>CM063108.1:26789061-29780724 GCA_031841125.1 Acanthococcus lagerstroemiae | reverse complement strand
TTTCTCCATACTATACATCAGGTGGTTTTTTGGGGCGAAAAAATTTTCTGAAAGCTACGACGTCGGCGCTGGTGCTAGTTACTCAATTTTTCGAGACGAATTCGAATCCGTTGTCAAAATTGAGCTAGAGTCATTTTTTGACCCAAATTGATCAATTTTTCCAAACTTTTCAAGTGTATCTCGGGTCGGAGGGTCGCCGCCAAATTGGAACAACAAATTCGAACTCAGCGTGAAAAATTGAGTAAGAAACACTCATTAATTCGAAATTTTGATTTTCTCAAATTTTGAAAATTTCTCCATACTATACATCAGGTGTTTTTTGGGCGAAAAAATTTTCTGAAAGCTACGACGTCGGCGCTGGTGCTAGTTACTCAATTTTTCGAGACGAATTCGAATCCGTTGTCAAAATTGAGCTAGAGTCATTTTTTGACCCAAATTGATCAATTTTTCCAACTTTTTCAAGTGTATCTCGGGATCGGAGGGTCGCCGCCAAATTGGAACAACAAATTCGAACTCAGCGTGAAAAATTGAGTAAGAAACACTCATTAATTCGAAATTTTGATTTCTCAAATTTTGAAAATTTCTCCATACTATACATCAGGTGTTTTTTTGGGCGAAAAATTTTCGGAAAGCTACGACGTCGGCGCTGGTGCTAGTTACTCAATTTTTCGAGACGAATTCGAATCCGTTGTCAAAATTGAGCTAGAGTCATTTTTTGACCCAAATTGATCAATTTTTCCAACTTTTTCAAGTGTATCTCGGGATCGGAGGGTCGCCGCCAAATTGGAACAACAAATTCGAACTCAGCGTGAAAAATTGAGTAAGAAACACTCATTAATTCGAAATTTTTGATTTTCTCAAATTTGAAAATTTCTCCATACTATACATCAGGTGTTTTTTGGGGCGAAAAAATTTTCTGAAAGCTACGACGTCGGCGCTGGTGCTAGTTACTCAATTTTTCGAGACGAATTCGAATCCGTTGTCAAAATTGAGCTAGAGTCATTTTTTGACCCAATTGATCAATTTTTCCAACTTTTTCAAGTGTATCTCGGGATCGGAGGGTCGCCGCCAAATTGGAACAACAAATTCGAACTCAGCGTGAAAAATTGAGTAAGAAACACTCATTAATTCGAAATTTTTGATTTTCTCAAATTTTGAAAATTTCTCCATACTATACATCAGGTGTTTTTTTGGGCGAAAAAATTTTCGGAAAGCTACGACGTCGGCGCTGGTGCTAGTTACTCAATTTTTCGAGACGAATTCGAATCCGTTGTCAAAATTGAGCTAGAGTCATTTTTTGACCCAAATTGATCAATTTTTCCAACTTTTTCAAGTGTATCTCGGGATCGGAGGGTCGCCGCCAAATTGGAACAACAAATTCGAACTCAGCGTGAAAAATTGAGTAAGAAACACTCATTAATTCGAAATTTTTGATTTTCTCAAATTTTGAAAATTTCTCCATACTATACATCAGGTGTTTTTTTGGGCGAAAAAATTTTCGGAAAGCTACGACGTCGGCGCTGGTGCTAGTTACTCAATTTTTCGAGACGAATTCGAATCCGTTGTCAAAATTGAGCTAGAGTCATTTTTTGACCCAAATTGATCAATTTTTCCATTTTTTTCGAAGTGTATCTCGGGATCGGAGGGTCGCCGCCAAATTGGAACAACAAATTCGAACTCAGCGTGAAAAATTGAGTAAGAAACACTCATTAATTCGAAATTTTTGATTTTCTCAAATTTTGAAAATTTCTCCATACTATACATCAGGTGTTTTTTTGGGCGAAAAAATTTTCGGAAAGCTACGACGTCGGCGCTGGTGCTAGTTACTCAATTTTCGAGACGAATTCGAATCCGTTGTCAAAATTGAGCTAGAGTCATTTTTTGACCCAAATTGATCAATTTTTCCATTTTTTTCAAGTGTATCTCGGGATCGGAGGGTCGCCGCCAAATTGGAACAACAAATTCGAACTCAGCGTGAAAAATTGAGTAAGAAACACTCATTAATTCGAAATTTTTGATTTTCTCAAATTTTGAAAATTTCTCCATACTATACATCAGGTGTTTTTTTGGGCGAAAAAATTTTCTGAAAGCTACGACGTCGGCGCTGGTGCTAGTTACTCAATTTTTCGAGACGAATTCGAATCCGTTGTCAAAATTGAGCTAGAGTCATTTTTTGACCCAAATTGATCAATTTTTCCAACTTTTTCAAGTGTATCTCGGGATCGGAGGGTCGCCGCCAAATTGGAACAACAAATTCGAACTCAGCGTGAAAAATTGAGTAAGAAACACTCATTAATTCGAAATTTTTGATTTTCTCAAATTTTGAAAATTTCTCCATACTATACATCAGGTGTTTTTTGGGCGAAAAAATTTTCGGAAAGCTACGACGTCGGCGCTGGTGCTAGTTACTCAATTTTTCGAGACGAATTCGAATCCGTTGTCAAAATTGAGCTAGAGTCATTTTTTGACCCAAATTGATCAATTTTTCCAACTTTTTCAAGTGTATCTCGGGATCGGAGGGTCGCCGCCAAATTGGAACAACAAATTCGAACTCAGCAGCGTGAAAAATTGAGTAAGAAACACTCATTAATTCGAAATTTTTGATTTTCTCAAATTTTGAAAATTTCTCCATACTATACATCAGGTGTTTTTTGGGGCGAAAAAATTTTCGGAAAGCTACGACGTCGGCGCTGGTGCTAGTTACTCAATTTTTCGAGACGAATTCGAATCCGTTGTCAAAATTGAGCTAGAGTCATTTTTTGACCCAAATTGATCAATTTTTCCAACTTTTTCAAGTGTATCTCGGGATCGGAGGGTCGCCGCCAAATTGGAACAACAAATTCGAACTCAGCGTGAAAAATTGAGTAAGAAACACTCATTAATTCGAAATTTTTGATTTTCTCAAATTTTGAAAATTTCTCCATACTATACATCAGGTGTTTTTTTGGGCGAAAAATTTTCGGAAAGCTACGACGTCGGCGCTGGTGCTAGTTACTCAATTTTTCGAGACGAATTCGAATCCGTTGTCAAAATTGAGCTAGAGTCATTTTTTGACCCAAATTGATCAATTTTTCCAACTTTTTCAAGTGTATCTCGGGATCGGAGGGTCGCCGCCAAATTGGAACAACAAATTCGAACTCAGCGTGAAAAATTGAGTAAGAAACACTCATTAATTCGAAATTTTTGATTTTCTCAAATTTTGAAAATTTCTCCATACTATACATCAGGTGTTTTTTTGGGCGAAAAAATTTTCGGAAAGCTACGACGTCGGCGCTGGTGCTAGTTACTCAATTTTTCGAGACGAATTCGAATCCGTTGTCAAAATTGAGCTAGAGTCATTTTTTGACCCAAATTGATCAATTTTTCCAACTTTTTCAAGTGTATCTCGGGATCGGAGGGTCGCCGCCAAATTGGAACAACAAATTCGAACTCAGCGTGAAAAATTGAGTAAGAAACACTCATTAATTCGAAATTTTTGATTTTCTCAAATTTTGAAAATTTCTCCATACTATACATCAGGTGTTTTTTGGGGCGAAAAAATTTTCGGAAAGCTACGACGTCGGCGCTGGTGCTAGTTACTCAATTTTTCGAGACGAATTCGAATCCGTTGTCAAAATTGAGCTAGAGTCATTTTTTGACCCAAATTGATCAATTTTTCCAACTTTTTCAAGTGTATCTCGGGATCGGAGGGTCGCCGCCAAATTGGAACAACAAATTCGAACTCAGCGTGAAAAATTGAGTAAGAAACACTCATTAATTCGAAATTTTTGATTTTCTCAAATTTTGAAAATTTCTCCATACTATACATCAGGTGTTTTTTTGGGCGAAAAAATTTTCGGAAAGCTACGACGTCGGCGCTGGTGCTAGTTACTCAATTTTTCGAGACGAATTCGAATCCGTTGTCAAAATTGAGCTAGAGTCATTTTTTGACCCAAATTGATCAATTTTTCCAACTTTTTCAAGTGTATCTCGGGATCGGAGGGTCGCCGCCAAATTGGAACAACAAATTCGAACTCAGCGTGAAAAATTGAGTAAGAAACACTCATTAATTCGAAATTTTTGATTTTCTCAAATTTTGAAAATTTCTCCATACTATACATCAGGTGTTTTTTTGGGCGAAAAAATTTTCGGAAAGCTACGACGTCGGCGCTGGTGCTAGTTACTCAATTTTTCGAGACGAATTCGAATCCGTTGTCAAAATTGAGCTAGAGTCATTTTTTGACCCAAATTGATCAATTTTTCCAACTTTTTCAAGTGTATCTCGGGATCGGAGGGTCGCCGCCAAATTGGAACAACAAATTCGAACTCAGCGTGAAAAATTGAGTAAGAAACACTCATTAATTCGAAATTTTTGATTTTCTCAAATTTTGAAAATTTCTCCATACTATACATCAGGTGTTTTTTTGGGCGAAAAAATTTTCGGAAAGCTACGACGTCGGCGCTGGTGCTAGTTACTCAATTTTTCGCGACCATTCAAATCCGTTCGTCAAAATTGAGCTACAGTCATTTTTTGACCCAAATTGATCAATTTTTCACTTTTTTGAGTTATCTCAAATTTTGAAAATTTCTCCATACTATACATCAGGTGTTTTTTGGGGCGAAAAAATTTTCTGAAAGCTACGACGTCGGCGCTGGTGCTAGTTACTCAATTTTTCGAGACAATTCGAATCCGTTGTCAAAATTGAGCTAGAGTCATTTTTGACCCAAATTGATCAATTTTTCCAACTTTTTCAAGTGTATCTCGGGATCGGAGGGTCGCCGCCAAATTGGAACAACAAATTCGAACTCAGCGTGAAAAATTGAGTAAGAAACACTCATTAATTCGAAATTTTTGATTTTCTCAAATTTTGAAAATTTCTCCATACTATACATCAGGTGTTTTTTGGGGCGAAAAAATTTTCGGAAAGCTACGACGTCGGCGCTGGTGCTAGTTACTCAATTTTTCGAGACGAATTCGAATCCGTTGTCAAAATTGAGCTAGAGTCATTTTTTGACCCAAATTGATCAATTTTTCCAACTTTTTCAAGTGTATCTCGGGATCGGAGGGTCGCCGCCAAATTGGAACAACAAATTCGAACTCAGCGTGAAAAATTGAGTAAGAAACACTCATTAATTCGAAATTTTTGATTTTCTCAAATTTTGAAAATTTCTCCATACTATACATCAGGTGTTTTTTGGGGCGAAAAAATTTTCTGAAAGCTACGACGTCGGCGCTGGTGCTAGTTACTCAATTTTTCGAGACGAATTCGAATCCGTTGTCAAAATTGAGCTAGAGTCATTTTTTGACCCAAATTGATCAATTTTTCCAACTTTTTCAAGTGTATCTCGGGATCGGAGGGTCGCCGCCAAATTGGAACAACAAATTCGAACTCAGCGTGAAAAATTGAGTAAGAAACACTCATTAATTCGAAATTTTTGATTTTCTCAAATTTTGAAAATTTCTCCATACTATACATCAGGTGTTTTTTGGGGCGAAAAAATTTTCGGAAAGCTACGACGTCGGCGCTGGTGCTAGTTACTCAATTTTTCGAGACGAATTCGAATCCGTTGTCAAAATTGAGCTAGAGTCATTTTTTGACCCAAATTGATCAATTTTTCCAACTTTTTCAAGTGTATCTCGGGATCGGAGGGTCGCCGCCAAATTGGAACAACAAATTCGAACTCAGCGTGAAAAATTGAGTAAGAAACACTCATTAATTCGAAATTTTTGATTTTCTCAAATTTTGAAAATTTCTCCATACTATACATCAGGTGTTTTTTTGGGCGAAAAAATTTTCGGAAAGCTACGACGTCGGCGCTGGTGCTAGTTACTCAATTTTTCGAGACGAATTCGAATCCGTTGTCAAAATTGAGCTAGAGTCATTTTTTGACCCAAATTGATCAATTTTTCCACTTTTTCAAGTGTATCTCGGGATCGGAGGGTCGCCGCCAAATTGGAACAACAAATTCGAACTCAGCGTGAAAAATTGAGTAAGAAACACTCATTAATTCGAAATTTTTGATTTTCTCAAATTTTGAAAATTTCTCCATACTATACATCAGGTGTTTTTTTGGGCGCGAAAAATTTTCTGAAAGCTACGACGTCGGCGCTGGTGCTAGTTACTCAATTTTTCGAGACGAATTCGAATCCGTTGTCAAAATTGAGCTAGAGTCATTTTTTGACCCAAATTGATCAATTTTTCCAACTTTTTCAAGTGTATCTCGGGATCGGAGGGTCGCCGCCAAATTGGAACAACAAATTCGAACTCAGCGTGAAAAATTGAGTAAGAAACACTCATTAATTCGAAATTTTTGATTTTCTCAAATTTTGAAAATTTCTCCATACTATACATCAGGTGTTTTTTGGGGCGAAAAAATTTTCGGAAAGCTACGACGTCGGCGCTGGTGCTAGTTACTCAATTTTTCGAGACGAATTCGAATCCGTTGTCAAAATTGAGCTAGAGTCATTTTTTGACCCAAATTGATCAATTTTTCCAACTTTTTCAAGTGTATCTCGGGATCGGAGGGTCGCCGCCAAATTGGAACAACAAATTCGAACTCAGCGTGAAAAATTGAGTAAGAAACACTCATTAATTCGAAATTTTTGATTTTCTCAAATTTTGAAAATTTCTCCATACTATACATCAGGTGTTTTTTTGGGCGAAAAAATTTTCGGAAAGCTACGACGTCGGCGCTGGTGCTAGTTACTCAATTTTTCGAGACGAATTCGAATCCGTTGTCAAAATTGAGCTAGAGTCATTTTTTGACCCAAATTGATCAATTTTTCCATTTTTTTCAAGTGTATCTCGGGATCGGAGGGTCGCCGCCAAATTGGAACAACAAATTCGAACTCAGCGTGAAAAATTGAGTAAGAAACACTCATTAATTCGAAATTTTGATTTTCTCAAATTTTGAAAATTTCTCCATACTATACATCAGGTGTTTTTTGGGGCGAAAAAATTTTCTGAAAGCTACGACGTCGTCGCTGGTGCTAGTTACTCAATTTTTCGAGACGAATTCGAATCCGTTGTCAAAATTGAGCTAGAGTCATTTTTTGACCCAAATTGATCAATTTTTCCAACTTTTTCAAGTGTATCTCGGGATCGGAGGGTCGCCGCCAAATTGGAACAACAAATTCGAACTCAGCGTGAAAAATTGAGTAAGAAACACTCATTAATTCGAAATTTTTGATTTTCTCAAATTTTGAAAATTTCTCCATACTATACATCAGGTGTGTTTTTTGGGGCGAAAAAATTTTCGGAAAGCTACGACGTCGGCGCTGGTGCTAGTTACTCAATTTTTCGAGACGAATTCGAATCCGTTGTCAAAATTGAGCTAGAGTCATTTTTGACCCAAATTGATCAATTTTTCCAACTTTTTCAAGTGTATCTCGGGATCGGAGGGTCGCCGCCAAATTGGAACAACAAATTCGAACTCAGCGTGAAAAATTGAGTAAGAAACACTCATTAATTCGAAATTTTTGATTTTCTCAAATTTTGAAAATTTCTCCATACTATACATCAAGTGTTTTTTGGGCGAAAAAATTTTCGGAAAGCTACGACGTCGGCGCTGGTGCTAGTTACTCAATTTTTCGAGACGAATTCGAATCCGTTGTCAAAATTGAGCTAGAGTCATTTTTTGACCCAAATTGATCAATTTTTCCATTTTTTTCGAGTGTATCTCGGGATCGGAGGGTCGCCGCCAAATTGGAACAACAAATTCGAACTCAGCGTGAAAAATTGAGTAAGAAACACTCATTAATTCGAAATTTTTGATTTTCTCAAATTTTGAAAATTTCTCCATACTATACATCAGGTGTTTTTTTGGGCGAAAAAATTTTCTGAAAGCTACGACGTCGGCGCTGGTGCTAGTTACTCAATTTTTCGAGACGAATTCGAATCCGTTGTCAAAATTGAGCTAGAGTCATTTTTTGACCCAAATTGATCAATTTTTCCAACTTTTTCAAGTGTATCTCGGGATCGGAGGGTCGCCGCCAAATTGGAACAACAAATTCGAACTCAGCGTGAAAAATTGAGTAAGAAACACTCATTAATTCGAAATTTTTGATTTTCTCAAATTTTGAAAATTTCTCCATACTATACATCAGGTGTTTTTTTGGGCGAAAAAATTTTCGGAAAGCTACGACGTCGGCGCTGGTGCTAGTTACTCAATTTTTCGAGACGAATTCGAATCCGTTGTCAAAATTGAGCTAGAGTCATTTTTTGACCCAAATTGATCAATTTTTCCATTTTTTTCAAGTGTATCTCGGGATCGGAGGGTCGCCGCCAAATTGGAACAACAAATTCGAACTCAGCGTGAAAAATTGAGTAAGAAACACTCATTAATTCGAAATTTTTGATTTTCTCAAATTTTGAAAATTTCTCCATACTATACATCAGGTGTTTTTTTGGGCGAAAAAATTTTCGGAAAGCTACGACGTCGGCGCTGGTGCTAGTTACTCAATTTTTCGAGACGAATTCGAATCCGTTGTCAAAATTGAGCTAGAGTCATTTTTTGACCCAAATTGATCAATTTTTCCAACTTTTTCGAGTGTATCTCGGGATCGGAGGGTCGCCGCCAAATTGGAACAACAAATTCGAACTCAGCGTGAAAAATTGAGTAAGAAACACTCATTAATTCGAAATTTTTGATTTTCTCAAATTTTGAAAATTTCTCCATACTATACATCAGGTGTTTTTTGGGGCGAAAAAATTTTCGGAAAGCTACGACGTCGGCGCTGGTGCTAGTTACTCAATTTTTCGCGACCAATTCAAATCCGTCGTCAAAATTGAGCTACAGTCATTTTTTGACCCAAATTGATCAATTTTTCCAACTTTTTTGAGTGTATCTCAAATTTTGAAAATTTCTCCATACTATACATCAGGTGTTTTTGGGGCGAAAAAATTTTCTGAAAGCTACGACGTCGGCGCTGGTGCTAGTTACTCAATTTTTCGAGACAAATTCGAATCCGTTGTCAAAATTGAGCTAGTCATTTTTTGACCCAAATTGATCAATTTTTCCAACTTTTTCAAGTGTATCTCGGGATCGGAGGGTCGCCGCCAAATTGGAACAACAAATTCGAACTCAGCGTGAAAAATTGAGTAAGAAACACTCATTAATTCGAAATTTTTGATTTTCTCAAATTTTGAAAATTTCTCCATACTATACATCAGGTGTTTTTTTGGGCGAAAAAATTTTCGGAAAGCTACGACGTCGGCGCTGGTGCTAGTTACTCAATTTTTCGAGACGAATTCGAATCCGTTGTCAAAATTGAGCTAGAGTCATTTTTTGACCCAAATTGATCAATTTTTCCAACTTTTTCAAGTGTATCTCGGGATCGGAGGGTCGCCGCCAAATTGGAACAACAAATTCGAACTCAGCGTGAAAAATTGAGTAAGAAACACTCATTAATTCGAAATTTTTGATTTTCTCAAATTTTGAAAATTTCTCCATACTATACATCAGGTGTTTTTTGGGGCGAAAAAATTTTCTGAAAGCTACGACGTCGGCGCTGGTGCTAGTTACTCAATTTTTCGAGACGAATTCGAATCCGTTGTCAAAATTGAGCTAGAGTCATTTTTTGACCCAAATTGATCAATTTTTCCAACTTTTTCAAGTGTATCTCGGGATCGGAGGGTCGCCGCCAAATTGGAACAACAAATTCGAACTCAGCGTGAAAAATTGAGTAAGAAACACTCATTAATTCGAAATTTTTGATTTTCTCAAATTTTGAAAATTTCTCCATACTATACATCAGGTGTTTTTTTGGGCGAAAAAATTTTCGGAAAGCTACGACGTCGGCGCTGGTGCTAGTTACTCAATTTTTCGAGACGAATTCGAATCCGTTGTCAAAATTGAGCTAGAGTCATTTTTTGACCCAAATTGATCAATTTTTCCAACTTTTTCAAGTGTATCTCGGGATCGGAGGGTCGCCGCCAAATTGGAACAACAAATTCGAACTCAGCGTGAAAAATTGAGTAAGAAACACTCATTAATTCGAAATTTTTGATTTTCTCAAATTTTGAAAATTTCTCCATACTATACATCAGGTGTTTTTTGGGGCGAAAAAATTTTCTGAAAGCTACGACGTCGGCGCTGGTGCTAGTTACTCAATTTTTCGAGACGAATTCGAATCCGTTGTCAAAATTGAGCTAGAGTCATTTTTTGACCCAAATTGATCAATTTTTCCAACTTTTTCAAGTGTATCTCGGGATCGGAGGGTCGCCGCCAAATTGGAACAACAAATTCGAACTCAGCGTGAAAAATTGAGTAAGAAACACTCATTAATTCGAAATTTTTGATTTTCTCAAATTTTGAAAATTTCTCCATACTATACATCAGGTGTTTTTTGGGGCGAAAAAATTTTCGGAAAGCTACGACGTCGGCGCTGGTGCTAGTTACTCAATTTTTCGAGACGAATTCGAATCCGTTGTCAAAATTGAGCTAGAGTCATTTTTTGAACCAAATTGATCAATTTTTCCAACTTTTTCAAGTGTATCTCGGGATCGGAGGGTCGCCGCCAAATTGGAACAACAAATTCGAACTCAGCGTGAAAAATTGAGTAAGAAACACTCATTAATTCGAAATTTTTGATTTTCTCAAATTTTGAAAATTTCTCCATACTATACATCAGGTGTTTTTTTGGGCGAAAAAATTTTCGGAAAGCTACGACGTCGGCGCTGGTGCTAGTTACTCAATTTTTCGAGACGAATTCGAATCCGTTGTCAAAATTGAGCTAGATTCATTTTTTGACCCAAATTGATCAATTTTTCCAATTTTTTCGAGTGTATCTCGGGATCGGAGGGTCGCCGCCAAATTGGAACAACAAATTCGAACTCAGCGTGAAAAATTGAGTAAGAAACACTCATTAATTCGAAATTTTTGATTTTCTCAAATTTTGAAAATTTCTCCATACTATACATCAGGTGTTTTTTGGGGCGAAAAAATTTTCTGAAAGCTACGACGTCGGCGCTGGTGCTAGTTACTCAATTTTTCGAGACGAATTCGAATCCGTTGTCAAAATTGAGCTAGAGTCATTTTTTGACCCAAATTGATCAATTTTTCCAACTTTTTCAAGTGTATCTCGGGATCGGAGGGTCGCCGCCAAATTGGAACAACAAATTCGAACTCAGCGTGAAAAATTGAGTAAGAAACACTCATTAATTCGAAATTTTTGATTTTCTCAAATTTTGAAAATTTCTCCATACTATACATCAGGTGTTTTTTTGGGCGAAAAAATTTTCGGAAAGCTACGACGTCGGCGCTGGTGCTAGTTACTCAATTTTTCGAGACGAATTCGAATCCGTTGTCAAAATTGAGCTAGAGTCATTTTTTGACCCAAATTGATCAATTTTTCCAACTTTTTCAAGTGTATCTCGGGATCGGAGGGTCGCCGCCAAATTGGAACAACAAATTCGAACTCAGCGTGAAAAATTGAGTAAGAAACACTCATTAATTCGAAATTTTTGATTTTCTCAAATTTTGAAAATTTCTCCATACTATACATCAGGTGTTTTTTTGGGCGAAAAAATTTTCGGAAAGCTACGACGTCGGCGCTGGTGCTAGTTACTCAATTTTTCGAGACGAATTCGAATCCGTTGTGAAAATTGAGCTAGATTCATTTTTTGACCCAAATTGATCAATTTTTCCATTTTTTTCGAGTGTATCTCGGGATCGGAGGGTCGCCGCCAAATTGGAACAACAAATTCGAACTCAGCGTGAAAAATTGAGTAAGAAACACTCATTAATTCGAAATTTTTGATTTTCTCAAATTTTGAAAATTTCTCCATACTATACATCAGGTGTTTTTTGGGGCGAAAAAATTTTCTGAAAGCTACGACGTCGGCGCTGGTGCTAGTTACTCAATTTTTCGAGACGAATTCGAATCCGTTGTCAAAATTGAGCTAGAGTCATTTTTTGACCCAAATTGATCAATTTTTCCAACTTTTTCAAGTGTATCTCGGGATCGGAGGGTCGCCGCCAAATTGGAACAACAAATTCGAACTCAGCGTGAAAAATTGAGTAAGAAACACTCATTAATTCGAAATTTTTGATTTTCTCAAATTTTGAAAATTTCTCCATACTATACATCAGGTGTTTTTTGGGGCGAAAAAATTTTCGGAAAGCTACGACGTCGGCGCTGGTGCTAGTTACTCAATTTTTCGAGACGAATTCGAATCCGTTGTCAAAATTGAGCTAGAGTCATTTTTTGACCCAAATTGATCAATTTTTCCAACTTTTTCAAGTGTATCTCGGGATCGGAGGGTCGCCGCCAAATTGGAACAACAAATTCGAACTCAGCGTGAAAAATTGAGTAAGAAACACTCATTAATTCGAAATTTTTGATTTTCTCAAATTTTGAAAATTTCTCCATACTATACATCAGGTGTTTTTTTGGGCGAAAAAATTTTCGGAAAGCTACGACGTCGGCGCTGGTGCTAGTTACTCAATTTTTCGAGACGAATTCGAATCCGTTGTCAAAATTGAGCTAGAGTCATTTTTTGACCCAAATTGATCAATTTTTCCATTTTTTTCGAGTGTATCTCGGGATCGGAGGGTCGCCGCCAAATTGGAACAACAAATTCGAACTCAGCGTGAAAAATTGAGTAAGAAACACTCATTAATTCGAAATTTTTGATTTTCTCAAATTTTGAAAATTTCTCCATACTATACATCAGGTGTTTTTTTGGGCGAAAAAATTTTCTGAAAGCTACGACGTCGGCGCTGGTGCTAGTTACTCAATTTTTCGAGACGAATTCGAATCCGTTGTCAAAATTGAGCTAGAGTCATTTTTTGACCCAAATTGATCAATTTTTCCAACTTTTTCAAGTGTATCTCGGGATCGGAGGGTCGCCGCCAAATTGGAACAACAAATTCGAACTCAGCGTGAAAAATTGAGTAAGAAACACTCATTAATTCGAAATTTTTGATTTTCTCAAATTTTGAAAATTTCTCCATACTATACATCAGGTGTTTTTTGGGGCGAAAAAATTTTCTGAAAGCTACGACGTCGGCGCTGGTGCTAGTTACTCAATTTTTCGAGACGAATTCGAATCCGTTGTCAAAATTGAGCTAGAGTCATTTTTTGACCCAAATTGATCAATTTTTCCATTTTTTTCGAGTGTATCTCGGGATCGGAGGGTCGCCGCCAAATTGGAACAACAAATTCGAACTCAGCGTGAAAAATTGAGTAAGAAACACTCATTAATTCGAAATTTTTGATTTTCTCAAATTTTGAAAATTTCTCCATACTATACATCAGGTGTTTTTTGGGCGAAAAAATTTTCGGAAAGCTACGACGTCGGCGCTGGTGCTAGTTACTCAATTTTTCGAGACGAATTCGAATCCGTTGTCAAAATTGAGCTAGAGTCATTTTTTGACCCAAATTGATCAATTTTTCCAACTTTTTCAAGTGTATCTCGGGATCGGAGGGTCGCCGCCAAATTGGAACAACAAATTCGAACTCAGCGTGAAAAATTGAGTAAGAAACACTCATTAATTCGAAATTTTTGATTTTCTCAAATTTTGAAAATTTCTCCATACTATACATCAGGTGTTTTTTGGGGCGAAAAAATTTTCTGAAAGCTACGACGTCGGCGCTGGTGCTAGTTACTCAATTTTTCGAGACGAATTCGAATCCGTTGTCAAAATTGAGCTAGAGTCATTTTTTGACCCAAATTGATCAATTTTTCCATTTTTTTCAAGTGTATCTCGGGATCGGAGGGTCGCCGCCAAATTGGAACAACAAATTCGAACTCAGCGTGAAAAATTGAGTAAGAAACACTCATTAATTCGAAATTTTTGATTTTCTCAAATTTTGAAAATTTCTCCATACTATACATCAGGTGTTTTTTGGGGCGAAAAAATTTTCGGAAAGCTACGACGTCGGCGCTGGTGCTAGTTACTCAATTTTTCGCGACCAATTCAAATCCGTCGTCAAAATTGAGCTAGAGTCATTTTTTGACCCAAATTGATCAATTTTTCCAACTTTTTTGAGTGTATCTCAAATTTTGAAAATTTCTCCATACTATACATCAGGTGTTTTTTGGGGCGAAAAAATTTTCTGAAAGCTACGACGTCGGCGCTGGTGCTAGTTACTCAATTTTTCGAGACAAATTCGAATCCGTTGTCAAAATTGAGCTAGTCATTTTTTGACCCAAATTGATCAATTTTTCCAACTTTTTCAAGTGTATCTCGGGATCGGAGGGTCGCCGCCAAATTGGAACAACAAATTCGAACTCAGCGTGAAAAATTGAGTAAGAAACACTCATTAATTCGAAATTTTTGATTTTCTCAAATTTTGAAAATTTCTCCATACTATACATCAGGTGTTTTTTTGGGCGAAAAAATTTTCGGAAAGCTACGACGTCGGCGCTGGTGCTAGCTACTCAATTTTTCGAGACGAATTCGAATCCGTTGTCAAAATTGAGCTAGAGTCATTTTTTGACCCAAATTGATCAATTTTTCCAACTTTTTCAAGTGTATCTCGGGATCGGAGGGTCGCCGCCAAATTGGAACAACAAATTCGAACTCAGCGTGAAAAATTGAGTAAGAAACACTCATTAATTCGAAATTTTTGATTTTCTCAAATTTTGAAAATTTCTCCATACTATACATCAGGTGTTTTTTGGGGCGAAAAAATTTTCTGAAAGCTACGACGTCGGCGCTGGTGCTAGTTACTCAATTTTTCGAGACGAATTCGAATCCGTTGTCAAAATTGAGCTAGAGTCATTTTTTGACCCAAATTGATCAATTTTTCCAACTTTTTCAAGTGTATCTCGGGATCGGAGGGTCGCCGCCAAATTGGAACAACAAATTCGAACTCAGCGTGAAAAATTGAGTAAGAAACACTCATTAATTCGAAATTTTTGATTTTCTCAAATTTTGAAAATTTCTCCATACTATACATCAGGTGTTTTTTGGGGCGAAAAAATTTTCTGAAAGCTACGACGTCGGCGCTGGTGCTAGTTACTCAATTTTTCGAGACGAATTCGAATCCGTTGTCAAAATTGAGCTAGAGTCATTTTTTGACCCAAATTGATCAATTTTTCCATTTTTTTCGAGTGTATCTCGGGATCGGAGGGTCGCCGCCAAATTGGAACAACAAATTCGAACTCAGCGTGAAAAATTGAGTAAGAAACACTCATTAATTCGAAATTTTTGATTTTCTCAAATTTTGAAAATTTCTCCATACTATACATCAGGTGTTTTTTGGGGCGAAAAAATTTTCTGAAAGCTACGACGTCGGCGCTGGTGCTAGTTACTCAATTTTTCGAGACGAATTCGAATCCGTTGTCAAAATTGAGCTAGAGTCATTTTTTGACCCAAATTGATCAATTTTTCCAACTTTTTCAAGTGTATCTCGGGATCGGAGGGTCGCCGCCAAATTGGAACAACAAATTCGAACTCAGCGTGAAAAATTGAGTAAGAAACACTCATTAATTCGAAATTTTTGATTTTCTCAAATTTTGAAAATTTCTCCATACTATACATCAGGTGTTTTTTAGGGCGAAAAAATTTTCGGAAAGCTACGACGTCGGCGCTGGTGCTAGTTACTCAATTTTTCGAGACGAATTCGAATCCGTTGTCAAAATTGAGCTAGATTCATTTTTTGACCCAAATTGATCAATTTTTCCATTTTTTTCGAGTGTATCTCGGGATCGGAGGGTCGCCGCCAAATTGGAACAACAAATTCGAACTCAGCGTGAAAAATTGAGTAAGAAACACTCATTAATTCGAAATTTTTGATTTTCTCAAATTTTGAAAATTTCTCCATACTATACATCAGGTGTTTTTTGGGGCGAAAAAATTTTCGGAAAGCTACGACGTCGGCGCTGGTGCTAGTTACTCAATTTTTCGAGACGAATTCGAATCCGTTGTCAAAATTGAGCTAGAGTCATTTTTTGAACCAAATTGATCAATTTTTCCAACTTTTTCAAGTGTATCTCGGGATCGGAGGGTCGCCGCCAAATTGGAACAACAAATTCGAACTCAGCGTGAAAAATTGAGTAAGAAACACTCATTAATTCGAAATTTTTGATTTTCTCAAATTTTGAAAATTTCTCCATACTATACATCAGGTGTTTTTTTGGGCGAAAAAATTTTCGGAAAGCTACGACGTCGGCGCTGGTGCTAGTTACTCAATTTTTCGAGACGAATTCGAATCCGTTGTGAAAATTGAGCTAGAGTCATTTTTTGACCCAAATTGATCAATTTTTCCATTTTTTTCGAGTGTATCTCGGGATCGGAGGGTCGCCGCCAAATTGGAACAACAAATTCGAACTCAGCGTGAAAAATTGAGTAAGAAACACTCATTAATTCGAAATTTTTGATTTTCTCAAATTTTGAAAATTTCTCCATACTATACATCAGGTGTTTTTTGGGGCGAAAAAATTTTCGGAAAGCTACGACGTCGGCGCTGGTGCTAGTTACTCAATTTTTCGAGACGAATTCGAATCCGTTGTCAAAATTGAGCTAGAGTCATTTTTTGACCCAAATTGATCAATTTTTCCAACTTTTTCAAGTGTATCTCGGGATCGGAGGGTCGCCGCCAAATTGGAACAACAAATTCGAACTCAGCGTGAAAAATTGAGTAAGAAACACTCATTAATTCGAAATTTTTGATTTTCTCAAATTTTGAAAATTTCTCCATACTATACATCAGGTGTTTTTTTGGGCGAAAAAATTTTCGGAAAGCTACGACGTCGGCGCTGGTGCTAGTTACTCAATTTTTCGAGACGAATTCGAATCCGTTGTCAAAATTGAGCTAGATTCATTTTTTGACCCAAATTGATCAATTTTTCCATTTTTTTCGAGTGTATCTCGGGATCGGAGGGTCGCCGCCAAATTGGAACAACAAATTCGAACTCAGCGTGAAAAATTGAGTAAGAAACACTCATTAATTCGAAATTTTTGATTTTCTCAAATTTTGAAAATTTCTCCATACTATACATCAGGTGTTTTTTGGGGCGAAAAAATTTTCTGAAAGCTACGACGTCGTCGCTGGTGCTAGTTACTCAATTTTTCGAGACGAATTCGAATCCGTTGTCAAAATTGAGCTAGAGTCATTTTTTGACCCAAATTGATCAATTTTTCCAACTTTTTCAAGTGTATCTCGGGATCGGAGGGTCGCCGCCAAATTGGAACAACAAATTCGAACTCAGCGTGAAAAATTGAGTAAGAAACACTCATTAATTCGAAATTTTTGATTTTCTCAAATTTTGAAAATTTCTCCATACTATACATCAGGTGTTTTTTGGGGCGAAAAAATTTTCGGAAAGCTACGACGTCGGCGCTGGTGCTAGTTACTCAATTTTTCGAGACGAATTCGAATCCGTTGTCAAAATTGAGCTAGAGTCATTTTTTGACCCAAATTGATCAATTTTTCCAACTTTTTCAAGTGTATCTCGGGATCGGAGGGTCGCCGCCAAATTGGAACAACAAATTCGAACTCAGCGTGAAAAATTGAGTAAGAAACACTCATTAATTCGAAATTTTTGATTTTCTCAAATTTTGAAAATTTCTCCATACTATACATCAAGTGTTTTTTTGGGCGAAAAAATTTTCGGAAAGCTACGACGTCGGCGCTGGTGCTAGTTACTCAATTTTTCGAGACGAATTCGAATCCGTTGTCAAAATTGAGCTAGAGTCATTTTTTGACCCAAATTGATCAATTTTTCCAACTTTTTCAAGTGTATCTCGGGATCGGAGGGTCGCCGCCAAATTGGAACAACAAATTCGAACTCAGCGTGAAAAATTGAGTAAGAAACACTCATTAATTCGAAATTTTTGATTTTCTCAAATTTTGAAAATTTCTCCATACTAGACATCAGGTGTTTTTTGGGGCGAAAAAATTTTCTGAAAGCTACGACGTCGGCGCTGGTGCTAGTTACTCAATTTTTCGAGACGAATTCGAATCCGTTGTCAAAATTGAGCTAGAGTCATTTTTTGACCCAAATTGAGCAATTTTTCCATTTTTTTCGAGTGTATCTCGGGATCGGAGGGTCGCCGCCAAATTGGAACAACGAATTCGAACTCAGCGTGAAAAATTGAGTAAGAAACACTCATTAATTCGAAATTTTTGATTTTCTCAAATTTTGAAAATTTCTCCATACATCAGGTGTTTTTTTGGGCGAAAAAATTTTCGGAAAGCTACGACGTCGGCGCTGGTGCTAGTTACTCAATTTTTCGAGACGAATTCGAATCCGTTGTCAAAATTGAGCTAGAGTCATTTTTTGACCCAAATTGATCAATTTTTCCAACTTTTTCAAGTGTATCTCGGGATCGGAGGGTCGCCGCCAAATTGGAACAACAAATTCGAACTCAGCGTGAAAAATTGAGTAAGAAACACTCATTAATTCGAAATTTTTGATTTTCTCAAATTTTGAAAATTTCTCCATACTATACATCAGGTGTTTTTTTGGGCGAAAAAATTTTCGGAAAGCTACGACGTCGGCGCTGGTGCTAGTTACTCAATTTTTCGAGACGAATTCGAATCCGTTGTCAAAATTGAGCTAGAGTCATTTTTTGACCCAAATTGATCAATTTTTCCATTTTTTTCAAGTGTATTTCGGGATCGGAGGGTCGCCGCCAAATTGGAACAACAAATTCGAACTCAGCGTGAAAAGTTGAGTAAGAAACACTCATTAATTCGAAATTTTTGATTTTCTCAAATTTTGAAAATTTCTCCATGCTATACATCAGGTGTTTTTTGGGACGAAAAAATTTTCGGAAAGCTACGACGTCGGCGCTGGTGCTAGTTACTCAATTTTTCGCGACCAATTCAAATCCGTCGTCAAAATTGAGCTACAGTCATTTTTTGACCCAAATTGATCAATTTTTCCAACTTTTTTGAGTGTATCTCAAATTTTGAAAATTTCTCCATACTATACATCAGGTGTTTTTTGGGGCGAAAAAATTTTCTGAAAGCTACGACGTCGGCGCTGGTGCTAGTTACTCAATTTTTCGAGACAAATTCGAATCCGTTGTCAAAATTGAGCTAGTCATTTTTTGACCCAAATTGATCAATTTTTCCAACTTTTTCAAGTGTATCTCGGGATCGGAGAATCGCCGCCAAATTGGAACAACAAATTCGAACTCAGCGTGAAAAATTGAGTAAGAAACACTCATTAATTCGAAATTTTTGATTTTCTCAAATTTTGAAAATTTCTCCATACTATACATCAGGTGTTTTTTTGGGCGAAAAAATTTTCGGAAAGCTACGACGTCGGCGCTGGTGCTAGCTACTCAATTTTTCGAGACGAATTCGAATCCGTTGTCAAAATTGAGCTAGAGTCATTTTTTGACCCAAATTGATCAATTTTTCCAACTTTTTCAAGTGTATCTCGGGATCGGAGGGTCGCCGCCAAATTGGAACAACAAATTCGAACTCAGCGTAAAAAATTGAGTAAGAAACACTCATTAATTCGAAATTTTTGATTTTCTCAAATTTTGAAAATTTCTCCATACTATACATCAGGTGTATTTTGGGGCGAAAAAATTTTCTGAAAGCTACGCCGTCGGCGCTGGTGCTAGTTACTCAATTTTTCGAGACGAATTCGAATCCGTTGTCAAAATTGAGCTAGAGTCATTTTTTGACCCAAATTGATCAATTTTTCCATTTTTTTCGAGTGTATCTCGGGATCGGAGGGTCGCCGCCAAATTGGAACAACAAATTCGAACTCAGCGTGAAAAATTGAGTAAGAAACACTCATTAATTCGAAATTTTTGATTTTCTCAAATTTTGAAAATTTCTCCATACTATACATCAGGTGTTTTTTGGGGCGAAAAAATTTTCTGAAAGCTACGACGTCGGCGCTGGTGCTAGTTACTCAATTTTTCGAGACGAATTCGAATCCGTTGTCAAAATTGAGCTAGAGTCATTTTTTGACCCAAATTGATCAATTTTTCCAAATTTTTCAAGTGTATCTCGGGATCGGAGGGTCGCCGCCAAATTGGAACAACAAATTCGAACTCAGCGTGAAAAATTGAGTAAGAAACACTCATTAATTCGAAATTTTTGATTTTCTCAAATTTTGAAAATTTCTCCATACTATACATCAGGTGTTTTTTAGGGCGAAAAAATTTTCGGAAAGCTACGACGTCGGCGCTGGTGCTAGTTACTCAATTTTTCGAGACGAATTCGAATCCGTTGTCAAAATTGAGCTAGAGTCATTTTTTGACCCAAATTGATCAATTTTTCCAACTTTTTCAAGTGTATCTCGGGATCGGAGGGTCGCCGCCAAATTGGAACAACAAATTCGAACTCAGCGTGAAAAATTGAGTAAGAAACACTCATTAATTCGAAATTTTTGATTTTCTCAAATTTTGAAAATTTCTCCATACTAGACATCAGGTGTTTTTTGGGGCGAAAAAATTTTCGGAAAGCTACGACGTCGGCGCTGGTGCTAGTTACTCAATTTTTCGAGACGAATTCGAATCCGTTGTCAAAATTGAGCTAGAGTCATTTTTTGACCCAAATTGAGCAATTTTTCCATTTTTTTCGAGTGTATCTCGGGATCGGAGGGTCGCCGCCAAATTGGAACAACGAATTCGAACTCAGCGTGAAAAATTGAGTAAGAAACACTCATTAATTCGAAATTTTTGATTTTCTCAAATTTTGAAAATTTCTCCATACATCAGGTGTTTTTTTGGGCGAAAAAATTTTCGGAAAGCTACGACGTCGGCGCTGGTGCTAGTTACTCAATTTTTCGAGACGAATTCGAATCCGTTGTCAAAATTGAGCTAGAGTCATTTTTTGACCCAAATTGATCAATTTTTCCAACTTTTTCAAGTGTATCTCGGGATCGGAGGGTCGCCGCCAAATTGGAACAACAAATTCGAACTCAGCGTGAAAAATTGAGTAAGAAACACTCATTAATTCGAAATTTTTGATTTTCTCAAATTTTGAAAATTTCTCCATACATACATCAAGTGCTTTTTTGGGCGAAAAAATTTTCGGAAAGCTACGACGTCGGCGCTGGTGCTAGTTACTCAATTTTTCGAGACGAATTCGAATCCGTTGTCAAAATTGAGCTAGAGTCATTTTTTGACCCAAATTGAGCAATTTTTCCAACTTTTTCAAGTGTATCTCGGGATCGGAGGGTCGCCGCCAAATTGGAACAACAAATTCGAACTCAGCGTGAAAAATTGAGTAAGAAACCCTCATTAATTCGAAATTTTTGATTTTCTCAAATTTTGTAAATTTCTCCATATATATATCATGTTATTTTTGGGTCAGAAAAATTTTCGGAGGGCTTCAGCTTCGGCGCTTGTGCTGGTTACTCAATTTTTGAGACGAATTCAAATATGTTGTCAAAATTGAGCTACAGTCCCATGGAAAAAGGGAAAATAGGTAAAAGGGAAAAAGGGAAAGGGGGAAAAAGGGAAACGGAAAGAAGGGAAAGGGGAAAATGGGGAAAAGGGAGAAAGAGAAAAAAAGGAAAATATATATATATATATATAAAAGGGAAAAAAGGAAAAAGGAGAAAATGGAATAAAGGAAACATCAGGTCTTTTTTGGGTCAAAAAAATGTTCAGAGGGCTTCGGCGTCGGCGCTGGTGCTAGTTACTCAATTTTTCGAGACGAATTCAAATCCGTCGTCAAAATTGAGCTACAGTCATCTTTTGACCCAAACTGACCAATCCGGCAAAATGCGAAAAAATGTTCATTGGAAATAGCTAGAACAACACGGTTTGAAATTTTCTACAGGGGAAATTACTTCGGATAAGTCTGTCTTTTCACCTAAAGAAGAGTCATTTTCCTCAAGAGCAAACCAGAAAAAATGTTGAAATTTTGTATCGCGCAAGAGATGTTCTAACTTTTCTGTAGCTTCATTGTGTTTGAAATGATCATCTGTCACGAAATTGCAAACCGTTTTGCTCTAGCTGTCTCCAGTCAGAAGAATTTCGCGTTTTACCAGTTCTCCCCACAAAATGAGAAATTTCGAAAATGTATATTGGTGTGTATGATATTGCATATTCCACGAGTTGCCGGTGTTACCAGATTTTTCAAAATATCGCCAAATATAGACGAAAATGAAAACGTCAACCTGATTATGCATGCCTTCATTAGGTTGATTATACAACACAAGTCGCACCAGTGTACATTTTCGAAATTTTTCATTTCCTTTAGGAAAGTGGAAAACGCGAATAACTTTTGACTGGAGACAGCTAGTGCAAAACGGTTCGAAATTTTGATGAGAAGAGACCATTTCGGACAAGTCTGCCATCCCCCTGAAAAGCGTATCTTTCTCGAAAACCGGGAGAGATGGTGAGAGACTAAGAGAATTTTGCGATTGGTAAGAGAAGTTCTAACTTTTCATTATCTTTATTTTGATAGTAAGATTGCCATGATTGCGGTCATGTTTTCGTTTTCATCCAGTTGCATAGATATAGTGGGGGGGGGGGGGAATCGTGAACCGTTCCCCCAAAATTAAAAATTTTTAATGCAATAATCTGAGACAACTGCAAAAAGAGGAAAACGGGTTTTAAAAAATTAAAACCCCTCCCCCAGTACCAATAAAAAATGGTGCACTGACACAGATTGGTTCTTCGGAACTCAGAGGGTTCAATCAATCCGGGAAGTCAGTTTCATCCCATATTCAATATTGTAACAAGCAACGTCTGTGTAAATCCGTACATCACTTAGAAAACCGCACACACATGCTTTATATATCCAATCAATTACTCCCATTGCCTTGAAAAATCCAATTTAACACCATAAATAAAACTGTATTTAATATAATTGCCGAAACATAATATCTTAATCAGACTTGAATTACCCCTATAATTAGGAAAGACGTACAATGATTCTTTCGTAACAGAATGACGGATTTGGCTAATATTGACATAAATAATGTTTAAAATAAACACAATATTTATTTACATGGAGGCACCAATTACATTTACACATCTAACACAAAATTAACAGTATGGAAGGGATCGCGATCTCGCAACCATATCATCCATCGTCTGATCCGTCCTATCTAAGCTCAGGTAATGCGTTCAGATCTGCTGTTAGGTCGATCAAGAATGCACTAAGATGGATAAAATTTCTTCGAACTGTCTTTACTGTGGTCCAGTAACAGCTGGCACGGTTGGAACGGAGCACCATATAGGTCGTAGTATTGAGACATCTTTGAGACTAATTTATCAGCGCCATAGGTATCGACCCATCGGAACGGGCCGCCAGAGAAGGGCGGAAAGCCCAAACCAAAGACAGCGCCGACATCTCCTTCGACCTAGATTGTTGCAACGCATATGTCAATTACCAGAAAACTCATCAATAATACTTGACCCTAGCCAGGATATAATAAGCTACCGAACAGTGCCAATCATTCGGATTTGAAAAATGAATTATTTCTAAGCTCACCGGTCCATTCAGAATGCCTTCCTGCAAACAAAGGATGGCTTCGTTGATGAATCGCGACGCCATTCTCAGCTGGAGATCTTCCTCCGACTGAGCTCCTTTTGGTTCGAGCTTATATCTCCTGTAAATGTCCAAAGCTCCCGGATTCACGTCACGATTTTTCGATTTCGATTGATACACGAAGTTACCTTTACCGGATTTGCGACCTGAAACGCAACCATGCACGAGATTACCGTAAGATCGAAGTATATTACATCAAATGCGGAGGTATACGTCGATAGAGAACAGACAAAGTACCTAAAAAGCCTTTCGCAACGAATTCCTTGTGCACATCGATATTTCCCCCACCGAAACGTTCGCCGAAAGTGTTACCGAGATCGGTGCCGATGTGCATACCGACGTCGATACCAACCTCATCGGCCAAGGTAGCCGGTCCGACCGGAAAACCAAATTTCTTCATTACTTTGTCGATGTCTTTCGGGCCGACTCCTTCCTGCAAAATGAAACAAAGAAAAAATAATGAATTAACAATTTACTATGAGCCAAAATTGCGTGCGTACAGTATCCAGAGACAGAATAGGTCACCTGCAGAACTCGAATACTCTCGGACATCATAGTGGTCAATATTCTGGTGGTGTAGAAGCCTGGTCCGTCTTTGACAACGATCACCACTTTACCCTGCTTCAAGCCAACAGCGACTGCAGCCGCAGCCGTGTCTTTCGAAGTCTTATCGTGGGTGATGATTTCCAACAGTTGCATTTTGTCAACTGGCGAGAAGTAGTGCATTCCGATCACCTGAAAAACACCGAAAGATTAATTCCTGGAGTAAAAGAGAGGATAACTACCAGTTTGGGCTCGAATTCGGGTACGAGAACCGAACTGGACTGAAAGGATTATTTGCTAGAGCGCAGTCATAAGCATCGATGAAACTTGATAATCTATGATGTTTTTCTATGCTACGTCAATTTGTCTTCGTCAAGAATAAATAATACTACTTTCCCCTCAGAAAAAAAGGACAAGCCATTTTAAATCCTCCATTCGAAGCTGCAGCATTTGCTACGCAATACGCATTGATTCAATGTATCACTGGTACCGAGAACATCAACCTGGATTGTTAGAATTGGTTTCAATAACTAATCAATGAACCTCGTTTAACAATTTTGAATCTCAAACTACAGAAGTCTGGTCATTTATCAATAATCAGTGCACATTTTGGCTGCGATGTAACTTCAGAACTCAGTCATGACCCCTTCACTAGAAAGTATTGACGGACCAAGCTGCGTCAACCTAGTGAAACGGACAGCAAGAAAGAAGGCAAACTCAAGGTGTAATGATGCTTCTACTTCGAGTAATACGAAAGTGGCCATCAGCGACACCGAAACCGTTAGCAAAGTACAACGAACAAAATGGACACCCGAAATGAATGAGTGAGTAATGAGGTCGTACTACAGATGTACTACGCTAGAGACTGACCTAACGACGTACCGAGAGAAGATGTTTCGAGAATATAGAAAACATTACCCGGAAATAAATGTAACACAACAGCGGGTGGCTGATCAGAAAAGGACCATAGTAGAGAGAAACTTCATACCACAAATCATCCTGGACAGAATTCGAAAGAAGGTGGAAGAGGAATTGGGGGATCCTAGCAGTATCAATGAAGGAAGACGCGAGCGAATGAACGTGGACGACACCCAACAGCAAATAACGGTGGAAGCAATGGGAGAAGCAGCGGTTGGAAAGGGAAGTTCCCAAGAAGCGGTCGTTGAAGATGAAAGCGACCGGAAGTTAAGAACAGAAATAAAGAACCAATACCAGCGCGCATTGATATTATATGCTGAGACTGACCCGAGCAGAAGGCCGGCGATACTAATATTGCAAGTAACCAAGCACGTGAAGAAAGTAGTAAGGAAAGTAAACGAAGAAATGCTCGCAGAAGAGAAACAGGCAGAGTCACTGACCGAAACCCATGCAAGAATTTATTGTGCGGCAGCTGCAACAGTCACGGTGCTGGGAAAGGAAGTGAGGGAGAAAAAGGAAGGGGGAAAGTCGGAACACATGGTACCAGCATGGGAAAAAAGAATAAATGAGAAGATACAGGAACTGCGAACTGCGAGCTGATATGAACAGAGTCGTGCAGTATGAAAGAAGCAAACAAGGTGCGGCACTGAGCCAGACAGCGAAAACTCAAATAAGAAAAACAAAAGAAAAGTGTATGAAGCACAGCAAGTATGAAGATAGTGCAGAAACAATGCGAGAGATCAAAGACACCATACGGCAGAAGCTGGTAACGACTGCAGCAAAGCTGAAGAAGTACAAGAAATCCGCAGAAAGGAAGAGGCACAATTGTCAATTCTGGAGAAGCCAAAAGTTCTTCTACAGACAACTTGATGAAGGCTCATGTTCGGGCTCGGTAAATGAATTGCCTACCAAGGAAGAACTCACAAAATACTGGGCAGGCATATGGGACAAAGAACAAGCACATAACGAAGGTGCTAAATGGATTGAAAGAGAAGCTCAGGAACACCAGCAGAAAGGAGAGCCAAGGAATGAAGAAGCATGTGGTATTACGTTGTCAGAGTTGAGGAGAGTAATTGGGAAAACACAGAATTGGAAAGCCCCCGGAATCGATAGGGTGCACAACTTCTGGTACAAGCAATTCACGAACACACATGGACTTCTAGTCAAACATTTCAACGATCTGTTAAACAATCCAGAGAAGTGCCCGGAATTTATGACTGAAGGCCTAACTTGTTATACCAAAAAGTAAAGATGACCGGAAAAATCCTGCCAAATATAGACCTATTGCTTGCTTACCAACAATATATAAGCTTCTTACAGCATGTATTGCTGAGAAAGTCCGAGCCCACTGTGATGGAACCCTTGCCGAGCAGCAGAGGGGATCTAGAAGAAATACGTATGGATGTAAGGAGCAACTGATAATTGATGACACTATCTTGTAACAGGCAAAGAAGAATAACCGAAATCTATACGCTCGCTATATTGACTACCAAAAGGCATTTGACTCTGTACCGCACTCATGGCTCCTAAAGTCGCTGGAAGTGTATGGAGTTCAAGCACAGATAGTGCTTTTCCTGAAGACTATAATGAAAAAATGGACAAGACTACATGTTAGGGTGGATAACGGGCATGTGAGTAGTGAAAAAATCAGGATTCGAAGGGGCATTTTTCAAGGTGACTCACTCAGTCCATTATGGTTCTGCATAGCTCTAAATCCCCTATCTGGAATGCTGAATAGAAATGGATATGACTTTAGAATAAAAGACCACAAGGAAAATTACACGCTCAGTTACCTCATGTACATGGACATCAAATTGTATGCTGGTAAAAACAGAGACTAGAACAGCTCATACAGGTTACCAGTAGGTTCTCTGCAGATATTCAAATGAACTTTGGCCTGGAGAAGTGTAGAACAGTGCAAATTGTTAAAGGGCACTTGCAGGCGGAAGACGTAAGGACGGAGATGGAAGAGGAGGTGATAACAGCCCTAGCTAGGGGAGAAACATACAAGTACCTTGAAATGCAACAAGCCAGGCAGACTGAGCATGCTGTAATAAAGAGTAAAGTAAAAGCAAAGTTTAGGAGCAGGGTCAAGAAATTGTTGAAATCCAGCCTAAATAGTGGCAACCTGTTCAAGGCTATAAACAAGTATGCAGTACCTGTACTAACATACACGTTTGGCGTGGTACGGTGGACGCAGACTGATCTGGATGTCCTTGAGAGAAGCATACGAACTCTCCTGACGAGAAATAGAATGTTGCACCCTAATTCTGCGATAGAGAGGCAGTCATTACCAAGGAGTCTAGGAGGACGCGGAATTACAAACCTGGCAGAGCTGCATGCCCGACTAATCAATAGTATAAAGCGCTACTTCATGAAGAGAAAAGAAGAATCAAAGTTGCACAACATAATAGTCAAGGCAGACAAAGCATATACGCCTGCTAATCTGTCCAGCGAAGAAATGTGCAGTGCAGGGGGCAGAACAACAGCGGGCAGGTTGGAAAGGTGGAAGGGAAAGTCCCTCATCGAGAAAGGAGATGTTGATGCGAAGATCTCTAGAATGTGGTTACAGAAAGGTTACTTATTCCCGGAAACGGAAGGTTTCATTATGGCCATACAGGACCAAGTTATCCGAACCCGAAACTACAGGAAGTATATCCTAAAAGAACCGTACATTGTGGATGATCAGTGCCGTGTACGTGGGAACATGCCAGAAACGATACAGCATATTATCGCCGGGTGTGAGAAGCTGGCCCCTGTTGAATATAAGGATAGATACGATAAAGTAGCTAAAATCCTTCATAGTGTCTTAGCTAAGCAATATAACCTATCGAAGAAGGTCTCAAAACATTTCGAATATGAGCCAGAGAAAGTACTTGAAAACGAAAATTATCTAATGTACTGGGACTGAACACTTCTCACACACAAAACAGTGAGTCACAATCGGGCCGGATATTACTGTTGTGGATAAACTGAAGAAAAAAGCTAAATTCATTGACATAGCAGAAGTAAACACAAGTAATTTACATAAAACAGCGAACGAAAAGTGCGAAAAATACGTTGAGCTAAAGGAAGCAATTCGCGCTCAGTGGAATATGACAACCACCCAGATTGTGCCTATCATCATGTCTGCTACTGGAGTTGTGCCGACCCGTACTGTCAAGGGAATTACTGGACTCATTGAGGAGGAACACTGGCAGCAGTATGTGATGAAAGAAGAACAGAAAGCGACAATCCTGATGCTTACTACAATTGTTAGGCGAATCTTGGCGGACGCGTTCTAGATTAAGAAACCTTTGTTAGTTATTAGCACGTTTCTTAATGTAATACTTACAGGGAATTAAACCCTTGCAATGCGCAGGAAAATAATAATAATAATAAAACTTGGATTCATTGGACCGGTAGACACCTCGACACTGAAATAGTAATCGCAATTAGAATGAAAGTTAGCAATGATCACCTTTTCTGGTTTACTACTTCCCAAAGCAACTTTGGCTATCGGGATGGCACTGGTATTAGTTGCGATGATGCAGTGAGCAGGAGCAACGCTCTCGATTTCTTTGATCACTTTGTGCTTAACGTTAATATCTTCGAAAACAGCTTCAATGACGATATCGGCTTTCTTAAAACTGTCGTAGGAAAGTGTAGCATCCAAAGCGGCCAGATAACGGTCCTTTTCCAGTCTGAAAATCAGTGGGGAAAATTAGTCAACTAGAAACAACAAATACAACACTTTGTAGCCGTAGTACTGTGGCTCGCTGATAATTGTGGTATAATTTTCGAAAAATTTACTTACTCAGATAATTTCTTCCTTTTCACGCCATTTATTAATCCAGTTTCAATTTGCGTAAGGCCTCTCATCAATCCGGCATCGGAGGCATCTTTCATAATGACGTTGTAACCTTTGTCGATAGAAACCTGAACGATACCAGCACCCATTAGTCCGGCACCCAGAACTCCAACGTTTCTGAAATACATAAAATAATATTAGTAATAGTTCACAACCGCGAGAAAGTAATCGACAGTTCGATGAGATATAGTGATCACAAGACCAGAGGCGTTGAAAAATTTATTTAGGCAAAGAATGAGCTATGGAGAGCAAATAATGAAGGATGCGAAGTGTAAATAGAAGATATCAAATAGATTATATTATGACGAGAAAAAGATGTAAAAATCAAATACTGGATTCTGGATTGTAAGACATACCCAAGAGCGGATGTAGATGGTGACCACCATTTTGCAGTAATGAAATGCAGGTTTAAATTTAAAAAGATGAATAAGAAGAAAGTAAAAACAAAATGGAATTTGGAGTTATTGAAAGAGGTAGATGCATAGGAGAAAAAAGTGGAGAGACGCAACCTACTAGTCGATAGACTAAGGAATATAACAACAACAACAGGTACATATAATGCATATTTGCCAGCTGGGCATATAATTACTATCACGTTACCTACGAGTCCATAGTTTTCAAATACATAACCTTACAGAATTCCGTTTTTGGACATATCAGTTTTTAAAAACCAACCCCCCCCCCCTTCACTTGTTCTTCATACGGACTGTCATCTTCGAAGTTGTACTCCTCTATCTACATGCATCAACTACCTGTGAGTCTTGCTGGATGTTTTGGTATTATATGTTTGCAGGATATCATAGCAAAATCTGAGACGGATTGGCGTAGTAGAGATCGATTTTTTCGGGTACTTTTCTGTTTCACAACTTTAAACACATTTGTTTTCTTTAAAATTAACATTTCACATCCTCAAACTTCAGTTGCTTTTATTTCAGTTTGCATTGAAGCTGGAAACTTGATTTTGTTTTTTTGAAATACGGGCACATTTTTTGTATATTCTACCCAAAAACTCAAAAACAAGTTCTCCGACATATGGTACCTTTTTACAGAACGCCTCAGAAATTCTTTATTACATTTGAGAAATATTTGAAATCCTGAACATTTTTATAGCAACTGGAACCATTAAAATCTTATTTTTGGATAATCTACATCCCCTCCAAGCATTTTGTAGCTGGGGGAAAAGAAAGTCAATTAAAACAAAACATCGATCATTCCCAATTATTTTATTACAGAAAATATTCTCTAAATGCTCACAAACCCGATCACGCTCCACCTTTGAAGCACACTTATTCAAAAAATGTAAGATCGGGGTAGGCGAATACGCTGGTTCGAAATATTTCAACCATTTAGCACGTCTTATAATTCATGGCAGAAATTTCTCACGTTGAATTTGAACTGAGGATAAAATGGAACAACGAACTAAACAAGAACTGAATTCATTGTGAAAGTGCAAAGCATATGATATAACAAGCAATTCCTGCTCGAACGCAGCTGACAGTTTGTTAACTATGATTGGCATTACGTAAGTTCCTCATTTAATTAGATATTTTCAAGGCCAACACGTTGGTTATTTTCATTTCATTTTAACGAAAACCACATTTCATGACCAAGTACGGTTGATGACTTCTCTTGCAACATGTATTTGAACTGAGGCCCTAATCGAATCCGGAACTGAAAGATGTTCGTTCGCTTCGTTCAACGTTTTTTTCTTGAAAATAAACTTCGCGACTTTCCTCTCGATTGAAACATTTACCAAATTAGTTTTCAAATTCAAGCAAAGTGCATTAAAATTGATGACATTCAGTCATGGTTGAGAAAAACCACTTAAAGACAAGCTTGTGATTAGATTAACCATGCTCATGAAAAATGTTTCTTCAGTAAGCATTAAGTAACAAATCTATTTTGGCTGTTCGTATTTTATAACTTTATTTCGCTAATTCCCCCTCCCTGTTAGGAAGAAACAGATATCTGCAGGCGTGGTTGTAGCAAACGCTTTATTATATAGAATGTCAGAGGTAATTGAACTCATCCAAAGGAAAAGCATAGTTACTAAATTCATTTCATTTCAATTTAGACATTAAGTTGATTCCAAACTTATCAGGGTGGAGGAACATGAGTTATAGTCAGGTAGGTAATAAATGAAACAAAGAATAACGGCAGCAGCTGGCACTACCTAATATGTAGAAAAGCATTTAACTTTAGTTCAAGAATGAAATTCAATTCGTGCATCCAGGCTGCCAATTTTACTTTCTGAACGTTTGAAATTTTATAAGTTCCAATAAATGGTAGTAGCAGGCGCTTTCCTTTTCTTATTTTCATCAAGAGCAACATTTTGAAATTGTCTTCCTCCAATTACCAGAGAAACTGAAGAACCTAAATACTTTAATATCCTCTGTGATCCTTTGGAAAATGAGCACAAAGTTACAGACTTTCACGCCATCTCTCGGTGCACGTCATACGCGAGAAAAATATTTTGCTCCACCGTTTCCTAGGTGTACGAGTTCAGAAACATTTTAAATACAACGTAACTTACTTGACTGGCTTTTCAGGGTCTCCGAAACGGTTTTTCTTGCATTCGGTCTGACCTTTGAACAGGCCGACCAACCCTCTGGATTGAGGCGTTATACTAAGCTCACCAAAGGCAGTATGTTCGGCTACATAACCTTCTTTCTCTCCTTTTTCCAGTGTGGTTTTGACAACATCCAGAATCTGTACATTAAATGTGGGAGTATTAATGGCAGAAATTCTAGACTAATGGTAACATAATTTTAGACAGAATACGATACCTTCAAAGGGGCAGGATAAAGACCACCAGACATCTTCATGACTTGCTGACGAGCTTTATTGAGTATAAAGTTGCGGAAAAATTCGTATTTCACACCATAGTTCATAACTTTATCAACTAGTCCTTTTTTCGTCCGATCAACTTTAAGCTGACCTGATGCTAGTTTCTTTGCGGTTTCGACAGCTACTTCTTCTAAGTATTCGCTCGTTCTGCAAAGATATATTCGAATTTCAATTGATGCATTCTTTATTATACCGATGCGAGAAAGGGACTAGGTACATCTCAATAATATCGCGAGGAAATTTCGAATAATTTCAGATCAGTCTGGGAAGAATGTCCAAGCAAATATACCGAAACAGTGAAAGTTCATCTCGCAGTCAGAACACCAGTATTGTTCAACGTTCGAAAATAAGTACAGGAGTTACACATTTTCTTCACGACTCTCCAAGAACGCGACCATGATACATAGTTAACTTCATTGCTCAGTATATAAATTTTTGTAAGTAGGAACAAGACTGCAGTAACTCCTTACTTCTAAGAATATGACAAGATAAAATCAAACAAAATTGTCATTTTTCGTTTCAAAATGGAAACGATCTAATTGTTTCAGTATTACGTGAATGCAACAGGGAAAAGAACCGTAAATCAAGAGACTAAATGAGCCTTTTTCACAGACGAAAATGACGACCAGTCGGAAAAAACACATGATTGAAATTTCTATGATCTTTTTCTTATTATAGCTTGCTCAAGTAATGCTTTAAAAGGTGCAGGAAAATGTCTATATTCATTCAGTTTCACTTTTTGAACCTTACAGACCCACTGAAGATATCATGGCACCGGAAGTTCAAACATGAATCGGTTCAGTTCCATTCTCACTTACAGAACTGGAAGAAAACATTTAGGACTTCAATACCACGAGCGACAATGAAATAAATGATTAGATTTGAATTATGGTATACCACGGATCATCAACTCTTCTACAAGTATCTTACTGCTATTTGAGAGAATTAAACAAAAGTTCACAAGTCCATACACTGACGATTATTACCTTTGATCGGGAGTTCCCAATCCGGGCCCAAGTGGCTCAATCAACTGATCGACAATTCCCAAAGATTTGGCTTTCTTTGCGACTACATTTCGACCAGTAAGCATCATGTCAAGGGCATTAGTGATGTTCGTCAACTTAGGCAGCCTTTGAGTACCTCCGGCGCCGGGTAACAAACCGAGCATAACTTCCGGGAAGCCTAAGACCGTTTTACGGTCGTTTACTGCTATTCTGTAATGACAGGCTAACGAAACCTACAGACATCGAATCATTCTTTAGTGAGAATACAAATTGAAAAAATTATTTGAAAATTTTGATTGACTGACTAACCACAGACAATTACGATAAAAGTATTTCTGATAAATCACGAACTGTTCAAGTAACTGCACTTACTTCGGCACCACCACCTAAGCAGGAACCTCGAATAGCAGCTACAATTGGTTTTTCGGATTTCTCGATCTTAAATAACACTTCTTGACCTTCTTTGGAAACTGTAATGCCGTCTTCGACGGTCTTGATATTAGATACCAAATTAATATCAGCGCCGGCGATAAAACAGCCAGGTTTTCCCGATATAATCACAGCTCCTCGAATACTTGAATCGCTGCAAATTTTATTCAACAGGGCCACCGTCTCATCCATCACTTCTTTGTTCAATGAATTTACCTACAATAGGAAACTCGAATTAAATTCCATATAATTTTGTCCAGAAACTTCAGAAATATAATTTGGATCATTTTAATATATGTAGGTAAGTATGGAGACGTAACACGACGATTTGAAGATCAAAATTTTCTTGGATTTCACTGGCTGGTTACGAAACTGAAGAACTAGAACATCAGATTACATTTTTATTGGGAAAGTATGAGGATGTGGTCGTATGAATGGCTCCGCGCACCAAATCTAAATTGAAAGTATCTTCAGATAGAGTACAGCGGTGAATAAAAGAGTTTAGAGAGATTTTCAGTTCAATATTGTGGCGGATGAGACCAACAATCACACATTCGAACCTGTTAATTCATGTTTCATAACATGAGAAAATTCAGTACCCAGTATACATATAACCTTCATACAGCATTAGGGTTCCATCATTGGGAACACGTATGACAAGATATATGAAAAGCAGTTCTGATGGCTAACTGATTATTCGAACGAATTCAACATGGTGACACCTGACAGCTGTAGTTGAATGAACGTTAGTTTGATCTTACGTTCATAGACATACAAATTACATGAAGATCATAATTCCAGAAAAAATTCGTAATTATGCTCGGGTTTCAAAACTATAAGATGGTAATTGCACTCCCTACCATTGCAAAGATTCTGATCAAGGCATTCTTAATGAAGTTTACTGATACAGTCAGACTTTAATACCGAATCTGAGTTCCCACTAGGTGTGCTCTAGACTAAACTGGAACTGTGGCATATTCTTCATAACTGATAGCTAGCACGAACATGAATTAGCTCATGTTTAAATGAGAACTCAGCAGGAAAATACCGCCAAAATTTATTCGAAACCTACTAGCATATAATTAGCAATGATAAGTTTATCACGGAAATCTACACACTGTCTTGATCTGAGTTCCGACAGGTTGTTTCTTTGAAATATGTAAGTTCATCATGGAAATCTATACACTGTTTTGATCTGAGTTCCAACAGGTTATTCCTTTGAAATATGTATATGTGAACATGCAGATCTTCTACCACCACATGCACTGCTAAGTGGTAATACGCCATAAGGTGTATAGTACAATAAGTTAAGGCTGAGCAGTGTCGCCGACTAATTGTGCATAACTTCTAACAAAACTGATAAGGGGAAACGGAAACGCCATTCAAGCCATTTACACTTCTCTCAGACTGATTCTTTCCAATCCAGACAGTCGGTTTCAACATTTCGTGAGGTGAGCAATCCATTGTAGAAATTAAATGGCCCACGGTTGAACACGACAACCAAGCGGCAAATTATATGAGTAACTTGTTACGACTCACAAGCTCGTTACGTACTTTAACGTTTGGAGAATCGAAGGTCAAGACGGCAATACCGTCTACCACTTTCGGCTTTACATGTTTATTCTGTAAGCTGGCATCGTTCTGCAGATTTCTACACAGAATCTTCCCTGTAATACAAAACGCATTTCACATAATGTACGAAGTAGTTCAAAACCTAAACATTAGTTCAAGGTATCCCCGTAACGAATAGCGGAAGTAAAATCTCGGTTTCAAAAACATATTTCTCGGCTGCCAAATCAGCAAGTCAAGGTCTGGGGGCACATCGAGCTAGAGCGTGTGCAAAATGAAACTCAAATAACTTGAGAAGGCAACTCAGGATTTAGTTTCCAATTTCAAATAATCAACTATTTGCAGTCGAGAGACTGGGCACGCAAGAAAACTTAAACAGAGAGTTATCAGCGATATGCGAAAGTTACAACTCACCAATTCTGTGTAAGTACTGTTTCTTCGAGAGTTTGTTAAACGAACCAATGTATTTGTACAGCGACATAGTATAATTATATACAGGAAAAACTGAAATAAATAATATAAAATACTAAATATTGAACTTAGAATAAGCGTTAACAGTTCTCGAACGCTATCAATAAAAGAAAGACTAATGGTGATTTGCCTTGACGGCTGACAACAAGTTGGCCCGCACTCCCGAACCCACACCAGCTGTGCCAAGTTTATTTACTACGAGCATTTGGTAATACATTACTTTTATCAAGCGTAATTCACTGTATTTATTGAATTTAAAATAATGAACTCCCGATTTTACAGGCATTAATATGGAGTAAATCGCTAGATTCTACAGTTACCGATTTTTAGCTTACGCGATTTCGTTTCACTCTAGTCAAACATCAAAATAAAAAAATAAAAATAGAACATAGTAGTTAACTGAAGTCAAAAAAATATTCAAGGATTCAAAGCGTTTCGAATAATATATTCTTCACTTTTCTGAACGAGAAACGACCGAGAACCACACTGAAAACCTCGAAACTGTCTATGACATTTTGAATAGTTTCATAAAAGTTTTGCGAACTTGAATATTTATGCTTTTGAGTTATTATTCTGAGTTTCACTTTTCGAAGTTTGAAAAGAAAGTACATCAACAACTTTTTCTATGTAGACCAAGAAAGAATCAACGAGTCTTCTGATCATGCTTTATAATCACGATTACATTATACATTGAGGAGTTCATCCCCATTGATGTGTCATTATAATCCTCGGCCTTGACATCTCGACTGCCTGTTCTGACAGCTTAATGGGAGCTTCCTGATTTCCTGAATTCATCAGAAATTGCGTACGAGTTTTAAAACTTAGAACTGAAAATATGTAAATAAGTAAAATGTTAGAAACATTCCCTCCTTAGTAAGTATATACATTTTTCCTTCTGGTCACTGATGCGATACTCGAGAAGGTAGTTTCTGTGGCTAGGGGTGTGGGGTCTGGGGAGCCAATTCGGCATGCGTGCATTGCCATACGCTCCACCAAATACTAATGTATTCTTCCACCATAGTTCATGTCATTATTTAGTTAGCCCTTAGCCCCCTTCAATTAATGGAAACTGATGGGTGAGGCTGAGGGACAATTTTTTCACACCAAAACTTCACAGGGGTACAATGAAAGAATATCAAATCCACAAACCACAAGTTTGGATTTTGAGTCTGATGAAACGTACTTATTCAAGCTTCAAGTAAGAATAAGTATTCATTTTGGTATGGTGACCGGTGACTGGGCAAATTGTAGGTTCGCTAACATCGATTGAAGAAAAATTGATAACCTGATAAGGAAACAGGGTCCAAAAAGGGGAGCTCAGCGCAGCAGTTTATTGCAATTTCAATGTTTTTTCAAAATATCTCGAGAATGAATGTGGTTAACGGAAAATTGAAAAGAACATGCCTTGTAGCAAATAAAATTTCCTTTCAGATGAGCTCATTTTTATCAAACTCCGTGTTATTTTCTTTTTTTTTTTCATAAAAACAGCATTACATTGGCGTTGATTTAATTCGTTGTTGTTGTTTGCCCGGTCCGAATAGCCACTAGTGTCGTTAGATTTGACACTTTTGTTTAAAAAAAGATTGAAAAAGGTTTAGATACATAAATATGTAGCATTTCCATTTTTTTAAGAAAAGCTCTTAATAATATGTTGAATGATAACATAACGAAACAAAATGACAATTGAATTTTCAAAATTGTGTCATACTAAAATATGACAAAAAATATTAAACCGTTTTTGTCAGGACCATTTTGTCAATGATATAATGAAAAAATAAATCCATTGGCAAAACCAAATGACAAAAACAATAAATTTTGTGTGATGGAACTATGCTGAACGTTTATGCTGAGCGACATTGCCATTGATAATAGACTATGCTAAGTGACATGGTAAAAAAAAGGAAAAGAAAGAAAAGACAAAAGAAGTTTGTCAAGACGAAATAAAACCATGGAAAATCAAAATGACAAAACTCTGAAGATGATAAAACTCATAACACAAGTAACAAAAAAATATTAAATGCTCGGTCTAACAGCACTGATGGCCACTCATGAAAGCTAATGCCGTGGGAAATGATAAGTTCATTATAAGGAAGTACTTTCAGAGTTTTTCAAGGCAATAAATGAGCAAGCATACTTCAGAGGCAAGGGTAATTCAAAACGGAATTATTTGTTATACACTGTCGCTTCAGGTTTATTGCCACCAGCAGTGGGCAAGGACTCACCCCAATCATCTGTCTGAGTTGGCTGCAACTAGGCTTTTATCAATGGATGGATAGTATATACTTTCTGCCTAAAATCGTATCCCGCTTTTTGATAATAATACAAATTGTTAATGTAGAAATTCTAAGGCCAAATGCTCTGCAGTTATGTAGTATTTCGAATTTTCGTCAACGGGATTTTGTCATTTGGATCTGAAACACCTCTACTTCTTAGATGTTGATTTATTCAGTTTTCAAAATGTCACTGATAACATATTCACCACCAGCAAGGTAACATTTCAGACAAAATGTGTACTAGCCACCCGCCTATACGAGAAACATAGCAGCTTAATTTCAGTGTCCAGTTGGCGACTTCTTTTTTCGATTGCTCAACAGTTGGAAAATGATTGATAATATTTTGGTAAGCTGATGAGAGCTGTTGCCCCCCCCCCCCACAATAAATCTGCTTCTTCACTACGGCCCTACGTCACTTATAGAAAACGAAATCCCAAAAGTCGTAAGCTACCCTATGAACAGAAAACAGAAAATTCCAATTCGAACCCCTGGTTAGAGGTCATGCCTTCACATACAGTGAGATGAAAGAGACTACGCTGTAAGTATTCGAAGACCGGAGGTCCTAAACGAATGACATTCTTTTCTGAGTTTTAGTCATTTAAAAAACTTCATGATACGGAGAATTTTTCGATATCTCGTCTATTTTCCTATTCATTTGCCAAAATTTCATTCACTCTTTCCTCCAATAATTTATTTTCTGAACTGAACAGAAAATGGCTGTCCTTGTCCTTCATTCGGAACCACTATTCCAGGCTTAGCTTCAACTTCCTCCGCAGGTGCAGTTACAGAATAAAGTGGTAAAGCGCACTTCATCGTAGGTGCGTGAGTGAATGAAACAAAATTTTTTCCAAATTAATGCGTGACTCATATTATATTCACTCATCACTAGATGATTGTCTACAACAGGAGACCAGTGAGTTACGCGTTCCAGACAAATACTATTACAGCTGTATTGTTGACGCAAAATCGGATTATCTCGTATTACGCTTTCTGTTGCTGCATGTTTCATTTATCATTTCAAATACTACATTTTGATATTTCATCGAAAAAACAGAAATTTTGACGATTTCTCTTGCTCTGTAGAGTGGATACAATATTCTTCAAGAGGGTTAAAAATGCTGAGTTGCTGGCAATCGAAATAGTATACTTTGCAACATGGGCAAAAAACGCGTCATTCGTGATACGTGCGAAATTTTGCAGCACGAGCAGCGGGAGTAACACAACTCGCACGAGCGAATAACGCGTTTCTTGCAAAAGTTGCAAACTAGGAATGTTTTTTTTCAATACATGCTCGAAATGCAGTTTATATAGGAGTAGTAATTGATTGAAGTAAGTGCACAAACAATCTAGAGTAAAACTGGATAATTTTTGCTTACTTTTTTGGCTTACTCCGGACACTCGCAGTTCCTCTGCCATTTGTGGCAGCTCTTCCCTACTCTGTGCAATGAGAATCACAACGTCCGCAAATCGTAAGTTATTTAATTTCTTACCGTCCACCTCAATCCCCTTCTCAAGTTTAAATTTCCAAACACTTTCTCCAAAATACAGTTAAACAAATTTGGCGAGCGAGGGTCTCCTTGTTTTACTCCTTCTTTAATTTTGAATTTTTGCCCCACCTTATCTGTTTTCACCCTATTGTTCATGCATTCTATTGTCGATTCAGAAGTTCCACTTCTTGCACTGAAAAGTGGTTACAAATACGGCGCTTTTCAAGCATGTATTGGGGGGGGGGGGAAAGGAGTTTTTACAATATTCACATGTGCCTATTGGACATGACCATCGTAATGTTGGCGCATGCAAGCTAAGTGCTGATGAGGCAAAGAAATAGCAGTTGTCTGATAATTAATAGCTCTGCAGCTTAATATTTCGAATTTCGTTACCTTCTTTTGAGGAAGAAATTTCACCACACATTTACCCTACAGCCTATGTTATCAGCTTTCTGACATCAGAAAAAAAAAACTAAAATCAAATATTTACAACAATTAATTCATTTTTTTTTTTTTAGTAAATTCAGTTATAAAAGTCACCTTAACGAAAGAAGAAGAAAAATATAAAAATGAGTCGAACGCGTCACAAAAAAGTTAAATAACTTAATTAGCTTATTATAACGGAAGCGAACTCACAACTAAGACTATAAAAAAGTAATTAATGACTTCTAAATACATCTACTCACACAGATAATTCGTAACTGACCATACATTTAGGTCATAACAGTAATATGGTTCTGTAATTAGATGGCAAGAAACAGGAACCAAAATTTACCTTTTAATTCTTTTCCAAGGAATTAAAATATAATTCTTGCACAAATTACCGGCACCATTACTGGTCAGTTCATCAACTGAAGAATGGAAACAAATACTCTTATACAATTCAAAGGCGTAATAATTATGACTAACGAGTATAATCTATTGAAGAGTTCAATCAATGATGAAATAAAACCTGAAGTCTATGAAAGAAAAACCGGCAGTGAAACTCATTCCTCAGTTTATGACTGTTAACGCTTCATCAAAGGGGAAAAATGAGGTAACGACTTAAATATAAATTGTGGTAACTACTCAACAAGAACACGAGTCATCCGGTGGGTCTTCGTTCAATTTATGAATTTTGAACGAATCTGAATGGAAATTTCGCAGTTCGAAGCGAGATCGATTCGAGTAAGCCAGGTGTTGGGCGATGTCGGAAAACATTTCTTCGACTCCCTGCCCAGTCTTGCACGAAGTTTTATAAGTAGCATTGATCAAATTGTGACACTGTTCGCTGAAAGGAAAGTACAAATAGACTATATAAGAACTGCGATCTTCTGTAGGTATAACTGATACAAGAGAATTGCAACAGAATGCAAAAGGAATATGAATACTGGGGACTATTAGTTAAGGAACTTCAATGGTAAGATTTTTCTAAGTGTGTGTACGAAATTAAAAACTTGTATGTAATAGAATGACTTAATATTCGTATGCCTAATAATTATAATGACTTCTCAGATTCTCACCGGATCTAAGTTATTTCAATCCTTCAAATTTGAGCAAGAACATACACAAAAAGTAACCTATGCAAGCGAACAGCTATTTGTAATTCAAATATAGATTCTTGCAAAATACTCGATACAAGTATAAAAATACAAATAAATACAATCCTACATTCAGGCCAATATAATCAGCTTATACTGGCGACTGCACTATTGATCAACATATGTAGCTATTTCGACACTCTTTACTGTATCTTGTAAGGTTTCTACGATAGCCTCTTTAAAATTAATATCAACCAAAAATGAAGCGAAGGCATCGGGCATTTAAAATTCAGACGAAGAAACCTAACAACATTTTAATCAATATTTAATAAATTACCCGAACGCCTCCATGTCTGAAGCGGATACTTGAGGCATCGAACTTTCCGTATCTGCCTTGTTACCGCACAAAAATATTTTTGCATTTTCAGCATACGTGACTACATCGAGGAGGTGCTGGGAAAGAACGTGAAATGAAGCAGCATTATCAAGCGAGAAAACCAGAATCGCAGCTTCTGCAAATTTATAATAACTGGAAGTGATGGATGCCACTCGTTCCATGCCACCAGTGTCCCACAGTTGAAGCTGGAACAAAATAGTTTCATTCATTGGAAAGAAAAATTAATCAATTATTAATGGGTATGAAACAGCGCGATAGCATTGAGAGATAGCGGATAACCTGTACATATGACGGTATGAATAAGAAACACTACTGGTGTTGAATAAGATTGGAAACAGGTATAAAAATGATCACAGTAACACGATATACACCAATGAAAAACCTAAATTGCAAATTAGACTCTGCATACAACAAAGTTTTAACCCGGGTAGAAATGATAAATTAACGTACTTTGATGGCTCTGTCTCCAACTGTGTACTCTTTGTTGAAATGGTCCAATCCTAAAGTGGACTGTTTCGCAGATGGTGGTATGAACAGATTAAATGCAAACCTTCTGAACAACGAACTTTTTCCAACACCATATTCGCCACAAAGAATTACTTTCTGTTCAGGAACCCTAACTGAGGCCATAGCAAAGCAGGATACTTCCTAGAGAAAACAATTGGGAACTACAAAAACAGACAGCTCCCGGAGTACAGTCATTTGAAATTCAGTTGAACTAAGCGCAGGGAACTTCCATTAATATTACTAAACTCACATCATGCTATGAAAGCATGAACGACAGATTTTTATAATCAATTTGTACAATATTGATAATTGATGCACGATTATCAAGTTCCGAGCTTTCGAGCTCCCCAACTTTGTTGATTGAGCTTTTATTTGTTTACAAACACTAGCGATGTTGCCAAGTCTTCCTTCGAAGACACGCAGCTAGTGTTTTGATTGGTTTTGATCGATAAAATTAAGACAATTAAAAAGGGTTTTATTTACACGTACTTAGGACCACTTAAGGTTTTTCTTATCTTACTAATTTGTCAAAAGACATGACAAAAATTTATAATAGACTATGCTAACAGACAACGGTTAATTTTAGCTCAAGAGCTACAATGGCAATGCTGGCGTGCTATCTTTGTTCTTATCATTTCATCTTTCATCTAATCTCTAATATTCAGTCTATTGACTCAGGTTCAGGAGGTTCAGTATTGGAACCGGCAATTGAGTATTCAGGAATCGGAACATTTCCGAGCCGTGAAAATGAATTGGTTTCTTTTTCGATAATTAAAATGCTGGATCGCACCTTCCTTCAAAATATGTTTTTGCTGTCAATTCACAATGTCTCATAAAACTTTTCTTCTCAGAAAGCTCTGCCATGCCGTTCGAAAATCACGTCAACATTCTTCGACCGGAGCATCATATATGTGTGTTTTCAACAGAGCGGTCAAAATTCTCCAGCGAGAACGAGCCATACTGGATCCTGACAGTAAAGTTTACGACTATTTGAAAAAAGAAGTGGGTAACAGGCTGTTCGATAATGTGTATGACATAAAACGTGAGTTCAAGCGCGTCGTAGAACTCGGCTGCGGTCGCGGCTATTTCTCGCGGAACTTCACTCCAGATACCGCGAGTGAAGTAATCATGTGCGACTCATCATCGCGGGTTCTAGAGCACAGCTATTCTCCAGCTGAGGGTGTCAAATGCAAGAAGATGGTCGTTGATGAAGAAAAACTGCCTTTCGAACCGAATTCGGTGGATCTCTTTGCAAGTTCCTTATCTCTACATTGGGTGAATGATTTACCCGGAACTTTTGTGCAAGTATTATCTACTCTAAAGAACGATGGAGTATTTATGGCGTCCATGTTTGGTGGTGACACGCTATATGAAATAAGGTAAACGAATGGTAGAAACTAACAAATGGTTCACACTCTACATTTACTTCCATTGAGGGTCACTAATGCTGATTCTGCTCATGCTAGGTCGTCGTTACATTTAGCCGAAAATGAAAGATGCGGTGGAATTTCACCTCACCTATCTCCGTTTGCTGCAGTTCGCGATATCGGAGGACTACTAACTCAAGCAGGTTTCACCATGCTGACCATTGATACCGACGAAATCATAGTCGGATATCCGTCAATGTTTGAACTGATGTGGGACCTGAAGGGTTAGTACAGTTCTTACACACTATCTGACGTTCAATTATCGAAGTTGAAGGTTCATTTTCATTTCAGGTATGGGAGAAAATAACGCCGCTATGAACAGATGCAGTCGTATGAACAAAGATGCGATGCTCGCGGCAGCGGCAATATACGAAAATCTGTATGGCGAAGAAGGCAAAATTAGAGCAACCTTCCAGTTGATAAATTTCATAGCTTGGAAGCCAGATCCTTCGCAACCAAAACCGCTTCCTAGGGGATCCGGTGAGATATCGCTGAAAGACATCGGTAATCTCGACGAGATTATTAAAGCCAAAGGCGTAATTAATTTGAATGAAAAAGATGATAACGATAAAAAATAGTTGTACTTGTTACCAAACTGTTAGAAACTGTAATAATATTTATATAAATCAATGAATCCGTAGCGCGTAACTTTATTGTGCTACGATGTGGATGAAATAATTTCATTCAACATCATCATCGAAAAATTCTTCAGCTTTCAAACCCCATGACTCGGACGCTTTCGCAATTTGCTTGGCAAATGACGACTCAGTCGTCAATATAGGCTTGAATTTATACTGGTCCGCGTCTTCAGAACTGAACTTGAGCTTACGTGCCACATTCAATTCGTCTCCACTATCGTCGTCGCCAGACACATTTTCTTTCGCGCAAATCTCAGCAACTTCTTCGTCGTCAGCATCTATATGCTTTAACTTCAACGCGACTCTTTCTCTTTCCTTCCATTCTTTCGCCTTACTCTGTAAGGCCACCTTCAATTCGCTGATCAACAGCTTGGAGCATGCAGGTTTAATCGCGTCTTCCAAATCCACGGTTTCAGCTTCAGTCACCTTGTCATCGGATACGCCGACGAAAACTTCATCAGGACCACTGGGACTGAAATCGGTCACTCCCAGCATTACATCCGTCTTGACACTAGAGTCTGGTTGGACAGCGGAAGGAATAATGACAACGGAGCTAGGAGTTTTCGGTTTCAAACTTGTTACGTACTTGCGTAAGTCTTCCAACACGGTCTTACAACGTTCGTAATCGTGACCGATTTGCTTGGACATGACATCCAGTCGATGTACGACATCATCATGGTTTGGATTGGCAGCTCGAGTCTCTTCTAGGAACTCCTCCATGTGTCGGCTATCTCTAAGGACTGTTTGTAAGTTGAAAGATAAACTACACAATTTAACATACGCCTCTCTGTAAATCCATTTGGCATCTACTTTCTTTGCCTCATCAGCATCCGTTTTTTCGAAAGTATAATAGATTTCGAAGATCGATTTGAGTTGTTGGTGACGCTTCAAACATCGCTGACTGAAATGAGTGAGTAAGGTGAAAGTGTTTCGTAGCAGAACGTCGGTGTTGCAAATCCACAATGCCGGAATGAAGCAGAGACTCAACTGGCGCAGGAATTCGGATTGCAGTAATAGGTAAACGTACTTCATTTTCTGAAACAAAGATGTAATTTCGTTGAGCTAGGTAATTTAAAAAAGGAGAAAAACATTTGGGCGCAAGTACTCACTTGTAGCTGTTGAACGGAAATCGAATTTTCATTGGAATAAGCACAGTGGAGATCAACTTCATCTAGAAATGCTAAATGGTAGTTCAAGTTATCAACATGAGCCTTCAGAGGAAAATTATTTACTAGTATTGCAACCAAACTCCTCAAATCCAGCACAGCCGATCGGATAGCGTGGAATATTGACATTCTCAGATGACGCATTCCTTCGCATTCTCCCAAGTAGCTTTGTGTATTCAGCGGTAAGGACTTCCTGAAAATCAAAGAAGTATTTGCAGGTTTCAGGTACGTGTCAAGTTAGCTATATTAGTGATTTAGAACCAGACCGAACATAACTGAGGATGAAGATGATAAAGTAGCTAAAATTGTAGTTAATTTTGCTTCAGCTGAAAACTAGTCTTGTTAATTTCCAGCGATAATTTCTTTAAGAAAAAGGGTACTGAAAAAAGATACCGATTCGTAATTCTAAGTAACAAAATGAGACTGAAAAAACAGAACTAGAAATTGTAATTAGGAAACGAATATTGAAACGCAAAGTATTAGAACTGAATGTATTTTGCTTTGCAGTTTCTGTTTCTCAGAGCCAAGTGTTTTCATGCATTATCGTAGTGAAGTCGATTGCATTTTTCAGTCAGAATCCGGTGTAAGGTAGGCCACCTCATGTGCCCGACCACAGACTAACCTCCAAGCGAAATAGAGTCAACATGAACATTAACAAAGATTCAATAATGGAATTCTCGATTAAGTACTTACATTTTACTAGACCAATTACTGTACGCGAGTATTTCGCACTCGTGGACAAACTTGATTGCCTTCTCTACCAACAAAGACAAATCTTTCAAGTGTTTCAAACATTTCTCTACTATTTTTCTCCTTTTCCGTTTACAGTACACGATATAGAGGTATTTAGCACTGTAAATTCCAGCTGGAACCAGGTGTAAAGAGAAGTACATCCAACGTTTCAGTTTCACACCACACATGAAACACACAAAGCACACAGTGCTGACGGCTGCTGTTCCTACAGAAAATTCGGTACACGCCGGACTGAAATTGAAGAAATCGTGTCAAAATTATCCAAGTAAGATTATAGTCTGTTAATGAGACACAAGGAATCAGCAAACCTTAGAACTGCACTCGGTGTAAGTGGTCTCATATGAACCGCGAAATTCTTCACAAACAGTATATCATCGTTAAACACCAAATTACTGTCGAGAATGGCGCTTATCTGGTGCTCGAATTCTTGATAATCCTACGAAGTATTTGTTGTGTTTAGGCACCGCTATCATGAAGAGCATGATCATGAATAATTTATACTTTCGTCTTACTTGTACGGGGCGATCTTCTTCGATAATTTCCAGCTCATCTGAGTCCTATAACACGTCAATTTTGGTAAACACTGGGGAAGAAACCACAGACACACGGAGAAACGAAAATTCACCAACCTGTATGAATGAGCTAGGATACTCGTTTTCAACAAATTCGAAGTCATCGAAACCTGATTCGAGTAGGTGAGAGTACAATCCAGTGTTCTGTAAACGTTACAAGAAATTAGGCCTTTTGTTGCTATAATGACAAACATACTAAAACAGAGGAGCTAAAATAGTTCCGGGGACACGTTGATGATCAACAGTTAGTTGAACAATTTGAAGAAAAAAAACAAACAGGTTACACGTACTTTCAGAACAACTTCATCATCTTCTTCCATGGTGAGTATCGGATGAGAGTGTTGATTCCCAGCCGACAACGGAAAACTGCGATCTAATTAATAGCAAACACGTTCAACTTTTACAGCACAACCAAAGGAAGAAAATCTAAATTTAGGAATACAAGAAACGACAGGAAAATAAGCGGTAACATCTTGTACACCATCAGCTGTACTGCTGTTGTTACGATAACAAGACGATGCTCATTGGTTGATTCACGTTTTCTCCGGGGTGGGAGGAGAGAATAATGAGAGATCATTCGTAATTAGTTTCAAGAAAAAGTCTTTTAACTGTAGTGCATACAGAGACCCCTATCCTAGACAAACATTTGCTCGCGTAGCACAGCAAACACAACGGCACAACCAAAAGGGCAAACATCAGTTTTCGGCTAACAGCTAATCAACTATGGCTGTGAACGTAAAATGAGTCATTATAATTTATAACAACTGAAGCACATACAATTTCCCGTTAAAAAGTTCCTCCCTAATTGTCCTCATCAGATCCTCCATACAGTGGCGTCGAAGTTGACTCCCTTTTCCGATACTCCAACACGCGCTTTGGGAAGATAATACCTACTTTTTGGGGGCATTTTTCAGAACCGCGATTTTTTTGATTCGAAAGAGCACTATTATATGAGAACTGTTTTGAGGCTTATAAAACTATAAAAATCATATCAGGTTATCGTGAATGTATTAGGCACTTACTCTCCGAATTAAATTTTGATATTATCTACTTCTACCTCAAATGGACATTGTAGTACCAGGGTGGGGGCTCCGCGCAAACTATCACAAAATACATTATGTGTATCGAGTATTGGGTTATCGAGGTCACTGAATTCGTTTTTGATGCTATTTTGACTCTCATTTTGATAAACGTGGAGCTGAGTTGAAAATACGCGAAAAATGTAACAAATATCAGCCATCACACCCCTCCGAAAATTAGATGTCGCTGAATTTAATTTTGATAACAGTTTGAACTTGATTCGGGAATTGCGGCATTTTGAAAGAGGTCATGGTCAGACATATCGTTAAAATGCAATACAATTACCAAGTATAGGATTTTCAAAGTCACTGAAATCGGTTTCAATATTATTTCGACTTTTATTTTGATACGTGGGGCGTTGTGGAAGTAAGAGGAGCTCAAAACTTGAGGAAAAAGTGTAAAATCTGAAACATAGGTAGGTATATGTCAGCTTTTAGAGTAGAGGAGTAGCGAAACCTGTTTTCGATGCATGTTCACAATGGAAACTGTGGCACCACGGTCAGGGTCAAAACTTTTGTCACCAAAATACAAAGTAAATTATTTTTAAATCACACACCGACAAGTTTTCTGCCTATAACGTCCATATAATACGTTCGCTGCTGGTGTATTCACAGTTAACAAGGCCGGAATGTAACCTGAGAATAGAAGAGATTTTTGCTGTGATACCATTGTGTGGCAATAGGGCAAGTAGAGGTAGAGGCGATATATGTACTTTTCTTGTTCGAACTTTGATGAGCTTCAATTTCCATATCAACTTGATACTTGCTAGATTCGAAATATAATTGGGATTGACGGTGAATTTCGAATTGAACTTCGATGCTTCGTGAATCAAAATGAGATTCGGAATATGTATACTAAATTCGATTCCACCGACCTCGAAACCCCTACACCAGTATGTATTTTATGACATTTTTATACCTACTCTCCACCCTGGAGCTACAATTTTCAACTCTGGGTAAAAATGACATGCAAATGGAAAACTTCTCCGAATAATTACAAATTCCCTGCATCACGCAAATGAGTATGTTTTCAAACACTTTATGAATGGAAATTTTGGTTCCACAACATATTCTTATCCACGATTGTGCAATGAGCATTCGTGTTATTCCCATTATCATTAGTGACGTTTGTGTATTTCAATTCCTCATTTTATTTATGGTATCCCGTCGCTGTACAACAATACCAAAACACAATAAAAAACCCGTCTGTACAACAACAATACCAAAATACAATAAAAAATAAATTATTTATTCATCAAAAATACCTAAAAAAAAAGAAAGTGATTCATTTCACCAGCAATTACGTAAGCGTTCAACATCGACATAAATTAGAAAAATTCACCGAACGGAACTTTCCGTCCCACATACGTAAAAAATAAAAGCCGCAACCAATATTCTAAAAAAATCGTTTGACTATTTTTTTGATTCCATTGATCTTCTTTTCCTTCATAGGGGTCGACGGTGCCGACGAATCTTGATCCGTAGATACATCGTACACCGGTGACAGGACTTGTTTACCGTTAAATTGACTCGATAATCTTTTTGTCCTCACCGACGTGGCAGTCTTCAAGAACGACGGAATTTCGTTTTCGTCTTGCTTCACATTCTCCTTCTGCTCGTGTGTTCGACGACTGTAATCGATTCGACCCCACGAATGTTCGTCTATTTCGGACGCCGAAGCACTACGCGACAGCGGAGCCGTACTTTTCGCCAATGTCAACTTCTTCGTCAGGTTACCTTGGGCACCGGTTTCGAGGTTGATGGCGTTCGCGTTCGACTTGAGCAACAACTCTTTTCGCTTCCGCTTTCTACGCCTGCTTTCCGACTTCGACGAGCGATTTGACTCGTAAATAAGGAGATGCTGATGCGTACCTCCTGTAATGCGTAAACATGGTTTGTTATGCACAATTCAGATACACAGAACGGAAAATAAATATTCCATTACAATTTCCACATTCGATTAGGGATTGAATACTCACCGTCAATTTTTAATGCCTCTTCGCTGGGACGTCTTTTATGACTTTGCAACGGTTTATTAACATTCAGATCATCGAGTGATTGGCGACGCTTCATCGCGACTGGAAGAGCGCTTTCGCCAGCTCTCGGATTTGGTTGGCTTCGATGCCACTCCAAACTAAATTTACGTTTCGATATTTCTACATTTGGAATACCGCGACACAGGCATACGATGCCGATAAATATCACAATTTCTAGGAATATAATTAAGCTGTGCTCGCCCACCATAATGGCCTGCAAAAAGAAGATATTGCGTTAATCGAAACTCTAATTGTATTATACATAATTATTATGGACGATAGAACCATTGTTATTGTTCCGACGGGTCTCCATTCAACATTGCAAACTCTAAACAGGAAAAACTAGTTATTGCTAAGATACTTTCAAGACAGTTCCCGATCAATAGTTAAAACTTTTTCAGACTTGTGAAGACATTTCAAGATTAATACGGACAGGTGCAGGACTCTTTAAAGCTTTTCGAAACTTACTTAAGACTCCTAAATGTTTCTTTAAGACCTTTGTACACTTATTCAAGACGATATTTGAAGCATTTTTGGACTTATCAATATGCCAGGCCCTACGAAAACGTCCTCACACTTTTCCAGACTTCACGCTTGGTGTATCGTATGGCGATGCAAACATGCCAAATTGGCTCTCCAGACACCGCACCCCTGGCCCCGGAAACTACCCTTTCGAATATCGCATCGGTGACTAGAGGAAGGTATTGAGGACCAGGCCCCCGTTCCGCTTTCTTTGCTTCGGATTCGCGCTGTTCTGCCAGGGCCAGGGACACTCTCCTGACGAAGGCAATGCTCACCCAGCATTAATCTGGAATTCAGGTGGTCCACAGCATCCCCTCCCCCTCAGACTTGTATATTACTCTGAAACTAGTCTAACTTTTTCAAACTATTTAAAAAACTCGTTAAGACTCGTCCACACATTAAAACGTGTGCCTAAAAGTCTTCAACACATTTTTAGAAACGCCATAAAACTCGCACAGATTATTAAACCTGTCTGAATGAGTCTTGAACAAGTCTGGAAGAATTTTCTAAAGATAGTCTTAAACATTGTCTGAAAAAAATAAGTAGAAGACCTGCAAAAGTCTTGAAGAGTTTGAAATAGATTTGAGAAAGCCTTCAAGAGTCTCAAGGAATATTTAACCCATCCGTGTGAGTCTTCAAGAGTTTTAAACATGTTCGGAAAAATCTCGAAAGTTCTAATCCAGTCGTTTTTAACCTTTTTCAAACAACCGCCTCCCCCTGGAGGAGCTGAACATTTTCCAACACCCCCTTACCATGGGAAGAATGAAGACCAGAAGTTTCTTGAAAACTAAAATCACTGGAAGAAAAATACATTTGGAGGAACGATGAAAATCGATAACAGAACTTTATGGTACCAAATCAAGAGAACAAGATCCGATCGACGAGGTAGGAGAAGAGTAAGACCATCAAAAAGTTTTCAAGACGCTCAACATTCTAGGGTGGAGATGAGAGAAGTTGGCTTGAAGCCAAAATTCCATAAGCCTGTTACCATCTTAGAAGCTGGCTTTCAGCGTCTCACTTGTTGGATGTTTAAAGTCAGCTCTTCCTGAACCTCAACTGCTGCTGTCTCAATATTGACAAAAGGATACATGACCCATTAAGGGATTTCCAGGGACAAAATATTCTCAAAACGATCAGAAAAGTTCTCGTGCTCTAAAGAGTTCAGGTGTTGACAGTAAACGTGGGCATCACTAGAGGGTATCTCACTGACCTCAGGCTTATGAAGATCTGACAAGATTGGAAACTGGCTGAATTCGTTGTGGCCACAATTCTGCTTCTACAAAGTTTTTTTTTTTTTTTTTTTTTTTTTTTTTTTTTTTTTGAAAAGCAAACATAACAGAGTTTGTTCACCTTGAAGTTGTAAATTCTACAGAATTTTGAGACAAGAGAGTGAAGTTCTCCGAAGTCACGCTCGTATACAAAAACATTCTCACTGCTCTCTGACCGCCTGAAATATACTCATCGCCTTCCTACCGCCCAAAACAAGCATGCCGCGCCATTCATGGCTATACAGGCGTCCATTTTCGTTCTTGCCATTTATCTAACGTTTTCGCGTATTCCGCCACCGGTAACGAGGAGAAAAACATCTGCGCTGCGGCGATGACTTTTTGATTTGTGTTGAATTGGCTACCGCGTGTAAGGCTGCCTTCAGTTGAGGAAATAACCAAAAGTCGCAGGTAGCGAGGTCAGGACTATACGGGGGGGGGGTGGATTGTCATTTTTTTAGAAGTCATCACCACCACGGCGCAGATGTTTTTCTCCTTGTTACTGGCGACGGAATACGCTAAAACGTATGATAAATGGCAAGAACAAATGGACGCCTGTAGGCGCTTATTTTGAAAAAGATATTCTTGTACTTCATGAAGAGGATGATTAATAAAGGTTTTGTAATCGTATGCTTTTTCCCTTCTTTAATTTTTTTTTTTAACCTGGAGGGGTCAACGCGTATGGTTTCTTTGAAATAGGTCTGAACAGCGAATTTTCAATCAAATGATCTGGGCGTGGTATCAATCGATAGCTAATTAACTAAATTATTCCCCTACTGCGTTGAAACGCCGATCGCCGATAGGTAGCGTTGTTGGGCCTTACGAAGTTTAGTCTCAGTTACTTAGCGACAGCCTATGTAAATGAACAGTTTTTGATACGATCATTCTCCAAGATGCAATATTCTATTTGGGGTCATCATCGAAGTTCAAAAAGTTTTCTCCTCATTCCACCCCAAAATTCATCAAATTACTGAAAATTTTGATGCCACGAACGGGAGAGAATTTTTAGATTTCTCTTTCCAGTAAGACTTCCCCTCGTGCAACAAATAAGGCTTCTCAAGTAATTAAACATTAAATTCCGCGAATGCTAGGACCGGCACTGAATACAGCAATTTAGAAACACTGACCATGTCACGTTTCCATGAAGAATTCACGGAAAATCAATGCGGAGGAAGAAATACCGCTTACTTTGTAGCTCCAGCTTTCCCGCTCTGCAATTTGAGCATCCACAGCCACAGTCAGTTCGTTAATATGACGAACGAGACTGTTAATTTCCTGAGCCAAAAGATTTATCTCTTGAGCTCGTTTAGTTTCTCTTCCTGCCGTCTCAGACACTATCCGCTGCATGTCTTCCACTTGTTTTTTGTACCTTCGGCTCAACTCTTCCAAGTACTGCCCACTTAGTGACATGTTACGCTCTAATGCCTGGAAATATACACGGTTCTGGTAGAGTCAACAACAGCCAATTGAAATTTTTCATATACGCTACGTAACTTTCAAAGCTACCTTAATTCGATTGGCCAGCCTCACAAACACCGATTCTTTTTGTACTGTTGGCTTTTGAGTGGCAGTTGGAACCGAGTTCAAGGCGCTCTGTTGCGGATCTCCGGTTGTCTCCAACTCCGATATCAGTAAGTCCATTGATTCTTCTGGTATCTCCGCAGGATGTTCAATCAATTTAGGTGGTTCAAGATCTATAAAATATAACTGACAGTTTACTCCCACGAAATGTGGTCCCAGTCAGTAGAAACAAGGAGAGACAAAGAGACAGAGGCTGGCAGCTATATTCACCAAAACTCGTTTCCGAGAATTATTTTTTTCATTTTTATTGGGGAATATGCCGGATAAAGTCAACAGATAGACAGACAGACAAACAGTTATATTAAGAAGCTTGAAAGATATTTGAACTGCTCTCATCGACGATAGGAAGTAATGTATATACTAACGATTGCACATCGTTTGAACCTAAGAACCTGATATTCAACATGGTACGCATAGAAAGTACGAGAAAACGCTAACCTTCAGGTACTGGAATTTGAATTTTTTCGCTATCGACAATATCTGGGAATGTAGGAACGTAAGTCGGAATGGTAGGCACCACCGACGAATGGTCGACCGCCCCGAACACTTCCAGGTCGTCGGACAACACTTTTGTCGGCTTCAACAGCGAGTCCATTGTCTGACCGTCGGGCGGATGCGTCCACGCGGTCGTCGACTCATCGATTTTGAAGGACGACGTCGACGGATTCAATTCGGTCGTGGCATTTGACACCGGGTACAGCGTGTTATAAATAGGCTGACCGACGCTGGCGTTATCGTACTTCTTAAGTGTTTGGTTTAGCAGCAAAGACTCGTCTAGTGTCACGTTCTGCTTCAGCCGGTTCTCGGAAATAGCGATCAGGTTGCAGAGGGCGGCGAGCATCTCTCGTGGCAGCAGGTGCATGAGGTACAACTCATTCACCTGTATCTGTTCGGGCGCGATCAAAGCAGACGCGTGATCTCGCAAATAGAACGAGGTTATGCCGAAGGCCAAGCAAACGTTGTATTTGATCAGTGGCTTCCACACCAGGTCCGCTCGTAGCATCTGATGTAAACTGTTGAGGTAGCAACTCATTAGGCGATAAAGTCTGCGAACAAAATAGAGGTATCACGTTAACCGTTTTCATTCGTTTTGCACCAGTGATTTAAAGTCACACCCGTCCACTCTGGTCTATGAACTTCTAACTTGACCTTTTCCCCCGATTTCCAACAACCCAGTTAGAGCTGTGGTTGGTACATTAACTTTTCATCATGTAAGTTTGAAGCCAGTGGTTTGTAATATTGGTACAGTAACAATTTCTACAAACCTGTGAAAGAACTCCTCTTTGCACTTGCGACAGAGGATCATGTATCGCGGCGTAACGCACGGTCGATGCGCCGCAAATTTTGCGCGATTCTCAGCAGCCGTAGAATTGGTTGTATTGGTAGCATTGATACTGCTTCCGTGTTGCGACGGACTGCTGACTAGGGCTCCAACCTCCTTCATGATTTTCATCACAAGGTCTTTAGCGCGACCAAGGAGACGATTGGACGTTTCCGATTTCTTTTTCTTCTCGTCCAGGTCCGACATGATGGGTTCGTTCACATCGTTATCGTTATCCACGCTTTCTAATTCCCGTTCTTCGGTCCCGTCGACAGTTTCCAAAACCTACACACAGGAGATCTTTATAACCTCTGAATACGATAGGTACCCTTTTCGTGGCACGTGTTATCAATACTTGCACGACACTGGTACTGACTTCGAATTCGCTGGTGCCGTACACCCTGAACAGCGAAACAGGACAATAATGCTCATGTCCATAATGCGAATGAAATTCCACTTTTATATATTTCGTGAACACAGGCTCCGACTGCTGCAGATTGAAACTCTGTATCGATTTCTCATCCTTGGCTGTGAACTGACCGACTACAATCCAATCGCGCGACGGAAACCGGTCCGATATTAGAACAGAAAAATCTTTTGGAGACGAAGAAAATAGTTCAAAATTTGCTAATTCAATCTGAAAAAAGGCATAATGATTTGTTAATTTTCTTCACAGTATTGAAAAATCCTGAAGATTACCGAACGTTCCAGCACTGGGATGAATAATTTCAAGAAAATTGTAGAACATTGGGTATCTCTCTGATTGGCGGGACAGTTGACTATTCGTTCCTCTGTCTACCTTACCGACAGTCTACCGGCTTGGCAGACTGTATTTCTGTCTGTATGCGCCTCAGCAAAATTTTGGATTTTCCTATCAGATTACCGCCCACGGCCATGTACTAAGAGGAGGTGCAGGTTTTCAATAGCTCTCATCTGCATACCTCCCTGCTGTCTATTTGCTTGTCTGCTCCGTGGCTCGGTAAGAATAAATAATAATAATAATAATAAAACACTTCGGGTAATAACTCGTGCTCCTGCCCCGTTTTCCTCAAGAACTACACCTGTAAGCATGTATGTAGTTGGGATGCTGATCCGACTTAATTTAATGAAGGTCCCCTCGGAGGCAAAACTAATAGCGTTTGGCGCGAAGAGGAAGAGCCCCCCCCCCCCCCGTTAAATCAACCCGAGCGTTGTTGGTGCAGTGACGGAAAATAATTTCAATTAGCAAATCGGCATAATAATTTTTTATACATTGAATTTTACTTTTTTACGTTTCAACACCCAAATTCTATTGGACACTGAATATTGCTTTCGTACTTTTACTTCACTTATGTTCATTCAATTGCTGGGATATTTCTTCTTTTTAGCGCAATACATTAAGTTACTGCTGGTTTCCTGTTTCCCCTCGCTTATCTATTTCTTTACTGGTAATTTCACATGATACTGTTCAATCACTGACAAGCTTGTGAATCATCGTTTTTTTATTGTGCAAACCACCATTTTAAAAGTGCCGATAAATGGTAGCCATCGTGGAATAGCACATCGCCCTCGAAATTTTCCAGGTTTTTCAGGACCCCACGGCCCTTCCCCGGCATTTCATTTGATGAGAAAAGTAGGAAGAGGCGAGGTTTTCGTACACAGATTTCATTTAAAATTATTTTGAATTAATTGCTATCAAGGAAGAGTATTCATTCTCGTGCAAACCAGCTGATAAATCCAATACTAAAGTGATTCGCCCAGTAGGTGTCTGTTACCTCTTTCAATTGCACCGCTTCGCACAGCTCAACAACGAACCATATTTTGCTGCTGCAAACGCTCAACAAGTACTCATCTCTGGAAGTTGACAAAAGCGACATGGCCGACTTCGCTTCTGGATTGGTGGCAAGAACTTTGGCACCGCAGTCCAACGACGCGTAGTTCTTGTTACGCATTTTGTGGCTCTTACCGTTGGTCGGCACATTGGTAACATTGTCATCCCCTGTAAGCATAAAACAGAATAAAACCCTAGAGGTTATTTTTCCAGCTCAAAAATAAACTGAGAAGTTAGAAATAATGGGGAGGACAGAGGGGGTAAGAATGAGTCACGCTCACAGATGTATTTCAGGAAAGAACTGTTCGACCCTGGTTCTCAAAATTCGCATACACTTTGGGACCAATAAAAGGAAGCTACTGGACTAGATTTGTCAGTCTTGGACCCTAGATTTTTGTTCGAGAGGTGGTAGGAGCAATAAAAGTTAGAAATGCAGCTCTTGAGAACTCCTTAAGCCGGTTGAGACTAATTCAGACTTATTTAAACTGGCTGTGACTCGGTAAGACTCGGTGAAGCCAAAGGCAGATGTGTTATAAATACTGAACAGATGAAGGCAAACAGTAAGGTACTGGAAGGCTGGCAGTTAAAAAAGATAAAATGGCCAAGATACATAAGCTTGAAGAGAGAAAGACAGAGGCACAATATCGGTTAGTCCCACGTTAAAGGCCGAGTTTAGTCCCTCGCAGTTTTGTAAGCCTGTTAGCGTTATCCAGAAGACACCATGAGGAGGTCGGCTTACGTACATGTCAAGTGTTCAAACCGCACTGAGTAGATTCGAAGCGCGGGAACCTACCATCTCACTGAACCAGATGCACTAAACACTCAAGCGCTAGCAACCCTCGACAGCCTCTACCAATCCAATATCAAAATCAAGTTTGTGTGGTTACCGGGCCACTGCGGAATCCCCGGCCACGACGTAGTCGATTCAGCATCGAGGACCCAGCCCATCATATCAATACCACTCCTTAACGTGCTCGACCTCAAGTACCACTTTCGCGACCTCCTGGATAAAGTCTAGAACGCTGAGTGGAATCTCACGGACTGGAAGCTTCAGTCCATGAAACTGGATGTGCGCAGTTGAACTTCCATCATTGGAAAAGCGTGCAACAAGTCACGGGTACTGGAAGCCACAGCAAATCGACTCCTGCTTGGCACACACGCGCCACCCACGACTATATTTTTCTCCCGCCAACTGCCACCGATGTGTACAGCAACGACCCACTTACGGTACTCCACATCATAAGGGACTGCCAACACCGAAATGAAATCAGCTATTTCCGGACCGAGAATATAACCGGCATAATAAACTTTGTCCAGAAATCTAATTTATATGAATTACTATAGACTACCTAACACAATGTCAACCCCACCGCCGAGATCATAGCCTTCTGGAATTAAATATCTTGTTAATAATAGAAAAGAAAAATCCAATAATTTCGGAAATCTTTAGAAAAAATCTCCCATTATTTTCTGAAAAATTTCATAAAAATTCTTCGAGAAAATTTCCTACTAATTTTTGGAGAATTTTATCGAAAGCACTCGGGGAATAACACCAAAAGTTTTGAAGAACTGTACCGAAAATCTTCAGAAAAAACCTTCGATTATTTCCAAGGAATTCCATGAAAAATATTCGAGACGATTCCTTTGATTTTCAAAGATTATTTCCGACGAACTTTATCGACAATATTAAGGGTAAATTTCCGATCATTCTCAATTAATTTTATCGGACATCATTGAAAAAAATTATCCGATGATTTCAGGAGAAATCTGTGGGAAATTTTAGGAAAACTCTGCAATTATTTCAAAGGATTTAATCAGAAAGCATTACGAAGTACCTTTGATGATTCTTGAACGTTTTCTTCAGAAATAAATTTCTTGGAAAACATTGGAAATTCTTTCTAAAAATTTTCGATGACTTTCTTCGGAAATTATCTGAGTTCTTTCTCGAAAATTTTCGATGCAATTCTTTAAAATTTATCGGGAAATTTTCCGAAGATTTTCGAGGAGATTCTTTGGAAAACACTGGACTGTTTTCTGAATATTTCCGATAAAATTCTCCGGAAATCACAGTTTTTTCCCGAGATTTCTGATTAATTCCTTAGAAATCATTGGACATTTTCCCCGGACATTTTTGACGAAAATCTCCGAAAAGCATCAAAAATTTTTTTAAGGGTATCCTTCCAAAATCATCAGGGATACTTCTCGATGATTCTTGATAAAGTTTTTTGGAATCATTGTAGATTTTTCCCAACATTTCTGATAAAATTCGCCTGAAATCATAGGAGATATTTCTCAATGATGTCCGATGAAATTCTTCGAAAATTATCGCAAATTTTTCCTGAATAGGAGATTTTTTTCGAAGATTTCCGATGAAATTTTTCGGAAATTTAGAAAATTTTCCCTGCAGATTCTTGATAATATTCTTCAAAAGCCATCGAAGTTTTCCCCGAATATTTCCCATGAAAATTCTTGTCGAAGAGACCGCTCGCCTGGGGAAACAACGTGCACCTGGTTTCGCGAAAAACTAGTTTTCCTATGGCGGAAGGAAAATCGACTATCCCTGTATATCTGTCGAGTGATCAGGAAGACAACTCATCGAGAGAGCTTTCCCGACTGGGAAGGGAAACGGAAGAAGAACTCGGAGGCTAGATAACGAGAAGTCCACAGTGTTGGCAGATTAGTCATCCTAAACTCTGAGTAACATACACGGTACACGCGCTCATTTCCACAGATATTAGGAAAATATCTACTACGTCCATGCAACAATCATTCCGTCTGTTTGCCTTCTCTTGCCCCTTACTCAAAATACGCAAAAATAATTCCACGCACCGCGTCCTTTTTTCCCTTCTTTTGCGAGCCGTTTTTCCGTCCACTCGTGAAACGACGGCATGTCCTCCTGGGCGGGATCCACAGACGGGATATCAGCGACCGTATCATTGTCCGAAGCATCGAAAAGCTGCTGCGACGTCGCATTCTCCGATTTCCTCTCCTCGTGACCAACAGCTTCGCTTCCTACTCGATCGTGGAATGTTTTAACCGTGTCGTTGAGATCCGATTGCGAATTACCCTCTAAATGATCGCTTGATTCGCGACCTACTTCAAACTGACTAGACAAAGAACTAGATTGAGTATGGAACATAGTGACCACCGGTGTGGCAGCATCGTCATTCATGCTGGTCGCATGAATCCCCGCATCCTGCCGTCTAAATGACCTGTAAACGATGAGAGAGTAAAATTAGTTTCAGCGATACACGAAACCTTAAATTAAAATTTCCCGATTCGGCAATAAAAAAAAAACGCGCAATTTATCATTAACGTCGTGCGAAGATATGCCCTGAAATGGCGAAAGCGAGAACGAGAATTTTCATTATCAACAACATTCCTGCACGTATTACACTACACAACAAACTGAGATTTTTTGGAAACCGCATGAAGGAAAATAGATGATTCTTAATGTATTTTTCACGCTGAATTCAAATATGATATTAAAAATGCTGAGTTAGCTAATCATTTTTTACGTTTGCTGGGAAATTTAATAGTGTATTATGAGAAATTGTTCTATTTTATGTGGCGACACTGATGTTGTATCAAACTGATATTACCAATAAGCTTCGTCTACGAGGGTACTGAATAAGAAGACTTCCGTTCCGTGTTGTTCTCTGTTCCTTTGTGTTCCGTAAGTATTATTCCAATTCGACAACGAGCGTTGTGATTATCATGAATATTCGGGCATTGAACACATATTCATCAAATTTATTGTCGGAACACATTTATCTAGTTCACTTACATTTCGTAAAAGAAACAATAAACTGTAATACCGGAATGAAAAGGCGTTATTTTTTCACTGAAGAGATCAACTTCCTCAAAATTGTTGTTCCATCACTTCATCGTTAATGATAAAATCTTAGAATCAGTTGAAACTGTTTAGATCGTTCCGATATCAAAACGTCAAAACACGTTCACACGCATCACTGTGTTGGCGAGTTTGTTTTGTGATACATGCAGTGTGGCCACATTCACTAATATTTCTAACACAAGAGGGAAATTACGGGAAATAATTCAGAATGAATTTACGAGAAAAGGAGAGCTAATTAAGAAAAACAAAAAGCGGCATTGAATTCAGCGTGAAAAATACTTCTAGAATCGGCTACTCTCGTTCTTGCGGTTTTTTGCCTGTTGGGTAGTGTTATTAACATAGCACTAAATGTACGTACGTTGATCGAGAGATTTTCTTTTCTAATCATTTGAGTGTCACGTGGGTAGCAGGAATTCAGGAAATGGACGTGAAACTTAAAAGGTTCATGTGATGAATTCTCAGTTTCTTACGAAACAAGAATAAGCAATTTCTCAGAATAATAGACCCCCTCCCCATTTAGACTTTGCCGAATTTGAATCATACGCTCACTGAATATGTGTACGTAATAGAGAATCGGTCGTAAGGAATATCCTCAGCCCAAAAATACAAAGTTTTTCGGAAACAAACGGAAGTTTCTGTTCATTTGGATCAGTGGCTCGGTGGTTTCTCCACAAGATTTTCTGTCCTCACATTTCTGTTTTCAGAAAAACCGGTTGAACCAGTCGATGGATGTTTGAATTTAAACCCAATACAAAGGAAAAACAATGTTCGCTCACTTCACCGGTAAGTCCATGTAGGGACAGAACTCATTCTTAACCGAAGAGTCAACAAATTTCCCCCTAATCGAATTCATCAGATCATCACTCCGGCCGTGTTCAAATGATGAACATCGCATTTGAAGTCTACATTTTCGAATTCAACATGAGAACATGTAACATTCTACCCTCAAGAGGAAACAGCTGCACACGTGAGAAAGTGAGTTTCCAAAGTGTCTAGCAACTTCCACCCACAACGCAGACGTGTTTCACATGGTAACCAAATCCAGTCACAAATCATACGATAATACACTGAAGATCAACGATTAAAAAGGATCTTTATATAGCAATTCCTAAGCAGCGATGATCTTTACATCATCGTATGGTCTCAACAGATTCGTTCGTTATTTCCAATTCAAAACATTTACAACATTCAAAACGTCTCAAAATGCTTACCGGGAAGAAAACTTTACCCACCTTGAGTTAAGAGTCATCAGCAGAAAAATTAACAGCAGAAAACCCGGAACGAAATAAGAGTACATACGCATTGAAAATACAATTTGCTTTGACCGCGAGCCACCGAATACGTTTTCGAGAGTAACATTTTCAATATTCTAATGTACAGTTAACCTTTTAAAGATGGCATAAAATAATGTACATAAATTATTTCATGGTGAGGGCGGGGATTCCCTCACCATGCCACCTTTACTGGGTTAATTCGAAACGAATATAAAATAGAACATTTTAGGGACCATATCAATCAGAGTGGACAAAATGATACGTAAGCATCTCGAGTATACACCAGCAACCATTTTGACCGAATACTAATCTTTGACAGAACGCACGACACCATACCGTGGTAACGTTTTACAGGTTACATGCGGTTAGTCGCGCATGATACAACACGTGTACATCGATGGTTCAGCCTCGTCGGTAGTTTCATACACCGCATTATGCAATAAACAACTTATCAGTAACGCGGCGTCGTAACGGATAATTCTCATTGCCAAGTACCCAGTTGAACATGAACGCTGACAATCGACTACACTGAAAGGGACTTGAACAAGTTTTCGGTAGATAAAATAGGAACGTAAATCTTCCACGTCAGACAACATGTACAAGAAGCTAATAACACGCCGAGTTATACGAGAGTACTCACAAATCTTCACCGGAGAGAACATTTTCGGCTATCTTGTAATCAACGTGATCATCTGTTTGTGATACTCTTCTCGAAACAATATCGTTAATAATTTTCTGTAATGTGTTTGAATTTTTTCGAGCCTGCAATAAACATACAAAATATATGAGATACTGCAAACCGAAAGGTGCAATACATGTTTGTTGACGGTACATATTTCTTTAATCGAAATCAGAAGACAAGTTAATGAGAGTTCAAATGGATAGTGGACAGGTTTCATACCCACCTTCACAATATGAGGAAGCCAGTTTATAATACAATGTATCTTTAACAAAGGGAAATTCAACTTCTAAAAACGTGAAAAACAATAAGGATTTCCCGAAAAAAATTCGTGTTCCTAGTGCCCTGTTATGAGCTGGTAGATTCGTCAGCCCACAAGTACTCTTTTGTATTACAACGATGACGGAATTGGGATCACTGAGCTGACATGTCTCTTCATTTAACGCTGACGATTATTTTTAATGCAAATACTAGCAACGAATTTGAAAAAACATCGAAGATCTAAATTAGCTCATACTCGAGGGCGCAGATTACACAGAGAACACTTCAGCTCGGGGATCAAGCATCTATTAGATACAATCAATCTACAAAATTATATTAGAACCTACCCGGGCTTTGACTTCATACTACAGATACCTTGATTCATCATTACCTATCTGATAGTTATAGCCATTAAACACCTACCTGAATACGATCATATGACTGATTTTCAGGATCTTCGTTAAATGTGGTATTGATGGAAACATCGGAACCGTGACACGTCCCATCTTTCGTACCTGATGATGCACCAAATGCGGAAGTTACACTGAAACGGAATGAATATTTATTAGAAGTTTCCTTCTGGAGACGAAGCAAATTTAAACACATTCAACATATGGTGCTGTCTTGGAGTAATTTTGAAACAAGTTCCGAATTAATTCAAAATCCTTCAAACGTCTCCGTTAAAAATACAAACCAAAAATGAAACGTCTAAGTAGTAGAAAACGAGATTGTAGGACTCGTTTTTACACGTACATTTTGGATGATGAAATTCTTGCAAGAAACTAGAAAATTGATATTACTTACCGAATGACTAGTAGAAAGAGTGACCAATAATTGAAAATGCTAAGTTTAATAAACATAACGCATCTTAAAAGTTTTTGTTTCCAATTACATTATAAAAGTTTTATTTTTACAAATATTCAGTCATCTTCCACTTTTCATTTCCATATGACCATATCTCATTTTATCAATCGTTGCACGTTGGTTGTTTATCATTTGGAAGTTACAGTGTTGCCAAGTGTAGCAATATTGAGCACCACCATCCGCCAGTTTCAGTAGGGATACTATAGTTACACACAGGTATAATGAGCCGCCATTTTGATTCGCACCGCGCCCGTCGATGCGGAATTGACTACGCGGTACGCTTCGCGTTGTCGGATTCGACCTGATTCGACATTCACGGGCGCGGTGTGAATCAAAATGGCGGCTCATTATACCCGTGTGTAACTATAGTATCCTTAGTTTCAGTAGGCAAATATACCCAAACCAATGATCACAGGGTTGCAAAAAAAAAAGTTTTTTTTTTAAACCAACAAAACCAGGGATGTGAAAGAAGCTGGAAGCAGAAGCCGGAAGCCGGAAGTTTTTATGTATCCTGACTCAAATCGAGAAGCCGGTAGCCGGAAGCCAATTCCAGTTGGAAGCCAGAAGCTGGAAGAGAAGTCTTTGGTTTATCGGCTTCTTTTTGGCTTCCAAGTTCCAATTCAGAGTCAGCATTTGGTCTAATTTGTCAGTCATTGTTTATAACAAAGTCATATAGATACACCAAGTTAGACGACTAGCGCGTTTCCGCGTTCTGCCGTCATGCCAGCGCGCTGCTATCGCTGAACTCCCTTGTTTGCATTGCGCTTGTATGGACAGTTTTACGTTTTTGCGGATTAGCTCAAAAACTATCAATTTTGATGAAAAATTGGAAAGAGCTAAATTTGTTCACCTTGGAATTTCCCATCGAATGCGAGTAAATTCGAAATTTTTATGGGTAAAATTTTGAAACTGATCTTACCTGATAGAAAATAACAGGTAGAATAAATTTTGTTCTTTTCACTTTTTCATAAAACTCGACCGTTATTGAGATAAACGCAAAACCTTGTTAGGGCTCCCAACGTTTACATTGATTTCACGGCAGTCGAACGTTGCCAGCGCTGCTATCGGGATAAATTATCGTAACATACGAAGTTTAACATTGGTTAAATGGAGAGTCGAACGACTTGGTGTATCTATATGACTTTGGTTTATAAGAAAAGAACTCTTAAACTCGTTGCTTCAAAGTCTAAATATATTATTTCATTTGAACTTGTTTTGTGCTTCTTATCATTTTGGAAGAGGGGGGAGGGGGGCTTAAAAGATGCTAGAGGTGAAATAAAGTGAAATTTCGGGAGCTAGCAGTCGGAAGCTGGAAGTTTTTTGAAATAACAGAAGCCAGAAGCCGGAAGTTTTTAAATTACAAAATTGAAAGAAGTCAGAAGCTGGAAGCTTTTTAAAATTATGGAAGCCAGAAGCCGGAAGAGAAGTTTTTTCAATAAGCTTCTCATCTCTGAACAAAACAAACTTTTTTTTGTTTAAAACTGTTTTTTTTTTTCGTTTAAAACGCGAAATATGACAGTTCCAAATGAGGGTGTTTAAAACTGTTTAAAACACATTTACAACGTGTTTTAAACTGTTTAAAACCAAAAAAATTGAATACAGTTCATATATTTTTTTCTTGGCATTTTACTTTTTTTCGCCTGTTATGCACATCAGTGGTATACGGTATACCAAATTGGGACTGATAATGTACCATTAAATTAATGATAAGTTTTTCTGAAAAACTCAATTTCTTTTTCATGTTTTTAATTTTATAGAAGATAAGATAAAAAATAAGTTCCTGTGATGTGTATTGTGTTCGGTTGCATTGAATAAATACAAGATTTGTGATTCAATGAGACATTTATTTCAAATTTTTAACTTCTCTAAAAATACTAAAATCAAACAAAAAACGTGTTTAAAACAAAAAAATAGAAGCAAAAAATACAACGTTTTAAACAAACAATACGTTTAAAACGGGTCTTTGGTTTAAAACATGTTTTTGTTTTTTTCTGGTGTTTAAAATATATTTTAAACACTGTTTAAAACAAATATGTTTTAAACGTAACAACTCTGCAGAGCCAGGAGCCCCTGAAAAGCAGGGATTCAAAGCCAATCGTTTTCGGCTTAAAACTTAGCTTAAACTTTTTATTCAGTCGAGTTCCTTAAGCTGACTTAAGCCAATGATTTTTTCCGTTTGAACAACTACTTAAGCCTATCCCATTGGCTTAATTTCGGATTACTTTTTTCGTTCAAAGGACTACTTAAGCCAAACCTATTGGCTTAATTTTGTGTTACATACCGTATCATTTTCATTTTTTGTTCATTTCACTTAATTTTAATCATACTTATTTTTTATTCAAACAAAAATTGTTATGTTTATTTGCAGGCAAAAAGATTAGACATATCGTGAACCTGATTGTTTTTTTAATTTTTATTTTTTAAGCTAATAGATTATTTATCAGCAATGATCAGCTATTGGCTTAGGTGAAAAAAAAAAAAAAAAAAAAAAAACGAATCACTGACTTAATGGCTGACCTGAAATCGCTGAAACAACAGCTTAAACTTAAAATTAAGCCATTAATGGCTTAAACTTTGAATCCCTGCTGAAAAGTCTGAAAACGTGAAAACTGAAAACCGGAGGTGGAAAGTGGAAAGCTGTAAGATAAAGTTTTCACTTTTGACTTTAGCATTCAATTTTAACATAGAAAACTTTTGGCTTTTTGCTTTTCACGAGAAATATTTTTTCAGCTTTGACTTTTGGCTTTCCGGTATCCAAATCCAAAATCCAAATGTTTCAACTTTTGACTTTTCAAAAAAAAAACATTTATGAGATATTGTTTATTAGTTTGTTGAGACTTGAGAATAGAACTTGATGTCGTTCTCATTACAGGACTTAGAGAAAAAAGGAAATTGGAAAGAGAAAGGGCGAAAAAATGAAAGGAAAAGCTGAATACCTTGATAAAACTTTTAGTTTTTTGCTTCCCATCAGAAAATATTTTTCAACTCTTGACTTTTGGCTTTTTAACGGTCAAAATTCTCCAACTTTCTGCTTACAACTTTTAGCTTTTAGCTAGCCTTCCAACTTTGCTGAACACAACCGAGAAAACAGCGGAGCATGGATATACGCCATATTAGTCTTTCCGTGCTTGATGATACCCTATGGCTCCCACAAATAATTTTTAAGGCCTCAGCTCAAGTTCCAACATTTCTGGAAAATAGATTACCTACGGGCTCCAATGCTCCGTGCTCCAACTATGTCTTCGAATTCTAGTGATGCTTCACAAAATATTTCCATTTCCCATTATTTTGACCATTTTCAATTTCATTTCAGTTTCTTGTTCTCCCAAGAAAAAATTGCTACAAGAATTTCCCACTCTCATATTTTCCCGAGAAAAATATGCTATGGGAATTTCCGTTTCCCGAATCGCCAATTCAAACAAATCGGGAAACCTCTAGAAATCAAGTGATAACAACGTTTTCTTGTTGCTTAGCATACTCTGTAACTAGATATCCGATCCCACTCCACAAATACATATATAGTTCCAGAAAAGTAATGTCCAGGACTGTAACCGTTACAAATACCAAAAAAAGGGGGAAATTTATTTTGATTTTTTAATGAATAATGTACTAAGTGACTGAAGACAAGTCCAAAAATTTGAATAATAAAGCTGTGAGCAAATCAATCAGTATTTCAAAGCCCAAGTGGGCTAAACACATGCGCTATAAACTAGAAGAAATAGCAGACCAACTCGCCAGAAAATTCGGAGACGAGATGCTGAAAGACGCTGGCCCAAATGTAGCACCCTCTGATGATTCTGATTTCGGGCTGGCTCCTTTTAAATAGGAAAAATACACGGGCGCTCGATCGGCGATACTGGGTCTGGCGCAATAAATTAAGCGTGTTTTTGGATTCCATACCAGTATCGGCACCTAACGCATTTCTAGCGCCTTTTTTCGGATGGGAATAACCAGAACAAATTAATGAATCAATTTAAAAGAATTTTGAGCGAAACATGAGCAGAACAAAATGAAAACACAATGGGACACAGGATATAGGGTAGGTAACTGACCAGAATAATAACTGGAAAAACAAAATTATTTTCTTGATTTTTGAGCTTTTCCAATAAGTATAATTATTCAATTCCGGAGATGAGCGATAACCAAATACTTGTTTACATTATGTGAATAATACACCCATGAGCAGAACATCTCGCTGGGCAGAACAACCCTATTGACCATTTTCACATTTAAATTCCGCAAAATTCCGCAGCGTCTCAAAAATTCTGCAAAATGAGACACTTTTTTCTCGCTACTGAAACGGAAAATAATTTCCGCAACTTCAGTCGCGAAGAAACTGAATCCGTTTCCGCAATCCTGTACGGTATTCCTACCACGCAACGTTCAGCTGCGGAATTCTATTCCTCTACTGACGCGGAAAAAATCATATTTCCGCATTGTTCCGCCTCGAACAAAATCTATTTCCGCATAGTTCTGCTTCGAACAAAATCTATTTTCCGCAGCGTTCCACTACGTTTCATCAATTATATTCTGCCACATAATTATTTCTCTGGAGCGTCTCGGAGCGGACTATATTGGAAGCAGAACTGCGCAGAAAATTTTATTCAGCAGCGTTCAGGAGCGACTATTATTTCACTGCTGTACAAAGCAGAATATTCTTCAATGCATACTACGGCGACTTTCATTAATTTCTGATGCTAGTATGAAAGAAAACAATTTTTATTTGAAAATAAACGAACAATTTATGCAAGTTTTTCAGATACATTTCGCGTCGCATTCGCGTGCTGGGTGGCTGCATTTCTGGAATCTGAAAATTTAATTTTCAGCATGAGAGCAGATTATTGAAAAGTGAAATGTATACAGAATGAGTGGCAAGAAGTGACCTTTGTAGAAAAAAGGGACTAAATGGACGCCCTGCTAACCCCATATAATACGGCCAAGACGTCAGGAAAAAATATTAGTGTCTGTTGAAACAAAATAGGTCTGTTTGGGCAGCATACAGAAACTACCAAAGTTGACAAAATGTACAGAAAGTGCGTTTGGGCAACTTTTCTGCACTTTCTGTAACTGCAGAGAGAATGTTCGAGCACCGACTTTCTGGAGTTTCTGTAAGTTTCTGTACTTGCAGAACTTACAGTACCTCTGGAGATACTGTAAGTTTCTGTAACTTTTTTGTGAACAGTTGGAACGGAAAAAAACTTTTGGTTATTCCTTATAAAAAATTTGCTAACAATTAAATAATTTCATAAGAGAACGTTGAAGGTGATTTGCAATTGTTCAATTTTATTTTATGTGGAGATTTATCAATGAAATCCTTATAAAAAATTTGATAACAATTAAATAATTTCAAGAGAGAACGTTGAAGGTGATTTGCAATTGTTCAATTTTATTTTATGTGGAGATTTATCCATGAAAATGAACGTTGATCGGAAATTTCAACAGAATGTGCAAAAAAAGTGTTTGAGCATACGCTAAAACAATTACACAACAGCACTACAGAAACTTACAGAAACGAACAGAGACGTTTGTACAGAACTTACAGAAAAAATCATCAAGATTAATTTCTGTATGCTGCCTGAACAGACCTAATAATCACCATATCGATTCCCTCTATGAAAATGTACACGCAGCCAAAGAAATACTCTGAACCAGGAACTTTAAGATCAGATTGATTTTCACAATGTCGAATTCGGAATTCACCCTTTCTAACGTTGCTGTACGGGAAATTTCACATGAAGGGAAAAACACCCACCCACTGACTTCAGAAACCGCAATGAGTTCAACGAAATCCTATCAACAACAAACTATTCGCGCTACCAATGATAAATACTAGAGGTTCCTTCATTCAGCCACCGACTTCATTTGTATCAGTTTCACATTACTTGATTCGCGAGGTTAGAGTTCTGATATTTTCGGATTTATTTCGATTTCAGAACTTGAGACTTGCTTCAGTTTTTTTGTTAATCAAAACCGATGCCGAAATGAGAATCTAATTTGAATTTGACAAAACGGTATGCTGCATCTTGCAGTAGCGACATCTCATTTCTGAATACCGTTGAATACGATCATACGTTCAGAGTGAACGTATTCAACGGTACTGTACATTGATTAAATGCGGATACGTTAAGGAAATTTGTTGCGTGACATTCGTTAGTGCACGCTCGTTATACGAGTGCAATTTTGCCAAAATAGTCGTCAAGCAGAAAGTTCCTGCACCATGCTCGAGCCTTTGAATGTGCATATTGAAACATGAATACTGTACTTACGAGTGAACTGACGACTTGGATCGCTGAATAGTGGACAATGGGCACGTTGGAACTGCAATTACATTCGTCATAAATCTGTGTTCATGCAAATACACAAATGTCAGTGCAATATGAAACCGATGTCAGATAGTACTACCAGCTACCGGTAATGTAAATACTTACCAAGTTCCTTGTTCCTCTCTTCATTAGCGAATAACCGATATTAGGAAACGACCTTGTGAAAAAATCTTCCCATGAACGACAGTAATTGCAACAATTTTAACGCTTTAATTTCATAAGTTTGCACCATATTTGATAGAACAAGATCGGAATTCGGAAATTGCACGAAACTTTCGTTTATCGTTATTTCGAATAATGGACAGCCGGACAGCGGCCGACACATCACACGAGCACACGACGACTAGCCTTCGGCGACGCTAAGTGACCGGCAGCTACGCAGCCTGCAGTATTGGAAAATAGTAAAGAAAGAAAGGGATATAACGTTCCCATGTTAAGGGCCTTTCTCTAAGTTCAAAAAAATTTCTGTTCGATCTGGTCACACCAGGTTTGACATACACTTTCAATTCCGACGTTAATTTTTGTCAACATTTTCGATTTTCATAATGTCTTATTGTATCAGTCTTGGATGACTTTTTCCGTTCAGTTATCAAATATTTGACAATTTGACGACACCTCACTGCCATAAGTAAAATAAAATGAATTGCGAACGGTCGTTTGACAGTTATTTCGTTCCAATTTATACGCATTCAAATTATCGAATGGGTTACTGGTGCTCGAGTTAGTGAAAATAGGTATTTATACTCAGGTTTTCAAATTTTTAATGTCTGCTCTTGACAACAGGGTGCCTCGGACAAATATGTCTACTTTTAGGGACGGACTAGGGGGAAGAGGACACAGATGGAAAATTACATGAAATGCTAGGAAAATTTTTGCTATACTGTTACCTACTATTTTTTCTGTCTGTCATCAACTTATGGGGCTGCGGAATTCTCCTCCCTATAACTGCATTATTCATACGGGGACTACATAGGGAAACCAAATCATCGCGCACTGCGCTACATTTACATTCGTACATGAAAGGTGAAACTGGTGAAACGTGGTCTGTCAAAAAATCGATTTTCCGTTATTTTTGTGGTTTTGAGTAGTTTAATATAATATCTCCTCTTTTGCAACTTCAAGGCAACCGCAATGAAACTGTTCATCGGGATATTCGTCGTATTATTGGAAAGGCTCCGACAATGCAGGGATGTACCGTTTTTCCTGGAGGCAACTTACGCGAATTATACATAGTCAATCATTTCGAGCGCTGCGTCAATAATACAGAACGTGTACACAGAACAACGTCATTATAATGATCCGAGACCATAAAAATGATCCGAGCGTCAATAAATATTCAAAACGATTTGAATTTTTTGAAACACAAGGAAAAAATTTGTTCTACAGATATGTTTTCTTGGTGACAATGAGGATGAAAGGGAGGTTTAGGGAGGTATAAAGGGAGAATTATTACTACAGATCCTTTATTGTTTATTATTGAATTTTGCGGTACCTTTAGCCTATATTAAGAAAAATTCTGTGCAGCAGATTGAATACACAGTCACAATGGAGCACTTCCAATATTGAAGTCCGCATCAGCCACTGCTTTGTATTTGCAGCTTCTAAACACTACTGGCCAAAAAATTCTGGATCAGCAGCAGTTATTAGGATCGCAGTAGAACGTGTCGACTTTCATATTTCGCACTAATCGTTACTGCCGCGGAATGTGGAATAGTCGCGGTAGAACGCCTCAACTTTTATTCTGCGTCAGTCACTTCTGATGCGGAACAAATAAAGTCGCCGCAGAACATTTTATTCTGCGTCCGCCACTATTGATGCGGAACAGATAAAGTCGCGGCAGAACAGAAATTCCACAATGTCCGCTACTGAGGCACGTTCATTATTCGCAGCTGAACGCCTCAATATTTAAATTACGCATCAGTTGCGGCTTTATTTTAAGTTGCTGAATGCAGCGTAATTGTAAAATCCGCGCCCGCCGCGGGTTAGATAATCGCAGCGTAACGCAACGTAATGGACAGGAATTCTGGAGACGCTGCAGATACTGCAGCGGAAAAATCAGAAAAATCGCTACGTTCTGCTCCCGAATTTGGCATCTGCCTCGAATTTTTTGCGGAAATTTGAAATTTCCGCAACTGAGTAAGCGAAATTTCAGTAGATTTGGTCAATAGGGAAGTGGAGCATCTTCCAAATGACAGATCACAAAAGTTTTCGTAGTGGAACCGGAACAAATCACCATTTGTTACGGTTTTACTGCCCTGATAATTTCCAATTTCCAAATAATAAGTATTAGGAGTTTCCTAAAACATTCCCCCCTCTTTTTGAATTCTCCTTCAAATTGAGAAACATTCCTGTCTAATATTCTTGTTATTGGTCCAGTATATTTGTTTTGGTTTATAGTTCACGTATTTAGTTCACTTATCAGTTCATTAGAGACCTGGAGCCGAAGCCGGAGCTCGAAGTCCCGAAAGTAACCCTATTTCAGAGCAGAGCTGGTCAAAATACTCCACAAAAAGTATTCAAATACAAAATACTAAAGGATATGGAAAATTTGTACTTGAATACATTCATCAAATTTAATTATGTATTTTCAAGCTAAATCATGCTCAATTTTAAATGAATACTGAATTCATTTTGTATTTGAAATACCTACTTTTCTTTTTAAAAAAATACTTACTTGATTATTTTGTATTTCAAATAAGTAGGTACATTTTTTTGTACTTGAAATACATTTCTCTGTACTTAAAATTCATGTATCAGTATTTTAATTATTTGTCATGAGTCCCTGTATCTTGCACTGATAAGGAATCCGAAAACCAAATATTCAAATAAAAAGTATAACTTCAGATGTAACTCCCACCCCCATTTTTCATTCTTCTTCAATATAATTCAATTTTCTTCACTAAGGGTATCCATGATGAAATGGCGCCCCCGATTACAACCGAATCTATTGGTCTGAGGCAATGCCCACATCTCACGAGTGCAACTTAGTCCCATCTTTCCATCACTAAGGAATCCTTACAACATTATATGCATCATGTATGCAACATGTTATCATAGATACTCGTACGTATGGTCCATTCCATATTAATACATCAACAGATTACGATCTGCGTGAGTTCTTTCTACAGGGACTAGCATAATTCATTTTTAGTCTTTCCATTTTTCCCCCATTTTTTTTTGTACATGAGTACAGAACTGCAAATTAAATATTATATACCTATGTGTATGGGTACAGTTGCAAATGCACTGCCTACTTCCAATAAATTAGAACAAACAGGTAGTTCAGCGGTGCATTTAGGTCGATTATTTTCAGAATAGAACTATTTCAAGCAAAATAGTTGTGTTTTTCAGGCCTTAAAGAGATATCTATAACTAATTGAAGTAATTTTTAAACATATGACAAAGATGTACTATCATATTATGCTCGTTACAATAGATCTGAAATTGAACCATGTTACAAGCACATATAAATACGTTCATTTTTGGAGGGGAAGGAGACTCTTTGGTTGCCATCGTACAGAAAAATTGGGCTCAGATGGGGGGGGGGACACACTTTTTTTTCTTTATCCAAGTGTCTGTCACTATAATTAAACATTTCCAAATAGTATTCAAAAGATATCAATCAACTTGTAGCAGAACAAAATTAGCTTCTGACTTAATATAAATTTTGTAATACGAGTATATTCGTATGGTCGCAATATTACATGAAACGTGTATGTATATCGATTAAAAGACAAGGCTACTAATTACGAATTTTGAATATTAGGACACAACGAAACGTTCCATTTTTACGTGTTATTATTGCCCTGTATCAATGAACCTTCAAGGTAGCAGCCGCTTTCGCAAAACACCGACCTTTATTTCGAATCCTCGACTATCCACGTGAAATCCGTCTTTTGCGGGCTTATTACGCGAAATCCCCGCAGAAAAAAATTTAAGTTCGCGTTTGATTGTTGAAACTCAATATAATTGACGTTTGTCTCTGCCCTATATTCTTTGCTCTCTTTCAGCTACCTACGTTATACATATGAGATGAAAATAGTGCCGGATATGAATATTGATCAATAGAGATATCATACATTTTTTCAAACTATAATACAAAAATTCAACTTTGAAGACGAGACAGATTTTTGGTTTATTGTTTTTAACCATGACTTGCAAATGTAACTATAATCTATCCAATATTTTGGTAAGTTACAGAGCTCATCATTCGAGAAAAAAATTTTGAGGGATTTTCACATTTCCCAGAGATGAATATCTACAATTAAGTGAAACTCAAAAGGTATAAATACGATAACGTAGGTAATTATGAAGAAGTGTACCCTATCCACCTCAGTTCCGGGCGTTAATATCTTATTTTCACAGGGCTAGGACTGTAACAATCTCCTTGGCAATATTTCGAAAACTTTTTTTCTTCACTATACCGTTAGATTTCTTAATTATAAAAATATATAGAAGCTACAAAACGCTTGCGTTGTTGGAAAATATTGTTCCCATAGAAACGTGAGTTACACGTTTGAAGCCCTTTCAAGGACTCAAAATAATTCCAGTTGTGGACCGGTAACATATTGTCGTGTAATCAGGCTAAGGACATGTGTATCTAATATTAATAAAGTACCTTTTTTCTTCAACTCTATTAACGAAAATCATAAATCTTTGCTTACATTATTAATTGTTTTTAGGACGGCCTCCTTTAATCGTTTCCGTTATGATATGTTACAACATGATCAAACGAAAAGAGAAGTACCAGAATTTTTTTTTGTATTTCTTTAAAAACGGCGTTGTCGAACTGTTGCTTTGATTAATGGAGGACGCTTTGTGACCGCATAGGAAAAAGCGGTTCGAAACTGAGCCTCAGTGTTGATTATGTTTCGGTTTTCGGAAAATGATTACGGCTGATATTTATTTTTACAAAAAAACGAGAAAGAAAGTTATTAACATTCGTGCCAACCGATGCGTTATTTCTACGGCGTTTCGGAAGACCCTTTTATGTCGTAATTATCATCTTCTCGGAGACTATGGGAATTTGCTTCAACTCTGGTAGGCTAAGTAACTGTTCACCTTTATTATGGTCCGTTTTGTGTGTTGTGCACGTCAGAAATGGTATCCGTACTCATGGTTTGTCCGTAGTTCATGTTTGGTGTTGGCATATATACAGACATAAGTAGTAATGACTGAATGTTGATGGTGCTCATTTTATTGGAAAAAAGTTCCACGTTTACCGACTGAAAACAAAGGCAAATTATCTGTCAATATAAAACGTGTACAAAAACATCAGAAGAATATCATAGTACCTATAACTACCTTTGGTCTCAAGTTGAAATGACCACAGAGCAATTTATATGAGAGTTCTACATGACGCAGTCATTGAGTAGGTAAATGATTTTGCGAAATATAAATAGGTACCTCTAACTTATGAGCTCATTATGCCGATGAATGAAAAGAATACTAACGAATCTGAAATGCCTCTTTAGAATGATAATATTTCACTGCTAAAAAAAAATTTAATGCATATTGTCCGGGCTCATTCAGTATCACTTATAAATTAATGAATATAAGTATTCAATTTTCTTCGGTTTTTTCCGTGGTCTGCTCATTAAGATATTAAATTTGAATTTTCAGTAAATATATAACCTGTCAACGAAGAATGGTATTATTTCTTCAATATTTCCTCTCTCATTCATAGAGCTCTGTGTAATGAGTGACTATTATTGTTTTTACAGATAATTCTCTTAATCTGCTACTTGAGTATTTTGAAGCCATATTCTTAAGATTTACAGGCCATAAATGTTAATAGCGTAAATAAGGAAGTTCTTTTTAGAGAAGGAAAGGGAATTTTGAAACATTTTGTGCATTACATGTATACGAAGCTACTATATTTCGCGAAAATATTGATTTAGGAAGCAAAAAAAAAAAAAAAAAAAAAAAAAAATAGCTTCAAAATTTTACTTTAATTCTGGCTGTCGAGAAAGAAGGTTACCTATATTCCCATATCCTCCTCTTGCTATTTACGCTACTGATGAATGTTATGATATTTGAGTTATATCCAAATAAATTTCTGTGATTAAATACTTCTGCGGGTACCCAGGGATGGTAATAACAAAAGAAGGTATTATGAAAATATCAAGCTTTCATAGGTATCTCTGGTAAGAGAATAATAAATTATCCCACTGAAAAATTGTAACAACTGATTTCACTATATAGCTTGCGAAGGTTATGCTGATAAACACAACTTACTGAATATTTCAAATCGGTATTATGTATATTATTAATACCTGTTGCAGAAAAAGGGGGAAATGCTTACCTGACATTATACCCACATGTTAGTCAGAAATGTTATTAAAATTTGTAATCATTTCCATCGAAGACATTCAAAAACTGGAATTAATAATGGTTACTTGAAACTTGTAAACAATTTTGGAGACCTATGGCACTGACTGGAACTTACAAGAAAATAATAAGAACCATATATGTGTTATGTGCTGCATATACGGTAAGACTAGTAAATTAAATGATTTGAGAATTAAGATTAGGTAATAATAGAAGTGTGAAATGATGTATGTTTCCTATCTATTTTCCTGTAAGTTTCTGTAAATTCCACAATATAGGGTCAGTTATGGCAAAAAGTGAACCCCAGGGTAATAAGTTAACTGTTCCTAATGGAGTTTCGAGGAAATTAGTAACAGAGATGAAAGTAGTTCACTTATTACCACGTGTTCACTTTTTTCTCCGAGTGCCCAGTCATAAGAAACAGAGAAGGATCTAGTTCACTTATTACCTTGGGGTTCACATTTTGCCCTCGCTGACCCTAGGTCTCTAAAATCGGTTAGAAGTTTTTCAAGTAACCATTAATTTCGGCTTTTGAATGTTTTCGATGAAAATAATTACAAAATTTTAATATTTCTTAATTAACATTGGGATAATGTCAGATGAGGGTTTTTTTCTCTCTTTTTGCAACAGGTAATAATGCGTAATACCGATTTAGAATATCCAATAAGTTATGGTTATCAGAATAACATTCATCAGCAATATAGCGAAAGCAGTTGTTAAAGTTTTCAGTCAGTCAGGTGACGATCCCGAGAGAGAATCCGATGTAACACGTTTTGCATCATTTTCCCCTCGGGAATCTTCTATAATTTTCTTAGTTGATTAAAGGCAATGAGTTAATCTCATTAAATGAAATACCATGAGCAATAATTAATTTTTATAAAAACCAGAAAATCATAGTTTTTGGGTTTTAAATACTTATGTTATGGACAGGGACGTACCGGTAGGGGGGCCGCGGGGCAACTCCCCCCCGTGGAGTTTTTCACTCAGCAGTTGGGAAAATTTACCATTTCACTCAGGCGAGTTGGAAACATGTAACAAATTAAAAGGAGTTTTTTTTCTTTTTTTTCTCGATACTTAGGAATTGAGTTGAGAAGTTGAGGGAAAACCCAACAAGTCAAAAGGTTTTTCTTCTTTTGCATTGATATTTAGGAATTTTGAGTTGAGTCAGTTGGAAAAATCCAACTGGTCAAAAGGTTTTTTTTTTTTCTTTGATACATACTTAGGAATTCTGAGTTGAGTCAGTTCAGTTGAGACTTTCACATTTTTAACCCCCCCCCCCAGGAGAAAATCTTCTGTACGTCCCTGGTTATAAGGCCTCCTTTGGGACTAATTTTACAAAAAAACAAAAAATTCCTACGTTCACGTCACACCGAAAGTGCAGCAAATGAAGTATGAATTCTACTTCACGAATAACAATAAAGCCTGGTGGAATACGGCTCCTTCTCCCCTTATGTGGCTTTGTGTTTTTAATTTATGGTGTTTTGCCTGTAATATTCAGCATCATTTATAGCACATAGTCGATTATTTTTTGAAAAGAAAGAAAAATTTCAAAATTACAATTTTTATCTGATGGAATATACCGAAAAAAAAAACAAAAACAAAAAAAAACATAGTTTATACTTCGTTCCGCTCATTCAACAGAATTTAGGTATACGTTATTTAGTACCTAATTGGTTTACAAAAAGTTCTATCATATTTGAATTGGTGTACCTATGTGAATACACGTATGTAAGTCATCTACGTTTTCATACTTCATAATCGCAGCTTTGTAATTCAGTTTTCACTTCGCGTGTCATTGTTTTGCCATACGTCATATGCTTGTAATTATTTATCAATTTTTAATAAGCCATCCGTCGCAATTCTAAAATACGTGCTCTAGTAAAACACATATTTAGCTTTAGAAAAATATAATCGTTCACTCGTCCACTTCATATTTACAATACATTAATTTTTCATACGGCAATTTTATGACTAAGTACATACCCCGGTAGTATGGCTACAAAAGGACTGCAAAATTTTAAAACATTTCCATTATGTTCTTGGAAGTTGCCGGCACCGTATGAAAGAAATATTATAAATGTGTCGCTTCAAATTTTAGAAATTTTTTCAGACCAAGTAAATGTCAATACCTGTACATAGATTTAGTTGAACTTTTAATGCTTCTTTCGAAAATTTTTGCGAAAAAGTGATGAAGGGAACTTCTTTTGCAATAGTAGTGATCAGAGGCGTTACAAAACGTACAACATAATTGTGGGGAAATACCTCATTTTCAGAACTGAAACACTTTATATAATTGTCCAGCTGAATGAATAGTATATTACACGGTATATGGCTCGAAAGTGTGTGTTTACACATGGCGGAGGACAAGTTCGCTGAGCGAACCGAAGGCGAGTGTAGCAAATGTAGCAAATAATGTCCGAGACATGTAAACACACTTCGAGTTATGCCGTGTAAAGTACCTATTTTTTCGTTTACATGAATAGGTGACGCCATGCTAACGTTACTACTTTACACCCCATAGCTTGTAAAAACCATTACAGACTTCACGTTTTTTTTTACTCAAATGAAAGACAGTAAGTACTTTTCGCTGACTGTGCGGCTGCTAAAAGTTTCAGTTTCTATTCAAGTATACAAAAAAATTAACTTTGAGATTTGTTAACTGATCAGAGATCTGAAAAGTAGTCCAGTTCGCCATTTTCATCCATTTGCGGTCCCATTTTTTCCAACTAAGCATACAACATTATTTTTCCGTTAAGAATATGGTCAACTGGGGTAATATTGGACATTAGGGGTAATATTGGCCACTCACGATTTGTTGTAGGAGCGCTAGTATTGTTACCAGTAAAGTCCACCGGGGTAATATCAGACACCGGTGGTAATATCGGCTGCTCGTGACTTGTTGTAGGAGCGCTAGTATCATTATCAGTAAGCAAGTCATGAGTGGCTGATATTACCACCGGTGTCCGGTATTACCCCAGTAGACGGTACTCTGTTTTTCTTTAGTCACTAGATCTCCAACAATGAATATTGATTGGTAATTCACTCGCCTTGAGTGATAGGTTGTACAGCCATTTAGTGAAGAGGTATGCTATGCTGACTTACGGGATAACATAACGAGTACCTCTATTTTGTCTATCCTACTCCTTGAAAAATGTACCACCGAAAACGGACAATTTAGGTCAGGACGATGATTCAATCATCAAAATTACATAAAATTCAAACTCTAATAACATGGCCTGTCATGTTCGTTCTTCACGTCATTGTGAGCACTCCCCTTCCTCTCTACCGCTACACTTCCAACAAATGAATTAATACAAAAATTGGTAACTAATGAACACGACTGTTCTTCCCATCGCATGAAGACTGATTTCAATATGCTCATTTGCAGCATCTGATAAACCGCAGTACTTGAAATCTGTTTTCCTTTCAGATAAGAAGAAAAATGAAGCAGAAGAACTTGAAAGTATCGATGGTCGTCAGATCTGGTTTACTGAGGGACAAGGGCAACGTTCGATGGCAACGCCCCAGGATGGGCAATTTCCCAGCCAAAACGAAGGACATGTTAAATTCGAAATACCTAGAATTCCGGTTATTTTTGTTCTCGGTATGGTTGTTCAGTGTGTTAATAAACCATTTTTCATTTTTATCCGAACAAAAATATCAACTGGAAGTAAATAAGTAAAACATATAGGCCTAAGATTTTTAAAAAAGTAAGGAATTTCACTTTTAACTGCTGTATTTGCTTATACTTTGAAGGCATGAATAACCTCAGGAAACTGTAATTACTGGTACATAATTCATAGAAACAATATGATAATATGAATAACGGCTAAGCAGCATCTATTTATGGATCTTCTTCATTTTATTCGGAAAATATGTGCAGAATACAGGGAGGGGGAGAAGAGAGACTTTCCAATGACGAAAAATATAAGTTTTTATTCATTTTTCCTTCTTAATACATTAATATTTATTTATTTTTTATTTTTTTCATTAATTATTTTAAGAAATTGACAACGACCGAAAATTTCTTACCCCTTCCAGACGTGCCTGGTAATCAGAATACCTCCAGAGACTATATGAAGGGTAAATAATCAAAACTCACATTTCCCATTTGACTTCAAGGGCGCAAATAGGCAAAATACTGTACACAGGTACTGGAATATCTTTGCTACGCCTGTGAATGTGCGATATGTATAACATACTCCACGTTCACAGGCGCAGCAAAGATATTCCAGCACCCGTGTACAGTATTTTGCCTATTTGCGCTCTTGATGTAAAATGGCAAATGTGAGTTTTGATGCTTTACCATTCATTTAAAGTAAACGCACAGTACCTATCTTCGGGAAAATAACTCTCAGCTACTCAGGTACTTCAATTACTGGGCGCAAGGAACATATATTGCGAGCCGCTTAATACTGATAGTCAGGCTAGTTGATTGTTTCTGGGAGCAGATTGAAAATAACATATCAAAAACGACTAGTTTTATTTCATAATACAGCATACCAGTAATAGTCAAAGAACGTAGATGAACATTCAAATAATTTTGCTCTTTTGCTTTGATATCTGAAGCTTCCAAAAATAATCGTTATCAAATATAATTTCAATTCAGGCGGACCCGGCAGCGGAAAAGTGACACACTGTGATAATTTAGCTGATGAAAAAAGAGGAATAATTCACATCAACATGACTGACTTGCTGCAGCAGTACACTGTGAGCAGTGGTAAATAATACTGATATCATCTTCAAATTATAAGGCTTAGTTAAGTAGACAGGTATCTCTTACAAGCAGCACAGTAAAGATCCATAAGATTTTTTTTTTAATTTTCAGGCGAAATTAAAGACTTTAACCAACTATCAAGTAGAACTGTTGCTGAGGTATTGATGCTCGAGATGAAAATGTCACCGGCTGCCACGACAATCTTGATCTCCGGGTATCCGAGAAATATGAGGGACGTTGTTGAATACACCGACAAGGTAAGCGATTAAATATAGGTTTCTACTAAAGAAGAAATATAGCATGGATTCCCGACATGTTAGAACAAATAGCGTTATAGGTAGTTGAAACAGATAGGTACAAACATTATAGAGAGTGTATTTAAAGGGTAAAGAATCAAAACTCACATTTGCCATTTTACTTCAAGGGCGCAAATAGGCAAAATACTGTACACGGGTGCTGGAATATCTTTGCTGCGCCCGTGAATGTGCGATATGTATTACATACTCACGTTCACAAGCGTAGCAAAGATATTCCTGCACCTGTGTACAGAATTTTGCCTATTTGCGTCCTTGAAGTAAAATGGCAAATGTGAGTTTTGATTCTTTACCCTTCATTTATAGTGGAGATTCACATTTCTTATAGTTGACTTTCTGTAACACTGCTTTTTTTACACTCTAACCATAGGGGATAAGCTATTGGAAAAGCTTAAGCTTAAGCCAAGAACTAATGACCTTGACTCATAAAGCTAAGGGATAAAACTAACAGTTGAAGCTAGTGAATGACTAGCTAACGACTAATGAAGTCATTAGAGATTGGTATTGATAGAACGACACTGAAAAAATCACAAAATTTAGTGTCGTTTCTCAGGATTGGCGAGAGTAGGAGGAAAAGATGGCAGAGACAGGTGGAAATTCTTGCGCTTCAAAAACTACATGATGTTAGCATGGGAAAATCAAAAATTCTGAATTACAGACGGTTTTCTACTCAATTTTTCGCACTGAGTTGCCCGCTAGTACCACATCATCGACGAAGCAAAAGTTTATTAAATTTTGCTTCTTCCAAAATTTATTTCCCCTTATGTTGTTTTTTTGATTATTTCTTCTAAGGGTTTTACATGTAACACTTGTGAGTTCTCAAACACATTCGGCAACATGTTTCCTGTAAGATTCACTAAACGAGAATCTCGATCCACAATCCAAACTATCCGTTGCTCATATGTCACACCGATGTATGCCCGGAAGGCGGAATGGAAGTCGTGAACCTGACAGCACACAATTTCCTGCTAAAAAAATACATTTTTTTGCTTTTCTGTTCTGGAAGATAGCATTTGAGAAAATAGTACTTGGGAACAAGTCGTTCGTGGAAAACGTTGTCGAGAAAATGACCATTCCGGAAAACGAACATTCGGGAAAGTGGTTTCGGGGGAGGCGAGATTGCTTATTACTGAAATGGTAAAAAAAGACCAAGGACCAAAGAGAGAGGCGAGCCAAAACTTTGGACTGATTCAGGTCCTATAACTAAGTTATAGCTTGCACAAAATTGTTTCAAATGCTCTACTCTTTCATTCCGCACTCTTAATCCAAAATCCCCAACTATTATTTACTCTCTTTTCCTTCACCAACTCTAGCTGAGTCGTCCACGTTGTTGAGTCTTTTTTTTTTGTAATCAAGAAGCCACCCCGTAATGGCCCACCGTAACGCTACTGTTACTATGCCGTCATACTACTGGGTATACTTGAGCGAAAACCGTAACGCTTCCCCTGTGTAACGGCCACCTTGTAACGCTCCTGTTACTATGACGCCATACTACTGAGTATACTTAAGCGAAAATCGTGCTTATACATTTCCATGGAAATTTATTTCTTCCAGCCAGGGGTGTACTTGAGCGAAAACCGTAACGCCCCCCTCGATACGCTCCCCAGACACGAAGCCAGCGCCCTGTTGAGCATTACCTCAGAGACATCGAGGTTCTCTTCTCATTTCCAGCTCAGTTTAGTTCATAGTTCTTTAGCTCTTCATGGTGACAATTCAGTTCAGTGGTTGACATTTCCATTTTTTTTCAGCCATGGGTATACTTGAGCGAAAACCGTAACGCTTCCCTCGACACGCTCCCCCGATACGAATTCAGTGGTTGACACTTGCTGCGCCCTGCGCGACTACAGTCTGCAGCCATGCTGTTAATAGAAATTTCCATGGAAATTTTTTTGATTAGGGTACGAAAGCATATAAAATGTTACACTATAGAGTATTTGGAGCTTTTCTATTTCTAATTTGCTCTCAACCCGAGCCCTGGAATCCGCCCTTTCAAGCATTACTCCAGAGACGTCGGGGAGGCTGTTAGGCCTGTCTTAACCCTCTTCCCTTCTGGCCGAAAAATCGGCCTAGAGCTTAAATCGGGGATTAATCAAACTTCTCCATCTGAGGATTTTTAACCGTGATTATTCATTGACAAAAAATTTTGATAGATTATAAGCCATAAACCCAGTCATTTAGAGAATCAAAATTCTATGACTTTTTCCAGACTATGTGAATTTTATGAAGTGGCAACTCTGTTAACGAAACTGAAAAACTGGACCAATGTAATATTATTTTCCGTAAGCTTTTTTAGTCCCAGTTTAAACTCATTCATACTCATTCGAAGACTCATTCATAAATACTCACAAACGATTCATACATTCAACTTAACTATAGGCTCTGCGTTAATATTGTCTCCTGATTCGTCATTCGGACTTCGTTGGGATTCGTCCGTACTCACGTACTTTGAAATTTTCAAAAAGACATGAAAATGTCAATTTGGAATTGAAAATCTTATATAAATTGTTAAATATGAACTAATATGTCAAATTATGAGCAACCCCTCGCGGATATTATACGATATTATCCTCCTGCTCGAAATCTTTTGATGGCACCCTCCACCCCACCTCAGCCCCGTTCCTACGTTGGTGATTGGAAAACCCTTCAACTTGCAATTTCTGCTGGTCTTCGCGTACAAAAATCGTTTTTCTTAGAAGTAATGAACTTGGTCACTAAACTTCTTCAAGTGCGAGTATACATGTAACAGGGGTCGTTTCTCGGATTCTTGGCTTTAAGATAGGTACTTAGTAAATGTTGCGAGTGAATGAGAATGAATGACGGACATGCTTTCCTAAATTCCAGTTAGTTGAAATATTAATTTAGAAACTTGTTTTAATTATTTCGCTTGTATTATGAAGAGGTTACAATCAAAACCGACACTTGCTAATCAGGGCCGGCCCGAAGGGGAGGGGGTCACACACTCCCCAATCATTTTTCATTCGGAAATTTTGGCAACATTTGGTCCAATTCAGCAAAATTATTCGGTTACACGATTGAGAAGTTAGGAAAATCCGACAAGGTAGAAAGCTTTGTCCCGATGCATGCGAACGACGACTAATTAATTATTCGATAATTTTCACACCTATACCTATCTGCTCCTGCTTTTTTTTTTTTTGTATAATATAGTTACAATAGCACTCTTTTTAAAGTCCTCTAGCATTTCCCCTTTATCATAAATATAACATATAGGACTACCATTTGCTTTTTCCAAGTTGCATTTGCCCTTTGCCAGACCCAGCAATGAAATAAGAAACTTTGCCTTTTTCGCCAATCAATTTATGAAAGTATCCCAGAAAAATGTAAAAATGTAAAAGCATTCAACATTTACATGATCATTTTTAATGTACGTAAGCGTGCAAACGCGCTTCGTTGCTGCACGCTGCTCGGAACACATAATCTGTAACATTGTGTATACCGTAATCTGGGGTAACTTTGGACTATTTTTAACTTCAAGTCCCTGTAACTCCTGAACATGTGGTACGAAGGTGGCTTGAAGGTAACTAAAAAAATATTGTCTTGACCTGTAGTTTACCACTACATGGGTTAAAATCTACTTAATTTTAATTTTGAACCCTCCAGAAGACAAAAAGTGGCAGTCTAAAATTTATCCAGAAAAGGGGTAACTTCGGACTTTTTATTTCTTTCTTCAAAAAAAAAAAAAAGATGTTTTGGTTTCCTAAAGTTCTGAAAACACTTTTTATGAACGTTAAATGAAGAATCAACATTTATTCAAGTATAAAAAGGCATTTTTATTCATTAACGTATACAATTATTATGAAAACATCAAATTGTAAAACAGAAAATCAAAATTTCAGCTTAAAAAATGTAAAGTTTGAATATATAAATTCAAACTTTGCCAAAAGTCGTGGTGACCTCTTGAAATTTCTTTTATATATGAACGAAGCGTTTTATTTCACAAACTTTGAAACTTGGTACATATACAAAAATTTTCATCACTTTTTCTATTTTTTTTCCCCGATAATTCAACTTCCATTCACTCTTTTGATCCCTCTCTCATTTTTTATTTTTTTTTAATTATTCAGAAAAGTTTGCTGCATTCGACCACGAGAAAACGAAAATTTGACAACAAGATTTTTTTGGTTCGTTTTTTGTATGTGCGTCACGAAAATCATTCTAGTTTCCCTGTATCGATTTTAGCTACATAGCAGTGTAGCCACATGCGTTGGCATTAATTCCGTGCCAAATTTGATAGAATTCCCTTCAATCTGAACTTCGTGGGAAATGTTTCAAGTAAAGAAGTTGAATCGACCCGAAGTTACCCCAGATTACGGTACGCATACTAGACCTGTAACCATGCAAGTGCGGAAATCTGCCATCTTGTATCCAATCGTGCCCGTGAATGCCGATTCCGACTATGCGGAGCGTACCGCGTTGTTAATTCGGCAACGACGGGCGCGGTTGGATACAAAATGACAGATTTCCGCACTCGTACTGTTATAGATCTTTATCCACACAGATAGAGCTATTCTTTCTGAAGATCTTTCCAATATTCTGTCTACGCGAGCATCAAAATGAGGAACGAGCGAAGCGAATTCCGAGTCTGTCTTATATTTTTGGAACATTTGCTTTTTTGTGACTAAATTTCCTTTTTTCACCAGCAACATTTGCTTTTTAGAAAAAATGAGTTGGCAACCCTAAACATACTAATTTGTACAATTTATCAAGTACGTACTCTCCTATGTTCTGTAATAATTAGGCTGGTATCTCATCCACTCCTGGAGCTTTCCCTTTCTTTAATTCTCTCAATGCTTGTCGAATTCAGATCTTAAAATTGAGTCTCCCGTTTCATCTTCTTATCATCATCAAAAAGCTAGCTTCTTTTTTTTTCTTTTCGTTTTAACAAAATTTGTATTTGGCAATTCGGCATTTTTATACCCCCCCCCCCAATAAAAATTGCTCGGACCGGCTCTGAAGAGGTTAGAATCAAAACAGACACTTGCTATTTTACTCCTAGAGCGCAAATAGGCAAAATACTGTACACGGGTGCAGAAATGTTTCTTGCTGCGCCTGTGAATGTGCGATATGTATTACATACTCCACGTTCACAGGCGCAGCAAGAGATATTACTGCATTCGTGTACAGTGTTTCGCCTATCTGCGCCTTAGAAGTAAAATAGAAGTAAAATTGCAAGTGTCGGTTTTGATTCTAATCGCTTTATTTCTATCTGCTGAAATTTTATTTGTTTTCCTCTGATAATTTTGATATAAATTGAAACGAATAGCTACTGTTTTCATCCATTTGGAACGTTTGATAATTATAGATATCAGTATCTTCTATTCTCTACAGTACTCTTTATGGAAAATCAATACTCATACCTAAAAATGTTTCAAAATTCCTAACCCGATAGATTAAGACGGTCAGCGGCGTAATCGTGCTGTCGTGGAAACAAAACAGTTTAGAAAGGCAGATCGAGTACGGTGCTAAACTCGGGCACGTGGTTCTCAGTCTTGCTCGAATGGAGTTGAACAACTTTTACAAGAACGTCGTTCCAGTAGCCGAATTCTACGACCAAAGAAAACTGCTCACTAATGTAAGAAATTGCTATATAAATCGTGTTTATTGATACTATGTTCCGCGTCTTATTCCCCAGTAATGAACCCCATACCTATTTCAATGGACATACACCCATACCTATTTCAGATAAACGGCGAGAGAAATCCGCAAGAAGTGTACAACGAATTCAGGGTCGCAGTTTTGCGGATCATAGGTGGCGGTAGTGCTGGTAATACTGGCACTGCTAGTAATGCCGTCAGTAGCATGGGCATTCCCAACGGCAGAGTTGTCAACATGCAACAACCACTTGGGCTGGCTAAGTCAGTTGCCAATCCTAGCGATACATTTACCTCAACCACGACAGCTAACGTATTTGTTCACAAGCCTCCGGCCAAAGGATATCCTACCGTAGTTTATGTGATTGGTAATTGAATCTTCACATCACTCTTGATAAATTATTATGGATTCCTAGAGTACAAGAATAAAGCTTTGCAAATATCGCGCTTAGGTGGTCCGGGTAGCAATAAAGGTTACCTGATTCAAAAAGTACTTCGCAGAGTGCCAGGATGGGCTCACATTAGCATGGGTAGTTCACTCCGGAGCGCGGTCGATTCGAGAGACTTTTCTATTGAGGAGGCTCAAAAACTGAGGGATACGATTGCTGCTGGCGAAATGGTGGATAAGGTATGTACTATGTAGTGAAAAGATACCTAATCAATCATACCAACGCCTAAATATATATTAACATTGTTTTTGATTTTAGAACATCGTGAATACAGTTCTGGAACGAGCGCTGTTCGCAAATATTAACGCAAATGGAGTTATCATAGATGGATTTCCACGAGACTTGGATGAACTTCATCAGTTTGAAGACAAGGTAAAATGCAAATCGACTCGGAGGTAATTTAACGCTAAAATTAGCAGAACAAATGTGTGAAATTGTGCGGTCACACCAACATGACTATTTCAATTACCACTTAACAAGGATTTATGTAGGTATGTGAAACCATACAGCAGACGCTATACGAAAATACTCGCAGTGAACTATGAAGTAGTCTGTCTTGCAGTTTTAAAGCTTCGAAATTAGGCTATTACTAGTCGATTATTGTATGCGCTATGTTTCAGTACGAGCAACATCCACCAATGATTTTGTTAGATTGCTCAAAACTACAATTAAGTCGCGGACGATGGGACGATAGTATTGCCGCATTTCGGAAACGTCTAGAAATATTCAGGGAGAAAACATTACCCATGCTCAAAGTTTTAGATACGGAACATAGACTGACAATGGTAAGTAGTTTTTGAATCTGTCAGCATCGGACACTACTGGAGAGGGTTAACATGCTCGAGCCGAGATAAACAAAAAAGAAAAATATGACAAGATGACATCGCTGATCGACAGGTCCGGGAGGCCCCGAGTACGCTGCAGTCATGGATGCAAGTAGGGGGTGAAAGGCCCTCCAAGAAACTGAAAAATTATACGAGCGAAAGAATTTTTAGCATCATTTTAATACATAGGCTATCCCGTGGAAACTGAGATTGCATGCTGTATAGGAATACAACGCCACCAGATTAACGAAAGCAGGATGGATCACATAACTCATTGCCTATCCACTGTTTAAATTTAAACTTTTTCTTATCACCGAGTGCATCATTAGGAGACACCGGGGCTAATTGGGTACTTTTCTGAAACATTTTTCATCATACGGTAAATTGGGGCTACTTTACAAATTTTCCTAGTTTTTTCGCTGGGGTAAATGGACGAATGTAATTGAAAGCTGTCAATAGTGGTACCATTGGGAAGTGAACCATGTGAGGAAAACATCCATTACAAAAATATTGACCTTGGGCTCGGGAGTCGGTAGTTATGACGTCTGAAAGTCGATTGGTAAAGTTAAACGGCTTTGGGGCTACTTTACACATGACAAAAAATACACGCACAATTGTGGCAGAACGTATGTATTCTGAACAGAAAATAATGTTGAGAAAAAACTGAAAACAAACTACTAACACTTAGTAATAATCACGCGAATTCGTGGAAGAACATTTCAAGTAGGTAATGACGGTTTCGAACAAAGTTTGAATACTCCATTTGTAGGGTCGTGCCAATTCACTTTTTCTTCTTCTGTAGTCCAGAGCGCTTTCGACTGTTATGCCACCATCAGTAGAGTACCCTAAATGAGACCTGTCTCTTGTGGTCCTATAGTCACAGTCAAGAGTAGTACCGTATGGTGAACCTGTTTAGTCGTGTGCTCCTATTGGTTGTCTGTAATTGTGCAGCATGTCCAATCCGTGGGTGTTATGTTATTATTTAGAATAAGTTCTCGCTTTGGAAGTTAGTTGCTGTGTTTATTAGGTTGTTTCGTTTTGTTTTTGCCTTTATTATTTCTAGTTGTTCTTTTAATTTCCTTTTTTCTTGTGTTGTTTTCTACGTGTAGGATTTTGTACTTTTCTGTCAATTTGTCATTGTTATGTCCCTGGTCATTGCAGTGTTTTCCAACCAGTGATTTGTCATCATTTAGCCTCTGTGATTTTTCATGTTCTTTGATTCTGGTTGTGAATTTTCTGCTTGTTTCTCCTATTAGGGCATGTCACAGTGTTCGCAGTCCAGTCTGTATACTTCGTTACTGTTGTTTCTGTTTTGTCCAAGATTACTATAGAACTAGAACAGGTTGATCCACTGAGCAAGGCGCAAATACTTCAATGACGTCACTGCGATGAAACTCATACAGGCCGCGCTTACAGGAATACCGCTTTTTTTTATCTTTACTCATAATTGATGTCCTCAACATACTTGTTCTATTATTTTAACCATATACAGCATTCAATTAGTTGTCCTTTTTTTTTTTTTTTTTTTTAAGGCTTCTACAGCAAAATTTAATGTTTTCATTACTTTCTTATGAAATGAATTCCGGCGCAGGTGATACGGAAGAACTGATGGAATTCTGAGTAAAATAAGCCCTAACTAATTAAAATTGCATATTTTTGCACATTTTGATATAATTGCGTATTTTTGGCATTTTGAAGGCATCTTTCGAGCATATCAAATTTCCGAAATTTTTGAACATATTGAACAGTGTTACAGAAAACGGCTCGATTTTGTTTTTCTATTGTGAGGCGTTGCAGGGAAAGGAACCTCGGTGATTGGAAATAAGTTTACGAGTCTGGTACCACTGATTGCTGAGGTCTAACGGTGTTGACTCATAAGAGACCGGAGATTCGAGAATGTGTGGAAATCACCTCAATTCTGTAGACCTTGGCAATTAGTGATGGTACCGGACTCGCAAACTCAAAATTTCAAATCACCATAAGGTCCTTTTCCCTGCAACGCATCGTGTAAAGAAGAGGGGGGGTTGCCAGAAAATGCATAGATGAGAAGCCAAAAGCGTTAATTGTATCCATCCACTGCATACAATGTCCTCAAGGCCGGTTTGATCAATCTTTACTGGGAGGGCGGGGGGGGGGGGTATATAAAATAACCGAATTGTCAAATAGAAATTTTAGTCACATTTTTCCGACTTTATGAACCGTCGAGGCAAAAAAAAAAGCTTTTGAATTTTGGATTTTTCCAACTTCTTAACTGAAAATTCCCAACTGAGCTGTCAAATAAGCCGAAAAAAAAACTTCCGACTTTGTCGAATTTTCTCAACTTTTCATTGTGAAATCGGCGTGTAAAAGAAATATGAGTTTCAAAAATTTTTCCAAAATTTCCGAATGAAAAATGACTGGGGGGTGACACCCCTAAACCTCCTCTCGCACCGTCCCTGAATGTCCTTGAGGGTATTTATTTATTTTTATTTCCTTACTTTACTGTACTGGTAAACAACTAACTGGTCTATTTTGGTATACATCTTACCTGTGAGACTGCCTATATTACACAGTGGCGGATCTATGGGGGAGGGGGTTCGGACACCCCCTTTCGGGCCGAAGAAGAAAGAAAACATTGCGGAAGCACATGAGTTTTGAGTCTTTCTTCTGTTTTTGAGTATCTGCAGCACTACAGTCTACAATGCTCATTTTGAAACAATTTAATCACATTATGAAACTTGTCTTGAGAAACTATTTAAAATGACATCCATCTCGGGTAGAGGTAGAAAAAGTTTTATTCTCAACCCCCCCCCCTCCCTCCTTGGAAAATTTCTAGATCCGCCACTGACATTACAAGATGATTTATAACTTTATTATATAAGTTATAATATAATTACTAAAAACTAGAAATGAATACAGATTTTTTGTGAAGTTTTATTTTCACAATATACAGTGTCCTGGTGTGGAAAACTCACTGAAACAATGTTACCACTGTAATCTACTCATGTTTCCTTCTAAAATGATACCCATATTAAAACCGAATATTTTGGAATTTTTGTCTTCTTGGGGAATATTTCTGGCATATTTAGCAACAAAAAAAGCATAAAATATACGCATATTTCACCTATTTTTCCAGCATGATGCCCTCGATGATTGGAAAATGTTCATATTTGAACAATGGATATAGTCAATGAAGTATGTATCCAGTATCCACCCTGCTTAGGTCGTTAATCGACAGGTGGCGCTGTATTCCTATACAACATGCAGTTTCAGTAACTACGGGACAGCCCATGTACTTGTCAGCCCTCTCACGAGCCCCGCTGCAGGTCGGCTATTTGCGCTTGAGGCTACAACTAAACCGAGAAAATCCTATAAAAACTGGAACAATCTCGAAGTATCAGCATACTAACCAAGGCCATCGAGAGAAAATCCGAGCCCCAAGGAAAACAAATAAAAAAACGGGCTATTTTTCGTGAGCCCTTCTCGGAAATCAAGATTTTGCGCTCTAAGACCCAAAAACAGATAAGACAGTGTACAAGATCAGACGATGAAAAATTCGGGCCCCCAAAAAAGTCCAAGCTTAGGGGAATCCTCTTTCCTTCTCCGTTTCATTAGGCTTGAAGCCAACACGGCTTCTCATATTACACAATCATAGGGATTATTGGATAACTGATGAAATAAGTGCATTATCACCGGAAGGTATATCTGTTTCTCCTTGAATGCAGGTTGATGGTGACACCGACACGCCAGAAGTGCAAGAAGCCTTCACCATAGCTTTGTACGATGCCGTTCAACACGCTCAAGACGACTTCGCCGCCGAGCATGGTGAGCTTGGTCGAGCCCTAACCAATCTGAATTTTGAAGCTGCTCTTCTGCAGGATCTCGAGGACGACCTACTCGTCACAAACGATCAAAAGCATCAGATGAATGGATACGGACCTCCACGGGACCGTGAAAGAGCGCCGGTCCGTGGCAGCACCGGGGCTTCGGTTTCCCACGCTGCCACGGGACGAGGCGCAGTTCTTCCGCAAGAAAATACTTTTAAAACCCATGCTCAAGTAGAAAGTTACCCAGAATAAGTATACAAATATGAATTGATTTTTTTTTTTTTTTTTTTTTTAATGTAAAAATATTTTTATACCAACTCTTAAAATCAAACTTTTCTAGTCGCCGTGGGGACGAACTTGTTACTCATAATTTTTTTTTTAGGAACCACATTTCCTTTTTTCGGTTTGATTAGAATTTTTATTAGGTACCTTTTAGTTCTTTGGTTGGTCGATATGCATGGAATACATTACGTGGAATATATTTGAAAGTGCACCTCGCAGATTTATGTTGAATGCAACTGAATATCAAGCTGACCCAAGTTGTTTTTATACGCCATACGTATGAAATAGTACATTTTTGTCAAATAGCAGTGTTATGAAATTGAACGCTAACCTCATGGAGCGAAATATTGCAGTGTAGGTACATGTCTTATGCGTGCTGCAACCTACCCGTAAAAGTAACCTTTCTTGAACCTGTATAATTATTCAGCAGAGATACCCAAATATTTCATCAGTTTAGAAAACTATGCCTTAGCTGCCAGCTAATTTTTTTTTTTGTACTTGTTGATCTCGAAATAGTCTTCTTCGATGATTCAAGCATACGAAGTACAAAACACAAACAAGGAAACAATTCAGAGTCATTCTAAAGTTAAAACCTGCAATATCTAAACCAAAATTATCCAGAAATGTCACCCCTTGTTCTATAATTACAGCTTGGCTGGTCCTACCACTATATGTAATTTTGGTCGACGCTATACAAATGCATGTTTTCGTTCATGAATACTGTTCAAAAAAGCTATCGTAGCCATAAAACCTTTGTCCTCATCGTAGCTAGCACTGATCTCGTGTGTACGGGCGACAATTTTACCAAATTTCCTGTAGTGTTATTTCCTCATTTACGGCCAACACTACAGTTGATACTATTTCCTTATGTTTCTCTGAATTAATATAATTTTTGCCAACAACGTCATAGCTCTTTCTTTTTTTTTTTTTGAATACTTATATACAATATTTTTCCCCCCGAATATATTAGAATCCAAGCTCGACCAATTTGCTTTGCCTGATATTTCGTTTTCCATTTTCGACCAGCAAGCTATAAACAATTATTCTCAATTCTTCACACGTTATCTTTCAATGTCATGAGATGATAAAAAGTTGAAAATTGTTATGTAAGTAGGTTAAATAATAACATGGGTCACTTTACCTCACATCATCACAGCTGTACGTCGTGTTGAATGAAACATAAAATCGTTCCAAGCAGCACAACAAAATTAACGGTACCTATAAGCCTCGTCGAAAATAATTTTCATGGTGACGACCAAAGTCCTTGGCAATTTTACAGATTCCACATGAATTTACAGGAATATATCTTCATCAACCGCGTTCGCGTACACTTCGATAAATTTTGAATATTTGATATATCTTAACTTTTTTTATGTTGTCATTTTTTTTTTGTGTAAACCGAAACATTGTGATTGTTTTTTAACGTTGTATTTTATTCTTATATTTTACAAGTTAGTATTGGCATGTACTGTGTTAAATATACGTATATCTCAATGTACTTACATTAATATTGTGTGTTTTATAGACCAGCGTTGAATTATGTAATTAATAAGAGTGTACCTAGCTAGTTATTAAATTGATTAGTAAGCCTAAATTATTATCCCCCTCCTCTCCAAAGAATTTAGTGTCTATGTCGTCGAGTGAATTGATTAATAATAAAATTTTACTGATTTTTAGATGAGTGCGATTTGTATTTAGTCTCTGTTACGTACATCCATGTGTAGGTACCTATTCGCATGTTCAATAAGAGGAAACGGCTTATATTGCTCATGATGTCATGATGTATGCACTTCCTCTGAGTCATTTTCTTTCACTTCCGAGCGCAGAAAATCCGAGCGAACGATACGAGGGTGCTTAGCATACAAATTGATCAGTCTTCACTGCACGCGTACTTATGTAGGTAGCAGGTAAACTTCTGAAGTGATTAATTGATACTTTACTTACAAACCTTCATTTGGGAAAGAAAATACTTTTTACGCTTATACGAGGAGGCTTCCACAGCGACTAATGCTCAAATTCCAAAAATCGGTGTTAATTCCCATAATAACTTTTCTCCCTTGTGGCACGGGTCAACCTTCTCCGATTTTGCTAAAAATTTGTAGAAAATGTTTTTTTCACCCATGGAACCGATCTGTGGGGGTGGTCCAACCGAGGAAAAGAAATTTTCCACTAAGAGTAAACTAGTACCATCCTAATTTACATGTGAAAACTGAGTTAGAACCGTTTTCATTTTGGCTAAGGGTAAACCTCAATCTTCCCCTTAGTGCATTACTAGGGTATCTACAAAGCATAACATCTGTATGGCTTTTCTGTCACTATTGTATGACCTTTTTTGGACCATTTTCACGCCTGAACAGAAATTCGACAAGAAACAAGACAGAGGAAAAAATATGTCAAAAACATGCATCCGGAAATCAAACATCGGATAGTTGTTGTAGGGGTAGTTGGTTAACAATTGACGCAGAAAACTGAAATGTGAAATTTGAGCAATTTGAGACCGAGATATGCGATACTCACAAAAATAGTGTTATGTAACCTAATAAGGCCCAACCTGGTTAGATCAGTTGATTATCATTTCAGTTATAACTTAGGTACTCATAAATTTCTATTTGAACCATGCTTAACTGTTTATTTACCGGATCTCAAGTCAGGCTTATTAGGTATTTGGTTGGGTCTTGTTAGGTTATAGGCCCGGCCTTCTCTGGTGCGCTGACCTTTTACCAAGTTTTAAAAAAGTGGTATTTTTATTAGAAGATCTGAGGAACGTAGAGCAGTATAGAAAAATTTCAAGCTAGCCAATTTTTAAATATTTCAGTCGACGACTATAACACAAAAAAGGAAAAACATGAAATCACTTACATGAAAGTCTGGAAAGCCAAAACCTTAAATTAGGGCCTTATTGAGCTCACCTACCTTAATACGCGCATGGTGATCACGTCCCACACGACTCACATGAGCATGTGATACATGCGAAGAATCTTGTTAGCTTATATTTCGATTTATCATCATTATCAAGGCTGGAATTTTGATGCACAAAAAATAGTGAAATATGCCGAAAATATGCGCTAAAATTGCAAAATATGCAGAGACGTACCGGTAGGGGGGCAACTTTATCCCCCAACCCCTGTAGGAATTTTTTACTTAACAGTTAGGAAAATTTACCATTTCAGTCAAGCAAGTTGGGAAAATTCAACACGTTAAGAAGTTTTTTTTTCTTGCTTTGATACTTTGGAATTGAGTTAAGAAGTTGGGAAAAAGGTTTTTTCTTTCGCTTTGATACTTGGGAATTTTGAGTCGAGTCGTTGGTACTTTCACAGTTTTCACTCAAGCCCCCCCCCCAGGGGGGAACTCTTCGATACGTCCCCGAAAATATGCATTAATATGTAAATACAATATGGGTATATCATTTCAAAGGAAAATTAAGTTGGATACACTGAGACAATTTTCATCATATTTTGAAATGATCAAGCAAAGTATCTCCTTAAGGGTCCGATCTTCTTTTAATAAAAGATGCTCCCAGAAGATAATGCACCGATTCGTAATTTCTTGGTGATTGATGATCGAATGTGATGCGGGCAAGAGAAAGTTTATCTCACATGCAAAAGAACATATTTTTCTAAAAGCTTTTCTACTGATTCATTATCCATTAAGTCTTTTCAATTTTTTTTTAATTTTTTAATTTTTTATTTTGAGTCAAACATCATTCTTAAGATGGTGAGTACTTAAGCAACTTCAGATTCGTGGATGACGTAGTAATAATTGCCAAGTCACTAAGAGAGTTAAAGGAAATGGGAGAAGAATTTACTGTCGAGAGTAGAGAAGCGGATTTAATTATAAACGAAGCAAAATCCAAAGTGCTGGCAAAAAATAAAATAGAAAAATTCGAAATAAGCGGGTAGAAACTGAGGGGGTGGAGGAAGTGGAATACTTGGGGCAATTGATTTCGTTCAAAAATAAAAGGGAAAAAAACTGAGCAGAAGGGTACATAAAGAGTGGAAGAACTTTTGGGCATTGAAGAAAATCTTCAAAGGAAGGATAGGCATTTACTTAAAAACGAAAATACGGGAAAGTTATACGCTGTCGGTGCTCGTGTACGGCGCCCAAACGTGGGCTTTAACAAAAGCTAATACAAGAAAACTACAAACCACTCAAAAAGCAATGGAGAGAAGTATTTTAGGCATAAAGAAAAATGATAGAATTGAGAACAAAAAGATAAGAAGAGTAACAAAAGCAAAAGACACAAGGAAGGTAATCAAAAAACAAAAATAGAGGTATGCGGGTCATATCTTAAGACAAGAAGGGAGGTGGACAAAAAAAGTAGAGGCTTGGGTACCGTACAATGAGAAATGGCATAAAGGTAGGCCACTGACCGCGTTGGTGGGACGAATTTAGGAAGGAAATGGGCCCAAAATGGAGAAGAGTAGCCGCCAACAAAGCTGAATGGAAAAGACGCGGGGAGTCATATGCCCTAAAATGGGCTGACAGCGATGGGGAGGAGACTCCCCCCAGTTCACTGCCATAAGCGCACTGTAAATAGAGTAAGGAAACGCTGTCATCGCTGAAATAAATAAATAAATAAATCATTCTCAGAACTAAAAAAATAACTTTTTAGGGGCGGGGGAGGGGAATTGAAAAATAAGCAGAATTGGTGCAAAATATGCAAAATATGCAGAATGAAGTGCTTCTCATTTGACTCAGAAGTCTGTGATTCGCAAAGATCTTTTGTAACTTATATACGTCACGGATAAAAATATGCATTCGCATAAAAATTACAGCCCTGGTCATTACAATAGAATTTTTCAATTCTAAATTCTTTGTTTTCTCTTTCAAGGTATAATTTGATGATTCTTAAATTTTTAAATGACCGTGGCTGAAAATAAATGACTGTTAGATACTCTACACCATACTACACCCCTCCCCCAAAGAAAATCCACCAACTTCGATGAATGTAGGTCAACACTACAGAAAAAATTACACCCCCCCCCCCAAAAAAAAAAAAAAATCCAGCGACGCCTCTGATCAGCATCAATTTTGTTTCGTTTCAAAATTAATTTCGAATAATTTGGAGGGGGCTACAACCCTCTAACCTCTTCGTTGGTTGCGCCCTTGATCTGGAATAAATTCTTCACGCTCACTTAACCTAGCCCACTTCACGTCCGAACATCGAGTGAAACAGCCCCGAGCTCTAGCGAAGAAAATCCCTCTCTTTACCCTTTCAGTTTAATGAAAGAGCTTCCCTGACCACCGCATTCGGAAAGGAAATCCCGTCCTCGTCATTTTCCGGATTTCCCGTCCCCTCCTCGGCGTTCAGCCTTTAGCCGTTTTCGAAGGGACTATAGCTATCTGACCTTCTCAAAAACTTGGCCAATAAGCGTGACTGTATGAAAACGAATCAATAACCTCGTACGCGAGTTCCACTTTTGAAAAGCACGCCCGACCCGATCTCCGTACTGTACACTCCACGGTTACAATTTCGTGGGAGTGTCGACTGTCGAGTTTTCGGTTCCGTGTACCGCGTACACAGTCACACGATCTACGGAGTCGAGCATCAAGCCAAGGATATCGCACGACGTCGCCGTAAACAATGCTCGTCGGGTTTCATTAACTCGATAGTCCACCTCACACGCGATTCGAGTTCAGACAGCTCGCGGAACGAAGCAACTTTCAGGGTCCTCGCGCGAATTTTTCGAACACGTTAAAAATAACTGGCATAGAACTTTGAAACGGCCGGCGACGACCTAAAATTTCCGATCTCGCCAAGTTTATTCAGTGTCATAAAAACGTTCGTGTGATAAGCAATATTAGAGGTTTTTCGAGCAGCTGATTATCAATACGCAAGTAAGTGGTGGTTTATTTCTTGATTTAAAAGTATTTGATTCAAAAATACAATTGTCGAGATCCGAATGTCTCAATGTGATCGTGAAAATTATGTAGTATCCTGTAGTATCTATTGCGCAGGACTATAGGTATTTCGAAGTTTTGTCGAATGGAAGCAGGAAACATCTTCTCATGTTACGCTGCTTAATCAGTGTCTGTGACCTTGACTGATGTTAATGAAACACGCACGAGTAGAGTAATTTTCGCAATTATTAGACGATGCAGATAATGATTATTATTCTGATATAAAATTTAAATGAACAATGTGTCTGTACAGTTAGGTATTGTGTAAGCTGTTAAGTAGTAGGTACCGGACTTGATAAGTTGATAGAGTAAATTAAGAGATCAAGTTAGAGGTCTTCAGTGACGTAAATAAGGGAAGGGGGAGGAATATTGGGATATATGTCCCAAAACCAGAAGAAAAAAGGCGAATATGAAATTTCTACTGGTTAAATCGTTCAAAACCCCGACATTGTTGGTTCACTTCGCGCGCGATCACTTTTTCCCGCTAAAATCTCTTTAATCTCCTCCCACAACATACTTTCTATTTATGCTGCTGCAGGTCCTCTTTGGACATTTTGTAATGAAACTAAAATAATCAGGGTTGGCATTTTACATTTTACTAAAATGTACGTAAAATGTTAAATCGATGTAAAATGCAAACAACAACATAACTGTTGATTAATATACGATACCTAATGATATGATAAGAAATGAGAATGAAAAATTGAAAAGAAATTAGGAAGTAAATAATTGAGATGAAATTTATTAATAATTATTTTTTGTTGGTTTTTGTTCGTTGACAATTTTGAATTTTAAGTTTAAATTTTAAGAAGTTTGGTGGGAAATGTAAAAATTTGTTGTGGCCTGAATTGCTCATTTAAAAAAAAATTGTTTTATACTTGTCTTTTGTAATTCACTTTTTTATAAAACACTCTACTTTCTTATGAGCATAGACGAAACTTGAATTTCAGTTGGGAGGGGGGAGTGGTTGAGAAGGAAAATTTGTCGACAATGTTTTTAAACAAAAAATTCGCCAACAAAATTTTTTTTAACCTGAAAATTTGCCGACTTTCTAATTAAAATATTTTTTAATTGAATAAAAAAATAAACAAATAAACAAATAAACAAACGTTCTTAGAAAATGAAAAATTCAAATGAACAGTTTCAAAATTTGCCAACTGCCAAATTACTGGAGGCAGGACCGCGTACCGATAAGGGAACAGGGGGGAAACTCCTCCCCGGTAGAAATTTTTCATTCAGCAGTAGGAAAAATTTACCAATTCAGTCACGCGAGTTGAAAAAATCCAACAAGTTAAAAGTTTTTTTTTTTTTTTTTTAATCTTTTTTTGCTTTAATACTTGGGAATTGAGTTGAGAAGTTTTGGAAAAACCCAATAAGTCAAAACAGTTTTCTTCTTTTGCATTGATACATTGGAATTTTTAGTAGACCTAGTTGGAAAAATTCAACAGGTCAAAAGGTTTTTGGACTTTTACAATTTTTACCCTTTTATCCCCCCGCCCCTCCCAAGAATAACTCTTCGGTACGTCCCTGATTGGAGTTGTTTCACCCCCTCCCTACAGTTTCATTCCTGCAAATACAGATTGGAACTTTATCCCCCAAGCACACATGAGCATACCATAATCTGAGAGGGTAAGCTGGAAGGATGTTGGTAATACTTGAGAGGAACACACAACTTCCTTTACACATTAAGGATGGTCGTTATTTACTCTTGGTGATATTTTTTTCTGAATTTCCTCCGATTCGTCTCCTAAATTGGTTCCAATAGAATTAAAAAAAAAAAAAAAAAAAAAGTACACAGGTTTAGGTTAGTTGGATTACAGGAATCCGGACCTTACAAGTTCTCTTTTGTTCTTATGGAAAAAAACATATGGAGTTTTGACTTTCACAAAAGGTTCTCATTCAATAGAACAAAGACATATGTTTTCAAATTTTTCAACAAAAAATATCTCCGGTTATCGCGGAAGAAATAGTACAATCATGAGCATGAGGTTCTGTGTGCTGCGACTCTTCAAGTATTTTTCATTCTACATTCATTTGCATTTTAAGAATTTCTTGAGTATATTTCAAAAATTTTCGGGATTTTAACCTCATTTTTAGTAAAATTGTCTATTTATGCAGAACTATGCATTTTTTACTTTCAAATGTGCATTTATTCTCAAATTTGCAAAAATATGCATTTTCAAATTTAGTGTGCAGACTCAGGAGGATATTAAATGTAGAAATAAATTGCTCAGATTTGAGCGGCAATGTCAAAAAAAAAAAAAAAATTAGGGTAGTCAGGTCGAACCATGGATTTTTTTTGACATTTTCATGTTTCTGCTTTGGTACGAAAACAAAATTTCCAGTCCTACCTTCCCGCTTTCTTGTTCAAGCTCCTGGGCCATTTTTTTGAAGTTTCTCTCCGTCCTGTGAAATTAACGCGACGTCGTCGGCGAATCTTAAGTTATTTAGCCAGACTCCATCGAATTTTTGTCCCTTCCCTTTTCAACCCATTTCCGAAACTTAAAAAACGTGTCTCCTACACAGACACGTAGTGTAACATTTTATAGTACATATACTTTCGTACCCTAATAAAAATAATTCCCATGGAAATTTCTATTAATAACACGGCTGCAGATGTAGTCGCGCAGCAGCAACACTGTTGCAGACATCAGTCGCGCAGGGCGCAGCAAGTGTCAACCAATGAATTTGTATCGGGGGGAGCATTATGGTTTTCGCTCAAGTATACCCATGGCTGGAGGAAAATGGAAATGTCAACCACTGAACTGAATTGTCACCCTGAAGAACTAAAGAACTCTGAGTTGAACTGAGCTGGAAATGAGAAGAGAACCGCCGAAGTCTCTGAGGTAATGCTCGAAAGGGCGTTGGCTTCGTATCAGGGGGAGCATGTCGAGGGGGGGGGCGTTACGGGGGAGAGTTACGGTTTTCGCTCTAGTATACCCAGTAGTATGACGTCATAGTAACAGGCGCGTTACGGGAGGCCATTACGAAGGGCTGTTACGGGGGAGCGTTACAGTTTTCGCTCAAGTATACCCAGTAGTATGACATATCATAGTAACAGAAGCATTACGGGGGAGCCGTAACAGGGGGAGCATTACAGTTTTTGCTCAAGTATACCCAGTAGTAAAAGCATATAAAATGCCAAAATATACATTTGAATACCTTCCCCTGTCCTAGTCATCAGTCTTACGGTTCGTTTGATACAGCTCTCCATTTCTCCCTGTCTGGTGGAGTTGAAATACCGCGGGATGCCCGAGCGGTGTCATGGTAATTCTACTTAGAAATGCCAAAATTCAACATTTCAAGAATTTTTTCCTACATTTTTCCTAATTATACTAGATGAAGTACTGGTTTTTATTAAGCCACAAATAAAATTGTTAGATATGGTGTTATTTTAATTTCCTTAAAGAAACTAATCACGGAAAGGAAAAAAATTATAGGTACAGAGGAATGGGGATGGTTGGGACAGTAGTGTTGTTCTTTCAAGCCTTTAATGTCTGAACTGTTTCTGGTTGTTACTACAGACACTACAGTAAACAATAGGTGTGCTGGTTGAAACAAACTGAGTCCATATTGTATTTTTATCATTTGGCTCCACAGTTATCTAACAATATTTCATTCGTTTTTATACAGGTTACAGTATTTTTCGATTCCTAAAATACCATACAAATTCATTAAAAATGTATAACTCTTTTCAATTTTTTCCGTTTTCATATTCATGAAACCATTGACGCAGGAAAATTTTTTTATGGAGATGCTAAAATTTCAGTCTGTAAGGAAACAAAAATGTTCTCGTCTCTAAAAATTGAGTCAGTAAGCAAAAGATCTTACAAATTTCATTTCTGAAATAAATTTTTTAGGGTGTAATGTACTCCTGTGCTCTTCCCGCTCTGATGTCGCTACATAAGACATTGTGTGAAGTCAACTCGAATCTCCATACAGCACACCTACTGTTCATTGTATTGTCTCAGTATTACTACCAACAATGTAATCTAATGTAACAGAAATAATTGTACTCCACGTATTCCTTTGGAATTACAGATTAAATTAACATGGCGCCAGTAGATACTTCGGCTCTGAAACAAGCTAAATTGCCCATCATCTGGATTTTAGGTGAGTAACACCTCCTTGATGCAAATTACAAAAACACTAGTATGGTTTCAGCCACAGTTGGGACATTTTTGGTACTGTAACCATTTCGTTTGCTTTTTAGGAGGACCAGGTAGCGGGAAAGGAACACTGTGCGAAAAAATTGTGGCCAAATACGGCTTCACTCATGTTTCAACAGGCGATTTACTCCGCGATGAAGTTCAGTCGGGTTCAGATCGTGGTAAGGAAGCGGCAAATATCATGAAAGAGGGCGGTCTCGTGCCAACAGTAAGTAACCTATACATACATAATCGATTCGAGACTTTCTTGCAGTGTGACAATGTCAATACCTGTGTACCATCTTATAAATTTTTCACCCTTTCTAGGAGTTCGTGCTGACTCTGCTGGCTGAGAAATTATTGAAAGAATTACCAAATTCAAAAGGTTTCTTAATCGACGGATATCCTCGCGAGAAATCTCAAGGGGAATTGTTTGAAAAAAATGTAAGTATAAGTTATAATTTTGTCCAATCCATGAACATTCCAACAGATATTAGGCCGACCTGAGTATTTTTACAATGATTCACGCATATTACTGAAATCAATTTTTTGGGTAGATCGCCCCAGCCGATGTGATTGTGTATTTAGAAGCAGAAGACTCGGTAATGGTTGAGCGATTATTGGGCAGAGCCAAGACCTCTGGTAGATCTGACGATAACGAGGAGACAATAAAGAAAAGACTGAATACGTTTCATGCCAACAACGATCCGATTATCGAGACATTCGCAAGTAAAACCAAAAAGGTACGTAGCTGAATTAGCTGTATGTTTAACTTTTTAATTTCATGAGCTATGCATGGCTGGCAACAGCGCCATCATTTAAAAAAACTTGATCTAGTGCTTTACAAATTTGTTTTAATGTATGAGCTAATTTTAATTGAGTGGGAGAGGGGGGCCTTCTCCAGGACCGTGGAGAGAAAACCCGGACCCAGAGCAAAGTATTTCTCACCTGCTCCCTTTGTAATTTTTTTTTGCAGCAATGATTGTTTAGACATTATGTCCCATATTATTTTTGAATTGGGCGTTCAGACTCTTTTTACAGACCGGGCCCGGGGACCCCCTCCCCCCGGTCAGATCTGCTTCCCCAGGTGAAGAGGATAAAATGATAACAAAATGAATTATGCAAATGGATACGTCAATGTAAACCCAGAACATCAAATATTCGATTCTTTTCAAAACCCTTCATGTTTCTAATCTGACCAATTTCCAAGAAAAACGAGAATAACTATTTGTTTTTAAGAACAGAGGATTGTTTGAAACTCAGAGCAAAAATACTGGAACACGAGGTAATGCTGGATCGATTATGGCTTGTATAAAATTGGCAAAATACCTTTCGCGTTTTCAAGAATTATAAGGGCTACAAGTTATTCAACAAGTTGCCTCCACCTGTGCGCGGTCCAATAATGATTTCGAAATTCAAAAGGAAAATTAATCAAATTCACAAGTACAATATCTCCTCTCTGGACTTCTTGCTGTAGTACGAAATCAAGCCCTTTCCCCTCTTTTCTCTCTTCATCCATCTCGGTCCCCTGGGCTCCTACAAACTGAAACCGTGCTACATGGAAATAGAAAGCAACGGAACACCTTCTTTTCTTGAGCCCTAAGCCTCATTTGGGAGGGGTGAAAGCTTGCTGAAGAAACTCCTGGAAGAATTACTTACAACAATGAAAGTCTCTGAATTAGAAGAAATAAGTAAACAAGTAAAAGGTCCTCACCTTCCAAATTTTGTTGACTGGATATTAGAATTTGCTGAGTACCGATTTATAAAATTACTTTGGAGGGTGTGACCCCTCCCTCCACAACCACCACGACAGCCATGGCTAGCAAACAATTTAACTAACTAAAATATTGAACGATTATCTTAGATATGGACAAAGATGAGTAGGTATTATCATGATTTTAGAGTAGAGTGCGTTTTAAAATGTTCTGTGAATTTGAGTTATGTATGTATTAGCCGAACCAGCTCGCGAAAAGACTTTTTTTTTTGGCAGACAACAAAATATTCTTTTTCATTAATTAATTTTTTAATCAGAACAAACAACTGTGAAATTGATGAGTTCTTTCGAATTCCACTATGTATTTTTGCGAACAGTGTTTCTCAAATTGATTTATCATTTATATCTCTTACAGGCACCTACTTGCTACTTTTGTGCTTTCTCCTATGTACTTTTACAAATCTGAAATTTGATTTCTTTGTTTTCAGATCAACGCAATACAAACACCAGAAGCTGTATTCGCCGAAGCCGAGGCCATAATCGACGATGTGTTGGCTAAGAAAAACTGAATCACTTGTGAATCGTGCCTTTCATGAAGTATTCTACAAAATGAATGCAAAATTAATGTTACCATTTTATTTATTTAATTTCTGTTTGTTTTTGTTCCTAGTTCAAGAATTTTGATGATGCCACGTAACTAATAAATATTTTGTTGAATTTATTGTAGGTAGTGCGGTGTTTTTAAATTTTTCTTAGGAATGTAACTATACGCCCGGGGAGATGAAGAGTGAGTGAAGAGGAAGCGCGTCTGGCTGTGAGGGACCTGAATTCCAGGCGAGTGCTCGGGGAGCGCGGACCTCGGGCAGTAAGGAACCCCATGGTGACCCTTCAGGACGCGCGCACGGATTGCGGCAAATGATACAGTAGGTACGTGAATGCGGAAAACAGTTTCAGAATAAGATTTCTAGGTGGTTCAATTTAGGAAACAAAATTCAGTCCAATTTAAGCAACTTCCGATTTTTTGTACTATCATGGCCGCCTAGAGCGCAACATTCGAACGTTCTAGCAACTCTCAGTCGGCAAAATAAAAGCTTCGACTGTGCTTAATTTACTGATGTAGAACATTATTTTGTCTAATTACTTTACTTCGATTAGCCATCGTTTGGAAATTTGGCCAAAATTGGCGAAAAATTCATGTTTTTTAAAAGAAGTGCCGAACAATAATACGAAATCGTTGTCGCTGCGATTTATCTCTGTGAACTAAAAGTCACTACACTCATAGACATTGAACATGCCATTCATTAGAATTGGCACGCTACCGAGCGGCAAACGCGAGAAACTAATGGTGGTCCAACTTTGGTGCCGGTCCAATATTGGCAACTCTCCCCTAAGTGTAAAATTAGTTTTATATGTCTCTATAATACCGCCTTCCCCTCTGCCATTAATAGATATACGTTAGCTTTATAATTATTACATTATTAGGGCCATTGAAACTGACAGTCCTACTTATTCACATACCAACGAAAACAAAAGAATCTTTTTCCGGAAGAAATTTCTCACAGTAAGATACCTATGGCGATGAGCTAGGTATATTTTATATAATTCAGTTTCAAAAAAGAATGTTTATGAATACGGTTGTAAATTATATGAATAACATTTTCGCTGATAGAACTGTGAATGAACTAGATTTTTCTCCAGGTCTTGTTTTGTTATTCTATAATCGACCCATGTGCCAAGGAATGGAATAGGCTAAGGAACATGTTTGCTCAACACTGGGCCGGGGGTTTATCCGGTCGTTAGGGACGCAACTGATTGACTGACTGATGTTTCACAAAGGTAGGTCATCAAATAATAATGTATCTTATTAGCCCCCTTCACCCGAAAAAAACAATTTTCCACGAACAAATGCGTAAATTTTCAAACTTACTAGTCCTTCTAGTCCTTTCTTCGTGAATCATTAAGTCTAATTGGAGGCGATCGCCAGATGCCGTTGCCACTGGCCGGTCCGACATTGATATTCCACACTCGAGTGTCATCTTAGTTTTTGATCCTGTCAAATCGGAACGCTACAGAGGTACACGAGTCTGATTTCTCTTGTGGTCTAACGTTGATAAATACACAGCTACCTATTCATCTAGTTCAGTAATTCGTTTCGCGAGCTGCAACAGAACCATAATCGTATTACTACCTACCTACGCATCTATCCAAGTCAACTAAATTTACTTCATGCAATAAAAAGCGTTTTATAAATTGTTACCACCTAGTACCTATAGTATAATATATTATAATGCCTAAATAATAAATATTTTATTCTCCCCTTTCAACAGCCGGAGTCGGCCAATTACTGGAAGGGGACCACAATATGGTTATACAACATATAACATGATATTTTTAAGACTTAACTAAAAAAAAATAAAAATAATAATAATAATAATAAATAAATAAAAATAATAATAATAATAATAATAAAATAAAAATTCAGACACGCTTCCCAACCACTATACCTCACTATCATAGAATTTGCTACTGAAGCGTTCCCCTTCCCCTTGAATACCATAACAAAATTATTGTGCTTCTCATGTTTTGTACAATTTTTGATGACTTGAATGAGGAAATTTCTGAAACTTGCAGAAGCATAAAGGTGAGAAAAAATGACAATGACAATAACAAAAAAAAGAAAAATAATCTGAAAAAAAAAACCACTTCTGCATACATGCAGTTATTCGCTCACATTCACTTTCATTCACGTAAGCACTCCGGCAACGCACCCCTATGAACACCCCATACATAAACACACATACAATCCCCAGATACACCCACCCTCATTAACCCCCCCCCCCACACACACACAGACCCACGCGCCCATCCATACATCCAATTACATACACATTCTTGCATTCAGCCTGATTCATCCATGTGTCCACAATCTGCAGCGCACGAAGCCCTCATTCGCCCAGTCCTAGCTCCACCTTGCCCCTGTTCGTCCCCTGGCAAGTTTATAAGTGGGATTTTAGAGCCTAGAGTAATCGAAGCCCCCCCTTTGGGTCGAGAAGATCGATAGAGGGATCCCTCTTACATACCTGATTCTGACATACATCTTTTTTCCTTCGGATTTTCTTCCAATATAATTTAATTGTTTGAACTGTTTGAAATCCGATACTAATTTTCTTGGAATCCTTACCAAAACAACCATGGATTAATTTCAATTTTTTTTCTCCAAGTTTTCATTTTCACGATAGTTGTAAACATTAATTATTGATGATCCATTTACAAAATTTTCCCATGCTTTTATATTTTCAGGAATTAAAGTAACTGGGTATTTCATATTTAGTACATCATAATTTAAAATATTTATAATTTGCAATTCTGTTAGAATGATTTTCAACAAGAAAATTAGTATCGGAGTTCAAACGGTCAAAATAATTATTCATTGGTAGAAAACTCGAAGAAAAAAAGGGGTTCAGAATCAGTTATCTACCTATGATACGTAGATATATTACTATAGGTACTAGCCAGGCCCGTGCGCAAGGGGGAGGGGGTTCAACCCCTCCCCATGACCTTTATTGATATGTAGATAATATAATAATTTATGGCGATCACTGCCCTTTATAACCTAACATAACATGAAATATATGGTCAAACCCCCCCCCCCTTCTATAATTTATGCGCACGGGCCTGGGTACTACTATTACTCATTAGCATTCATTTTGTTGATTCGTACCTTCGGAACCAGTAAACAACATATGTAATCAGAATCACTTCGAGTATAATTATACTGTAAAGAAAACTGATGACTGCTCTATAAGACCATCCCTCGAAGAGAATTCTCGGTGCATCTTCTTCCGTTAAGTAGGTAAAGAGGGTAGGGCTCTCAATCACTGAAATAATATAATTAAATAATTTAAAAAATAGTAATACATCCTCTGATCCAGAAGTGTTATCAGATTTATTCTTATAAATTTTTAATGCTCCCATCATTGTTATTCATATTTACTTGCATATATTGCAAAGGAAATGGCTTCTACCTACCTTCAACCTTGAACTTGTTGATTGACCAAGTTAAATTGGTTTGACTTTGTATTATTTTGCATTCCCATGTACCTTGATAACTGCTGTCAACTTCTACAAGGAGTTCATTTGTGTTCTAGGAAAATAAAGAGTAGATTAATTCCGAGAAACTTTCAAAGCATGAGTTTTCAAGGTTTCACAAAGAAAACACTTTCATTGGAAGATTATTCCTTATTGTTGGTTTCTGATTATAGTGGAATGGCATTCGTTTAAAACGAAAGCATAATCTTGTAAAGTGGTATTATATAGAAAGATAATGTAGGTTCATTCAGTGTTTAGCGATATAAATTCTGTATTGTTAAACTCGAAGCATATAACATACATAGGTAAGTATATAGTTAATCGAGTCACAGCTTTCAGCTTTTCGCCACATAGATACGCGTACCTATTGCTTTAGTTCAGCTATTCAGTTATTTAGTTTTGCTTGTTTCAATGCAAATTTTTCTTACCCTATAGCTAGCTGTAAAACTGGGTTCCGTGTGATTAGAGGTAAGAACAAAAAACAACTTTTCTATACATTTTCTTCGATCTACTTTTTTCATACTGCATTAAAATTAAACAGAATTGATGACGGAAATGACTTATGTTACATTATTTTAGGCGAAATTGACTGTTTTCTGGATTTGAATTGTCAGCAGGTATCCACTTACTGACAATAAACATCTACTTTTAATGCCCCCCCCCCCATTACTAAAACCCTATAAATATTCAATCCCGAAAAAACCATTTCCATTTCCTCGCTCTTCTGAGAAGTTTCAAAAAAAGTCACATTGCCCTTTTTCTTTGCAATGAATTCAGTTAGTCATCTGAACTTAAAACCATCAGTTTTGAACCACATCAGAATGATACAAACATTATTCTATTATTCATCAGAGTAATGAGAGGGGGGGGGGTGGAGTTACTTGCAGGATTCCTAATGATAGATATGATTTACCGACTTACCAAGTCGTACGTGGTAAATCACAGTCACGAGCAACTCTAATTAAAAAGAACTAATTAATGAAAGCCGATAAATAAATTAGAATGCGATACCTTGGTTTGATTTGTAAGAACGTACGTAATATTGAGTAAGTCATCAATGTACCAATCTTGCGATAAACCTGTAAACAGGTATCGCAAAACCGCACTGTTACACATCATTTGCATCGATTTCGTCTTCCTTACTCGGCGAGGCGTTTTAGAGAAAACAGTAAGGGCTACTAGCTTGATGGTAATAAAATCAGTTGCTTTGGATACGCAATCAGGAAATATAACGCACGCGTAAAGTCCTGTGTCGTATTTTTGAGCTTTCCGAATTCCTGTAAAAGTTTATTAGGGCATAGTTGTAATTTTAGTTTTCATTTGTTTATTAAGAAATAAAAAATATGCTATGTACGAGGAAGCGGGAATATTGCACATAATTTTGACATTATATGTAACGAGTTACCATATACACAGTGGAGTGATATTCATTAATCTATGATATCAACAACTTAAAGTGAATTCCCTCAGGATCAGGTACAGGTACCATATTCCAGTGCCGTATTCAGGAATATGGCGGGGGGGGGGGGATTGACCTAACATATGGGGTATTTTAAACTAAATTTATTTTCTAATGTTTCTAAGATCCGCATTTTCCTGAATTTTTAAGCGCACGGCCGTGCCCAAGGGGGTGTCAGACCCCCCCCCCAAGTGTTTATGGCCCTGCCATATTCCACCTTCTCTTTCATGAACCGTAATTATAAAACTAACTTAGATCAGTTTTCCGCAAATCCAAATCCTCCAGTTTGAATCTGGTATCTGGTAATTTGAACCCATCTTTCAGCCATTGTACATGGGAGCCGGGAGATTCATTTTTTGCTCGCTCCAATATGCTGATTTCACATTGCATACTTATGTCATCGTATTCGTTCATTTCTACGTTATTTGCCGTGCTATTGAGTGCTATTTGTGCCTTCTCAATGGTTGCTGTTTCAAAAATAGGAACAATAGAAGTCTATACCTTTCTCACTGCGTATACATTTAATGGTAATCTCGTTGTATAGGAACCTGGATTAAGACAACCACACTCGAATCGATTGCATTCACCGTCTTCAGTAGATGGGCCGATACACGATGCACCGTAGTAAGTTGGTTTTGGATTATTGCATTTTCGACGACGAAAGCCGAAACCTCCGCCACAAGGCACTGTGCAAGTGAAGTCACTCCATTCACTCCAGCCGCCATCTGTTGGGTGATCTAAATCTGAAGACAGTAGGACAAATGGTCGGAAGTCATATAGAAAGCGCTTGCCAGTTAAAACAGAGTCAATTAGATTTATCTTAGGAGCTTCACTTATTTGTAAATCATATTGAACGACTAACCTGGGGGAAGACAATTAGCCACCCAAGTGGTAATTAGTCCCAATGAAGTTACAGTGAAGTAGTAGAACAGCAATCTTCTGTTCTTTGCAGTCCATATCATGAAATGTCTCATTTCTGCAGTAGATAACACTATCTTCAATTTACTGTACCTGAAATCAAAATTTTCTGTAAGTTACAGAAATTATATTTATCAACAGTGTTTATGGACGGAAAAGTAGCCTAATACGCTTCCATAATATACAAGTGAGTAGACATGGTCTCTACTTTGTTTTCAGGTTATAGTGCTGACACAAACAGTGACCAGGTCATAATTACACAAACTTTAAGCATTATAGACTCATTTTCGTGCCTCCAGCTCTTCCCAATATGGCTGAGACCTTACAAGTAATTTAATGTGGTCTCGAACCTTCTCTCAGCACTCTCTACGAGAAAGTTGAAGACAATACAGTATACCGTTTGGTTACATAATAGTATATTTCAATAGAACGCTCCGCCCAATTACCTACATAAGCCATAAAACTGTGACCAGGTTCGCTAGTGTTGACTCCTGAAAATGTGATCAAGGTTGATGTTCCCATAAAAATACGTGTAAAATTGGTAAACTTTAAAGCTTTTGTAATTGCTGAAACCAGGTTTTTTTTTGAGTCATATACACCTATATATATATAACATGTCAAACTGAACCTTGAAGTCTTTAGTTTATAATGAAAAGTAATATTTAAAGCCTTTTATTGGCTCTAGTTAGATGAATAAGTTGATTTCCGAATTATTCTGTTTTTCTTATGGAAGTTTACCACTGGTACAAAACACGCTTGTAAACAACTAATACCAACCCTGTTGAGAGGAAGGGGAAAGAGGGGAAATACTCCGGGCCCGGACTTTCAGGAGAGCCCGATATTTTTAAAAGACCGGAACGTCAACGCTGACGGCTACATCATACTGTACATAAAATCAGCAATCACTCCTTACACCATGAAAGAAACCTCTTACCTCGTAGCTTATAATTTTCCCCATCTGACAAAAGAAAAAAATGAACTGGAAGGAGGGGGGCTTGGGGAAATTCCCCCCAGGTCCTCTTTTTTTTCTCTACGGGGCTGACTAATACATAGAAAATGGAGCTGTTTCAAGTTCATAAATGAAAACTATAGACCTCAATCTCTGAATTCATCCATTATATGATTCAAGAAAACATTTCATTGACTAGAAAAAGCGAATTCAAGTTACATAATATATTCTTATGGTGTTAACGTCCATGATCACCTTTTCAGGAAATTTCACGGCAGGGCTACCAACTTCGGAAACTAAGTTTTAGCGCTTATATAACGCTGCGGAATGTCTTTCTCTTACTTGATTTCGAACATCGTCCATCGTGTACTAATTAAAAGTGGATAAGGGGTCTCAGTGATATTCAGAACCTTTAAGCCTTTCAAATCTACTAAGAATACATGTGAGGAGTTGATAGCAATCATCAGTCCCTTATCACTCTTATCTTCGTATAAATTAATACCGGTAAACCCTGGAATAAAATGAAAGAAGAGCTAAAAATGCGAGTCAAGAAAGTCATTATTGGCCCTAGTGACCGGATGACCGCTACAGCTCAATGAAAACTGACGGGGGAACGCAAAGCGCTACGTGGTGGTTTTTCATTATTGGTTTTCAAAGTAGGTTGATTACAATTTATTCTCTGAAAAATGTTCTAAAAGGTTAAACAGCTCCCGACTATTTATCTGTCCATTTTCACGAATGCTGTGCATTAAAATATGAGATATTTCAACGGTTAAAGATGAATATCACTCACAACCGCTGATGATGATAATAGACTGCCATTTCGTAATATGTAAGCCGCCTAAAGCCCTCTGCACATACCGGTCAGTCTTCGTTGAGAGATTATGAAGGATTCCTATGAACTTAAGGACTTACCAAAATGGCGTTCATTAGTGAAATTATCAACTCTCATGTACAAAACCAATCCCCGTTCGAAGGTATTATTTGATGACCATAAATTAAGGGGATAGAATGTGTCTGTTTCAGGTGACTCAGTTTTTTCTATCAAACAATCTGAAAGAAGAATATTAATCAGGAAATTTTTCTCTTAACAAACGGTAGCAATCAACTTTATGCCGTGTCTAAACAAAATGAGAAGGATTGCAGGCATTGACCATTCAAACCTCTCTGCCACATTAGCGTACAGGTTATATAAGTTACTATATAAGTTAGTCAGGTACTCATAATAATTTCTATAGTTCATATGATGATATTAAGAAGGAGGCTTGCTCTATCAGCACGACTATATTATTTTATCTATACGTTATTCGCTTGCCAACAAGAAAAATGCATACATGAGCACGGAAAGTTTAGTCCAACGTATTCTCCACGCAGGCTGGTAATTGACATGAAATTAGCCGAAATATTCGCATACTTAGAATCCATTTGAGTCCAAGAGAAAATGGCGTTTTCGCTGCCCTCATAACCGAATTCAATTGAATTTGGTGGAACTTTAACCCAAAATCCTTGCCAGTAGCCTCTTGGAATTATATTAGGCACCACTTTGGATTTGACTACATTTTCACTTGCTGCCAAAAAACAAGGAATCAAATCATAAATGGAGTTGTTTGCATTAGCATTTAAGAGCATTTCTTCTGTCACGGTACTTATGTTACTTACTGTCTGAAGCATGAAATATTAATTCGACGTTTATATTTTGATCGCCTATGTTTAGGATGTAGTGAAACTGGTACAGATTATTGGCACTAAGCTTTATTGTAATTTTAATTCCGCTATCAGACGCTGGATCCCAGGTTCTGGCCTTGAACACGAATTTATCTGTAATCCAATCTGGATGAAGAATGAATGCCCGCCATAATTTTTCCGTCGCCTTTGTAATAATGGTGCAAGCTTCTGGAAAATTAAGCACGATATGATAAAGAAAAATGTCCTGACATTAACTCTGGATGGAAAGAAAAATATAAATATTTTATGATAACTTGAAAAGTCTTATTCCTGTTGTTTACTCCACAACATATTAATGAGAGATTTTCATCAAGAAATTGCTTGTGGAATGATGCTAATAGGGTTCATTAATGTTTAAAAATCACAGAAGACGAAATTAAGGCTCGTAATTTTGGCAAAATGTAGGTAAACGTATATTCCAGTACAACAGCGGAAAGAAATGTGTGAAATGTGAACATGAAAAATAAAACCCTCTTTCCAGCATGCTATGAAAATGTATACCTATCTATGATTATTATACTTATTACTTTGACTTATCAACATATCAGGGTTTCCCCAAAGCCCAAGAATGGGTGCTGTTTGATTCATCTTTCCATTTAGAAACTTTTTCATTTTAACTGACCTATTTTGAAACATCAGTCCCCTCCCCTACCCATCGCACTTCGATGTATTTACCCGCCTGCTACACAGTGTTTCCCTTGACTTCGGTTTTCACTACGCAGTCATATTTCTAGGGATAAAGAAAGAGGCACATTTGTGGTTCACCCTCTGAAGCAATTCCGACAATAATTTCAACCCTGAGCAAACCGGGAACTGAAAAATAAAATACTTGAGGAAGTAGCTTTCAGTAAATTATTGCCTTCCTAGAATAGAAAAGGATGATAGCGAGGCTTTACCGTGTTTACTTTCTCTTCTCTGCTTTACATTATGGTATAAGGATTGGTGCATGTTTAAATCTAATCATAAAATAGATACCTAAGAAGTTTGTCTTACTTCGACAACAGGAAATCATATAACTTACCATTTATGTAACAGTCAGGCACAAGACAAAGATCTGTTTTTATATTCTCATAGTGAGGAAGAAGGTTACACCAGGGGCCAAAAATATTGTTGTCTGGATTCCGGCAATAAGTTCCAGAGTCATTCTGAATGATAATACCCAGAAGGGAAAAGTTATCGTTTTGTAAGGTCATTAATCTATGATAGCTATACCTAATTCAAGCACTCACGAATAGCAACACAATTCATAGAATGCAGATAGGGAAAAGTTAGGTAATACCCTATAGCGGAAAATACCGGACACGAAGTGATACAGAATTACACCACCAGATGGCGTCCTTGTTCAAACACGTACCCATAGCGTTGTAGCTCTAGGTACGCGTGTTCTATGCTACGAGTTTCATATCGATTGATAAAATGATTCTAAGTTTCTAGAAAATTTTCTGTAAATAAACAAATTGGATAATCGTAAAATTCATATTATATTAAAGTTTGACTGTGATTGACTGTTTTTAGGCATATTGGACAGCACCGGACTGAATATTTTCTGAAATTTGAATACGTTTAGGTATGGTTGTTTATATGGCCTCTAATCTAAACATTGGTTATCTATTTTGAACTACAACTATTAATAAGCTGAAAGGAAATAAATATATCGAAAAAAGTATCCTATACTACCCGACTTTGTGTTCAGTAGTAAATAATGACTTGTACCACTTACAAATTTCTTAAAATTTCATTTTTTTTATTTTAAGGTAAATTATGAAATTTGAAAATATGGTGACAATTGTTTCTTTCTCCAAGACATAGTAGCATTCCTCACCTTCGGAGTAAGACTATTAATTTGTGATCCTTCTGACTCTACAATTGGCTTGTGTGACCACATTCCTCAGTTGCATCCGGTATTACCCGACTCCTCCCTACACAAACGTGAGAATGCCTACCTACAGTCGTTTTCCCCTTCTAATTGTAGTATGACTTACCGAAACCTGGCAATGTTTGTGACTCCTACTAATGCTTACGATCCCATTATATTCCGCTCCAGTACCAGAGTATTTGCATTCTGAAAATGTAAAATGCCGAAGTGCAAAATAACTACAGCTAAAATTATTTCATTACTTATGAGTACATTCGTAATATGTTTCGGAGTACATACCCATTTTTTGGCATTGTGAAATATTGCAGAACTTTTGTTTGATTTTCAGATCGGGGAACTCGTCAGCGTCGGCCACGTAACAGAAGGGGCCACTTTTATTTCCATCCAGGTTACGACAATAATTCAACGCTTCCAGTCGCGAAAGCCCAATAAATATAAAATCTTTAGTCACCTGAAAATGTTACCTAATTAATAATTCAAGGTGAAGTATATTCTGATTTCAATTTATAAATCGCAACTGAAGAAACTAGTGGCTCTGCATAGCAAAAGGTACAAATTGGTACAAAATTAAAAAATTGAGTTAGGTATATATTCTCAAAACAGACCTCACGACGAGTAAAATAAGACCTCGAAAAGCTCTGTAGCTATCTGGGTAACCGTTGTACAGTAATTTCAAGTTAGGATACTAAAAAAGCTCATTTCAAGAAATTGAAGTTTAAGGTTTTAGAAGGGTATTTCATGAAATGGTGTACGGAAGAAGGGGCTATGTTGCCCATGTGGCATACCATTTGACAGTTGGTGTCAACCAAATAAAATAAGACCCGAAAAAGCTCCGTAGCTAGTTAGGTAACCATTTTGCAGCAATTTGAAGTTAGGAGGTTAAAGGTCAGAAAAGCTAATTTTAACGAAACTGAAGAAGTGTGAACGTGTTTGAAACGTATTTTTATTCGCTGCACTACCTCAACCAGGTAAGCAGGCAGTTTATCTTGATGACATGCTGATATGCTTGCATGCTCCACATTTTGTAGGGGCTCAGATATAGAGGTCCCAAAGAAAGAAATTTCAGTGACAATTTTGGGGAAATAGTTTTTATCTGCAAAGTTGGTGGCCTATAGTGTTGCCAATATAATGAGCTAAAAAAGAAGGAACACGTTCACTTTGTGCTTCAACTATCACCAAACCTACACATTCGTTTCTATCCTACTGTTCGACTCGTATTTACAAAACGGCAACAATTGTGAAATAGCGAGACTGACGTCCTCCGACGTGTTTCTTACTTCGGTCGTATGATTCTTCAGTATTCCCTCTATCAAAAACCGTGGAAATCCTAAAATCGCAATTTCCAACATATTTTACGATTTCTGTGATTTCTCAATTTTTTGTTTTGTACCAAGTTGTACCTTCTGGTATGTAGAGCCACAGACATAAAAATAGAACATAAGATGAAGTCAGATACATCCAAAATTCTTAGTTATTATATCTCTGTGTGACTCTAATCAACATTCCAATCAACATAAACAGGGCTCTCTGCAGTACATGAGGAGTTGGTTCATTTTATATGGGCGTACGAAATGACAGTTGACGGGGGAAATGCCATGTCTCATTTCTGTAATTTTATCAGGTCTCGTTTGAATGCATGGCATGTGAAAATGTTGAAAACTCATGAATGTGATGAATACACTGCACTCACTTCATAAACAGGAGTGAAATTCCAAGGCAAGCATGGTTGTCCATCATCAGAAACCCATTGGGTTCCGGCATAATCCACAGCCGATTTGCTTTTGATGCATTCCGGTTCTGTTTCCGGCGGGAGCGCAGGCAATTCTGAAATCATTTACCGAATTCTTGAAACATTTTGAAAACACACATATAAAAGAAGCTCGTCATACATTGATCTCAATATGTACCTGTGCGATCGCAATCGAACACCCAATGAGCAACAGTTTGGGAACAAAAAGTATACCATATGGTGTTTCGGAGCAATGGATGGGTCACGTCTAATACGGTTTCCGATCCCAACAGTCTTCTTATCCACACCAAATGCAGACTGTCACCGATGATGCTGTAAAAGAAGTCAAACACACTGAATCAAATTCACCGAGTTCTTTTCCCATTATTGCAATAAATTTGAGGATATCATATCTCATGTGTCATTTTAACAGAGACAAAAATCACACGGTAGGTATTTATCTTTGAAATACAAGTGGTTGTTGTAATAGGTACCTCAGAGATAATTTTGTCCAACGCCCTAGTGAAAGAATAGAATCGTACGTAGCACTTCCCAAGTACTGGGAGAATGATCCGTTTCCAGTATCCAGGTGAATGGTAGTTTTGTTGTATGCGCCAAGGATATTGATCTACATTAAGTTAATTTATAAAGTTAGTCTCAGCATATCCAATGGTTACAATTAATACAGCTAAGTATCACAAAATTATAATATTTAATTTTTTGTATTTAAATAAATAAATACTGTTTTTTTGTGTTTTTTTTGTGTTTTTTTTTAAATTTTAACTTAATTATTTTTTTAACGTATGCACAGATATTGGACTAGCCAATGTAAAAATAACTGGAAATTCATATACTTGAAAAAATGGATGTACAGATGCTGGACTATTTCTCAATTCGATAATAATCGTCTTGCGAGATCTAACAAAAAAAGAAACAGAATATTCGCTATCCAGTTTACTGTCGCTGTTTTCCTTGCCAAGTCTCTTATACATCGAACAGGTCGGCGTCAAAGTTACGTGTTCTTGGCAGGCTGAAAATGTGAAAATCTTAACAATGCCTCATTTAAATATAACTGTAATTTCTGATAGATCATCGCAGTTCTAAAATACGAGGAAAAAATTTTTTATTACGTACCTCGACTGGTAGGACATGGCACACTCCATAATGCCGGACCTCCCTGTACACTATAATAATCGAAGTATCCTTTCTTGAACTGAATCAGGGTACCATTCAATGACTTATCTGCATAATCGGCGAAGATTGTTGGCGGATTTGGATACCTACTCGTATTCAATGTGATGTAATACAAATTTGGATCCCATTCAATCTGGAACGTGCTGCTAGATGCACCAGACAAGATTCTTGGAAATAATTTACGCTTCTTCCCGGATTTCTGAGAGTATAAAATCGTACGCTTAAGAAGATATATAATAGCAAAAACTTAAAACGCTATTCAAAGGTACCATGCTGGTATTTTGAGCAAGAAGTCTGCAATTCATAAGTGAGGAGCGTAATTCCGATACGGCCTATGTCCATTTCTTTCCGAAACTTGTGTTATAGCGTCATCTGGAGGAAGATTTATGTATACATACATTCCAACACTGTCAACCTACCAATATCAGGTAGGTGTTTCCTAGGCAACCTAAGTGTCACTGGTGGCACATATATGGTATACATATAAGAGTTCTACGTTATTATTTCATTCTCTTGTAAAGTTTTGAAAGATTAACAGAGACCGTTTTGGAATATCGCTCCTCAAGTTTACTCTATCAGCTGACTGCAAATAATTGGTAAAATCAACTTAATAATAAGAATGAATAGTATTTTAGGTGGGTAATAGGTACACCCATAATTTCTCACACAATCGTCATTGCAGTATCCATTTTTTCTCTCATTCACCTTCGATCGCGGATGGTCTTTTTTGAAAAATGAAGGACTTATAGAGATATTCATCATATTATGTAGCTGTTTACCTCATTTTCATCAGTAGTAAAAGCCACCTTAGACGGGCCTATAACCAGTTCAATGCCAGCGTTCATTTTCCTCAAATTTTTTCCTGATAATGGCAATGGCAGAGCAGCGAACGCGATATGTATCGTGGCGTTTTTAAAGTCACCAAGATTCCATAACAGAACAGTAGGTTCGAATCGAGTCTCGCTTACATTTGGAAATTTCACAAAATGGGTGTAAACTGTCGACTCCGCAAAGGAAGATGTAGCAAAACTGCAAGCTAAAAATTACATGTATAATTGTAAGAGGTGCAGGAACTGAATTTTGAAGAAATCGAATGGGAAAAATTAGCAAAATGAAAGTTTTTTGTTTGTTCTACTTTCACGGCTGAACTATTATTGCCTATCTAAAGATTTTTTACAAAAGTTTTGCATCGGTATATTATATAATTGCCCATGAAATAACAGAAGTTAAAATAATTCAAGTAAATGTGCCGACCTGAATGTACTCGTGGAATATTGACTTAATACTGAGTGGGCATGTCTATGTGGTTAGCTCAGATGATGTTCATATAGATGTTAACATGGAATATTAGATGGACGTTGAATGGGACATAAATGTCCAAAATCTTTTCAACCATTATCTCAACATGAATTCTTTGTAGACGCTCTACGAGGAGAAAATGTTACGTTGATATCAAATAGACGGTCCGCAGACGTGTCTACTGGACTGGTACCTTTTTTTCTACATACATAGTTCATGGTAAATTTATGTGGACATATTTCCCTACTAAGGACTATATGTACTGTGTTCAATTTTCCCCTGATCTGCTGTAAGTCGAGTGTTCAACTATCATCTCATATGGTGTGGGTACATTTTGAAGGAAAAACGCAAATTTTACTAAGTTACTTGTGTTGATGCTGCAGAATTCCACATCGCAGTATTCTTTCTGATACACTTTCTTATCAGAAGTGGAATACTCGACGAAACACCAAGGACCATTGATATCTCCGGTTGGATTACGACACCACTTGCGCGCTTTTTTTCGCCTTTTGTCCGGAAATTTGTCGTCCAGAAGTATTCTCGTAGATGTCTTAATCCCAGTTTTGTTTTCCCACGTTCGATATACTTTTTCCGACCACTGAACGCATTTTCGATTGGTAATTGTTGTATCACGTGTACCACTGTATTCACAACCAAGTAAAGTTACTCGACACTCTACAAAAATGGGGAAAAACCACTTCTTTATTTAATATTATTATTGCTTAAGATTAATTAGTATCAATCACCAGTGGTATTAGATTTTTTATTTTTCATTTTATTATTATTATTATTATTATTATTTTTTTTTTTTTGGGGGGGGGGGGATTTTTACAAATAGATGATGTGAATCATAAGAAAAAAAACATTTATTACACTACTGAACAACTATTTTGCACAATGCATTTCGACAGATGATTCTAAGGTACTTTTTAACGCTGAACACGATACTGCGACCCATTTTTCTCTATCACGTCACAATTCGGAGGTCTGAACGGCTGAAATTCGTTTCCATTTTGTTTTTGCATTGGAAGAAGCGGTACCACTGACTGATATTATCAGTGTTATCAGACCACAATAACAGAAAACAAACAGACGGAATACACACCACTACACGCGACCGCAACACACAACAACACAAATCAGTATGACCACATTCAGTTCCTAAACCTCTTTTTGAACACATTTAGTTGAATTTTTCATAGTTTTTGATCAGAAAAAATAGACGTGATAGAGAAAAACGGCCGATGGCACTGTATTCAGCGTTGAAAAGTACTCAAGAATCACCTCCTTAAATGCGTTGTGCAAACAAAAAATTTCATTTTGTTCAGTAGTGTTATTATTTAAAAGCGGATGAGGTAGCAAGCAAAAATTCTGAGAAAATTCTGTAAATGTGGTTCATAATTCTCTAAAGGCGCCTTTTCATCATTCAACTGAGAATGGTTTTCCATATCCCCCCCCCCTAATTATTAGATTATACATGTAATACTTTGTGTCCCCTCTCAATTTGTTTCATAGGGGAGGGGTAACAAAGTACCCCTGTACCTCCTTCCTCTTGTTCCAACACCACTGTTGATTACAAACAGTTCCACGTACCTGAGCTACACAAAGGTACAGAACAAAGTTCATCACTGACATCCGCATTGATCGTGTAGCACCATGGGCCATCAAACATACCCCTCGGATTCCGACAGTAGTTTTTTGCTTCGACTTTGCTACCATCGACAAAGTCTTCATTTTGAATAGTAGAATCTGGCTGAAACGAAAAAAAAAATTCAGCTAAAATACTTGTCACTACTGAGCTACGTTTTAGCATGATCTATATGAACTCTACAGTTAATTAGCTTTTATCACCATATCCTGTGTCATTTTACCTTGTCTATCTTTTCCTACAACTTACACATTAAGACATATTTTAAAGTAAATTATAATATATTTTCTCTCTAGTTATGGTACTACACGCTCCTAAATTTACAATACTGATACACAACTTTGCAGAGAAAAAAAATTAAGTAGGTAATAAAAACGCTCACATTCCCCGTCCATTCAAACATTCATGTTGACAGTGTTACGCAGGTTAGGATATTAACATCAATAAATTATAGTGTCTACAAATACAAATACTCAGTATCAGTAATTTACTTACTACATGAGGAGTTTTTGAGTTCCAGTTTTGACAAGGAATACCTGATTCGGTTTTAGTTACATGCCCTTCAAATTCAATGCCATTGTGAGAAAGTTTGCAATGATTTCGGTCGTGTATTTGCAACTGGACGCCTAGAAATGCGAATGCTCGTGATTTTATGAGAAGATATATTATGTAGATACCTAGAACTTGTTATATAATGCAGACCAGGGCTAGCACAATAGGGGAAATTTCCTCGTATATGTTATCCGTTAATGTGTACAGGTAATCAGTCAAAGTGCTTATACTGAATTTCATAAAATACTTGCCAATTTTCTGCCCTTCATCATTCCTTCTCTTATTGACTGACCGAGATGAAATTCAGCAAATCTGCAATTTTCATTTATCTATGTGTACACCTCATTTGGAATTTTCAGCTCTATCGACTTCAAAAATCATCATAGAGAGGCCAAAACCAATCAAAATTCTGGTTTCTCACAATTCACAGCAGCCCTTGGAAGGCATTCTTTCAAAGTGACCGGGCTGAGAAACCTTGAATTGTTGTGTAAATAGACAAAAATTAAAGACCTCCAGAATTCTGAGCCAATTATCTTATAAGGGGAGGAATAAGGGGCCAGAAACTAGTAAGAGTTTCAGTAAAATCAAATATCTTAACTGATTATACACATTAATTCTAACATATAAACAAGTATCTAAACATAATTATACCTATATGTAGGTATTATATCAGTAGGTATATATGGAATGACAAAATATTATAAGCAAAACACTAGGTATAAACATCATTATAATAAATACGTTTCCCTGTCATTTTTGTTTTCTGACTTCATACTCCTTTTTAGGAAAGGGAGGCGGGATAAAGTTTGATTTTCTCACACGAATGGTTCGTGTTTTGAATGCTCTAACTGATCTCTTTACAGAACAAGAAAGCTGTCGGTATTCCGTCGGTGGCGCGTTTGACACCTCGTATGTGTAAAATGCAACTTTTACTCATCACTTACACATCACACGAGGTATTTGGAGCCAAGTTTAGAAACCCATGTACATAGGGAGATGTTGTATAGCGTCCTCTAGCGGACAGCATTGTAACTAAGCACATAGGAGGAATTTTATTCGACGTACCCGTCAGAGACGAGTCCTACAAGACCAATGAGTGGTTTTGGCCAAAAATGTCACATACGAGGTGTCAAACGCGCCACCGACAATTTGTAACTTCATTTGATTAAATTGCAGGTACACACAGAAAAAATACTTTTACGTTCCAGGTAAACGAACAGCTACCTTATTCAGAAATTCATCAGGAAAGTAATTTCCTTACCTGGCATCAGGGTGAATAACGACAAATAACAAATGACAGAAATCATGATATTCCGCATGTCCTACAAAATAAAAAACAAAATTCGGATATAAAAATATAACAGCCGTGTATAATTACGATGAAACATTTTTCATTATGTTCCTCGATCGATTATTGGCAACCATCAATTATAACCAAAGTCATATAGATACACCAAGTCGTTCGACTCTCCATTTAACCAATGTTAAACTTCGTATGTTACGATAATTCATCCCGATAGCAGCGCTGGCAGCGTTCGACTGCCGTGAAATCAATGTAAACGTTGGGAGCCCTAACAAGGTTTTGCGTTTATCTCAATAACGGTCGAGTTTTATAAAAAAGTGAAAAGAACAAAATTTATTCTACCAGTTATTTTCTATCAGGTAAGATCAGTTTCAAAATTTTACCCATAAAAATTTCGAATTTACTCGCATTCGATGGGAAATTTCAAGGTGAACAAATTTAGCTCTTTCCAATTTTTCATCAAAATTGATAGTTTTTGAGCTAATCCGCAAAAACGTAAAAATGTCCATATAAGCGAAATGCAAACAAAGGAGTTCAGCGATAGCAGCGCGCTGGCATGACGGCAGAACGCGGAAACGCGCTAGTCGTCTAACTTGGTGTATCTATATGACTTTGATTATAACGATTAGAAGTAAGTAAATTTGAAAATTATCTTAAATCAGAATTCAGCATCAAATTTATTACCTTACCCACCTATACCACGCCTTGGTCTTGGTAAACAGATCTGGCAAACTAATTTCTGTACGATACTTGTTAACATATTGCTGGTTTCTTTAATTTATAAGTCAAAAATGTTTCGATTCTTGAATTATGTTGATTTGTTGTACGAGATGCAATACCTTGGATATAATATAGTAAATATTTTTTGTAAGTATGAACTCTTAAGCATGTATCGGAAACTTCACATTTTGCTATCTTTCCCCAATTTAAAACATTGTAAATTGTTGAACGGTCGAAAAAAGACAATTGTTTTGTTTTAACAAGAAACACAAAACTAATTTATCCGTGATATGTGGTTGAGTTGATACGCGCTTAAAACTTTTTTCCTAATTTGTACATATATAAGTAAAAGAAACCTATTCATGTGTATCGGGAAAAAAATTGAGAGCTAAGATGTATTGAGATACAGTTTTATTTTTGTAGTGGTTTGTAGACTGATGAACCTTGCACATATGAAAGGAATCGGAAGACGCTCTTTACCCGATGAACGCAAGTACTACGAATGTTCTTATATCGATGAATTGGTTCGTACGCTATTTTTTGGTCAAGTGTGTAGATATTACACATAAGATTGGATTTTGAACGTATTATGTAGGGTCACGGGTTGTTAGTTGACACAGAAAACACTTAATTCGCAATTCTGAAGCCGCTAATTAATATATCGAGGAGCTTGATGACTCATCTGAAAGGGGACATTCTGGCGCGCATTTTCTTTTTTTGAGGCACAACACGTTGGAGAACATTGTTTTTGGCCCATTGTTGTCATATCTGAGATATTTGGGAAGGAAAATGTTACAGACTTGTTATTGACGCATGGTGGAAATGCAATTTCAAAAGCATCATCGTGCAGACATAAAGACTTTTAGAAATAGAACATCATGGGTCAACTAATAACATTAGAATTGTCTCTACTAGCAACTTACCGTTTTCTTATTACCTTCTCGCCGCTACAACTAATCGAATCCCATTAAACTGCACATCATTAGAACCGGCATGCTTTTATCTTTCTAACGGTATATAATTTATTTACTTTCGAAGACGATAATACTTCCAAAAGAGAGAAGAAAAAACTATCATGGACAAAAATTACTCAGAAGCTCTGAAATCACATTTCCTGGGCTTTGAGATGAGAAAATGATGCGATATTGCCAACACTACATTGACAACATCGTATTGCCATATAGCTCACCTAGGTACTGTAAATATTTCAGCCTGATCGTGCTATTTTAAGGTGCCTAAACTACGCTGTGTCAACTTACAACCTGTGCCAAGTGTCAACTAACAACCAGTGACCCTATCTACTTTTTCTCTCTTCTTTTTAGCCACTCAATGAATAAATCGAATCTGTAAAATAACGGCCCTGATAAGGTCTGCAAACTGAGAAGCAAAAATTACAAAATTTAAGGGATATAATGCAAAAACACCTCAAACGGGGGTATTGTAATTTATAGGTGCACACTACAAAACTATAATACTTGGATTGATCTAATTTAAAAATGATCGGTTATTCTCCGTGTATGGTGATCTTTCAGTTCTTTGCTACTTTATGAACTCGCAGTCCTCAATTCCACCCGCCCCGTGTATAATAAATTTATTAGTACCTACTGCTTACTTCGCAAACATCATGCTCATGTACCTAACTTCTCATTCTCATGGGAGAGGAAGAATAAAATCTGAATGAATAAGCCGAAGTGAGCATCACCATGTATTCTAGCTAAATTTAACTAGCTATTACCTTATCTTTGTAGAAGTAACAACCTCACATTCACAGGTAGTGCATTATTAAGTACCTGTGTCAATGTTATAGTTTGTTGGTGCTTTCAATGATGACAAAATGTGCACTGAAAATGATTGCTGGTCTTCGCAGTTGAGCGATAATTTTAGAGTGAATATGTACGTTAAATTTAATGAATTAAGAGCCGATATTGCAGGAGGCATCTGCTCAAAGTGTAAAGGAGTTACATACAGCAATATGTTTGAATCGGTTTGTAACATTTTCATCTAGTACAAGAGGGACCTAATATGTTATTCTTACTATCATGTTTCTATGTACATATTATACATTCTCTAGGGCTAAAAGTATCTCGTTTGACTAATTACTTGTATATAATGATAAAAATTAAGGATGAAGGTATTTAATATAGAAACCCAGAGAGGTACCTATATTGACTTTATTGACACTATACAACCTCCTCGGAACCACGGCGATGTGAAAATCGAATCCATTGCTTCCTGGAATTCCGAGCAGGCTTTCAGGTTGAAATCGCGGTGACGCAATTAATCTAAAAGAGGAGTTATGATTTCGACACCGACTTATTTTGGACTGATGGATTTGACACTGATTCATATAGAGGCGGATAGAATTTGATTCAAATATCGATGTCGACGACAAACTTGATTTTTGGATCAAATTCGACCTCGGTTCCGACCTGAATACAAGCCTCAAAACGTAACAAAATTGATCAGCTCGGCACTTCTATGTAAAGATATATACCCAAACCATAGGTATAAAGTACATACTATAGTTACAAGTAAATATTGTAGAATAACTTTTCAAGAGAAACCTGATTAAAATATAATATTAACTTTTGAATTTTAGAACTTCCATTGGTACTTGGAATATTTAGCGATGTTCTACCATTTTGATTTTGGTTGTAATTTTCAAAAAAGAAAGTCAGCGCTCCCAGTCGACAAATTGCCGCGATTGAATCGCAGTTACTCTTGGGGACAACTGCATCGTACAGTTTGAAATATTTACACATTTTTCTTTAAAATTCATTTGTTTCAGCTTTTTAAATAACAATTTTTAGAAGGAAACGCCATATTTTTATTTCTTCATCTAAGTATTAATAAATTATACCTACGAGTACTATGTATAGGCAGAGGTCTGGTTAGCCGAGTGGATAGCGTGTTGGTCTCAGAATCCAAAGGTCCCGGGTTCAAGCCCACATAGCAACTCGTCAGAATTTCCGACCTAGGCCGGTTTTTCGGCCAGAAGGGAAAAAGGCTAAGATAGCCCTAACAGTCTCCCTGAAGTTTCTGAAGTAATGCTCGAAAGGGCGGATTCCAGGACTCGGGTGGGGAGCAAATTAGAAAAAGAGACTACGTATAGGCATTGGTGTGGTGGGACGTATGGCGATGCACGCATGCCAAAGTGGCCCCTGAGACACCGCACCCCCGGCACCGGAAACTGCCCTTTCGGGTATCGCATCAGTACCGAGGGGTACGTATAGGCATTAGGCATGAATCTATGTAGGTGTACAGATGTATTACGAAGAATTTATCTTTATACTTAATGCTCACTTCGTCATCTGTTGGTAGGCTTACATGTTATTAATATTCTTTTATATCTACAGCTAAGCAATACAGAGCCTTTGAATTTGTTGGCGAGTCATTTATAGTGGAGTACGATGACGAACACGACGACATCGTAGATAAACTCATCTCTTACCTGAAAGATGACAAGTTGAATTTTCTAGATCAATGGGACCCGATGTAAGTTGATACTATACGTACTTTCACTCTCCAAATCAGAAAATGTTTGGCTAGGGCATAACATTTCTGCAATACGATTCGACATCATGATTTTTTTTCATTTTCTTTTACTGCGCTGAGCTAAATGTGGACACTAAATAATTGCCGACTACCTTCAGCTAATTTGATATTACCGATGGCGTTCACCAGCCGGACATGAATTTGAGTTGAAGAGAGAATCCGCCTTTGAAAAGATCTAAAACCAAAATATGTTCACATTTAACAAAATGGAAAAACAAGTTTTTGTTCATTTTAACTCCGGACTTTGAGTGAGATTTTTCTAAAAAAGATTATATATAGGTTCTCACATTATTGTTTTCTCGATTTATGTAAACCTGATCCCGTTATAGTCGATGGGCAATAGGAATTTACACTTTTATAGGACCTCCAACTACCAGGAATCCAAAACAAAGTTCATATTCCATAATATGATCCACCTCTTTCTGTACATAATGGGTTCCAACAAAATAGTCAGTTTTTTATCCAGCTTCCTTTCTCCTTCCCTCTAAAAAGAAAAAAACACAAAAAAAAACTTGAAGTGATATAGTCCCATCAGGATGTTTTCTGAGTCTTTTAGCCCTTAGATTCACCACTGCTGATCAGGCAGCAAAATCCACATAATGATATGGAATTTTTCACGTTGTGACACCCTATAAATTTGATATATTCTTACACCTCGACATCAATAATTATACTCGTACTTACTACAAGCTACAAGAACATATTAATATATATAGGTAGGCATTAAATTTGTCTTTCTTCATTGAACTTGCGCAGAATAATAATAACATTAGTCGATGTTCAGTTCTGGTCATTACAGATATGGAAGTGCCCTTTTTTTCGGGTGTTCTATCGTTGTTAGAAATGATGTGCTCCGCGGTACTACAGGAGTTGGACAAAATGCGACCGGCGAACGTGTATTATATTTATCGTGTGTGTTCGCTGCTAAAAGAAAACTTTATTCTACTGTAGGTCAAATGACTAATACAACTTGTCACGTTACTGAAAAAGGAGGATACGCAGAAGCTATATGGGAAGGCAATCCACCCCTCTGCTTAGGTACGTAGGTTAATTAACGCACTAAATACAATGTTGTTTTCAGATGGAAACTTAATTTTTGGACACATGAGCTAAATGAAGTATATAAGCACGAATAGCCGACTTGGTGGGAGGCTAACAAGTTAGTGTTAAAATAATGCTGAAAATTAATTTGCTCGCTTCTGTAAAATCATGAACACTTTTTTTTCTTCTTCTTCAAAAAATGACAATACTTGGTGGGCTTACACTCTGTACTATCTAATCTTTGATATTTACTATAAATCTGTTACCTGAAAATGGTTGATGAAAAATGGGACATTGAATCATTCAAACATAAAAAGTACAGACGATATTTCAATCCGCGAAATCGGTACGCTAAAATTGCTTTCAGAAACCTGTTGCTATCGCAAACTAATGCTGCATATATTTATGGACATTTTAGTTGACAGACGCCCAATCAAAGAATACTGGGAGGAACACCCGTGCCAATTTTTCTACCCAACAACTAATAACTCATTTGAAAAAAGATGCAGCGGAAGTGTGCCATTCGAGTGGGATGTGGTACCTCGACCTTTGAAGGACTCATATGGGGCAAAAGTGCACTTTGAAAATAAGGACCCCATCAAGATCCCTTACGGAGTTGAACCATCGACAACCCCGCCACCAGGTCCTGATTTTACACGATCTCCAGATCCGCCAAAACCAAAAACTACAGTTTCTATACGATTAAAAATACAATTTATAACTAATTCAGAAGAAAGTATATTTTGTTATATGCTAGTAATATTGCTCATCATTTTAATGTCATTATTTTGTTTAGTTGTTCTATTAATCAGTAAATTCTACAAAGAGAAAAGTACACTTAAATCAGGTATGTCATTGGAAAGTATAATTTAAGGGGAAAAGAATCTACCTTCTTTTTTTTTTTCAAATGTCACGGCCAGGGTTTTTGTAACATTTGTATACAAGTGCCATAAAATTGTTATATATTTAGTTTATACCATGTACTTGGTAAGAAACATTAAAGCTACCTGATGTGCTAGAATTGTTGGAATTCTTAAATGGTGTGAACGAATAATTGTAGCATTTTATGGAATAAAAATAAAATAATTTTGATAAGTACCTAGGTATAAAGTTTAAGTAATGACCATTCATTATTGCAATCAACAGTTTGTATCTGGAGGGCTCAATGCAAAAGCAGTAACCTAATAATGTTATAATTTTTTTTAAGAGGATTGTATTACCCTAAAAAAGTTAGTAAGACGGAACTTGAGCACTTTATTTGAGGTTGAGGTACTAAATCAGTCTTAAGTTATTGGCTCATTTTAATCCTTTAATATACATCTTTTTTTGATAAAAATTTAAAGATGTTTGAAAAGAAACTTGATCAGATATACCCAAAAATAACTTTACTGTGTCATCGTGGAACCACTAACCCTATATGAAACAACCAAATAAACACTGTATCAAGAGCTAGGCATCTAATTTTTGTTTCACAAAACTCAAATAGAAGTTGTTAAATGAATCTAGCGTTGGTTTTTCTTGAACATAAAATGTTGAATCAGAATTTTCGCGGTTGTCAGGATAGCCAACTACTTAAATCTTCTTTTTCCAATATGGAGAAGGATATTGGGATATTGCCATATAGAGTAAAAAGAATTTTGTAAGGCGGTATCGGCAGGAGATCCTGTGGGCCTGCGGGCGAGGAAAAAAATATCTATGCGAATGGGTGAAAGAATGCCTTAATGAACGAATAAATGAATGATCATTTTTCCAATTTTTAATAAATAGTTAGTATAACGCACCTACGTGACATTTTATAAACAAAACAAGATTGAAAAAAAAAATCTCAGCGTGTTTATTTTAAATTATTGAAATTAATAGAATCATGTCAAGAATAAAATTTCTTCCATTTCTTCGGTACGTCTGATTTCAAATATATATATTACCTGCCAATTTTAAAACGATAATCGATAGCCTGCTCGTTGTATGGCCGGAAGGTTAACGTGCCCGATTCGCAATCCTTGCGTCTCAGGTTCAAAACCCACCAACGCCGGAAAACTAATGCTATTTGAATACACCCCCGCTGACATATCCTAGCGAACACAGCGACAAAAGTATCAATCGAGGTGGAAAGATAACGCGTCCTGTAACTCCCGCCAGTTCGAACGAACAGGAATCGCAGGGCGTGTCACCACCGGACCTAAAAAGACTGATACTGGTATGTGCACATCGTGGCCCGCTTACTCTACGTTGTGCAAACACGTGGCTAGTAAGCGAACTGTGGCTGCACAATCGCAGGCAACCAGCCGTGGGGACAGCAACGGTAAACTACCCCGATCAACCCTGCCCAGGAAAGTCGCGCGTCAGAAACCGCGGATCACTAACATCCTCTAACAGATACGGCACCTGATTTTTAAGCGATATAGCGCTATCTCGGCGTGAAATTTATAAAAATCCGAAAAATTGGCTGAAATTAAGGTGCCTACATACTTCTTTGAAAACTTTGAGTCGCTTCAAAACTACCCTTTCGCAATTATAACATTTCTTGACTTTCCTCTCTTTTTATTTTTGGTTCCAAGTGTTAAAACTTCATTTGGTCTGTCCATATACCTACATGTCTTCCCCTCGGCACTGATGCGATGCCCGAAAGGGTAGTTTCCGGTGCTGGAGGTGCGGTATCTCAGGGGCCACTTTGGCATGCGTGCATCGCCATACGTCCCACCACACCATACCTACATGTCTCTAATAGTAATGCTGAGTTCCGAAAAATATGCAGGCAACCAGCTGACCTGTAGTAGGGGGGAAGGGCTGACACGTATCAAAATAATGCTAATATTTCTTTGGCTCATACAATTCATTTGGGTGGCGGGGGAGTGGGGGTCAGAGGATTTGGGGCTATGCCTCCGAAGCCTCCACCCTATTTGCGTCTATGTTTAAAGCTCTAGTTTCGTCTCTGATCACTTTCTTTTTCAAGGAAAATTCACGGATTCTTCTTTAAACGAATCTAATATTTATTTAATTTGTAAATTTTAGAACTACCACTGGCATTTAGAGTATTTAGCGATACAATAAAATTTTGAGTAACACTGTCCTCTTCGCGGAATGACTGAAAAAATTTGGATTTCTATAAAGCTGCCACGTTTGGATGGACAATATTCTATGGGACGCTTCCATTGTAAAGTTCGAAAATATATTCTTATAATTATCTGAAAATTGGGGGAAATTTTCCATTAATTATTAATGCGTGTAGAGGTAACCACAGATTAAATAATATTAGTTAGGCACGAATAGGTAGTAGGTACTTCAGGGGAAAAAATGTTAGAATTTCTTTACCCATAAACATGAGCAACAAGCTAAAAGATGTGTAGGTAATAGATATAATGAAGCTCATCAAGCTCCACTGCTTATACATTTTTTAACACCATTATTAATAGAAACAAAATTTAGCTACAGTATATATAGGTAACAAATTAGGTACCTATATAACTATAATGATTAGTTAATATTCAGTTCAACTCATTTAACCCATTTTTATATTATATATTTTTTATAAGTATAGTTTATAAATTTATCACTTTGGTATTTATTGCCGATTCATTTATAGTTGGTCACAGTGATACACAGGCCGAGTTTCTAGACAAAATTCAAACTGACTTATACAATCCTGATCTTAATTTTTTGTCCCAGTTCAATGACCTGTTAGTTAATAATTTATCGACTACCAGACGAACTGTCATAGATCATACTGGATCAATCATTGCCCGTTTTATTTTTACACACAATCTGTCACCTAATAGCAATTACTGGTGTTCAGCAACATCTATGAATATGGAAACGCTATGTATTTCGGATGTTCCACAATTGTCAGAAATAATATGAGTCGCGGTCTCACCGGAATTGGACAGAACACAACCGGCCAACGCACATGTTCTACTTTCCTTGTGTTTTCGCAGCAGAACGGGATTCTTACTCTCTTAGGAACGAATATGACTTAACGCAACTTGCCATTTGACTCATTCAGGAGCATGGGCATGGGAAGCTCATAACCTCTGTGTATAGGTAAGTACGCTTAGAATTCTGTTTTCAGGATGTGTTGTAAGCACTTTTGTCCTCATTTGGTTGTTGAAGTATTGAAAGGTTCACCTAAAATCTAGGAATAACAACTCATTAGGAGAACAAACGTCCTCGGAAGATCGAGATGTAGTTGAATTCAGGAGGATCGGTGTTCAGATTGGCAACGAAGCTAGGAGTAAATAAATAGCAGCGAAGCAGTGAACAAGATGTAAGAGCTGCGGGCCTCCGAGGTGACAACTGGACACCATTATGAAAGAAGTGCCACAGCCCCATGAAAATGAAATAACGGAGTTCGCTACACAAAGAAAAAAGGTCCTTTGGTAACTCTTGTTATGTGATGTTCATGGTACTTGGACACTTTCTCATAATAGCGTCTAATTAAAAAAAACTGCTTTCGCTTCGCGAAAGCAGTACCGACTTTTCGGCCTTCGGCCGAAAAGCACTCGGAACTCGCTTCGCTCGTTCCTCGCAGTAGTAGCGAAAAGTACTCGGAACTCGCTTCGCTCGTTCCTCGCGAAATCAAGACACTGTCGACACGTTTTAAGTCGTTAACGTTTTAAAAAACGCAAATGTCGACAAGGACTAGTGGTATTCGGCTGAAATGTTTCAGGCCATTCACGTTTTAAAAAACGCAACTCTCGACAGGGAATAGTATTATAAAAATATAAAACTACCCGGCTATCAAAATTAGAGTTCGTATAAATTTGAAATCGATACATTCAAGGCGGAAACGTGTAAGACCGAAACATTTGTATAATACAACAAAACTACGCGGCTATCAAAATTCGATTTCGTATAAATTAAATCCCAAACAACATCGAGTACATAAGTCGCCTTGCGCTTCTTATGCTGAACTTAAATTGAGGAAACTCGTGAACAACTCAACCGATTGTCATCAAACTTTCACCAATACAACTTCGAGTACTTCTCTATAATGTACCAAAATTTGGAATCAAATGATTCGATAGTTCCTGAGAATTTTGTGCCACAAATTTTGTCCTCAAGGAAAACTCACGAACGGCTCGACCGATTGCCTTCAAAAGCTTATTTTAACAACTTCGAGCACTTCTCCATAATATACCAAAATTTGGAATCAATTGATTCAATAGTTTCTGAGATTTTCTTCCCACAAAATTGCGCTTCTTATGCTGAACTTAAATTGAGGAAACTCGTGAACGACTCAACCGATTGTCATCAAACTTTCACCAATACAACTTCGAGTACTTCTCTATAATGTACCAAAATTTGGAATCAAATGATTCGATAGTTCCTGAGATTTTTTTGCCACAAATTTTGTCCTCAAGGAAAACTCACGAACGGCTCGACCGATTGCCTTCAAAAGCTTATTTTAACAACTTCGAGTACTTCTCCATAATATACCAAAATTTGGAATCAATTGATTCAATAGTTTCTGAGATTTTCTTCCCACAAAATTAAGGTGTACATATATATATATATATATATATATATATATATATATATATATATATATATATATATATATATATATATATATATATATATATATATATATATATATATATATATATATATATATATATATATATATATACATATATATATATATATATATATATATATATATATATATATATATATATATATATATATATATATATATATTTGTCGTACTACCAATCCGAGGCCCGGTATATATAACAGACAACCCGAGACCCACCTTTAATTTAATACTTGAAGAGGCAGGAGTTGAAATTTTAAGAAACACTAAACCATACAAATGTTGGGAACCTTAGAGGGGTAGGAGAAATCACCTGTAAAGATATATAGATATGTTAGACATATACCGCTACTCCGAGCCCCAGTACACTGTGAGGCAAAGTGAGACCCATTGGAGATATGTTACGGTAAGCCGAGGCCCAGCGCGGTTGCCACACTTATTCTAGTGTGTTATCTTGTTTATTCATGAACACCTGCGATGCAAGCTTCGAACAAAAAAATAACCAGGGGCTCACGGAAAATTATTTCTTAAGCCGACCAAGTGGAGAATTCAATTTCCGAAGCTGGGGTCGGGGTCAACCCAACGGATCCACAATAGATCTGAATCGAAAAAAGTTAACCATGAATAATCTTGAGAGGCTGAAAGATCGAGAATTAGATTTGCGGAATTGGGGTCGAAACAATCCATCGGGTTCACAATATTATATTATTATTTTTATTTACTGAGAGTGTTATTGCCTTTTGCTGCTATAATCTAACTATTATTAAAACAAACGTAAATTATTAGAAGAGGGTTAACGTATTATTTGAATTGAAAAAGTAAGACGTTCACCAAGAATAACATTGAGAAGCCGGAAAATCGAGTTTTAGATTTTCGTCGTAGGTGGGAGAGTTATTCCTTGATCCACAAAAGATCTCGATTAAAAATAAGGGGCGTATGGAAAATTGTTTTTCAACATCTACAATCAAGAATCTGATTATCGGAGTTGGGGTGCGGTCAACCCCTCGGAATCACAAATTATTTCAATCAAGAAAAATAAAGTTCACCAACAAAAACTCGAAAGTATACTCTTTTGGTGTTGGGGGCGCGAGTCCACGTTTCCAGTGTACAAAATGTAGCAGTTGAAAAAAGTGTTTACGTAAAAGAATTCAGAAATTTGAAGAATCGAGAATTAGATTTTCAGAGTTCAGGGCGGGCTTCACCCCTCAAGTCCACAATAGCTTCCGTCTTTCAGTTCCACGTTCTCGTCAGAGAACTGGGGCCCTGGGTGGCAAAGATAAGCGCAGGATAAAAAAAAAATGGAAAAGCTACGTGGAGGCGTATGCCCAAAAATGGGCGGAGGTACTCACATACACACACACACACGTTTGGTCGACAAACGGCGCAAAATGTGTCTGCCCATTAAAATTTTTCAATCTCATTATTTCTCTCTAAATTGATCAGCGCCGCCGCACGTTTTTCGACTGTCGTCGCGACATGCGCTTATTTCATTTTTGTAAGTATTTTATAAATGCAGGCGGCGGCGCACCGGGCATTTGCCCGAATCGCCCTATGACTTATCCGCCCCTGGAGGAGGCTCAAGGTGATAGGTCCACTTTCATTGAGTAGACTGTAAAAAATACATGTATGTGCTTTGTAATACAGTACAAACATAAAGATGTATGCACTGTGACGAAATTAGGAGGCCCACAGTGTACCAAAGAACCTTCAGATGTAAGTAGCATCTTCTGGATGCCCCGTGTAATGAAAGCGAGGCCTCATTCAGAAAATAAATATTTGTGTTTGAAACCATAATGCATTGCAAAGGAGTAGTTGATTTCAGCAAGTTTTCAAGTTACTGGCCTACCTATCGTTCTTTTTCTTTGCAGCGTATCCATAGTTGAGTACTTTTACTCCCTATTTGTTGCTATCTGCCCTCGCCAGATGCCCCACATATTTCCACTTAAATTGTTCGACATTATATCCTATATCCTCGCCTCCAGCCATTTCGTACAGTTTTCCATTTGAGATTTTGTCTACCCATCGCAGTCATAGAAGTTTCCTCAACTTAGATCTGAACGTAATTTGTAGCTTCAGGATTTGTCTCCTGTAAGGGACCAGGTTTGTACTCCATACTTGAGGGCTGGTACCGTTGAGCTATTTAGTGTTTCCATTTTGAGGAAGGTGTTGAAATTCCGGCAAAAAATACATTTTAATGCCCAGGGGTTGTTCCACCCCTTTTTAATACGCCTCATAATTCCTTTATCTTTTTCTTCGAAACTAATAATCTGTCCCACAGATCTTCGATTTCCGTTACCTCCTCTATCTCTTGCCCATCGATTATCAGATTTTTAATTTCCCTCTTCCGATTATTTTTGATTTGCTACCATTCAGTTTGAGGCCAGCATTTTTGCATTCCCTCAATAGCTATTCTGCCATTTTCTTCAACTCCTTACTATTTTCTGTAAATAAGATACTATAGTTTGCGTACCTTAAATTACTTAGAAATTCTTCATTTATTTTTAGTCCCCTTCTTTTCCACTTCAGATTGCGAAATACATCTTCCATAATGCAGTTGAAGAGATTTGCCGACAAGGTATCCCCTTGTTGAACTCCGCTCCCAATTTTGAATTCCCTCCCTTTGCTTTTAAGGCTGGCTCTTGCACTCGAATTTGCATAGCAATTCTGTATATGACTTTAATAAACCCACTTTCAATTCCCTTATTTTCCAGTGCTTTCAACATATATATGTATTTATGATCCACTGAATCAACTGCCTCATGAAAGCCTATGCAAAATATTTCAATTTCTATGTCATATTCGTGTGTTTTTTCAATAATTTGGCTCACAACGAAAATATTCTTTACAGTTGAGAAGCCTTTTCTGAATCCCGCCTGTTCATTCCCCTGATGATTTGAATCCAGATGGTTATACATACGTCTTTTTAAGACTGCCATACATGCTTTAAAGATGTTCGATGTTAAGCATATTGGCCTGTAATTTTCAATGAGTTCCTCCCTCCTTGTTTGTGTAATAATATTATTTTGGCCAAGTTCCACTGTTTTGGACATGTTTTCATAATTCCGATTTTGTTAAATAATTTAGCCTGGTGTGGCACTCTCTGATCGCCAAACCTTTTCAGCATTTCGTTCGTAATTCCATCCGGTCTTGGGGCTATGTCATTTATCAGTCTACATATTTAGTACGTATTCCACTTCTCTCTCCATTATTTCCGGGATTTCTTCCTCCTTTCACCCTCCAGTTTTTGCTATTTTCATGAGCTCGTTTTGTTCGCGGTATAAGTCCTCGTAAAAACTTGTTGCTGCCTCTAGAATTTGTTCTTGATTCTGAGTCACTTTTCCTGTCTGATCTTTTAGCTTCAGCATAACGTCTCTCCCGCCATCGAGTTCGAGCCTAACTTTTTTGGTGGACCAACTTTCTATCAAAATATCTGGAATTTTTTCCTAATCATATTTCTTAATATCTTCTCTAACATTTTTCGACACCAATTTTTGTATTTTAGTTCGCTCAGGTTTGTCCAATAGTGTTTTATTTCTATTTTTCCAAAGGTTATTCTTCCTGATTCGAGAGTCTATTTTGAAAGCTTATTCCTGGTTTTCTCTTTAGCCCTCGTCACTCCAAACTCTTCAACCGTGTTTTTTAAAGCTTGATCCATACTGTCGTCAAAATTTTCCTCGAATTTCATTTCCTCTTGCACTGATCTTAGTTTCTGGCGTGCGTCCTCTTCCTTTCTGACTGGGATAATCTGCCTTCTTTTCCATTTACCCTTTCTGTGATTTTTATACTGGACTCACTGCGCCGGGATGCCCAATTATACTTATCCACATGAGATTTCAATTCACAGACCGTCGCCAATAACGTCTCGAAAATTGAGATACAGATTTTCGAAGTTGGAGGTGGGGGACACCCCTCCAACTCATGAAAGATGAAATAGGAAAAATAAAAGTTCAACCAGATCCGATAAATCGATAATTAAATTTCCAAAGCTAGGGCCACAATATATCTCTTGGCTTCACAAAACTACCGATCGAAACAAATAATCAAGTTTATGAAACATAAGTTTCAAAATTCGAACAACCGGGAAAAAGGGGGTCACCTCTCGAGTCCACAAAAGATTCAGATCGTGAGAATAAAAAGTACTCGAAGAATAAGCATTAAATTCTGAAAAATCGAGAGTTAAATTTTCAAAGCCTGAGGCAGGGCTCCACCATCGGATCACCAAAACAATTAGATGGAAAAAAAAAAATTTGTGACTGTCCATACTGAAAGGGCACTTCGGTGCAAAAAAATCGACTTTGAGATTATGTTCGATTTTGGTAGGTCAAAGAGTACTGTTTAACACTGTGAGTCTGTGAACTCGAAAAAGCAAAAGTGATAGAGCGCAAGAGTGGACGTCTATAGGCTATCGCGTTCTCGAGATTCCCGTTTTTATCTTTAAGTGTCCCCTGTAAAATTAATGTTTTGGACCGACGTGCCCTTTTAATTTGGACGGTCACATTTATCGAAAAATAATGTTTAAAGTAGATAAACGGCTGCACGAAAGATCCCAATTGAAAAAATAAAAAGGTTTCCAAAAATATTTTTAAAGACCGAAAAAAATTCTACTCCTCGGGTCCACAAAATGGAAAAGGTCACTAAAAATATTTCTAAAGGCCAAAAAATCGAGAATTAGATTTTCGGAGTTCGGGTGGGGGTACCACCCCGCGGCTCCACCAAAGACTTCGATCAGAAAAATAAGGGGGTTCATCGAAAATTATTTTTCACGTCAGAAAAATCGAGAATTTGATTTCCAGAGTTGGAGGTGGGGTCAACACATCGGGACCACAATAGATTTGAATCGAAAAAATAAAAATTTCATCAAGAATAAATCTGAAAGCCCGGAAAATCGAGATTTATATTTTAGCAGGCAACGGGGGGAGGGTCTATCCCTTGGGTCTACATATGATTTCGATCGAACAATAGAAGGGTTATGGAAAATCAGCTTTCAATACCTACCAAACAAGAATTTCATGACCGGAGTTGGGGGCGAGGAATCCACCCCTCTGATCCATATAATACATCGATTAACTACGTAAAGGGTCCAAAGAAAACTATATATTGTTGAAGACTGAAGAATCAAGAATTAGACTTCCGGAGTTGGGAGCAGTGTCAATCCTTTGGTCCTATAGAAAACATGAACAGTTCATCGAAAGTAATTTTTTAAAGGCCGAAAAATCAATAATTACACTTTCAGGGTTTGGACGGGGGTCTACTTTTTGAGTCTACAGAATGTATGAATCGCAAAAAGAAGTTAAAAACAATTGCAAAGTTTGAAGCATCGAGAGGTAGATTTCCAGGAATTCGGGATGCGTTTTACCTCTCAAATCCACATTAGATTTCGACCGAAAAATAAATTATAGCAACAATACGTACTTTTAAAGGCCAAAATATCGAAAATAATATTTTTGTGGTTGGGGAGGGGGAGGAGGCACCCGCCTGATCCACAAAAAGGTTCGATCAACAAAATGAGAGGTTCGCGGAAAATTATTTATAAAGCCTTCGACCCCTCGGCCCCATAAAAGATTCCAATTGAAATACAAAAATGGTCATCAAAAATATTTCTGACGATCGAAAAATCAAGAATTAGATTTTCGAAGTTGTGGGCGGCGGATCACTCGTCCTCGGGTCCACAAAATACTGTGAACAAAGAAATAAGCATGGGCTCACGGAAAATTATTTCTTAAGCCGATAAAATAAAGAATTCAATTTCCGGAGTTGGGGGCGGAGACAGTCCATTGGGTCTACGATATTATATTATTTTTTTTAGTTACTGAGAGTGTTATTGCCTTGCTGCTATAATCAAACTATTATTAAAACAAACGTAAATTATTAGAAGAGGATTAACGTATTATTTGAATTGAAAACATAAGTCGTTCTCCAAGAATAACTTTGAGAAGCTGAAAAATCGAGTTTTTTTGATTTTCGTCGTGGGTGGGGGAGTTATTCCTTGATCCACAAAAGATCTCGATTAAACATAAGGGGTTTATGGAAAATTGTTTTTTAACACCTACAATCGAGAATTTAATTACTGGAGTTGGGGTGCGGTCGACCCCTCAGAACCACAAATTATTTCAAACGAAAAAAAAAGTTCACCAACGAAAACTCGAAAATATACTCTTTTGGTGTTGGGGGCGCGAGTTCACTTCTCCAGTGTACAAAATGTATCAGTTGAAAAAAGGGGAGTTTACGTAAAATATTTCAGAAATTTGAAAAATCCAGAATTAGATTTCCAGAGTTCAGGACGGGCTTCATCACTCAAGTCCACAATAGCTTCCGTCTTTCAGTTACACGTTTAAAACTGCTGAAGTCAACTACTTCTTTCCAATGCATTATGGTTTCATACAAAAATATTTATTTTCTGAATGAGGCCTCGCTTTCATTGACACGGGGCATCCACAAGATGCTACTTTCATCTGAAGGCTCTTTGGTACACTGTGGGCCTCTTAATTTCGTCACAGTGTATACATCTTTCTGTTGTACTGTATTACAAAGCACATACATATGTGTTTTTTCACAGACTCTACTCAATGAAAGTGGACCTGTCACCTTGAGCCTCTTCCAGGGGCGGATGGGCCATAGGGCAATTCGGGAAAATGCCCGGTGCGTCGCCGCCATTTTGCCGCTGCGGCGCCGGTATGTTGAAAAATGTAGGCATCTATAAAATACTTACAAAAATAAAATAAGCGTATGTTGCGACGACAGTCGAAAAACGTGCGGCGGCGCTGATCAATTTAGGGAGAAATAAAGTGATTGAAAAATTTAAATGGGCAGGCACATTTTGCGCTGTTTGTCGACCAAACGTGTGTGAGTAACCTCTGCCCATTTTTGGATATACGCCTCGACGTAGCTTCTCCACTTTATTTTATCCTGCGCTAATCTTTGCCACCCGGGCCCCAGTTCTCTGACGAGTTCATCTGTCTATCTAGTTACTGGTCTACCTATCGTTCTTTTCCTTTGCAGCGTATCCAGTTGAGTAATTTTACTCCCCATCTGTTGCTATCCGCTGTCGCCAGATGCCCTACATATTTCCACTTTAATTGTTCGACATTATATCCTATGTCCCCGCCTCCCACCATTTTGTATAGCTTTGCATTTGAGATTTTGTCTACCCATCGCAGTCCTAGAAGTTTCCTCAACATAGATCTGAACGTAATTTGTAGCTTCACCATTTGTTTCCTGTAAGGGACCAGGTTTGTGTTCCAGACTTGAGGGCTGGTACCGTTGAGCTATTTATTGTTTCCATTTTGAGGGCGGTTTTGAAATTCCGGCAAAAAATACATTTTAATGCCCAGAAGTTGTTCCACCCCTTTTTAATACGCCTCATAATTTCTTTATCGCTTTCTTCGAAAATAATAATCTGTCCCACAGATCTTCGATTTCCGTTACCTCCTCTATCTCTTGCCCATCGATTATCAGATTTTTAATTTCCCTCTTCCGATTATTTTTGATTTGCTACCATTCAGTTTGAGGCCAGCTTTTTTGCATTCCCTCAATAGCTTTTCTGCCATTTTCTTCAACTCCTTACTATTTTTTGCAAATAAGATAATATCGTTTGCGTACCTTAAATTACTTAGAAATTCTCCATTTATTTCTAGTCCCCTTCTTTTCCAGTTTAGATTGAGAAATACTTCTTCCAAAATGAAGTTTAAGAGGTTTGGGGACAAGATATCCCCTTGTTGAACCCTGCTCCCAATTTTGAATTCCCTCCCTTTGCTTTTAAGGATGGCTCTTGCACTCGAATTTGCATGGCAATTCTGTATATGACTTTAATAAACCCACTTTCAATTCCCTTATTTTCCAGTGCTTTCAACATATATATGTATTTATGATCCACTGAATCAAATGCCTTCTGAAAGCCTACGAAAAATATTTCGCTTTCCACATCATATTCGTGTGTTTTTTCAATAATTTGGCTCACAACGAAAATATTCTTTACACTTGAGAAGCCTTTTCTGAATCCCGCCTGTTCATTCCCCTGATGATTTGAATCCAGATGGTTATACATACGTCTTTTTAAGACTGCCATACATGCTTTAAAGATGTTCGATGTTAAGCATATTGGCCTGTAATTTTCAATGAGTTCCTTCCCTCCTTGTTTGTGTAATAATATTATTTTGGCCAAGTTCCACTGTTTTGGACATGTTTTCATAATTCCGATTTTGTTAAATAATTTAGCCTGGTGTGGCACTCTCTGATCGCCAAACCTTTTCAGCATTTCGTTCGTAATTCCATCTGGTCCTGGGGCTATGTCATTTTTCAGTCTACGTATTTAGTACGTATTCCACTTCTCTCTCCATTATTTCCGGGATTTCTTCCTCCTTTCACCCTCCAGTTTTTGCTATTTTCATGAGCTCGTTTTGCTCGCGGTAAAAGTCCTCGTAAAAAATTGTTGCTGCCTCTAGAATTTGTTCTTGATTCTGAGTCACTTTTCCTGTCTGAATCTTTTAGCTTCAGCATAACGTCTCTCCTGCCACCGAGTTCGAGCCTAACTATTTTGGTGGACCAACTTTCTTCCAAAATATCTTGAATTTTTTCCTAATCATATTTCTTAATATGTTCTCTAACATTTTTCTTCACCAATTTTTGTATTTTAGTACGCTCAGGTTTGTTTAATGGTGTTTTATTTCTATTTTTCCAAAGGTTATTCTTCCTGATTCGAGAGTCTATTTTGAAAGCTTATCCCTGGTTTTCTCTTTAGCCCTCGTCACTCCAAACTCTTCAACCGTGTTTTTTAAAGTTTGATCCATACTGTCGTCAAAATTTTCCTCGAATTTCATTTCCTCTTGCACTGATCTTAGTTTCTGGCGTGCGTCCTCTTCCTTTCTGACTGGGATAATCTGCCTTCTTTTCCATTTACCCTTTCTGTGATTTTTATACTGGACTCACTGCGCCGGGATGCTCAATTATACTTATCCACATGAGATATCAATTCACAGACCGTCGCCAATAAAGTCTCGAAAATTGAGAAACAGATTTTCGAAGTTGGAGGTGGGGGACACCCCTCCAACTCATGAGAGATGAAATAGGAAAAATAAAAAGTTCAACCAGATCCGAAAAATCGATAATTAAATTTCCAAAGCTAGGGCCACAATCTATCTCTTGGCTTCACAAAACTACCGATCGAAACAAATAATCAAGTTTATGAAACATAAGTTTCAAAATTCGAACAACCGGGAAAAAGGGGGTCACCTCTCGAGTCCACAAAAGATTCAGATCGTGAGAATAAAAAGTACTCGAAGAATAAGCATTAAATTCTGAAAAATCGAGAGTTAAATTTTCAAAGCCTGAGGCAGGGCTCCACCATCGGATCACCAAAACAATTAGATGGAAAAAAAAAAATTTGTGACTGTCCATACTGAAAGGGCACTTCGGTGCAAAAAAATCGACTTTGAGATTATGTTCGATTTTGGTAGGTCAAAGAGTACTGTTTAACACTGTGAGTCTGTGAACTCGAAAAAGCAAAAGTGATAGAGCGCAAGAGTGGACGTCTATAGGATATCGCGTTCTCGAGATTCCCGTTTGAATCTTTAGGTGTCTCCTGTAAAATTAATGTTTTGGACCGACGTGCCCTTTTAATTTGGACGGTCACATTTATCGAAGAATAATGTTTAAAGTAGATAAACGGCTGCACGAAAGATCCCAATTGAAAAAATAAAAAGGTCTCCAAAAATATTTTTAAAGACCGAAAAATTGAGAATTCTACTCCTCAGGTCCACAAAACACTTCCGATCAGAACAAAAGAGTTTCAAGGAGAATTTATTTCTTAAGTCTGAAAAATCGAGAATTTGATTTTCGGAGTTGGGAGTTGGGTCCACCCCTTAGATGCACAAAGTAGTTAGATCGACAAAATAAGGGGTTCGCGGAAAAGTACTGTTCAAGACGGAAAATCATGAATTAGATTTACAGAGTTGGGAGCGGGGTGCCGTCCTCAGCCCCCAAAAATCTACAAATTGAAAAAATAAAAAGGTTACCGAAAATATTTTTGTATGCCGAAAATTCGTGAATTAGAATGTTCGGACTTGTGGGTGGGGGCACCACCATTCGAGTCCACAGGAGGCTTATAATACAACAACTATGGTTTTACGGAAAACAATTTCTCAAGCCTATAGATTTTCGGCGTTAAAGTGGTGGTCCACCCCTTGGATCCATAAAAGACCTCGATCCAACATAAATATAAGTTTATCAAAAAATGATTTATAAGCCTGAAAAATTGAGATTTTAATTTCCAAGTCTGGGGTGGGGTCAACTCTTCGGTCTCACATAAGATTTCAATTGAAAGAAAAAGTAAACAATCACCGGGAATAAATTTGAGAGGCTGAAAATCGAGAATTAGATTTCTGGGGTTAGGGTGAGGGTCCACCCCTCAGATCCACAAAACACTTCGATTAACAAAATAAGAGGTTCACAGACAATCGTCCTTCAAGCCTGAAAAATCGAGACCAATGTCCGAAGTTGGGAGTGTGGTCAACCCCTCGGAGAAATAAAGAGTTCATCAGAAATAATTTTAAAGGCCAACAAATCAAGAATTGTTGATGGCAAGAATCCACCTCTCGAGTCTAAAAAATGTGGCAATCGAAATGAGAGGAGGTTTATGAAAGATAATTCAGAAGTTGAAAAATCGAGAATTAGATTTCCGGAGTTCAGGATGGGTTCCACCCCTCAAGTCCGCAATAGATTTTATCAAAAAAAGGAAAATAAATATTTAATAATTCAAAGTCGAAAATTAGACTTTCGGAGTTGCGGGTGTAGGTTTACCTATCAGATCCACAAAATACTTCGACCAACGAAACAGAAGTTCACGGAACATTATTGTTCAAGACTGAAAAATCGAGAATTAGACTTCCAGAGACGAAAAATATTTTTAAAGGGCAAAAAATCGAAAATTAGATTTTCGGAATTGGAGTGGGGCTCCACTCCTCGGGTCCGACAAAGACTTTTCGATCAGAAAAATAAGGGGATCTCCGAGAATTATCTTTCACGTCGGAAAAATCGAGTATTTGATTTCCAGGGTTGGGGACGGGGTCAATCCATTGGGACTGAACCATTTGACCCCGCAAATGATAACAACTGAAAAATGGAAAAGGTCACTAAAAATATTTCTAAAGGCCAAAAGATCGAGAATTAGATTTTCGGAGTTCGGGTGGGGTTCCACCCCGCGGCTCCACCAAAGACTTCGATCAGAAAAATAAGGGGGTTCATCGAAAATTATTTTTCACGTCAGAAAAATCGAGAATTTGATTTCCAGAGTTGGAGGTGGGGTCAACACATCGGGACCACAATAGATTTGAATCGAAAAAATAAAAATTTCATCAAGAATAAATTTGAAAGCCTGGAAAATCGAGATTTATATTTTAGCAGGCAACGGGGGGAGGGTCTATCCCTTGGGTCTACATATGATTTCGATCGAACAATAGAAGGGTTATGGAAAATCAGCTTTCAATACCTACCAAACAAGAATTTCATGACCGGAGTTGGGGGCGAGGAATCCTTCCCTCTGATCCATACAATACATCGATTAACAAAGTAAGGGGTTCAAAGAAAACTATTGTTGAAGATTGAAGAATCGAGAATTAGACTTCCGGAGTTGGGAGCAGAGTCAGTCCTTTGGCCCTACAAATGATTTCAGTAGAAAACATAAACAGTTCATCGAAAGTAATTTTTTAAAGGCCGAAAAATCAATAATTACACTTTCAGGGTTTGGGCGGGGAGTCTACTTTTTGAGTCTACAGAATGTATCAATCGCAAAAAGAAGTTAAAAACAATTGCAAAGTTTGAAGCATCGAGAGGTAGATTTCCAGGAATTCGGGATGCGTTTTACCTCTCAAATCCACATTAGATTTCGACCGAAAAATAAATTATAGCAACAATACGTACTTTTAAAGGCCAAAATATCGAAAATAATATTTTTGTGGTTGGGGAGGGGGAGGGGGCACCCGTCTGATCCACAAAAAGCTTCGATCAACAAAATAAGAGGTTCGCGGAAAATTATTTATAAAGCCTGAATATTCGAGAATTGGACTTCCAAAGTTGGGGGCACGGTCGACCCCTCGGCCCCATAAAAGATTCCAATTGAAATACAATAATGGGGTCACCATTGGCCTGTAATTTTCAATGTGTCTCCCTTTAAACAGTAAACTTGATGTGAAGTCGAAAAAATACATGTTCTGATTAAAACTGCTTTTTTCTCTCGGATAGTATACGACTTTACCTGCAGTGGACTCTTCTAAATTTGAAATACTTACATCATATGCATATGAAGGGTACAGGGAAAAAAGGTTCAATGTCACATTTTTTTGAAAATGAAGATATGGGCATCGCTGGATTCAGGATGAGGTGTAGAATCATCCTAAGCACTACGATTTTATAATATAGTAAGATTTCTATACATGGGGGTATCGCCCGACATCGTCAAACGTTCACGATACCCCCCTGTATTAGGAAGATGGTTTTTTACATAAATGATTGTAAAAATATTGCTTATTTCGCAACGAATTCAGTATTTCATTCCATTTAATTCCCGCCCGGAGATGATAACACGGTTTGTTTACTTCCTGGTGGGAATTAAATTGTTTGTTTACTTCCCCGCGGGAATTAAATGGTCATTTATTCCCGGGTTCTTATCACTGAGTCAAAGAGCCACTTTACTCCCAGAAATGACGTCGGTAAAACCTAAATTCATTTCTCAATATTTTCAAATCGTACGACGCACATTATCACATTCTTGTAACGAACTTTCTTCGTTTTCATATTAAATAGTAGTGGAAGAAAACTCGTCATATAGTGGCAAAAAAATGCCACTCTTCTGACACTCGGGTAACACGCCACTTTATGGCAAAAATAGTCATAAATTGGCAAAAAAATTGCCTCAATCAGTGGCATAAAATTGACACGCTCATTGAGTGACAATTGATGTAAGCGACCTCTGTATATTTCTATGTGGCCAACTTCAGAACTACTCATTTTGCCACTTCATGGCACTTGTGGCAGTTTTGTGACTGCCACTGATCTGCCTCTTGCACATCAGGTACCTGACGAAATATACAAAAACTCTCCTAAACAGTTTGGCAGTTTCTCTTCGGTGATTCTGAATAATACCTTGCGTGAGACAGTCTGGCAAAAATTATTCTGCTATGTAGGTACTGGGTAGTACGTCTTAAACAGTTTAACTCTCTTTATTCTACTATCCGTTTTGTGTATTTTGTGTAGTACAGTTCGGCAATATTTAGTAGACTATCATTGCATAAATTCTCCTTTTTGATCGTAATTATTTCTATTATTATTTTTGAATTTACATCAGCTAAGCTATTTTTAGTAAGAGCTGCCTAGACCTGAATAATTTCTTCTAGTTGTTTCAACGACTCTTACAAGACATCACAAGAAAAATTCATAGATTTGTACATACAATAAATAATAGATTTGAAATTACTATTCAGTTTGACCATTTAAACTTGTCCTTTCCACAGACGATGACAAAAATTTAATAAGATAGGCAGAAACCATATCAGTTTCTAATAAGTGGTACAATTGTTTAGGTATGGTGCCTTTTTCTCCGTGTTGAACTTGACACAGTAAAAATGAAATTACAGCAATAGTTGCCTCTGAAATACCAATTTTTGAATTAAGGTAACCGCGTCCAGGTCCAGTATTAACCTTTTTTTTGTCATCATATGCACCCGGAAGTATTTCCAAAGTAGAAACCTTAGACGTAACGTGAACTTTTATACGTGACTACGTATTTTCATCGGTGCAGACGAGCAAAAAAAATAATATAAAAAAAAAACCACAACAAGCCAACCTGTAACCAGGTCTAAAAGAGGCCTTTTGAAAAAATTCTTGCCACGGTTCTAACATTGAAAATAGTTCCAAAACCCCTTTAATTTTGATTCTAAAACAATATTTCCATTACGGAATTGATTGCTGAAAAATGTAAGCCGTAGCCTGGACTTTGTCAGACGCACATTAATTTATCACGACATGTTGCCGATGTGATGGGTCTCGGAATACCTTATACTGTACTGGGTCTCGGATTGATACACACTACGTGAACAGCGCCCTCTGGTGTAAAGGTGCGCGAACTATTTCTGTATAATTGAAGGTACTCTAGAGACGTTCCGAGGCCCATACGAAAATGCGTATACGTACTGCTTGGAGGGAGGTACCCCAGGAAAACCGGACAACACGGCAAAACGTTCCGAGTCCCGCTACTGGGTCTCGCAACGTCGAAACGGGTCTCACAAAGATACTGGCGTTTCCAGAAATGGGCTTACCTTTACCGTATATATATATATATATATATATATATATATATATATATATATATATATATATATATATATATATATATATATATATATAAGGAAACCTGAAATTCAGCCACTATTACAGTCGTGTTCTAAACACTCTGAAACGCAAAAAAAACATTGCCCCCGCCCCCAACTTCACAACTGTGACGAGTGTAATACCTCCCTTTTCTTCGAAAAGTCGGTAAAAGGCAAAAAGGCTGCAGGTTTATTGAAAGTATATCTGTCTATTATACCTATACGGAAGGTTCTTTTTCTTGGATCTTCAGCGCATATTGCTGATTTCAGATCAGTTTGACTCTTATTTTTCAACTGAGAATGCGAAGTAAAGCTTGTTATCGTGCGTAGTTTAGGAAACCATTTTCAATGCAAAGACACTATAAGCTATAGCTACGTTAGAAATGGACAAATTTATATAAGTAACCGAAAATCGTTACACTGCACTCGCAACACAAGGATATGATTATCAACTCGTAGTAATTTACCACACTCTTGAGCGTTACAAAACCCGTCCAAAAAAATTCGAAAATCGAAATGCCATCCTCTACATTTAGCTTAAATTGCTGTATATTATGATAATTTACCACCTCCATACTGCAAGAATGATTAGATGATTACACCTACATAAAAGTCCCCTATTCGGCTAATTCCATAGCACCCTAAATGATTATTCCAAACTCTTCTTACTTCAGTGGAGGATAAATTACCATCCACTGTATCCAATCTAGAAAAACTAAAATTTAGATGAGTAAAATTCACACGCATATACATACATGTCCATTTTAGTTGACGAATACGATATTCTCGGAAACTGGTAAGAATATCCATGCATGTCAAGTGTGTTCTACAATATTCAAAATTCAAGGAGATTTAAACGCGCTGCGGTGAAAGTCCACCACCAGAATGGAAATTCGTTCAACCACCTTTGCCGAATGTGGGTCAGATAAGAATACATTTTAATGACTCGACTATAAGCTACTCACTCATTTCGATTCGTCGGGGAAACGTGTCGATTTCAAAAACCATCTCCAAGTCCACCGACACCGAAAATTCGCACTTTTATTCCATTAGAAGCAGGATTCCGAAGAGACGTAGATGAACGAAAATTTTATTCTATCTTGCTGTCGTTGTTTTTCGTATTGTTATCTTCGTTATGTTTGACTATTTCTTTAATTTGTAAATTTCACGTTGAGAAAATGCAATTTGAATAGGCAGGTGTGAACTAAAGCTCTGGAAAATGTAATTTGTATACGAAAAAAAAAAGTCTCATGCAGTAATTTTGAAAGTATTACATTTTATGATCTAGACACTCAGAAACCTTACACAAGTAATACCTTGACTGGAATTTCTCAAAAGCATTTCGAAAAAATATAACGTTTGCCACGGATGTTGTGGAAAAGCCGATTACTCTACTGTCATACTGAGTTATAATCTTTAGGTATTCTGAAAAGAATAGTACGCGAAGCATAAACTGAAAATTAATCGACTACATGAAATAGTGAAATACTTATTAACATACCTGTGGTATAACATGTTTTACATTCCGAATTTGAGTTGATTTTCTGTGTGGAACCAGCGTCGAGCTAGGTAGTCAGCAGCATTAACACATTTTCTTAAAATTCACCAAGAGTATCTACAACGGACATCAGACCCACTTCAAACGGATTCAATATTATCTATACAATGACCATTTTGTTTCAATTTCAAGTAATGAAATCCAGTTACAGTTAACTGAGAAGAAAGAATCAACTTCATGTAACAGCTACCTATGTTATGGCATCAAAAGTATAATCAGCAAACTAATTACTTGAGCTTTGATCTGAACTCATCCGCATGATTCATAAGTAAGTTTTCGTAAGATATTCTGAAGGAAAACGGTTTGTTATTGTTCAGAGTTGCCTAATTCATTTTCTGCGCGAAAGGACATCAGTGGTACGTCTCTTCATGACCTGGGTTAGATAACACAATCGAATAACACATTAATGTACCACAAAACAAAAATAGTATATATAGCCTACAATATGACAGAGGAGTGACCAAAAAGTAGGTATTCTATTACTTACCATACAGTAGGCTATACTTAATCGAAATCTTCTGCAGAAGTTCATTTCAATCGGAGTTCTAGGAGTCGTTGTCGCCAGTCTGGTTAAAAGCTGGATTATATGCAAGAGGAAGAGACCATTTGTGTTAGTTTTCACTTCCCCTTACTGATAAAATTTTATGGATCAAAACGTACACTCAGTAACGGCTGATATAAATGTGTAAATCCAGAAGTTGAAAGTTCGACATGAATAATAGTTATTTTCGTTACAAGTGGGTAAAGTGAGCAATTTTACCTGCGAGTGCAAAGTTAACAAAACGAGCCGCAGGCGAGTTTCGTTAATTGCACGAGCAGTGTAGGCTCACTTTTGCACGAGTCACGAACGTAACTTTATCCAACATAATAATGAGGAGTGTAGTTGCGAATTGCGTGTCAATACACGAATTAACATACGTGCACATTCGCATCGAGATAGTAGGTAGACGATAATTTTTATGTTTCAATTTCTGTAATTTGCAATGTATCAATTATAGTCGGTATTGTTATATCTTACTTAAATTTGAATTGTAACATTAGAACACATTCCTGTTATAAGGAAATCCACATATAGTGAAATTCATGCTAGGAGCTCCATCTTCCCGAGGAACTACATTCGTGAGCAAAATGTTTTGAAGAGAAGCGTGCGATAAATTCACAGTCAGAGATCCCAAAATTCTCGAGAAACGTAATCTTCGGGAAGGTGTTGTGTTGGACAAAGGCTTTGCTACTGCTTTATCATTAGGTACATTGAAAATGTGACTAGCTTTCATAAGCTGCATGGCTAAAACGAATGGGTTACCGATATTTTTGACGGATGAAGTTAAATATAACGTCCACGTCGATAGAAACATTCATTTTGCGTGACAAGTATATAAATTACCTATTAAAATTCAAAAATCTACTCAAAATCAAAAGATTGCATCCAGTCTTATCAGATCACGTTTTTTCAGCGATTGTAGCACTCCTACAGGGCATGTAATTCACGAATGCGACTTTTCTTGTTTTCGTCACGTGTTGTAGGCAAGCCGTGAGGTAAAAATTTTTACCTCACTCTCCATTTCAGTCAAATAAAAAAGCCAGTTTACTCATTCGATGCTGTTTGGAAAAATAGTCTTTATCAATTACATGTTGGATAAAAGTGTTTTGAGCATTCATTCAGCATGTTTCGTTCCTGCGCTAACATGATCGAGATCAGTGATTCCCAGTCACGCGATCAGTGAAACAAATATATTTGCGAACCCTCCTATAGCAGTATTCTGCAAACTAGAAACGTTCTCACATGAAGAAACCAGATTCTGAATGCATTTTGGTAACCCAAGGCATTCAAAATTAGTTTTCCCCTGTTAGAAAATTTCGAGTCAGTACCCGGAACATCACCACGTGGAGGTAACTGCTCTGAGTCCGCAAGAAGAGGAGCCAGGGCGCAACCAAGGAGGAAGCCATAGGGGCTACAGCCCCCTCCCCCACCCCAAGAAAAAAAAATCGTAGACTTCTTGAAAGTCAATTTTGATACAAAAACAATTCGATGCCAATGGCCTGATACGGTTACATTGCGTTGTAGGTTCGTACAAGTTTACAGCTCACTGAAATAGATAGGTACCAAAGCGAGATCTAAATTCTAGCCCCCACCGAAAAAAAGTTCTGGTTGCGCCCACGCCAAGGAGTATCCCCAGATCGGAATGGTCAGTCGTTTACTTCTTTAAAATTAGAGGACAGTGCCCCTTGGAACAATAATTCTTTGGCTTTTCGAATATAAACTGATAGGTACTACTTCTTTAATCTCCTCTTAGTGCCTGAAATTCACGGATTTCAGAACCGAACCACATTATAGTGATTAATTTACATGAACACCTTCACGCTGTGTTCGTGCAAATATCACCACAACTGGTTATTCCGCTGAAATGTTAAACATGCATAATTTATAGAGAATACTAGATACCTACATATGATAATCATTATAATGAATGTAATAATAGAAAGATAGATATTATTTACTCACCTTTGAGTAAGTTGCTGAAATAACACCAGTAATTGAATGACAACAAAGAAAACTATAAACCAGAATGAACGTGAATTGAACAGCACTTTTCCACGAATCACATAAACATGAACATAAATATGCACATACAAACAAAACTAAAACCACCAATAAACACATTTTCGTTCACCTAATACACGATTTTATATCGCATTCAGTTGAATTCATTCATTCATCAATTCCTTGCACGCCAGTATAGTATCTGACTTATATCTACCCAACACCACCTAGCTACATCAGCAAATTTAAGGGAACGCGGATATATGGAAAACTTAAAAAATATTGATCGAAATGACTGAGGAAACTTGAATTGCTGATAATAAGTCCCATAAACTGGATTGAACTCACCGACTGGAGCGCTTGAGGTGCACCTACGCGAACTCGAGAAAACCGATATGCAAAAGGCCTACCATTTTAAAAACTTACTTGCGAACGAGAGTTCATAAACACCGCGAAAAAACACACACACTAATTGAGATTATCACATTCGGACCGCGATTCACGAACAACGAAAATAACGGAAGAACACACGTCGCGACACTAAAATGGAAGAACTTGAAATTGAAAGTACCTTTTGAAAATACAATTTCTTGGTAAATAATCAGTGCTATAAAAAAATTAATTAATTTCAATAAACATGTTCACTGATGAAATTAATCAACCAAATACCAATTTTACTTTGTAGTCTAGATCAGAATGACCTACGTCCAAGGAAGTGTAGACGAGGAAAAGATCTGGAGTAATGTGAATTAATGATGGCCCACATGATCGTCTCAGCAACATGTGCTAAACCTAAACCCACTAATAAACAAAAATAAATACCTATTCTTTTTTGGTTGGTCACTAACCGATGGTGCCCAAGGCCAACATGGGAATGAAACTGAAAATTGGCAGGCCCGCAACTGGCGCACTTGACAACCTTGGCGACATGTGCAACACAATAACAGACAAAAAAACAAACATTGATACAATTGCTAATGTTCAGAATTCCCTCCCCCTACCCAAGAAAAGAAGACTTCTTCCTAGACTCTCCATGGGATAGGGAATAAAATCAAAACTACCTTCAAGTCGACCAGTCGCTGACCCCCCACACTGAGATAGCAGAAAGACGAAATCTTTACACTGGATCGCGTTACTGAAACCTAGCAAGCTGAACTTTCAACCAGCAAACAAGAGGCAGCTGGAATCGTTCTCCAAGGAATATCAGCAAAAATCACCATCGTAAAAAAGGCATCCTGCGATTATCTGAGCAGTGGTGTATGTTCAGAATTCACTCCCCCTTATATACCAACACAAGAAAGAATCTCAAGATAAGCCGGCCTCAGCTAGCACACATGAAAATCTCAGCGACCAAAATGGACAGAAAACCAAATATACCAACACCAAAATGAAACTGAAGAGAGGCCGGCTACCACCGCGACCACATGACAGGCAAATTACAGTGTGCTATACCAAAACGGCCAGAAAAACCAAAATTTGATACTCTTCCTCGTACCTAGCGATGATGACCCAAAATACCGAGCCAAGAAAAAAAATAGAAAATGAATGGCCTCAGCCAGTTCAACACACAGTAACAAGTGCTATCCAGAAATAGCCAAAATGGATATTTCTACCAAGTGCATATGTCTGAAATCACCCACTCGGGACTGGCCATTGACTGCACTTGCATTTGCAGACAGATGCGTCCACCTGGGGGATCGAGATCCCCAAAGGATGATCAGAAATAATGGCACCTGCAAATATATCCACCGCGACTCTTCCCTTGTAGCTGTTACTATTCTTAGGAAATTGATACATTTCCCCAAATACCAAAATTCGAAACTAACACGGTAAACAGAACTCTTCCTGGTACTAGGCGAGGATGGCACTATATACCAACACGAGACTGGCAATTTACATTGTGCTACACCAAACGGACCGAGAACCCAAAATTTGATACTCTTCCTTGTACTTAGTGATGATGACCCAAAATACCGAGCCAAGAAATAAAATCGAAAATGAATGGCCTCGGCCAGTTCAACACACAGTAACAAGTGCTATCCAGAAATAGCCAAAATGGATATTTCTACCGAGTGCATATGTCTGAAATCACCAACTCGGGACTGGCCATTGACTGCACTTGCATTTGCAGCCAGATGCGTCCACCTGGGGGATCGAGATCCCCAAAGGATGATCAGAAATAATGGCCCCTGCAAATATATCCACCGCGACTCCTCCCTTGTAGCTGTTACTATTCTTAGGAAATTGATACATTTCCCCAAAAATGAAAATTCGAAACTAACATGGTAAACAGAATTCTTCCTGGTACTAGGCGAGGATGGCACTATATACCAACACCAGAATTAAACTAAAGAGAGGCCGCCTTCCACCGCGACCACATGACTGGAGATATACATTGTGCTACACCAAACGGACCGAGAACCCCAAATTTGATACTCTTCCTTGTACTTAGTGATGATGACCCAAAATACCGAGCCAAGAAATAAAATCGAAAATGAATGGCCTAAGCCAATGCAACACACAGTAACAAGTGCTATCTAGAAATAGCCAAAATGGATATTCCTACTGAGTGCATATGTCTGAAATCACACACTCGGGACTGGCCATTGACTGCACTTGCATTTGCAGCCAGATGCGTCCACCTGGGGGATCGAGATCCCCAAAGGATGATCAGAGATAATGGCGCCTGCAAATGTATCCAACGCGACTCCTCCCTCGTAGCTGTTACTATTCTTAGGAAATTGATACATTTCACCAAAAACCAAAATTCGAAACTAACATGGTAAACAAAACTCTTCCTGGCACTGGGCGAGGATGGCACTATATACCAACACGAGAATTAAACTGAAGAGAGGCCGCCTTCCACCGCGACCACATGACTGGAGATATACATTGTGCTACACCAAACGGACCGAGAACCCCAAATTTGATACTCTTCCTTGTACTTAGTGATGATGACCCAAAATACCGAGCCAAGAAATAAATTCGAAAATGAATGGCCTCAGCCAGTTCAACACACAGTAACAAGTGCTATCCAGAAATAGCCAAAATGGATATTTCTACCGAGTGCATATGTCTGAAATCACCCACTCGGGACTGGCCATTGACTGCACTTGCATTTGCAGCCAGATGCGTTCACCTGGGGGATCGAGATCCCCAAAGGATGATCAGAAATAATGGCCCCTGCAAATATATCCACCGCGACTCCTCCCTCGTAGCTGGTACTATTCTTAGGAAATTGATACATTTCCCCAAAAACCAAAACTCGCAACTAACATGGTAAACAGAACTCTTCCTGGTACTAGGCGAGGATGGCACTATATACCAACACGAGAATTAAACTGAAGAGAGGCCGCCTTCCACCGCGACCACATGACAAGCAATATACATTATGCTACACCAAACGGACCGAGAACCCAAAATTTGATACTCTTCCTTGTACTTAGAGATGGTGGCACAAAATACCAACCCAAGAAAAAAAATCGAAAATGGATGGCCTCAAACAGTTCAACACACAGTAACAAGTACTATCCAGAAATAGCCAAAATGGATATTTCTACCGAGTGCATATGTCTGAAATCACCCACTCGGGACTGGCCATTGACTGCACTTGCATTTGCAGCCAGATGCGTCCACCTGGGGGATCGAGATCCCCAAAGGATGATCAGAAAAAATGGCACCTGCAAATATGTCCACCGCGACTCCTCCCTCGTAGCTGTTACTATTCTTAGGAAATTGATACATTTCCCCAAGAACCAAAACTCGAAACTAACATGGTAAACAGAACTCTTCCTGGTACTAGGCGAGGATGGCACTATATACCAACACGAGAATTAAACTGAAGAGAGGCCGCCTTCCACCGCGACCACATGACAAGGAATATACATTGTGCTACACCAAACGGACCGAGAACCCAAAATTTGATACTCTTCCTTGTACTTAGCGATGATGACCCAAAATACCAACCCAAGAAATGAAATCGGAAATGGATGGCCTCGAACAGTTCAACACACAGTAACAAGTGCTATCCAGAAATAGCCAAAATGGATATTTCTACCAAGTGCATATGTCTGAAATCACCCACTCGGGACTGGCCATTGACTGCACTTGCATTTGCAGACAGATGCGTCCACCTGGGGGATCGAGATCCCCAAAGGATGATCAGAAATAATGGCACCTGCAAATATATCCACCGCGACTCATCCCTTGTAGCTGTTACTATTCTTAGGAAATTGATACATTTCCCCAAATACCAAAATTCGAAACTAACACGGTAAACAGAACTCTTCCTGGTACTAGGCGAGGATGGCACTATATACCAACACGAGACTGGCAATATACATTGTGCTACACCAAACGGACCGAGAACCCAAAATTTGATACTCTTCCTTGTACTTAGTGATGATGACCAAAAATACCGAGCCAAGAAATAAAATCGAAAATGAATGGCCTCGGCCAGTTCAACACACAGTAACAAGTGCTATCCAGAAATAGCCAAAATGGATATTTCTACCGAGTGCATATGTCTGAAATCACCCACTCGGGACTGGCCATTGTCTGCACTTGCATTTGCAGACAGATGCGTCCACCTGGGGGATCGAGACCCCCGAAGGATGATCAGAAATAATGGCACCTGCAAATATATCCACCGCGACTCTTCCCTTGTAGCTGTTACTATTCTTAGGAAATTGATACATTTCCCCAAAAACCAAAATTCGAAACTAACATGGTAAACAGAACTCTTCCTGGTACTAGGCGAGGATGGCGCTATATACCAACACGAGAATTAAACTGAAGAGAGGCCGCCTTCCACCGCGACCACATGACTGGCAATATACATTGTGCTACACCAAACGGACCGAGAACCCAAAATTTGATACTCTTCCTTGTACTTAGAGATGATGGCACAAAATACCAACCCAAGAAATAAAATCGAAAATGGATGGCCTGAAACAGTTCAACACACAGTAACAAGTGCTATCCAGAAATAGCCAAAATGGATATTTCTACCGAGTGCATATGTCTGAAATCACCCACTCGGGACTGGCCATTGACTGCACTTGCATTTGCAGCCAGATGCGTCCACCTGGGGGATCGAGATCCCCAAAGGATGATCAGAAATAATGGCCCCTGCAAATATATCTACCGCGACTCCTCCCTCGTAGCTGGTACTATTCTTAGGAAATTGATACATTTCCCCAAAAACCAAAACTCGAAACTAACATGGTAAACAGAACTCTTCCTGGTACTAGGCGAGGGTGGCACTATATACCAACACGAGAATTAAACTGAAGAGAGGCCGCCTTCCACGGCGACCACATGACAAGCAATATACATTGTGCTACACCAAACGGACCGAGAACCCAAAATTTGATACTCTTCCTTGTACTTAGCGATGATGACCCAAAATACCAACCCAAGAAATGAAATCGAAAATGGATGGCCTCGAACAGTTCAAAACACAGTAACAAGTGCTATCCAGAAATAGCCAAAATGGATATTTCTACCAAGTGCAAATGTCTAAAATCACCCACTCGGGACTGGCCATTGACTGCACTTGCATTTGCAGCCAGATGCGTCCACCTGGGGGATCGAGATCCCCAAAGGATGATCAGAAATAATGGCACCTGCAAATATATCCACCGCGACTCCTCCCTCGTAGCTGTTACTATTCTTAGGAAATTGATACATTTCCCCAAAAACCAAAACTCGAAACTAACATGGTGAACAGAACTCTTCCTGGTAGTAGGCGAGTATGGCACTATATACCAACACTAGAATTAAACTGAAGAGAGGCCGCCTTCCACCGCGACCACATGACTGGCAATAGACATTGTGCTACACCAAACGGACCGAGAACCCAAAATTTGATACTCTTCCTTGTACTTAGCGATGATGACCCAAAATACCAACCCAAGAAACAAAATCGAGAATGGATGGCCTCGAACAGTTCAACACACAGTACAAGTGCTATACAGAAATAGCCAAAATGGATATTTCTACCAAGTGCATATGTCTGAAATCACCCTCTCGGGACTGGCCATTGACTGCACTTGCATTTGCAGACAGATGCGTCCACCTGGGGGATCGAGATCCCCAAAGGATGATCAGAAATAATGGCACCTGCAAATATATCCACCGCGACTCATCCCTTGTAGCTGTTACTATTCTTAGGAAATTGATACATTTCCCCAAATACCAAAATTCGAAACTAACACGGTAAACAGAACTCTTCCTGGTACTAGGCGAGGATGGCACTATATACCAACACGAGACTGGCAATATACATTGTGCTACACCAAACGGACCGAGAACCCAAAATTTGATACTCTTCCTTGTACTTAGTGATGATGACCAAAATACCGAGCCAAGAAATAAAATCGAAAATGAATGGCCTCGGCCAGTTCAACACACAGTAACAAGTGCTATCCAGAAATAGCCAAAATGGATATTTCTACCGAGTGCATATGTCTGAAATCACCAACTCGGGACTGGCCATTGACTGCACTTGCATTTGCAGCCAGATGCGTCCACCTGGGGGATCGAGATCCCCAAAGGATGATCAGAAATAATGGCCCCTGCAAATATATCCACCGCGACTCCTCCCTTGTAGCTGTTACTATTCTTAGGAAATTGATACATTTCCCCAAAAACCAAAATTCGAAACTAACATGGTAAACAGAACTCTTCCTGGTACTAGGCGAGGATGGCACTATATACCAACACGAGAATTAAACTGAAGAGAGGCCGCCTTCCACCGCGACCACATGGCAAGCAATATACATTGTGCTACACCAAACGGACCGAGAACCCAAAATTTGATACTCTTCCTTGTACTTAGAGATGATGGCACAAAATACCAACCCAAGAAATAAAATCGAAAATGGATGGCCTGAAACAGTTCAACACACAGTAACAAGTGCTATCCAGAAATAGCCAAAATGGATATTTCTACCGAGTGCATATGTCTGAAATCACCCACTCGGGACTGGCCATTGACTGCACTTGCATTTGCAGCCAGATGCGTCCACCTGGGGGATCGAGATCCCCAAAGGATGATCAGAAATAATGGCCCCTGCAAATATATCTACCGCGACTCCTCCCTCGTAGCTGTACTATTCTTAGGAAATTGATACATTTCCCCAAAAACCAAAACTCGAAACTAACATGGTAAACAGAACTCTTCCTGGTACTAGGCGAGGATGGCACGATATACCAACACGAGAATTAAACTGAAGAGAGGCCGCCTTCCACCGCGACCACATGACAAGCAATATACATTGTGCTACACCAAACGGACCGAGAACCCAAAATTTGATACTCTTCCTTGTACTTAGCGATGATGACCCAAAATACCAACCCAAGAAACAAAATCGAAAATGGATGGCCTCGAACAGTTCAACACACAGTAACAAGTGCTATCCAGAAATAGCCAAAATGGATATTTCTACCAAGTGCATATGTCTGAAATCACCCACTCGGGACTGGCCATTGACAGCACTTGCATTTGCAGCCAGATGCGTCCACCTGGAGGATCGAGATCCCCAAAGGATGATCAGAAATAATGGAACCTGCAAATATGTCCACCGCGACTCCTCCCTCGTAGCTGTTACTATTCTTAGGAAATTGATACATTTCCCCAAGAACCAAAACTCGAAACTAACATGGTAAACAGAACTCTTCCTGGTACTAGGCGAGGATGGCACTATATACCAACACGAGAATTAAACTGAAGAGAGGCCGCCTTCCACTGCGACCACATGACAAGCAATATACATTGTGCTACACCAAACGGACCGAGAACCCAAAATTTGATACTCTTCCTTGTACTTAGTGATGATGACTAAAAATACCGAGCCAAGAAATAAAATCGAAAATGAATGGCCTCGGCCAGTTCAACACACAGTAACAAGTGCTATCCAGAAATAGCCAAAATGGATATTTCTACCGAGTGCATATGTCTGAAATCACCAACTCGGGACTGGCCATTGACTGAACTTGCATTTGCAGCCAGATGCGTCCACCTGGGGGATCGAGATCCCCAAAGGATGATCAGAAATAATGGCCCCTGCAAATATATCCACCGCGACTCCTCCCTTGTAGCTGTTACTATTCTTAGGAAATTGATACATTTCCCCAACCACCAAAACTCGAAACTAACATGGTAAACAGAACTCTTCCTGGTACTAGGCGAGGATGGCACGATATACCAACACGAGAATTAAACTGAAGAGAGGCCGCCTTCCACCGCGACCACATGGCAAGCAATATACATTGTGCTACACCAAACGGACCGAGAACCCAAAATTTGATACGCTTCCTTGTACTTAGTGATGATGACCCAAAATACCGAGCCAAGAAATAAATTCGAAAATGAATGGCCTCAGCCAGTTCAACACACAGTAACAAGTGCTATCCAGAAATAGCCAAAATGGATATTTCTACCAAGTGCATATGTCTGAAATCACCCACTCGGGACTGGCCATTGACTGCACTTGCATTTGCAGCCAGATGCGTCCACCTGGGGGATCGAGATCCCCAAAGGATGATCAGAAATAATGGCACCTGCAAATATGTCCACCGCGACTCCTCCCTCGTAGCTGTTACTATTCTTAGGAAATTGATACATTTCCCCAAGAACCAAAACTCGAAACTAACATGGTAAACAGAACTCTTCCTGGTACTAGGCGAGGATGGCACTATATACCAACACGAGAATTAAACTGAAGAGAGGCCGCCTTCCACCGCGACCACATGACAAGCAATATACATTGTGCTACACCAAACGGACCGAGAACCCAAAATTTGATACTCTTCCTTGTACTTAGCGATGATGACCCAAAATTCCAACCCAAGAAATGAAATCGAAAATGTATGGCCTCGAACAGTTCAACACACAGTAACAAGTGCTATCCAGAAATAGCCAAAATGGATATTTCTACCAAAATGGATATTTCTACCAAGTGCATATGTCTGAAATCACCCACTCGGGACTGGCCATTGACTGCACTTGCATTTGCAGCCAGATGCGTCCACCTGGGGGATCGAGATCCCCAAAGGATGATCAGAAATAATGGCACCTGCAAATATATCCACCGCGACTCCTCCCTCGTAGCTGTTACTATTCTTAGGAAATTGATACATTTCCCCAAGGACCAAAACTCGAAACTAACATGGTAAACAGAACTCTTCCTGGTACTAGGCGAGGATGGCACTATATACCAACACGAGAATTAAACTGAAGAGAGGCCGCCTTCCACCGCGACCACATGACAAGCAATATACATTGTGCTACACCAAACGGACCGAGAACCCAAAATTTGATACTCTTCCTTGTACTTAGCGATGATGACCCAAAATACCAACCCAAGAAATGAAATCGAAAATGGATGGCCTCGAACAGTTCAACACACAGTAACAAGTGCTATCCAGAAATAGCCAAAATGGATATTTCTACCAAGTGCATATGTCTGAAATCACCCACTCGGGACTGGCCATTGACTGCACTTGCATTTGCAGCCAGATGCGTCCACCTGGGGGATCTAGATCCCCAAAGGATGATCAGAAATAATGGCACCTGCAAATATATCCACCGCGACTCCTCCCTCGTAGCTGTTAATATTCTTAGGAAATTGATACATTTCCCCAAGAACCAAAACTCGAAACTAACATGGTAAACAGAACTCTTCCTGGTACTAGGCGAGGATGGCACTATATACCAACACGAGAATTAAACTGACGAGAGGCCGCCTTCCACCGCGACCACATGACAAGCAATATACATTATGCTACACCAAACGGACCGAGAACCCAAAATTTGATACTCTTCCTTGTACTTAGAGATGATGGCACAAAATACCAACCCAAGAAAAAAAATCGAAAATGGATGGCCTCAAACAGTTCAACACACAGTAACAAGTACTATCCAGAAATAGCCAAAATGGATATTTCTACCGAGTGCATATGTCTGAAATCACCCACTCGGGACTGGCCATTGACTGCACTTGCATTTGCAGCCAGATGCGTCTACCTGGGGGATCGAGATCCCCAAAGGATGATCAGAAATAATGGCACCTGCAAATATGTCCACCGCGACTCCTCCCTCGTAGCTGTTACTATTCTTAGGAAATTGATACATTTCCCCAAGAACCAAAACTCGAAACTAACATGGTAAACAGAACTCTTACTGGTACTAGGCGAGGATGGCACTATATACCAACACGAGAATTAAACTGAAGAGAGGCCGCCATCCACCGCGACCACATGACAAGGAATATACATTGTGCTACACCAAACGGACCGAGAACCCAAAATTTGATACTCTTCCTTGTACTTAGCGATGATGACCCAAAATACCAACCCAAGAAATGAAATCGAAAATGGATGGCCTCGAACAGTTCAACACACAGTAACAAGTGCTATCCAGAAATAGCCAAAATGGATATTTCTACCAAAATGGATATTTCTACCAAGTGCATATGTCTGAAATCACCCACTCGGGACTGGCCATTGACTGCACTTGCATTTGCAGCCAGATGCGTCCACCTGGGGGATCGAGATCCCCAAAGGATGATCAGAAATAATGGCACCTGCAAATATATCCACCGCGACTCCTCCCTCGTAGCTGTTACTATTCTTAGGAAATTGATACATTTCCCCAAAACCAAAACTCGAAACTAACATGGTAAACAGAACTCTTCCTGGTACTAGGCGAGGATGGCACTATATACCAACACGAGAATTAAACTGAAGAGAGGCCGCCTTCCACCGCGACCACATGGCAAGCAATATACATTGTGCTACACCAAACGGACCGAGAACCCAAAATTTGATACTCTTCCTTGTACTTAGTGATGATGACCCAAAATACCGAGCCAAGAAATAAAATCGAAAATGAATGGCCTCAGCCAGTTCAACACACAGTAACAAGTGCTATCCAGAAATAGCCAAAATGGATATTTCTACCAAGTGCATATGTCTGAAATCACCCACTCGGGACTGGCCATTGACTGCACTTGCATTTGCAGCCAGATGCGTCCACCTGGGGGATCGAGATCCCCAAAGGATGATCAGAAATAATGGCACCTGCAAATATATCCACCGCGACTCCTCCCTCGTAGCTGTTACTATTCTTAGGAAATTGATACATTTCCCCAAAAACCAAAACTCGAAACTAACATGGTAAACAGAACTCTTCCTGGTACTAGGCGAGGATGGCACTATATACCAACACGAGAATTAAACTGAAGAGAGGCCGCCTTCCACCGCGACCACATGACAAGCAATATACATTGTGCTACACCAAACGGACCGAGAACCCAAAATTTGATACTCTTCCTTGTACTTAGCGATGATGACCCAAAATACCAACCCAAGAAATAAAATCGAAAATGGATGGCCTCGAACAGTTCAACACACAGTAACAAGTGCTATCCAGAAATAGCCAAAATGGATATTTCTACCAAGTGCATATGTCTGAAATCACCCACTCGGGACTGGCCATTGACTGCACTTGCATTTGCAGCCAGATGCGTCCACCTGGGGGATCGAGATCCCCAAAGGATGATCAGAAATAATGGCACCTGCAAATATATCCACCGCGACTCCTCCCTCGTAGCTGTTACTATTCTTAGGAAATTGATACATTTCCCCAAAAACCAAAACTCGAAACTAACATGGTAAACAGAACTCTTCCTGGTACTAGGCGAGGATGGCACTATATACCAACACGAGAATTAAACTGAAGAGAGGCCGCCTTCCACCGCGACCACATGACAAGCAATATACATTGTGCTACACCAAACGGACCGAGAACCCAAAATTTGATACTCTTCCTTGTACTTAGAGATGATGGCACAAAATACCAACCCAAGAAAAAAATCGAAAATGGATGGCCTCAAACAGTTCAACACACAGTAACAAGTGCTATCCAGAAATAGCCAAAATGGATATTTCTACCGAGTGCATATGTCTGAAATCACCCACTCGGGACTGGCCATTGACTGCACTTGCATTTGCAGCCAGATGCGTCCACCTGGGGGATCGAGATCCCCAAAGGATGATCAGAAATAATGGCACCTGCAAATATATCCACCGCGACTCCTCCCTCGTAGCTGTTACTATTCTTAGGAAATTGATACATTTCCCCAAGAACCAAAACTCGAAACTAACATGGTAAACAGAACTCTTCCTGGTACTAGGCGAGGATGGCACTATATACCAACACGAGAATTAAACTGAAGAGAGGCCGCCTTCCACCGCGACCACATGACAAGGAATATACATTGTGCTACACCAAACGGACCGAGAACCCAAAATTTGATACTCTTCCTTGTACTTAGCGATGATGACCCAAAATACCAACCCAAGAAATGAAATCGAAAATGGATGGCCTCGAACAGTTCAACACACAGTAACAAGTGCTATCCAGAAATAGCCAAAATGGATATTTCTACCAAAATGGATATTTCTACCAAGTGCATATGTCTGAAATCACCCACTCGGGACTGGCCATTGACTGCACTTGCATTTGCAGCCAGATGCGTCCACCTGGGGGATCGAGATCCCCAAAGGATGATCAGAAATAATGGCACCTGCAAATATATCCACCGCGACTCCTCCCTCGTAGCTGTTACTATTCTTAGGAAATTGATACATTTCCCCAAAAACCAAAACTCGAAACTAACATGGTAAACAGAACTCTTCCTGGTACTAGGCGAGGATGGCACTATATACCAACACGAGAATTAAACTGAAGAGAGGCCGCCTTCCACCGCGACCACATGACAAGCAATATACATTGTGCTACACCAAACGGACCGAGAACCCAAAATTTGATACTCTTCCTTGTACTTAGCGATGATGACCCAAAATACCAACCCAAGAAATAAAATCGAAAATGGATGGCCTCGAACAGTTCAACACACAGTAACAAGTGCTATCCAGAAATAGCCAAAATGGATATTTCTACCAAGTGCATATGTCTGAAATCACCCACTCGGGACTGGCCATTGACTGCACTTGCATTTGCAGCCAGATGCGTCCACCTGGGGGATCGAGATCCCCAAAGGATGATCAGAAATAATGGCACCTGCAAATATATCCACCGCGACTCCTCCCTCGTAGCTGTTACTATTCTTAGGAAATTGATACATTTCCCCAAGAACCAAAACTCGAAACTAACATGGTAAACAGAACTCTTCCTGGTACTAGGCGAGGATGGCACTATATACCAACACGAGAATTAAACTGACGAGAGGCCGCCTTCCACCGCGACCACATGACAAGCAATATACATTGTGCTACACCAAACGGACCGAGAACCCAAAATTTGATACTCTTCCTTGTACTTAGAGATGATGGCACAAAATACCAACCCAAGAAAAAAAATCGAAAATGGATGGCCTCAAACAGTTCAACACACAGTAACAAGTGCTATCCAGAAATAGCCAAAATGGATATTTCTACCGAGTGCATATGTCTGAAATCACCCACTCGGGACTGGCCATTGACTGCACTTGCATTTGCAGCCAGATGCGTCCACCTGGGGGATCGAGATCCCCAAAGGATGATCAGAAATAATGGCACCTGCAAATATATCCACCGCGACTCCTCCCTCGTAGCTGTTACTATTCTTAGGAAATTGATACATTTCCCCAAGGACCAAAACTCGAAACTAACATGGTAAACAGAACTCTTCCTGGTACTAGGCGAGGATGGCACTATATACCAACACGAGAATTAAACTGAAGAGAGGCCGCCTTCCACCGCGACCACATGACAAGCAATATACATTGTGCTACACCAAACGGACCGAGAACCCAAAATTTGATACTCTTCCTTGTACTTAGCGATGATGACCCAAAATACCAACCCAAGAAATGAAATCGAAAATGGATGGCCTCGAACAGTTCAACACACAGTAACAAGTGCTATCCAGAAATAGCCAAAATGGATATTTCTACCAAGTGCATATGTCTGAAATCACCCACTCGGGACTGGCCATTGACTGCTCTTGCATTTGCAGCCAGATGCGTCCACCTGGGGGATCTAGATCCCCAAAGGATGATCAGAAATAATGGCACCTGCAAATATATCCACCGCGACTCCTCCCTCGTAGCTGTTACTATTCTTAGGAAATTGATACATTTCCCCAAGAACCAAAACTCGAAACTAACATGGTAAACAGAACTCTTCCTGGTACTAGGCGAGGATGGCACTATATACCAACACGAGAATTAAACTGACGAGAGGCCGCCTTCCACCGCGACCACATGACAAGCAATATACATTATGCTACACCAAACGGACCGAGAACCCAAAATTTGATACTCTTCCTTGTACTTAGAGATGATGGCACAAAATACCAACCCAAGAAAAAAAATCGAAAATGGATGGCCTCAAACAGTTCAACACACAGTAACAAGTGCTATCCAGAAATAGCCAAAATGGATATTTCTACCGAGTGCATATGTCTGAAATCACCCACTCGGGACTGGCCATTGACTGCACTTGCATTTGCAGCCAGATGCGTCCACCTGGAGGATCGAGATCCCCAAAGGATGATCAGAAATAATGGCACCTGCAAATATGTCCACCGCGACTCCTCCCTCGTAGCTGTTACTATTCTTAGGAAATTGATACATTTCCCCAAAAACCAAAACTCGAAACTAACATGGTAAACAGAACTCTTCCTGGTACTAGGCGAGGATGGCACTATATACCAACACGAGAATTAAACTGAAGAGAGGCCGCCTTCCACCGCGACCACATGACAAGGAATATACATTGTGCTACACCAAACGGACCGAGAACCCAAAATTTGATACTCTTCCTTGTACTTAGCGATGATGACCCAAAATACCAACCCAAGAAATGAAATCGAAAATGGATGGCCTCGAACAGTTCAACACACAGTAACAAGTGCTATCCAGAAATAGCCAAAATGGATATTTCTACCAAAATGGATATTTCTACCAAGTGCATATGTCTGAAATCACCCACTCGGGACTGGCCATTGACTGCACTTGCATTTGCAGCCAGATGCGTCCACCTGGGGGATCGAGATCCCCAAAGGATGATCAGAAATAATGGCACCTGCAAATATATCCACCGCGACTCCTCCCTCGTAGCTGTTACTATTCTTAGGAAATTGATACATTTCCCCAAGGACCAAAACTCGAAACTAACATGGTAAACAGAACTCTTCCTGGTACTAGGCGAGGATGGCACTATATACCAACACGAGAATTAAACTGAAGAGAGGCCGCCTTCCACCGCGACCACATGACAAGCAATATACATTGTGCTACACCAAACGGACCGAGAACCCAAAATTTGATACTCTTCCTTGTACTTAGCGATGATGACCCAAAATACCAACCCAAGAAATAAAATCGAAAATGGATGGCCTCGAACAGTTCAACACACAGTAACAAGTGCTATCCAGAAATAGCCAAAATGGATATTTCTACCAAGTGCATATGTCTGAAATCACCCACTCGGGACTGGCCATTGACTGCACTTGCATTTGCAGCCAGATGCGTCCACCTGGGGGATCGAGATCCCCAAAGGATGATCAGAAATAATGGCACCTGCAAATATATCCACCGCGACTCCTCCCTCGTAGCTGTTACTATTCTTAGGAAATTGATACATTTCCCCAAGGACCAAAACTCGAAACTAACATGGTAAACAGAACTCTTCCTGGTACTAGGCGAGGATGGCACTATATACCAACACGAGAATTAAACTGAAGAGAGGCCGCCTTCCACCGCGACCACATGACATGGAATATACATTGTGCTACACCAAACGGACCGAGAACCCAAAATTTGATACTCTTCCTTGTACTTAGAGATGATGGCACAAAATACCAACCCAAGAAATAAAATCGAAAATGGATGGCCTCAAACAGTTCAACACACAGTAACAAGTGCTATCCAGAAATAGCCAAAATGGATATTTCTACCGAGTGCATATGTCTGAAATCACCCACTCGGGACTGGCCATTGACTGCACTTGCATTTGCAGCCAGATGCGTCCACCTGGGGGATCGAGATCCCCAAAGGATGATCAGAAATAATGGCACCTGCAAATATATCCACCGCGACTCCTCCCTCGTAGCTGTTACTATTCTTAGGAAATTGATACATTTCCCCAAAAACCAAAACTCGAAACTAACATGGTAAACAGAACTCTTACTGGTACTAGGCGAGGATGGCACTATATACCAACACGAGAATTAAACTGAAGAGAGGCCGCCTTCCACCGCGACCACATGACATGGAATATACATTGTGCTACACCAAACGGACCGAGAACCCAAAATTTGATACTCTTCCTTGTACTTAGCGATGATGACCCAAAATACCAACCCAAGAAATGAAATCGAAAATGGATGGCCTCGAACAGTTCAACACACAGTAACAAGTGCTATCCAGAAATAGCCCAAATGGATATTTCTACCAAGTGCATATGTCTGAAATCACCCACTCCGGACTGGCCATTGACTGCACTTGCATTTGCAGCCAGATGCGTCCACCTGGGGGATCGAGATCCCCAAAGGATGATCAGAAATAATGGCACCTGCAAATATATCCACCGCGACTCTATACATTGTGCTACACCAAACGGACCGAGAACCCAAAATTTGATACTCTTCCTTGTACTTAGCGATGATGACCCAAAATACCAACCCAAGAAACAAAATCGAAAATGGATGGCCTCGAACAGTTCAACACACAGTAACAAGTGCTATCCAGAAATAGCCAAAATGGATATTTCTACCAAGTGCATATGTCTGAAATCACCCACTCGGGACTGGCCATTGACTGCACTTGCATTTGCAGCCAGATGCGTCCACCTGGGGGATCGAGATCCCCAAAGGATGATCAGAAATAATGGCACCTGCAAATATATCCACCGCGACTCCTCCCTCGTAGCTGTTACTATTCTTAGGAAATTGATACATTTCCCCAAAAACCAAAATTCGAAACTAACATGGTAAACAGAACTCTTCCTGGTACTAGGCGAGGATGGCACTATATACCAACACGAGAATTAAACTGAAGAGAGGCCGCCTTCCACCGCGACCACATGACTGGCAATATACATTGTGCTACACCAAACGGACCGAGAACCCAAAATTTGATACTCTTCCTTGTACTTAGAGATGATGGCACAAAATACCAACCCAAGAAATAAAATCGAAAATGGATGGCCTCAAACAGTTCAACACACAGTAACAAGTGCTATCCAGAAATAGCCAAAATGGATATTTCTACCGAGTGCATATGTCTGAAATCACCCACTCGGGACTGGCCATTGACTGCACTTGCATTTGCAGCCAGATGCGTCCACCTGGGGGATCGAGATCCCCAAAGGATGATCAGAAATAATGGCCCCTGCAAATATATCCACCGCGACTCTTCCCTTGTAGCTGTTACTATTCTTAGGAAATTGATACATTTCCCCAAAAACCAAAATTCGAAACTAACATGGTAAACAGAACTCTTCCTGGTACTAGGCGAGGATGGCACTATATACCAACACGAGAATTAAACTGAAGAGAGGCCGCCTTCCACCGCGACCACATGACTGGCAATATACATTGTGCTACACCAAACGGACCGAGAACCCAAAATTTGATACTCTTCCTTGTACTTAGCGATGATGACCCAAAATACCAACCCAAGAAATAAAATCGAAAATGGATGGCCTCAAACAGTTCAACACACCGTAACAAGTGCTATCCAGAAATAGCCAAAATGGATATTTCTACCAAGTGCATATGTCTGAAATCACCCACTCGGGACTGGCCATTGACTGCACTTGCATTTGCAGCCAGATGCGTCCACCTGGGGGATCGAGATCCCCAAAGGATGATCAGAAATAATGGCCCCTGCAAATATATCCACCGCGACTCCTCCCTTGTAGCTGTTACTATTCTTAGGAAATTGATACATTTCCCCAAAAACCAAAATTCGAAACTAACATGGTAAACAGAACTCTTCCTGGTACTAGGCGAGGATGGCACTATATACCAACACGAGACTGGCAATATACATTGTGCTACACCAAACGGACCGAGAACCCAAAATTTGATACTCTTCCTTGTACTTAGTGATGATGACCAAAAATACCGAGCCAAGAAATAAAATCGAAAATGAATGGCCTCGGCCAGTTCAACACACAGTAACAAGTGCTATCCAGAAATAGCCAAAATGGATATTTCTACCGAGTGCATATGTCTGAAATCACCCACTCGGGACTGGCCATTGACTGCACTTGCATTTGCAGCCAGATGCGTCCACCTGGGGGATCGAGATCCCCAAAGGATGATCAGAAATAATGGCCCCTGCAAATATATCCACCGCGACTCCTCCCTTATAGCCGTTACTATTCTTAGGAAATTGATACATTTCCCCAAAAATGAAAATTCGAAACTAACATGGTAAACAGAACTCTTCCTGGTACTAGGCGAGGATGGCACTATATACCAACACGAGAATTAAACTGAAGAGAGGCCGCCTTCCACCGCGACCACATGACTGGAGATATACATTGTGCTACACCAAACGGACCGAGAACCCCAAATTTGATACTCTTCCTTGTACTTAGTGATGATGACCCAAAATACCGAGCCAAGAAATAAAATCGAAAATGAATGGCCTCAGCCAGTTCAACACACAGTAACAAGTGCTATCCAGAAATAGCCAAAATGGATATTTCTACCGAGTGCATATGTCTGAAATCACCCACTCGGGACTGGCCATTGACTGCACTTGCATTTGCAGCCAGATGCGTCCACCTGGGGGATCGAGATCCCCAAAGGATGATCAGAAATAATGGCCCCTGCAAATATATCCACCGCGACTCCTCCCTTGTAGCTGTTACTATTCTTAGGAAATTGATACATTTCCCCAAAAACCAAAATTCGAAACTAACATGGTAAACAGAACTCTTCCTGGTACTAGGCGAGGATGGCACTATATACCAACACGAGACTGGCAATATACATTGTGCTACACCAAACGGACCGAGAACTCAAAATTTGATACTCTTCCTTGTACTTAGTGATGATGACCCAAAATACCGAGCCAAGAAATAAAATCGAAAATGAATGGCCTCAGCCAGTTCAACACACAGTAACAAGTGCTATCCAGAAATAGCCAAAATGGATATTTCTACCAAGTGCATATGTCTGAAATCACCCACTCGGGACTGGCCATTGACTGCACTTGCATTTGCAGCCAGATGCGTCCACCTGGGGGATCGAGATCCCCAAAGGATGATCAGAAATAATGGCACCTGCAAATATATCCACCGCGACTCCTCCCTCGTAGCTGTTACTATTCTTAGGAAATTGATACATTTCCCCAAAAACCAAAACTCGAAACTAACATGGTAAACAGAACTCTTCCTGGTACTAGGCGAGGATGGCACTATATACCAACACGAGAATTAAACTGAAGAGAGGCCGCCTTCCACCGCGACCACATGACAAGCAATATACATTGTGCTACACCAAACGGACCGAGAACCGAAAATTTGATACTCTTCCTTGTACTTAGCGATGATGACCCAAAATACCAACCCAAGAAATAAAATCGAAAATGAATGGCCTCAGCCAGTTCAACACACCGTAACAAGTGCTATCCAGAAATAGCCAAAATGGATATTTCGACCGAGTGCATATGTCTGAAATCACCCACTCGGGACTGGCCATTGACTGCACTTGCATTTGCAGCCAGATGCGTCCACCTGGGGGATCGAGATCCCCAAAGGATGATCAGAAATAATGTCACCTGCAAATATATCCACCGCGACTCTTCCCTTGTAGCTGTTACTATTCTTAGGAAATTGATACATTTCCTCAAAAACCAAAATTCGAAACTAACATGGTAAACAGAACTCTTCCTGGTACTAGGCGAGGATGGCACTATATACCAACACGAGAATTAAACTGAAGAGAGGCCGCCTTCCACCGCGACCACATGACTGGCAATATACATTGTGCTACACCAAACGGACCGAGAACCCAAAATTTGATACTCTTCCTTGTACTTAGCGATGATGACCCAAAATACCAACCCAAGAAATAAAATCGAAAATGAATGGCCTCAGCCAGTTCAACACACCGTAACAAGTGCTATCCAGAAATAGCCAAAATGGATATTTCTACCAAGTGCATATGTCTGAAATCACCCACTCGGGACTGGCCATTGACTGCACTTGCATTTGCAGCCAGATGCGTCCACCTGGGGGATCGAGATCCCCAAAGGATGATCAGAAATAAAGGCCCCTGCAAATATATCCACCGCGACTCCTCCCTTGTAGCTGTTACTAAATTTATGAAATTGATACATTTCCCCAAAATCCAAAATTCGAAACTAACATGGTAAACAAAACTCGTCCTGGTACTAGGCGAGGATGGCACTATATACCAACACGAGAATTAAACAGAAGAGAGGCCGCCTTCCACCGCGACCACATGACTGGCAATATTCATTGTGCTACACCAAACGGACCGAGAACCGAAAATTTGATACTCTTCCTTGTACTTAGCGATGATGACCCAAAATACCAACCCAAGAAATAAAATCGAAAATGAATGGCCTCAGCCAGTTCAACACACCGTAACAAGTGCTATCCAGAAATAGCCAAAATGGATATTTCTACCGAGTGCATATGTCTGAAATCACCCACTCGGGACTGGCCATTGACTGCACTTGCATTTGCAGCCAGATGCGTCCACCTGGGGGATCGAGATCCCCAAAGGATGATCAGAAATAATGTCACCTGCAAATATATCCACCGCGACTCTTCCCTTGTAGCTGTTACTATTCTTAGGAAATTGATACATTTCCTCAAAAACCAAAATTCGAAACTAACATGGTAAACAGAACTCTTCCTGGTACTAGGCGAGGATGGCACTATATACCAACACGAGAATTAAACTGAAGAGAGGCCGCCTTCCACCGCGACCACATGACAAGCAATATACATTGTGCTACACCAAACGGACCGAGAACCCAAAATTTGATACTCTTCCTTGTACTTAGCGATGATGACCCAAAATACCAACCCAAGAAATAAAATCGAAAATGGATGGCCTCGAACAGTTCAACACACAGTAACAAGTGCTATCCAGAAATAGCCAAAATGGATATTTCTACCAAGTGCATATGTCTGAAATCACCCACTCGGGACTGGCCATTGACTGCACTTGCATTTGCAGCCAGATGCGTCCACCTGGGGGATCGAGATCCCCAAAGGATGATCAGAAATAATGGCCCCTGCAAATATATCCACCGCGACTCCTCCCTCGTAGCTGTTACTATTCTTAGGAAATTGATACATTTCCCCAAAAACCAAAACTCGAAACTAACATGGTAAACAGAACTCTTCCTGGTACTAGGCGAGGATGGCACTATATACCAACACGAGAATTAAACTGAAGAGAGGCCGCCTTCCCCCGCGACCACATGACAAGCAATATACATTGTGCTACACCAAACGGACCGAGAACCCAAAATTTGATACTCTTCCTTGTACTTAGAGATGATGACCACAAAATACCAACCCAAGAAAAAAAATCGAAAATGGATGGCCTCAAACAGTTCAACACACAGTAACAAGTGCTATCCAGAAATAGCCAAAATGGATATTTCTACCGAGTGCATATGTCTGAAATCACCCACTCGGGACTGGCCATTGACTGCACTTGCATTTGCAGCCAGATGCGTCCACCTGGGGGATCGAGATCCCCAAAGGATGATCAGAAATAATGGCACCTGCAAATATATCCACCGCGACTCCTCCCTCGTAGCTGTTACTATTCTTAGGAAATTGATACATTTCCCCAAAAACCAAAATTCGAAACTAACATGGTAAACAGAACTCTTCCTGGTACTAGGCGAGGATGGCACTATATACCAACACGAGACTGGCAATATACATTGTGCTACACCAAACGGACCGAGAACCCAAAATTTGATACGCTTCCTTGTACTTAGTGATGATGACCCAAAATACCGAGCCAAGAAATAAATTCGAAAATGAATGGCCTCAGCCAGTTCAACACACAGTAACAAGTGCTATCCAGAAATAGCCAAAATGGATATTTCTACCAAGTGCATATGTCTGAAATCACCCACTCGGGACTGGCCATTGACTGCACTTGCATTTGCAGCCAGATGCGTCCACCTGGGGGATCGAGATCCCCAAAGGATGATCAGAAATAATGGCACCTGCAAATATGTCCACCGCGACTTCTCCCTCGTAGCTGTTACTATTCTTAGGAAATTGATACATTTCCCCAAGAACCAAAACTCGAAACTAACATGGTAAACAGAACTCTTCCTGGTACTAGGCGAGGATGGCACTATATACCAACACGAGAATTAAACTGAAGAGAGGCCGCCTTCCACCGCGACCACATGACAAGCAATATACATTGTGCTACACCAAACGGACCGAGAACCCAAAATTTGATACTCTTCCTTGTACTTAGCGATGATGACCCAAAATTCCAACCCAAGAAATGAAATCGAAAATGGATGGCCTCGAACAGTTCAACACACAGTAACAAGTGCTATCCAGAAATAGCCAAAATGGATATTTCTACCAAGTGCATATGTCTGAAATCACCCACTCGGGACTGGCCATTGACTGCACTTGCATTTGCAGCCAGATGCGTCCACCTGGGGGATCGAGATCCCCAAAGGATGATCAGAAATAATGGCACCTGCAAATATATCCACCGCGACTCCTCCCTCGTAGCTGTTACTATTCTTAGGAAATTGATACATTTCCCCAAAACCAAAACTCGAAACTAACATGGTAAACAGAACTCTTTCTGGTACTAGGCGAGGATGGCACTATATACCAACACGAGAATTAAACTGAAGAGAGGCCGCCTTCCACCGCGACCACATGACAAGCAATATACATTGTGCTACACCAAACGGACCGAGAACCCAAAATTTGATACTCTTCCTTGTACTTAGAGATGATGGCACAAAATACCAACCCAAGAAATGAAATCGAAAATGGATGGCCTCGAACAGTTCAACACACAGTAACAAGTGCTATCCAGAAATAGCCAAAATGGATATTTCTACCAAGTGCATATGTCTGAAATCACCCACTCGGGACTGGCCATTGACTGCACTTGCATTTGCAGCCAGATGCGTCCACCTGGGGGATCGAGATCCCCAAAGGATGATCAGAAATAATGGCACCTGCAAATATATCCACCGCGACTCTTCCCTTGTAGCTGTTACTATTCTTAGGAAATTGATACATTTCCCCAAAAACCAAAATTCGAAACTAACATGGTAAACAGAACTCTTCCTGGTACTAGGCGAGGATGGCACTATATACCAACACGAGAATTAAACTGAAGAGAGGCCGCCTTCCACCGCGACCACATGACAAGCAATATACATTGTGCTACACCAAACGGACCGAGAACCCAAAATTTGATACTCTTCCTTGTACTTAGCGATGATGACCCAAAATACCAACCCAAGAAATAAAATCGAAAATGGATGGCCTCGAACAGTTCAACACACAGTAACAAGTGCTATCCAGAAATAGCCAAAATGGATATTTCTACCAAGTGCATATGTCTGAAATCACCCACTCGGGACTGGCCATTGACTGCACTTGCATTTGCAGCCAGATGCGTCCACCTGGGGGATCGAGATCCCCAAAGGATGATCAGAAATAATGGCACCTGCAAATATATCCACCGCGACTCCTCCCTCGTAGCTGTTACTATTCTTAGGAAATTGATACATTTCCCCAAAAACCAAAACTCGAAACTAACATGGTAAACAGAACTCTTCCTGGTACTAGGCGAGGATGGCACTATATACCAACACGAGAATTAAACTGAAGAGAGGCCGCCTTCCACCGCGACCACATGACAAGCAATATACATTGTGCTACACCAAACGGACCGAGAACCCAAAATTTGATACTCTTCCTTGTACTTAGCGATGATGACCCAAAATACCAACCCAAGAAATGAAATCGAAAATGGATGGCCTCGAACAGTTCAACACACAGTAACAAGTGCTATCCAGAAATAGCCAAAATGGATATTTCTACCAAGTGCATATGTCTGAAATCACCCACTCGGGACTGGCCATTGACTGCACTTGCATTTGCAGCCAGATGCGTCCACCTGGGGGATCGAGATCCCCAAAGGATGATCAGAAATAATGGCACCTGCAAATATATCCACCGCGACTCTTCCCTTGTAGCTGTTACTATTCTTAGGAAATTGATACATTTCCCCAAAAACCAAAATTCGAAACTAACATGGTAAACAGAACTCTTCCTGGTACTAGGCGAGGATGGCACTATATACCAACACGAGAATTAAACTGAAGAGAGGCCGCCTTCCACCGCGACCACATGACAAGCAATATACATTGTGCTACACCAAACGGACCGAGAACCCAAAATTTGATACTCTTCCTTGTACTTAGCGATGATGACCCAAAATACCAACCCAAGAAATGAAATCGAAAATGGATGGCCTCGAACAGTTCAACACACAGTAACAAGTGCTATCCAGAAATAGCCAAAATGGATATTTCTACCAAGTGCATATGTCTGAAATCACCCACTCGGGACTGGCCATTGACTGCACTTGCATTTGCAGCCAGATGCGTCCACCTGGGGGATCGAGATCCCCAAAGGATGATCAGAAATAATGGCACCTGCAAATATATCCACCGCGACTCCTCCCTCGTAGCTGTTACTATTCTTAGGAAATTGATACATTTCCCCAAAAACCAAAACTCGAAACTAACATGGTAAACAGAACTCTTCCTGGTACTAGGCGAGGATGGCACTATATACCAACACGAGAATTAAACTGAAGAGAGGCCGCCTTCCCCCGCGACCACATGACAAGCAATATACATTGTGCTACACCAAACGGACCGAGAACCCAAAATTTGATACTCTTCCTTGTACTTAGAGATGATGGCACAAAATACCAACCCAAGAAAAAAAATCGAAAATGGATGGCCTCAAACAGTTCAACACACAGTAACAAGTGCTATCCAGAAATAGCCAAAATGGATATTTCTACCGAGTGCATATGTCTGAAATCACCCACTCGGGACTGGCCATTGACTGCACTTGCATTTGCAGCCAGATGCGTCCACCTGGGGGATCGAGATCCCCAAAGGATGATCAGAAATAATGGCACCTGCAAATATATCCACCGCGACTCCTCTCTCGTAGCTGTTACTATTCTTAGGAAATTGATACATTTCCCCAAAAACCAAAATTCGAAACTAACATGGTAAACAGAACTCTTCCTGGTACTAGGCGAGGATGGCACTATATACCAACACGAGACTGGCAATATACATTGTGCTACACCAAACGGACCGAGAACCCAAAATTTGATACTCTTCCTTGTACTTAGTGATGATGACCCAAAATACCGAGCCAAGAAATAAAATCGAAAATGAATGGCCTCAGCCAGTTCAACACACAGTAACAAGTGCTATCCAGAAATAGCCAAAATGGATATTTCTACCAAGTGCATATGTCTGAAATCACCCACTCGGGACTGGCCATTGACTGCACTTGCATTTGCAGCCAGATGCGTCCACCTGGGGGATCGAGATCCCCAAAGGATGATCAGAAATAATGGCACCTGCAAATATATCCACCGCGACTCTCCCTCGTAGCTGTTACTATTCTTAGGAAATTGATACATTTCCCCAAGAACCAAAACTCGAAACTAACATGGTAAACAGAACTCTTCCTGGTACTAGGCGAGGATGGCACTATATACCAACACGAGAATTAAACTGAAGAGAGGCCGCCTTCCACCGCGACCACATGACAAGCAATATACATTGTGCTACACCAAACGGACCGAGAACCCAAAATTTGATACTCTTCCTTGTACTTAGCGATGATGACCCAAAATTCCAACCCAAGAAATGAAATCGAAAATGGATGGCCTCGAACAGTTCAACACACAGTAACAAGTGCTATCCAGAAATAGCCAAAATGGATATTTCTACCAAGTGCATATGTCTGAAATCACCCACTCGGGACTGGCCATTGACTGCACTTGCATTTGCAGCCAGATGCGTCCACCTGGGGGATCGAGATCCCCAAAGGATGATCAGAAATAATGGCACCTGCAAATATATCCACCGCGACTCCTCCCTCGTAGCTGTTACTATTCTTAGGAAATTGATACATTTCCCCAAGAACCAAAACTCGCAACTAACATGGTAAACAGAACTTTTCCTGGTACTAGGCGAGGATGTCACTATATACCAACACGAGAATTAAACTGAAGAGAGGCCGCCTTCCACCGCGACCACATGACAAGCAATATACATTGTGCTACACCAAACGGACCGAGAACCCAAAATTTGATACTCTTCCTTGTACTTAGAGATGATGGCACAAAATACCAACCCAAGAAATGAAATCGAAAATGGATGGCCTCGAACAGTTCAACACACAGTAACAAGTGCTATCCAGAAATAGCCAAAATGGATATTTCTACCAAGTGCATATGTCTGAAATCACCCACTCGGGACTGGCCATTGACTGCACTTGCATTTGCAGCCAGATGCGTCCTCCTGGGGGATCGAGATCCCCAAAGGATGATCAGAAATAATGGCACCTGCAAATATATCCACCGCGACTCTTCCCTTGTAGCTGTTACTATTCTTAGGAAATTGATACATTTCCCCAAAAACCAAAATTCGAAACTAACATGGTAAACAGAACTCTTCTTGGTACTAGGCGAGGATGTCACTATATACCAACACGAGAATTAAACTGAAGAGAGGCCGCCTTCCACCGCGACCACATGACAAGCAATATACATTGTGCTACACCAAACGGACCGAGAACCCAAAATTTGATACTCTTCCTTGTACTTAGCGATGATGCCCCAACATACCAACCCAAGAAATGAAATCGAAAATGGATGGCCTCGAACAGTTCAACACACAGTAACAAGTGCTATCCAGAAATTGCCAAAATGGATATTTCTACCAAGTGCATATGTCTGAAATCACCCACTCGGGACTGGCCATTGACTGCACTTGCATTTGCAGCCAGATGCGTCCACCTGGGGGATCGAGATCCCCAAAGGATGATCAGAAATAATGGCACCTGCAAATATGTCCACCGCGACTTCTCCCTCGTAGCTGTTACTATTCTTAGGAAATTGATACATTTCCCCAACCACCAAAACTCGAAACTAACATGGTAAACAGAACTCTTCCTGGTACTAGGCGAGGATGGCACTATATACCAACACGAGAATTAAACTGAAGAGAGGCCGCCTTCCACCGCGACCACATGACAAGCAATATACATTGTGCTACACCAAACGGACCGAGAACCGAAAATTTGATACTCTTCCTTGTACTTAGCGATGATGACCCAAAATACCAACCCAAGAAATAAAATCGAAAATGAATGGCCTCAGCCAGTTCAACACACCGTAACAAGTGCTATCCAGAAATAGCCAAAATGGATATTTCGACCGAGTGCATATGTCTGAAATCACCCACTCGGGACTGGCCATTGACTGCACTTGCATTTGCAGCCAGATGCGTCCACCTGGGGGATCGAGATCCCCAAAGGATGATCAGAAATAATGTCACCTGCAAATATATCCACCGCGACTCTTCCCTTGTAGCTGTTACTATTCTTAGGAAATTGATACATTTCCTCAAAAACCAAAATTCGAAACTAACATGGTAAACAGAACTCTTCCTGGTACTAGGCGAGGATGGCACTATATACCAACACGAGAATTAAACTGAAGAGAGGCCGCCTTCCACCGCGACCACATGACTGGCAATATTCATTGTGCTACACCAAACGGACCGAGAACCCAAAATTTGATACTCTTCCTTGTACTTAGCGATGATGACCCAAAATACCAACCCAAGAAATAAAATCGAAAATGAATGGCCTCAGCCAGTTCAACACACCGTAACAAGTGCTATCCAGAAATAGCCAAAATGGATATTTCTACCAAGTGCATATGTCTGAAATCACCCACTCGGGACTGGCCATTGACTGCACTTGCATTTGCAGCCAGATGCGTCCACCTGGGGGATCGAGATCCCCAAAGGATGATCAGAAATAAAGGCCCCTGCAAATATATCCACTGCGACTCCTCCCTTGTAGCTGTTACTAAATTTATGAAATTGATACATTTCCCCAAAAACCAAAATTCGAAACTAACATGGTAAACAAAACTCGTCCTGGTACTAGGCGAGGATGGCACTATATACCAACACGAGAATTAAACTGAAGAGAGGCCGCCTTCCACCGCGACCACATGACTGGCAATATTCATTGTGCTACACCAAACGGACCGAGAACCGAAAATTTGATACTCTTCCTTGTACTTAGCGATGATGACCCAAAATACCAACCCAAGAAATAAAATCGAAAATGAATGGCCTCAGCCAGTTCAACACACCGTAACAAGTGCTATCCAGAAATAGCCAAAATGGATATTTCTACCGAGTGCATATGTCTGAAATCACCCACTCGGGACTGGCCATTGACTGCACTTGCATTTGCAGCCAGATGCGTCCACCTGGGGGATCGAGATCCCCAAAGGATGATCAGAAATAATGTCACCTGCAAATATATCCACCGCGACTCTTCCCTTGTAGCTGTTACTATTCTTAGGAAATTGATACATTTCCCCAAAAACCAAAATTCGAAACTAACATGGTAAACAGAACTCTTCCTGGTACTAGGCGAGGATGGCACTGTATACCAACACGAGACTGGCAATATACATTGTGCTACACCAAACGGACCGAGAACCCAAAATTTGATACGCTTCCTTGTACTTAGTGATGATGACCCAAAATACCGAGCCAAGAAATAAATTCGAAAATGAATGGCCTCAGCCAGTTCAACACACAGTAACAAGTGCTATCCAGAAATAGCCAAAATGGATATTTCTACCAAGTGCATATGTCTGAAATCACCCACTCGGGACTGGCCATTGACTGCACTTGCATTTGCAGCCAGATGCGTCCACCTGGGGGATCGAGATCCCCAAAGGATGATCAGAAATAATGGCACCTGCAAATATGTCCACCGCGACTTCTCCCTCGTAGCTGTTACTATTCTTAGGAAATTGATACATTTCCCCAAAGAACCAAAACTCGAAACTAACATGGTAAACAGAACTCTTCCTGGTACTAGGCGAGGATGGCACTATATACCAACACGAGAATTAAACTGAAGAGAGGCCGCCTTCCACCGCGACCACATGACAAGCAATATACATTGTGCTACACCAAACGGACCGAGAACCCAAAATTTGATACTCTTCCTTGTACTTAGCGATGATGACCCAAAATACCAACCCAAGAAATGAAATCGAAAATGGATGGCCTCGAACAGTTCAACACACAGTAACAAGTGCTATCCAGAAATAGCCAAAATGGATATTTCTACCAAGTGCATATGTCTGAAATCACCCACTCGGGACTGGCCATTGACTGCACTTGCATTTGCAGCCAGATGCGTCCACCTGGGGGATCGAGATCCCCAAAGGATGATCAGAAATAATGGCACCTGCAAATATATCCACCGCGACTCCTCCCTCGTAGCTGTTACTATTCTTAGGAAATTGATACATTTCCCCAAAAACCAAAACTCGAAACTAACATGGTAAACAGAACTCTTCCTGGTACTAGGCGAGGATGGCACTATATACCAACACGAGAATTAAACTGAAGAGAGGCCGCCTTCCACCGCGACCACATGACAAGCAATATACATTGTGCTACACCAAACGGACCGAGAACCCAAAATTTGATACTCTTCCTTGTACTTAGAGATGATGGCACAAAATACCAACCCAAGAAATGAAATCGAAAATGGATGGCCTCGAACAGTTCAACACACAGTAACAAGTGCTATCCAGAAATAGCCAAAATGGATATTTCTACCAAGTGCATATGTCTGAAATCACCCACTCGGGACTGGCCATTGACTGCACTTGCATTTGCAGCCAGATGCGTCCTCCTGGGGGATCGAGATCCCCAAAGGATGATCAGAAATAATGGCACCTGCAAATATATCCACCGCGACTCTTCCCTTGTAGCTGTTACTATTCTTAGGAAATTGATACATTTCCCCAAAAACCAAAATTCGAAACTAACATGGTAAACAGAACTCTTCCTGGTACTAGGCGAGGATGGCACTATATACCAACACGAGAATTAAACTGAAGAGAGGCCGCCTTCCACCGCGACCACATGACAAGCAATATACATTGTGCTACACCAAACGGACCGAGAACCCAAAATTTGATACTCTTCCTTGTACTTAGCGATGATGACCCAACATACCAACCCAAGAAATGAAATCGAAAATGGATGGCCTCGAACAGTTCAACACACAGTAACAAGTGCTATCCAGAAATTGCCAAAATTGATATTTCTACCAAGTGCATATGTCTGAAATCACCCACTCGGGACTGGCCATTGACTGCACTTGCATTTGCAGCCAGATGCGTCCACCTGGGGGATCGAGATCCCCAAAGGATGATCAGAAATAATGGCACCTGCAAATATATCCACCGCGACTCCTCCCTCGTAGCTGTTACTATTCTTAGGAAATTGATACATTTCCCCAAAAACCAAAATTCGAAACTAACATGGTAAACAGAACTCTTCCTGGTACTAGGCGAGGATGGCACTATATACCAACACGAGACTGGCAATATACATTGTGCTACACCAAACGGACCGAGAACCCAAAATTTGATACTCTTCCTTGTACTTAGCGATGATGACCCAAAATACCAACCCAAGAAATAAAATCGAAAATGAATGGCCTCAGCCAGTTCAACACACAGTAACAAGTGCTATCCAGAAATAGCCAAAATGGATATTTCTACCAAGTGCATATGTCTGAAATCACCCACTCGGGACTGGCCATTGACTGCACTTGCATTTGCAGCCAGATGCGTCCACCTGGGGGATCGAGATCCCCAAAGGATGATCAGAAATAATGGCCCCTGCAAATATATCCACCGCGACTCCTCCCTCGTAGCTGTTACTATTCTTAGGAAATTGATACATTTCCCCAAAAACCAAAACTCGAAACTAACATGGTAAACAGAACTCTTCCTGGTACTAGGCGAGGATGGCACTATATACCAACACGAGAATTAAACTGAAGAGAGGCCGCCTTCCACCGCGACCACATGACAAGCAATATACATTGTGCTACACCAAACGGACCGAGAACCCAAAATTTGATACTCTTCCTTGTACTTAGCGATGATGACCCAAAATACCAACCCAAGAAATAAAATCGAAAATGGATGGCCTCAAACAGTTCAACACACAGTAACAAGTGCTATCCAGAAATAGCCAAAATGGATATTTCTACCGAGTGCATATGTCTGAAATCACCCACTCGGGACTGGCCATTGACTGCACTTGCATTTGCAGCCAGATGCGTCCACCTGGGGGATCGAGATCCCCAAAGGATGATCAGAAATAATGGCACCTGCAAATATATCCACCGCGACTCCTCCCTCGTAGCTGTTACTATTCTTAGGAAATTGATACATTTCCCCAAAAACCAAAACTCGAAACTAACATGGTAAACAGAACTCTTCCTGGTACTAGGCGAGGATGGCACTATATACCAACACGAGAATTAAACTGAAGAGAGGCCGCCTTCCACCGCGACCACATGACAAGCAATATACATTGTGCTACACCAAACGGACCGAGAACCCAAAATTTGATACTCTTCCTTGTACTTAGCGATGATGGCACAAAATACCAACCCAAGAAATAAAATCGAAAATGGATGGCCTCAAACAGTTCAACACACAGTAACAAGTGCTATCCAGAAATAGCCAAAATGGATATTTCTACCGAGTGCATATGTCTGAAATCACCCACTCGGGACTGGCCATTGACTGCACTTGCATTTGCAGCCAGATGCGTCCACCTGGGGGATCGAGATCCCCAAAGGATGATCAGAAATAATGGCACCTGCAAATATATCCACCGCGACTCCTCCCTCGTAGCTGTTACTATTCTTAGGAAATTGATACATTTCCCCAAAAACCAAAACTCGAAACTAACATGGTAAACAGAACTCTTCCTGGTACTAGGCGAGAATGGCACTATATACCAACACGAGAATTAAACTGAAGAGAGGCCGCCTTCCACCGCGACCACATGACACGCAATATACATTGTGCTACACCAAACGGACCGAGAACCCAAAATTTGATACTCTTCCTTGTACTTAGAGATGATGGCACAATATACCAACCCAAGAAAAAAAATCGAAAATGGATGGCCTCAAACAGTTCAACACACAGTAACAAGTGCTATCCAGAAATAGCCAAAATGGATATTTCTACCGAGTGCATATGTCTGAAATCACCCACTCGGGACTGGCCATTGACTGCACTTGCATTTGCAGCCGGATGCGTCCACCTGGGGGATCGAGATCCCCAAAGGATGATCAGAAATAATGGCACCTGCAAATATATCCACCGCGACTCTTCCCTTGTAGCTGTTACTATTCTTAGGAAATTGATACATTTCCCCAAAAACCAAAACTCGAAACTAACATGGTAAACAGAACTCTTCCTGGTACTAGGCGAGGATGGCACTATATACCAACACGAGAATTAAACTGAAGAGAGGCCGCCTTCCACCGCGACCACATGACTGACAATATACATTGTGCTACACCAAAACGGACAGAAAAACCAAAATGTGATACTCTTTCTGGTATGTCGCGAAGATGGCACTAGATACCAACACGAGAAATAAAATCGAAAATGGATGGCCCCCGAATGCTTCCCCTGGACAATCGTAGCGAAATGCACTGCACCAAAACTTACAAAAAACCGAATATCGTTACTCCTGCTGCCATTCAGCATGGATTGCATTATATACCGACACAAGAATGAAACTGTAAACTGGCGAGCACTCAGCTGGCCCACATGACTATCTTGGCAACATGTGCCGCACGAAAGGCGACAGGATAACAAACGTGGATAGTCCTGCTGGTAGTTAGCAACGACTTACTAAATATCAAAGCGAAAATGAAACCGAATTCCTAAATTAAAATGGAATCATACTATGCAAATTACATTCAAGACCCTTCTTTAAATACTAAAGGTACTCAGCTAGGCAAAAGAAGCCCGTGGAACTGTAATCGGGTTGTTATTTCTACAAATATTCAATTAAAACAAAGGCGGACTAAGGGAGTTAGCTGCCTGTAAGCAAACATGTTTTACTTCCTCTACGTTTAAAAAAAGTAATAAGAGCATTAAAAAAAACATTCACATTTTCGAAAAATTTCTCGTCCTCGAAAATTCCCGCTGGAAGTCAGATCCTTGTTAGCATCTAGGAAAATACGGCACTAAATCAAAATACTGCAGAACTCACCCGTTTTCTATACACAGATAGATCTAGTATAAGTCAGGTACTTTCAATTTCAAATTTCCCCTTCCGAAAACGAAATCGGCACCACTTTCTTCACGAAGCACCACTTTCTTCACGAAACACCACTTTGTTCACGAACCACCACTTTCTTCACGAACCACCACATTCTTCACGAACCACCGCTTTCTTCACGAACCACCGCTTTCTTCACGAACCACCGCTTTTCTCACGAACCACCACTTTTCCAGCGAACTTCAACGTTGACAGCCCTATTCCTGAAAATACATAAGCCCGTTAGAAATTAACGACCAAGTCTCTAAAGTAAGTTAAGGTTTAAAACTATTAACATTCAAATAAGGAACCAGGTGTTACAATTGGCATATAGGCATTATTAAGTGAAGAACGAGGAAAACGGGTCGGTCCTCATCAGAACGTTGAAATTAATGGATTGGCGCTGGGGAAGGGGATACGATATCACTAGATATGTACTCACTACACATGAAGGAAGAGTACTTTTTTATGGTGACAATAAATACCTAATAGCAACATTCTTTGAAAATTCTCATCTTTTGATCGACCTAATGAATGTTATTTTTTCTATGACTGCCGCTACTTTCATTTTCATGTCATAAAAATTTCATTATTTTGTCCAGTATACTTCCTGAGGGGAAAAAACAACCTGAAACCTACTTATGTCCTTCATACGGTAGGCTAGGCAAAACATCATACATGTAAGGTATTCAATATATTATATGTGTTACTGCCACCAAGTTTTCACTCTATTTTCCTTCAAGTGGCATTTTAGGCAAAGCATCACGTATGGAAGATATGAGTGTTATTGTCTCATACCGACACTTTCCTTCAAGTGGTGGACTACGCAAAACGTTATACATAGGAACTCTGCAGTACGCTCCAGTATAATAGCGCGCGCCTGCTGTGAAGATAGGGTCATGATTTGATACAAATGATCGACAAATCATAGATGATCAAAATTCTTTGCCGGTCGTCAACTAAAATTGATAAGTAAAAAAAGATGACTTTAGATGACCTTTATCCAATTTTTTAGTTACCTCAAAAGAATGTTTACTCGCTCCAGTCGCTTACTCTTCTGTTGCTTCCCTACTTTATATTACCATTAAAACTTCACTCCTATTCTTCCTGTTTCATTCATATTCGCTGACTATTTACTCATTAACTGATGTCTGTACAATAAACCAGTTATTTTGGCAGTAGAATAAATTTTTTTTATATAACTTTACTCTTTTCAAAATAGATGACCAGTAGACACCCTGCTTGAGGGCCGGGCCGATGATCTGTGCTTTAAATCATTTATTCAATGATCGGTTCTAAAGTATTTGTCCATTCATTTCATGTTCATAATTATCTGAATCCTGTGATTCGAATCATATTACGATCTTCAAATGTGAATTTTTTCTGTATTAATTTAGCTGTTTTACAAACGAAAATGAGTAAATAGCAATGAGAGAGTGAAAAAAGAATATATGCTGGCTCAATTGGACAAATTTAATAGTCCTTTTCAATTTATTAATACTCGTAGTTAATACTAATTTTTGTCATTTTGTTAGACAAGCATTTACTTTTCTTTATCTTTTTATTTTATGTCATGATTCTTATCTTGGTCCAGGTTTTGTCATTTTGTATTTTCATGGTTTTATTTTGCCATGACAAGATAATTTCATCATTTTGTTTGGTCACTGTGTCAAAATAGCTACATACTATACAATTTACGGGAATTTCTGCGCACAATCCTGGTCAGTGATGTTATTCTACCAAAGGTTGCATGGAAATCAATGACCTATTCATATTCTTCCGTTCTTCTTTATTTATTTTTTCAATTTCGAAAATAAATCAGTCGTACCAGGCTGAGATTATTTTCCAATCTACTGTGCGGCGGAAGCAGATAGTTAAAACGCGAAATCATGTCTTAGCATTTAAAACTAAAAATCATTATTTTTTACTCCAGAGTGAAATTTGAATTACGGAGCCCCGAGTAAACCATGGACCCGGGTGCAGAATGTGATGGCATATTTCGAAAGGAACTAAGAAACCTTTACCTCGATTTTAGGGTGCCGAATGGAGGACGAGCATGTCCAGCCGGGGGTGAAGTAAGTCACTTATCCTTCCGAAGTTTCGCAAATAGTACGTTGTTATTCGTTGCTTACGCGACGTAGACAGACCCGAGTCGCAGCAACGAGGGGAGGCGAGATACAAATTCTTTCTTTTTAAGAGTTAACTTGCATTTTTTATTCATTTGACTTTGCTTAAAATTTGAAAGATATTCGCTTATTTCCCTCGCAAACAATGTTTTTCTGTCATCAATAAACTGAAAAATGCTTTCCCCTCCCCAGTATTCAAATCTCGTTACACAGTTAATATTCCCAATCAAGTCAATTTTGCTTCCTTTCAAGAATAAGATTTTGATTCTGAAGACTAAAATCGGAAGAGGTTTCAAGTTAGCGCCCTCCCGCCCACAAAGAAAAAGAAGAAAACTTATGAATTCCGCTTTGATACATCACTGTTGTCTTTATTTGTTAACTGTATGAAAAGAAAGGATAGAAACGGGGAATCTTACGTCATTAGCGGTTTACATACACTTTCGTTAAGGGAGAAATAAGGGAAAGGAGCTTTCATATCAAATGAAGAGTAAGGGGTGTTAGGTCTTTTTTATTTTTCAATTGATGAGTTGTTCGATCACTTTTAAGTGAGTTGACCACTCACTTCATTAATGAGGCAGGCTCGTATTATTCTAGAGACTTCAAAACACAACTGACAACTCATTATCAGAGGTTGTCATCGCTTAATCATAGGTAAGAGAGTGACAGTTAACTTTGAACTTCAACTTTCCACGCCAACAACTAATTTGACTAAAAACTGAGTTACTTTGTGAAAAAATCAATATCTGTTGCATTATTTGATGTTTAAATTATAAGACCTAATAGGAAAATAAAATAAAATCAATCCGCGAGGACAGTTGCTAACATTGTGCGGACAGGCTACCAAAATTACCACCTTGTACGACTATTTGTAAATGAGATAATTATCGTAATGCCAAGAATAGGAGGAAATGGGAAAGAGGGAAGCTAAATTTTGTGGAGCGGTCAGTGCATGTATAAGACATGTAAATTCTAGACCAAAAATATTTTAAATGACTGCATTAAATCGATATTCGTTTTTTTCTTATTATTAAAGGCGGTTCGCGGTTTGAAGAAGGTTAGGGACCACTGCTCTACACACCTTCGGGGAATTTTTCCTGATATTCAATCCATTTTAGTTTTCAAATTTTTCCCAGCTAATTTTTTTTTTCTTCAGAATTTTATAATTCTCTGATCCAAGTTTCTATAACGTCGCATAAAATTATAAATGAAAAACACTGGACAAAACTCGAACTTGATTCGATTTCAGGAGACTTACACAAGCTTAAATACGAAAACTGAGTGGGATTCATAGAATACTGTAGACACCTTGGAATAATAAACCAGGAGTTAGAGCAAACATTTAAGAATGGATCCTGAGTCCAGAGTCGGCACAAGTGGGATGGGAAGTGACCGTTCTCCTCGCAATCGAGAAATTCTGAGGCTCAGTCTGAAAAATTAAATAGTTAGCGACCCAACTTGTTTGTCATAGAAAATTTTGTAACTTTTTAGTGACTCAAAAAAAAAAAGAATCGAAAAAAGTTGATTTTCTTGAGTTGAGGAAACTATGGCCCTTTTCAAGATTCAAGTTTCTGTTGTAGAGCCGAAATATAAGTCAGATATAAATCTTATGCGATATTCTAAATCAATGATTCAAAAAAAAAATCTATATTTCGAGCTTTTCGAAGGTCAGAGTAACTAGGTATATGGTCATTTTTCAAGGTTGAAATTATTCGAAATATAGGTCTCGGGACCACTATCGGGGAAGGATCCGAAATCCAATGCAATATTCGAAATCGACATTCTCAAGAACCCTCATTTCGAAAATTTGATCGAGTTTTTAAGATCGCGTGTTCATTTAGCCCTTTTCAAACTTGGAATTAGAATTTCAGGAATTAAATCTGGGGTTACAAAAAATCTAATGGGATAATCGTAAAAAGCAAAAGAAACCTTATTCGTATTTCGACACGCTCAGTTTTTCCAGTCAAGTTAATTTTGCCCATTTAGGGCCCAAAATGTAGCTTTTTAGGCCCTAATCGGGCCAGATCAAATATCGGGTGTAATATTATAGTTGTAATCAGTACCCAAGATATCACGATTTTGATATAATACCCTCTCTCATTTGAAATTCTAAGTTGGTGTTACAAGAGAAATGCTGCGCAGAGCAATTCGAAAAAGCAGAATTATCAAAATGAATGAATTTGACTCGGCAAAATTCCTGGATTATGAGAGGGTCGGGCACTGGGAACCACCTAGGCATAAAGAAAATTCAATTTTGGTGGTTTAGTAATTATGATGAAAAGTTGGTAACACTGCTGTTCGATAGAGATTCAGTCTGGTCACACTTTGCAAGGAAAAAACAAATTATACAAACTTTCTTTTTCTTCAAATTACTTAACGTTATTTTGGGCCACAAAATTCTAGAAACACAAAAATCAGAATTGAAATGATTCCTTACCTGTTATAGTTAAGAATGATGGTTCTTTTTCCTATTGAAGCGAAATTTTCTCTAGTTTTCGTTTCTGTATTTACTTTATTCGTATCCAACATAATACCAATATTTTTAATTAAATTGTTCGGAAGTCATGTTTGGACAAAAAGAACCGGGCATAAGGAACCAAATATGCGCTTGTTAATGCACATACTGTAAGCCAATCAATTTCTTTATAAGAAAACCAAAACAGTCGTTGAGGGAAAATACTAATCTCTGTTTGATTTGTAACAGCTCCGAATCGAAAAATGAAATTCGGCTACAGTGCAATCTGTGTTTGAAATGGACACATGAGGAGTGCTCTGGATTTGATGGAATAGGCTTCTACACATGCGACTTCTGCATAACTTCTTAGAATTATTTTTTACATAATAAATCGACTTTTTTCGTAGTAGATTCTTAAAATTATTTTTTATGTAATAAATGGACTCTTTCCAGCATTAAATTTAGATTTTTACTTGGTGGTTCCTTTTGCTCGAGTGCTAATTCCTTTTGCTTTTTTTTTTTTTTTTTTTTTTTCGAAAGGGTCTTGGGAAAATTAAAAAAAAAAGTTCTTCACAATTAAAAAAAAAAATTTAAAGCTCATATTTGAAAACATAAGGGTTCATTCTTTACATTAAAGTAATTTCCAGGCGATTTCCGTGAATAGTTTTCCCCAAATTTGAGTTCAAACTTAGATGGTACCCAATTCCCTCCCCTCCCCAACGGCTAATAACATATTAATTGTTTTCTCAGGGTGTCTACTGGATTTGGGGGAAAAAAACATGATTTTTCATGCAATTTTTTCATGACTATCATGGATGGATATAATAAAAAGGAAGTTGAAGGGGGGGGGGCAAATTCAGACTTCGCGCCTCACCGGAGGCTCAATACAGAGCGCGCTGAACTTCTATAATAAATATTCACACAATATTTTTTTCTCATTAAATGAATAAAACTGATTTTTTTTGTAATGGATATATCGTGAACTTATATACTATGTCATGATGAAATATCATGATTTTTTCGAGTTTTGGTTGAAACATCATGACTTTTCATGACTTTCATAACAATTTTTCGAAATCATGACTTTTCATGATTTTCCAGGCCAGTAGACACCCTGATTTCTAATACTCCGCACGCCTTGCGGAAAACGAAAAATATCATGGAAACCATTACGAAGATCTTAAAATGATGGTGAACACCGACCCTATTTACGGTATGAATTTTCTAAATTTTCCCTCGGGTAGATCAGATCGTAGCTCTGTTGACATATTTTGGCACTTTTGGAAAGATAATCAATTTTAACACTAGGCTTTGGACGTTTTTCCAAGAATTTTGTTCAAACCAACAAGAAACCAACGGAGGATATTATACAATCGGTAGGTAAGCATTTCAAATTTCTGGAAAAATTGCAAGTCCAGTGTGAAAGAACTGAATCAGTTTGGTCGCTCAGGTGTACGAGTAGAAATCGTTGAAGTCATTGGCCTTCTTCAAGCGAAGTCGATTTCGCCGTGGCGTAAATACGGGGGGACAGCCCCTCCCCCCGAACTTCTTATATCTCTTATAAATTGGTTTCTTTTTTTGTTCATTTAATGAAAATTGAACATGGTGAAAATATACCTACTTTTTATTCTATGATTTCAACCCCCCCCCCCCAGAAGGATTGAGTACGTAGTTAGGCTACTGCATGCGGGATCTGAATGATGAAATTTTAATTCTGAGACGACAAGAAGCCAGATTGAGAATCTGATTTGATATTTCAAATCAGTAACATAAGAAATTGGTATTCAATAGTTACTTCGGTATCACCCATTAAAAATTAGGACATGGTATTAATATGTTCAGCCCCTCCCCAAACGATACAAGACCATCCTACTTGAAAATCATTCACATCCCGGGTTAAAAACTGAGCCTGGTTCAAGAAAAATGATCAATAATGAGCTGTGTATTATTTTGTACATCAGGTACGTAGAACAAATTCCCAACAATTAATAAAAGAGCACATAGCGGGACATACGTAAACAAAAACTTGGAGAACCACCGCTTTACAGTTCCTGCATTGATGGAAAAGTGTCCTTCTTTTTGAACAAAAAATTTGGAGATACTGTCTTCAAAACAAAAAAAAAATTGAATTCGCCACAAAGAATATTTATAATCGTAATCGAATCATAATGTCTAGTCTCAAAAGTCTCCAAGTCTATACTTTTCTTGGGTCAAGAAGGGCCACGTACGTTTTCTAAAAACAATGTTAATCAAAGGTAAGTACCGTGGCAATTCGTCGCATAACATATTCTGTTGTAATAAATAATGCAGGATTTCTAACTTTAGTTCTGGAACTGAGAGTTAGGTATTGGGTTTCTGAAAAACGGAATTCTTATTCCGATCTTGAAAAACTGTGTGTTTTCACTCAAACAACCGACCGGCTACAAAACTATAGATATATACCCTTCTCAGCAATCAGTACCAGCAGTGATACTCGGGATGAAAAACGCGCCCTTCTCACGTAACTTATATAGTTTAATTAATTCTACGCGTAAAGGGTGTGTCCTTCTCAGGTTTAAATGGAGTCAACATCACCAGCTTCATATAAAATCGCATCCATTTTAAACACTTTCGGAATCCAATATATAACTCTGAATCGTGTTCGAACTACAAAACAGCGAGATACCAGACAGATAAATTTTAAAATGAACACGAGAGCCTTTACACATTCTATAACTTCACTACGTGTCATATCGCGAGAATGGAACCAAATATTTCAACACGGTCAACAAATTTCAGCAGACAAATGTTTCACTAAGTATAGATACTTCAACTTAAGTATACTGAAATTCAGAAATCGTTAAATTCAGTTTTGGAATAAAAAACCGGCCGCGCGTATCTCGGAAACTAAACGACTAAGTAACCCGGGCCCTTTACGCGCAGAAGAACACAATTTGTAGGACACTCATCTCATTTTCAACAGAGGATATTTAAAAGTTCGTACTTGACAAATCTGAATCATTGATCCGACGAGATCTCACGTAGATTTTACGAAAACCGGAAATCAGCGTCTCCTGCGAACAAAATGGAAAGTTATAATACAACGGAGATATTCGTGAAAAATGTGTAATAAAATACACGTTAACTTAATGTACGATCGTTTTCCTCATAACGGTAATGGAAACAATGCAAAACAATCAAGAACCCTATCAATCTAATTGAACGTTTTTTCGCGACACACGAATCTACAGAGATTATAATAGAATTCTCCGGAGAAGACAAAGCAAAAATCTCATGCCAAGGTCAATGTCAACATACAGTAATCGAATTTACATCAAATTTCTAATAGTAACGTCATGTTGAAACTGTGAGTTACATGACGACTTATTTTGGTTCATGAGGTCAACTTTTCAGCTTTCGAGCCTCATTATATGTTTCACAAACATCAACAAACCGGCTGGCAGAGGGAAAAAAATTGATAAGCCCGCTATACTATTCCCGGAATCGACAACGAAACTAATTATTCGCCGAAAAAGTCAAGATTCGCGAATCACGATGAATGACCTTCTATATGTTTATTCGTCACGAATCTGCATTATCGAGAAGTACATATAATTCCTTTTGATCAGGTATTCGTCTAAAAATCGCTCGTCGAACGGAAGGTATGAAAACCGTTTCGTGATTACGAATCACACCCTCATGGCTTCTATTTTCGCTTCCCTGGAACACGCCGGCCGCTATACCAAACAATACGAAATAAAATAGTAGCACTTAGCCAACCCAGGAAATTTGAAAATACCGGTGTTGATTCCAAACTAGTTTGATTTTTGAGCGTAAACTAGACAATTTCACCAAATCCGTTAAATACATAATATACTCGAAAACTCACGTACGAGGTACATGCATCAGCTGTGGGCTTCGCTGTGTAGAAAGTCTTCTGGATTACGCTGGATTATCTGATACTGCAATACGTTTGTTGAATGAGATGCATTTCTTCGTAATACGGCAAGACAGAATAATGTGGATTCCGAGTCTGCACAGGAATACAGTTTGGCACCAATTTAATTATTTCACTTGAAAATCGGATAACAATGCACTGAATACTGACGCGTAAAACCGGGTGATGCACAATCCATTCGACCAACCTCGTAAATTTCCTCGACGAGAACCAAAAGCATTATTTATTCACTATTCACATTACGTACTTAAACAATTTGAGGCCGATTATTACATTTTAATTCGATAATTTTAAAACAACACGTATCTGGAAATGACGAAGAATAAATTGCAGACAGCTCGGCACCAACACCGGAATGAAAAGGGCAAATGGCGCGATTTCTGAACAATGCGTACCACCTAATGACCGAACCATCTAGAAACCTGACCCACTACGCATTACAAAGACAAATTTTCCTTCTAGAAACATAACACTATGCATTACATCCTTCTAGAACATTCTAGAACGTTTTCAACCCATGGACCGCAAAGAGAAACGTCAATCCATCACAAGAAAAGAGATTAAGAATCTAAATATCATTATGTTCCAATTACCACTGTCAGGACAAAAGGGCTCAAGTCTTTCGGTTTCCCTTATGACTAGTGTCCTTTTTTAACCCGTTGTATTTAATCAGTGTTGCCGGACTTTGATGTAAAAAAAACTGACCTACTTCATTATAGCTCCTTGGCTTATGATGCCACCTTCCGGATGTTATTATTTTTTATTTGTTATGATTGATAAAAACTGATAATGGAAGTATGGAGGAGATCGAAGTTGCCTTCTGATTCCTTAAATAAATGCTGGAGTTGAGTTGAACATTTAAATTTGATGCCTCAAAAAAAAAAGAAGATTAAATATGTTTTAATGCGTCCATAAAATATGTTGTATTTGTGTTTTGAATGAAAAATATGATATTGTTTTAAAGCATACTCATCAAGTATTTGAACTACCTCTTTCCTGAATTACCAATATAAGTTACCAACAGAATAATTAAGAGAGCTTTTCTGGAAACTAACTATTTGAATTGCCTCAAACTCTGAAACACCCGGTCTGTTGCTGGAGATTATGAAAAACGATGTTTGTTGAGTCGTTGATTCATCAATACATACAGTTCCAGATTCACGTAGATGTGTAGGATTCAGAAACTATTTAGATCATTAAAAAATCCACTGACAACATTTATGATGTATCCGATGATGAGATCATTAATACGCGTACTAGGTAATAAAAGGTATATATATATCAGACCAATAGTTCTGACCTTCTGGCAGTTTTTAGCTTCACGTTCTAAGCATGTCGTAACCAAACATGAAACTCGTACAGGATTTTGGAAATTGAATACCATGCAATATCCTAATATATTTTGATATTTCCAGTGTGTCATTAGGTCACAATTAAATCACGGTAAGTACTTAAGTTATCTTTATCAATAACGTCGAACTTCCGGAAGGAAACTAGGATGTAGGTGAACAGTAATGGCTGAATTGTTACACCGACCGGTAAAATATACAGATGAATCCTCTAAAATCCATCCGTCAAAAAATTTACGTGTATAGACCGTCTGAGATGATTAAAACTCTCTTGCTTAATATAGGAATCTGCTTACCGCATAATGTCAATGAACAATTTTTCTTTCAACTTTGAAATGTCAAGATTTAGAAGGCATATATACATTAACTCAACAGTGAAAAAATTCCTTTAAGATGGATTATAATTGTGCGAGAGTGCGATACATAATACACAGGTAAATTCGTTCAAGCATCTAAAAATGTAATCCCAAAAATTTTGCACAAGAACCTTCTTCGATGGAGACAAATTTCTTAGACTTCATGAGTCTAGATCATATTCTGTTTCAGCACTGTCTAGACACGTTTTCAATTCTTTTCGTCACAATATTCCATCAGGACCAAGTATTTGCGTTTATCCTTCTATGATAGTTCATTTCTTGAATCATATTTTTCAACTTACCTTCGTAAGATAGACATACCTACTGTAAATAGTTACCAACAGCAGATAATACACTCGTCGTACGGATAAGCTATATGCTTGAATCTACCCCATCTAATTTGGGAGGAATACTTTCATCTTCAGAAATTCAGAGGTTCAGATGATTCGCATTATAGTGCAAGCAGGGCAGCGTCTGCAGCTCTTCTTCACTCGGTGACCAGCCGTGCGAAGTGAGAGGTCGAACGACTCCGCTATCTTCCTCTGTCGAATGCCCGTATCACTAACCTCGTGGTTTATGACGGTGAGTTCAACGAGCAAGCCAGCGATCTTCTAATTGACCGACTTAAGAGTGTAAATTTCATTTTATCCATTTCCTGTCGTAATGATCTAAAATAATCTATTTATAAAATTAATATTAAGCTTGTTCTGGGCTAGAGTGAACTCAACTGGAAATGCAAGATGACTCTCACCTTGGAACCTAAGGGCCGAAATTGGATCTAAAATGTTCGAACAGACTAAAAGCATGTGAGAGAATTTCATTTTGCTTACGCAACCTATCATTATACACCACACAACCAGAAGGTTTCGTAAATTCTCAAGCAGTCTGCTCCAGTTTCTAAATTATCCACAAATATGGAGTTTGTCGTCAGCTATTTTCCTTAATCAATGTATTAGGTTTACCTCTGTTCATCTTTTTTATGTATGCAGTTTGTACCTATTACGGACCTATGTAATTTTACGCTTTCTGAGGTGTTAGGAGACGAACGTATATGCAACTCAAGAAGAAATGAATGCTTAAGCTGGAATAACGATAAATAAGAACATACTTTCTACGTGAAAGAAAAACAAGAATTTTGGAATTCAAAATACTATGACCTCTCGAAACTTGCGTTTCGGTGTTCGTAAAAACTGGGCAAAATATCGTTGTTCTAACTTTCAAGTAGGTACCTAATTCAAATAGAGAAACACGATGAGAAGCGACAATGGATGTAAATTCGTCAAAAGTGAGAAAAATCTCATAAGATTTGAATTTAACCGAGTGGATTTATGAAACGCTGGACTCAGATTATAAATATAAGACTGACAGTCAGGATTGGATTCGAATCATAAATCATTTAGCCTACTTATCGTTCGTATTTTCATGAACCTATTAAGATCATACATTTTTACAAATATGTACAAAATGTTGTTAAATACCTTACCAAAATTCGATTTTGAGATCGCATTTTCATAAATAGCAAAAGACACAAAATACTTTTTCACTGATATCACTTAAGATATGATTTGAATTAATAAGGATCATTGGTCATACATATATATGAGGATCTCAATCTACATTTAGTCGGCCAATAGATTTGAATTGTATCCAATCTCGAACTCACACCATTGTATTCCTCTATTTCCTTTCTAGTTGCAAAAACGACTGTTCATAAGCTGACAGCAGATCTAACTTTTTAAGAAATTTGATTTTCTTTCCGTTTTCTTGGTGCGTGCGAAAGTCTTACTGAAGTAATCACAGCAAAAATTAATAGATAATTTCGAATACATCTTCTGGACAACGAAGCTCCGGTACTACAGTTTTACCATTACTAAACAATGGTACAAATTCTCATTTTCGGAGCATTTCCGATCACTAATTGTGTTCTATATTGTTGAAGGTCTTCAAAAATGGAAGATCTGAAAACAGGTAAGCGCACAAGATAAAACATGCACGGGTGCTCCGACGAATATGCTACCTAAATATACCTACTCGTAAATAATATGTAGGTATATAACAATACGACTATATGCAATACAACTGTTAGGAAGGTTCAACGTATTCACATTTGTGCTGGAACTCGAGTTCCAACTCGTTAGTTAATTTTATATAAACAAACAGAAAAAGTGGGACCAAAATACCTATTCTCAGAATTGCGACGCGATTTCCTACGATTGAATTCCCTGATAGTCCGATGTGGTAACTCGTGATGGAGTTCTCCTGGTAGCAAAAAAGAATAAGCACATCTGGAACAAATACGAACGCATAAATTTTTATTAGTATATTTGCGCATTAAAGGCTCGACACCCGGTGTTTTCAGTAATGAATAATAATATTTGGAACTAAGTATATGCCATATTTTGACCATCACGCGGACATGCCAACAAACCAATGTTATTTTTCGAATCCTGATGCAAAATTGCAAGTCAAAAACAGGTTTACATTTGAAATACCTACACAGAGATACTATCTGAGCTTCTGTGTGGTGGCACCTATGGCGATGCACGCATGCCAAAATGGCCCCTATGACACCGCACCCCCGGCTCCGGAAACTACCTTTCCGAGTATCGCATCAGTGGCCGGAGGGACGCCTTGGGGCCGGGTCCGAGCCTCTATTTCTCCGTGACTATCTGAGCTTAGATCGAGAACAAGTGATTACGGTGCCTTTCACAGACCAAATTAAAATTATGAAAAATACATTGTATTGCTAACTATAAATAAGCGTAAACTTGAAACTTAGCCCTTCAAATCTACAAAAAATCACCCCCTCCCCCAAAAATCAACAACAACAACAATGAAACATACGTGCGAATGAAGTGCTGGCTTTATTAGGCACCCACGAGTCCCCCGCCCAAACTACAGGTCAACTGTTTATGCTTATATGATCTTTTTTATTCAATCATCCAAGAAATCAAGGCATCTATCTGGTGATCTACTGAGCCCGAAATAAATTGAAAATACACGTACGCTCTGATTTTAACTTAGATCTTGTAGCATTATCGATTTAAAATTGTAGTTGGACATTTACTAACCAATATTTCAGGAATCAACTCGACATGTTGTTCTGCACTGGTTGATCGCCATTCATGTTAATTTCATTTGTTTAGAAATCTTGATTGGACCCGGACGTTGAGAACCCATCGCTGAAACTGGCAAAGTGAAATAAATAACTACTACTGTCTTATTTGATTATTTTCAGAACTGTATAGACCCACGCCCGGGATCTCATTAGATATCGCATCAAGTAGGTACATCTCGAATATACATATAACGCTTGATGAGGAACATCATATATGATGAATCCATTATTTTGATTGCAGAAAGTCGATTCACAATCTATTATATCTATATAGGTATAAATAGGAAGGACTTGGAGAGGCTTAGCCTTCCAAATATACAAAAAATCACACACACACCCCCTCCCTTCACGGAATTTGACGAAAGAAAAAATTATCTGTATTATTTTGATACTTGTCAACCTCTCTCCTCTTCACTCAAAAGCCCCAACTTCAGGGTACCTCTATTTGAAGTTATGGTCGTATCTCAAGAACTTCGAACTTCTTCGCCACTTTGACAGAAGTTTTAGATTCTACATTTTAGATATGGTACCCTATAGTCATATGGCAATTATTACTCATCAGTTCTGTATGACGAAGAAGAAGTGCAGCTGGGCGATCAACATATTGCCAAATAATATATACTGTACTTATTTTACTTGAAAATTTCTTTAACAAACCATTCAATTCACCAGGAGCTTTCGCAAATCGTTACTGTATGCTGAGCTCGATCGCTACATAATTTCTCAAAGCTCGAGGGCACACGTAAGTTTCACATGAACGAACGCCAGGTGTCACGGTGAGCAGGAACACTATAATTTTAACAGGCAGTTATGTTCGTGAATCGTTTGTGTGTTTTAGCACAGAAAAATGACGATGCAGCCTAACAATAATTTCAAAAGGCGAAGGCTTGTTCCTGAATCGTTGGTGTGGTTTTGGCACACATGTGACGACACAATCCGAGAACCAATGGAATGCGTTTATTTGAACCACATGTTGGTTTCCTCGAATAAAAAGCATTTCCACAATGGTTTCACAGACCATATCACGGAGAAACTAGGTTCATAAATTCATAGAATACCAACTTGAATTCGTACACGACGGAGTCAAATTATTAAGAAGTTTACTCGTTACAAACCTTAGTAATATTCTGACTGACGAATACTTTTCTTTTCGTTCGTTGAACAGAGGATTCTGACAAGCACGCGGTGTTATTTAAATAGCTTTCCTGTTAATATTTCACAAAGTTGATGCCATTCACAGTCGAATATTATTATTTTCTGTTCTGCTCTTTTGATGCTGCCTTAGATGCATTAATTTCGGATCTTTGGAAATACAAATCTAAAACATAGGAAATTATGAATTTCACAGTTGATTTGCAACATTGAGGTTGAATATTAGCACAAGGTACCTCGTTATCAGTTCTTCATCGGATGAAACAGCTTTGGACGTTGATCATTCCACACCTGAGGGACGGTGTACTCATATTTCATGAATAGTTAGTAATAATCAGAGCCGCTTAGCTGAATTACAGGGTAATAAAAGCGCTAAAACAGAAACAATGGAGACTGAAATGTATTAACATAAATATTACAGATATTCTGAAACATGAAACCAAATTTTTACATCCTATATTTAATTCTGACCCACCTCGAGGACCTGCCCCCAGATAACATAATAAATTTTGATGACAATAATGAAATGATAATGATAGGATAATGATAACGAAAACAAAACAAAAATAAATGAGAGAATTGGGATATAAACCTGCACTAGAGTGCGCTGCAAAATCGCCTGTGCGGGTGAGTCTTTGATGGTGCATTTACACTGAGGCTGGCAGCATTGATGTACCAATGCTTATAGCATTATTTGCTACAGCAATGCTACCAGCCTCAGTGTAAATGCACCATGAGTATAAATCTCCTGGAGGGATAGAAACCATGTTTTCTCTATACTGGACCCCTAGAGCGCGCAGTTCTGTCATGCAGATGCCCCGGTGCTAATTTGGACTTGAAAGAATAGTGGCTGACATCTGGTGAAATTTTTTGCACCTTCGCATGTAGGTAAAAAGGAGTGCTATTATACGCACTACTAGTAACACAAACAGCCAGCAGCAGGGTTGCAAAAAAAAAAACAGTTTTTTAAAAAAAACCAACAAAACAAACGTGTTTTTTTTGTTTAAAACTGTTTTTTTTTTTGTTTAAAACGCGAAATATGATGGTTCAAAATTAGGGTGTTCAAAACTGTTTAAAACACATTTAAAACAACTGTTTAAAACCAAAAAAATTGAATACAATTCATATATTTTTTCTTGGCTTTTTACTTTTTTTCGCCTGGTATGCACAACAGTGGTATACCAAATTGGGACTGATAATGAATGTACCATTAAATTAATGATAAGTTTTTCTGAAAAACTCAATTTCTCTTTCATGTTTTTACTTTTATAAAAGATATGATAAAATAAGTTCCTGTGATGTGTATTGTGTTCGGTTGCATTGATTAAATACAAGATTTGTGATTCAATGAGACATTTATTTCAAATTTTCAACTTCTCTAAAAAAACTAAAATCAAACAAAAAGCGTGTTTAAAACAAAAAAAATTGAAGCAAAAAATACAACGTTTTAAATAAAAAATACGTTTAAAACAGGTCTTTGGTTTAAAACATGTTTTTGTTTTTTTCTGGTGTTTAAAATATGTTTTAAACACTGTTTAAAACAAATATGTTTTAAACGTAACAACTCTGGCCAGCAGAGACCCATTTTACCTACATAGAACAATTGCAACGCTAGCGCGCCACCAATCCTTCAAGTCCGAATGGAAGCTAATGGCAATCAGTTTGTTTACGAGGCATTCGCATGACAGAAACCCGCACGTCAGACGTCACACGGTATAGCGTATAGCGCCCTCTACAGTTCCACGCTCATATAATGTAAATAATCCGATTTCTATCTCTAAGATTTATATTTTATACTCAAATGAAAATGTGAAAATAAAAAAATGAGTGATCATTGATCATGTGAGGCCTGCCAGGAAGAAAGGGACCTGAGCGCAAAAATGTAAATTTTACAGGAGAGCAGATAAACAAAATTGATAACGTTTTCCTTGTCACGTTATGGAGACACTCGACTTTGAAGACTTACAGCAGTTTGAAAAAAATTTTTAGAATGTTTTCGACAACACCACGCGAAAGAGCGGCCAAAAATTAGTCAAAAACAGTTGTTATCACAAAAATGATTTTTTTGCACACAGGTCCCTTATTTCTTCCTGGCAGGTCACATCACATGTGTTCTTGCAAATAGAAAAACTGCTATCTTCAGGAGGGTAAAAAACGAGTAGAAATTATTCTACCAGTAGAACTGATTATAATTCAAATTTTTGGTAATGAACTAATGATACAGTTAAATTTAGGGCAAATTTTCTTTGAAAGTGAATTTTTAATCGACTTAATGATAGTTGTTGAAGTTTGCTACACAGTTACAGTAAATCATATCTGATCAAGTGATCACTCAAATATGGACGCTGTTCAACAAAAGGGAACCAACTAACATTTGTAAACAAAATTAGTTATTAGTATCGTTGGAAAGAGCGTAAAACGAAGAATTTTTCAAAACTGGGCCCCCATTCAAAAATGCGTACTCACGTTGGGAAAAGCTTATCAGTAAACGTAATGCCATATAGTTTCTACATGGCTCTTGATGTCTTGAACTTTTCGAATCACATGTTCTCAAAAAGCGGATTTTGCTGGTTGGTTCTCTTTTGTTGAACAGCGTCCATATATACAGGACTGCCAACACTTGAAACTTTAAGTTTACATCCCAATAGGGCTTTTCTAGTACTTCAAATTGCATACTTATTCGCCAGTCCTGTTATCAAGTTGATAGTGTATGATAACAGAATTTGATGTGCGAAATGGGCCCGAATGCAATGGATACCTGAAACTTGAAAACGCCAGAGATCAGAATTTTTAAAGAAAGTTTGAATTCTTTCGGCAGTGCAAATATTGCCGAATTGCGTTGCCGAAAGTGTAAGCCAAAAATTGAACTGTTATTTAATGAACAAATGAAATAGATGATCATACAATAAGATCACGAGGAATGGTCGAAAAACGAAAATTTCAGATTATACAGAGAACAGAAAAGATAGACGAGGAATTATCAAGGTGATAAACGATTAACGGGAGGTGGACTCACTCGGGACTCACTCGGGTAGGCAACCCGCAAAAATTCTTACCCTCTTACCGATACCAAAATTCACTTCATAAGAAAGTAATGGGGAAAATTGAATTTTTGTTGTAGAGAGCTTCTTTTTTTAAACGGTAGCTAACTGAATGTTGTATGTGGTAAAGATAATAGAAAAATATGCTGAGGGCATCAGTTTTGAGCAAAGATGGAAAAAAGCGTATTATTATTATTATTATATGTATAAGTCAAAGGCAGTCCTACTCCAGTGATGTCACCAATGATGGAGCCTACCACCCTTTATTCACCTTGACCTATTATAAGGTAGGACATGAAAGGCAAAACTCCAAACTCACTGGTAACGGTGGTAAGACCATAATATTACAAAATTACGATCATGTCCTTATCACACATACCAACTTGATTACAGGGCAGGCGAATAAGTATGCAATATGGAGTACTGGAAATGGAAAAGCTCTATAAAGTCTGGTCCAGTGAAACATAATTTTTTCACGGCGCTGCTATCGTGTTCTAGAACTCGTCCTTCCCCTCCAACTTCACAATGCCAATTATCAATGTGTATTGCGGGTTGCAAATTATGTTTCTTAACTGGACCAGACTTTAGTAGCATTAAAAACATTTGTCAATTTATCCTTAAGATCCTTTCTAATTCTCAAATCAGAGCTGTGATAAGCAGGGGTAGAAAGTGGATAGCGATGCGCTTAAACTTTAAACTTTGACTAACTTTAGCTTCACAGTTTCTCAGAATATTTGGATGCTGTTAAGCAAAACGGCTTAAGCGACATTTGTTGACAAAATGAGTTATTAGTATCGTTGGAAAGAGCCTAGAAGTAGAATTTTTCAAAATTGGGCCCCGATACAAAAATATGTACTCGCGTTGAAAAGAGCTTAAAAGCTTATCAGTAAAAACGCTATGTCACATAGTTTCTTTATGGCTCTTGAACTTCGAAACACATGTTCTAAAAAAAAAAAACAGATTTTGTCGCTCGAGTTTGTTTTACTTAACAGCGTCCAATAATAGGACGCTGTTATGCGTAAGGGAACCAACCGACATTTGTAAACAAAATGAGTTATAAGTATCGTTGGAAAGAGCGTAAAAGGTAGAATTTTTCAAAATTGGGCCCCCGATTCAAAAATGTGTACTCACATTGAAAAAGGTTAGTTGATACATGGCTCTTGAACTTCGAATCATGTGTTCTCAAATAGCGGATTTTGCTAGTTGGTTCCCTTTTGCTAGATAGCGTCCATATTACTGTAGAACAGTAGAACTTCACTGATGATAAAAATGTATGCTGTTAAGCGTGATAGAACCAAGCGACATTTGTTGACAAAATGAGTTATTAGTATCCTTGAAAAGAGCCTAAAAGGTAGAATTTTTTTTAATTCCCCCCCCCCCGATTCAAAACATGTGTACTCACGTTGAAAAAAGCTTATCAATAAACACTGTGTCATATAGTTTCTTATCTCTCTTGAACTTCAAATCACGTGTTCTCAAAAAACAGATTTTGTTGGTTAGTTTTGTTACGCTTAACAACGTCCAAATAATGTAAATTTTGAACTCTATGGTCGATTACATATTAAATTGACTATAATGTCGAGAAATATTGCCGAATTCTTGAGAAAATTAAAAAAAAAACACCAATAGTGAAGAATCTAAAAGCCTAAGTGTACTCCTACATAGTGATGGAAAATGCTCGAGCATTTTCTTTTGGTGAGCATCTTCTCAAAATGCTCTTGCATATGCTCAGCATGAGAATATGCTTAAAATAGCAGATCACTTTTTACTGGATAAGCATATGCTCAGCATTTTCAAAATTTATACTCGTTTTATCTGTATAAATGAGAAAATGCTCGGGTAAAATGAGAAAATGCTCGGTGGAAATCAGAAAATGCTTGGGAAAATGCTTGGTGGAAATCAGAAAATGCTTGGGAAAATGCTCATTATTTCTATGTTTTTCCGAGCATTTGCTCATTGAGCATATATAAATGAGAAAATGCTCATTATTTCAGTGCTTGGCTGATCATACGCTTATTGAGCATTTGCTCAAATTTTGGAGAATTTACTCAACGAGCATATGCTGAGAATATTCTCAAAATGCTCAGTATTTTAAAAATTAGCATATTCTTATTTCCAAATGATGAGAACACGAAGCCAAAGCTAAGCTGATGAAATGGACGCTGTTAAGCGTAAGGGAACCAACCAGCAAAATCTATTTTTCCAGAATACGTGATTCGAAGTTCAAGAACCATAATATATGTGACCTGCCAGGAAGAAAGGGACACGTGCAGAAAAAATCATTTTTGTGATAACAACTGTTTTTGACTAATTTTTGGCCGCTGAAAAAATTCTAAAATGTTCCCAAACTGCAGAAAGTCTTCAAAGTTGAGTGTATCATAATTTGAAAACGTTATCAATTTTGTTTATCCGCTCTCCTGTAAAATTTACATTTTTGCGCACAGGGCCCTTTCTTCCTCGCAGGTCACATGTAGACACTCTATGTAACATGCTAGGATGAAAGGGACCTGCGCGCAAAAAAAAACATAAAACATTTTTGTGATAACAACTGTTTTTGACTAATCATTGGCCGCTCTTTCGCGTGTTCAAAAAATTCTAAAAAAACTTCCCAAACTGCTGTCTTCAAAGATGCATGCGTGTCTCGAAACCAGAAAACGTTATCAATTTAGTTTATCCGCTCTCCTGTAAAACATACATTTCAGCTTACAGGTCCCTTTCCTCCTGGCATGTCATATGGACGCTGTTAAACATAAAGGAACCAACCAACATTTGTAAACAAAATGAGTTATTAGTATCTTTGGAAAGAGCGTAAAAGGTAGAATTTTTCAAAATTGGGCCCCTGATTCAAAAATGTGTACTCACTTTGAAAAAAGCTTATCAGTAAACGCTACGTCATATAGTTTCTACATGGTGAACTTCAAATCACATGTTTGCAAAAAACAGATTTTGCTGGTTGGTTCCCTTATGCTCAACAACGTCCATATGACATAGCGTTTACTGATAAACTTTTTCAACGTGACTACACATTTTTGAATCGGGGTCCAATTTTGGAAAATTCTGCTTTTTACGCTCTTCCCAACAATACTAATAACTCTTTTTTTTTTTTTTTTTTTACAAATAGACGTTATTCAGCAAAAGGGAACCAACTAGCCAAATCAGCTTTTTGAGAACACGTGATTCAAAGTTCAAGAGCTATGGAGAAACTATATGACATAGCGTTTACTGATATGCTTTTTTCAACGTGAGTACACATTTTTGAATCATGGCCCAATTTTGAAAAATTCTACTTTCTATGCTCTTTCCAACGATACTAATAATGTAATAACTCATTTTGTCAACAAATGTTGCTGTAGCCGTTTTGCTTAACAGCGTCCAAATATTCTGAGTAACTGTTAAGCTAAAGTTAGAGTTTAAGGTTTAAGCGCATCGCCATCAACTTTCCACCCCTGCTTATCACGACCCTGATTTGACACCTAGAAAGGATCTTAAGGGTGCATTGACAAATAATGTTTTTAATACTACTAAAGTCTGGTCCAGTTAAGAAACATAATTTGCAACCCGCAATACACATTGATAATGGGCATTGTGAAGTTGGAGAGGAAGGACGAGTTCAAGAACACGTTAGCAACGCCGTGAAAAAATTATATGTTTCCCTGGACTATAGTTCGTTCCAGATAAGAGTATCAAAAACCTCCGGGGCGACCACAACGTTAAGTGTCGGCGCGTCGTTTTCACGACCAATGAGAGACAAGCAGCGTTCTGCTGCTTGACGCGCTCATCAGTGTGAATTTCGCGCTTCCCTTCACCCCACTGATACCGCATTTTCTGTAGGTTTTTAATACTCTTATCTGGAACGGACTATAGACTTTATGGAGTTTTTTCAGTACTCCATATTGCATACTTATTCGCCTGCCCTGTCTGTTATCAAGTTGGTATGTGTTATAAGGACATAATGGTAATTTTGTAATATTATCGTCTTAGCAAGTTCGGAATTTTGTCTTTCATGTCCTACCTTATAATAGGTTAAGGTGAATAAAGGGAGGTGGACCTTTGAGTATAAATCTCCTGGAGGAATAGAAACCATGTTTACTATGCTGTACCTGTAGAGCGCGCATTTCTGTCATGCAGATGCCCGGTGCTAATCCACTAATGGAAGCTAATGGCAATTAGTTTGATTACAACGGGGCATTCGCATGACAAACGCACGCGTCACACGGTATTGCGCGCTCTACAGTTCCACGCTTGTATGATATTTCTATCTCTCCAGGAGATTTATACTCAAAGAGGTGGGCTCACTCCGGTAGGCGCAACAACGTTGGTGACATCACTGGAGTAAGACTGCCTTTGATTTATAATTAGATAAGAATTAGAGTTGCAAACACAGTTGCAAATGATGGCACGATTGCGTCTTATTAGTGGTATGAATGGGTGATCATGGAGATTTATCCGTAAGCGTGTAGCAAACTTTCAGATTAAAAATTCACTCTCAATGAAAATTTGTCCTAAATTTTAATTGCATTATCACTAAAAAACTGAATTATAATCAGTTCCATGGGTAGAGTAATTTCTACTCGTTTGTTACCCTCCTGAAGATTGAAGATATAGCAGTGTTTCTATTTGAAAGTATTCATGATCACATTTTTTTCATTTTCTCCCACTAACACCCACACAGATGATTTTGCAGCGCACTCTAGTGCAGGTTTACCTAATTTAGAATCTCTTCTGTCTTCGTCATCCATTGATCGATAACACCCCTGTCAAACAGGTGACTTCTTGATTCTTTTCTACCTTCGACCATACACCTACAGCCGGTCAAACAGTCGAAGTTCTCTACAAGTCGAAAGAGAGGAAAGATGGAGAGAAACCATTGGGTTGAAGTCTGAATGAACGATGATGAAATCCCAATAACACAAAAGAGGAAAAACATGAAATCACTTACATTTACATGAAAGTCTGGAAAGCCAAGACCTTAAATTAGGGCCTTATTGAGCTCACCTACCTTAATACACTCATGGTGATCATGTCTCACACGACTCACATGAGTATGTCATACATGCGAAGACTCTTGTAAGCTGATATTTCGATCTATCGTCATTATCAGGACTGCAATTTATATGCACAAAAAATAGCGAAATGTGCGCATATTTTATGCACTGAATTCAGTCTAAATAATATGCCGGAAATATGCGCCAGAATTGTAAAATATGCATAAATATGCAAATACAATACGGATATACTTATCATTTCAAAGGAAAAATTAAGTTGGATACACTGAGGCAATTTTTATCATACTCGAAAATGATCCAGCAAAGTATCTCCTTAAGAGTCCAATCTTCTTTTAATAGGAGATGTACCCAGGAGATAATGCACCCATTCGTAATTTCTTGAAGATTGATGAATGTGATGCGGGCAAGAGAAAGGTTATCTCACGAGCAAAAGAACATATTTTTCTAAAAGCTTTTCTACTGATATATATTAACCTATAAGTCTTCTCAATTTTTTTGGAGTCGGACATCATTCTCAGACATGAAAGAATAACATGCTTGGGAAAAAATTAAATAATAAGCAGAATCGGTGCAAAATATGCAGGATGAAGTGCTGCTCACTTGACTCAGAATTCTGTGATTCGTAAAGATCTTTTGAAACGTATATCTATACGCCATAGATAAAAATATGCATTCACGTAAAAATTGCAGCCCTGGTCATTATAATAGAATTTTCCAATTCTAAATTCTTTGATTTCTCTTTCAAGGTATAATTTGCTGATTCTTAAATTTTTAAATGACCATGACTGAAAATAAAAGACTTACATTACTGTTAGACACTTTGATACAACATACTACACCACTCCCCCCGAAAAATTCACCAACGCCGATGAATGTAGGTCAACACTACTAAAAAATTTACCCCTCTCCCGAAAAAAAAAAATTTTCAGCGACGCCTCTAGTCAAAACTACATTTGTTTTTGGTATAAGAATGAATGGGAGCTTGTGGCACGAATTCCCCTAATCCAATCGACCTGAAACTCAGTAGTTTTTTTTTGTTTTTTGGTGTTTTTTTTTTTTGATTTTATTGGAACCAATTTAGGAAACGAATCACCAGAAATTCAGAAAAAAATAACACCAAAGGTAAATAACAACCACCTTAATGTGTAAAGGAAGTTGTGTGTGTTCCTCTTAAGTATTCCAGAACATCCTTCCAGCTTCCCTCCCAGACCAGGGTATGTTCCAAGGTTACAATCTGCATTTGTGGGGATGAAATGTTGGGTGGGAGGAGGGGATGAAACCCCTCCAATAATTTGGCAGTCAGCAAATTTTGAAACTGTTCATTTGAATTTCCCATTTTCTAAGAACGTTTGTTTGTTTGTTTGTTTGTTTTCTTATTTTTTTCAATTGAAAAATCGGCAAATTTTCAATTAAAAAAAAAATTTTACGCGAATTTTTAGTTTTCAAAAAATATTTGTCGCCAAATGTTCTTCTCCGCGGCTCCTAACTAAAAGTCAAGTCTTGTCTCTAAATTCAATAAGTTATAAGTTTTTTTGTTTTTTTTAAATTTTAATTTTTTTATTGTAACTTTTTTTTCTTTCATACTTAAGAATTGAGTTAAAAAGTTGAGAAAACCCAACAAGTCAAAAGGTTTTTCTTCTTTTGCTTTGATACTTTGAAATTTTGAGTTGAGTCAGTTTGAAAATCCAACAGGTCAAAAGGTTTTTTTTGGGGGGTTTGGGAATTCTGAGTTGAGTCAGTTAAAACGTTCACAATATTTACCCCCCCCCCTGAGACAACTCTGCTGGTAGCTGAACTGTCAGCCTGATTTCACTAACATATGTTGCTTTGTTCAACAAATACACCATTATGTTTGAGCATCATGGCTGCAGATACAGCGTTCTGTCCACGGCGTCGAAATTTTGAAGAAGACTTCTGTTTTACTCTTACTTACAATGAGAAATAATTGACAACACCGCTGCTTCCTCGACTGAGCCTGTAACCTATATTAAGCAAGACATATGCACCGAGACTCCATATACATGAACGACTGAAACATATTTTACCAGCAGGGTTGCCATTTCTGTTTTTTTACCCAGCTAGTTGCAATGAAAAAATCTGCTAAGATCGGCTAAGTCTATAAGAATCGGCTGCAAAAATCTGCCAAGTAAAAAAGGCTAAAAATTCAGCTAAATGAAAAATATTGTGGAAAATGGTCTTCTAAAAATATAAAATGGGGAAAAAAAAAGAGTAGCATCAGTGTCCTGCAGCCAGCCAAAAGCTGAAATCTGAAAGCCGTATTCAGCTAAATTTTCCATCAAAAATCCAAAAACTAAAAGTCAGCTTTTTGTAATCCAGAAAAAATGTATGGCAACGCCTAAAAGCTGTATTCAGCTGTATATTTTCTCAAGGTCAAAAGTATAAGCCGAAAGCCGAAGCGGAATTTTTCGGCTACAACACACTGAGTAGCATACCTTAGTTACATATAACGTGCGAGGATTTAGTCCAGCGTTATGCGGCATAATTGAACGCTGTTAAGCAAAAACTGGCCAAACGGCAAAATTTGTTTTTCGAGAAAACGTAAAATAAGAAGCCAAGCTTTTTTCAACGTGGATACACATTTCTGTATAGGGGCCCCAATTAGAAAAAAATTCTACTTTTTACTCTCTTTCCAACGATACTAATAACTCATTTTGTCAGCGAATCGGACTGCCAGCGCGAAAGAATCGCGCTCTACAATTTTAGGTACGTGAAAAAAAGGAACTACTGAAACACTGCACATTTTAGAAAAATTCATCAGATTTAAATAAAAGTGGTCTCAATGAAAGGGAAATTCTATGCACTACAAATTTTGTTCTATTCAGTTTTTCGATAAACATTTTCGTTTTCATAATATTTTCAGATTTCTTCATAAGCCTGTAAATAAAATTTTCCCCTCGATCAGGGTTACAAGGTAAACAACAGCGCCCCACCGCTTTAAGCAGCCCAAAATGTTGCTTGGGAGCTTTTTGCTTAACAGCGTCTAACTGACCCCTCTTTTCTCCTTCCACTCAATTAATCTGGAATATTTTCAACCACTGATTAGAATAGGAATGAAAATTTTAAAGAAAGACAAGTTTTTTTAAACTTATATATAGAGGACACAAAGCCACATTAAGAATAGAAGGAGAAAAAGGGGAGGCTAACATTAAAAAAGGTGTAAGGCAGTGGTACTCCTTATCCATAGTATTATTTAATCTGTACATAGAGTGGGCCACAGAAGAAATAAAAGAAAAATTTGAAGCAGGTAAAATGTACGGATAAGGTAAGAAATGAGGAAGTGCTCAACAGAGTAGGAGGTAAAATGGATATTTGAATTGTCTGAAGAGAAGGAGAGATAACTAATAGGGCATAATTTGAGACATCCAGGAATAATATCACTGCTGCTAAGAGGAAGAGTGGAGGGATTGGGTAGGTCGCAAAGATTCCAGTATGTTCAACCGATAATTAAGGATGTCAAATGTAAATGTTATTACGAAATGAAAGGACTTGCCCAAGATAGGGGTTCATTCTACCGAAACCTTAATAATTCATTTTTTTTTCCCCAACATTATTACTTTTTTCTCATGGAAATTATTTATATGCATATAATAGAACATTTTTAGGAGGTTGAACCAACAGCATACTTCCTAGGGGAGGAGATAGAGGGGGCTCAAAAAGATTAGGACCACGCTGAAGTAATGGCAACCCACGTTGAAGGAATTACTGGCCATAGAAAGAAGTTCCCACGGGCACGCGCGCCCGTGTACTATGAATGTGAATACGCATATACTCTTCCACCCGCACATCAACGCACTCGTATCAGTGCTGCCAGATGCCCGAATTTTCCAGTAAATCTCCGAATTTTCCATCCTTAGACAAAAAATGTCTGAATTTCTGAATAATGTTCGGGAATTTTGGGAAAAATCCGGATTTTCGTTGGTTTGTGGGTTATTTATTCGACTTCTGATTAGTTAGAAATATTTTTCTGTGGCTGACTCCATTTTGACTGCACTAAAATGGACTAGAAAAAATGTTTTCTTTTTTTTTTTTGTACCGTAATAATTATTCAGTTTTCCTTTCACCCAACGCATCCTTTTTCAGAAACCAAGGTTGAAAACAAATCCACTAAAATTAAATTCGAATCAGAATCCACGAATAACTATTTTTATTTTTTGATTCGAATATGATTCGAGAATCAAATCGGATTCGAATAAATGGAGCGGATTTCTGGATTAGAATACACGAACTGACCGGTTCCGGCATCCAAATCAACTTTTCTAGGGTCATGATCCGCCATTGTAATTAATTCAAAATTCAATTACAAGTTGAAAATAATCTTCTTTTTCCAGTGCGTTTTTGGTTATTCTCTTTTTGCCCCCCCCCCCCACCGAAAAGTATGGGCTTTCAGTGTGAGATTCACAAAGATACAAAAAAGAAGTATAAATCTGACGAATTTACTAAAAAGATTCGAATACATTTCACGAATCCATAACGTTTAATAGATCGAATTATTGATACGAATCCATTCCTAATTTCTTCTCAGCTCCCATTCAAACTCAATATAATGTAGGAAAATGCTCCTCAACCATCGATTTATTGCGTGGTTCCAAAATGAAAATAAAATAGGAAAAGAATTTTCAGTTTCCCAATGTAGAGATTCAATTGTTGTGTGAGAGATTTGAGTGATTTTTAATAGGGCATTTCCTTTTCTGTTAATTTAATTTTGGGTGCATTATTTGGTAAAACTGGTAATAAAACTGAATTCTGTATGAAATTTCCTACAAAAAACATTAATCTTTTTTTATTCCTAATAGTTTCATCATTATTTTTTAGTAGATTGAACTTTAAATGATTTTTTTTTTTCGTTACTTTTTTTACTAGTTATAATGAATTTTTTTCAACCTATGAAACTGGAGGCAATTAATATTTTTTTAGAATAATTGGTAAAACTGAACATGGATTATCATTCTACACTCGATTCTACGCCAGAAAAGCTGAAAAAAAGATTTTTTATTTTTTCACTCTGAGGTCCCTGCCCTTTGGACATCACATTTGTGTCCGGATTTTTCCGGATTTCTCTTTCTGGACTGTTCTCCAGATTTTGGCAAAATAAATATGGCAGCACTGGCTCGTGCTCACAAATTTCCGGTCTCTCATGGAACCAGACTTCAGTAAATTCTTTCATAGTGGTATCGGATTCCTTCATTGTGGTTTTCATAATTCCTATTGCCACGTTGATGGAAATGAGAAAAAATCTTCACAAAATTAATAAAAGTTCACTGGATCTCTCGATTTTGACCATAAGTATTGATGGAACGATAAAGTGTGCGATTATCAAAAATTTGAGTCGCTTGCGGCACTCATCACAATGCACCACGTTTAAGGAATTTCTGTAGGTAAAATCTCTTATTTCCAGCACTTTTCTTAAATTAAGCGGCAATCCATTCAGAATTCACAAAAAGTCATGGATGTACACACCAACTGACTGATAAAAATACTTCAGGTTAGCTATTCTACATTCAAAATTATTTGCTTTGTGCCTGTTTTCTGATTGGTTCAAATTTGACCACGGTGAAGGGGAAAAAAATAAGGGACTCGTTTTCAAAAGTGGCAGCACTGATTCTGATCGAGTCTGAAACACGTACTGCACTGTACTCACAAAAACTATACCAGGGTTGCCACTTTTTTTCAGGATTGGTTTTCCCTGACTTTTCCCGGTTTTCCAGGCCAACTTTTCCAATTTTCCCTGACTTTTTTACAGGATTCCGAGAAAGCCCAGAGGGAGGAGAGTCACAGAAATTTTTTACAATACAGATTTAAAAAAAATCGCTATCGAGAAGAAGAAGGTACAGATGTAATTTATGTATGTAATATTTTTCAATATTAGAAATACTCAAAGAAAGTTGAGTCCATTCCAACAGATAAAAAAAGTTTACTCTGATAAAATACGAACTCGTTTGTTATTTTCAGAAAATTTCCCTGACTTAAATGAAAATTCCCTGACTTTTCCCTGACTGACCAAATTCCCTGACTTTTCCCGGTTTTCCAGAAAGTGGCAACCCTGAAAAACTATACACGCGCATCAGGTTATCCAAACACGCAGCGATAATACAAAAAAAAAATTTGTAGTCCTGTCCACGGTAAGGGACAGCCATGATGAAAAAATTTTTGAGTATTTCAATGGAATTTCCACAATAGGGGTGGGGGCACGATACTTTAAATTAATAAAGAAGTTACAGTAAGTTATCCTCTGAACCTATACAGTAATAGAGAACCCTACTGTTTATGCATTGCCAGATATCTAGCTGGGACAAAAGTAACAAGGTTTTGGTAGAATGACCCAGGGAGAAATGGAGAGCTGCATCAAGCCGGTCCTAAGACTGATAACCTGCTTATCATCATCGATTAGAATACCTAGTGATTCAGATTAGTAGGTGCAGATAAGACAAACACACAGAATCTCAGTCGATATGGCACTATTTTATTAAAAAGTTACAAACGTTATTTACACGTTTCAAATAATTTTACAAAATATAAAAATTTCCTAAATTTAATAAAGTTCTATTGGTTATTATTACTTAGGTATTTTAATGAATTAACAATCATTTGATTTTCTGTACTAATCGATAAGATCGATAATATTCTGTAGCTTAGAATCTTAAAAATACTAAACGATATTGAAAAACAAATAAGTAAACAAAATTTGCACAGCATTTAGGAATGGAAATATGTACAACTTTTTCAACAATTCAGATGTTATGTACAGGAATGTCGTGATTCCCTTGGTCCAATGAAGAAGCCCCCCTCAAACTCTGTTGGTTGACCCCTCCTAATTTGAAATAGCAGTAAATTTCTTCTTTGCTTGACACAACGTGGTATTCCTTCTTTTTGCATTGTTCATTCTACTTGTCACTTCTGACAGTTTGATTGCAAAGCAAATTTTTACAACGAAATTTAAACAAACGTTTCTCAGCATTTTAAAACTAATTATAATAAATTTTCCGCACTCTCGTAAAATAAACTAACCACAAAGGTCATAAAAATTCTAAATGATAGTAGAAAAACTTCAACTTCGATATTTTAGTTTTGGTGGCTAACAATTTTTTTTTTGCTGATTCATGCACTGGAGTAGAGTTTGAAAGCCGAACGATTAAACTTTCGCTTTTCGCTTTTTCGGATTTATTTAGCTTTCAGATTTTGCTTTCAGCTTCCAGAAATTGATTGGTTTTTGGCTTCTAGCTTTCGACTTTTTTCTCATTCTCCCTCTTATTATTAACAAGGTCACGAATTTCTGGGAATATGTAAATAAAAAACTGTATAATAAAACTTCTGCTTTTCGCTTTTGGCTTTTCAGCTTCGATTTAGCTTTTGGATTTCACTTTCAGCTTTCGGAAATCGTTTGACTTTCGGCTTATAACTTTTATTTTTCAAAGAACTTTCAAACTCTGCACTGAAGTACACAATGAATAGCATATGTAGTACATGAAGGGGTTGCTTCAGGGCCGGCAACTTCTGTATAGCGGGTGTAGCGAATGCTATACATGGGAAATTTCATGTGTAGCGTTTTCCCATGTATAACGTACGTTGCTGCACATGGCACCACCGGGAAAATTATTGGTACAATTAATTGGAGGTGTGCATAAAGAGAAGTTTTAGCTTTCACTTCGCAAAGTGAAGTGCCAGCCGCTGAGTGTATGCATAAAAAAAGTGAAGTGCAAGTTTGTGCTCAGGAGTGAGGCGTTTGCTTCAGGAAAGAGGTTTCCCTTCGACTTGTATACTTAAAGAGGAGTGTTAAATTCAAAAATGAAGCTTTCGCTCGCGAAAAAATGCATTTAGTCCCGAGTAGACTTCTTTTCGAAAAACACATGCAGTTATCATTCATCTTCGAAAAGATTCCTTTAATTTCTGAGGAATTTTATCGAAAATATTAAGGAAAAATTTCCGATAATTCTCGAAGAATTTCATCACTGAAAAAAATCTCCAATGATTTCAGGAGAATTTTATTGAAAATTTTAAGAAAAATCTCTCCTACAATACCAAAGGATTTTATTGGGAATCATCGAGAAATATCTCGATGATTTTTGAAGCATTTCTTCAGAAGAAAGGTTCGATGATTTCCAGAGAGTTTCATTGGAAATTTTTGGGATAAATTACCGATGATTTTCTGAGAATTTCATCAAAAATGTTCGAGGAAAATCTCCGATAATTTCCGAGGAATTTCATCAGAAATCTTTGAGAGCAATCTCTGATAATTTCCGGAGAATTTCAACGGAAATCTTCAGAGAAAATTTATAATGTTCTCCGAAAGAATTTCTTCAAAAATCTTCCGAGAATTTTTACCGACTTTTATCAAAAATATTTTGGAAAAATCCGATGGTTTTTGAAGAATTTTATCGGAAATCATCAGGAAAAATCCCAGATGCGTTCCGAAGAATAATTTCATAGAAAATCTTCGAGAAGAATCTCCGATGATTTGAAATGAATTTCATCGGAAATTTCTAAAAAAAAATCAGAAAATTTCCAAAGAATCCCATTGGAAATCTTTCGAAAGAATTTTCAATATTTTCCAAAAAATTTTGTCAAAATTCTTCGAGAAAATTTTCCAATAATTTTTGAATAAGAAACATTCGGGAAAAACTCCGATGATTTCCAAAGAATGATTTCATTGGAAATCAAGAAAAATCTCCGATGATTTTGAAGGAATTTCATCGGAGATTTTTTTTTTGGGGGGGGGGGGATCCGGCAATTAACGAAGAATCTTATCGGAAGTCTTTAGAAAAAATTGTCAATGTTTTCTAAAAAATTTCATCAAAATTCATCGAGAAAATTTTCCGATAGTTTTTGAAGAATCTTATAGGAAATATTCGGGAGGGAAAGTCCGACGGTTTTTGAAGAATTTTATCAAAAATCTTTAGGAAAAGTGTTCGACGACCTTCAAAGAATTTCATCGGAAATCTTCAAGAGGAATCTCCGATGATTTCCGGAGAATAATTTCATGGGAAATTTTCGAAAAGAATCTCCGATGATTTAGGAATTCCATCGGGAATTTTTGGGGGAAAATTCCGAAGAATTGAGACTATTTCCCACTCATGCGATAGAATCAGAGATTTTCTTCGAAGATTTTTCATAAAATTTTTCGGAAATCGTTGGAAATTTCTTCTGAAGATATTTTCCCAAAATTAGTGGAGATTATTTTCGAATGACATTTTTTTGAAATTATCGAAGATTATTTTCGATGAAATTCTTCGGGCATTGTCGGCTGATTTTCGAGGAATTTCATCAGAAATCCCTAGGAGAAATCTCTGATCCCATCGCATGAATGAAAAATAGTCTCAATCTTCGGAAATTATCGGAATTTTTCTCCCCAAAAATTTCCGATGAAATTCCTAAATCATATCGGAGATTCTTTTCGAAGATTTCCCATGAAATTATTCTCTAGAAATCATCGGAGATTCTTCCTGAAGATTTTCGATAAAATTCTCCCAAAACCTTTCGGGGTTTTCCCCCAAATATTTCCGATGAAATTCTTCTTAAATTACCGGGAAATTTTCCTGAAGATTTTTGAAGAAATTCTTTGGAAAACACTGGAAAATCTTTCTCAAGATTACTGATGAAATTTTCCGGAAAATATTTCCGAAAAAAATCTCCTGAAATCATTGGTGAATTTCCTAAATGATGTCCGATGAAATTCTTCGAAAATGATCGGAAATTTTCCCCTAATATTTTCGATAAAATTCTTCAGAAATTATCTTCAGAAATCAAAGGAATCTTCTCGAAGATTTCTGATTAAATTCTTTGGAAATCATCGGAGATGTTCCCCGAGATTTATTTCATCGTTTTGTGCGTTTGGTGCATTTTCCACCTGTACATGGTGGCACCATCTTTGTCTTCGTTTTTTTGAATGATTTTCGATTGAGAAGCGGTTCCTTGGACACATACGTCGGCTGGTAACAACTTGAACAAACGTTGTTATCTTAGAGGCACTCGGTTCATTTTGTGGAGCGTTCGCTTAGAAGAGAAAGAGAAAGCGTATGCATACAGATTAAAGCTAAACCTTACACTTCTATTTTTCCCTTTGGAACGAAGACTCTCACTCCACTCTTTTGCTTCGATGTTAAAGCTTAATTTTTATGCGTACAGCCTAATGGTACGATAATAAAACGTTATTGTGTAAAATCAGTGTTGTTTTTTTCGCTACCTATGGGATTATGAAAAGTTGCCGGCCCTGGGTTGCTTCGTCACTTAACGTCATTCAAGTAATTACTTTTTACGTTAAGAATAACAAAAATGTACTACAAACATTTTCTATTTCCTCATCTGACCAGGGACAAAAGAAAAAAGGTCACCCCTAAAACGAGTACGAAGAATCTTCTTCACCAAAATGGCCTCACGACACCCCTGACACAAACTGATGATTTAAGATAGGTAGTTAGATTTTACATATATTCTTTCCAATCTACGTTACAACTGATTTCAGCTACCTGATCAAATTGAAGCATGCGAGACCTCCATGATCTTTCAGAGTATTTCAGATTACAAAATATCTACTTTAACGAGGATATAACGCGGAAATTTGGTTATTATAATTTATCTCTTTATCGTCTTCCAAACCCGAATAACATACAGCACTTCTGCCCTTTAAGACCAACGAGTAGCCGATCTGTAGTAGCCTGTCGGCATTTCCAACGCCTACTCTGAATAATACTTTGCACTGATTTTCCAGCGCATTCAATTCATCAGATATGGCCTCTGTTGAAGCATGCATTCACTCGCGACCTCGTAAAATACCCACACAGTCAGGAACAAGCGGTATTCATTAATAAATACTAATTATAATCTACATCTTTTCTTATCAGACATAGTTGAATATATTCCTCGCACTAGGAGACAAGAAAAGTACCTTTCCGAATCTCTTACTAGAGAAATACTTAAAACTAAAAAACATATCGAAACAGCCTTCTTAGAACCGCCTACATCAGCGAAATGATTACCTTACTTCGATCACTCGATGAAGTCGACTACATTGAGCAGAAACCTACGTATAGCTTTTTTTTTTTTTCAATTCTTGTACTCATAAGCCTGGTGACCGGGCACGAATCATCTCTGGTCAGCCAAAACCTTGGCCAGCACCTAATTTACACAAAAAGCTACCCTCCTCGGTGATGAATATTCACACGTCTTCGTTCGTTTCCTTCCACAAAATCACAACCTCCCCGAGCCGATCGGGTGCGGATGTCCAAAACCCACACCCATCTTAACCGATAGGCACATTTTTATTATCTGTAAACGAAAACTCGAGTCAACCAGAACCACTCATCGATTCGGTCCATTATGGCGGCTTTCGGACAGCACTGACGTTTTGTGCACCGACGACGGCAGATGATTGGTCGAGGTAAAGGTGACTTTACCATTTTCGACGGTATCGTCGGACAGCTTGTACTTCCTGGTCTTGGACAAAACGTCGTCCTTGTTGATCAGCGACACCTTAAGCGAGGGTTCGGTATTCGCGCGCACTGGTATCCTCGAGCCAACCGCTCTAACTGGCGAAATCGACTGACTCAGTTTTGGTAATTTGGTGGTCGAGCTAGGCGATTTGATTTTGGTCGGCGACGACTCGTTGCTGGAACGATACCGCGGCGTTGGCTGAGTCGTCGACGCGGTGCTCATCGCCAGTATTTGTTCGTCCGACATGTTCTCCTTGGAAAATCTGAAGACTTTGTTCGAGCTGACGGCGCTTTTCGAGTCGGCCGACTCAGTCTTATTCGAGTGACTCTCCTCGACGCTGCCGTTGCAGCTGGCATCTTTCACCGTGTCTATGGACGAGTCGTCTTTCGATCCCTCTGACTCCAGTTCGTGGCTATCCGTTTTTTCATCGTGGTCGGTTATCGTCGGCGACTTCGTCTCGTCGTCGTTTTCGAAAGTCGAAGAAGCGTTGGAGAGGCGACTTTCGTCCGAACTCGCCTCGGCGGCGGTCAGAAAAAGGGTCACATCGCTGCTGTTCACGTTGGTCGTATCGTTGTCGTTAGATACCTTGATCTCAGTCACGTATGTGGGTAGGTTGGGCATCGGCGAGGTCGGCAGATCGGGTACCTTCTCGTCGGCCAAAAACACGTCGTCCTTGGACTCGTCTTGCAAATCGAAATTCAACTCCCAGCTGATGTTGCTGCACGCGTCGACGGGCGGAAACTGGTCGTCCACCAGTTTCATCGGCGTTGACGTCAGCAGATCTTCGCGATCGGAGTCATCGCTGTCCGATTCCGTCTGCTTGACGGCTTCCTCCAGCGTACCGAACATGTTAGATTTCTTCAGTTTCGAGCTGGTCACCGGCTCCAGTTTGGGCTCCTTGAACAACGCTTCGTCGCTCGACTCCTCCGGCGGCATCGGAGCTTTACGCTTTTTACTGCCACGCGGGGTGTGCTCGGTCAGCTCCAGCGAAACGGCTCGCTCCAGCGGCACCGGAGAGAGATCGTTGTCGCCGATCTTGGACAGGTCGCCCAGCGACGATGCTTTACGACTCGACTCTTCGGGCACGTGGTGCACGGTGATATGGGATGAGTTCAACTCGATGGTGTTGCTGACAGCGTCCGCCTCCGTTTCGGAATCGCTGTCTTTGCAGTCGTAGTTATTATTTTTATTGACCTCGTTCTCGATCTCATTCAGCAAGTTGAAGTCGCTGGCTTCTTTCTCGGTGTCGGAGAGGGCGACGGGCGGTGGCGGAGGAGCTTTGCGTTTGTTGGTTTTCTTGGCCGATTCTTCGGCCTCGGAGCCGTCGCTGTTCGAGCGCAAACGGAGTTCGACCTCTTCGTCCGGTTTGGCTTCGACTGGAACAGTCTCGATTTTCCGCGAGTCGGGCTCGACTTTATGGGACTCGAAGGCGTTCTCCTTCGACGGAACTTTCTCGTTCGACTTTTGTATGTGATTGTTGAGCTTTTCCTTGAGATTCTGGATGCCTTTGACGAGCACCTTCTTCATGTTGTGGTCTTTGAAGGTGGACGCGAGCGAGGATTTCTCTGGTTGGTGGGCGCTCGGGATAGCCAGGTCTACCTCGTCGAAACTGGTCGGCGTTTTGGTTTCGATACCGGAATCGCCTTCCACGTCGATAACGGTGGCGTTTTGCTGTTTCTCGACGTTGGTTACGGGGACGACGAAGTTCACGACGGTCGGTTGGGACCTAATGTCAGGCAGCACTTTGACACCGCCGAATTTGCACATTTTGTCGGATACTTCGGACACCTGGAGCACGGCAGGTTTGGTCTCTTCCGATGGCTCCGATTTCGTCGACGAGCTATTGAAGTTCAGTTTGCGCGGAATGATTTTCTGAATCTGAAATGAAATATAAATAATTGAAATTAGAATATGAAATACACGTTCCCATGTTGCACAGATCATGAAGACGAGGGAGCCCGATATGAAGGTAGGCACAGATAACGAGATTTTGCACCTGGCAATCATTCTGGAAATTGGATATATACAAAAATCGAATTTGAACACAATACTGCCATCCAAATTTATTCTGTCACTTTCTTATTTTAGATTTTTTGTATTGGAATAAAGTCGTATGAACAACTTCAGTCGCCAAATTAATAAGCATTGTAGGTCCGTAACTGGGGGGAATGGACAACCTCAAGTGTATCTCGGGAGTGGAGCGTCGCCGCCAAATTTTAACACCGAATTCGAACTCGGCGTGGAAATTTGAGACAAAAGCCGTCTTTAATTCGGAATTTTTGATTTTTTCGAATTTTGAAAATTTCTCCATACTATAAATCATGTCGTTATTGGGGCGAGAAAATTTTCGGAGAGCGTCGGCGTCGGCGCTGGTGCCAATTACTCAATTTTTCGAGACGAATTCGAATCCGTTGTCAAAATTGAGCTAGAGTCATTTTTGACAACTTTTTCGAGTGTATCTCGAAAACGGAGCATCGCCGCCGAATTTGCGCTCGGCGTGAGAAATTGAGTCAAAAACAGTCTTTAATTCGGAATTTTTGATTTTTTCGAATTTTGAAAACTCTCCATACTCAACTCATGTCTTTTTTTGAATAAAAAAAAATTTTCGGAGAGCTTCGGCATCGGCGCTGGGGCTAATTACTTAATTTGTCGGGACGAATTCAAATCCGTCGTCAAAATTGAGCTCAAGTCTTTTTTTGACCAATTTTGCCTACATATTCGAGTGTATTTCGAAAACGGAGCGTCGCCGCTGAATTTGAACACGAATTCGAGCTCGGCGTGAAAAATTGAGTCAAAAACAGTCTTTAATTCGGAATTTTTTATTTTTTCGAATTTTGAAAATTTCTCCAGACTCTATACATTATGTCTTTTTCCGGACAAAAAAATTTTCGGAGCTTCGGCGTCAGCGCTGGGGCTAATTACTCAATTTTTCGGGACGAATTCAAATCCGTCGTCAAAATTGATTTAAAGTTTTTTTTTTTGACCAATTTTGTCTACATTTTCGAGTGTATTTCGGGAACGGAGCGTCGCCGCAAAATTTGAACACTAAATTTGAACTCGGCGTAATAAATTGAATCGAAAACAGTGTTTAAACCAAAATTTTTGAATTCTTCGAATTTTGAAAATTTCTCCATACTATAAATCATGTTTTTTTGGGGCGAAAAAATTTTCGGAGAGCGTCGGCGTCGGCGCTGGTGCTAATTACTCAATTTTTCGAGACGAATTTGAATCCCTTGGCAAAATTAAGCTAGAGTCATTTTTGACCCATTTTGACAACTTTCTGACCACATTTTCAAGTGTATCTCGGGAGCGGAGCGTCGCCGCCAAATTTGAACACTGAATTTGAACTCGGCGTAGAAAATTGAGTCAAAAACAGTTTTTAAATAAAAATTTTTGATTTTTGAAAATTTTGAAAATTTCTCCATACTATACATCATGTTTCTTTTAATGGCGAAAAAATTTTCGGAGAGGGTCGGCGTCGGCGCTGGTGCTAATTACTCAATTTTTCGAGACGAATTCGAATTCATTGTCAAAATTGAGCTAGAGTCAATTTTGACCCATTTTGACAACATTCTAGAGCGTATCGCGGGAACGGAGCGTCGCCGCCCAATTTGAACACTGAATTTGAACTCGGCGTAAAAAATTGAGTCGAAAACAGTCTTTTAATCAAAATTTTTGACTTTTTCAAATCTTGAAAATTTCTCTATACTAGATAAGCTGACAGAAATGTACTGGCGGTTGGCCAGTATCATGAAAGTCAGCAGAACACAGATAGTGGACGCCCCCAGTAAGTATGCCAAGTTCCTATTAGGGCTTGACAGGAAACATGCAAGACTCATAGTCGGACTACTAACATATCATATATTTTTTCGGACAAAAAAATTTTCGGACAGCTTCGGCGTCGGCGCTTGAGCTTATTACTCAATTTGTCGGGACGAATTCAAATCCGTCATCAAAATTGAGCAAAAGTCATTTTTTGACCCATTTTGAAAACATTCTGACCACATTTTCAAGTGTATCTCGGGAATGGAGCGTCGCCGCCAAATTTGAACACTGAATTTGAGCTCGGCGTGAAAAATTGAGTCAAAAACAGTCTTTAATTCGGAATTTTTGATTTTTCCAAATTCTGGAAATTTCTCCATACACATCATGTCTTTTTTCAAGCAATAAAATTTTCGGAGAGCTTCGGCGTCGCCGCTAATAAGTTTGGCCTTTATCTTGGCCTGTCTATACCTACCTATCCAAGCCCCATCTCCCTGAATAATACCATACTTACGCGTTGAGTAGTGCAGAATGACTGGCTCCGATAAAACGAATGAGCAATGTGATTATTCAAACTCGTGTTTTTCAACGAATCCGGTGACATAGAGCTGTCTTCTACCTCAATTTCCACGTCATACGGCGAGGCGTAACTCAAAATGGCCATCGCGTCCTCGTACACCATGTGACTGAAATTGATACGTATTGCGGATATTCTATCCCCTGCAAACGAAAACAGAAAACATTATTGTCTTTAGTGTTGATCAAGCTTCGTAAGAACAACGGTTTTCGTCTTTATTATGGGTCAAAGCCAAATAATAAGCAGGTTATGTAATTTTGATAATCCGCTGGTACGTTATTATTTTTCCTCAATTATTAATAGACGGGTAATCTTTGATAACACCGTTCATCTTCACACAAAGACGATTCTCACAGGGGTGTCCCAGGAATCACGGACACCCCCTGTAGCTGAACCGGTAATCGAGGAATCTTCAGGTCTGTATCTCTCACAGTCGAATGGGTTAAAAAAACAAGATACAAGATTCCACGCACTATCAAGACGAATAATCAGACGTACTGAACGTGTTTGTCTTCTTGGTTTTTGAAACACGAATTGCGTGAGGATAAAACAATCGTTACCGAGGAATGTCATTGTCAAACAGTACATCGTACAGCTGAGATGAAAAATTACTCAAAACTGATGAATGAAGTTTAATATAACTGGCTAGAAATAATACATAATTATTATGGTGTGAGATCTGAATGCTTTGTTTTCATTGCCCGTATTATCGAATGTTTAGTGTGTGAAAACCGAAAAGTATGCACGAAGATATTTGCAGCAAGGCTGATATTCTTTCTTTGTCTCACTTTTTTTTCAGTACAACAAACGTTTGAAAAATGCGGCCCGACTTGTACCAATACCAGTGAACATGTATGCAGTGCCGTAGCCAGGATTTTTCCAAAGGAGGGGATCAGCAAATTTTTTTTTTTTTTTTTGGGGGGGGGGGTACATCTAATATGAACTGTATATTTTTACATTGACGTATCAGTATGTTGTGCTTTTCAACTTCAATAATAATTATGCATATGAATTTAAATTTCATTTCGCGCATTTACTGTGATACTGCCAGCATGCAAAAATTCTCCTCTCAAGGGGGGAGGGTCATCCCCTAATCCCCCTCTGCCTACGCCACTGTATGTATGCGGTATGAGTTCGGTGAGTAGTCTGTAATCTAAAATAAAAAGTAACTCGAGGGATAAAGTGAGCAACTTGACACTCAAATGCAGTTCCAATATATGTAACAGAAAAATTTGATTATGCAAAAAAGTAGTGACGAAAAATGATCGTGTCCTTTCTGGCCATCGGCCAAGTCAAGAGCGTATTTCATTTGAGGTACTTATGTACTTACACAAAACAATACAAAATATATCACATTTGTGGCCATGTATTACTCGGATGGGGAAAACAAGCTCAAGATGGAATGAAGAATGAGATTTTTTCATCAGCTTGATACCACACAGACTGCGAAGACCAATTGAATGCACATTTGAATTCATTCGTAGCCAGAACGTGAAACTGCTGAGGATTTGCACTCAGTCCAGGAGCGGCTTGTGAGAATTTCAAAAGGTGGTTTAGCGATGAGTTTAGGTGTCTGTGGAATATATTTGTGTGGGAGGCCAAGAGGTAAGTAAATGTAATTTTTTTTTTTTCAAAGCCATTGAAAAAAGCAGACAAAAATATTCACAATAAAATATCACACAGTATTAAATCCCCAACCCCCTGTGGGTGCTACCTTGGCATGCTGAGGGGGCTTAAAAAACTAAAGCCACATAGAAGAAGGAAAACGTCGACAGATAAGCCCCCGATGAAAGCGAAGGGAACCAACACCAGTATTCTTCCCTGGAAATGCGTGTCCACCACCACAACTACGATGGCAGCTCAAAAAGTAAATAATAATTCCGGATGTAAAAAGTTTCTATTCGGATGTCCGAGCAGAGACTACCTAGTGAGAAACCATCAGAACTGAAAATAGGGACATGGAATGTAAGGGCACTGATGACGCACGCATATAAGAAAACTAAAAGAAAGAAATGAAAATATTAAAATTAGATATAACAGGAATTAGTGAAGTGAGATGGCCAAAAGAAAATGATTTTTGGACGGGACAGTATAGAATAATTAAAACAGCCGTGAAAAGAGGGCAAGCAGGCATTGGTATTATAAGTTAGACAGTAGGGAATAGATTGCGAAGTTATATCCAACATAGTGAGAGAATATTTCGGTAAGGATTCCAGCAAAACCAATATCTTTAATGATAGTCCAAGTGTTTACGTCCACAGGAAAGTGCATAGTGAAAGTAGAAAAAATTCATGAAGAAATTGATGAAGTATTAAGCAAGGTAGAAACAACAGAAAATTTAATTATAATGGGAGATTGGAACGCCAGAGCAGAAGGAAGAAAAGAACAGGCAGGACCGTACTTAGAGCAGGGCCAGAGGGGCCATGACCCAGGACCCCCCCACGTTAATCCCTTTAAAATGGGGCCCCCACAAAAGGAAGTGAAAAACACCGTGTGAAAGAAAATGAAATGCCATGCGGCGTCGGTGCTTTGTCGGTAAAAACGAATTTTTTTTTGACGTCTGATGTTTACACTCTTCAGAGTTGCTGCGGTACCAGGCTCGTTAGACACGCAAAATTCCGACTAAAATTTTACAAATTCCTCAATTTTCCCGGCAAGGTAACAGAATTTTCCGAATCTTTCTAACCTCTAGCAGGGGACAAAGTAGCGCATGTGAAATTCACTACGTAAGAAAATAATGGCAAATTCAAAAATTTGCGGTAAGAAGGCAAAATGTTCCATAATCCTCAGTATTAATCCAATTTCAATGATGTCATTGAAGTTTTGCCCCTGTCGAAGTGGACCAACCTCCTAGTTATGATACCTAGTTGACAAATAGCGAGCAGATTTTGTAAACGAACATAAATGGTAGCGTTCTCAGCTTTTCGTTCGCAAGAGTGGGCAGAGAGTAACGAATTTTTCATGGATCAAAGAAATAACACCGGTCTTGAGGGAAAAATTACAACAAATGCGATGAGATCTGAGAAAAGGTACCCAAAGTCGGTAAACATGAAATTCGAGACGGTGGGGTATGAGGAAGAAGCTGAGAATCGAATAAACATTCCAGAAGAAAAAAAAAAACCAAAAGGTTAAAAACTGGCCGAGTTACAGTGCTTTAAAGTTGAAGTATAAAAAATGTAGTTTTAAGAAAAACGGCTTTAAGGTTGGTTAAATTGGTTTTTGGGAAACGTTATTTGAAATGTCAAAAGTGATGAGAATATTCGCGGAAGAAGTGCTCCAGATGTACTTTTTACCACCCGACACAGTGCTGTGGTTCGTTTTACATGGGAAGGCCTCTTTCTTCCACTTTTGACAGCGTTGTACGTGAACCACGCCTAGTTTTACGTGGAAAATATTATGCTCGTAATTGAAAATTTTTATATCAAATTCAAGAATGGCAGGTTATATAACGAACAACTTCGATTAGATTATAAACGCGATTGAGTGATAACGTGACCGGTGTCATAAACGCGACGCGCAGTATCAAACCGACACGCCTATCTCATTCCCGACTTACAGTACCTTTTTCTTATTACACATTTTGCCGCATACCGCAACGGAGAAGCGTTCCCATTCTTTATTATTTTTATAACATTATTCTCGAAGTATACTTCTATCGATTCCAGTCAAAATTCGGAAAACGGTTAAGGTCAGTCTTATTTTCATTTTTTCACTCTACAGCAAATTGACGTTTGCCGACTTTGTTTACCTTTTCTCAGATCGCATCACAAATATGATTCAGGTGAATAACCTTACTTTCAATCTGCAGCTCTCAGTGACTATATATGTCATTACATACTTCTAGAAAACCCTGAGTTCCTTATTTGTGTATCAGTTAGTAATGACTAATATTGGGTGGGGCGGAGGAGGGAGTGAAAAGTACTCTGTGGTGGATAATTTGATAGATATCTAATTGCAATTTCTTCTATATAATGAAGATTTGTCCGAAACAACAGCATTCAGTATTTGTTTATAAAAGGAAGTCATCATTTTGGCTGCATAAGAAAATGATATTCGTATACCCCCTCCCCCTTCCCCATGCAAAGATTACAGTTTCTAGTTTCATTAGAAAGCGTGGCTCACAAATTATTTTCTAGTTACGCCACAACTCGTCAGTAAATAAAGAATTAAAATTAACGAAATTTCCAGGGATAAGCAGAAGAAAACAGAGAACAGATACAAAACACAGTCTACCTACTTTTCCCGAATGGGTGTTCGAATTTACCGACTTTTGGGTATAATTTCAAGGATAGAGAAATACCTCAACTCTCCCCCCTCTGACGACCCTGTCTTATTACGATAATCTGCTATTTGTGATTATTCAGTTCCAATCTTAGTAAGACACACCACAAGGGGGTCTCATTGCCTAAGTGTATAGCGGGCTGGTTTTAGAATTCAGAGGTCCCGGGTTCGAGCCCACGGAGCAGCTCGCTATATTTCGACCTAGGCCGGTTTTCGGGCAAGAAGAGAAGAGGGTTAAAATAGCCCTAACAGTCTCCCCGACGTCTCTGAGGTAATGCTCGAAAGGGCGGTTTCCAGGGCTCGGGTTGAGTGCAAAAATTAAAAAAGAAGAATAAGACACAACACAAATAGAAGAAATATCAGCGGTCATTAAAATATGTGACTTTTTTGAGAAAACTGGGCTTAGCGTGAAAATTATGAAAACTGAATTATTGGACGATTCTTATAGAGAATTTCACGGCAAATCCAATGAGACCCCGCCCGGTCTCCTAGTTGCAAAACCCATCAAGATACAGCAGTTCAAAATTCAAAATTTAAAAAACAAATAGTTTTTAAGAAAACAACATTTTAAAGTTTCGACATTAGTGGCTGCAATTTTACGCAGTTGACGCACAAATTAATCACGTATTCTTATGGGAAGTGATATCGACTCGAATAAGATTGCATTTTGTTCTTCAAATACCCTAGAATGCATTTCCATTAAAAATGAAACTTTTTAAAATCTATTTCGCTGTATAGCAAAATTAACTTTTCCACCCTCCCCTCGGTACTGATGCGATGCCCGAAAGGGTAGTTTCCGGTGCCGGGGGTGCGGTGTCTCAGGGGCCACTTTGGAATGCGCGCATTGCCATACGTTCCACCACACCATATCAAAATTAACTTTTCCACCCTAAGCCCGGTTTTCTCAGCAGTCGTCACAAAATCATATTTAGAATACTAAGATTGAGAAGTGTTGCGCATTGTATGACTGATTACAACAGTCCAGCGCCGTATGACCAGAGATGAGCATGACTGATCTTAATATGAGGAGTTATCTGTCAAAGGGGCCCCTGATGAATAGGAATCCTATTCGTCAGGGGCCATTTTGACAGATAACTCCTCATATGATCTTAAATCAAAGATCAGATCTTTTTTTTCTCTTTAAAATGAGTACAGACAGCTTGTGTGACCGTTAACATAACTCCAGGCCTGTGCAGAGGGGGCTTCCCCCGGGCCCGAGTTTTTTGAGGGCCCGCTAAGAGTCCGCCAGTGCTAAAAAATCTGCTTTTACAAAAAGGGCCCAAAAACATTGTGTTTTTTTTTTGTTCTTACCTACTTTTTACATCCCTCTCCCCAGGGCCCGGAGTTTCTCTGCAGGGCCCTGCATAACTCCTTTCTACAGTCTACATCTATATTTTTTGTTCTGTGACTATCAGAATCTGCGACGTGTCACAAGAAAAGGGCCTTAGTGTCAGGGAACGGACTGAAAGCAAGCCAAAAGCTCAAAGTTAAAAGCCAAAAGCCAATGATTTTTCATGAAAACCGAAAGCCAAAAGCAAAATCTTCATTTTTTTGGTCTTTTAAAACTTTTTTCGCAAAAATAAGCATCTTATTTCCAGAGATGGGCATGATCTGATCTTAATAAGACACATTCCAACAGTCATAAAGGATCTACTATGAACAGAGCCAGCCACTTGTATAATAGAATTGTATCCGAAAATTTCGAAACTGACATTTTCCCTTTAGATCACAAAAATTTCCAAAAAAGAGTTGCCAGGATTGTGCATGGAAACTTAAACTCCGACATTGGAGAAGATTAGAAAAGACGGCAGACCTCGATGGGTTCCAAGAGGAGAGGGGAGGGGCCACTCAGTGCGGATAGTTAAGCCTCAATTCTCAATTCGTATTTTATTACTATTATTATTATTAGTTGCTTTTCCTCTTCTGTTCAATTACACAATCACACTAATTTTCTTGTATCAATCATCATCTGTAATAGGCCGACAGGCTGTTGGAAGGGGCAATAAATATTATTATTATTATTATTAAGATCTAAGTTTTTTTTGGCTCATGATCTCTTTGATCTTGATCTAGATCATTTCAAAATGATCTTGCCCTTCTCTGCGTATCACGTACAATTACCGTTCACACTTGTGTCACTTCGGCTGCATAAAGCGACAAAAGGCAGGGGCTGGCGCTCTCTCATCGAATATTACGTTCTCGCTTGCGAGAACTTCGAATTTTGGCTCAGGAAATCTGCCATCTCAAAAAAACAAGAATCCAGAGTCTAGTATTTTCTGTGCTACAGTCTTTAATTTTCTTTTCGCAACGAATTATTATAGTTGAACTCACACCGTACCTGCTTTTATTCGCCCGGTCTCCGACGCTGGCCCGTGATGCAGCAAATCTTTAACATAGATGCCGTCTCTCATATTACCGCAGATATTGAATCCGAGCCCCGTAAAATCTCGACTCTTCAACGGAATCACATTCGTCTTCGTATCGGATCCCGCCGACTGTAAACAAATCAGGTAGTATCAGTATAAGTATCAGTATATACAGCTTGGTACAGCGACCGTCCTCCGATAGAGTAGATATTTGAACTCCAAGTTCAGTATGTACGCAGATACGTGTACACCAGAGTACTGCACGCAGTTGGTCGATACCACGTATAACAACACGGTACTGTGAATTATACCGCCTTGGTCAACCTAGGTACTTCTTAGAACCAGAAGGTAAATACTAAACAGGTACCTACTACCTAGTACCGAAAGATAAGAGATGAAACTACTCACCTAGTTGAAGAACAATCTTAGTTAAATTTTTTTTTTTTTTGTAACTGCTTCGAACGTTTTGCGCTCATTTTTTGTCTATTACAAAATAATATTTGAATTTAATGGAAAATTTCAGCCGAAATATCGCAAAAATGAAACTAAAGACTGGAAAAAAGACATAGTCACAATTCTTGGGGGTTTCACTTCGTCAGATGTTTTTCACCTATTATAGAACAAAGACAAAATAATATTGTTTCGAGGATTCTTCTGTCAGCTTAGAACTTGTATGTTCTGCAACAGCGACTTCTGTAGCTATAGCAAGTTAGTAACTGAATACTGAAGTACAAAAATGTATTCTATCTGCAATGTATAGTATTAAGAATTTTATTCTCACTTAGGAATATTATAAATTATGCCACCTCTATTGCTACCTTAGCGTGGGAAGCGGGCTTATAGAAGAACAAAAGGTACATAGAAGAAGGAAAACTCCGACAAATGAACCCTGATGAAAAGCAAAGGAAAACTACATCAGTATTCCTCCCAGGAGATGTGTCTCCACCACCACAATTATGATAGCAACTCATCAAGTAAATACATATATAGTTCCGAACGTAAAAGGTTCCAATTTGGACGTCTGGGCGGGGACTATCTATTGAAAAACTATCAGAACTGAGAATAGGAACATGGCATGTAAGGGTACTGAATGAGGTATGCAAATTAGAAAACATAAAGAAAAAGATTAAAGCGATAAAATTACATATATTGATGATGATGATAAGGTTATCAATGTCACAACCGGTTCGATGCAACTCTCCATTTCTTTCTTTCATTTTCAAATAACTCTTACATTTGACATCCTCGATTATCTCTTGAGCATGCTGAAATCTTTGCCGATCCCTACCCAATTCTTTCCTTGGACCCTTCGTTGTAGCAGCAGTGATATTATTCCTGGGTGCCTCAAGTTATGCCCGATTAGTTATCTCTCTTCCTCTTCACACAATTCTAAACATTTATTTTACTTCCTACTCTGTTAAGTACTTCCTCATTTCTTAACTTATCCGTCCATTTGATACTGAGTACTCGCCTATAGTACTACACCTCGAACGTTTCGATTTTCACTTCTCTGGTTTTCCTATGGTCCAAGTTTCATATCCATACAAGGCTATACCCCTCAGAAACAATTTTTTGATTTCCAGATTCATTTTTGATTTGAAAATATTATTTTTTCGATAAAATGCTGATTTGGCTTATGCTATTCTACTACTATATCTCTTTTACTCCTTCCACATTTTGTTATTTTACTCCTCAAATCGCTTACTTCCTCAGTTTTTTCCTAGCTAATTTTCATATTTAAGCTATCATGTTCCATTACTTTATTTTTATTTTGTTAAATCGATATTTTATACTCAAAATCTCCTCCATTCCATTTAAAATGTTTTCCAGATCAATACTTCTTTCAGCTAATAAGACAATATTATTTATCATCTGCAAACCTGAGCATCTTTACTCACTCTCCATGCATAGTTACACCTGCTTCAAATTTTTCGTTTTTTCTCATTAATAGCCCACTCTTCTTCTTTTTTTTATTTTTATAATTATGCTCTCAACCCCAGCTCTAGAATCCACCCTTTCGAGCATTACCTCAGAGACGTCGGGGAGAGGCTGTTGGGGCTGCCTTAGACCTCTTCACTTCTTGCCGAAAAACCGGCCTAGGTCGACATTTTAGCGAGTTGTTATGTGGGCACGAACCCGGGACCTGCGGATTCCGAGACAAGCGGGCTATCCACTCGGCCAACCAGAGCCCACTCTATGTACAAATTAAATAATACTGGAGATAAGGAATACCACTACCTTAAATATTTTTCTATATTAGCCACCCCTTTCTCCCCTTTTATTCTTAATGAAGGTTTCTGTCATTTATATAAGTTTAGAATAACTTGCCTTTCTCTAAATTTTATCGAAAAAAAAAAATATTAATTTGTTATTGGAAACTTTTTGGCAAAGTCCAGGAGATGAAAGAAGATATCAAATAGCTTGTATCATGACTAGAAGATATAAAAATCAAATGCTGGACTGTAAGACATACCCAGGAGTCGATGTAGATAGTGACCACAATTTATAGTAGTAATGAAATGTACGTAGATTTAAATTGAAAAGATAATTAAGAAGAAGGGAAAAACAAAATGGAATTCGGAGATATTGAAAAAGGTAATGAAACAAGAATAATATCAAAAAGAAGTAGACAACAAAGGAACTTTGTAAATCAAAAGATGGAAGTGATACTGGAAAGGAGTAGACAGCATAAAAAAAGCAATAAACGTGGCATTTTAAGAAAGAAAATAGGTACTCAAATAATAAAAAGAAAAAAACAATGGATTAAAAAGTAAAATATTCGTGTTAATGGAAGAACGAACAAATTGTGAACACGCCAACAATAGGATAAAGAGAAAATGTAAAAAGACAAAAGAAAAATGTATTAATTAGAATTGTGAAGAAATTGAGAAGTGAATGAAAGCAGGAAATCCCGATCAGACATACAACAAAATAAAAAGATATTTTGGAGCAAGAAGAAAGAGCATAAATAATTTAACAGATGAAAAAGAAAAATTATCAGACTTTAAAAAAGAAAGTAAATAATGGGTGAGATATGTTGAAAAACTGTAAAGTAAATGTCTGAAAAAAGAAGATAAAGTGGAGGATGAAGAAGGAGGAGATTCTATTTTGAAATCAGAATTTGACAGAACTCTGAAATAAATGAATGCAATTAAAGCAGAAAGAGTTGATGACATTGCTAGTAAGTTACTGAAGAATGCCAGTGGCGGATTTACGGAGGGGCAAGGTGTTTACAAGAATTGAAAAATATAAATTCCTGACTTTTCCCAAACTTTTTTTTTCTCTTCTTTAAACCTTTACAGTTTACAGTATATATTTATTTTTATACTACTAGATGTTGTGGTTAAAACTGAAATTTGAAGTTGATTTTTGGGTGCAATCATTAGGAAGGTGCTCACAGATATACATACAAACAAACAAAGTGATGAACTAAGTTATGCATTGTATTTTTTCAAGTGTTTCATTCTGTAAAACTTGACCAATGAGATGAAAAGTTCCAAACTTCTTAAAAATATTGTTGAATTTCCTGACTATTTACAAACTTCCTGACCTAATTTTCAAATTCCTGACTTTTTCCAAACTTTCCAAATTTTCCAAACCTGTAGACACCTTGAGAGGGGATTGCCTTCACTTGAGGAAATAACCAAAAGTCGCAACGGGCGAGGTCAGGACTATATGGGGGGGGGGGGGTGAATTGTGATTTTTTAGAAGTCATCACCGCAGCGCAGATGTTTTCCTCCTCGTTACCGGCGGCAGAATACGCAAAAACGTTCGATAAATGGCAAGAACGAATGGACGCCTGTAAAGCCATGAATGGCGCTTATTTTGAAAAGGATATTCGTGCACTTAATGAAGATGATGATTAATAACATTTTTTGTAATCGTATGCTTTTTTCCTTCTTAAAAAAAAAAATCTTTAAAAAACCTGGAGGGGTCAACGCATATGGTTTCTTTCAAATTGGTCTGGAACAGCGAGTTTTCAATCAAATGAGCTCGGCGTGGTCTCAATCAACAGCTAATGAACCAAATTATTCTCCTACTACGTTGAAACGCCGATAGGTAGCGTTGGTGGGCCGTACAAATTTTAGTCTCAGTTACTTAGCGACAGCCTATGTATAATCATTCTGCGGGCTTTCTAGACATTACTTAAGTTAAGCAAATAGGATATGGTGATGTGGGACGTATGACGATGCACGCATGCCAAAGTGGCCCCTGAGACACCGCACCTCCGGCACCGGAAACTACCCTTTCGGGCATCGCATCAGTACCGAGGGGAACGCTTTGAGGCCGGGCCCAAGCCCTCATTTCTCCTGGCCAGAAAAGCAAATAGGATATAATAAAATACTTTTTTTTTTGTGGGGAGGAGGGGAAGAATTGAATAATTTTATAAAGGATCTAATCCTTTAAAAAAATGGGCGGGCCCAGAAATTTTTAGGACGGGCCTGGCCCACCGAGCCCGCCCCTAGTTACACCACTGATCCGGATCGATCTTTTTGATCGAAATAAGATCAACATCATTACAGGTAATACACTGTGCCTAGTATCGGGTGGTACCTGATAATTGATAATACTAGATATCGGGTATAAAAACAAGGTAGCACAGGTATTTTGAAATCATGTTAACCAACCCGCTGCAGTACTCTGGTGTATATCGCGGAATACCTACTACCTGTACAGACTACAATAAACTATTTCAAACGCCATATTTCTCACCTTATTTAAGGCAGAATCGTCCAATGATTGCGGTTTATGCCCGTTGCTCATTTGTTGCGAGTTATTCGATTCTTTACGAGCCACTTTTTCCTGAAAACAAACGCCGAAATAATTCATTGCCTTCATAAATAGGTGCATACAGTGCAGTATCCCTATCACGTAATCACGAACATTCCTATCTTGTTCTTACTTTCTGTTCTACTTCTTGACGATACACGTACTTGTCAATGATTATTATAAGACCATGAATGATATACTAAAAGTCATCAAACAAATTATGATAGATGATAATTTTATTCATTTCGTTTTCTAGCCATCAGCATCGCAGTTCGAGCATTCCTCGGACGACAGCCAGCTTCCTAAGAGTACTATTATCGGTACGACTCAGCAGCATCCAGAATGATAATATCTCATGAACTTTTAGACTTCGAAGGTCGGCTATCCAGGAAACGATGAATGCGCGTACACCCAAATTTTCACTATCAATTTCTAGGAAGAATTCTGGTCCCAGCAAAAGGCAGAAAAAACGAATTGCATTTATGAGGAGCTCAGCTCCCACTCCCTCTCAGATTTGCTAACAGTACGCACAATTTCGTATATTTACCTTCTCTTCGGCGGCTTTCTTCGCTTGAATGACCGGAGTACCCTCTGCAAAGCAAAAAAAAAAAAAAATTCGATTAAAATATAAAATACTGAATAAGCCCGAAGGAAGCGTCAGGTTTAATTTTGAACTTGACCTTCGAAAAATATTCAACGCGGGTCTCTGGAGAAAGTGGAGAGATTATAACAAGTTTGACAAGAATACGTTTCGAGTATAATTGTGATGGAAATGTTGTGTATTTTAGTAAAATATTCCATCATCATTGGTCGGGTTTTATAGTAAACGAAATTGGACCTGTGTTTGCATACTTGTCTACGCGTTCCTCAAATTAACTCAATTCGGCCCGCATCGCGCGAGCATACCAGAGTGACTTCATTATATAGGTGCGATATAATAAAAGTGATCCGCACCGGGTCAAGATGAAAACACAGACCTAGATACCCATACGATGTACACGGTTGTATCATAGAACATAAATTGTTGCTACTGAACTCCGAATGAGGACAAAGACTTACGTACTAAGGAAGGGATGTGGTATTCAAAACTGAGCAAGAAAGGCTATAGCCCGGATTAAGTCGACTTTTTGACATTTTTCTTCAGGACTCGATTTGCAGTGGTGAAAGAAGAAAAAAGTTTCTGAGCCCATTTTCACAACTCTACCTCCCCCCCTCCAGAGGGGTGTGGCCTCGAAGTATATGATTTTCACTCCTTCAGCTCTATCTCGGGCATTTTTTGCTCGAATAGTACGAGAAAAGAATTAGATATCGGGTTTAGTTTTTTAAGCGTTTAGGCATGTGCCACCGCTCTAAAAATGCTAAAACCTGGCATGAAGGTGCAGAATACTTGGCAAATTAAAATTCTTCCCAGTTCAAACATCTATTATCAAATTTTCAAAATCGGTTCTGGATGTCAAAAAAGGTAGAAAAACATTTCACAAAAATTTCGTTATACTTATACTGGCTGCCTGGCCTTTACTTACATGCCAAATTTCGTACCATTCGAGTAAAAAATGCTCAAGACAGAACTGAGAGAGTGCAAATCATAAATCATATATTTTGAGGCCACGTTCCTTTTGGAGGGGGGAGGGGGGGATTGTGACGATGGACTCAGAAATTTTCTTTTACCACTGCAATCGATGATGATGGAGGGGCGCATGGCGATGCACGCATGCCAAATTGGCCTCGGGACACCGCACCCCCTATCCCGGAAACGCCCCGAATGGGCCTGCGTCAGAATAGGGGAGGATTACCACTTCAATAGTATAAGCGATGAATGAGAAATAGAAATATATTGGGGGGTCAAAAGCGGATTTTGTTGAAAAATGTCAGGCCAAGTGTCAGAAACGACATATTAAATATCCCGCCCCCAAAAATCTGTGCGAACTTTTCTGTGGCACGTTTTAGCCACCGAAAATCAGTTTTTTGCAAATATTTCAAAAAGTTGAAGACACAGAAAAGAATTCTCAAACAAAAAATATTCCTCGTAAAATTTTCTTTAAAATGATGTACTTGAAGTTGAGTACAGGCCGCATAGTTAGCCTAAAAGTGTCCTTGGAAGTAGTCACATTTTCAACTTTTCATAAAAACAAATAGATTTCTGCAAATATTTCAAAATTATCAACTCCTACAAGAAAGTGTATCATAAAAGTAATATAATAGCTCTTTGTGTATTTTTTGCGCAAAAAATCGGAATTCAGTGATAAGGACTCTGCGAGACCATTTTTGCTGAGCGGAGGGGGTGTAATGTCTACATTTGTCAACTCGGAATCCCATCTTCGTCGCGTTCGTCAAATTAAAATCAATACAAGCAAAAAGGTCCTAAATTACTCAAACTTGCCAAGTCTTCCAACAGTAAATATGGTGGATGAGTGAGAGGATCGGGAGGGGAGGGGGAGAGAGAACATGCTGATACGACGGAAATTAGAAAAAAAAATAGAAATGACAATATACAAACAATATGAAGAAATTATGCTGAAGACGGAAAAAGCCGAAATGACAAAATTACATCAGTAGTTTTAACACGAAAGCAGATTCATGGGAGGGGCAACGTATCTCTCCTCGATCTGGCAAAATATAAACAAATCCATTTGAGTCGAACAGGAGGTTACATATTAAATACAATACATTCAATTAAATTTGGGAGCTTTGGTAGAGATGAAATATAGAGAACTAGAAAGATCTTAGTTCCCTAATATTGGACTTAGTTCCCGAATACCGGACTTCGTTCCAGAATACTGGATGATATTGATCTACCAAATCTACCTAGTACCTACCAATTGATTCATGGATCTACCTTTTTTTCTTCAGCATTTTATATATGCTTTTACGACTGGGTATACTTGAGCAAAACCGTAACTCTCCCCCGACACGCTCTCTCGACACGACTTCAGTGGTTGACATTTCCATGGAAATTTATTTTAGCATTTTATATGCTTTTACTACTGGGTATACTTGAGCAAAAACCGTAACGCTCCCCCCGTAACGGTTCACCGACACGCTACCCGACACGAATTCAGTGGTTGACATTTTCTGCACTCTGCACGACTACAGTCTGCAGTAGTGTTGTTAACAGAAATTTCCATGCCCCCCCGCCCCGATACGAAACCAGTCCGTATGATTTAGCTCTTCATGGTGACAATTTAGTTCAGTGGTTGGCATTTCCATGGAAGCCTATTTTTCTTACAGCCATGTGTTCATTGATCTTGATCTTTGCTGCGTCCTGCGCAACTACACTCTGCGGCCATGATGTTGCTGCGCGACTGCAGTCTGCAGCCGTGTTGTCAATAAACATTTCTATGAAAAATTTTTTTATTAGGGTACGAAAGCATATAAAAATTTGGAGTAGCCGGAAACCGGAAGAAAAGCTTTCAATCGGCTTCTTATCCCTCTGCTACATTTTCTTCTAATGGGCCAAGTTAATTTTGTCAAAATTTTAAAGGAAACGTGCGACTTGGCACGTTTGTAGTTGAAGCCCTAAGGAGTATCTTTAAAAGTTGTGGTCGTCAACGGTTGACGCAGTGCCTCCCCTCCAGAGAGACATAATTGCAGTCCTCCTTAGTTTTTTTTAAAACATAATCTCGAAGAGTCTTGGCGTGTCCTAACGTAATCTAATTCAGTCGTGTCCGAGTCTTAACAAGTTCTAACGAGTCTTGATGAGTCTCGAAATAATCTTATCAAGTCTTAACAGAGCCTAAATGAGTCTCAACGTAATTCTGAAGAGTTAGCAAACTCTTAATTTTTTATTCTTATCGAGCAACGGAGCTACACTCTCGGGCTATGGGCTCGGAAAAGGTCGTTGTCTATACGTCGCAGAGGTATCCAGCAGCGGAAAGGTAGGTGAGGGTGTTGTTTATGTGCTTGTGGGAGTTGGAGAGGGCCAAAATTCGACTACGGAGGACGTGGTGAGAGTTACGAAGGCAAGTGGGGGAGAGGCACGAGAAGAGGTGGTCCACGGTGAGAGGGGCTTTATCTTCACAGTGTGGGCAATTGAGAGGATAAAGGTTAGTGAGAAGATGCGTATGTGTGAGACGTGTATGTTCTTAGGCGGGTGATGATAACTTTCTCACATCGGAAGGAAGTTTGATCAGGGGACAGGTGTAAGCTTGATTTGTGCGAGCTTGTTGTGCCGAGAGGCTTGATGCCGCCACTCTTTGAACCACTTACGCAAAATGGTCCGGCGAATGGCGAAAGTGAGATCTGTTGATATAGGGAGTTAACGAGTGATATAAGGGAGTTGTGTGGCTTGCTGTTCTGCTTGATCAACTGCCTCATTTCCTGGGATACCAATATGGCTTGGGATCCACATGAGTGAAATGCTCTTGGTGGTGAAGGAAATGAGATGGATACGTTGGACGAGAGCGTGCGTTAAAAGGCGATCAGAAATAGACCTTAAGGAGGAAAGTGAATCTGAGAGGGCCAGATAGTGGGTGGGGGTGTGTGGGTCTTCGAGCGAGGAGACCGTGACTAGGCCCTGTAGGATAGCATAGAGTTCGGCTGCGTAGATGGAAGCTGTGTTTTCAAGCCGGAAGGAGCGTAGTAGACTATGGAACAGACGTAAGCAGTGCGTCAGTTGTACTTTGAAATCAAGGTTGTAAGAAAAATTGTTTCAGAAATTCTTTCTTTTTTTTTTGCATGTACATGGGAGCCTGGGTACAGAATGTTGAGGTGACAAGTAAGAGAGAAAATCCGAATTTTTCGAAGTACTTCTAGCAAATACTCGACCGTGTTTCTGAATTCGGTTGTTTGGGTGGGATGGGGGAGAAGAGGAAGTACAAATAATATGTACTTCGTACTCTCTCCATTATTTGAGCGACTGAGTTGACATATTATGTACTCCTGCACCTCCCGTTCGAATGCCATTGAGATCAACTGATCAACCGATCTACATGTAATCGAACTATTTCGAAATCGAAAAAAGTTATAACGATAGGCAGACTTCGCAGTAGAGTCAGGAGGGAAATTAAACTCGACACATTCTTCCCCAGATGATAAATTCAACGTACTCCATATACATCATTGAAAATTGATTTATCCTCCCTCGAAAAGACTGAAATTTTAAGAATATATTTATGTTCACACGAAACAAAATACTCCCATAAATATCTACTAACAGAGCTTCTAGAAGCAAATGATGAATACGTTAATTTTGCATAGTTACTAAAAATGTGCACACATCTGTTTACTGGAAATTCTTTTCCATAGTTTTTAACTTTATTAAAAGCTTTTGAAACATGATAAGAATGGGAGAGGCCAACTGTTGAAAGGCTTTTAAAATACTGAAGGAAAGATCTGCGATTTGGAAAACTACCACCAGACCAAGTCCGCCAATAGTCATAAACAACATTAAACACGCCCTATTTTTCTTAATAAACCTCTTAGAAGTCGCTACAAATATATTGATCATGTTCTGAGCTAACATCTTCAAAAACAGAAACATGACTGGCATCAAGAAGGAATCAATCACGCTGTAAATATTGGATGCCACTTTGAAAAACTTTAGAAACATTCTCTAAAAACTAGATACTTGTAATTGGACTACACATCAAATTCCATTATTTCAGATTCACGCTTCGCCATGCAACCATAACGGGCACTGCAGACGGGGCCATATTTAGCGTTGGACTCACACGGCCCAACTGCACAACTAGTCCAAGAGAATTAGCATTTTCGATAGAATTAATTGCAGCACAGCTGAAACTTGGTACGATTGTTTAGTACCCTCTTCGGAAAAGCCCCGTAATTTCCCTCCTCCCCCGGTGTGAGCATCACCCCCCGAGTCCAAAAAGTGCCCCCGGAAACAGTTTTTGGCTTGTATCTAGCTTAAAATTGAGTTATAGGTAAAAATATTCCGTACCAAAATTAAAGAGCGTAAAATTCTCTACAAAAATGGTATCCATGTTTTTTTTCGTGAATCCCATGTCAACCAAGATAATCGCATTCAAGATCACACGAGCATGTAAATATGGAGTAGCCTACAACGTACGCGGTATAGGAACGCTGAAATATGACTGGATGCATAGAATGTTACATGATATCATTTCAATTTATTGTCTTTATTATTATTATTATTATTATTATTATAAGAATTCATCTTCATCCGAGTCTACATGTATACAATTTTCTGCGTTTAAACAACCTCCTCTACAAACGCGTGGCTACAAGAGATACCCCCTTTACGGTAACTACAAGCTCGTGATCCCAATGCGGAAAACTTAAGTTCGTGTAAACCCGCTCGAGACCTTTGGAAAATCGACCCACGTTAGCCCTCCCCTTCAGCAGCCAATCAGAGCGTTCCATTCGAGGGGAGCCATGAGGTTAGACAATCACAGTACTTCATTTAGGTGTAGCCCTCTCACTACCCGAGCTATACACCGGCGTTGAGACACCCGTGCTATACCCTTCATGTATGCCCTTTGTAGACCCGTGGTATAGTCCTTCCATATCCCCTTCATGAATCCCCTCTGTAAACCCGGGTAGATCCCCTCTTGTAATTCAGATACATATGAGAAAGGATGATGGGCTCGCAGCCAGTTTAAAAAAGTTTGAACATCCCTTCTATCATGCTGCACTCGTGATTCCCTCAATTCTTTATGCTGAGCACTCGTTTCTGGTTGACAGTTTGTGAACTTTTCCAAACCTTAGCAAAGATGAAGCATATGGCAGGGGCACTAAGAATCTATTGCTGCAAAACGCTAGAGGTAACACCGCGTCGATGAGTCAGTCCGCCTGCACTCTTCAGAATTCGCCATAAGTGTTTGTTCGATTCGCGTTTGGATGCTAAAGAGTTGCTCTCTAGCGGCCTACTGAAATGCGGCGCGCTGATTGGTGTATTTGGACAAAAAGATGATCAGGGACAAAAATGTTCTGCAAAAAAACTCAAGCTGGGATCATCTGAAAGGAAATGATAAGGGCTGACACTTTAGTTCTCTTCAGTACTGAAAATGCTAGAGCTCATTTCACCTGTACATGTTTTGGTGGTAAAAATACCCTGATCTTATTTTCGTCCACTACACTAGCGCACCTACAGGAGTGTCCAAACGCCAATAGTCATGTCGCTCCATCTATTGTCTGTCTTCAATCCGGTTTCTAAAACTAAGGCTACACTAGGGCTCTATAGTTTCACCTGGGTATACTAAGCCGCCATTTTGGTTCATACTGCGCCCGTGGATGCCGAATCCGACTATGCGGAGCGTAACGCGTAGTCAATTCGGCATCGACGGGCGCAGTATGAACCAAAATGGTGACTTAGTATACCCAGGTGAAACTATAGAGCCCTAGCTACACTAAGACAAGCTGGTCCATCGAGTATAGGGATTTAAAATTACAGCGTTCAACGCCTGTCGCATAGTGTCGCGACAGCACTGCCGCGAGTTGCGATGTGGCAGCACTGAAAATTCAAATTCAAATATTATGATTTACGAAATCACAGTTTTCGGGCACTTGGTTCGTTTTTCCTTTCGAGTAAGAAAGAAAATGTATCTTTTACCGAAAATAAATAGATAAAAGGTTCAAAAGTCTCTTTTGGACGATATGACGCTCGGGAGTGACGAGTTCGGCGTTCGTATACCGCGTACGTTGTAGGTTACTCCATATTTACATGTTAGTGTGATTTTGAACGCCAATTATCTTGGTTGGTATGGGATTCACGAAAAAAACATACATATCATTTTTGTAGAGAATTTTACGCTCTTTAATTTTGGTGAGGAATATTTTTACCTATAACTCAATTGTAAGCTAGATACAAGCCAAAGACTGTTTCCGGGGGCACTTTTTGGACTCTGAGGGGTGATTCTCACACCGGGGGAGGAGGGGGAAATCACGGGGCTTTTCCGAAGAGGGTACTAAACAATCGTACCAAGTTTCAGCTGTGCTGCAATTAATTCCATCAAACACCCCTTTTTTTAGCTAATTCTCCTGGACTAAACTCCAATGTTAAGAAAAAAAGCTTTTTCTAATTAAAAATAAAAATATACACAAATAATTTCCCGATTAACCTAGTGAATATACCAAAACTCAGGTAAGACAAGACGTATACTTCCCCGCTACCTTCCACGCGTCCCTCTTAAAAATTTGAGTTGACAAGAAATAAAAAAAGACGGGAAAAAAAAGAATAATACATATCTTTGCCTTTTCCAGTTTTTCCCACTGGTTGCTAGAACTTTAGATTTTTCGATAGAAGGAGGGTGTTACACCAACAGCTCCTGTGGCACGGGCCCCGTTCTAATTTAATTAATTAATTAATCGAATGTTTTTACCTCGGAAACCAGGGTTGTCGAATGCGAATTCTGGTTCACCTTTCTCAACATCGGTAACAAGAACCAAGTGTTTTCCTGTAACAGAACAAAAAAGAAACAAGTTAGAATTTTCATTACATACTGTAGGTACAGTAAATGTCAGTGTACAGCAAAGAGGATGTAGTAGCGAAACTTCGAGACTGCCATAAGCTAGAAAAACTGCAATGGGGAGGGAGGATTCATTATTGCCTTCACGACTGCGAAATTATTCGTAGAAGACGAGTGAAGATTATAACTAATATTTTATAATTTCCGAGTCACCACCCATTCCAAAATTCATCTGCCTGTTCTCATCTGTATAGGTAGACACGTACATTCGCCATTCAAGCATCTCGTTCCGGTTTCATATTCGCATATTCGAATAAAGCTTATCATCAGACTAAAACATGATATATTACAAACCCTACATCAGTAGGAACATGTAAACTTTGAACATCATTTTGAAATTGAAAATAATCATTTCTGAACAACATTCTGCTTCATCAGGGTAAGTGTAGTCTATTAAAAAGGAACAAATTCATTTTAACATGAAACTAAAAGCAGGAGATTATTAAATCAACTGACATTTTGCACTGTAGTATGGTGCTAACGAACAGCGTCATCTTTTCGTCCAGCGATTACAGCGCTTCTAGCGGAGTTCGAATATGCGAAATTACCAGATTTAATTTTGGTCGAAGTAATTCGTTTCAGTGACTCGAATTACCCTCGATAAATCTGCTACCCTGCTGAAAATTCGACTAGACCGGAGGTCTCGAAATTACTAGACGATCTGTGCAGTTTCGTATACACAAATGGCACGCGGCGCGATGATATCACTTCTTGTAAAAATATCAAATTACATTCTGTTGGCGCGTCTACAAAATTGTATTCCCTACCCTTCGCATAGTCCATAAATTTTCTTCATTTTCCGTGCCAGCTAAATATCCCTTGTCCGACACTTAGAGCGTACGTTACCCAACACTCGACTATAAGGCCATCTCAAGTTCTCCGAACGTGTTTATGCAAATATATGCTCGTAAATCGTCGCTCTCGAGACGGTATGGCAGCTATAATTTTTCCCGTGTTCGTCGTTCCCCGGCCCCGGGTCGTCCACTCGCGTACGTGTATTCATACGAGAGGCTCTATTCTTTTTCATCTATCGCGATTGTACATCCAGTCTAGGCACATAAGGAAATCGAAGAGGAAAGCTAAGGTAATGAGCAGGATTTTGCTGAAAATTGTCGAAGATAGTGTCCTAAATAACAAACTAAAAATCCCACCCCCACTCCTGATGATAATTTTTTTATCGGAGTTCGAACCTCACAAGATCGTTCGTTTTTGCAACCATCTCAAGACCTGTGGTATTTATAAAACATTGTTCTGAACTGTATTTCCTATAAAAAGCGATTTTTGTACTTTCGTATCTGCAACAGAAATGTTATAAATGGCGGGGAGAGGGGGGGAGAGTAACTTCGTCAATCCAAGGACTACACTTCAACATAAGACATTAATGCAGAGGGTAATCGTTTTTTGGGTTCTTTGCTCAGCCTATGGGGTTTTAGAGACAGAGGTGATTCTTAACATCTCCTTAGCTTTCTATTACTAGGATTTTTCATGTCTCCGCTGCACCCCTGCTCCTTTGAGGTACTACCAACATGAAATTGTATTTTTCATGTGTTTCATTAATTTAGAAAAGGCTTACTATGGTGAATATTTGATCGCATAGAAGTAGTAAAAAGACAGCAGAATATCGAACGCGGGCAGGGACGTACCGAAAAGTTTTTCCTGGGGGAGGGGGGAGGGAGTGTAGTCCCAAGTGATTCAACTCAAAATTCCCAAGTATCAGAGCGAAAGAAACCTTTTGATTTCTTTCCAGCTCTTCCGAAATCTTCTCCACCTGACTGAAATGGTAAATGTTCCCAACTACTGAGTGAAAAATTTCCTCTACGAGGAGACCGTCCCCCTTTCTCGCATGTAGATACGTCCCTGAATACGGGGGAGGGGGGTATTCAAAGTCCTTGCATTCAATTTTTGTATTATCGCGAATGGAAAATTGAGGTATCGGGTCATACATATCACAAAATACATCATTGCTTTCAAATACAGGTTCTAAAGGTCGCTGAATTCATTTCTGATGTGAGCTTGATCCCAATTGGAGACTTGAGGTACCGAGGTCGACAGCCAGGAACAAAAATGATCATAAAATACAACATAGGAGTCAAATATAGTATTTTCGATTTGGCTGAATTCGTTTCCTATATTATCATTTTGACTCTATTGATAACTGCGAAATCGAAGAAGAAGGACTAAACATGAAAAATACAAATATATATAGGTACTTCAGTTCTGGATTTTGGGGGCCGCTGAACTTATTTTTAAAGTCAGTTTGGCCCTAAGGTCGAATTTCTGGCATTGGGGAAGCGTGCAGAGTTAGAAATTAAAGAATTAGCAAATTTTTAGTATATATTTTAAAAAAATGGAAAAAGAATTCAACATGAACATCAAAAACCATTTTTACTATGTCCAAATTATAAGTTATCAAGCGTTTTCATTCAAAAATTCAAATTTTCTTAAATCGTGCGTAAGGATTCTCTATTCTCATTATTTTTTTAAATGATAGGCAAGTATAGCTTTGTAACGCAGTACATGTAATTTATTATTAAAGCTGAGACATATATTTTTTTAAAAAGGTCGAAATATACTCTAAAAATATTCCCCCAAAAAACGTGAAATATGCAAAAATATTCCCTAAAAATAGGAAATATGCAAAAATAATCTCTATCAACATGGGTGTCATTTTACAGGAAATTGTATTCTCCACTTCGCTGTGTTGTTATCTATGTAGAAAAATGTCACAATAACAATTTTTCGCCAAGTTTTATTGGAAAAAGAACAAAAAAATAAGAAATTAAGAAACTATACTCAATGAATAAATTTTTTACGTATTTTAAAATTTCGTTTGTTATGGGTTGCGTTAGAAATGGGACATACTGGACTAGTACAAGAACAATTTTTATTTTACTTATTATTATTATTATTATTATTTTTTTTCAATTCCGAACATTATATGTGCTACTGAAAATTTTACATACTTCTGAAAATTTCAAGTGTTTTCATAAAAATACTTACATACATACAATTTGCACAGTCCCAATATTGATAAAACATTTTTTTTATTCCCCCACCCCCGAAACGTTAGCTACTAAGAGTTTTGTTTCAGTTTCATTCTTTTTTGAAAATGGAATCAGAATAAACCTTTATTTTATTGTAAAAGTAAAGATAACATAGTACTAGCAACATTTTTTTTTTAGAATTGCGCGGGGTGGGGCATGCACAATTATCACAACGAACCTAGCGGCAGAAAAAAAATGAAAAGACGAATGAAACCTGTAATGTTACTAAGAGTTTCATTTTGGGTTCATTCCATTTTGGAAACAATATTGAAATAAGCCATTTCTCATACTTCCAGTTTGTTCTGTTTTTTCCGGAACATTACTAAGAGTTTCGTTTCGGGTTCATTCCGTTTTGAAAATGAAATCACAATAACAAATACAATTTGCCGATGACTTCAGCATTCACTTCAAATCCAAACACCCACAAAGTGCCCACAGACTACTTTAAGGAAACATAAAACTAATCGAAACATGGTCCTCTAGACACGGATTCTGTATATCACAAAGCAAAACAGAATTCATGAAGTTCCAGCATCGAAAAAACAATCGAATTTTCTCACCTCTTCTACTCAACTCACAATCGATTCCTCGCTTCAATTCAGTCAAATTTATCGGCCTCTATCTTGACGTTCGCCTCTCCTGGCTCTCTCATATAAAATACATACAAGTAAAATATGTATGCGCTCACTCAATGTTCAGAAGTGCCTCTCAGATCCTTCCAAAGGATGTAGCAGAGGACTACTCATTCAGTTATACCAGACTCTGATCCGACCTATCATGGATTACGGATCACTCATATATAGACTTGCACCTCCCTCATACTTAGAGCTTCTTAACGCTGTTCAAAATGCGGGTTTACGTATCCCCATTGGCGCCTTTCGCACTAGGCCAGCTTTGAGTATACGTGCCGATCCTGGAATTCCTCCTCTCTCTCTTACCGCCGAATGCAACTCACTGCCAAACTTCTCGTTACGATAGCACACAACCCTAATCTTCCTGCTTATGCGTATCTCGTTAACTCTTCAAACTACACCCCTGTTCCTGAATCCTCACTGCATTTACCTTCACACTTTGAAGGGACACTGTCCCGTACCCTTTCCTACAATTCACTACCAACAATCCATACATCACCCCTACCCTGGTTGTTGAAGCTTCACCCATGCAATTGTGAACTTACAGAATTCCCTACAAAATCTACACCCCCCTCCAAGTTTATCGGACACATTTGCGAAAAATTCTGGACCGATTTCCTAACCATATCCTATGCTTCGCTGATGGTTCAAAATACAACCGACGCACAGCTTACGCCTACTCCATAGATAGTCTACTACACTCCTTCCAACTTAAAAACACAGCTTCCATCTATACATAGCCGAACTCCATGTTATCCTACAGTGCCTAGTCACGATCTCCTCGCTCGAAGACCCACCCACCCTCACCCACTATCTGGTTCTTTCAGATTCACTTTCCTCCTCCAGGTCCATTTCTGATCGCCTTTCAACACACGCTCTCGTCCAACGCATCCATCTCATGTCCTTCACCACCAAGAGCATTCCACTCATCTGGACCCGAAGCCATATTGGTATCCCAGAGTAGATCAAGCAGCACAGCAAGCTACACAGCTCTCCCATACACCACTCGTCACCTCCCTATCTCAACGGATCTCACTTCCGCCATTCGCCAGACCATTCTGCGTAAGTGGTTCAAAGAGTGGCGGCATCAAGCCTCTCGGCACAACAAGCTCGGACAAATCAAGCTTACACCTGTCCCCTGGTCAACGTCCCAACGGCCCTCCCGCCACAAAGAAGTTCTAAGGATTGGACGTACACGCCTCATACATACGCATCTTCTCACAAACCTTTATCCCCTCAACTACCCACACTGTGAAGATGAAGACCCTCTCACCGCGGACCACCTCCTTCTCATGCCCCTCCCTCACCCGTCTTCGTAACTCTTACCACGTCCCCCATAGTCGAATTTTCGCCCTCTCCAACTCCCACAAGCACATAAACAACACCCTTGCCTACCTTTCCGCTGCTGGATACCTCTGCGACATATAGACAACGACCTTTTCCGAGCCCATAGCTCGAGAGTGTAGCTCTGTTGCTCGATAGTAATAAAATAACAAAAGAAATAAAAAATAACCTTCGTTTCATTTTATAAGTAAAGCTAACACAGCGTCAGCAACATTTTTTCTAGAGTGCGCGGGGTGGGGCATGCACAACCACCACAACGAATCTAGAGGCAGAAAAAATAATGAAAAGCCGAATGAAACCTGTTCCTGAATGTAACGAAGAGTTTCATTTTGGGTATACATTCCATTTTGGGTTCATTCTTTGAGTATAAATCTCCTGTAGAGATGCTGGACCTGTAGAGCGCGCTTTTCAGTCATGCTGATCAGAGGTGCTTAGCTAGCCATTAGCCAATAGCTGTTAGCTTGCAGTTTTTGGGAGATTTTTAGCCAGCCGTTAGCTAGCCGATTGAAAATTTTTTAGCCATTAGCTAGCCGCGTAAGCCAATGAAAATTCGGAAGCTAACGGCTGATTTCATTTTGCTAATTTCTTGCCTTTTCCCTTTTGACTACATTCAAACTGAATTTTTTTCCTATTCCTTTTCGGTGGATTTTCGTTATTTGGATTGAAACTGCAAGCTTGGTCAAACTCAGACTCAATTGGGGATAAAAAAAAGAATTGCAACCAAGTTACCACTTCACCTATTTTATTTTTACCAAAAATGTGGATTAGTCTTTAGCTGTTAGCTAGCCGTTAGCTAGCCAATCAGCGTCCTGTAGCCATTAGCCGTTAGCCGAAGCCAATTAATTAAAAAAATTAGTTTTAGCTGTTAGTTTTAGCCAATCTGACTGGCTACGCACCTCTGATGCTGATGCCCCGATGCTAATGAGAGCTAATGGCGATCATTTTGTTTACAACGGGGCATTCGCATGACAGAAACGCACGCATCACGCGGTATAGTGCGCTCTATAGTTCCACGCTCGTATAATGTAAATAATCTGATTTCTATCTCTCCAGGAGATTTATGCTCAAAGGGTTCATTCCATTTTGGAAACAATATTGAAATAAACCGTTTCTCGTACTTCCAATTTGTTTTGTTTTTTCCGAAACGTCACTAAAAGTTCCGTTTCGGGTTTATTTCGCTTTGGAAAATGAAATTGAAATGAACCTTCTTCTCGTTGTAAGAGTAAAGATAACACAGCATAATCAACATTTTACCCAAAGCGCGTGGGGTGGGGCCTGCAAAACGATTATAATGAACCTAGTGGCAGAAAAAAGAATAAAAAATCAAATTAAATTGTTTCCAGAACCTTACTAAGAGTTTTTCGTTTTGGGTCCATTCCGTTCTGGAAACGGAATGGAAATAAGTCGTGTTTTGGTTTCATTTCAGTTCGGAAACGGAAACGAGATAAACCCCGTTTCTCGTCCTTCCGTTTCTTTTCATTTTGAACCTCTGGGTATGGTACCAGACCAAGTACCGACCAGCAAAGCCAACCGCAATAAACAGCGTTAACATTGAAAAGTTAGAAAACCGGACTGTGAACTTGACTGCGGCGTGAGTAAACGCGCGGCTTCAAACCGGCCGCAGCCACCGTACCGCCGTGTCGGTGCAACCGCCGAGGAATAAAGTAAAAGGTAATCTAGGAATGGGAGAAAGAGAGAGAGAGACAGAGATTGAATATCTTTATTAAACTGGACCGAGTGAAATGCATATGTACCTGCATCTTTCTGATAGGTTTACTATAACGCTCATTAATGGCGAGTTGGGAACGTCAACGGATTTACGAGCAAGGGTGGTCATCGCTCATGCACACATGCACAAGACACGACCCACGATACTAATTCATTTTCCTAGGTACTTCGAACTGGCCGAAGATGCCGAGAAGCGATTCAACCAGTTCCAGTGAAAGTAGCCGGTACTTCGGATACGGCCACAGGTGCGTTCATTTGCGGCCTTCTTTTTTCGGAAAATATCTACCGATTGCGCGGGATATATACGTCGGGAAGAAAGGAGCGAACTAGTCTTCGCACTCGGTGCCAGCGCTAACGGAGGAATTCCAAAACGATGAAAGTAATGCGCACCGATATGATCGCGAAATACCGTAAATACCTGATCAAATTAACCTCGTCGAGATCGCGATCACAAAAAACGGATTACAACACAAAAAGGTGCCGCTGGCTGGCATCGGATAACAGAAGGGAGCAGAGTACTTAATGATTTCGATGAATCCGTGACGCTCCGAGTATATTGTACTGTGACACTGTGAGTCTGGCATAGCTACAGCGTTTCCAACTGAGCAAGAATGTTCCATACTTTGGCTTCCAGGCTCGGGCACAATACCGGATGATTTGATGAATACTTTGAGTTTGAAGAACAGACAGATGCTCCTTGATAAGACCCGGTCGGGACTGTAGGTGAGTTGCGGCCCAAATTTTTTTGTACCTTTTTTCTTAAGTGAGTTGCGGCCTAGACTTTCTATAGAAGTGAGTGAGTTGCGGCCCGCTTAGTTTATTAGATCCTTGATTTTACTCGTCATTTTCGTACTTCTACAGTTATAATATCCTTCCACACTTTTGCTCACCATCACGCTATGTCAAGTAAAGTAGATATAAGTAGATGGTACTTTCAAGAGTTATCCGAACCACTACACACAACTTTTCATCGTCCATGGTTTGAAAAATGACATTTATGTGCCATTAGTTTTCTTCTTATTGCCAGATATGTCTACACAGACGTACCAGACTGCATTTGAACACATTATTTCTGAGAGTGCTTCTCTTGGTACTCAATGTTCCCCTTCTGAAGTTTTTATTGATTTCGAAGCAGCCATCCATAAGGCCGTCGGAGTAGTGTGGTCTAATGCAAGAATTAGAGGATGTCGATTTCACCTGGGCCAAAGTTGGTGGCGGAAAATTCAACAAGTAGGCCTCACTCGACTTTACAAGGCACAACCTAGTACACCAGAACGTTCATTTTCAAAATACTTCTTTGGACTACCTTTTTTACACCCTGACAAGATTTTGGACTGTTTTACAGAAGATTTCATGCCTCTGTTCCCAGCAGAAGACGAAAAGATTGAGCAGCTTACTGACTACATTTTCAATACATATATTTCTCCTGATGCAACATTTTCTCCCTCTGTTTGGGCAGACTACTCCGCTAACTGTAATCGAACCACTAATAGCTGTGAAAGCTTTCATTCCAAGTTGAACGGCTCCTTCTACAACAGCCATCCCAATGCCTATCACTTAATCGACGCACTGCTAGACATACCGACAGATACTTACATAAAATGCAGAAGTAAGGCACATTGCAGAGGCAGAAAGAAAATTTGCGACAAAGAAACGTTCATACGGGAGCAGATGACCAAACTGGAGCAACGACAACTGACTCGATACGAGTTTGTAAAAATATTATGTTTCAAGTTTTTACCAAAGCCTTAATTAAATTACAGAACTATTTCTTTAGATAGTAATTTTATGTTTATGATGAAATATTTTCACACTTTTGGAAAGACTACTCAGTCAACCTCCTCGTGGTGTCTCCTGGGTCACGCTAATAGACTGAATTCAGCTTGAGCTTGTGAGGGTTGGCCGCAATTAACTGGGCCGCAATTCACCCATGGGGAAAGAAAAACTGGGCCGCAACTAACCCCTATTTCTAGCGTCTGGCCGCAACTCACCGACACCGCACGGCCGGTACCGCGAAAAATGCTCCATAGAATCCCCAACATGAGTCCCGGAGTTTACCAACCAATTTCAAAACTAAGTAGGGGAGACCGGTTTGTTTTACATGTATTTATTATTTTATTTTCTTATTTCTTACATGTGGAGGAAGAGGAGGACCCTTCAGTGCCATGCTTATCTTCAGCGTCTCCTCCCTCAAATTAATCTTCTTAAAGTAACATTATATTATAATAAACTTAACCTCAACATACTTAACTTTATAAATTAACTGTGTTGTTTGTGTGTGATGTCCTGCTTTTCGTTAGCTATTTGTTTTTTGTTTATATATTTATTTTATAAATGACATAAACTGGTTTAATTTTGTTTCAGAAAATTTTAGTAGGTCGCGATTTGGAGAATCAACTCTATAATATATTGTTTTCTAAGGTCCCTCCATTTAATGCAATCAAAAATTGTAGGGGAGACTGGGGAGCAATCGGACACGGAGAGGATTCGGACGACCCCCAATTGGGGCTTCAATATTTTCAAAAATCGCCTATTTCCAAAATGAAACTTCATTACATTGACATCTATTTATTTATGCAAAAAATCAGACTTTTATCATTTCCGCGGATTCATAACAAAAAATGAACTTTTTACTGTTTTTTTGCTCAGCCACCAATTTTTAAAAATGAAATATTTTTGGCTTTCTGAATAGATATCAATTTCAATCGATTTTTGTTAGGTAGGTTGGATATTCGAAAATAAGTAGGTAAGCAATTTTTGTCGTTACAGCTGAGTGTCGCTTCATGTAAAAAAAAGTTCATGAAAATAATAGGTTGGGAGCATTCGGACAAATGGTGTTCTTACTGATTTTTCTGTGATCTCGATGTGATCAGAAGTGCCGGTGTGTTTTTTTTTCTCGTAGGTGCCTGATCACTTTCATTTCTCGGACGTACCGGGTACCTCGTTTGTGCCTTTTTCTGATATTACTGAAAAACTTGACAAGGTTAATGATGAAAAGAAATACTCAGCGACAAAATCGATATTAAACGGTATTTTGTTGATAATTAATCATTTTAATGGTTTTTATGTTGTTTACAAAGTTTCATTTTCGTAATTAAATAATAAATTTGCGTTTGTGCATATTTTCTTCAATTTTTATGGAATTTTATGTCGTGTCCGAATCCTCCCCATAACTTGTCCGAATGGTGAACCCCATGTCAGGTTTCGGACAAAAATATCAAGTTTTTGAAAATTAGTTATCGTATGGTGATAATGAAGATAAAAATGGGAAACAAAAATCATTTTAGATGTAAACAAGTCTAAAATTTACGATGGTGGGGTGCAATTGCCACAAAATCTCATAGTTTCCACGCAAAACGTCAAAATTCAAAAACTGTCCGAATCCTCCCCACTCTCCCCTATGTAGCGCATCTTCGTCATTGTTGTTTCCACATTCCTTACATTTACACTATACATCGTTTTCCCCATTTTATGTAAGTAGGCCTGGTTAGTCGTCACAATTTTTCGAACCTTCAAGATTTTAAAAAAACGATTGGATCGAAAAACTTTAAACTAAGCTCAAATTGCAGCTACAGCCTTTGGCTACAAAATGGCGTGTTAAAAAAAATTCATACGGTTTGCCCCCAAACATTTTTAAAGAAGGCTACTTTTTTTGTGACAACTTGCCCCATACCCAGGTAAGTTGCCATACGTGATGGGGTAAATTGTCTTCTGCTAAAAATGTGCAGAAACTATTGGACCGAAAAACTTCAAATTAGGTTCAAGTTATAGCAACAACCCTTGGCTACAAAATGGCGTATAAAAAAAATTTCGTAGTAACAAAATTCGCCTTAATTGATAATTTTTGTAACGGGACAACTTGTCCTAAATTGAAGGGGTGTAGAAAGTATAGTTTTTGAGGGGAGGATAAATGTAATTTTAGGTTCTAGTACACCCAAAGATAGCTGAAGAAATTCTACTTACCACACAGTATTTGATTTTTGCCAGTACAAAATATTACACTCATGAGAGTGAACTTATTGGTCATATAACGTGAGTTTTTGCTATATTTTGTGTTACCAAAGTATCAAACCACTATAAATCAGGTCGGTTCCATAATCGCGAGGTCTATCAGATATGGATGAAATGTTGGTACACTAAGGAGTAGCGTAACGTCCTCAGATTCAAAATAGTACCTTTTCCACGGGACATATGAAGGCTAAGACTACTTATCCCGATCTCCCCTACGACAATAGAAAATGAATAAGAGTTATTTCATAGTAAATACGCTCGCTCCGCAAATTCATACTCGGCAATCGTTTACTTTCCGCACCTGACACGTAATATACTATAAAATTAAGAATAAGTTAAAATGCAACTTCAACTTCCTCCATGCTAAAAGGAGGCTGAAGTGGGACTGGGCTGGAGACGTGGCGAGGATGGACAATAACAAGTGCGCAAAAATAACCTCCGACTGGTTTTTGAAAGGGGGGGAGAAGAAAAGGGAAACAAAGAACCAGATAGAGGGATAAGTTTGACAGAATGTTCCAGCACAGACAATATCACAAGATGGCGCAAAACCGGGGAGAATGGAAGCGTCTGAGAGAGACCTTTGCCCAACAGAGACTAAGTAAAGGAAAATTAAGGTCATTTTGAATTGATTTGATTGATGTGTCCTCAGTTTTTCTTTAAGCCCTCTAACCACCCCAAGGTAGCACACGCAGAGGGGGACTTCACTGCTAGATAAACAAATTGTTTTGATTCGTAACTAATTATTTTTATGGTAACTGAGAAGGACAACTGGCTCCATCGTTTTACCGACTTTTCGGAGAAAAGGGAGGTATTTTCCCTACATTTGCGGTCGTTTTACTGAAACTAAGAATAAGGCAACCTATCAAACAATACCACGTTATGCTTCACGATATTCCGGACATTTTTTCTTTTACTGATACATAAAAAAATAATGAAGGTCCCAGCGAACTTACAGTTGAAGGTAATCCTCCTTCATGTATTTGTACAAGACTCGAACTCTTTAATGTAAACGAAAGTGATGCAAACTCAGGTGAATGGAATCTCGATCGAGTACGCATTCCTATTTCGCCGATACGAATGCGAATGAAATCGAGAGGTGCGAAAATTGGAAAAAATAAAATTGCAATTACGCGATGACTGATCACGAACTGACTTTCAGTAAACGAACCGCTTAATGAAAAATGTTTCACGATCATCACGACACGTATCTTGATCGCATCTTCTGCAGCGGCGACCTGCAGTAAACATTGTTGTTCGCTTCGGTTCAACTCGAAAGCCTCATCCACATTTATCGACATCCAGATTCCAGATATGTTAATTCCGCGCATATTTAAAATCAATTTGAGCACGAATTCGAATTTTCACATTTACCGTCTTTCACGCCATCGAAAAATACCATTGCCTATTACTTACTCACGCTGGTTTCTCAACTAGGTACACATAAAATCAGCGGAGAAAGCGCGCTCGGTGGTCAGTTCGAACAGTAGAACTGTAAGCCTTTCAATTTTGCCAACCTTTCTTTTTTCTTGCATTTCTAAAATCTCCGTTAAGCCATTTCGGTGTCCACAGTTGATCAAAACTGAAGAAACGAACTAATGGGACACAATGCGAACAAATCTAAAAGGATGTCTATCATATATCGTCATCCGATTTCAGTTCATTTTAGGCTTGGTAATTATCATTTGACTACCTCCTCACGTTTATACTATGCGATGTGGCCAAATCTACAAAAGCGCTTTCAAGAATAAATGATGATTTTTCGAGTAGGGGAAAAACGCCAAATATGGAATAGGTTCCTAATATGGAATACCTAGCGTTTGAAGTCGGTAGGTGGCGCACTCTGAGGAAAAAACAGTGAATTAGGTAGGATACATCAATAAACGGTTCCGCAAGAAAAATCATGTTGATTGAAGGAATATTCGCCCAGTTATCAGTGATTTACCAATTTACATCATTTCAAGATGTCTATGTGCTTGCGCTACTCTGTTCGTTCATTCATGGATTAATTCGTCAATTTATAAGGTTTTTGATACGAAAGGCAGGCTAAAGATGAGTATTTTGAGGTCATGTATGTATTTTAGAGAGGAGGAAAATAAAGAAAGCGTTCACGAAGCAAAGTTCGAAAAATAGTGCAGGTCGCCTAATATGGAATAGTAAATATGTGATGCGATCTGAGAAACCATACACAAACCAGGAAAAGTCGATTCCCAGACATCGATACCATCAGATACAGGACATTGAGACGAGCATTTAAAAAAAAATCATCGCTAAAGCTCAATTCTACGCGAAGTTATAAGTATGAAGTTTGTAGTCTGAAAAACCTCATTTTGAGAAAATCGACTTTGTGCATGGTTTCTGTTCTCGCACTCGCTCGAATGTTTTCGGTCCTAACCTTCGTCCTAACTCGACTGCAAGTGGAGGAAATCGTCTTATCTTTCTACGAAAATGTAACTGGGAACGCGCGCTACCCATTTCTGGTGGAACCTTAAAATCGATATTTTTGTCGTGTTTGGATACACTAAAGAGTCGCTTTCTAGCGGCCTAATTGAACAAAAAGATGATCAGTGATAAAAATGTTCTGAAGAAAAAATGAAATTGGGCTCATCTGAAAGGAAATGATAAGGGCGGACACATTGGTTCTCTTCAGTTTTCCATAAAAAACAATACTGAAGATGCTATAGCTCATTTTATTTGTACATGTTTTTATGGTAAAAATACCCTGATCATCTTTTTGTCCCTTGACACTAGCGCACTTACAGAATGTCCAAACGCCAATAGTTTCACACAGGTATACTGGACCGCCATTTTAATTCCTAAATCAGTCCGAGCATTTGCCCCGAAGATCGCGCGAAATGGGAAAGTGGCACGTTCATTTGCAAATTTTGTTCCTAAACCTACAATTTTTTGCCCTGTTGTGAAGTCAATTTTTTTTTCAGAGACACCTGACATAAGTTAACGACACATTTTTTATCATTCAAGTTCACTATTTATTGCAACAAGTATGGAGGAGTTAGAAAGTATGATAACAGAATTGAAAAAACTAGCGAGGAAGTGGGACTAATAACAGGCCATAAAATAACATACAAAGTGGTGTCGCCTAGTGGCGAGTTTGTGCCGCGTAGCAAAGTACGTTTGTCATTCAGTACCATAATGTCCATAATACACATCACTGAACAAAAAAATCTGTCTAAGTGATACCTAAAGCGAGGCAAAATATTCTCTAAGAATCACGAAATATGCAAATATTATACTCTTAAAACCAAACTGATATATGTGAAAATATTCTTTGAAAATTCAAAATATGCGACAGTATTCTTGTGCAATAGGAACTTTCCAACAGAGTGGGCGAAATCTGGTGGCTGTTTTATGAACCGCACGTTATCATCAATAATGAAAAATAACAACAACAGTGAGGCAGGATACTTCGTCAATTTCACATAATTTCACAGTATTCCTCCAGAATTTATTACGTGATGATTTTTTATTCCTAATTAATTAATTATTTATGATGATTCGATCTGTGGACGTAATAAAATGCGTTGACTGTTGTGAGGAAGCGAGAAGAAAAGCGGAAGAACTAAATTCCTAATGTACTATGTGCTAACTAAATGTAACAGATAAATTTGATCCTGCTTCACTATTGTTATTTGTTTTATCAGTAACAACGACACTAGCGCGCCACCGCCTTGGAATCGTCCTAGTATAACCTGCGCCTGACAAGTAGAGCAAATAAATGAACCGCTATAACTACGCGTATGCGAAATTTTCAAATATCTGGTGAACAATTGATTTTGATGCATAAATGTTAAGAATACTTTGTCTGGTAATTATCTATCGAATGAGACTAGCTACAAATTTTGTTCAAAGTGAGGAAAATATTCAAAATGTTGAAAATATTTCCAAAAAAGGAGAAATTTGTAAAATATTCTCCAATATTCGCTAAGAATACTGCAAATATGCAAAAATATACACAAACATATAGGACTCATTTTACTGGGAATTTTCTGATTCGCAAAAATATCACCGATGTTCCCATTGAATTGTCACAGAAAAGAATATGTCGAAGCATATTTTGCCTTGTCTGATTGATAACATACTTCTTGAAAATAAAAATACTCACTTTTTTCTCCCTAACCATGTTTTATTTCACTATATTATAAGTACATACTTAGTTTAAATTTTCCTTTTTAGTCTGTACAGTGTAGTATAGGCACTGAGTGTAGATATTTCCTGAAAATCTTAAGTGATGTGTGTATCAGTTCATTCAATCTACCTGTCATGTCAAGTGTCACCCCTGTGCTATGACTGCAAATCTACAATATGTTGAAGAAAATCAATCACAGATGTTCCTTTCATTAAGGTACTAAAACCAAATTGGGTCATAGTTTTTCAACTTTTTTTTTTTTTTTTTGTGAAAGCATAAATTTTTAAAAAATGATAATTGTTGGTAGTTTTTGTTCGATGTTATTTTCAGTGTGGTACATACTATGTAAAAACAAACTTGGTTTTTTATTATTTATTTTTTTTTGGGGGGGGGGGGTGAATGCTGAAACAAATGTGGTACTAAAACCAAACCCTGTCCTAGTTTTTAGTTTTTTTTTCTTGTTTTTTTTTCTCTTTTTTTTCGTGTTCTTCTTTTACTCTTGTTGTGGTTATATAGTTAGTACTTATAAGTCTGTTTATAGTTTCTAGATTTTCATTTTATTTCGGTGTTTTCATTATGGTACTGAAGTACTGAAACCAAATTTGGTTAAATGAGTTACTTACTTTTTTTTTTTTTTCTGTTCTGAAAAAATATTGAAACAAATATTACTTTCAATACAGTACTGGAGTTATTACTTGTTTTTATGGTATCTAGTTTGATGCAATTGATTAACATTTAAATAAAACACACTGGTCATGATGTTAAAATTGAAATTGAATAGTATTTTTATCACTAAAAATTGGTCTGACTAATAATAAATCTGAACAAATCAAAAATAATGTCAAATAATCCAAATATAACTATCGCACCGTTGGAGGTAAAAGACTAGAAATAGTTCAGGATCATTTTTATTTAGGACAGCTAATAACTGTAAAAAACAGAACACAAAAAGAAATAAACAGAAGAATAAGCCTAATGTGGAAAAAATATGGGTTCTCAAAACATATATTCAAAAGCCCATGCTCACTTTATCCCAAAATCCAAATATTCAATAGCTGCATCGTACCGAACTGATACATTATGCCTCCCAAACCTGGACTTGTACAAAAAAGGATCTCAAAAAGATAGATGTAGCGCAAGTGCAGCAGAAAGGTCAATAGAGCAAAACTAAGAGACAGAATACGATTAACAACAATCAAACAAAAATTAAAAACCAACGAGAACGCAAAAACAAAAGCAAGAAGGCTAAACTGGCAATGGGCGGGGCACATAGCGAGGTATAGTGATGGTAGGAGGGCAAAGAAAATTACTTTGTGGTACTTGGAAAATTACAAGAGGAAAAGAAAAAAACAGAAAAGTAGATCGGGGGGGGGATGATATAAGTAATCTATTGGGACACAAACTATTTCACAGGGTAGCACAGAACAGAAATGACTGGGACCGCCTGCAAAAGGCCTATGCCCAGAATAAGGGCTTTTGTAGAAGATAGTTAGAAGTAACATGTCATGTATGTAATAAAGGCTAATAATAATAGTGCCCCCTTACCCCCGAAGCCATGGGCCAAAAACTAGCAAAAATTGCTAAGGAACTGACTCAAAACAAAAAATACATTACAAAGGAACGAAAAAAAAAGGAGGCAACTGAAAACTCTACCTACGATTGGGGAAAAAAGTAAAATTTTGTTTTTTCAAAGCCGAAAAAATTCATATTTTGAGACTTCTAAGTCTCAGTCTCAAAATATAAATATTCGGGTCAAATTTTATCATTCGAAAATTTGTTCGAAAACAGACAATATAAAGAACTAAGAGCTCGTACATCCAATGCATGGAGGGTCTCTTAAACACATTTTTAATAGCAAACTGAATATTTCCTCCAAAGCCAGGGTGTTCAGACAGTGTGTTGAGCCATCGTTGGCCTACGGGGCTCAGACCTCGGTTCTAACCAAAATCCAAGTTAATAAGTTGACGGCTACCCACAATGAGATGGTGAGGTCGCGTCTAGGTTTCACACTGATTGATAAAGTTAGAACTTAGAGGACGATGAAGAAACCTAAACTTGGATATGCGGGGCACCTGGCCAGGAGTCACAGGGATAAACTGAATAAAATTGTGAAGTCTTAGTATCCTAGAGATCATAATAGGGAGAAGGGGAGACCACCCACGAGGTGGAGGGACGAAATTGTTCGGAGATTCGGGATTTTCTGGACGAGAACTGCTATAAACAGAGGGGTTTGGAGACAGGCGGTAGCTGCCAATACCCGGGACGAGGTTGACTCGACGGCGTGACGACCCCCACCAAGGCCGTCCGTTTTTGGTAATTTTCTTTTGTATTTTAACAATGCTCGTTCTTTTCCGTTGGGTTAAGGTAACAAGTAAATAACTGCCGGAAAAGGTCATTTTACTGTCAAAAACGGCATTTTAACGACCGGATAAATGCCGAAAACACCATTTTATAACTTCTGGTCTTTAGTGACAACTCAAAGCAGCCCTATGCCCGACTACTCGTAACTATGAGCTGGCCATGCCTGCTACACGTGCCATGTCAGGCCGACACCAGGCATCAACCACGGCCAACGCTCCGACCTGTACCATGTTCGACTATAAATCGTATTCGTAACAATGACTAATGAATATCTTTGACACTCCAGCTTCTGCCATCGATCTTGAATTCATCCGGGTTCTCGCGTTTCTCGACACCGCCAGTGCTAACCCTCATTAGAGTACCTAGATCTCCAGCGCACAGCGGCGTTAACACGTGTAAGAAATGAGATTGCGAATTACGATCGACAACCGCACCGGCTCGGTGAATGGACCGCACGAACAATATGAAAATCAACCTGCGAAGCGTCATGAACTGGTTAACGAAACGAAAGTCGCACATCGAAATTCCTTCCGGCGTCTTTCCTGAACAAACCGAGCACCTTCGGAGTACGAAAGTGGCCAAAGGAGCCTCCTGGACCGCTGCCCAACCTGGCTCAAAACCTAATCAAGTCCACCGTCTGATCGCTTGTAGGTTATAATAACTAATATCTCGAACGATGTTCGTCAACACGCCACTGCGTTCGATTCATTTCACTCGCCAACTCATAAAACTGATTGATCGAGTGGATTGCGAAACGGTTGTTGAAAATACCGACAAAAACATTTTTCGTCGATTACCCGGCTATAGAGGAGCTTTCTTGTCGTACCAGGAAAATCGAACCGAAGCAAAGGTCAGGGTCGTATCGGCGTCGTCGGCACTTGGTGGCACAGACCCCATTCAGGCATTAATCTGAACGAAAAGGGCGAGCGAAATAACAAAATAACGAAAATATCATCAATGCCAGTATCAGCAATAAAATGACAATGAATAGTTCGGCTGTTCGCGTGTCTAGGTCACGAGACAAGGGATACCGATACCGCTGAAGAAGGTTTTCAAAAATGTTCATAGGATACGGATTTTTCAATTTGACGAGTACGGAAACATGGATAGGTACGAGTACCTATAATCCAGCTAAATTGTTATCTCGATGGCAGTACAGTAAAATAAGAAGCAGGACCAGCAGTCCATGCATTTGTAAGTGGAAAGACGCACTCGCCCAAAGGCAAGTGGACCCTGATACACGACCTCAATGTATGAGCAGACAGGTCCCATGAGGAACTGAACTTCACCTGTCCCAGGTCCCGAGCCCTTACGGACAGTGTTCTCAGATGAATCTTTCAAAAATGTTACTGTAAGAGGAAAAACTTGTACCAAACTTTTGAAAAATGTACCACATTTCAAAATCATTTAATGTACCAATTTTATGTTGCTAAAAAGATTAGAATTCGTAAACGTAGCTCAGAATCATGTTAATTTCCTTTTGCTACGTATAGTTTTCAGTATGTTATTTTATTTCAGATTTTATTATTATCTTCGGGCCTCCAAACCATGCTATTACTAGTGCTCTTAACGCCCATAACCCACAATATTCAATTTATAAGTTCTCTCAATCTCATTCAATGACTGTTTATAGGTCTGTTTGCACGGGCGTTTGATTGACGGGGGGGGGGGGGGGGGGTCTGGTTGGCTGAGTCGATAGCGCGTTGGTCTCGGAATCCGGAGGTACCGGGTTTGAGCCCACGCAGCAACTCGCCAGATTTCGACCAAGGCTGGTTTTTCGGCCAGAAGGGAAGAGGCTACCCCCACCCCTCCCAGCCAAAGAAAAAACTACAATATCCATTTTATTGCCCATCTCAGAGTCTTAAAGGGTCTAGTAAAAGTCTTAAAGTCTTAAAAGTCTTTGTAGAGCCACGAATAATAATTTTAAACAAATCCGAGGAAGTTCTTCCTGGACGACTCTTGCCGAGTAAAATAGATCTAAAAAATTATTAAAGACGTATGGGGATTACCCCTTCCCCCATCAGGGGCGGAACTATAGGGGGTCGACCCCCCTCTCCATAATTTGGCAGTCGGCAAATTTTGAAACTGTTCATTTGAATTTTTCATTATTTATGAATGTTTGTTTGTTTGTTTATTATTATTTTTTTCAATTAAAATATATTTCGATTTAAAAATCGGCAAATTTTTAATTTTTAAAAGATTTTGTGGCCGAATTTTCAGTTTTCAAAAAATAGTTGTCGGCAAATTTTTCTTCTTCACTTCCCCAAACTGAAAGTCAAATTTCGTTTCTGAAAATGGAGTACCCAGGGCCTGTCAGAGACTAGTCAGTCAAAAGCTGAAGGTTTCAAGATGAGTATCGAACGTTATCTGAAAGGTTGAAACAAAGCTGGGATGTGGAAGACATTTCTAAAATCTAAAAGTCGGTAGCAAACGTCGAATTTCGAATTTCAATGACAATTATTCTGTTTTTACTAAATTCTTTGTTTGACCTAGAGCCTGAAATTTGAGAAAGTTGAACATTTTATTAAAATCTAAAAGCAGGCCCATAGCCAGCAATCTGCGGTAGGTGGTGCTGACTGTTTATCGGGGGGGGGGGGGGCTTGAGGATACACATAGTATATAATGAAGAGTTATACGAGGCAGTGGTATAGCCAAGGGGGTAAAGGGGGCGAATGCCCCCAAGGCACCTGAAATTGAATGTAAAATATAGAGAAATGAGCATTTTTTCGCTTTAAAACACGTTTTTTCGAAAAATTTTCGCTCGAGGAGTAATTTTACCTTCATTTTCACACAATAGTCCTCTAATATCGGCGATTTACAAAAAATACTTCAAGTTTCGACCTTGTCTCCCTTGAAAATTTTACTTTGCCCCCCCCCCCGTTTGTCTCATAATTCATAATCAAAACTGGTGATTCAATTTACCGACAATCCATTGAAAAAAAAATGAATAGATCGCGTGAAAAAAATTAAAACTTGCAACGATCAAATTTTCGAACTTTGGAAGTAAAAAAAACTCAATTTCTGTGAACTTACCAACTTATCAGTTCTCAAACAGCCATTCCGGCATTTAGCCATCGATATTCAATGTGAACTGGATCGCAAGCCTACCACTGTTTGTGAATATTGTAATGTGACACAAGAAAAAATCCGGTGTGTCTAAAACTACTGGATAGACACTCTGGCCCTTTTCTTGTGACACGTCATATAAAAAACGACAAATATACAACTCTTCTATCTTTCAACGCAAAATCAGTGTTGACAAGCTTATAAACAGTAAAATGTAGTGGAACGAAAAGTTTTGAACAAAACTAGCGAGAAAAATAGAAGGAATTCGTTATTTTTATTCACGAAATTTCGCCAAGAGAGGCTCCGGCAAGCGTTAAGGGATGCTCAGTACCCCTAGGATCACTCTGGCTAGGGGCTTGGCGTAATAATGATTTTTTAAACGGTGGTATCTCTGCCTAGGGGGGGGGGGCTCAAGATACCTTTAGCCCGCTCAGCCCCAGCTTGCCCCTCATGGCTACGGGGCTGTCTAAAAGTTGAAATCCACAAACTTATTTTCCAATGTCACAAGCTGAATCCGATAGCAAATGTTCTACTATTTAATTTACGTGCTTTGGCCCTGGTGAACATAGGAGGGAAATTTAGTCTGGAACAAAAATCAAAACTCCATATGTTTTTCCCATAAAAACGAAAGGGAGCTTGTGGCACGGATTCCCCTAAATCCGATCGACCTGAAATTTTGTAGTTTTTTTTTTTTTTTTTTTTTTTAAATTGATTTCATTGGAACCAATTTAAGAGACGAATTAGAAGAAATTCAGAAAAAAAAATCACCAAGAGTAAATAACAATCACCTTAATGTGTAAAGGGAGTTGTTGTTTCTCTCAAGTATTCCTAATATTCTTCCAGCTTACCCTCCCAGACTAGGGTATGCTCATGTGCGCAAATGTGAGTGCTTGGAGGATAAGGTTCCAATCTGCATTTACAGGGACGAAATTATGAGGGGGGGGGGGGGTGAAAAAATACCCAGTTATTTGACAGTCGGCAAATTTTGAAACTGTTCATTTGAATTTTTCATTTTCTCAGGTATAATGTTTTATTGAAAATGTCTTGAACAAATTCGGAAGATCCTTGAAGTCTCACAGAAGTCTGAAAGAGTCCTAAAAGTTTTACATAAGTTGGAGGAGGAGGTCTTGATGGGTCAAAGGAGTCTTATTATCATGGTATTAAATAAATCCAAGAAACCTCTCGGATGGTGTATGTTTGCACAAAGGGCCGAGGAAGGAGAATGTCTCAAGTGGCTCACTATAAAAGAGGCGCTTCAAAAATAAGGTACAAAGAGGAACGAAGGAAGGAAGAAAAATAAAGAGTAGAAAAAAGGCAAGACTTTTTTTGAGAGTACAAGGACCTTCTCAAAAATTAGTCCCCGGGCCAATATTTTGCTTCTGTTTTATTTATTTCTTTCTTTTTTCAGTTCAGAACTATTTTGATTGAAAAATCGGCAAATTTTAAAATTTTTAAAATGTTTTGTCGGCGAATTTTTCGTTTTCAAAAAATATTTGTTGGCAAATTTTCCTTCTCCACCCCCCCCCCCAAACTGAAAGTCAAGTTTCGCCTCTGTCCCTCATTTTTCAAGTTGGGAAAAAGTAGGAAATTACTAATTTTCACTCACTCCGCTTGCAACTATAGTTTCACCAATGCAAGTATTTTTTTCCGACTTGTAGAATTGTAAGCTATCTCCGATCTCCTTCAAAATTTTTCCGTTTACGTTACTGACCAAAACCACTTAGTTTCTGAGTTCTTGAAGTTGAAGTACCTATTAACAGTGCTCAATTGATTATTCCACTTGATGGGCAAGTAATGTCTGAAAATTTGAGCTCTATTTGATAAAGTTAACGGATTCGGAGACAAAACTTGACTTTGAGTTTGGTGGTGGGGGGAGAGGAGAAGAAAACTTTGCCGGCAAATATTTTTCAAAAACTGAAAATTTGCCGATTTTTCAATCGAAATATTTTTTTAATGATAAAAAAAAACAGACAAAACAATTTTTGTCGACTTTCCGCTGAAGTTTCAAAATTTGCCAACTGCCAAATTATGAGGGGGTGGGGGTTACCCCCTCCATAGTTTAGTCCCTGAATGGAGCTCCCATGTTATGAGAACATACGTTGACTCTCAACTACCAATCATCGGCGAAGGAGACAAAACAGGAATTACATAAAAAATTATTCCCCCAAATCCAAAATCTCATATGGAAAACGTAAAAATTGTGTTCTCAAAAACGTCCAGCTTTGACGCTAAGTCAAAAAAATTTCGCCGACTGTTATTACTTTTCAGAAGCAAATTGAAAATCGCGGAAAATGTTTCAAAAAAATTGTAAATATTATTTTTTAAACTGTTTTTTTGGTGGAAGGAGGGGAGAAAGAAAGTAGAAGGGGGTGTAAAAAAAGAGAAAAAGGAGAAAAATGACAATCATCATGAAGAATGTTATTTTTTCAACTGCCTCCCATAGAGAGGAAATGGGAGGGGCCTAAGCTATTTGGATAAGCGAAGGGGTAAGGCTCATGGGTACTGGACACATTTCGAAATGACGCAAAAAATTCTTTCGCATGTATAATTTCTCAGTTTTCTGGGTGCCTTTCTCAGGATTTGGCAAGCAAAATCCCCAAGCCTCCCCCATTTGCGCTTGTGACAGTTTGTCATGTTTTGGATTACTCGTCAGATCTAAATTGTTCGACTAGTTGAGGCGATACGTCAGTTCTGGACTGTTTGTCTATTTTTACCTGAGCTTCACTTTTGACCTGTGCTATTCATCAAGTTTGGACGATTAGTCAAATTTTTGGCTGTTTGGCCACTTCATGCTGCTTTTCAGTTTTGGGGTTTTCATCATTTTCGGACTTCTTGTCAGTTTCTGCTATTCATTTGTTTTGGGAAGTACTTCAAGTGTTTCAATGTTCTAGGTTGTTGTTCGTCGCTCTAAGACTGTTTATTTATTAGTATTGATCTAGTTTCCTCGATTTTTAGTTGTCTTCAATTTTGAGCTAATCATCGGTTCGTATTGTTTGCCATCTTTTAAGCTTACCAAGATCAGCCCTGAGTGGTCGCAATATTTTTTCATTTTATTCCCCCCCCCCTTGTTAGACTGGTCCGACTAATGTTCGATTGTAACGAGAGCTGCAACTGCGTTAGAAAACTGAAATTTGAATAGCGTTATCGACGATGACCAAACGAGTCACGTTCTAAGATGGGCCCAATCAGACTATTCGGATTCGGCACGGGGATGAGTCGAAGTGTGTTCGGGGTGGGAGAGGAATGGCGTTGACCGACGACCTAGTTGGCTGTAATATTGACCAAGCGAACAAAAATGCTCATAGGGATCTTTCACAAACCCAGAGTGGTTCGAGTGTGAAGATGAGCCTAATTGGACTATTGAGTTAGGAGCCAAGGCGTACGAGAAAGAGTGAATTCAATCTTCTTTCAGAACTTATCATCACGCAAGACGTGTTTAAAAATATATGCTGAGCTCAAACAATAAATCCTAAAATTCCAATTGAAATCATAGCATAAATTATATTAATTTTTCTAAAAATTTCTATTTTTCCATTTTCTTGATTTAAAAGTTGTGATATTAGACCAAATCCTGGAAGAATTAAAATATAAACTTCTGGAAAATCCTATCGTATTTCTGATGACGAAGAGTAATAATATTTTAAAATCTGCATGTTTAGTAACAGCTTTCTGTTTGTGGTATCAACGGTTGATAAGATTTTTCCGGTTTATAGGGTGGCAGAATCTACTCAAAATTTCTTCACTAAAATAATAACGTATGGGCTCTACTATTCACGGAAATTTGTTTCTCTTGAACATACCGATCGCAAAAGCTTATTTCTCTCATTTTGGCTCGCATGAGGACTAAGGGGCATGACTATTTTACAAGAAATTACTCGTCTTGTGCTTCCAGCAAATGCACAAGTACTCTGGGCAACAAATTTATAAAGAGAAAATTACTCTGCGCAGATTCCCTTGATCCATTCGATATTTTCTCATTTTCCTTTCTGGGCGGGTTAATTGCCCCCATTGTACTTCACATGTGTCTGCGGTTGATAGACGATGTATGCAAGTAATAACCTCAGTACGAAAACAATTTATCTCTGAACTTGGTTTAATCGATCGGTGAGTACGTGATGATGAATTAGTTCAGGATCAAACATGGAAGAACGAACAAATCGCACTGCACTGAGCTGATCCTCGTTCATAGTGAAGCAGCACATGAGAACGAATCATTTGCTGTAACGACATCGTAATTAGGACTTGCCCGTATACTCGCTACGCGATAATAAGGAATCATTTTTCAGAATCGCGATATTCGCTCATTAGCTTCTTGTAGGTCACGGTTACGACGAATTTTCACCCGAGGTATATCATCGGCGTCCTTTATACCCGACTTTGGAGAGAGTAATAAGCGCGATGATGACTTTTTAATAAATTTCTACTCAATTAGATGACGAAGGGGTTTCGAAAATGGCTACCTTCCGAAATGAACACTCAGTTGCCTGGAGGATGTACTGTACACCGATCGATGTCGCACTAATGTCAACGACGGCTGGTGACTGTGCCGATGAACGTATAACGTACATGTATTTACGTAATCAAGTACAGAGTGAGTGCAGAAAAGGAACTTGAGGTACAGGGTAACAAGCAGTCTCTATTCGTATCAACAAAAGCTGATACGAGTAGATATGCCGATAGTCAAATAATGCTTTATAGAGATGTCGTTCAAAAATCGATTTTCGATTTATCGATTTAATCGGTCAGAAATCGATTTTTTATACTTTGATTTTTTTGGATCGATCGCGTTATTTTTTGAAGATCGATTTTTCGATTTTTTCAATTTTTTGCTTTTGATATAAGGCAGTGACACACGACGTCACGGGAATGCTCGTTATCAATATTGGGGGAAAGAACCGCCATACGCCCCACCATAATCATCGAATATCCCTCCCCTCTCAAAAAAGAGAATGTGAACATGGACAGCCCCAGATTAAAGTACTGAAAGCGAAATTGACTATGTCTTGATCCATGATGTGCGAATTGTACAAAATATTTTCAGCAAAGTGAGGTAGCCTAATATGAACTAGTTTTCAATATGGACCACCAGCTTATCTCGTCTGTTTATGACGCTACCTGCCGGTAAAAAATCTAAGCTGTTGTCCTTGACGTATTATCTAGATACATGTAGAAAATTCAAACTTGGAAGTCCTGGCCCATAGCCATGGGATTTTTATGTAATGGCCCCAGTACACTCTCGCTGAGTTACTCGAGCATAATTAGACAACGAGTCAAGACACCCATTGAAATAAAATATAAAACCCATGTACACTTTTCTGTTCATTTGTTACAAAAATGTCGACCTCGGCCCCCCAAACGGTTCATAGAGCCCCACCCACACATAAACTCTGGCTACAGGGCTAGGAAGTCCCCTCTCAAATGAAAACTACAAAAAAAAAAAGATTTTTATGCTTTCAACTATTTTTATTGTCATGTACGTTTTGCGTCATAATACCGGAAAAAAGTGATTGCACAATTTTTTTGAAGAAGTTACCCAAAGGAATACAAGTCGAATGTTATAACGGAGTTTTTCGAATAAAGGTTCAGAACTGGCAGTAGGTCATTTTGAAAAATCTCAATATGGACCATCTATGATGACATAGAAATGAGCTCAAAAATTATGTTAATTTTCACAGATGGCAAAAAGTCGTAAATCATAGATCGAAAAAAAAAAAAAAATGCAGTCGGCTGTTCTACGCGTTTCAAAAAAAGAAACTAGATGTCTAAAAGTCTCCAAACCACGTATTCCGTTCCTGTGACAATTCTTGAGCGATTTATTTCGTGCTCAACACGTTTGAATCTTTGAATTCATGCATTTTTTTCGCTTATTAAAACTTTTAAACTCACATTAAACGTTTATTTTGCAATTTTGACTAAAAAAAAGTGTTCAATATTAAGAGTCCAAATTTTTGATTTCCTAAACTCAGGACCTTTACAAAGAAATTTTTTAAAATCTAATTTTCATTTTTTTGAATTTCCTTTTGACGCGAGGGGAGGGATGATACTAGAATCCTTTGGCTACAATTCAAGGTTATTAGCAACACTTTCAGGTCCATAGGGGCCAACTCTAACCAAAATACAAAATTTGGTCCATATTAGGCTACCTTACCTCGATAGCTAACTGTCAATTCTTCTCCGATCATGGAATGTGCAAGGGCACTTTATCTACTCCAAAGAGAATTAGGTTCAAAAATTACAGAAAATTTGCTGAAAATGAAGCTCATATGATCTGATTATGCCAATTCATAAAATACAAAATGCAAACAAGCACTCTCGAAAAATGAAATCAACCAAGTTTGCTGGTCAGATTCTTATACTAGGGCTGTTAAAAAAAAAAAATCTCCTGGTAACGACAGTTTCAATGGTGATGAGTAAATTTGGTTAAAAGCAAACAGGGAGCTATAAAACCTGATAATAAACTTTCGGCGAACACTAGGGAGTTAATGCACAAAAAAGAACTTCTGAAAAGCAAAACGAACAAAACCCCTCCGGATGAAACTGAGCTAACGAAAATTATTAAACTTTCAAAAAAAGAAATCAAAAATTATTTAAAAAGGTTTGAGGAAAATCTGGTAGCTCAAATAATTGATACAGTCAGAAAAGGTGCTCCCGCATCTCACTTTTTGTATGTGTTAAAGCTGAGAAGCCCTGTTCGCAAAGGTAGGAAGTGGAAAAAGGAAGTAAAATAGTAAACGCATTTGTACATATTGCCGGCTATTCTCGAGAAGCATACATCGAAAATGTGTCCCAAGTGTAGTTCTCTGAATTTCAGTTACTTTTTTAAAAATCCCGCGGCACACTTTGAGGGGGCTCGCGGCACACCGGTTGAAAAACGCTACACTAGAGGAAACACAATATAGAAAGTTGAGAAAGTGTTGAATCAAAACCAAAGTCTAATCATTGCCACTGAAAATGAAAAGAGAGAAATAGTTAATTCAAAAGAACAAATTATTCTGGCTACTAAAAGAGTTCTAGGAAAACCAATATGAAAGTAAAGAAACGACCCCTGAAAGTGAACGAAAATGGTCATCAAGAATAGCGATGAAACTCTGCCCATCGTGGAAGAAATAAAATAATATCAGTCAAACCAAATACCTAGATGTTCTGGCTCTGACAAATGTAAAACTAAAACCCTGAAAATGTTGTCGGGTGAACTAACAAAACCAACGACAGTTATAGTTAATGAAATATTAGACAAAAACGAAATATCAGAACAATGGAAAAAATTGGAACTAATAATTCTCCATGTAAAAGGTGAAAAGAAAAAAATTAGAAAATGTTAGACCGATTATGCTAAATTCTAACATCAGTAAAGCCTTTGCACAACAGATTAGAAGTAGATTATAATGGCCAGCTGGATGAGAACCAACCCCCAGAAGAAATGGCATATCGAAAAAACTTTTCTGCCATAGACTTCCATAACGCTTTTGATACAAAATCCCATGAGTACAGTACGCACTAAATAATCATCGGATGGTAGGGAAACGCTAATTGAAACCATAAAAAGAATGTATCAAAATGCAACAGCACAAATAGAAATTGAAAACTAAGTAGCAACATTCCAAGTAAAAACGTGGGGAGATCAAACAAGGAGACCAACCATCGCCGAACTTATTCAACTGCTGGAAGAAAAAATATTTAAGACTTATACAGCGAGAAGATTTTGGTACGAAAATAAACGGTTAACTTACAAATTTACGCTTCGCTGACGATATAGTATTAATATAGGAAACTCAGAACAGGAAATCCAAAAAATGGGAGAGCATTTGCTCAAAATCTGTGAAATAGGAGGCCTAAGACCTAATTTTAACAAAACAAAATATATGAGCTGTGAAGTAGATTTCAAAATGGAAATTTTTGGGAAAATAATTGGAAAAGTAAAAGAATAAACCTATTTCGGCCAACTTGTAACTTTCAATGAACAAGGAAATTAACAAAGGAACTGTAAAGCTTGGGAAACTTTTTGGGCTCTCAAAAACGGTTTATGAATATCTAAAAAATTATCGAAAATTTAGAATCTTGTACACTTCCAGCACTGCTTCATGGCGCATAAACATGGACCACAACAGAAAAACAGGTTAAAAAATTTCCAAATATTTAAATGGGCATGGAAAGGTTTGTATCAGATATAAAGATAATAGAATTCCAAAATAGAAAGATCCGGGAAAAAACAAAAATGGAAGACGTGGAATACATAATCAAGAGACTCAAATTCAACTTCGCTGGCCATACAGTACGTTCAAAAGTGATAGGCGGAGCAAATCGTCATTAGAATGGACCCCTTGCGGTCATAAAAGAAAGTAAGTACACCCAACGACCAAGTGGGTGGACGAAATAAATAAAAGGGTTAAAACCATCCGGAATAGAGCAGCTCAAGATCGGGGAAAAAGACTCGGGGGTTTATACCCAACAATGGGTAGTTTGAGTTTTGCAGTATGTACCTTATTATAGAAAGGGGGTAATATGTAGTACACTATAAAAATGACGGAAATGCTACACATATCAAAGAAAATAATTTGTTACTGTACAACCTCAAAAGCTGTTGTTATTTTAAAAAAAATTGCAAAGCTGCAACAAGATCCTAAAGTTCTCAGTAATCTTCATATTAGGTTTAATTTTCGACGTACACTTTCTTCAACATAGATGTTCAGGAAGTATGGTACAGGTACGATAATTCATCTAAAAAGTTTCTTCTATGTACACTTTCACCGAACTTCTGGAATACCTACATTAAAAAGCCAGCATCCAGCACGGGTTAGAAAAATACGATATTTACGATGCAAATAATTAGCATAACTGCTACGGTTTTGCATAAATGAGCAGTTATTGGATACATAGAATAAATAAAATGATGTTTATAATCAGTGCTGTCCTAAATGATTTACTGGATTTTCACATTTACAGTTTGATTTTTTGAGCCCAGTATAGTTTCCATTGTATTTCACTGGACTCAATAGGTAACCAAAATCACTTAGATTTATGGTACATTATAATGTATACTATAAACATCTTTATTCTCTAGAACTCCTATGTGGCCTTCATTCATAAAGCTGGAAACCATTACAGTTTTAATCACGTTTCACAGGTCACATTAATGCACAGTTGTGAAGCCTTGATGTACCCATAGTACAATAATTGATTACTAATAACCCATGCTTTCAAAAATTTTGCGAATGAGCAATGTCAAGTTCGTACGAACCTTCCAGAATATTGTGTACGGAATTTCTTCATGCTAATCTTGAAGGAAGGAAGACTACGGGCCAGGGAAACTGAGAAATTTTCGATGATGAGGAATATGGATGTACAAGAGTCAGTAAACAAAAATCGCATATACGATTTTTTTTTTTTAAACGAAAAACGAGACTTTTAATCTATATCACAAAAAAGTCACTTCTATTAAGAGAACAACTCTTTTTCAGATTCTTAAATTTTATCAAAATATTCATAAGCTCGGTTTTGCATGCACTTCCTCATATTACTAAGCTGCCGAAGTTGGTAATCAATTTAGATGTGCTACCTCCTTCCCCTCCAACACTATTACTTCCACACAGGTACCTTGTGTAAGCCCTGATACACAATTGAAAATAAACACTCCCTTCCCCACCACCAATGGCCACGTCGGTCGGAATTGCTAGCTCAATCACTCAACGAGTCACAGAAAATTTGAACTGGCAACAAGTGTCGACAAGTTATGCAAGATTTTGATAAATCTCGAATCTAAAAACAAAAATAGTTTATAAACAGAGGCGTAAATTATAACATAGGTGACGGAATGGGGGTGGGGTGTCCAAAATGGATGAATATTGAATTACGTAATACATAAACGATTCTAATGTCCGCGGAAGCTCAGTTGGAAAGAAAAGCGAGATGATGTAAAAAAAGAAGAATGCGAGGAAGAAGAAAAATTCGGGTAAAATGAAAATAAACAATAAAGTAACCCCCCCCCCCCTCCAAGCTAACACTGGTTTTAAAAAGTTTCAATAAAGTCTGGAAGGTCACGTCGATGACCGAACTCCATCCCTGCTGAGAACTCTCGATAAGTCCACAGAAATAGAATTTTTTCACTTCCAAATGTTCGAAAACTTGATCGTTGTAAAAATATTAATTTTTTTTCACGCGATGTATTCAATTTTTTTTCTTCAATGGGTTGTCGGTAAGTTGAAATACCAGTTTTTGATTATGAATTTTAAAACCAAATTCAATCAGTGACGTAGCCAGGTTTTTCCTAAGGGGGCGGAGCAAAGTAAGATTTTCAAGGGAGAAAAAGTCGTAAATTGAGGTATTTTTTAAACATCGCCGATATTAGAGGACTATTTTATGAAAATGAAGGTAAAATTATTGCTCGAACGAAAATTTTTCGGAAAAACGTGTTTTAAGGGTGAAAAATTGCTCGTTTTTGTATATTTTACATTCAATTTCAGGTACCCCCTTTGGCTACACCACTACCTCGTAGAAATCTTCACATTATATACTATGTGTATCCTCAAGCCCTCCTCCCCTGGTAAACAGTCAGCATCCCCTCCGCAGATGGCTGGCTACGGATCTGCCCGTAATTGTTTCATAATATTTAATCATTGCCCTTCTCAGACACAACTGACTAGTTGGAGTTGCGTTCAAAATTTTGACTTTTAGTATGTTGTTGAGGACACTTAATTAGACCAATGTACCAAGTTTTAGCTTTCTGACTTTTTTCCTTTTTGCACTCTTATTTGGGCTAACTTATGTGGACTAATATGGCGATGAAAAATGAACATTAATACATGCCACAGCAACCCTAAACTATCCAACTGTTTATCTTTTCTGATTTCGTTTTTCAATACTGTATATTTCACTAGGGCCATTTCCCAACTGAGATTTAAACTTAGAGTTTCAAGCGTTGGCAGCCCTGTATATACGTGTGAGTGATCACGTATGATTCACCGTAAGCGTGTAGGCAAACTTCAACTATCATTAAGTTGATTAGAGATTCACTTTCGAAGAAAATTTGTCCTAAATTTAATAGCATCATCACCAAAAAATTGAATTATAATCAGTTCTACTGGTAGAATAATTTTTACTCGTTTTTTACCCTCCTGAAGAAAGCAGCGTTTCCTTTGAAAGTACACATGATCGCTCATTTATTATTTTCACCCGCAGAGGTGATTTTGGAGCGCACTCTAGTGCAAATCTAAACCCCAATACGAAGTTGCTACAAGGCAACAGATATTGAAAAACCTTAGAACAGAGACACTTACTAAGATTTTCATCAATGTTTTGTCTTTAGTCGAATAAATTCTCAAAAAATCCTCAGAATATTGAAATCTTCAATCCTCATGTTTTGCAAGGTACATGCAAAATCTTCAACCAAAGAGAAATTCTTAAGGTTAGAAACCGTGTTAATACCTTAGAGAAGGCTAATACGCATGAGAAAATGTCAAAGTGTCATCGTGCAACCAGTTTGAAACGGGCGTCTTTTACTCCATTCTGCATCGAGTTTTCGCTAGTAGAAGTGATAGTGTCCAGGCTTTCTGCTGGTTATGCTTAAAGGTGACCATCGTGGTCGTGATTACGAATTTATCGTCGTTAATTGTGAACCAGTTTCGAACCCACTTACGACCATGCAGATTGTATCTACACGCGGTATAATACACAGGAATTCCGAAATCCAGTTATCGGTTTGTATTTGTACAAAATCTGGTCGACTGTGTATGATACGTGTCCACAAGAGTGCACTTCACAAACGCATTCCCAAAGAGTAAAATTTTGTGGAATGTGTTATGTTATTTCGATAAAAACGGACGACTACGCTTTGACACCTTTGACACTGCACATGCATATCGCAAACACGACCGCGCCGTGTTTTCGAGACAAGACAGACACATTTTGATAAACTTGTATACCCTACCTCAGCTGCACATATGTAGATAAAAGTTGTACCTACTATAACACGATAATTAGAAAATTCAGTCTCTAGGTACAAACAGATAAGCGATATAGTACCCAGTTTCGTGACTGATAGATAATATTGTTAATACACGTTTCAAAAATTTGCAGGTCTTAAAATTCAAGGTCTAAAACTTTAGCAGGGTTTTCAGTTTTGCAGCTTAGTAACCGGAGCAATTCCTAGTTCTCGGATGCGGAGTTACAGAGAAGGGGAGGGACTGAAGCCACCTTATCAAAACCTGAAATTTTCTCCCTCCGAGTACGGACAGTAACGAAGCATTTTAAACTAGAATTCTAAAATGGAGCTATCATGTAACCAATGGTACCCATTGGATCTGTAGGAAAAAGAAGTGAATACTACAGAAACCAAAGAAGTATACATACTCGTGTACTCACAAAGCATTAAAACTATTGACCTTATTTTCGACTCAAAATTCCAAAACTGCGAATTGGTAGGGCTAAGAAGAGAGTGGGAACTTAACGAACGCTAACAGCACTAATAGCTCAGGAAAATTAGACTGAGAAAAGAGGGTAGTGGCACAAAGATTTCAGCAAAGATTTCTTTCACAAATCTTTTCAAAGTGGTCCCCTAGTCAACATCAACATTTATAAGGATGCATAAGAAAAGGGACCTTTTGATCAAACATTAAATTTTACAGGAAAATCATTTGAAGTTGGAGTAATTATTTCCTGAATTTCGTTTTCAGCGTTTTTCAGTTTTTAAATTATAATACAAGAAATTGACTTGAATTAAATTGTGAATTGTAAGAGACTTGATAGCATGTTATGACGTCACATCATGAGTAGTATATCCGTCACATTATTCCACAAGTAGTAACATAATAATCAGAGAAACTAAATTGCGAAAAATGAGTTTCTTAGGCACTGTGTTCTCTCGTTTCAGCAGCACTGACTTCATAGCCTAAAAAATGTAATATCTCCCTGAATTTTGAAGTTAGGGGCTTAGGGCGCTTTCAGTCGTTTTTTGAGGGGTTTCTACATAAAATGGGCCCATACAGTGAAAGTCAAAATTTTAGTCAAAGATCCCTTTCCCCATGCGCCCTCATATATGAAATGTCTTTAGTGAATTTTCGACTTAAAATTCCAAAAACTGTAAACTGGTAGAAGGCTTCCACGTCGTTAGTCAGGGTATCTACGAGGTCAGGAAGTCAGGAAATTTTGAGGAATTTACTGAAAGGTCAGAAAAAATTAGTAAATTGCCATCCAATGGAAGATTCTGCAGGAAATCCCAATATATATTTTTATTGTAAAGGTCTCTCCTATAATTGGCTTCGGCTGTTGGAGGGACCTAAATAAATAAATAAATATATGAATAAATGAGGATCAAGAAATAATATTGTATGAATGTAATAAATTCATACAGGAAACCTTGTCCTTAAATTTATACTCCTGGCTTTATACTTAAAATTAAAAAATAATGCGAAGACTTACGTATGAATTCTTCAAATACAAAAAAGGAGGTCCGTAAAAAGTCAGGAAAAATATTTTGAAGAATCTGTAGACACCATGTGAGTCCCACCAGTAGCTCTCTAGGGAGAAAGTGAGAACTTACAAGTACTAACCCAACACTAATAGCCCAGGAAAATTAAATCGAGAAAAGAAAGTAGTTGCAGAAATATTTCAGCAAGGATTTTTTTCCAAATCTTTTCGAATTTGCCCCTCAGTCAACATATTTAAAGTCTTCCTTGATCTATGTCGAGCGTTTTCCCTCAGAGGGCTAAACGTACTACAAATATCAGTTCTCACCTTCCAAACATCGTTGTAGAAAGTAAGATCAAATTACCCCTAACACTATCATACATTAACACAGATTTTTTTATTTTTTTTGGTGGGGGGGGGGGGGTAGTGTAAAATCTGCAACATTTATCCTTCTCATAGACTTCAGAGAACTCCAGGGACGTACCGAAGAGTTTTCCGGCGGGGGGGGGGGGGGGGGAATTATGGAAGTCCCAACTGACTCAAAGAGTTCAGGAGTAATCGGTAATCCTTCAGTTTCTTGAAGTCAAAGACAGGGAATGAATGTTATAAATTCTACATTTTCCCCTGTATGCCCTATTTTAATGACTGACAATGTTTGGGGTCATTTTGGACTTTTCCATCCCGAAATTTGAGATGAAGGTACGAAAAAATTGATTTTAGTATTTTATATGCTTCCACTACTGGGTATACTTAAGCGAAAACCGTAGTGCTCCCTCGACACGCTCCTGTTTGTTTGTACCAAATGTTTGAGTTCTATCATTTCCTATCATTTTATTGTGAATGCCTCATCAGTCGTGAAACTGTTGACGTATCAGTAGTAAGAGGAGAATGGTTCCGAAGTCGAAAGCTGGAGCGGAGCAAGCGTATAAAATGTTACACTATTTATGTGGAATTCAGCGAAGAACAATTTGGACTTTTTTCCTCTCCAATGTCATTGAGGATTCTCAAAATTTTTGAGAAAAACTGATTCTTGTGGTAAGTTTAACCTCCAGGGAGAAAATACTCCATCTAGATCACTGAAGACATTTGATAGGTTGATTAGAGAACCAGTCTAAAAAGATTTATGTAGAAAATCTTCGCTGGAAATTTTGTAGAACTCGAATTCTAATTTTCTTGGACTATAATGACCAGAAATAAACGAGAAATGAAGGGGGCAGTCACGAGGATTTATTTCAAAGAGCTTCATTTCCCTCGAAGTTACTCGTCCTTTCTGAACGATTGAGGGCCTTCTTTCGACCAGCGGATATACTTCAAACTGTACTGATGGAATTTTATTTTAAAGCCTCCTCTCAGAGATACTTCTTTTCCACCGCTTAAATTCACAGATGGATTTTGGTTACGACGTCTAGGGCACTAGGGAGGGTTATTCTTTCCAACAAAGAAAAAAGAGAAGAAAAAAAACAGTATTAGATTTCTAATGTAATATCAAAATTATCCATGGGAGGGGGCTTAGTCCCCCTCGTCACACCGCCACTGTGAAATCCATTTACGCTGCTCTACTGTTATACACGTCAATATATAATAACGAGCCTTCACCGTTCGCTCTCAGGCTTTACCAGGCTCTCAACCATTCGGCAGGATGTTTCACCCCCTTCGATTAACATGTTGATTTGGGTTCAATTTCCAACATCGAAAAACTATTACCGTGAGAAGAATCCTCGTTCCACAGCTTCGATGACCAGGCCACCCAGGCAGAACGAATATGATTTCATTAATAAACTAGTTACTCAAAATTATTAGTCTCGATAGTCGTCATCAGCGATGGAGTTCGTTATCTAAATTCGTGCGTACGTGAAAGTAATGAAAAATCGAACGTGAATGCATTCGGTCAGTTACCTGAAATAGGACTCGAACACGAAACTGGTGATTCCAGACGAAAGGGGTTCACTACCCAAGGCACACATTGTAAGTGGCGGGTAGGACTACTCATGAAAATTCTAACAATCGGCCATACGACCATGTATAATGCGTTCTCGAAAACTGAGAAAGTGAAGATAAATTTGTTAAACTAACATTATGCTTCCTTCAACTCCAGCACCGGTATCAAGGAGTGACAATTATGGTAGGCAGATTTCGGCAAAACAAAGACGATAGTCAAACTGAACTTACAAGCTCCATTTCTTAGCACAGATTTGTTCACTAATGAAATCGCAGCAGGCGCGGATACCTGTGGAAGGCAATGGGTCAATGCCCCTCCCCCCCACGAGAGAGGAAAACTGAAATTGAAAACACTTCAACAATGACCACAAACCAGAGTCTTAAAGAGTTCCAAGTCTCGAGGAATCTTCATTAATTATAGAAGGAGTTCTGAATGTTGTAAACGAGTTTTGAAAAGTCTTAAGAAACTTTGACATATTTTGTCACGTAAATGGCACTTTTAGTGAAATTCACTAAAATATGCTAACAGATTCTCTCCAAATCGTTACTAGGTAATGCTTAGTATCTTTTTACTCTTTTTAGAAAATATCGTGTTCGTTATTTCTCTAACAATTGTTAGGGATGTGCGACCGTCGGATAAAAAAACTAAATTACGATTTTTTAAAAGCTTTCATTGATACTTTCAAAAAAAAATTGGGAACCCCTGAATTCCAATATTTAGCTAATTTTGATAGATACTACAAAATTGTGCGAGACTGCTGGTCAAAATAAACCTCTTCACAACATAAAAAGTCATGCAAAATTGAATTACCAATTTTGACTACTATGTGTATGCTCAAAATGCCCAAAAACCTAATATTTCAGAAGCACGTAACACATTTTTTTTGAGGACCCCTGAATTGGGTATATATGTGGCACACAGTATGGCGGTTCGAAAGCGCATCCTTAGCGAGTGTTTTGCGCACCAACGTTCAGGGAAATACTGCGGCACATACCGTACCGGTAAGGTTGCCTATCCTGATTTTAGCGAATTTCCCTAAGAGTGGCATTTAAGAGTTGAGTTATAATTAAGTTTGAAAGCGTTTTTAGTACATTATTAAAAGAGTCAAAAGGGTTTTTAGACGAGTCCAGAATAGACTTCGCAAATCTTGAGTATGTTTGGAAGAGCATTAAAAGCATTTTATTTGTCTCCAAATATGGAAGAATCTTTTAGTCTTAATCAAGTCTTGGATAGTTTCAATATAGTTCGGAAGAATCGTACAAAGTATTCAACAAATAATGTTAGTCAGTGTTTCTTAAAAATAACCTGACAAGAGTCCTTAAAACGTCTGGGAGAGTTTTGAACACAAGCACAAACCGGGGGAAAGAGACTTGAGAGCCCCCCCCCGCCCCGCCAAAAAATAAAACCTATGTAAGTGAAAGAATTTTTAGCATAAATTATTTTGATAATATTGTCTGCCTCCCACTCCATGTGGACAATCTGCACTAATGGTTCTTGAATGAGTACTAATGAATCTTACGTAAGTGCCAAGTCCAGTGTTATCAAATTTGGTACATTTTTACCAGATCTGATGCATTTCAACTTTTCTGGTACGATCTGGCACGTTCTCATAATTCTTGGTAGAATCTGGTACATTTTCTGGTACGTTCTGTCACTTCTGGTTCGCTTTGGTACATTTTAAGATTTTGACCGAAAATATTTCTTCTACATTTTGTTACAATTTCAAAGATCACACATTTTACTTAGTACATTTAATTCGCAATCTGATAAAATGCTGAAAAATTTCTTGCTAGTACATCTTTCAACTTCTCATCTGGCAACACTAAACGTGCCAGACTTATATGGACGCTGTTACGCAAAGCAGAACAAAGCGACAAAATCTGTTTCTTGAGAACACGTGATTTGAAGTTCAAGAGTCATATACTCGTAGAAACTATAAGACGTAGTGTTTACTGATAAGCTCTTTTCAACGTGGATACACATTTTTGAATCGGGGCTCCAATTTTGAAAATTCCTACTTTTTACGCTCTTTCCAACAATAATGTTGCTTGGTGCTGTTTTGCTTAACGGCGCTCACCATGTAAGTCCTGAGAAACTGTGAAGGTTCTAAAAAGTTTTGATCATGTCTTGAAGAGCCGTAATCAGTTTTGAAAGAGTCTAATAAGTCGTAAACGAATTTTGAACAGCTTTAGAGAGTTTCAAACGAGTTTGGAGAAGCCTTTTTGAGTTTCAAGTAAGTCTGAGGGAGTCTGAAAGAGTACAAGGGCGCTGACGATTGAAGAGTTGCCTAGTCTCAAGAACTGCTTCCCTTCTTTCCGAGGGAAAACCCCGATGATATTGCAATGAACGTTAAAAATTTTCCAAAAATTGTCACCAGTCATTAGGTTGTAATTGAATCGGTTAGAACTAAAAAGGGGTCAAGTCCACTTTTGTCGTTTTTGCTTTTTTCACGGATTATGGGGTATTGAAGTATCACGGATCTGCTGGTGTGGTCGGAATTTCGTGAAACAGCTGAGAAAGTGTTTTTTGGCAACATCGCCTTCTGTGAATTTTTTGTAATCAAATTTTTTCAAAAAATGGATTTTCTCCAGAAATTGTTCGAAAATGGGTGTATTTTAGTGTAAAAAATAAAAATTAATAAAAAATTCCGGCCCACCTCCCTCTTTTTGCATTCTTATACCTGAAAAGTGCTATTTTTAAAAACGAAATTGCAATTTTCCAATACAGCTTCAGAACTTTTCTTCTTACAAGCAGGGATTTTGCTCGATTGGAATAGGACCAAGACTAAAGTGACCCCTCTATGTTTGGTTACAAAAGAGGGGGGGGGGGGGAATTTCGAGCCGTAAAACTGCAAAAAAAATCGTTCAGAACCAAAAGTGGTTAAGTCCAAAACTTTTTGCCCCCCCACCTCCGTCTCATCAAAATTTTATTCGACGGAACCGGGCTTTAAAGTTGTCTCTTGTGACTCTTTACCACCACCCTGAAGGACATATTCCACGATTTTCAAATTTTCGAATAAAACAGTTTCTTTCGCTTCCTGAAAAGTGCGATTTTTGGACTTAGACCCATTTAGTTTCAACTAATTCAATTTATGCTATGTGTAAGGGAGAGGGCAAATTAAATGTTTGGAGGAGCATATGTTAGTAAGAGGAGAGATTAAAACCGACTGTTCAGCAAGGGGAGAGGAAACAATGCATTCTTTTTCAGCTAAAATTCAGTTGCAGAGGGGCAATGCTCTCATTTGCACCCTTCCTGGTTACAGCACTGCCCAGGCGAGAATCAGTCGAGTTGAAAAAATGTGACGTCCACATCGAAAGGTACAATTAAATTCCAACACACTCTTTATTACCTCACCACGGGACTTTTTGTTGGATCCTGCCTTTGAACTGCAGGGCCACACCCGTTACTCATCTTGTGCCGTCCATTACCAACTTCAATTATGAAATTGCAACCATTATTTTTCTCTTTTATGCAGCACTACACATCCTCTATTTTCATATATTTTGACTTTGCATTCAAAAAGCAACCATTCAACTCTAACCAAAACCGCAACTTTTTCAAAATAAAATACAGAGGGAGAAAATTAGATGTGTGCAAAAGTGCGCAATTTCATAATTGAAACTGGTAATGGAGGGGACAAAATAAGCAACGGATGTCACCTGCAGTTCACAGGCAGATCCAGCAAGAAGTCTTGGGGAAAGGTAATTCAGAGCGTGTTAGAATTTAATAGTTCTTTTCGATGTGGACGATTACATTTTTTCAACTCGCTGATTCTCGCCTCTGGCCAGTGCTGTATGGCCAAGTGGTACCGTGCTCGCTTGCGTGTCGGGCTCGAATCCCACCACCGCCAAAAATGTTAGTGATATTCAAATACCCTCGCTAACATCCTAGCGAACACAGCGACTACAGTATCAATCGAGGTGGAAACATAGCGCTCCTGTAACCCCCGCCAGTCCACACGAACAAGGTATTACAATCGCACGGCGTGTTACCACCAGATCAGAAAGACTGGTACTGTACGTAGGCACATTGTAGACAGCTTACTCAACGTCGTGAAACACGTGGCTAAAAAGCGAACTGCGTCTGCTCGCTTTAGCACAGAGAAGGAAAACTCAAAGCAACAAAACCATGAGGAAAACCGCCGCAAACAACCCCGACTAACCTGCCCTGGAGAGTCACGCGTCAGAAACCGCGACTGTCAACGTCCGGCGTCGGATACAGGGCCTGATGATGATGATGATGAAAACGCGGCTCACCTTATCCACCACTGTTGAGATGCCTCACTGTGCACCATAAAACGAAACAATTTACTTTTTACCACTCATACTTTCCTAGAATATGCAGCCTGGAACAGGGACGTAGCGTAGAGTATTTTCTCGAGGGCCAAAAATTGTTAATTCCCAACTGACTCAACCCAAGATTTCCAAGTATCAAAGTTCATTTGTGTATTGGCTAAAAAAAAAAAACTTTTTTGTCTTGTTCGATTTTCCCAACTTTTGATCCATCTACTAAAGTTTCCCAATTCCGGCGGAGGCTTGGGAGGGGGAGCTGCCCCCCAGGCCCCCGTATTTTCGTTCCTAGCCTAGAGGATTAAAAATTATACTGTTCTTCTTCAAAAAAGGGTGATTATTTCATCCGCATATTTTATGTGTTCTGACGTCACCTCCGTAAGGGCAGAACGAGAATTCCCTGAACGAATCACCCTGTCGGAAAATCTGACTCATTAGTAATCTACTATTAACTAACGATTCTAAAGAAGAGCCTGAAAAGGTATTATTTGTATACAGCGAACGCTCAAACCAATCGCTGACTCTCCTCTCTATCAACTATATCTGGAGTCTGGACCCTTGGCCTGGACCTACCTGACTGATTAATCATACGCTAGATATTTTCTCTTTCTCTGCGTTCCGGCCTTCCTGCTTCAACACTGTGTGAAATGACAATCTTTTATCTTCCGCACGTTCTTTTTCTTTTTACTATCCTCTTAAAAAAATAAACGTGATTAACGTCCGGTGTTCGGAAGATGTTTTTGTGACTGGACGGTAAAGTATTTTCCCCCAAACCTGTTTCCGTCGATGCCAACAATTCCGAAGCTTTTACACAAAATGACTGTGGTTTTTTTTTTTTTTTTTTTGCTTTTGTATTATTGGCACCTGAGTGCGAGAAGAAAAAACTGCAGTTCAAAAGGTGGATGTTAACAAAACTGACCTTTAATAGGACATTCTAGAAATATACGGCGTTCTTCGTCGACAATACCTATAGGCCGGTACATGATACGGTTTCACTTTTTATTTCGGCCACAGTGGAACGCTTAGCATTCCTCTCTCTTTCTTCTTCCTCTCTCAAGTCAATAATAATACGGTGCAGTGTGTACCTGTGTGCTGTAAATGCACGCTCTCGCTGCAGGTATTTTACGAGTGAACCTCGAATGATTGGTTTCCGGCGCCGAACTCATCATGGGAACTGGTTTTGGGGATGACTTCAAAACCTCTCGCATATTCGAAGCCGGATAATCTGGAAACGATTCAACAATTCCCATTCCACAATTCAGGAGTGAATGAAAATTGAACGAGCAGCGTAAATTTGTACCCGCGTTCGTCTATCGGCCGACAGCTTCAACTGGGGCCGGATTCAGGTGAAATGCGTCCTAAGGCCAATCATTCAGAAGCTCAACCTCACCCAAGAAAATATTTAATACCAGCTTCCCGAGGAATCTGTTTTTTCTTCATTCAACTAGTTCTTTCCTGCTCTTTGATTTCGATGCCCCCCCCCCCCATTTTACATAGTTTATTCAGGAGCCCCTTTATAACAGAGCCATGTCCGTATGTAGTCCGGATCTGATAATGAAAAACGATTAAATCTAACTAAAATTGATTGTAACACACCGAAAAGACGTAAACAAAACATAATCAAAAGCTCCAACCATAAATGGTAATTGATAAAAATCTAATCATAGCTGACCAAAATGACCGGAAACGACCTAAAACTACTCAAATTGACTACTAATGGCCAAATCTGACCAGAATTTATTCAACGGATCGAAAAATTGAACCAAATACTACTGGCATAGCGTTAGACCCCCCCCCCCCTGCAACGATTCTCCATTTTACAAAATTCGTCCGATTTTCCGTGTATTTACCTAAAAGAACTCCCGTAAAAACTGTTTCTACACAGAACCACCCATCCACAGGTATATACGTATATCTAACAAACAATAAAAAACGGGGGGGGGTGAACATTTTTTAACTCGCTCGGTTCCCAATAGTATAGTGTTGATCTCCCTTCCCCCTCTGCCTTCGTTGTTTGGTCCACGCTATTCTTATGACCATTATTCGATAAATCCGACTACACGACCAAATCTGATCACTTCTGAACAAAATCGATCGAAATAGATCTAAATTAATCAAGATTGATCGAACCTAATTCATTCTAGACCGACCTAAATCAACTAAAAACGTCTGAAGTTAACAGAAATAATTGTAACTAATCATGACAAAAGAAGAATTAACCTAAACTTGATTAGATTCGAGTAAAATTCATCAGAACTAACCAAAATTCATCAGAAATTTTCAAATATAACTTAAAACAGCCTGAATCAGAAAGACCCAACGTGACTATGATCAAAGTGAATCACAGCAGGCCAAAAAAAACAACAAAAAAAACAAAAAAAAAAACACGAAGACTCAAGCTCATAAAAAACGATTGAAGATCAAACCGACACTGATCAAAACTGACCATATTAATCAAAATGGACCAAAAACAACTTAAAACTATACTTAGATCATTTAAAAAGGACGAAATTTGACCAAAACTTATCAAAATCTAGCAAATAATTAAAACAAATGATATTAACCATGGCAAAAAATACCACAAAATGCAGTTGGCCAAAACTGACCAAATCTGACCAATGTGGATAGAAACCAGCCAACCACAACCGATCGGGAAGACCAAATGGAAGCTGAACCGAGTACCACAAAATGACCAAATTTGATCGCATACAACAAAATTTTACTCGGATTTGCGTTAAGTCACCACCTCCGTCTAACCCTGACTAAATCACTTTTTTTATCCCGCATTCCTGCAGTACTCGGTTAGGTAATATACTATCGCGTCTTCAATTACAGTAAGAAATAGTTTTGAGGCATTGAGAGGGGGAGGGATAGGAAGGATTCATACCAAATTTTTCAGATCCCTAATCGAAATAAATCTGACTACAATAAACGTGATCAAAAATGACCGCCAAGAACCAAAACACCAAATCCAACCAAAATACCCAAAAACCTAAACCTGGCCAGAAATAACAAAAGCTAATCAAATTCGATTAAGGCTGACTGAAACTGGGCAAAAAACAATCTGAACTGCAAACTTGATCTTGACCCAAGACTGACACAAAATACCAAAAATGACTGAAAACTGAATACGATGACATACGACCGAAACTGAACTGAACAACCAAATTTGTCCAAACACGACCAAGTTCAACCATGAGCTGACAAAACTTGACCACATCAATTCCCAAGATGTAAAAAACGTCCACGAACTACAAAGAATCAGTCAAGAACGACCTCACATTACTAAGAATGACCTTACATTACGTAAAACGGCCTAATCTCAGCACCAGGATCCATCAAACGATACCCAAATTCAACCACAGACGAACAAACGATTAAAGCAGGACTAAATTTGACCGACACAGATCAAAGGTGACCTAAAAGGAATACAAGGACGAAAGATGACAAAATCAGCCAAATTTATTTTTGAATGACTAAACTTAATCAAAACTAACCAGACAATCAGGAATCATACAAAGGTGGATCGGGCTAATAATTGAGAAGCAACACCCTGTTTCCCCTCGAAAATGTTCAGTCAGATTTCCCTCTTACAGGGAGGGCGGGGGGGGGGGGGGGAATATTAAAACTGTTTCATATTTCTTTCCTCCCCTCGTTCTTTTTAGCTGATTTTTTTTTTTCTTTCAAAAATCAGCGTTGTAACTGACTTGTGGATGTAGGAAGTTAGATGAACTTCAATGGGCATTAATTTCCCACGTTTTTTTAAAGGTATTATCAATCATTACAATTTATGTTATCTTTATTTTTCATGTGTGAGACAGTAGAGTGGACATATGGAAGAAGTGTCGCAGAAGAAAGGGTGGCCTCCTTCTAGAAAACCGACATAAGTCCGGGAATTTTGTCAGTCCGGAAAAGTCAGGAAATTTTTATAATTTTGATAAAAGTCATGGAAACTTTTGAAAATATTGAAAGTTAAAGCTATACACTATTTTTCAAGAACAAATGTCAGCCTAAAGCGTAATGACTTTATTTCTTTTTCAAAGCTGAGTACAATACTAGCTGAAAAAATGTCAGGGAAAATTTGAAAAATTGGCCTGGAAAACTGGGAAAAATCAGGGAAAATCATTCTAACAGAAGTTGGCTACCCTGGGAAGAAATGTACAGCTAAAAGAACTTTAAAATCAAAGATTTTACTTCCTTTCTTGTAAACGTACTGGAGTAAGGTATTCATGATTATAATATGTTCTATTTAGAAAAGTAATCGGGTTGGGAAGGAGGATTCTATAATGTCATGGTGTTCTATCTATAAGAGTAATAAGGACGTTAAAGAATTAGAAGTTATATGTATTACAGGGTGTCTACTGAAACTGAAAACAGAAAAAGACTGCTATTTGGTTGTCCTACGCCGAAAATTGCCTGTGAGAATTCTTTCGCCCATGTAAGTGAAAATAAATGCTTCTGGCGCCTCCTAAGCTATTATTTGTATAAGTCCAGCATTGTTTTTCTAACAGTGTATGTATTGTTCTTTTGCCATAATATGTCATATATTAACCAATGACCAAGTTTTTTTTTGTCCTCCCCCTTCATCAGTAGTCTACCATATTCTTGTACAGTCTTTCAAAAGGTACCATGTGTATAATAGGAAACTTCCGCAAGACTAATTTTCAACAAGTTAATAGATGAAAATCTTTTAGATTGAAGTGCAAAACAAATACCTAATTCAAAAACAAAAAGTACGAGAAAATGAAAGCGAAATAGAGAATTTTGGACACACGAAAATTTGAGATGGCCTTCTTCTAAATACTGGAATACAAAACATCTTAAAAACTAACCATATTCAAAGAAAAGAAAAAAACTGATTCTGAGATCCAAGAGTTGCCTTTGATTTCATACTTGATTTAATATCTCAAATGATTATACAAGTTCAGAAAATAGGAATAAAAATAGAAAAAAAAAGATTCGAAGTTAGTACATAATAATGTTCTTTTAATAAAATTTGAAATAGATATTGCGTTTAACAGACTGATGTTACAACCAGGTTAGATCAAAGCTAACGCCAGGCTGGCACATTCTTTAAAAAAAAAATTAAAATAAATAAATAAAAACAGCTAAAAGTAAAAAAAGAACTATCCCTTATGATTCATGCCCTGGTTGAATATCAAAATGCTCTGGCACACACAAGCAGTTAGCTACGGGCCTGATCAGATTAATGGTATGGAATGTTGTACAATAATAGAGATCACTTGTCTTAATAATGAAGTTTTTTCTTCCATAATAGGTTGTTTGGCCATTTTTCGTTATTCATTGTATTTCTGGAATTTTCAAATTTTTAGTTGCTCTGCCCGAAAACGAATAGGTACTATTTGCATGCTCAGTTGTCGATTCAGTCAGATGCTTCCTATTTACTTGCACTGGTTGTTTTATTTGTCAATAGACACCCTGCATTATCGGTACTATTTCACGATAAATCAAAAGCAATCGACTTATCAAAAAGAATCATTTAATTAGAAATAATACATCGATTAACTGAGAAATTTCGGACCCACTAAAAAGCGTCTTTGACCTTGAATCTGTGAACGATGCAGCAATTGTAATTATCTCATGTCAGTGTCTTCAGAAAGTATTAGAAACCATCGATGACAAATACGCTCATTTTGGTATGGCAATCAATGGCCAAAAGAGGTAATGCACTGTCTGCCTGAGGCATTGGCGTATTTAGGGGGGGGGGGGTCCGGGTTCAACTCCCCCCCTTCAGGAATACCCTCAAAATCAAAAGTCACCCCCATGATTTCATCCTCGATACGCTACTGGCCTGAGGAGGAGGAAGACGGCCTGCAAATTTTCATCCAGGACCACACACTGGAAAATGTTTCCCGTATAAGTATTTAGGGAGGGATCCTGCAATCTTGACCGTTCTCCTATGTCACCATGACTATTCAAAGCTAAACAAATTTGTCCTTGCCCAGCCCCGTAGCCATGAGGAGGGCAGGCTGGAGCTGGGCCCCCTCTAAAGGTATCTTGAGTTCCCCTAGACAAGTACATTTTTATGTTCGCTTGTTAAAAAATGTCGGCCTCGGCCTCCCAAAAGGTTCATAAAGCACCACCCACACATAAACCTCTGGCTACGGGACTGTCTTTGCCAACAGTGATATCCTTATATTACAATTAATTAAAAGTAGGTATCAACTGATTAACTTTACAGGGTGTCTCAAAAAATCGAATCTTGAAAATAAATGACCTTTTCCCTTCAATCTGCTATGAATGCGCTAAAATAATAAACTAAAGATAAAAATACTTCTTCGTTTATAACACTATATTTTCATTGGGGGGGGGGGGCTAATTTCATGCACTGAATTCAGTCTAAATATGCAGAAAATATGCGCCAAAATTGTAAAATATGCATGAATATGCAATTACGATATGGCTATAATTTTAAAGGAAAAATTAAGGTGGATACATAGAGACAATTTTCATCCACTTTCAAAATGATCTAGCAATGTATTTACCTACGTAAGCGATGTACTCAGAAGATATTGCTCCTATTAGTGATTTCTTGATGATTGATGAATGTGATGCGGGCAAGAGAAATGGTATCTCTCACATGCAAACGAAGATTTTTTGCTGATTCAATAAACATTTTCAATTTCTTTTTTTGGAGTCGGGAATTTCTGTATTTTTGAGGACAAAACTAGAAAAATCACTTTTTGGGGAAAATACTGAAAAATAAACAGAACTGGTGCAAAATATGAGGAATACAGAGAATGCTGCTTATTTGACTCTGAATTCTGCGATTCTTGAAGATCTTTTGAAACTTCTGGAATACACGCCATATAGATAGAAATATGCATTCGCATAAAAATTGCAGCCCTGGTCATTGTAATAGAATTTTCCAATTCTATATTCTTCGTTCTCTCTTTCAAGGTATAATTTGCTGATTTTTAAATGACCATGATCGAAAATAAACGACTTTAAATGACTTAAATGACCTTCTTCCAAAATGAATGACTTAAATGATAGTTCGACACCCTGGACTTATCAATCCAAAATATCTCAACATCAGCTTTTCAATAAACACGCTTTATCTGCAATAGGTTTTTTCTTCGTCTTTTCTATTTCTCCAGGGGCGCCCTTGCAGCCAATCATCCCTGGACTACGACCCTCTTGACCCCCAATATAAATCCGACACTCTCCACAATTTAACCGAAATATGGCGACCCAAACGATGCTCTCTTTACTGTTAGCGAGTTTATTGACCCAGCGACGATATGGACGTGGTGACTTAGTAAATATTTTTAAAAATCCAACTCTCGGTATCGGCATACGATAATTGTTGTACAGTAAGCTGATCACGATTATAATAATTTTATTGAAAGTTCTCTTCGAATGCAAAATGAAAGCGTGTTCGACGTTCGAGAAGGAAGGGATGTAGAGAGGTTATTGGAATACTCTTTTTCCACTTAGGAGCACATCCTTTTATGCGATCGTTTCCTCCGTGTGAGGTAATGATGGTAATAAGAGTGAGGTTTAAAATATTAATTAGGTAGGTTGTATTAGGAATTTCATTGTTACTAGGTATATATTTCTCTGTGAAATTTACCGCGCGTCGTCTTCTTTGAAATATTCGCGCATTGCTGAGCGAGTGCTTCTCTTCGGAAAACAATAATACTCGGCAGATTTTAATTAGTCGCTCGTTAAGAAACGAGCGGCGTCTCGCAGGAGTATTTAAAAGTGCAGGCGGATCGACGTAAGGCACGGATAGAAAAGTATTCCATTTCGATCATTGGTATTTCGAATCGGCGTCCAAGGTGTGTAAAAATTTTGGACGACGGCACGTGGTTGCGCCTAATTAGACGGAATGGGCCAATCATCGCCGCGACTAATTAGAATGGAAGACGTCACCGAGGTGGAATGCGTTTCGAAATAAGGTTATTTGCGGCGAATCCAGCATGGCCGCGAGGATAGTCGGCCTTAGAAGAGTTATTTACACGAGCATAAAAGTAGATTACACAACTCGACGAATGAACGTGGACCTGAAGTGAGTTTCGAGTAGGGTGAACAACCTCAAATCTACTGGCTGTAGAATCATTGTGGAGCTGTATAAGAACGTGTTGATAAAGTTTAATATAGAAGGAATTGGTCAAATTCGTATAGGTTCACATCGAAGAGGACACCGCATGGTGCCAAACTACTAACATAATGGAGTGCCTTCATGGAGCGGGGCGTATCCACAAGTTTGCTAACTGGAAGCATTATTACGATAAACAAGTAAAAAGGAAGTCCTTACTCACTGAAGTTTGCCGGCTGATACACATTTGTGAATTGGTGAAATCAAAGAAAAAAAAAGTTTTCGCTTGTGCAATTTGAATTTTGTCCACTGGTTCCAATATTCCGTTTGGACAGCAGAGCTGGGGAAACGTAGGAAAGATACTCGAAGAAGGCTGGGGCGGCACTGAAAAATAATACACCAGCCTACTGGGAACTATATCATGAGGCCCAAAAAGCATATAAGAAAGCGGTCAAGCGAGTCAAAACACATGGTTGGAGACGTTTCTACGAATCTATAGAAAAGATACCGGAGACGGCACGCCTGCAAGAACTCCTCAGTAAGGAAAGGAAGGTGGAAGAGGGGCCGCTCGAACTCCTGACAGGTGGTTTTTCTACCACTCCAAGAGAGGCAAATAGAGCACCTCATTTACACGCACTTTCCGGGAGCAAAAATCATGGAAAACACACAGCCGCTGCCAGGAACTAACTGTGTGCAAAGCGGAACGGACTAGGAAACAGCGAAGGAGGTGGTTACACCAGACAGGATATGTTGGGCGGTAAACACATTCTCGCCGTACAAAGCACCGGGTCCAGGTGGAATCTATCCAAGTTTGCCTACAGACAGGACTAAGGACCATAATGAGACCGGAGCATCAGTAGCCTTAGGGCACATACCAAAAACGTGGAGGGGTGTGAGAGTATTGATCAAGGGTGAGATTCCTTTCCAAGAAAATCTGATAGCTATATACTTGGGTTCATATTTCATCAACTAGTTTAACAAACATATACTCAATCTGTAAGAACTCGTTGAGTGGTCTTACTAATGCACTGCATGGGTAGGCGAACACCAATACCGCCAACCTTAAAATGAGGAAAATGATGTTCTGATATTTCATACATGCTGACAAGCTAATACGCTCAACGTATTAGGTACATAATATGTCACATGCCAGGAAGAAAGGGATTTTTGCGCAAAAATGTAAATTTTATAGGAGAGTGGATAAACAAAATTGGTAACGTTTTTACGTTTTGAACAGTCAAGTTCAAAAACTTACAGTAGTTTGGGAATTTTTTTTTAAATGTTTTCGACAACACCACGGGAAAGAGAGGCCAAAGATTAATCAAAAACAGTTGTTAGTTGTTATCACCAAAATGTTTTTTTTTTTTTTTGCACACAGGTCCCTCTCCTCCTGGCATGTTACATTATTTTGATTAGATATGTTTTGTATAGAAACGCTAAGAAGTGTGGCAATACTTGACCAACGAATGTTTCCACACGTCAAAAGAGCTGCTCTGCTTACACAGGAGTGAAATTTTGTAAAATGTTTCTTCCTTCTGTCTTATTTTTCCTGGAATCTTTTATCCGGTAAACTAATCTCAACTAAGCCATTCAATATTCCATTTGTAAGGCGTGCTAATCCACTTTTTCTTCTTCTGTAGTCCAGAACGCTTTCGGCTGTTATGCCATCATCAGTGGAGTACCCTAAATGAGACTTGTCTCTTGTGGTCCTGTAGTCATTGGGATATAAACCTGTACTAGAGTGCGCTGCAAAATCACCTGTGCAGGTGTTAGCGGGGGGAAAAAGGCTGGGTGATCAAAATCTATATTTCCCATCCTTTAACACGGGAAGCAAAGATCGGTCTAGTCTTATACAGGTTTCATCTGTTAGCTTGTTTCGATAACTGTTTCAGTTCGAATAGTCAATGTTACAGAACAATGATTTCAATAAGCATTTGCCTTCAAATAACTCTAAATTTTTCAAAATTCAAAATATCGAATCACTGTCTGTACATTTCTTATGGGAGCGAATTATTTCATCACACCAAGTAGAAAGATTCTGAGCTCTGCCGCCAGATGTCAGCTACTTTGAGTTTAAATTCCAATAGTCGAGAGTAGTACCGTATGGTGAACCTGTTTAGTTATGTGCTCCTATTGGTTGTCTGTGATTATGCAGTCTGTCCAATCAGTGAGTGTTATTAGTTGTGTGCTCCTATTGGTTGTCTGAGATTGTGCGGTCTCTCCAATCCGTGGGTGTTATGTTATTAGTTGGAATAAATTCTCGCTTTGGAAGTTAGTTCTTGTTGTTGTGTTTGTTAGGTTGTTTTGTTTTTGCCTTTATTATTTCTAGTTGTTCTTTTCACGACTAAACAGATTCATCATACGGTACTACTTTCGACTATGACTACAGGACCATAAGAGATGTCTCATTTAGGGCACTCCACTAATGATAGCGTAACAGCCGAAGGCGTTCTGGACTACAGAAGAAGAAAAAGTGAATTGGCACACCCTACAAATGGAATATTACCAAGTTCACTCATACTTCGAAATGGACACTTAGGACATTCAAACTAAGATATAGGTCCCCAATATTTTCTAATCAACTTTTGACATGAAATATTTGAGTTCAGCTGGACTTTAATTCATGTCAACTTATAAACAGTGTCAAGGAAGACTTCAAACAGCTCTGAGCACGTATACCATTTTCTAGAAAATGCTATGATTAGCTAGTGCTTCGAGAAAATCTAAGATTAAATGTATAGCCTCGAAAGATAGAAGAATGAGTAGAGGCCTGCTGAAGGGTGACATTTCTTCCAGATCATGCGTTTATCTGGTATTTTTGACAAATTCGTTAGTTACTAGGCAACATGCTGACATGGTGAGCAAGAAAAAAACCTTTATTCTACAGATGATCATAAAATACGATTTTAATCACAGTTTTTAGGAGCTAAAGTGACTGTTTAAGTGCGTCATGATTTAAAGAATAGAAGCGTAACGTGTAACAAGAGAAAGGGCCTCAATGTTCATTTACCACTAAGGCCCTTTTCCTGGACACGTCACAAATGGGATTTAATGAATTTTAAATGTCTAGGGAATTAATGAGTTTGACAAAACAGATGTCCTATGATAATATGTTTCTGCGCATGCGCGTTTCTACACTGACGGCTCAACGATACCTGATAACGTGATAAACTCATTTTAGGTACGTTTTTGATGTTCCAAATTTTTTAACTTCTACGATATTATTGAAGCTGTTATACGGCACATTTGGACTTGGCTCTTCCCCTCCTCCTAATATGAGGATCGATTGCATATTTACAGGATGTCTACAAGTTTACCGAAGTCAAATTCCGAAATTGGGGGACTCGAACTCATTTTCTGATCCTAAGGAACTTCTATTCAGTTGGCACCATTGATGAGAATTATTTGCAAGGAAATTTATAACTTTTATTTCGGAAAAATGCTGGTCTTTGAACGTTTAGAGGACGCCCATTATAATGGAAGACTTTTGTAGGACTATTTTTCAAACTGGGGGCCTTTTGTAAGACTCGGGGGTCGGGATACTTGGAGGGATATAGTAAACACTCCGACTCACGGCAAAGCACCGACGTTTTCAATAGTAATTTTCAAATAGCTACGACCTCAGACCCATTTATCGAACTTATGCTACAAGTTTACCCATGAAACAAACTCGAGAGCATCTAAGCTAGCTGCTTAATATTCTCCGATTTGAAAATGCAGTTATATTCTAAATCGAGTGTATTTTTCTTTCTCGAAACCGGTTCTGCCCTAATATGATAAACTGTGAACTGTTCTAATTCGAATAAAACTATACACAAAGTTGATTTTAAAACCGCATAGGTATTTATATCCATTCAGTCCCACGTCCGCTTTTATTTTCCAACACGGCACAATTTTTCGATTTTGAAACCGAGTAACTTCGCTTTTTTACGACGTGCGACAAAGACTCGCCCACTCGTTCGCATTTTTCATTTCCACCTTCCTGATGAACTCTTTTAACTGGAAGACGTGAAAATACCACACGCTACTTCCAAGGATAGTAATTATTTTGTTTACTATTCGCGTTGCTGAGTATGAGAACGTTAGAGCATTAATTGCGCGTTATCATCAGTGATTCAATAAAAGGTACGTGTACAAAAAGTCGATCCTCGCACTAGATAAGAAGAGGAGCGTAAATATTGTCTTAAACACTTTTAACTCATTCTTACACCAGTCGTCGCCGCCATCCTACCGCCACCGGTTTTCTCACCAAATTCGAGTCGCTGCTCGCAATAACCACATATTATTAGAAAAAATATATAACCATCGCCATTAAACAGAAATTAACCTGACTCGCGAGCACTATACTAATGATAAATACATATATACGCGTTCGCAATTATAGTGTGCATTCATGTGGTACTCTAGTTGGTTTCAAGTGAACCAGTTGAGATGCTTAGCCCGCCACAGTAGGGTTCAACTGTGGCCCGAGTTGCTGCCCAGGGATTCAAATGCTCCTGGGCCAAGGAACATGAAAGCAAGGCGATGCCGAAATTCGGGAAATACTTTTTGTCATCGATTCCAAACCGAATAGCCAGCGCTGGTCAATGCAGTTCCAGCGAAACCGGTTCGTCGAATAGAAAAATATCGCGCAGATTCCTCGTGGAATCCGGTTTTTCTATACACGAATGTTAATTAATATAAATACACGCTTCTTTTTCAGGACAATAACATTACTATAGTGAGTATATCCGTTAGGTAGGTGGCTTTTTTTTCTTCTTCTTCATATTATAATATTTATGCTAGGAAATCACACGCACGGGTTCGTGTTCGATAACTGGTAGAGAAATGAAGATGCGCGCGATTAATTTGAAATTAACGGTCTTAAATTGTACGCCGATAGTTTATGGAACTATGCGGCTGCAGGGAGCGGAGAAAACCAGTTGACGCTGGTACAGTGTCACCGGTAATGACGGACGCTTCCTGGTGCAGTGAAATCACGTAGTGCGCGCAGGAAATAGTCGGGGTATACGAGTAGGTGATACTCTAAGTGCAGATTTCTTCCAGCCCTAGGTCCCTTTGCTGGACAGTTGATCACCTATGTTTTCAAGAGGGCATAAACATTAAGAGTAAGGACGTACACACTACACATATTAGCTATAGGATTACGGAAAAAATTCGATTAAACACTCAGCATGCCTAAGAACAGTCAAGAAGACTCGAGTAGTGCGGAAAATAGTTTATGTAAATCCGTTAAAAAGACCCTTCGTTAACTTGAGAAGAGTCTAGAATCTAAAAATAGTAAGAAGAAACGAAAACTCGAAATGGTCCGGAAAGGTTCGACTAGATTGGAGGGAACCCCGGAGAACAGCTGAGAAGATTCGAGAAAACCGAGAATACCAAGATCCGTATAATACAATGTTTTTTATTTAATAAGATAGATCACGAAGTACTTTATTCACGAAATAACGAACTGTGATTGACCGGGGCGGTATAATGGGATCTTATGAAACGCTTCACTTCGGCGACTTTGATTATGCAAGCCTAAAACTTATATAGTTCAAACTGAGTCAAATGAAACCCTCACAAACTCAGAAATAGCGCAGAAACATGGAGAAGTGAAGAAATAGAAAGAGCCGGAAGAACTCAACAGGCGTCTCGAGAATAGTCGAGCAGCGTTACCAACTCATAACTTTAGAGTTGCCTGGGATTGTTTTATAAAAATGCCTAAGATTGCCGGAGACTGTAGGAACTTTTTGGAACACAAGTTCGAGTAAATCATTAATTTCTCGAATCTAACATTAGAACAGACACACAACTAACAACTAAAAACATTACTTCATTAGGCTTTCGAAGCTTTGGTTTTTCGTTTTATCAACAAAAATAGACAGCAGACTTGTAGCCAACTGATGAATGAAAGAATTATGTTTGTGGCTCTCAGCATTCAGCAAAATTGCCAACATTCAAAAATGTGAAATTTAAAAGTAAGTTTAGACAGAATTGTAAGATATAGAAAATGCCTGACATTGTATAAAAAATATTTGAGTACCGAGAGAATGCCGGAAGAATCTAGAATTGCCTGACATTTCAGGCAATGGCTGGAAGGTTGGTAACACTGTAGTCGAGAAGTTCTGACAAACGCTCAGAAGAGTTAGAAAAAATCGAGATGAATCAGGAAGATTTTATAAGACATGAAAAGACTTTTCAGATTCAATAAAACCGCTTAGAGGGGTGAGAAATAGATGGAAACAGTCACAGAGACTTCTCACAAACTCAAAAACCGGAAAGATGTGTCAAATGATTTTGAGAAATGTTTAAGATGAGCTTGGTTAGAAATACCTAAGAATTATATAATTCAAATTCAGCCGGGCAGACTTCTTACAAGCTCAAAAACAGCAAAAAGTATTGGAAAGCACCAGGAAGAGCCGAAAGGACTAAACAGAACTCAATAGGTGTCTGAAGAGCAGTCAAGAAGTTTTGACAAAAGTACAGAAGAATTGGGAAGAGTCGAGGTGAACCAGGAAGATTTGACAAGATTCGAAAAGACAAAACCCACTGAAAGGGATGAAAGATAGCTAGCATAATCAAAATAATTTCTCATGAACTCAAAAAAAAAAGAGAGAGAAAAAAGACAACAGAAATGACTCAAAAAGATCAGGTCAGCCTCGAGAAAAGTTGAGAAGACACTTCAAAAGCTCGAAAGAAAGTCGAAGTGAGCCAAAAAGATTCGATTGTGGGGATATGGGAATGTAAGCCACCCTCCCCCAACCAAGATAAAAAGTCAAACTTTAGAACTTGTAGAGCTACATCTTATATTTGAGCCTCTTCTCGCTGTTTTCCACCTTTGCTGGTTAAGTCAAACACTACACTATTTTATACACTCCCTCCCTCCTCCAGAACGTCCTATCTACAACGACTCGGGAAGACCACTTCAGGGACTCAAGAAAAGCTAAGGAATGTCAAAAATACAGAAAACATCTGGGAAATTCAGTCGATGTAAAACTAGAAATTTTTGTCAATTTTCAAAATGAATCACTTCTCTGACATGACAAATTTGTCAAATTTAACTTGCAAAGTCGATTTGAAAGTCCAGTCTAAGCCAATACACTATAGATTTTGACTTTTTTGTTGGCTTTTGCCACTCAGAAACTGATGAAGTTATCGAATTATGTACAGTAAATCAACTCGGTCATCTTGACTTTTTTGTCAACTTCGACCACTCAACAGCCATTGAGAAAGTCAATATCGAATTAGGTACAGAAAAATGTGTTGATAACCACAAATTTCTTGTCGATTTTGGCAACTCAAATGCCGATTTGAAAGTCGACAGTGATTTCCATACAGATTTTGATCTTGTTATCGAGTCATATTAACCTTTCCCATATCTGATTCAACTTGACGCTAATAAGTTTTTCCATTACACATTCAATATCGACAATCTGCAAGTTTTTCTAAAAAAAAATATAATATATCGGTTGTTTAACAGTTTTTTTAATACAAAATTCGACACTGATTACCTACTGAACTGACGATTGAAAATTCGACACCGACAAACAAGTCAACATGTCGATTCAATTATTAGCACCTTTATAACTACTTCTAATGAATTCGAAATGAGATAATTCCAGGCCAATGCGACATCAAATAATGATGTCTAAGCAACAACATAAGAAATGTCACAGACATTACTGAAGTAAAATGTCGAGCTCAATGTCGATATCGGCACTTATTTTATGGGCAGTCAAAAAAGCCCAAACTCGAAGAAAAATGTAGAAAAGCATCAGGAAATCACAAGGAGCCAGAAAGATTCAGAAAAACTCTTTTCAGACTCGAGAATGTCCCCAAGGAGGGAGAAATATATTTGAACGGAACATTCGAAAAGAGTGGACGGATTTCAAGGTATATATGAGAAGACTCGAGATCGGTTGAATTTGATACTCACCATTAATTGGGCAAAACGTTTTAATACTGTCATTAAAAAAAGAAGTAACTCTCAGGTATTGAGATATCAAAGTTATTTCCCCAGAGCTACAAAAATTAAAGCATGCCTCTACTCATCCAATAAATCTACAAGAAGAGTTGCTTTTCCAATTCTAAAAACCTTGTATATTCTCATCCTCGAATTCTACAAGGGTACCAAACTGTCCTGCATCATAAATCATCTGCACCAGAAATTCCTGCCTTTATTTTAACAAGTTCATGAGTTCATTAGTTATCGAACTATATATCTTTTAACGGCAACACCGGGTGTCACAATCTCGCACCATCAATCAGCCGTCGAATTAAAGTGATCTGTACATATCAGGTGAACGACGTCAAGTTCATTAACGAATTAAGTGTTCGTACTTATCTAACAATCCGTATTTCGATTGATTACTTGTACCTATTGGGTTAAAAATAAAAATAAAAATAGGCGTACATTGACTTGGAATCTCCTACGGTTCTTTACGTTTTTTTTTTTCAACCCAAAGAGCTGCTTTTAGTCTCCGGTCGTTTTCGTTCAAATGCTATTACCATCATGATCAGCATCCTGTTACCCCGGCTTACAGTGTTTGTCTTTGTTTTGTGATAAGAGACATGATCGAACTCTCTCATGTAAAATAATGTATCTCGTTAATTCAACTTGGATTAGACGATTCTATTCGTGAATAGCAGGTTAGAAGTCTGTTTAGAGTGAAGGAGTTATCAAAACCCTAACAAAAGACGACGTAAGTGCCTTGTTGAAACTTTTTTGTCTACGAGAGCTGAGATCAATATTTTTTGGTTCTATATATAACTTCTGCTTACAGAACTAAACATTCGGAAACCCCTGCCCAAGATCTTTTTGGGGCTTAAGGACGCTAGTAATGTTCTCCTTATCGCATTGCTCCACAGAAGAAAGCCTCCCGTCCCTATAACAAGTCCAAAGATAGCAAGTCGCCACCCTACCTCCCAATTCCCCAGTCTATGAGTAAGTACATCCGAACACGAATTAGCAGAACTGGAATGTTGAAGACTGCTCAAACAAACTTTTATGTATCTAGCCAGCCCTTTTCGAAAATCTTCAACAATCAATGCATACTGAACACACGATACACAACTGGCAGCGTGGACAAGCGTATGAGACACATTCCCAACAATATTCCTAATTTAACAGAAGTACACCGGGCACCGACCAAAGAACACCCTTGGAGTGAAAGTCGAAATCTCGATAAACAACCTGGCAGTCAGGGAGAGTGCAAACATCTCGAAAAGCAAATAAAAGTGCGAAGAAGTACTTCCAGAGAAAGTTTACCAAGAACGACCTTCTAGCATCCCAGTTTTACTCACGAACCTGACTAGCATACTGACTGAGAGGAACGTTCGACGTTGGAACAAAATGCAACAACGCGACGAAAACAAGTAAACAGTTATTAAATTCGGACAGTACCGGTCGGTTTCTTCCTTATAAATAGAAAGTAATTAACAGGACAGTAACTGATCACCAGTTTATACTTGCAGATTAGTGTTTCAGAAGTCCTCGTGTTGTACATGCACGGCCACGACCACGTACATCCACATGAACCGCGATTACCGAAATTCAGTTGCTGGTTTGGTGAGACTGATGTAGCACATAGTCATTATCACAATGTATCTGCATTTAAATTATCATCACCGGCCAGGGGCGGATTGACTGAGAGTTACTAAGAAACAACCAGCCGGTCGGCGTAGTTCATAAATGTGAAACCGGTAAGTACATTTGTGAACCTCTATGGCCGCCGGTAAAAACAGAAGAAAGCAAACGAGAAAGAAAAAATACAAAATGTTAAAACAATTCGCCTTATGACTAAGCAAAACCAATGCATAATCTGTATGTAATGGTGCAGGCTGCCAAAATCATGTTCTGTTTAGAGGAAAATACTCTTTTGATAATGTAAAGAAAGAGAACTCCATGTTTTTTCCAATAATGTCAATAAGTAGATACTCTTTTGTTATGCTGAAGCTGATGACTGATAGCGAAGGCCAAAATTCGCTAATCGAGCAATACAGACACTCGCTCTACAGTCAGTAATTATAATTAAATATAAAAATTATATGAAGGGACAGCACACAGTCCGGCCTTTTCATTCCTTGTTGCGGCATTGTGACTTTATATTCCAAGTTTGTCAAACCACACTGAGCTACTGTGGGGCCACCAATCCGATTCTGTTCTATTATCAATAAATTCAGTTACTATCAATATCCTTCTCGTTACGTAGTCATTCCAATTCGTGTACAAAGATGGAATACAAACTAGCTGCTGAAATATATATTTCAAGATCATTGCAAACAAGATTAAAGCAAATGAAATTTAGGCGTGAACATTTTTCCAGTCCGGCCATTTTTCTTTTCAACAATATGTGTACTTTACTCGATTTAGGAAGATAAAAAAAGGAAAAGATGGAAGAGTGAGCGAGAATCATTCATAATACAGGCCAGAAAGAATCCTGGAGCGAGTTGACCAGAACATTTTTTTGAACGACCTGTAGTACTCTTTTCTATTAAACATCTGTGCAGCCAGCAGTGGTGGAAGAGAAGAAAAACAGTCGATACTCTTTTGCTGCAGGAGCAGACTTAACTTGGTGGCGAGTAACATGAACATTTATTGAACAGAGTTCTGTATTGCTGGGTTCTAATTTCAAACAGATGCACGAACAGTTTGTTAAACAGGGAACATTACGGCCTTCTCATGTGAGATGAAGACTCCCAGCTTTGGCACTAGCACTTCAGCATTAACTCAGCAACATTTCCTGACCTAAACAACTTTAACCAAGGACACATGGGAACATATTCAAGAACGTGTGAAAATCTCCATGCAGATGTTCGTGAACTTGACTGCAACACGTGGCAGTAAAAATGGCGGTAGTCATTATACCCGATGATACTACCAGAAAAACTTGATACCAAATGCTGCTAGTCCGCTGCCACACTACACTTGGCTTTGACGAAATAGGTATTAGCAGTAGAATTGGTAGGGTCAGCGTACATGACAGTAAGCTGATAATAAAATGAGGAGCATAGTAGTGATAGTACGGCTAGGTAAGTGGTAGTGAACTAGCAGTATACAGCACAAAATTATCACTTTTTGGGTACCAATTTTCACCACCAACAATCACTATTTATTCAATACTACTGTGCATTAAACATCTGAAAAAACAATTGTTGGTAGTTTCAACCGCTTCGGCCGATCAGGCGCGAGTATATGGAGGAGGCATTGGGGGTACTTGTCTCTCGCAGAGAGAAAAATTGAAGTGATAAGCGAGCCTTGGAGTCATGGCGGATTTAAAAAAAATTTAGAAAAGTCATACAGAGACTTGAAAAGTCTTCTTTTGTGTCAGAGTAGTTGTACGCAAGAAGAATTTCCATTGGAGCATTGTCGAACAGAAGTTCATAAACCCGCACAACTTCTGCCACTAAGACGTACACGTAAGTAAGAGCTAATACCATGTGGGTGTATGTCTTGATACTCCTGTCGTCCTCATCATAGTGTACCTCATTAAACCGACAATTCTGACTTACTGGTTGTCGATGAAATTGGAACCATGTACGTACAAACGAGATAAAGTTCTGTCGGGAAATTGCAGTCGAGAAAATTTGATGGTCGGGAAATTGAATTTGGGAAAAAGGGTTGTTGAAGAATTTCAGTCGGAAAATTTGATGGTCGGAAAAAGATTTTGTCGGGAAATTGCATTCAGGAAAAAGAACCCAAATCAAAAGGATACAAAGGGTAAATCCTTTTCAGAAATGAAACATCACAGGAGAGAGAAAAGTGAAGAGGCGCAACTAGTCGAAAGACCAGGAACATATCATTACCCTATATTATACTTCATATTTGAAAAGAATCAGTGTGCTCTAAGATGACCTAGAGAATTAGGGCGCCTTTTTCTATTCTGGTGTGGACTCTCCGCCCTTCAATGCATTCAGCAGAAAAGGTTACGAGTTTCAACTCAACGCCTCAAAACAATCAGCAGCCAAGAAGGAAAGTGCGAAAGTAGGGAACGGAACCGATCCTTTCAGAAGAGAGATACGTCGAAATGCACAACTCAATATTCTTTTTTGATCTGATATGAAGGTATGCGAACACAACCTGATCCCAGTCGCCAACTAATTAAAATCCAGCATATGCAACAAGTTGATTTCAAAATACCAACGTCGACTGGTCGAAGCGGCGCTGTGCAGTGCCGGTGTGCCACAAAATAAACAATCCGGCCACCTTTCACACTACATATGATTTCTCATGCCTTTGGGCCTTATTCAGCCGGTGCGGCGACTCTACTCTCGAAACTGACCTTGCAGCGGTAAATCATGGAGGAAAGCCGAATGGATTTATACGAACTGATTTGCGCTTTCCCAGCCATGTTTTTTCTTATAGATACACAACATCCGCACCATAACCCGAAATTCGTTCTATTCGCTCGGTATTTCTCTCCAAACGTAATTATTTCTCGAAAATTCTTTCGCCTTAGCCGCTAGATGCTAATCCGCGGCTGATTGATAGCTCTCAGGTTAACCTTGAAACGTAAACCATCAATTCGGTCCCGGCGACACTGGGAGATCACAGGCCAGCACGTGACCATAATATTCAATTTGCTAAAACTCGAATCGGACACACCGCAAACCGCATCCCATCTTCGCCCCCCCCCCAAATCAATCACATCGGTCGAATGCACGTCCCGTACGACCTTCGAACTAATAACACTCTACGTTCGGTTTCCGGATACCGATACAGTGATAGGTGATGATGGGTCACAGTGCTGGAGCACCACCAAGTCCGGGGCGCAGTTTACCTTCGCGGAATAAAACGATCACCAACACTAGAGCCGGTCGAGTTATATACGAGCAAAATACAGAATGAACGTACCGTGTTTTATCCTCCAGTAGTATTTCCAGAAAACGAAGCCGATCAGAATGGCCGCGCAGACTACCACCAGAGTGAGAAGAACCGGCATGAAAACGCTCGGGGCGGATTCTCTGCATTCTTGAATGGCCGCGTTCGCCAGCGCTGGTTTCTCTTCCGCCGGTGCAGCCGTTGGCGATGGCGATTGTGAAAACCCGCTCTCGATGGCGCACCAGAACACGAAAATCGTCAAACTAATTCGCGATCGCATTTTTTCGGATAAACGAAAGAACAACAAGGGAGAACGACGAGAAAATACGCGCAAAAACGAGGGGGCCAGGGGAAACGAGAAAAATGGCGCGAATTTTTTTCCCTTTTCGTTTGATTAACTATACAGCAAATTATCAGATAATTGACGTTAGTACGCGAGAAACTCGATATATTCGCATTCGAGCGGCGGCGCTCGTTTCTCGCAATCTCGCCGTTTCCTTTATATGGAAATATTAAACTAGTGACACACTGATCGGTAGCAGTTCAATGTGTAATCCTGGTTCGCTTGACACAGAAACATATTATTGCCACGCCATTTTCCCATAAAGGCGTCCGAAGAGATGGAAATGCAATTCTATAACACGTGCGTGATCACCGTGCTGAATCTGTGGAAGAAAAAAAAAGAAACATACTTATTACGATGTAATATAAAGTGATAAAAAGATATACATAAACGCGGAACCGATGGGCAAGGTGTCATCTTCGAGCAGAATGATCGGACGTTTTTGTATTGCAGCAGATATCTACATAACACCATTTCAGGAGTGTGACCGATCGATACATGTTGGCTTTCAGAAGTAATCAACCAGGGAGTTACAGTGTCCGCTAACGAGGATCGAATATAAATCCTAAAAGAAATGGAAGTTCATTTTCGAGCGAATCCGCGGTGTTGTGTAGCGGGTTGGCGGGTAGATACATGTTTCTTTAGAATGGGTAGATAAACTTGTGCACCAAATTGAAAGTTCGATCAGTAATAATGCGTGTACTGAGAATGAACGATGGTTTTAGGCTTACAGGGTGTCCAACAAAATCGAATTTTGAAAATAAATGACCTTTAAATGACCTTTTCCCGCCAATTTGATATGAATGCGCTAAAAGGTTATTCTTCGAAAATGTTGATATTTCAGTCACTACCAGTTATCTCACAAGCTATTAATGATACGGCCATTTTTGTTTTTTCGTTGATAGATATGACTTAGTTCTACTTTTTCAAGCTTTCAGAAGAAAATTCAATCAGTCAAAATTGGACTAAATATGTTCAAATGTCCGTCGGCATGGCCGTCCCTCGAACGATTTTCATTATTACTATTTTTTCTCTCAATTTTCAAGCTGTATATTAGAACAAACTGACGACGTAGTGCTACTTAAAATGGATGAAGGAATCACAAGGTAACACTGAAATCGCATCTTCACAGGTGGGAGTCAGTACGACCAGCTTTAAAAATTGTACCCCGATTTTTTGTCCATCGGCATGGCTCTTTTTCAACCAATCACAGAACAGGCGTTTCAATATTTTTTCGTCGCAATTAATGGTCAAATTGTATATTCTTATTAGAGCAATACGGTCCGCATATCAAATCCCGGTTTTTCTGTGACAAGAATTGTGCATTCGCATATTACTGTCTAAAATTAAGAGTCAAAAAAAGTGTCCTTCGCTATGGTTATCTTTATGCAACGATAGACTTCATCATCCAAAAACAATTACTTAAGTCTAATCAATGGGTTTCTATGCCTTTATCAACTCTCCATATAATTTTTTGTTTTGAAATCTACTAATCGACGGCAGAACACTTTTTGTTCGCTACTGTCTTTAGGTGTGGACTTTTTTATGTGTCCTTCGGCATGGCATTCATCATTTTGATTGCCGTGCCAAAATACAGAATCCCCTCACTGTCGGCCCAATCTTACCACGTTATACAGAACGCCTTTCCTCCATGAAAAAACATACCTGGAATATCAACTTTTTTGAAGAATGACCCTACAATGAAAATACAATATGGATATCATTTTACAGTAAAAATTAAGTTGGATACACTACGATAATTTTTATCCAATTTCAAGATTAATGATCTAGCAAAAGTATCTACCTAAGAAGTTCAATCTTCTTTTTAATAGAAGATACACTCGGAAGATATTGCTCCGATTTGTAATTTCTTGATGATTGATGAATGTGATGCGGGCATCAAAAGAAAGGGTATCATCTCATATGCAATAGAACATATTTTTCTAAAAGCTTCTCTGCTGATTGATTAATCATTAAGTCTTTTCATTATTTATTTATTATTTATCTATTTATTATTATTATTATTATTATTATTTTTTTTTTGGGGGGGGGGTCGGGAATTATTTTTAATATTTTCGAGTAAAAAATTGGAAAGTCCCTTTTTTGGAGGAAAAAATTGAAAAAGAGGCAGAATTGGTACAAAATATTATGCGGTAAATGCCAAAATAATATGCGAAATATGCAAAATGAAGCGCTGCTCATTTGTCTCAGAATTCTATGATTCGTGAAAATCTTTTGAAACTTCATTTGTAAATGATGTTACTTTTGAAGTCGAGAAATCCAAACTACTGCTATACAGTGTATTCAAAAAGTTCCGGGACTAATTGTGTATAAAACGTACAACTGACGCTATCTGTTAGCCGACGCCGGAACTATGCAATATCATCCCTTAGCTACCCAACATTGAACCATCAGTATAGGCCCCGACTTACGGAAAATATTGCGGAAAGGGGGGGGGGGCAGAATCAAAGTTATCACGGTTCTTAGGAGCGGTCGAAAATCCCTCTCTTTGAAAATTCGAATGGTCGTCTCCCATCTATTTTTGAACCAAATTATACCCTTCTCACTATTACTCATCATATTTTACTATTTTACAATTTTAAATAATTTAAAATTAATTATTTTCTTAGATTCTGTTCTTATTCGTTTTTTTTTCTTTTTTGTTAAATTTAAAAATTGATGGTAAAATTTGTTGCACTTTTTCCATTAACGGAAGCGGATGGGCCACAATAGTGATGGGCGACTTTAACGCGAAAGTTGGTGCCGACTATTTAAATAGCGCTAGTGTAGGTCAATTCGCGAAGGGTTTAACAAACGAAAATGGTACCAAATTAATTGAATTTGCTGAACAAAATAAAATGAAAGTAGCTTCATTCTTCTTTAAGAAAAAATTTTCTAGGAAATGGACGTGGGAGTCTCCAGATAGCCGTACAAAAAATGAAATAGACCACATTCTGGCTAATAAAATTAACATTGTCAAAAACATAGAAATCTTGAACAACTTTGGCTTTTCCTCGGACCGCAAGGTGGGGAAGGGAACCTCCAAACCACACTGAACCAGTAATATAAAAACAAACAAAAGAGCAATAGGAAGAGCAAAACGGTTATAACGGTCCACAAATACCAAATAGCAAATGAAATTCTGGCAAAGGAACTAAAACAAAAAAAAAGTTGAAAAATCAACCAACTGCGAGACATGTATAATGCTTTGGAGGAAGCTATACTACACGCAGTCATTAGGGGTAAACAGAATCAAGATACAAACTGACGACAAACTTTCCGAAGGTACAAAAAAGCTCCCTGAAACAAGGAATGAACTAAATAGAAAACTGCCTAGGAAGAAAATACGCCAAGATATTATACAATACGATGAAACTATAGTAACAAAAATAATTAGTAATAGCGGCTCAACAAAATTAGCGAAAAAACGGTCACAAAGGGGAACGCCCATCCTCATCAAACTGAAAACGTGAACACGTTATCACTAAATATGGGAGAGAGGAAATTTCGAAAATAGCGATGACGTTCTATAAAAACCTTTATAAGGACGACAGAAACATCGACGACAGCCCATGGGCATGCACGACAAATAAAAATGGCCCACACCTCCCCCTTCCTAAATGAAGAAATAGCCAAAGCACTTAAAGAACTAAAACTAAACAAGGCACTAGGCCCCGATAAAATTGAAGATGAAAATTGAAAATACTATCGGAAACTCTGCTAGGACCCTTAAAGACTTTATTTAACAAGGTACTGAAACTAGGAATCACCCTCTCTCAGTGGAATATCTCAGAAATTATCCTTCTACACAAAAAAGGAGACAGGGCAAAAATGACGAATTATCAAACGATCAGCCCATCGTCAAACTTGGGAAAACTCTTCATGAAGGTACTGAAGAACCGTATTTATAAAGTGTTAGACGAACAACAACCAGTCGAACAAGGGGGCTTTGGGTGTAATTACACAACAGTTCACCACATGCTAACACTAAACCAAATAAGAGAAAACAAAAGAATATAATATTAAAGTATGGCTGCTCTTCGTGGACTACAACAAGGCATTCGACTCCATATACCACAATAATCTACGGCAGTCCCTGGCAGAACAAGGGGTACAAAGGGAAGATATAGATGCTCTAATTATCTATACAGTCACTCAACAGCATACGTGAAAACTAATATTGAAGGTTCCCACTTCCCCATCGAAAGAGGAGTACAGCAAGGTGACCCATTGTCTCCAACCCTCTTTAATTGTATACTAGAACCGATTTTCAGGAAATTGAACTGGGAGGGAAAGGGTCTCAAAATTATGGGCAAAAACTTATCAAATCTGAGATTCGCGGATGACATTGTACTTGTGGCAAAAAATTTCAATGAAATGGTGGAGATGGTGAAAGACTTAAGATATCACAACGAAAAATTTGGCCTATCTATGAACATGTCAAAAACAAAATTCATGTCAAAGAGAGGGAGCAAACGAATTTGGGTTCGACGGGGAAAAAGTAACTAGAGTAGACGAATACAGATAGCTAGGACAATCTATGAAATTCATTAATAACATGGACGGTATCATTGGGCTCGTGGAAAGCCTTCTGGGCAAACAAAACTTTCCTGAAAAGTGAAACCGGGTTTCTACCACATTTGAATTTCGAAAATATATGACTTTATATGACCCGAAATCGGGACAAAGGCTGTTGCTTCAAAACACTGTTGAACTTCCCCCCTCCCCTAAGAACATGGATGTCATTTTGCAGCTGTTCTAATGCTGAATCTAAAGAGCTGAGAGCTGGCTAAATTTTAATTGTTAGAATTGACGTCATTTGAGTTGCAATTTTCAAATTTCAAGGCATGTTAAAAAATCAGTAAAATGAAAATTTTAATTAATTTTCTTTCCTGAACTTTATACATTATTTGGTGAATTTAGATAACTTTTTTCTCCTTCTTCTAATATTTATATGACTTTGACTGAAAATATAAGACTTTGTATGATTTTATACGGTAGTTTTTTTTTAATCATTTTATTTTTTTTTTAACCAGCGTAATTACACAAAAAATTCAAAAAATATTATTAAACAGCCTCGAAACGAGCTCCGCTCAGTGAGTGCAGGAAAAAAAAAGACGCAAATAAAGTTTTTTCAAGTTTTCAAGTTTACTTTACTTTTCAAATATAGCACTTTATATGACTTATATGACTTTATATGACCGGTAGAAAACCTGTAAAAGGAAAATCGAACTAAAGACAAAAATTTCTAAACAGCTGTGTAATGCCGGTGTTAACATACGGCGCACAAACGTGGTCTCTTATTACGAAAAGACATATGCAGCGTCTTATCAATACCCAAAATTCAATACTCAGGAATATCCTAAGTTTTAGACTAAAAGATAAAATAAAATAAAAATATTCGAAAACAAACAGGCGTTAAAAGCATAGGATACACTACTGAACAACTATTTTGCACTACGCATTTCGAGATGTGATTCTGAGGTACTTTTTAACGCTGAACACGATACTGCGACCCATTTTTCTCTATCACGTCACAATTCGGAGTTCTGAATGACTGAAATTCGTTTCCATTTTGTTTTTGCAGTGGAATAAGCGGTACCACTGACTGAATATTATCAGTGTTATCAGACCACTATAACAGAAAACAAACAGACGGAATACACACCACTACACACAACCTCAACACACCACAACACGAATCAGTATGACCACATTCAGTACCTAAACCTCTTTTTGAACACATTTAGTTGAATTTTTTATAGTTTTTGATCAGAAAAACTAGACGTGATAGAGAAAAATGGCCGACGGCACTGTATTCAGCGTTGAAAAGTACTCCAGAATCACCTCCTTAATTGCGTTGTGCAAACAAAAAATTTCATTTTGTTCACGTTTAAATACGCTGGGCACATGTCTAGGTATAATCAAGAAATTGTGACAACTCTTCGGACTCCAAGAGAGTATATAAAAGAAAAAGAGGGCGCCTAACAACACGCTGGATAAATGAGATCCTCAACCTAATGGGTCCATGCTGGACTCGTACAGCATCCAACAGGAAAGCCTGAAAAATGGCGACGGAAACATATGCCCTGCAGTGGGCGGAGTAGGTCAGTGGCTTACGTGTCTGTGCTCGCAAGGGGTAACACATGAGACCGTAGCGAAGCAAATTAACTGAGTGGACGCGAATCGAAAACTTTCCAACTTTTGAAGCGAAAAAATCAAATATTTTCCGAGTGTTAAGCCAAAAAAAGACTTTGAAGATGCGTACATTTGCCAACTGAGCATCTGAAATTGCCTATTTGCCAGCTATGAAAAACAATTAGCGGGGACAAACCACCCCATGCCCTCTCACCCGTGATTAGGGCCGTACAGCTAGTTCGGCGACATTTGCGGTCAACATAATCTTCATCACTCTGTCTTTATGAAACGTCAATGCAAGATGCGGTGACAGACTACGCTCACCAAGAATGTCACTTGTCTATAACCTGCCCCAAGTTTTTCATGAAAATCTGATAAACCCAATTATTCAACTTTTATTCCTCGCCAAATTTCAGTTTTTTTTTGTGATTTACGGAAACCCGTTCCTTGAATCGCCTTGAATTCTGTATTTCCACTCCCTTGCACGCGTTGAATTTTCCGCGAATGCGTTCGTATTGAACGCTAACCTCCACACCAGCTGATTTGTTATACCTCACTTATAACTGGTATTGTTTCCTATACACATGTCTAAATACCGTAGAATGAATGAACAGCGACTCTACCTGTTTAATTAACGTTATTATTATTGTTTTTACAACACCGAGCAACATTAATATTTTCCTGAATTTCGTTAGCGGAATCAAAGAGCGTGGAAAATGGGTACAGCTGTAGGTTACGTTACCATAATACACATACACGAGAAAACGAACGTGTTCCAATTTATTTTCAATTTGACATTTTTACGAATGCCTAAGTTTGACTTAACGTTGTTTTGTTTTTTACCGCGACGAAGACGCACACGTATTTACCGTTCGCTACTTAAACGATCCTGAATGGTCGATTGTTAAAAATAAAAACAATAATGCTGAATTCATTATTCGTGATTGCAGTCTCATTGTTTTAAAGATGTCTCTTATTGCGATTGTTAAATCTCTCGTTTTCAAGTATTGCGTAATACATAATACATATTATTACACTGTATAAGTATATATATTATGTATGTATTTAAGACGTGGAAATTATAAACGTGGTACGTGTCATCGGAAATGAAAACGCATCGCAGTGTATTCCCAGCTCCGCACAGGCCGAGCCATTGCACATCGGCGACGGGCAAAATTTCGAGGCGTTGAAGGGCCTACCTATGTGCGCCAACTCGACCTGTGGGTGGATACAATCGCCGCAACACTTTGAAAACAAATGAAAGTGTACGTGTGTAGTATGTACACGCAATGGATGGCGAAAGGCGAAGAGCCTTGCTTGCAGCCCGCAAGTCAACTTTTACGACCAAGATAGACGAAACGTGTCGAAATGGCGCGATCTTGTGTGCACAGAGCCATTCGTACGATCTGACGTTCACGAATGAGTTTTCCGCCTCCAGAGTGGAATGTGCTCGCCGACTCGACAGCCGAACTGCTGATGACTCATGGGATGAGAAAATCACTGAGATGAGAAAACGTTACATCAATGTTGAATGAACTTTGAAGCTTCCGACTTCATAGCAGAACAGCAACGCAAAAGAATCTTGGCGCAGCAGAGTCAACAGTAAACAACAAGACAGCACCTATGACGTCCATGGTTATGCTGAATGCCCTAATCATTCAACAAGAACTGTACCCGATACCTATGTACTCGTAATCTGTACCTATTACCTGCACTTAGAAACTAGGAAACAAGGATTGTATTTTGAATCGAGATAAAACCACCACAGAAATGAAAGAGCTGATTTTATATAGAAACTTTCTATGGGAGGGATTGTCGTTTTCCCTATGAATGATGACAGCCATGGCAGTCACTTTCCCTACAAGGGATAGGCATTGCAATCAACGATATAGGTGAAAAACTACTTATTACAGCAACGTCCGACATAGTAGCAGCCCATGGTTGATCCAAGGTTATGCGGTGACCCTCTTCTCTCCAATGTACATTTTCTTATAAATCGTCCTGCCCTGCCCGGCTACTTTCAGTGTAGCACGACGCTAATGTCTCACAAACATTGTTTGTTTCCTGCATACCTGTACTTCATATAATATTTTCTAAGCCACGTTCTTCTTCTTATTCTCACGACTTCCTCTCCTTTTTCTATCTTGATCGGCCAAGCAGAACATCTGTTCAGTTCAGCGGACTGTCAGACCAAAGCAACTAGCAATACATCACCCGAAATATCACTTAAAAATAAACATACAGTGAAACCTGGGTATAGTGTTGAGGGGCCGAGGAAAATTTTCCACAAACCGAAGGTTTTCCACATTTCTCAGGTAACCAAATTACCTTGCTCAAGAAGAGAGAGAGAGAGAGAAAAAAAAAGCAAAAGCAGATGTACTGTATTTACATGTACTGAATGTAAGTTACAAATTCGTCTTAAAGTATGTATCCAGAGTGGTTTGTGTTGTACAGACATTTGATTTATACTATACAACTTCTTGTTCATGAAGTAGGCGGAATTCCATCGTCTTTGCACTCAGGTGAGTCAGCCCTTTTGATTCAGTAAGACGGTACAGTTGACGGAGGGCCTCCTTATGAATTGGGAAGATAAGATTGGTATACACGTACAATCTTAAATGTACGAGTACATACCCTCTGTACAGTACTGAACATTGTTTGTGAAATGACCTGCCGAAATTACACTTTAAAAAAGTTCTTCTACCTTTGTACTTTTATTTTTTCTTTCCACAAATCACAATAGCCAGTTTTTCCACAATATATACATTGGAATAAACAGGTTTTTTCAGGGGCCTATACATTTCTTCCACACATCAGAGGTTTTCCACGATTATACAAGTACACTGTACACAGGTTTCACTGTAGTACAAGTTGACAAAATTGGGCACGCTAGCAACGCGATATCAAGAGTTGCTGAGTTCCCGTGATACATCACCTATCACCCAGGTGATATGACGTGCGAGTCCCCAAGTGATAAATTGCTGCAATTTCTGAACGACTTTATCAATTCATCAGTCATCACAAATCATCATGTTGCTCTGATGAGCATGCGATATCACTTGGAGATACTAGCTACTAGTTGCTCCAGTCTGACAGACCGCTTACAGTTCATGTTTAAAACTCGCAGTAAGATCTGTTTTCACTATCGATCAATACACACGCTTTTCCACAAACTCTCGTCTCTTTAATTTCAAATGCCCTCACCGAGATTCGGACTAAACACTTTTCAAACAATTCCCGAAAACGCCGCATTTACTGCAAATGCGATATAAAGTTGAATCCTTCGCTTTAGTCTGTGATACAGGGTACGATTTAGATGAGTAACACATGCATAGTTGCTGAGTGGCCGAGTGGTTAACATGCTTGATTCGCAACTGGGACTTAAATCTAAGTTGCATGTGTTGGCAGCACTGTCAGTATGTTCATTGCATTCTTATCACTTTGGGGTGAATATATCACCAAAGATAACTCCAAACTGATAACAATATATACCCACAAAACATTCATCGCCTATGGTAGCGCTACCTAGGTGAGGTTTAAACCCCATTCCTTGCGTCTCGGATTCGAAACCCACCAACGCCGAAAAGCTAGTGCTATTCGAATACACCCCCGCTAACATCCTAACGAATACAGCGACAACAGTATTAATCCAGGTGGAAAAATAACGCATCCTGGCACTAAAATCGCAGGGCGTGTCACCAACAGACCTAAAGAGACTGATAATGGTATGTACACGTCGTGGCCAGCTTACTCAACGTTGGGCAAACACGTGGCTAGTAAGTCAGAGTGTCTACCAGAATTCAGTTTTGAGTTCCGGGACTTTATAAAACACTTCCGGGAAAAATTTGGGCGCAAAGAAATACCATGTTTTGCTCAGTGTTTTATACACAACAGTGTTACCTGTATTCTTCTACTATACTGGGTGATGAACGAGAAGTCGCACCATAGGCAAACATGTAGTAACGTGCAACGTGTACGTAATGCATGTAGCGCAGATTGTGTTATCGTGTCAGCCGCCGTTGCGTCTTATCACATGTTGGCCATATGGTGCGACTTCTCGTTCATCACCCTGTATAGTGCGTACGTGTATTTGAAGGTTGATAGTTATCGATCTGGACTATGCACATGGACGTACCGATGAGTTTTTCCGGGGGAAGGTTGTGGTGAGAGTCCCAACTGATTCAACTCAAAATTCCTAACAATCAGAGCGAATACAAAAGCAAACAAAAAATAAACCCTTTTGACTTGTTGAATTTTTCCAACTTCCCAAATATCAAAGTATCTAAGAAAAGAGGAAAAAAACTTTTGATTTGTTGGGTTTTCCCAACTCCACCTGACTGAGATGGTAAATTTACCCAACTGCTGAGTAAAAAATCCCTACAAGGGTGCGGGGCGGGCGAAGAAGCTCCCCTTTTCCTTATCGGTATGTCCCTGACTATGCACAAAGCAGTCTCCAAGTATCGGGGAAACAGTCCAAGCTTTAAAGAAAAAATTGTGTCCAATATTTGTAAAAAAATTCCGGGACCTTCAGTAATAGTTAAGTGAATTCCGGTACTTTTCCGGGTTCCCGGAACCTACTTTTAGTCTCCGGGACTTCGGGGACCGGTAGACACCCTGTAAGCGAACTGCGGCTGTACACTATTTGGCATAGAGAAGAAAAACTCTAACGCAACAAACCGTGGGGAAAGCAACAGTCAACTCCCCCGATTAACCCTGACCAGGAAAGTCGCACGCCAGAAACCGCGATCGCTAACATCCGGCAACGGGTACGGCCAGGGACGTGAAAGCCTTATATAGAGATTTTGCTTTCGGATTTAGCTTCCAGAGAAAACTCTATTGGCTTCTGATTTCGCTTTTGACTTTTCCCCATTGAACTTTCAGCTTTCAACTTTTGACCTTGAGGGGAAAATCGTTTGGCTTCCGGCTTTTGGCTTTCAGCATTTTTCTCGTTCCTGGGTGCGGCACCTAAATTTCTTTTTTTCAACACATGCATACTGCAGCCTTTTCATCTTTACATTGTACGTATGAACAAAATGCCACCGTTGGTTTCAAGAGAGTTGTGAAAACTTAACATCACCCAATGCCAATTCCAAGACGTACTACAGTCGAACCTCGCTAAGTGGTACCTGGATAAGTGAGCCAAATCGGTCGGTCCCGTGATTTTTGCCCTATCTTCCCCATGTAAATTACACCTTTGGATAAATGGAATCAATTTTTCCGAAAAATCCCTCGATAAATGGAATTTTTAAGATTCAACCTCTGCAAGTGGAATGTTGAGTACACATGTACGAGCGCGTGCATGATATGCATACGTACAGTACATTATGCAGTTCTGTTCAATACTGTACTTTGCATATTTTGGTAGGTAATCCCCAGAATGATTGTGCACTTCGTTATCTGAATGGGCGTACTGTATGTATGGTGTTCGAGTGGTCTTTATTCTTAATAATTACTCGGAAAGAAGCTGTACGATCTCTGAAAAATCTACGTCTTCAGTTACCTGAATGATCTCCAGCGTTTTACCGAAAATAATTACTATAATAATGCTGTCCAGCAAAAAATTACATCGTATTTTCACTAATGTTTTTGTACGCTACGCACCGAGTATTACTGTACATTAAAGAATATGAAAACTGTGTAAGTGGAATTTTCGCATTTTTTTACCTCTGTAAGTAAAACTCGGGTAAGTGAAAAACTGGATAAGTGGAACAAAACGGCCGGTCCCTTGCGATTCCACTTATCGAGGTTCGACTGTATTTCCAAAAAATCGATTTTGGCAATATTAGCGTCACCTAGCGGGGAATTTGGTTCTCTACAACTTGCCATGTTCTCTGTTAGAAGTGGTGGAAGTCCTTATTTTTTTGTTTACCACTTCCAAAACGTACTTTTTCCATGGTAATTTCAAGTTCTTTACGATTTTGAATTTCGGAAATAGTACGTTTTGGAATTGGCATCTTCATAAAACAGATACAGACACTCATGATTTTCTTAACCAGAATAATAACACGAACACTTGAAATAACTATAACAATAACGGATATCCAAAGAATTAACATAGAACTGTAAATAACGTTTAAATTTTGAAATAGCCTGTAATTCGACTTAATCTGTAGTTATTAACCATAATTTCCGCTTATTTTTAAATACCAATTACATCACAATAACCGAGGTTCCAAGACCCAAAACGGACCATAGCGGATATTCCAGTTGATTCTTTTTGCACAGCTCTGGTCTAAATGCCATTTTCCTATGCCCAAGAAAACTAGTGGTTCTTCAAGATCTTTTAACTTGACATTGCAACGCAAGTCCTAGACCACTTGACTGATCTTTGGTGGGTTGTTCCAACAAGCAATTTACCGTCAACATAATATAAGATTACTGTTCTGCCAGGGGCAAAACTATAGGGGAGTGTGGGGGGTTGGACACCCCCAATGATTTGGCAATCAGAAAATTTCGAAACTGTTCATTTAAATTTTTCATTTTTATGAATGTTTGGTTATTTTTTTTCAATTAAAAAATATTTCTATTAAAAAATCGGCAAATTTTTCTTCTCCACCTCCCCAACCTGAAAGTCAAATTTCGTTTCTGAAAATGGAGTACCCTGGAATCCTGTGAGAGACTAGTCAGTCAAAAGCCGAAGGTTTCACGCTGAGTATCGAACATTATCTGAAAGGTTGAAACAAAAATCTGAAACGTGGAAGACATTTCGAAAATCTGAAAGTCGGTAGTAAACGTTGAATTTCGAATTTCAATGACTATTCTCTGTTTTTACTAGATTCTCTGTTCGACTTACAGCCTGAAATTTGAGAAAGTTGAACATTTTATTAAAATCTAAAAGATGAAAGCAAATGACTTATTTTCTAATGTCACAAGCTGAATCCGATGGCAAATGGTCTATTGTTTAATTTACGGTATTTGATCCTGGTGAATATAGGAAGGAAATTTAGTCTGGAACAAAAATCAAAACTCCATGTGTTCTTCCCATAAGACCGAAAGGGAGCGTGTGGCACGGATCCCCCTAATATCCAATCGATCTGAAACTTTGTAGGATTTTTTATTTTATTTTATTGGAACCAATTTAGAAGACGAATCAGAGGAAATCAGAGAAAAAGATCACCCAGAGTAAATAACGACCGCACCTTAATGTGTAACGGAAGTTGTGTGTTCCTCTGAAGTATTCCCAACATCCTTCCAGATCACCCTCCCAGTCTAGGGTATGTGAGTGCTTTGGGATAAGATTCCTATCTGCATTTGCAGGGACGAAACTATGGTGGGGGTGAAACTGTGAAAAACCCTAAATAATTTGGCAATCGACAAATTTTGAAACTGTTCATTTGAATTTTTCATTGTTTAAGAACGTTTGTTAGGTTGTTTATTTACTTTTTAATTAAGAAATATTTTGATTGAAAAATCGGCAAATGTTTTAGTTTTTAGAAAATATTTGTCGGCAAATTTGCCTCCCCTCCCCTCCAAACTGAAAGTCAAGTTTCGTCTCTATGATCTGCTTAGCGAATGGTACCCGTCCAGATATCACATTTGCGGGTAACTTTATAAACCGCACTCTGCTGCCACAGTGCCACGTTGGGTGCTTTTTTTTCTTTAATGTACCACTGTCTGCACCTATCGCTGATTGCAATGCCAGTAGTAGAAAAAACGTAAAATCCACAAAAAATACCTATTAGAAACCATCATAATGCCATTTCTAACGATCTGTTTCTAGCTCATACGCTTTTCTCCTCCTGGAAATGTTCAAGGTTCAACCAATACAACGGCGAACAGCAATAGATCCACAAAAAAAAAAAAACAGATAATCAAGGTGTCTACAAGAATGGAAAAATATAAATTCCTGACTTTTTCCAAACTTTTTCTTTCTCTTCCTACCTTTACAGTATATAGATAGTATATATTTATGTTTATACTACTAGACGCTATGGTTAAAATGAACTGAAATTTTAAGTTGATTTTTGGGTGAAAGTATTAGGAAGGTGTTCACAGATATACATAAAAACAAACAAAGCGATGAACTAAGTTATGAATTATATTTCTTCAAGTATTTCATTCTGTAAAACTTTACCAAGGAGATGAAAAATTCCAAACTTCTTAAAAATATTGTTCAATTTCCTGACTATTTCCAAACTTCCTGACCTACTTTTCAAATTCCTGACTTTTTCCAAACTTTCCAAATTTTCCAAACCTGTAGACACCTTGATAATTCACTCGTTTACTCGCTATAATCAAAGAACTTCAACTCCGGTAGTTGTTGCCAGAAAATGCAATAAAAAGAATAAGGTGAAATAATGCATTTCATACACATTATAAGCCTTTATAATTGCGGTAATTAGTTCGATTCAAGGTTCGTTTGAATATCTGTGCAAGCTAACAACCACTATACTTCCAACAAAAAACCGATGTCCAAAAAGTGAAATGCATAGCGTGATTATCTATCTGCTTTCTGCTAAGATCTTAACAAGGTAATTCATGTCAATTATACCAGAAGTAACAATCAAAAAGTGCAGTGGAGCAGCCAAAAGCAGGCTTACCCAAGAAGTACACAGTGTATTCAAAAAGTTCCGGGACTAATTTTTTTTCACGAAAGAAAAAAAAAGGAGTTTAAAAAATGGCTTTATTCAGTTTTCAGTATAATCCTCTCCTCGTTCTATACAAATTTTACTGTGCTCCTATAGTCGCTGGAACGATCTGGAGAACTCTTCTTCTGGGATTCCTTTCAAAGCCCTGGTCACATGCCTTTGAACCGCTTCAACATCTTCGAAACGCTCTCCCTTCGTCGCTATTTTTAATTTTGGAAATGTAAAACAGTCTAACCGAGCTAGATCTGGTGAGTAGGGAGGATGGTGAACTTTTGGGCCAAAATTTGAGTGACGAGTGTCGAGGAATGGGCTGGCGCATTGTCTTGTGTCTCTTGCAAAAGAAAAAAAAATCACCAGTGCGGTACAATTCCGGTCTTACGCGTCGAATCTACTTCAAAAGTCGTTCCATGACATCTTTTTCGGATGCTGCATTTAATTTTTGGCCTGGGGGCACAAATTCACTGTGGATAATCTCGCGAGAACCGAAAAAAGAAAATGGAAAGGCTCTCTCGCACATCATTTTCGAGCGAGCGCATACCACTGGAAAACCTTACCTCGGCTTTAACAATCATCCCCCACACGTGAATTCGAATGTTTCCGAACGACTTTTTCCAACTTTGAAGCAAAATTTGTTCTCGCACACCTGTTTGATTGTGACGAAGTCACAAAAACACGTCACTTCAAAGGAACGCACTCAGTCCCCACATGAAGTTACAGCACTGACATTTCAATTTTGGGTAGCTAAGGGATGATAATTGCATAGTTTCGGCGTTCGCTAACAGACAGCGTCAGTTGTACATTTTATACAAAATTAGCCCTGGAACTTTTTGAGTACACGATCCAAAAAACTTTTGGCCCACTCAATTTTTCCGTCAAAGCGAACTCAATAAGGCGGTGCTGCTTATCGGCATCACTGTTTAGCAAAACTCAGATCAGTTTCTGGAATCAGGGCCGAATTTCAGTTTTTGCTACCGTTAAATTGATTTCATACACCCTCTCCCTAATTCATTCGGTGCAAAAACTTCCACTGGAGTGCCGATTGCCGGCTAACAGCTTAACTGATTAATTGCCGCCCCAAAAAATTGGCAGTCCCTACATGAAGTTACAGCACTGACATTTCAATTTTGAGTAGCTAAGGGATGATATTGCACAGTTCCGGCGTTGACTAACAGATAGCGCCAGTTGTACATTTTATACAAAATTAGCCCTGGAACTTTCTGAGTACACGACCCAAAAAACTTCTGGCCCACTCAATTTTTTCCGTCAAAGCGAACTCAATAAAGGCAGCGCTGCTTATCGGCAACACTGTTTAGCAAAACTCAGATCAGTTTCTGGAATCAGGGCCGGATTTCAGTTTTTGCTACCGTTAAATTGATTTCATACACCCTCTCCCTAATTCATTCGGGGCAAAAACATCCACGGGAGCGTCGATTGCCGGCTAACAGCTTAACTGATTAATTGCCGCCCCAAAAAATTGGCTGCCTCTGTCTGAAGGCATTGTCAAGCATACGGGATATCCAGCCGCATTTTTAAAGAAAAAATGTTTCCATTTACCAATCACAGATTTTTTGGGGGAGGTCGTACATCCCTCTGTCCAGATACGTTCTTGTACAAAGAAATTTCTCAACAAATTTGGCTTAACGAAAAATGAAAGCCGGCTCCGCCACTGAAGAGGTGTGATTGGTATCAAAATGGGAAGGTAGCAGCATGAAATGGCTGCATAAGAGAAACGAAACGAAGTCTTCGAACTTTTTTTCTAAAACAAGACGATTTGGAAGTTGGCAACAGCGGGAGATCTCATTTTCCACCCAATTTTGGACAAGGTTGAGTTGAACTGTTGAGCTGAACTCACGCAGAAACATGTACGATTGTACGATATATACGTATGTTCAGTTAAGGTCAACCTCCACCGCAACTAGTTTGGCAGTCGAGTTAGCGCAAATAATTTGCGAACACGCAATTTGAAAAATTCAACAGCCATGGAAAGCATGTAATAAAAGTCGGATTCGGATTTCCATTCCCTATACGATTTCCTGATAAGTACTTCTCTTTTTCCCTCGGAATCTATTACCGAAATCACACTATTCTCGCCACACAATCCTTATTCGCTGTAAAATATCATACATACGAATTAATGTGGTCCCTACATCGAGATGAGCAATCGGAAATTCGAGGGCAGGGTGATGCGATAACCAAACATGCCGAAAGTTCCATCGTCCTCAGGGAGTCGTCAGTGGTCTGAGTCGTCACGCCCAGTCGCCCATGTTTATAAAACTTCAACCTTCAAACGTAGGCTAAACAAATATCGAAATTTATTATACTGGTATTCGATATTAAATTCTGAGCACGAAAATACACGAAGAAAGTGCAATGGAAGACAACGAGTGAATCTCAATTACGTGCAACAGGTTTCGCGTCGCCGTTTTATTCCTGTCATTAACAACTTCCCAAATGGCGAGTTTATATTTCAGGAAAGTTGTTACGTGAATTTAATGGGCATTTCAGCGGAGGCGAAATCAGACGGACAAAAAGGAGCAGTTGCCTTTCAAAAGATAAATGCAAGAACACTTTTGCATTGAAATTAGGTCCCTACACCTTTGTACTGTAGAGTGAAGTCCCCAAGGAACAACACCTCTATATAGATGTTATAAACGCAGGACTGAAGATTTCTGGTACATGGTTTAAATTCCCTTTCTTTTGGTACATTTCATGTGAACATATTGATAAAGTCTGTATATGTAAATTTGTTACGAACCTTATTCCATTCACACTTTTACTCGATGACTTATCTGTTCTGAGGTCCGGAACTGAAATCTAAGGGACTAGAAAGAGACCAACTCGTTCCAATCCCTGAGAAACAAATCCTCGTTTGCATTTACATACTCATTAGGTAGTCATCAAATTCACAACTCTGGTAGTGTCCCAACCCCCTTCCACCATGTCTTAATAGAATATCAACAAAATAGTCGCATTGTCCTCATCCCTCATCATTAGCCTAATGGCTTTATTTTTCAACGCATTAACGCTAGTCGTGTAACAATTTAATTTTACACCAGCGCACCGGTACACAGCAGTTGACAGATCATCACTCGCATAATTATGAACGGGACACCGAACGACCAAATATTTCGTTATTGGAGAGCATAAAAGTATTTCATTCAGGTAGCATTGGTCGACCCCTCACTCACCCAAGGGATGTGTTGACGGGGAGAGACCTTCAGAGACACCAAGTAGTAGTCAACCCTGTCGAGGGGGGGGGACATCCCGGGTCCGGGCTTTTAAGAGGTTCAAAAGTTATGAATTTCAATCATAATGTACATCAAATCCGCAATCACTCCTTACCAGAGGTGGGTAAGTTCACGAACTTTAAAAATCGTTCACGTTCACCAAAAAGTTTGCTCGTTCACGTTCAGTTCACGTTCATCTACAAATAAAGTAGTTCACGTTCTTTTGCTGTTTGTGAACGAGTGTACGGCGTTCACATCCTTTCCAATTTTCGTGGTATTCTTTATTTTAGTCTTGATTTCACAATGCGCCCATCCCTGCTAATACGACAGGTTATTCCTAGACCCAAGTTCCAGCCAGCTGTAAGAAGCTAGTCTATTTTGCAGTTATAAAGACAAAAGTTATCAGAAGATAGCATTTCTGATGTCTTTTTTATTCAGTCACTTCAATATTTTGAGGTGAATCATATACACGGAACTAGATCATTATTTTTGGAGGGGGGGGGGCTAATTTTGCATGTGGGGCTCAGCCCCCTGAATCCTTCTTCTTTAGTTCCATCATGAGAGAATCATCATTTTTTGGCTTTTATTCATGTTCGCCCATAATATTCACCTTACATTACTCTTAGTAGAATTTTTCTACAGCAACACATTGCCAATTTTTTTTTAAATTGCGACAGCAAAACTAAATCAAACAAAACAGATAAAATTACAGTAGGCTAATGCGTGAAGGGGGAAGTACAGCACCATTAGAATATTATAATTGGAAACAGGGAAAAATGTGAAGAAAATTCTTCTAATGATTTTCAATAAAGAAACCAACCTTCTCATTCATCCAGTTAACTCATTTCAATATTCACTCTGTTTATAGGCTTAGGACTCACATGCCCCTGGCTTTTTCAAGATGTTGAGACCCAAGACCACTGCTCAGAAAGTGTACGTGCTGAATTGGTTCTTCCAAAAATCATGCGTGGAAGAGGCAACACGGTCAAAAATAATAAAACCATACAAGAAGCGTAGTAACTCTTCACAGAAAACTAAAATCAAAAATCTCGTTCACTTTCATTCACTCGTTCACGTTCGTCAAAAATTTCGTTCACGTTCACGTTCACTCTAAAAAATATCGTTCTCGTTCACGTTCACGTTCATCAAAAATGTGAACGAGTTCACGAACTGAACGACGTTCACAAGTGACCGTACCCACATCTGCTCCTTACACCATGAAAGAAACCTCTTTATAATTTTTCCCCATCTAACAAAAGAACAAATTGAACTGGAAGGAGAGAGGGGCCCGTGGAAATTCCCCCAGATCCTCTTTTTCTCTCCACGGAGCTGGTAGTTGGAAGATCCTGCCAAAGAGATATCATTATTTGGAAAATTATCAACTAGTAAGGTGAAAACCTATTTTCTTTCCTTCTTCTTGTTGCTAGTCTCAAAACGTTTCACGAACTGACCACGTTTACGCATTTGAACGTCGGGAAAATTAGGATCTTCGTCCCTCGAAAAATTGCTTAGGTACACCCCAGCAAACAGCACAGTTGAAAAGTCTACAAAGACTCATTTTCAGAGCCGAATGTATACAAACTGCGCTCTTAAGCACATCATTAAGAAGTCTTCCCCCCCCCCCGCGCTCAAAGAAAATATTTAGGCCGATTATTTTCGATAAATCTATTTACTTTCCTTTTTTTTCCTTGTTTTGTCCGTCTTCTCCCTCTTTTCTTCTAAGCTTTACAGGTACCCCCTTCTCAAACGCCACGAGACCAGGGTCCCTTCGACATCCGACCAAAAAATGACCAATGACAATACAACACACCAAAATTAACCAAAAATTATAAAACAACGAAAACTACCAAAGTCAACGTAGCTAATCAAAATGGCTTAAACCAAACGAGATCTTCAAATGGCCAACATTAATCGGACATACAGTCTGCACCAAACTTTTAGAAACATCAAAATCTGAATAAAGTCCCCGTGAGTTTAACAGATATCAACAAAAATCAACAACTGTCTACACTTTTGTAAAAGCTTACACCAGCCGTTCAGTGAATATGAAAAATATTCCAATTACACCGACAACATTGCCGTCTACTGGAACAGTGCCGACATGTTGGTGGTCAAAAATCATAAAACTGCGAACATCATAATTTTGGATTCATCAAAACTGCACACATAACCAGAGCGGACAGGGAAGCCTTCCGCCAGATACACTGTGGTAAATTCTCAGAAGGAAGAGGGGGAAATGATTATCAGAAGCGAAATTCGGTTTCGAGTTTAAAACCAAAATCCACAATCCTTCTAAGAAAAATGACTAAAAATCAGAGTCCTAAATCCGAATTTCAAAGATTTTGGATTTCAAATTCCTAAAAGAAAAATCGTACAATAAAAGGATTTGAATTCGATTTAAAATCCATTATCAAAAAGGATTTAAAATCAAAATACAAATACTCTCGAAAGAAAGATTAAAAATCCTGAAATATTTAAATATTGAATGATTTAAATCCCTCCGATACCCGATCAGTCAACAAGATCGTCCTCAGCGAGAGAAAATTGGAAAATTTGGAGCAAAATTAAAAAACGTTCAGCATCTGTTCTTATTTTAGGCTCGCTGATTTTGATAATTCTATGAGCTGACAAAATAGGTTCCTTAGGTGGCAGAACTTGAACAGGAAATCTTACTTCATTTATTCATTTCCCGTCGATGATTTTGAAATTCCTTCAGTGAGCGAAATTCACATCTCATAATTGGAAATTATGTACTCCCTACCTCTCAAGACCATATTCAGGAGGTGGTCATAGGGCCTGGACTTCCCACCAGGTATTTAAAAATCGCCAATTTTTTTTTTACTCAAAATTTGGTAAAACTGAGATCTCCGCTGATTCTGGACCTCAAAGTCACCAAATCATAAATTTGACCCTGCTTTCCCTGAAAGTTTCTCAGGTGCGTCCGTGCGTTGTCAACTTTAATTCAGACGAGAATTTTCCAAGTTTACAATGTAAATTCACCGTATATGAAACCACAAATATTGTGGAAGAAACAAAACACGCCGAATCCGTAAAAACCTGTACTAAATGCTACTCAACGGAAGTCAGCAAGGTTAAATTTTCGTCTGTATGTCTAAACATTCCTACAGCAAATTGAGTTTTCTTGTCGACATAAATTGTATATAACGAAGTCAGAATAGTATCGAACAATCGTGGAACATACATTCATATAGGGTTCGAGAATATGAAAAGCGCGAAAATATTCTCATCATAGAATATTCAGAACATTTTCTGTTTATTTTTCTTCAATATGTTCTAATTAGTTCAAAAAATAGATTTGAAAGATGACACCTGTTCAATTAGAATTCTATGACATTTATTTGTTATTTGTACTGGTAACTTAAAAGAGAAATCTTAAACAACCGAAAAGAGTTCTTATTTACTGTTTGAACAGGGTGTACAGTTTTTTTTTCTTTTTTAATGAAATTCTCTCACTTTTTCTTATCTCTTTCCCAGACACGTTTCAGAGCGGTCCAGAAGGTAGTTAAATGAAGCCACAGAGCATGCGAAAAGATGTGCGCCATACGTATTCAAATTTTTACAACTTCATTACGAAAAATAAAAATAAAACTAAGGTATAAGAATCAAAAAAACTTAATTAATTTGCTTCATTTCGGCGACAACCACTTCAAAGCACAACACATGAAAATACACTTTTGGAAGCTCTCGTATATGCATTATGCTTTTTCCAGAAATATTTCCTAAAATTCTCGACTTTCCAGAATTTCAAAATTCCCTGACTTTTCCGGAACTGAGCACCCTGTTGAGGAACTGAGCACCCTGTTGAATTCAATGGGGTCGAGAAGGTCTCTTTAAAAAGTACGAAAATTTTGAGTAAGAAAACTAAAAAAAAATCTCGTTTTCGAAAGTTAAGTTAACAAGCAAATATATCGAAAATATCGTCTCTCAAATCTCTCAAGTCGCCAGTTGCCTTTTTTTATCCCTTTTCTATCAATTAGTTGAATAGTTTTTGATTTTTTTTTTGAGCATGTGATAGTGATACAAAGGATGCATCTACATTCACTCACATACCGTACCAGTGCACTCTCTGTCCGACACATCACTGCTTAAATTGCCCGAGTTCGCTGACTGAAAATACAAACTAGATAATACATCAACCCCCTCCCCCAGTCATACGGCCCCACACAATGACTTGAAATCAAATAGATTTCATGATTTTCGTAAGTTTTTCATTTGCCAATCTTGGTCACACACGACAGCAGCACAAAGACTATGAAGAAACAACACCTCGTAAACTACATAAATTTTCAGCAAAAAAATAATCGATTCTCGCGGTTAACGATTTACGATTTGTTTTCCACGTATTTCATGTACCACTCGTCAACTTGGTTTCCTGTGGGGTACGAGGTGTTGCTTCTTCACCGCCGGCTTACACTCGATACCATACGCCAGAAAAAATTGAAAGCAATCGGATATATTGTAGAAGTGGACGGGAGTGATAAGGGACATCAATGAAAGATTATTACATCAGTGATTAAACAGTATCTCAGTATTCTCGGCCAACCCTCATCGAAACCCGAGCACCACGTGGCAATCCTGGGGGGTAATGGGGGAAGATTTGCTCCCCAACGAAAAAATTTGAAACAGCATTGCTTCCTCTAAAAAATGGCTACAAAGAACATTTTGGGAGTGTTTTCCACCAAAAATTTCATGTTTCTGACCTAAAATCTCAATTTTTTTTAAAGAAGAAAGTTAGTTGGTTATTATAATTCCTCCCTCCTTTCTCCCAGCGGCGCAGCCAGGGGGTGTCGAGGGGGTCTGGACCCCCTTTGCGATTTTGTCAAAGAGTGATGATGATAAGGTTATCAGTCTTCAGAACAGTTTGATGCAGCTTTCCATTTCTCCCTATCTTGTGCAAGTTTTCTCATTTCGTAATAACACTTACATTTGACATCCTTGATTATCTGTTGAACATACTGGAATCTTTGCCGACCTACTTAGTTCTTTCCTCCTAACAGTAGTGATAGTATTCCTGGGTGCCTCAAGTTGTGCTCTACTAGTTCATCACTCCTCTTCAGACATTTTGGGACCGCTTGGTTGTTCAAAGTTTTGATTATGAATTGATGGTCTATAGAGTCGAAGGCTTCTTGTATAGTCCATCATTACTAGGAACAGATCTTTCTGATATTCAGTGGATTTTTCTATGATGTGATTTATACTGTGCAGGTGATCTATAGTTGCGAAAGATTTCCCGAAGCCTACTTGTTCATCTAAAGTTTTTTTTTCTTGTGTTTATTTCCTTTTTTGAATATTATAATTACATCTGCAAGTTTCCATTCGCTTGGTATCTTTCCTGCTTCTAGTATTTTGTTAAATAATTTCGTTAACTCTAGGATTAATTCTACTCCCCCGCTTTCATATATTCGTTGGTGATTTTATCGTGGGGCTCTTCTTGTTTTCTACATCACTTACTACTCTCTCTAATTCTTCAGTTAAGAATTTCGGTTCAATTTTTTGGAGGTTTCCTTCTACGCTTTTTTTGTTTTTCGGGCTTTCGTCTCCTCTTCAGACATTTCCGATTATCCATTTTACCTCCTACTCTCTCAAGTACTTCCTCATTTCATACCTTATCCGTTTATTTGATACTAAGTATCCGTCTATAGCACCACATCTCAAAAGTTTCGATCCTTATCTTCTCTGGTTTTCCTATGGTCAAAGTTTTACATCCATACGAGGCTACACTTCAAACGTGAGTTTTCGAAAATAATTCTTTGATTTCCAAATTTATTTTCGATTTGAAAAGTTCATTTTTTGATAAAATACTAATTTGGCTTCTGCTATTCTACTGCTAATATCTCTTTTACTCCTTTCATCTTTTATTATTTTACTCCTTAAATCGCTTACTTCCTCAATTTTTTCCGAACTAATTTTTATATATATACGTTATCATGTTCACTTTTCGATTTGAAAAGTTCATTTTTTGATAAAATGCTAATTTGGCTTGTGCTATTCTACTGCTAGTATCTCTTTTACTCCTTTCATCTTTTATTATTATATTCCTTAAATCGCTTACTTCCTCAATTTTTTCCGAACAAATTTTTATATATACGCTATCATGTTCACATCGATTACATATAGCATTACGTTATTTTTATTTATGTTCATACAATATTCTATACTCAAAACCTCCCCCGTTCCATTTAAAATGTTTTTCAGATCAATACTTCTGTCAGCTAATAAGACAATATAATCTGCAAACCTGAGCATCTTCACTTATTCTTGAGGTATAGTTACACCTGCTTTAATTTTTTTCTTTTTTTTTTATAACCCATTCTAACACATAAGCATTTTCAATACCAGCGAATGCCATATAATATGTATCCTGCTCCTTTTTAAGTCTCCTATCTAAATAATTTAATATTTACATTATCAATAACTATAATATATTGAATAACTAATTTATTTTATTTATTTATAAATAACTTAAATATTTTATTTTTAAATTTTTGTCCTAAAAATACTCCTATATATTTAATTTTAATTAATTAAATAGATTTCTCTCTTAGTTTTATCTAGATTTTCTTCTGCTTTTTAACATTCCCACCTTTATTTTACCCTATTCTTCCTCTACACTTTTAATTTCCTCCATTTCTTTAGCCTCTAACCCTAATACAATGAGGGGTGAGTGAAGAAGAAGCGCGTCCGGCTTTGGGGACCTGAATTCCAAGCTAGTGCTCGGAGTCTTCAATTTAAGGCTGCATTTCATTACTACCAAGTTAAGATCACTGTCATCGGCTCCCAGACAAGTTTGACAGTCTAATAATTTATTCCTAAAACCTTGTTTTGTTATAATATAATCAATTTGATATCTGCCTTCGTTATCTGGACTCTTCCATGTACACCCCCTTCTATAATGTTTCAACTGAATATCTCCTAGTTACACTTCACACAAAACTGTATCAAACGCTCTCCTCTTCAATTCCTCACTCCTAATCTAAAGTCCCCCAAATATATGACCCTATTTTCCTTCACCGACTCCAACTTTCCAATCACTCATAATAATAAGATTCTCGTCACCTCTAACATGCTTTATAAGTGCTTATTGATTTTTATCGATATTAACCTTTCCCTCTGTTGTTTATAATATATAATTTTATTACCTATTTGTTTATACATAACAACTCCGACGCCTGCTTGCCATTTTATTCTCTTTGTATTTATTATTCCATAATCTCCTGACCAAAAATCATTCTCTTCTTTCCACCTAACTTCACTTATTCCAATTATTCCCCGATCAAGCCTCTTCATTTTTCTCTTAAGATCAGGGGTGATAAGCCGAAGCCAATGAACGGCTTAGCAGCAGCAGCTGTCTTTGATTGGCTTTTTAAGCTAGCCGTTAGCCAGCTTTTCCGAAAGCAGTAAGCCAATCAAAAGCCAATAAATATTCGAGGCATCAGAAGCCAATGGAATTTTTTTCCCCCTTTTTCAACTCATGGAGCGAAAGTGCGAAAATTCCAGACAGCGAAAATTATGTTTATTCAAATTTAATGTTTCAGAGATGAGATTTCTGTGAATCAGTGTAATCTATGATCCAAAATGTGGTTCTTTCTATACTGAATCGATATATAACTTGCCAATTGAGCCGTTAGCCAATCATAAACGGCTAGTAGCAGCTGATAACATGGGGGGAAAAGCCATTTGTAAGCTGATTCCCAACAGCCAATGACTTATACGCCAATGCGGAAGTTTAAGCCAATCAGTAACGGCTCATCACCCCTGCTTCAGATTCCCTTATCGTTCAACTACATTCAAACTTCTGACATTCCACGTTCCTATTTTAATTGCGCCTTTCTTTTTAAAACTTTTCGATGATGATGCTCCCAAAGTAGCTCCCTCCCTGACATCGGAATGGGGAGCTTTTTACGCCCAGAAAAATTATATACCTGTTATAACGCCATCATCAGTAATTAATATTTGGAAAAGCTACATTTCCTGGAAAGAGATAGTACGATTGTAGTTTTTCATCACTTTCAACACGGTTTATCTGTCGGAGTTTATCTTCTCCTAGGGGCTTTTTGTTGCGATTTTAACAAAATTTAACCTCGGAAAGGGTCTTATTTTTTACGCTTAAGCTGCCTCATCCGGGCAAGGTGTCACCCTATGGGTGTTTTCCAATTTTAGCACCTCCTCTCCAAATTTCTGGTCAAGACCAAAACCTCCTCCAACATGAGGCTGAGTACGCCACTGCCCCCTTCCAACGCAACAAGCGATCGCCGCCGTCGTTCGGGAAGACAGGCCTTTAAACAACGAAGCCGCGATCCGCGAAACATTACCTGTTATTAGGTAAACTTCGACGAACTGTATTCGTCGTCGTAAAACATAATTATCGACATCGCGCGCAAACACAGACACCAAAAAACAGACATTAACTTCGCAGTTGATGAATTGGTGAAAAACAAAAAATATTTGAATTCCGAGTGGAAAATACGCGGCACCAACCGTGACGACCCAAGGTAGAAGGTACTAGTCGATTGATGCGCTGATGCTCGACAAGCAGACAGGGGATGCACAGCGTCATAGGGCCCCAATCACACAACAGACTGCACTCTACACAGGTAACATTCTTCCGATTGTTACAAACACTCCCCTAATTGCGTCCGGTCGACTGCGCTGACAATACCTCCGTCTGGACGGTTTATAACCGAGACAACAAAAACATTTTCATCACTTACTCAGCCGACTCCACGGCTCCAGACTCCAGCCAGCCGATCACCGGTACATATCACTCGCGGGGTCGTGACCACCGGACACCATCAGTTTCACGAAGCACCGAAATTTTCAACTTTTTCGACGAAACCGAAGAAGAAAAAAAAAACTACGCGGTATTGGGAAAAAATGTGAACGATAAGTACGCGCAAAAATCGCGCACAAATAAACGAACTTGACAATACTGATATCTCCGGTGGCGAGGAGAGCACAAAAAGGTACCGCTGATAAGAGTGATATCCACGTTCGGAAGAGGTAAACAATACACGAGTATGATACACAGAACACCGCGACACCTGTTTCTATATTATTCTAATGCGCGTGATCCGAACAGGTAGTATAGGTGAAGTACACTCTGCACTAGTAGACAGGACCGTACGCGATACATACCAAAAGAGAAGTGGTTTTACATAGCATCTAAAAAGGTACGACCGGTACGAGACTCCACGCTGCTTGCGAGTACTCGCAGGCGGGCGTTACACGGAGTAACGCAAATTTCATCATTACTGCACCGGCGAAGGTTACGATTTGCAACTTTCGGTTTTCGAGTCAGCCTCAGGGGCGGATGGGCCATAGACAGGGCTGCAAAAAAAACTTTTTTTTGAAAAAAACAAAACAAACAGTTTTTTTGTTTAAAACGTTTTTTTGTTTTAAAACGCAATTGAATATTTGCAAATACCATGTTTTAAACGCGTTTAAAACAAAAAAAAAAAACTGTTTAAAACTGTTTAAATACGACAATTTCATGAATTTTCAATTTTTTAAATTCATAATTTCAACATTATTAATTATTATTGGTTACAGACTTACAGTTACGTGTAGGTACGGTCGGTGACGTATTTAGGGGAGGGGGTGATATCCAGGGGGTCTAGACCCGACCACCTTGGCAACTTCAATTTTTCTTATAATCTACTTGCGCCCCCTTCCCCCTTCTACCACTCTGCCCTAATTCCCATATTATTTTTTTCCAGTTTGGCCCCCCCTCCAATTTCATCCTGGATACGCTACTGGGTACGGTTATTCAGATAACAGACGTTGGTACTGTGTCTGAATATTAGCTTCAAAGCTTCAGCATTTCAGATTTGGTTTTGTTTTATCAATACTAGTGTAGGAAGTTAGCGATGAAGCTAGCGAAAAGCTCATTCTATTGACTTACCAGCTAGTCAATGAATGCAGTAAAATTTCCATATAAGCAGACAACAACATAGAACATAGCAGACACCCTCTGACTATCTCGCTATCTGCGAGACTGCGAGGTAGCTTGCTTTTTTTTTGTCATCTCAGTTCAGTGTCTACTGTCTAGTTTGTCCACTGTCCACCTACCTTTTACTCCGTGAATCGAATCAAATCAAACATTTTGAAGATATCTTTGCGAAACATATGAAATTCTGAGTGAAATGAGCCCTATTTGAAATCCTTTATTTCTGCATAATATTTCAATATAATTGCATATTTGGTATTTTAGAAGCATATTTTATCAAATTTTTTGAATTTTTGGACATTATTTTCGAACATTCACTACACTTGGACGCTGTTAAGCGTAAGGGAACCAACCAACATATGTGAACAAAATTAATTATTAGTATCGTTGGAAAGAGTGTATAAAGTAGAATTTTTTCAAAATTGGGCCCGCGATTCAAATATTATGTGCACTCACTACTCACGTTGAAAGAAGCTTATCAGGAAACGCTATGTCATCATATATTTGCTACCAGTTTCTACATGGCTCTTGAACTTCGAATCACGTGTTCTCAAACAACAGATTTTGCTGGTTAGTTCCCTTACGCTTAACAGCGTCCATCTAGCAACTATATAGTCTGGTCCAGTCAAGAAACATAACTGGCTGCCCGCAATACACATCGATATATTGGGATTTTGGAGTTGGAGGGGAAGGACAAGTTCGAGAAAACGTTATCAGCACCGTGAAAACATTATGTTTCTTAACTGGACCAGACTTTAGTCTCTAATTTTTCAGTCAAAAGCCGACCCTCTTCCAGCAGCTATTTTAGCTGCTTTTTTTGTCTTAGTTATCTTTTTAAATGTTCAAATTGAGGCTTCGAAGTAATAAAATTTCTTTTAAAAAACTTTTTTTTAAATTTAAAATTAACAATAAAAAAACATGTTTAAAACGCTTAAAAAACGTTTAAAACGTTTTTTTTGTACATGTTTTTGTTTTTTCGTTGTTTTAAAACGTGTTTTAAACGTTTTAAAACAACGAGTCGTTTTAAACATCGCAGCCCTGGCCATAGGGCAATTCGGGCAAATGCCCGGTGCGCCGCCGCCATTTTGACGCTGCGACGCCGGTACACTGAAGAAGAAAAAAGTATGCGTTTATAAAATACTTACAAAAATAAAATAAGCGTATATGTTGCGACAACAATCGAAAAACGTGCGGCGGCGCTATCAGTTTAAAGAGAAATAAAGTGATTGAAAAAAAATTAAAATGGGCAGGCACATTTTACGCCGATTGTCGACCAAACGTGTGTGTCAGTACCTACGCCCATTTTTGGGCATACGCCTCCACGTAGCTTTCCCCAGAGGCGAAACTTGACTTTCAGTTCGGGGGGGGGGGGGGTGAAAACTAAAAATTTGCCGACAAATATTTTTTGAAAACTAAAAATTCGCCCCCTTGTCGAACCCCCTCCCAATTTTGAATTCCCTCCGTTTGCTTTTAAGGCTGGCTCTTACACTCGAATTTGCATAGCAATTCTGTATAACTTTGATAAACCCACTTTCAATTCCCTTATTTTCCAGTGCTTTTAATATATATTTATGATCCACTGAATCAAATGCCTTATGAAAGCCTATGCAAAGCATTTCAATTTCCACAACATATTCGTGTGTTTTTTTTCTTCAATAATTAGGTTCACAACGAAAATATTCTCTACAGTTGAGAAGCCTTTTCTGAATCCCGCCTGTTCATTACCCTGATGATTTGAATCCAAATGGTTATACATCGTCTTTTTAAGACTGCCATAAATACTTTACAGATGTTCGATGTTAAGCTTATTGGCCTGTAATTTTCAATGAGTTCCTTCCCCCATTTTTTGTATAATAATATTACATATTTGTTTTCATAATTAGAATTTTGTTAAATATTTTAGCCAGGTGTGGAACTCTCTGATCGCCAAACCTTTTCAGCATTTCGTTCGTAATTCCATCCGGTCCTGGGGCTGTGTCATTATTCAGTCTATTTAGTACTTATTCCACTTCTTTCTCCATTATTTCCGGGATTCCTTCCTTCTTACACCCTCCAGTTTTTGTTATTTTTCATAGCTCGTTTCGCTCGCGGTAAAAGTCTTCGTAAAAACTTGTTGCTGCCTCTACAATTTCTTCTTGATTTTGAGTCACTTTTCCTGTCTGATCTTTTAGCTTCAACATAACGTCTCTCCCGCCACCGAGTTCGAGCCTAACTTCTAATCATATTTTTTAATATCTTCTCTAACATTTTCTTCACCAATTTTTGTATTTCAGTTAGCTCAGTTTTGTCCAATGGTATTTTATTTATATTTTTCCAGCAAAGATTATTCTTCCTGACTCGAGAGTCTGTTTTAAAAGCTTATCCGCCAGATTTATATTATTCTGATTTTACTTTTTCAATTTGGTTAGTCTGGCTTAATGGAAGTTCTACTGGGATTATTCCAGTTGTTGCGTGAACTGCTATAACGGAGATCGTTCTATATCCTGATACATATTACACTTATTATGAGCCTTTACAAGATTTTTAGTTTTTTAATGTCTGATTTCTTTATTCTTTCAAAGTAAATTGAGGATCCTTATTCTTGTAATTGATCAAAAGAGGGCGTTGTATAAAATTTCTCTTTTCTGAGTATCATATGTTGCTGTACAGTGCTTTTATTTTATTACGAGTATTTCTTAATCTTACCTATTATGTATAAATATAATGTGCTTGTTACAGTTCATGTTATGATCTACGTATTATCATCCCTACGTATTAATTTCGTTTTAAACTGTATTGTTTCCAGGGACGTACCTTTCCTCGAAGGGGGGGGGGAAATTGTGGAAGTCCGAATTACTCAATTCAAAATTCCAAAGTATCAAACAAAAAAAAAAGCCTTTTGACTTGTTGGATTTTTCTGACTCAGCTCAAAATTCTCAAATATCAAAACAAACAAAAAAAAAAAAACTTTCAACTTGTTGGGTTTTTCCAACTTCTAAACTCAATTCCCAAGTTTCAAAGCAAGCAAAACAAAAAAAACTTTCTTTGACTCGTTCGATTTTTTCAACTCCACCTGACTGAAATTGTAACTTTTCCCAACTGCTGAGAGGAGTGAAAAATTCCTACAGGGAAGGGGGTGGTTTTTTGGTTTAGCTTGATTCTTGTTCCATGATTCGAAGAAATTCTCCCTTATTGTGTCTCCTTGATACAAGCAACATTTGTGTTTTGTTAGGAATTAGTTCAAGGCGCCGAGTTCTTTTAATGTCGTGTTCATTGTTATTGTAGTTTCGTTTATTTTTTGTGAATCGTTGTGTACCTCATTCACTTCTATAATCAGCAATAAATCGTCTGCGAACCTTAACAGATTGATGCTTTTTCTTTCTTTTACTTTCCTATGTACTTCTGACATTGCTACATTGAATAGGGTGGGAGAGAGGGCTGAACCTTGGGGTACTCCTGCGCTGAGGCTGTATTCTAAAATTTTGTTTTCTTTTTCAGGTAGCACTACTATTTTTCTATTTCCTAGAAGACTTTTAGTCAGTGGTAACAAGTGTGGGCTTATTTTGTTCATTTTCATGTCTTTTTAAGTATCCTGACCATTTGATTCTATCAAAGGTAACCTGTACATCAAAACTTATTAGTATGGCGAGTTTGTACCTTTTCCTGAAATTATCTATTGTTTTAGCCATTTCAGTGAGTACCGTTTCTATTGACCTTCCCTCCCTATAGCCAAATTGATTTTTTTTTTGTTGAGAATGTTATCTTTCGTTCTTTCTTCGTTTAAACAGTGTTTAATTACCTTTTCATAAAGTTTGCCTGTTGGGGACAGCAGTGCGATTGGGCTGTAGGAGTTTATTTCTGTTGAATCTCTATCTGGTTTATTCAACAGTTTTATTTTCCCGGTTTTCCATGTTTCCAGAAAGGTGTTAAAGTTCAAGTATTTTTCCAATACTATATTTTCAATATTTCTGGGTCATTTTTATTTATTATTTTAATCATTTTATTTGATATGTTGTCTTGACCGTGGCCTTCTTATTATTCAATTTTTCGATTATATTACGTAATTGATCACTTTTGATTTCGTTGAATTTGTTGATAGTAAAGTTTGGTAATGTATCAACTGTTCGTGGAAAAAGTTATTCCAATATTTTTTTATATTTTTCTTTTTCGTTTGTAATAATTTTATCAGTGGTTTTTAGCGGGGGAAACTCAAACTTTTCATATTTTTCCATTACTATTTTATATATGGCGTTCAAGACTTCAGGGTTTGAAAGAGGATCAACATTTGACACCGATCAACATTTGGCAAAAAATTTTTATACTTGAGATAAGTGTCAAAATTGTTAATCGAGGTATCGAATGTTGACCAGATCAACATTTGTGATGGAGACGTATCTCCGGGAAGAATACTGATGTAGTTTCCCCCTGGTTTCATCAGGGTTTATCTGTCGCAGTTTTCTTTCTCCGATGTGTCTTTAGTTCTTCTTTGAGCCCCCTCGCCGCCACGGTCAAATGTGGTCATTTTTGGAAGAATTTAGTCGTTTTCTGTCGCTCTGGTCGCATATTGCTATTTTTGTCATTTTTATTACTTGGTGACTTTTGATCCAATTCGATTGGTTTTTCGAAGCTATTTAGTCACTGAGCAGTTTCATGTCAATTTTCGTCAGATTGGGTCTTTTTGACCATATTTCTTTTAGATAGTTTTCATGTGTAGTCTCTTCAGCTGAATGGTGGCAGATTTAGTCAACTTAGTTCAGATTAGGATATTTTTGAAATTTTGGTCAGGTATGTTGGATTTTGTCTTTCCTGATCCATTTTTCGTCATATCTAGTTCAAGTAATTCATGGTCCATTTAGGTTAGATTGAGTCCAATATCGTTTTGGTTCTTTCATCTTTTTAAGCAAATTTTGTGTCAAATTCGATTATATTAAGCCATTTTTCATCGGAACCGGGCTACCAGAACAGAACTAAGATTTCTGGAGCCTCTGGGATCGCAAGTGTTTTGGGGCTCTCTTACACCCAGATTCGCGAAAAACGCGCGCATTGCACGCGAGTATGGCTTTGACTAGTTATACAATAAGTAAAGAAGTATAATACAGTCGTAAGAGCGTAATGAATCAACATTATTTGAGTTTTCCATTAATTTTAGCATAAAAGTACTTCTTTTAACATTTCTATATTCTGATTTTGGAAGAGTGCACGGATCTTACTTAGGCTTCTACGTCCTTCCCTGGAAGCGTGCCGGTTAGTCGTCTATTATTCCGAGTGATGCATGAATATTTCAATTTTTGTAATCATTTGAGTGAAATTTTTTTTGGACACAGCGGTCTCCCATTTACCTTGTTAATTTGGCCCTTTTTTGCTATTAATCACGAACCACGAATAGCTAACTGGGTACAAATGGCTTATGTAATCATGCACACTTTGCTGATGCAAGCAGAACGTTTGAAGAGAGAAAAGTAATTCTAAGTTCTAGATAAAAAAATTGTGACTAATACATGTTTACACTTTTAGCAAACCAGTATCTTGAAAGCTGAATCAGTAGAAAACGGAAATCTTCGTTTAATCTTCCAAAAGAAAAAAAAAGGTCTGTCAGGATGACATCACCAAAGTGTAGAGGTAAAATAAAAATAGTCTACCTATCACGTCAAAGGAATTTAGAACGAACAAAATCCGATCTTCCGGAAATGTTGAACTTCAAAAATACATAAAAAGTAAGATCCTGCAGAGTGAATACGAAGATGTACGCTTATAAAATTTACGATGCAGGTGACCTCTCAGTATGATTTCGGATTTAGTTCCCAGGTAAGCCCATCAAAGCCATCGTCACTCATCTTAATCAGCTTTAATGAAGCAGTTATGTTCTCCGAACCGTCGACACACAAAAAAAAAACGAACCGGAACTTTGAAAATAATTATATAGACGAGCCACAAGAAAATCAGTGCTGAATTTTCAGATAGGTAAGTACATATAACTGCGATGATGTAGGCCGGTTTTTTTGGAACTCGTTACAAATCTGCTCACAGATTTTCATATAATGATGTCATTTTATGACACTTATTTCATCTCTGCTTTTTATGTAGTTATTGTGTTAGTGAAACTGATTGATGGCGTCATTTTTCTTCAGTTGTAGTCATGAATTGGTAACATCCCTAATGAGAATAGTTTCAATTGATTTACAAACAAGAGAAGTGGGTAAATGTCCGTGTGACGTTTCCTAGTTGTGAACATTTGAGTTCCCTTCTGTGGACAGATAATTCACCATACATCTGGAAAATGATATTAGGTTGCTTTTTAGGATCTGACAGGTCGTTGAACATTATTATATTCTGTGGGTAAAATTTAACTTGCTCGAGTTCATGGACGAATATGAGTTGATAAATCCTCAACTGTACACAGATGGGCACCGTTAAGGGAAGGCAAATAGGGTACTGGCCAAAACACGTTTCTGTTTTTATATCAGAAAAGGGTCTTTCTCCTCTGCGGAAGTCTTTTCTTGTGGAAAAATCGGTCAGCGTCCGTACATAATTACATTACCTACATATACAATATACACACCAGTGTATACATAAATCAAAACTTATCGGGGGTAGGTACCATACTAATGGGCCAGGCAAGCTACATAGTCACGTATATTACCAAATAAAACCACATGTTCTCCTATAATATACCCACATCGTTTTTCCATATGTATGTGAAGTCATAGGTATATTTACAGTATGCTGATTTTATATTTTTTCAAGGTAGACTTATGCTAGTGCAGAAAAAAAAGAACATACATGATTGTACTTTCTTATCACTACTCCCATTAGTCTATCATATCATCGAAGGTCTGACGAGGGAGCTATCTAGATACGCACACAAACCGCGTAACAATTGCGATAACGCCTAGTTATCTACTTGCATACATAGACACTGAAGCCTAATTTTTTTCTCAACGTTGCCTATTTCAATTCAGGTACGAACTACTATCAGTAATTTGTGCACTAATTCAGGTTTAAAACGTCAGCTGGAACAAATCCCTTCTGTTAACGTATTACACAAACACAAACTAGCTAACTATTTCAAAACATTATACCGTATTTCTCCAAGTATAGTGCGCCCCCATAGATAATGCGCAGTAGAAATTCGAAGACGTCTTTTTAGGATTTATTTTATATGTCGAATATAGTGCGCACATGGAAAAAAAAATTTTTTGCCAAAATACATCGGTTCGTCGACTTAAAAATTAAATACCTATTACCTACGATCTGTAAATGTACAGTTATAACCTAATCTTCGTCGCATGAAATGGTCCCATCACTATCTTCGTCTTCAGATGTATCACTCTCTCCCAAAGGAAATCGTCCTCACACCCGTCTAATGAATTGCTGATGGAGCACTTCTTAATCGATTTTTCGATTAACGGCGCAGACACCTCGATTCTTGCATTTTTATGGTATTTTGCTGAAAACATTCGAATATAATGCGCCCTCGAATATAGTGCGCACCCCAATTTCGGAAAATCAAAAAACCCCAAAAAAGTGCGCACTATACTTGGAGAAATACGGTATTTCTAAAAAAATTCCGCTAGATGACAACTGTTTGCTCAGAATTGCCCCGCACTAGTTGTAATTGTCACTAAACTAGTTTACTTCAAAATGCCATCCATAGATGGAACAAATCTTCTCTGAGTAATAGTTGAGCTGTGGTCTACTCATGTGTAAGTATACTTGGTACATGTACCTGTTAGCAATCGTTAACGCGAAACTGGGAGAAAAATGCATTAGTGGGAAAGGAGGTCTAAAATGTTTGGTTTTCGTGGTTTATTCATATATTTTTCCTTCACACCAAATCAGCAAGTCCAGGGCTAGACGAAATCCACATTTCGATGATCAAAAACGCACACCCCAAACTGAAATGTTTCATTCTCCGCCTCTCTGACACCATCTGGAACACAGGACAATTTCCTCAAGCATGGCGACACGCAATCATCATACCACTTCTCAAACCACACAAACCTCCACACCTCATCGACAGCTGTAGACCCATCTCACTCACCTCCGTACTCTATAAGCTCCTAGAAAAAATTGTCAACGCTCGGCTCCAACGCATTCTTTCCACAGGAAAACTAATACCCCCTCAACAAGCTGGATTTCAACCCGGCCGATCAACAGAAGAACAACTTTCCTTCCTTTCCAGCTCCATCTTCGAAGCCTTCTCCCGTCGCCATCATGTACTAGCCGTCTTCTTCGATATACAAAAAGCCTTTGACACCATCTGGAAAATACAAATCATCGAACAACTATACAAATGGGATATCAAAGGCCGTGTACTTCTCTTTATCCAGCAGTTCCTCACCAACCGACGCTGCAAAGTTCGTCTTGGTCACACCATCTCCTCAAGTCGAACACTAGTCAATGGAGTTCCTCAAGGTTTCGTTCTAAGTCCCACACTCTTTAACATAGGTTTCAGCAGAATTTGTGAAGAAATAGCAACACCCGTAAAATCAACTCTCTTCGCAGACGACCTAACTATTTTCATTTCCAGCAGATCGCCACAAAAAGGAACACGTCAGTTCCAAGAAACAGTAAACAAACTCGCATCCTGGACATCACGCCACTGCCTAGAAGTTTCAGCCACAAAAACTAACGCCATTCGCGTTTGTCGCTCTCTAGCGGCCTAATGAAATGCGCTGATTGGTGTACTTGGATGAAAAAATGATCAGTGACAAAAATGTTCCGCAAAAAAACTGAAGTTGGCTTCACCTGAAAGGAAATGATAAGGAACACTTAAGTTCTCTTCAAATTTCCGTAAAAAGCAATATTGAAGATGCTAGACCTTATTTTACTAGCACATGTTTCTGTGGTAAACATACCCTGATCATCTTTTCGTCCACGACACTGGCGCATCTACAGGAGTGTCCAAACGCGAATACACGTCTGCAAAGCACACACCTGTCAACACTCCATCAGCATCACTTTAAATAGAACTTCCCTTCCCACTCCACCTACAATCGGACTTCACTTCGATCAATCACTCACCTTCAGACATCACATTACAGAACTCAAGAAATTCTCCCCGTCTCAATCATCTCAAAAAACTAGCACACACATCCTACGGCGCCGATACAACATCTCTACTACGCATCTATCGTCCACTTATCCGTTCAAAATGCGACTACGGACTTGCCATCTACTCAGCAGCAACCAAAATTGATTTAAATAAATTGAACGCCAATCACCATCGAGCACTACGCCTGGCCGTGGTGCCTTCCCCACCACAGCCTGCTCCAATCTCTATTTTCTCTGCAACGAACTTCCACCAGACCTTCGCCGACAACTGATTTTTTTTCGCTTCATCATCCGCATCAAAAAATCCACACGAACGCTATTTCAACTGGAGGAAATCAACCGCCACAGAACTTACAATCGGAAACGCTTTGCACCCAGACTAGAAACGGTCCTAGAAACTCTCGGACTTCCACCTTCAACGCTGACCAACCCAGAAGCAACTCACCTCATCAGCACAGCCATCGCAGCAGAATGGTCTCAACGCTGGCAAGCTCAACGTCCCACAAGTAAACTTCGATCCATCTTCGACACCCCGGCAACAGTCATCCTCCCCACCGGTCATCGCAGACACGACGTCATTCTCACCCGACTACTCACTGGCAACACTAGGAGCAAGGTCGGGGTCATAAAGAGGGTGCGGAACAATTTCGTAATGCGACTCCTCTAACCTGACTTGAGTGCGTGCTGCGGCGTGCGGCCTCATGTTGCCCTGTTGCAGTAAGCAGATACCGCTGGCAGGTCGAACGCGGCTTAATCGACCTAATAATGCTGTCAAGATCTTACAAAGTTTCTCAGCATTGACTTTGTGGTGTCCTTTTTCAAAATCCCGAAATTTTTGATCAAGTTTGGCAACAATTTCATCCCTTTTCGGCAATTTTGGGCGCCTTGACCAAGATTTATCCAGTAATTCGAACGCACCAGCCTTTGTTTCCCTTGCCCACATCCGTACCGCACTGATAACAAAACACTCATCCCCAAAACGCGCCTTTATTCGTCGAAAAATCTCAACCGGCGTAGCACCTTCAAGTGTCAGAAAATACTTGCGGGTACCAAGTGGCAGTAGCCAGTTTTCGTTTTGAACACATGCGTCGCGAACAAAAGCAGATATGGAACCGATCTACCCCTAATTTTGAAGCTAACGAGTTTATGTTTCCAAAGAGCATGCGCGCACTCTTCCAGGTCTAGTGGCATCCAAAATATGGGCGTGGAGGCATTACTTATTGAACAGCCTTTGTATCTAGCTTAAAATTGAGTTATAGGTAAGAATATTCCTTACCAAAATTAAAGAGCGTAAAATTCTCTACAAAAATGATATTTATGTTTTTTTCGTGAATCTCATACCAACCAAGATGACTGGCGTTCAAGATCACACTAGCATATGTAAATATGAAATAACCTACAACGTACGCGGTGTACGAACGCCGAACTCGTCCAGCTTATTTTAGAAACCGGATTGAAGACAGACAATAGATATGGAACATGACTATTGGCGTTTGGACACTCCTGTAGGTGCGCTAGTGTAGTGGACGAAAAGAAGATCAGGGTATTTTTACCACAAAAACATGTACAGGTGAAATGAGCTAGTATTGAAGAGAACCAAAGTGTCAGCCCTTATCATTTCCTCTCAGACAAGCCCAACTTGAGTTTTTTTTCTTTTTTGCAGAACATTTTTGTCCCTGATCATCTTTTCGTCCAAATACACCAATCAGCGCGCCGCATTTCATTAGGCCGCAAGAGAGCGACTCTTTAGCATCCAAACGCGAATTGAACAAACACTCATGCGAATTATGAAGAGTGCAGGTGGACGGACTCATCAACGCGGTGTTACCTCTAGCGTTTTGCAGTAATGGATTTTTAGCGCCCCTGTCATATGCTTCATCTTTGCCAAGGTTTGGAAAAGTTCACTAACTGTCAACCAGAAACGAGTTCTCAGCATAAAGAATTGAGGGAATCACGAGTGCAGCATGATAGAAGGGATGTTCAAACTTTTTAAACTGGCTGAGAGCCCATCATCCCTTCCCATATGTATCTCAATTAAAAGAGGGGATCTACCCGGGTTTACGGATAGAAACTTCCACATATTTACATGTTTGTGTGATCTTGAACGACAATTATCTTGGTTGGCATGGGATTTACGAAAAAAACATAGATATCATTTTTGTAGAGAATTTTACACTCTTCAATTATGGTACGGGATATTTTTACATATAACTCAATTTTAAGCTAGATACAAGCCAAAAACTATTTCCAGGGGCACTTTTTGGACTCTGGGGGTGATGCTCACACCGGGGGAGGGAGGGGGGAATTACGGGGTTTTCCGAAGAGGGTACTAAACAATCGTACCAAGTTTCAGCTGTGCTGCAATTAATTCCATCAAAAATGCTAATTCTCCTGGCCTATCTAGTCACATCTAGAAAAGAATTCAAGTAGACGAGTACTTCTGAAATCTACTGAAGAATAATTCTTTCACTTCCTTGTAAATCACCTATTCAGTTGGTAAAATTCAGCTTACTGAGGACGAAACCACGAGGCTTTGTAAACCACATAGCATACACAAGTACATAATGAATATTTGAGAAGTCATTAATATCAACAGTGGAACATGGTACCGGTGAAGAGAACAGTGCATGAACCAGTCACGTCCTGAGATGCACCCTTCAATTAGTCGGCTAAGTCGAATTATGTCGAAAGAAACCAAAGAATGTAAATTCTCTAAGAAAAAAAAAGAAAAAAGAAAAAAAAGGAGCACGTGTTTGATTGAACATTAATTTTTTGAATTCCTCGTAGATACATAATAATTACCGCTGGCATTGATCCGAGCGCTTCAGTAGGTATAAAGTAATCCGGTCATTCGGCTTTTCTCATTTATGTAAAACAAACGATGGAGACATTAAACAGGACCTTCTACACTAAACAGAGAGCGGGTTCCGGAAGAATATAGAAAAAAACGAATATTACCTATATGAACCCTGCAGAAAGGAAGGAGAAACTGATACTACCTGTATCAAGTTTGTAGGTACTTTCTACTTTTTTATAATATGAGTAATTTAAAAGAGCGGCTGGCTGGATTTTTATTTATCCACGTTGGTATCTGTCGGTGAACTTCGACTTGGAATGAAGAAATCATTGAGATGATACATAATACATGTAGGGGAGACTGTTGTACCTACAACACACTTTTGAAATTTTTGAACGGCGAGCTCCTTGCTTTTAGTTTATGGAATTTCCAAGTATACCATGAGAAAGAGCATGGAAATCTGCAATGAATATTCAGTTTTATACTGACAGTAAAAATAAAAGCGGTGAAATTTTTAAAAAAGGCAAAAAGTCATGGTGTTCCGCATTACAACTACCTAATGTACCTAGGAACACTGTGTGATGTACCTGGGAACACTGCAAAAATTGTGTAAATTTTTGTGTAAAATTATACACTTTCCAGGCAACAAGTGGGGAATAAGACAAAAAACAATCGAAACCTTGAATTATTCAGCATTGTTGCATGTTCATAAACGAAAAAGAAGAGGAACTGCAGCATCTGCAAGTAAGTTAGGCCTATTCTATACATTTTTCTGTAATCCTGTTGACTGTCCATCTGAAGTCCGAGGCCAACCAGTTGCGCAGAAGATATCAGCGTACACGTGGTCGAGAGGAGGCGCACCAGGTGGCCGAGGAATACCAGCGCGCTCGGCGAAGCCTGAAGTCTGGGATCAGACACAGCAAGCTGAGATGCTAAAGAGAGCTGTGCAGCCAGGTGGAGGAGGACCCCTTTGGAAAACCCTATCGAATAGTCATGGAAAAGGTAGGGGGTCCTCCCACAACCGAGCGTCTGGAGTCGAGCGATGTGTAACGGATTGCGGACTATCTGTTTCAGCAGCTCCCAGCACCAGTGGACACACCACTGGAAGTGGACGTCGTACCACCACTGTTGGCAGCCGAAATCGACGCGGCAGTAGACCGAATACGAGGGAAAGCGAAGAAGGCGCCGGGACCAGGTGGAATGCCTAACAGTGTGTGTGGTAACGTCATCCATAAGGCGGATCTGGGAATACTGGCTGCAATCTTCAATGCAGCGTGGCGCGGAGCAGTATTCCCAGCCCGATGGAAGATAGCTCGCCTAATGCTGTTGCTAAAGCCAGGAAAACCAGTTGGCGGGCTAACGTCATACCGGCCGTTGTGTTTGCTTGATACTGTAGGCAAGATCTTCGAGCGGATCATTGCAAACAGGCTAGAGAGGCACTTTCCGGGGAGGCGCGTGTTGAGCGCCAACCAGTATGCGTTCCGAGCTGGAAGATCGACGATTGGTACCGCCGGGGAGCTGAAGAGCCTGGAACAGTCAGCGATCCGAAAGCTCCAATTCGGAGCAGCTGTCAGCCTCGACATACAGAAAGCGTTCAATACGATGCCATGGACGCGCATATTGGAGGCGCTCGAGGACGCATCAGTACCCGCGTATTTATGCGAAATTATCCAGGACTACTTTCCGTGGTCGGATAATTCTCATGGAAACTGCTACGGGCGTGGTGCAGTAGGAGATATCGTACGAGGTTCCACAGGGATCAGTTCTTGGTCAACTCCTGTGGAACATCGCGTTTGATGGCAACCTGTAAGCAGAGGTACCACCAGGGGTGAACATCATCTGCTACGCCGATGATACTCTGGTGGTCGCAGTCGAAAAGGACGTAGCCAAGCTTGAAACCCAGGTGAACGCGGGGCTGGAGGCAATGACCCGTTGGATCGAGTTGGCAGGGTTGTGCCTAGCAGCCGAAAAGACAGAAGCGGTGCTGTTCACACGCCATCGACAGTACAACCCCCCTCCCTTCCTTTTCACGTAAAGGGAGCGGAGATTGCGCCCTGTACAGCCCTGAAGTCACTCGGGCTGTGGTTAGACTGGAAGCTGTCGTTTAGAGAACACGCGAAGAGGACAGCTCAGAAAGCGGAGAGAGTCGTAGCCGGATTAAGCCGACTCATGTCGAACTTAGGGGGGCCGACAGAGAAGAAACGTAAGCTGCTGGCGAACGTCGCCATGTTGGTCCTCCTATATGGGGCTTCAATCTAGTCCGACGCCATCGGTGCCAGGGAGCACAGAAGAACTGATCGGGTAAGGGTCCAACGGAAGGCTGCACTAAGGTGTGTCAGTGCCTATCGCACTGTCTCCACAGAGGCAGTTTGCTTGCTAGCAGGTATACCGCCAGTGGAGTTACTAGCGGATGAGCGGAAGAGGGTACACAGCGCGACGTGGAAGATGCCACCGAAAAGCAGTGCGGCGCTACGGGTCAAGCGGGATAATAGGCAATCCACGCTCCACATGTAGGAAGAGCGGCTCTCCCGCAGTACCAAGGGAGAGTGGACCCGTCTGCTAGTCAACGCGTGGTTGGGCAGACGCCATGGCACCTCACGCAAGTGATGAGCCGCCATGGAGTGTTCAACAAGTACCTGCACCGGATGGGCATAGTAGGAAGCCCGCGGTGCTCCTACTGTGCTGCAGGAGGGCGAGATGTGATACCTGGCACACCCTGTTCAAGAACGGCATTCGACCACGAGAGGGAAGAAGCGGCGGCCGCCTTTCATAACGCGGGCGTTGAGCCGCTTACACCGGAGAACCTGGTCCCGACCATACTGGAGAGAAGAGCGGAATGGAATCAGGCAGCTGTCTTTGTTAAGAAGACGTTGGGCCGCAAGATGGACCTGGAGTGGCAGAGACAAAGGCAGCGGACACAGCACCCTATTCCGGCACTCGCCATCCCACCAACGTCGACGACAACGACGACGAGGAAGACGATCCGGCGCAACTCGTCAGTGAAGTAGAAGAAGAGTAAGATACCGTGGATTTGCCGCCGTGAAGAGGCGAAAGGGGAAATGGGGTAGCAGAAGCTAACTCAAAGCGACCCCTCCTATTCTGACGCAGGCCCATTCGGGGTGTTTCCGGAATAGGGGGCGGGGTATCCCGGGGCCAATTTGGCAAGCGTGCATCGCCATATGTGTACGCCCCTCTATTAGCGAATACTGTTGAAATAAAACTTTCCCCACTTAGTTGCAGACATCTTAACTATGTTCAAAATGTTCGCGACCTCAATTTCAACAACATTATCGACTTAAGAACATCATGTTCCTAGGTACAACAGGTCAATGGCGCTGACGTTTATAAATCTGAGATGAAATTTTCAAAGTTGATATCGTAGGTACTTTTCTGTAAAAGTGGTAAAAATTTTTCGAGAAAAATCCAATTTTCACTTTGTTTGAGATTTATTAGTTTTGTACAATTTCTTCATATGGAGCGGTGCTCCTCGCTCCATGGGTTTGGCGCCAATGCAATAGGTCCATTTTCATGACATTTAATGATGTGGACGGCCAACATTCGAGCAGATTCCTTCGATTGTCATGCTGAATTACTTACCTCAGGTCTTCCTTTTTGCAGGATTCACTTTGTTGAAATGGGGGAACTTTAGCCGGCAATTACACAAAACTTGCATAATGTGATAAAGCACTTAAAGCATTGATAACAGAATTTCTTTTTTCGATTTAGAACACACTGCTGTACTTGTTTTTCGTAGAACTCTCTCAGCATGAAACCCTGTTTTTAGTCCGGTAGGAGAGCTAGTATTGCCGGAATTACTAAGTGTTCCAAGGTACATTGTGTTATAGGTACATGAGTCTCCCCTAGAATAACTTATATAGCACCCCGAAAAGTTCGGGTGATTTTTCAACTCATTTATACTGCTCATTACGCGTTCTCTATGCTCTAACAGACAAACGCGGAAAATGAAAAATTTCATCTGTACGGGCAAACACTATATTTTTAGTTTTTTCGTCTACGACTTAAAACTAAGCAAGTACACGGTGATTGTTAAATAAGGAAATCGGCTTTAAGCTGCGCGGCTATTATGCTCGAAGTGCCCAGAAACCCAATATTTCTAGGGCACTACAAACATGAGTATAATCATCCGCCATTTTGATTCACAGCGTGCCCGTGGATGCTGAATCCGACTACGCGGAGCGCCCGCGTAGTCAATTTGGCATCGACGGGCGCAATGTGAATCAAAATGGCGGATGATTATACCCATGTTTACAGTGCTCTAAATATTTCAGAAGCACGTAAGAAAAAATTTTTTAAAGACCCCGGAATAGGGTATATCTGCCCAACGTATGGCGGTTTGAAAGCGTATTATTAGCCAGTGTTTGGCGCCCCAACGTTCAGGGAGATACTGCATACTGCTGCCCATACCGTGCCGGTAAGGTTGCCTATCAGTCGCCTACTTGTCTCCACGATCGCACAACCGCGCAGCTTGAAACCGGTTTCCTTATTTAACAATCACCCTGTATAGGAGATAAATGAAGGACCTTCGATCAGTGTACACGATTTTCTACCAACACCAGTACTGCAGTACACAAGACACCAACATCAAGTTACATAGTTCTCTACCAGTGTAAAAGGATCTCAGTCTAGGGGGAGGGGGGATTAGTGATCGCTACAGTACATATCCCGTCATCTTAGTGCTGTAATTAACCCTTAAATGCTACTCTTAGTGAAATCCACTAAAATCGTGATAGGAAACCTTACCGGCAAGGTATGTGCAGCAGTATCTCCCTAAACGTTGGGGCGCCAAACACTCGCTAATGATACGCTTTCAAACCGCCATATGTTGGACAAATTTACCCAATTCAGGGATCCTCAAAAAATTTTTTCTTAATATTGGGTTTCTTGGCATTTTGGGCATAATAATCAAAATACGTAATTCAGTTTCGCACGACTTTTTATGTTGTAAAGAGGTTAGTTTTGACCAGCAGTCTCCCACGATATTATAGTTTCTATCAAAATTAATTAAATATTAAAATCCAGGGGTTCCCAATTAAAAAAAAAATTAATTAATACTTTTTAAAATTTTTTATCGGCCGGTTGCACATCCTAACAACTGAGAAATAACAACGAACATGTTATATCCTAAAAGAAAATAAAGAAATACTAAGCATTGGGCACCTAGTGACGATTTGGAGAGAATTTGTTAACATACCGTCCACTCCATGCTTAATAATACCATTTTAGTGTATTTCACTGAGAGTGGCATTTACGTAACATTGCAGTAATGCGCTGAAATACATTCTGAAATGCTTTTTTGCCAGTGTGATGGGAGGTTCTAACCCCTTCTCTCCTACGTCGGCGATCTTCTCTGCTGTAACACTGCTATGAAAATCCCCTGTCACCGATCCTATTAGCGCGGCACCTGATATATTAATAAGATGAAAAACTTAAAACAGCGTCTGATTAGCACCGTGTAAAAGAACCTGCGAAAACTAACGTGGTTACTGATAGTAAAAAAATAAGTCTTTACTACGTACATACAACGCATGTACTATCATCTCGACTATTTTACAGGTATAGCTTCACCTTTTGTCCCTGTATCGCATACCAGAGGCTCGCCTGTTTCTCATTACAATTTATTCAAGTACCTCTACCTGCCCGCTCGCTAAATCCATTAATACTCTATCTAAAGAGTAAAATATGTTCTATGAAGGGGCAAGACCAGTGGTATCTTACCTGAAAACACGCAAGGGATGAACCGATATAGACAAAGAGTGAATGGGCACGTATTAGAATGTAGAACCGACCGACCTTTAAAGGAATTTGGTCGGGGCACCACCTGTTCAAGAAGAATGAACACAACACGTATACAACAATCCGATGTTTCCTTCGCGCCCAGGTGAGTATACAAACATAAACCAGTTAAACAAATTAGTTAAATAGCGGAACCGAATTGATTAGGAGGTTCATCCTGGAAAAATACGAATGGTCTATCTTTCATTGACCAACTAAAACTAAGATTTGAATATTCACAGCTCATTCGCACTGATTTTACGGGTACTATGTAAGTGGATTACTTAGAATTATTTAGTAGGTGCATTTAAAAACATCTAAGTACGAGTAAACAATTTGCAAAGTTCTGAATTTCATGATAAATTGGATAAATGAGTTCATACCTCGCGAAATGGATTTCAAATACAGTGCATATATTATATGTAGCCATCAAAGAAACAGACATAAGTTTTTGAGTATGCAGAATGTATTGGAATGAAAAACTTGAATTTATAATACAGCAACTAGTGTCACACCTGTCACACATACTCTATGGTTTAATGATTGACTGAAATTGACCTACACAGAGTCCGAAGCGAACCCGCTTCTGAATTAAGGTTATTGCCTCTGGGTTCCAACTGAAACTCCCTTGTTTACGGATAACCTACACGAACACGGACACTGAAGTATGAACTTGAAGAACAAGGTAAAATTTCGGTCCCTTATTTCGGATTTGCTCCAACTATTTAACGAGTGAGTAACGAACATATGCGTAAATAGGAAATCTTGAAGACTTAGTCTCCCCCCCCCCCCCAAAAAAAAAACAACAACAAAAAACTGAAAGTATATGGCTGCCATCAAGTTGGTCGACTACAAAGTGGTTGACTTACATACTGGTTGTATCAAAAGGATCAATTGCAATTTAATCAACACGACAAATTGGTCGACGGTATGTAGGCATGAAAAATAAAAATCTCCAAAACTTGATCTTCATGTTCAAAAAATTTGAAGTCACGAAAACATCATAATTTATTTACAAGACGAGACAACATCTTTGAAATTGTGTCAAAATGTAGAAGAAATATTTTTGGTCAAAATCTATAAAATGTACCAGAACGAACCAAGACATGACAAAACATTTGTATCACAAAAAGTACCATATCCTATACCAAGAATACTCAAAATGTGCCAGAACAAACCAAAATTGTTGAAATCATCAGACATTGTACCATAAATGCTGAAATGTGCCAGCTCTGGTACAGATGCACTACATCAGGCAACTTAGACTCTACTGCATGTTCACTTCACCAAACAGTCACTACTGCGGGCATCTGATAAATCATATGTTTCAGACTGTGACAAACAGCAACAAAAACCTTTTACAAAATCGAGACATAATCGAAGGTAATAACTGATTACAGCTCCTAAAATCTTGTCGACCAATTTGTCATGCCAATCATAAATTGCAGTCGATCATTTCGATGTGACCAGAATGTAAGTCGACCACCTTGCAGGCGACCAAATTGACGAAAATCAAGTATACAAGTGAAATAATTTTGTTCTGCATTACTTTGATACCTGTCAGACACTCATGAGCCCCTACACAAGGTTGGCTGTTTGTGCTTAGGGTGAAGCGCTAAATTTAGAAGAAATGCGCCGGGGGCGAATGATTTAGATGTGATCTCTCCCGTTGAGGAAATTTTTTTCCAAGAATCTCAGTGACTGTTTTTCCCTTTCCTGCTCTTCTCTTTTCTTTCTCTCGTTTCCTCTTTTCTTACTTCTACTTCTCCCAGAGCTCACCGCTTCTAGCCAAACACCCCTGGTTGTGTTAACTTCTGATGTAACTATATCCAGTTCTGGATACGCACGATCAATAACAATCAAAAACGATCATACCAGACCATAAATGATTAAACCTCACCACGTATCATCAAAATGGATCGAAAACGACGAAAGTTGGTAAAAAATGATCGCAAATTGGACAAAACTGATTCAAGAGGATGAAAACAAACCAAGCCAATACTAACCAAAAGTGGTGAAACACTAAAAGTTAATAAATTGGGCCAAATATAATTCAATTTGACAAAAAGTTTCCTCAGTTGACCAAATCCACCTAAATTTAATCAAAACAAAAGACGATTAGAAATGACCAAGAACAATAAAAATAAACCCAACAAAAATCAATAAAATTGGGTCGCAATCTACCAACCGTTCAAAAATTCACATTTGACAAGAAATAATCATGAGTATGACCTAACATTCGAATGAATCAAAAATCTCCTGAACCACAGTTGAAATGAAAATCAGCTCTGTCGTTCCCCGAGAGTAATGCAAAATTCGATGTTGGCATGCTAACTCAGTATTGATATCAAATTCTACGAGTATATTAAATTTGACCACAATGTCGTGCCGGAATTTTTTTTGTTGACCTCCGTTTCAAGACGGCAAAATCTGGCCAAATCTTTCCAAATTTGTTCAGAAGCGACTGAATTAGACCAACATTGACTCCGGCTCGTAACACTGGGGGAGGGGGAGGAGTGAACATATAAATGTATAAAAATTGGTTTTCATGATTTCTGGATGTGCCGAATTCATTTTTGAAGTTATTTTTTGCCAGCTCCAAATTCAAAAGAGTAGGTTAACTATATCAAAATTAGTGTTTGTAGAATTAGGTATTTCATTTTTGAGGTTGTTTTGGTTCTAATAACCCTCATCCGTATTGTTTCACAGGGAGCTGAAATTGTGAAATATTTAAATTAACATGTTTGCGTCAAATACACAATGTATTCAAAAAGTTCCGTGACTAATTTTGTATAAAATGTACAACTGGCGCTATCTGTTAGCCGACGCTGGAACTATGCAATATCATCCTTAGCTACACAAAATTGAAATGTCAGTGCTGTAACTTCATGTAGGGACTGATTGTGTTCCTGTGAAGCGATGTGTTTTCGTTACTTCGTCACAATGGAGCAGGCGTGCGTCCACAAATTTTGTTTCAAAACAGGAAAAAGTGGTTCGGAAACATTCGAATTGTTAGAAACCGCGTATGGGGATGATTGTTAAAGCCAAAGCAAAGTTTTCCAGTTTTGGCCTCTAGAATGAGTGGCGATGAGTTATTATACAGGGTGTCTACCAAACACAATTTTGTGAAATTCATGATTTTTTCGAGACCTTTCCATGATTTTTTCCATGGACACGCAGTACTCATGCGAGGGGTCCTAAATTGCAAAAATAAAAGCTAGTTTTGACGTTTCAGTGATACTTGTTCAATTTCTTCATCTGCTAATATTTCAACGTTCAGAACACGTTATTTGTCACGGATCATTTTTCGAAGACAAATCAACAGTTAGTACGCTGTGCTGATGTCTATTCTCCATTTTTAAATGTTAATCAAATCTGCTATCGTGATGTACTAGAAGTACTTCGAAACTTCTTAAAGTGAGTGTATGGTGTGGAGTTATTGGTAAGTACCTCACATACAAACGAAATTTTTCCCTTACCGGGAAAAACATTAAATCATGGATATGTCATTCTTTCATAATCAGGGCCGTATACAAGGGGGAGGGTAGGGGTCTGACCCCACTTGGGTACGGCCGTGTGCTTAAAAATTCAGGAAAATGCGGATCTCAGAAACATTAGAAACCCCATATGTTAGGTCAACCCCCTCCCCTAGCCATATTCCTGGATACGGCACTGTTCATAATTTTGAAATTCCGTAACACATCTATCTTCTAGCACCACTACCCGCTCTTCGGGTGGGACTACTTGGAATGGAGAATGAAAACTGAGAACAAATATTTGTAAATGTGGATAGAAGTAAGCATGTATAACCGAAAATGTCTATCAAACTTATTTTCATGGTAACACTGATCACAATGTTGAAGCGCCCGCCTTGTAATGAAAATATACCTCGTCTTACTGCGCAACCAATTACCTGACCGAAACGTGTTGCATGTTTTCGTATCGCATTTTCGTTTCACAAATTTCAGAACGACCCCCAGCCTAAATACATATCCATGTCAATAATGATTTTTGGGAAAAAGCAAATTAAATATACAATTGAGGTCCACTTTTCAAAACTTTACAGGAGAATGAAATAACGCGACTCATGTGTATACCATAAATGTGCCACCAGTGACACTTAGGTTGCCTAGTAGAACACCTACCTGAATATTTGTAGATCGACAGTTTAGGAATGTGTGTACATCTATTTCTTCCATCAGATAACGGTTTAGAAAAAACTGGACGTAGGCTGTTTTGGAACATCGCTCCTCAATTCAGTTCGTGACTTTTTCATGACTTTTACGAGTTTCATCATTGGTAGGCACCCTATTATAATCAATATGAAAGATGTGAGAGTGATATACACGTATGGACGAAGTTCATATAATATTGTTTTTTGATCTCAAATTCTCGAATACCACTTCAGACTTCAATAGTCCATCCTCAAAGATGTTATATTGTAAGTTAAAAATCAGTCACATAACCAAAATACCAAACGTAAGAAGTTACTTTGATTGATTACAAATGATAAGTAATCGATAATCACTTTGGTAGACTATCCTCAAAGGTTATGTAGGATGTAATGTAAACATCGATGACATAACCAAAACAGCAAAAGTAGAAAAGACGTCACCTCAACTTCACCGCGCTTAAACGAGTAAAAACAACTTTTTCCCTCGATTGATTCGCCTCCGGGAAAGCGTCAAACCCTATGCCGGAGCCCGGAGGAGACACACATCGTGAATGTTACATTTCTGTTAGGCGTTACCAAAATATCTCTATAGGTAAAGTTGTCAGTTTTATATGCTTAGATATTTTACAAAGTATTTAGCAGAGTGCAGAGGTCCACGGAGATCATGACACTTTCATGTGTATAAGTATACAAGACCTCGTAGCTACGGTTGCTAAAGTCGCCAAGACGTGAAAGTTATTCGTATAGTCATAATTATTTAAAAGAAGATGCGAGACCTCCTTCTTACAATTATGTATTATCCGCCTTCGGAGTGGTAAGCCTTTCAGACGGTTCATCATTCGCAATTTAGGTGTTACGTTACAATAGAAAGAGTAACAGGTTATTAGAATAGACGCACGATTTTTGGGAAAAAGCAAATTAAATATACAATTGAGGAGCGATATTCCAAAATGGCCCCTGTCCACTTTTCAAAACTTTACAGGAGAATGAAATAACGCGACTCATGTGTATACCATAAATGTGCCACCAGTGACACTTAGGTTGCCTAGTAGAACACCTACCTGAATATTTGTAGATCGACAGTTTAGGAATGTGTGTACATCTATTTCTTCCATCAGATAACGGTTTAGAAAAAACTGGACGTAGGCTGTTTTGGAACATCGCTCCTCAATTCAGTTCGTGACTTTTTCATGACTTTTACGAGTTTCATCATTGGTAGGCACCCTATTATAATCAATATGAAAGATGTGAGAGTGATATACACGTATGGACGAAGTTCATATAATATTGTTTTTTGATCTCAAATTCTCGAATACCACTTCAGACTTCAATAGTCCATCCTCAAAGATGTTATATTGTAAGTTAAAAATCAGTCACATAACCAAAATACCAAACGTAAGAAGTTACTTTGATTGATTACAAATGATAAGTAATCGATAATCACTTTGGTAGACTATCCTCAAAGGTTATGTAGGATGTAATGTAAACATCGGTGACATAACCAAAACAGCAAAAGTAGAAAAGACGTCACCTCAACTTCGCCGCGCTTAAACGAGTAAAAACAACTTTTTCCCTCGATTGATTCGCCTCCGGGAAAGCGTCAAACCCTATGCCGGAGCCCGGAGGAGACACACATCGTGAATGTTACATTTCTGTTAGGCGTTACCAAAATATCTCTATAGGTAAAGTTGTCAGTTTTATATGCTTAGATATTTTACAAAGTATTTAGCAGAGTGCAGAGGTCCACGGAGATCATGACACTTTCATGTGTATAAGTATACAAGACCTCGTAGCTACGGTTGCTAAAGTCGCCAAGACGTGAAAGTTATTCGTATAGTCATAATTATTTAAAAGAAGATGCGAGACCTCCTTCTTACAATTATGTATTATCCGCCTTCGGAGTGGTAAGCCTTTCAGACGGTTCATCATTCGCAATTTAGGTGTTACGTTACAATAGAAAGAGTAACAGGTTATTAGAATAGACGCACGTTTGGGGCGTCGAACATATAGGCACGTCAAGTTGACTGTCGTGTACGATCTCAAATAGGTAACCTTACATGGTAACAGCTGAACACGTCAGAAAGTTTCCACGTTCGTTCATGTTCGATAGGTTGTACAAGTATCAACTTTTGCCACAATCTCCTTCAAGTAGAAAGCTTTCACTGAAAGAGTAAATGCATAATTGGTAGCGACCTAGTGAGACAAATCACAAAGTCTGGATAGGGACATCAGGAAGACTCATGAAGCAGCGAGAAGAAACGTTTTCTGGACAAAGAAATAAACAAATGAAGTTTTATAAAGCAACGAAATGTTGACCAAACTAAGGCGATGCAATGTGATAAGTTAATCTTCGAAGCATTATAAATCTCGTGCGAAAATGCGCAACACGTTTAATCGCCAACCAGTTCGAGAAGAAAACACCATTCCCGGGTGCTGCTACAGACATAGACAGGTATCGGTACATCGTTCCAGCAGACAAGCCGTCATAACATCCATTAATATTTATGATGGCCTGATTCTTACATATTTTCCGAGTACGACTCGCATAGCGTTAGAAGTCACATTTAATTGTTAATTCGTATTGGTACATTTATCTACCTATATACACTTTTTTTTTCGACATTGTAATACACGGTAACAAGCATTACAGGCAATCGTTCTTAATTGGTAGCCGAGACCCGAGAGTAATTTAAAAGTCCATTTAAAATCTCGAACATGTTAACTCATGCTGGCCGTCACCCATTTTTGTAGTAAAATGCTGTTCTTCAAACAGGATTGTGATACGACTGGGGCGTAATAAAACGCCACGCACTGAAGTGAGTCAGATAAAATCAAATGATCGATTATGATTTCAGGACCACAAACTAACCGAAGTTAGGTTAACTAAGCTCAGCCATTATCTGTATTTTTTTTTTAATAAATAGAGTCATTATTATCCGGGTAAACGTTTAGGTAGGCACTAGCTTTTGGGTACTGGTATAAATACACGGATTTCTAACAGCGATCTTAGAGTGGGACCAAAAGTTGCGTCGTTTTGAATCGAAGAGTTAGTTCGCAGTTGAGTCGCAGCGTTAGACTAAAACAATTTCTAGATAATAAATGATTCAAGAAGCAAGCACGGCGAGAGAAATGCCTTGCCAGTGGCTTTATGTATGGGAACCGTCAGGGTGGCCAGACATACTCTTTATGAGTAATGGAAAAAGAGAACTCTCTTTTTTACTCCAAAACTCCAATTTATATTCTTTTTATCATTAGCACGTGATTATTGCGATTTTGCCATTGATCTCACACTCGACTTCAAAATGAAAAAGAAAAATGATTTTAGAATAAATTTTGATGGTGCAGATTTGTGACATTCCTCCTGATCGTTGAAAATATTCCAATGGATCTTTTACAATGTTTTACTGGCAACATTGATTGTAAGCAGGCGTCGATTCGGACCGCGCAGCGTTAGTGTCGCAGCAACTAAAATAGCGTTACGTCGTGAGTACGTGACTCCTATGAAGGATGATCGAATACACAGTGGTATATGGCAGTTTTCCATATTTTTTTGGAATATCTTAAAAACAAGGCTAAATAACGATAAAATGAAGAGAATAAATTTTGTATATGTAAAATTTCCTTTCATATGACTCCTATATTAGCAAAATCTAGGCAATTTTATTTTTCCATTAGACCATCTATGAATGCACCTTCCTGTATCAGTGATTCTTCAATCAACACGAGCGAACCTATAATCTGCAGGGTCCCAATAAAAAGCAGTCTTTTTATTTCATTTATTTATGTTCATTTTCCTTTTTCCTCCCCATCTTTTCTCGAAACATGTGACTTGCCCATATGTGAGTGTTATACCGTGGCTCATCATCCTTGTTAGTGCCCGTTCAGGGGGTGATTCAAAATTTAAGGTCCTGTGAGACCATTGTGATTGAATCGGGATATCCAAAAGAGATCGCCCCGAGGAGTTTAGAAGCTCCAGTTCTTAATTCGAGATTAGTCAAATCTAAATTTTGAAATTGAATTTTTCTTTGGGAGAGGGGACTCCCTTGTGAATGTTATTTCGAATTCCCATTTGGCGGGTCAAATACTTTTTGGACATTTTGTGATTCTTTCAAATCGGCGCAGAGCATGCTGCGCTCCATATTTTTTGGCGCGCTCATTTTTTAGACGCTATGTCCGCTGGACGACGACATTCTCATGTCGGCACAGTCCACAAAGCAAACATGAAAATGCTCTCCCGTGGTTGCAGACTCATCTGCAAGACGATGGGAATTTGACCGGTAATCAATGCAGAGCGTAGTGCTCGCAGGCTGGTACAAGGAACGTGATGCTCGCAAGGGAATACAGGCTGATACAAGGAGTGTGTGGTACTCGCAGGCGAATGAAGCGTTGAGTCAGTCTGTTAGTCAGTCAGTAGTTTTTTATCACTATTTATATTATTTTTATTATTCGTAACGCTCTTTTCTCGTCACGCTCCAAAATAACGCTTTTTTCCATTGTGTGCCAAAGTAAAGACATAAAAATGTCAAAATGAATTTGCATGGAAATGATAATTTCTTTTCGTTACTCCTCAGATGTAACATTTTTCCCGTTTGTGTTATACCCATGGCTGGAATGTGCCAAAGTAAAGACAAGAAAATGCCAAAATAAATTTTCATGGAAATGATCATTTCATTCCTCCGCGTAAAAGTGTAAAGACATAAAATTGTCAAAAAAACAACAGAAGACTCCAGTGAAGTAATAAATATAAACAACCAACCACAGGCAATAATACACACAAAATCTGTTACGATGAAAGCACTCACGAACAAAACTTCGGAATATCAATAGGAAATCCGCAAAAGAGAAAATAGAACTCAACATGCTTTCAAAAGCAGTGAAGTTTAAACTAAGAGAGGGTAACACAAAATGCAAAAACGGTTCATCAGAAAAACACTGAACGGAAATAAAAACCTCAAAAAAAAAACAATGAAACTCAAACTACGTCTAGGAACACAATGGTCTACATACTTTGAGGGTCCGAGAGAAAGAAAATACATGCTACAGAAGAAATCAATCAAATAATAACAAACCGTCAGAGGCGGATCCAAATGATCATTTTGGGGAGGGAAATGGCAGACGGAAAAGCGTGCGAAAATCATTTTACTGCCTCCTCTCCCACAGATTTCCCCTTCTTCAACAGATTTCCCCCTTCCTCCAAAGATTTTTTTTCCTTTTTGGTTGGTGGGGATCCCTCTCCCCTCGTGGATCCGCGCCTGAACTGTTACAGAAAAATATACGAAGACTTGAATAATTCGCATCCAGAAGACCCAACAGGTACTGGATCAGAAATTCAACCCATGTTTCTAGAAAGTGAGATAGAGACTATAATCAATAAACTAAAACAAAAGAAAGGTCCAGGTCACGATCAGTGGTGGCAACTTCAGTACTGCCCTGAGGCTCGGGCAACACACCAAAAAATTTCGAAAAATACCTCAAAAATCCAAGTTTATTTGAATATTTGGATTTAAATGTGGGTTGGTCAAAATTTTTGAAATTAAATTCGCACAGTCCAAAAAATTTGTTTTTTTTTTCTCGCATAAATTGACCAGCATAATTTAGCATCTCAGTTTAAAACAGTCGGGCAACACATGAAGAAAATCAATAAGTTGCCACCACTGGTCACGATAATATCACAAACGAATATATAAGACTGGGGTGAGGGGCACAACTTAATAACACACCTAACTATCCTATTTAACAAAATCTTAGTCACAGTAGAAATACCAAACGAATGGAACATTCAGACAGGCATCATGATCCTATACAAAAAAGGCAACAGACACAAAATAGAAAATTATCGCCCAATTACTCTAGATCCCACAATAGCCAACATTTTATCCAAATTAATTGATCAAAGACTACAGACAGGTCAAGCAGGTATTAAAAAATCATACTTCACAATTGATCACCTGTAAACAGTTAATCAAACTGTAGAAAGAGAGCACTTAACGGAGTGTATATGGCGATGCAAGCATACCAAACTGGCTCGCCAGACACCGCACCCCTGACCCCGGAAACTACCGTTTCGAGTAGCGTATCAGTTATTAGAGAGACGCATTGAGGCTGGCCCAAGCCCTCTTTCGCCTCTCTGCTTCGGATTTGCGCTGCTCTGCCAAGGCCACTTGTAGAAAGAGGTATTGAATATCAAAAACCGTACGCATAGTTCTGACAGATTTACCATAAAACATCCGACTCCCTAAAGCACGATTTCATTATTAAGGCTCCCGAAAATCAAGAAGTTCCCATTAGCCTTTCGAAGGCAATAAATAATTTATACTCGGGGCTAAAAGCAAGAATAAATACAGAAAGAATGGGGGGGGGGGATATTTCGGAATATAAAAATGGCTAAAACAACTCTATGTATATGCGCATTCGAAGAAATATTCAGAAACTTGGAAGGTAAAAGTAAAGGTGTAAACATCAACGAGAAAAGATTAACAAACTTACGATTCGCAGACATTTGACTGCAAACTCTGGACAAGAACTCAACGCCGGTTTTACGATACGGGCTAACTGAGCTGCAGCCCAGAGCGGCAAAATTTTGGGGTGGCAAAAATTGTGGCCCAAAAAATAGTGAACTCGGTAGCAGGGGGATGTAAAAAAAATAAGGCGACAAAAATACTGCAGCCTAGAGCGGCAAAGTACTGAAACTTGGCCCTGCAAGAGCTCAAAGAAATGCTGACAATTGAACAACGAAAGTAGAACAGCAGGCTTGACTATTAATATCAAAAATACTATTAATAATGGAAAACAAAATACTAAACCTACCCCCAAAAAATGAAATAACTACAGGCAAACAAACCATAGAATCATTCGAAACTGTAACCTATCTAGGACAACTAACCTTTAATAATAGTAGAACAAAAAAAATCGAGATAATCAACAGAATAACCAAAGCATAATATGGGACAAATATTGGTTGCTTCGCAATATCTTCAAAAGACCTTTTACTAACCACCAAAAATCATTGTTTAAAATATGTGCATCATCCCTACACTATGCTATGGGTTCTAAACCTGGACGCTGGAAAAAAAAAAAAAAAAAACTTTCTAAAAATCACCTAAAATTTAATGAAAAGATCAAAACTTAGACTAAAACTAATACATAAAATCAATTTGAACAAAATTCATAACAAACTACCTCTTACTGGAAATACTGAAAATATGTAAGGCGACAAAAAAAGAATTGGGAAGCGCATGTAAGTAGAATGAAGATGACCAATGGACATGTAGGATCACCTTTCGGCAAATCCCCCATCTTAACAGAAAACCTGGTAAGCAATCCACGAAATGATTTGACGACTTTAATCAATTTCTAGGCGGAAACAACTTCCAAAAAGTAGCACAGAACCGGAAAGAATGGGAGTGCCTTAGGGAAACCTATTTGCTCATTATCAAGATGTCTACAAGAACTGAAAAATACAAATTCCTGACTTTTTCCAAACTTTTTTTTTCTCTTCTTTAAACCGTCACAGTAGTATAATTTATGTTTATACTACTAGACGTTATGATTAAAATGAACTGAAATTTGAAGTTGATATTATTCAGTGCACAGTTTTTATTTGTAGAATACGACTCTAGAGGGAGTGCTGAAGTAAAATTAAACAACGAAAGAAATTTTCCGTGAGTTCATTCTTTGTTTTTTTCCAAACTTCTGAAAAATATTGTTGAATTTCCTGACTATTTACAAACTTCCTGGCCTACTTTTTAAATTCCTGACTTTTTCCAAACTTTCCAAATTTTCCAAACCTGTAGACACCTTGATTATGGACCAGGGTGGCGAGGGCTATGCTCTGGCCTGAAAAAATCTAATATTGTTGATTCTAATGAGGCGTAAGATTATACTCAAATAAAGGTATTTTGATTTTTCGAGTTTGATGTTAAGCAACTGGTTTTCCCGTCTTTTGACTTACTCTGTCACTTGCTATTCAATCCTGTTCTCCGAAAAAATAGTTCGAGAAAAGTAATTCCCGATTTTCATTTCTGCTTTGCAACACATTGTCGAACATTTTTAATTTGACCTGCTGCAGGTGCATGTCTTCCTTTGCACCCCTTGGTACATGCACAGAGAATACACGGCAACAGATGAGATAGCGTGGAAAGTGACAGCGAGTAAATCGATGTAAGCCTGCTATGGCTCGTCGGGCCTTAACATGAAGAAAGTTGAGCTCGAGGATCAAAAATCGGAAGTCGCCGATGACCAGCCCCGATTTCGTAATGTTTCAATATTATGGTGCAACAGATTTCAGAAATGAATGTAGCACTCCTCACAAACTAGCTATCGACATTCTCAGTTTGAACCTCCTGTCACCCAGATGCCAAAATTTTGAAATAAAGTTGTCATCAGAAATGAATTCAATACATCCTGACGTCAATAAAACGACATCCATATGGGATCATTCCATACCAATTCGCACAGCCACTGGAATCGACTTTTCCAATGTCGACCAAACTTGCATGGACAGTTCTAGTCCATCTCACAAGTAGTATGCCTGAAGACCCCCGTTTTGAAAAATTTCGCTTCGTTCTTGAGTAACCGATATTTTTGAAAAATGTCGGCTCTCTAAATCTATAACAGAATTTTCGCTGTATCTCGAGGCTACGAAGACGAAGATACACTAAATCATATTTAAAAAATTTACATACATCAATTTTTTTTTGAAATTTTTTGAGAATTTTGTAATTTACATATTATTAATAATTCAAAATAACACATAGACTTATTTGAATTTTTGGCAGATTATAGTCCGAGATCCTGCGACTTCTAACATCACACTATCCTAGCCAGATCATTATCATCTGCATTTATCAATTTCAGGTGAGCTGTGAGTTCCTTTGTATTACAGTTTTCGTCATAAGCGTAGCGTCAAAGGGCTAGAGGGTCCGACCTCAATGTGTATTTTTTTTCCTTGGAAAATATGGCGAATGCATGAAACAAAAAAAATGTCGACTGGGCATTCCGAATCCTTTAGTTTATGCTACGCTTGTAGTTCCCTCTCATACTATTCTTGATAGAAGCAGGGGTGCAAGCAGCCCCGGAGAGAGGAAAAGAGGGCCTGAGGGAATTTCCACGGGCCCCTCCTCTCCTTCCAGTTCAATTTGTTCTTTTGTTAGATGGGAAAAAATTATAAGCTACGGGATAAGAGGTTTCTTTCATGGTGTAAGGAGTGATTGCTGATTTCATGCTCAGTATGATTGAAATTCAGGCCTTTTAAAAATATCGGGCCCCCTTGAAAGTCCGGGCCCGGGTCTCCCTCTCGACAGGGTTGGGTGCAAGAGCTTAAGTGTTCCATGACGAAGTTAGTAAACGCATCAAGAGCGCCATCAAGTCGCATTGTCTTGTTACGGGTGATTTTGGACGGCATAACCTTGCACGTGACAAAACAATCATTTTTGCGTACAAATAATCTGGCCGCTCTTTTATTAGGAAAAACTCATTAAACTCGCTTCTCTACGGTGTTCGGTGTATATGCGTTATGTGATTATGTAGAGGTCGTATTTACTCTTTTCCACCTGCTCGCGATGGCCGCATCGCGCCATTCAAATCCATCTTCGTAAACCAAACGAGACCTTCAAAACCAACAAGGTCACTTTTATAGTAAAGACTCTGTAACGTGCGAATTGATGTGCTCATACACGATTCTGGGTATCCGACATTTTCAGGTTAGGACAGTTTAGCGCGTTTTCGGTTGAATGAATTGTAAGTTAGAGATCGGATTTCTCAGCACTAAGAAACTGATAATTCGGCGCGCTGAAAGTAGTACTTTCGGCACTGTTCGGCATAAACACAAAAATGACCCACAAATTCAAAAAAAGAATTCGAAAAAAGAGAGGGAAATGTTCCTTTTATTCGGGGGGTCGAGGTGCAAACAAGACAAGATCCAAATTTCACGAAATGGAGTTAAGCACGATACTGGATAGAGCATTGCAAGTCGAATCGAATGGTGTGAACAGATTTTTGCGAAATTTATTTCTTCAGTGTAAAAAAGGTCTTCAAAATACATGGTTGGAGGAAAAGTGACATGTTCCAATAGATCGTGTGAGTTTTCGGGATTAGGGTTTCGGTAAAACGCTAAAACCCTACACACGGGAGAGTATAATGAGTCGCCATCTTACGGCACCCCGTGCCCGTGGATGCCGAATCCGACTATGCGGAGCGTACCGCGTAGTCAACTCGGCATCGACGGGCGCGGTGTGAGCCAAAATTGCGGCCCATTATACGTACTTGGGTATGTAGGGCTCTAGTTTCGGTGATCGCATTTTAGGCAGGCTGCTTGCTGTAATCGAAGTTGCATTTTGTCTAAAAGGTTCTCAATTTACGTTGTTGTAATGATAACAGAATTATTTGGTCGTTGATTGGATGAATTTTTCATTATTATTTCGTCAAGTATTTTTTTTGGAATTTCATTTTAATTTTGGCCCAAAAGGAGAGATAATGGTTTATAGCAATGCAATATCGACTTCAGTAAGTGTTATAGTCAGTAATACCCCGCACTTTTACAAGAATAATACGAAAAAAAAAATCGCTTTGGAGTCAAAACTGACCGGTTCCAACACATATTATGATCCTAAACCCCTCAGGGGGCGGATTATAAAAATAATTTTTTGGACCACGTTTCAAATCTATGAGGGATGACTTGGAGAAATTTTCACCTCATAATCAGATAGATGTTTTTTAGGAATCAGTTTTCTGTGTTTTCTAAAAAATAAGGGTTTTGGAACTTGTCTTATTTGCACCGGGACCCCTCATTTATTTTAGGCATCCAAGAATTTAGCATTATGGTACACTATGACGTGACTTTCTAAATTTTGCCAGTACATTCACGCAAACCATGGACGAAACTATAGGGGGTGTAGGGGTTGAAACAGCCCCCTCCAATAATTAGGCAGTTGACAAATTTTGAAACTGTTCATTTGAATTTTTCATTGTTTGAGCATATTTGTTCGTTTTTAATTAAAAATACTTGAATGTAAAAATCGGGAAATTTTTAATTTAAAAAAAATTGTTTGTCGGTGAATTTTTAGTTAAAAAAAAAAGGTGTCAGCAAATTTTTCTTTTCCACCCCTCCCCCCCCCCCGAAAGTCAAATTTCGTCTCTGACGCAAACTTTTGAAAAAAGCGCAACCGTCATACGAACATTTCTAGTTTTTCCTTTCCATTTGGTTTGAAATGGCATTTTCGATTCTTTTCGGCTTTTTTGACTATTGCTGGCATTTAAGCCATTTTTGGCATTTTTCGGCAAAATAACATTTTCTTCTCCAGTCCCCTCATCATCAGCATTCTCCTATCGTCAAGCAAAACGAAGTTATAAATGCCAAGGAATCCGGTCTTTAATTATAACTTGGGGTTCTGTGGGTTAGGTGCCACAGCGAGATAGATGCCTCACTTTCTACTATAGCGCTTCTAGCGTATAGTTCGAAAAACTGAGTTATATATTTTTTCATGAATAATGTACTCATCACACATTTAGATTATCATCTACAGAAGTGAGCAGGCCTAGAAGTTATATGGTGGTTCAAAATTTTTATCAGTCGAAAAATTTACCAAAATAATTTGAATGAGAATTTGCTTATGGTAGTTTGGATACGAATTACGATTCTGGTAAGCACATTTATACCACCTATAAACAGGTTCCCCTTTTCTATGTGTGCTACCTTGGTGTGATAAGGGGGCTGAAGCAAAATTAAAGGCAGCTAGGAGAAGGAAAACTCCGACAGATAAACCCTACTGAAAGCAAGGGGAAACTACATCAGTATTCTTCCCCGGAGATACGTCTCCACCACCACAATTATGATGGCAATTCACCCTGTAAATAATAATTCCAGATGTAAAAAGTCTTCCATTCGGATGTCCGAGCGGGAACTACCTAGTGAGAAATAATCAGAATTGAGAATAGGGAATTAGAATGTAATGAAGTAAACACATTCAAAAACTTAAAGAAAGATATGAAAACATCAAAATTAGGTATAATAGGAATTGGTGAAGTGTGAAAAAATATATCAACATTTCCCAATACAAGTTTGTACTAAGTGAAATTTATTTTATGAAAATTATGTTCAACCACTCTCCATGATCTTCAATTCTTTTCGGTGTGGTAACCACAACTGTCATATTGCACTTCCTTCCCATTAGTATGCACCACAGTTCGGGGAATACGGCCAAAATATTACCAAACTCGAATTTAGCGACCTTTGGAACCAATTATTGGATACCCATATTCAACTTTACAAAATACTAGAACCCTAGCCCCCCTCATTGCATGGGCTTGAATTTCAAATACAGGGTAAATAGGTGAAAGGAGGGAGGTGAATAAACCCCAAAAACGATATAACTCTATAAAATGGTGAAGTAGCTGAAGAAGATTATTATTACCTATCTTCATAAGGTCGGTGCATCTGTGTTAAAAAAAAGTAATACTTGTTAATAGGGATATCTTGAACTCCATTTTGAGCAGTTCTAATCCAGATATAAGAAAATTGCTAATTACTAAGGCTAGGATTTTTATGTAAATGCATATTTGTTCTCATAATACTAGATAGCACATATCCACATTATCTTTGCGAATCATGAAATTCTGAATCCGTATGCAAAAGTTTATAGCGTATAATTTTTCCATATTTAGGCCATAAATGCATAAAAAGGCATATTTTCGCTGAAAAATAGCCAAATACCGCATATTTGAGGTTGTTAACGCACATTTTCTCAAAAAATGGCCAAAAATCACTTCTATTGACAAAATTTTTACAATTTTAACGATTTTCTAAAAAAAAAAACACAAGTAACAGGGTGTTTGCTCTTTGCCGTAAGCTGCTGGAAGAAGGTCGGCTGAAGACTAGAAAATTAGAGACAAAAAAAATCTATCGGTAGTCACGTTTAAGGTCTTTTTTTTTCCTACATAAAAGCTTATTCAAGGCTTTAAACTGCGAAGCTGCAAACTGCAATTGCAACTATTTGGAAATGAAAAAATTCTTTGCGTTTTTGATGATTTAATCTTTAATGAAATAAACGTTAAAACAAATGGATCTTATTGTAGTGCTTTGAAAACCCTACATTTCGATACCCATCCATGAGGGTGCGGTTTTATAGCGCATATTTTTGTATATTTTGACATTTTAAAGCGTATATTTATTGCGCATATTTTCGGTTTTTTAGCGCATAAGAATCCTAGCCCTACCAATGACCTTTTTTATGGGAAATTTAATGTAAAATCTATTGCAAATAAACAAACAGTAGCTTCAGAGGGCAAGTTTCACGGGAAATTGCGAAAAATGTGAAAGTTTTCCGATATAATTTGTACTAAAATTGATTTTATGAACACTCTATTGAACCGATTCCGACTATTTCTTCTCTGTGGTAATCGCAACTGCCCTCTACTATTACCTACTGGTACGATTTTTCTGTTTATCCCCAATCGTGAGAATAAAAAAATTTCAAAGACAGAAAATTTTTCAAAATTTAACCATAACTCAGCCCTTTCAGAAGTAAGAGCATGCAAACGTATCTACATATTGTCGAGGTAGGTTGCTTACTTACTAGGTGAAAGGGAGGTCACTGCAAAAGAGACACCCGGTATTAGGAGTATAAAATGTTTAAAATATCCTTCAAAAACAATTACTTTGTAAAATTTTTAAACGTACGAATAGGAATAAATTCCTTTGACTGAAAGGTGCAAGAAGCATTTACTGCTAATTAAAATTTAGCATCTTGGAAAAGCAAGTTTTCTGGTATCAATAATTTTGCACTAAGTGAAATTTATTTTATGAAAACCATGTTCAACTACTTTTCATGATCTTTAATTTTTCTCTGTGGTTACCCTAACTGTCCTCTACTATTAACCTACTAGTACTGGGTAAAAAATTTTGAAGATAGAAAACTTTTCAAAATTTAACCACAACTAAGCCCCTTCAAAAGTAAGAGTGTGCAAACATATCTACTTATTGTCGAGGTAAGTTGCCTACTTACCAGATGGAAGGGGATCGTTGCAAAACAAACACCCTTTATGTAGTTACATACGTTATACTAGAAGCAATACCACCTAACCTCAAAAGGTGGATTTTACAGGAGAAGCAAAAACCAGATACAGACTGCCCTATAGAGGTGCGGGTTACGCGTTTTCAAAAAAAAGGTTATAATGGTAAACTTGTGGCATATGGGACCTTTTCCATCCGATCTGCCGTTTCACAGTTTATCAGAAACGTTCAACACCTAAAAATCGCTACTTTCAGGGTTAGGTGATACTGCTTCTAGTACAACGATATATGTTATTTTGATTAATTAACATGTTTTTTCCACTAAATAGTATCTTGTTTTGGTGTGGCATCTATCCCACCGAGGATGTGGCAACTATCCCACAAAAAAGGTAGAGTTAGTTTTTGAATTTTAGAAAATTTCCCAATTATTCTTTTGAAAAGAGGCCCGCAGCAAAGATCTAGCAGAAGGTTCAGCCTTTAATATGAACTAAAGACCAAAAATTTTCACCCAACGTATCTCCCCCTATCCACGAAAGAAAGTGTAGCAACTATACCACAACCACCCTACAGATAGACATGGCATACTGCGCAATGAATACTCGTCGATGAAGAAACAGCGTAAGACTTGAATATACACACTTTGGTGGCGGAGCATTTCAAACGCAGACTATATCGAAGCGAAACAGAAAATACCATCATTAATCTTCGTACATAGTCTTGTAACTGAAACTAGAATCTAGAAATGAACTTTAGATTTTCTCGTACTCGTTTTAAACTCAATCAGTTCCGAGGTTAACTACATTCTTGTAGCGGCCCCCTGATGGCTGAAAAGTCAATGAATCTGCATCGCGATTTACTCCCGGAGGAGCAGAGGCGAATGTATTATACCTACGTACCTACAAATACCTAACTGGCATCGTATGTATTGTATTTCCGTATTTACGCGCCTTGGAACGCGTGTGTCGTAATTATCGAATAAATTGCCTCTGGAAAGGGAGATAGCAGACGCAGAACAAGACAGAAGAGCGGAGTTCCAAGTACAGAATCATTTTTTGATTCGCTGTGAAGGTATATATACTTCTGTAATGGTTGCCTCTCTGATGAAACCTGCCCGAGCATAATCTTCAGTATGTTTGGCGGGTTATTTTTGTATTTTCAAACAAACTCGTATTAAACTGATAATGTACTATGCACGCACATATGGTGTGCATTCCCGATGCAATGAATTAGCGAACCGGATTTCGTATTTTGACTTTCAAAGGAATATGCACGCGTTACCTTGCGACTGCAGCATTCGATCTGCTGATGAGAAAGAAGCCCATTAACTTTTGCCAATAATCAAAAGCATATGCAGAAGCGGCTTCGACGTCGGCGAGGCTTTATGCCAGAAATCAGATACGAGGCATTTTTTGTAGCCCGAAAAGATTACAAGCGGGGAAGTGGAGCTCACCACCCCCGCCCCTTGGCATGAAAATTTTCGAAATCTGTTGCATGAATACTACAATGGACCAAAAGTTTACAGTTTCTGAAATGTTTCGCTTTCAGAGGCTAGATTTGTACATTTTGGTCTAAAAACCCACCAACTATTTTTTTTCATTTTACTTTTTGAAATCGAACAGTTTTGAGGCGTTCAGGGTGACCATTCTTATTTGGAAATGATTTTCCTTGACTTTTTCAGGTTTTCCAGACCAATTTTTCCAGTTTTCCAGACCCTTCAAATACAAATTACACATGCAAGGGGGGGGGGGGATGGGTCAAATTTTTTCGAACATCGTAAGCGGCGAATATCGTCAATCACTTCACAAACTTTTTTTTTGCTACCGTGTAGTTATGAGTTATGAAGCTGTGGCAGAAGGGGTGTAAAACTTTAATGATGGAAATGAAAACACGCTATATGGGGTGCAGCGTGGTGCGATGTCAATTAACGACTTCATAGATTTTTTTTTCGTGTGACTTAATGCCGACCGTGAATGGGGAGGGGGGTGGAAGGATGAAATTCCAAAATTGGTTTATACGTTTTCGAGGTCGCTGCATTCGATTTTAGGGGTGATTTTTGGATCCTGTTCTTCCAGGCGCGACCAATGAGGTAGCAAGAGTGTAGGACAAGCAACGGTTGACTCGGAATTCACCCTTTCTAATTAAAGCCACCGAATAGGGTAAAAATACAGTTTTATTTATTCAGAGTGTTGCTAATGAAAAAAAAAAAAATTCGTACAAATTTCTCCACTGAAAAAGTACAGGAGCTTAAATTTGGTCCAGATTAAGAATCGGAAGCGATATTCGAAATCAGCGACACGAAACCACCCCTACTTCGATACTTCGTGCAATTTTCCGCCGGAGAAGCTGAATTTGTATTCTGACAGTGCTCTGAAAGGGATCGGATAAAAATCTGACGCGATATTCGAAATCAGCGACTCAGAGCTTGGTTGGCTATCCTACCCAAAAAATTGACTTTAGAATCTTGTAAAGAATTTGAAACTCGAGGAAAACTAGAGTAACCGGAATTAGCCTTTCCCTCGTGGAGCCTGAATGGTTTAGGGGGAGGGAAAATAACGATTAAAATGAATTTTGGAACCCAGGTGAAGAAGCTGCAGCATATACCTATCTAATGACGAATGCTATGAAAGTAAAAAGGTGGTTAGGATCTGGAAAATTATGGCATCAAGGGAGGGGAAGAGGCTTCAATTTACGAGTAAGAGTATCGACAGATACAATACCAGGTTATACATTTTTTGAAAACAATGGACTCTGTCGTAACGCGAAAATAATTATTATGCGGTCTTTAGATTTTTTCAAATTTTCTGGATTAGTTACTCTTCTCCTAAGAACCCGAAAGTCCCTTTCATTCACCCTTATCTACATTTGCGAAGGAGAGGGGAGCCGAAGAAAAACCCGATGGCAGGATGTTCCAGAAGGTGAATTCATTGGTTTTCAAATTTTCGTTTCATCACGACTTTCTCAAAAAATTTTTTACACTAGAGAGAGGAGCTAGACTGAATATTTTTTCATTTTCGTGTCTTTTCGCGCCGATTTTCAGATTCTCGCGAACAGGATGAGATGAAAACACGAAACAGCTGATATTGGGAGAAGTGTATATGGATTGGTTCGAGTTTCGTCATACTCACTGATTGGACAGACTGCATAATCACAGGCAACCACTAGGAGCACAAGACTAAACAGTTTCACCATACGGTACTACTATCGACTATGACTACAGGACCACAAGACACAAGTCTCATTTAGGGTACTCCACTAATGATGGCATAACAGCCGAACGCGCTCTGGAATACAGAAGAATGAAAAAGTGAATTGGCACACCCTACACATGGAATATTTATCTCAGTTCCCGCAATATTCTTTTTAAAGCCCCCATTCGCAGTTAAAAGGGGAGGGAGGGGGTTAAGTGACTGAAAAATTACAATTTGGAGCCCAATCTGGATTCTTAGCCCTATTACACAGTTCCACACAAAAAATCAGCTATTTCTAAATAAAATGAGCGTCGTCTTTTGAATTTAAACTTTCAGCTGGACGATTAGTTAACATTTTAGAGGGGAGGTAGGGGGTTAAGTGACTGGAAATTTCCAATTTAGAGACGGATCTGAAATCCTAGCCCTATTACGCAGTTTCACACTAAAAATCAGCAATTTCTATAGACAATGAGTGTAGCAATTGGAATTCAAAGGTTCAGATGAATAATTAGTTCGCAGTAGGGAAAGGTAGGAGGGGGTTAGGTGACCGGGAATTTTCAATTGGGAAACGAATCTAGATTCCTAGCCCTATTACGCTGTTCCACACAAAAATTCAGCAATTTCTACAGATAATGAGCGAAGGAATTGGAATTCAAAGTTTCAGCTGAATGACTAGTTTGCAGTTCAGAGTGGAGAAAGGGCGGCAAGTGACCCAAAATTTTAAATTTGGAAACGGATCTGGAATCTCAGCCATATTACGCAGTTCCATACAAAAAAACAGCAATTTCTAGAGATAATGGGCATAGCAATTGGAATTCATATTTTCAGCTGAATGATTAGTTCGCAGTTTAGAAGGTAGGGAGGGGGTTAAGTGACCGGACATTTTCAATTTGGAAACGGATATGAATTCCTTGCCCTATTATGCAGTTCCACACAAAAAAAAGCAATTTCTACAGATAATGAGTGTAGTAATTGGAATTCAAAGTTTCAGCTGAATGATTAGTTCGCAGTTCAGAGTGGAGGGAGGGGGTTAAGTGACCAGAAATTTTCAATTTGGAAACGGATATGGATTCCTAGCCCTATTACGCAGTTCCACACAAAAAAATAGCAATTTCTAGAGTTAATGAGCGTAGCAATTAGAATGCAAAGTTTCAGCTAATGAATTAGTTCGCAGTTTAGAGGGGACGGAGGGGGTTAAGTGACCGGAAATTTTCAAGTTGGAAACGGATCTGGATTCCTAGCCCTATTACGCAGTTCCACACAAAGAAACAGCAATTTCTACCAATAATGAGCGTAGCAATTGGAATTCAAAGTTTCAGCTGAATGATTAGTTCGCAGTTCAGAGTTGAGGGAGGGGTTAAGTGACCAAAAATTTTCAATTTTCCAGAATCTTTTTCCGCAAATACCAAGATCTCAAAAATCAAAATCCCGAATCATTTTCCTCGAAAATTTTCTCCCGGAATACCGAAATCCCGAATCCTTTTACCCGAAGACTAAGTCCCCAAATGGACAAAAACCTGGACATCGTCTGCCCGAACAAAGAACACTCGTACAGACAAAATACCGGGGAAAATTTCAACATTTTACATGCTTTTACAACTGGGTATACCTTGAGCAAAACCGTAACAAAAAATGACTGACTGACTCAACACTTCATTCGCCTGCGAGTACCATACTCCTGGGCTGGTATTCCTACTACAAAGTGCGCGACGTACGATCGTACTTATGGGAGTCCGTGCGTACCTCATCGCACTTTGTTAGTGGAATACTTGCCCTGGTATCAACCTGTATTCCCTTGCGAGCATCACGTTCCTTGTACCAGCCTGCGAGCACTACGCTCTGCTGGTGTACCATCTTGCATACGAGCCTGCAACCACGGCGGGCCTCTAACACTCTTCCGGACTCAAGACTATTTTAGGCCTGTTGAAGTATTTTTTAAAGACGTTTTGAATTTGCTGGATACTCCTGGCGACCTTCAGAACTTCTTTCAGACTCGCTAAGATATTTCTTTTTGAAGTTGTTACCTGTCTAAGACTTAGACACGTTTCAGACTTTTTGAGACTCATCAGACGAGTGTACAACTCTCTGAGATAACTTAGGGATTTTCAAAACTCGTTTAAGACTTTTCACTTTTCACGACTTTTTCTAAGACCCTTGTAAACAGGTCTTGTAGCACTGCTAAGACTCTTCCGGACTCGCAGGGCTTCATGAGATTATTGCGGACTTCCAATTCTACCGGACATGACCCTCGATCTCTCTGATATTTACAAAATTGGCCTGAAAAGGTTGCATGGACGTACCGATGGGAGGGTGGAGGGACAAAGTTACACCCCCCCCCCGCTGGAATTTGTTACTCAGTAGTTGGGAAAATTCAACAAGTTGAAAGATTTTTTTTTGCTTTGATACTTGGAAATTAAGTTGTGAAGTTGGAAAAACCCAACAAGTCAAAAGTTTTTTTTTTTTTTGCTTCGATACTCGGGAATTCTGAGTTGAGTCAGTTGGGCCTTTCACAATTTTTACCTCCCCCCCCCCCCACGAAAAACTCTTCGGTACGTCCCTGAAGGGTTGAGGCTGTTCTAGGAGATTTATTCTCGTATAGAAAATGAGGTAAGGAGTCGAGTATTAAGACATTCGTGAACAGGTACTAGAAGAACTACGAAGAATAATATGAGTCCAAATTTGGACACTATGCACTTGACACTTTTTGCTTTATCTTCAATTACTTTCGGCATTTCACTTGTAACGTAAAATAGAAACTATAAAATCAATAACGCTGTCGGACGTATACACTTGGGCAAATCTAATTAGTTCAAATTAAACGAGGGGTAAGTAATCGCATTTGCAGAAGTAAATCCACGTGAACAGTATAAGCGTAGCCGTGTTAATTTTTTTCGTAAATGAAATAGATAAGAAAATTATTTTTATGTTCAAGAAAATGAATACACTTCCAATAAAACTTATTTTACATATTATTGTTTTTTCCGTCTCACTCGAGTCAGTGGTATGTATATTGGTCATAAAAACGTTTTACATTAGTTATGCCCTCGTAAATATAAATATAGCAAAGTATATGACTCGGGCGAACATCTTTCTCATTTTTATTATTATTATTAATTTTTTTGTAAACTTATATTGAACAATTACTGATCGTAAGTGACTTGTATAATTGTAGCTCCTGGCATCACGAGAACACCATGCCGTAAATATAGTTAGTTGGAGTACTTAGTTCGAAGTAGATCGAGTATGAGGATGGACGGGTTTGCTGTTTGCTAATATGACTGAAACTACGTATGATCCATTGACCACATAATGCATATATGTTGGCAGTCCGTAGCATGCAACTTTCACACATGTGTAAAACGAATGCCTCACAAAAAGGATCTGCTACTCATCATTATTAAGATCTCTTTCAGAAGGACTCTCAAAAGGGGGCTACATGTCAAAATCACGTACTCAGAGTGTCTAACAAATTTGAAAATTAAAAATATTAGACTTCTGTTGGACTCCTTTCGGGCTCTTTATATGCGCAAAAATTGAGTTTGCGAGACACATACCTAGTGATCGAAGTTGAGTTTTCAACAACACTACATTATTATTCCTCATTTTTCAATTTTTATTGAACCTATATTGAAATTATTGAGCTTCTATTGGACTTATTGGACCATTTTCAAATATTGGACTTTTATATTGGACTTATTGGCTCGATAGATACCCTGGTGTTACAGCAGAGAGTGACCATCCGTGGATCGCCGTTTTCCCCTAATAAATGTTGGAAGCAGTCTGTACATGATTATGGTAGTAGTTAAGAGGTATCCCAACATCAGCACTTCGAACACTTACAAAACGAGAACATTTGGCAGTTTTTTTTTCTTTCTTCAATCGAATTGAGACAGTTTCATTGAAATGTCTGTCAATGAGCAACTAGTAACATCCAGGTTTCTGATTACTGTGTGCATAGTACCCCCAGCACGCCTTGAAAATTACAACAGGATTCCACTGACAAGATGAACTACTCCATTGTCTAAATGCAAACATTCGCAACAAGTTTTGAATGAATTTCAATCACAATTATGTATATTGGTTTACCAATTACAGTAACACCTCATTAAATCGAACCTCGTTAGTTTGAAAACCTCTGTTGCACGAAGTAAAACGCTTGTCCCTTGGGGAAACCTCTAACATTCGAAAAAAATACATTGTTTTTGACACCTCACTAATACGAAGAAATAACACATGAAAACCCCTCTAAAATTCGAACGTTTTGATATTAAAACCTCACCAATGTGAAGTTTGCATGAAAAACCCTCTAAAATTCGAACGTTTTCCTATTAAAACCTCGCCTATTTGAAGTTTGCACGAGGAAACGAAAATTTTATAGTCTTTTATGAACATGTTTAGACACAATTTGAAGCATGATACTATTCAAGTGTTACATGAAATTGAAAAATGTGTTGATCACGCGTTTTTCGAATGTATTAAATAAACCAAAATAATTGATTTATTAAAAAATATAAGCTGTACTGAATTACGTATACATTATACTGTATAAATAGAAAACATCTCGATAAAACGATTTTTTTTTTCTATTCACCTCGGATATTCGAACTCTCTAATTCAAAACTCTCCTTAAATCAAAAATTTTTCCATTCCCCGTCAGTTTCGTATTAGCGAGGTTTTACTGTACTAGAGACGATAAAATGGCGGATATAGAATCATCACATTTTTCATTTTTAAAGAACATAAGTATATGAGTCACTCACTTCCCCTAATGAAGACAACCTTAATGTACAAGAACATCTGATGTTAAATATAAGTCGAGACGTGATATTATATGTATTATGTTCCAATTTTAACTACACCAATTTCTCCTAAGTAACCGCCTTGAGCGAGGTGTTGATGAATCTTTATTAAAAATAAGAAAGTTCTAGTTAAGCATATTCTAAGAACATTGATGATTTTTGTTGTTGTAGGTAGGTGTAACAACCAGCACTGAGTATTATAAAGTTACAAGTGAAGTGTTTTTTGACATAACAATAGATGGAGAGGAAGAGGGTCGAATTGTAATCGGCCTATTTGGAGAAGATGTACCAAAGACGGTAAAAAATTTTTTGACCATTGCGACAACTGGAATCAACGGCTCTACGTACGCCGGTACAAAATTTCATCGAGTTATTCCCAGATTTGTAATCCAAGGTTTGTGTATCTTCGAATATATTCAACCTAATTTATTGCTTCATTAATTACGGTCCATTAGTATACGCAGTCTTTATTTATGAAAAAAAACTGACCGAATAGGGCATACTTGTAACAAAAGTTGATATTCTCGTCCCTAAGAGAATATCTAATGCTAAGTAAGCGTATAACCTACTCGTATTCTACCTTTTACACTTACTCAACATAATGTGCCCGCTCCGAATGACGAGAACCAAGTTATATTATACTAAAGTGTCGTCATCGTGACAGTCCCCTCAGTCGGATAGTCGTGTTTTTGCAAATGGGTCGATTTTTTTTTCCCATTGCATGTGGTGGACATACCGATCAGGGATAGAAGATGATAGTAATACGTTGACAACACTGATGACTTTTGTTGTTTGATACTCAGGATCAGAAATTTCGAAAAATTAGAACGAATGATATTCTTTCCTAAATTTCAGTCACTGAAAACAATAATACAGAAGATAATTTTTGATACCTCCCTATACTAGAATTCCATTCATTTGCTTCCAATACCAAGTATTAATTTATTAGAAACAGGAAGTCTATTCTTCTCATTCATTCATTAGGCACCTCTGCCTAGTGTACCCGATTAAGTAAATTAGTCTCCGGTTGTTTAATTCTTGCGCATGGTCAATTTTCGAACAATCAGAATACAAACTAACAGCAAAATTTTGAAATGACAAAAAAATTAATATGATGTGTTTCTATCAGTTCAATTTAGTCCTGCCTAAAAATTTACCCTTTCTTCAGAGACCCGTGTAATTTGAGTAAATTTGACGAATTGGATGAAAATTATACCCACATTCAGTTTTCTGTGAGGTCCATTGTCGTGGCGTTCTGAAATTTCAGGACTGCGGCAAATTCAACATGAGTTAATTCCTGTTACTGGTATCTAGTACGTCTTACTATAGGTAGGTTTAGAATTCAGTACCGGTTCAGAACTCATTACAATGACCACAGCTCCTTATTTTGTTTAATTTGTTCTATAGGTAGTCGTAGACCTGTTTTTTTTTAAAATTTTTTTTTTTTTGTCGATTACCCTGCTAATTACTGTACCGAAATTGAAGGGCTGCTGTTGATCCAATTGTACTAATACGCATCGTTTACAGGATGCATACGAATGACTCCAGAAAAATAATACACGTTAACCATAAGAAAATGTTTCCAGAAAATAAAAAAATAAAAAAGATAGAATAGTAACGTTTGGTGATGATTACATTATAAAACAATTTGAGATTTTATAAAAAAAAACAGTGACATGAGAATATACGATTCTATACGTAGGTATTTTGAACTAGGAATTTAACGCCGATGTTAATTTTTTGATTATATGTAGTCCATCTTTTCCTGTCTCCTATTTTAAATGCGAATTTTAGTATCATCAAGATGATATAACTGATCAAACAACTACACGCATTCAGTATTGTTATCAGTATCAGTATAGCTATTCGTAGACAACAAAAATGTATAAAAAGCAGGGACGTACCAAAGAGTTTTTCTTGAAGGGGGGGGGGGGATGTAAAATTGTGAAAGTCCCAACTGACTCAACTCAAAATTCCCAAGTATCAATGCAAAAGAAGAAAAACCTTTTGACTTGTTGGGTTTTCCCAACTTCTCAACCAGGGTGTCTATTCATATTCGAAAATGATTTTCCCTGACTTTTCCAGGTTTTCCAGGCCAATTTTTCCACTTTTCCAGATCCTGCAAAGAGGGGGGTGGGGGAGAGGGTATCAAATTTTTTCGTACATCGTGAGCGGCGAATATCGTCAATCATTCCGCAAGCTTTTTTTTTATACTACCGTGTGCTTATGAAGCTGTGGCAGAGAGGGTGCAAGAATTTAATGATGGAAATGAAAAAACGCTCTTTGAGGTGCAGCGTGGTGCGATGTCAATTAACAACTTCATAGATTTTTTTCGTGTGACTTAATGGCGATCATGAAGGGGGAGGGGGAGGGGGTGAAAGAATAAAATTCGAAAATTAGTTTATAGGTTTTCGAGGTCGCTGCATTCGATTTTAGGGATAGTTTTTGGATCATGTCCCTCCTGGTGTGACCCATGAGTTGGCAAGAGCGTAAGGACAAGCAACGGTTGACTCGAAATTCATCCTTTCTAATTAAAGCCACCGAATAGGGTAAAAATACAGTCTTATTTATTCGAAGTGTTGCTAATAGACAATAATGTCGTAAAAATTTCTCAACTGAAAAAGTACAGGAGCTTAAATTTGGTCCAGATTAAGAATCGGAAGTGATATTCGAAATCAGCGACACGAAACCACCCCTACTTCGATACTTCGTGCAATTTTCCGCCGGAGAAGTTGAATTTGTATTCCGACAGTGCTCTGGAAGGGGTCGGATACAAATATCTGAGGCGATATTCGAAATCAGCGTCTCAGAGCTGGGTTTGCTATCCTGTCCAAAAAATTGACTTTAGAATCTCGTAAAGAATTTGGAACTTGAGACTTTTATTCACCCTGATCTACATTTGCGAAGGAGAGGGGAGCTGAAGAAAAACCCGATGGCAGGATGTTCCAGAAGGTAAATTCATTGGTTTTCAAAGTTTAGTTTCATTATGACTTTCTCAAAAAATTTTTTACACTGTGGAGAGGGACTAGACTGAAAAATGTTTCATTTTCGCGTCTTTTCGCGCCGATTTTCAGATTCTCGCGAACAGGATGCGATGAAAACACGAAACACGAAACAGCTGATATTGGGAGAAGTGCGGGATTGGTTCGCGTTTCGTCATATTTTTCGTGAAATGGTTCGTGAAAAGTCACGAAATACGAAATAGGTTAAGTGTATAGCCGCCTTAATAGAATGATGTATGTAGATGCGAAACGAATACCATGAAAACGATTTCATCACACCAACACACTCAGTACTACTGCGATAAGAGAGGGGGTTGTATTACCCACGTCCTTTTCCTGTGAAAGAAGAAAGATAAGAAAAAGGAAAAATTTTTTAAATAAGAAATAGGGTAAAATCTGTTTGAAATACTACAAAAAAAAACCTTCTAACTTGTTGGATTTTCCAACTCGCCTGCCTGAAATAGTACATTTTCCCAACTGATGAGTGAAAAATTCCTACAGGGGCGGGGTTGCCTCAATGCCCCACCTATCGGTACGTCCCTGATAAAAAGTGAAGAATTTGATACAATTTTAATTTTGAACATGGTAAATGAGAAATTCTCAAGAAAAATGGTTAACGCCATCGTATTCAGCATTCAAAATATAGCTAAAATCATACTCATATATCTAATCTCACTCCGTTTTTTATGCTGTTGTGTAGTGTTATCAATAGGCACAAATTTTTTTCTTGAGGTGTACTTTAATTTTCCATAATTATCAGAGTAAAAGATATACTTAATTATGAACCAAGGTACAAACATGACCCCCCTCCCCCATCCACAAGAACTACTGCTAGTGCTCCTGGCGAACCATTTCCGAAACTATCACTTAAACACTGCAATAACATTGTTCTGTTCAGTTTTCGGAAGTTCCATTTTTTTAACGCTGGGCAAAGTTATTTGTTTTTCACTATGTTATGAACTCACATTGTTGAAATTTGCTAAATTTGAAGTGAATGTATTTAAAAATTATTTAATGCGAAAAAATTGGAGAAAATCAAAGTAGCAATACAAACTTTACTTTTTAAAAATACGTACCTACAGTATTTCAAAAATATTTACGTTTTTTAAGGTGGTTCATATTTATACCTCGGTCCATATTAGTATCTCAACCTTCAATTTCACAAAAATAGCGGTAGTGGGAAACTTACTAAAGTAAAAAAATGTTCTTGATCCATAAAACTAGACTCGATGCCTATCGCCTTTTTGACACATTGCTCATTAAAATCGGATAATTTTGAATCGAGTTACTGAGAAAAAAGTTGGGCCAATCTATTCATTAATATGATGGAATAATTTTACAGGTGGTGATATTGTGAACAACGACGGTACAGGGTCAATTAGCATCTATGGAGACCACTTCCCCGATGAGAATTTCAATATTAATCATACTGCCCCAGGTTTCGTCAGCATGGCGAATTTCGGTAAAATTTTGCAAAATTTCATTACGTGAAATAAATATACTGGACAAAACATGAAATTACTTTATTTCTGGCTTTATATTTTGTCATTATCATAATTACCTTCATAATGATCACATTGTTTCATTGTATTGGAAGTGCCTACACTTATGGGCAATCGCCACCGTGTTACACACGTGCCTTTAGCTGGCATTGTAATAAGTCAGGTGCATTCTATTCACGAAATTATCACTCATCTACTAACTCTACCTTGGGCCAAGTACAATCTATATAAGTGTATTTCATACATTTATTATGATCATTATGCAAAGTTAACAGCAGCATGCTCAAATATTTTGTAGGGAAAGATTCGAACGGCTGCCAATTTTTCATCACAACCCTAGAAACACCCTCACTGAATGGTCGATACGTGGTATTTGGCAAGGTAAATATTATAAAATTCGTGGATCTCTTAAATTATTGATGAGCAATTTTTTTATAGTAACTTCACTGTTCTACGAAATCAAACTTGGATTAATACTACTCTTCAATGTCTGCAAAAGATGATCTGGATTATTCTTTCATGCCTACAGTTGTATTGCAGATTCTTAATAAACTTCTATGAAAATAAGATCTTGTGTTACAAGAAATCAGGATTGCTCAGTTTCTCCAATTTCAAAAATGTATAAAAAGTGAATCTAACATTTTCGACCAATAATGGCGCTTTGTACAGATCACTATCCTTATTTTTCAGGTTGTTGACGGACAACATTTGGTGCACAAAATTGAGCACACGAAAAGAAATTACTACAATGAACGACCACTGAAAGATATTGTCATTGCTGCTTGCGGACAGTTGCCATTACGTAAGCCGTACTACGTTTCTAGTCATCCATACACGTAAGTTTGTATGTAATAATAATTATGACCTATATTCTAAGTCCCAATCATCAGCATGAACTTTTCCCATTTACCGAATTTCTCTACAGAATTAACATAATAGAATAACTAAGAAGTTACGGTTTGGGCAGGGTTGGCAGGTAAAATACATTTTACATGCTTATTTTACATGTAAAAAGGTCATGCAAAATAAATCAAAATAGTTAAAAAAAAATTAAAGTTCAATTTTTCAATATTACAAGTATTAAAACTTGCACACAACTGGAACTACAGTCAAAAATGGTCGTCTCCTTTATTATTCAGTTTTATAATTTATACTTTTTAAATTCACTATGGGTAACTCATAGGAAAGTAGAGTGTTTTATACTGAATCACAAAAGACAAGAAAATAAAAAGAAAAAAAAATAAAAAGAAAAAAAAGATTCAACAATGCAGGCCAAAACAAATTTATTTTAACATTTTTCGTAAAACTTCTTAAAATTTAAACATAGAATTAAAAATTTTCAAAGAACAAAAACTAACGAAAAATGATTATTAAATCTTATAAATTCCATAAAAAAAAAATCAAGTTATTTAAACTACTCCACTTGTATCTTACCGTCAGAATTTAATTAATGTCATCTCAAATTACCTATTTATTTCATAATTTCTTTTCAATTTTTCATTCTCATTTTTTATCATATCATTATCATCATCTATCAATCATCAATTCATTGTTTTTCTTTTTTCATTTTACATTATTTTACGTACATTGTACATGTACAATGCCAACCCTGGGTTTCAGTACTGACCACTCACTATCAGATGATGAGTTTTGTTTATGTGTCATTAAAAAGATTGAATTTATCATCATTAAAAAAAAAACAAAAAAAAAACTATAGAATAATGTGAAACATTGCCTATATATGTCACCCTGAAACTGTTCAATTTGATGTCAATGATTTCCTTTAAATTATCTTTTAGATTTTGGGCCTATGTCAAAGCAATTGCTCCACCGTTAAGTTTTTCGCTAGCAATCCTGGGAACGTTTCAGTGGATCATGAATCGATTAGACGCTGGTTGCAGATACGGCTGATATCCAGCTATTAGCATACCATCGACTTATTCTTCACATTGCAGTAATGATAACTTACTGTTTACTAGTGGAAATTTCTACTTTTCTATTTGTACATACAAATCTAAATTATCGAAAAGACTTTTCTGTACATTTACATTTCACTCGCTCTTATAATTATACGTATAATAATCTCAGAAGAGTTTCAGTAACTGCTTTTTAATCGTCAGATATCCAGCAAACGGGCTATAGAGCCCGAGGTACCTGGCCGGAAAGAGGGCGTTCAGAAATGAAAGTGAAAACAGGTGAAAAGGAAAAAGCGAGAAGAAAGGGGAAAAGAAAGAAAGGAGACACAAAAGAATAAGGCGGAGCTTTCTGAAATTGGTCCCGGGGCACATTTCTCCTAAATCCAGCACTGGAGATATCAAATAAGACACCGATTTGTAAAAATGTCCGCACCTCCAGCAAGTGGTGCAATTTATGTCAGGTAAATGGTTTCACCTGGCATGCCATCTGAGCATCGAAGGCATGAGAATGAGCGCGTTAGTATAGTCAAAGCACAAGGAGTACAGTCTGGAAGAACATCTTCTGTCTGAATGCAAGACCTCATAAATGAGTACAGCATATTTGCAGCGTTTCCATAAGACTGACCTCTCTCACTTTAAGAATGTCAAGATGTCAAAATATTGCTAGGATTATTTCTAAATTAACTTCATACATATCTTGACCTTTATATCCTGGATTATCGATTACTTTTAAAACTCGTTCAACCGAGATACCAGAGGGCAATACATATCTCAAAATGAAAGAAAGCTGATCGATGAGTGATACATCAGGGGTTGAATCAACAATTACAGAGTAGTACTTTGACGCTTTCACTTCGTCAATATTTTTTGCTAGGGTATTTCTCCCGCCACAATTTCAATAAATTCTTCGTGAATTGTTCTGGATACGTAATTTACAAGGCCACTGACCTTGTGACCATACTTTTAATGTGTTCTATAAAAGGATAAAGGATTGAATTTAGAAAGAAACTCCATCAACATTAAAAAATATTCGTTACGAGTACTGCCAAAATTTTTTTCTTAGCCTTTAAGCGGATGTCCGCGAGAAACCAAGGTTTCGATAGTGGCGACAATACATTTTAAAACTTGTCCCCAATACGAAATTTCTTTAAGTTGTGCCATCAAAATTCATGATCGATATTCTCGCAAGAACACTGTACCTCTTTCTCCCAATTTTAAAACATATTCTTATGGTCACGTGAATTTTCGTGTTTTTCTACCCAAATAGTGGATGCTCTTCCAACCATAACATCCATCTTTACGGGAAAATGAAGACTGGTCATAGCCACTAAAAAGTAAACAGGGCACAGAAAACAGATCCTTTGCACTCAGAGTAAATAACCCAGGGTCGATTCGAGTTCTTCACAATTCTGCATTTTTCGTGTGAATACCAGAAAGACACAATCTTATAGGCGTAGGCGTACTCGTGTTTAGAACGCGTAAAATCTGCATTCTTATTTTGGTCATAACCATATATACTGTGCAAAAGGTACTCACGAAAAGGTCATTCATTTTCCAGTGAACAGGATCCTTACTAAACACATTTCCGTTGTAACAAGGGAACGCATATCTTCTTCCCGCGAAGGTTTCATCAGTTTCACTTCCAGGCGGATGAACACATACGTTTGTTCCCAATTAGAGGTACCTAGGAGGAGAAATAAACGTAAATGTTCAAGTTCTAAAATATTTAGGAAAAAGGTCGGCTGAAAATTCGAATACTTGACGTATGTATCTGCTTTATGAGGCTGGGAGTAACACCAGTTTCACTTTCAGGTTGAACACATCCTAATTAGAAGTACGGAGAGAAATAAAGTAAATGTTGACGTTCTAAACTTTGTAGAAAGAGATTTAGCTGAAAATTTGGATACGTACCTTCTATTTCTAAGAATCTGTGCGCAGTAGAAGTGGACGGCTCGGGTATACAAGATTTCCGTTTAAAAAATTCATCGAGTTTTGGAACTTTGGCCAAAACTTTCTCCTCTCTTACGGACTTCTCTTTTGCTAACGGTTTGTATTTAGCTACGCTAAATCTCTTTCTTCCGTCCATTTTGAAGAACACACCACCATAATACATACAAAGAGCGTTTGTTAACAAGAAAATTATAACAAAAATCACAACTTTATCTCTTCGAGTTTAATAGCCAGCAATTTCTCTCTTAAACGTGCCGGCATATGTTCGCATCAGTTTCGCATGCCGTTCGTTGCTTACGAATCAGTGTTGTCAGATATAACAAAACAAAATTACAATTGAATTTTTGTCATTTATGACAAAACCTTAACCTTCTTTTGTTGAGTTGGGACCTTTCGTATTTCAGTTTCATAAATGACATGAGGAAAAAATAAATCCAATGATAAAACAGAATGACAAAAACAATGAAGTTATGACATTTCAAATTTCACCAACAACAAGAAGAAATGCTCGTCTGACAAAATGACAGAAAATCATTTTATCTAACAAGTGAAAACACTGTTAAGAATAGAATAATCATGAAAAATACTTGTTATTGTGGACGTGGACGATAAAATTTTCTTTTTCTGTTTTTCCCACAATGAAGAAAAAGAAAATAGGATTAAGAAAAATCTGACGCTCTGGCTTGGGTTCACAGTTTTCATTTCAGAGGGTAAAATTGACCTTAGGAACGAGTTCCATGATATTGAAATTGAAATACCTATAGAACCTCTCTCCTCTGCCTTACCGCGTGGTACCACAATTTTGAATTTAGAGTCAACCAGTACCAAAAATCGGTTCTGTGACTTCAATTCTCCCTAGCAATACAAAACCTTACAGGAAGTTGTGATAAAAAACAAACAAATAATGAAGAATAGAATCCAAATGTTTCTTGGCGCTCATCATGTCTTACACGTCGAGGATCCCAGATTGTAAATTTCCTCGGCATTGATCTGGAATTAATTGCCGAGGATCTCCGATGATAAGATATTTCCTCGGCGTTCACCGGGAATTAATGGCAGAGGATCTTTAAAATGGTAAATTTCATCAGCTTTCCTTGGTTTCCCAACTTCTCTCTAGCTTCCTTTTTGCGTTCGAAATTTATTTGTGATTACAGTATTAACTAAAATCGGAAGTACAGAAAGAGGAAATTCCTTAGAAGCATTTTCTACGAGTATTCAGAGGTGCTGGGTTTAGTTCATCCGACCTTTTTTTAATTGAGAGTTTAGTCTCACATGAATGGTCTAGTTTAGTCCCTTTCAAGGCCGAATTTAAGATTTCGTGGTCCTGGAAGATGTGGAGGCCCCAAAGTGTTCAAGACACCCTCACCTCCAAAAAGAGTTCAAAATTACGAGTAAAAATAATTCTAAGTACACATAAAGTATGAACAACATATATTTTTTGTAATAACGACACTTTCATGACTTTTGTGGAGGCCCGGGGCCCTGGGCCCCACCCTAAATTCGGCCCTGGTCCCTTTTCAGTTCCGAGTCTAGTCCGCCTACTGTACGCATATTCTGCACGGACACACCAGCGAGTTTAGTCCAAATCTATAGACGAGTTTAGTCCCCGTCGTCTCATCTATGTGAGCTGGTTCCCGTTCGTTATGAATGACTAGGCATGATTAATGAACTCATTAGCAAGAATGAAATCGAAAGGAGATGAATGCATAGGCAAAAGTGCAAATAGGGCTCAGAACTGGGGGGGGGGGCTATTATAAAACAACACCACTCCCTGCATCATTTTCTTTGATAATCTTCCAGAGTTTGGGGGGGGGGGCTAAGCCCCCCAAACCCCCACCTATTTGCGCCTATGTGCATAGGTACATTGAGAACTTGTATTTGTCCGCTGCAAGTCAAGCAAATAAAACGTAAATAATTATGTGCGTTATGCTCAGTGAGCAGTGGAAATAACTGAAAATTGTGGCGGGTATCAATTTTTTTCCATTAACGATTAGTCGGTGGTGTTCAGCAACGAGTCTGTGCTCATACAAGTTCGTGTATCTCGTATTTCAAAATTATTGTGTACGATAAAATTTGGAATGTTGTCTTGATCATGCGTTTCTCCCCATTCTCTTATGTATTTGAATGTGAGTACCCGTACTGTAAATGGGTGAGTATCATAATGTAATACATTTTGCTATGTACACGGTTTCTCACGTCTTTTTCTCCATTACGTTGTACTACGCCTGCAATCTTAAGGAACTGAACTTGAGACACTGACTGGGACAGAAGTTGGATTCGGCCCTCATTCCTGGACTAAACTCAGTTGCTCGGAGTCCTTCCTATTTGATGAAAGTGAAGTAGGAACAGTTTTACTTTTCGTCATAACATTTTACAGTTGCAAAATTCAAATGAGCTCCAGCTAGCAGGTGACAAAATTAAAGCCCTTTCATTGTCGAGCAAAATTTTTCAGCCAACTTCTTATCTGGGAAATCTGAAGTCCTCCTTTCGGAAAATTCGCTTTAGCAAATCTCTTGACACCACTGGGGTTTAAACTTGCACTAGAGTACGCTGTAAAATCCTTTGGGCGATCGAAAATGAATGAGTAATCATGTGTTCTTTCAAATAGAAAAACTATCTTCAGGAGGGTACAAAAAACGTGTAAAAATTATTCTACCAGTAGAACTGATTACAATTCAATTGTTTGGTGATGATGCAGTTAAATTTAGGAAAAATTTTCTTTGCAAGTGAATTTTTAATCGACTTAATGTTCATTGAAGTTTGCTACACGCTCACGGTAAATGATAGGTGATCACACACACCCACACATACATACATACAGGGCTGCCAACACTTGAAACTTCAAGTTTAAATCCCAACATTAGACATGTGAATGAGCAAGATTCGAATGAAATGTATTCGGACCATGTTGGCGATTCGAGATTTGAATCAAATAATATTTAACTCTGATCCGTAAACCGGATCAACTTAAAGGCAACTGCAGCGATAATGAATGAAAGGCGGGAAAAATTAGTGTAAAATATGATTTGCCGGATCGTTATTTGTATGTAATCCGAAATTCGAATCTTTTTAAAACTGATTCTCCACACATTCCTGCGCCAAAACATGATCGGAATAACACTGCAGACGATATTATTTAATTCGTATCGTTTTCACAGTCACACATTATTGATTTTTGTCTACCTGGGATCGTAAAATACAACGATTAAACTTACATTCGAGAAACTATACATACGATGTAAAAAAATTACATATTCGAACAAAAATTAATACAACAAAACTTATTCTAAATGACCAGACAAAGAATGGCCAACAATTTACTCGCTAATGTTTGATGTTTAATTTGCCCTCTCCGAACAACCACAAACAAAATCGGTCCAACAGTGCCGAACACACGAAGTCTGCTACCAGCGTAGCCAATAAAATGAATCGAAACTGGAAAAACACACGATATGATAAATTGTTGCCATCTAACTTATGACCAGTTATACAGGGGTAATTCTCAGAATTGGGGCATATTTCACTCACAATGAAAATCAGTTTTGGAAAGCATCTTTCTTGCATTTTTTTGGGCAGTTTGGTAATAGACATAACTCTGATATTATTTCTGGCCAACGGCTCAATTAATTCCGAAAAGGGCGGAGGCAGAGCGTTTCTGAAAATCTATAAACACTACGAAAGAATTTCCATCATAGTGGCAACCACAACATTAGAATTTCCATCGCAGTAGCATCTGTTGTGTGAATATTTCTTTGGCAGTGCTGTAGTGGAAAGATGATGATCCAGATAACCAATTTTCCTGTATAATGTGTGGAAAATCATGTACATGGTCTTCAGAAAGTCAACTGGCAAGGTAAGTGAGCTACAAGTACACTTAGGATATGGATGTATAAATATATACATTCCTACACGCAGTGGATATTTAGTTCCATGGTAGTGGTTAGAAATATTAACATTGCCACTACGAAAGAAAACCAAAGATGATCCACCACGTAAGAAAAATAGTAGATAAATTGAATTTAAGACTTCAAGTATACTACTTTTATGAGCAGTTTTTAATATTTCAACAATATACGTGATAATTTCAGTATAATCCTTCTTTTTTTTTCCAGGATTTAGCAGCATTTCAGCAAGATGTGATAAGCCACTAGGAAATACCTCAAAAATTGTAAATAAGTGCGTTATCAGATATTTTCATTGAACAACTAGATAGTAACAGATCCAAGATCTGAGATGCGCATAGTATCCTTTTTCGACCATCTAGTATATGGACTAGCGAAGCTGCGTATTTCGCACGCCAGAACCTGGGCGGATAAACGCAACAACACAACATATCTCAGCGGAATATTTGTATGTGTGCGCTCGCGTTGAATGTAGTGGTGTGTGCTTCTACTCAACGCCCGGGTTTCTTCGTATTTCCATTACACAGCGCTTACGGCGCTTTGCTAGTCCATATACTGGATGGTCGAAGGTATTCTTACTGCAGCACCACAGCGTTGCAGCCAGTTGGCAGCATTCGAGATTAAATATGTGAGCCAGAGAGCGCTACTGAAAAATAGCCACTACGATGGAGCCTCAAATACAGAACCTCCCTTTTACCTTAGCTTGTGGGCGCATGATATAATCTGAGTTGTTCTATTTGCTGTCAACTTGTATTCTCCCTCATACTAGTGAATTTCCACCTAGTTTTCCCCGAGGAAAACATTTCATTACATCATTTCAACAAACTTGAAATTTGAAAATATGAGCCATAACAACCACTACGACGGAATATTCTGAGGGTTTATTTGATTTTGTGGTGTGTCTAGGGGTGGGGGCAGATATGCCAACGTCAGGAAAGGTTGAGGAGATAATACTCCATACATCCACTAAAAAAACGATTGAAATTTTGAATATGTAGTCTCAAAAAGTTTGATGAACTGAAATATGCCCCAATTCTGAGAATTACCCATAGACTACCGAAAAACGAAAACTGGTGCTGTTTACTCACCTGGACATCGAATTCAACTATATCGAAACTTTTTGAGAAAGACGGTGACAGTCCTAAACATAACGCGATAACCAACGCTGAGCTCATGATCAACGTGTACAACAGCGATTTATTATCCGTTAAACTCTCCATAAATGGCCGACCCTGAAATCGACAAAAATATAAATAATTAACGCCATCGATAACTGTACACAAACAATGTAAACCAAACCAAGCCAAAACATACGAACTAAATTCAACAGATTACCAGCTCACCCTGTAATTGATGGCAAATGTAACAACTTGTAACGTTATCGATATAATGTACACGGTGCTGTTGGTTACGTTTGGCTCGAATTCCGCTTCGTTATCAGCGTCATCGTCAGTCTCCGTTGGAATATCGTCGCTGAAGTCCAAAAATAATTGAAGTTTTGACAACTGACAAAGCACTAGTGCTTTTGAAAACAGAAAAAAATCGTAACACGTACCTAGTGGGAGAGAATATTCGAGACTGGTGGACCAAAAACACCAGGGTAAAGAAATGAACAGCAAACTGCATTAATACTGTCGAAATAGTATAAACGTTAAAAATATTAGGTAACGGTCTCTGCGGTGATAGCGTTTTTAAAGGCTGAAACAATCGAAAAATTCGTTTTACAAAGAAATCAGTTTATTACACAACTCTACCAGTAATCCAACGTCGTCTCTCTAATCTGAACTAGTGCCAAGAGCTTAGCAAAGATGAATGAAGTTGGTTCTCTTAGATATATCCACTACTTGACAAGCTCACCCTCAGTGTCGGAAAGATAGAGAAGTCCTACAATAGCAATTAAAAGCGCGAAGTTTCTTGCTTCTTGATTTCAAAAATGTCTACAAGTTGGCAACCAGAACCAGTCGATCTCAAATTACCAACTCGAACGTCATAATTACAGTGATAACTCTTTCCGTAGAATCACTTCAGCACGTTTCTGACCCTGGACCCAAACTACAGCAGTCAGAATCTCACACAATTGCAGATATACATCAAACGATAACAGTAAGAAGTTTACCTGTGACCTTGAAATGAATAAGAAACAGGCCGCCAACAGCAGTCCCTGAAGGGTCGCCTGGGTATCGCTGAATTTGATTCCATCGATGTACAACACTGATTGACCATAGGCGATTATCAAAGCGTTTAATGCTAATATTTTGAACATTTGTAACGTCGTAACCAGCGTGCAGCGTCCTTGTTTGATAACATGGCAAACTGTAATACCAAGAATCCGATATACTACAACTCAGCTTCAGACTAAGAATTCCAACAAGATGTCACTGTCCTTCTATTCCTTCTCTTTGTTATATCACACTTCAACTAACACCATAGACATAATACATAAATTCATAATTCAGAAACAGAATGTAAAAAATGTTTTCACTTACTGCACTGTATCGAGGACAATTTACTAGTGAACGGGGCAGCGATACTGGCATCTCCCAATTTGACTACTTTCGGCATACCGTCGTCCAAGTCTTTCAACATTCGTTTCAGTTGCTCCTACAAACAAAACCCACCCAAAGCGTGAAAACAAGACTGACAAAGCATCCCGCATAAATACACACCATCAACGAGCAACATCATGTTGTGTTCACGGATGTCTTCATATCCATCCACTTACCGCTTTTTCATTAGGATTTTTACTCAGACCCGACTTCTGCTTTTCGATTCGAGAAACCAACTTGGCCGAATCAGATTTCTTAACTTTCTCTACAATTCTGTCCGGTGAGTTTGGTATTAAGGCAACTCCTACAAAGGATATTGAAACAGTTAGCTAATTTTGAACCGCCTCGATCGAGTAGAATGAGACTTCACAAGTGAACGTTTTAAATTACTACGCACCTACATCGGCATGCTTAAGCGCACCGACATCGTTAGTACCATCACCGCACATCAAAGTTACGAAGCCCAGCGATTTCAGAAGCACTATCACGAACTCCTTTTGCTTAGGCGACACTCTGGCGAACACCGATACATGCTGAACCATTTTCTTCACGTACTTTGGATACTGCTCGCTCACATACATTAATCCCTGAAGATATATGATAGTCATTATTGCACCGCTAACGGAAACACGGTCAGAGAGAAGCAGTACGTACATCGCCAGTAACACAAAGATCGTAAGTTTCAGTCAGTTTATCACAGTCTAAGTTCTTTTCCAACGGCAGAGTTTGGCTTTCGTCTATACTCTGCCACGACCACACATTTTCATCTTCACTCTGGCAGGTGAGTATCAAGGTTCCTCCTTTCTTCTGTGTGAATAATAACTCTTTGGCGACGTGACATGCTGTTAATGGATTATCACCAGTGATCATGACCACCTGAAGACAGAGGATATCACAGAATTATATTGTCGGCTTGTGAAAAATGTAACAAACCAAATACAAGAGAGATAATAATGTACATCAAATTACAACAATACATTTTGTACTCTGCCACGACTGGAACAAATCACACATACTTCTCGTCCAATTGTAGCAATCAGCACGTTTACAAAACTCCTATTAGTATTAATGTTTCATTATTATGATAAGTATTAAGAATGAATTTATAGGTTCAGTTTTGGAATAATAATATCGCAAGAACTGAAAACTGATCATATAACTGTACCATATTTTTTCACTTTTCGGTAGTCAGTATAAACTCATTACTCTTTCACAGAAAGAACTTCATTTAGGGTGTAAACGCTTTTTAAATAATCATTCGGCCCTTGGACCAAAATATGAACTTACCATATGAGTGGAAATCAACAGTTCTTTGATAACCGCCTTCGAGTCGGGTTTCAGCGGACAAGAAATTGTGATGAAACCACCGAACTGTAAATCCGATTCGAGGAACTCGCGACTAATATCTTTGACCTGTTGATGCGACAGACGTCCGATTTCCTTCCACCCTAAGGCAAGAACTCGAGCACCACGTCGCGACAGACCCAAATATACTTTATCGTACGTCTCGTCGATGTCCACAAACTGATTGAAAAAAAAAAAGAAAAAAAAGAATTCAAAACCTTCATCAAGACAGGTGACAGAAGTACGGTAAGTACAAGTATTTACCATCGATTTCAACGTTTCAGGAGCTCCCTTCACAGTAGCGATATAATTGGTTTCGGTCGAACCGGGAGGGGTGTATCCAGCCAGCACAGACATCCGTTTCAGACTGGACGAAAAATGAAATCGGTGGAAAATCTTCATTCCGGAGTATTTACCGCGTTTGGGTATGACTGCATCACCTAAATAGAGAGAAATGATCGTCGGTTTCATTGTTTCGAAATTGAAAATAACATAATAGCCATGGTCTTAGTATCACGTGACAATGGTGACATTTCGTATTCAACACTTACACCAGAAGAGAATAGGACTTAAGAGGTCAGTGCATATAAATCAGTCAGGCATAGCATGTAGAACTCAGGAATACGCCGCGAAACTATTTGGCACTTAAATTTCATCAGGATATAAAGAGAAAGAAGAGAAGTATTTGGTACATCTATTTCACCAATACATGATGACATAAATATAGAAGTAATGTTGGAAACTAGTGACACGATGGTTTCTACCAATTAAATTAGATAATATGGGTAATTCTAGGCACAAGTTGAATAAAATCACACGCTCTAGAATACCTAGATCAAGATACGAATAATCTACCACCTAAAGACGTTAATACATAAGGATACATTAATAACACAATCTAGGAAAACACCTCGGATCCCCCGTAGCTTGTTTGACCATACCTTTGGTAAGATTCCAGTCAACCGCTGACAAGGTAGCTTTTTCTAGCGGATCTCCCACGATACCGTCGTCCAACTGCACCAACGAGTGACAAGTTGCCAAAACTTGCACACTTCCTTGCGGTGCTTCTGAAACAGGCAGAACAGCTTCTTTGTGCTTCCTGTTGAACAATTTTCGATTAGCTATCATCGGCACGGCAAATAGGTATAAAGTTCATTCTTTTGTTCATCAGCATTAAGCACGCAAACGCGAAATGGAACCAATGGATCTCGTCGTAGAATACATACCCTATGCCCGCGATGCCCTCAACGACCAGATTATTACTGGTAAGAGTCCCTGTTTTATCGAAACAGCAGACTTGCACTTTACCAGCAAAAGGAATACGAAATGGTTCGGTACAGAACACATCTACGACAAAAGAAATCGTACAAGATACAGTCCGTTTACAATGTAACAAGGAATACGCTGTTTGCTCACTAACACAACACTCACATAGTTTAGCTAGGGACAGTAACGACGAATTTACAGCTAATGATAATTCCACTGGGAGTTCTGGAGGAATCACTGACGTCAGGATAAGAATGCACTCCAAAAATAGTTTATATTTGTTACGTTTTGGATCTTCAGAACCTGAAAATGAATGTACCGTTACACTGATTCCCAGGTCAGTTACGAAAACATATAAATCTTCAAAATCTACTTCAACATCTCGACAGTTATTTTGTTCGAACTGGACTTTCAAACAGTAATTTACCCACCTTTAATCCAAACGTAGCCGGAAGCGGCAACAGCGAAAATCAGTAGAAACAGGATGAATGCTAAAGTCTCGAGATTGTTCGCAGTCACTCTCTTCACACCGAATAAAATGGTTCGTAGTAGTTTACCCTGGGAGGTACTGAAACCAGTTCGCAGAACGTACGCTACACAGCCATTATCTTGAGCTGAAAGCAAAAACACCAATAAACTTACAAAAATGGGAAATAAATTTTCTGTAACATACAAGCCTCATACAATCTTTACTAGCATTTACTAGATACGCTATCAAACTCAAGTTGCTTCAAACGAACCCCGTATTCCAGCAGAGGTCTTGCTCGGAGGTGTATGCTGCACCACCTTTGTACCGCCGAAAAGTACGTGTAATTTGCCATCAGTCTCCAAGTCAAGAACTTTGTTAGGATCGAAATTTTCTATTGGTTCTTTCATTTGAGGTACAGCTTCGCCTGAGAAACAGCAACAGTTACGTCAGTAGCACTTTTGAGAAACCACACCTTTGAGAAATAATAACAAAAAAAAACAACAAAAACAACTCACCAGTCAACATGCTTTCGTCGACTATACATGGACCACGAATTAATAATAAATCACAAGGAACGGGGTTATTGTTATGAGATCTCCCGATTGATACAATATCGCCTGGCAGTAGTTGATCACTCAGAATACTTTTCCATCTTTTGTTGCGGTACACCTAGAGCAAGTACATGTTACAAACGAGTCGTTAGTTTTAATATAGAGCACTACTGCATCAAGTTTAGAAACTGTAAGTTGAAAGATCAATAACAGAATGCAGAATTCGGGATATGGCAGTTGCTGCATCTAAAACTAGCCAGCTGTCCACTCGAAATGGAAATTTAGCAAAAACCTGCCACAAAAAACTAGCCTCGGGTGCCAGCATCGTAAGTTAAAGTTGTCCAACTTGATTTCAACTCGTCACGTTTTCCAGCTGAACTGCTCACTAGTATACATCATTAGAGAAAAGACAGAAAATTCGTCGAAGGAGTCGGACTCTCGAACAGAATTAATCACATGGCGAACGTCATTCGAGCATTACAAAGGTCATTTCCGACAGTATCAGTATTTTACCTGCATATTGTAGGGTTTGTTGCCCATATTACGAATCTCGGCCATATTACGCATCTGCTGTTTCACCAAAGTGCATTCAAACACTATGAGCATTACCAGGGTGAATAACGAGTAGTACCAATAGCGATCGAGGCACCACAGAATAACGCATAGCACTTGGAACACGAAGAATGGAGCTGTAGCACGCTCTATGAATAATTCCATGAACTCGGGAACTACCATGTCAAGTCTGAAATACAATGCAATCACCTTTATCAACTGCTCAGTCGATTCCTATTTCAAGTTACCAGATCCTAATCAAAATGAGTCCATGACTTTTTCAATTAAATACTAATTTAGGACTTTTCTGCTTCGGAAGTCTTTAATTCAAAACACCTAGTCCCCGGAAATACAAAAATTTAAGAAACTTGAGAATGAACTCACATATTGAGACCATACTTCTGCGTCGCTTCAAAAAGCTCTTCTTCTTCGACGTATCCTTTCCACCGCAGATATTCTCCATATGAATTGTTGATAGGAAATTCTAAATTACGGAATAATTTTTTATCCGGACACCAAATGTACTTAGTTTTTTGAAACGTAAACCAAATAACGCCATCTCTAGTTGCTTCGTGCTAAGAAAATACACAAGCATCAGTCAATGATTGACAGTCTACTGAGAAAAAAAAAGTTCACTTAAAAAGATTCAACATACAAGACAATGATTAAGCTTCACCAATTCAGAATGACCATTATTCGGAGTCGGGATGACTTTCGCTATTTCTCCTTCGTATGGATTCTTAACCTGTAACACATCATAAGGTTCAGAACTATCGGCAACATACTAAAAGCACCAGAGATTCAAACGGTTAGTACTCACTTTTCGGCAAGATAAGAAGCAACGTATGTGAACGGACCAAAAGCAGCATAGGCAGGCTAGTACTTGTAGAATGGCGAGGATACCAATTAACAGCATAAATATTTCTCCATACTCTTCGTAGTCGTAAACGTATAGACCGAAGTACACGGCGACTATATACGACCCCACGAACGGAAATATACCGCCGTGAAAGTATAGTGGTAAGGTTTTGTAAATAGTTACGGTATCTACTAGCTCATCAATAGCCATATTGAAATAGTGGTTTGGTTTACTCGCGATAAATTAAACCATTTTTGATATTTGAAAATTCTTCACCGCAGTGGACATCCTCATATCGGATACCAGAACTTCGGAAATCAAAAGCTTTCGATTCGGCGTTGTTGAAAACCACAAGAAACAGCACGACGGATGTACGTCCCGATGATGGTGTATCAATAACGAGCTGTTAATGAATTAATTGTTACCGATACATTTACATTCTTAACACTTCATGGTGTCAGATGGTTTCTGAACCTAATCGTTATCTCAAAATGTAAATGTGGACAATTTCGAATTTCGATTTCGTTTTCTCATAATCAATGTAATGTAGCCAATTAAGGAGCGCTAAATTTCTTGATCGGATTTTGTACGTGCAAGATGCAAAAACAGAGAGCTAGTTTCCGTTGAAGAAATTTTGAATTTTGAATTCTGGACAATTTGTATGAAACGAATTGAAACAATTTTTCAGATAATTGTCGAATTGTCGATTCGTCCACGTTTCTGAGGATACTGTAAAATTTTTGAAATTTTTTGCATCAGGGAGATGGCATTATTGATAGCACACACATTACGACACTAGCGATCCTAACGATATTGCGACTTGTGTTGTATCCGTTTTAACCTTTTCACTATCCAGTTTCGAAGCGTTTTATTATTTGTCTATGCAACTCGTATATTTGCATTCCCCTTTGGCATTCCCTCGTTAGAAAATCGAAATTCTCCAATGCCAGACGTTGGATATCCCCCACCACCAATTAAAATTTCCCAAGTTTGTCCTTTACCAGCAACGCCATTTTGATTTACGTCGTTAAATTACACGTATTTGTGCCGTAGATAAATTATTTCAGAGCAAAATAATTCAACGATTGTATTTATATTAATAAAACAACACTATTTCGCCGAAGTACTAGCCAAGTGAGTACGACAGCTTGGTAATTTGATAAACTATTTTTAATTTACCATTCAACATTGTATACAGTATCAGCACTGTAAACGCATTGTTTCCAGTTTATAGATTTTAAAATATCTATCAAGCACTCGCGTATAAATTTGTCGGCATGGCGTCAATTAATTGTCGGATAATAAATTGAACAAATTCACATTTCATGGTTGTTGAAATTATGGGTAATGGCACATACCCCAGTGAATTTCGAAAATTTTCGGATTATGGCCGAACTACTCGTAATTTTGGGATTGAATTTCCAATACGAGTGACAAATTTGTAATGATAAACCGCCCTCGCAGATTAATAACAGTTGATAACAATTTAGTTTGGATTCGCAAAATTTATGATCATGTATGCCGTAGAAATATTTCAGTATGAGTGATGTACATGATCAGTATATGTAGTGCCTGATAGTTGAATTACTGTAATCGTAATTTTTGGCAAACCTGTTCGTCGTTGATAAGATTCTTCGTTATGTGATTTTGAAATTTTGAATTTGAATGCTCCTGCAAAAACGATTGATCTGAAGCTGGCTGTTCTTATACTCGTCCTGGAGAATGTTCCACATTAGTAATTTGTATCTCGTAGGATTGAATGTTCGGTTTGAAAATGGCTTCGTGTTTGAAGTTTCGTGAGGTTCTGCAATGGTTTCTAGTCTTCCTAGAATTTTCGTCGAGATTTGCTCTGTCCCCGTGTGCCAATGTTGAATTGTACATTCCGAGATCGCTTTTAACATTTTAGTGCACAATTTATCGCATTACTCACATTCGAGTACTATTTTCAGACCCAATCACAATGACTGCCGGGAAAGAAAGCACCTCGAATGGCACCGTGTGTCTGATATGCGATGCTAGTATGGGAGTTTCTACTCGTAAATGTTGCCCTATATTTGAACAAAGAGTTACCTCTTCAGAACGAACCATCGTTAACGTGCTCAGCGGTATCGTCGGCATGACATTAACCGAGGGAGCTGTTCACAGTAACGTCATCTGTAAGAAGTGTTTCAAAACATGTAACGAAGTTGACGAGCTGGAGGAGAGACTCTCTGAGCTCAAGCAGGAAGTGTCTACCAACTACGAACGAACGTTAAAGTAAGTGCAAGATATCGGTTCGTGTTTCATCAGTTCCCGGACATGACCTGGTACGGGACTGAAGTTGAATTCGTGGTCTGCAAGTGTGTTCTGCATCGCCAAGTTCTTCCTTGGAAAACTTTCTGGCTATAGGAATCTAGCCTCTTCCCAACCAAGTAGGTTGCCTTCCGGAATTTGGCATGGAGCTAATCTGTTGGCCCAAGATCTAGTCAGACAGAAACAGATAGACTCGAAGTTATCCTGATGATCAGGTGGGTAGACTGAGTGACAGGTAAAGTTCCTCCCTCTCAAGCTGAAACCAAGCCGACAATCTGTGCCCAAGATCCGAAATCGAAGATTTTTCCAGCTTGTGTCATGTCCTAATTATATCCTTAGTCTCTGTACGACACAGAAATAAAGTTCCCTTCCCTGTCATTAAGAGAAACTCTACTACCTGAGAAAATACTGATGCCCGAATAATGAATGTCGGGAAAAGAGATTTAGCCGTGAAGGGACCAGAGAGTAGAGTCATGTAGTCAGTAACTGATATTGAACGTTTTACTGTTGCAGGAAGCAGGTCCTCAAATCGACAGAAATGCAAGTTGTCTCTGAGACTGTCGAGGCCGAGAAGGAAGTGAAGGTCGAGGAAGCGAACCCAATTCCGGCCAAAAAGAAACGCGGAAGGAAACCCGGCAAGAATAAAGTAATTTTCATTCTGTTAGAAAGCGTTTTCGATACATTTAGTCGATTTTAATGCTGATGTCCTCCTGCAGCCACCAATAGCGAAGCCGCATGAGGATACCGATACCGCTAGTTTGATCGAACTTCTGGAAGGCGACGCCGATACCACCGTTAATAATGCGACCACAGAAAACATGAATCCGGATGATGAAATAATCGAGATAAACGGCGACGAAGTGATGGATGAGGAAGAGCCAACCGACCAGGATCAGGAGATGAAAGTCAAGGAAAACGATAGCGCTAATGAAGACGCCGAAGGTACCGAAGAATCGGACGACGAGAAAGGAGGTGATAATGACAACGACGGTATTCAGGACGACGGTGCCATAGAAGACCATGATGACGAGGATTACGATGGTGATCGAATCCTCAAATACGGCAATAAGAAGGAACGGAGAGCGAAGAAAGTCTTGAAAACAAAATTGAAAAAGTCTAAAGAAGTTTTGATACCGCAAATGGTAATTACCTGTTTAAGTAGATTTATACTGTTACCTATTTCGGGAGATACATCTCTTGTCTTCACTTTCCAATCAGTTCCAAAATAATGTTTGGAGCTCTTGGTAAGCTGGCCCACGGTTGAGAGTCCCGAAATGTATGTTAAAGCTTCGGCTTTGTTTCTTCCCATCCCTTCACCATTACTCGCAGGTCAAGTTGCCATCTTTTGATCCCGGCTTTCGTATAGTTTTGTTCGTCAAACTACAGGTCGTCAGTCGAGATGCCGAGACGTACACGTGTTTGATCTGCCATGTCGAGAACAAATTCTGCGCTGATGCCCGCGGTATTACAGCTCACGTTAAGGATCTACACAGCATCAGGCTGTACATATGCGATGTGTGCGGCGTCGAGTTCTTCAAAAGAAGCGAGCTGTCCAAGCATCTAGACGAGCACATTACCAACGACGACGATACGTTCGAATGTGATGTCTGCCATCGAACTTTCAACAACTTCAGATTGTTCCGAGTTCATAAGAAGATGCATAATTCTTCGCAAAAGAATTATACGTGCGAACTGTGTGGCAAGCGTTTCGGGTAAGAACTAGATATGTTAGCCGAGTTGTTGCGATACGAGGTCGTACCCAACCTCAGTTATGAAACTAGTTTCGTTACCGTCGATTTATTGACCAACTGTGTATACGTCTTGTTACTTAGATCGCGTAACCTATTGGAGGAACACAACAATGTGCACACGGGAGAGCGGCCGTATTCCTGTCAGGCATGTGGGAAGTGTTTCACTTCCAAATACACGTTGAAGTCGCACGAAAAAACGCACGAAGATCGTCCGCGTCCGTATTCCTGTATCAACTGCGGTAAAGCCTTCCTCACCCAGCAGAATCTAATTCATCATGAACGAATCCATTCCGGAATTAAGAACTACATCTGCCAGGAATGCGGTTGGTTTCATTGTCAGCTTCGGTTCAAATGTGAATGCCAGTTTGTAATGTCAATCCGTTGCAGGTAAATCTTTTAACACGGCCCGCAATTTGGAAACGCATTGCGTCATCCACACAGGTTACAAACCGTTCATATGCAGATTGTGTGGAAAGGCATTCAGCCGAAAGCCCGAAATTCGTGACCACGAGCGCACGCACACCGGCGAAAAACCGTATCAGTGCGAATTCTGCGGAGCTTCGTTTGGGTACGTCGAGAAGCGTTTTTGATTTTGTAACTGAAAGTGTGAAAGGTTTCAGATTGCTTATAGTGTAACTGTAGAATAGATGTCATGACATCACGTCTCTTGAGTCGTAAGGTGGAAAGTGTCGAATGTTATAATTTTGCTTTAGTTGCTATGTGTAACTCTAAAAGTAGTTCACCAATATCGCATCGCGTGGGTTGTAGACGTTATAACTCGGGGGAGATGTCTGGGTGTCTTATGGTATAGTATCTGTAGAGTTGCTGTCCTTAACAGAGATATCTCCTCTGAGAATGCTCTATCATTTCACGAACGATGTTTTTATTTACAGTCAACGTAGCAACCTGCAGTCCCACAAACGATCCACTCACTATGACGACAAAAGGTACAAGTGCACCGACTGCGGTCGAGCGTTCAAGAGGAGACGTCTGCTGGACTACCACATGAAGGCGGCGCACACCGGCGAACGACCCTACAAATGCACCGTTTGTCTGGCTACTTTCATATATCCGGAGCACTTCAAGAAACACAAACTCATTCACACCGGAGAGAAACCCTATGAGTGCGAGGTACTCGAATTTGGTTTCTGCGAAACCCTATAGATCGGTTTATTGCTCGACACATTGTCGGTTAGCTCTTTTGTAGTCGAAGTGGGCTTGTCAGCGAGATAGATCTGCAACCTCAACCATTTGAATTGTATTCGCTTGTCTCTATAACTGGCTAAATAGCAAAGTAACACTCCGAATGTACAGTAAATACCGTTTTCCCTTTCGTAGGTATGTGGAAAAGCGTTCAACAGCAGGGATAACAGAAACGCGCACCGATTCGTGCACAGCGACAAGAAGCCGTACGAGTGTCTGGTGTGCGGATTGGGCTTCATGCGTAAACCTCTGCTGTACAACCATATGAACACCGCGGGCCACCAAAACGACACGATTGTGGTTAACCAACCTCGTTTGACCGCTGACGACGGCATCGCAAATATCAACGCAACGGCCGCCACTGCGACGCCGCTGCCGCCTCAGCTTGAGATGACCATTATCACGGACGAACAAGGAAACCAAAAAATTGTGCATACCAATACGCTGGTAAGTGGTTCTCGCTACGACTCGATTTAGACGTAAGTGAAGGTTGAGGCTGACTCGATAGTTTTAACCGGTTTTCCGATTTCATTTCAGACACAAGAAGTGACCGGTGAACAGAAGCTCTACATTCATGAGATGAAAGATCATATCCTGATACCGGACGAGCAGAATCCGGATCAACAGCACAATCTTCATATCGTTATGGACGGCCAGGTTGAGGTAAATATGCTCGAATAAGTGTGCAGGGTTTCGCCGGTCGAGCTAAGTTTGGTGTTTCAATCTTGGGTGAGGGCTGGAAAAAATGTGGATTCAACGAAATGCGAGATGAAAACTCGTAAGGTCTGAACATACTTAAAGTTCACCGCAGTTTTTTCAAAAATGAATGATAACCAGGTTGGGAAACTTTGGTGCAATCTCGAGAGTTTTCCGATAATTTTGATCGGTTTAACTTGACTTTGTCTTGGATCACTGAGAGAATGATACCCTTACGAAATGTCACCTAACAGTTGGCATGTTGTTTACATACTTCACAGAATTGCCCACCACAGTGTTTGGATAAATCATAGAAAGTTTCTGTCTACCACCGGCAATGAAATTTATTTCTGTTATACATAATGCCGATTCTGTTTGCAGTTCCTTCAGTTCTCTGAGTTATAATGTATTAGAATAGTATCAGTACCACAAAATTCGTGTTTGAAAGCAATGCGCATTCATCAAGTATTTTGTCGTTCAGAAATAGTACTCATTTAGTCGAGCACAGTAGATACAAAATCATGTGTACTTGTGTAAAGTGATCTATTACTTGTTCTTCAATTTATCTCTGATACAAGTATAATATCATCAGTATATTGTTTGGTTGCAAAACAATCCTGCTATTATATGCACTGTCGAATGGTGACTTCATAGACTAATTTGAGAACTCAACACAACAGTGCAGTGAATACGAAGTAGAAGTACAGCTGCTATATTAACAACGTATAATGAAGTGATTAAATGTGCTTAATTCTTTAAAACACTCACTTTGCGAACCATAAAAATGAGCTCGTTTAATATGTATACAACGCACTAAGTGAAATCTGATGAGGGTGTCATTCTGTTAGTGACTATTCCAAACATTAAGAACATCCTCTGAAATGTGACGATGAAGTTTTCAAACCTTCTGTCGACCTGGAAATTCGTACCGCTGAACTTGTAATGTCACTAAAGTCTGGCCAAGTTAAGAAACATAACTGGCTACCCGCAATGCACATCGATATATGGGTATTTTGAGGTTGGAGGGGAAGAACGAGTTCAAAAACGCGATGTCAGCGCCGTGAATAATTATGTTTCTTAACTGGACCAGACTTTAATCCTACATATAGAATTTACCAAGCTTACTCGCACTCCAACGTGGAAACTAGATATTGTTGTACATTATTACAATCTGTATGACATGAGGCATTATCAAGCTATAATTCCCAGAAGTTGATCGTTTTCGTCGTACAGCATGGTATTTATGGTTTCCCTGTATGCTTTTCCTGTGATTTCTCTGTATGATCTCCATTATATGAGCTGTGAAAACAATTGTAACCATAACGTATGATGAATGGATTTCAAAGTGATTTACATAACTTGATGGTAACCATAATGTGATGAATATGTATAACCATAATGGATAACTAAGAGGGTGATGTAGAACTTAAATAATGTTTGAAATTTTGAATTAACATGTTATTTGGCCTAATTTGCGGTTATTAATCATTATTACCGTTGGTTTTGAATACCCGTGACACAACCCAGTGCTGTCAAACCTAAAACAATAACCATAGAACTGTTGAATGACTGAAATTGAAAACATAACTGTTACTGTTAACTGTCTGAATGGCGGCGTTTTCCAGTGATGCCACGGAGTGAGTTACTGCATGGTTACGGTTAGCAAAAGTATCCATCTTGGTTCCAACGAACGTATCGACTCCCGTAAGCCCCGTTTCACACTATGCCGTGTCGCCGGAACGGCAGCCGTGAAGACGGTCGGATATCACAGGTAGAGAATGAAAGCGTTCACACTAGGTCTTCACGGTTGCCGTTCCAACTCGTGTGATATCCGACCGTCTTTACGGCTGCCGTTCCGGCGACAAGGCGGAGTGTGATGGTGGATTTACATTCGAGTCGGTGACATGTCCCGAACAAACTGTTGAATAATGTCGGCGAGAACTACAGATTTACATTCCTTTCCAACTTTGTTCCAGGCCTATCACAGACTTGTCGCGGACAACTTTTCCCCGAAGCGACAAATGTCGATTTGAGGAGGATGTCGCCCGACTTGAATGTAAATCCACCATGAAACGGGGCTTAGAAAAACACACGGAGCAAAGATCAGTATGTTACTACCCGAGAATAAGAAATTTGTTAGAAACCAGACGTTTATTAGCAAATGCTCAGGACCTTCTGAATTGAAAATATGTACCTTTGGTTTCTAACAAATTTCTTATTCTCAGGTAGTAACATATTGATCTTTGCTCCATGTGTTTTTCTTACGGGTTACGGGAATCGATACGTGCGTTGGAACCAAGATGGGTATTGGACGCTGTTCAGCAAGAGGGAACCAACTAACATTTGTAAACAAAATGAGTTATTAGTAACGGTGGAAAGAGCGTAAAAAGTAGCATTTTTCAAAATTGGGCCCCCGATTCAAAAATGTGTACTCACGTTGAAAAAAGCTTATCAGTAAACGCTGTGGCATAATATAGTTTCTTTATGGCTCTTGAACATCGAATCACGTGTTCTCACAAAAAGCGGATTTTGCTAGTTGGTTCTCTCTTGCTAAATAGCGTCCATTTTTGCTAATAGTAACCTTTGACTATATATAACTATATGGACTGATCAAGTTGATAAAATGTTGTTTCAACATCTTTTGTGCTATAATGATTAAGCGAATGATAACAGGTGATAACCTGTAATTTATGTAATGTACGTATACAAAGATCTGCGGATTCAAATAATTCCTGTCACCATAAGGATTGTTTTTGATGTTAATGATGAATATTCTTAGTCTCTTTTTGATTAGTTGTTTCCAATTGACAGCAATTACTGAGTTCGAAACGATAGTTGTGGCGTTTAATGCTAAAACAACATTCGTGAGGAACTCTTGTTTTGTGAAGAAAACTTGTGCTTTGATACAATTTTACGGCTGCTTTTGTTACAGACTTTTCCAACTTAAATTTGGGAGCGGTTGAATTATTCCTGTAAAACAAACGCTGAAGCAGGTTATGGAATAAAAGACGTATTGATTTGCCTTGTTTTCTCCGTTTTTCTTCTCATTCTTCCTTTTGTGCAAAAATATTTGGCTGTATCAATAGAGAAATACGGTATATATAATTGAAAAATACATTGGTTGATGTATAGGCTCAAAAGTGGACTGATTTTTAGCAAATAAATCGCATCTTTTCAACATTACAACGTTAGATCTAGGATACAGAACAAACTGATAACCAGAAATCACAACAAGGTCTTCTCTAATCATTATAGCACAAAAGATGTTGAAACAGGGTCGTGTGCAAGATTTCCTTGTAGTAGTGTCGTCTTGATCAGTCCATATAGTTATATATAGTCAAAGATAGTAACTCACACTCGGTGACGTTACGAGAAGCCTGATAAGCGCGTTTGTGACGTTAAAGGAAACGTGTCCATTAGATAACATAACGTATTAATAACAGTGGCCATTAATCATATTCGTACGGCTTCCCTATAGGATAACTACATAATAATGTTTAAATAACTGTTAATCAAAAGAAATTGATAACATAATCCTAACTGTTGACCGAATGAATTGAAAAGGTAACCATAGGGGATATCACTGATTTTATAGTTATCATAACCATAATGAAAATCCTAAATTATTGATTTTTCACAGTTCTGCTCCCTTGTTTTCCTATCTGATTCCCATGTATGTTTTTTCTATTGAATCTTATGAGATTTCCCCTATAATAAATTCTTACATTTATTCTCTGTGTGGCGTTCCTATAGATTTATTTACGTTTTCTCTATTAGCACTGAAATCCAAAGCTATGAAAACCATAAATAAATTGGAATACCCCATATAATTATTGAAAATTCGTGATATCTGTTATGGTTATATCACGACTATCGTATAATTGGTCGTTGACACGAAGTTAGTGTTCGTTTAAACTTTAGACTTGGTTTTCTAGAACTCTTCAACATCAGGTTTCAAAGTTCCGTGGACACCTACATTTATTTCGGTGTATCAACGAGATAAGTTCGTTATTGGAAGTTAACCACGTCTAATGTGTTTTTTTAGGTGCAGTACGCGTCACCACATGATCTCGGTGCTGTGCACCACGTGCAAACGGCCAACGCTATCGTTCCTGATGACATACAGATTACCGCTGATGGTAACACTGTCGTTGTGCCGAATACCGAAACTAGTACGATTACATATCACCCGGAGCAGGGCACCATCAAAACGGACGGTGGACCTATACAGATTGTACAGATTCGATTGCAAGATGACAGCGAGGAACAGAAGCAGTGGATTAATTTATTACAAGCTCAGCATCAGGCTTAAGCAACACCGTTCAGAATGTTTGGTTAACCGATTCATTGTTTAGTTGATGGCGTTGTATTAATTGTACAAATGTCCAAGGTGTACATAAAATGTGAAGAAATTGACGTCCCGAGCAGGACAAGATGCTGTATGCGATTTTGAAACGTGTACGATAGCGCAACTTTTGTGTATGTGTGTGTATGTGTGTATCTAACGTGTTCAAGGTTTGGAGCTTTAAACGCTCCAACTAGGTAAACGGCGAGAGACCGAGAACAGAAATTGACTGTAAATTGATCGCCAGTTTTGTATCGCGATGAGCGAACATTAGGCTATGATTTCAATTTCGTATTATTTTTGTATTATATTTACAATATTTATTTATTACCTTGTCTTTTAAGATATTTTTGGTATTTATGTAATGTGTAAATGAGTGCCTTGTTTCATTGAAAGCGATTTTTGTTGCATCCGTCGACTGTTCGACGACCTCGCTGCAGTTAGTGGACGCTATCTGAATACACCCTTTATCAGCAGCTTTCATTTTTGCTTATTTGTTCGGAGAGCTACGTCAGTGAAGAAGTGTGCTGGTTCAGAAAACTATTATGTAATATGTTGTGGCTTGCTTCTAAAACGCGATAAGAAAGGTAGTTATAGTCGAGAAATTGGAAATGTACGATAACCTAGATATCCAATGTGTCATTCTCTGTGAAAAGGTGCCACTTGCTCAAAATTAGAATTGTTGAGTTACGTGTTGTAAAGCGCAATATTACCTTTCGAAGGAGCCATCGCGGAGCTTCTTAGCATTATTTGTTGCTGAGAAACGAGCATTGAAAGCTGGCAGTGCGAAAACAGCTGTTCGAGAAAATCGCATTCAAAGATAGGCGTGCCTGTTTCTCCAATCGCGTAGCCAACACAGAATCACGTTTTCAACTAACTTTCCCTGATTTTTACCTTTCCAAACTATTTTCATCTGAAAAAGGAAGAATTAAATGTGCGAAATCAGCCATTAAAAAATGTTTCGAAGAAAATGATTGTATTCACTTATTTGCCTGTACCTATCTCCTGCAAATAAAACTGACAACATAGGACTTTTGTATAGAGAATGACTCGAATAGTTTCTGTCTTTTGTGAATTAGATATTTTTTTCACGTGGCAAAGCGTAGACAAGTTTTCAAGCGTTGATTAATTCTTGAAAGGATTCGATGTCTCGTAGAACGAGCAGACCAACTTGTTATGGTGTTATATTCCTTAGTCTCTCGACTATAGTAGGTTCCATCTCTCCACTTTTTTCTCTCCTGTGCTAATCTTTTCATGTCTGAGAAGGATGTACACTGCATCCTGCATTATCTGCATTTAATAAGTCATTCTTTGCCTTCCTTTCCAGTTCTTTCCCTCAACTATTCTTTCTAGCAGTAATACAATTCCTGGATGTCTCTTGACCTATAATTTTCACGCTTCTCTTTACGATTACATTTCAAATATTTCTTCATGCTTGACCTTTTCTATCCATTTGGTTTTCAACATTCTCCGATAACACCACATTTCTAAAGCTTTTATCTTTTATTTTTCTTATATGTTCCTATTATTCAGGCCTCACATCCATACAATACGTTACTCCAAACATATGCTCAAAGAAATCTTAGTCTTACTTACAAACCTATATTTGCCTTGAATATGTCTCCTTTTTGAATAAAACTCTTCTAGCTTGTTCCATTCTACTCTTTATTTCTGATTTACTTCTTTCGTCTTGCGTTATCAGACTACCAAAGTATTTAAATTCCTTGATCTACCTATTTTCTTTTTTCACCTCCTATTTCTATCCTTATTGGATTTTGTTTCCATTTACTGACTACCATCACTTTTGTTTCATTTTTATTCGTCTTCATTTTATATTTTATTTTCAGTTTTTCATCCAACTTTTTTTAGTTCTTTATTTCTTTCCACTATTGCAATGTCATCTGCAAACCTTATCATTCTGTCTCCCCTTCACTTATTGCTTCAATTACTCTTTCTTTAAATGTTAAACAGTATATGGCAAATAGCAACCTTGTCTCACACTCCTTTTTGAACTTCTTCCACTTCACCCTCTATTTGTCATCAGCCTTTTAATCTTTATATAAGTTCCATATATGGCACTTCTTTCCTTATACTTTACTGCTGTCTTTTTCAACATTTGAAACATTTTGAACCATTCAACAGTATCAAAAACTTTTTCTAAATCTACAAATGCATCCAAACCTTTTTTTTTTTTTTCCCTAATAAAAGGCTCACTTCGTGAGTTGCCATTATAAATGTAGTGGTAGCGACGCATCTCCAAAGGAAAATACTGATGTGTAGTTTCCCGTTAGTTTCATCAGAGGTTATCTGTCGGAATTTTCCTTCTGTGTGCTTTTAGTTTTTCTTTAAGCCCCCTCACCACGCCAAGGTAGCACAAACAGAATGGGAGACCTACTTAGGTCATTATAAATGGTAGGTAACCGTTCCTAAAGGCAGAAGATATACGAGCATGCAAACTTTCAGTGATAAACATTCAACAAAATCACACATACACTAATTTTGTATTGGTTATAAAATAAAACATTTACAAACAGTACAAAACGGAGGGAATAAATAATGTAGCGCGATTTAGAAATATTACAAAACAGTTAAGTAGAAATTGCACTAAGTAGATCTTCTGTTCATAGAACTTTGATGACTAAGTAGATAATTTTTCATTTTCTTCTAAGTCGATAAATTAAGTAGATAGGAACAATAATAAAATCTGCGAAATATCCAACTTATATCCCAGGGTTGTTTTTTTTTTTTTTTTTTTTTATGTTTTGCCAATTGAAATATGTGAGCAGATGACCGATGACACTCTTTGGACCGACTGACTTGATGGCTTAGCCTGTGAATTTTGGATCCGCTTGAGACAAAATGGCACATCGTTATATATATCTATAAATTATGCAAAGACGATCCTCAAAAAATACGGAATTGAAAATCATTAAAAATCTGTGTAGCAATGGTAAGCTACGATACAATGTTTCGATTTGAACAACAGCTAACAAGTACCCGAACAAAAGTTAATCAACATAGCTTATCCTGAAGACTGTACCAGCAGTGATAATGAACTTCAATTACGGTTCTGACAGTGAACTGAAGCATTTGGGAGTAAAAGTAAGTTACCTAATCTAAGCTTTCCTCCAGTATAAACATGAATTCATGTTATTTTCACTGGAAACGATGACAGTTTTGTTAATGGCAACCAGCAACCTTACAAGTGAAGTGAATAATTAGAGTCCTGAATCTCACTCATTCAATTATCATTATTTCATTCTCTCGTCACAAGACAACAACTATGTAAAATGGGATCTACACTTGTTTCTGCTGTTTTGATATTCGAGTTTGAAAGTTTCATTCCTGTTTTATTCCGTTCAGTCTGTCTCCATCACCTATTTTAGATCGCAAATTAAAGGACCAAAAGGAAGTGTTGAACATATTTCTTGTTCGCATTCACAAATTATTAAGTAGTAGGAAAGTCATGCGGTTGAGTCGTTCATGTTCGTTCTATGTACTTCGACACTGATTAATAAAAATTAACATTTTCATGTTTACAAACTATTAAATCAATGAAGAAACAAAGAAACAATTGAACACATGAAAAACTTTTTGTTCGGTTCACGAAACAGAAATTGTAGAAATCTGATGAGTCATCAGGGTTGTTCGTGCTCATTGTTCTATATATGTAGGTACTATTAATAAAAATCGACACGTTCACGTTGGAAACTTTAAAATCAATGAAGAACCAAAAAGAACAATAAGTGAACACGAACAACTTTTTGTTTGGTTCACAAATCAGAAGTTATAGGAATCTGATGAGTCAGAGTTGTTCGTGTTAATAGGTACTATTCAATAAAAATTGACAGATTCATGTTGGAAAGTTTAAAATTCAATGGAAAACCAAAAAGAACTCTTGAAGAAAAAACACTTATTTGCGGGTTTGCAAACAGAATCTTGACATTGATTTTTGGGCCCATTTTCCGATTCAATGAACATTATTCAAAAGCTGAACAATAGATATGTAGAAAAATCTACTGCTGATCGGAAACAGAAAGTATTTCTCTACCAGCCGAACAATTTTTCAATTTTCTGTTCAATATTCTAAGTTTTATATCTATGCCGATAAACAATGTCCCTCAGTTCGTCCAGCCCTCGGAACATCCACACACACAGATACAATATTCAGTTTCCAGCTAGTTACAAACAGAAATTCTCACTACAGCCCAAAAAGTTACACATACGCGAGCACTAAAAAGTGATTTCTGCTATTGTTTTCACGTTTCTGACACTAGAACAATCTGGAAGAGATCAATATATCATAATACTGAATATAAAAGAAATACAGCAATTCAAATAGTAGGCTGTTTTTGAATTCAAGGTTCACGGACTCACTAAAATTCGGCTACAGTCTGCAGAACGAAAATAATCTTGAGATTCACTGATGAACCTACTGTATGGTCATTGAACCATTGATGTTGAATAGTGTTTCCGAATTACTATCTCACTATCTCAATGACTGCATTGATTCTGTCAGCACCCAATCAATAAATTTTCAATTTCAGTAATCTAGTCTTGTACAGGTTCAGATTTGATTTACCTTCTTCTGTTGCATTTCGAATAGGTTGACATTGTGATTTAAAACATTTACCTGAATTTTTCTGATTTTTTTGATTTCAAAATCACAGAAATCGTGTACAAAATAATTTTTTGGAAAACTAAATTTTTGATTTTCAAATTGTGACTATCGAAAAATTTTGAAATGATCTTCGATAATCTGCTTTTTTTGCCCATCTCTGGTACGTAAAACCAAATTTAGCGACCGATCAGCAGTCAGAACTACTGTAACCCTGTTTTACTATACACATGAAAAACCAAGATCAAAATCTGTTGATCGACGATCGTGCTTTAAGCCTGCGAAAGTCTTACACCTAAATTTCAATAACATTCTATAGAAAATATCACAGTCATTCATGATCACCGCGTGCTTCGGTCATAACATGTTCGCGTAAAATGCGCGACTTCGCTCGGTTTCAACGCACCATCACTTTACAAATGTAAACGAGGCCCTCCTAAGCCTTCTCAATAATCGAAGGAGACTGATACAACTTTGTGGACGCACTCGACGAAGGCATTCCGTACAAGAACACGGATGCGATCACCAAAAGCGCTCCCATAATGAACTTCAAATTGATGACGAAATCGAATAAATACATAGAGAATACGCAAGACAGAACAATCGCCAACGACGTAGCAAATCCTTTCAAAATATTATCGGCGTATTTGACCACCACAGCAACGAGCAGTCCGCCCAATGCCTGCAGAAATACGACGTAAATTACGAAATAATTGTACCCGAAGAAGAAGCCCTTATCAATTAGCACTTCCCAGTCCTTAACATATGCGTGGACCAGACCAGCTGGCACCGAAATCACAGCAAGTTGAATGTTCCTCATCCACACTGATATTTCTGAGCCTTTCAATATCTTTTCGAAGTAAATGCCAGCGAAACCTGAAAGCACACAAGCGGACAATGCCGCTATCATTCCGAGCAGTCGACTCTGTTCGACATTTCCGGTCATATTACTGTCTTTAACATCGGATACTTGAACCATACCGATACCGGCTAGTAGTAAAAATAACGCCAACCACTGGTACGATCCTAAAGAACGTCTCAGCAGAACCACTGCGAACAAGGCTGTTGTCAAGATTTTCAACTGATAGGTAACCTGAACAGTGGCTGCGTCTAAGTGGGTTGCTGCCACATACAGCAAATTGTTCTGCAGGATGTACGCGACCGACGGCACGCATACTTTCAGTGTGTCGAGTGGTTGCTTGATCACCGTAGCGTGAACGGTTTTCATAAAATGCATCACACTGAACGACTCGAAATAATATACTAGGAATGAGCTAGCACAGAATTTCACAACTTCGGACATAACGACTGCTGTCGATGAAATGAATAAGTCACCGTTCGTGGGGGTCCGGACGTACCGCATACTGAGCGCTAGAACCGCATTCTGACATGTCAACACTATCAACGAGATGACTTTGATCAGTTTTTTCTCTTTCATCTGTCGATTATCATTGGACCTGAAAACGAAAATCCCAATCATCTGACAGCTGACTGGCTACATAGAACTTTAATCAAATAACTTCGACAATGAGCGTGGATTAGTGTAGAAGTTAAGGGTGAGTATACTCACATCATGTTCCCAGGTAACTGTTCTGCAATGCTCTTCCGAACTATCTGAGGGGTTGAAACTTGGATCATAGAGGAAATTCCAGTTGGTTCAGCTCGCAATTATCATGATAACGAATTCACACAGTCAAGGATTAAGTAGAACTGTAACACCGTTTGGTGCAGATTAATACAAATGTATCATGAAATTAATAATAATTTAATAATGCTTGAACAGCTTGAACAAGCCATTTCACTATTTCAGCTTCAGTCGGTATGTCAAGTGTCAACACTTCACAGCTTGTTGACGTAGGATTGTTTCACCATAGAGCACAGACACACAAGACACAACTAGTTCAGTTGTGCCGCAATCCACAAACCATCGAGAAGACACTTCACTGGCACTGTATGTAGAAGCGCTAGTGTCGATTTTATAAATTTTCAACTTTCAATCAAAATTCAAAACCAAAGAGAACCTCTTTGCTTAAAACTTTCTACAGGGGGATAATTAAAAGAATGAACAGCACAGATTGAACTAAACCTAAAAAGCCCAAACCGATTATTTTCGCTGAACACAGCTAGACCTCGAGATCGAGACCCCTTTACATCCATGCACACCATCGGCGGCGACAGCATCTCTATTTCAGAGCAGATTTTCTGTGAATTTGACATTTAGAAAAAAGGAAAATTTGAAATCTTTGTTGAGCTTTCGTCACGGTGGCAACACGCTCGGTTCTTCTCCGCGGCGACTCGCCGTGGTCAAAAAGATTGGCGGGGGTGGCGGTGCAGACTGCACAGGTCTTCATTACAGAAGAAAGCGGGAACCAAACGTCAATAACAGTTCCCTAAAAACATAAATCTGTTATTTTTATTTTTTTTTTTGGGGGGGGGGTTATGATTTCCTAATGATAAACAAAAAGAACGCGTTCATGAACGGAGTGTGTTAAATTAGAGGTGAACCGTTCGGAACAGGATCAAAGGTAGTCCTTTACTCATGTAAAACCAGAGCCCCACCAAAGGTTGAGTTATAATTATGAAGAACCAAAAAGAATGGTAAATCTATTTTGTTCGGTTCGATCATCCCGGACTCTCAAGTTCGGATTAAGCTTGGATCATGTTGAACTTGAATTTTTTAAAACCTGAACAAATCACCTCTGGTTTGCAGGTTGGTAATAACAACACTATTCCTCATTCTGTGCTGTAAGCTAAATTTACTGATTTGGAAAATGGCCTGCTTCCCAGGATTTTCTAATCATATTGCCTAAAAATCAGGGTGTTAGAACGGAGCCGAAAACCTCTTCGCACTGGTCATTTTTTCAGACCCTGGAATAGAGCTGGAGCTATTTTTAAAAATTGGAACTGCAGCCCAGACCCACTAATGGAGCTTGGAATGGAGTTCACAGCTACTAGCCTAGAGTTGGAGCTGAAGCAACTGTTTCTAGAACTGAAGCCGGTGTAGAGCCAGCTCCGGCTCCCCTGAAAAATTGCTTGCTCTGGAACTCCAAGCTCCAGCTTTAAATGGGAGGGGTTCGAAGGAAGGACAACAATGGTAAGGAAGGAGAATGGTTAAAGGAGACTACAGCTCCAGGTTCTACTCCAGCTCCAGAGGCTCTGCTTCAGCTCCAGGGCGGAGCTTGGAGCAACTAATTAAAAGTGAAGCACATCCATTTTCAGAAAGTTGGACCTAGAGCCGAGCCTAAAGCAACCTTATTTAGGAACTGGAGTAAAGTCAGAGCGGAATTACTTCTTAAGAAGTTGGAGAGCGTACTCGGAAAATGTTTCCTCGGTTCTGATACCCTGCTTTTCATTTCTATTAAATCTTCTAAATATTAAATTATTAAATATAAATATTCTTTAAAAAAATTTAATTATATAAATTAACCTACATTAAGAAAAATTATTCAATTTAATTAAATCATACAAGTCAAAAAACAAATCCTTCAAATAAAACATTCGAATTAAACGGTAGTCAGTCGATGTAGGTAAATGATTTATGAACACAATACATATAGGTAATTCTGAAATATCTACTTGAAACATAAAATACTGGATTGAATTGAACGAAGCATTTCTACTGAGTACTAATGTACTTACCCAAAATATAATTGTGCCTTCAGGAAACTTCAAAAAGGACAACCGGATAATTTTCTATAGAAACATTCTGAGAAGTTTCGCAGTTCGTACAGTCCTGCTGTTGTATGAACGTGAGGTATCTAGGACAGCTACGGTAATAAACATAGCCCGATAACACCGTTCAAATGTTCGTTATATTTTATTTAATAGGTTTTTGCAGTATATTTTACTGATACGTGTACTTTTTTTTTAGAATAAACGTGAAACGTGGCGGTTAGTCAATTGGAACGGAACGCCCACCAGCTACCACTAATTATCGATACCAATACTGAAACACCTCGCTATTGACATATTAGGGCTATATCTTTTATTGTTCTAGGAAACAATAAATTATTCTACATGACCAGAATTTATTCTAAATAAGGCGATCCCATATATCAAATTAATAAGGATTTCAATGCTCACGGTTGGGATGAACTCTGAAGTGAAAAATATTCCGTTCATCAATGATGGCAAGTATGGTCCACCGTTCACGAGAATCGTGAAGTCAAACTGATGATTTTAAAATTCCAACTTCTCAATTCTGATTGACAATGTTCCTTGTATTGGCGCGAAGTCTCTCGAACAGACGTTTCAGCTTAAATTTCCCTTGAAAGGTCGGCTTCCATTTAATCAAACTAGGTACTTGATATACTTTTTGGGACCCGTATTTCGTTATTTCCAACGAAATTGCATCTTCCATATTGCAATCAGTAATTTTGAAGTAAGAACAAAATCAATGATGAATTTCTATTTTTAATTTCCAAACCGAGTAAACTTTAATGACGTTGCGGAAGACCTATCTTCGTTTCAATGCTGAATATGGACTCGATACCATGTTGTTTCTTGGTGTGAATCCATTCTGAGAGATAACGAACTAGTCATAATTAGAGAGAGGCCAAACCAAATTATGAATCAACCGAACTGCGGGAGATATGATTTTTTTTGACATTGAAAATCACTCCCTGTAGATCTGACCATCACGAAGAAATGATTTATCCTATGGTTTCAGATCGCTTTTCAAAAAATTATATCATAATTCAAATTTTATTTCAAATCGTGTTTTGGGGCAATTTGACCATGTTTAAATTATTTAGTTCGTGATCTGCCTACCTTCGGTTACAATCCCAATAACAAAAAGGGGAAAAAAAGCATGAATTACTGTCAAGTTCAATCATTTATTGAAAATTGAATTACATATTTCGGATACACAAGATGCAAATGAAAACTGATGGTATCATCTAGTAAAGCTGATTTGAAAAACACTGATTATTCAATTCGACATAAATAAGTAAACCGCGGAAAAATTACGAATCACGACCAAGAAATCCTGCTAATTGATTGGTTACTGTTTTGGCAGATAATCGAGCATAACCGAACACTTGCGGGATTTAGTAATATGAAGCAGCATCATTCATATCTTCCAAAATCTAGATTAAACCAAGTAATTACTCATAAACCCACGAATACAGGAACAAGAATTCTCGGCAAGGTCGACATTCGATATACATCGCCCGGAAAGTGAGAATAATTGGTAATCAACTAAAGTAATGTTACGGACTGGATTGAGAATCTACTAATGTATTTGGTAACTTCTCACCTTAAGACCGTCATTTACTTTACTTCCACAACGACAACCTCTACAATACAGTGAGTATAATAGGGTGCTTTTAGGAAGATCATTAAAATAATCCAATGTCATACTGACCAGATAGATTTTATTGAATTTGTACATCATAACCCGTAATACCAGCCATGATAATCTAGCCCTGAAACAAATAGTTAAAACGCCGAAGCTGAAAAAATGAAACAGAAAGAAAATCCTCATTCGTTTGAAACGAATGATAAGCAAACTTGTTAACGCATGCGAGATTCCGAAGTTAGTGTCCCGGACTGGATTGAGAATTTGCCAACGAATTCAGCAACTTTTCACCTTAAGAACGAGTTCTTTTTTTACTTCCACAACGACAACCACTACGATACAGAAGGTACAGTAGGGTGCTTTCAGGAAGATAGGCATTATGAAACAATTAAATTTACAGATTGTACTTCTTAGGAAACAGAAAAGTGGTAATATATTCTAAGTACCCGTGATGTATACCGCACTTTCTACATTTCTTCGGATCTACAGGATATCGACTGGTTTCTTCTAGAACTCTGCTTCTAACATGATTTCTGGAACTGACAAATGATAAATGGTTAAACAAACCAATACGGGAGGCGAGTTCATCAGCTATATCTTGATCAATAAGAACAGTAAATATGATTGCTGGCCCATACAAACGAGGCGAGCATCGAAAGTAGCAAAACTCAACTTTCAAAGTAATAAAGAGAGTTAATGTTCCGGGCTGGATTGAGAATTAGCTAACGAATTCAGCAACTTCTCACCTAAAGAACGGATTTTACTTTACTTCCACAACGACAACCGCTACTGATACATACAGGTACAGTAGGGCGCTTTTAGGAAGAAACGGAGGAAAAACAGAAAAGCACCTTCGAAAATATCAGAGCTACGACATGCGACAAGTCACGAATTAATTGGCAATCCATTTCAGTTGTTCCCAATCCGTTTAATAACCAATACAATTCAAATCTATATCATGAAGGTGCTTTCAGGAAGAATCGAAAAAAAAACAACAAAAAAATACCTTCAAACATCAAGGTCACGGTAGGCGACAAGCTACGAATTGGGAATCCATTTCAAATTCTTGTCTGTTCCAAATTCATGTAATAACCAAGACGTTTCTACGTATCATCGATCTCTTGATGGCCCTGGGAAGAAGTCAACACAGTTAGGTACATGAACAATACCATAATTAAATAAGAGTTATTTAGAAGAGCATGCCCTCAGCTCTCATAATCATTGCGCATCGAGATTCAAACCACAAACAGAACAATATTAATGGGAAGACAGAAATATTGGTATTGAATAACATCAAGATACGTAATTAAAACCAGAACATCAGGATCAACAGATTAGAAGGAAAGACTGTAAGGAAATGTGGTCATCATCACTCGCATGTATGTTTCTCATCATCGGGCGAGTTATAATCTAAGTTTGAAAAAGATGAACGACTAGTAATAATCACAAAATTAAAAACTACCGAAGATGAATGTTCTTCAAAACTTAACAACATAATCAAGAACAAAAGACATACCTGGCTTTATTAGGCGTATCTGACTGAAACATAGGTAATACTTGCACCACGAGGACGAGCAGCAAAGGAGCAGCATCATGGCTAATAGAAAATACGTAATTGTAGTTTCATATGATTAGTCCTATAGTTCAAAAGAACTGACCACGTTATAAACTAAAAGTAGCAAATTACCGTTGAAATTTGAAAGTGACTAATAAATTACTGACAAGTATGAGAAATCGAGACATGACTGACGATAAAATAAAGAATTAAGATGTCACCGCCACGTTGTTGTAAGATGCAGATTGCAGAAAGAAATACAGCACTCCCGCTGTCCCGCACAGATCACATATAAAATAGAATAGCGTGCACAGCGCTACCAACCAAGCGCGCCAGCGCTACAGCCTTTAGCTACATTAGCTACTGCTACTCTAGCGTCTAGCCAGCCTCCAGGCTTCCGTAGTGAAATTTCATAATAAAAAAGTACCTTTACTCCACACATTTCAGACTGAGCAAAGTCCTTGTAAACTAATAATTCATTGGATGAATTTTCCTCAGAATCACAGACCACAGATCAATTTTCAGTTTATTCTGTGATCAAATTTGTATGCTGTTCCTCAAACGGTAACACTGTGTTGTCTGTGTTCTGTGATGCATGCCGATATCAAGATTCACGCTTTTCTTTTCGAATTTACGAATGTAAATGCTTCGGTGGCCAATTTTATTTTTCTTGAAGTGTTAAATCTAATTTAATTTCCTGAAATCGCGTAAAAATGTCAGACACTGAGTAAGTAACATGTTATAATTGGATACTCTCGTGTATAGTTTCAAGGAGACTGCATGTCCACGTATCATGTACCCAACTAATCACGCTGTCGGATTGTTGGATTAGTGTGACTCGAATGAATGGAAGTTTCAGTCTCTTTGTTGATTGTTTGTATATGTATCGGCAGTGTGCGATCAATATGAAATTTGACGCAGTCTCCATCCTCGCGAACTGAGATATTATTTGTGGAACCGGCTTCCGCTCAGAACCACCGAATGAAAGTAGTGCGAACTATGTCATGAATTCGTGATGCCCAAACTGCTCATTCTATATTTGAAGTTTGCCTATTACTATATCACTCATTTGTTATTACAGAGCTGATGTTCCCGTTCCGTTAGGTGGAGTTGCGGATATTGAAACTTCACTACAAGAAGTAATGAAAAAGGCCTTGGCCCATGATGGTATTGTTCGAGGATTACATGAATCTACGAAAGCTTTGGACAAGTACGTGATGTTTACAATTTCTCTCGTTCCTATTCAGAGGAACTTGTTGCTTGTTTCTTCGAACAAAGGTTGTAGTGTGAGAATGGTTATATACCAGAGATTAACCTTTATTAACATTCGAACAGGAGACAAGCACTGTTGTGCATTCTAGCTGAAAACTGTAGCGAAGCCATGTATAAGAAGCTGGTTCAGGGCCTATGCAACGAACATCAAATTCCTTTGATTACTGTTGATGACAATAAGAAACTCGGCGAGTGGGCTGGACTTTGCAAGATCGATAACACTGGAAAAGCTAGGAAAATAGTTGGATGTTCGTGTGTTGTGATTAGGGTAATGCATTATTGTTGTTTGACATTTGTAACAGCGTCAATGAACCTTGTCAGAATTGAAGGAAATAACTGAAATGTAATTCATTTTTCAGGACTGGGGAGAAGAAACACCGCATCTGGACGCTCTTAAAGATTATTTAAAAACATTGGGCACCATTTAATGTTATCAGTTATGAAATACATTTTTTAATTTGTATCGTGGTTCTGCTGTATGTGTTATGGATGAATGTTACGTAGTACTGATTTGAAATTGAATGCCAGTTCGATATTTCGAGATGAACGAGGATTATATAGAATTGTTTAAGTTGATACAGACCAACTTTTTCTACTACACTTCCAATGCGCTGACGATTTTTACCCGGAAATTTATTTAAAATAAAATTATACCAAGAAACGCTGAGTTAGTACATTTTACAAAGCTTAGAATATTGTAATTCCTTTAGTTTTGTAGAACATACTGGATTTTGTTATATTCCACAAAAAAATACTGAACTACTGACATCCACTACTAAGACCCTGTATTTGGAGCATACTTTACTTAGAAGTTCTGCATTGCGGTTTCCCCACCTTGGCCGTGTTGCATAATATGTAGGTTCCATTCTTGCTGCTTCACCTGACCTCTTATTGAATAAAATAACTTTCGATAAAGTAACTTCTGCCAATTTTTTCCATGCTGAGTATTGACCTTTAAGACGGCCCATGCTGTCACATATTCTCGTTCTACTTTTGATTTTTCTTCATGATTCGTCTACGATTCTGCTCTTCGGCCAAACTAGGAAGCACTTCGACTGGAGTCTTGAGTGGGTCTAGATTCAGTTTTTCCACCCTCAATTACATTTTGGTCTCGTAATAAGGCTTGCTACTTAGTCTTGTACTGTAAATGGAAAAATGCTCGTGAGATATTTGTGATCTGTCTCGCTGAATTTCAGGCTGCATTTCCGTCAATCTTCGTGGGAATTATTCATAAACAATACCAATCAATGAAGGATTTGATTTTCTACAAACTGTGTAATTTTGTAGGATGATAAAACCAAAGTGATATAAGAGGGAGAGGGGCTACAAAAATTCAAAAGTGTTGGCATACTTCTCAGTGGGAGGTTGTAACGTGTCACCTTTACAATTTCAGACTGAAGTAAATTACAATAGCAAGTGAATTCCAAGTAGAAAAAAGTTTTTTTTTGTTATACCTGTATCTCGTGTGGTCCAGGCTCTGAGAGATACAAAATGTTTTTATTTATGCGATTATTTTAGTCTGAGATTAATCTGTTTAATAGGAATTACGAAATAGTTTCATTTATGAGTCTTATTTTCTTTCAACTAGTGTAGCCATAGGCGCAAATTGGGGCAATCTTCTAAAAAAAAAACCAAAAGACTGAAAAATTACATGAACGGAAGAGTTTTCAGCATTATTCTGTTTGCCCACCCATGAGCCTCCTGGCGCTTATGAGTGTAACTTATGAATATAATATACGTGCCGAAAACTAGACGCCATCCGATGCGGGATGAAGTAGATGTGTGGAAGGTATGGTCTGCGTATTTCATAAACATTCGGAATTGGTAAAGCTAGTAGTTCTAAAACAAAACAAAAAAAAAATTGTGTAACACGTTACAATTTTACAACATTGGAGCAAGTTGGGACAAGTGCCCCTACCATATTACGTTTGCGGTAAAAAGAAGACCAGAGTCTAGTAGGTACCTTTGTGGACAGTCTCATTTGGTGGCATGTATGACGATGCAGGCATGCCAAAGTGGCTCTCCAGAGACTGCACCTCTAGCCTCGGAAACTACTCTTTCGAGTATCGTGTCAGTAATCAGAGGGACGCATTTAGGCTGGCACGAGCCCCCTTTCTCCTCTCCGCTTCGGATCCGCGCTGTCCTGCTAGGGTCTGACGGAAGCAACGCTCATCCAGCATTAACCTGGAATCACCACAGACGGATGCGCTACCTTCTTTCACTTCTCACCTCCTCGTCTTGGCGTGTGTGGCGACGCAGGAAGGAGCCTTGCCGGGGGGTCCGCAGCAGACATTGAAACTGTATGGCAGTATTACCCGCACCATGTCGGGTAACTCCACCACCCAAGGGGTCAACAAATTTGTTTATGTAACCCCCAATTCCACCCCCACTCTTCCTTTTCTCCCTCGGGATTATACTATATATAGTTCCCTTCTGAAGCTTTACCACCTGGTTCCACAGTAGATGCACTAGGAAGCTGTAAAACGCAATTCTCCCTTAGCATGGCGGTAATACCCGCACTTACCTTATTTGGTGATGTGGTTTTCGTTTATTTTCGGCAAATGATAGATAATTATCGAAGTAAATACAGAAACGATAAACACGATCCATTCTGTCTTTCCTGCGCGGAAAAATATTCATTTCCAAAGCGGGAAGAGAAGTGGATTCAGTCCCAAGGTCGTACTTGCCGAAAATGGGCTCACATGGCGTGCGCGGGCATTGACACTACGAGGATATACTTGTGAAATTTCTTCTTAGGGCCGGCAGTACAAAACATTATTAGAGTTTAATCCGTGATTAAAGGCTTTAACCGACCGATTTTTGCCAATTAAATCGCTTAATGGATGATTAAACGACGTCACGCTTTTTATACTACTTGGCCCATAGAAATTTAATTACATTGTACTGCATTGAGAATTTAATGTTTTTTACTGTTGCGCGAACTTAGGAACATCACTGCGCGGTCTTACAGAGGTAATAATACCGGAACCTTGATAATTCATGGTTTTTTGTGTGTGTGTTTTTTTTTAAACATAAGGTACTTTTTTTCATAGAAATCATTTATACGCATGTAATAGAACATATTTATGCGGTTGAACCAACAGCATACTTCCTAGGGGATGAGATAGAGGGGGCTCAAAATGATTTGGACCACGCTGAAGGAATGGCAGCCCACGTTGAAGAAATTGTTGGCTGTAGAAAGAAGTTCCTACGCGCACGCGCGCCCGTGTACTGTGAATAGGCACATCCTCTTCCACCCGCACATCTACGCACTCGTATCAGTGCTAGCAGGTGTCCGGATTTTTCAACCTTAGGCAAAAAATGTCCAAATTTCTGAATGTCCGGAAATTTTGGGAAAAATCCGGATTTTCATTGTTTTTTCTCGTTTTGTGGGTTTATTCAACTTCTGATTAATTTGAAATATTTCTCTGTGGCTGACTGCATTTTGACTGCACTAAAAACTGGACTAGAAAAAATACTTTCTCATTTTCTTACCTTAATAATTACTCAGTTTTTCTTTCACCCAAAGCATCCTTTTTCAGAAACCAAGGTTAAAAACAAAACTATTAAAATTAGATTCAAATCTGAATCTACAAATAACTTTTTTTTTTTATTCGAATATGATTCGAGAATTATTCACGTTTGCTGTGATTCAAAGCAGATTTAAATAAATGGAGTGGATTTGTGGACTCGAATACACGAACTGACCGGTTCTGACATCCAGATCAACTTTTCCAGGGTCATATTCCATTTCTTTCGGATTCGCCATTGTAATTAATTCAAAATTCAGTTAAAAGTTGAAAATAATTATATTTTTCCAGCGCGTTTTTGGTTATTTTCTGTTTTGCCCCCCCCCCCCGAAAATTATGAGCTTTCAGTGTGAGATTCATAAAGAGTTTAAAAAAAAGTACAAATCTGACGAATCTACTGAAAAGATTCGAATAAATTTCGCAAATCCATATAACATTTATTAGATCGAATTATTGATACAAATCCATTTCTAATTTCTCAGCTCCCATTCAAATTCAACGTAATGGAGGAAAATGCTCCTGGGCCATCGATTTATACATGGTTTCAAAATTAAAATAAAATAGTAAAAGAATTTTCAGTTTCCCGAATGTAGAGATTCAATTTGATCTATAGTAATTTGTTGTGTGAGATATTTGAGTGATTTTTAGTAGGGAATTTCCTTTTCCTGTTAATTAAATTTTGAATGCATTATTTGGTAAAACTGAAAATAAAACTGAGTTCTGCATGAAATTTTCTATAAAAAATATCAAACTCCTTTTATTCCTAATAGTTTTATTATTATTTTCTAGTAACTAGAATTTTGAATGCATTTTTTTTTCATCATTACTTTTTTAAATAGTTGTAGAAAATTTTCAGGCTAGCCAATTTTCTGATATATCAGTCAACGACTATTACACAAAAAAGGAAAAACAATGAAATCACTTACATGAAAGTCTGGAGAGCCAAAACCTTAAATTAGGGCCTTATTGAGCTCACCTACCTTAATACGCGCATGGCGATCATGTCTCACGACTCACATGAGCATGTCATACATGCGAAGATATTTCGATTTATCGTCATTATTAGGGCTCGATTTATCGTCATTATCAGGGCTGCAATTTTTATGCACAAAAAATAGCGAAATATGCGCATACTTTATGCACTGAATTCAGTCTAAATATTGTGCCGAAAATATGCGCCAAAATTGTAAAATATGCATAAATATGCAAATACAATACGGATATACTTATCATTTCAAAGAAAAAATTAAGTTGGATACACTAAGACAATTTTTGTCATATTTTAAAATGATCCAGCAAAGTATCTCCTTAAGAGTCCAATCTTCTTTTAATAGAAGATGCACCCAGGAGATAATGCACCTATTCGTAATTTCTTGATGATTGATGAATGTGATGCGGGCAAGAGAAAGGTTATCTCACGAGCAAAAGAACATATTTTTCTAAAAGCTTTTCTGCTGATTGATTAACCATTAAGTCTTCTAATTTTTTTTGGAGTCGGACATCATTCTCAGAACTAAAAAAATGACTTTTCGGGGGAAAAAATATTGAAAAATAAGCAGAATTGTTGCAAAATATGCGGTAAATGCCAACATATGCGAAATATGCAGGATGAAGTGCTGCTCATTTGACTCAGAATTCTGTGATTCGTGAAGATCTTTTGAAACTTATACCTATACGCCATAGATAAAAATATGCTTTCGCATAAAAATTGCAGCCCTGGTTATTATAATAGAATTTTCCAATTCTAAATTCTTTGTTTTCCCTTTCAAAGTATAATTTGCTGATTCTTAAATTTTGAATGACCATGACTGAAAATAAATGACTTAAATGACTGTTAGACACTTTGATACAACATACTACATCTCTCCCCAAAAAAAATCCACCAACACCGATAAATGTAGGTTAACACTACTGAAAAAATTACCCCCCCCCCCACCAAAAAATTTTTCCAGCGACGTCTCTGGGTGGCCTACACAAACCTATTGGGTTACCCCATTGTCAGTTATGCGATCTTTATAAAATAGGAAACTCTAATTTCAAGGAATTTTTTTCAGAACGAACAAATTCAAGGGGCTTTATGAACCATTTTACCTTTTTATTTTCACTTTATGCGGTGTAAAGTGATAAAATTCGGTGCGGTGAATTTGTCAGCCTGCGGTCAATTTTCCGTTGCGGTCGATTATCATCTGCGGTCAATTATTCACGGTCAATTTTCTTGCTGACAATTGTTCGCGATCAATTTTCTTGCTATAAAAGCCGCGAGTAACACTTTTATGAGCACAGTCACGTTCTTAGGGTGTAATCTGTAATGTACACGTACCTATCATGATTTCGTTTTCGACATTAGCGCTCCTACTGGAACATTTATACGCGAATACGCGGTTATGTACTCGCAGCTGGCGATTACTGTTGCGATTACTTTGTACCTACCACATGACATGTGAGAGGGTTAACCGCAGTAAAATCAGTTACCGTAAATGGAGCGTTCTGATTGGCTGAATGACAGTCTATGGAAGTTAATTTGAGAGTAACCGAGGGTTGCAAAAGGGTAACTTTTCCGCGGGTAACTTGAGGAGAACTGATTGTGTATCGAGAAGATGTCTCAAGTATGCTGACCCTGGTTAAAGCAACAGAAGAGCTTATAGAGTCCGGGTGGTGTGGAATTCCATATCGCAATAAAAGCGTTCGAGTAGGTATGCAAATCAAGTAGGAAAACATAGTAAACATTATGTAACTTATATTTGCGTTATTAAGTAAAAAATAAAGCCGAGGCCGCTATATGCTCAATAATTAGCAATACATATTATAGATTAAAAAACAGACGTGTATTAATGCTATTGACATACGTGAACGGCCAAATTTATTATGAAACTATACATATACGGTCCTAGCTAAGAAGCGCATGATGTCATAATTTGCCATAGATGTTTCGCCGACTGTGGAGATGAAAAAGGTTGCAATTCACATTCATTTACAGTGCAGTGGAATAGAGCAGGCGTTCAAATTGGACCCTAAAAATGCATTATAGTTTTCTGTTTTCCATCGAACAAAATTATATTTAGAAAATTATGAAATACAAATATCACTCGACAACTTTATCAATGAAATTTATTGTCTTTTACAACCTGAAAAGTAGTATAGTGTGGTTCTGGTCTGAGACGTCATGCGCTTCCTAGTTGGGACGGAGTTTATACCTTCAGGCTACGTTCAACAGAATTTATAGATAGATGCGTTTGAATTTTCTAGTCAGTGTTCGCGATTGATTTATAATTTAGACATTTTTTGAATTCGGGTTTCAAAAATAATTTGAGACTTCTTTCAGGATGTATATCATTCAGGAGGCATTAATGTGTATTTACAGTTTCTGCGCGGCTGTAATCTTACCTCTTTGCATTCTTCCAGGAATCAATTACTTCATCAACCCTTCCACAGTAGTACTATGGGCCTCATCTATTGGTCTCTCCTATGCCGTGGTGAACGCGGTATTCTCAGTTTTCACGACGAAATATGTTATGCAGGTAACCATACTAACACGTTAATAATAAGTCAATAACGTGGGTAATTCTCAGAAAAAGTCCACAATTCAGTTTTTTTTGTGCTTCATGAGGTCATGCTGAATATATGATAATCTTTTCTTGCTACATTATAGAGTGTATTATCTTCTTGTGTTCTCGGTAAATACTTCGCTCGTCAAAATTTCCTCGGGTTTGGAAAATGTCCAGTATCACCCCGATTCCCAAAAATAAGCACATGAAAGAAATCAGTAATTATAGGCCAATACCAATTCTTCCCGTCCCTGCAAAAATCTTTGAATCCATAATATACAGAAGAATATTCGAACAAGTTTGTAACAATATCTCTGATTGCCAGCATGACTTCATGGAAGGCAGATCAGTGGTAAAACTAATTTAGTGTCATTTATCGACTATACATCCGGTATACTTGACCAAAGTTCACAAGTGGACACATAATACTTATACACTGACTTCCGAAAGGCGTTTGATAAGGTCGACCATAAAATTTTCATAAACAAGCTAATTGAAATGAGTCTTTCCGAACTACTAATTCGTAGTAGTTTTTATCTATAATCTAACCGACGGACAACAGTATGTGGTATACAAAGTGTCAACGTCCAGAAAATTTGCCTGGACATCCGGTGTTCCGCAGGGTTCTAACCAGGGTTGGCAGGTAAAATACATTTTATATTTTACATGTAAAATTAATCAAAATGTGTCAAAAAAATTGAGGTTCAATTTTTCAATCGAAACTTTTCAATTTTATAATTTATACTCCTCAAATTTACTATATTAGGTAACTCATAAAAAAAGTAGAGTGTTTTACATAAAGTGAATCACAAAAGAGGAGTATAAGTTAAAAAATAATTTTAAAAATACTAAGCAATTTCAGCCGAAACAAATTTCAACATTTTTTGCCAGACTTCTTAAAATATAAACCTAAAATAAAAAATTTCTAAAGAACAAAAACTAAGAAAAAATAACAAATCTCACAAATTCCATATATAAAAAAAATCAAGTTAGAACTCATCGGACTTCGTGGTATCAGCAGTTTTTACTTAAACTACTCTATTATCGTTTTATTTTACCGTCCAAGTTGAATTAATTTTTTCTCAATTATTTATTTCATAATTCCTTTTCAATTTTCAATTTTTCATTCTCATTTTTTATCGTATCATTATCATCTATCAATCTTAAATTATTTATTTTTTTCGCATTTTACATCGATTTTACATATTACGTACATTTTACATTCATTTTTTGTAAAATGTAAAATAAATCATTTTACATGTAAAATGCCGACTCTGGTTCTAACCTTGGTCCTCTCTGTTATTTCTCTTTTTTATTAACGATGTGACTCACCATCTAAAATATTCAAACGTGTTGCTTTATATGCAGACGATCTCAAACTGTACCAGCAAATTCGGGAGGAAAGTGATGCCCAATTACTACAGCTAGACCTGGATGCCCTCGTTAATTGGAGCAAAGTTAATAACTTACCCTTCAACGTTAAACAATTTCTTACGATCACATACACGCGAAAATTATTTCCGGTCTATGCTGATTATGTCATTGATGAATATATTCTGCCTCGATATGCTGAAATAAAAGATTTAGGGGTGATTCTGGACTCCAAACTGACATTCAAACGTCAGGTACGTTCCATAGTTAGCAAGTCAAGAAGAATGTTTGGATTCTTAATGAAAAACATGGTCAACTTCCCAAATGTAGAGACTATACAAAAACTATACTATATGCCCTTGTACGATTCCATCTAGAATATGCATCAGTAGTATGGAACCCTATATCAGGCAAAGCAGTCAAAACAATTTTTAAAAAATTACAAATCGTTTTCTCAGATATCTATATTGTAAACAGTTTTTCTACTATACATATTCAATCAAATGTGAAGAACTGCTTCAAGAGGGTATGAAATGAAAAGTCTCGAAGGGTGTATAGAAATATTTATTCTTTGATCTTTCTACATGGTTTAATACATATGAGAAACAGGATTCATTATTACTGGAGAAAGTCAAAATTCATGTAGGTACCCAGTTTTTATAGTCATAGTACTCAAATCTCTGCTCCAGAATGCTGTCGTACAGATCTATATATGAATGCTCCTATGAATCGTGTTTTAAAGTTGTATAATAATGTTGTCATAAAGCACAAACAACTGGACGTACTTGATTCGATAGGTAAATCCAGGTTCAAATCGCAAGTTCATAAAACATTTCAATAACATACAGGCTATCTCTCTCTCTTACACTCACTCATTCACTCTTGTTCTTGTTCTTGTTCTTTTTTTTTTTTAAACAGAAGTTTAGATGTAATTTTAATTTCAATTTAATTTAATTTTCAATTTTTCTTATAATTTTCTCTAATTTAAATATGTCATCATTTTTTTTGTTAATATTTATCTCTCCATTTTAGTCTCTCTGTTGTAATATTGGCCACTTCCTCGAGTCGTGACAAATTGCTGACATGCCTACAAATTCCTAATCTGTGGCTTGTTACCCCTTGTATATCAAAATTTCCGTACCAAAATATTGCTGTAATTGAGCAATTGTTTTGGAAAAAATGACGTGAGAATTTATTCAAAAGGGATTGCGACATAGGTTAATACTAAAAAATGGGACCCAAAACGTACCATGGCACCTCCAGCGAAGTCCAAAGTTCGGTTACTGGTTTTAGTTTCTGCCGTTCTTGAGCCGTGGTCAGTTTTTTATGTGTTTTTGTAGCCACAATGCATGTCACACTTTCATATTGATGACCGACTGTATTGCTCTGCAGGTCTGCCATATCAACACTACCCGTTTGTGTACAGGAGATCTGAGTTCAGGGTATTGTCATTTTCGCAGCATTATCCTGTGAGAATTAACGTTTTTTACAATTTTTTACTTCCTGGGTCGTGGCCTATCCGTTCTTGGCCTATGTGACACATTTTCACCCGGAACAAATGAAATTTACTCAATTAGTAACGTATTAAATATAATAAAACCTTTAATTTCCCACGTATAATCATTTTTCTAACGTAAAAATATTAATTACAAACATTTTTTCCTAGGTCGTGGTCTGCAGTTTGTTTTCCAGGGTCGTGGTAAATTAAGATTATTGTGTACTGAGCGAAACGACAACGATCTGGAAACAAAGACTGGTTGTCCGAGAGGCAGAGAGTCCTTTGTCTCTAGATCATAATTGTGTCGTTAGGACGTTTTTACTTGAATGCATTTCGTTTTGTGGCAGTGGCGTCATGCGTTGTGGGTTGCATGATCGCAGTGAGCTAACCTTTCTTGTCTAATGATCTTTTGACCACGACCTGAAAAAGGCGCGTGGGGTACTTTGAATATTTTCGTGTTATCAATCAGCGAGTGAGAAGCAACATTTGTTGACAAAATGAGTTATTACTACTATTGGAAAGAGCGTAAAAAGTAGAATTTTTCAAAATTGGGCCTCCGATTCAAAAATGTGTACTCACGTTGAAAAAAGCTTATCAATAAACGCTATGTCATACATTCTCTACCTGGCTCTTGAATTTCGAATCAGTGTTCTCAAAAAAATAGATTTTTTCGCTTGGTTCTGTCTCGCCGAACAGCGTCCAGTTATGGGTACTGGTAAATTAATTAGGAAATATGTATCGTCTGTGATGTATTAACTTGGAGAATTTAAGATGTGAATGGTGAAAAGCCAAAATTTAATTGTTAACTTTCACATTATTTTTATCATTTGGCAATTTAGTTATAAATTGAGAACTTTGAGGCCAAAAATATAATATTATGAGGTCTTTCTTAAACTTATGGATTTTTTCATAAGAAAAAATATGGTGCTTTCCTTTCTTTCCAGAACATGCGTAAACTGTTTCAATTACCATATATTACATCAAATTACTGCATGCCAGTTAGTGTTGTATTGTATTTTATTATTACCTACGCATATAACAGCGTTGACCTCCATGGAAATTTGACGCTTTCTGAGCAATTTTTACTAGGGGGAGGGGGTGTGGATTATAAAAATGCCGAATTGCCAAATAGAAATTTTAAAGATACCTTTTCCAAATTTTTCTCAAGTTTAACCGAGTACAATTTTGTCAAAATTAAAGAAATTTTTCATTCAGTATTTAAAAAAAAAATTGTGAAATCGGTGTGTGAAATAAATATTGAATTCCGAAATTTTGCCGAATTGGGCGAGATTTTGCCAGAATTGCCAATAAAAAATGACTGGGGGTTAACACCCCCACATCTCCCTCCTCGCACCGGCTCTGCTTTCTAAGGATGACTTCTGAAGCACTAAACCAGTTGGACCTAGTTGCATCCACATTGGATTTGGAAACTTCAAATGGCATGTATTTTTCCTGCCATCATTACCTAATTCGTTCCCCATAATATCAACCAAGCTAGACACGATATCTTACTCATATTAACTGCGTCCAGATTCCATTGCAGCATGACTAAAAGCTTCTGCATTTTCAGAATGACTTGAAAGATGTTCACCACAACCCAAGAAATTCCTAGTCTACGGCCTTCATTCATTTGTGTGTGAGGTGGCGCTATATGCGCCGAGCGCTCAGACTTCGCAGTCCATTACACTATTCCTCAAGTTGCTGTTAAGGATCAGCTCAGTAGCCTCACTTTTACAGCCAAAGTGAGAATTTTACTTAGCTCTATCCCTTTGACTTCACTGGGTGCTGGATATTCTGGTCCCAATGCTTCGCGTCTTGTCCCGGCTATTGCTGGGCACCGACATATGATATGGATCGAGGTTTCTTCCTCTTCTCCACAGTACCTACAGGAGCCGCTTCTTACCATTCCTATTTTATACCACATGTGTTTTGTGGCCCCATGACCGGTTAGTAGTCTGACCATGAGCCTTGCATGTTTCCTGCCAAGCCCTAATAGGAACTTGGCATACTTACTGAGGGTGTCCCCTATCAGTGTTTTGCTGATTTTCATCCCACTGGCCAACCGCCAGTGCATTTCCGTCTGCTTACTTATCCAGGCCTTTACTTTGGATTTTATGACGCTGTATGCTACAGAAAGACACGGCCTGGGCGTTGCCAGTTCCTTTTCTGTGCCCTCCTTCGCTAGCTTTCCAGCGATCATGTTCCCTTTTATGTCGCAGTGTCCCGGTGTCCATAGTACGGTGACCCGGTTCTCCTGAGCAAGGGTGTATAGTTTGTTAACACACTCCCCCACTACCAGGGATGTAGTTTGGTGTGACGATAGTACTTTGATAGCCTATTAACTGTCTGTACCGATAGATCTGTTTAGTAATAAGGCCCTTCCACTGATTTTTGTCAATGGCCACCATGATCGCCATTACCTCTGCTTGGAGGATAGTGACGCCCTCGCCTAGTGCCACTGAACAGTTGTCAGCGCCTTTTGCATTCGTGATTCCGATTCCTTCACTTTGGTTATACTTAGAGGCATCTGCAAACCACACATTCTCCTCTTTTCCTAGAATGCTTGGCCACCTCTTTTCCCAAACCTCCTGTGTGGGTATTAGCGCACGGTATGGCTTGTCAAAGAAATGTTTCATCGCAATTCTATCCTTTGGCATCCCAAAGCATTTGTCTATCGTCCTGGCCATCTCCCATATCCTTCTGTGGCCTGTTTTATGGGCCCGAAGGTTTGGTTGACCCAAGACCCCATTATCGCCGCTGCTTCTATAGCAGTGTGAAGTGATGGCAAATTCAGAAGCCTTCCCAGTGCCTTTGTCGGCACCGTACTCATTGCCCCGTTGTCATCACGCACGCGAGCCTTTGCAGGTGGTCTAGTTCCTCTCTGACGTTGGCCAGGTGGACCATGGCCTTTTATTGTTGACACGACTCAAGAAATTCCTAGGCCGTGGGTATCAAATTTTGAAAACGCTGTGCCTCCTCCCCCAGTGGAAATGACCTCCGGCAAATGTGAAAAATAACATGTAGAATACATGTACTGATAATCCCCATACAAAAACTCGAATAAAATGGCCTTTTTTTTTCAACTTTTCAAACCATCGAATGTGGACTTTTTCTAAGAATTACCCACAGATAGGCCTAGCGGATTCGTAAATCGACTTGAATGTCAGTTCATCAGTGGTCACATACTAACTCTTCGCAGACGTGCATACGGGCTATAGCCCTTACCGCCAATTTTGAAAACAGGTTCGACTCACTTTACTCTGAAATAGTATTGACACCTATTCATAATGTATTTCGCGTTCATTGTAAAACAGCATGTTCGTATTCAGTTCACTAAAATGGTTCGGCTCATGGACGTAAATTGGTTGGTATTAGGTTCGTATTTAGGAAAAAAGAGAACATGGCTCTCAGGTATCCCGCCAAGGGCAAAGAAAGTTGAGTTTGAGAACAGTTAGGAACATTAACTTTTTGCAGATCAATCCTCTGAATTCGCCGAAATGTCCCTCCACGCGTATCTTTGAAGATCATATGTTTCCTCATGATATGCACCCTCGGACTCTGAAATTTTAAATCTGGCTCCGTTTGTCATTCGTGAATTGAATAGGTACCTATGTAGTATGTACTAACATCTATGCAAAGATCTTACTACAGCTTATTGCAGGTGGTATTTCGGGGGTCATTGCTGGGTTCAGCACTGGTTGCAGGCATCTGCCTTTCGGTGTTCGGCGTTCATAACTGGCATATCTTCGGATGGTAAGCTTTTTTTGTCGGTGTAGATAGCGTATATACCTACCGTACAAAGTAATCAACTTTTCAAATTTTAAAATCTAAATACTAACCACTTGTGCATTGTGTAGGTATTTGTGCGTGATGTCAGTATTTCATTCTTGCGATTATCTATGTACCGCGATCGCAAGTCCGAAAACAGTAACATACAACGCGTTTATACTCCCCTACAGCTCAGGTTTTGCAGTGGCAGCGGTTGCCTGTTGGATCGAGTTTGTCGTTGAACTTCACTACATTCCGCGTAAGAAACTTATGTTACTTCCTAATTCTTTCTCCTCCTCTTGAGTGATACCTCGCCGTGGTGAGAAGGCTTAAGCGTAAAAAGTTTTAAAAAAAGGCTCTCTATGAGGTTATATATCGTTGAAATCGCGACCAAAAGCACTTAGGAGAAGGCAAACTCCGACAGATAAACTCTGTTGAAAGCAATGAAAAACTACAACTGTATCTCTTTCCCAGAAATGTAGCTTTTTCACATAATTTCGGATGATTGCGTTCCAACAGGCATATTATTTTTCTGGACGTAAAAAGCTCCCCATTCGGATGTCCGGGAGGGAGCTACTTGGGGAGCATCATTATCCGAAGGTTTTAAAAAGAAAGGCGCAGGGACTTGGAATGTAAGAAGCTTGAATAGGGTTGAAAGATAAGAGAAACTTGAGAGAGAAATGAAGAGGCTTAACCTAGGAATAGTTGGAGTAAGTGAAGTAAGGTGGAAAGAGGAGAACGATTTTTGATCAGGAGACTTTAGAATAATAAATACAAAGGGAATAAAAGGGCAAGCAGGCGTCGGAATTGTTATGAATAAACAAATAGGTAGGTAATAGGTTATATTATAAACATCAGAGTGAAAGGTTAATCTTGATAAAAGTCAATGCCAAACCAATACTGACAATAATAATACAAGTGAGGAGCGATATTCCAAAACGGCATCTGTCCATTTTTTTGAAAAATCGTTCTATAGCGCCATCTGGTGAGGTATCTAGTAATACATATTCTGGCCCGAACAAAATCACCATATCGCAAATTTAACGCATGTAAGAAGCCAAAATAGACTCGCAAAGAGAAGAAAAAAGTTGTTCCAAAACAGCCTCTGTTCACATATTTTTATCACAATAGAGGAGTCAACATTATCTTGAAAATTTTATGAATTATAATCTACTGAAAGACCCAGTATGTCTAATTTTGTGCCAGACCAAAACTAATAATTAAAAAATGTTGTTCCAAAACGGCCTCTCAGGAGATCCCCCACTTCGCGACTGTCATGTGCGTCTCCTGTACAAAGTACATTCAATATTTCAACGAGATAAATTCCTGTAAGTGTTCTACTAGGCAACCCGACTGTCGACCGTGACATGTAGGTGTAATATAGGGATACACCAAGTTTTTTCTTCCCCGTGAAAAAAATATAAAACTGGACAGAAGCCGTTTTGGAAAATCGCTCCTCAAGTGTATATGCCTACTAATACTCACGAGGACGGAGAAATGAGGACGTATATGAAGAATTAGAAGGACTTATGAAGTATATTAGAGTCGAAGAGGATCTCATTATTATGGGTGATTGGAATGCTAGAGAAAGTAATATAGTCGGGTATTTTGGATTAGGAATGAGAAATGAAAGAGGAGAGCGTCTGATACAGGTTTGTGCGAAGTAAATACAACTTAGCTATATAAATAGAAAATACTCAGTTTAAAAATTATTACAGAAGAAGATATACATAGAAGAGTCCAGGTAACGAAGGTAGACATCAAATTGATTTCATTATTGCAAAACAACGTTTTAGGAATCAAATATTAGACTGTCAAATTTATCCGGGAGCCGATATTGACAGTGATCATAATTTGGTAGTAATGAAATGTAGGCTTAAATTGAAGAAACTTGGTAGAAAAGAAGAGGTAAAAGGAATTTGAACAAGTTGGCAAATATAAATATTAGAGGAACATATCAAGAGGATATTGTATTAAAATTAGAGATTGAAAAAGCACAGGAATTTAACAGTGTGGAGGAAGAATGGAGTAAGGAGAGAATATTAAAGTCACCAGAAGAAAATCTAGGTAAAACTAAGAGAGAAGAAAAGAAACCATGGATGAAGGAGGAAATCCTTAGAATGGTGGATGAATGAAGGAAATATAAGAATGCAACCGATAGGGAAAATAGATTAGCTTATCAAAGGTTAAGGAATGAAATAAAGAGAGTCTATTTACAAAGCTGAAGGAAAAGTGAAAAGATGGGCAGAGTATGTAGAAGGACTATATAGTAATAATGGGGATGAAGAGATAAAAATGGAGAGGGAAGAAGATGAAAGGGGAGAGTCAATTTTAAGAGGTAAATTTGACATAGCATTGAGAGATTTAAGAAAGGGAAAGCTCCAGGAGCCGATGAGATACCAGCGGAATTATTACAGAACATAGGAGAATATGTATTTCATAAATTGTACAAATTAGTGTGTTACATTTATGATAAAGGGGAAATGCCTGAGACTTTAAAAAGAGCGCTATTGTAACTATACCAAAAAAAGCAGGAGCAGATAGGTGTGAAAATTATCGAACAATTAGTCTTCTTTCGCATGCGTCAAAAGTATAAGCTAGGATAATTTACTGGAGAATTAAGAATAGAATAGATGCAGAACTAGGGGATGATCAGTTTGGATTTAGAAACAGTAGAAGTACTAGGAAAGTAGTGTTAGCTTTGAGATTAATTTAGACGTGAGACTCAAGAGGGAGCAGGATACAAACATGGCATTTGTTGATATTGAAAAAGCTTTTGACAATGTTAAATGGGATAAAATGGTTGATATTCTAAAAAAGATAAGAATAAAATTTACAAAAAGACAAGTTATTTTAAACTTATATAAAGGACAGAAACCCACATTAAGAATAGGAGGAGAAAAATGGGCGAGTAAAAAATTAATTGTAAAAGTGTTTGCAGGGGCGACAACTTCCGTGTAGCGTATGTAGCAGATGCTACACATGGAAAGATTTTGCTACACGAGATTAAAAAAAAAAAAAAACAAACCATTAAATTAATACTTTTTAATTTATTACTGAACTTGAATTTTTTTATTATGCTACACATGGGAAAAATCTAGGTTGCCGCCACTGGTTGTTTGTAGGACATGGGGTAAAAGTCCTCCAAAATTTTAACACTTTCAAATGAAAAAATAACAATTGAAAATCATTTTAATATTTTGAGAAAATCGTATTCAATATTTTAAATCGTCATTAACCTTCTCGGCAAGTATCACAAGTATAAAATCCAATGTTTGTATAATCAGTAGACCACAATTATTGTGGGTCCAAAGGTCACATATATCATAGCACGGGATCCATTTTTCTCCGAGTTTAAAAACACATCCTAACAAATTAGGCAGTTCTCGTCCTCGTTCGGCAATGGTTCTGGTGGCGGACCTGAGGAAACAACACACGCGTTCTACTCTTGCATTCTTTCGGCGTTTAGGAACGTTATTGCCTTTTTATCTTTTCTTAATTTCTTTTTCTTCAACTCTTTTTTCTCCAATTCGGCTTTCTTATTTTCTCTCTCAATTAAAAAGCGCATTGTATTGGATGTGTTCCATTAAGAACAGTTGATTTTTCACCTTTTCTCTTCCTCTGTCGGTTTACGGACATCCCATCCGCTCTTTTTTCCCCATTTCTTCGAGTAAGTCAGGGAAATGGGTTTTCTTGTGGTTTTCTTCTTATAATTGCTAAAATAACACGGTATAATATCATTAGATATTCACCTGTTGCTTAAATATCAGTATCTACCATCAAGTTTAAGAAGACCTTTACCCCCTTTGAAAACTGGACTTTTGCCCCAAGTGGAAATTTTCAATATGTTCGCTAATAATTTAATAATAAGTGTATTTTTTCACTTTATGCAATAGTACTTTTCATTACTCACCGCACCATTATTGATACTTCATAAAAGTTCGGAACAACACTATCAATAGTTAATTAAAATTATTATTTCTGAATAAAGAAAAAAAGTTAACACATTTTCACAAATTGAACTTTTTGGAATTTCTTCTTTCGCGTTAAATCTAGCTCAATGAAACTCCTCCAGCGTATGTACATTATTGCCAAGTATCTAAAATAGTTGTTACATTATAATATGAACTATATAGATAGTGCTCCCTAAAAACTGAAAAGGGCTTTTACCCCATGCTGGACTTTTGCCCCGAGCTCCTTATTTCCAACCAAAATCTTACAGCCGATAGCCTTTCGGCTACTCAATCGAAAATTGTACGTACCATACGATGAAACTTCTGAATTTCCATAGACATTCGAATCGAGCTAAAATCATTGAACGTTTTCTTCCAGATTTGAAAGACTATGTCTACATCAGCGTAACTGGCCTAGTTATTTGTATTATGGGGGAAATATTACGCAAAACAGCTATACTCACAATGAGCCCTAGTTTCAATCACTTTGTCCAAACTGTCAAAGCGGACGATCACAAACTCGTTACTCACGGTGTGTTCAGCCTCTGCAGACATCCTGGTTATGTGGGAATATATTATTGGTGTATGGGAACTCAGGTAACTTGCATTTAGTTAAAGAAATTGTTTTCTTGAACACGTATTAATGTACATTTTGTTCAGTTGATTCTAGTTAATCCATTGTGTTTCGTGATATATATGGTCCAGTATTGGTCGTTCGTAAGACCGCGAATTCTACTTGAGGAAGAAACTTTGTTGAAATTTTTCGGAGACGACTTCATCAAATACAAAAAGCGAGTACCCTCCGGTTTCCCATTTTGCGATGGCATACAGCTGGAGAAATAGAGTTGCTATGGTACCAATCCTGAACCATTCATTTATAAAACTAGGCATAAAAAATACTTGATGTTGACAAATAAGCATATTCAACTGGAACAATAAACTGACGAAGAATGAGAGTACTATTTGAGGTACCTGACTTTTTGTTGTAGCTGGTATAGTAACTTGAGATGCTGAATGATTCAGCAAACCAGTGGCGTAGCCGGGTGCTGGACACCCCCTTGCGACTTCGTTAAATAGTGGTTTTTCTCATTTTAGCACCGCCTCCCTCTTTGGTCAAGACTCCCCTTGAACACTAGGCTGGCTACGCTACTGCATCAAGTGTAGAAGATTAAGATACTAAAGCTGTTGAAAATGCTCACGAAGAGAAAACGTCATCAAACTAATAGGGAAAATAAGCTAAAGTATAATTATAAATGATGCACACTGTATTGTTTGATGGGGCGGCGGCGCTGATTCAGCGATTTTCCAACAGATGCAGCAACATCGGCTAGTTTGATTGCTAGTGTTGGTTCTTCTAATTTTACAGCCACGGTTGGTTCAGCTAGGCCTCCATTTTAATGAAATCCCTCATTCGGGCAGCTTCAAAATTAATTAATCTAGTTGAAATTTTTAGGAGACCATTTTTTCATATGCAGTAACAGTTCTAGGCGGTGGGAGCTGAAATTTTCGAACTTTGATTTTTAAGGGCCACCCTAATGTACATATTTATACATCCATATCCTAAGTGTACTTGTAGCTCACTTACCTTGCCAATTGACTTTCTGAAGACCATGTACATGATTTTCCACACATTATACAGGAAAACTGGTTGCCTGGATCATCATCATTCCACTGCTGCATTGCCAAAGAAATATTCACACAACAGATGCTACTGCAATGGAAATTCTAATGTTGTGGTTGCCACTACGATGGAAATTCTTTCGTAGTGGTTGCCAATGCAATGGAAATTCTTTCGTAGTGGTTGCCACTACGATGGAAATTCTTTCGTAGTGTCTATAGATTTTTAGAAACGCTCTGCCCCCCACCCCTTTTCGGCATTAATTGAGCCGTAGGCTAGAAATAGTATCAGCCTTATGTCTATTACCAAACTGCCCAAAAAATTGCAAGAAAGATGCTTTTCAAAACTGATTTTTATTGTGAGTGAAATATGCCACAATTCTGAGGATTACCCATTGACCTAATCAAGTTACAAGCATCTTGTCGGAATTTCATCGTGAAATCTTTAAATGATCATCTTCTTCCATACGGAGGAACAGGAATCCAGATGGGTGGATTCTCGTTCGACAGGATCACATCAGGACGCCCCTGATTAGCTGGAACTGCCATTACAGCTGGAAACTGCAAAACTGTTGCTATCTGAAACAATTTCATCAAAATGGATCAATGAAAACCGCGAACTTAACGCCTTAAGATTGTTAATGAGTACCTACAACGTTGTAAAGCGACAGTTTCGGTACCACGACTATTCGATGAGGTAATTTCATTGTGTTGATCCTTAGAAAGTGATGAAAACACTCCAATTGATCCGAAAAATGTTACTTAAAAATCACCGATTGCGATTTATCGGCACATTAAAAAAAGAATAATATACTAGCGCAGTAACCGGGGAACATTAGAAGAGCATAATGGAGCAGTAAAGAAAGTTAGAAGTGCACATTAACCCTGAAAAATTAATCTAAATTGTATGAACAATAAATGAAGAATGCATTATACATAGTGAGTCAATTAGAACGGAAGGTTGAATCAGCAGGACATGGTGAGACTGGTCGGCCTGCTCCTGCCCCTACTTTTTCAAACATTTGACCTGTAAGCATCTACTCGGTTTACTGATCAGGCTGAAGCTTTGTACTGTTCCTGCTGGCAGCGGGGGATTTATCGTATGTGTAGACTATACACTTGCACAGGACGGCAAATATTGAAGGGCGGTAAATTTGAAAAATAAGCGAAAAAAGTCGCACCTAATATCATCGAGACACAGCAAAATACTATAAACGTATTATTATGCTTAATATTTGACTAAATCGTCGGACGGGATGACTTGGGAAACCTGAGGTGACTTGGCAGAAGTAGTCATTAATAAGCTCGGGTGGCAATATAACGTACTATGAAGGGTTTGTGAATGCCGCAATGAGTAGCGTGGCCATAAACCTTCATTTTGAGTTCCAAACTTCGAAGCTTGCAAACTTTTTCTGTGTGAAATATCACATCTTCGATAACGTGCTGTTTCAGTCCAAAATACATATTACCTTGCGAAATAAGCGTTGCTGTAAAAATACTACTTAACCAATGACAGTGTGTGATAGCTCATTGAATCAGAAATTTAATCAGCTTTTCGTTACGGTATTTAGTTTTTTTTTATCGCGAGTGGTTTTTTTCTCAAGATTTCGTTGTTTCTAAAAAAAAAAATAGTTTGACGTGACTTTGCAGGTACGTTCAGTTTTACTGATAACGGTTCAACAATTAATTTGCGACTGTTTATGATTACCAAGGCTGGTAATCGTGGGTGAGTACACTCAAATTCCTGTAAACGTTCCTCAAAGAGTAGACTCAAAAAATTTTCAAGAAAACATTCCTGTGGCTAAAACACAAAAAAATGAAAAATTTACAACAGGCACTTTAAATGTAAGAACCCTTTAAAAAGTCGAAAATTTAATAGAACTTGAAAAAGCATTTATACAATCAAAATTGGCTCTGTGTTAGGGCTATCGGAAGTCCGGAGGGTGGGAGAGAAGATCCAATCGACCCCAAAAGGAAACCTCTTTCACTACTTTGGTAGCAAAAGGGGACAAAAAGGGTCAGTTTCCTCAAAAAAGAATTCAAAAATTCAGTCAAGGAATTAAAAGGCATTTCAGACCGAATAGCAGTATTAAAAATTGAAATAAACGAAACACTATTAATATTTATTCAGATATACGCCCCCACCTCATCAGCAGATGAGGAAGAGGTGGAGAAATTCTACAAAACAGTAGAAGAAACATTAGAAAACGAAACAAAAAACAAAAAAAAGTAGACTGTTTCTAATGGGAGACTGGAATAGCCAAATTGGCCAGAGGACGAGTATGACACAGGAGGGAAATACGGATACGGCGAACGTAACAAAAGAGGAAAGAGACTATCGAGATTCTGTGAGGAGTACAACTTGAAAATAGTTAATGGTTTCTTTAAAAAGAGACGAGGTAACAGATGGTCCTGGACCGCCCTAAACTTTGAAACAAAAACACTAATAGACTTGTAGGGTTAGTCGGTTTTCCTTTCGCCATAGGAAAACTCCGTTACGCTGAACAAAGTATGAGTCAATTGTTTCGCCAGGCGAGCGGTCTCTTCGACAAGAATTTCACCGGAAATATTTGGGGAAAACTCGGGTGGTTTTTGACGAATTTTATCAAGAATCTTCAGGAAGAATTTTCTAAATCTCCTAAGAATTTCGGAAATCTTCGAGAAAAATCTCCTATTGAGGAAAAATTTACGATAATTTTCGAAGAATTTCATCGGACATCATTGAGAAACATCTTCAATGATTTAAGGCGAAACAATTTTATCAAAAATCATCCAGAAGTATCTCTGATGATTTTGGAAGGATATCCTTGGAAAAAATGTTGATGCTTTTCAGAGATTTTCGTGAAACATATTCGGGAAAATTTCCAATGATTTTCTCAAGAATTAATCAGAAATATTGGAGAAAAATTGTAATGATTTCCGGAGAATTTCATCAGAAATCTTCTGGAAAATTTTCCGCTAATTTTTGAAGAATTGCATCGGAAATTTTTGGAAAATAATTCCGATAATTTCCGACAAATCTCATCGAAAATTCTTAGAAAAAATTTCCAATGGTTTCAAAGAAATCTCATCAGCATTTTTCGAGAAAATTTCCTGATTATTTTTGAAGAATTTCATAGGAAATATTCGGAGGAAAACTTCAATGGTTATTTCTGATGAATTTCATCGAAAATCTTCGGGAAAAATGTCGGATTCATCGGAAATATACAGACAAAACAGTTGTTTTCCAAAAAATTTCCGCGAAAATCTTCGAGAAAATTTGCCGATAATTTTTAAAGAATTGCATCGGAAATTTTCGGAAACAAGTCCGATAATTTCCAAAGAAACTCAAGGAATTTCTCAAAGGTGACATGAAATGAGGGTGCCACCGTATTCTCGCACCCATAGAACCCTTCCTGTTTCTCTCTGAGCTCCGCTTAACGTGGTTATCTTGAGGAAGAGTAGTTCTTCTGATTGAAAATACATTGTTTAATGTTTTTTGCTAGACTTGGCTTTCTTTCAGAAACTATTTAAAAATAAACTATCAAAGGTATCCAAAATGTCTTCTTCCATCTTGTAGAGAAATAACACATCTATATTTATAAAATTTTTCAATGACAAAAAGCGCAACTGTTTAATCTTCAAAGAACTGCAAAGTTGAAACTTGCCTGAAAAACATGCCAAGTTATCCCATCCGACGGTACTAAGACTGAGAGTACCAAAGAGGGGTTCTATAATCTACCACACAGCATTGGAAGGAAGCTCGCTTTTACAGTTCGGGCTATGGACGGCAAGAAAGATTTTGCCCACAGCGGCAGCATACCTAAGCCTGGCATTGCCTGCTGAGGCTGAAAATGTACCGCTTGGGCAGGAGAGAAAGACAGGGCGACCTGCAAAATCAACAAACGCGCTACTTGTCGAGTAGGGGCGAGCTTAATTGTTTATACAAAATTGATTATTTATTTATTTCATTTTCCAAGTTTTATTTTTTTAAATGCTTAATATTTTCAATACTGCTAAATTACAATTTCACTGTTCCTTTATTCCATTGACTGTTCCTCACCTTTCGTTACTGCTCAATATTTCAATACTGCTACTTTGTCATTCCAATGTTCGTTTGTTCCATTTATCGTGATAATATTGTGGCAAATTATCCCGAACATTCGAGAAAAGCGAAGAAAGATCGACACGTTTCGAGCAGCAGAATAAAAGTTCGGAGTATCGCCGATAACGCCGAGATATATAAAGGCCGCTGGCCGTCGCCGTATAGTCTAGTTTTATAAGCGATAAACTGTGCGTTTTCAAAGCGATCTAGCTACTGTTTTCGTATATTTGTATTAGTGTGACATTAAAAGTTCTTAGTACGTGTTTTTGTGCGATTTTCGGTGCGAAATTCGTTACAATATATTCTAATTTAATGTGCTGATGTATATTTTTCTCAGATTTTTACTCTTTATCAAAAACGGAAAAGGACTGAACATGAATTTTGCGGACTCTTTGGCCAGGTTTTCTAGAAATCAATCAAAAACAACATTGTTCTGTGACAGGAAATCTATATTTACTGAAGCAGAATGAGGCAAAAACCATCGAAAGGAAAACAAGGAAATTTGTTTGGTGAAAAGAGGATCCTTTTGTAAGAACATTCAAATTTCTATGCAGCATAAAATACCTGCTCTCGTCTATAAATTTCCGAGAGTTAATTATTCTATATTACAAAAACAAAAGATAATGTTCTTCAAAAATAGCTAACAACTGGCATTGCTTAGATGCCGATCTTACACACTGTCTATAAGATTATATAAAGAATTTATCATGCCCAAAAGGATGAGATTCAGACTTGTGGTTATCACTTGTGGTATACTTAATTTATAAGTTTTTCGTATCAAAATAATAATAACTGAAATCATTGCTACAAAAAAGGCATATCTCGTATCCTAAGATAGTAACTGCAGTCGTGATGTGCCGTTTTGGCTGCAGTGCGCTCGTTGAAAAAACGAACTAAAGTTAGATTCGCCATAAAGTTAAATTAGACAGGCATGCGTCTTTCAATACTTATTTGACAAATATAAGTGAATGTTTGAAGAAAATAGTTACACTTACCAAAACGAAGAGTAAGAGTATCATTCTCAAGAACATTTTCTGCGCCATTGCCATTTATAAAATGCACAAGTTGCGGTAGAACTGGACCTTTTACACAGTAGAAATAATCAATAACAAGTTTAACCACAACTGGTAGTTTCTGGTGTGAATGCAGGTATATACAAATTGCCTTTTTCTCCTTATATACTCATTCTATCCGTCAATTATGTTGATTCATGACATAATAACTATTTAGGCAGGTACTTGAATTTCGAAAGCTTCGTATGCATATTAAGTTCATTAATAGCACTTTAGACCAGTCAAACGTATTTTTGCCTGAAAGTCGTAAAATTTGTCTTTTATCACCTTCATTTTTTCGATTGCCTTGCTATTTTATGGCAGAAATCAACGGTAACATACAAATACTTATTCATATGTAATAATTAGAGCTGGGGTTTTTATCCGCTAAAAATAGCGAAAAAATCGCTTAAAATAAGCGGTTAAAATCTGAAAAAAAGCATAAATATGCGCTGTAAAATTGAAAAAGTATAAATAAGTGCAATAAAAATATGCCATCATGGATATCAAAATGCAGATATTTTCAAAGCGCGTTTTAAAACTCTATCGACAGCGAATCTAGAAGAAACGCAATGCAGAAAAAAGTCAAAGTACCTATTCATTAATTTTTTTAAATAAGTAAATAAAATAATAACTCTTTCAAGATTTTACAATCGAGTAACCACATTCCAAAGTGACCTAAGTCAATTTTTATGAAAAATGAGTGAACAGCGCTACCAGGTGGAGAAATTTGTTTCCGACATAATGCAAGAACGTACAACGCTCTATCTATTTTAGTTTTAGCGTTCTAAGCTATCGAAAACTGTCAAGAAAAAAATCATTTTCAGGACTGACAATGTACCGATAGAAATAGGTGCGGTTGAAGCAAAATCAGATAATTATCGAAGAGGACCTTCTTTTATCTAAGTCTTTGTACTTCAGAATTTTTGTACTTGTATCTTTACGGACAGCCAAAAATAAATTTCAACTTTTTGTTCTAAATAAATGGATGCATCACCTTGAATTGCCTGTATTTTATGTCACTCGTTTCTACTGCAGTACGTTACTACAAGATACACTACTCCTGATTCCTTCTGTTGATGATGAAATTTCTCACGCCAAAGTGAACTGAGTCATCTATTTTTTTCCCCCTTTCATTCTGTATACACAGAGGGTGTAGCTATGTTTTCTCTTCACGTTTAGCAGTTCATACTGGTATTACTCCACTGTTACCATTAATACAAACTACAAAATCCCAGTTTTCGAGCATCAGGTGTGAAGTAGTTTTTCTCAGTTAACCAGTTTTCCTGTTTTTTGACTTAAGCCACTTTGGAATGTGGCTACTCAACCGTCAATTAATTTATGCTTTTAAAAATGCTGCTCTAGTCTCTAATTTTCCAGTCCAGAGCCCAATCTTGGTGTCAAGAGAAAACTGAATAACTTACTACCCCGGTGGTTGGGGGAATGTATTCCCCCAAAATGGGAATTTTAGTCCCGAGAGAGTGCGGGTCGTTTGTATATTTCTTGTACCGTTTGCACATCATATCCCGTATTTTTTACAACTCCTGTTTAAATATGATGCAGGGTAAATCTGACAGTGGTGGAAATGCAGCCCCGAAATTCCGGTTTGACGTCTGAAACCAGTGCCAATCATCTGCATCTCGCTTATAATCGTTTTTCAGCATATTCTATCGTTTGTACTTTGTACATCAACTCATTGCACAGAAACTGCAAGGGGGTACTTTCGGGGCTGGGAAGATTCAGCCACCGGAATGGGAATTTTGTTTTCGGGCAGTGCCGCAAGCGTTTATACAAATACATTGCGTATATATAATTCAACACGTTTCGTAGTTTGGACACAACCCCTGATTATGCCACAGCTCAAGGTCATTCTAGGAGCAGAAAAATACGGCCCTCGAAGTAGGAGTTTTCGGATTTTTGGATCTTGAATCTCTTGGTCACGAATACGGATTCACTACAACTCTGTGCCGTCTCCTTTCTTCTTTTTGACTTTTTTTTTTTCAGAAAGTCCACACTGATCCGCTGAAGGTCGTTTACCCTACAATTTAGGTGTGGTACCTATATGCCTCATTTTCAACTGTTTCTCTCATAGATGAAAAAAGGAAATAAGCGAGCACGAAATGTTCTACTGCGTATATTTCTGGGAAGCAGTAACATTCAGACAACATATTCGCAATTTATTCTACAATGAAATTCCAGCTACTGTTTTAGATCTGATATAGAAATGACTGCGCCACTAGCACTACCCAACGGCGATATTGACCTATAGTCAAGTTAGAAGCATCTTGTCGGAATTTCATCGTGAAATCTTTATATGATCATCTTCTTCCAGGAATCCAGGTGGATGGATTCTGATGCGGCGGGGCCACAGGACCCCTCGGCTGAGCCATTACAGCTGAAAACTGCAAAACTGTTGCTATCTGAAACAATTTCATCAAAGTGGATCAATGAAAACCGGGAACTTGTTAGCCTTAAGATTGTTAATGAGTACCTACAACGTTGTAAAGCGACAGTTTCGGTACCACGACTATTCGATGAGGTAATGTCATTACGTTGATCCCTAGATAGTGATGAAAAGGCTCATTTGCCAGCAAAATCAGGAAAACTTTTCCAATTTTCGGAAGAAATTCTACGAAAAAGTTATATGTAATCGGACATATTGCATTTTACTCGAAAGAGAGTCGGGGTGTACCCACGACCTATGGTCGGCCATTTGATTCTCTCGGACCACTCGAGGGATCTCACAATCGAGTAGGTTCTCGACTACGCTCATTTTCAAACCTTAGCTCCAATTACGTAATCGGTAAAATTTTACTTCAAAATCACCGGTATTATTGATTTTGGGAGCGATTTATCGGCACATTAAAAAGAATATATTAGCACAGTAACCGGGGAACATTAGAAGAGCATAACGGAGGCTAGAAGTGCACGCATTATCCCTGAACTGTAATTTAAATTGTAGGAACAGTAAATGAAGAATGTTATACAGAATGAGTCAATCACAATATCAGGTCAAATCAACAAAACGTGGGGAAACTGGTCGTCTTGCTCCTGTCCTTACTTTTTCAAACATTTGACCTGTGAGCATCTACTCGGTTTACTGATCAGGCCGTAGCTTTCTACTGTCCCCACTGACAGCGGGGGATTTACCGGATGTGCAGACTATACACTCGCACAGGGTGGTAAATATTTACGGGCGGCAAATTTGAAAAAGAAACAAAAAAAAATCGTACCTAATATAATCGATATACAGCAGAATACTATAAAAGTATTATTATACTTAACCTTGGGCTATACTGAGACCGTGAGTACTAAAGAGGGCTTCTATAATTTACCACAGAGCGTGAAAAGCTCGCTTTTACAGTTTGGGTCGCGAGTGGCAAGAAAAATTTTGCACACAGCGACAGCCTACCGAAACCCGGCACTGCCTGACATGAGGCTAAAATGTACCGCTTGGGTAGAAGAGAAAGAGGGGACGATCTGTAACAGCAACAAAAGCGCTTCTTGTACAGTAGGGGCGAACTTAATCGTTATATTAAATTGACTATTCACTTATTTCATTGTCCAAGTTTTTTTAATGCCTAATATTTTCAATACTGCCAAAAATTACCTATACACTGTTCCTTTATTCTACTGACTGCGTTCCACACCTTTCAATACTGCTTAATATTTTCAGTACTGCTATACTTTGCCATTCTAATGTTCGTTTGTTTCATTTATCGTGATAATGTTCTTATTTAATATGCTGATATATATTTTCTTCAGATTTTTAGTCTTTATCGAAAACTTTGCGGACTCATTGGCCAGATTTTCTAGAAAACAGTTAAAAGCAATATTGTTCTGTGACAGGAAATCTATATTTACTGAAGTAGAACGAGGCAAAAACCATCGAAAAGAAAAAACAAGAAAATTTGTTTTGTGAAAAGAGGATCCTTTTTAAGAACATTCAAATTTCTGTACAGCATCAAAAACTCGCTCTCGTCCATAAATTTTCAAGAGTTAATTATTCGAAATCACGAAAACAAAAGAAATATATTCTTCAGAAATTGCTAAGTGGCATTGCTACATGTCGATCTTTCACCCGGTCTATAAGATTATACAAAGAATTTATCATCTCATATGTTGTAAATGACCATTAGGGACGAGATTCAGGCCTTTGATTATCACTTGTGGTACCTATACCTAATTTATAATTTCTTTGTTTCAAAATAATAATAACCGAGGTCATTGCTACAAAAAGGGAATATCTCATACCCTAAGATTAGGAAGTACATTCGTGATCCGAGGTTTTAGCTGCAATGGGGTCGTTGAAAAAATGACCTAAGTTAGATTCGCTATAAAGTAAAATTAGATAGGTATCCGTCATTCAATACTTAATTGACAAATATAAATGAATGTTTGAAGAAAATGGTTACACTTACCAAAACGAACAGTAAGAGTATCATTCTCGGGAACACTTTCTGCGCCATTGCCATTTATAAAATGGACTAGTTGCGGTATAACTGGACCTTTTACACAGTAGAACTAATCAATGACCAGTTTCTCTAACCACAATTAGTAGTTTCTGGTGCGAATGCTGATGCAAACTGTATTTTTGTCCTTTTATATACTCATTGTATCCGTTAATTATGTTGATTCATGACATTATAATAATTATTTAGGTACTCGAATTTCGAAAGCTTCTTATGCATTTTAGGTTTACTAATAGCAAGTAAGACCAGTTGAACAAACGCATATTTGCCTGGAAGTCGTAAAATCTGTTTTCATCACGTTCATTTTTTCGATTACTGTGCTATTGTATGATAGAAATCTACGTCAGCGTACAAATATTTATTTATATGTAGCAATAAATTTATTTGATTTATAATGATTAGGTAAACTGAATTTTTCCCTTATATACTCGTTCTCTGTCCTATATTTATGCTGATTTATTGAGTGAGTCATTATATTTAGATAATTAATCTAATTTGATAAGCTTTATTGTGTCAATTAGATTTTTTAATAGAACAGGGAGTCTTCCGATAGTTTCAATTTCGAATACGGTTCTTAATTTTACTAGGTATACCGGTATACGCAACAAAGGGAGGTTTTCACATGAGTACAGTTAGAAAGATTTTCGCCTTCATTCCCGGTTCTCGTTACATTGACAAGTCAAATGGGGAAAACTTGATTCTGCCCTTTACTGTCGTATACGAATTTCACGCTCATTGCTATGAGAACAAGGCACGTCGTTGAAAAATAAAATAAAATTCTAACTGAAAACTAAAATAATTAATTATCTTAAAAATCTTATTAATATTAATCGAAAACATAATACAAGATGAACTTCAATTTACTAATAAAATTTACATAAACCTTAATATAAATGTCTTCTAAGTTACAATCCATTCTACTCGTAACTCAGACCGTCTTTCATCTCAATTGGTTCAACAAAATTGGAAGAATAAAATGCAAAAAATATGTTGCACTTCGAATTCAAACGTAGCAACAATATGACTGGAGAGTTAATATAATTGCATAGTGAAACGCCGTAAATATTCCACAAATACCCGGTGGTAATAAAATTGCATACTCAAAACGCCGTAGGAGCATGATGATCAATGTTTCCAGGATGAGCCACGGATGTCGAACTCCATCGATTTTTATCGCGACCTGGTTCCGTTCTTCATCCAGTATAACTGTGGTTCAGTTCAGGTACTTTCTTTTTCGATTTTAAGAATTTAGATTCTTTTAAAACAGGGTTTTGGGTGTACACGGCTCGATTGGAATTGGATTCTTGAAGATTAAGCCGAGACCCTGCAACTTCGACAGAGGTGACCCGGCGGAGTAAACAAAACAGAACCAAGCACCTGCACCTCCGAAAACGGTTGCACCCAAGAAGACAGTGGCCGCAGCCAAAGAGAAGCTGCTGCGAAAAAGAAACACCGAGATACGCAGCGCTAGTAATTGCCAAGGCTGAGGCAGTAGAGAGCTAAGCCGAAGTGATTCGGAAGGCGAAGCACAAGTGGCCCCGCAGCAGCATGACTTAGAGGTAGCAAGGATACGCTACACTCGGAAGCAGAAAATGCTGTTGGAGCTGCGCAACCTACCCGAGAAAGAGGGTAACATCACAGGGTTCATGGTGCAGCTTCTGGAGTCATTGGGTGTAACGGCCACCGTTAAGCAGCCCCAGAGAACAACAATCCTCCTACTATTTGACGTAGAGGAATCCGTCGAAGAAGAGGAGATCGCTGCAGCAGTAGGGGCCACGCAGAAGCCGATTGTGCAGAGGATGCGTGGAGGAGGAAGGATGACCAAGGTGCAGGTGTCAATCTCCAGGGGCTTGGAGATCCTGAAAGGTAGTCGCATCAAGTTTGGATGGAGCAACTGTAGGGTTCGCTCACTGGAGAAGACCAGCAGCACTCCCAGGTACTACAGATGCCTATGGCCAGGACATGTGGCGAAGGAGTGTCCCAGCCAGGACCTGGAGCGATCGTGCTACCGCTGCGGAGAGAGCGGCCTTCTAGCAACGGCATGCCAAGCTGAGGCAGCCTGCCCCGTATGCAAGAGGATCGAGGGGCAGGATAGCAGGCATGCACTAGGAGGACGGGAAGACGACGAAGAACGTGACGAGGCAGTTACCGGTGACCCTGTCTGTGCTACAGATAAATCTGAACCATTGCAGGGTGGCGAAGGATGCTCACGTACTCCAAATGGCAATATTCGAGGCTGTGGCACGGAAGGGGATAGATGTGGCAATTGTGAGCGAACCCTACAAGTTGGAAGATGTTGTGGGATGGCAGACAGACCATTCTGGCTTAGTGGCCTTTGGCGTGAGTCCCGACTGTCCGTTAGCTCCGAGCAAGGTAGAGAGAGGTGACGGGTATGTCGCGGTGGAGATTGGGGGAGTAATTCCAGGCCTACCTCACTCAGCTGGAAAGGAGCACTTCCAGGGGAGGCAAGATGATAGAGTGGTCGGCGACTTCCAAGTCAGAAGAGTGGTTCGCCGGCCACATAGACGCGAAAGGAGCGCTGCTGAGGGGGGGGGGGAGGTTGCGACGAGCAACTGCCTAGTGTCAATGAACAACAACGCCGCCTATACCCGCTTCCACCAAGGGTGTGGGTCGAACATCGATGTGACGTTTGCCTCAAAATGCCTAGCCCGACAGACCCAGGGCTGGGTGGTACTGGAAGAGGAGTCGGGAAGCGATCACAATTACATCCTCTTTGTTGTGGCAAGGGAGAGAGCGGTCGATACTCCAAGGAAGCTGAGAAGACGGGCGACTAGCAAGCTGGACAAGGACAAGCTGGAAGCAGCCTTGCTAGCGAGAACGCAGAAGAGGCGGCGGAGAAGCTGCTGCGACGCCCCCTCGTGCTCCGCCGAGGAAGAAAGGAGAGACATATTGGTGGACCGCGGACATTGCCCATCGGAAGTCCGGGGCCAATCAGTTACGCAGAAGATATCAGCGTACACGTGGCCGAGAGAAGGCGCAACTGGTGGCCGAAGAATACCAGCGCGCTCGGAAAAGCCTGAAGGCTGCAATCAGACACAGCAAGCTGAGATGCTGGAGAGAGCTGTGCAGCCAGGTGGAGGATGACCCCTTTGGAAAACCCTACCGAATAGTGCTGAAGGTCGGGGGCCCTCCCATAATCGAGCGTATGGAGTCGGGCCCTGTAGAACAGATAGTGGGCCATCTATTTCCATAACGTACAACACCAGTGGACACACCCCTGGAAGTGGATGCCGTACCACCACTGATGGCAGCGGAAATCGACGCGGCAGTAGACAGAATACGTACGAAAGCGAAGAAGGCGCCGGAACCAGATGAGATACCGAATAGTGTGTGATACGTCATCCATCAGGCCGACCTAAGAATACTGGCTGCAGTATTCAATGCAGCATTAAGCGGAGCAGTATTTCCAGCCAGATGGAAGATAGCTCGCCTGGTGCTGTTGCCGAAGCCAGGGGAACCAGTCGGCGGGTTAGCGTCTTACCGGCCGTTATGTTTGCTGGACACAGTTGGGACGATTTTCGAGAGTATTATTGCAAACAGGCTGGAGAAACACTTCCGGGGGAGGCGCGCGTTGAGCGCCAACCAGTATGGGTTCCGAGCTGGAAGATCGAAGATTGATGCCGCCGGGAAGCTAAAGAGGCTGGCACAGTCAGCGATCCGAAAGCTCCAATTCTGTGCAGCTGTCAGCCTCGACATACAGAATACGTTCAATATGATGCCATGGACGCGCATATTGGAGGCGCTGGAGAACGCATCAGTCCCCGCGTATTTACGCGAAATTATCCAGGACTACATCGGTGGTCGAATAATTCTCGCGGAAACTGCTATGGGTGTGGTGCAGCGGGAGATGTCGTGCGGAGTTCTGCAGGGATCAGTTCTTGATCCACTCGTGTGGAACATTGCGTTTGACTGCATCCTACGAGCAGCGATACCACCAGGGGTGAACAGAATCTGCTACTCTGATGATACTCTGGTGGTCACAGTCGAAGACGACGTAGCCGCGCTTGAAAGCAAGGTGAACGCGGGACTGTGGAGACAACGACCCGTTGGATCAAGTCGGCTGGGTTGTGCCTAGCAGCCGAGAAGACAGAAGCGGCGTTGTTTACACGCCGTCGACGGTACAACCCTCCTTCTTTTCGCCTGAAGGGGCGGAGATTGGGTCCTGTATAGCCCTGAAGTACCTCGGGAAGAGCCGCTCTCCCGCGGTACCAAGGGAGAGTGGACCCGACTGCTAGAACGCGACCTAAACGCGTGGGGTTGGGCAGACGCCATGGCCAGCTGGACTTCTACCTCACGCAGGTGATGAGCGGCCATGGAGTGTTCAACAGGTACTTGCACCGGATGGGCATAGCGGAAAGCGGCGGTGTTCCTTCTGCGCTTGAGAAGGGCGAGATGGTGATGCCTGGCACACCCTATTCGAGTGTCCGACATTCGACCAAGAGAGGGAAGAAGCGGCGCAGGCTCATTCGGAGCGTTTCCGGAATAGGGGGTGTGGTATCCCGAGGTCAGTTTGGCGTGCGTGCATCCTACGCCCCTCTATTATCGAATATAGGGTACGTCATAATTCATCACACCTGTAGAAGTTGATCAAGCAACCACCCACCCTTGCTGATTCATATCTCAAGAGCAAAAAATATATTAACTCCTTCATACCCATGAACATTTTCAACTAACCTGGTATAGGTCCTCCAGTTGCAACTCATAGGGCACTTGCAGTGTATAATTGTAACAGATAATGTAGGGCTGGAGACAGGAACATCAAGTATGGTATTATCCCTCCACCGTGCTCAAATATTTTCCAACTGCATTTTTCAGCGGTCACCCAATTATTAAATCGTCAGCCCCCCTTGCCACTAACAAAATATGTTAACGAGGGTCAAATCATTGTCGCAAACGAGTTCAGCATCTCTCTGAACGTATGAAACGACATCCTTATTTCATTATATGAAGTTGTCAATTTGAATCCATTCTTCCTGACCTCATGGATCATAAATTGTAAATTGGGAAAGAATTGTCGAGAATGAGGTGTAGGCCTGTTAAAATTGCATTTTTCAAACTCTTCTATTTCGAGCTCCCATCGGTCTCAAACTGAGGGCAAATCATTATCAAAATTGGATTCATTGACTCTTTACTCCCATGAAACAAAATTCATATAGTATTTCGTGAAATTTACAAACCTCAGCCTCGTTTCAGGCCCCACAATTTTAAATTTATAAGCAAACCGACAGTGAAATCGAATTCTGTGACAATAGGACGCCCGACATCGATGATTGATTCGATAACAAATAATTTTCGAACACTTTTTCGATTCTGAGTGCCTTCCGCGAAGTCCTTCGTCCCAGTTCCATCGGCAGGATTGATGTTGCTCCATAATGTCGAACTTTTGTTCTGATATGTCAGAATTACTTACCCTTCGAAATGAAGGCGTCATGCCCCTCCCCTTTCATGTTTTCTAAGACCATGAACTATCTTTTTGGATTAGTTGGGATTCCGTTACCTGTAGTTTCTCAAAAGTTGCGCAGCTTTTTGGTTCGCGTTCTGTTATGAGAAAGGGCTTTCCTTTGTGCTGTTCTATTCCCAAGGAATCATATGCTCACCCAGCCCTGAGGTCGAGAGTAAAGGCTTCGGTTAGCCATTATATCCACGCAGTGAATTGGATTACGAAGCCACGTGCGATGTAACACGTATAATTGCATATGTTATATTTTTAGCATAGGTGTAAATTTTATAGTTATAGCTGACGTCTTTCGCACGCTTTTAATCGCTTTCATTTGCATAATCGGTACTGTTGTGTTCTAAAATAGTAAACGATGATTAATTAAGGGTAATTAAGGGTTGAAAATGACATCGTGGCTACGTAAGTACAACTAAACAAATGCGGTGTAAAATACATACAATTTGAAAAATATTACAACTTGTATCTACATTTGTATCAACAGATGTACGTAAACTGTTCTCAGTGGTACCCAATGCCGAAGTATACTATATTTCGAGAGAGGTGTATGTAGCGGTATTACCAACTCGGTACAGAAATTGGTACCAAAGTCAGAGTTAAGTCACAAGGTATTTTAGCTAATAACTTACGAAGTCGTCCAGGGGCATCACGAGCCGATTCAATATGACAGTAGGAGAGAGAAAGTTGAAAATGCCAACATGGTGCAATAATTTGCTGTGTAAGCAAAGAAAATGAGAAAAGCTCTGCTATTTTTACCACGTTATGCGTACTGATGTTGAAGATACTGAGACTCGATGATAGAGAAACATTTTTCATCCAAAAAAGAAAGAAGACAAAAAGAGTCAACAAATTAAAGATTTCTATTTTGTCGAATAAATATGTCCAAAGCGCCGAATAAAAAATATTCAAATTTGGCGAGAATTGTCGATTTCGATGATTCGTGGCGGTATGATATCCTTCCCTTCCTGCTTCGCCAATGAGTTGAGAGAGAGAGAGAGCGCAGCCGTCAAGAGAGCAAAGGCAAACAAGTGGGCCGAGCTCATCAAGACGGTGGACGATGATCCATGGGGCCGTCCATATAAGGTGGTCCTGCTGCGACTCCCGTCCCCTTCCCCGATGACCAGGCTACCGCCCGCGATGCTGGGAGAAATCGTTGCCCCCCTGTTCCCCCAGCACCCGCCGTTAACACTAAGGCGGGAGTTCACCAGGCAGGATTTCCCGGCGATGAGGCTGGTCCTGCTTCGCGAAGGCGATAACAAACCAGAGGGATTGTCCTCCTCGTACCGCCCCCTATGTCTACTGAATGGCATAGGCAAATTACTGGAGCAGGTTATTGCCTTGCTGGTAAAAGCACACCTCGCTTCTAAAGGTGGACTATCAAAATCCAAGCATGGATTTCAGGCGGGTCGGTCGACCAATGACGCAGTGTTGTAAGTGCAAAAGATCATCAACACTGTACGCAGCAAAGATGGTTCATGCGTAGCCGTTAGTCTCGATGTGAGGAACGCTTTCAATACACTGCCTTTGAAGCGTGTCCTGAAAGCGATTGACGAGTGGGGTCTCCCGGGGTATCTGCTACGAGCGATCATCAGGAGCTACCTGACAGACAGAAAGATAGCGTATATAGACACAGAAAATCGTCAGGTCCAGAAGATCATCTCAGCGGGTGTACCTCAGGGGTCGGTCTTAGGACCCCTGTTGTGGAAAAAATGTCCACATCTCACTAATATTTGCAAAAATTGACCGAATGAGTTGAGCTTATAAAAACCTTAAGCCAGTTGGCTGTAACACGTTTGCCCAAAAATGAAAATTTACAACGGAAAAATACGGAACACGTTTGCGCAAATGAAAACGAACGGGGAGATGAAAACAGAGGACCTGTTTGCGCAAAAGAAGAATTACAGATTTTACAGTCGCGCAACACTTTTCTTAGGTGCAGGTGTGATTAAAAATGTTGCTCGGACTTGAACAATTTTAGATGGTTGGCATCTGTACCCGACATATCTGAGATATGATAAACGACACGTGTTCCCAGACTTGCAGAAAGCCCTACAACAGGAGAGTAAAATGGGTCGCCATTTTGGCGCACACCGTGCCCGTGGATGCCGTATCCGACTATGCGGAGCGTATACCGCGTAGTCAATTCGGTATCGACGAGCGCGGTGGTGTGAGCCAAAATGGCGGCCTATTATACTTGGGTATGTAGGGCTCTAATACGTGGCGTACTTTTTCATTATTCCTTCCATTTTATCGTCTGTGACTGTGTTAAGTTGCATATTTCTTTTGTTGCGATTTATCGAAACAATGCGTAAATTGAACTCCACCTGTATCTCATCAATTGATAAAATTATAATATTTTTATTGTTTTTTAAATGTTCTTTTTTAACTTATATATTTTTTAAATAAAAAACTCAAAAAAACTCAAATAATAAAAAAATTATTATTCTAAAAATTAATTAATTTAATTTAAACTAAAAAGTCTAACAAATTAATTAATGTATATGAAGAGTTGGTAGCCCTGCTACTGATAAGACGATCCGCGCTCTACGTACGTTCGTAGGTACAAGTACGAGACTAGTATATGTGTAACATGATTCTGAGTGCAGTTGCGGTCTTCTGAAGTTAACACGTTATTATTCAATACACGTTTCTGAAGTTATACTTGTGTTCTAATTGTGCATTGCATTTCTACGAAGTTGGTGTTCGACGATACGATCTAAAGCTCTGATCCATCAGGTTATGAGCCCACTGCACGCAGTCCACAGCGCCATAATGGTCGTAAGTCATGAATACCCGGGTTAACGATTAATTAATAAGGGCGCCCATAAAGTTCAAAAGTAGCTTAGTTTAAATACACCGACCGGCGGACATTCGTGTTTCGCTGTAGCTACTCGTAGTGCATGCATCTCCTTAGGAGATTAAATATAAGGCCTTTGCATGGTGCACCAAATAAGCTAATAACGAAGAGACAAAATTTATGGGTGTGAGAGAGAAGAGAGAGAGACAGAAAGAGAATTATGAAAGAGCATGAGAAAAGAATGCGAATGTCTTCGTGGCTTCTTCGCGGGTTTTTGGAGCTCACGAAAAAATCCGATGTTCTGAATTGTTACCACGTAGGAGAGCGAAAAATTACCTTTCCAACAAGCCCTCGTTGAGGCTGGTAACGAGAATCCGTGGCGAGTTACGGCCGCTTGAAGGAGTGGGAGAAAAAGGCGTGTCTAACTTTAGGCGCGTTTTTCTCAAAAACGTGTTTTTGCGCTTTCTAGTTACACTCATCTTTGACCGCTTGTATCTCCGCACAGGAAAACGCTACAGATCTCGCCGATAGCAACTTGGAAAGGGCATTCATTCCTCCATTACATACTATCCGTAACTCAGAATTCGTCAGATCGACAAAGTTACCCCATTTTAATAGAAACTGCCACAATAGGGAATGCAGTCTTGAACATTTTGCAAAAAAAAAAAAATCAAGAATAAAAATTAAATTTTTGAGAATTCTTTGAGGATCGAATGTCATAACATTAACTTCCTTATATCAGCGAACAAACAGCGTGCCTGAACCTCTTTATCTAACCTTGAAAACTTGATTTAGCTTTGTGTTCACCCTATAAATGACACATTTAAGTCCAAAATTCCAAAATTTCAAAACATGACATCTTAAAAAATAAAACACTACCTAGTTTTGCGCTGGTTCCGGATATAAACTCCGAATATTGTAAGATGATAATCCAGCGAGAAAAAACAGACCTTGAACGCTGGTAGCATCAAAAATATCTCAGTATAACTCTAAACTTAGCTTTGACCTGTATAAAAAAGGATACGAAAAACCAAAGTAATATAATTGTCACTCGTAACAATGCACTGTGGAAGTTCATGCATCACCCTGGGGAGCGGGGCCTAATTACTGCGCACGACGTCATTTCCCCTGTGTTTTTCAACAGCTGAATATTAATTGAGACAGCTAGGAGCTAGGGCAGATCAACCCTCAAAAGAAGGTAGACATAGAGTTCATGACACCTGCTTATTCCAGAATATCTCATACCAATTTATGTTACGTTAAGGAAACTAGGGCCGGGCCCAGGTCCCAAACTGATTTTTTTTTCTTCAAAATTAGTCTGGCCCACCGAGTATTTACCATCATAAAAATAAATGATCACCCTTGTCGCGTTTCTGGACTGTGGAGGTCAGTAAGAAGCGCTTTCGCGGGGAACGTAAAGTTTTCATTATACATTTACCTACACTTCGTTAGCTAAAACTAAAAACAGCCTTCAAAAATGGACTCAGCAACCGAGGAAGACTAAACACTGACTACATATGAAAAAAGTCATCAAAATTAGATGTACGTTTCTACGGGAACAGAGAGGGCTTGCGGTTCGTGTACCCCATATTCAATTGAGTTAAAATTTTAGAAGACTTTTTTTTTTCATTGGATCTAATCCGGGGTGAGGGGAGGTTGCGCCCTGAAATTTCGAATAAAGAGATGTTACCTGAAGTAAATAAGACCACGGTCATTTTTGTCATAAAATATGAAAAAGTTCCCATTAAACGGTTCCAAATTTCCAAACTCTAACTGCTAATAATATAAAAGTAGACGAGAAACTAAAGGTAAAATGTCGATATTTGGCGGTAATTGGCCTATCCATGGTTATTACAAATCTTGAGGTACTTTCAATTTATTTATTTTTTTTTGTTTTTGTATGGCCGGCATCAAGTACACAGACTGCACCAGAGCACTTTGTGTGACTTCTTGTTTTTTGCAGTTGTAATTTCAGTTTTCAAAAGAAGGCAACATACTAACTTTATTCTACCTATGAAAATTTTATTTCAAGTTCTTCTTCCCTCTTTTTGGACAGCTGAGGCAGGATAAAAAATGTTTATCTATTTGGTTTTTGAAAAGAAATTCTGGACCACACAGGGAGAAGGCAAGATGCCGGCCTTGTTTTTTTAAAATATGCTTTGTCTACTCATCAATGAGATACACAATTCTGAAATACATAAAAGTAATCTAATTACTCGAGAAGGAGGGGATTCAGATCGTTAAACTTGTATGTACCTTCATTGCCCTATTTCCTAGATTTGTGTTTCCGAAATTCATCGAGGAACATACCCGAGGAATTTTTCGAGCAGGGAGGAGGGAGAGAATTTTTCTAACTGAGAAGTTGATTTTGCCAACTGATGGAAATAATATGAATTCAAAAAAATAAATAAATAAATAGATATAAAAGAAGAAAAAGTCAACGCCTAAAAAATGTTGCCACAACATGTCGTTCTTGGTTTGCCAACTGGTCGTCCATTTTACTAAGTTTGCCCACTGATGAGTACGAGTGCGAATTAATTCTAAAATTTTGAAATGCAGCGATTGTAATCGTACAAGACCCGACGCTGAACTATACTTGGAAGCCACTGATTACGTCCGCAAATGTAACAGCTGGCCATTATATATATCTTCTTCGACGATTTGCGTCATTACAGTTTTTAATTACAGCTACTTTTTGAAAGCGATTTATGATGAAATCGTTATACCTACATACAAATTACAGTTAATTACCACTTGAGTAAACTAATCAGGAATAATTCGAAGGTGACAATATGTATGGGTCTGAGTACACGTATGTTAGTTTTTAAAACTTATTTGTTAATCTGTGAATAAATTGTAATTCTACTTCTATGAAACTCATCAGCTTAAAACTAAATTACCCGCCAAAATAACGTCTGCGATTACTCTGATGCTGTGGTGAATGCAAGTGTACGGCGAGGCTCAGTCGTGGTGTGGGAATTAATTTAGCGGTAAAGTCGAGGCAGACGCGTTTAAGAAATTTCTAAAAATCACTTCTGTTGATGCTGAAACAGAAAGAACCTCACTAAGCTGCCAGGCATTCGTTATAAGTAGAGACCGGATACCTCGGCATTTATAACGCCATTTCGCTTGACGATGGAGAAGTGCTGATGATGTACGAGTACGTTTTCAACGAAGTGAGACTGGAGAAAAAATTGTAATTTGCCGAAATAGCGTAAATACCAAAAACGGTCAAAAAACACAGAAAATAACCAAAAATGGTATTTTAAACCATATGAGAAGAATTAACTAGAAGTGTTCGTATGACAGTCGCCTTTTTTTCAGGGGCTTGCGTGAATACTGGTAAAATTTAAAAAGTAAGTCATATGTGGAATACCAAAATGACAATTCTTGGATCCCTAAAGTAAATAAAAGGAACATTTTCCAACTCTTTTTTCGATTTTTCTTTGAATTTCTGGGAAATTCTTGCGTTTTTGCCGAATAATGCCAAAAGTACGACTTTTGGCACCGAATTATCAGTTTTTTAATGCCGAGGAATCCGGTCTCTAGTTATAAGTCATTTCGAAATCGCTTTGTCTACGTTAAGCAACTCACTTCAGCCCTCTCATTTTAGTCTATGATCTACATGAGCCGCAAAGCGGGTCAGCTAGTAGTGTATATTATACTCTCGTATAATCTACACTAAATTACGGCATGATAGCCTGGGGAAATCTCTACATACTGGTGTGGTGGGACGTATGGCGATGCACGCATGCCAAAGTGGCCCCTATGACACCGCACCCCCGGCCACAGGAACTACCCTTTCGAGTATCACGTCAGTGACCGGAGGGACGCCTTGGGGCCGGGCCCGAGCCCCCATTTCTACTTGCCGGAACGGTGCGCGCGTTCTACCAGGGCCACCATGGGGTTCCCTACTGACCGAGGTCCGCACTCCCAGAGCGCTCGCCTGGAAATTTCAGGTCCCTCACGGCCGGACGCGCTGTCTCTCTTCACTTACCCCTCACCTCCTCGTCTTGGTCCGTGTGTCGACGCAGGCAGGCGGTGACGACGGGTGAGCCCTGCCAGTGGGTTCGCAGGGCACCTGCAGCAGCTCTTCCTAGGATGGTACAGAGTTCTCCTCCTGTTCGATGGTGTGGGCCGAGCTTGGTAACGCGCCGGCCCTCTGTCTCGACCACTCCGTCTGCCGCTTCTCCTTCATGATGGCCGAGACGAATCTCTACATACTACTACATTAAATAAATTCCAGAGAATGCAAAAGAAAATTATAGAAATTATTTTCGAGCTCAGACCTTTAACATCAATACAACCAGCCTTCCAGGATACAAAATTACTCATATTGCGGAAGCTAGACATATAAAAAAAAAATCGTGCTATATGTACTGCATAGAAGCTGAATAATTTACTCTGTCTACCTTCAAAAGATTCTATTATTGCCAGGAATGGGGCGAGAGATAGCGGAGAAGAGGAAATGAAAACTAGGGTTAGTGGATAAGTTGATAGATATCTGATTACAAGTACACCTTTTTTCCCGTATAATGACAAATAAATTGAAATAATAACTGAATGACAGCATTCAGTATGTGCCTATACCCCTAAAAGAATACAAAAATACCCCTCCTCCCTCTCTGAGATTACTTCTTGTATATAATAACAAATAACAGATCATTTGAAGAAATATTTGAGGGAACAGTGTTAAAAGTATGTGACCATAAATATTTTAAAAAGAATGTTGTCATTCGGGCTACATAAAAATCTTACGCCCTTTCCTACCGCTTAATGCAAAGATTACAGTCTCGAGACTCAGACTGAAGTTCCTACCCCGGCATAAATTATTTTTCGATTGCGCCCCGAAATCAAAGAAATCAAAGGTTCGAAACCCACAGAGGACCAAATTTATCATATTCAGGCATATGTTTGTACAACTGTTCCACATAATTCTGTGTTGTAATTCTAATTAGTGAATTATACTTTCCAAATTCGTATACCTAAGCGATTAATAAGGCAGTAAATCAACATAATTAATTGATGGAATGGGTATATAAGCACCAAATTTTAGTTTGTATCTAACTATCTGCATTCGTTCGGGAACATACGCCAGATTACGGATAGACAAGTGGTTATTGTTTTCTTTTCGGTAAAACAACGTCCAGTTTCATCATCTCGTGTATTTTATAAATGGCGCAGAAAATGTTTCTGAGAATATTCCTCTTATTTTTGGTTTTGGTAAGTATATCTACTTGCTGCCAACATTTGTTTGTCTTAATATTCAGTACTGCATGTAGAATATCTAATACATATTATACCTAAATTAAGATTTAATTTAAGTTTCATCCCCCCCCCAAACCTGATGGGCAGTACACTGCTAAAGGTTCTCGAATATCGGTAGAGTGTATAAGATGTAATGACACTGACACATACATTAGAGTGTCTGTTTGTCCCACCTTTTCTTAAAATTTGATGGGCTACCTACTGACCTTATTCCTGATCATGAGATAGTATTTCCACAAAATGTTCAAGCATTTCGAATAATTTTCACCCGTGTCTCAAATTGCTTCAAGTATGACATGTGACTGCACAGAAGACTTTTTGCTTATAGCACGAAATTGTTGAATAAAAAGTAGACTTTAAAACGGAAATTCGATTTTCGGTAATACAGTTTGATTAGTAATAATAATAATAATAGTAACAAAGTTTCAAGGATAAAGATTGCATTGTTGGAGAGACTGAGGAGCGAATGTCATAATATTAACTTCCTACATCTTCGAGCAAATAGTGAAAGTAGACCTATTTATCTGACCTTGAAAACTTGATTCGGCTACACCTTGATAGAGCCGCACTTTCAGGACTCCAAATTCCATAATTTTAAGATCTGAGATCGAAAAAATAAAATATTAGTTTGCGCCGATCCTGGATACGAACTCAGCTTTTTAGTAAAAACACTTCTAGACCAACAGAAATAATTATTTATTATTCCAAACTGCCATTAGGCTCAAACTAAATATATATGTCTCTCAAATCTGAAACTACCATAAAACTGCCCGAAACATACGAAAGCACTATAATTCAAAATCTTATCTGTCGTGGTACTCCGGCTTCAAGGACTCATCTAAAATTTATTTAATTTTTATCCCAGACACTTTTTACATTTTTCTCAAAAAGTTGTCGGAACTTCATCCATTATTGGGCCGTAACCCTAAGAGTTACATTCTGGGTTTTCAAATGCTCATATTCAAATAATATTTCGTGATACAAGCAAAATCCAAAACTGCTAATCGGTCTAATCGACTATTATTCAAGAAGAGTATTTATCGCGAGGAGTCTATTGTTTCAAAATAAGCTGTCGTGAAGCGAAACTCGCCTTTGCAAAATTCCAAAGGCTCTTTTTCTCTTACGCCATTAGACTGGCGTCATCCAGTAGCCGTCTGACCACTTTCGACTATACGCAGAATTTCCTCGAATTAACCTGCACCTAAAATACCAACAGCACAGATGACCGAACATTCCAGCAGACGCACTTTCGGCGTCGACGAATCAATCAAATGCGCTGTATTTTTCAAATTCCCAGAAAATCTCATACACACGCGCCGTACTTCCCAAATTCTCAGAACTCGCGGACCGCACGCGCCTAAACACGAACGTACGAAATTTCATCTTCACCACCCACCGACACCAGTTCACCAATTTGATACGTGTTATGCCTTTCGCTCCCAAAAATTATTGGCCGTAATCACACCGCGAAAAACACACGGTGACCAATCACCAAATTATTGAATTCGACAACCGGACTAACTAACACGTCATCTCTACTCCTCCGACGACCCTTCGTCACGATCCCCAGATCACTGCATTTGATCCTACCATACCCAAAACCATTTCATCTGGGAGAACCCCCTAATTCACGAGGAGGCCGAGCTCGAAATCGAAGCTCGAGCTTTATAAGCTCTCTACAAGGACCGAAATCTCGGTCTTGATTTCAATCATGCTCTCTCCAAAAGTTAGGTGGAGTGGAGACCTTGTCACGTCTCTCGCAAGTATGAAACCTAATGTAAAAAGTGAAGCACTGAACTGTACCGTTTGCTAAATAAAACTCGTACATTCTTAACCCGACTCGGCTAGTTCATTTATCAGGCCGAGGATCATTGACTTGGGGCTTGCTAACCGACAGCCCCGGGGCCCACATTGTGGAGCCTCCTGATTTCACGTCGATCCACGTCAACCGGCAGAAACCCAAGAGGCTCAGCCCCCTCACGACATATACCAAATATTGGGCCATGATGATCCTATGAATAACTAGTGCCAATTTATACTTTATCAATTATCATCGATATAAAAATCTACGTGGTGTTAATTGATGCATGTCGATAAACTTGTTGTAGGTCGCTGGAATTCTCCATTCTCAGACAGTGGCAGCGTTACCAGCTGATGCGAAGGGCCCTGTGCCCCGTCTGGACCCAGCGAAAGGGGAAGTACTTACATTCCTCCTGGAAGGAAATAACCATTGGCAGATTTCTCGATGAACTGTTATTAAAATATCCGCAATCTGACAAAAGTGCATTTCTTATCGCAGAATGTCTAATACTAGTTTAAGAGAACGCTTTGGCGCTTATGTAATATTCTGAAAACTCTAAAATTTTCAGAAAACACTTATTAATGTGAAATGAATATAGAAATAAAAACAATACAATGATTCAATGTTTCACTGTTTTCAGTGTTGAAAATAGTGCTTCCCTTCTCTGCTGTAGGGTGTTTCACATTTTAACTTGAGTCTATTTCTTCGTCCATCCCTTGAATACGATATGTCATATCAACGTAAAATAAGAAAAGTACTTTGAGTAGTACTGTTGTGTTTCTTCCCTGGAGTAAGACAATTCTTTCACCGTTAAAAGACCGGTTCTAATGTACCTCCAGCAATTCCAAGGTGAAATTAAACGAACCATCGGACATGAGATGTTACGAGTCAGACCAATAAATTAGGCACTGAAATCAAAATTTCACCTTTAAAATGAGCAAAACATTTCGAAGAACGAGTCGAAAAAAAGGGTTTTAAGAGTGCCTCTGGTTGAATTTTGAGCGAGGCTAACAGGCAGTTCTACTTTGGTATGAACTATCTTTTTGGATTAGTTGGGATTCCGTTAGCTGTAGTTTCTCAAAAGTTGCGCAGCTTTTTGGTTCACGTTCTGTTATGAGAAAGGGCTTTCCTTTGTGCTGTTCTATTCCCAAGGAATCATATGCTCACCCAGCCCTGAGATCGAGAGTAAAGGCTTCGGTTAGCCATTGTATCCACGCAGTGAATTGGATTACGAAGCCACGTGCGATGTAACACATATAATGGCATATGTTATATTTTTAACATAGGTGCAAATTTTATAGTTATAGCTGACATCTTTCGCACGCTTTTAATCGCTTTCATTTGCATAATCGATACTGTTGTGTTCTAAAAAAGTAAACGATGACTAATTAAGGGTAATTAAGTGTTGAAAATGACATCGTGGCTACGTAAGTACAACCAAACAAATGCGGTGTAAAATACCTACAACTTGAAAAATAATACAGCTCGTATCTACATTTGTATCAACAGATGTACGTAAACTGTTCTCAGTGGTACCCAATGCCGAAGTATACTATATTTCGAGAGAGGTGTATGTACTATGTAGCGGTATTACCAACTCGGTACAGAAATTGGTACCAAAGTCCGAGTTAAGTCACAAGGTATTTTAGCTAATAACATACGAAGTCGTCCAGGGGCATCACGAGCCGATTCAATATGGCGGTAGGAGAGAGAAAGTTGAAAATGCCAACATGGTGCAATAATTTGCTGAGTAAGCAAAGAAAATGAGAAAAGCTCTGCTATTTTCACCCCGTTATGCGTACTGATGTTGAAGATACCGAGACTAGATGATAGAGAAACATTTTTCATCCAAAAAAGAAAGAAGACAACAAGAGTCAACAGATTAAAGATTTCAATTTTGCCGAATAAATATGTCCAAAGCGCCGAATAAAAAATATTCAAATCTGGCCTGGGAACTGATTCACTCGCTGAGGCCGGTATGGTTACGCATCTGCTTCAATAGGTGTCTTAAAGAGAGCCATTTCCCGGCGATGAGGCTGGTCCTGCTCTGCGAAGGCGATAACAAACCACAGGGATTGCCCTCCTCGTACCGCCACCTATGTCTACTGGATGGCATAGGCAAGTTACTGGAGCAGGTTATTGCCTTGCGGGTAGAAGCACACCTCGCTTCTAAAGGTGGGTTATCAAAATCCAAGTATGGATTTCAGGCGGGTCGGTCGACCAATGACGCCATGTTGTATGTGCAAAAGATCATCAACAATGTATGCAGCAAAGATGGTTCATGCGTAGCCGTTAGTTTCGATGTGAGGAACGCTTTCAATACACTGCCTTTGAAGCGGGTCCTGAAAGCGATTGACGAGTGGGATCTCCCGGGGTACCTGCTACGAGCGATCATCAGGAGCTACCTGACAGACAGAAAGATAGCGTATATAGACCCATAAAGTCGTCAGGTCCAGAAGATCATCTCAGCGGGTGTACCTCAGGGTTCGGTCTTAGGACCCCTGTTGTGGGAAAAATGTCCACATCTCACTAATATTTGCAAAAATTGACCGAATGAGTGGAGCTTATAAAAACCTTAAGCCAGTTGGCTGTAACACGTTTGCCCAAATATGAAAATTTACAACGGGAAAATACGGAACACGTTTGCGCAAATGAAAAAGAAAGGGGAGATGAAAACAGAGGACCTGTTTGCGCAAAAGAAGAATTACAGATTTTACAGTCGCGCAACACTTGTCTTAGGTGCAGGTGTGATTAAAAATGTTGCTCGGACTTGCAACAATTTTAGATGGTTGGCATCTTTACCCGACATATCTGAGATATGATAAACGACATGGATGTGTTCCCAGACTTATACGCATAAAGCCCTACAACAGGAGAGTAAAATGGCGGCTTATTATACTTGGGTATGTAGGGCTCTAATACGTGGCGTACTTTTTCATTATTCCTTCCATTTTATCATCTATGACTGTGCTAAGTCGCATATTTCTTTTGTTGCGATTTATCGAAGTAATGCGTAAATTGAACTCCACCTGTATCTCGCGAATTACATCCAAAACTTCATGAACGTGCGGATGCACCCGATAGAAAAACGCATTGTAATGGGAATGGAAACCTTCGACTGCATATTATTCGACCAGGGATGTTTCTTCCCCGTATTTTTTTCAAAAAAGTTGTTTATTTTGTTGTGTTTTTTTAGTATTTTTTTGTTGTTTTTTATTTAAATTATTTTTTAATTTTTTAATATTTTAAATAAAATTATAAATAAATATTAATTAATATTTTTTAATCAATTAATAAAATTATAATTTTTTTTGTTTAAAATTTTTTTAACTTAATTATTTTTTTAATAAAAAACTCAATAAATAATTATTATTCTAAAAATTAATTAATTTAATTTAAACTAAAAAGTCTAACAAATTAATTAACGTATATATATATATGTTATGTACCAAGTCCAAAATCGTACATTTCGGGGATGGTACAGGTGATTTTGTACCAATCGCGAAATGCTCGGACCATTTGTGAGATTTCGTACTTGATACAACATTTGTTGTACCATTCGCGATGCGTGTGTTTCACTATGTCCTATTCGCGTAGCGTCCGGACTACGCTGCCACATGGTACAACTAGCTTGTACCAAGTTAGAAATAGGTGCGTTACCACTTACCGATCATTCATAAAATTACCTGTATGATTTGGGGTTATTATTCGATCATTCATAAAACTTGACTTGAGATAAGAGACAATCTTCACCGATGAATCTATATTCATGCTCCTTTCAGTAAGCGTATGACTGTGGCATGCGATCGATGAATTTTGAACTATAGTGGAGTGTTATCGTGTCGAAAGACGATTTTGAAAAGAACTTGTTCGCGATGGAGTGTAGCGTAAATTCGGCGAATATTAAAGATCAGGAGAGTTACGTGCGGTTAGTGAATGAAGTTCTCGATGCGAAGAAAAAAAAAAAGAAGACACCGAAAGATTACCGTAGAATAAACCGGAGGACTTGGCAGTACTACACTTCCTGCTGCAGTAGCCCATGCGTTACAATCTGAAGAAGATATTGAGACAGCATTGACGACGTCACCTTCGACATCTTCTGGTGCCACTACAGTCGTACCGGAGACGAATATGCCGGATCCCCCTTCAACATTTTATGAGAAGAACACAGATAGCGATGGCTCCTTGTCTACCTCCGACGATGAAAGTGACACTATACGCCAAAACCTACGCAGTGACATGGAAAAAAACCGAAAACGAGAGATACACGGTCTTGAAAAGCAGGCCAAACGCATGAAAGCTGCAAGCGAGGTCAAATTTAAAGTTCTGGAGCGTGGTACCACGGGGTCGGTAAAGCATCTATTTCTAACTTGGTACAAGACAGTTGTACCATGTAGCAGCATGGTCCGGACGCTACGCGAATGGTACGAAATGAAACGTACATATCGCGAATGGTATGTACCAAGTCCGAATCTTACAAATGGTCCGAGCATTTCGCGATTGGTACAAAATCACCTGTACCATACCCGAAATGTACAATTTTGGACTTGGTACATAACATATATATATAAAAATTAAATTTACTAAAACTTAATTAATCCAACTTAATAAAATTTATTACTTTTTTAAAAACTGTAAAAATCCAAAATACTTACTTCCAAACTAGCGACGGTTCAGAAGCCCATAAGTGTGGTGGATAACGAGCTGTTTCTTGAACGTAATTTTCAGTAATATAATCGGCAAACTGTGCATTGTCCCGGGCTACTGCCATTAAGTCCATGAACCCGTCAGGAACTTTATTTGGATGGAAGTACTGCAGACTGAAGCACCACTTGAGCCATGGCCCAATATTGTTATCTTCCTTTGTCGTGTATGCCTTACATAGCTCACTGTTTCCATGTATTTCTCGAAACCGCGATTGTCCAAGATGAAAGGTGCATGCAACTAACCGACAGTCTGAATAGTAACTATAATTTCCGTGTCCATCTTCGTATCATTAAAAATACAGAGAGAATAGCAGACTGCTGAGTGTTCCACCGAAGTTATGACTGGTTTGTAATGACTTGCTCGAGTTATCTTACCATAGGAAATATACATATAAACCTGCTTATTCGTCTAATTTTACAGATTTCATGCAAGAATCTGTAACTTCAATTATTTCCCATTGTGCGCAATCGTGTCGTTCATTTCAACCAGGCTTCTAAGTAACATTTGCGCAAACGGGTTCCGTTTTCCTGCGCACACTAGCGCTTTTTGTTAAATTCGCAATTTGCGCAAACTTACTTCTCCCAGCCAGTTTGGAAAAGCCTTAAACTGGATTACAGAGTTAAAAAGACACCGATTAAGTTTTAGTCTTACCTACCTATATAACTAAAAAATCTGAAGAAAATTAGAGAAAGTTTCAACTAAAATAATTCTTAGGGAGTCTTAGGTGAAGCCTGCATAAAGTTTCGATGATCTCAAAGAGTTTCAAGCAAGTCTAGAAAAGTCTTGAAGAAATTCGAATACGGTGGCTGCTAAATAGTGTTTCACAATTCAACTTCAGTTACTTACCTTGATTAAATTTTTACGCACGCGGTCGCATGAACATAAAATAAGAAAAGATCTTCGAGCAACACGGTTTAGTTTTTTTATCGATGACATAACACTGTAAGGACTATTTCTCGAGTCCTCTCCCCCGTGTTTTCAGTTTCACCTTCAAACTTACACAAACCCTGCTCATCTACGACTTGGGGTATATCTAAGGGCTAAGGAAACGAGAGCTGAGTAGATGGAATTTTAAGCTCGGGTTAGTTACCCGGGTAAATGGCGGGATTTTGCGCATCCTGACAGGCAGTCAGTTACCCTCTAGTTACCCGCCGAAAAGTTACCCATTTGCAATTCTCGGTTACCCACAGATTACCCTGAAACCAGTCAGTTACCCTTAGTTCCCCTCTATTTACCCGGGTAACTGGCGGAATTTTGCGATCGGGAAAAGTGACTTCATGATCAGTTTACCACGTCAATGGCGAAGCGATACAGCTACTCGATAATGGACAAAACATCAGACGACTGCAACGACGTCATCCAGCAGACTTAGTCTCGTAGTAATAAAGTGTAATTTTGATTATGCCTCGGATATTTAACCAATGAGTGGCATGCACCACATCCGATGTAGACTTGTTACTAAGTACCTCCTGTAGTAACTAAATAAACTTTATGTTAACAGAGATGCTTATTTCACTTAACAGTAGTCATGATTGTATCGGTTTAATAACTTCTGCTGCAAAAAAAAAATCACCATCATAATCATAGTGGTGCAGATTTTATAATTATATTTAACGCCGTTCGTATGATTTTAATTATCGTTTTCACTTGCGTATAATAGGTATGGATGTACTGCAGAAAAATAAACGTCGACTAATTACGGCTGGTTGAAAATGATACGATAGCTACGAATAGAAAATTAAACAAATGCTGCATAAAATATGTCCAATTTGGAAAATATTGCACCGTGTATCTAATTTTGTATCCGCAGATGTACTCGTAAGCAGATTTTTGTCAGTGGTACCGAAAGTTGAAGTATGTATCTTCAGAGTTGTGCGTAGCAGTATTACCCACTCAATTCAGAAAGGAGGTACCAAAGTCGGAATTAAGTCACGAGGTATATTACCAATCAATTTACGAGTAGGTCATCCAGTGGTGTCATGAGCCGTGTGTGTATATAGAAGAAGAGGGCGGACAGGAAAATTCGAAATGCTTACATGGTGCAAAAATTTGCAGTGCAAGTTGAGAAAAAGAAAGAACTCAGCCATTTTCACACTGTGTCTACACATGGTGTTGAAAATGCCGATGATACTCAATGATAGGTGTATTGTTAATACAAGACAGAAAAAAAAATTGGGGTGATAAGTTGACGATTCATTTTTTTCTGACGATAATATCCAAGTTGCCGACTGAATTTTCGTTGCAAAGAAGGTTCTCAAATAGCAGCCGTATGTACATATAAGACTCAATAACATTGACACATACATTAGGGTGTCTTTTAATTCCATTATTTTTAAAAATTATATATGTTACCCATTGACCTTTTTTCTTATCATCGTCGTTGTCGTCGTCTCCTTTCTTTGAGTGTGCTTATTGGCCCGTCTGCGGGGAGTAATTCCCATTATATGTGAGTCTGCACTCTGCCGCTCTTCTTCGCTCGGTGACCAGCCGTGCGAAGTGAGATGTCGAACGACTGCGCTATCTTCCTGTCGAATACCCGTATCACTAGCCCCGTAGTTTATGATGGTGAGTTCAACGAGCACCGGCAGGTAGTGCCTTACCCATTTACAGCTTTCAGATACTGGCGACCGATTACACACCTCGGAAGCCTCTGCTGTAAGTGGTTGTGGCTCTGTGTACGTTATCAGAATGCGGTGTTAGAATGTGACGAGTTCTTTCTTGTATTACTGATAACGATGCCGGAATTTTAGTTTTAAAAATTTATTATTATTTTCATCTTAAATATTAACTTATTGTTTTTTTTAAATAATTTTTTTTATTAATAATAGTTGATTATTTTTATGTATTAATATTGAAATAATTAATATTATTACAATTATTATAATTTTTAATTAAAATTTAATTTAATTAATTTCATTAATATAAATTTGATCTTAATTATATGAATTAATAATTTAAATTTAAAAAAAAAATATTTTGGGCTATAAAAATTTTTACTCAAACTTATCTATAAATATATTATTAATTTTATTTATTTTAACAGAACTTATATTTTTTTAAATAGTTTTTTATATCAACTATTCTAATTATTTATTTTATAACTTTAACTTTAATATAAAAATCATTTAAATTAAATTTTATTATATCATTTTTAAATTTAATAATTTTATTAACCTCAAGAATTACCTTTATTATTTCAATCAAATTTTTTATCAACAAATCTTTAATTTCTTTAAATTATATAAAATTAACAATTATAATAATTTAATTCAATTATTTGAATAATTTTGATAAATTAGGTTTATTTTAATAAAAAGGAAAATTAAAAATATTGAAATAAATAATAAATAATTGAATAATAAAATAATTACAATTCATAAATTTTGTATTATTTGAATAATATAAGATTTATTTTAATTTGACAAATTAATGTTATAATTAAATTAACTAAATATTTTGAAAAATAAATTATCTATTTTTAATTAAAAAAATTTGGCGTTGGGAATCGAACCCGGTGCCTTCAGGTATGAAGTCGACTTCTTACCGCTACGCCACAGAGCCACTTTTTTCCTTATCATGTGATAATATATCCAGGAAATGTTCTGGTATTTCGAATAATCTTCACCGGTGCTTCAAATTGTTTAAAGTATTACAAGTGATCTTACAGGAAGTTTTTCGCTTATAGCACTCAATTATTGATAGACTTTCAAAACTGGAATTCAGTTTTCAGTATTACGGATCTATATAGTGGCAGTTTTTATAAAAAGGGGTAACTTTGTCGATCGATCGACGTCTCAGAAAACGCGAAAGATAAAAACAAAATTTTTTGGTCAAAAAAATCAATTTTGAGATTTTGGTCAATTTCTATAGAAAAAACATCGCAATAACGAAGAGACAAAATTTACGGGTGTGAGAGAGAGGAGAGAGTGACAGAAAGAGAATTATGAAAGAAAATGGAAAAGAATGCGAATGTCTGTGTGGCTTCTTCGCGGGGTTTCAGAGCTCACTCACGAACAAATCCGATGTTCTGAATTGTTACCACGTAGAAGAGCAAAAAATTACTTTTCCAACAAGTCCTCGTCGAGGCTGGTAACGAGAATCCGTGGCGAGTTACGGCCGCTTGAAGAAGTGGGAGAAAAAGGCGTGTCTAACTTTAGGCGCGTTTTTCTCAAAAACGTGTTTTTGCGCTTTCTAGTTACACTCATCTTTGACCGCTTGTATCTCCGCACAGGAAAACGCTACAGATCTCGCCGATAGCAACTTGGAAAGGGCATTCATTCCTCCATTACGTACTATCCGTAACTCAGAATTCGTCAGATCGACAAAGTTACCCCATTTTAATAGAAACTGCCACTATAGGGAATGCAGTCTTGAACATTTTGCAAAAAAAAAATCAAGAATAAAAATTAAATTTTTGAGAATTCTTTGAGGATTGAATGTCATAACATTACCTTCCTTACATCAGCGAACAAACAGCGTGCTGAACCTCTTTATCTAACCTTGAAAACTTGATTTAGCTTTGTGTTCACCCTATAAATGACACATTCAAGTCCAAAATTCCAAAATTTCAAAACTTGACATCTTAAAAAATAAAACACTACCTAGTTTTGCGCTGGTTCCGGATATAAACTCCGAATATTGTAAGATGATAATCCAGCGAGAAAAAACAGACCTTGAACGCTGGTAGCATCAAAAATATCTCAGTATAACTCTAGACTTAGCTTTGACCTGTATAAAAAAGGATACGAAAACCCAAAGTAATATAATTGTCACTCGTAACAATGCACTGTGGAAGTTCATGCATCACCCTGGGGAGCGGGGCCTAATTACTGCGCACGACGTCATTTCCCCTGTGTTTTTCAACAGCTGAATATTAGTTGAGATAGCTAGGGCAGATCAACCCTCAAAAGAAGGTAGACATAGAGTTCATGACACCTGCTTATTCCAGAATATCTCATACCAATTTATGTTACGTTAAGGAAACTAGGGCCGGGGCCCAGGTCCCAAACTGATTTTTTTTTCTTCAAAATTAGTCTGGCCCACCGAGTATTTACCATCATAAAAATAAATGATCACCCTTGTCGCATTTCTGGACCGTGGAGGCCAGTAAGAAGCGCTTTCGCGGGGAACGTAAAGTTTTCATTATACATTTACCTACACTTCGGTAGCTCGAACTAAAACCAGCCTTCAAAAATGGATTCAGCAACCGAGGAAGACTAAACATTGACTACATATGAAAAAAGTCAAAATTAGATGTACGTTTCTACGGGAACAGAGGGGGCTTGCGGTTCGTGTCCCCCATATTTAATTGAGTTAAAATTTTGGAAGACTTTTTTTTTTCATTGGATCTAATCCGGGGTGAGGGGAGGTTGCGCTTCGTGAAATTCCGAATAAAGAGATGTTACCTGAAGTAAATAAGACCACGCTAATTTCTGTCATAAAATATGAAAAAGTTCCCAATAAACGGTTCCAAATTTCCAAACTCTAACTGCTAATAATATAAAAGTAGACGAGAAACTAAAGGTAAAATGTCGATATTTGGTGGTAATTGGCCTATCCATGGTTATTACAAATCTTGAGGTACTTTCAATTTATTTATTTTCTTGTTTTTGTATGGCCGGCATCAAGTACACAGACTGCACCAGAGCACTTTGTGTGACTTCTTGTTTTTTGCAGTTGTAATTTCAGTTTTCAAAAGAAGGCAACATACTAACTTTATTCTACCTATGAAAATTTTATTTCAAGTTCTTCTTCCCTCTTTTTGGACAGCTGAGGCAGGATAAAAAATGTTTATCTATTTGGTTTTTGAAAAGAAATTCTGGACCACACAGGGAGAAGGCAAGATGCCGGCCTTGTTTTTTTAAAATATGCTTTGTCTACTCATCAATGAGATACACAATTCTGAAATACATAAAAGTAATCTAATTACTCGAGAAGGAGGGGATTCAGATCGTTAAACTTGTATGTACCTTCATTGCCCTATTTCCTAGATTTGTGTTTCCGAAATTCATCGAGGAACATACCCGAGGAATTTTTCGAGCAGGGAGGAGGGAGAGAATTTTTCTAACTGAGAAGTTGATTTTGCCAACTGATGGAAATAATATGAATTCAAAAAAATAAATAAATAAATAGATATAAAAGAAGAAAAAGTCAACGCCTAAAAAATGTTGCCACAACATGTCGTTCTTGGTTTGCCAACTGGTCGTCCATTTTACTAAGTTTGCCCACTGATGAGTACGAGTGCGAATTAATTCTAAAATTTTGAAATGCAGCGATTGTAATCGTACAAGACCCGACGCTGAACTATACTTGGAAGCCACTGATTACGTCCGCAAATGTAACAGCTGGCCATTATATATATCTTCTTCGACGATTTGCGTCATTACAGTTTTTAATTACAGCTACTTTTTGAAAGCGATTTATGATGAAATCGTTATACCTACATACAAATTACAGTTAATTACCACTTGAGTAAACTAATCAGGAATAATTCGAAGGTGACAATATGTATGGGTCTGAGTACACGTATGTTAGTTTTTAAAACTTATTTGTTAATCTGTGAATAAATTGTAATTCTACTTCTATGAAACTCATCAGCTTAAAACTAAATTACCCGCCAAAATAACGTCTGCGATTACTCTGATGCTGTGGTGAATGCAAGTGTACGGCGAGGCTCAGTCGTGGTGTGGGAATTAATTTAGCGGTAAAGTCGAGGCAGACGCGTTTAAGAAATTTCTAAAAATCACTTCTGTTGATGCTGAAACAGAAAGAACCTCACTAAGCTGCCAGGCATTCGTTATAAGTAGAGACCGGATACCTCGGCATTTATAACGCCATTTCGCTTGACGATGGAGAAGTGCTGATGATGTACGAGTACGTTTTCAACGAAGTGAGACTGGAGAAAAAATTGTAATTTGCCGAAATAGCGTAAATACCAAAAACGGTCAAAAAACACAGAAAATAACCAAAAATGGTATTTTAAACCATATGAGAAGAATTAACTAGAAGTGTTCGTATGACAGTCGCCTTTTTTTCAGGGGCTTGCGTGAATACTGGTAAAATTTAAAAAGTAAGTCATATGTGGAATACCAAAATGACAATTCTTGGATCCCTAAAGTAAATAAAAGGAACATTTTCCAACTCTTTTTTCGATTTTTCTTTGAATTTCTGGGAAATTCTTGCGTTTTTGCCGAATAATGCCAAAAGTACGACTTTTGGCACCGAATTATCAGTTTTTTAATGCCGAGGAATCCGGTCTCTAGTTATAAGTCATTTCGAAATCGCTTTGTCTACGTTAAGCAACTCACTTCAGCCCTCTCATTTTAGTCTATGATCTACATGAGCCGCAAAGCGGGTCAGCTAGTAGTGTATATTATACTCTCGTATAATCTACACTAAATTACGGCATGATAGCCTGGGGAAATCTCTACATACTGGTGTGGTGGGACGTATGGCGATGCACGCATGCCAAAGTGGCCCCTATGACACCGCACCCCCGGCCACAGGAACTACCCTTTCGAGTATCACGTCAGTGACCGGAGGGACGCCTTGGGGCCGGGCCCGAGCCCCCATTTCTACTTGCCGGAACGGTGCGCGCGTTCTACCAGGGCCACCATGGGGTTCCCTACTGACCGAGGTCCGCACTCCCAGAGCGCTCGCCTGGAAATTTCAGGTCCCTCACGGCCGGACGCGCTGTCTCTCTTCACTTACCCCTCACCTCCTCGTCTTGGTCCGTGTGTCGACGCAGGCAGGCGGTGACGACGGGTGAGCCCTGCCAGTGGGTTCGCAGGGCACCTGCAGCAGCTCTTCCTAGGATGGTACAGAGTTCTCCTCCTGTTCGATGGTGTGGGCCGAGCTTGGTAACGCGCCGGCCCTCTGTCTCGACCACTCCGTCTGCCGCTTCTCCTTCATGATGGCCGAGACGAATCTCTACATACTACTACATTAAATAAATTCCAGAGAATGCAAAAGAAAATTATAGAAATTATTTTCGAGCTCAGACCTTTAACATCAATACAACCAGCCTTCCAGGATACAAAATTACTCATATTGCGGAAGCTAGACATATAAAAAAAAAATCGTGCTATATGTACTGCATAGAAGCTGAATAATTTACTCTGTCTACCTTCAAAAGATTCTATTATTGCCAGGAATGGGGCGAGAGATAGCGGAGAAGAGGAAATGAAAACTAGGGTTAGTGGATAAGTTGATAGATATCTGATTACAAGTACACCTTTTTTCCCGTATAATGACAAATAAATTGAAATAATAACTGAATGACAGCATTCAGTATGTGCCTATACCCCTAAAAGAATACAAAAATACCCCTCCTCCCTCTCTGAGATTACTTCTTGTATATAATAACAAATAACAGATCATTTGAAGAAATATTTGAGGGAACAGTGTTAAAAGTATGTGACCATAAATATTTTAAAAAGAATGTTGTCATTCGGGCTACATAAAAATCTTACGCCCTTTCCTACCGCTTAATGCAAAGATTACAGTCTCGAGACTCAGACTGAAGTTCCTACCCCGGCATAAATTATTTTTCGATTGCGCCCCGAAATCAAAGAAATCAAAGGTTCGAAACCCACAGAGGACCAAATTTATCATATTCAGGCATATGTTTGTACAACTGTTCCACATAATTCTGTGTTGTAATTCTAATTAGTGAATTATACTTTCCAAATTCGTATACCTAAGCGATTAATAAGGCAGTAAATCAACATAATTAATTGATGGAATGGGTATATAAGCACCAAATTTTAGTTTGTATCTAACTATCTGCATTCGTTCGGGAACATACGCCAGATTACGGATAGACAAGTGGTTATTGTTTTCTTTTCGGTAAAACAACGTCCAGTTTCATCATCTCGTGTATTTTATAAATGGCGCAGAAAATGTTTCTGAGAATATTCCTCTTATTTTTGGTTTTGGTAAGTATATCTACTTGCTGCCAACATTTGTTTGTCTTAATATTCAGTACTGCATGTAGAATATCTAATACATATTATACCTAAATTAAGATTTAATTTAAGTTTCATCCCCCCCCCAAACCCGATGGGCAGTACACTGCTAAAGGTTCTCGAATATCGGTGGAATGCATAAGATGTAATGACACTGACACATACATTAATGTGTCTGTTTGTCCCACCTTTTTTAAAATTTGATGGGCTACCCACTGACCTTATTCCTGATCATGAGATAGTATGTCCACAAAATGTTCAAGCATTTCGAATAATTTTCACCAGTGCCTCAAATTGCTTCAAGTATATGACATGTGACTGTACAGAAGACTTTTTGCTTATAGCACGAAATTGTTGAATAAAAAGTAGAATTTAAAACTGCAATTCGATTTTCGGTAATACAGTTTGATAGGGACTGCCGTGTTGAACATTTTGCAAAAGAAAAAAGTAAATTAATTAAAAAAAAATAGTAATAATAATAATAATAATAATTGAATTGAATTATTTATTTATACCCTACCACTGAGGCTCTGCTCGGGTTGGTTGGGCTTATAATTTTACAACACGTTTACATTACAATTTTCTACTTACATTTACTTCGTATATATTATTATGATATCGGTTAGTTTGTTGTATAGTTCAAGTTCAAGTGTGCGTCATTCAGCTCTTTTTTTCTATTATAGTTCGTATTACTTTTTTGTATTTCGTTGCTTTTGCTTCTGTGATTGCTTGTCTATCGTCTGTGCTAAGTTTGTTAAAGTTTTGAATTCCTTTGTATGTACTTGTCCTTTTCCCAGAGTTTGTTTTTATTTTTGGTAGTGTTATTGTTCGGTCATTTTTCCTAGTATTCCGAGTTTTCCCTTGTATGTTCTCGAGATATCCTTGTTTTTTTACATATCTAATTACACTAATTTCGTGTAACTCCTCTATTGTCGGAACATTAGTTTCTTTAAATAATTCTTTTGAGCAAAATCTTTTTGGTTTGTTGTATAGAATTTTTAAGAATTTTTTGACCTATTTATCTGACCTTGAAAACTTGATTCGGCTTTGTGTTAACCTTAATAGAGACGCACTTTCAGGACTCAAAATTCCATAATTTTAAGATCTGAGATCGAAAAAATAAAATATTAGTTTGCGCCGATCCTGGATACGAACTTAGCTTTTTAGTAAAAACACTTCTAGACCAACAGAAATAATTATTTATTATTCAAAACTGCCATTAGGCTCAAACTAAATAGATGTCTCTCAAATCTGAAACTACCATAAAACTGGCCGAAACATACGAAAGCACTATAATTCAACATCTTATCCGTCGTGGTACTCCGGCTTCAAGGACTCATCTAAAATTCATTTAATTTTTATCCCAGAAACTTTTTATATTTTTCTCAAAAAGTTGTCAGAACTTCATCAATTATCGAGTCGTAACCCTAAGAGTTACATTCCGGGTTTTCAAATGCTCATATTCAAATAATATTTCGTGATACTAGTGATACAAGCAAAATCCAAAACTGCTAATCGGTCTAATCGACTGTTATTCAAGAATAGTATTTATCGCGAGGAGTCTATTGTTTCAAAATGAGCTGTCGTGAAGCGAAACTCGCCTTTGCAAAATTCCAAAGGCTCTTTTTCTCTTACGCCATTAGACTGGCGTCATCCAGTAGCCGTCTGACCACTTTCGACTATACGCAGATTTTCCTCGAATTAACTTGCACCTAAAATATCAACAGCACAGATGACCGAACATTTCAGCAGACGCACTTTCGGCGTCGACAAATCAATCAAATGCGCCGTATTTTTCAAATTCCCAGAAAATCTCATACACACGCGCCGTACTTCCCAAATTCTCAGAACTCGCGGACCGCATGCGCCTAAACACGAACGTACGATATTTCGTCTTCACCTCCCACCGACACCGGTTCACCAATTTGATACGTGTTACGCCTTTCGCTCCCAAAAATTATTGGCCGTAATCACACCGCGAAAAACACGCGGTGACCAATCACCAAATTATTGAATTCGACAACCGGACTAACACGTCATCTCTACTCCTCCGACGACCCTTCATCGCGATCCCCAGATCACTGCATTTGATCCTACCATACCCAAAACCATTTCATCTGGGAGAACCCCCTAATTCACGAGGAGGCCGAGCTCGAAATCGAAGCTCGAGCTTTATAAGCTCTCTACAAGGACCGAAATCTCGGTCTTGATTTCAATCATGCTCTCTCCAAAAGTTAGGTGGAGTGGAGACCTTGTCACGTCTCTCGCAAGTATGAAACCTAATGTAAAAAGTGAAGCACTGAACTGTACCGTTTGCTAAATAAAACTCGTACATTCTTAACCCGACTCGGCTAGTTCATTTATCAGGCCGAGGATCATTGACTTGGGGCTTGCTAACCGACAGCCCCGGGGCCCACATTGTGGAGCCTCCTGATTTCACGTCGATCCACGTCAACCGGCAGAAACCCAAGAGGCTCAGCCCCCTCACGACATATACCAAATATTGGGCCATGATGATCCTATGAATAACTAGTGCCATAATACATCAATTTATACTTTATCAATTATCATCGATATAAAAATCTACGTGGTGTTAATTGATGCATGTCGATAAACTTGTTGTAGGTCGCTGGAATTCTCCATTCTCAGACAGTGGCAGCGTTACCAGCTGATGCGAAGGGCCCTGTGCCCCCGTCTGGACCCAGCGAAAGGGGAAGTACTTACATTCCTCCTGGAAGGAAATAACCATTGGCAGATTTCTCGATGAACTGTTATTAAAATATCCGCAATCTGACAAAAGTGTATGTTGTGTGTTATTTCTTATAGCAGAATTTCTAATACTAGTTTAAGAGAACGCTCTGGCGCTCATGTAACATTCTGAAATGGTAAAAAAACTCTAAAAATGTCAGAAAACACTTATTAATGTGAAATGAATATAGAAATAAAAACAATACAATAATTTAATGTTTCACTGTTTTCAGTGTTGAAAATAGTGCTTCCCTTCTCTGCTGTAGGGTGTTTCACATTTTAACTTGAGTCTATTTCTTCGTCCATCCCTTGAATACGATATGTCATATCAACGTAAAATAAGAAAAGTACTTTGAGTAGTACTGTTGTGTTTCTTCCCTGGTGTAAGACAATTCTTTCACCGTTAAAAGACCGGTTCTAATGTACCTCCAGCAATTCCAAGGTGAAATTAAACGAACCATCGGACATGAGATGTTACGAGTCAGACCAATAAATTAGGCACTGAAATCAAAATTTCACCTTTAAAATGAGCAAAACATTTCGAAGAACGAGTCGAAAAAAAGGGTTTTAAGAGTGCCTCTGGTTGAATTTTGAGCGAGGCTAACAGGCAGTTCTACTTTGGTATGAACTATCTTTTTGGATTAGTTGGGATTCCGTTAGCTGTAGTTTCTCAAAAGTTGCGCAGCTTTTTGGTTCACGTTCTGTTATGAGAAAGGGCTTTCCTTTGTGCTGTTCTATTCCCAAGGAATCATATGCTCACCCAGCCCTGAGATCGAGAGTAAAGGCTTCGGTTAGCCATTGTATCCACGCAGTGAATTGGATTACGAAGCCACGTGCGATGTAACACATATAATGGCATATGTTATATTTTTAGCATAGGTGCAAATTTTATAGTTATAGCTGACATCTTTCGCACGCTTTTAATCGCTTTCATTTGCATAATCGATACTGTTGTGTTCTAAAAAAGTAAACGATGACTAATTAAGGGTAATTAAGTGTTGAAAATGACATCGTGGCTACGTAAGTACAACCAAACAAATGCGGTGTAAAATACCTACAACTTGAAAAATAATACAGCTCGTATCTACATTTGTATCAACAGATGTACATAAACTGTTCTCAGTGGTACCCAATGCCGAAGTATACTATATTTCGAGAGAGGTGTATGTACTATGTAGCGGTATTACCAACTCGGTACAGAAATTGGTACCAAAGTCAGAGTTAAGTCACAAGGTATTTTAGCTAATAACATACGAAGTCGTCCAGGGGCATCACGAGCCGATTCAATATGGCGGTAGGAGAGAGAAAGTTGAAAATGCCAACATGGTGCAATAATTTGCTGAGTAAGCCAAGAAAATGAGAAAAGCTCTGCTATTTTCACCTCGTTATGCGTACTGATGTTGAAGATACCGAGACTAGATGATAGAGAAACATTTTTCATCCAAAAAAGAAAGAAGACAAAAAGAGTCAACAGATTAAAGATTTCTATTTTGCCGAATAAATATGTCCAAAGCGCCGAATAAAAAATATTCAAATTTGGCGAGAATTGTCGATTTCGATGATTCGTGGCGGTATGATATCCTTCCCTTCCCAATCCGCCAATGAGTTCCTCCTCCGACAAATTCTCGGTACATTGAGAGAAAGAGAGAGAGAGCCTCCCAAGCTGACGATGCTGAGGAAGGGAATGCCAAGCGGATGGCTGCCAAGAGAGCAAAGGCAAACAAGTGGGCCGAGCTCATCAAGACGGCGGACGATGATCCATGGAGCCGCCCATATAAGGTGGTCCTGCAGCGACTCCCGTCCCCCTCCCCGATGACCAAGCTAACGCCCGCAACGCTGGGAGAAATCGTTGCCACCCTGTTCCTCCAGCACCCGTCGTTAACACTAAGGCGGGAGTTCACCAGGCAGGACTTGGATCCGTGGCTGGAAGTCACAGCATACGAGCTGAGAATAGCCGTGGATCGGATCAGAGGAAAGAGGAAAGCCCCAGGGTCGGATGGCATATCTAGCCTGGCCTGGGAACTGATTCACTCGCTGAGGCCGGTATGGTTACGCATCTGCTTCAATAGGTGTCTTAAAGAGAGCCATTTCCCGGCGATGAGGCTGGTCCTGCTCTGCGAAGGCGATAACAAACCACAGGGATTGCCCTCCTCGTACCGCCCCCTATGTCTACTGGATGGCATAGGCAAGTTACTGGAGCAGGTTATTGCCTTGCGGGTAGAAGCACACCTCGCTTCTAAAGGTGGGTTATCAAAATCCAAGTATGGATTTCGGGCGGGTCGGTCGACCAATGACGCCATGTTATATGTGCAAAAGATCATCAACACTGTATGCAGCAAAGATGGTTCATGCGTAGCCGTTAGTTTTGATGTGAGGAACTCTTTCAATACACTGCCTTTGAAGCGTGTCCTGAAAGCGATTGACGAGTGGGATCTCCCGGGGTACCTGCTACGAGCGATCATCAGGAGCTACCTGACAGACAGAAAGATAGCGTATATAGACCCAGAAAGTCGTCAGGTCCAGAAGATCATCTCAGCGGGTGTACCTCAGGGGTCGGTCTTAGGACCCCTGTTGTGGAAAAAATGTCCACATCTCACTAATATTTGCAAAAATTGACCGAATGAGTTGAGCTTATAAAAACCTTAAGCTAGTTGGCTGTAACACGTTTGCCCAAATATGAAAATTTACAACGGGAAAATACGGAACACGTTTGCGCAAATGAAAACGAACGGGGAGATGAAAACAGAGGACCTGTTTGCGCAAAAGAAGAATTACAGATTTTACAGTCGCGCAACACTTTTCTTAGGTGCAGGTGTGATTAAAAATGTTGCTCGGACTTGAACAATTTTAGATGGTTGGCATCTGTACCCGACATATCTGAGATATGATAAACGACATGGATGTGTTCCCAGACTTATACGCATAAAGCCCTACAACAGGAGAGTAAAATGGCGGCTTATTATACTTGGGTATGTAGGTGCTGGATCGAGAGAGATCAGCGAGAGCTCCACCTGACATGAGCGATTTAGAACCAAGAACAAGAGTGAACCTCTGTACAAGAGTTATATACTAATGATCGATCATTTTTGACGACGATGTCTCCGCCTATGCGGAAGATGTCACCATGAGGTAAGCGGAGACACGAGGGACACGAAGGCTATCTTTGAAGGCCGGCGCGTGTATGCTGCACGGTTCAGAGCGAATGGTTCGGAATATAAGTGCGAAATATAGGTATAGAAATTATACATTGTACTTTCTTAGTTTTCTCGGATTTGCTTCTGGCGCGTGTGGGATGGCGTTGAAATACAGAATCTGCGGCAGGCAAACGTTCGCGGGTATTTTGCACTGTCGAGGCCATGGCCATGAAGAAGAGTATCGATCGAGTTCTCAGAACTCGAGGAAGGCGTATGATTTTTCGATATTGCGTTTTAATTAGGATCGTGCGACCAGTGGCCGTCTTGGTGACAACCACATGAAGGCCATTTGAGCATACACGTGCCGTTGACAATTTCGGTTTGGTGAGAGATGCACACCGATTCTAGTGCGAACTAATACTTTGAAACTGTCCCACGAGATGTGATCGATCAAGGATTTGATGGCGTGAGCGAGAATGCGAATTCGCCTCACGACATATATACCCCGGATTGAAAAAAAAATAGAAAAAAAAAAGAAAATGCTATGTGAAAATTAGTGTGAGAAGCGATGATACTCTGTCGCGTTGTTGGAGATTCTTAGAAATAAGCATGTACATAATATGCCCGAGGTTTCGGGTTACAGTGATGCTGTTGTGGACAGTAGTAGTAAGTACGAGAACAATTACAATAATGCTGAATATACAATAATGCGACGACGGTACAATATATGGTTTGGTATCTTAGTAGTATTACAGTGCTTATAGTAGTTGTACTTAGACAATAAAATAGTGCATAAATTCGTTTTTGCTGAATCGGGTTTTTCTTGGGAAGATGTGATTTTTCCAGATTTACCGAATGGCGTGGCGTGATCAAGAGGGGATTTTTAGGAGTAGGTTTGAAAATGAGTGGAATAAAAGTTACTGGTGATGGATTATTCACGTCATTCGCGGTTTTTTGTATGAGCGACTTGCGTACTCGATTGTTTTGTTTTTCTGGTTGAGTTTTCCTCGGGGTTTATTTAGTTGAAAAGAAGAAGAAAAAGTCATGGAAGAGGTCATGGATGCCGTCCGGGAGATCATCCGCATCCTCGGATTGGGTACGAGATTCATAGAAGTCGACTGAGCTGAGCAGCGGGGCGGTACGGTTCACTATGTGCGGCCCCGCTGTTTATGCGGAAGTTGCCATCAGGGGGCTACCGTCGTGGCCTGCGCGTGCCCCGAGTGTCATCCAGGGGCACATAGATCTGCGCCACAAGCGGTAGAGGTGTTGCCAGCGGCGGGGCCCCCAGAGGGTAGTAACTCAGCGCCGATGCGTCCGAACGTTGGAATTATCAGGCCACGGTATATGGGGCCAGATGTGGTTCGCGGACCGCCGTCGATGATGCCGGAAATGGAGCGGGCCGTGGATTTGGTAAGTTGAGAGAAAATAAGATTTTGATGAGTTCAGAAATTTATTTTGCTGTATTATAATTTTGTTTGGTTATTGTGTTTTTAGTCGAGGGGTCCTGCAATCGCTGTGCCGCCAACCCCGGGGCGGTGGATGGAGCCGCCCGCTGAAGCCGCGGAGGATCGATGGGTGCCCGTCCCGGGGGCACCAGGCAGGCTTGTATTGCGGAGGGCGCGGGCCCCTCCCGCCTATGAGGTGAGTTTTATACTTTGTTTCCCAAGTCAGCGTGCTATATTTCATAACTAGTGAACGAGAGGTGTTTTAATATTTTTCCGTCGCCGATTTTATAAATAATGAATAAGGGGTAGTTTAATATTCGTCGTGCATTTTATCGTTCTGACATGCGGAAATGTGTTGCTTGAGAAATTTCTACTTTCGCGTCTATTCTGTAGAGTTCTTGTCGAGTTTGGTATGTTGTGTAGACGGCGTAGCCGACTCCTAGCGCTAATATTACGTGAATGATAAGGTCAAATATGTCGGATAGATAGTAGTATGAGCCCCATACCGAACGGGGAATGCCTTGCAAGACTACGTCGTTAAGTTCTGCTTTGAGGTCTTCTGGGTTTTTGTATATTCTAAAATGAGGGGTTGAAGTGCGCCAATTATTATTGAGGAGTGCCGATAGATTTCTGAAAATTTGGGTCGAGTTGTACTCGTTAAGTACGCGCGAATATTTTAGGTTGGACCATTGTAGAGGAATGATTCGAGTAAAGAGGGTTTGATTTGTCATTGGGAGATGGCAGGGGGTAATTTTTCCTATTAATACTTCTGATGATTTGTTGGATGTTTGAAGGAGGGCATAGTCGCAGTCGAGAAAAAGTTCTGTTGCTCCTGGTGCTGCGTAATCAAGTTCTAGTTGTTTTCGTGTGTTGTCTGGGTATTCGATTGTTAGATGTTGTTGAATGTTTGAGAGTATGTAATGGTTCGTTCCTATATGTCGGATGATCGTATGATTTGGAGTGGGTTGGCATTCAAATGAGCAAGCTTCGTCGAGTGATTCCATACTTGTTTTTGTGTAAATGTTTTTTAGGCAAAGGGGTGAGATGTCCGTTGCGTCTGCGACTGTCTGAAGGTAGCAGAGATTGTCTATTCCGTTACACATTGTGTGAGATGTAGGGTGGATAACTTTGAAGAAGTCATTGTTGTGGTCTGATACGACAAAAGAGGATTGTGTGTGTATGGTGCAAATTTGGTTGTCATGTCTAAAGAAGATTGGGGTTACTTGTGAAAGGAGATAGGAAGCGTGAGATGGTCTTAGGGGAATTCGTACTTGCATTTGGAGTTCATTTTGGTTAAGTTCGCACGTCGCGATTTTCAGTCTGTAGTAGTGTGAGAGTTTGGACATTGGTATCACAAGTGAAAGGTTAAGGGGTTTTAGAGTGTCAGAGAGTCGTACTAGGTCTTTTAATAATTCTGCTTTTGGTAGGAGGTTGGCTGGAATTAGCTGATTTCTGCAGTGGGATGTGATTTCCGAGAGTCTTTGAGTAAATGCTAGGATTTGGAGAATGGCGAGTGCCTTGTTTTCGAAAATTTGCGCCGACTCTTCGTCGAAATTGAGAAAGGTTTCAATAGTTGTTTGTATTTCTGATGTTAGAGTGTTTAGTTGTTTCGAAAAATTGAAGAGTGCTTCGTGTTGCATTATGACGTTGTCACGAAGGCGTGAGTATTTTTCTTTGAGTTCAAGTTCGTTGTCGAGAAGGTTCGTTATTGTGTCTTTGTGGACTGTGCCACAACAAAATTCGAGCGCGTTTGCCAGGAAGTGCAAGTATCTTTTACGTCGGGGATTGGGGGATGTTGCGTTTAGGTTGGTTTGCATGTCGAAAATTTTGGATGACATTTCTTTGTATAGAAAATTGTTGAGATTTTTGAATCCTTGTCGTATAAAAAGTTGATTGAAACAAAAACGAGAGTCTTTATCTATAGTACAGTATCTTTCAAAGGAATTATTTGTAATTTTCTCGATAGTTTGGTTGAGTAAGAGTTCTGAGAGGTCTAATTTTTGTGTATATAGTAAGGGGATGCTGCGGTCGTATACCGCTATGTGTTTTAATGGGGTGAAGAAAACTCCTGAGACGACTCGATTTTCGATAGTATATGTCTTTGTGGATGTGGTTAGAGTTATAAAGGTTGCGAGTTGAAGGGCAGCTTGTAGATTTTGGCGGAGCGTCATTCTCTTGCGCGTAGTGTTAGGTTTTGTTTCTTGCGACCTGCGAAAAGAGAGAGAAAAAAAAATGCAGTCTGTTTATCGTTTAATTGTCATAGTAGATAATTTTCCGCGTAGTGTTATGTGTTAGCCGGTCAAGGCCGCCGCTGGTCGACGGACTGTGATTTAACTAGGTTATGTTCTGAGGTACTATTTTGCAGCGTTGACGATTTTGAAGAATCGTTGGTTATTTCCCGTCATAATCGGGCCGCTCTCTTATTGTTTATAGTATAATGATACGAGTTATTCTTTTCGATCGAATGCCGGGTTCGAAAGATTTTACGACCGAATTTTTCTCGTTGTTTGGTTGTGGGGGGTAGGGGTCTGTAAATTACGGCCGAGCGCCTTTGGTTCCCGTCATAGGATTTACGGCCGATCCCCTTTGTTGATCCCCTTTGTTGTAAGAGTTTTCCTCGCTGTGCCGAGAAGGAGTCACAAATGTTCATTTATTCATTTCAATCAAACACACAATTAAAGGGGTAGTCCGGACTGAGGAAGGGGAGGTGGGTCAATATGTACATGGGGTGTGTGAGGGGGTTCGCGCATGTTTTCGGGAGTTATACTTCGGCAACAGCGGGAGCGATGTGGACGTCCAATGATGAAGAGGTTTGTGTTTGGGGTAAAAAGAGAGGGATGAGAAAACCCGTTTTAAGGTACTTAAGAGACTTTTTGGCGGATGCCAGGTTTACCGCATTTTGCCTCTGATTTCCCTTTGTGGTTGGTGTACGTACTTTTTCCTTAACGTCTAAACCTATAGTTAATTGAGGGAGATTTTATTATTGTATGTTTGGTCCCAATTTCAATATATTTATTTACGTTATGCCTCGTGTTTTCAATTATTTCAATTATAATATGCCTTGAATTTCAATATTTCTCAATAATATTCTTATTTCAATATATCTCAATAGTATGCCTCTTGTGCTCTTAATAATATTTCATGTGTTTCAAATACTTCCTTTATTTCATTTACGTTATGCCTCTAATTTCATATTTTCAATTATTTTACATGTTTCGCCTAATTCATTTATTTCATTTACATTATGCCCCCAATATCAATATTTTCATTTATTTCATATATTTTATACATTTCTTTCGCTAATAGTTTTGTGGCCGCTATTTGATTCTTTATTCGTCGACGAAGTTTCGGCTCTTTTTGGCCGCGCTACGTAGCGTTTTAATTTGCTTACATGGCAAATTTGGGACTCTTTGTGATTCGAGGCTTCTGATTTTTTCTCTACTAAGTACGTTACTTCACCTAGTCGTTTAAGTATTTTCCCGGGACCTATATATAAGGGAGCAGTTTTGGATGTTCTGAAAGGTTGGAGTATGAGGACTAGATCTCCGGGTGAGAAGTGTTCTTCTCTTTTGTTTTTGTCATAATTTGATTTGTACTCCAGATATTTGGTATACATCATTTCTGGTATGCGTTCTCGATATTCTAATAATTTTTGTAGTTCTGTTTGCCTATCCTGGGGTAGTATTGCGGGGATTTCTAATTTAAGTTCGCTAACCCATGTGGGGTCGGATCCAAAAAGTACGTAGTAAGGGCTTTTGTAATTTAATGTAGGGTTTGGCGTACAATTGTAGGCGTGAATGATAAATCGTATTTGGGAGCTCCATGTGTTTGGGTTTTCCAATGTGAGTGTTTTTATTGAATGTAAAAGGTGACTATGGAATTTTTCTACTAGGCCTTGCATGTGAGCCGTGTATGGGGGTGAGAATTGATATTTTATTCCAAGGGTTTTGCACCAATCTTGTAGTTGTGCGCTGCGAAATGCTGTTCCATTATCGCTTGAAATTTTTACTGGTAAATTGAACGTACAAATGAAGTTCGTGAGGAATTCGATGACTGTGTCTGCGTTAGTTGTTACGCAGGGAGTGGCGCAAGCGAATTTTGAAAAACGGTCGACACCTACGAGGATGTGTTTATTTCTGTTTGAAGAATTGCTAAAAGGGCCTAAAAAATCGAGAATGAGTTGACCGAAAATTCTGTTTTCTGGTAATGTGAACCTCTGTAGTGGTCCGTTGACCTTTTTGCCTTTTTTGAAGAGTTGGCAAGGGGGGCAGCTGTTCACGTATTCCTTTACGGCGGAGTGTATGTTTGGCCACATATATTTGGTTTCAATTTTGGATAGAGTTCGGGCTATGCCGGAGTGTGCTCCTGAGTAATTTCCTGCGTGAGCTTCTTCTAAAATGATCCGTTTCAGTTTTTCTGGGATGACGGGTAATTCTCTAGGTGTGTCATGTGAGTATATTTTTCCGCATACTAGACCTGTGTTTGGGTTGATTGCAAATTTTCTGCTTAGTTTGTCGAAGCGAGTGATTTCGCGTTTTGAGTATTTGTTTAGATCTGGGGTGTTCTGGAGCGCGTTTTTAATTCCCTTAATAAAGTGATCGTTTTCTTGTTCGGATTTTAGATCAGTGTCAGATGTTTGGGGGGGTGATGACTTTTCTGATTTTTGGATGAGATTTATTTTCTGGTTTGTTTTTGGGTCGTGTTCTAAACGTGAGAAAAAGTCTGCCACGGTGTTGAGGGATCCTTTTTTGTATTTTAGTGTCACTGTGTAATTGGATAATTTTTCTACGAGTCGAGCGGTTCGAGATGTTGGCTGTTTTAATTTTGAAGGATGTAGGAGAGAGATATGGTCTGTGTATACAGTTATTTCTTTTCCATAAATGTATGGACGGAAGAATGCTAAATTTTCGCAGAGAGAGTTCAGTTCGAGATCGTATGCTGAGAGTTCTCTTTTTCTAGTGGGGTTTTTCTTGGAAAAATATCCTATCGGCATTTCTTGGCCGAGGTGTTCTATAAATTGGGTTAGGCAGCCTCCTGATGCTTCTTTACTTGCATCTACGTATAAGAGTGTTTGTCGTGTTTCGTCATAAATTTGAAGAATAGGTGGTTGCGCTAATTTTTCTTTTAATTCTTGGAAGGCCTGAGAGTGTTTTTCGTTCCAGATTTTGAGTTTATCGTGAGAGCTTGGATTTTGTTTTAATAGGTCGTAAAGGGGTGCTGCGATTTTGCTAAAATGTTTGATAAAGTTCCTGTAATATCCGAAGATACCGAGGCAGCGTCTTAATTGACGGATGGTTTTGGTTGGGGAATTCCTTTTATTACTTCTAAATTGCTGTCTGATGGTTCTAATCCTGAGGGGGAAAGGTTATGCCCTAGGACTGTTATATTTTGACTCATAAAGATGCATTTTGATGACTTCAATTTTAACCGAAGGGATCGACATCGTTTGAGGGTTTTTTCTAAGCTATCGAGTGCTGCTTCAAAGGTTTGGCCATATGAAATAATATCGTCCATATAGAATACTAGATTTTTGAAATTCATATCCGAAAAGTTTTCACTGAGTACGCGATTTAAGGCTCCGGGTGAGATGCGGAGTCCTTGTGGGATTGCTTTCATTTCGAAGAGTTGGCCCTGAACGAGGAACGCTGTATATTTATATGATTCTGGGTCTAGTCCAATTTGATCGAATCCTGAAAAGAGGTCTGTTACACTGTAGTAACTACTAGGCTGATGGTTGAGGCTTTGAAAAATTTCCGATATTCTTGGCGTACAATTCTCGTCACCTAAGATATTGTCGTTGAGGCGTTGGTAGTTAATGAGGAGGCGATATTCTTTTTTCTCTGTGGCTCCTTGGCCTTTGGGGGTTTTACCTTTTACTTTTAAAAATGCGGGGCTTGAATATTCTGATGTGCTCCTTTGTATTATTCCCGCTTTTATTTTCATTTCGATTACTTCTAACATTTTGCTAATTTCTATTGGAGCTAATCGGTAGGGTTTGCATTTAACGGGTGTAGGATCTTTCAGCTGAATTTTATATCCTTTTATTTTGGCCATTGTTAACTTGAGCGGGTCCGATGTAAAGAGATCTCTATAGTTCCGGAGGATGGTAGCGGTCTTGATTCTTTGCTCGTTGGTCAGGGTGGAGGAGATGTTCAATTTGTTACCTTCGAGATCTGTCGCTTCGTAAGGGTCTGTGTAGTCGACCTCTGAGGATGTGAAAGATGGTTCTGGGATTGGGGATTCGTATGTCTCCTGTTGTTTTTTGTTTTCAATATTTAATGTTCCTACTTTTTGGAAAGGGTATAGTGATTTTGTTGTTGAAGTGTAGTTGAGGAAATGGAGGGTTATTTCTCCCGTCTCGAAGTTTATTTTGTTGTCATTAGATATTTTGATTCCACGATTTTGGATAATGTGTGGTGGTTGAAAGGTGAGGTGTTTGTTACCAATTGGTTGAATGTTCTGGTGAATGTGTTGCGGTAATTTGATTGTAAATTCGCGTTCCGACTTTGGTGGTATTTGGTTCATTGCGACAGAGTGGATGTTATTTTCCCGAGTAATAATGAAGTTTTCGTTTTTTATTTTTTCTGCCCAGGCTTGATCGATTTTTATTTGTACTCCATTGTTTAAAGTTATCAATAGTTGGTTAAAGTTGAGAATAGCTCCGTATTTTAGAAGGAAGTCGATTCCTAAGATTGCTGCAGTTGACAGATTTGTGACGATTATCATTATGCAGGAGCATTTTTTTCTTTCAATTAAAAATTCTAGTTCTATTTCTCCAAGAATATTTAATGTTTCTCCTGATGGGCCTTCTAGTTTTTTCGCAGTGGGCGATAATTGTGTTTCTGAGGGTAATATGTCAAATTGAAAGAGTGAGGTATTAGAACCTGTATCGACGACTGCGTTGATTGATTTTTCATCGAAAGTTAAATTCAAGTTTATTTGGAGATTGGGGACGTTTATTAAATTTATTCGAGAATTTTGATTTTTGGAGCTTTTCTTCTGGTTTGGGGTGGTGTTAGAAGTGGGGTTCGTTGGTGCTGTTTCTTGTTCGTTATGGCTGGATGTAGGAGAGGTTGCAGGGGCCGATTGGTGGGGCCCCTCGTAATCTAGTTTTTTGAGTTATCTTTATTTTTGTTTTGGTTTTCGGGGTAAGGCCATGGGAGTGCTGGGAAGTTGTGCATGTCTGGATAATATGGAAGTTGTGGATAGCGAGATTCGTAACAGTTTGGTTGTGGGAAATATAGAGAACGTGGGAAGGATGTAGGTCCATTGTACAGTGGGAGGTTGTATTGTCGGGAATATCCACGTCCTCGTGAGTTAAATGAGGGCGAACCTCGTGTGTTGTGGCGGTAGTTATTGTTACGCGAATTGGAAAGGTTTCCTTGTTGTGGGTAATTGTTATTTCCACGGTAGTAGGTGTCGCCTGAGGGGTGGTTTGAGTTTCGATAGTTATTTTGGTAGTTATAGTTATGGCGAGGTCCCTGTCTGTCACGGTTGTTATCGTATCTTCTAAAATCGTTCGAGTTATTCCTATTTGATATGTAGTTTCTTGAGTTTTGGTTTGAAAATGTATGCTTCATGTTTTGTGAGTTCTTGTTGTTGTTGGGTTGGTACGGGCTGCGATCTCTTATGAAAGGTTTCCCTGTTTGATTATCGGGTCGGTTTCGTATTTGAAGTGTTTTCCCAATTTTTTCTTCCTTGGAAGTGGATGCCTGATTTTCCGGTTTATCAATTTTTAAGTTTTCTAGAGTTTTTTCTATGTCCGCGATTCTAGAACGGGTATCGCGGATCTTTCGGGCTTTGTCGAGTTGTTCGGCAAAATGCAGTTTCCTGATGTTGGTTTCTAACTTGTTCAGGGTAGTGGAGTCTGTAAAGATGAGGGCTTGATGGGTTTCTTTGGGTAGTCCTTTAAGGACGTGGTGGCACACCTTGTCTTCAGGCATGTGGGGGTCGACTTTTCAGCAAAGTGATATTATTTGATCGAAGTATTTCGGGGTGCTCTCCCCTTCTTGTTGAACACGGTCGTTGAGCCGTAAAACGAGGAGGTCATGTTCGAGACCGAATTTTCCTATAAGCATTGTTTTAAGTTCCGCCCAGGTTGGTTTTGGAGTCGCTTTCATAACCGTAATATAGTAGCTGAGGGCAAGGTCTGATAGGTATACGGGTATCATTTGTATTTTTTTCGGTTCATCCCATTTGTGAATCTCGGCTGTGAGTTCGAAGTTTTCTAAAAAGTTGTAGATATCTTTGGGCGCTTTTTCCGATCCGTCGAATTTTTCCGCGACGATGACCCCGAGTGTGCGGGGGATTTCTGAACCTACGATGTTTTCGGACATATCGATTGGGTTGGGGGGGAATTACTGTGGTATTGAGAGTTTCCAGAAGAGGTTCGGGGGTTGTCCCCGGTTTTGGTTCCCTATGGGGGGTATTTAAGAGAGTTTCTAGTCTTTTAATTTCTTCCGAAAAGTAGGCTATTTTTGCAAGTTTATGATTTTCGGGAGCTGTTTCAATAAGTGCTTTTAAGTCTGAACGGATGTCGTTCCAGTCGGGACGATCTGGGAGGTTAAGTTTCCCTTTCAAAAATTCAAGTTCCTCTTTATTTAGAGTATGTATCCAGCCCTGATTGGGCCGCGCTAATGCTTTATCCGAAATTTGAAATTCAGCGATATTTCTTTTCCAATGGCAATGTGCCTCTGGGTATTTTGAAAAGTATTCTTTCAATGTGGCCCTTCCCTGGTCGAGAGTGTTAGGTTTAGGGAGTTTTATTTGGTCTATTATTTTATCAATGTCCTCTTTTGGAAGACCGTATATCCAGGCTGTGGATTCCTTTTTAGTTAGCGTTAGCATAAGAAAGCGAGAGGAGATGAGAAAGTGTATAAATTTAAATTTTTACGCGACGCACCATCGAGATCGAATTTTAAAAAGTTATAGCTAAGTTAAATGTTCAGTAGTTAGGTTGTTGTTTAAGAAAGTGACTTAGGCGGATATTTAATATTATATTTACGTTTTTCCTTTGTTTGTTGTGTTGAATAGATGCAGCCGGATCCAAAGCGACGGTGTTGAGGATTCAATTCTAGTTGTGGATTTTCGAGTTGTACCGATCTATAATATAGTTGTTGATTTTTGGATTGGTTCTTCTTTTTGCTTCGGGCGCCAGATTCTGTCGTGAGGTCGTTTAGCCTTTCGGGCTATTGAGTGTCGTTACCGTTGATAGATGGTGAACGATGGGGTCCACAGCGTGGCCCCTGGGGCTGATTGGATCGAGCCCCCCGATAACAGGTGATCGGCTCGACAAATAATGTGGTCGAGTCGGAGTTGAATTAAATAGGTTTATTGAAACTTTTCACCAATAATTTGAGATATACGTTAAATATTATTTTCAGCAGTTGCTGTTAGGCTTTTAGGTTACCGACACGACAGAGTATTAAGACTACACTTTGAGTTTAAATTTCTAAGTCCGAAAAGGTGCTGGATCGAGAGAGATCAGCGAGAGCTCCACCTGACATGAGCGATTTAGAACCAAGAACAAGAGTGAACCTCTGTACAAGAGTTATATACTAATGATCGATCATTTTTGACGACGATGTCTCCGCCTATGCGGAAGATGTCACCATGAGGTAAGCGGAGACACGAGGGACACGAAGGCTATCTTTGAAGGCCGGCGCGTGTATGCTGCACGGTTCAGAGCGAATGGTTCGGAATATAAGTGCGAAATATAGGTATAGAAATTATACATTGTACTTTCTTAGTTTTCTCGGATTTGCTTCTGGCGCGTGTGGGATGGCGTTGAAATACAGAATCTGCGGCAGGCAAACGTTCGCGGGTATTTTGCACTGTCGAGGCCATGGCCATGAAGAAGAGTATCGATCGAGTTCTCAGAACTCGAGGAAGGCGTATGATTTTTCGATATTGCGTTTTAATTAGGATCGTGCGACCAGTGGCCGTCTTGGTGACAACCACATGAAGGCCATTTGAGCATACACGTGCCGTTGACAATTTCGGTTTGGTGAGAGATGCACACCGATTCTAGTGCGAACTAATACTTTGAAACTGTCCCACGAGATGTGATCGATCAAGGATTTGATGGCGTGAGCGAGAATGCGAATTCGCCTCACGACACTGTGTTAAGTCGCATATTTCTTTTGTTGCGATTTATCGAAGTAATGCGTAAATTGAACTCTACCTGTATCTCGCGAATTACATCCAAAACTTCATGAACGTGCGGATGCGCCCGATAGAAAAACGCATTGTAATGGGAATGGAAACCTTCGACTGCATATTATTCGACCAAGGATGTTTCTTCCCCGTATTTTTTTCAAAAAAAGTTGTTTATTTTGTTTTTTTTGTTGTGTTTTTTTAGTATTTTTTTGTTGTTTTTTATTTAAATTATTTTTTAATTTTTGAATATTTTAAATAATATTATAAATAAATATTAATTAATATTTTTTAATCAATTAATAAAATTATAATTCTTTTTCGTTTTAAATGTTTTTTTAACTTAATGATTTTTTTAATAAAAAACTCAAAAAAACTCAAATAATAAATTATTATTATTCTAAAAATTAATTAATTTAATTTAAACTAAAAAGTCTAACAAATTAATTAACGTATATATATACAAAAATTAAATTTTCTAAAACTTAATTAATCCAACTTAATAAAATTTATTACTTTTTTAATAACTGTAAAAATCCAAAAGACTTACTTGCAAACTAGCGACGGTTCAGAAGCCCATAAGTGTGGTGGATAACGAGCTGTTTCTTGAACGTAATTTTCAGTAATATAATCGGCAAACTGTGCATTGTCCCGGGCTATTGCCATTAAGTCCATGAACCCGTCAGGAACTTTATTTGGATGGAAGTACTGCAAACTGAAGCACCACTTGAGCCATGGCCCAATGTTGTTATCTTCCTTTGTCGTGTATGCCTTACATAGCTCACTGTTTCCATGTATTTCTCAAAACCGCGATTGTCCAAGATGAAAGGTGCATGCAACTAACCGACAGTCTGAATAGTAACTATAATTTCCGTGTCCATCTTCGTATCATTAAAAATACAGAGAGAATAGCAGACTGCTGAGTGTTCCACCGAAGTTATGACTGGTTTGTAATGACTTGCTCGAGTTATCTTACCTTAGGAAATATACATAGAAACCTGCTTATTCGTCTAGTTTTACAGATTTCATGCAAGAATCTGTAACTTCAATTATTTCCCATTGTGCGCAATCGTGTCGTTCATTTCAACCAGGGCCAAAAGTACGACTTTTGGCACCGAATTATCAGTTTTTTAATGCCGAGGAATCCGGTCTCTAGTTATAAGTCATTTCGAAATCGCTGTGTCTACGTTAAGCAACTCACTTCAGCCCTCTCATTTTAGTCTATGATCTACATGAGCCGCAAAGCGGGTCAGCTAGTAGTGTATATTATACTCTCGTATAATCTACACTAAATTACGGCATGATAGCCTGGGGAAATCTCTACATACTGGTGTGGTGGGACTTATGGCGATGCACGCATGCCAAAGTGGCCCCTATGACACCGCACCCCCAGCCACAGAAACTACCCTTTCGAGGATCGCTTCAGTGACCGGAGGGACGCCTTGAGGCCGGGCCCGAGCCCCCCTTTCTACGTGCTGGAACGGTGCGCGCGTCCTACCAGGGCCACCATGGGGTTCCCTACTGACCGAGGTCCGCACTCCCAGAGCGCTCGCCTGGAAATTTCAGGTCCCCCACGGCCGGACGCGCTGTCTCTCTTCACTCACCCCTCACCTCCTCGTCTTGGTCCGTGTGTCGACGCAGGCAGGTGGTGACGACGGGTGAGCCCTGCCGGTGGGTCCGCAGGGCACCTGCAGCAGCTCTTCCTAGGATGGTACACAGTTCTCCTCCTGTTCGATGGTGTGGGCCGAGCTTGGTAACGCGCCGGCCCTCTGTCTCGACCACTCCGTCTGCCGCTTCTCCTTCATGATGGCCGAGACGAATCTCTACATACTACTACATTAAATAAATTCCAGAGAATGCAAAAGAAAATTATAGAAATTATTTTCGAGCTCAGACCTTTAACATCAATACAACCAGCCTTCCAGGATACAAAATTACTCATATTGCGGAAGCTAGACATATATAAAAAAAAATTGTGCTATATGTACTGCATAGAAGCTGAATAATTTACTCTGTCTACCTTCAAAAGATTCTATTATTGCCAGGAATGGGGCGAGAGATAGCGAAGAAGAGGAAATGAAAACTAGGGTTAGTGGATAAGTTGATAGATATCTGATTACAAGTACAACTTTTTTCCCGTATAATGACAAATAAATTGAAATAATAACTGAATGACAGCATTCAGTATGTGCCTATATCCCTAAAAGAATACAAATATACCCCTCCTCCCTTTCTGAGATTACTTCTTGTATATAATAACAAATAACAGATCATTTGAAGAAATATTTGAGGGAACAGTGTTAAAAGTATGTGACCATAAATATTTTAAAAAGAATGTTGTCATTCCGGCTACATAAAAATCTTACCCCCTTCCTACCGCTTAATGCAAAGATTACAGTCTCGAGACTCAGACTGAAGTTCCTGCCCCCGCATAAATTATTTTTCGATTGCGCCCCGAAATCAAAGAAATCAAAGGTTCGAAACCCACAGAGGACCAAATTTCTCATATTCAGGCATATGTTTGTACAACTGTTCCACATAAGTCTGTGTTGTAATTCTAATTAGTGAATTATACTTTCCAAATTCGTATACATAAACGATTAATAAGGCAGTAAATCAACATAATTAATTGATGGAATGGGTATATAAGCACCAAATTTTAGTTTGTATCTAACTATCTGCATTCGTTCGGGAACATACGCCAGATTACGGATAGACAAGTGGTTATTGTTTTCTTTTCGGTAAAACAACGTCCAGTTTCATCATCTCGTGTATTTTATAAATGGCGCAGAAAATGTTTCTGAGAATATTCCTCTTATTTTTGGTTTTGGTAAGTATATCTACTTGCTGCCAACATTTGTTTGTCTTAATATTCAGTACTGCATGTAGAATATCTAATACATATTATACCTAAATTAAGATTTAATTTAAGTTTCATCCCCCCCCAAACCCGATGGGCAGTACACTGCTAAAGGTTCTCGAATATCGGTGGAATGCATAAGATGTAATGACACTGACACATACATTAATGTGTCTGTTTGTCCCACCTTTTTTAAAATTTGATGGGCTACCCACTGACCTTATTCCTGATCATGAGATAGTATGTCCACAAAATGTTCAAGCATTTCGAATAATTTTCACCGGTGCCTCAAATTGCTTCAAGTATATGACATGTGACTGTACAGAAGACTTTTTGCTTATAGCACGAAATTGTTGAATAAAAAGTAGAATTTAAAACTGCAATTCGATTTTCGGTAATACAGTTTGATAGGGACTGCCGTGTTGAACATTTTGCAAAAGAAAAAAGTAAATTAATTAAAAAAAATAGTAATAATAATAATAATAATAATTGAATTGAATTATTTATTTATACCCTACCACTGAGGCTCTGCTCGTGTTGGTTGGGCTTATAATTTTACAACACGTTTACATTACAATTTTCTACTTACATTTACTTCGTATATATTATTATGATATCGGTTAGTTTGTTGTATAGTTCAAGTTCAAGTGTGCGTCATTCAGCTCTTTTTTTTCTATTATAGTTCGTATTACTTTTTTGTATTTCGTTGCTTTTGCTTCTGTGATTGCTTGTCTATCGTCTGTGCTAAGTTTGTTAAAGTTTTGAATTCCTTTGTATGTACTTGTCCTTTTCCCAGAGTTTGTTTTTATTTTTGGTAGTGTTATTGTTCGGTCATTTTTCCTAGTATTCCGAGTTTTCCCTTGTATGTTCTCGAGATATCCTTGTTTTTTTACATATCTAATTACACTAATTTCGTGTAACTCCTCTATTGTCGGAACATTAGTTTCTTTAAATAATTCTTTTGAGCAAAATCTTTTTGGTTTGTTGTATAGAATTTTAAAGAATTTTTTGACCTATTTATCTGACCTTGAAAACTTGATTCGGCTTTGTGTTAACCTTAATAGAGACGCACTTTCAGGACTCAAAATTCCATAATTTTAAGATCTGAGATCGAAAAAATAAAATATTAGTTTGCGCCGATCCTGGATACGAACTTAGCTTTTTAGTAAAAACACTTCTAGACCAACAGAAATAATTATTTATTATTCAAAACTGCCATTAGGCTCAAACTAAATAGATGTCTCTCAAATCTGAAACTACCATAAAACTGGCCGAAACATACGAAAGCACTATAATTCAACATCTTATCCGTCGTGGTACTCCGGCTTCAAGGACTCATCTAAAATTCATTTAATTTTTATCCCAGAAACTTTTTATATTTTTCTCAAAAAGTTGTCAGAACTTCATCAATTATCGAGTCGTAACCCTAAGAGTTACATTCCGGGTTTTCAAATGCTCATATTCAAATAATATTTCGTGATACTAGTGATACAAGCAAAATCCAAAACTGCTAATCGGTCTAATCGACTGTTATTCAAGAATAGTATTTATCGCGAGGAGTCTATTGTTTCAAAATGAGCTGTCGTGAAGCGAAACTCGCCTTTGCAAAATTCCAAAGGCTCTTTTCTCTTACGCCATTCGACTGGCGTCATCCAGTAGCCGTCTGACCACTTTCGACTAAACGCAGAATTTCCTCGAATTAACCTGCACCTAAAATACCAACAGCGCAGATGACCGGACATTCCAGCAGACGCACTTTTGGCGTCGACGAATCAATCAAATGCGCCGTATTTTTCAAATTCACAGAAAGTCTCATACACACGCAGGGCCAGATTTAGGGGGGGGCAAGGGGCCCCGGGCTCCGGGCCCGCACAAATTGGGGGCCCGCACATCCTATAACTAATTCCGTAGAGCTGATGATGGATGTTATTAAGTAACTCTTTAAAAAAAAAAAAAAAAAAAAAAACCTAATAATAATGACGATGTTGACGGATGACGATATTAATAATAATAATGAAAATGATGATCAATGTTGCTAAAAAAATTTTTTTGGGGGCCCACACAAAATTTGGGCCTTGGGCTCGCAAATGCCTAAATCAGGCCCTGTACACACGCGCCGTACTTCCCAAATTCTCAGAACTCGCGGACCGCCCGCGCCTAGACACGAATGTACGAAATTCCGTCTTCATCTGCCACCGACACCAGTCCACCAATTAGATACGTTACGCCTTTCGCTCCCAAAAATTATTGGCCGTAATCACACCGCGAAAAACACGCGGTGACCAATCACCAAATTATTGAATTCGACAACCGGACTAACACGTCATCTCTACTCCTCTGACGACCCTTCGTCACGATCCCCAAATCACTGCATTTGATCCTACCATACCCAAAACCATTTCATCTGGGAGAACCCCCTAATTCACGAGGAGGCCGAGCTCGAAATCGAAGCTCGAGCTTTATAAGCTCTCTACAAGGACCGAAATCTCGGTCTTGATTTCAATCATGCTCTCTCCAAAAGTTAGGTGGAGTGGAGACCTAGTCACGTCTCTCGCAACTCGATCTGGAACTTAGAAAATCAACCTATAACGTAACCTATGTCGTATCGTACGCTCTTTCGAAGCCTTTGGCTATTTGTAGTATCAAACCTAACGTAAAAAGCAAAGCACTGAACTGTACCGTTTGCTAAATAAAACTTGTACATTTTTAACTCGACTCGGCTAGCTCATTTATCAGGCCGAGGACCGTTGACTTGGGGCTTGCTAACCGACAGCCCCGGGGCCCACGTTGTGGAGCCCCCTGATTTCACGTCGATCCACGTCAACTGGCAGAAACCCAAGAGGCTCAGCGACCTCACGACATAAATCAAATATTGGGCCATGATGATCGTATTAATAACTAGTGCCATAATACATCAATTTATACTTCATCAATTATCATCGATATAAAAATCTACGTGGTGTTAATTGATGCATTTCGATAAACTTGTTGTAGGTCGCTGGAATTCTCCATTTTCAGACAGTAGCAGCGGTGCCAGCTGATGCGAAGGGCCCTGTGCCCCCGTCTGGACCCAGCGGAAGTTCTAACATCCCTGGAAGGAAATAACTATTGGCAGATTTCTCGATGAACTGTTATTAAAATATCCGCAATCTGACAAAAGTGTATGTTGTGTGTTATTTCTTATCGCAGAATTTCTAATACTAGTTTAAGAGAACGCTCTGGCGCTCATGTAACATTCTGAAATGAAAAAACTCTAAAAATGTCAGAAAACACTTATTAATGTGAAATGAATATAGAAATAAAAACAATGCAATAATTCAATGTTTCACTGTTTTCAGTGTTGAAAATAGTGCTTTCCTTCTCTGCTGTAGGGTGTTTCACATTTTAACTTGAGTCTATTTCTTCTTCCATCCCTTGAATACGATATGTCATATCAACGTAAAATAAGAAAAGTACTTTGAGTAGTACTGCTGTGTTTCTTCTCTGGAGTGAGACAATTCTTTCACCATTAAAAGAGCGATTCTAATGTACCTCCAGCAATTCCAAGACGAAGTTAAACGAACCATCGGACATGAGATGTTACGAGTCAGACCAATAAATTAGGCTCTGAAATCAAAATTTCACCTTTGAAATGAGCAAAACATTTCGAAGAACGAGTCGAAAAAAGGGTTTTAAGAGTGGCTCGGTTGAATTTTGAGCGAGGCTAACAGGCAGTTCTACTTTGGTATACTCCGCTGCGTGCTGCATCCCGTATCTGGTGCTCTGGGACAGAACCGTCGCTACACCTACCACCTCCGACCAAACAGAGGCAAGTACTAAATCACACCGTAAAGGCGCTCCCGTGCCTCTGTCATTCGTGTTGCTTATTTGTATATACTAGACTAAGAGAAGTTATAATAATACAGTTACAATTTCGAACCTCGCGTAATCACTTCTCCGGCACTGACGAACCTCAAAAACTCACACCTTAATGTCTTATATAACCTTCGTTCAAGGAAACCAGACATAACACCGGGAAGCTTGCCTAACACAGCCAAAGCTACCACCAAACTTCCCTTGTTGCAACAATGGCCACCCTGCAGACTTCCCCCGGTGTAACAAAAGCTACAGCTGAAAATGTACATGCATTATTACTATTCAAACTTCCAGTTTAGGGCACAAGTTTACCTACCCATTCCAAAGAAACATGTATCACAAGAAGTCCTACAGGATGAAATAGTATATTACACACCAAGAGTCAAAAGTGAGTGTTTACATGGTGAGGGAATGTTTGCGAACGAGCGTAGCGAGTGAGCAATTCCCGGGTCATGTAAACTCACTTTTGACTCTTGTTGTGGAAGATATTTTTTATACTACTTGATCAGAAGCGGCATGGTCTGTATTTTTTTAAATCTATTTATTTATTTACTTAAATTATAGACAGGTGATTTTTATGTGCGTAATTAATTTAAAAATTTAATTTGCTCAGTTAATTACTACAAAGTACAGTATCACAGTCTTGTCTTCAGTTTGTTCACGTACACAAACAGTATACACAGGTAGTGGCCAGCAAAAATGTAACGACGGTTAACAACGAATGGTAACAGCTGTACTGCGTTGTGAATATTTAAATGCGTTCTGAAGTCGCTATTTCATAAATCTCTCCGTGGCCGAGTGATTAGAGATGATCTCTGCATTTCAGTCAACTGTTCAATGGACACGGGTTCGATTCCTCGATACAAAATTATACTAGCCAGCAATTTTTTCATGTAAAAACAATACTTACGTTGCGGAAGCTATTGAAAAAACAAATGGTATGAAAAAGTTATACAAAATGTACTCTGTCTACAGTTCAAATGTGTCGCAGCAATAGGCGGGTTATTCTCCGAATAAAACATAAAACGTGTAACCCATTAATATCTTGAGCCAGAGAAGGGTTACAATCGATTTTTCTTTTGAACTGGTAGTTCTCAATCTCCTCTATCGTATCAGCCAGTTAAATAGTTCTATTTATGCCCCTAAAGATTTCCACACCTCTCAATACCAACAGAAGTTCCATCGTAGTCTATGTAATCACTCCTGTTTTTCATCTTTCAGTAGCACGCAAGGTGGTATATTTTCCTAGTAAAATCTTGTTTATTATTTTAATTTAGAGAGGAATGTTGCCGCAATCATTTGAGATTAAAATATCAAAAATTTTGGCCACTTTGGATAGCCTACAAGGTGCCCTGAAGTCGTGTAACCACTTTCATTCCTTTGTAATTTCGCCTATTTCTTTGGCTACATGCTTCGCATGATATTTACTGCTGAGAAAGCGGGCCACGCAAAATCCTTATCACAACAGGGCTCATGCATGCTAGCCACATATGAAATATTAATTTTCTCCATCAGTACAACATAGATGAACGGTTTTCTGTGAAAAGGTGGATTTCTACACTCTCAGCCTTCCATTGTAGTCAACACTGATTAACCCGACTGTAATTATCCAAAGTATGCCCTAATGCTGTATTCGGCACAAGTCAGTACTGCTGATGATACTGCAATGCTCCATTCTTCATTTTAAGGTACCTATGCTGGGATGCCTTGGGCGGTCACTTTACCACTTTTTCCTTCGTCGTTTACACAACTCTTTTCCATTGTAGTCAGTTTGCAAATATTTCATTGTAGTTTGCAAAATTTCCTTCCTTGTTTACAAATGATGCCCCCGACCCTCAGTAAAGTAGTGGGAGATTGATTGACCCCTAGGTCACCTTCATGAAGGTATAAGTTCAACATTTCACGGAAAGAATTACAAAAATACTGGAAATTCCATCGTAGTTTGCAGAAATTCCTTCGTTGTTTACAAATGATGCCCTCGGCTTTCAGTAAAGTAGTGAGAAATTGTGTGACCCTGGGTCACCTTCATGAAGGTGTAAGTTCGACATTTCATGAAAAAAAAAAAAAAAAAACTACAAAAATTGCTTTCAAATTATCGGGAAAAACAGTTTAAATTATGTTTTATTTGGAAAATGACTTGTCAGGCCCGATGCGCAAAATTCTGCATGTTACCCAGGTAACTAAATGGGAACCAAGGGTAACTGACGGGTTTCTGGGTAATCTCAGGGTAACTGAGAGTTGCAAGGGGGTAACTTTTCCGTGGGTAACTTGACTGCCCATCGGGGTGCGCAAAATCCCGCCAGTTACCCTGGTAACTAAAGGGGAACCAAGGGTAACTGATGGGTTTCTGGGTAATCTGAGGGTAAGTGGGGGATGCAAATTGGTAACTTTCCGTGGGTAACTAGGCGGTAACTGATTGCGCGTGAGGGGCGAGAGATAGAGGAGAAGAAGAAATGAAAAGTACTCTGAGGTTGGTGGATAAATTGATAGATATCTGATTATTTGTCGACTGCGCCCCTGACAGCAAAGAAATCGAAAAATCGAAACCTACAGAGGACAAAGTTTGTCATATTCAGGCAATTGTTTGTATAATCGTTCTACGTAATTCTGTGTAATAATTCTTATTTGCGTATTATAAATTCTAAATGTGTGCACCTAAACGATTATTAACGCAGCAAAATCAACATAGGTACCTAATTAATTGATGGAATGGGTATATAAGCACCAAATTTTAGTTTGTATCTAGCTATCTGCATTCGTTTCAGAACATACGCCAGATTGCGGATAGACAAGTGGTTATTGATTTCTTCTGGGTAAAACAACGTACAGTTTCATTATCTCGTGTATTTTATAAATGGCGCAGAAAATGTTCTTGAGAATATTTCTCTTATTTTTCGTTTTGGTGAGTGTATCTATTTGCTTCCAACATTTGTTAGTCTTCATCTTAAGTACTGAATGTAGAACATCTAATACAGTCAACTGGGGTAATATCGGACACCGGTGGCCCTACAAAAAGTCATGAGTAGCCAATATTACCACCAGTGTCCAATATTACCCCAGCTGACGGTACCTAAATTTAGACCAAATTTAACTTCAGTTTCATTTTTTTTTTCAACCTGATGTGCATTACACTGCTCAAGATTCTCGAATAGCAACGCGGTATGTGTAAGATTTAATAACACTGACACATACATTAGTGGTGTCCGTTAGTTCGACATTTTTGAAAATTTGATGTGCCACGTACTGACCTTCTTTCTTATCATGAGGTATCAGCACTTCCAAATACGTTCAAGCATTTCGAATAATTTTCTCCCGTGCCTCAATTTGCTTCAGGTACTACATAAATGTATCTAGACTTATTTATCTTTTCAAGACTCAAGATTTCAAAATTTTAAGACTTGACATCACAAAACTAAAATATTAGTTTGCGCGAATTCCGTATATGAACTCAGATTTTTAGTAAAAACTTTTCTAGACTTACAGAAGTAATAATTTATTACACAAGAATGCCATTAAGCTCAAATTTGAAACTAGCATGAAACTGGCCGAAACATATTAGGGAATCACATAATCCAAAATTTTATTTGTCGTGGTACTCCGGCTCCAAGGACTCCCCGCAAATTTAATTTTTATCCTAGAAACTTTTTATTTTTCTCAAAAAGTGTTCAAAATGTCATCCAATATTGAGCCGTAACTCTAAGAGTTGGATTCCGGGTTTTCAAGTACTCATATTCAAATATTTCGTGATACAAGCACAATTTGAAACTGCTAATCGGTTTGATCGACTCAAGAACAGTATTCGTCGGGAATGAGTCCATTGTTTCAAAAAGAACCAAAATCTTGCCTATTGGGCCATGATGATCCGATCGATAACTAATGCCATAATAGGATTTAGTTATATTTTTATCATCGATATAAAAATCCACGTGGTGTTAATTAATCCGTTTCGACAAAAATTGTTGTAGGTCGCTGGAATTTTACATTTTCAGGAAGTGGCAGCACTACCAGTTGATTAGAGGGGCCCTGCGCCCCAGTCTGGAGCCAGCGGAAATACTCACGTCCCTGGAAAGAAATAACCATTGGCAGATTTCTCGATTAACTGTTATTAAAATATCCGTAATCTGACAAGAGTCTATGTTGTATTTTTTATCGCAGAATATCTGATAGTTGTTTTACATTACAGAACAAACTGATGTTAATGTAACATTCTGAAATGATAAAAATCTCTAAACATTTGTTAATGTACTTACAATGAATATATTTAATTTTCCACTTTTCTCAGTGTGGAGAATTGTACTTACTTCCCTTCTCTGCTGCAATGTGTTTCACAGTTTAACTACCTATGATAACTCTGTATCTGTTGCGAATGGATTCAGCGGTTTTTATAACATGAATTGTGATAACGATAAATTGAACCAATAATCCTAGAATACTTTTGATTCTGAGTGCCTTCTAAGAAGTCTTTCATCCCAATTTCATCAGCAGAGTTGATGCCTTTCCAGTCCGTCGAACATTGATCCAGGTATTTCAGAATTCCTTATTTTCTGGAACAAAGGCGTCGTGCACCCTCCCTCTTCATATTTTCCAGTGTCATAAACGATGTTTCTTGATCTGTTCAAATTCCGTTAGCGGTAGGTATACATATAGTTTTTCAAAAGTTACGCAGCTTTTGTGGTTTGCTTTCTGTTATGAAAAAATGATCGGCTTTCCTTTGTGCCGTTCTATTCCCCCAGGGTATCATGTGCTCACCCAGCCCTAAGGACGGGAGTGAGGGCTAAGGTTAGTCATTATACCTACAGCTACACAGTGAATTTGTTTTCAAAAGCCACGTATGATGTAACACGTTAACACGTACAATTAGGTATTATACATGATATGTCTTTTTTGGAGCGAAAAAAAATGTTCGGAAAGCTTCGACGTCGCCCCTGATGCTAATCACTCAGATTTTCCAGATGAATTCAAATCTGTCATTAAAACTGAGCTACAGTCATATTTTGACCAAATTTACCCACATTATTGAGCGTATCTCGGGTGTCGCCGCAAAATTTCAACAACGAATTTGAACTTCGCTTAAAAAATAGAGTAGAACACAGTATTTTATACAAAATTTTTGATTTTTTTCTAATTTTGAAAATTTTACCGTACTCATCATGCATTTTTTGGGGTGAAAATTTTCGAGTAGCTTCGGCGTCGCCTCTGTTGCTAATTACTTAATTTCTCGAGACAAATTCAAAGCGGTCGTCAAAATTGTGCTACAGTCATTTTTCGACCAATTTCACCCACCGCCAAATTTGAACAACGAATTTGAACCCAGCGTGAAAAATTATGTGGAAAACAGTGGATAAATCACAATTTTTGTCCCCCCCCCCCCATACTGTACATCATATCTTTTTAGGGGCGAAAGAATTAGTGGAGAGTTTCAGCGTCACCTCTGGTGCTAACTAGGTACTCAGTTTTACAAGACAAATTCAAATTCGTCTTCAAAACTGAGCTGGAGTCCTATTGTAACCAATTTCACCCACATTTTTGAGCGTATTTCGGAAACGGAAAGTCGCTGCAAAATTTGAACAACAAAAATTCGAAATCAACGTAAAAAATAGTTTTTATTCAAAATGTTTGATTTTGTCTAGTTTTAATTATTTTTCTGTTTCTTAATTTGTCTTCCAAATTGTTCCATACCTATTTTTCGATACCCGGTTGAGCCCTTTTCCCCAGAGTGTAACAAAATTTCTCATCGTATCTCGGCAACAGTCAGCGCAAATTTGAACAACGAATTTAAACTCAGCGAGAAAAATTGAGGAGAAAGAGGTGGTTATTTCAATTTTTTGATTTTCGACAATTTTGAAAATTTCCTCGTACTATACAGCAGGCATTTTTTTCAGCGAAAAGTTTTTCGTAGATCTTCCGGGTCGCAAAGTACTGAAAATTATTCAACTTTTCAAGGCGAATTCAAATGCGTTTTCCAAATTGATCCATACTCATTTTTCGATACCCAGTATAGCCTTTCTCCCTAGTTTAACAAAATTGTTGATCATATCGCGGCAACCGAAGGTCAACGCAAATATGGATAACGAATTTGAACTCAGCGTGAAAAACTGAATGGAAAACAGTCGTTAATTCACAATTTTTGATTTTTTCCATACCATAATATATCAGGCATTTTTTTTTCTGCGGAAAATTTTTTGGAGAGCTTCCGGGCTGCGACGTGATGAAAATTTTTCAACTTTTCGAAACAAATTCAAATTCGTCATTAAAATATTGATCCACACCCAATTTCCGACCCAGTATAGCCCTCCACCCATCATGTAACAAAAATTTTAATAGAGTACCTACACAGCGTTTGCTTTCAAATGCACTTTTACCAGAGTTGGAAAGCTAACTGACAGTTTTAAGCCGAAAGTTGGAGAATTTTGGCGATAAAAAGCCAAAAGTCAAAAATAAAAAATATTTTTTGACGGGAAGCGAAAAGCTAAAAGTTTTATTTATTCAGCTTTTCCTTTCACTTTTTCGTTTTTTCCCTCTCCAATCCTTTTTTTCCAGGTTGTGGAAGCGATATCAAGTTCTATTCTCAACAAACTAATAAACAATGCCTCATAAATGGTTTTTTATTTTCTTTTTGGAAAATCAAAAGTTGAAAGTTTTAAACCAAAAATTGAAACATTCTGAAACTGGAAAGCCAAAAGTCGAAAGCTGCAAAAATATTTCTAGTGAAAAGCAAAAAGTCAAAAGTTTTCTGTTCGCGTTCACGCTGGAATTTATTCCTTTGATTATACAATAATAAATTCATATTCGAATACTCATTCACAACTTGAACCGCGAAAAGCGAAATTTTTTGATTTGTAATGGGGTAAATCTCTGAATAACCTGAAAATTCACTTGCCTGATTTAAAATTTTCATCCGTCTTCTTTCAATTTTTCTGGTGGAATACATGGTAGATAGTATGTACGTTACGATGAAATTCCATTGTAGTGTCAGAAAAAGACAGATATTTTCAATGTTCCAGGGTTACCCGAATGAAGATCAGCAAGTGATACACTGCGGTCCAAGGATTTCATCATTATATTAGGTCATCAGCTTTGGAAAGTGTAAGGAAAATAATGTTATTCCATGGTAGTATTTTCTTCAAAATAGTTATAGTTTGATATTACCATGGAAAAAAAAAAATCGTATAAGTACTATGATAGAAAATACTAACATTTTTCCAGTTTGGAAGGGAACAAAACTGGTCAACGTGCAGAACAGCAGCATCAAAACAGTGCTACCTGACGTAAAGAAGTTGAAATAAGTTTTTTTGGACTTCAACTTCCCGGCGTATTTTTGTATACTACCATAGGCACTAAAACTTGGAGTTCCCAAAGTTGGTAGCCCTGCGTACTGAAAAGGCGATCATGTAGCATGTACAATTTTCCATAAGATTACAGCAAACTTTACACGTCTTTAAATCAATTAGAAATTGATTTAAAAAAAAAAAATCTCGTCCTACATTTTATTGTATTGTTACGAAACAATAGAATTACAACGCGCAAGTGGGTGGAATAATTTTGGGCCGTTTTTTGTCTTCCTCTAAGGATAGCAGTATTTCCAATTAAAATTATCCATAATCACCCTTTTAGTTTCACCCGTGCAGGTCATTTTGTGGCGCTCTCTAGTGCAGGTTTTATCGCCTATGGAATGGAGAAATAGTATATCACTGTAGATGCTTTCTTAAACAAAGGCATATTTAAGAAATTTTTTTATAATACAAATCAACGCAACAAGTTTCAACTTTCCAAATTCAAACGAAAACGAAGAGCAAAATTTTGGAGCTCCGTTATTTTTGACCAATAGAAATCGTTGAAACGTCGACCAATGAAAATCGTCGATAGCTGTGGCGAAAAGTAAAAACTTGAAACGCGACGCAATAAAAGAGCCTCAGTATCCAGTTACCACACAGGCCCAATTCCTAGACCACGTCACAAATTCCATATCCACACTGTTTTATTTTTCGGTTTTCGCCCCTGGTTTAATCGTTATCATTGTTGCCAGATCCGGTGCGAATAAACGTAAGTGATAATCAGTCAGGATCATTTTTTGCATTCAATAATATAGGTATAGGTACCATGTTTCCTTTTTAGGATGATTTAAATTTTGTTTACTATACACTACGATGAAAAAAAAATCTATTTCATGTTTTTTTGTTGATAACACGTTGCTACAACCAACTTTAGTTAGAAAACTGAGTTTGTTTCAGGACATTACGGTGGAACTTTCCCTTTATTCGAGTATTTTTTTTAAATCTGGTGAGGTGCGGGCAAGTAAGTTATTGGTGTAGCGGTTAAGGAGGTTTATCACTACCAATTCTAGGGAAAAAATTACCTGCGCTATTGTTCTTAGTTATAGAGAAAGCAAGCGGTTACTGCAATTTTCTGGTTATTCAGAGATTTACCTAATAAAATGGTGTATGTTGCAGTCTTGCAGTCGATTGTAGCGCACTAGCGCTCCTAGAGAGCGGTTCGACTTCTAATATGTAAATGGTAGAACCACCGTATCTATGTGAACCTTTTGTGATCACTGTAAACAAAACAAAATTGTTAGTAGTCATCGCAATTACAGATTACAGCTGTTCAATGTTCATTACGAAAAGATTATTTCGTTATCTTTCGCTTTACGTTTCTAATTAATTCCTGAGCATTTCGACTGCATTTCGTTTTCGTTACGCACATTTAATGAATATTACAATTTCAAGATGGAAGAGGATATATTAAACGAAACCGTTTCCTCCGAAGATCTAAAAGTGAGTATAATTCGGTCGGTTTGTTTACTGCCAACGTTCCTATTCATCGTCGACGTAGTTCTGTAATGTTAATTTGATGTATTCAGAAATTCGAAAGGGATTACCACAACGAGTTGAATAGTGGAAATGTGAATCGCGAAACCCAATTCAATTATGCGTGGTGTCTAGTCCGCAGTCGCTATTCCGCCGATATTAGGAAAGGTATTATACTTCTTCAGGAACTGTTCAAGACCGAAGACATCAGCAATGACTCATCGAAGAGAGATTATCTGTACTACCTCGCCTTGGGAAATGCTAGAATAAAAGTGAGTATTTCTTTACGTGTATTCGTTTTGACTGGAAAAGTCCTGAATCGAACGGCACTACATGGGTTCTCGTTTGTGTTAACTGAGAACCGTAACCAAAGTGAACTTAAACCCGCATGAATAAAACCAACATTCAAAATGAACAGCAGAATTCGAGAACTACGAAACTGAGTTCATAAAACAAATACACCTTATGTTAAGATCATGACATGGACGTACCAATGTGCCGAATGGAAAGCTTGCTTAGTAAACTAAAATTCCATTTCAATGCTTCGAACAGTTGACGAATACCACCAAGGACTTGGAGCGTTGATCTAAAAATCAACTAGTAGCTTACTCGCTTGTAATGCGATGTGCTTGATTCGTAAAACAAAACACTTCCGGTATACTCGGTATTTTTTTTTTTTAACATTCAAGAAAATGAAAAGTTGTGTATTGCATTAGTACTAATGTGAAAATTTATTAGAATATTATACAATCCTTCCTCTTGAATTTGAGAAAATCGAGTTATACTGACTGACTTCGTCTGTACTCTATTGAAAGTTTCTGATAGCTGAAAAGTACAGATAGGTATGTGAATCACTGTTCAATTTTAAAGCAAGTCATCCTGGTTAGTGATGGTAGCGGCAAATGCATAGATTTTAGAAATGCTCAATAAGTGTGTGCTCTCAAGTTACCGAGCGTATTTATTCGAAGCATTTTAACCGTAAATGCTTGAAAACTTCAAACATTTCTCGATTCAACTTTGAATTGAGTGGGCGTTCAGTCTTGAAAAACGAATTGATTGTACACTGCGTCATGATTCAACATAAAATTTTGTAACGGATCATGCTTGCATTTGAAGCATTTGCTTTCCAATGTTACTGTTCTGGTACGTATTCAGGTAGCATTTGTTTGACAAATGCTGAGTACTTCAAATATATGCTCGTCAACGATACATGTCTGAGCATTTTACCATTACTAATACTGTTGATACCTGTAACTGCAGAAGAGCTACTTAAAATGTTTGAATACTGCGGCTGCTTCCATTATGCTAATTACTCATTGATTTCATATTGTTTTTATGCAGGAGTATCAAACTGCTTTACAATACACAAGAGCTTTTTTGCAAGTCGAACCTAGTAATCAGCAAGTAGCCACGCTGGAAGCTTTAATTAAGAAAAAGTTAGACACTGGTAAGGAGTAACGACGTATGTATTGATAGTATTCGGCGTTGGTAACCTTTGTATACGGTTTCTTAATTTATTTGAAATTCGTTTCTAGAGGGACTGAAAGGTATCGCGTTGGTTGGTGGCGCTCTGCTTGCCGTTGGAGGAATTCTCGGACTGGGCCTGGCCCTGTCGAAAGGGAAAAAATGAGCAATGTGTTAATTTCGTGCTTGTTCGCTATATGCCCCGCAAACTATTCCAGTTTATTTGTATCTATTACTCCTGTCGCCTCGTGGCATATATGAATTTATTATTTATTTTCAAATTATAAATTTGTTTTTGTTCTAGTTGTACGCAAAAATGTGTTTTGATTATTTACGCGATAGCGATACCGACAAAGAAAACCTTAATTCGGCGCAGCTTGGATGAGAAGTTTCGCTGTGTTCCCCGAGATCGAGGTTTGTGTACGTCTTGAACACGATTTCTGAACTGTTGGTTATGAGAGCTTTTCATTTTACGGCAACTAACCCAGACGTGCCCAGCTAGATGACGATTATAGAATACTGTGTCTCGGTCGAACAAGTGCAATCAATTTCTATGTGTTAGCCTTGTGAACAAGGTGGGAATCTTGTTCGAGATTGCGGGAAATTAATCCAGTATTATCTTTTCTGTTCTATCCCTACAAAATTCTTAGTTTGTATGTGTGTATGGTCAGGGTTGGCGGGTGAACTACATGAGAACCGGGAGGTTCAAATTTTTAGGATGTGTTTGTGCGACCCCTGAGAAAGTTTGGACTACAAAATAATAGCCTTGAAGAGGGGGTGATGAAATTTTGCCTTGGGTTTTCAAAGTCAGTTTTCAGTTTTCTGTTCAGTTCGATTTCATTAATCGCTATGACTCATTTAAAGTGAAACACTTGTGTTTGTATTCTGACTTGAGTTACTGAATTGTGACACGTATAAAACGTAGAATCGAGTTCGCTATAGAAGTATTATTTGAAGGTCGATTTTTGCGAAATCGCTTAAAAAGTCGATAGATTGTTATTTATTGATGCAATAAAAGGAATTACGGTGGTCTGTGTGAAGTTGGAAGAAATTATATTTCATTTCAAAATAGCAAGGAAAACCCTTGTGTTGGTGTTGAGCCATTACTGTTCTGGTGCGTTAAGTAGTAGATTATCAAAATAAACCCTGTACATGAAACAGTATTTTCAAGTGTTAAAAGTGTCTTTCTGCTTTCGATGAATCGTGAACAAAGATGCTTGAAATTCTCAGTTGCATGTGACTCCAGTTTGGCACAAGTGGAAATTATTTCTTTCATTTCATCTTCTTGTTAAACGAGGACTTGTTTTTCTTAATCAAGAAAATCAAAACAATACTTACCGATCAAAATGTTGGACACGAATCAAATAGATGAAAAATGGGCTGCTGTCATGACCAACAATTTTTTTCTTTCGTGTAAATTTAGAATCGGAACTACGTAAGTTCAAAATATGTAATTTGTGATTTTGGTTGCAAACTGGGGACATTGTGTTAGAAAAATTTATTTTTTCTGTTTACTTGTTAGCAGATTTCTTTTTTAATTCGTGTTTTAGAATTGAAAAAAATAATGAAGATGAACGAATAGGGCTTTTCCAGTACTCCATATTGCATACTTATTCGCCTGCCGTGTTATCAAGTTGGTAGTGTTTGATGAGGACATAGTTAATCGTAATTTCGTAATATTACGGTCGTACCAGTGAGTTTTGAGTTACGTCTTTCGTGTTGTACCTTACGATACCTCGTCTGTCTTTTCTGTTCTCTGTATAATTCGAAATTTTCGTTTTTTCATCATTCCTCGTGGTCTTATCTTATGATCATCAATTTCATTAAATACCAGTTCAATTTTCGGCTTACACATTCAGCAACGTTTGCTTTGCCGAAAGAATTCAGACTTTCTCAAAAAATTCTGACCTCCTGCGTTTTCAAGTATCCATTGCATTCGGGCCCATTTCGAACGTCAGATTCTGTTATCATACACTACCAAATTGATAACAGGAGAGGCGAATAAGTATGCAATATGGAGTACTGGAAAAGCCCTGTTGGGGTTCCATTTTCTTTCTATCTTTCTCCTGCTTCGTTAGCAAACTCAAAGGAAACTTTATTCATTTTTTCTCCTTTCTTTGAGAAAAATTGGTACGAAACTTGGCGAATAAGTTAATCGCCATATTCCTTGGCCGGTATTGCTTAGCAGTATTTTCCAACTAGTGGAGAGGATGGCGTCAGAGCTGAAAGAAAGAAGAAAAAAACTTCAACTTCTTGCCGTAGCTCCAGGTGCGGCTCCGTGTCCTAAAAACTTCTGGCTCAGGTTTATTTTCCTCGATTTATTCTCTTTTTTCAAAGCCGGCAGCTGAGCTATCAGCACCAAATTCTTTGATCCCCTCTCCAGGCAAAAGCCGGACGGTTCCTGAGAATCGCTCCGACCAGGATCAGATTTAGAATTTTTGGACCTCGGGACTCAAGCTTAGTGGTGCTCCCTCCGACAGGAAAGAAATTCAAAACGATAGAGCTGAAGTACTATATGTATACTTATTTTTATTTTTTTTAATTTCTAGGGGGAGGGTATAGGGTATGTGTTTTAGGTAATCGTATTCGTTCATTGAAATCGTAATTGATTCTTCTTAAGATCTTATACGACTATGCTCTCAGTGTGTACGTTTCTTGTTCTACATGCGCTACAAAATCACTCCAGCTACTTCCCTGTAACTCTCGGGATTTTCTTTTAACCATTCAGCTTTGTCTTCCACTTTCTTTGTATTCATCCATTTCCGAAAAGCTGTCTGTTTTTCTTTTATTGACCTTTGGATATCTTCATTCCAGTTTTGTAATCTTTTTGTTGGGATCTTAAAGCGTGTTGCGCCCAACCTTTTTTCTGCCGCTGTTTTAACGATATGTTTGATGTTCGTCCATTCTTCTTCGATGTTGCGGCCCAAGAATCAGTACAACAGTGAAAGACGTAACTTTTTTTGTTTCTTGCTGACTAAATGAAACGTGAACGAGAAGAACAGACTCCTCCATTTTGATAAAGGCGTGCGATAAAATTGGAAACAGATTCTCTTTACCTGCCGTCTAGAATAGGAAAAACGTCTAATTGCTGTTTACTTACTGAAAACTGTTTTAAATGTGAACCAGAATTTGGATATAACGGAAATAAGGATTTTCTGCCCTGATTAGTTTGAAATCAACTCATGTATTCCTTTTGCCTGCAGATCTCTGTTTTCTTAACTGGGGCCATAGTGATGGACCCTCTGTCACTCTGTCGCAGAAGTCGGCCCACTCAGTCAATTTCAATCGCTTGTCAGCAAAATTGGAGAAATGAATACCTTTTCTTCCTTAGGTTTCTGCAAAAGTGTTCATATTTTATTCGTTTTTAGAATTGAATTTTTGGTGAATATTTGATTGAAATTGGGGTATTAAAAAACTCAAATTTGAGAAATGCCCTAAAATGAAAATCACACAAAAATGGATCAAGTGAATTTTCTTTTAATGATTTGGCACACTGATTCCGAATATATGTGACCTGGAATCATGAAATGTGCCTTTCGTGCGAAAACAGGTTTTCAAGATACACGACTGTAAAGATGGGATGGTGGTAGTGGTGCGCCCAGATGTACATAGCGTGTACATCTGTGGTGGTGCGTTTACACGTTGCTATGACAACTGCGTGTCGAACTCTTGTTCTCTGTCATTCCTGTAGGCCAGTTTCACACAACGTCATATAAATGGATGTTTTTAAACTTGTGACTTAGGTTTTAAATGCAATTTGTGGAAAAACTAATGAAGGTAGGAAGCTGCGATTTGTTTCATTCCAAAGAGCATGATTTTTTTCTATGAGAACTGCCAAGAAAGTGAAAAATGATTTCTTAACACCAGAGGCACATTTCATGATTCCAAGTCACGTATGTTTGAAATGGAGAATTACTGTAATCGTAGTAAGATGTTCGTTACCATTGTAAATTATAGTTAAAAATATTAATATTCCAGTTCTTCATATAATTTAAATTTATTAGTGTTGTGGTAACCCAGCTACGCTAGTTCCGAATGGTCAAGGCATCGTATCGATTCTCTCGATTGATACGATATAGATTACCTTTTCTCTCGTCTATCCTCATACGTTCATTCCCGTTCCTACATGTTGTTTCCTGTTAATACCTGTCTGTGTGCTCTCTTTCGATATCATCGACTTTTCCACTTTTCCGTGACTTCCATGACCTGTCTAAGGGAGGGGGTAAATCACCGATGACCATCCGAGAAATAGCCGCAGCGTGGACTCGCGTTTTGGACGTGACGGCGTAAAGAGCCACCCGACGTTCCTCGGTCGACTTTTTCGCCACGTTTTCAAAGTGTGCAGTTTTTGGAGCCTCAGGATAGTTGTGAGCCACATTGGCGTTAATTCGAATTAAGAGTTTGAGTTCCTACGGCTCTCGTCGCGAACTTTCATACAAACCCTCGATCAATTCCGCGAGTGTTACTCCGTTCCCGATCGACATCAGAACGTGACTGCACCAAGCGTCTATCACCGCTCGTGTTGTCCGGAATCCATCATCGGAGTTCGTATTTTTTGTTCCGGCGTCGTCACCGTCTAGTTTAAGTTCTTCCCGAGTAAATAACGTCGTCATATTAGTCTCTGTGTTGTGTGTGTCTTCGTTATTCTCGTATCCGCGTCCTTCCTGCTTACCTACGTGTCAGAGTAGGACCCGATACTCGAGGTACTCGGCGAGCAGAACTCTTTCCAAACTTTGAGTTACCTCGCAACCGTCAGCGCAGTCGATCACGTAAGTCCCTAAGTGCCTTTTCTAGTCCCTGTAGATCTCATTGAGCTAGTCGAGAGCTACACGTGGTGTTCGTGGTTCCATCAACCCAACCGTGCTACCCTGCCACCTCACAGGAGTCTTGCCGTCGGTTACCACGGTGTTTTAAATATTAAATTTCGTTTTAGATGAAATAAAATGAAAATGAAAATGATTGATGTTAAATTTCTATGAATAATTCGTATTAATAATCCATAATTAATATTATAATAAATATTAAATGAGGAAATGAAAGGATTAAAATGATTAAAGTAATTTATGGATAAGACGTAATTTACCGTCCCATATAATTGATGTATAATCGCAAGGTAATAGAGCGTAATGAGGTCGTGTATTGTTAATTTAAAAAATTGAAAAACCGCGCTCCCAACTGTGTAACTAACTAGAACTGGACCTGTGTAACAGTCGTAACTTACTGGTAATTAATTTAGATTACGGTGATTCTTTATTTCTGTTTACGCTTAATGTCCGTTGCACCTGAGATATGTTATTGGTCGATAAAGTAGACGTGCGCTATGAAACATCAAACACCCTGACTCGATGTTTTAGCCCTCTCCCCGACATTCTTCATCAGTTGATAGTGAATACGACGGTTTTGGAGCAGTATTTACACGCTATGTGGGATATAAGCTCATAATTTTGGATAACATTCTAGTTGTAGCATAATTCTACTCAGGTGGGATGACAGGGTAGTCACTTCCTGGAAAGCTGAGAGAAGTCCGGGAAAGTAAGGGAATTGCTATAATTTGATTAAAATCAGGAAACTTTTCGAGAATAATGAGAATTAGAGAATATACACAATTTTCATAGTACCTAAATATCAAATTTGATCTCAGATAGTATGTATTCTCAAAGCTGTGTATACTAGCTGAAAAAATGTCAGGGAAAATTTGGAAAATTGGTCTGGAAAACCGGGAAAAGTTTGGTAAGGACATAATACATTAATAAATATAACCCAATAGTATAGATACAATTGTAGATTTCCGATTGTTATGTCGCACACCGAGCCCCGGCATCGCGGGCATAGGCCTCCCAGATTTTGCGGTTTTTGGCCGCCCAGCACCAAGGAAGTTTCATTCTTATAATTTCTCCCATCCAGCTCATTTCTGATCTTTCTCTTCTCCTTGTGTGATCACAGGGAACCCAAAACGTGGTCTTCTTTTCCCATTGGTCTTCTCTGATTCTTGCTAAGTATAACCCGCGTATTTCATTTTCAGTTTTTTTAATCAAGTATACCACCCCTGCATTTTGTCCTCTTCCTTATAACTTTTGTTCTAATCTTATCCTACCTTTTGATGAGGTCTGATTGGCCAAGTGGATTCCAGGACTCGGGTGGAGAGCAAATTAGAAAAAGGAAAATCGTACCTTTTGATACCTAGAGTGCTCCTCTCCGTACTTCTCTGTGTAGTCACCAGCCTTCTGGTCAGGTCCTCAGTGATCAACCACGTCTGGGCCCCCTGTGTTAGAATTGGTAGGATGTAGCACTTTCATCATGACCTTTGATGGTATTCGCAGATTCCCCTTGAAGATTGTCTTTAGAGCCCAGTATCCCTACCAAGCTTTCCTTATTAGAGCCTCGATTTATTTTTTCATTTTCCCCCTGAATGACATAATCTGGCCACTGTATGGATACTCCACAGATTCTAATTCCTTATCTCCTACTCAAAGTCCGTCCCTGGTGGCATTGCTCATAACCTCTTGGAATGTCAGGGAAAATCGTTCTGAAAAAAGAAGTGGCTACCTTGGATGATTTTTGCACCTCTGAAGGCCAATTATGATGAAATGGTAAGTGGGAGGGGGGCATTTAAAGAATACATTCGGAATCAGCGTGAAAAATCAGTCTGGGGATGGTCACTTGTAGCGTTTTTATACAATTTTCATTTTCTTCAAATTGAGTTTGTCAAATTTCAGTACCCCAATTTCAGACACTCACCAAGAATTCAATTTTGAACCTAAAAATAACTTTTCTTTTTAAATTGCTCGGAATATGTTCTTTATAGGACATATTGGTGGCATTCGCCTCATCTTCTTTTATACAGACGATTTTTGGCAGTGAAGTGTTTTTGCTGACAAATCCTAGTATGAATCCTGTGTTGAACTTCGAGGTCTCGGGGGCACGTGTCCAAATTATTTTAAAAATCTGAAAATTTGGTGATACTTCTTCCGCAGGATAAGGAAAAATGTTCGAGGGTGGCCAGATCAGATTTTGAAAATTTTTGAAATAAGGAACGTCCCACAATGTACATTAGTAACTGAAAGTCTAAATCGTATAGATTTTTCTCCTCGGACTGGAGTCGACTCAGGAGGTCTGGTTGGCCGAGTGGATAGCACGCTGGTCTCGGAATCCGGAGGTGCCAGGTTCAAGCCCCCGTAGCAACTCGTTACATTTCGACCTAGGCCAGTTTTTCGGCAAGAAGAGAAGAGGGCTAAGACAGCCCTAACAGTCTCTTCGACGGCTCTTAGTTAATGTTCAAACGGATGGATTCCAGGGCTTGGGTTCAGAGCAAAATGAAAGAGAGAGAGAGAGAGAGAGAGTCGACTCAAAAGGGTATATCTATGTTAAACTAAACTGTTTCAAGGATATACAATGTAGACTCTCGTAGATTAATTCTGAGTCTAATCTGTAGCCGTTAATGAATATAACAGAAAATGCCGATTGTGAAACGAAAAAAATTCAACTTCTTAGAAGGAAATTTTAACGTACAGTTCCGTTTACCAAAGAAACATCTTTCGATTTACCAATTATGGAACAGCTGCTGTTGGTATTGAAAAATTTGTGTATTTCCGTCATACTTTTTCGTTTGATAGTCCGTATGTTCTTTGATGCTGCCACAGCGCGTAAGTAACTGTTATCCACTTTCCTGAAACCTGGTTTGTGAATGAGGAAGGCGTTGTTCAGTATATGATAATCGTAGTCAAGAACGCACATCGCGTATGCCTGTCAAAAGTTGAATGGTTAATATTAGCTCATTTGTATTCTATAAATGAGATACCGAAAATACCAAAATACTTTGAAAACTACATGAGAACTTAGGTTCCGTTGAACTGAAGCTTAGACTGCACAGATCACACTAATATTGTGATAGTTTTACTGTTACAAATGCAGTAAGTACTTAGTTACCTTACATTCTATCTTTTTCGCTAGTTTTGAAAATTAATTAGATAAGGGCGTGTGCCTTCATGCTTTCTTTACCAACTGATCTACTTGATCGCCAATAAGGTTATGAGGATATGAGAAACTTAGAACCCCGTAGCGTGATCGGGGCAACTTGGAATCTGTGAGAAGGGGCAAGATAGGAGTTAGATGAAAGTTTCACTGGCCAAATTCCAGTAACAGTGAAAAAAAGTTTTTTACTTCGATTTTTGCCTCTGACTTCAAAAATAAAATCTTCCAGAAGGGCAAACCGTCAGCCCATTTCAAGCTGTAAAATCACCGATTGTTTTCGATATGCCATAAATAGTCAATTGTTTTATAAACCAAAACGAAACAATTGGATTACCTGTGTCATTTTGTCAAATCTGCCCTCCCAACTTAATCGTTCGTCGAACCACGGCTCCTGATTGGTGCCGATGTAAAATGGCTCCCAAAACTTATTTCCTCTTTTAGTTGTATAGAAGATTTGTAACGTCTGCGTTATCTCGGCTTGAATCCATGGAATCAGCTGTGGTATTCTGTGGCAAACTGGACAAACTGACTGGTGGAACGATTTTGCCGTACGGTTCTTCAGCATGCTCACCTGTAGGTTGCAGGCAAGTACTTAGAACTGACATCTTGGATAACTTTTGATTCGAATGGTCAGGTTTATAATAACTATAAGTGCTTACTAATTGCTCTTTCTTGGCAGGTGGAGTGAGATTGGCCGCGATTTCAAAAGGAGGCAACACGTACACCTGATGCGGACTAGAACTCGAAGTATGATTCCGTGTTATCATTCGCAGAAAGTCCGGAACAAGGTCAGCGCTCGGGTAGAGCTCGATATCCGCAGCCAAAATGAAATGAGTAGTTGCGGCGTCCCTGGCTATATTGCGTCCCACGTTGATCGGGAAGTTCAGTTTCTGCTGCGATTTATATAGATTAGTTGCGTTTACATTCTGCCACCGTGGCGAGGAGGTACATTTCTCGGTCGCGTCGTAATCGAAGATATCTCCTGGTCTGGGAATTATCTCTGGCATATGATCGTCTTCGAAAAACACGTGGAAAGAAACGTATTGTCGTATCATATTGGTGTGGCAACTCCTCGCGTACAACATGCTTTGTACCGCGAGCTGGAAATCAGTGCCGGGAGCGTACACGGCCAACGATACCGGCGCTCTCCAGCGTTGAACGAGTGGCTCCAGATTATCGAAGAACGTGAAATCGGCGGTCGTTGTAAACGTGACACTTTCGTTGCAAGCAAACCAGCGCTCGGCTGGGATGTAATTGGAGAGAACCCAAAATTGACCTTTTTGCGTAATTTTGTACTCGTGGTCCTTGTCAGTGCATCGGAAAACATTGCGGCTTGAAGGTGGTTTGCGATCGGCGATGCGAGGTTCAGTGGTGTTGCGTGCATATCTGCTGGCAACATGGAAAATGTCCAATTTTGTTCGTAAAATACTCGAGAAAGCGCTTTTATAATGCATGGAAAGTGTTCGGATTCGAAATTAACTAGAATGGAGTAAGAACTAGGAAAACAGAAACTGAGCTTACCTGTTGAAGCATATTATAAGCCTGTACAGTTCTATGGCTGCTACAATAAGAATTAAAATTGATACGTACAAATGATCACGCCGGCGCTGGACAGCGATTCGATACTTCGACATTTTTTGTTTCTCTCATATCGGTAGCCGATTCGTGGCCCTAGCGAGATAGCCAAAATGAGCATCGTTTATCGAGTTGGAAAATAGAACTATATGGAAACAGGACGTTGTTTTTCGTCGATGTTATGTTACGATGTATAAAATGTAAATAACAAAAAGTACAACAGAATTCTGAACCCCGACGTCCAAGTGTCATGACCCAGATACCTACTTATCCCATGTACAAGAGTGATAAAATACCTACAAGAAGTTGAATTATCATGTATGGTCACTGTTTAGTTGTCACTTGTCACACATAAGCTGATGAAATATATACTCGTGCTGTCCGGTGTCCTGCTGTAATTCCATTCTGTTATGAGTTTATTACGTTACTATTTTGCGCCATTGACTTACTCATTTTTGAAAAATTATTATTGCGGTCAGTTAATTTAGGGAATACACGTGTGCTGGAAAAAAGCCCTACAGAGTGAGGTGGTATATTTAGGCCAAATTATTTAATTAAATAACGGGGCAAATAAGGAAATATCAAGGAGAATTAACCAAGGGTGGAAAAACTGGGCGCTATTTGTAAAGCAAAATTAGTGTTAAAGTTAAAAACAAAAGTTATGGAAAGTTGCACCCTCCCAGCCCTCACGTATGGAGCGCAAACGTGCGCGGACCATAACAAACGAAAACTCAACAAAATTCACAGGACGCAAGTGGCAATGGAACGAAGCATACCGGGTGATGAACGAGAAGTCGCACCATAGGCAAACATGTGGTAACGCGCAACGTGTACGTAATGCATGTAGCGGAGATAGTGTTATCTTGTCGGCGCCGTTGCGCCTTATCACTTGTTGGCCCTATGGTGCGACTTCTCGTTCATCACCCTGTATATATTTACTAAGTATGAGAAGGATTGACAAAATTAGAAATAAGGCAGTGAGATCGATTGTAAAAATTAGAGATATTCTCCAACAGTTAAGGAATTACAATTCACATTGGGATTTAAACTTAGAGTTTCAAGTGTTTGCACCCCTTTATATGTGTGAGTGATTACGTATGATTCACCGTAAGCGTGTAGCAAACTTCAACTATCATTAAGTCGATTAGAAATCCACTTTCAAAGAAAATTTGTCCTAAATTTAACTGCATCGTCACCAAAAAATTGAATTATAATCAGTTCTACTGGTAGAATAAGTTTTACTCGTTTCTTTACCCTCCTGAAGTAGTAGTTTTTCTGTTTGAAAATACACATGATCATTCACTCACTTTTACCCGCCAACACCCGCGCAGGTAATTTTGCAGCGCACTCGAGTGCAGGTTTAAATCCCAATACGCCGGATATACCGTAATCTGGGGTAACTTCAGACTATTTTTAACTTCAAGTCCCTGTAACTCCCTAACATATGGTACAAAGGTGTTTTGAAGGAACCTAGAAAATCTTGTCTTGACTTGTAATAGAGCTCTATAACTTCGTGTATGAGTATGATCGTCCGCCATTTTGACTCCAACCGCGCCCGTGGATGCCGAATCCGACTATGCGGAGCGTAACGCGTAGTCAATTCGGCATCCACAGGTAAGGTTGATGTCAAAATGGCGAACGATTGTACTCATACGAAGTTATAGAGCTCTACTTGTAGTGTACCACTACATGGGTTAAAAAACTGATTAGTTTCAATTTTGAGCCTTCCAGAAGACAAAAAGTGATCGTCTCAAAACTATCCAGAAGAGGGGTAGGTACCTAACTTCGGACTTTTTTTTTCTCTCTTCAAAAAAATAATGTTCTGATTTCCTAAAGTTCTGAAAACATTTTTTATGAACTTTAAATAAAGAATCAAAATGTATTCAAGTATAAAAAGTTTTTTTTTTATTAATTAAAGTATGCAATTATTCTGAAAAAAATCAAATTGTAAAAAAGAAAATGAAAATTTCAGCTATAAAAATGTTAAATTTTAAAATATAAATTCAAAATGAAGTATACGTTTTATAACTTCTTTGCCAAAGTCGTGGTAAACTCTTCTGACATTTTTCAAACGCCTCCGAGTTTTCTTTTATACAAACGAACCATTTTATTTTACGAACTCTAAAATTTGGTACAAAAAGCTTCGTCTCTTTTTCTACTTTTTCCCCGATGATTCAACTTTCATTGATTCTTTTATTTTTATTTTTTTAAAGTTATTTAGAAAAGTTTGTTGCATCCGACGGCGAGAAAACGAAAATTTTATAACAAGATTTTTTTAGTGTTTCAAACAAAGTTCTCTGACTGTTTTTTTGGGTGGAGGGAGGGGGGCTTTTTGTATGTGCGTCACGAAAATCATTCTAGTTTCCCTATATCGATTTTGAAATCGGTTTTAACTGCATAGCAGTGTAGCCACATGCGTTGGCATTAATTCCGTGCCTTTGATGGAATTCCCTTCAATCAGAACTTCGTGGGAAATGTTTTAACTAAAAAAGTTGAATCGGTCCCAAGTTACCCCAGATTACAGTATAGTAAGAAATGATGAAGACAGATAGGAAAGAAAGGTCATCGACTGGGTACCTAATGACGAGAAAAGAAAGGAAGGTAGACCAAATAATAGATGGGTAGATGAAATTGCAGGTTGGGCAGGGGTCGCCTGGGCAAGAGATGCTATGATAAGGAGTCACTGGAACAGGGTTAGGAAGGCGTAGGCCCAAAGTTGGACCACGTAGTTGGAATAATTAGTAACTATTACTTGATAACAACACAATTCAGCAGTGCATCCCTTTTCTGAACAAAAGTCACTTAAAAAACAATAAAAAAACGCAGGTCAACAATCAATAGAAACAGACAACAAGAATACAAGACAATGGACAAACTCTGTATACTAAATAGCAAATAGGAAGAAACACAGACCACACAGCTTCCTAACATCGAAGTTATGACTTATCACTAATGTGTTGAGGATCTGTGGGAGACTATTGAAAGTAAACAATAGAATCACTTTCATACAAATTTCATTTAAAAATTGCATATACACACTTACGCGGAGCTGGTTAACCAAGTTGTGATCAGTCATTTTCCCATCACCTTCAAAAGTGAATAGAACACACGAATTGTCAATTGGGTTACCATATGGTATTACCTGAATCTATAATATTATAAGCTACCTTCATCTGTAATATCCCTTATAAGTCAACTGTTGATGGCATAGGTAACAGCCCCGAAAACGTTTTTGTCAAGATACAACTTTAATAGTGACACGTGGTATTTCATCAGAGGAATATGTTTCCAACTATTGCTTATCAAATTTCTAACTGGAGTAAATAAAAAATTTTTGGTTCTTTTTAGGGGTTTGCAGAGCAAAATACCTAGGTACCTACTACATTTGATTTTTATTTTTCGTTGTTCTGGAGTCTATGTTTTTTACAATAATTTCATTTTGTTTACTTATTTCTTTAGCTTCTAACGGATGTTTCATGTAGGTAGGTACATCCTTGAGTAAAAAAAAAAAAAAAAAAAAAAAAAATTCTATCGAAGTTACTTGATGTACATTCTTAAATAATATCTAAGGCGAGCACAGTGAATGATGATATTGGGTGTTTTTGGGAGATTGTAATTGATTGACCTTCCCAATTTCATCTTCATCTTTCAGTTTCAAAGTTGTCAGCGTTAACTGCTCGTATCAGTTTCAAGCATTAATTAAACTCAAACGCAATTTTAACGGGACAAAAACCTTATTATGTACAGTTTACTGTAAATCTTAAGTTGTGAAAATGGGCAAAAAGCTCTTTATTGTCTTTTTGCAGGCGAATCTTCCTACTCAAAATACAGGGGTAGGCCATAAAGAACGCATGAATTTGAAAGAATCAGGAAACGACAATAATGAATCGTTCGCGAACAAAAAGAAAAAAATGCAACGTGCTTCCGAAGGTATGCCATTTTATGTAAAGTAACAGTCAACATGTCTTAGTAAGGCTGTATAGCTAAAGCATATAGGTATACTGGGCCGCCATATTGGGACCCATTGCGCCCGTCAATGTCGAACTGACTATGTTGTGCTACCTATGCTTTAGCTATACAGCCTCAGCCTTTGTGGTCATGCAACATGCGCGCATAGTTTGTTGAAAACTATAGTAAGTGTGAATCCATTAGCGCACCATACAGCGAAAATATTGTCGCAAATGTAAACTGCAGAGTGCAGAGGCACAATAAAGTGCCCAATCGCAATAGGATTTTAAAGTGGGTAAGTAATTTCCGCAAAACTGGTGCAGTGACAAAAAGAAATCGCCTGGTCGGCGGCGATCAGTACGCATAGCGAGTAACGTGAAACGAGTGGAACAAGCTGTTATGTGTAGCCCAACACGCTCAGCCTGTAAATAGTGGAACAAGCTGTTATGCTCTTATGCGTAGTCCAACACGCTCCGCCCATAAACTGTCTCTCACCCTGCGCATCCTGCGTAGTAAGCTATACCAAATTGTTTCTGAAGACCTTCAAAGGTCTTCAGAAACAGGGTGAGAGACTGTTTATGGGTGGAGCGTGTCGGACTATGCATAACAGCTTGTTACGCTCGTTTCACATTGCTCGTTGTGCGTACTGATTGCCGCTGACCAGGCGATTTTTTTTTGTCGCTGCATCAGTTTTGCGGAAATTACTCACCCATCTTAAGATCCTATTGCGATCGGGCACTTTGTCATGCCTCTGCAATTTACATTTGCGACAATGTTTTCGCTGTATGGTGCTAATGGATTCACACGTACTATAGTTTTCAACAAACCACGCGCGTACGTTTCCTGACCACCGAGACATGTTGACTGTTACTGTACATAAAATGGCATACCTTCGGAAGCTCGTTGCATTTTTTTTCGTTCATGAACGGTTCATTATTGTCGTTTCCTGATTCTTTCAAATTCATGCATTCTTTGTGGCCCACCCTGTACCTTTTCCGAATTTTTTTCAACTGGGCAACTTGACTCAGGAAGCCTCCCGTTGAAGATTTTGATGTGCGTATCCAAGTGGAACGCATTCGGAAAACCACTTCCACTACTACATTGATGAGCTCTGTATATAAAACGGGGTTAGATGCAAGAGTGGTAGTAAAGATACGTCGTCGGCGTAGCGCCACTGACATTCGCATTCCATGCGCGTGCGTTTTCTTTGAAAAGACAAAAGGTCGTAGTGGCATTTCCACTCAGGAAGCCTTTTCCCTCCCGCTAGTCGCTCTACGCCCTTGCTAACATGTTGCTTCGCTGTTCAAAATTTGAAACTAATAATACTTCAAAATGGGCGTTCACTATAACAAGTAATGAAACTCTCACTCATCCATGTAAATTATTTATTAGTTCAAGATTTTTGTTTGCCTTTCGGCCTTTTGAGAATGTAACAGTTGTCATTGGTGCCGAAAATTGCGTGCAATTCTGGTATACTCGTTTTCTTGATAATCCAATAATTTTTTCCGGATGCTACATCGCGAATGTGGTCGGATTTCAGCTTTTTAATTCCTGGTTTATGGACGAGGAAAGCGTTGTTTAATATGTGGTAGTCGTAGTCCAAAAGACACATCGTGTATGCCTGCCAAACATGAAATATTAGTTTCTTTATTGTTGTACTCGTACTCCCTATAATGTGAGTTCATTAGGTACTTGTATATAACTCGCTTGCGTAGCTTGGTGAATAGTTTAGATTCATGAAAAAATTCGTTTGCTACAGAGCTCACAACACCCTTTGACCAAAATTGTTCAAATACGAGTACAATAAGTGAAAGAAATAACTGCAGGGGCCTGCTGCTTGAAACATTCACACTCGCGCTGACCATTTATGGTGTTCATTCAAATATCAGTGTCTTACTATTAGTAGAGTAAAAGGTACTATGAACTTTTTCTCAATAACTAAGCTCAAAATTATCCATTTTTAATGAGCAATGTGCCAAAAGAAGAGACATAAAGGTAGTCCAGTTTTACAGATCAAAAATATTGACTGTGTCAATTCCGCCGCTACTGCAGTTTTTGTGAGATTGAAAACTGAGATACTAATATATGGACCTAGGTATAAATTTAAACCAACTTGAGAATTCAACAAGATCAAAAAAAAAAAAAAACTTGACTATAAAAGTAAATATTTTTGAAATACAATATATTATACCTATATCATTAGAAAGTAGAGTTTTTCCCCTGTTTACATTCATTCTCTCCAACTTTTTCACATTTAATAATGAGTATTCGAAATAAACAAACTTCAAAACCGTGCATATTTTAACAATGTGAGTTGATAAAATGGTGAACCACTCTAGATATGATTTCTGATGATATTTTATTCGCTTATTATAAAGCGTCGACTTTCAATTTGATAACTTAGATCAGTGAAGTATTTTTTGAAATACTGCTGAGAGTTCCTTCATTGACCGAATCATATTACGAGTTTATCATACTATCATGAATATTGTATCTCGAGTTATTTTCCAAGCGTTTCCAGTCATTTCGAGTTCAGTAACGTGGACCGATTGTTCACAAAATGAACTTGAAATTACGTGTGGTTAAAGGGGTCACCTTAAGCCGATAAACAAAAATACCGTAAAGAGGGGCTATTTGGGAAATTTTTTCAACGTTTCTACTTTTATAACTAGAGTTCTGTTGCACGCACTGTATTCCGCGATGGCTTATTCAATTCCCCGCATCCTTAGCTTCAATTCTATTTCTTGACCAAAATGGTAGCGCGAGTGGGTGGTGTGGTAGACGCGACCGAAAATCGCAAGAAAATTTTCCCCTATCTGGGGCTATTTGAGAAGTGTAATTAAGTACAAAAAATACGTAAAAAATATCTACAAATGCGCGAAAAGTCCGTAAAAATTATATGTGTTACGAAATGATTAGGAATATAGTACGCAGTTTCAGGTCATCAAGTACATAATTCGAATGATGACAATGACTTGTAATGCCTCACCATTGTTCATGCGATTGATACTGAAACTATACTGAACTGTTCAATTTGTATTTCGGATGGAACGTATTCAAAATTTATTCACAATAATTTCTTTACATGATACTGATTGATACTGGTGCAAATGCCAATTCGGATTTTTGAACTCTTTTACACGACTTCCCACATAGCCCCATTGGATAAACTTGCAAGTATCTCGCGAACTGTAAGAGCTATACGCGTTTACTTTTACCAGCAATCGATTTCGCATCGTCGTACATATGATCTGTAGCATGTTAACAACGACTCCCTCCAGGTTTCATGCTATGAAACTAAACCACTTTTAGAAAGGTCTTCCGCAAAGTCAATTTTTCGTATATGTTCTGATAACGCGCTCTGAGATCTTCTCCAAACACCTAGACTAGACACACACGCTTGACAGTGGTATTTGAAGCCGGGGGGGGGGTATTCAAATTTCTACGTATCTATAGTCTTGTTAGTGTCACGATCTTGCGAAAAAAACACAACTTTCTCAAATAGCCCCGTGATTCCCGAATGGCCCCTCTCTACAATAGCGCATTATCATTCTTATTGTATCTAAAGCTGTTATTGTTTGGTGACTCTAAGCTGTTCGCAAGTGAACAGTGAATTAGGAAATAGAGAAGCTGAGAAGGTAAAAGTACTCATTTGCTTGGAAGCTCTACATGATGAAAATGTCGCCTGACCTGCGTCATCTTATTCGATCTGCCCTCCCAGCTCAGTTTCTCGTCAAAATACGGTTCTTCATTTGTGCCAATGTAAAATGGTTCCCACCAACCGGTTCCTCGTTTCGTGGTGTGAAAGACCTGTAAGTCCGGAGTAATTTCCGCCCTCGGCCATTCGTCTCTCCTGGGTATCTTGTGGCAGTCGTGACAAAGCGTGCGATGGAAGAACACCGCCGTGCCATATTCTAGCATTTTCACCTATTGAACGAGAGATAGGTTATCAAATATACAAACAGTAGATAATATAGTTTTAGGTATGCTATCCCCGTGTTGCATACTACGTGCTACTTTGTAACCTAGCCACAACCCTAGAACTTGCCAATTATTTCTGAAGTCTTTGAAGTATATAGGTACCATAAAACGGGGCTACTTTGTGACCAGGCTGTCGCATAGCCTTTACAACGCATTACCCAGCGAACAGGACTGACTAACACGCTCTCTATTGGGGGAATAGGTAACCGACGTATGTCAGGAAAACATAAACGAGTGAATAGAATAGTGGTACGCCGCTATACAAGTTAAGTGATCAATGTGTGAAATGATTGATAGCGACTTCCTGAAGAACAAGTTCCAACTTTCGATCACACAGGGAAGATGAAATGTTCTTCGAACTTCAAAGTATGAAATTCGGGTATCCATTTACATTTGAATGAAGATTTTGTTGTAGTGAAAATATCACGGTTGAAATTTTGAGGCTGAGATCCGTTCAAAAAGAAAATAAATTATTGTAGGTGAATTTTGTGACACGTTATGTAGGTGTCCTTACCAACAAAAATTAAATTCTGAATATTTAGAATGACGCGTACATACAAAAGAACGCTAAGAGCCGAAAAGATAGAAAAATTGTTCGAACCTAGCCACAAAACAGCTTGATTGTCACACAATATTTTCAGTCCCTGCATTCGAGTGATGCTATACAACATATTATTCTCTTTTTGACATGGATATGTTTATTGGCTGACCTTCCATCCTACTTCCGACCGACAGGGAACTTGATTCCAGTTCAGTTCACAGTTCAGTTCAATTGTGCGTTTTCCTCCTAGCCATGTGCTCATTGATCTTGATCTTTGCTGCTCGGCTGCAGTCTGCAGCCTCCGAAAACCGTGTTTGTACCAACGGTTAAGCTCCCCCTCGACATTATTTCAGCCATTTAGACATTCGGACCTAGCAACGTAGTGGCTGACATCTGGTGGAAGTTTCTAACAACATCCGTTTACACACTATTACTAACGCACGCACATACGTCGCTCTTATCAACGTTAGGATGAATATCAATGCTAATAGAACATGACGTGGAAAACTTCAATTTTCGAGTGACTCTGCAATAATGCCAATAAATTTTTTCGCAACAACTTGTCCTAAATATTATTTAACCGTTACTGGGATATCTATTTTTACTTGGATTGCTATCCTAAATGAATTTTTGACGAAATTGGAACGAAACGAAAATCGCGATTTCCCCATTTGAATGCATGGAGACGTTCGCCGCTATCCTAACATTGGTGCGGCAAGGTGGGAAGACTCGATGCTAGCACTACACCGCGCTGCTAGGTCCGACTTTTTATGTTTTTACTTTGGCACACAACGGAAAAAAGCGTTACTTTGGAGAGTGACGAAAAAAGCTTTACGAAAATTATAATAATAAATAAAAATAATAATAAATGTCTGGCTGATTGATTGGACTGACTGGCTGGCTGGACTAGAGCACTACAGACCCAAGTATGGTCATAAAACCATCTTGAATCCAACCGCGCCCGTCGATGCCGAATCCGACTATGCGGAGCGTACCGCGTAGTCAATTCGGCATCGACGGGCGCGGTTGGACTTAAGATGGTGTATGACCATACTCGAGTATCTAGTGCTTTAGCTGGATGACTGACGAACTGGACTGACTGGATTGACAGACAGACACGATGACATTCTCATGTCGGCGCAGTCCGCGAAGCAAAGACATGAAAATGCTCTCTTGTGGTTGCAGACTCGTCTGCAAGATGATGCACTAGCAGAGCGTAGTGCTCGTAGGTCTGACTGACTGACTGACTTTGACATGGATATGTCTATTGGCTGGCCCTCATCCTATTTCCGACCGACACTGAATTTAATTCCAGTTCTGTTCACAGTTCAGTTCCGTTGGGCGTATTGCGTGAAGCCAATGATTCAGTGTTCGGAACCGGAACTGAAATCGAATCCGGAACCCATTCAAATTCAACAGTTTCATGAGATCGAAACCAAAACCCTTTAAAAGGCAAAAGACCAAATTAAGACCTGAAATCTTAAACTCAACTGGTCGTTAACCAAAACAGAAACCAAATGTTTAAAATGTAGGTTTAATTGAAACCAAAACCGACTGAAATAAAAGCTCATGCCTGCGTAAAGACCATAAACCAATTAAATGAAAAGGTCTCAACTGGTCAATCGTTTTCTGTTCTTCTTTGTCCTTGTACCTAGTAAAAGAGCTGAATATTTGAACTGATCAATAGAATAATTAACCTGCCGATTCCCGAGTAAGTCTATGTTGCAGTTTACACTTTATATGGTTGGTTTTAAATTATGGCTGATTTGACTATTAAAAATGATAATTTTTTGTTTTGTTTGAGAAAGATTTTTTGAGCCCGACTGAAACCGATTCATTATGCGAAGTAAAGACCATAACCAAAACCGGCTCAGCAATGAAAGACCGAAACAAGACCCTTCCGGTATTTTAAAACGGTCTCATGACTGAAACCCAGGGACGTACCAAAGAGTTTATCCAGGTGGGATAAAATTTATGAAAGTCCCAACTGACTCAACTCAGAATTTTCAAGTATCAAAGCAAAAAAAAAAAACCTTTTGACCTGTTGGATTTTCTCAACTGACTTAACTCAAAATTCTCATATATCAGTGCAAAAGAAGAAAAACCTTTTGACTTTGCTGGGTTTTCCCAACTACTCGACTCAATTCCAAGTATCAAAGTCAAAAGAAAAAAAAACCTCTTTCAACTTGCGGGATTTTCCCAACTCACCTGACTGAAATGGTAAATCTTCCCAACTGCTGAGTGAAAAATTCCTACGGGGGGGTTTCCTCCTGCCCCCTATCGGTACGTCCCTGCTGAAACCCAAATTCATTGGCAAATTAAATGGAAGTTCCGAACCGAAACCAACCAAAATAGAAGCCAAGCTACAAAGCCCAAAACCGATCAAAACGAAAAATTGAATCGGTTCCGAACACTGATATGATTTAGCTCTTCATGGTCACAATTCAATTCAGTGGTCCACATTTCCATACACACCAAGAGTCAAAAGTGAGTGAGAACCTATTCAAATTAATAACGTAACACTCACTCATAACACATACTGATTGGACAGACTACATAACCACAGACAACCAATAGAAACATACCATATAGGTTTTACCATACGATTCTACACACACCACTATAAATACAGGACGACAAAGAGAAAAGTGTTAGGGTTCTCCACTAAAGATGGCCAAGCAGCCGAAAGCGTTCTGTACTACAGAAGGAAGAAATTAAATATAGAATTTCTATTGTGTTACCTTAAATCTGAATAAAAACAGAAGTCAGTGAACGGAAGAACAGTTACGTTTTTCAGGAACTTTTTAGAAATGAAAAATTACCGTAAAGAAAATTTTCAAACAGAAAAACTGTATCGGGCCTCGTTACTGCATGGGCCTTATTAGGATTGGAATAGACCCTTTTTCGAACGAAGATCTGAGAACTTTTATACATCGTACACAGGTCTTGAATGTGTCAGTTCATATAGGTTTGTGTACTTTACGCCGTTTGAACGTATCCGTTCATTAGGAATTGAGATATAGACGAAAAACTCTTAGTGGGTTTTATTCGGTACACTGACTTTATATCGACCTTTCAACTTACCAACTCTTCTTTCGTGTCCGGCGGGCGCGACTTCGCTGTCACTTCAAAAGGCTGCAAGACAAACACTTGCCGCTCTCTTTGTGCCAAGGAATTCGGCTTTCGCGCCATTTCCAGGAAATCCATGATAACGTTTGCACTCGGGTAAAGCTCGATATCAGCGGCCAACACGAAATGAGTGGTCGCGCAATCCCTGGCTACATTACGGCCCACGTTGATCGGAAAGAGCAAATTCTTTCGCGATCTGTAGAGCTCGAGGTTGCTGATGTTATGCCATGGTGGTGCGACGCGACAATCTACCTCTTCATTTTTCAATACATCCTCCGGCTTGGGTATTTTGGAAGGTCGATGCTCATTCTCGAAGAACACGTGGAAAGTGACGTACTGTTTGATGAGGGAGGTGTGACAGTGTCGCACGTACTTTATGCTGTCGAGCGCCAGCTGGAAATCAGTTCCAGGGGTGTACAAGGCCACCGACACAGGTCCTTTCCAACGAGATACCAGTGGTTCTAGATTGTCCAAAAACGTGAAGTCAGAGGTTGTCGTAAATGTGATGCTTTCGTGACAGCGAAACCACCGGTCGGCGGGAATATAGTTGTAGAGAGCCCAGAAAGCACCCTTCGGCGTCACTCGGTAATTCCGACTCTTATCGTAACAACGAAGCACATCGCGAAATGAAAGCACATCGACGTCTTGAACCGATGAATTGGACTGGTAATCATGGACCCGGATGGGCGCGCATCTGTTCAGAAACGGAGTATAATAGAGATTTGACGTTTTGTAACCCGATACTGTCCTTTGGAGCTAGATGTCGCAATTTATTGAGAAAATATCGGATAGACCTACCGCCGACAACACAACCCTATCATCAGATTACAAAATCTATACAAGCATGCATCCAGAGCAAATTTCAGGAGGAACCGGGCACAGCAGACCTTTTCAAATACAAGTATCCGACTACATAAGTTCAAACCAGAGATAAATAGAAGATGGTGCGTGGAACACTTGAAGAACAGAAGAAGTGAAGTGAACCTAGCGCGACTGCGAATCACACACTTACCATACTTCACCAACTTGAATCCGCCTGAATGTGAAAACTGTCCTGGTTCCCATCACCTAACAGTCAATCACCTGCTGAACATCTGTTCAAAATACACACAACCTCGACAAGAAACGTACGGGAGAACTGTCACTGAAGATGCAGAAGTTATGGAAGATACTCCCGAAAAAGTAGATCTATTATTAACATTTCTGAAGAAAACAGATATTTACAGGCTACTGTAACATTATTATGTATAAAATAAGTTTGTAACACGCACCGACGCCAATGGCCAGCGTTGTCGACGCGTCGTAAAATAAAAATAAATAAAAATAAAAAGTTCTATTCTGCGATGCAAAAAGTATCCAGAGGCCACGACCTCATCTATCCCCGACAGAGAAAACGAAAAACTTGTTTGAGCCAATGGCAAGATTAAAATTAATACGTGCTACTTTCATTGATGATTAACAAACTATACCGGGATAAGAAACGTAAACCTAGTTTTAATCCGAGAGTGAAAAATTGAGAGCAAATACCTATTCGGTAACGTAAGGAAATGGAGGAAAACATGCACCAACCCCGCATTCAGATCCCACCAGAGACGATGATACAAACATCTTGAAGTTATAGCAAGTATTACCTGCCTATCCAGGACCGGATTCACCTCACAAGCAAGGAAGGCACTTGTGCTTACTATTCCAATCTGAAGAAGTGGAGCCACTGAGGCACTGAAACAGAAAACACATTTCTCCCTCCAAGTGAAGATTCTGTTGTTCAGACGCACTGAGGCCATTACAAGACTTCTCTTTTTTTCATTTTTGCTCTCAGTCCGAGCCCTAGAATGCGCCCTTTTGAGCATTACCTCAGAGACGTCGGGGAGACTGCTAGGGCTGTCTTAGCCCTTTTCTCTTCTTGCTAAAAAACCGCCCAGGTCGAAATGTAACGAGTTGCTACATGGACTCGAACCTGGGACCTCCAGATTCTGTGACCAGCGCGCTATCCACTCACAAGCGGAGATAAGGACCTGGAGAGGTGGCCTGCATTCGAAGATCTGGAGCCTCCCTAACGAATTCAATTTCTTCTCAAATCTTTTCTCTCCCTCTCAGAAACTTTAAATTATACGCGCCTCTGATCTGTGTACGGATTTCATCGTAAACTACTGAAAAGGCTTAAGCCCTCGTCCCAAAAAATGACATTCTCTGCCTCTGGTGTCCCTAAAAATATAAGTTAGTGATGAACGACTTGAATCTAGCCTGCAATAGAATAAAATTAGCTACCGTAAATCAGGATGACTTTGCCGATGCGAGGTGACTTTGCCGATTTTCATTTTTGACCATATTACTGGCTCTGTGACGAATACAAATGAGTTCCTAACACTTCTAAGGGCATAGATCGATGCAGGGACATAGATACAACACTTCAAAAACCAGTGAGACGTATCACAGGTCGAAATAAGTGGGAAAGGTAGGCCGTTTTTAAGCACAGAAAAATATCCGAAATAGTAACCTGACATATAAGGTTTGTGAAATCCAACCAGGCACTCACAGACAGGCGCGTAACCAAGGAGGGGCCAGGGGGGCAGGCCCTCCTAAAAAATCTTGGCCCCCCCGTGGCCCCCCCCCGCTGAATTTGAAAATTTTGTAAAATTTATAATATTAGATAAAATAAAGCGAAAGTTTTTAAAACTGGGCCCCTTCAAAAATTCGTGGCCCTTTCTGCCCCCCCCCCCCGTTAAAAAATCCTAGTTACGCCGCTGCTCACAGAAAAATTATTGTGGTATCATTTTAAAGCCTGAACTCTCAGCTTTCCAAGAATGGATAGGTCTAGGCATTTTCCAGTCTGCAGTCACAAGGTATAAGCGAAAAACAGCGGTGACTTTGCCGCATGTCAATTTCTGTTGTTATCAGTTTGAAAAGTTACAATTCGCGATGAATTCGCAAGCTTTCGCTACATTCGCGAGGTTGTTTTGAGTTCTGAATTTACCTAGATGTCATTTGACGTTGTTTTGAGATACCAAGAACGTAAATAAAAGACAAGTAGGGTGTCGCGCCTATTCTGATTATGGGTGATTCTCCGAAAAATGGACAATTCAACGTGGACAAAAACAAAAAAAAATTAGGTTCACTTTTCAATTTTTTTTTTTCGTTGAAATCGATACTAGGGGTATTGAGAAATCATATTCCGGTACCGGCCGGGCTTAAATTTGATTTTGGAGGGTTGTAAAAAAAAATTGTTGTCCACGTTGAAAGACAAATTTTTCAAGTTTACATAGTGTGATAAGATGAGGCTGTACGATCACACAGCGGCACCGTGGGTTACAATCTCACGGAATACGGTTTTATGAAGTACCAAAAATTCATCTAGGAAAGTAGTCTCTGCACGAAGAAGATTTAAAGGCTGTTTCTACAGACTGCTTCTAAGTGTTGAAAGATTCACGTCCTTCAGCGTGGATACAAGAAATACGTGAGTAGCCACGTTGAATAATATTTTATGTCCACGTTTAAGGACAAAATCGCCTTTTTCCTTTTCCCATTGGTAAATATGCGGAAAATATTTGATACATGTTGCTGAATGTAACGTGGCCAACATTAGTTATATTATTACGTTTTTACAAATTCGGAGCTATAAATTCAATATGTCTGTTGATGTCCTTGATGAAGGACACTTTTTTTTTTTAGAAACTAGGATCTCAGCAATAAATGAGTATTTTAGCATACAAATTATCATTATTTCACAGAAGTTCTTACACAGCCTTCTAGAGGAAGTTATGAGGAAGTTATATGAGCATTTGAGAGAAGTTTATGCTTATAGTGGAACCCTACAGAGAGGTTTGAAAATTATCCACGTTGAAGGACATATCTCTTCCTAGACACAACTTTGAGTATTCTAAAGGTTACTTAACTTGGTTAGAAAAAGATTGTAAGACCTTTACCGTGTTGCCTCAACTTACCTCTTCAACAATGGGAAACAGTAGTTCCTGAAAATGATGTATTAAACCCTTCCAGCAAGCAAAAGAAAACGGAACTAGGCCAGGTTGACACCCACGCTGATGGACATTTCAGGTGCATTTTCGATTTTCTAATGATGTTCTGCTGAACTAGGGAGAGCTTTTACCACTGTCTCCATCAGAAGAGTTCATTTCCTCAATTTTGATATATTGCGCATAGCATTCTGATAATAAGTGGCAGAGTTACAGCCTATTTACATGAATTGTCCATTTTTCGGAGAATTACCCTTATACCTGAGAAACACTTGAAGGGTGTCTGACGGAAAATTCGAAATGGTGATATGACCAGAGCCGAAGCTTCAGCCACATACAAGATACCAGTTAGAACGATTTATTATCATCTTCACAAAACAGATAATGATATCCGTCGGAATCCGGGAGGACGAGCAATATCAAAATAGAAAAAACGAATTTCACTATCCTCTGAAGGATGATTTTGATTACGTGAAATTCGCTGCCACCAAGAGTTTTACCTGAGCCCATTACATTCCGAGGAATATTTATCTCCCCCGAGGACGTAATTTAACTTGATTTGCAATTTTGCTTTCGTTTTTATGGCCTTTCGTAATAAATGTTGAACATTTTCACTAATTTTCTATGCATTTCTTGTGTACCGGCAATGTCACCCCCGTGTGCAGGTAACTTTTGCCAATTCATCTTTAGACCTTTCTGAGAGGGAGTGAGAAATTTTGATTTCCCTAGCTAATCTTATTCTCAAAGCTTTCAACAATTCAGAACAGTTTTTAGATTTCCTGTATCCCCAATAGATCACGCGCTACAGCTATTCAAAGTTTGAAAATCCCAACCTTTTCGGCAAAGTCCCAGTTTACGGTATAATATGTTGAATATACATAAATTATTAATGATTATCGCTTATTACGGTCACAATGAAACACAATTTTCAACCTGTATATATTGCTCAGAAACAGGTAGAGACCGATGGCAGTCACAGAAACCGCGTAAAAGAAGTAATATGAGCAGAAACATCGCCGCCGATTGAATGTTGATTGAGGGAAGATTTGGTATTTTGTCATTTTCTGCGTATTCTTCTCGCAAATTGTGACTTATCTTACGAGTAACACTGCTTACTCGTGGTGGAGGGAATTGATGTGGAATTACTAAGTCTTCACGCCGCACCTGAAAACAGAGCTGGTTTAAGTAGTAGAAAATATGAGCAGGAGAAAATCAGGAGAATAAGACTTTTCTAGAACCTGACATATGCATATTATGAAAACTACTTCAACGTGGTCGACATTAGTTCGCATATTTTATTGTAAAGTGTGAAATTAGTACAATTTTTAATAGTTCTGGAGAGCCGAACCAACTGTATGGAAATATACCAGAATTGAAATGAAATGCTAATCTCAATTGAAAGAACACCTTTACAGATTTCTCCTGGACAATTGGCCTTCGTATCTCCCGGGAGAAAAAATAGAACCGGGAATTGAAATCCATCATCTCAATCTACGGGTCCAGGTCTTCCAAAACATCATTGCAACTCTGACGCGCACCTATCTAATATGTATTTCTGTCTATCTCTTATTCGGCATCTTCAGCTGCTGCCACCTCCATTCATTTAAGATAAATAAAAGGGAAGGGCGTCGGGGGTCCTCCAAATGTGCTGAAAATCCCTCAGAAACACTGCTGCCAACCTCGAGATAAATCTTGAGATCTCAGGATTTTGAGGTTTTTTTTCAAGATCTCAAGATCTTTAGACTGAATCTCTAGATTTTCAAGAATTTACATAAAAACTGAGAGAACATGCATCGCTTTGTCAAATTTTTCTCTTCCAAAATTTGGAAATGGAAAATTTATCGCCTTTTATGGGAGTAATAAGCACTCGGATTTTACACAGCAAGGGAAATATAAAATACATCTGTGACCTGCCACAAGAAAAAGGCCCTTAGTGGCATCAAAATTTTTGGTACCATTAATAAGGGCCTTTTTTTGTGACAGGTCACATCTCTACGATCAAGAACAAAAGTGGAAAAAAAAAGAGGAAAATCTTTAGGATTGTCGACAGAGCTGAGGGTGGAGGGGGTAAACAACAAGTTTGATGAATCAGTGAACATTTTATTATTGAGAAACATAGAAAAGGCCAAAATTTTTGTCTCAAGATTTCTTACAAAGAATCCTGATATTTTTTAAGTGGTTTGGTTGGCAACCCTGCTCAGAAAATTGGAAAATAAGATGTATGTGGTGGAAGGGCACAGTTATGCCAAACAAATTGGGAATGAAAAAAAAATTAGCCCTCTATCTTGAAAGACTATTTCCGCTTATACTTCCACTATACCTAGCACAATGGCGTACTCGGAGGTCTGCTTCTATAACCGAGCCAGAAGCCAAGATGGATTTGAGAACCAAGTTCATTCCTTGATAAAGGGCCAGTTTTTCACTACTACAGTTGTATTTTGACAAAAGCAGTTTCCGTTGTTATACCATTATCAGTTGTTTTATAACTAAGGTTCTTAAAGAATGTGGCTCATATAATATTTATAGATTCAAGTAACACCGTATATAGTAAGCTGTGATCGTCTTTCTTTGGTCGTTTGATTTTTAGTTCTTTTCCGATACTATGCTATTTGGAAAAACTCAAACATATACAAACATGACAACAGACTTGACCAACAAATATCGAGTACAGATCATACAAAGGCTGTCGCTTTGTAACTGAGACTAAAGTTCGTACGGCCCACCAACGCTACCTATCGGCGTTTCAATGCAGTAGGGGAATGATATGGTTCATTAGCTATCGATTGAGACCACGCCGAGCTCATTTGATTGAAAACTCGCTGTTCCAGACCAATTCGAAAGAAACCATATGCGTTGACCCCTCCAGGTTTTTTAAAGATTTTTTTTTTTTTTTTTTTTTAAGAAAGAAAAAACCATACGATTACAAAATTTTTTATTAATCATCATCTTCATCAAGTACACGAATATCTTTTTCAAAATAAGTGTCATTCATGGCTATACAGGCGTCCATTATTTCTTGCCATTTGTCAAATGTTTTCGCGTATTCCGGCGCCGGTAACAAGGAGAAAAACATCTGCACCGCGATGATGATAATGCGCGCCTGCATGCGGCTAGAACATTCCAAAAGTAAGCAGAAAATAAAAAATCAAAATTCACTCCCTCCCCCTGTATAGTCCTCACCTCGCCCCCAGCGACTTTTGGTTATTTCCTCACCTGAAGGCAGCCTTACGCGGTCGTCAATTCAACACGAATCAAGAAGTCATCACCGCGGCGCAGATGTTTTTCTCCTCGTTACCATTGGCGGAATATGCGAAAACGTTTGATAAATGGCAAGAACGAATAGACGCCTGTATAGCCATGAATGGCGCTTATTTTGAAAAGGATATTCGTGCACTTAATGAAGATGATGATTAATAAATTTTTTGTAATCGTATGCTTTTTTCCTTCTTTAAAAAAATCTTTAAAAAACCTGGAGGGGTCAACGCATATGGTTTCTTTCAAATTGGTCTGGAACAGCGAGTTTTCAATCAAATGAGCTCGGCGTGGTCTCAATCAACAGCTAATGAACCAAATTATTCTCCTACTACGTTGAAACGCCGATAGGTAGCGTTGATGGGCTGTACGAATTTTAGTCTTAGTTACTTAGCGACAGCCTATGTAGAAAGCAACCCAAGAACGAAGCAACTACATTAAAGAAGGAACAGAAATAATAAAATTAAAAATAGTAAGAAAAAACAACAATCCGATCAACACAACACAACTCAACAGTGAACCATTTTACAAGAGCCACTGAACAACAATAGAAATAACAGCTAACAGAATCGCGGACATTAGGTACATCAAACTGACCACAATAGCAAAATGTTGAATGAGCGCCATACACAGAAGGACCAATAGAAACACAATCACAGCTTACTATACGGTATTACTTGCAAATACTGTAAACAGGGGTGACTTTGCCAAACATTTTGGGGTTCTCAAACTTTGAACAGCTGTAGCGCGTGATCTATTGGAGATACAAGAAATGTAAAAACTGTTCCGGATTGTTTGAAGCTTTGGGAATAAGATTAGCTAGGGGAATCAAAATTTCCCTCTCCCTCCCTCCTCCCAGAAAGGCCTAAACATGAATCGGCAAAGTTACCTGCGCACGGGGCGACATTGCCAGTATATAAGAAATGCGTAGAAAATGAGTGAAAATGTTCAACATTTATTACAAAAGGTCATAAAAACGAAAGCACAATTGCAATTCAAGTTGAATTACGTCTTCGGGGAAGATAAATATTCCTTGGGATGTAATGGGCTCAGGTAAAACTCTCGATGACAGCAAATTCCACGTAATCAAAATCATCCTTCAGAGGATAGTGAAATTCGTTTTTTCTATTTTCATATATTGCTCGTCCTCCCGAGAAGCTGAAGTTGCTGCTGCTACTGCGGTGGCGGATACCATTCAGCGAAGCTCGCCCGTAGCACCAGGGCTGGAGCAGAGCTCGCCCGCAGTGCAAGGGCTGGAGCTTCAATCGGATGAGTCTCACACGATGGTGAGTGAAGAGGAAGAGGCAGTGCGTCCGGCTGCGGGGGACCTGAAATTTCCGGGCGAGCGCTCTGGGAGTGCGGACCTCGGTCAGCAGGGAACCCCGTGGTGGCCCTGGCAGGACGCGCGTACCGTTCCAGCCAGGGGAAATGGGGGCTCGGGCCTGGCCCCAAAGCGTTCCCCTCGGTACTAATGCGATGCCCGAAAGGGTAGTTTCCGGTGCCGGGGGTGCGGTGTCTCAGGGGCCACTTTAGCATGCGTGCATCGCCATACGTCCCACCACACCATTGCTCGTCCTCCCAGATTCCGACGGATATCATTATCTGTTTTGTGAAGATAATACTAAATTGTTTTAACTAGTATCTTGTATGTGGCTGAAGCTTCGGTTCTGGTAATATCACCATTTCGAATTTTCTGTTAGACACTCTTCAAGTGTTTCTCGGGTATAATCAGAATAGGCGCGGCACACTACTTGTCTTTTATTTATGTTCTTGGTATCTCAAAACAACGTCAAATGACATCTAGGTAAATTCAAAACTCAGAAAACAACCTCGTGAGTGTAGCGAAAGCTCGCGTATTCGTAACGAATTGTAATTTTTCAAACTGATAACAACAGAAATTGGCGTGCGGCAAAGTCGTCCCAAGGCAGTTTTTCGCTTATACCTTGTGACTGCAGACAGGAAAATGCCTAGACCTGAGAGTTCAGGCTTTAAAATGACACCACAATAATTTTTCTGTGAGTGCCTGGTTGGATTCCACAAACCTTATTTATCAGGTTACGATTTCGGATATTTTTCTGTGCTTAAAAACAGCCTACCTTTGCCACCTATTTCGGCCTGTGATACGTCTCACTGGTTTTTGAAGTGTATCTATGTCCCTTCATCGATCTGTGCCCTTAGAAATGTTAGGAATACATTTTTTGTATTCGTCACAGGAGTCAATAATATGGTCAAAAATGAAAATCGGTCAAGTCACCCCGATTTATGGTACCTATATATTAGCCGCACTCTAGTATAACCTCGGTTGTAAGACAACTGATAATGGCATCAAGCCAAAAACATAAAAAATACAACTTAAATACCCTGTCAACGAGTGGTACTTTACTGAGGAATTAACTTAAATCTCATTATCACCTTGCTGGAAAATGATTCAATAACCGCAAGTTTCCCGAATGAAATTATTTTCTACTGCTAAACTTGAAAACTAAAGAATTAAGAAAATTGAAAAACGATCGAAAAACTTCTTTCAGTTTCAGATCCAAAATTACTTACAACCTTGTGGAACGATTAAGTACACCGCAATATTGATATGAAATTCTTCTTTCGCTTACAAATCCACCTGCCGATGACAAATTAGTGCATGGAGACAAGACTATTTCAATACTGATGAATTACTGGTCGTAGTTTGGAAATGGAAGTAGCGTTAATTTTATAAACATTAGGTGGTTGGCGTTCACTCGTAATCATCATAACAGTGAAAAACTATAACAATTCCGAATTTATGTATCCCATTCTGATCTGAATGTGGTCGTCCATCCGATGTGTTAGCGAACTGCGTCCTTCTGGAAGTCGTCTCTCGATGGCTTTTCCTTAACTGAGCACCTGTGGTGGAGAGATCATGATTTTGCAACTGGAACTGAAATTTTTGCGTGAGTTGGTGGGACATAGGTTCTAGGTACGTTGAACATACCCTACTCCCGCCGATTAAATATGGTAATATTTTTCACTTTATCGTCACCCGTCAAAATAATTACTTCTCCGGTTGCTTTACGACGATCTTAAATTATGAACCTTCTTCGACTACGACACTAAATACCAAAAACCTGTTAGTTTTTTGTACGCAATGATTTCAAAAATAACTACACGTATACTCGGGTTTTCTGTCCAATTGACACAATCGAAGAATAAGGATCTCGTTCGTTTGGTCTCTGTAACAGAGTTATTTTTCAGTTTTGTTGTCTCTTCTAAATTGATAGCGGTCTGCCATTACTATATAGAGATCAAGTAAAACTTTTCCCAGGTAAATGTACAAAATTAAAACTTGAATAATATTTAGGTATAGATAATTGGATTTAACTTTTAATGTACATTATTTCTGGACCGCACAGCTCAAGATATTAATATATGTTTGGGGGTCTCAAACCTCATTCGTGTTTTGAGTCTTATTGAAATTCATTGACCTACACCAAGTGTCTACATAGCTATTGGGAAGCCAAATCTCCCACCTACCCTTTAAAGGCTCATCTTATGTTTTGCAGTCAGCACCAACAGTCAAGGTCCGCAGCTTTGTATTTCAATGGGAACATTCCGCCTTTCCTAAAAGCTATAGGTGATGTGGAATAAGAAAACCGACCTTACGTCAGAAAATTCAAATTTGCATTTATAACATAAATTTGCGGGAACGGCATTATTCTTTCGTATACGAACACTACTACTTCGTAAAAGTGATTCTAGATAGCGCTGGAGTCGGAGTTTCGCTGGGGAATCTGGCACTGAACTCGAAAAAAGTGGATAAGAAAAACAACGTAATGTTAAATATGCATTTACGCGAAATTTTGTTTTGTGGCTGAGGTCGGTTTTCTTATTCCACCGGTAAAGGATAGAGTCAACTCCGTCTTTGCAAGACGAGATGACAGTGATGATGGGGAGACTATCACGGTGCTCCAGCTGAGGAAATTACGATTAGAAATATGTAAAATACAACATGATATTTCCCATTCCAGCCTTCTCCAAGCCAGTGGCGTGCATTCCCGGCAAGCAAGGTAAGCACGGCTTACCCTGAAAATTCCCGAGAAGATAAGTTTTCATATACAATATAAACTTCAATGTAAAAAATAAAAGATAATGAAACATTGGGCAAAACAGCGACTGTATTGACGCTTACAACGCTCACGCTTAAGTATAATTCATGGGAGATGTATACGGTTCAACGTTTGACAATCCTCATACATGTATATTCATATAGGCCAGCGAGATGTGCATTGGGTCTAACACTTCTTTTCCATGCTGCATACACTGCACAACTTATGCTCCCCCTTCCGTGTTAATTACCAACTCAAAAACACACTAGCATGTTCAACGCGATGAAACCTGTGCGTTTGGTTGCGTTCTGGAGGCGCCTCTTAAAGCGCTTCCGGCTCGGCTTGGCTACACACGAACGTTGAAGTTGACAGTGACACGCGATTATGTTCTTTCACTAGTCAACGCGTTATGTTTGAATGCTCCGTGTTTTTTTGCCAATGCGTATTCGAAATCTTATTGGAAAACTGTTTTCGCGACTTACTCTTAATGAACAATTAGAAATTATTAATGGTGGGAAGCCTAAACCAGAATTACCATTTTTAAAAACTGAGCAAAAGAGAGAGGTGATTCGAGTTTTACTATACATTGCCATGTATCGCAATATGAAAACATTTTGTGGTTAACCGCGGTTGTGAAGATGGTGGAAAACTGTTTTGTTGGTCATGTTTATTCAGGGATTTACCGCTAGGGGGGCAGCTCCCCCTGCAAGAATTTCTTACTCAGCAGTTGGGAAAATTTACAATTTCAATCAGGCGGAGTTGGAAAAACCCAACAAGCCAAAGATTTTTTTTGCTGTGATGTTTGGGAATTTTGAGTTGAGTCAGTTGGAAAAATCCAACAAGTCAAAAGGTTTTTTTTTTGTTTTGGTACTTGGTAATTTTGAGTTGAGTCAGTTGGGACTTCTACAGTTTTTACCCCCCCCCCTCCCACCCCAGGAAAAACTCTTCAGTGGTACGTCCCTGTGTCTATTATTCGTCGCTGAAAAGAATGAATGCATATGGAATGACCCTACACAGGGGTACGACAATTTGAATAATTCCATCCATGTCGTTTTGTAGTAACATGTTTCATACTTTTATTCTGATTTTCACTTCACCTCTACGCTTATCGCTTATACCTTATAGGAAAAGTCACCGCACGCCACTGCTTCAGACACAAACACGGCAGAAAGGTAGCGTGAGATCTTTAAACGAGTGTTTTCCAAAATTTCGTTTTCTGACGTAAAGTCGGTTTTCTTATTCCACAGATGAATACTCAACATGATGAAGATTACCAAACTAGGAAGTGAAGTTTATTTCATTCGTTTATTGACACATGTAGGCAGGCGCGATATCAGTTCCTGATAAAACGTCATCAGCGCCTTCATCAAGAAACGAGGGTACTATCAATTGTGTTAATTAGTTGAATGTCTAGTTATACGAGTAACCGTAAGGCCGCCAGAAATATTGTGAAATCGAATCCATCTATATTTATTAACGTATAGGCCTTCATAAGGACACCGGTGTACTCCACGGTAGTGGAGAAGGAGGGCCTAAATGATTTTCAGAAGTTAGTATTCTTAGCAATGAACTGAAAAAAAGAAATGGCGAACCACTTTAGGATGAAAATTGAAAAACAAGCTGGCTCAATCGTACCGCACTAAGTCCGCAGAAACAGGCAAAATTAGTTAGCATCTTGGTTGGGTGAAATGCACCACAAGTGCAGATCCTTAAAAGCGCCTCCGCAAAAAGTTCTCCTTTCTTTTCTCTTTTTATTTTTGCTATCTTTCCTTATTTTATTTTTCTTATTTTTTACCTCCTTTTTGACATTTTCATGTCTTTACTTTGGTACACAAACCAGAAAACCATAGATACTATTACGCGTGGCGTTTTGCGCGTTACGCGTTACATTTGAGGAGGAATGAAATAATCATTTCCATGGAAATTCATTTTGACATTTTCTTGTAAAAAAAAAAAAAAAAAAACTGAAGTCCACATAAATTAAAAAACCGAATTCCTCATAATATATGTATATTTCACTATCACCGCAGTACCTTCGTATAACGGTCTAAACTAGCGCTCTATACAGAGACAGGTAAAGACAGCTGCCATGTTCTTTCCAGTTTGTTCCGTGAAACGAGAACTGGTCATGCGGTCTTCACCGCTCACCCGATTTTCTTTTCACGGACCAAACTGGAAAGAACATGGCGGCTGTCTTTACCCGTATTGTTATAGAACCTTATCTGAACTAAACGCTGAAAATTCAAAAAATGAACCGGAGAATTAAAAAAACGGTTTTACACCGGAGTCAGTGTTACCACTTCAACATTTCCCTACAACACTGACGGGGTATATTTAAGACTAGTTCTAAAAGAGAAAAGAGTTTCACTGATTGGTTACATTTTTACCAGAAAAACCTAAAGGTAACATGGTGAACTTAATTTTAGTTTCACATACCTAATGATTTAGTAAGCATGTCAGCCAAATTCAAATGTGATTCTATATATACAAGCTTAATTATATTCTCATTATCTAAATACTTAACGTGATGACATTTTAAATCTACATTATTGTACGATTATAATTTCCGTTTGATTCTGTGATTCGTATGCAGGTAAGGTTGTCCTTGAAGATTGTACTCGACCCCACATGTACCTGCAAATCCTGTATGATACTCCTAATCCGGAGACCTCACTACTATGCTCAAAGAGTGCAATAAATTCGGATTCGGCAGTCTATGGTGCCACCAGAGACTGTTTCCTACTTTTAAAATGTACTAAATTACCGAATACTTGAATTATGTAACCTGTGGTTGACTTCCTGTCACTTTCCGAACCCCAGGAGGCGTCGCAGTACGCAGTCAATGGTACCGAATTCTCATTGCATTTATGTGCTAGTTTCTAAGTCTTTGGTTGATGTCAGATACTTCAAGACTCTTTGCAAATAGTGATATGTTTCTTCATTAGCCTTCAGAGTATGACGACTAAGTACGTTCACTGCATAGGTTATACCCGGACGACGTTTTTCAGTAACATAATTCAGCGCACCCAACAATTTCTGAAATTTTAAATCACAGGGAGCTGTATCAAAGTTAGTTTTATCTAAACTCAATTTCATTTCCATAGGCGTCTTCACAGGTTTGGCTGAATCCAATCCAAACTTGACAGCACACAGCTCAATGTACTTGGACTGAAGGATAATTATATGTTCAGGCAACATATCTAAATGCAATCCAATAAAATTATTAACACATTTCATCACTTTGATTGTAAAATCTTCATTCAGTAACTTGACTCCTTCAGAGACCAAGCTCTAATTCGCCCCTGCAATTAAAACATCATCTACATATTATATCAACATGTACAAATCACTAGACCGAACATATAGACTGACTGGACTGACTCAACACTTTATTCGCCTGCGAGTACCACACTCCTTGTGTCAGCCTGTATTCCCTTGCGAGCATCACGTTCCTTGTGCCAGCCTGCGAGCACTACTGCTAGTGCATCACATTGACTGAAGTCAAAATGGCGGACGATCATACTTACACGAAGTATACAGAGCTCTATCTATACTTCTTTCACACGTTTTTCCAGACAATGTTATCCAGCTAACCGTCTCGGGATGCTTCTGTCTGCTCTTCGAGTAAATTCAACAACAGGGTTAGTGGGAGCAATTTTACGTTTATATTGCAAGGTAACCAGCTCCATGACGTCACTGTTGCAGGTATGCTTTTAAAAACTGAGCTCGGTTTTCTTCGGGTAGTATCTCAAGACTGCTGTAGTAGAGTTCTCCATTCAGGAATTACAATAGCAAGATGATGCAGAAACATCGGTTGCTTTGTCGATTATTCCTTAATCGTCGGAGGAATTACACTTGCGTTCTTTTTATGGCAGTAGGAGCTGGATTTCTCGCATACTCCATGTGCTGCAACACGTAAGATAGCTATCTCCTCTTGCTCGTTAATAACCAATAATAATTCATGAAGATCTGGTAAATTACTAGCAAATCTGGAGGTAAGGCTTTCCAAGTTTCATTAACCCTCAAAATAAACGTCGACGCACAAGATCCTATACTTTTTTGACATGATATTGTAGTCGAATTTGATGTAGATTTCGATTCAAAAGTTGAGGTATTATATCGAAATACACTGCAAAACTTGCGTTATCATATCAACATCGACATGTAGATGTTGCATCAATTTCGAAAAAGAATTCTATTTAAAATTCGGTATCGACATAGCAACTCGACTTATATCGAATTTTATATCAAATTCGACCGCAATGTCGTGTCGAAAAAGTGATGGCTTTTGAATGTCTATAGAAAAGTCGGTTTGTATATTGACTGCGTTTTAAGGAAATTTGGAAATTGAAAAAGAAAGATTTAATTTCATTGCTAATATTTTTTGCATGTAGGAAGCTGGTCTCCGAACTGGTTTATTGTACACCTAGTATTTTAAGATACGGGCGCCATCTGGTGTAGTAAATCAATCTCTACAATCTATTTCACTCTCGGTTTTCACAAAAACTGATTCTTAACTGTATTCATATCATTTAAATCCAAATTAAATGCTTCATAATGCAAAGAGGCATTATTACCTACAGGGGTGGATCAACCTTTTTTGGCGTAGGAAGCAAGATCAAAATTGGCGCCTTCAGCGAGCTCTGCTGGCGCGAATTGCATTGCAAAACGTCGATAATGCGAGGCATTATCTTGCGTTGAAATTAGTACATATATTACACACCAAGAGTCAAAAGTGAGTGTTTACATGCGGGGAAAATGTGCAAAAAAGCGTAACGAGTGAGCAGTTCCCGAGTCATGCAAACTCACTTTCGGCTCTTGTTTTGTGAGATATTTTTCACAATATATGATCAAAAAGGGAAAATATTAACCGCGTTGTCTTGTCAAAAAAGCCACACTGAAAAATTCACCATGTGGATTTTCCCAGCTAAAAAAAGAAACGTACAGTTCCGATAGCGAATAATATCAGGAAGCAACGATTGCCATTATAACGTCGTAATAACCGCCTCGGCATTAGTCGGCCGCTCTCGGCACCCGTCGGCGTTCTTGGTGTCGCTCCATCATGTCGGTTGGTAAACGTATCTGCATGTAAATATGTGACCCATGTTTTTACATTGAGGCACGTTTACTTTACACTGAGGTTATGCTTGTGTCTGATTTTTCAGTGAAGAGAGCTACTTTCCACTGGCGAAATACTAAAGTAAACATCATCTTTCTGATCAAGTATTGTAAAAAAGATACTTTTCGCCTCCTCATGGCGCCCTTCTCTTCTTCGCGCCCTAAGCAAATACTTCCCATGCTTACGTATTAATTCGCCCCTCATTACCTAACAAAAACTGCCAAAACATCAGGCGCGGATATAGAAAAAGGAGATTGGGGGGGGGGTACAGTAGTGACGATGCATATTGATTAGCTGTTCCTTTTATGTTGGCAGCGGTGTGGGGGTGGGGGTGCTCCCAGAAAAATATTTTATCTAATGTGGAATATACGTAATGACGAATATGCAAGATGCGTTATTATACATTTGTGGCGTGTAATGAGGGTACAATTCATCATTTTTATTCCTTTTTTCCTATTATTGCGTTAAAAATTTCAACCTAGAGGGTCATGTACCCCATGGCCCTCCTTTGGATCCGCGACTGCAAAACATTCAATTTTTAGCTAATTTTTTTCTTTTAACTTTTACTCATTATATGTGCGCTGTACAAAAGTATTAAAATAGTTTAGGTACTGTAAAAGTATTGTAAATACGGCGTTATTATTTCTTGAATTCAAATGCAAAAATCACGCGAAGGCGTGTTTTTTCAGGAGGGCCTAAGCCATAAGGGAGGGGGCTCACTCCAGTTATCTTCTGTTAGAGTTGGCAAATCAACAATTTCAAGATCTGATTTTTTCGCTTCAGTTGTTACCAATTCAAGAGCGAGTTCTTCAATTAGGTAGTAAAACGGGAACATTATGACCATATGCTTTGTTTCTTTACCCTAAATATCGTTGTAGTAGGCAAAATTCACCGCTCCATTAAGTCTTTTCGGTATGCATCGTTCAGAATTGAACGACCAAGTAAAATGATGAACACAAGTCTTCCCTTTCTTCGTAGAAGAAATATTACTTATGTCAGTTGTATATGATCGAACAGGTACACGACTCATTTGAGTGTTAACCAATCTGCTCCAACAAATGGAACTTCTTCTCTACGCGATATACTTCGCTGCTATGATGTGAGAAATAAGTATAAGCTGGGACAAAAAGGTAATTTCTGGGTTCACTACAACTACATCCCCGCGGACATGTGGTTTCCGTGCAATGATAGTATCACCTATGCCACAACCACCGATGTCAGGTACATTGAGCATCTGGAACCAATTGTGCAACGTTGGAAGGGCCCAGTTTCCGTCGCCTTCTACGCGCCAGGTTCCGACTTCCAGCTTACTCTGCAGAGCATACAATTCATGAGACGCTGTCGAGACTCGCTGATTCGACAATACGTTTCTTTTCACCTGTTCTTCGACAGCAAACATACGCCGAAATTCATCCCTAAGCCACGAGACGCCGGCGAAGATGGAAACATAGACTGCACTGTTCCTCCACCATGGATTAATCTGAATGCCAGTAACCTGTATAGGATCCAAAAAAAATTGCTGTTTCCTATAAACGTGGGTCGTAATATCGCTAGGGATGCCACCACCACTCACTTCATGTTGGTTGCTGACGTCGAGCTGTATCCCAGTACGCATATTATCCCGGATTTCTTACAAATGATCAGAACTCGAAATCACTCAACTGAAAGAACTCCGCCAGAAGTTTTTGTCTTGCCCCCTTTCGACGTTGTGCCCGGCGTTGATGTACCGGAAACAAAAAAGCAATTAGTAAGTCTTTGAGGAGTTCATGCGTGTATCAGTCCGGTTTCTAAATTTTTTGAATGTATAATAGCAAAAGTAGAAATAACTTGCAAGTCGGCATTGGAATCCTATAATGCTTTCAAGATATACCTACACTTACTTAGGAACTTGAAAAATGAATACATTTCCTTTTTCAGGAACTTACTGATAGATCGCTTTTCTGTTTTTTAGGTCAAGATGATAAACATTAAGAAGGCATTCTCCTTTCAAACATTCTTTTGCGACGCTTGTCATAGGATACCGAAACGGAAGCAATGGATGAGAGCGAAGATTACTTCGGGATTACAAGTGCTGCACACTAGCAAAAGGCCCGGCCACTGGGAGCCATTTTATATTGGTACTAACGATGATCCTTATTTTGACGAACGGTTTACATGGGAAGGCGGTGATAATAAGATGATTCAGGTATTGCAACATAATTGTTGAAAATTTTGCACGTCATTTTGAATTACATATTAAATTTCTAACAATTTGAAAGCTATACCCCTCTAACTTTCACTGAACATAAACTGGACTGATCAAGATTTATACATATCTTTGCCTGTTAGTTGTGGCCTAGATACAGGAAAAAAAGCAGAGAAGTTGCTGCATCAACGTCTCAAGATACTAGGGATACCCTTACTCTTAAACGTGTACCCGATTGACGATCGAAGATAAAATGTTGTCTGGCTTCTTTTTTTCACTCGCGAGGGAGCTAAGGCCCCGTCCGGCGGTCAGTCGGGAACTTTCGACGGTGGCTCCATGTATTGGACTATGTACATTGAAATAATAATCTACTGTCTTACATACCTTTGAGTAGGTTTACCGCGGGGCAACGAGGAGAGCTCACATTTTTAAATTACAGTGGAACCTCGTTTTTTCGAACATCGATATATCGAATTTTAGGATATTTCGAACTAATATTCAGGTCCCGACCCCAATGTACCAAAATGCATGTATTTTTACCTCTGTAGACCGAATGTAATTTAGATAAATCGAACTTTGTGAAGCGACCGAAAAGAGGGAGAACCTCTGGTTATCGAACGTTATAAGTGAAAAGCCTTGACAAATCGAACTTATGACAATATGTGTGTGTGTACAGTAATTTTATGCACGTCGTGTTTCGACAAGTACCGTGAAGCAATTTAGGTGACATCATGAGCTTATTATATACAAATCGAATTCTACCTCAATAAATCGAATTTCCGATAAATCGAACTACTTCCTTCAGAAATCGAATTCTTAATAACACGAATCATACATAAATCGAATGAAATTCGTCGACCCCAGCGATTCGAATTAGCAAGGCTCCACTGCACATATTGTAATATGAAATATCTACACATTATTGTTCGTGTGGAGGCCATTGTTACGCTGGGGGAGGTTGCAATGGTTGCGTTGGGCAACTCCTGGTGTTACGTCTGATTTCCTCGAGCGGAGGTTGTAAGACATCGAACTTGAGGTGTGAGGTTCGTCAGCACCGGAGGATTGACAACGCAAGGGTTGAAGTCGTAGACTGTATCAAGACTTTTACTTAACTTAATATGTACAACGAACAACTAGTATTTGGACTTCGTAATATGTATAAACGAAGAACAGGGGCACGGGGGTGACTTTACGATGAGGCTTAGTTGCCCTAGCTAGGTCAAAGGTTGTAGGTGTCGCGACGGTTCTGTCCCGGAGCATTAGACACCTGGATGCTGCGACGGGAGATTTCCAGCTCGAATATCCGTGACGGTGCACCAGACACCTGGATGCAGCACGTAGAGGAGTATATCGAAGTAGGATGCGACCCCCTTCGGTTTGGTCCCGGAGCACCAGACACCTGGATGCTGCGACGGAGGAGCATATCGAAGATTCTCGGTTCGAATATCCGCAACGATGCACCAGACACCTGGGTGCAGCACGCAGCGGACTATACCAAAGCAGACTGTATCGGAGCCTCGACTCGACTAGAAGTGACTCTCGACCGGCCGGCCGTTCGAGTCTATATAGCCTGACCGTGGCCGCTTTTACCAGTCGTGACGTATTCTGGAGGGTGTAAAACACAACCCTCCGCGTGAATAGTTACCAGCGACGACGGTCGCGCTACGAGCCGGGTTTCTCTCTGAAATTAGGGGTTTGCAAGCTACGCGTGCGTAACAATATTTACAACCTTAAAGCTAGATACAACTATTCTGTTTGTCTGTTGTCCAATCAGTCAGTCATTGTCTCAGTCTGCTTCTGGTTGTTTATTGTCTCCTTCGATTTCACAACACTCCCCTATCGGCTTCCATCTTCCTTCCCCGCCCGCCACTTGAGCAACACACCCAAGACGGGAGGGTCGCTCCAAGTAGAGGGGGCCGCATCCATGGTCAAACGGTTACCACAAGATTTCAGCATCAAGTTCTTTATTGCTTCCTCAAAGTGGGTCGAGCAAATGAGTCGGGTATCAGGTTCCAGGGTCACCTACCAGTGACGCTCCTCAAAACGGGAGGGGACACTCACAGGTTCCGAGGTGTCATTGGGCTTCTCCTTGCTTCATCAACCTTTCTCACCCGTTACTGTCATTGTTCTTCTGCTGCCGCAGCTTCGGTGGAATGCCGATGGTGGGCCCACCCTCTTCCGGGCTCTTCGACTGGCGGCTACGGGATCTCCCCGATTCCCGCCAGTCAATATTGGTGTGCCGCCGACAGTCTGTTCCCGGGGGATAAAGTGACTAACAATTGGCGTGACCAACAATAGGCACTAATTATCATATTATACCCAATTTTCAAGGCAACGGAAAAGGATTCCTTTTACGAATAGATGCCAATTGTTGGTCGACCAATAATTGACATTTTCCAACCAATTTACTAAAATTTACCAAAAAAAAAAAAAGAAGTATGCGATTGTGTTTTGTGCAGTATCATGGAATATATTTTATTGGGTATACAGTATACAGTATACACTATACAACGTGATGGAAATTGAGAAATCTCATCTGACCAATAATAGGCGGGTTTGCCAAACATTGGTCGTTGGACCGAACTTAGATAGCATCGTGTACAATCTCTATGGGCTGTAATGATTTCATCTTCACATGCGTTCTAGTTGAAGGATGGAACTACTGATTGTCCAAAAAAAAACTGTTTCCTTTCATACATTGACAGTGGAGTGAGGTCCCTCTGAAAATCTGACCAATAACTGGTATTCTACCTTATAGCCGATTTCGCGGGTTCAACTTAGCTAACTAAATGATTACTCAATGACGTACTTCGTCAATCGCGCAGTTTCGGAGGTGGAAGGCATTTATTGTACCTAATGGAAATCTTTTATAATTTGCCAAAATGTTAAAAGGCTGTGTTACTAATTCAAACTGGATATTTGTTATAGGCGTACACTATGTGTCTTTTGGATTACGATTATCACATACTGAACAACGCATTCTTGGTTCATAGACCGAATCACATCAAGAGAGGTAGATACAAGCCTCACAATCGTTCAGCTTACAGAAAATCTAAGCAGCTACTTCGAAAACAGGTTATTCCAGAAATACACACACTCTTCCGTAATTCAGTGATTAAAAATAAGTGCCAACATGTTCATTAAAGTGTGTATTATGGAATATTTGTCCTTCATCCTCTAAAAATAAAGCACCGAGATATACTTAGATTGCTAGACATTTCTGCTTATTTAGGACTATCCAGAATTGACAATGTTGAATAATAGATAAAGATAAGTTACTAACCTGAACTGTGTCAGCACTTTTGTTACCCATCACTCACTGTAAGAGTCTGTTCGTTTTCCCTTATAGGTTCCTTTCTGGTCTTTCAGAGAGAAAGTAGCCCAATCAACGATTTATATATTTTATTTCGATACCTATTTTCTTCATTAAAAGGTTTTCGTTTTTGGAAAATTGCTCTTCGATTTCACTTGCGTAATACTTGAAGAGCTGTAAATATGTTAATAAAAAATCCTTCACGGTTGCATGCCTATTCATTATACGTAATTATAATAAAATATTGTAAATATTTGCACGCGTTGGTTGTTGACTGAGAGTTCTTGACAGTTACATCTAAACTAGATTTAAAGAGCAGTTTTCATTTTTTCGTTGATAGATATTCTACTTTTTCAAGCTTTCAGAAAATAATTTGATCCACTTTTAATGGGTCAATGTTGGATTAAATATGTTAAAATGTCCATCGGCATGGCTGTCTTTAGTTACTGTTTCCGTAATACCTATACAGTGGTTCCCAAACTATGGATCGCGACCCTTTTATGGGTCGTCTAAAAATTGAAGGTGAGTCGTGAAAAATTCTGTAAATGTTCAAACAAAATGCGAAAACAGGTGGAATAGATTCCAGCAGGCGAAAAAAAAAACTATGTAGTTCAAAAAATTGTAAGTAGTCCCATCTTTGCAATTCAGTTGGATGAATCGACGGATGTGGAAGGGTTATGCCAGCTACTCTGTTTTGTGAGATATGTCTGGAATGAGAACGTTCATGAGGACATGCTGTTCTGTGAACCAATCTTACGAACTACTAGTGATGTGATAGTGAAAGTGGTGGAGCAGTACTTCACGTCGAAGGGCTTAGATTGGAATCGATGTGTTGGAATATGTACAGATGGCGCGAGAGCCGTGTGTGGTAAGAAGAGTGGTGTTGTCACTTAGTTACTCAAACTTTGTCCTGATGCTTCATGGACTCACTGCAGCATTCATCGAGAAGTATTAGCTACCAAATCCATGCCACCTTCGTTGAAAAATGCGTTGAACAACGCTGTAAAAATGATAAATTTTATCAATTGTCGCTGCAGGGACCCGGAGGCTCGCATATATTTTTTGTCCACGACAGAATTAGGAGTTTCAAGCGGAAACTGCGTAGCTTTGGAAAGAGAATATTGAAGGTGGGAAGTTCGATTGCTTTGAGACCCTTGACACTGTTTTAAGTAGCAACGAGCTTGTTCTTCCTGGAGAGATTTGGACAGAAATAATTGACCACTTACAGGCGTTGCACAATATTTTTGATACTTACTTCAAGGATTCCATGGAAAAGTGCGCAACAAGAATGTGGGTAGCTGCCCCCTTCCAACAGAATCAGAAGAGTGGAATATCAACTGTGGCGGAGGAGCAATTAATCGACTTGTCTGAAGACACAATAGAGAAGGAAAATTTCAATAGGAAGAGCTTGATAAATTTCTGGTTATGCCTTCGTCAGAAATACCCACATCCTGTCACAAGAAGCCCTGAACTTGCTTTTGCCATTTTCTTCGTCATATTTATGCGAATCCGGGTTCTCAGCCATGATTGGCCTGAAGACAAAGTATCGGAACCGTTTAGATCTGAGTCATTCTTTGCGCCTAAAAATGTCTGGTTCTAAAGTGGACGCGCCAGCGGTCATGGATAAGTTCAGGAAACAAGCTCATTCTTCCCACACCCCCGTACTTATAAGTAAAATTATACTGCGAATTAGCGCTGATTCATTAACTATAAATTTATAAATGTAAACATTTACATGACACACCCATTTGTTGCTCTTTTTCCTGGGACTGGACAGGAGGGTCGCGAGAAATTGATCAACTTTCAAATGGGGTCGTCATGCACGAAAGTTTAGGAACCACTGACCTATATTATTTTGTTCTTATTTTCACTTTCCAGTCAAATGAAAATATCTCCGTTTTACACTGTATGTTAGGATAAACTGACAGCGTAGTGCTACTTTATACGGATGAAGGAATCACAAGGTAACATTGAAATCGCATCTTCAGAGATAGGAGTCAGTATGGCTAGTCTTGAAAATGGTCCCTCGATTTTCTGACTTTCGGCATGGCTGTTTCTCAACCAATCATAAAACAGGAGCTTCAATATTTTTTCGTCGCAATTAATGGTCAAACTGTATATTCCTATCAGAGCAATACGGTCCATACATCAAATCACGGAATTTTTGTAACGAGACTCGTGTGTTCGCGTCAGAAGCAAAACTATAGGGGGTGTGATTGAATACCCCCTCCCCCCAATTACTTAGCAGTCGACACATTTTGAAACGGTTCTTTTGAATTTTTCATTTTTTATAAATGTTTATTTGTTTGTTTGTTTATTATTATTATTTTTTTCAATTAAGAAATATTTCGATTAAAAAATCGGCAAATTTTTCTTTTCCACCTCTCCAAACTGAAAGTCAAATTTCGTTTCTGAAAATAGAGTACCTTGGGCTCATGTCAGAAACTAGTCAGTCAAAAGCCGAAGGTTTCAAGCTGAAAGTTTGAAACAAAGCTGAAATGTGGAAGACATTTCGAAAATCTGAAAGTCGGTAGCAAACGTTGAATTTCGAATTTCAGTGACTATTCTGTTTTTACTAGATCCTCTGTTTGACCTAGAGCCTGAAATTTTAGAAAGTTGAAAATTTTATTAAAATCTAAAAATTGAAAGCAAAAGACTTATTTTTCAATGTCACAAGCTGAATCCGATAACAAATATTCTATTGTTTAATTTACGGGCTTTGGTCCTGGTGAATTTGGTAGGAGGGAAATTCAGTCCGGAACAAAAGTCAAAACTCCATGTGTTTTTTCCATAAGAACGGAAGGGAGTTTGTGGCACGGATTCCCCTAATCCAATCGACCTAAAACTTTTTTTAAATTTTATTATATTGGAACCAATTTAGGAGACGAATCAGAGGAAATTCAGAAACAAGGATCACCAAGAGCAAAGAACGACCATCTTAATGTGTAAAGGGAGGCATTCCTAACATCCTTCCAGCTTACCCTCCTAGACTAGGGTATGCTCATGTGCGCGAATGTGAATGATTGGGGGATAAGGTTCCAATCTGCATTTGTAGGGACAAAACTATGTGGGAGGGTGAAACACCCCAATAATTTGGCAGTCGGCAAATTTTTAAACTGTTCATTTGAATCTTTCATTTTCTAAAAACATTTTATTGGTTTGTTTATTTTTATTTTTTTCAATTAAAAATATTTTGATTAAAAAATCGGCAAATTTTCCAATTTTTAAAAAATTTTGTCGGCCAATTTTTAGTTTTTAAGAAACATTTGTCGGCAAATTTTCCTTCTCCATCCTCCCAAACTGAAAGTCTAGTTTCGTCTCTGGTTCGCGTATTATTGTCTAGTATTAAGAATTTAAAAAAAAGAGTCTTTCGGCGTGGTCATCATTATACGACAGGCGATCACAATCCAAACATAATTACATCTAATTAATATTTTTGTTTTGGAATCTACTAATCGAGAGCAGAACACTTTATATTCGCTATTGTCTTTCGGCATGGACTTTTTCATGTGCCCTTCGGCATGGCATTCATTATTTCGATTGCCATGCCAAAATACAGAACCCCTCACTGTCGGCCCAGTCTTACCAATATGTAATACAGAACGCCTCTTAACGACTCCCATCAAAAAAAGTTCAAATATCCCGTACTTTCCTCCATGAAAAAACATACTTGAAATATCAACATTTTCGAATAATGACTCATAAATACACTTACCTCGGAAAGTTTTTGTGAATTTTTTTTTTTTTTTTTTTCTCATAAAAGAAGCACAAGTGGGCGTGAATTTTTCGGATTTAAGCGGTTGTTAAGCGAAAGTTTGTAGGTACCATTGTCAATACCAAAATTTAAAATTAAAGCTCAGTATAGAAAAAAAATTGAGCCTGAATAATCTAAAAGTAAACTCAAAACTGAGCTAAATTCTGGAATATTCCGGACCATTGTACGAGTATATAGGTAGAGTGAAGTGCCCTAATAAGGCCAGGTCCTATAATGTGAGGTAGTGTGTATCTGACTGCTGAAGAATGTTGAGTTATATGGCAACACCGTGAAGTTGGTTGTATCTTAAAACTCCAGTTAGGAACCACAAAATAGACGCTCCAGGTTTATCGCAAAATTCTAACTAAAACATATTTTTTCGTGAAAGAATGAAACTTTGAGGTAACCTAACTAAGTATAATTTAACAGTAAAGAATGAAGACACGTTGTTGTATGTATAGGGTATTAAATAAAAAAAATAAAATAAAAAATAAACATTAGTGACTCACTGGGGGGGGGGGAGGCCAACATGTACAAAAACTGAACGAACTCTTATTTTAATTTTGGCGAGGTTATGTTACGTTTTTACAATAAATGTTAAAAATGTTGCCCATCGGCGGCGAGACAGGCGTGAACATGTCTGATATAACTCTGTTTTTTGGTCAGACGCATTATCGCGACTTTCCGCATTCTTTATTACTGCACACAACAACTGCATAGGCCAGGGCTACACGACTGCATAACCTTGTAGAGGAGGAAGGGTTGCCATTGTCACATTCGCAGTGCGGCCAACTTGTTTTTTCTCTACCGCGTGCCTTGTGCTTTCACTAATGTTTCCTTTGAAACACCCTGTACATATAATTAGCTACCGAATGGTAAAATGAGTTATTATTGTCGTTGGAAAGAGCGTAAAAAGTAGAATTTTTCAGAATTGGGTCCCCGATTCAAAAATGTGTACTAACGTTGATCAAAGCTTATCAGTAAACGCTATGTCATACAGTTTCTATATGGCTCTTGAACTTAGAATCACGTACTCTCAAAAAACAGATTTTGCTGGTTGATTCCCTTACGCTTCACAGCGTCCAAGTGCGATCGTACGTTTTGTTCGAAGTTGGTTAGTGGAATAGCCGCCCAGACTTCAGCTGAAAGGACGACCCTATTACTAGGTCGCAAAAAGCGACCTATTTGCGACCTAGTTTGTTTTTTCTAATTTATTATTGAGCGTCAGCTGCTCTACTCAGAAACTCCCTCCCCTCATAATTTTAAATGCCGTTCTGAGTCAGTTATAGTCAGCTATTATGTTGTTAGTCTGTAAATTACGTTGATAAGGCTCTGCCGTTTTTCTGTACACTTCGACTGCGGAATTCGGTAGGACTAAAAGCCAATAAAAACAAACAACGTGTTGGTTTCTTGTACGAAATTATTTCGAACTAGTACACCTATACAGGAGCTCCATATCTAGTAGATACCTACAATCGGAGAATGAAGTTCTCATTTGCTTAGTTTTTATAGTTCACGCAGTCATTTTTCACTGTTGTTGACTCTTCCAAATTGATAGAGGAACAGTCACCTAGTTTCTGGCATTACTATTAGAGGTCAAGCAGAACATATCGCAGGTAAATAAATGTACAAGTGAAACTAAAATTTATATTCAAATTTAAATAATTGGGCTTAATCGTTAATACTAGTTTTTTGATTCGTACTGATGTTCAACTACCTATGCGAAGTACCTGTGAGAAGCCAAAGTCCACACCTATCCCTTTAAAGTCTCCTCTTAGTTTTTAGTAGTTTAGAGCCTGCAGCTCGGCATTTCGATAGGAAGATTTTATCATTCCTAAAAGCTGTAAGTGATTAATCAACTGATGAAGATTACCAGACTGGGAGTTAAAGTTTATTTCATTCGCTTATTGACACGTGTAAGCAGGCGATATTAGTTTCTCATAGATCGTCATAGGCGCGTTCATCAAGAAACGAGGGTATCGTTTGTGTTAATTAATCGAATGTCGAGCTACACGTATAATCGTGAAGCTACCAGAAATATCGTTAAATTGAATCCATCTGTAGTTATTAATTAACGGGGAACATAAATCGCCCATCAGGAAAAAAGAATTTGCACATCAGTAATTATCTGCAAATCTATTATCCCGGAGAGTATCAAATAGAATGAATTTGCACGTCAATGTGCATCTGTTTTATCGATGTACACGTCATATATTATGTTCATGAGCCCGTCATTTCGAGCGCATGCATAATTCAGTTCGATGTAGCCCGTTTGATCCAGTTAAGTATTTTTCAGACTTCAGTATTATTTTCAATTAGCTGAGTAGATAATGCTGTGCAATGTGAGAATCGGATTGTTAACGTGAAAAGGTGTAGAACCACTTCAGAGTGAAAACGCGCTGGCTCAATTGTACCACACTAAGTCTAAAGAGACAGGCAAAATAAGGGTCAAGGTTGGATGAAATTACCATGAGAGTAAAACGTTAAAAAACGCCCTCTCTCGAAAAGTCTTTCTCTCTTTTCCTTCGCCCCTTTTATCCTTTCACGTGTGATTAAGACTTCCAGACTATTTAAAATTCTGTAAGACTCTTCTCGAGTTCAAGTGGTCTCTTTAAGATTCTTCTAGATTTGACTAAAAACTTTTCAACGCTAACAAAAAGGGGTGTAAGACTATTTAAAGCAACAGCAGAAGTAATTGAGACTCGTCGGAGCTCTCCTTTCAACAAATTTGATCAACGTTTTCTGAATCCGTTGAACCAGGATCGTAGGTTCGATAGGACACTCCCTGCCCCTCGTGCTGATCATTTGCTTCCTGAGATATTTTATTAAATTCAAGCCCAAAAATCAAACTAAAGAGCCATTCTTGCATGCTTACTAAAATTTAGAGGTGGACTTTGTCATCTTGCCCTTCTGGATCTCGAGTCTTTCCCTTCTTCCTTGGAATATCGGTCACACTATGGAATTGTACCAGTCGCAGCTCTGTAGTTTGACTACTACCACTTTTCCCGGAAGAACTACTAAAATCCAGAAGGAACAACATGGGTAATACTCGTACACATGTATAAGGTAAAGTGCCATTTATTAATCAAGTGCTAATTAACTGTCAAAAATTTGAAGCTATTAATCTGGTGCTCTAGAGGGCGTGAGAGTTTTATTTTTTTATCAGTGTCCGGCAAACACACAGTAGGGGAAGCGGAGGCGGATTGAAACGTTTTGTTTTACGGCCCCCCATTTCAAGTTAGGGGTGATGTTGTGATTGCTTCTTGATTAGTACATCATGATGCACCGATTCAGACCTCCCCCAAAATTATGGATCCCATAGGGGCCAAGATCCAGCCCCCCAGTTTTGCGGGTGGAGGTTTGGAACGCCCTAGGTGGAGGTTTTGAACTAGTTAAAATATGACCTATTTTGCACAAGAAAAATTATTATTATTGAGAAATTATACAAAAAAGTTGAAACATGAACCTACATCGATTAAAAAATGAAAATTTTTAAATTTTGAACATCTCTCTCGCCGTTTTGTTGAATTTTAAAAGTCCTCTACCATAATTGATGGGAGCTTCTACGATTTTTACAATCTTAAAAATATGCTAAAAACCTGTAAAGAATGATGTTTTTTCAACTTCCAAATGCCGATTTGAACAAGTGCCCAGGTTTTAATTGCTGATTTTTTTATATCAATGGAAAAAGTAGACCCAATAAGGCTTCTTGTAGTGGTATATAAAAAGCGGTGCACTATACTTCTAAGTCAGTTTTGGGGGATTAAAACTTTCAAATGTGAAAAAAGTTGAGAAAAAATGAATGCATTTTTTTGAAAATTTTACCATAGATAGCCACAGTAGTGTTTATCATCGACCCAAGTTTGGTAGAAATCGATCTAGTCTTCGGCAATATATTTGAAAAAAATGGAAAAACACAAAAATTGTTATATCTCTGCAAGTGGTTGAAACTGGACTTCCATATTTGGGTCAGTGAAGTACTTCTTAAGTACTTACATACTGGTATAAAAATTTTCAAAATGTGAGCTAAGGCCAAATCTCCTCCCTTATGCGGCTATACCCTTTGCTTGCCTTCGGCGTGATAAAATTCTTGCTTTCTGAAGTCCATCATCAAAATCGAAAAAGCAAGTACTTCATGCTATTAATCTCAGAATTTTTGTAATTGCGAGCTTAAAGGACATATACTAAGGAACATTTTTCGAATAGTCAACACAAGATTGAGTAACTGCTTATCGAGTGCAGGTCCTGTAAACTGGAGATGGAATCCAGTTGTGGAACTGATTGTACATCAGTTCTATCATTGTTTTTTTATCTCAGTAAGTTAGGTAGCCTATTCGAGGATTAATGATGAAATTCAATATATGGGAAAAAAAATTTTGACAAATATATAGCTCCAGTTTTTGTGATCAATGATTGGTTAATGTTTTCTTTCTCTTTATTTCAGTCTTACCGAATGAAATGACGAATGGCATTTTCGGCACTTCTATGATTTCTGTACTTTACTTTGATTACACTAAATAAATTCAATTTTAATTTCTTCTTTTCATTCTGTCAGTTTCAGATAATTTTTTTCCCAGACGACCAGTAATTGGCACATTTTAACAATGTTTTCAAATATTCACAGAAAATAGCACCGGCGCTCGTAAATGGAACTCATTCGTGATGACATACACTACCATGTGAGAAGATTAAAAATAGAAAATTCTGCAGACAAATAGTATGTTGACAATAGTTGCCAAATTCGTAGGATGCCTGTGAATTAATCCAGAGGGGTTTCATAACGACACCAGCTTGTCGTATATCGTAGAGGAAAAATGAAAGTATCCATCGATTCCAAAATTAACTCCTTCACGTAATTAGAGCTTCAGATAAGCCGTCCAAAAAAACCTAATCAATAAATGGCACTTCACCTTATGTCAAAACTTAGAGAGCGCTGCATCCCATCAGTCCTTTCGTTTCTCTTTGCTTATTGTGTCTTTGCGTACTTCTTTCATACGTTTTTCCAGACGATGTCCTTCTCTAGCTGGCCGCCTCGGGATGCTTCCTTTTTCCCCTTGTGCCTCTCGTGTAAATTTAACAACATATTAAGTTAATGAAAGTATTTTTACGTTTATTTTGCAACGTAATATCAGTTTCATGACATCAACGCTGTAGGTACGCATTTAACCACTGAGCTCGGTTTTCTTTATTTAGTGTCTCAAGAATTCATTATTCAAGAAATACGAAAGCAAGAGGATGAAGAAATGTCTATTGCTCCGTCGATGTATCCGTGATCTACGATGGAACTATCGTTTTTATGGCTATACTTGCGGTGTTTTTTTGATGGTTGCAGCTGGACTTCTCGCATACTTCATTTACTGCAACATGTAAGATAACTAAGGTAAGGTGGTACACAATGGCACAAAAAATACCTCTGTCCCCATTACTCCCCTCCAAATATTGCGCACATTTGATGATTTTTCTAAGAAAGTTGAGCTATTAGATCAAGCACAACATAAAAAAAAGTCGAATTTTTGTGCCATTGTGTACCATTTCAGGTACACAATGGCACACCTCTTGGTACAGAATGGCACACATATAAAAATGCATGAAAAAGCAACAATTATGTATAGAAACTTGAACTATATTGTTAATGAACATTATATACGGATAAGTCAACATCAAAATTGTAAATATTATGCTAACGGCTTGTGCCAGTAGCACAGGGAGTTGGCAAAACTAATATCATATCGGCTTTCCGTATGTACGCTCTATCTGACATTGCAGGAAAAGATAAAAAAACCATTTTTATAATTATGCACACTCATCAACGCAAATCAATTCATACACACTCGATTCATCAGTATGTGCTGATAAAATGCAACGCATTGTTTTTTTTTTTTTTTTTTATAACTACAGGTGTGCCATTGTGTCCCACCCTGACTTGTTTTTCATCTTTTTTATTTGAGGCTCTTAAATTACTTCTTTTCAACGGAATTTAGTATCAGTAGACTTAGAAAACTTCCTTCGTTCAGGTAAAATTTGTAAACATTCAATATCTTTTAATATGCGGACACCAGACGGCAAAACAAAATTTTTTGGGTCTGTACTTTCAGGTGAGATATTCAGTTGTTTTTTTTTCTCACGAAAACACTGCTTTTGCCTCCGCCATTAGCAGAGTACCCGAATAGGAAATCTGAATCTACACCTTCCCTAATTATTTCGCTCAGATAGCGCTAATAGTCTTTCAGAAAATTCGACTGTGCCACTGTGTACCACCTTACCTTACATCCTCCTGAACGACGACGCTCAAAATTCTTCACTTTTTTGTTATGATATGGTAGTCGAATTTAATATAAAATTCAACACGGAATTAGGGTTACCATATCGACATACACTAAAAATTTTCTGAGTTACCATATCAGCGTTGACTTCAAAGAAAAATTCTATTCAAATACCGATGTCGACATAGGAATTTGATTTATATCGAATTCTATATCATATTCAACCCTTTTGAATGTTTATGAAAAAGTTGGTTTATATATTGCCTGCCTTTCAAGGAAATCTAGACGTTGAAACAAAATGATTCTTTTATTTCCCGCGAATATTTCTTTACAATTAGGAAGCTGACTTTCAGCACTTTCTAGCATTTGCTAAACTTCTGGTTACTAACAAATTTCACTCTCAAATAGCAACATAATGATCTTTGCTCCCTGTGTTTTTCTTATGGGAGTCAACTCAAAACGTTCGTTGGCCAAAAGTGGGTATTTTTGCTAGCAGTAACCAAGAAATGTAACTCACTGCGTGACGTCAAATCACCGTTCGCTTATCAAAAAATACCTATTCTACTATTCTACACTAGCGCTTCTACAATCTGCACTGTTTCAATCGCGGATCACGAATCAAATTCACGATCCGGATTGTGATTCGGATCACCTAATGATTCGGATCGTGGATTGTTCCAACCAGCCTCTGTTTCCATTCTGTAGGCTGAGTTGTTATGATTGGTTCGCGAACGAGAACCTTTTGTCAAGGAACCATTCTTTTAATTGAACTGAACGAGAACAAGAACGAAACACATTTAAATGGAACGGTTCCGCGAACTTATTATTCAACATCCAAGAACGGGAACCAATCGCGTTTGGTTCTTCCAGCCCTGCTTTCAAATGGCCTAATTATACTCCTAATATTTTGAAATACGAGCATCTGCCCCTACAATCTACTTTACTCTCTGTTTTCACAAAAACAGATTCTTAACTCGACATGAACCATTCATATCTGAGAATGAAGAAGTGTATAATTATCACCCCTAAACTCTCCAAGTGTCCTAAAGTTTATTAAATACCTACTTAATTACGCAAAGAGGCATTTAGCCCAAACGGAAATTGCAGAAACCTTCACAACTGTAAAATGCTGATTCCTAGCTATTTTTTTTCTTCACAAATTATGCGTACATTTTACAGCAAATCCGAATTGTTTACGGCCAAAGTATTGTAATGTAAATACACGGTGAGTATTTTGCATTCGAACGCGAAAATCACGCAAAGACATAATTTTCCAGGAAAGCCAAAGCCATAGTGAAGGCCTTGCTCCAATCATCTTCTTTTAGAGTTGGCAAAAATGTAGAAAATGTAGTTTCAACTGCCGATTTCTTCGCTTCAGTGTTTGCCCAGTCAGGAGTAAGAGAGCTCTTCAATTTGTTAAGGTGGAAAATTATAACCGTATGAGAATTTTTCTTGGTTTCTTAACCCTATGTATTGTTATCGTAGGCAAGTTTCACCACTTTATTGAGTCTTGTCGGTGTGCACCTATGAGAATTGAATGACCAAGTAAAATGATGGTCACAAAAGTCTTCCCTTTCTTACTGGAATATGAATATTACTGACGTCAGTTTTACATGCTCAAACAGGAATCAATCTGATCCAACCAACGAGACTTCTTCCCTACGCGATATACTTCGCTGCTGTGATGTAAAAAATAAGTATAAACTGGGACAAAAAGGTGATTTTCGGGTTCTGTACAACTACATCACCGCTGATACTTGGTTTCCGTGCGATGAAAGTATCACGTATGCCACATCCACCGATGTCAGGTATATTGAGAATCTGGAACAGGTTGTGCAGCGTTGGAAGGGACCAGTTTCCGTCGCCTTCTACACACCAGGTTCCGACTTTCAGCTTACTCTGCAGAGCATACGATTCATGAGACGCTGTCGAGACTCACTGATTCGACAATACGTTTCTTTTCACCTGTTCTTCGAAAGCAAACATACGCCCATTATCATACCTAACCCAGGAGACGCTGGCCATGATGCAACCATAGATTGCACTGTTCCTCCACCGTGGACTAATCTGAATGCCAGTAATCTGTATAGGACCCAAAACCATTTGCTGTTTCCTATAAACATGGGTCGTAATATCGCCAGAGATGCCACCACAACTCACTTCATGTTAGTTGCTGACGTCGAGTTGTATCCTAGTCTGCATATTATCCCGGATTTCTTACAAATGATTAGAACCAGGAATCATTCTTCTCAAAGAACTCCGCCGGAAGTTTTTGTCTTGCCCCCGTTCGACGTTGAGCCCGGTCCTGTACCGGCAACAAGAAAACAGTTAGTAAGTCTTTGGACTGTTCATGATAATTATCAGTAAAGGTATAATGCCTATAAAGCTACCTCAACTTACTCAAATACTTGAAAACTATGTAATATTCTTCTTTTTCAGGAACTTACTGACAGATCGCTTTTCTGTTTTTTAGGTCGAGATGATAAGAATAGGCAAGGCTTTCCCCTTCCAAATATTCCTTTGTGACGCGTGTCATAGGATACCAAACCGGACGGAATGGATCAGCGCGAAGATTACTTCGGGATTACAAATCCTACACACCACCAAACAGCAAGGCCCATGGGAGCCATTTTATATTGGTACTAACGAAGAACCGTATTTCGACGAGCGATTGACATGGGACGGCCGTGGTGATAAGCAAATTCAGGTATTGCATAGTAAGCGCTGAACATATTGCATGTAACTTTGAATAAGACATTAAATTTCTGACACTTCGGAACTTATATCCCTCCACCTTCTACAGATGAACACATAATTATTTGAACAAAATAGATGCATATCTTCGCCTCCTAATTATGGCCTTGATACAGGGTGCTTGCGATTCGTCTCGCTTAACCTCAATTGGAGGAGCGTATGGCGATGCACGCATGAAAAATTGACTCACCGAACACCGCCCACCTGACCCCGCAAATTACCCTTTCGAGTACCGCCTAGGTGACCAGAGAGATGTCTTGAAGCTGGTCTGGTGTTCCATTTCTTCTCCCCTCGCTTTGAATTCGCGCTGCTCCGTCAGGGCCACTATCAGACATCCTACTTACTGAGAAAGCTCTCACTCTCAGCATTGACTTGGAATCCGGATGGCCCATAAAATTCAGGCGCCCTTCCCCTCCCGCCCGAAAAAGAGATTCTTTTCTTCCGGCGCCGTATCCGATTCCGAATGCCGCGGTTTCTGACGCGCGACTTTTCTGGGCAGGACAGTGCGCTTACTAGCCATGTGTTTCACAACACTGAGTAAACTGTCCACGACGTGCACATGCACAGTACCAATTTTTCTGATCTGGTGGTAGTACCCCATGCGATTGTAAAGCATTATTCGTGTGAACTGGTGGATGTTACAGGACCTTCTGTCTTTCTCCTTCGATTAATACTATAGTTGCCGTGTTCTTTAGAATGGTAATGAAAGTATTCGAATGACACTAGTTTTCCGGCGTTGGTGGGACGCGAACCTGAGGTTACCACTTGGCCACACAGTGGCTGTCTGGTTTAACCTAATACTCGTAGTTGCAACGAACAGAACTTGTAGTTGTCGATGAGTTGCATTTTGTGCTTAAATTCGTTGTTTTTATAGACTGAACTGCCAGTTAGATACATATCAGGTCTACTTTCTGCCATATAGTTACATTGCCATGCCCAAAATTACGAGTACAGCTAAGCTCGCGGGTTCAAATAAGCCAATTAAATAATGCTCAGTAACGTACTTCGTCCATCGGGCAGTTTCAGGTGTGGAAGGCGTTCGTGGTACCTAATGGATATCTCATGACGTCATGACTTTTCAAAATTTTCAAAAGGCTATGTTACTAATTCAAACTTGATATTTGTTAGGCGTATACTATGTGTCTTTTGGATTACGATTATCATATACTGGACAACGCATTCTTGGTTCATAGACCGGGTCAGATCAAGAGAGGCTTTATACCGCTTCACAATGTTTCAGCTCACAACAAATCTCAGCAGCTAATTTTCGAACGGATTATCCCAGAAATACATACACTCTTTGGTAATCCAGTGGTTAAAAATAAGTGTGTACCTTTCTAATTTGTTCATTGGAGGGTGAATTGTGAAATATTAGCCCTCAGATAATCTGAATCATGCTCGAAACAAAACAAAAAAGTAATCACCGGAGACCTACCTAGGTTGATAGATATTTCTGCTTAGTATATTAGACTTGGCGGCATCTCTAGAGTAAATTTTCAAGGGCTGAATCTCACGTTTTGAGACAATTGACGATGTTGAACAATGGATAATTTACTAAACTAAACCGTGTCAGCACTTGTACCACTCATCACTTACTGTAGAGTGTGCTCGTTATCCCTTATAGATTCAGTTCACTTCTTTCTGGAAGAAAGAGATCCAAGCCGCGATTAACATTTATATTTCGGTATTTCCTTGATTAGTCTGACAATTTGATGCTTTTCGTTTTTGGAAAATTGCTCTGCGATTTTACTAGCGTAATACTTGAAGCCGTGTAAATAATTACTGAAAAATCTTATAGCGTCCTCCGGTCGCATGCCTATTCATTATGATAAAACATTGTTAATATTTGTATGTGTAGAGTGGTTGACTGAAAGTTCCTGACAGTGACGCCTAAACCAGAGTTGAAATGGTGCGGCCAAATCACCTTTGAAATGGCTGGACGTCCCCAGAGTAGAAAAGAGATGAAATAAAATTACGGGGAAAAAGGAGGAAGAAAAAAGGATCGAATACGGCATCATTTTGATACGCTTGTCCCGAAAAGTTCTCTGAGACTTTGTTTCTTTACTCATAAAATAAGTACAAGTGGACGTAAATTGTTCGGATTTGATCGGCTGTGAAGCGGAAGTTTGTAGATAAGGTATGGTTTCTCATGGCGCGTCACAAATGTGTTTTTAAGAATTCTGAAGTAATTTTTGGTGTTTTTGTTAAATTAGAATTACTGAGCGAAAAATTATCGAATGGACTAAAATAAAATTTTCTTATACTTATTCAGGTAAAGTCTCTTCTGTCATATGAATCAATAATATAAAACTCAATTTGTTGTACAATGTTCATTTATAATCGAATTTTATCTTTATTCACAAAAAAAATTTAATACCTAATAAAATTAAAAATATTTTTTTGCTTTTCTGTTTTCGAGAAGAAGGCATTTGGGAACGAGTCGTTCGTGAAAAACGTTTTCGGGAAAAGGATCATTCGGGAAAGTGATTTCGGGAAATCGGCGGGAAACGATTTCTTCCGATTTTCATACCCAAATGCAGCTTTCTGATTGGGATCATCATCATTTTCTCTTTTCGCAGGGCTTGACGAGGTCGCATAATTTGGCAGCTCCTAAAATCGCTGGGTAACTGCGAACTTTTACACTGGGTAGTCCTTTCCTTCGCGCGAGTCTGTGCAGGGAGACATTACTTCACCCACCCGTAGTGCTGCCTCTGGTTTGAAGTTTGTACTCCTAGCCCTGAGTGAGCGTGCAAGAAATACCCGCTGCTGGCATCTATATCCGAGTGTTTTCTTAGACATTTACTTTGAATTCACCCAGAAACATCGACAATGATCGATCTTGTATAGTATTTATGTAACATAATAGGCAAACTTGGAGAAGGGAGTTACTCCAGCTACTCGTGAACCTACACATAGCAACTCTTAATAAATTGCAACCCTATTGCTCACGTTGTTGCTCGTAATCGGATTCTTTGTTCGGCATCGGCGACATCCGACCGCGAACGCCGGCGTGGCGCGATTTCCTTCCGATCACAAAACCGATCGGAGGTTGCGATGCTTGCGATCGCCCCTCGCTTCATGGCGCGCACCGAAAGCGAATTTACTCAATTAAAGGAAAGCAATCGTCGTTTAGTGTACATACGCTGTTATTATCCGACTGTATATAGTAACCTAACCTGGTGTAGCACCCAGGGGCGAACCATATAGCCGCGGACGACCATATAATTCATCAAAATTAAACGCGAGCGGGCGTTCGGCAGACGTTGTTTATTGTAAGTTGTTACTGGTAACGCGGGACCGCGAGAAAACGACAATACGGGTCTTTTTCATGTCTTTGCATTTCGGTGTGAAAAGTGTTTGGCATGTTCGGTCCATCATGAGTTTCATCATTCGTGCCATCTTCTGCGGCTTCGTGATCATCACTTGCCACGGACAAGGTAAGCCCCGGCTACTCTCGTTTCTACCCGTGTAGGTACGTGCGAAATTTTCCTACCTGCATCGACTTCTGGCCTGCGGGTGAAATCAGGGTGTTTTTACCGGTCTCCGAAGTCCCCCGAGTCCCCCATTTCGATAGGATGTCGACTGAAAATTCAAAAATAAAGCAGTTATCCCAAAATAACAACAAAGATGATGCTTCTTTGTGAATCATCTGTACAAAACTGACGCGACCCAAAATCCGGAAATAAATTCCCCAGCGAATCCCTTAGTATTCTCCTGTTTTCACTCCTGAAAATCCAAGAGCGAAGCTAACCGTTAATATTATGAAATATCTGGAAGCTTCTGCTAGTCCGGGGGGAATGTGATGGTGTAGTAGGAATGAGCCTGAGTGTCACTGCCGCAGTGTATCAACTGGCAGCGAGGATTTGAAATTGAATAGTTGCTTACTGAAACCAGTGAAATCGGAAGGTTTCTTAAGGAGATACAATAATTTGAATAGACTTGCAAGCGAACCAACAAAAAATTGTCTCTAGAGCTGAGTTAACGAACGTAAAATCTCAAATCTCATCTCTGAAGTCCTTCAAGTGGCCCATTCATCAACTTGCTGAGTTCGTAAGTAGGTATAGAGAACGGAATTGCCAATGTTGCGGACCATTTACAGAAAATTGAACGTCCTTACAAAAATCCGGTATAGAATACAAAAATTCAGGAAAATTCAAAAACGAAGACTATGAGGTGTGCTCCAAACCCCTGTATTTTTCTAAATGCGCAACAATGTCCATTTTTTAAAATATTTTATAGTTCGATCTTCCAAAACCAGCCAAGTCTAGATATAATAGCTAGCGTGAAACGAAGTGGAGAACGATTGTGTTCGTTTTTCACAGTAGTTTGTTAGATAATAATATGTACAAGTTCGCTTTTCGATATTGTTTCTTCCTGTAGTACGATAACGAGTTTGGGGTCAGGCAAAACCAGCTAAGTCCATCATTTTCTCCCCCGAACGTGGTTCCAAGAGGTTGGAAACGGTATTTTTTCCAATTCTCGATGACTGTATCTTAACCGGGAGCGTTTGTTTCTGCCAACCCACCCAATCGCATGCCATCAACTACCGGTGGAAAATTGTTTCTCACGTTTTGTATATGATTTTCTCGAAACTGCGAAAATGGACTTCACCAATTTTGGAAAAACGGTCTTCAATGTCCATAAAAGGGAAAACGACGAAAAAATTGTAAGCGAGGTAGGTAACGGATGGAAGGCGTATTGGGAACACAAACGTATTTTCAAAAGCAAAATGAAGATCGAGTCGAAAAGAAAAATCCTGAAAAGTAACGTACTGGCAGTTCTTACATGGAGCACCAACTTGGGCCTGGACTAAAGATCAAATTAATAAACGAACGATGATTCAAAATTCAATGTTGAGGAGTATAATGGGGGTTCAGTCAAAGGATGAAATAAAAAAGGAAAATTTGTATAAAGTAACGGGAGCTGCGCCAATCGTGTACAAAACTACAAAAGTAAAAATGAATTACGCGGAACATCTGGCTAGAGGAAAAATGGGAAATTGGAATTATTATGCAACCTTTTATAGATACCAAGGGATAAAAAGAGAATGAGAGGTAGACCCCACTCGTTGGACAGATGAACTGACTAAAGGAATAGGCCTACGTTGAACGAGAATAGCACAAAATATATATAAGTGTAGAGGGGTAGTGAAAGCCTAGGCCCAAAAATGGACGAGCTGCCGACAATACATCGTTGGCTCAGAGCTGTAAATAAATAATACTTTTTTTGTTTGTAAGGGGGCAATGTTACTTTGTATTCATTTCTTATAGTGTAGTGCCATGCGTTCCAGGTAAGCGAGGCAAGCGCCGCCTATACCCTGGAAAATCCCGGGAAAATAAGTTTTCATATAATATATCAACTTGTAACAAATAAAATATATGAAATATTGGACAAAGAAAGAAGCGATCGTATTGCCGCTTATTACATTAATAAATTCACATTAAACAAATGGCGCCATCTGTGGATGGTTGAGGAGATAGTTGAAACAGAAGCGTTCACTGTTCGGCAATCAGCTCCTATGTATTCGTATTTATTCGTATCAGGGCAGCGATCCGAAAATCGCTTATTTTTCATATTACACGTAAACTTATACACGATTTACGCTCCACCTCCGTGTTGATGACCAACATAAAAACACACTAGCATGTTTAACGCGACAAAAACTGTGCGTTTCGTAAGCGATTTTAATATCGCTTATAGCTATAGTCGAACGTCGAAGTTGGCAGTGAAAATTGAAACTTGATCAATATTCGATGTATGTACGAATCAACGCGTTTGTGTTTAAATGCTCCAATTTTTTTTTTTTTTTTTTTTGCCCACAAAATGCGTATTTGGGATCTTATTGAAAAACCTTTTTTTGCGATTTACTTCTAATGAACAATTAAAATTTATTAATGGTGGTTAGCCGATACCAGAATTACCATTTTTGAAAACCAAGCAAAAGGAAGGTGATTCGATTTTTACTGGACATTTCCACGTATCGCATTATGAAAACATTTGGTAATTAACCGGTTGTGAAGACGGTGAAAAACTGTTTTGTTGGCCCATGTCTATTCAGGGACGTACCAATAGGGGGAAGGGGCAACTCCCCGACTGTAGGAATTTTTCACTCTGTAGGAACTGTGTGGAAGTGAACGCAGACCCTTTGGCCGATTACAGTAGTTCTTGAGTCAAGTTGTCTACAATAGTTCTTGGTGTACCATTCTCAGCAAAGATGTTCTAGAGGTACTCGGTTACACAGTGAGTTTTCATTATCATCACTACTGAAAAGAGTTGGGAAAATTTACAATTTCAATCAGACGGAGTTGGGAAAATCAAACAAGTCAAGAAAGGTTTTTTTTTTGGCTTTGATACTTGGTAATTTTGATTTGAGTCAGTTGGAACTTTCACAGTTTTTGCCCCTTTCTTTCTCTCTCTCTCTCTCTCTTTCTTTTTTTCTTTCTTTCTTTCACCCTCCAATGCTGTCAAAAAGAAGACTTCAAATTACATATATCGTAGCGCATTAATTCCAGCAACATGCTGCTGGGATGTGTGTTGCAGCAAACATTAGCCCCCCCCCCTCATGACCGAGACTTCTTACACCGTGGGTAACCTTCCCTTCAGTCCGGCGCCACTAAGTGGAATGAAGAAAGTCTATTGGTTGTAATTATAAGGGAAGTGTGAGTTGTCCTGGTCAAGTATAGGTTAGGGTGTCCCTTATTTTGAAAATTTTTGAATTTTGTAAACCAGATGCTACCTGAAAATTTTCCGTATTGTCTGTGTATAAGATAGAGTGTTGTACCATGAGACACTTTCCGCTAAAATTGAATTTTCATATGAAGATTCGAGTCGATTCAGCTGAAACACAGTCGGTAGATGGTACATGCCTTGGTCATAACTTTACAAAATTTGCGTTCGGTAACTTGAAGGTAAAGTCTAGAAATGCATTTTTAACTGAGTAACTTTTCTTTCAGAATGTACGAAGATTGTCTGAAAAGTTTTGCACAGTCGCATATATCTCGAGAATGAAAAATATTGTATCAACGTCCGATTAAATCGGTGAACAAGGCGCTCTATTTTCCACAAAATACTACCTTTATTTTTCAATACAGTCGTCATTGAAGCGTATACATTTTTTCCATTCCGTCAGTGAAGAATTGTTTGAGACAATCTCAAATCCATTCCTTTACTGCGTTGATGACAGCGTCGTCTGAAAAAAAAAAAAAAAAAATTGATACCCTTAAAATCTTTCTGCATATTCGGAAAGAAGTGGGAATCAGGCGGCGCTAAATCAGGGCTGTATGGTGGATGGGGTACAACGTCGAATTTCAGCCTTTGAAGAGCAGTTTGCATGGCACGCGCAACTTGCGGCTACGCGTTATTGTGCTGGACGGAAACTGGTGCGCAAGATTTTCGAACGCGACAAACACGTTGACGAAGATTTGTTATGGTTTCGATATATCGGTTATAGCATTCACCGTTGCTCCTTCTTTGAGGAATTCGGTCAGATAGGCACCATTTGCAGCATCCCAGAAGACAGTCAGAACTTTTTTGACACTCCTTTGGTTACGGAACTTCCTCAGTTTCGGTGAATTTGAATGACGAACGATACTCGAGGCTCAGGTTCTTCATTTGTGGATCATAATGACTAATCCAGGACCTGCAGAAAATTCAATGACAGCACTTTGTTTCATTTTGAGTAACATAGTGCATTTCGAAGATTTACAAATAAAATTCACTGATAAGCAAAATCACACGAAATCTCATAAAATTTGGATGGAGTGTAATAGAAGGATGTCGCTTTAACACGACATCACATGGACCGCTTTACCTCAGCTGGTTGTCGAAATATAATGCGAATGTGCAAAACTTTTCACGCAACCCTCGTAACATGGACCAGAGATGCCGAGCAAACAGAAATAAACGCCATTTGTTCACGTTTATCCGTTCACAATGATGTTATATGAACGATCGCCATTTGTTCACAAAGTGTCTTGAACGAACGCTTGAACAGATGGCCGGAATAAATGTGTTTATGTGTGTTAGCGCAATGTTAGTGTCGCAGTGTGAAACCCTCTCCTGCCGTGCCCTGCCTTTTATGTAAACTGAAAGTAAGTGAACGCAGTGAACGCGTGCGTTCATTTCCATTTGTTCAATGTTTAACAAACGGGAAAATGAACGAACGGGTGGCGTTCATTTTTAAGGCAAACGTGAATGAATTGTCGTTCCTTTCTTCAGCATTTCCGTTTGTGACACACAAAAATTTTATTTGGAATACCTATCAACTTTTGTTAAGCAATTATGAATCACAGATGTACATTATATTGTACAGATAGTTCATGAAAAACAGAGATCACCGATGTAGTTGCATGAAGAGCTAGGTAATTATTAGAATTCGTTAAACCAGAGTTTTAAGTTTTTGCCCCTCGCCATTGCTGTGGAGCTTCATAAATGTATTGTGGTTCCTTTACGAATATGTAGTGAATTAAAAAATGATATTTTTGTTGAATGATTCAGACTTTAGAGCTGTCCCAAGTTACATGGTTTTTTATCTACCTATCCTTACATGAATTGACTTTTTTGAACATTTATTGCTGAGAAGTTTGCTAATGAACCACAGCATACCAGAGTATAAGTGAAAATTACCATCCAGAATGAATTACATTGAAATCTAATGATAGGTAAATGCTCAAAATCGCTCGTTCTAATAATCACCAAATTTCCATTACTGTCGAAAACACAACTCATTTTCTTGTAATTTGTGACAAAGCTTGTAAATTTGTAGGTTTCATTTGAAATTTTTAGCTTACATTGTCATGAGTATACACTACATTTTACCGGATTTTTTCGCAAATTTCCCCTTCAAGGTATGATTTCTCGACGCGCAAAATCCCACCAGTTACCCGGCTAACTAAACGTGAACAAGGGGTACTAAAGAGGAACAAGCGTAATCTGCAGGTAACTGAGGGTAACAAATGGGTAACTTTTCCGCCGTGGGTAACCGCAGGGTAACTAATTGCGTAGTATCCCGCCAGTTACTCGGTCAACTAAAGGGGAACAAGGGTAATCTGAGGGGAACCCGAGGGTAACAAATGGGTAACTTTTCCGCAGGCAATTGGATAACTAGAGGGTAACTGATTGCGCATCAGGTTCTTGCATTTTCGAAATATTTCTGAATTCTATATTCATTTTTTCTGTTCAGTGCCGCGGAGCTGGACTTTCTATGTGAATCTAGGAAGGCACATTAAAATTCCGAAGTCTTACAGAACTAGAAAATAACTATTGAGCATACTTGAATCGTTGCAGTGACAACCCCGGTGAATGTAAATGAATAAAATTTTGCATGCATAATTTTTTGACCCCAGAATACACCCGAGTTTTATCAAAACTGGTAATTTTTCTTGTAGGTATTTTTTCATTCAAATGGCCAATTTGGACCAAAAAACTGAACTTTGACCACCGCGGTGTATGAGTAAATATTATTTGATGGAGCTCAAACTTTTTCTAGATTATGTTTTGAAATATTCTGAACAACTTTCAGGGGCGGGGGCAATTTTTCAAGAGAATTTTCAAAATACGGACCACCCTACAACATATTCGCTGATAACTAATTAGTAAGTAGTGACACCATAATAACATAATGCTACCTGATGTCGTACATCTATAAATTGTTTCTTTCTCATGAAAAATATCTGTAGCGCTGTGAAATTTTGATGTACTTATGTACGTTAAAAAAAGAAACGTAGTTTCAATATGACATCATTTCTTGGGCTGGAAAAATGAAATATAAATTAATTGCCATGTTATAGCGCTGTAAAGTTAGAAAATGACGCTTAAAACTCATTATAAGGTACCTTTGGGGTGTTTCAGAAGGACGTGGTTTTAGGCTCCCATCTTTATCTCAAAATCGAATAACCGCATATTCAAGGTACCTATGAACTTTTTTTTGTTTTTTTCCTCCCGCGAGGAGCCAAGGCCCCACCCGGCGCCCAGTCCAGAACATCATCGAGTGGGCTGCGCGTATTATACAAGTACATAAAATATAAGTCGAAGTGTCTGTCCTCTTCTCGGTCTTACATATACCTTCGAGTAAGTTCAGCGCGGGGCAGGGAGGGGAGCTCACACTTTTAGATTACATAATACATATATTGCACGCGAAATATACCTTAAATTCCAATTACAATCTTCAAGATAGAAGATTACTGTGTCCTCCTTCCTCGTCTGCAACTTTGGCAACACACCCACGATGGGAGGTTCGCTCCAAGTGGAGGGGGCCGCCTCTATGGTTAGACGGTTACCACAAGACCTGCCTCTAGTTCTTTGTCGCTTTCTCGAGTTGGTAGAAACAAGTGAGTCCAGTATCAGGTTACCGGTTCCATCACCAGTGACCTCCCCGTGACAGGCCAGACAGTAATTTTTTTATGCTAGAGGAGAAGTTAGTTCTTATGTCAATAATGATGATGATTCGCGAGCGGGGCGAGCAAAAACATTTTTTGGATTTTTAAGGATTTTTTCCTAAAAACCGTCTACAGAATTGACTTCTAGGAACATATTTTTGGAAGAGCATTGCCTTAATATTTTTATTGATGCGGCAGAATGTATTGTTCCCTTCCCCCGATTCGACATCTGGGTTTGTCTTACATATGTACTTTTTTTGTAAGCTACCTCGTTTAGGGTTCTGGTTGGCCGAGTGGATAGCGCGTTGGTCTCGGAATCCGGAGGTTCCGGGTTCGAGCCAACGTAACAGTTCGTCAGATTTCGACCTAGGCCAGGTTTTCGGCCAGAAGGGAAGAGGGCTAAGACAGCCCTAACAGCCTCCCCGACGTTTCTTAGATAGTCCTCAAAAGGGCAGATTCCAGGGCTCGGGTTGAGAGCATATTAGAAAAGAAGCTATCTCGTTTCTGTTTTCAAACATTTTTCGATGAACAGTAGCATAGTCCGAAATTTGGTTATTTTTGAAATATTTTGCGCCCAGTAGCAAAATTTGTTCCTTTTGCTCTTTTTGAAACCGATACAAGTTCCTCACTGGGGGAAGGGAGGTCAAATCTGCAATTTTTTACTTTGAAGATTCCAAAAGAAACTAGTTTGGTCGAAAAAATTTGTTTAACCATTGAAAATTGTTTTCATTACCTAATATAAGGAGAATTTTAAAGAAAAGTTCAAAAATCAATGGCGGCTTCTGTTGAATTCGGGGTTTAAAAGTGCACTCGTTTTGAACCGTGTGCATCACAGATCACGGAAAAGAAACAGAAGCATGAAAACAATTTTTGTTCGGATTCCAGAAATGCTAAATCCATTTGCAAAATGTTTTGTGGTTGAAACCCTCATTTGAAAGACTTCACTGAGAGCCACCGTACCTGCATAGAGAAGTGCAATACAACCCATAGCTAGGCACTTGCATCTGCAACGAGTATAGCGTTTAAAATAACTGTAGCTTTTTAGAGATCGAGATGAAGTGTTTTATGAAAAGTGAACTAATATCTTTTCTCCAAAACGAAGCTCATCAAAAATTAGTCCCCACACCATAAAAAATGCTCGTGTCGATGGTCTTGTGTTATAGTGCGGGTCGATTTTGAGAGTACACGTTTTATCACAGTAAAAATACTTTGCTGTACAATTTTGCACCAACAATAACTTGGTGCAATTTAAAATTTGATACGTCGACATTTGGTTTTGAACTATAGACTTGAAGTATTTGAATCCCTGTTAACACAGTCACCCATCTTTTCTTTCGTTCTTTCTCTCTTTCTTTCTTTTTTATTTTTTCTTTCTTTAAGAGGATGCACTTTCTCGACCTGTTGAACTGTTGAACCACTCCTACTCGGCTAATGAGAATGTAATCGGAATAAATGAATGCGAATTAGCTTCTCTGCAAACGCGATTATAAGTACGATGACCGATTAATCATTTAATTTAATTTTCTTAATTGATTCGATACTGGAAACATTCGCCTAGGAAGCGGGATGTCGCTAAATATCGTGGACAATAATTACAACTGCATTTCCATTCATATTTAGAAAGGACGGACTGGGGCAAAAAGGTCTCTCGGGAAATCCAAGTTTAATTTCCAAAATAGTTATAATATAAAAGTATCTCGGGACATTGGCGTAACGCACACAAAGATGGCGCGTAACTCGATTCAAGGCAACATGCCAGTAATTGGTCAGCTCCTCTAAATCGCCGTATTTGCCATTAGAATGGGGGGGGGGGATTGGCCATTTGGCATCATTAAATTAAAGGACTGATCAACAAATTGCAATGATTACGAAGCACCCAACATGGCTGGTATCACAGTAATCATCTGAACATGAAAGATCAAGTAAAACGAACCATGAATCTGAAAACTGGAACGTGTAAGATGAGAATGAGTTTTTATTGTTGTTTGAAATTCGACAAGATTTGCCAATGATTCTTGGTCGACCGAAAATTGGCATGAAGATTTAATTTAACTTGAAATTTTCGTTGCTTGTTGATTTTGAAACGGTTGCCAATTCTTAGGGTCCATTTCGGAGAGTGAGTGAATTTGGTAATATTCCATTTGTAGGGTGTGCCAATTCACTTTTTCTTCTTCTGTAGTCCCGAGCGCTTTCGGCTGTTATGCCATCACTGTGCCAATTCACTTGTTCTTCTTCTGTAGTCCAGAACGCTTTCGGCTGTTATGCCATCATGATGGCATAAGAGCCGAAAGCGCTCTGGATTACAGAAGAAGAAAAAGTGAATTAGCACATCCTACAAATGGAATATTGCCAATTCTTGGTCATGTCAAATTTGGGTCAACTTTGAAATCGTGTTTTTGCTCAATTTCTCGATCAGAAATAAATTTAGGACACAAGATATAAGATATACCACTGACGCAGATAAAAACCAAGAAAAGTTTAATTTTCGCGAAGTTATGGCACTTTTAACAAAAATTTTGGAAAATTTTCAATTTCTCCGCGTCAGTCCAAAATGGCAACTATTTTCAAACATTTTTCTCAAAAATGTTTCTTTGAACCTTATAAAATAATAAAAACATAATTAAAACCAACGAAATTAATAAATACTTAGCATAATTTATTTTTTCCGCATATTCCATTTTTTTGGCACATCAAAAAACGTGAAAAATACGCAAGTAAATTTTTTAAACAAAATCACTGATAACGTCTTAACAAATCACTCTGTTTCACAGCGCAAAAGGTGTCGTTTGGAAGGTAGACATCCAGAGAACAACCTATCATAGATAGCAGCACTTGCCAACTAAAATAGTTCTATCTGTGATACTTCGAAAATTGACCAGAATTCGGCATGGTGACCAAGAATTGGCATTTTGTCTTAAATATCAGATCTAAATTTGCTTTGAAAAGGTGAGTCATTTCCAGTCCGGTTTCGAAAGCTGACGAAAATTATTTTGCTCGAAAAATTACATGACGTATGCCTGGAGAAGATTTCAAAATTAAAATAATTGAGTTGATCTCCTATTCTAACTCAATTTTTGCCCCTGAGTTTGAATTTGTCGTCCGAGTTTGGTGACTACAATTCAATCGGATCTAGGCCCAAAAATTTTTAATAACTGGCACAATTTTTTCCCCCGAAAAAAATATATAATCTAGTATGGAGACATTTTCAAGATTCAAAAAGATTGAGTTGATCACTTATTCCAACTTAATGTTGGCCTCTGATATTGAATTCGGCGGGAATGCTTCTTTATTTTTATAAAAATACCTATTTTGAAGATAGCAAACTTCTATTTAAAGTAGGGCTGGATTTTAAAACCTGTTTTCTGTATTCCCCTGCACCATAGTCCATTTCGCCCTGAAGCTGTACCCGAACATGTTGGTGCATATTCGGGTCAGAACGAGGAGCGATTTGACGGCTCGATCGGTTGCCTGCCGGATGTGCTCGACCCAGGTTGAGTGGTTCGTCCAGAATCTCTCCCAGGTACCGCATTGTCGTCGTCGAGCGGATCACCGTCCCTTCTCCAACAGGTAGTTGAATCTGGTCCGGTACTTTGGTTCTTCGGCAATACAGCAACGGCGCTTCTGTCTTGCTGGCGTTCAGCTCTAGACCTTTGGCGGCGAGTCGAGCCATAACAGTGTTGGTTGCCAGCGCGACAATGCGCCGCAGCTCCTCGAAGGTCTCGGCGCCACAGACAAGTAGTGTGTCATCGGCGTATGCCTGCACCAAAGTCCCACGGCTGATCGGTGCAAGCGTGGAGTTGTAGGTGATGTTCCAGAGGACGGGTCTCAGCACGGATCCTTGAGGACAGCCTCTCTGGAGCATCCCCGACACGTCCCCATTCATTACTTGTCGATTGCTGAAGTAGCTACTGAGCGTGGCTACCACAAAGTGCGAGAAGCGCATGTCCTGCAGCGTGAGCATAGTGGTGGTCCAACAGGCGTTGTCGAACGCACCTCGTATGTCCAGCGACAGGACAGCGGTCATCGCATGTCCTGGATTGGTGTTCTTGGATGGTTGCGACGGCCGCCACTACCGCATCGTCTGTTGATCGGTGAGCCCTGAAGCCGTATTGCCGCGGATCCAGGAGGTTTTCGTCCTCCAGGTGGCGGTCAATATGCGTTTTCAGCACTCGCTCTAACGTCTTCCCCATGACAGACAGCAGTGTGATAGGACGATAGCTGTCCGCCAGCTCCGGATCCTTGCGTGGCTTGGGTACAAACACCACGCGTCCTCGTTTCCAGAGTGTGGGGAAGTGTCCGATAGTCAAGCGTTAAAGAACTGACCTGTGCTAACATGGAAAATCAATAAAAGACACCAGCCAATTTCCATTTTACACAGGTTTTCTGTACTTTTTAGTTTCCAGTTCCACGTTAGACGGGGTTTCCAGATTATAGGTTTTCTCAACGGACGACATGTTTTTTTCCACGGTGAGAGGTTTTTCAGATTTGAGGAGTCCACTATAGACAGGTTTCACTGGTCATTCCAAAAGTAAGGTGGATTACCCCTTTCTCCCCCCTTAAAGTGCTGCGATTGTAATGAAATTAAAACCAGAGCTAGATGTTGATTGAGTTTATTTACTTTTCTACATAATCGTCACATTGATCAAGGCACTTATTGTAACGCGGTACAAGTCGTTCGATGCCGGAGCGAAAATAATTTTAAGAACATCCGCGAAAAAAATTTTTGACAGCAAATTTCAACTCCTCGTCCGTCAGAAACCACTGCCCAGCGAGGGCTTTCTTCAATTGGGGGAATAACCAGAAGTCCGAAGGTGCCAAATCGGGTGCATATTATGGCGGGAGTCCAAAAACGTACCACTGTAGTTTGGCCAGAAAAATACACGTAACCGCGGAAGTGTGCGGTCGCGCATTATCGTGCACGAAAAACACCTTTTCCCTGACCAACCGTGGTCGTTTTCTCCTCAGGGCTTCTCAGAGGTCCTGAAGGACTGAAATGTACATATCGGAATTAATCCTGTAGTTCTTGGGTAACTATTGGATGAGCAAAACGCCTTTGGCGTCCCAAAAAACTGTGGCCATCACTTTACCGACAGACGTTCCAACTTTCGCTTTTTTTGGACCGCTCTGACCGGGTTCGCACCACGCCGTACTCTCTTGTTTAGTCTCGGGGGTTACATGGTGGACCCATGTCTCATCCCCAGTCACTATTCGATTGAGCAATGGCGGTCCCTCGTCCTTATTACTGCGTCAAAAAGTCAAGAGCAGCCGCCATGTACGTCTTGAACGGTAGCTCCATGTTCTCAGCACTGGTACCGGGCTCATCGACGACCACCGGCGTTGATTTTTTTACAGTAGTACCATAGCTGTGGAATAATATTCCCTCCAAGTTTTATTCCGATCGCAGCACTTTAAGGGAGAAGGAAGGGGTAGTGTACCTTACTTTCGGAATGACCTTTAGAACCTTGAATTCTATCATTCTTGTTGTATGAAATAGTGCTATATACATATACACTCTCCTCTTATTATTATTATTTTTATTTTAAAAAAAAGTGGAATGTTTTCATCTCTGGGATGTATTCCTAGTAGAATGTTGAGGCATTGTTATACTATTTTTAGTCATACCCATTTTCTAACAGATTCGTCGTGGCATCGCTTCAAAACCTTTAAGCCCGTCTCCTGTAACTAACCTAACGATATTAGAGATATTGTCATTCTGACTGACAGTGTAAGGGCCTATCGTAAGATTCCCGATTCCCCCCCCCCCCAATCTGCCTCTGGTGTTTAGAGGTGCATACAAATACAAATAAATAATTTGTCCAAAGCCGTGAATAACTTTGTTTTTACCTAAGCAAATCGTAGTGAAGGGATAGAGCTCTCGTATCGCGCTCTTCTGAAAAAAAAAATTAATTTTGAGACGACTGCGAATTACAGGGATGTTTGAAATCGATATTCTCTGCCGCCGTCCAACTGGTGTAAGTCCAAAAATTAGAAACCGAATTAGCTGTGGGCACCGCGACACGTTAAGTACATATTTTCGTACATATATCCTACACATGACGGTAGAATCCTAATAAACAAGAATTATCCAATAAAACTGTCTTTTGTTGTACGATTAAGAACGCCTGGTTGGCTTATTATTGTTAATTCAATAAATTCGAGAGAATATACGAGTGTCAAAATGGAACTTTTATTGTCGTTATCTCTTTACATTTCTACACGACACTTCGTGGTTTCTACGAGTATATCCTTTACAGCGCTTTAGCAGCTTTCATTTCCCTCGACTTTCGCCACGATTGAGGCTGAAAAAAATTTGGATCATTTGGTACGCGGAGAAAATTTTATGAACTTGATAGTTGAAAACTGAAGAGTGGAAGACGGCAGAGGCTTCTCGATAATTTGCGAGCCGTGTTATGCCCTCGTATCGTCTGTAATGCTATCTACCGTATGAATTCCGCACTCAGGGAGTTTCTTAGTTTCTTCGTAGCATTCCCAGAAAGTGATCGTTGTACTAAAAGCTAACAAAATCGTCGTTATATTTCGAGTCTGCTAAATACGGGCTACCCAATTTTTCATATTTCCGAATTCAATTACCGTTTAATTCGCCGAACTGGGACTTATTTTTCAATCAATCTGCGACAGAATAACTTTTTTGCACCGAGTTTGCATGTCGCACGAACTCGGCTATTTCAACGTATTTGGAGCTTTTCTCCCCCCCCCCATTCGTGTCACTCTAGCTTTTTGTGCCTTAAATTGGATTCGAGCCGTGTGAAAACGAAAAAAGTCTATGGGGACCCGTGAGAGAAAATTTGTTGAACATGTGATGGCTGAAGAGAAAGATAGGTACCTGTTTAAAGGTTTTTTTTTCTTTCTTCAGATTATACTTTGTACAGAGTAAGCACTTTCGTGTAGTTGAAAGTATATTAATGGAGAAATACAAAGGTGACGTTATTTGGTCTACGACTTTTTCTAGTTTAGGTGGTTGTCCAAGGACGAATACGTAGTCTCATCTGTTGACGCTGTAAAGATATAAAAATATACGATCGCCTTGTGTTGTATTTTTCAACATTCTTCATGACACCGTCATCAACTTTACTAACTGAGAACCTATTTTCCAGCTGAAATTTATTTTTATGCTTGACTTTTGCAGGTCCTGAAGAATACGACCAAGAATTCTTCAGTTCTCCGACTACGTTCAATGTACTAGAGAATACCACAATTCACATCCCTTGCTTTCTGAAATGGATGGGTATGTATATGAGTCGAAACATACTGTACTTCAGATTTTCACGAGTTCATAAATTAGCTATGAGCAGTGATATCTGGTCGAGAGCACTCGATTAGTCGAAGATATTATACCAGAATTAATATATGACCAATAATGCTGTAGGGTTAATTCAGACTCAGTGAGGCCATTCCGTATCGAATCGCTCCAGTTTTGAATTTCAGGTCACAGGTTTTTTTTTTTTTTTTTTCAGTTTTGTGGATTAGTTACCCTCTTTTTTTCAATCTAAACTCACCTTCGATTCACCCTTATTTAAATTTGTGATGTGGATGACATCAGTTGGAATATGTTGTCGCAACTTTAAAGCTCATATCTCCAACATACAGTACTCGATGAAACGAAAACAGTCAAGTACGAAAAGTGGCCTACCGCAAAACTATGGATCCTTCGATCGAAATTTTAGCACCGCATTCTTAAAGTGAACTCGATCACCAACAAGTTGAGAACAATAAAGTTGAGATCCATGCCTTTTCGAAGACGTTACTGAAGCGGTGATTGGATGCATGTCAGGACTCAGGAGATTGACGGAGGGCAGTTCCCACATGTTTTTAAAAACTTTGTCGAGTACTACCAGCAACCAGACTACATGGTTAGATAATTTTTATTTTGCAAAAAGTATCTGAAAAATTTAAAAATTTGGTCTTTTAATTTTACTCAACGCAAGATAACTTTTTAAAAATTGAGAATTCGGCGAAGATGGTCGTATCATTTTGTCATCTCCTAGATACGTACAAGTTCCCATAGTCACGATAACTCTCAAACCATTAATTATTTATCCGGGGGAGGGGGTGGCTGAAGAACGGTCTTTTTGACCATTTAACGAAAAATGAAATTTTCCTTAACATTTTCTAGCCCCTTCAATTCTGGGAATGGGCATACATCGTACTAAGATTTTGTAGTCAGATTATTTATTCCGTCAATTATCATGTCTCGTATAACGTCTTGAAAATGGTGTTTTTGTAATCTCTAAAACGGTGTAGCCCCTTCAACTTGCTCGTAGGCAGCTTTTCGTACTTGATATTTTCGTACTTTTTTCGTTTCATCGAGTACTATGCGTACCTAGCAGATTCTTGAAAACGAAGTCCGGACACCCTATATAGCGGTGCGCGCCTGATCGTCGAGACTTCTTGAAAGAAAATTTCTTTTGGTTTTGTATTGCCAGGGGCGTGGCGTGCTCAACATGATTGGGAGGCCCAATCCACTGAAGAAAATTTAGCTTGAATTATTACCGAGGTAGATAAAAAAGGATGTTCCTTTATTATAACTCAATGTAAACATATTGGCGAGCACGTACCCCCTTGTGCCCCCCCCCCGACGCTACGTCATTGCGTATTTCCATCAACTATTTTTGCTAAAAAATCAAAGGACCCGTATTCCTCCTTTTCGCTGTAAAATCATTGCTTTTTTTTCAACAAATGCTTTTAATTTTAGTGATAATTTAATAATTTTTTCTGTCTTACGTTTTTCAAACTTCAGTAACGTCCTCGAAAAGGCATCGATCTGAACTTTTTTGTTTTCACCTTGTTGGTAATCGAGTACACTTTAAGAATACGGTTCTAAAATTTCAATCGAAGGAACGGCAAACTACCCCGACTAATCTATTCAGCGGAGTCGCGCGTCAGAATCTACGACCGCCAACATCCGGCATCAGATATGACTCCTAAAAAAAAGAAAAATATTGAAAATTTTGAAAAAAATCATCCATTGGCATTTTCTTTTTGAAAATCTTGGTGAACGAATATCAGAACAAAATTTTTCCGAAACGCCATTCGGCAAACATTTCTTGTTCTGAAGTTCCAATTTTTTTTTTTCAATTTTCAACGCAGTTTTAATACATTGAAGTAAATTTTGATAATTTTTAGCTAAAGATAAGAAATGTAATATAAATTCTGCAGAAAATAATATTTTAAAAGGAAGTAAATACATTTTATTAATACATTCAAGCAAATTAAGATAATATTTTTAGATGAAAATAATAAAAACAAAAGAAAATGAATTCTTTTCAATCAGTAGGAATGTACCCGTATTTCCTAATTTTTGGAATATTTAATGAATACCTCTTCTAATTACCATGTTTCTATGGAATTCTGCTTGATATATATGTAACTAAAAATCTAAATGTTTGCTTATGAAATGCACGCTAGAGGGTGGGTCTTATTTACCGCTATAGAATTTCTTCTTTCGAATTTTACTCGGACCCTCCCGTCTCTGAACCATTTTGTATTTCTGAATGGCCTAGTCACAATGATATTTCGAACGAAAACCATTTTCCTTATTTTTTTACTGGTCAATAACTTGTCAATAGTGATTATACTGAGTCAAAGTTCTATCAACTATTTTCTTTTTGAACCAACAGGGCTAAATTTCTTTCAAAACATAATTTTTAAATTTAGCATTGTTTCAGAACGTGTTAACAAAATTTGGTAATTTCTCAGAATTTTTGAGATTTATCAGATTAAATTTCCAGAATTTTTAATTTCTTCTAGTTCTGTACCACACCCGCCCTTAATTTCAGTTTTCAGCACAAGATGATGGAAGGTGATGGCACTTCGTTTTTTGTGTTTTGAATTTATTATTGTATTTTAGTATTTATTTAAAAAAAAAGAGAATTTGGTGCTCTCTGTAGGACTAGATTATAAATAACCAGTTGATAAGATTTTTTTGTGTTTATGAACGAGTCTAGAAATAACAAATAATAATTTCCTTAAAGAGATCGAAGAAATAATTATCTTTTTTCGTATTTTCTTCTTTATTCTGATGAGACGGAGTGAGTTGGATCTTTTGTTTAATTTATTTAATTATTCCACATACACGATTATATTACAGTTAAAATTTTTTTTATAGTCTTAACGAAAGAGAAAAAATTTAAAGGAGGCGAGAAATCTCTTTATTTGTTGTATAAATATCTTAATTTTATTCACTCATGCTGAATAATCAGACAAACTTCGAAATTTTACTTAGATTTTTTAAATCTTTCTTTGTATTCTAACTTTTTATCTGTCTCACTTTCGTTTTAATTAAAAATTTACGTTAAAGCTTCCGAATGGTAAAATTTTTTAGGTGTTCGGAGACTTACTTTTTTTCGCTGATTCTATATAATTTATATTTGGAAGCGGAAAGATGCTAGAACTGAATTAATAGTTTCAAAAATTTAGCGATCCGCGATGTAATGCCTACCTCCTACTCGTTTTCTACTGAAGTAATTTAGTTTTAAAAAAAAATCACAATTCCAGCGAATGTAGGCCTATAGCGTGAATTATAAATGAAGTTTTTTTTATTACCAAAAAGTTTTAGATATCTCATCTCTACTACACTGCAGAAAGTATTCCTAACAGAAAAAAATGTCGCTTTAGTTTTACACCTTTGCGTGCAATCTACCTGCTAATCGTTCGCAAAATTTGGGCCATGTAGAAAATGAAAAGTAACTTGAGAAGTTATTAAAAACTAAACTTGTACAAACTGAATAGCAGTAGCAAGCCTGGTTCTGGAATTTCTTCATATACGGTGGAGGGGGGGGGGGGTGATGTACGGATTGTTAGTAGTGAATTGTAGGAAAATAAGGTACGGGACAGTGTCCCTTTAAAGTGTGAACTTAAGCGCAGTGGGTATTTAGGAACCGGGGTGTAGTTTGAAGGGTTGAAGAGAAACTTATAGGCAGGAAGATTAGGTTTGTGTGCTATCGTAACGAGAAGTTTGGCAGTGAGTTGCATTCGGCGGTAAGAGAGAGGAGGAATTCCAGCATCGGCACACATAGTGCGAAAGACGCCAATGGCGATACGTAAACCCGCATTTTGAACAACGTCAAGAAGCTTTAAGTATGAGGGAGGGGCAAGTCGATATATGGGTGATCCGTAGTCCATGACAGATCGGATCAAAGTCTGGTATAACTGAATGAGTAGTCCTCTGCTACATCCTTTGCAAGAATGTGAAAGGCCCTTCAGAACATTGAGTGAGCGCATACATTCGGCTTTTATTTATTTTATATGCGGTAACCAGAAGAGGCGAGCGTCAAGATAGTGGCTGAGAAATTTGACTGAATTGGAGCGAGGAATAGATTGTGAGTTGAGTAGAAGAGGTGGGAAAGTTAGATTGTTTGTTCGATGCTGGAACATCATGAATTCTGTTTTGCTTGGTGATATACGGAATCCGTGTCTGGAATAAAACAATACGCCGCTAATCGTATCGTCGAGTCGAATAAATAAAAATATGGTTCTACGAATTACTCCTCGATAAAAGTTTATTGATTGATTGACTGAATTGGGAAACTCAACCTATTTTTGGCCCAAAATACCTTGAGTTACGTAACAAGTCGCCGGATTAAAATACTTGGTATATCGTCTGCTAGCCTCCACCTCCCAAGTAAGATTATCTACGCAGTCGATAGTTCGGTCGCCTTGAAAACTCGTTGAAAACTTCGCCGTCTGTACCCGAAACATCCATCGTGTGCCTGCTCCAGTGATCTATATTATTCTCTGTTTCCGTACCCGGTCCGTCTCCTCTTCACGCCGTGACTGTGCATTGGCGCGTACACTGTAATCCCCACGAGACCATCGGGTGTAATTACGAGGCTTGCCGCATCAAAAAGACGTTTGTTTCGTGTCGACGCGCGAATTTACAACGCCGCGGAACCCATTTATATTTCAGAGAACACGTCAACCGTGTGGTATCGAAACGGACAAAAAATCGCCGACACGGAAAGCTCGTTTTCCGAAGCGCCGACCAACGTGGAAACGGAACGAAACTACTCGCTGAGAGTTTCCAGCATCAAGAGAATCGATTCCGGAGAGTACTCCTGCGAGGTGACCTCCTCTCCAGACCGGAAGCCGATGCGACAAACCCACTTGGTCAACGTGTTATGTGCGTATGGTCACTCGTAGCTTCTGCGTTATAACTCGGTACGAAAGTGACTTTTATTTTCTGGACCTTCGCAGACCCTCCTACCGTATATTCCAACCCTGATACTGGAGGAATGGAAGTGGACCTTATGCAAGGGTTTATGCTGATCTGCGATGTTGTCGGCAATCCTCAGCCCAAAATAAGATGGTATTTTCAGGTGAGTATTTGATAACTAATTAGAGTTTCCATCGATCAAGGCCGTAGTGAAGCAAATTTACTAGGAGGAGAAGCAAAAATCAGAAAATGTTTTCAACTATTGGGTGAATTTGCCAACTGAGCTCCTCTCATTTCCGATGTGCCAAACCTAACTGATAAGTAGGAGGCGGCCGCCCACACGCCGCCATGACTATACGATACTGTCATAAATTAGTTGTCCAGTCGAATTTCTGTTACTTATTTTCGTATTCACGTTTTTCAGAACAGGTTGATACCAGTTCGAAATGAACATCAAGTTGTGTTCAACGTGACGAGGGCAACGAAGAACCACGCCGGGGAGTATCAGTGTGTGGCTGATAATTCGGTCGGCAAAGCCAGCGTCTGCCTCGTTTAATATTCGAATTTTATGTAAGTATACGGGGATCTGCCAATTGCACTCGTGATTTTCTGCTTGTAGACCCGGTGCCCGAGGCTCGCTCATAGATGTTCAGGCCTGAAGTCAGTTCTAAGTTACTCATTCGTTACCCTCGGTTACCCTCAGATTACCCCTGTTCTCCTTTAGTTACCCGGGTAACTGGTGGGATCTTGGGCATCGGGTTCACTAGAGAGAGTAGTGAAGAGTAGTAAAGAGTGAAGAGAGAAATGAATCTGTTACGAAGCTAGCCAACTTTAGCCTCGTAGTAAAATTTTACCATAAAATTTCCTTGCATCTAAGTTTTTTTGAACCAAGAAGGAGGTGTCCAAGTTTGAAAATGAGAATTTTTTCACTCCACCCTGCCTCGGGAATTCTGGGCGTAGGTGTTAATCCATTTAGACACGATAAATGTATTCAATATGAAGCATTTTGTAAGTATAAATGAGGATCCAATAATATGGTGAACTAGCTTAGGCAGAGACAGGCACCTACCGTATGGGTGCATGAAAATATAAATCCTCCACCTTGCTTCAGTTTGTTAACCGAATCAAATTAACCCGTATGGTTTTACAGTTAAAAAAGATGGTACGGATTGTATCGTTTTAGATCACCCCGAGGTGGCGGCAGAGAGAACATGGGTACACAGTGCCATCGGAGAAAGAACAGAGCTCGCGTGCTCCATTTCAGCAAATCCGATTGCAAAGGTAAGTTGACATAGCCTAAACTAGTCCATTTTCAAGTGATGAAAATGGTAAGCCAATAGATGAGATTAAAGCTACTTCATGATAGGTAACTGTATCTTTGCTTTTCTTACACCATGAAAAAATGCTACTTCATAATAGGTACCTAACTATATCTCTCTACTTGTCTTACTGGGTGAAAAAAACTCTGTTCTGTTAGTATTCTCTTTAATGTATGGTATGAAATTATATTCTTGCAGGTTGATTGGTTTCACGAAGGAATTCCTATTAATATAAGCTCGAAAATATCAACCCGTGTATTTGGCGAGAAGCACATCCTAACAATAAAAAACATGAGGTATTCGGATTTCGGCAACTACACTTGTCAGGGTACCAATTTCCTGGGACGCAGCTACCAGGATATTTATGTTTCAGGTAATCTCGCCTAGCCAATCTAAATTGGTCTAACTAACGTTTCATGTTCCCAGTATCTCAAGTCTCAACTTCATAACATGCTTGCAGGATTAGCGAATGAGGCAATTTTCAAACGCGACCCTCGAATTAGAACCGAAACCTCGTATACTTTGATATGGGAAGTGGACAGTTACTCACCGATCATCCAGTACAATCTTCGTTTCAGGAAGCAACAAGTAATTGATTATCTATTTGAGTTCCGAAGTTCTGTGATATAACCCGAATTGCTTTATATTTTGTGGTATGACAAGCAGAGAGGAGACGTCGATGGACACTGGATCCAGTTGATAATACCGGCGGCTAACGCTTTCATGAGTCCGATACACTCCGAAATGTACACATTGACTGGATTGGAGCCGTCTACCGTGTACGAGGCCTCAGTGTCTTCCAAAAACGAGTTCGGATGGAGCAACCAAGTCGAAGATATTTGAATTTGCAACTGTTGGCGCAGGTACGAGGATGCTCGAAGCTAGGATACTGTAACCAAATAAGTATGGAATAAAGGTATAATAAGTCGTATTATTCATCTGTTCGCAGAGACAGGAGAAGTTCCGCAGACTATAGACGTTACCGAAATAAATTTGATTAATGTATCTTCAACGACAATTGAAAACAAAGGTGAATGCAATGTTAAGAATATAGTGAAGGAAAGGGTTTAGTGGGACTATATCTCTTGTTGTAAAACATTGAGGCTGTATGATTGGAATCTAAAACTTCAATACCTATAAGTACATAATTAATGTATCTCATAACAAACTTTCGAATCTCACTTAACACACAACACTTGATATCGCTGCTATCATCATCTCATTCTTGCATGTATATCTAACAGAAAGAACAAAGATAGCTACCCCTCAGTATAACAGAAAAATCAAAGACTCATCAACTGGGATATCTATGGTTCTCATTCATACTCGTATGTATGTAATAGAAGGAACAAAAAGACTTCTTAATTTAGAAGTTTTGTATACGCATGCATTAACGCATCACACTTCACTTTGAACCATACTAAAATTGACAGGGAATTCTTCGTGTAGGTACGTCTGTGCTGACTATTGAATCTATATGGGTAGGTACGGGTACTTGGAAAACATATACTCTCTGGATCTTTTATATAGTTGACAAAAGTACTTTTCTGTTGTATACTTCATGATGTAAGAGAGTAAGTCTTCACTCTTCAAGAATAAAGAAGAACATCTAAACAGAAGTTCAAGAAGTTGGTTCTTCAGAAAGCATTTAAGGTGTTTTTGTGTTTGTATAATTAATCTGAAGAAGTTATTTATTACTTTTTCTGATTTTTGTTTGTACTAGGAACGATCAACTTAAAAATTGAAGAACTTAATCGTATTAAACTGACTTACCGACTGATATTATATACATTACGTGTATAATTATTACCTATCTGATTTTATGCGTCATTTTGGCATTGTTATGTAATTATAGTTCCATATTAATAATTTCATTTTACTTACAGATACCACATCAGACATTAACTCACAAGAAAACGCTCTGTGGTTGACTGATAGTGCGTCCAGATGTAATCTGAGAGTTCCTGTAATCGTGGTCATTTTGATCTCTGTGTTATTTTAATTGGCATCAGAGGTGCTCTTTGTTAATGCCTCATGTGTTTTATTTTTTGTACATTTGTATGCATAGTCTACTTAATAATCCGTAGATTGGGGCAATATCGGCCGGGTTTTGCCGTGTTTCCCCACGTATCTTCATTACTGAGTGAAAGAAATTGAATATTGAAAAAAAGAAAGAAAAAAAAAGTTTGAACCTCTTACTAATAATTCATGTAGGTTCTTGAAAAACCGTAAAATAATGTTTTGTGCTCACAGAAATCAACGCCGTCGACAATGGTCAATTGCTCGAGGGGCAATATCAGCTTTTGGTGAAATTTTCAAATTAAAAATTGGGAAAAAGAGAAACTATGTAATGAGTAATGTATGTAAGGTTTCTAATAATTCAGTCATTATTTTCCTCAAGTATGACCCATATCAGCTGATAGGAGGATTTGGATCATAAAGATCAACAGGATTTCAATCTGAACGATTTTGATCTTTTTCTGATTTTCCCCCTTGGAACACAGTCGATATAGAAATCAACCCTTTCATTGACATTCAAAATCTCTCATTTTCCCCAAATGGCATTATGATTGAATATGATACCAAATTCAATACAGAAGTTGGATTACAATTCTAACATCGTCATTTGGGTTCAATTCTGCCTCAAAATTGATGTACAAGTAGTCTGATCTACAAGTCAATGTCGACACGATTTGAATTCTGTATCAAATTCGATTATGTCCTGTCAAAAACGTGACGAACTTGGCATATCGACTTTTGTTTTGAGAGTAGATGATTTAAAGATATGATCAGAGGTAAAAAAACACATAAATCAGGAAAATTGTGATCAAACCTGTGAAATACAGTCGATCTAATGTTGACACTTTTATCGACATTCAAAATTGGTCAATTTTCCAACGCGGTAAATTTGTCGAATTCTATATGCAAAGCCTTTTGAAAAGTTGAATTAAAACCAATGTCGTTATTGATGTCGACATTTTTATCGTCTTTTGTCGATCAGAAACCTATGAAAATGTCGATATCAAATTACATATGTGGCAGTTTCTATAAAAAGGGGTGACGAATTTTGAGTTACGGACAGTACGTAATAGAGAAATGAATGCCCATTCCAACGAGCTATCGGCAAGATTTGTAGCGTTTTTGGTTCCGGAGATACAAGGGGTCAAAGATGAGTGTAACAAGAACGCACAAAAACACGTTTTTGGGAAAAACCCGTTTAACGTTAGACACACTTTTTTCTCCCACTCCGTCAAGCGGCCCTTACTCGTCGCGGAATCACGTTACCAGCTGACGAGGGCTTGTTGGAAAGGTAATTTTTCGCTCTTCTGCGTGGTAACAATTCAGAACATCGGATTTATTCGTGAGCTCCGAAAAACCACGAAGAAGCGAACGCAGACACATTCGCATTCTTTTCTCATGCTCTTTCATAATTCTCTTTCTCTCTCTCATGCGCGTAAATTTTGTCTCTTCGTTATTGCGATGTTTTTCCTATAGAAATCAACCAAAAGCTCAAAATTTATGTTTTTGACCAAAAATTTCATTTTTCGCGTTTTCTGAGACTTTGATCAACAAAGTTACCCATTTTTTATAGAAACTGCCGCATATGATAATTCAACTCGATCACCTTTACTTTTTTATCGACTTCGGCTACTCAACAGCCGATGAGAAAGTCCGTATCAAATTATGTATAGATAAATGTCTCGGTAACCACCATAGGCGCCGACTTGGCACTACTTTATTTCTATTTTACGTACTTCTACCATCTCGCGTTCCGATGATGGTGGGGCGTATGGCGGTGGGACGTGCTCTAAACTGTTGGGGTTGTACTCCAGTGTTGAGTCCCATAACTAGATAGCAACTCAACTGATTTGTTCTGAGTTAACTCCCAGCTACTGTCTGCGAGCAAGAGTCAGAAGCCAGTGATTTTCCGTTTGGCCACATGCTATCATCGACCATCTTATTGTTATGTTTTTCGCCTTCCAGATCGAAACTTCTGGAGGCTACTTTAGACTCACTTTTTTCGCCTTCTGTCTTAAACAAAAATGATGTGCTACTAGTAACGGCGAAAGCCAAGCGGGGCCCCAATGCAATAATTTTGCATTTTATTTTTTTATTTTTTTTAGTTGGGAACTTGCCTCTGCTGGTCATCCTTCACTTTTTTTTGGCCACCCCTAAAAAATTGTGTTTTCTCTCAGGTCCGCAGTTTTATTAAAGGACTTTTTGCAACTCCCTCTCGTCGTCTCTGTGTACTATCGATTTTTGGCTGATTTACAGTGTCTGATTGGAAAGCCAAGTTAGAAGCGAGTCTGGGAACCAAACAGGGAATGGAGATGCCAGTCAAAAAGCCAAAGAAGCCAGCTAATAATTACATAATTGTACTTTACTAGACTACCTATACTTGGATTTCTGAATGCGATATATAATCACAAAAATAATCAGTTATCGAGCTTCCGGTCCCTAGTTGTGAGGTTTTTTGTTCATTTAGTCTTCAATGTTTTATTTATTTGTTTCCTTTTACCAAGCACATCACTGTCACCATCACCTGATTACATTATTTAAACTTATATAGTTATGTAAATATTTTAATGTAAAATATCATTGTTTTTTAAAAACTATGTGGGTATTGATTTGAACTGGATAACTGTACACTCGCATTAGTATTTGTAATTTTATAAACACAGTTAGTGTTTGTAATTTACTCGGAGGCAATGATGGAAAAAGGGAGAAAGAAAAAAATAGCCAAACACCAACCAATGAAATGCTGGAAAACGAGAAAAACGAGATAGAAACATATAAGACCCTTTGTTTCAGTAGCGTCGTATGGTGCTCTTTCCCAGGTGTTCAACTGGTGGGTCTGCGCCCTCCCTCTCCCCTCCCCTCCACAAAGAAATCAGTAGTATTAAAAACTTATGATCAGTATCAGTATGTACCTATAAATAATGAGTGTCAATGAAGAATGAAGTTGCATCCACCAACTCACCACATAGCATGCTCATGCGCTTCCGGAACGTTCATTTTTGCTGGTGAACACCCTGCCATTTAAATTAACGAAGTCTCCGCTTCACTCCTTGTGGTCTTTGTTGCAAATGCCACTGCAAAAAGGTCAACGAGAGTGTGCAATGTTGCTAGTGAACATCCTACGCGATTCCCATAGTATGTGACAAAGATAACACCACTGCATTAAGACCAATGAGAGTATGCAATGTTACTAGTGAACATTCTACGCGATTCCCATAATATGTGACAAAGATAACGCCACTGCATGAAGACCGACAAGAGTATGCAATGTTGTTAGTGAACATCCTATGCGATTCACATAGTATGTATATGACAAAGATAACGCCACGGCAACAAGACTGACAAGAGTGTGCAATGTTGCTAGTGAACATCCTATGTGATTCTCATAGTATGTGACAAAGATAAGAACCGCGCGAAGCGCAGAGAGAAATATTCCGGGTATTTTTCAACTTTTCAAGGTTATATTTTGTATTTTAATCAAAATTTAAATCTTTCCTTGTTTCTGGGATTTTTGTGTGCAGTGAACACCTTGAACACCCAGACACGACGTCACTACTTTGTTTGTCCCCTCCCCAGCAAAATATTACGCATGTGTATTTGAAATAGATTAACTATAATCAAGTTTTACGGCCAAAATAGGTGAAAATACGTATGTATAGAAAAACTTTGAGCTCGCTTCGCTTGTGAAAATGCCTCTTCCCTTTTGTTACTATTGTTCCCTTCTGATATAAGAGGCTGGCAATGACCTTGGCAATGAGACTGAAATGGATAAAAATTAAGGTAAGAACACAAAATGAAGTCGGAAAATGTTTTACCCCGTCCCTTACTTTTCTAACACTGGAAAGAATTTCTAAAATCTCTCACAGATAAGACTTTTCCCCGGACGTACTCGAATGTTCTGATGGCAGAGGTAGCTAGCCTGCTACTCGTATTCCAGCCTATGACCTGCTGCTGTCACTCATGTTTAGCTGTTGATGGTAGACGATTCAAAAGGAGGGAATCGTTCATTTTCAAATGAATTCAGTGACTTCAGAACTGCCATTTTCATTTTTAATTGAACGTTCCAGCATCGGGGAAGTTGACTCGATAAGGAACTGGAATCGCTACCTCCGGGGTAAGATACAATGTTATGAATTTTGAATTAAAACCTGTCATAAAAAGCACAAAACATAAGCTCATCTGAATCGGAGCTGAGCGGTGTTCAAAGAAAGAATTTGTAATTTGCGCAACAAAAATATATAGTTAGTCGTCGAAACAAAGTTGAAAGGAAATCAGTTTTCTTCGTCGTATAATTTATTATAATCCGGGGAAGACGACAGTTCGTTCGTAATTCCGGCAAGAAGAGATGAGTTTTGTTTGTAAAAGAAAAATCTTGTTTGCTTCAATTCATCAGACTTGGTCGGAAATTTGGTTGACGTAAGACGAAGATGAAGATAAAGCTTTGTCTAAATCATTAGAACCCATTTCGCTGCGTTCTGTATTTAGAGTGATGGATGTAACCGTTTTATTGATGTGGCTTGTTTTTATTATTATATTTTTCGACGTCCAGCAGAATATGGTCGCGCGTGGAAAGTGCGTGCAAATTACCGGTCATTTCACTTTATTAGGTGAACTCATGAAATTCGTAAAGTTGCATGTTGAAATTTTGTTTAACTTTGGGATTTTGCAGGAGCAGGTGGTAGAACTGATAACAGAGGTTTTATAATCATGCTGGAGATATCAGAGTAATTTACATGAGGCACTAAAATGGCCATGGACCGTAGACGTTTTGTTGTAAAAGAGCGGCTGCAGAAATCTGGATCCAGGAGTAATGTAACGAAGCTCGTCTCTTTCGAATTGGGCCAAGGCCCATTGACATTGTTACATTGCGTGTACGAATGCGGTCGAGTTTAAGCTCTTCTTTATCTACAAGGGTTCGAGATTACGCTCTTTATACAAACCGTCACAACTGAAACGACGTATCCTGTGTTTTATCTTCGACTATCGACTTTTTCCTCTTTTCTTTCTGTGAATCGTGATGTACCAAAGGGGGAGATAACTACCGTTGACCGTTCGTGGAAACGCGGCAGCGAGGACTCGGTTCGTGACGTTGCTCTAAAGAGGTTCCCGTTCTCGCTAGGATTTCGTTGTACCTCCGAACCGGTCTCCATCATCTTGCATTTTGCGACCTTTGGTTTTCAAAACCCCAAAGTTAAGACTTTTTCGCCGATATCCGTTGGGTACGCTACGTAGCTGCCCGTACGCGCGCGAATTGCCGATCGTTTGAGAACTTAGAATTGTGCCCCTGTAACCAGGACTCGCCGCTTAACACGCCGCGTGGCCACACCATCTAGCTCTCCGCCGTCAACTCGTCACCGCGCTTTCGCGAAGATCATCTTCTTTGTGTTGTGTTTTGTACCATATCTGTAAGTACTCGTTAGATTATATTCACTTTCCCACCCAACCGTGTGTTTCTCTTTGTGTGTTGTCCTACCAGTAGTCATCAAGGGCCAGTGTAAGGTACACCTCAGAGGTATTCTAACGACCCGGTACTCATCCAACCCTGAGTTACCTCGTCGCAACTCCAACACAGGATCGTCAAGTCCTTTCGTGCCGACTCCATACCCTGTAGGTCCCTAGAGCTAGTCGTGGCCTAACAGGTGGTTCCTCTCCCAAACCGAACTGTCCTCCTCTCACCCAGGAGCCTTCACGTTCGGTTACCACAAGGGAAAGGTAAAAAACTGATAACGAGTATCCACACTGCATGCAGATACATCGGTATATGGAAATATGGATATGCCTTACGGCCATGAAACATGTTCCACGCATTCAGTCAGTGTACGAATGTCGATGTCGATTAAGCCATTTCTGTTGGTAGTAACTACAAATGGATTCGAGAAAATCTACAGGAAACTCTACTGTAATACAAAAACGCGTCTACAACTGAGAACGATGGCGAATCACTGTGATGACGTCATCATAAATTATATTATCGACATTAGTCGACTATTTTCGGCGTCGGTTGGCATTCTTGGTGTCGGTCGGTCGGTCGAAACGTGACGTACAAAATTCGTTGAGGGCCAGCGAGTAGACGTATCCGTTTCAAAAAAGTAGAACAAAGAGAAAAAAAAAGGAAGTAAAAGGAATTCCATCTTTAATAAGCCATGCCGTACATTGATATACACACGGGAGGCATGGAAAAAGAGGTGGTCAAGCATTCCAGGAAAAGATACGTACGTGGGGGCAATTTACACCCCCCACCCCCAGTAATTTATTACCAAGCAGTTAGGAAAATTTACCATTTCAGTCAGGCGGAGTTGGGAAAATTCCAACAAGTCAAAAGTTTTTTTTTGTTTTGATATTTGGAAATTTTGAATTGAGTCTGTTCGGAAAATCCGAGAAGTCAAAGTTTTTTTTTTTTTTTAGCTTTGATACTTGGGAATTTCGAGTTGAGTCAGTTGGGACTTTCACAAGTTTTACGCCTCCTGGAAAAACTCTTCGGTACGTCCCTGGGAAAAGAGGAGCATGTGTGGTTTATAGATGCCTGAAAGAATAACCAAGGTGCAGGAATCAGAATTACGAATGCAAATGGCGCTGGCAACTATTCAATGGCACTGGGTAAGAGCGTCACGATCCTCCAAACAGAGATAATGGCGTTCACGATGGCTATTGATAGAAGCCAGCAGAAGGACCGTGACAATAAGCAGATCTATATCTATACGGACAGTTAAATGGTTATTTAGGACCATGAGCCTTGCATGTTTCCTGTTAAGCCCTAATAGAAACTTGACATACTTACTGGGGGCGTCCCCTATCAATGTTTTACTGACGTTCATGCCACTGGCCAACCGCCAGTGCATTTCCGTTTGCTTCCTTATCTAAGCCTTTACTTTGGATTTTATGACGCTGTATGCTACAGGAAGACACGGCCTGAGTGTTGCCAGTTCCTTTTTTATGCCCTCCTTCGCTAGCTTACCAGATGTTCTCTTTTATGCCGCAGTGTCCCGGTGTCCGTAGTATGATGACACGATTCTCCTGAGCAAGTAACACACTCCGCCACCACCAGGGATGTAGTTTGGTGTAATGATAGTACCTTAATAGCCGACTGACTGTACAGATGTAGATCTGCTTGTTAACAAGGCCCTTCTGCTGTCTTCTATCAATGGCCACCGTACCAGGCCCCACAGTAGGGGAGAGAGTACTCCCCCTTGTGGGTCGCCCCTGATGGTCGTTGCATGGATCCGTTCTTGTTGGTATGTTATCCGGATCTCCCTGCCTTTTAGCATAAATACAATCCAGTTTATGAAGCTTTCCTTCACTTACCTTTCCCTCAGGGCTGTTTCTATTGATTCATGAGAGGTCGCGTCAAACGCTCCCTGTATATCCCTGAATGTTGCCAGGACATAGTCTCCGCCAGTCATCCATCTCTCAATTGCTGTAACAAGCGAGTGCCGTGATGACTCTACTGATTTGCTTGTCCTATATGCGTGCTGGTTCACATGTAGTGGGAACCTTTTCAGGGTAACCTCTCTTAGGTGGCTGTCTATCAGCTTTTCCAAGGTCTTTAGCATGAATGATGAGAGACTTATCGGCCTGTAGGATTTGGCCTTACAGGGGTCTCCACCTGGTTTAGGCAAAAACACCACTCTCGCACCCCTCCACGATTTTGGAATGTGCCCTAGGACTAATGATGCCCTGAGGACCCTACTGAACGGTCCTATTATGGTCGCAGTGATAAGACATATTCACTTTAAAAAATACGAGTAGTTCGATCACTTTGAAAAGTGAAAGGAAAAACCGACTGAAATAATTTAAGGTAGAGGGTACGATTTAATAATTGGCCCCAGTCTGGCTTTGTGTTTGACTTAAATTTGTTTTTAATTATTTTTGATCAAGGATGCTCATTTGGTCGTACATGCTTCAGGTTTTTTATTTTGACAGATTTGATAAATTGCTTTAGTTGTTTTGGTAATTTTTAGTCGGATTTTTTTTTTTTGTTCGTTTTAGTTTAGTTTAGTGTCAGCAAATTTGATAATGCATGATGTCTAATGAATCCTCATTCGAATATGTAACCATTATTTCAATAATTGAATTCTGACAATCAACACATATGAACTTAGTAGTTAGTAACTTCAAAAGATCTCAACTTCCCTAAGTGTAATCTCTCGAAGTTAAAAACGTGATAATGGCAATGAAAATATGTTCCTTTCATCTTCAGAAGTTCTGCCCGGTATTTTACCTAGCTATCTGCAAACGAAACCTCGGTAAGTGCAAGGATTTCATTTTCACCCTCTCTAATTTACTTTATCCTTGAGTAAATAATTCAAGATTTTGATTATTATTTCCTTTACTAATATTAATATTATTACGATTACTTATGAACAATAATAATAATAATAATGCAGGATGAACTACATTATCTCCATTACCAATCCAAAATAATATTTCTATGTATTTTATTATCTTTTCTTACATATAGAGTTTCTTCAATTTTATTAATTTTATCAATCCTAGTTTTAGCTAGAGCCATACTATAATTATTTTAGATCATAATGTATCAACAATATTTTTCAATCCATTAGAAAATAAAAATCCAGTTATTTTCCAATATTTATTTTTATTTTTTTATTTTTTTGGCCATCCAGAAGTTTATATTTTAATTTTACCTGGTTTTGGACTAATATCACAAATTTTAAATCGAAAAAATTAAAAAATAGAAATTTTCAGAAAAATTAATATATAGTTTAAATGCTATACCTGGTTAACTATTTTCAATGCTGAAAAAAGTACATATATCCGTTAATGTTGTACGTATTGCTTGAAACTGTCGAAAATTTCTCAAATTTTCGACTTCAACTCCGTTCACATTTTCTTCACTTCGTTGAAGAATACGTCAGATTGACGGTAATGGTGGAAAATATTTGTCTGGTATCTGAGGGTGGCAAAAATAATTGGCTATACGAAGGAAATAAATATTTTAGGGTGCCTAGCAAAGGGAAAGAGACGTCTTCGTTTAGGCTCACATTGAACTCTTCGGTCAGTTGCTTTCTTAAGTTGTTGGAAATACGCAAAATCCATGCCAAAATTTTGAAACGTTATGACCGACGGGGAAGTCGAAATTATGGTTATACAGGTCAGTAAATGTATTGACTTCTAAGAAATCTAGAACGTGTAGTTATCGTATTTACATAAGTTGCGTAATTCGGTTCGGACAAGTTTTGCCAAAGTCATCATCACCAGTCAACAAAATTCGAGTTGAAATTATCGATACAAATACGTGTTGACCGAAATAATTTGAATTACGTGTGGAATTCCGTTCGATTTCCTCGAACATTCGCCTTCAAGATAGAATTCCGTCCGAATTTCTCGAACGTTCACCCATAGGGGCCGAATCTTTCTCCTTTTAGTTATTTCTTAGACTGACGACAAATATTTGTTTGTTTGTCGTCAGGTCCGAAGGCCCGAACTTCCGACGCCGATTCCGACATGCAAATGGTCGATATTTAATAATTTTTAGTATCTTTATAATTTAAAACTGTCAAATTTTATATTTAATCAATTTTACTTGTATTCAATATTTCGATATCTTCTATAGTCAACGTTTTCTATAGTGGAACTAAATTTATTCTGGTTTTTTTCCGTAAGTATTGACGCAATTTCCACTAGGTTTAAACGATCCAGCTTCCTCTTCAAATACACAAATTTATGTCATAAATAATCCATATGTTAGCCCCTTTAAACGTAAGCAGGCAAACGTATCTACATATCGTCAGGATAAGTTACCTGCTTACCAGATTGAAAGAGGTAACTCACTTTGAGACACCCATAAGAAGACTAGCAGGCTAAGGTGATGTTTAGACGTAGATTTGAATCCCAGGATTTTAAAAAGATGAATTTTTCCATCCAAAGCACTTGTAATCGAATTCATGCCGGAATGAAAAAATATTCATTCTCGAGACAACATGACGCTGTACAAAAGAACAACCAACTAATTTTGCGGTTCTCGTAGGCGGTTAGCGGAAGGTGTTTCAACTTTACACTCGTTTCTCCGTTGCCCTATATAGTTTCAACGAACTTCGGTCTTTCAATTAATATTTCGTCAGTCAGCTATAAGTTTTGTCAAAAGGTAGGTAGGTGGGTACCGATATTCGAAAAACTTGAAAAGCTGTCCCGCGTTATAGCTGAAAACGTCAATCAGTGGAAACTACATGATCAGGAAAGTGTTGCAAAATAGAACGGAGTGTCAGTCTAACTTGAAATACCAACTTAACGACGTATTGATCTATTTTTATTATTACAAATGCGCGAAACCGGGGCGAAGCAGGCAGCCGTCAGATACAGCCGCGTAGAGCGGTAGACAGCGAAAGAATACATGTGCGAGTAAAAAATTGAAAAATCGTCTAAATGTTTCCTTTGGATAAGGTTAAGGAAGCTGGCGATGGCGCTGCCACAGTTAATATTTCGTTATTCCGTTGGCTAAAATCCAGAACACTGGTTTGATATTTTCGAAATCGATCTCATTAGTCATTTCGACGATGGCGTCGACGTGGAAGAAAAACGTGTCTGGAAATGGAAGTCGAATCGAGGTATGCCTCTGTTTTCCCATAGTCCGGGGGCATCTGGAGAAAATCGTAAAAGGGGTCACGGTTAAGATTGTTGAGGACTGGCCCATGTCTTTTTTACTTCTTTTCTGTTGAAAATCCAATCTTATTTTGGGTAGATGGGGAGAGGAGAGTTCGAAACCTAGTGGTAGGTCATTTCAGAACAGTCGGGAAAACCTTACTCTGCAACGATACCACGCTCTTTATTAATATTAGCAGCTGAAGAAGGAATCTAGTAGATTCTTCAAATGCCAAAATCCTGTTTCTGGGACGATCACAAAGTCCATTATGTTCCAAACTGGAGCTACGGTCCATTAAGTTTCTTTTTCTGAAGAAAATACATCGAACAACATATCGAAATTGTTTATTTTCTGCTTCGCTGAATCGGAATATCCTATAAGGTAGTGATGTTTGATCCATCCTCAACTTAGACCCCAAAATAAAAATTTTATGCTTCAAATTCGTGGTAGTGGCTCGGACTCAAAATATCGGAATGCAGGTTTTGGGGTCAATGATTTCGACGATTGTCGTATAGATTTTTGATCAGAAAACAATGAAAATCAGGTAGCAAAACGAAAACTAGTGTTGCATGTGGCACATATGTGAGGGCCCATACGAGAAGGGATCAGTTGACCAAAAGTAAAATTTTACAGGAAAAACTTTTAGAATTGAGAGTTATTTTTTGGTGTTGTAATTACCGTTCTGTTACTTACCAACATTTCAACCGTGAAAGTCCTACGAACTACCACACGCTCCCCTAATTTCTTGTCCGTTCTTTTCGGAAAAAATTTCTAATGTTTTCCGAAGAATTTAAATGTTTGATGATCACTGGAGAATTCCATCGGAAAACTTTGGGAAAATAAATTCTCCAATGATTTTCAAGGAATTTCATCGAAATTTTCTTGTCTTTTCGGAAATCTTTAGAAAATATTTCCCATATTTTCCAAAGAATTTCATCAGAAATTTTTGGGAAAATTTTCCGATGATTTTTAAGGAATTTCATCGGCAATTTTCGAAAAAATTTCAAATTTTATCCAAAGAATTTCTTTAAAAATCTTCGGGTAAATTTTCCGATAGTTTATGAAGAATTTCATTGGAAATATTTGGAGAAAAACTCTGATGGTTTTTGAAGAATCTTATCAGTAATCTTCAGAAAAATGTTCTCCGAAGAATTTCATCGAAGGTCCTCGGGAAAAATTTCATATGATTTTTAAGGAATTTCAGCGGAAATTTTCGGAAAACAAGTTTGATAATTTCCGAAGAATCTTATTGAAAATCTTTCAAAAAAATTTCCAATGTTTTCCAAAGAATTTAAAAATTTAATAATCTCCGGAGAAGTTCATCGAAAACCTGTAGGTAAAATCTCCGATGGTTTTTAAGGAATTTCATCGGAGATTTTTGTGAAAAAAATTCCGATAATTTTCCCAAGAATCCTGTCGGAAATCTTTAGAAAAAATTACCAATTTTTTCCAAAGAATCTCAACAAATTACTTTGAGAAAATTTTCTCGTAAATTTTTAAATCATAGGAAATATTCGGGGGAGAATTCCGATGGTTTTGAAGAATTTTATGAAAAATCGTCGCGAAAAATGTGAGTCCCTTAAACGATAAGAGAAGACAGGCATTCATGCAGCAGGATAAGTTGCCTATATTATAAGAATTGAAGTTTCCCAGCGGGAAATGCGAGACCCCCTTCAGCAGGTACATAGGCAACTCATCCTGACAACGGGTAGGTACATGTATTTGCCTGCTCTCACATTTAGGAGGGCAAGAAGAAAATATATCCAGTTGTTTTCATGGAAAATTGTTTTCGAACAATTTACAAAGTAATTTTATAATTAGAACATGCTATTTCCTTTCTGTACTTTTTGAAATGATAAATTTTAACTGGCCTCACTTAAAACTGCAATATCTCGCTAAATTTTAAAGATAGAGGACTGGGGTGGATTTTATTCGATTTCTAAGGGATTTTTACATAAATTTAGCCAAAAAAGTACAAATCGAAAAATTGGTCATCTGGTCCTTTTTCGTATGCGCCCTCACTCATGTTCACGAAGAATGCGTTGGACCGATTGAAAATGCCATGAAAGAATTTGTGTGTTCAAGGTGTCAAAAGTGATCCACCACTTCTCGCCCTAGTGTTTCATTTATAGTGTTTGTTATTTTGAATAAAGAAGTGTGTGACTTACCTATTAGATTCCACCCTCCACCCCTTAAAATAACTTGATGTGCTTTCTTAGGAACCCATATTCCCAAGAGTGCGCATTTGACTTTCTCTGGGAAACCCGTTATATTCTTTTAGTTTATTAATTTAAAATGTTGCAAAAAAAAAAAAAAAAAAACATAGTAAGAACCCCGATAATGTTTTTCCATAATGTATTAAAATTTTAGCCAAGTCCATGTAAAACTGCATGAGCAATAACATTTTTTCTGCACTTTGATGGTGGTCCTTTCGCCTAAGTGGCTGCTGGTTGAATCAAAAAAATCAGGATGATCGAAATATCAAATTTGAAGAAAGTAGGTAACTGGGTATTTACGTTGTTGCTGAGTTGGAAATCGTAATATTATCCTCCATCTAAAAAGTTACAGTCAAAAAACTGGTATGTTTCTTACGTGGAATTTGAATTTTTGGAAACTCTAGTCGGAGTTGGATCAAACACTTGGTACAACAATCAAAATTATAAATAGCCAAAAATAGCCCTATTTCTAGAGACGAAACTTGACTTTCAGTTGAGGAGGGAGGAGGGTGGAGAAGGAAATTTTGCCGACAAATATTTCTTAAAAACTAAAAATTTGCCGACAAAATTTTTTAAACATTTGAAAATTTGCCGATTTTTTAATCAAAATATTTTTTAATTGAAGATAATAATAATAATAATAATAATAAAAATAAAACTCATAAACGACCTTAAAAAATTAAAAATTCAAATAAACAGTTTCAAAATTTTCCGACTGCCAAATTATTGGGGGTGTTTCACTCCCCTCCACATACTCTTGTCCCTGCAAATGCAGATTGAAACCTTATCCCCCAAGCACTCACATTTGCGCACATGAGCATACCATAGTCTGGGAGGGTAAGCTGGAAGGATGTTAGGAATACTTGAGAGGAACACACAACTTCCTTTACACATTAAGGTGGTTGTTATTTACTTTTGGTGATATTTTTTTCTAAATTTCCTGTGATTCGTCTCCTAAATTTGTTCCAATAAAATAAAAAAAAAAAAAAAAAACAACCTACAAAGTGTTAGGTTGATTGAATTAGGGGAATCCGTGCCACAAACTCTTTTTCGTTTTCATGGGAAAAACACGTGGAGTTTTGACTTTTGTTCCAGACTAAATTTCCCTCCTATATTCACCAGGACCAAAGCCCGTAAATTAAATAATAGAAAATCTGCTATCGGATTCAGCTTGTGACATTGGAAAATAAGTCTTTTGCTTTCAATTTTTAGATTTTAATAAAATGTTTAACTTTCTCAAATTTCAGGCTGTAGTTCAGACAGAGAATCTAGTAAAAACAGAATAGTCATTGAAATTCGAAATTTAACGTTTGCTACCGACTTTATTTCAGCTTTGTTTCTACCTTTCAGATAACGTTCGATACACAGCATGAAACCTTCGGCTTTTGACTGACTAGTCTCTGACAGGAGTCCAGGATACTCCATTTTCAGAAACGCAATTTGACTTTCAGTTTGGGGAGGTGGAGAAGAAAAGTTTGCCTACAAATATTTTCTGGAAACTGAAAATTCGCCTACAAAATTTAAATAAAAAAAATAAATATTTGCCAATTATTTAATCGAAATATTTTTTAGTTGAAGAAAAATTAACAAACAAACAAACATTCATAAAAAATGAAAAATTCAAATGAACAGTTTCAAAATTTTCCGACTGCCAAATTATTGGGGGGTTCAAACCCACCCCCTATAGTTCCGCCCCTTCCTATTTCTATTGTTTTTAAATTTTTTTAATCAATTTAAATTTGTTCACTTCAAGTTGTATTCTGCTACCCTCTGTGCGATACAAATTGAGAAATCTCGATTTTCCGAAATTATTTTGTAATTCCATTTCACCCAAGTTCCATAACGACGTTCATGAAGGCGGCGTACTCGTATGTAAAAATTATCACATTATTACTCATGTCATGATTTTTGGGAGCTCAATTGAGGGAGTGGTAGGCAAACCAAAAATTTGATGCAATATTTGAAACTAGCTAAAGAAAAATTATTTCATTCAAGTTTCTCTTTTAATCTAATGCCTGGGGGAAAGGGGGAGAAAGTTCAGATTTTCTCAAAGTATTTTAGTAAGCACAAAACTTTTCAATTATTTGCTTTGATGCTTTGTTTGATTTGTCAAGTCAGCTTCATTCATTCAATAGGTAAAACTAACTTCTTTTTGGTAGCCACATCGAAACTGGATCGAAAATTTGTCAGAGCGTTCGCAGTCAGCGACCCAAGAAACCTCTATTTCGATGGTTTGTCCGATGTAATCTCATTTATGTAGTTAAAGTTTTCATGTTGTTGGAGTTTTTCGTGTCCATCTGTTAACGAGAGGTATAATTTTGTTTGACCCCTTAAGAAGCTAGACGTTAGCACTTCAGAATTCAAGATCCTTCTAGGCCCTATATTTATCCAATTACGAGTTAAGGCAATAAAAGAGTGGCGTAGCCAACCTAGTGTTCGAGAGGGAGGGTCTGGTCTTAGCCAAGATGGAGTGTTAACGGCGAGTGTTAAAATTTAAAAAACCACTATTTGATAAAATCGCAAAGAAGGTCCAGATGCTCCTGGTTATTATAACACTGTAGCTTTTGAAATTAATGATTAAGTAAGCTATAGGGTCAAGGGCTACAAATACAAGGAAATGATTGAGTTGGAAGGAATCTTGAAAAGCCAGAAAGTGTAAGTGCATCTTCGATATTAGTATTGCTACTGACACCAGAATCAGAGGTATAGTAATGGGCCGCTGCTCTAGGCGAAGATAGTCGAGATTACAACCAAATACATTGTACATATTGAGTGCTCAATTTACTCAACGTTGCAGTCATGTTACTAGGATACCTTTGCCTATCACTCACCTCAGTTGTGAGAGTAATTTAAGTTTTTCAGAAGAAAATATGCCATTTTTTCTCCGGTTCGAAGAAAACAGGGCGTCCAGCGTCCAGCTTCTTTGCCTTTTCATACACTGTTTCGTGTAAGCGAGATAATATAATTCTTACAGTTTTCTTTGTTGTTACAAAAAAGGGGCCAGAATGATACTAGTACCCTCCTCCGGAGCCACAGTCATAGTCAAGTGTACATTCGCTGGTTGAGATGATTAAAACAACGCTTTCGAAATGATCCGAGCAAAATGCAAATACAGATATGTCGTTGCATACTCATTATCATAAGGAACGAACTGCAATGGCGTCAGGTGGTAGAAGGAATCCTTTTTCAAGTGTACATATTTGAAACAGTTATTGTTAAGTTTGTTCTTTCCTCTTTCTTCTCGATGAATCGCTGCGAGATGAGTGTGAAGGAGTCCCACAGTGTTATCTTTCGGTAGCGAGCTTTTTCTCGCAAACGTCCCGGCATTTATTGTATCGCCGCGATACACAGTCTAAAATAAAGCAGCTGTGTGTGACACCGTACGTGATAAAATGAAGTTAATGCTGGTCTTAGCTGCACTTCGCTCTTTCATTTACAGCAGCTTTTTGCTCTAATAGAATACGCAGAGGAATCGGAAATTAAAGAAATGACATTACCTACTGGCTGCTGTGCTTGTCCTTTGGGTAATTGTGTAATACCGACGATGGTAATTGTGCGGAAAACAAGCCACGGCTGTAGCCATGAGTAAATCGCTATGCTAGTTCGAGTCTTTTCTGACTAGGGTGAAGAAAATCTAGTTCAACGGGCAGACCTATATGGAGTAGACTGGAACCTCCCATATAGATTTGATCCAAATCAGAGAGTGCAGTGGCTGAGCGAAGTGGTATGGAATTAGTCGCTGATACACAGGGAGGCCGCAAGGTCAATTGCCCCCTCCGCAGGAAAAATAAAATTGTAACAGAGACGGAAAATGCTTCAAAAGCTGAAAAAATTATGCCTGCAGTTCGCAAATGATTGTGAACAGATCGACAAACATATGAGAGACAAGATAAATAGGGAGATGAATGACATGCTTAGAAGAGGACAACGAAGTCCGAGAAATTCTGCAACTTTATCGATTCCATTAAAAATAATTTCGTAGTATGAGGATGTATTTCAGTTGTTATACAATGGTTTGAGAAGAGGTCTTTTATCACTGTAAGGTTTCACGAAAATTAGAAAGAAGAAATCCGAAGTTTATTTTAATGAAAATAAGCTTACGTAACAATTAATGCGTAATACAACATGGTGTCTACTGGGCTAATAAGTCCCATAAAAGTCCAATATTTGGAAAATGGTCCAATAAGTCCAATAAAATTTCAATAATTTTAATGCATTTTAATACAGATGCAATAAAAATTGAAAAATGAGGAATTATGCATTATTATTTAAGAAAGGGTCAATTAGTGGAACCAAAATCTCAACCTAACTTTTCTGAACTTCTTTTCTGTATCTCGCAAAGCACTCAAGCATACGCTGCGTGGTCCCTTCTTTTTTGTGGTCGTGGTAAAACAAGAAAAGCCCGAAAAGAGGTCAATAAAAATCCAATAAAAGTCCAATATTTTTGATTTTCAAATTTGTTAGACACCCTGTAACAACCAGTAAACTCGTTACTCGAGGAGGGTCTGTTATGTTTAGGAAAGTACGAAACGCAAAATACTCCAGTCGTCGTAAGTAAAATCCAAAATAAAAATTGAACGTAAAAAACTTCATCTCCTTGGCAGAGACGAAACTTGACTTTCAGTCGGGGGGGGGGGGGGGGAGGAAAACTTTGCTGACAAATATTTTTTGAAAACTGAAAATTCGCCGACAAAATTTGTACAAAATTGAAAATTTGCCAATTTTTCAATTGAAGTGTTTTTTAATTGAAAAAAACAAACAAACATTATTAAAAAATAAAAAATTTAAATGAACAGTTTCAAAATTTGCCAACTGCCAAATCATTGGGGGCGGGGGTGCTTCAACCTCCGACACCCCGTCATAGTTTCGTCCCTGCTCCTTTACTCTATACATTGAAAATTACGCTCGTACAGTAATGAAGATCAAGATCAATAAGCACTACTAAAGAAGAAATAGCCACTACAAGACCTTACGAAACGGGAGAATAAATGATAAGAATGGTGCAGAGTTACTAATTGTAAAAACTCAATTGTAGGAAGAAAATTGTTTTCTTTAGAAACATTAGGTAGGTACTTCTATTTAGGTATATTTCACATCTTTACTGATCTGATTCTTAGAGGATACATGCCGACTTGGAGGAGCGTTCTCATAGGGAGCTAACAAGTACCAAAATAATCCTGAGGATTCTTTCTAATATATAATTTTTCAGTAGTGTGCTTTTGTGTGCGTGTGTGTATGGGGGGGGGAGACTCTTTCAGAATATTTGAGAGGTTAAGCAACGCCAGCTCTTCTCCCCCTATTTGCACCTACGAAGTGGACGCGCTTTTTTATTTAAATAAAATTGCGAGTGTCACCCAGATTAGTTGAGGAAAACTGAAACAGGTACTGGTCGAGTAGAACAAAAAACAATTGCATTTGTACGTAATATGGCCTATTTTCGAAATTATAGGAAGCTACAAGCATCCTAAGTTAGGAAAGCTAATTTAATAGCTAATAATTTTCGAAAAATGTAGGCAATTTGTAGTACATTACAAATGTAAAAGAACTTGGGTAACAATCTATAGTCGTCCCTCAATATTGAAAGGGAACTACGAGTTTGAGAATTCGAATCAAAAAATTTGAGTAAAGTATAGCCCCTTTAGTATTTAGGCAGGCAATAAATAACCATTATGTCTGTTTGATTTTCAAGGTATGTACTTTTCGTAGAGCTGCCTTGGATGAAAGAATGCACAATTCTCTCAGTAAAATTTTAATTAAATATCTTAAAATTATTCCAAATCGTATTGAAATTTTGAAATTTTGAATTTAAATTTTGTTGTTGGCAAGTTGGTTGCGTCCGGGTTTGAGAGGTAGCGGTGAATTGTACTTGAAAAACTAAAATGTCATCGCTTCTTGTTGTCTGTCTGGAGTATTGAAGGAAGTATCCAATTCATGTATTTGAAAATTTACTCGTAATTCGAATTTCCAAACTTGTATTGTACCTCCAATACTGAGAATAGGCAAAAGTCTGGAATAATTTTGCATAGTACACATCATTACACAGGCAAATCCTCTTGCCTGGTGTCATCTTTGGTATTGGGTAAGTCGCAGGTAAATAAACACCTTTTAAAAATACTCTCGAGAACAGAAAAAAAAACGCGCAGTTTATTGTACATTTTATTAGCACACATCTGAGCTTATATAAACCGATTTTTTATAGTAAATATTATTGATAAATCAATTTTAAAAATCATAGCATAATACGTACATGGGTATTATGAACGAAATACAGATTACTGATGACATACTTATATACCTATGTATTTTGTTTTTATGAAGATGTAGCCTAAAGCTTCACCTGCTGGACTTTTTGCAGCCTGTTCCCCATGCCAACCCTCGCCTTATTCGTTCCGATTCACTGCTCAGCGTTACATCCCTTGCAATTTGTTTCACTGTTCGTATCAATCTGTCTGTTTAGCATCAACCAGTACCTGACTTGCTGTCTTTCGGTCGGCTTCTCTGACTCCTTATATCTATTTTAGGTTATTTTTCTGTTGTTCTCCCTACTACTGTGTCCATATAACTAGGCAACTGGTTGGCTGGTTTGCTGTCTTCTGTCTTACAGTCTGTCGTGGATCCTGTGCAAATTTTAGTACATAAAACAAAAGGCTACAACAAAATATCATGTCCGCAATGTAAAAAGAGCGAATCATTTTGAAAACTATTCAGTAAAAATAATTATTAGGAAAACAGATTATTCCAGTAGTGGCCGTCTGAAATAGTGAATGAGATTTTATGTACTTCAAACTCTAAATCTTCCTCAGAGAACTTAGTTTCCCTCAGATTACTCTTAGATACTAAAAAAGAAAGTACGTACATCGATGAGAAGTATTTACATGAAATTAATTTATGGCCTTCCTCACTAAGGAAACGCTTCTAGTGGCAATCCTGTAGAATATTGAGTGAAGTTACATTACACATAAATAATTTCCATATCAGGTGGCAGTATGCTCCCCTCCCCCTTCTAAAATTGTTACGTATAAATAGCCCCTACTACAGGGCAAAGTTAGATTTTTCCATGAATAAATTATGTCTCACACATCGAAGAGCTGAAGTTGTGAAATTTGAATAACATTTATGTGGTGATAACATTCGCAAGTGGCCTGAACGAAAACACTTCAAATTTTGCCACCTTAAGGTACATTTATTCTGAAATTTATACTTTACTCACTTTTTAAAAAGCTGTGTGTAAAAAATGAACATTTTTTCAACCAAATGGGAATTCCGAGCCTCCCCCCCTGATTATTTGGGCTTATTCATTTAATTTATCTGGAGTACACAATAAGTTAATTAAGAGAAAGAAAAATCAAACATAAAAACGTTGCCTCCATTTCGATTGCCGATTTGTCCCAGTTGAGGCAACAGTTTTTTCACAAAACTGCCTCATATGTATGGACGTAATTTGGGATAGGGGCTTAGGAGAGCTTAGTCACCCAACCTTTTAATCCGCCCCCCCCCCCAGAAAACTGAAAAAATTGTACATGTGAAAAAATGTTCAGCATCATGTTGATACTTGTCAACTCCCCCATGAGTCTTTCCACTCCAGGTCAGCTGTTTGTCTTTGTGTACCGAATTGTGTCGGCTCCGCATCCCCATTGGTTGAAAATAGCTACAATTTTTTGCCACAAGTCTTATTCGTAACCTTCAGTTGTACTGGAGCTCTGTGACCAATTTTTCGCCAATCGGATTTTGAAATAAATAATAAAAGTGGCCATTGTCCCTATTTGGGACGAAAAACTATTTAGGGCATAGGTGGTAGAAAGGGAGATAAAAAGGTAATAAAAATGTTCTCGACCTAAGTTACCATAACGTCAAAAAGTAAAATAATAATTACACTGCCTAATTGGCAAAAAGTAAAATAATAATTACACTGCCTAATTGGTATAAACTGACAGATTTCTTCAGGAGTGTCAAAGTTAGACATTGACGGGGAGTTTCGATGACGCTAGATAAAGTGGCCTTGAATCAAATTTTGAAATATACTACTAGAGGGTTGCGGCTCCTGAAATCGTTCTTGGTTTCCATACTGAGACGAAACTTTCGTCAAATAATGAGTCAATTTCAGCATCTGAACGTCCATTAATTGTTTACTTTTATCTAACTTCGTCAAGTACACCGAATGGTCATCGCTAGCATTTGGAATTACGAGAAACTCCCGTTCTTGCTCCGTAGACTCTTTCGCTGCTCGTATTTTGCAAATTAATGCAGGGCTGAGGTGGAGGACGATGCCGGACTCAAATATGCCGTAGGATTTTTGCAAAAGCGGACCTTCATCTGGATCGTTAGGTAATGTGATCTCGTAGCTGTTCGCGGTCTCATCAGTTCCTATCCACTGACCGTAAGCCAATCCGCAAAGTCGAAACTGCTGACCCTTGCTCATTGAACGAAACTTCTCAATTTTCTCCTTCCAAGTCGTGAGTTCTGAGAACCAAATACAGTCATGATTGTGACAGTTATAGACATCTCTGATATAAATAAGTCAATTCAGTCAACGATTACTTACGCACATGATGTGTATCTTTCCAAAACGCACTCTGCAAAAGATCCTGATCTTGGAATGATGAAAGAAGAGTAGGGCTTGGCTCAACAATGGCTAATAATCGTATGTTAGCCTGATCTTCCGCTTTGGTGAACATGAAATAGTAATGATCAGTGTAACCATATGATACATAGACACCGGGGTATTCTGGACAATTCAGCAAATGTATGTCAACCTGCCTATTAGCTACGAATATTCGTATATGCTTGTAATCTTGAACTCTATCTATAGGATATGAACGATTAATGATTGGATCGGGTAATGGTATATCATGTTCGCCTGGAGTCAGGAAGAGTTTCGCAGTTTTCACGTCTGTACATAAGCTGGTTCTCTGTGTTCTATCCATCTTGCGTATTGGGTCAGTGTCGATAACGTGCATGGGATTCATTTCTATAAGATAATTTGTTAATTATAAATTAATAATCACTAACATGCGTAGACGGGTTATTCTTCGAAAATGTTGATATTTCAGTCCCCAGCAGTTATCTCACCAGCTCGTATAAATAATATGGACTTTTTTTTTGGTAGATAGATAGATAGATATGACTCAATTCTACTTTTTCAAGCTTTCAGAGGAAAATTTGATCCACTTTTAATGGGTCGAAATTTGACTAAATATGCTACAATGTCCGTCGGCATGGCTGTCCCTAGAACTTTTATTCTTCTTCTTCTTCTTCTTCTTCTTATTATTATTATTTTTCTTTCTTTCTAAATTTTCAAGCTGTATATTAGAACAAACTGTCAACGTAGTGCTCCTTTAAATGGATGAAGGAATCACAAGGTAACATTGAAATCGCATCTTCACAGGTGGGAGTCAGTATGGCCAGCTTTGAAAACTGTCCCCTAATATTTCGTCCATCGGCATGGCTCTTTTTCAACCAATCACAAAACAGAAATTTCCATATTTTTTCGTCGCAATTAATGGTCAAATTGTATATTCCTATCAGAGCAATACGGTCCGCATATCAAATCCCGATATTTTTGTGACGAAACTCGTGCATTCGCATATTATAGTCTAGAATTAAGAATTTAAAAAAAGTGTCTTTCGGCATGGTCATCTTTATGCAACGGTAGACGTTCATCATCTAAAAATAATTACATCTAATTAATGGGTTAGTATGCCTTTATCAACTCTCCATATAATTTTTTGCTTTTGAATTTACTAATCGACGGCAGAACCCTTTTTGTTCGCTATTGTCTTTCGGCATGGACTTTCTTATGTATCCTTCGGCATGGCATTCATCATTTTGATTGCCATGCCAAAATACAGAATCCCCTCACTGTCGGCCCAGTCTTACTAATATGTTATACAAAACGCCTCTTAACCGCTCCCATCAAAAAAATTTCAAATATCCCGTACTTTCCTGCATGAAAAAACATATCGATGGCGTGGTTTAAAAACATGTAAGTCCAAAACGACAAATTTTTCAGGAGAAGCAAAAAACATGATTAAAAATTCACATTCACTGCTGACAAAGTCTGATACGTATCAGAAGTTACTTCTGCAATAGTTACTTATAATAAATACGTTTTCCATCATTATTTTACAGCCATTAGCTAATTATGAGGAATAAAAATGACTTACGAGGTTTTCACTTCAAAGTTACTGGACTTACGAGTTTTTAGACTTGAAATTTCCAGACATACGAGGTTTTTATTTGAATAAGTACTGGACTTACGTGTTTTTCAGCTTGTATATGTTAGACTTACGTGTATTCTAAATTGAAGAATAGAGAATGATAATGTAAAAAGTTCGTATGTCTGACTTACGTGTTTTTTAAACAGTCTATTGGGTGCGCTGGTGTGCATTACGACTTCCGGGGTTGTTAAATTTAGATGTTTCGATTTTTTTACCATTAGAAACCAGGCAAAACTAATTTTCACTAAAACTTGGACTTACATGTTTTAAACCAGGCTATCGATATCTGAAATCAACATTTTTGAAGAATGGCCCAGCTACTCTTTATTGTGTAAGAATTTCAGTAGCTTGGCCGCCTAGCTCCTCTCTTTTTCTCCATTTTATGTCTCAATTACTTTCCTCTGTGTTTGTATCTGCATATTTGTTTGGCCGAATATTTTTGTACTTATATTTGATGGTTTGTCTCCCTGATCATGGAATATTTTCACAATGGTGATAGGAGACTTCCTCGTACAGTCGAGAGACAAATGTCAGTGGAATGTTGATACTGAGAATAAAGGCTAAAGGATTTCTGTTCCCAATTGAATCACCACTGATAAGTATCAACGCTAGATATTAAAGTGTATTTGAAAAAAAGTTCATTTTTGAACAACAAGAAGGAAGGCCTATTCATAGATTGTTAGCAAGGATGTACCAAGGGGGAACCTCCTCTCACAAGTTTGATAATTGGTTCAAGTTGGAAAATCAGTATGGTTCTCAGTTGGTAAATTTGGGACATTTTGAGACTTCTTGTTTGTTTTTTCAACTCAAATCAGCAATATAAGAATTTCAAAAGTAGGCAACTTTCCGATTAAGAAATTGTTGGTCTCTCTCCCAACTAACTTTCTTCTCTGATATGCTGCTGGTTGTTAGTCAAAATAGAAAGGGTAATTTTTCTGCTAAGAAATTAAAAAAAAAATTCAAGTATTCCTTTTTATTATGGTTGGAGAAACTGGAAAGTAGGTACTGTATCATAAAAAACTACCAAACTAGCATTTTACCTACCTGATAGTAATTGAAGAAAAAACTCGTTCAATCCAGGAGGTCGAAGGAGAACGAATGCTGCATGAGACGAACTCCACAAAGTCATTATGTTCACGACCACTAAAATTAATTTCATTTTTGTGATCAATGGAAAGGTTGAAAAACAACGAATTCTAAATTTCACAAAGTGAACGAATCCAGATTCTTTGGCAAGGATTTTGGAATTTGGGACTGTGGTATCGTCTTTCGTTCTGCTATGAGTTTTCGATCAAATAGGTAGATTTGGTATTGGAAAGATCATTTGTTCAGATGGATATAATGTGGGTCACTTCTATAAATACTCGTACTTGGAAACTTGAAAACAAATAGCTCTTATATTTGTTTTTCGCAAAGATATGTAACTGAATACACGTACGAGCAGGTGTCTTCTTATGTAAATAAAAAAAACCTTGTCGGTAAAAAAATTTCGCAGATTTCATAAATCTGAAACACTATTACTCATATTGATGTTTACCTACTGTGCCACATAATTTCTTGTTGAGTATGTAACATACGCAGACTTGAAATTTTATCAAAAGAGAAGACCGAGGCGATCTGTGATGAAATTTACATTCTGCTCAGTTTCTGTGGAAAATGAAACGACTTAGAAGAATTCTCACAACATCATTCGACAGCTACAATTCTCCTGTGTACGTCCCGAAATTTTCAAATGAGCAACCATCCACCTCAATTATGCGTTTTTTCTGCAGTCAAGTTTCTACTTCACATCTTTTTGAATGAAAAAAGGAAAAAAATTTCGAATGTATTTTTCTCGATGAAATGCGGGGCTAAAACATAATCAGAGTGCCCAGTTCTAGAAAAGTCGGAAAAAGCCTGGAAAAGTCGGAATATTTTGAAATTTGGGAAAAGTCAGGGATATTGCGAAATACGTATCTCGGGAAAAAGTACAATGCATATAAGAAAGCTTCCAAAAGTGTACTTTCATGTATTATTGTCCTTTGAAGTTTTTTAAGTCTAAATAAAGCAAATTAATTGAATTACTTTGATTCTTATATAAAAAGAAACAATTAAGGGAAAAAGAAGTAATTATAGGAGGCTCGTTGCCGACCCTAATAAAATCGAAATTGCTGTTTGTAACTGGACGCTGTGAAGCGTAACAGAACCAACCGACCATTTGTTGACAAAATGAGTTATTAGTATCATTAGAAAGAGCATAAAAAGTAGAATTTTTCAAAATTGGGCCCCCAATTCAAAAATGTGTACTCTCGTTTAAAAAACTTATCAGTAAACGCTATGTCATATATAGTTTTTACATGGCTCTTGAACTTCGAATTGCACGTTCTCATAAAACAGATTTTGTTGGTAGGTTCTGTTACGCTTAACAGCGTCCAGTTATTTTTATTATTTTCAATTAATTGATTTCTCGGAAATAAGGCGGCACTGAACTCAACTGTGACTCAGATCATGCTAAAAAATAAATCAAAGCAGCGTTGCGAACTGTACGGTAATTTCTATATTCATATGGTTTTGGACTAAAACTCATATACGGTAAGGACCCCTACCGTACACATGTATATCATACGGTGGTGAGATTGGACAACCAAAATTTTAATTTGATACTAATTTTCTAATTCGAGCAAAAAAAAAAAAAAAAAAAGGAAACCTAATTCTTTTGTTAACTGCTCTACACAGTTACACACAGTGCCCCATGATTGACAGAAGTCGATGACTATGTTTGGTGGAGCATATGGCGATGCACGCATACCAGAGTGGCACCCCAAACACCGTAGCCCTGGCCCCACCCTTCCGAGTATCGCATCAGTGACTAGAGGAACGCATTGAGACTGGCCCGAGCCCCCATTTTACCTCTCTGCTTTGGATTCGCGCTGTCCTGCCAGGGCCACCATGGGACACCCCACTGACCGAGGCAAAGTCCACACAGCATTAATCTGGAATTCGAGTGCACCACAGACGGATGCGCTTCCTTCCTTCACCCCTCACCTCCTCATCTTGGTACGTTTGGCGACGCAGGAAAGCGGTGATGGCGAGATGAGCCCTGCCGAGGTAGTTGACGACTATGATGAAAATTTTTTTGAAATGTTAGTGTGATAGTGTAGTGTGGTAGTTACTGGGTGGAAACCCGGGTGCAAATGCTACTTGCCAAAAAAAAAAAAAAAAAAAAAAAGTTAATTGTGGAACATTATTATGCATGTTTGCGAAAATTAATTTTGGTGTACGGTAATAAGGGTTAAAATACCGTAATTTCTTTTTTGAAAATATGGTAACGTTATTATCAAAAGGTTGACAACCCTGTTCACGAAATACATAATTTTGATTATTTCTTCTTCCCTCTCGTTTTGTTCTTCATGTACCGATTTTTCTCGCGCTCATATTCATGCTTACGCATCAGATGGCTGAATTGTAAGTCCCTCTTAGGAATTGCCTTCTTCCATTAAACAAAAAATCATCTGGATTTGTTGACAGAGTGAACAGAAATACCTAAAGACGTAAGATAAGGATTTAAGAAACAGGCCCGTAACCATGAGTATATCCCAAGAGGGGGGGGGGGTCTCGGAGGAGGCTTGTAGTTTTTGACTTTATACATATAAAATAACTGAGTAATAAACCGTCATTCATACCGTCTCGACTGTCATTGACTACTAAAAGAATGCGGAATTCAGCTTTTCTCGCTTTTGAACATAAACTTTTGAAGAAAATTGATGTTCCTGATATTTTGAGAGCTTTTGTCAATCCAAAAGAACGGAAAGTACAATTATTCTGATTGAGTTTTTAATTTTATTTGTAACAAAAATATGAAGACGTAATTATGATAATAAATAAAGTATGCATACTTGAGGCTATACGTTCTACTTTATTTTTATTTTCGTGTGATCAATGAAACTTTGAACATTGAAGATTCAACATATATCTTCAAAAATGGAGCAGGAATTTCAAATTATTTTATTTATGCCTTCATATAAATCCAAAAATTTTGGAAAAGCGAAAATTTTTTTCGTACGTTTTAAAAATTTATCAGATGTTACTTAAAAATTTCGGGTGCTCGCAAAATATTTTGGGGGCTAAGCCCCCTTTAGCCCTTCTCTGGTTGCGGGCTGATTAAAAAAAAAACATCAGTTTCATCTGTGGGTCAAATTCTGCTTTATTCATTTTCATATCTTTTCTTCGTTGAAGGCATAGCCGGGCTTGCAAAATACAACAAAACTCGGCATTTCAAAAGAATCTGCTTGAAATTGCAATTAAATTAAAAAATCCGACATAAAATTACGTAAAATGATGGTACATTTACACTGAGGCTGACAGCATTACTGTAGCCAACTTTGCTGGATGTTAGTTATTTTCTTTCTCACTAGAGTTAGTCGAAATATGCTGACAGCAATGTTAGAACCTATCCGATTCGAATCGGATATGGCTAACAAAACAACTGGCAATGTTGCGTGTTATTGTTGCATGTTAGTCATTTTCGAAACCTTGCTGATAGCAATGTTCGTTTGTCGGTGTAAATGCACCATGAGGAGTTCACAGTGTGCTAGCAGTTTTATTTCATATGAACAATGATAAGACTGGAGTTTTTTGCAGTGGCGCTACATGGTGGTGTATCCGCGTACTATTACATACATGCGGACAAGATTTCCGCGTCGTGTCAACTCAATACCTCTATATTGTACCGTGATCTGTGGTATTAGTAATTCTCAACTTCGGTCTGATCTCGATCTTGTCTCCGTCGATGATGTCATCTCGCAAAGTAGTCTAGGAGAATTAGCTTAAAAAAATGGTGTTTGATGGAATTAATTGCATCAGAACAGTTTAAATTTGGTACGATTGTTTAGTACCCTCTTCGGAAAATCCCCGTGATTTCCCCTCCCCCTCCCCCGGTTTGAGCATCACCCCTCAAAATCCAAAAAGTGCCCATGGAAACAGTTTTTGGCTTGTATATAGTTTAAAATTGATTTATAGGTAAAAATATTTCTTACCAAAATTAAAGAGCGTAAAATTTTCTACAAAAATGATGTCTATGTTTTTTTCGTGAATCCCATGCCAACCAAGATGATCGGCGTTCAAGATGACACGAGAATGTAAATATGGAGTAACCTACAACGTACGCGGTATACAAACACTGAAATAATCGCGAAAACACATGACTGGATGCATAATATGTTACATGATATAATTTCAATTTATTATCTTTATCATTATAAGAATTCATCTTCATCCGAATCTACATGTATACAATTTTCTGCGTTTAAACAACCTCCTCTGCAAACGCGTGGCTACAAGAGATACCCACTTTACGGCAACCACAAGCTCGTGATCCCGATGCGGAAAACTTGTTCGCGTAAACCGCACTCGAGACCTTTGGAAAAACGACCCTCATTAGCCCTGTCTCAACCCGGTATGTTTTTCCCCTCCAGCAGCCAATCAGAGCGCTCCATTCGAGGGGAGCCATCAGGTTAGCCAATCACAGAGCTTCATTTATGTGTAGCCCTCTCACTACCCGAGCTATACACCGGCGTTGAGACACCCGTGCTATACCTTATATGTATGTCCTTTGTAGACCCGTCGCCTCTGTATGCCTCTAAGTATCTCCTTTGTAAACTATCGTATAGCCTCTCTGTATATCCATTATGTATGCCCTTTGTAGACTCGTCGATTAGCCCCTCTGTTTCCCCTTGCATGGATCCCCTTTGTAGACCCATCGTATAGCCCTTCCATATCCCCTTCATGAATCCCCTCCGTAAACCTGGGTAGATCCCCTCTTGTAATTCAGATACATATAGGAAGGGATGATGGATTCTCAGCCAGTTTAAAAAAGTTTGAATATCCCTTCTATCATGCTGCACTCTTGATTCCCTCAATTCTCTATGCTGAGCACTCTCTCGTTTCTGGTTGACAGTTTGTGAACTTTTCCAGACCTTGGCAAAGACGAAGCATATGACAGGGGCGCTAAGAATCCACTGCTGCAAAATGCTAGAGGTAACACCGCGTCGATGAGTCAGTCCGCCTGCACGCTTCAGAATTCGCCATGAGTGTTGGTTCGATTCGCGTTTGGACGCTAAAGAGTATCTCTCTAGCGGCCTAATGAAATGCGGCGCGCTGATTGGTGTATTTGGACGAAAATATAATCAGGGACAAAAATGTTCTGTAAAAAAACTCAATCTGGGCATGTTCAGTAAAAAAAACTCAAGTTGGGCTCATCTGAAAGGAAATGATAAGGGCTGACTCTTTAGTTCTCTTCAATACTGAAAATTCTAGAGCTCATTTCACCTGTACATGTTTTTGTGGTAAAAATACCTTGATCATCTGCGCACCTACAGGAGTGTCCAAACGCCAATAGTCATGTCGCTCCGTATCTATTGTCTGTCTTCAATCCGGTTTCTAAAACTAGCTGGTCCATCTAGTACCTATAGGGATTTAAAATTATTACAGCGTTCAACGCTTCTCACATGTTAGAGTGACGAGTTCGGCGTTCCTATACCGCGTACGTTGTAGGTTACTCCATATTTATATGCTCGTGTGATATTGAACGCCAATTATCTTGGTTGGTATGGGATTCACGAGAAAAAACATGGATATCATTTTTGTAGAGAATTTTACGCTCTTTAATTTTGGTGCGAAATATTTTTACCTATACTTTAATTTTAAGCTAGATACAAGCCAAAGACTGTTTCCGGGAGCACTTTTTGGACTTGGGGGGTGAGGCTCACACCGGGGAGGGGGAATTTACGGGGCTTTTCCAAAGAGGGTACTAAACAATCGTACCAAGTTTCAGCTGTGCTGCAATTAATTCCATCAAAAATGCTAATTCTCCTGGACTAAAGGGTGAACAGCTATATTCACCGTCTGCACCGTCATCCTAACGTGGAGGCCATTACGTTGCTAGACATCAACAGTGACATCCGCCGACTTCGTAGATGGTATACATGGGACTTTATTAGCTAAATTATGTAATTAATTAATCTAATCTCGCTTGCTACTAGAGCTGATTGCGCTTCTCTAGTTTTCTGTTGTAACCTGCTCTCGTATAATTTGGTCAATACCGTACTCACGATAGGTCCAAATAAACTTTCAGGAAAAAAAAAAGAGCAGGGAATGAAGAACGTACAAATGTTGAATAATTTCTGACTAAGTATTTTCATTGTATCTGACGAGATGCTGAGAGCAGGAGAAGGAGGAAGGGGGTATCGTCTATATTACAAAGATTCGGTCGACTGTGAGGTTTCGTTTACAGATCCAACGAGTGTAACCAAGCTGAGTCATACATGATCTGACATTCGCTCATCGAAAAAACGCCCCATAGTGTGATTCTTGCACTAATGTATAAGTATTCGAAAGCTGTGGCAGTGCACCTTTTCTGCTTTTGGGATGTCTTCAACCAACATTTGACCCGGTTATCGATTCAAAAATCTTATATTCTAGACTGTTGCTCCCCTTCTTTAAGCGAGTAATTGAAAACACTGAACCATCTGTAACACCGTTGACCCCGAAAAATGTTAATCTACCAATTTAAGAACAAAAGCTGTCTCTCAGTTAAAACGTTTGTACATATAGTTCTCCCCTATACGGTATCAAAGGGATTAAGTAACCATTTAGGAGCAACCGACCATTCTTAGTCGAATGGAGCAATATCGCACGTATACTCGAATTAAGAATAGGATTACGCTCGTCTGTAATCCTAATAAATCTTTACCATTTTACCAAAATGCGTTATATGTCGTTAAATTTAACTTTAAGAACAGATTAAGGAGTTTTTTGCTCGTTAATTACGAAACAGAAGGGCTCGCTTTTTTACTTTCACTGGAAATGCCGAGAGAAGGTTGCGAGCCGGTACTCGGTAGCCGGTCAAATCGCCTTTCCGATTTTTCATCGTGGCCTACTCCGGTTACGAAAAATGTAAACAATCGAGCTTAGTTGGGGGCCAGACCCGGCAGTTCTAAGCTTCGCCGCGAAACATAATCATTAGTTTTCCTCCGATTTCTTAATTCGTTGAAATTTGGCCGTTGAAGAATTAGGGTTGAAATAACATTCCAAGACGTTGATGGAGGCGTGGGGCGAATATTTGAATAAGTTAATGAAGTCGATATGCCGGGCTCGATTGAACGATCTTACTGTCAGCACTTTGTCAGAGAAGTTATTCCTTCCAAAATTTCTTGTTTTTAGATTTTATTTCCCGAGCCGCCGTCAGCATAACGTAATTAGAACGAAGCAACGTTAAAAAATGCCCGTAATTATTCTAATGAGCGTGTTGTCGTGCCTGTCCGAACAAGTCGCCGATAAGGTTCATGTTTCGTTCATCGCGGCCGGCAAAAACTCGATAAAATCGTATAATTTTGATAATAATGCCGTATAAATTAGAGAGCATCGTCGGCTCTCGTAATAAACATTCCGTATTCGCGTGATATAAAGCCCAAATGCAATTTATAACTACAAATCCACTAAAAATTTCAGAAAAAAATGTTGGTAGACTAATTTTCCTAAGTGTGCGCTCTTGACAGAATTACAAAGATACGCGTGCAGGGCTGGATTACTTAAATTTGAAAAATTAATCTACTCGGATACTCGCAACTGGAGATCGAATTCGTAATCAGCACAATATTTCACAGCATACGTATCTCCGGCAACACGCTGACTATGTGAATGCTTCGACAAATGTATTCGAGAAGTAGCATAAACAAACTTTTGAAGGCGTTCACGTCGTTCCATCAAGTCTCACAACCGTGTAACTTATTCTTTGCTCCTGATTCAGAATTTCAGAGGTAGTAGCATTATTTATTCAATGCTCAATAAGAAGGCAGTGGCAGAAATATTGTTTAAGTTGATCCAACGCCTTCCTTCTCGTTTGTCTAATGCACTGGTCGCGAAGATGACTATATAACTATCTTGTCCGCCCCCAGAAATTTCTCTTATTTGCTCACACTAAGCGCTGGTGACATGAGACGGACGACGGGACGTACATTATCGAAGTAGACGTACAGCTTAGTTGCGAGTACGATACCCGAGCTAGACTATTTACATGAACGAGTAACTTTTTAAATTTCCTCTCCGATCTCTCTGCCACCCCTTCATTCTTAATTCATTAAAGTTAGAAATTCTCCGTCGGTGAAATGACTGAAACCACTTTACTCTGAGACGAAGTTGGAGAATTTTAAAGAAAGAGATGGATGGGAGATCGCATTCGACGTCGGGAAAGTTCATCCCATTCCTTGACGTCGGTTTCTAATTCTGTCTCCAGCAGTAACATACTCAGCAAGACCAGAGCCGGAGTTAGGGGGCACTTGCCCCCACACCCACTTATGAAGCTGGAAGGAGCACTCCAGTTTTAACAAAGGAAATTGTAACACTGAGAATTCGCTAACACTAAACTATCCGGGTAACTGAACTGGACACCCACTTTCCTTCAAAATGGAAAAATGAAATTTTCTTCTGAAAAAATTTCAATTACCGTCATAATTGAGGCTGATGATAGGCAATGTGATGCTAGTAATATGCCTGCAACATTGAGTAAAGCCGTGGCGTAGTCAAGGGGAGTGGTCGAAAGGTTCTGGACCCCCACCTTTTCGATTTCTTTAGTAATTTTTATCATTTTAGTACTTCCTCTAATGCCCCCTCACAATTTTCGGTCAAGACCAGGCAGATCCTTTGAACACTATGCTGAGTATGCCACTGGACTGCCGACTTGAGAGGCAACGCCGGTGCACTACCCAAGATGATCGCCAGTATGGTCACCGAGCTCATCAAGAATCCAAGACCAGACCGGATCAACCACAAGACGCTGAAGGTGCTGCACAAGTGCCATTTGGCTACCGCGACTATATATACAGCGTGTCTAACTGTCAAACACTTCCCCGCGCACTGGAAACGAGGACACGTGGCCTTCGTATCATACCAAAGCCACGCAAGGATCAGGAGCTGGTGGACAGCTATCGTCCAATCAGCTTGCTGTCCGTCATGGGAAAGACGCTAGAGTGAGTGTTGAAGTCGCATATTGCCGGAACCTGGATGACGAGAAGCTGCTGGATCCGCGTCAATACGGCCTCAGATCTCACCGATCGACGAGGGATGCGGTAGTGGCGGTCGTCGCTACCATCCAACGTCACCAATCGAGACACGTAATGACCGCCGTCCTGTCGCTAGACGTACCCAATGCGCAATCAGTTACCCTCTAGTTAGTCGCGGAAAAATTACCCATTTGCAACCCTCGGTTCCTCTCAGATTACCCTTATGTGGCTCTTTTTGATGGGATACGATGAAAAATGAACCGTGTGATATCCAGACCGATGGAAAAAACGCGAAGATCTTGTACTTTATTGTAGATTTTGGAAATTTGGGGGTGCAGAGGCAAAACTTGACGTTCAGTTGGGGGGGGGGTGGAGAAAGAAAACTTGTCGACAATTTTTTTTTTAATTTGAAAATTCGCCGATTTTTCAATCAAAATATATACCCTGTTCTGGGAGGGTAAGGTGGAAGGATGTTAGGAAAACTTGAGAGGAGTACACAACTTCCTTTACATACTGAAGTGTACTCTTGGTGATCTTTTTTTTCTGAATTTCCTCTGATTCTTCTCCTCAATTGATTCCATCAAAATCAAATTAAAAAAAAAAACCAAAAAACTACAGAGTTTCCTGTCGATTGGATTAGGGGAATCCGTGCCAGAAGTTCCCTTTCGTTCTTATGGGAAACATACATGGAGTTTTGACTTTTGTTCCAGACTAAATTTCCCTCCTATTGGGGCCATACAGCGCTAGTATTAAACAACAGAACATTTGCTATCGGATTCAGCTGGTGACATTGGAAGATAAGTCTTTTGCTTTCAACTTTTAGATTTTAATAAAATGTTCAACTTTCTCAAATTTCAGGCCCTAGGTCAGAGGCTCTCAAACTTCATATACTCGAGGACCCCCCATAATTATTTATGTAGTCAATGCGGACCACTTTTTTCACGTGACTCATAGCCGCAGGGTAGCCACCCGTCGAAAACAATATTGCCCTGCTCATAGGCATGGATTGAGCCAGCCATCCTTCTCCGCGTCAAAAGTAAGTATTTTGTAGCACTTTATAAAAGTTTTCAGTTTCTTTTATATCTGCCTGTGGGGGCGTAGATTTGAATTATCAAAAGATTTGTATTTTTTTTCCGATATTTAATTTTAGCAAACTTATCCTATCTGAGATACCTTTGATTTGAGTAATTTTTTTAACCCAATTTTTATTTAGTACATAGAAACCAGTTCCTCTGAACCCTTAGTATGACCGGAGTAAAAGAAGAGTAGTGACCGTTCTTCTTTTTCAGAAATTTTCCCCTTCAGGATCCGTGTTTCCGAAAGTCCGATGATGTCAAACTGTAATTTTTTTATATTTCTTTCAAATTCAAAGATACGATCACTACCAGCTAAACCTTGGGTATTAAGTACATGTATAAATGTTTAATTTGGTTTTCGGCTTACCTTTATAAACGCGCGACTTGCCTGTGGGAGTTTTTCCATTTGAGGGGGGTGGCGCCCGATGGAGACGAGTAGGGGGATACGCGAAAGTTCAGCCCCGCAGTTGCCGCAATCCGTATTGGAGCTCTAGTATACTGAAAATGTCTAAAATTTCATATTTGTTATTTTCTGGATATTTGTATTATTTTTAATATACATTGATTGAAAGAACTCTTACTTATTTTTCATTTTGTATGTATTAGAGTAAGCAATTTTAAAAGAGACGCTTCTCAGCAGATTGAATCATGTTTAAGTTATTCATAAGCACAAGTAGCTTGTCGGAGCTGGGGGAGGGCTGAAGCCCCCAGCAAAATTGAAAATGAGAAGCATAAAAAAAATTTAGTACTTTACCACACCTTTTTTTGTGAGTTTTAGGGGAATTTTCAGAAGACTGGAAGGACTTTTACGAGATGGGGAGAGGGCTAAACACCCTCACTTGCGCCTCTGGAGCTGGTGTAGTACTGAAAATAATTGAAAACGATGGGGAATGCAATTATCAAATTGTCGGACTGTCTGTCAAAAAATGTCGGCATACCCGTCGAATTGTCAGTCTGTCAAAATGTAGGTCTATCGAAATATCGGTATGTCTGTCGAAATGTCGATCTATCGAAATATCGGTATGTCTGTCGAAATGTCGGTCTATCGAAATATCGGTATGTCTGTCGAAATATCGGTATGTCTGTCGAAATATCGGTATGTCCGTCGAAATGTCGGTATGTCGAAATGTCGGTATGTCTGTCGAAATGTCGACACGTCTGTCGAAGAAATGCAACCGGCGGTGCAGTCAAGCTGCTTTCTGATTGGTCAGTGTTCGACAATTCGACGGTCGAAATGAGCAGAATTCGACACTGTCGAAATAGTGTCGGTACTTGCCGATCGGGATATTTCATTTACAGGCATACGAAGAAATCTCAAAATATTATGAAAACGAAAGCGTTTATCGAGGAAACTGATTAGGACAAAATTTATAGTACATAAAATTTTCCTTCCATCAAGACCATTTTCATTGCAATCTGATGAATTTTTCTAAAATATGTAGGGGTATAATAGTTCCTTTTTTTCACGTGTCTAAACAGACAGTTATAGAGGGCGACTCTTTCGCGCTGGCAGTCCGAATAGTCATTGAAATTTGAAATTCAACGATTGCTACCATACTTTCAGATTTTCGAAATGTCTTCCACACTTCAGCTTTGTTTTCAACCTTTCAAATAACGTTCGATACTCAGCTTGAAACCCTTTGCTTTTGACTGATTAGTCTCTAACAGGGGTCCAGGGTACTCCATTTTCAGAAACGAAATTTGACTTCCAGTTTGGAAAGATGGAGAAGAAAAATTTGCCGACAAATATTTTTTGAAAATTAAAAATTCGCCGACAAAATGTTTAAAAACTTAAAAATTTGTCAATTTTCTAATAGAAATATTTTTTAATTGAAAAAGAAAATAAATAAACAAACAAACAAAGATGCATAAAAATTGAAAATTCAAATGAACAGTTTCAAAATGTGCTGACTGTCAAATTATTGGGGAGGGGGTCAAATGAACAGCCTTAAAATTTGCCAACTGCCAAATTATTGGGAGGGGGTGTTTCAACCCCCACACCCCCTATAGTTTCGTCTCTGTTGGGGTGATGTTGCAGGTTTCAAATATGAATGAAAGGTTCAAGGAGAGTGCATTCTAACACATTATTAAAATAATAATTTCATATAGTCAGTTCCACAATTAAACCAGGTCTGTGACATGAACAATGACGCATTTCAGAGAATCACCGAGCTATGTGCCAGCTGCGTTTCGATTGAACGACTCCAAACTTCGTTTGAAAATTCAGTTTCAATGGAATGTGTCTCGCGGTACAACACGCTTCCCTATATAAATGCTGTTACTTCCGAATGTATATTTTCAGCAATTTAATCGTCTTAATAGCGGCTGGAAATTACGCTGATTTGCTATGGCCCAAGAGATCCGTGTCAGTATTCACGTTATATCCGGTCTGGAGGACCAATCTTCTAGAAATAATAGGACTAATTTTTTCACCGCGCGTATAGTAACTCTTCAAATCTGAAAATTTGCCGAGTATATAACCTGATGACCTTCCTCTATCAATCAATGTATTTACGACCCCAGTATGAACGTTAGTTCTCCAGTGGTGTCGTCTTTTGTTCAAGTTGGCGAATGTGATGCGTGTCACGAAAATGAAGCAACGTACAATCGAGCAGCGGTATGCGATCAACTTTTGAGTGAAATTTGGCGAATCTGGAAAGGAAATGCTCGATAATGTGATCGAGGTGTTTGGTGATAAATTTATGAGTCGTTAGAGGCTATCCCAAAACTCAGCCTGAAAAAGGCACGAAAGAGCAATACGATGATAACTTACTTCTGTGATAGCTACTGGGCAGACTGTAAATCAACAATGTTACGTCAAATTACTCGAATGGTGACGAAGAAGAGCCGTTAGAGTTCGCCCAGGGGTCGCAAAAACGTGGATTCTTCATCCTGATAATGCGCCATGTCGCCTTCAACATAACGCAATTCTTCACATTAAAAAACATCCGGATATGTCACCGATCAGTAACTGACATCCAAGGGTACGTGACGGAGGATACTTCAGAAACTGCCGGTTTAAGTGTCCCAATATTGTCATAAAAACTGGAAAAGGCGGTGGAATGAGCGTATAGCTGCCCAAGGAGAGTACTGGTTTTTCGAAAATTTGCACGAGAGAGGAGTGTAGTTCGGACCGCAGCAAAGGCATTCTAAATCAAAAAAACCAGACGGTATAGAGAAGGTGCGTGTACTGCTTGACAGACAGTTAAAGTAAATCTTGTGAGGGTTAGCATAAACTGTGACTGAACTGTAACGGGACTGTTCTAATGTCCTGTCAGGCCGACCAATGGAGGAGAAAGGATAATGAGTGAGAAGAAGAAGAAGAAGAATGTGTTTTTTGAATAAATGACGAACCGGATGTGCAGGCATGCAGAGACTAAAGACGTTTGTTTACTTGCATCGTGCTACGCAGAAACCGACCGAGTAAACAGTTATACCCTGTTTTCACGGTATGTAAAGTAAGTGAAGGTTACAGCCGCACGAAATTTTAGATTTACGCACCCCCCCTCCAAATGAAGAAGTTTTGGAACGCCTCTGCTCCTACGGCTTCGCGTGATTATTGCTATAGTGTTAGTTTGTTTTCAGTCATTTCCCAACATTTCTGTTCAGAATACATACACGTTCTGCCACAATAAATTGTGCGTGTGGGTAATTCCCCGAAAAAACCAAGATTCTATATCTCTATTCATATCTCTTCAAGTATGCATCCGATATTTTTTTGAAAGTAGGGCTTCATTCAGGTGCAATCTTATCTAATATTCCTTATGATCAGAATACTCCTATCACACTCTCGCCCTTGAGGAAATCAACTTAAAGTGCTAAAAGTTCCATCACCGTGGCTGTCACGCATGTTGTTTTTCAATCAGTTTATTTCTGTACAAGACATATTAATGCATTTCTATAAAAAAATCAGAAGCTGGTAGTCATAAAAGAACTTCCGAGTATGTGTTACTATGATTATTAATGATTCCAAGTGCAACTTGAGGCCGAGATGAGAGGCCAAAGTCGTGTCACACAGGTTTTCTTCCCTCACCGTGGTCTTTTTTGAGCGAGTTCTCTCTGTTCACTGATTTACTGTTCGGTGCTAAAAAGTGGCTACACTGCTGCAGTTCACTGTTGGGAACATCATGCAACGATAAAATGATGATTTAGAATCAAATTACCAAGTCTGAATATTATGATCTGTAGAAATCATCACGTTTACATTTTTTGCGCTCCATGACCGTGGTTCATCAGCTCTGTACTAAGACCATGTTTCATTTCGCGGAAAGAAGAAATTAATTCCTAACTAGTAAGTATATACTCAATTATGCTAAAAGAATTTCTCAGAAATAATTTTAATGGACATAATATCCAAATTTAGATATTATTTTCCATCACCGTGGGTTGTTTTTTGTTTTCCTTCACTGTGGCAAATAAAAATTGCATAGCTACGGCGAAGGAAGTGGTACCCATTATAAATGAATTGTGTGATAACAGCACCTGATAACTGCTTTCTGTCAATGATTACTTGAATTCCTTTTGTAGGGTGTGCCAATTCACTTTTCCTTCTTGTGTATTCCAGAGCGCTTTCGGCTGTTGTGCCATCATCAGTGGAGTACCCTAAATGAGACTTGTCTCTTGTGGTCCTGTAGTTATAGTCGAGGGTAGTACCGTACGGTGAGCCTGTTTAGTCTTGCGTTCCTATTGGTTGTCTGTGAATATGCAGTCTGTCCAATCCGTGGGTGTTATGTTATTAGTTGGAATAAGTTCTCACTTTGAAAGTTAGTTGTTGTATTTATTAGGTTGTTTTGTTTTGTTTTTGCCTTTATTATTTCTAGTTGTTCTTTTAATTTTCTTTATCTTGTGTTGTTTTCTGTGTGTAGGATTTTGTACTTTTCTGTCAATTTGTCATTGTTGTGTCCCTGGTCATTGCAGTGTTTTCCAAATAGTGATTTGTCATCATTTAGCTTCTGTGATTTTTCGTGTTCTTTAATTCTGGTTGTGAATTTTCTGCCTGTTTCTCCAATGTAGGTCATGTCATAGTGTTGCAGTCCAGTCTGTATACTCCGCTGCTGTTGTTTCTGTCCTTTGCTTCTGTTTTGTCATTGCTTATTTGTTTGATCAGAGGTGATCTGTTTTTGATTCCGAGTTTTATGTTGTATTGGTTGAAGAGGCTCACCATACGGTACTACCCTCGACTATAACTACAGGACCACAAGAGACAAGTCTCATTTAGGGTACTCCACTGATGATGGCACAACAGCCGAAAGCGCTCTGGAATACACAAGAAGGAAAAGTGAATTGGCACACCCTACAAAAGGAATATTACCAAGTTCACTCACACTCCAAAATGGACACTAAGATTACTTGAATATTGACAGCTTGTAAACTGACATGTCACAAATGTGATAATTAGGGCTGCCAAAAGTATTCTTTGGCATATTTTTCCTCTGTGAATCAAGTCTAGTATTTTAATTTTTTTGTTTGAGTTTGAATTACAAGAACAGCCGAATGGCATACACCTATACTTATTGCAAAGGAGTAAGTGACTAGAATAATTTCGCCTGCCCCCGTGGGCTGGTCAATACATGAACGTTCATAGTAGATTTAAAGTAAGTCAAGAGGTTTGAGCCTCTTCAATATCCAGCAACTCGATGGCCTCGGCGTTTGGATGACGGTGTAAGCGCGTTGCGTGGTTTTGTGCGGCCTTTGAAATCGTTGTCTCTACGTTGTCCACCCGTAGATCGTGGTGAAGTAAAGCGTTTGGCACGTACCAAGGTGCCTTGGCGATGCAACGGAGGGCTCGGTTTTGTACTCTCTGGATTACTATCCTGTTCGCCTGTTTCGTGGTGCCACAGATCTCTATTCCATAGGACCAAGCAGGCTTGATGATTGATAGGTAGATAAGCTTCTTGTTTTACAGTCTTAGTTGGGAGTGGAACCCCAGCAGCCAATAGTATTTGCGAATAAGAGCTTTAATATCGACTTTCAGACGTCATAAGAACAGACCCCCGAGCCCAAGATCATTATTTTTGTAATAGATGTTTTTCTCACATGGTTCACTTTCCAATAATTTCACTATTGATAGCTTTCAATAACATTCGTCCATTTACCCCAGCGTAAAAACTAAAAATAAAAAAAAAATTAGGAAAATGTGTAAAATAGCCCTAATTTACGATACTTAAAAGTGTACTGTCTCCTTTCTTTTTCCAGAAAAATCTTGTGCAAACGTTTGCAAGTCCTGTCACGGCCTGTCTTGCCCCAATGCCGGGTCACGCTATTCACAGTTAGATGATGTAGACGAGTCTGATGATAAGGATCAATGATTACACGTTCATGTAGTATTTTATAAACTTTTCTAAGCCTGTAACTCCTCAAGTATGACTTGTGAGTAAATTCTTATAATAGGCTGTTTTGTAGAAAATTTTACGAGGAACATTTTTTTACTCAGGCATTTTCTTCCTAGAATGTTATGATTTTGAGAAACATCAAAAAACCCGTTTAAAATTCATTTTTCCGTAGCCCCCTTTGTCAATAATGGTGGAAGCTCCCGGTGTAATGGCGATAGGTTTTCACCACTTATTTTTGACACCATCCCCAACATTTTTCAGCGGTCAAAACTTTTGCACGAATTTTTTCCAATCAAAATTAGTAATTCGCTTGAGCTACGTGGCTAATATAATCATTTATCAATCAGATAATAATATGAATATGAGGAGTTATCTGTCAAAAGGGCCCTTGACGAATAGGTGCCTTTTTTGCGGAAATGCTGATTTTCGAATTCTCCGTGTCCTACACTTTAGGAACCAGATGAAATTTTTGCCGAAATCAACGAATTCAACGTCACATACTGTCTTACATACGTCACTCCCTTATAGCCGTTTACATTGTATACGTTTTCCGCAGATAGGAAATCATATAAATACGACTTTCGGACTTTCCTTATAATTTGTCAAATATATTTAGCGTTCCCACACTGGAAAATTTGCCTCTACACCACTGGAAATATATATTCTCTAAGACAATATATTTAGTGAAATTGGCGTCGATAAATGATTACAAATGCATTGAATTAAAATCGATTCTATGCTGAGATGAGTACAAACTTATCATGCAGTCAATAAAACCAAGCATACATTATATTATATCAAAGGGTGAAAAGTGAGTAACTCATTCCACGATAATATGCCTCAGAAATTACACATTTCAGTTGCCTTATCAGCATGGAGAGGCATCTTCACTACGACATTAGCTTCAATCACGAGAATATACATAATATTAATAACTCATCATACAGCGAGATAGGAATTGTGTATTTTGTTCCATAAGTTGTATAAATGTATGGAAACAAGCAAAATAGAAGAGTAATACATGAAATTCGCCGATATTATCTTATGGGAAAACAGCTACTGATAACCATAACATGTCCCACCACACCAATTTTCCCCTCGCTCTAAAAAGGTCCCCTGTCATCCTCCTTGTTTCTTAATTCGTCCACCTTCGTTTCTGAATGAACTAAACAATCAACTAGTCATTTCTATTAATGAAATCACAGTGAACATTTTTAATAATAACATATTTTTCAATTAAATCAGTCTGAAAGGAGTATTTCAGCTTGGGTCCTTCACAGCCGACAATGGCCAATGACGAAGGACCCCTTTTTTATTTATTTTTATTTAAGGGCGTAAATAGGCCAAATACTGTACACGGGTGCAGGAATATCTTTGCTGTGCCTGTGACTGTGCGATATGTATATCATACTCCACGTTCATAGGTACAGCAAAGATATTCCTGCACCCGTGTACAGTATTTTGCCCATTTGCGCCCTTGAAGTGAAATGACAAATGTGAGTTTTGATTCTGAGCTCCTCATTTATCAATCAAATATAAATATGTCTTGGACGCGAAAAAATTGCAATATCAACGTGCCTTTGCTGCGAAATGCCTTAAAAAAAACTCCTAGTTAAAAAAGTCCCCGTCACTGTCTCTCGTTTGCGAAGCGCCCGTTCATTTCTCAGATTTCCCGGGACGCCCTAAAAAGCAAGTCCGTGTGTGCCTGTACCACGAGCGAAATCGTAAATCCATCGCGGAACACGATACGTGAAACGGCACACTTTCGGTTCTTCAGCGGAGGCAACCCTGCCGTATTATCACTGTCGGAATTCCCGCCATTTCGCAGGTGAAGCGTGAGTCGTATCGTAGACAGTTCAAGTACTCGTGGACGGTTCTTTAGTTGATGTCGGTTTGCCGGTGTGTGCGTTTCACGTTTGTGCCTGCCTAGGATTGTGTTACGTTGCGTTTCGCGTCGTGTAACGAACGAAATGTTTTTTTCTTGAATTGTACTCGCGATCGACGAATTTCGTTTTACGTTTCGCGAATTCGTATAATATCATTTTCGTGTCAGTGTTAATTGCTTTTTTTTGGTTCAGACTATGTTGTTCTAGTTTTTAAGTCCCGTTGAAACGAGAATCCGGAGGTCGAAACCAAAATCATGGATTTACACGTACTGGTCCTCTTCATCGGATTGTTCGAATTTAAAGGTAAGAAATGATATTCGCGTTGATGGTGGATGAATATGCGTTATCGGGCTCCCGCGGCTATAAAATGGCCGTAAAAATGGTCGATTAGGAACTGTATCCGTTCATTCGTGTGTACCTTAATGAAAACGAAACTTCGGGGACTGGCGTGATGAAATGGCGACCGGCGATTAATTTGACGAGGTGAAGACGCTGCGATCGCTAATTTTATGTAAACGAGTCTCTAGTGGCTATTTTATAATCATCGCTATTACTTTATGACTGGAAACATACGCAGAGTTATTTTTTATGAGTGTTTACGAGAGGCTGGCAGTTATAAATTAGCGTAAAATTGTCGTCGTTGGAATGTATGTGCGTAGAATGTGTCTAGCTTTTGTCGCCGGTGATGTACGCACCTTGGCTTTCGTGGTATCGTGAGTGTTCGTGTACACGGAATGAAGATCTCACTGGGACGTCAACGAGGATGGTCGATAAATAATAACGAAGTTGAAACGATCTTTTAAGTGGCTCCAAACGACGGCTATGCTACGCAGTTTGGTACAGAAATTAGTTACCTTTATTAGGCAACGTGAAATTACACGCGTCGTTTTAAAAATGATTATCCACGGAATTAATGTTCAGGTTCGAGAAATGATACGAGAATTTTTCATAGAACATGGGGTTAGGATTTCTGGTTAGTGAGTAAGAATTTTCGGACGTTTTCACTTCTCATATCGCCTTGTATTGAATTTAAAAGGATAGGGTTAGGATAGTTGGAACCGAATTGGTTTCAGATTTAGAAGATTTCCCAGTAGAGCCGAAGAAAATTAATTTTTTTTTTTTTTAAAGCGAAATTCTGTGACTCAAATTGACTTCCGTTGGGCAACATCGACACAATTTTCTACGAAGAGACTTTGCTAGGTTTCAACACAAATTTCCTCCAAAATTCGACTAATCATGAAGCTTCATATAATTGCACCTAATTTGCTTCATGCCACAAAAATGCGCAGTTACATTCGAACATATTCAGATAGGAATAATCAAGAATGAAAAAATTAAGATAAATTGTTCATTTTTTCTTTTTCTGTGACTCAAATCGACTCTCGGGCTAAATCAACACACTTTTCTACAAAGAGACTTTGCTAGGTTTCAATACAAATTTCTGCACAAATTTAACCAATAGTTAAGGCTTCGAATAATTGCATTTGATTTGCTTAATGCCACAAAAATGCGCAATTTAATTCGAAAATATTCAGATATGAACAAGAATGAACAAATTAAGCGAAATTGTACATAATTAGAGACCGGATTTTTACGGGTGTTTAATCAGACAATTTGTCGCTATAAACTCAAAATTTGACATTTTTTGGCGGAAATAAAAAAATTGCAAAAAATAGAATTTACGATTAAACGAGGTACATAGGACTGTATGAGAATCGTGACCTATAGCGAGAAGCGAGCCAGTAATGACCAGCTATTCGGACCGGGCAAACAACAACAACAACGATGCAATGCTATTTTTATGCGAAAAAGAAAATCACTCGGATTTCGATGAAGATTAGCTCATCTGAAAGAAAATTTTATTTGCTACAAGGCATGCTCTTTTCAATTTTCCGTTCACCGCATTCATTTTCGAGATATTTCATTGAAATTGTCATAAATTACTGCGCTGAACTCCCCCTTTTCGACCTCGTTTCCTTATCAGTTTTTCTTCAATCGATGCTACCGAATCTACTCAAAAATTCGACCAATCATGAAGCGTTGAATAATTGCACCTAATTTGCTTCATGCTACAAAAATGCGCAATTCGAACGTATTCAGTATTAAGATATGATCAAGAATGAACAAATTAAAAGAAAATGTATATTTTTTTCTTCTTTTTCTGTGACTCAAATCGACTCTCGTTGGGCAAAATCAACACAATTTTCTACAAAGAAACATTGCCAGGTTTCAACATCATTTCCTCAAAAATTCAACCAATCGTGAGGCTTTCAATAACTGCACCTAATTTGCTTCATGCTACAAACATGCGTAATTTAATTCGAAAATATTCAGATGTGAACAAGAATGAACCAATTAAGAAAAATTGTACATAAGTAATTGTTTTTCTTCTGTGACTCAAATCGACTCCCGTTGCGGGCAAAATCTACTCTTGGTTAGGTTTCAACACAAATTTCCTCAAACATTCAAAAGAATGAACAATTAAGAAACTGTACACTTTTTTCTCTGTGACTCAAATCAACTCTCGTTGGGCAAAATCAGCACAATTTTCTACAAAGAGACTGTGCTGGATTTCAACACAAATTTCTGCAAAAATTCAACCAGTCGTGAGGCTTTAAATAATTGCACCTAATCTGCTTCCTGCCACAAAAATGCGCAATTTAATTTGAAAATATTCAGATATGTACAAAAAGGAACAAATTAAGAAAAATTGTACATAATGGTTTTTATTTTTCTGTGACTCAGATCGACTCTCGTTGGGCAAAGACGACACTTTGCTAGGTTTCAACACAAATTTCCTCAAAAATTTGGCCAATCATGGAGCTTTATATAATTGCACCTAATTTTTTTCATGCCACAAAAATGCGCAGTTTAATTTCAACAAAAAAGTACAAATCAAGAGAAATTGTGCTTTTTTTTCTGTGACTCAAATCGACTCCCGTTGGGCAAAATTAACGTGATTTTCTACAAAGAGACTTTGCCAGGTTTCAACACAAATTTCCTCAAAATTTCAACCGATTATGAAGCTTTTGAGTAATCACACTTCATTTGCTTCATGTCACAAAAATACGCAATTTAATTCGAAAATATTCAGATATGAACAAGAATGAACAAAGTGGATGAAATTGTACATAATTTGTTTTGTTTTGGCCCGTATATTTGTATACTTTTGTGAAGATTTACATTTTCGTACAGTTTTTTTTAATTTTTTATATTTATAAAATTTTGTACATTTTTGTGGCAGTGGTACAGCCCTAGTAACTCTTATATTTTTCAATTAAATTAATTTTTTTTTTGAAATTAATTTATATAGTAAAATTTTTTTAAATAATATATTATATGTTCGATAAGTACCATCACTTTTGGTCCATGAAATTGAGTTTCTTTCAATTTTTGCATTTCTTCTTCGATGCTTAGTCGCTCAAGTTTCTTTTCTCTTTACTTTTGGTCCCTGAAGTGTCCTCTTCATTTTTGCTCCATGAAATTGCGTTTCCTTCATTCTGATTTTCCATTCAAATTTCATTTTTTCAAGTCTGCAAGAAATGGGAAATCAGAACATTGCCTACTTTCTGTCGCCTTGAAAACCGAACTATCGACAATTCAGATCAAATCAACGGTAGTTCTTTTCTGAAATAAACGATCCTTATAACCATTGTTTGATATCTTCACTGTCGTGATTCAGCTTTGAACCGTGAAACTTTTGTTTTTATTGAATACTATCTTTTGACGCATTTTGGTTCATGTCCTAATGTACAAGTGCCATGTAAAATTTCACCACAAGGCTCGGTTTAATATTATTCAAGAAATCCTGGCATTACTTTTATGTATGAAGGAGGAAACTCCACAAGTGTTTCGATAAAATTTTGAAAATATGGAGTATTCGCCTAGGTACTCTCAACTGCTCAACTTTTTTGATAGTTTGATTATGCAAGTATAGTTTACAAGTTTAGAGGAAATTTTTTGAAATACTTTTCCCAGCGATTGAAAAAATAAAAATGTTTAACTTAAAAATCATACTTACACGATTTTGTAAAATGAATACTGAAAATTATGTAAGACTGATGAACTCCCAGTGTTTGTAAAAACAATGTTTGGCTTCATTCTCAGTTGTTTGAAGTATTTCTGACGGTTTCGAAATTGTTACTTGGTACCAAAGGAGATGAGTCCAGGGCTGCCAGCTGACTGGACTATTACATACCTAAACTGTAAGTGAAAGTTCTATTGAATTGACTAGACAAAACTTTTCGAAGCGTTCAGTTGATGCGGTAATTGGTTTCGAGTAAGCCAATCTTGAATAAGCTTGAAAAACCCGACAAGACTCTCACAAAGTTCCAAATCCGTTCGGATGAGTCTTATAAACTCGGTTCACTTTAAAAAAGTCATAACAAATCTAGCAGAAGTCTTGAGGAATCTCAAGCAAGTCATGCTCAAAATGTCATATAATTATTAACACACACCCCTATACAAATTATTGTATGATATGTATGATGTAATTAAAGGTGGTACAATATGCTTTTTAACTTCTTTTGTATGGTCATAGTCTCATGTCACACTCTTAGGGTAGGGGCCGTGGTCAAAACAATATCGATGTTGAATAACACATACATTTTTTTAATGAATCTAATGTTGTACATGAATCAGTAATGAATGCATTTAGCTAATTTTGTTCTTCTTACGCGCTTACCCTCTCCCCCGTAAGTATTCAAAGGTGATTTTTTGTTTTCTCTTACCTATCCGACCTTTTGCAGCTGGTTCCAGCCATAATGCGTTTGGAGAACACCGTATCCAGTTACTCATAGTACAATAAATAGCTTAAAAAGTTTTTTGATGAGTAGGTCAGTTTTATTCCTTCTCCACCTAAAAAAAATGTGCACAAAATTTTTGCAAATAATATTAAAATTTTTAAAGAAATATTAATTTGACATTTAGAATCAGAAATTTGATCGATAAAAAAATGAAGTGTACCCTTCCTATTTCCTCACTGTGGATTCATTTGGCTGAGGAAACTTTCCCGATCTGGTCCAGTGAGATTGAATAAAATTTCTACGAGGGTTAAGATAACTACATAGGTCGGATAAGGATCGGCAAGGAATGGTTTACGGTGCGTTATTCTTATTTTAATTTTGTATTTTCGCTTTAAACTTGACGTGAAAGGCCTTTTGTATTGATGAGAGATTGGTCCAATTAAAATAAAAATGTAAAATAAAAAGTAATCCCAACTTCAGTGGCGTGTCAAATCCTGTATATCCGTTGTACTTATATGTAGATGCTGTCGCGGCAGTTCATATATTATATATGTAGTTTTTGGTTAGTAATTGGTGAATAGTGTGGTGTTACAATAAAAAAAGTTGAAGTCGAATGTTTTTACCCTTTGAAAAAATTATGGCTCAACGGTTTGGCAACAATTCTTAATTTACCCTCTCCCCTTGGTTATTAAGTCTGTTCAAACGTCTGACAACTAAATTTGATGCTATTTGATCAGAAAATAAATCTAATTTATTATTTTCTATGTTGCGTGGTCCCAGAAGTAATCTGCGAAAAATGCGAAATATTTTACGAGAAACAGGCCTGCCGACTTTGTTCTAGTTGCTGGAGACAGATGCAAAATGTTTTTATCTTAGCAAAACGTTTTTTATTTCTGGTCCAATTTTCTTTTGTGAACAAACGGCGGATTGATGACCAACCATGAAAAAATGTCTGATAAGATCGACGTCATTGTCGTGGTTTCTCGACCTCCCTCTCTCCTCTACAGTAAGTTTTCAATTTTAAATTAAATATTCCAGTAGGACCGAAAAGTACTTCCGACATGTGATGGAGCCGTTATTTCGCCCGTCTAAAAAATAAACCCCGGAGACCTTTTTCCTCTTATTTCTATTTATTTATTTTTGCACGTCAAATATTTGAATGTTTTCCTTTTTAATGTCAGGATGCCGGTCATCAGGACAGGACAGGAAGGTTATGAGTTATGACGTGGTTGTTGTCCCCGTCAGAATGAAACTTGGGTAGAGAAATATCTCGAACGTTCCTAGTTCCATGTACAAACAATCAATCTTTGTGATATAGAAATTTCAAGGGAGAGGATATCAGACAAAAAATTATTCGAAGATGTTGTCCACGTTACACGCCTCGTCACCCGCGTCACATTTAAAGAGTATTCTTCTCCAGCGGCGTGTACCTACAGAGTCTGAATTTCGCCGTGGGCTTTCAAAAGTCAAGGCATTTAAACGGGTCGTACAAAAAGTTTACTTCTTCTGCGTGAGCTCGAATCATTTTCCGAATTTCGAGGCACTTTTTTTGGCCTTTGAAATACGAACAGCCGAGAGGCCTCGTAATGAAGATCGAAGTTTCTTGTCAGTCCAATTAGCGTTTCAGTTTGAACTTTGTATCGATAGCGTTGCCATGTTCTGGCTCGAAAAATCGAAAGTAGCTTTCGTAGACATCTCTGACTGTGCTCTTGTGTCGGTAATGAGGTTGAAGCAATCTAAAATTGAATTTTTGATATTGCTTCGACGGAAAGAGGATTTAAATGAAGACTTCTTACCCTTGTTCCAGAAAATTCTGGTCTCTGCTGCAGAAGACAGATTCTCACGCCAGTTGGCCGAATTTATGGGGGTCAGTGTGAGGTCGTTCGTTTGAAAGCCGGTGGATAGCGAAAGATGTCGGTATTTTAGAATAGGTTGCATCAGTAGCTGACTTGTTTGGGTAATTCTCAAGTAGTAAGTGGTTATTCCCAAGCTAGCGATGGAGGGCATAAAAAAGGAACTAGCAACAGCCGGGTCGTGTCTTCCTGTAGTATACAGCGTCATGAAATCCGAAGTGAAGGCTTGGATAAGTAAGCAGATGGAAATGCCCTGGTGGCTGGCCAGTAGCATTCAAGCCAGCAAAACACTGATAGGGGACGCCCCCAGTAAGTATGCCAAGTTCCTATTAAGGCTTGACGGGAAACATGCAAGTCTCATGGTCGGACTACTAACAAAACACATGTGGTATAGAATAGGAGTGGTGAAAAGGCACTGATACAAAAATTAAACTCTCACGCCCTCTAGCGGACCAGATTTATTGCTTCTAAATTTTAACCATTAACTGGCACTTGACCAATAAGTGGCATTTCATTTCATTTTCAGTCAATGGAAGGGTTAACAAGTTCGGAAAAGCATTAAAGATGGTCTTGACATTTAAACAAATTTGGAAGAGTCTTGAAGTATTTTGATAGTCTGGAAGAGTCTGGGCATGTTTGCGTGGTTTTAGAAAAGTCTTAAAAATAAGACTAAATGAATGTCAAATTGGTCGGGTTCAGTATTTGAGAAGTATTGGAAAAGCGCTTGAAAAATTATAAGGAAGTCTGGAAGAATAATACCTTATTTTTATTCGGCTGACGAAAACTCTCAGTACCTCGCTCCCCCCCCCCCTCGTCTCCCATCGGTAGCTGATGTCACTCGAGCTTACAAATACTTTTTTTTTCGGGCAGTTCTAAAAATTACTTGGAATAACAACTGTGATGAATAATTGAAAACCTTAACACTCCCTTCCATGCTGAGTTTCTTCTGATCGAGTGCTAGTGAAAACTCTCGAGCTGTCTCACTCTCCAAGTTAAGCCGCGGTGAATTCATCGCGTCAAATATGAACTTCCGTCTAGTGGGAACGGGCATTATTTACTATATAAACTAAAAATATTGACAACTTTCAGTTCGATGGCTGCGAAATCGGACTTAACGTCAACAGCGTACTATAGATTTTCATTTCGCGAAATGACATTTGCAGGTACACGTTCCTTCAAATATTCTCAACCTCTCGAGGGACAACGCCATTTGACACATTTTCCCACATATGCGTCAAAATATTCCGGTGTAGTATTCCATACCAACGGAAATTATTAATAAAAAAAAAAATTTCCCGTTTGTGGCGTCCCTTTCGATCGAAAAGGTCAATCCCGTTCGCTGGAATTCTCTTTGACAAAAAATGTACACGACTAAGCTTTAGTATCCGTAGCAGTTCGACGTAATATGCAAACGCTGATGATGATAATTTGGTATACGAAAACACGACGGCGACGCTTTCAAAATATTCGAGTAATTCAAGTATACCGCCCTTGGCTTCCCGTTCCTCACCCCTTCCATTTTTCGCCCGACCAAATTCCGTATAATCGGTTTAATTAATCCAATTTTCGTACTTTCCGTCATCGAACTCCATGTTGCTGTGTCGTACACTCGAACCCTCGCCTCGCATGGTTGATGTTAACGTTCATGTTTACACGTAGGATGCATAATATCCCCCCCCCCTTCCACTTCACCCTGATCTCTCAAGCCAGTCTTTACATCTTGAACGACTTATATCGGATCCACGTGCGACCAAAATGAGACTTCAGATTGCTAGGTGTACTTTCATCAGGGATCTGAGACATTTCACCCTTGAGAGGGGGGAGGATCTCCACCTACTTTGAATTTCAAATGAGGAGAAATATCTGTAAGAAAATTGTGGGAGAGTTTATTTCACTCAAGATTGAAGTTTACGCAGGAAATCAAAATTTCTCGATGAAAAAGTCTTAACTTCGATTCAATTTCTAGACAAGCTAATGATTGATGATAAGTAAAATCAAAGAATTGTGAGACATATCGATGTCGACTGGGTAAGAGTCTTCATGAGTGTTAATGAGTGACAATACAAACACTGGTGTAGAGAAAGCTACAAGGACAACTAACAACAGGTGTGAGATATACCAAAGGGAAATCGCTAGTGGGCCAAAATTCTGTCATCTATGGAGCTCCTATTTTGCGACCGGAACCAGTGGGAAATTGTTTATTTGCCGATCTGAATCTTACAAACTTTCTTTGTATTTTCTGATTTGACTCGTAAAAAGGGCAAAAACGTATCATGCTCTATTTTTCAAAATTTCCACAGCATAGGTCATTGATTTTCCAACAAAAGCCTCTATACCTTTGAGGAAGATCGAGGGAAACTCCCCATCTCCTTCGGTAGGGGTCCCTAACTGATACAAATGAAACATACTTCATACGACAAATTTTAGATCTGAACCACTTTCACGCTAATACCACAGAGACTGATTCTCTGTATAGGGATCTAGATTCCCCCGGACTGAATTCCAAGCTTGAAGCAGAGGGTCCGGATTTCGAATCGTTATTTGCAGATTCAGATTTTTTATCCTAAATATAATTTCGGGCGAATTTGGAATCTTCAATACTATTTTCTCAGAAAATTAATTCACCAGCATATCAAACTTCGAGGAGAGGAAAAAAAAGAAATATAATCCAGAAAGCAGAATAAAAATGAATGCGGAATCCAAATCTGAGAATCAAAATTTTGAATTCTCGAATCTTCATTCCAGTTGATAATAATTTAAATCGCTTTTTATACGAATTTAGTATGGATTATTCAGCAGTATTGTTTTCTAGAAAGATCAGAATTCTTGGATTCGGATTCCTTTTGGATTATAGAATCATTTCGTCAGTAAACATTCAAATCTCTGGATTTGAATTCTTCTTAGATTCTAGAATCCTCGTCCCTGGATTTTGAATTATTTCGGTACAAGAATGGCTAAATGTGAAATCTTGAAATTGGCGTCACGAGCTGCTGATGAACAATGAGGGATGTGGCTGGTTCGCTCAAGTCCTCAAGTGCAGAATGGTATCCTGTGCTGAGGTAAATACTCAGCTTACTACCTCAGCCCGAATATGTTCTGCCAATTCTGAAGCATTAGTCGGATCTTAGATGGAGCCTTATCATTACTATATGGAGGTTTGCTACTTCAGGTTTGATATTTTACCGTAGTTTACCTTAATACACTACTGTAAAGTGGGGCTACTTTGAACAGTTTTTGCTATATTTCGCTTTGTGAATGTGGCCACTCTGATAAGGGACGAAAATAGGAGGGGCATGGGATGCAGCCTGCCCCCTCCCCCCGCAAGCCTCCGCCGGAGTTGGGAAATTTTATTGTTCAGCTCAGTATAAAAGATGTGTTCAAAGTTATTTCAGCTATGGGGCTTCTTTGAATACTTTTTTCCTGTTACGTATCAGAAGTCAAGAGACGGCAAAAATCAAAATAATGCCCAGTGACGACTCTCATCATTATAGTCTGTTTTATACTGTAGGTCGCGTTTATGATACCGGTCACGTTATAACTCAATCGTTTGTTTATTATACTAAAAAAGTAAAATCCACCGCCACCACCTCCGGGAGAAAAAAACGCACTGCGGATTGCCTACCTAAAAGTCAGAAAAATTGCAGCGACAGATCAGCTGCTTTCAAGGACATAATCTGTTCTAACATAAAAGATCTCAAAGTTTGAAGACATAACCGACATCATAAGACACAAAAAGACATATCTCTCTGTATAAGGTGCAGTGGGGTAATTGCAAACGACCTTTTGATTAATGACACTTTGCCGACTCATTGTGACCGCTCTATGGCACCAATCAACATCAAATTTCTGTCACACATACTTTGAGGGGGTTCTCTTTTAGTACCCCGTCATGGGGTAAATGCAAAATCGTGCTTTATTTTTGCGAGGCCTTATTTTTTGCAGTTTTGATCATCTCACGGTATTCTATATGAAATTTACTAACTTTTGATTTATTCATAAGCTTCGTTCGGTCAAAATTTCTAGGAGTTATCTACTTGAGAAGAAATTTTTCAGTGGAGTGAAAAAAATTTCGAATTTAAAGTCTCTTTAATTGAGGGATGGCCTTCTTTTAAGGTCTTTAATGCCTCTTGCATATGCTCCTCATTGTATTTTGGTGGTGCTGCATTCTGTTTTTGGTATTTTCGGACCATTATCTAAAGAACAAAAAAAAAAATTGTTGGGGTAAATGCAAAATCATACATATTTTGCAATTGTCCCAGCATGAGCTTTTCCTTGGCGTAAATGCAAAAACACATATTTCCGCCAATGTAATTAAAAATTTTCAAAATCAATGGTCTTACCTTATACTTGAATCTTTTGTGATAATTAACAGATAAATATCTTTTCAAAAAAATTTCACTGGATACACTTTCGGCCGTTTTGAAAAACAACTGCGTGATAGAGGGACCGGCGAGGGAAATGAAAGTCGTGATGCGGGAGGGGCTGGTGGCGCTGGTCTGAAGGGGAAGGGTGGTCGTGGTGGTGGGAGCTCCTGAGTGGAGGACCAGAGGATCTTCGAGAGAGTTGCAACGAGGAGGCTGTAGAGAAGGAGCAGTGGAAGGGGAAGGCTGTAGCGAGGGATTAAGGCCACAATCGGGGAGGGCGTAGTGATAGGTGAAGAGGTCTTGGCGGGGGTGTGGTACGTGAACAGAAATGAAGGTCGGTCATAGTTGTGTGGGGGTGGTCGGGGCGACGTGGTCCTAATGGGGAAGGGCACTCGGGATGGAAGAAGGTGATCGGGGGGAGACTAGGTGGAGGATTGGGTGATGATCGGAGGGATGAACGGAGGGTGCCTTGTGGGGCAGAAGGTCATGGAGCGAGGGAGAGGATAATGTGACGAGATTAGGTTGTAGTGGTCGATAATTGTAGAGGTGAGGAGGAAGTCCAGGGGAGAGGGAAGGGTTGGCAGGGGGCGGGAGCACTGCGGAGGTAAAAGACCATGAGGTGGGCATTGAAGCCTCTGGTAGATTATGGCCTTTGTGGGGGAAGAGTTCGTGGCTGAGGAGGGCTCCGACTGTTGAAGTGTGACTGTGGAGGCGGAGAGCGACTGTGGTGAACGAGGAGGTCGTGGTGGAGGAGTAGGCTCGTGATGAATAAAGGATGGAAGGGGGTTCATGGTGGAAGATTGAGGACCGCTGATAGAGGGGGAGCAAAAGAAGTCCAACGCAAACCTCAACCCAGCAACAAACGTTTTAGACCAAACACGGAGGACTATGGTGGTCGGATGAGGCGCGAAGCGGCCAGGAGTCGGAGCCCCTAGTTTTTGTTGAAAATCGTCAATTTTCGAGTCGAAAATAATGAGTTACGAAGCTGAAAAATGAAACTTTTTGAAATTTTTCTTCAGTCGATCTGCCGTTCTTAATGCCTCAGCTTCCGTCGCTAACTCAAAACTGCCAGTTTTGGACTTCACCACCTTTTGGTTTGTATCGATTCAATTGTATAAAGTAGGCTCTAACCCACATTATGGTATTTAAGGCGGTTGGAGACCGAAATAATAATTGCTTTCGAAGATTTTGTGTACGTGTTTCCGACACCGGCCACACGAAAATGTTGAGACAAAACGGATTTGGGATCGTAGGTCACATGGTGTGACAGCAGGGATTACGGGACTCGTAAAGCATCTGGTTTCGGAATTCGGCTAATTTTCAACATGTCTGTCGTAAACGCCATATTCGTACATCCTCGGTGCTCCGTTTCAGTTTTGCCCACATGTGTGCACCGACTGCTGTCATGAGAGATTCTCCAAATCACGTCCGTTGATTGCTGTTGTTGCGCGTCGTTCTGTCGTCTCTCCCTCGTCGGCGCTGTCGACTGTCTGTAATTAACCTTTTGACGGGACTACGCGACACCGAATCACCGAATTAGTCTCCGTGAGACTCGACCATATTATCCCGGAGTCTTCCCAGATATTAGAAGTTGCGGATGGAGAACGGTATAATACAGCCGAGAGTGACGTGGTGGAGAGAGCGAGGTACAGGGAAGACTACAGGCATGAGCGCCCTGTATGCTCGTAAATCCGCCCTCGACGGTGGATGCGGCTTTTACATAAACATTCGGCAAATAAATGTGCGCCTCGTTAGTTCGAGAAATATGAGTCTCTCAAACAGGTCCCGATGGTTTGACAGGTTCTTCGGGGCACCACAGTGTTGGCGGCGAACTGACGGGACTGCGGGGCCCGGTTGGAACGAAACCCGTGGAACTTTTCGCGCGGCAGTTCGAGGGAGTTTTTCGGTAGAAAAAGTTTGGCAGAGCGTGCATCTGGGGGCCGAGCCAACGTAAAATACGAGTAACGTTCGCGGCACCGTCAGTTTCCGAAATACCGCGCGTGAAATTTGCCTGTGCCAAGGCGGGTATGCGAGGTAGTTTGCTGCTTCTGTGTTGTATTTAGTCGCAAACCCATCTGTGTTCCCGTGGTGTATGCAAAAGGCAACGGCGAACCATTTATTTAAAAAACGCTCATCGGTTTTCTGAGCTAGCGTGTAGCGGCGCGGCGGGGCTAAAATCAAAACTTCTAAATACCCCCTTCGAAAGTATTTAATTAACGTATTACGGGGGCACATGGCGAACCGACGGCGAGATATTTTCATAAAGATTTCACAGAGAGCCTTTTGAATACTGCATGCCGCCTCTGCGGCTCTCGTGCGCTGGCTGCCGTCTCGACGCTCGCTTCGGCGAGAGTGGTTTTGCAGCAGGCGGCGGCACGCGGACGCGGCGTCGAGGTACGCCGGCGGAGAAATATTGTACGTACATACAGTTTTGGTATGTGTTACGAGCATAGGCGTACATATGAAATATAGTCGAGGAAAAATAGAACACTAGAGTGATTCTTCGGAACAAAGGAGTCACGTCGAGCCGTATTAATTTGAAAAGTTAGCGAGAAAGAAACTTTTTAATATTATTTGCGCCAACTATATACACCGTATAACGCGCGCACGCCACACTCTTTAATAATTATTAGTCGCGAGTTTTACTCGTCTTAAGGGTGCACTTTAATTTGTCTCAGAAGTACCACTCGGCCGTAATTATCAAGATAATACGTACTTGCAGCGCGATGTGAGACGCGTGTAGAGACGGCAAGATTGTTTGGGGGAAAAAACGACCGGCGTGTAAATTAAATAATACCTAAACAAAGTAGGGGTGAAGTGGAGTCACGTATGTATATGAGACTTCTGTCTGCCCGGGGGTCGTCGAGTTAACCAGTACTCGCCCCTCGCAGACTTCCTTTTAGGAGAAAGATTCAGTGGTGACACACAAATGTGCAATTCGGTCTACCTTGGATGTAAAATATCACGAGAAATTCTGTTCATATTGTTGCATACTTGACCCCTTCAAAAGGGTTGGAAATTGATGGTTACAAAATTAAGTAATTTCATCGATTGAATTCAGGGTTAATTTGTGACAGCATATGGCTATCAGATCATCATCAGGGGCGTAACCAGAGGAGGCCAGGGGACTGGCCCACTCTGAGATAGACCGGCCCAAGTTTGAATCACCCACACAGGGTTTTTCTGCAAGAAGAGGAGAGGCTAAACAGCCCTAAGAGCCTCCTTGACGTTCCTGAGGTAATGCTCGCAAGGGCGGGTTCCAGGGCTCGGATGAGTAAAATTAGAAAAGAGATTCTTAAGGCTCTTCCGCACTCCCCTCTAATTCAAGCCAATCCGACATACAAGAACGATGATTAGACGAATTTTCATGATCCTTCAATCTCTGAGCTATATTTTTCCAATCAGCAATTTCATCAGTCTTATCCAAACCAGAAGGAGTATTCTTCGAGAAAATTCTACAAGCAAAACATAGAACACTGTCCAGTTTTTGGGAATAAATTAACCAACGTCGATGTTGCATTTCACCATTAGGCAATTTTATATTGTAATAATGATTAGAAAAATGCCTATTATCATCGTTCACGGGGTAGTCTTCCATGTGCACCTGCTGCGGACCAAATTGAACGAGTTCACTCTTACATCTTTCGGATTTTCAATGTTCCAATCTGCTGGATCGGATAAATCTAAAATAATGGAAGGTGAGGCAGGGTGGTATTCATTGGGAGAATCAGGACCTGGATCACTTTCGATTGAACTTTTAGATAGAAGAAGATGGAGTAGGGTGGCAGAGACACATGCCCTATGGTGGGCGACGTAGTCGTGGACTTACGGTAGGATATGAATATATGTCCGTAATGCGTCATGTGCTGTAATAAATAAATATAAATGTTGAATAGAGCTCATTTTGAAATATTGTCATATCTTTCATTTTTCAAAATTATTATTAGTCGCAATTATGTATTTGATTGTTTTCCTGGGTGACTGTTTTTCAAATCAACAACAACTTTTCAGACATTTAATTGAATTTATACAAAATAAGAAGACTTTAGATTTAAAATTCAGTTCAGTTCCTCAAAAATTATAGTTACATTGGAAAAATTAATGAGTAGTGACAAGCAGTTTGGAAAAAATCCCAAAATTTGAAAATTCGACAAACATGAAAATTGAACGTATTTTCATATTAGGAATCTTCAAACTATTCTTACGGGAAAGCTGAGGAAAATTTATAAAATAACTTGTTGTCGCGCACTGGAAGAACGATCAACGAATTATGATGAAAATCAGGAAAAAATTCTTAGGATTCTTAAGATTTAGTAAAATTGAAAATTGAACCCAATTCAGGATTTTGAAACTTTTCAATGGCTCTCTTCTCGAAAGCTTTAAGGAAAACTATGGTCACGAAAAAATCCCGTAATTATACTCAGTACAGGGGAGGGTACGTACCTATTATTCGCACCGTAGTCACGAGACATGGGCGAAGAAATGTGTATTGTGTAGAGATGCAAGATATTTCCTCGAAAAAGTGACAATTTCGAGTTTCGGCTAATTTCAAGGGAGTTCTGCGGCCGGAAGGCAGGCGTAGGCTACCTCCTCAGTGACTTACCTTGTATGAAATTTCACGAGGAGCATTTTCAGCTAAAAATATTTCTAGGCTAGGCGTCATACATCGAGATATATTTGCAAAAAATACGAAAATTGTCAATTTTCGCCTACTTTAATGAATTTTCTAAGCTAAGAGGCAGATCTAGGCTAACTTCTGAGTATCTACCTTGTATGAAATTTCACGAGGAACATTTTCAGCTAAGAATATTTCATCTAGAAGGACGAAAACATGGTTTCTGGGGGGGAGGGGGGCTGGAGCCTTTTGCACAGGGTTTGGAGGTGAGATTTTTAATATGTTGTTTCTGACACCTAACTGAACATATTCCACCAAATTTTTCTTTTCCACCCAAAAATGTTCCACTTTACCAATTTTATGGTCTCTATCTCCTAGGCTATATGGTTAGTTGAGACTGAAAACTGCGTAAATCAGCCTGTGGTCTTTTACAAATTCAAATCTTTCAACTACTTCGAAATTTTTTATACCTACAATTACCGTTTTTTGGAGTTCAAACGAAGTCAATCTGAGATTTAAATTCTTGGTTAGAGCTAATCCATGTCCACCTGTTTTTTCTTTTTTGATTAAAAAAACCGTTTGCAATTTTAAACTCTAGTTCGTAACAAAAATGTATGAAGCGCCACCCTCTTTCGTGTCTTTTGCCGTATTTATACGGACCTGTTATTTGTATCAATATTTTGACCAATTTGTCTATTGAAGTCACCTAAAATTATTAATTTTTCATGTTTTGTAGTTTTTTCTAAATTTATTGTATCGGTTAGTAGTTTACTTAAGTCTTCTACTTCTGCGTCTTCTGACACTCCTGTCGGAGCATATACTTGAATCAATGTTATTAACTTTTTATTTATTTTGTAGCTATAATATTGCTAACCTATCTGAAATACGTGTCCCTTCTTTTCCGCAGTTCTTCAGTTGGCCTTTATCGTACACCCCACTCCCCTTGTTCCTAAATCATTCCCTGTGTGATAGAAAGTGTAGTTTTGTGGGCGTGAAAATACTTTTCACCTTTTCTTTTTATTTCGGATAAGCCTATAATATTTTACATACTAGATTCAGTTCTTTCTTTTTTTCTTGGCTGAGAAGTGTTTCTTGTTTCTTAATTTTTCTCTGTTTTTCATAAGTAATTTGATTTTGTCCAAAGAAGGCTAAACAAAACCGTTCGACGGATTACGATACAGACGGAAAAGTAGAAAAAAGGCATTCGGTACGTGGAGCGCCGCGTTTTGCCAAACATTTGCGAACCAAAGTAATCAACGCCAGGAGCCTGACCTATGACCTGCACCTGTAGCTCGACGATCAGAGTACGGCACCATCGATCGGTACACAGAACTAATTCTTAATAGTCTGTGTGTCGCAACGTCGTCGGTCCAAATCGTTTAACGTTTAATTACCCGTAAATAGCATTCAATTTGTATAACCAGTTCCAAAAAGAAACCGCGACGAATGTGTAATTGCCGCGCCGATATATACGTGAAAAATGAAGCGGGAAAAAAGCGATCGTCGAGTGCACTCGAGAACCAGGCATTCGCACTCGTATATCTGATATTTACCCAATATTCTCACCTATGTAAGTGTTTATGGGCAACCGAAGCGCCGTCGAATTGCGAAGCTGGTGCGATTATTTCGAGGGGGAAAAAACAAACAAAAGCGACGAACAATTCGCCAAAATTTTCACGACACCCGTTGCGCCAATTTATGATTACAGGTACACGGTGGCCCAGCCAGAAGCGGGATGGAGAGCAACACCTTTAAATTTTCCTAGTCGTAGCACACGCAATACGAATATTAAACGTTTCGTCGAATTATCGGAGGCACTAAAACAATATAATAAAATATTCTCGCACGCTGACGCGCAAATGAAAAGAGGGGAAAAAAAGTCGACGAAAAAAGCGGATAACAAAAATCCGTTAGATAAACAAATAAGTGCCGGAAAAATTCGAATCGTGTTTACCCCCTCCCCTTCCCCCGTCTGAATGGGTTTGAGGGCTTGTCGTTCGTGTCGAAAGCGGTAAAGCGTAATTAACGAAGACGAGAGGAGTGTATAGGAGAGAAAAACCGAACGATAAGGTGCATTTTCCATACAATCGGAAACTATAGATACACCTTAAACTATTTTCCAACCTCTGTTTTCGATTCGTTTTTATCGTCGTTCTACCCCCTCGAGTTTCTTTCTCTCTCACATACACACGCCCTCTCTCACTCTCCCTTTCTCCCTCTCACTCTTTCGATTTTATTTTTGTGTTTACTTTTTCCATCTCTTCTTTTCTTTTTTCTTTTTTCTTTATTCCGTTTTTTATTACGTTAATTTATTTTTCTTGTTTTACATCTGCGATAACATTAATTCAACCGAGATGACGTTCGGACCCCGTTCATCTTGAGCGAACTTATTCAGTAGTTTATTTCGCGCTTTCGCTCCGATAACGAGTTTCGACGATGAGAAGTTTCGGAATCTCTTTAATTCCTCTTTTTTTTTCGCCTTTCTTCCCCCGTACCCTCTCCAGGTTAAAATTTTTCTCTCTTCGTGTTTTCAAACATTATTCGGGAACATATTTACCGATTACGAAGCTCTGGAAAGAAAACGTATACAGGGTGTCTTGAAATACCCCAATTCTTTTTATCACGAAGTCGGATCGATGCAGGACAAACGAGGATCTTCAACGGCAAAATCTGGTTTATTTACGAGTAAAGGATATTTCCCTACTTCCTAATGGAGGCCCACACGTATCACCAACTTCTGCGATATCATGTCGACAGGTTTTCAAAAATGAATCAAACTTGGGTCAGCGATTCAGATGATATACGAACATTGCATCACATTTTTGATCTAGCCTCGATGACGGTCCATAGTGAGAGAAAATGAAAATCTCTAGGTGAACGAAACCTTTTGTTTTGAAGTGAATCGACTCGAAATGGAATACTATTATGGAAAAAATGACAAAAAGTTTTTTAGTCCCCCCCCCCCCTCGAGGCCCAGTGGAGTACCGATTCTCAGGAAGGTTCTAAAGATTGAGGTTTCTTGTGGTAGACTGAGGCACTTTTTTGCTATGCGATGCATTATCGATGTCTTTAGTTATCTGCTTTAAATTTACATACGTATGTAGCTCAATTTTCACTTGAAAAAAAGGGGCAACTTCTATTGCATGTTGAAATACAGTGAATAAACGATAGGACGATAACGATAAAATGGAGTGTATGAACGATAGGAAATGTGCCAATTAACGTTACAAATTGCACGTTTTTTCCACAATGAAATAACAGTAACTTAACATGAGTTCAACGATTGAAAAAAATACTATACTTCTATCTTTCCCCTAGGTACCCTCTTTCATGGGCCCTCCTTAAGTCTGTCTCAACTTTATTTCGGGCCCAAGTTACTTTTACCTTTTTTGCAGCCGGTAAGCCGATATAGGACATAGAAACATGTGTCATATTATCACCATCAAACGGCACCTATCCCTTTTTACTTTTCTCCAGATAAGGAGCCCATTATTCCTCACTAGCATCCTCACACAAGTCAGTGCTACTAACCCTCCGGCAATTGCCTGAGATCTTCGGCAATCCTAGATTTTTCCGGCATTTTCTCGGCACTCAGGAATTCTTTATCAATGTCAGGAATTTTCTATATCTTACAATTCTGTCTACACTTATTTTTTACATTTCGTATTTTTGAATGTTGGCAATTTGGCTGCGTGTTTAGAGCTACTAACTATCATTCTTTCATTCATCAGTTGGCTATAAGTCTGCTGTCTGTTCCTGTTGGTGAAACGAAAAATCGCAGCTTAGAAAGCCTAATAAAGTAATGTTTTTAGTTGTTAGTTGTTGTGTCAGCAGGGACGTACCGATAGGGGGAAGTGCCCTCCGTGGGAAATTTTTTACTTAGCAGTTGGGAAAATTCACCATTTTAGTCAGCCGAAGTTGGGAAATTTCGGTAGAATTGGAAAAATCCAACAAAGTCGAAAGTTTTTTTTTTTTTTTTTTGCCTGCTTTGGTATTTAGGAATTTGTGTTGAGAAGTTGGGAAAATTCAACAAGTCAAAAGCTTTTTTTACTTTGATACTTGAGAATTTTGAGTTGAATCAGACTTTCACATTTTCTCTCCCCCCCCCCCGGGAAAAACTCTTCGGTACGTCCCTATGTATCAGTTCTAGTGCTAGATTCGAAAAAATAAATGATTTACTCGAACTCGTGTTCCAAGAATTTCCAGCAGTCTCCGCCAATCTTAGGCATTTTTATAACACAATCCCTGGCAACTCTGAAGTTATGAGTTGATAACGCTGACACAAGTATGACTCAAATCCGAGTCAGTTTTTGGACTGGTCTTAACCCTAAAGACCTCTCGCCGATCGTAGATTTGCTATTCATTTTTTCAATTTTACCCCAAATGTCTTTTTCAATAGCTCTCCTCAAGTCACACTCAAGTGTTTTTCGGACCCGAGTCAATTTCATATTCTTGTAGCTGATATAAGATAAGGGAGAATTTGGCTCCATGAAAATGCCCTGCACCTCGTTCCGCTCTTTTCCGGAATGATAACCAAATCTTCCTCGCCCGCCTGCTCCCGCTAACATGACCCCGATCTGAGTTATTTTCACTTTTTTGGACCCCTCGATTCTAAGGATACCTTACCACTCTCAGGTCTGCCGTTTACTTATTCACTTTTCCCCCAAATACCCGTTTCCAGTGGCCCTCCTCAAGTCTCACTCAAGTGTTTCCAGATTCCAGAATTCGTAAGCATCTAGGAGTCTGGTTTCAATTTCGTCAACGTGCAGTGTTTATCACTGTACTTAATACTTTTCGTTGTTCAACTTATGTACTTCGTAATTGAGCTAACATTTTCGCCTACTCGAATAGAAATATTTTAACGTGCATCCATTTCTCCTGTGGGTCGGTATTTCATTTTTCGGAGAACTCATTTTTTAGTCGTCACATTGTTTTCATCCATGGTTCGTACACTCTATCTTATCGGGAACTTAAATGCCCCCCCCCCCTCAATAAAAAATCTACTTTGTACCTTCTTAGAAACATGTATCTCTTTCAACAATGCCATCATTAAATTCAATGAAAGAAGAATGTTTTTGATAATCTACCGTATGTGTATGCAACTAAAATAATCCATCTGAAAAAAATTCGAAATTTTCCCCCGCATAGTGGGTTAAGTTAAGTAACCAGTGGCGTTGCTAGAGAAAGTCGAGAACCCCTATACGATTTCGTCGAATAGTGATTTTCTAATTCTATTCCCCCTCCGTCGGTCAAGACCAGACCCCCTCCTCGATCACTAGGCTGGCTACGCTACTGCAAGTAACGCCACTAGGCTGGTAACAATGATAAGGTACTTTGAGCTCGTTGTAATAATTTCAGATTTTCATCAACCCCCAAATAATTTTCAAAGAGAGGCAGTTACAGCCACCAAATTATAGGAAGAAGTTCAGTGTGAATTGTGAAACGCTTTCGAAAAATTAGGAGGTCCAGAGCGGGTAAAATCTTGTGTCCCTCTCTTTGTAAGGGTACCGAAACTTTTTCTTAACCTAAAACCTTCTCAAAGTTCTTACGAACACGTACAAAAAGTACGAACTCCATAGCTCTTATGGTTCATCCCCCAACCCCTTGAACTAACACACAGGCGAACAAACCCTTTTGTATAGGTATATTAAAAATATAAAAATAAACATTCAGCTTAAGTCGAATAAGGTATCGAACCAGGGATTTTTTGACTTCCTAATTTCAAATATTGTATCAGATACTTACATCGCTTAAATGATGAGACAAAGTATCGGAAAAGGAGTTTGTATCTTCATTTCGAATATCTCACTAGATTTTTGATCCGATTTCGATTTGGGCCCCAAATTCGACACTCCCTCTCATCCAAGATTCGAATTTGATTTAGCTTCAAAAATTAAGCGAGGTTTCGGTTTTCTTGGGGTCGCTGATCTCGAGGATGACATTCGATTTTCCCCCCCCCCCCCATTTGAGCTTAAAAATCCCAATTTTACCTTTAAACATGCATAAAATTAACAACATTCTTTGAAAACTTGAACAACGTATCATCGATACATCGAAACAGGGATTTGCTCGGTCATTCATTTTTTACTCAGGCTTGATTTCGTTTTCAAAATCTATGTAAGTTTTACCATTCAAATGAGTAAAATTGACTTGTCTTAAAAATTTGAACGGAATATCTAATTGAGGGAATTTTGGGTCGCTGATTTTGATACTTCATTTGTTTTACCCGGTACAGCTGATGGTATATTTCTATTTCTCTCTCCCTCACCTTCTTTATCTCAGTGTTGATATTTTGCTCGATTTTCGAAATTAAGTGAATCTCAGTCATTCCAATGTTAACATGTCGAATTTGAGAATCAAATTGAGGTTGTATCAAAAATCTGACATAATATTCTAAATTAGAGGCCCAAAAAACGACTACATATTTCGAAATGTTGATATTTTGATCAAATTTTTAAGCCCATTATGACACTTTGTTCTATATTTAATTTTGATTTTCCCATTTATTCGCCAATAGTTAGTTATGCATCTTAACGCCGGCATCTTTAGCCAGTTCAAAAAATATGTACATTGCGCTGGTAGAGCTTGACCCGGTCCCCGGTCCAGTGCTATTCGGTAGAAACAGATTTTGCATCATATTTTATATTTTGCTATTGGCTCAATTTGGGGCTCAAAAATTTAAATTTGGTAAAAGAAGTCACATTTTTCTCATTTTAAAATTCAAAGCTAAGTTGATAGGTTAATGCATATCGTTGGAAAGGTTATGAGAGCTACGAGTACAATTCAAATTGGTGACAAAGAATTACGTAGAAATTTCTCTCTCATCACCCATACGATGGGCTTGGTTGTGAAAGAAATATAGAATAATTAATCAAAAAGTAAAAGTATTTTCGGTTACTTGTTCTAAAAATTTGCTGTTCACATATGTCAGCTTATTTGTGCCGTTGATTCAAAAATTGTAACATGCAAACATTATTCAAAATCAATTCGTACCTTTTTTAAAAAACAAAAAATCAAATTTTAGTATTTTTATCGTCACGTATTTGAAAAGAAATAAAAGAAAGTTGTGGTTTGACTAATGCAGTATTCACTGGTGCCTGATGGTGGCGATCCTGCGAAGTTTGAACTTTCAAGCGGATTCTCCCCACGTACGGCCTAGTTGGGGATGCAGAGATGCAAATGTATCCCGTGCCTTTCGACCTGTTGTTGCCTTGTAGGCCCTTTCTGTCGCAATCCACAACATTACTAAATTTTTTTTTTATTTGTTGAGTTTTGCATCCCAAGAATTTAATCGCCAGGCTGTGCCTGATCCTCCCAATCATTTCCTTGTACATGATTTTCTGTTATTTGTATACATGTCGTCCTTCTCAATTTTCCGATAACTTCAGAAAATGAATATTTATATTTACAATCTCCAACTTAATAACTTCAGATTTCTGAACGTATCCTTGAACGCCAATACCACGTAAGACGTAACATATGTAGTTCACAAAATAACTGGACGCCTTGAGTCATTTCAAGCACGATACAACAAGAACAGTGAACCGCCTGAGTAAGATATGAGATGACTCATACTCACTATTCGTGTCTTATCTCTATTCCTTTCAAACTTGGAGATTAGTTGGTTACTATGTAAAGGCTTCTCATGTTTGATGTATGTAACTCTGCAGTTACGATTATCTCGTATGGCAGTTTGCATTGATTAATTGAAACGGCTATAGTTGTCATTTCTTTTCCTTGTACATATCTCCGGCATGGAAACTGGGATCGAGGTGCGGTTTTCAAGGATTAGATGTAGAGAATCTACAGAATCGATTACGAAAACGTGCTCAAAAAGATCCCGTCAGCGGATAGGACCTTCTTGAAAACTGGTACTCAGTTGAGGAACATCGTCAAATAATAGACTTTCATATTCATACTAATCGTGATACAGTGAGTCGAATTAATATTAAGTATTCGGACACAGTTTTTTTTTTGTTGTCGCAATAGACAAAGAGGAAATTGGCCGAAAAATTGTATGTGACAAGAGACAGTGTAGGTAGTCATAGAGCATCAATTTTCCGGAGAAGGGCCGAACTAAGCGCAGAAAAAAGAAAAATACAAAATATATGTACATACAAACATACACATGTACTCGTATATTAATTCCTTGGTACATATCTTAGATCGCAAAGCCCAAGTTTTTAGCCATTTCTATGTGACTTTTCTTTAAAGACCCCCCCCCCACCTGGGACCACAATTTGGGAGTTGGCTGCAATTTTTCTGCTTATTAACCATGATTTATCAATTCAAATTCAGTGGTATATTGGGTTGCTGAGTCCAAACTTTTCATCCATTTTCATGTAACTTTCATTTCGAAGACCGCCTGAGACAATTTGGAGGCTACCTGACATTTTACTATGTATGTATCGACCCCATTATAGCGATTATTTGGTATTTAGAATTGCTGAGTCCAAATTCTTGTCTATTTTCCCTGTAACTTTACTTTGAAGGTACTCCGGATTCCGGGACCATAAGCGGAAGAATGGGGAGATTACCCAAAATTTTACGACTTATTGGCCATAATGTAACGATTTAGAGATATATATTTCAGGTTGCTGAATTGAGTAAGAGTCGGTGTATTGGTTTTCGAGATTGTTAAATTCGATTTTAGGGATAATTTCTCGATCGGATTCCCTGATGCGCCAGCGAAGGGGACTGAAACCAAATATTGTATTTTTCATAGTATTCGATCTATAAAATTCTAAGATTACTGAGCTTAATTTTGGGGTTTATTTTTGATTTAATACCCTCTCCTCCCCAGTGTGTTGCCAAAAGGGATAAATTGATTGCCATCTTACAAAATCGACTACAGAAAGTAATAAATTTTGTTCTATCGTCCACTCAAAATGCAGCGGTTTTATTCTCAGAAATATGAAGATGGTAACAATCACAAAGAAAAGTCAAGTACATTGAAAATGAAGTCAAAAAACGGTTGTAACTTTGAGGCTTTTATCTTAGGTGAATGTGAAACTAAATCGAACACACCAAGGAAAACGACCGAATTGGGTGAAAAAATAAAAGAGAAATACCCGGTATCCATAAATCAAGACAGATTCAGCCGAAATGTTCCTATGATCGATTTTCTTCTCTCGACGACTGCGATTTAAATAAATTCGTAACACAAGCCAAAAAAAAAAGGTCCATTTACTGGCGCGCTTTTCAGAAACGGCGAAAAGAAATTTGGAAAATGAATTTCCCTGTTTCCTCGTTCCTCCTCTGTCCCTCTTTCTGTATTCGTTTTTTCCACATTCGACCTGAAATACGATATTAGGTGTACCTTTTTGGCATTATTTTGAATAATTTCCAAATGACGGCTTTTCCTTTAAAGCGTACCGACAGCAAAGCTTCGTAGACTTTTCATTGCTGGAATTTGACTCGGTATTTTCACACATGTATCAACAATCAAGGGCTAAGTTGAGTTCATCTCTAGCCGTCCCGATCGGGTACCCTTGTCGTTCATCAAACTGTCTAAATATGACATCGGGCTTGACGAGGCCGAGTGCCCTTTGGGCGTTCAATTACACCTCATAAAATCGTCTCGTTATATAGACTCTCGAAGAGAGGAAACAATAAAATACAGTTGCTACTACGTTTATCAAAGTCGCGCTCGTACCCGATTCAAAAAGGTTAGATAAATATTCATTGGTATGTTGAAAAAAAAAAATTTAATCACTCTCAATTCAACTCGTGTTCATCGTATCCCAAATCCCGAGAGCGCATAACTCTTGTAATTAGGAAAAACAAAATCCCGCGGAAAATTAAGATTAATTACATTTCGCCGAGGTTGTCGACCATTCGCTGCCGCCTTTTAAATCGCTCCTCCAACGGAGTTAATTAAAAAAAGAAAAAAAAAGTGCAAACAGAAAATAAAGAGTGCGAGTCCGGATTTCTTATGAATATACAAAGCCAGACGTCGCCGACGGTATACGAGCTCACGAAGCCTCTTCTTTCCCATCGTCTTACTTTTCCAAAAATGAAAAACAAACTTTTCCAGTCGTTATTTTCACAAACGAGGAGAGACTGCAATGCGGTGAGGTTGTAGACAGAGACGACAAATTAATATACAAAATTACAAACACAAAGTATACAACGTTCGTGAGTACAGTTTTCCAGTGCGGTGATACTAAATTTAAACACCTGGGAACGGTTCCTACAAAATGAACCATATGGTGAACAAGTTAAAAAGCTGAGATGATGGGTTGCATCAGTAGTTCCATGGCTTGTACAGAAACGGCCGAACAAGGCGAGATTTTCATCAAGAAGAGAAGAGGTGCTCTGAAAGAATCGGAAGTCATGCAAGAGAGTCAAGAATCCTCTGTAACTGTCATTGAAAAGACTTGGGAGTCAACGTCTCACGAGATGAAAGAATCGGAAATAACTTTTTGAAGCATTCGTCCCTCCCCTACTCTTATCCATTCTGTATTAGCTCACGTACCTAATCAGTGGAGTCAAAATATGCAGCCACAAGTGATTTTGTATTGCGGCTACCAACTGAAGGGTGACCACTTGTTTTTTTCCTGAAATGGTCATTAACATAAGTTATTTTTGGGGAAATTTCTTCTTCAAATTCTGGAAGTGTTTCCGCTGTCCAGTGTAGGTAAATAAAATTGAAATCAATATCCCGGCAGATTGCAGCAAAAACTTTTAATGCAGCTCCAGCTAGTCAGTTGTGTTTGAGGAGGACAGTGACTGAATACTATAAAACAATTAACTGCGCGGGTATAATCGGCAAAACAAGAAGAAAATCCAGTGTTGAGTTACTCCTTATTTATCTCCATTTACTTGAAAATTTAAGTTTTTTGTGGTGAGGAGGAATTGAAAATATATGATGACGAGTAGTGTGTTCAGAGATAAGCACAAAAAAGAAGGAAAAAGTGCAAGTTGCCTCTAATTCTGATCATTTTTTAGTCATTTTTCAAATTTAATAAGATCATTTTTCTATTTCCCCCCCCCCTAAAATTTCAAGTGGTCATCCTGATTACCGAGATGACAAGTCCTAAAACAGTATATTATTTAAGACGACTGCAAAAACTATCCGAAAAAGAGAACGAGTTATTTCATTCATTATTTGGTAGTAGATCGGTGATACCATGGTAACACTCCTTGAAATAAGTTTTGTCTTCACTTGTGCAGTAACATACTTCAAAATCTGGAAATTTGATGGAATAAATTGGAGGTATCTGACTTCGATCCGAAATTTTGTGATTTTGCCATTTCTAAAAGAACATGTTTCGATCAAACTTCCGAAGTAGGTTTTTGGAAGGTTTGTGTTTTTGAATATTGGTTTTTTGGAGGATTTATATTTTTGAAGATTTCACTAAATTTTTGATTCACTTCATTTTGGGCTCGAAAAGTCGAGTGGAAGAAGGGCAAAACCGATTCGCCTCAGAAAATTTAAAGAACACCAAATTAAAGATTGAGTCGCTGAGTTTTGAACATTTTATCAGATTTTGGATACAGTTTTGGTTTGGGCGCCAGAATCCGAATTCTCGCACGAAAGGTGAACAAAATCGATCTGACTGGAGAATTCGAAGATATTAGATTGAAGTTTCGGGTTTGCTGATTTCGAAAATTTGTACCACTTTTTTGATGTACATGCTCAATTTTTAAAGTTAAGCCAGTTTTGCGCGTGACTGGGCTGAACTTTGAAATTCCGGCCCTAAATGCGGTCAGACTAGAATTTTTGGAATTGGCGATGCATCAAATTCGTAATGCATAGTTTGCTTTATTGTACTTTTTCGTGTAGAATTTGGAAGTTGGTATTACATGCTTATTTATTTAATTTTTTGGTGTGTTATGGGGGAGGGGGAGAAGGGATTTCTTACCGGGAAATAGTAGCGTCGGAACTGGGGGGAGGGGTACCGCTTAAAACTAAATAGTTCAGACTTTTCAGTACTTCAGTGCCCACATGATGATACCTTAGCTCTTCCCAAACCAGTTTAAAAGTTTTTAAGGCTTTCCCCAGGGATTTTGACTGAGACTGGAAAGTCCCGATTCTTGGTCTCTGTATGAGATAGTCTTGGTCCGTCTTGTTATCAGTGTATTTTGGTCTTAGAGGCGAATCGAATCCTGTCCGTGTGGAGCAGTAGAAAAAAAAAACGTTTTTGTCGACTGTGACGTTAAAAATGGCCACTCAAAAAATGCACAACTGAAATAAAAACTTCATATTGTGATAGCTTCTTGATTCCAGTTTGATTCAATTTAAATTTTAAATCATATTGCTCAGTGCTCTATCACATCTGATTTTGGGAATGATTCCAGGTAATTTCTGACTGGGGGGTCTAGTTGGCCAAGTGGATAGCGCGCTGGTCTCGGAATTCGGAGGTCCTGGGTTTGAGCCCACATAGCAACCCGCTACATTTCGACCTAGGCCGAGTTTTCGGCAAGTAGAGAAGAGGGCTAAGACAGCCCTAACAGTCTTCCCAACGTCTCTGAGGTATTGCTCGAAAGGACGGATTCCAGGGCTCGGGTTGAGAGCAAAAATGAAAAAGAGGTAATTTCTGACTCCGGAGCTCTTTACGGACATTTCGCACTTTTTGAGAGAATACTTTGAACGTATTATTTAACTCACAGACTGCTTACGAATTTACGTACATTCTGACACAATGGCTCCTTGAAGAATTTTTCAATATTTGAGGACGTTCTTCAGATGCATTGTGACTATGAAGTTACAGACTTTTTCAACGATTGGAAATACACTTCAAATGCATTTCAACTCAGTCGGTCCATGTCAAGATCAGACCGGGCCCGGACTGGGCGAAGAATAAATCCCGATGTCTGATGGATTCGGGCCGGAATATTTCGTGCTCCGTACTTGACTAGGACAAATCCCGAACAGTTCCGGCCCGACGTACACCTGGACGATGCGTATCGGATGTCGTGGTAATTTGAAAAGCGAAACGGTACGAATTCCGGCCCAGCGTATCCTTACATTTTGCGTAGTGAATTTCGATACCAACACCGAGACTGAAATATTACCTGTAAAACTGAAACCAAAAACTGAGGTCAAAGAAGTCTCTTCTGGTCTCGCAAGGCATCCTTAGCTTTTCTGAACCTGTTCGCGGCTCGCTGAGGCTGTTCAGAATTTGTTTGGAATTCGTTTTGAGCTTCTGATTCTTTCAGACTTTTATAGCTCATTTAGACTTGATTATGGCTTTTTCAGTAGTATAGTAAGGATTTGTTAAGCAGTACGAATACTAAAAATTTAAGGCAAAAGCAAAAAAAAATAAATGATTCTCTTGTTTTGTAAAAGAGGAGATAACTAACAATCAAAAAATCTTGAAAAATCATATAGATTTCTAAAATTTTTGTGAATTTTGTTTCTGAACTCTCTCTCAAGGCGTATTTTCATCAGCTTGCGGAATGATTTTTCAATTTTCATCAATTTTTATGGAATTAGAAATGATACTTTGTACCCGTCTCGTCGTTTTCAGTGGACTCTTCAAGATATATACGATTGAGACTTTTCGGAACTTTTGAAACTATTTATGATTCGTATGTGGCTCAGTAAGATTTCTGAAAACGAACTACATAGTGCCCAAACTTGTTTGCAATTCTGTAAAGCTCTTATTAGGAAACTCGCTAACGTGCGGTCTCAGACTCTTCAAGGCTGTTCCAAACTTTTCGAAGATTCGATGACTGTTCGAGACCCGTCGAAGACTCTTTGTGACGTGCAGACTTGCTAAGGACTCTGTGAGACTCGTTTAGATTTGTTTGTAACACGCCACTGTTTTTCAGATTCACTTACGACTTACACGAATAAGTCACTCTTTCATACTTGTTTACGATTCCTTGACTCTTAAGAATTGTAGCAGGCTTGTTTGAGACTCTATAAAACTGCCATTTTTGAAGGTTTCCCAATTCCGGTTTTTCTTTGGACAGAGCAGCTGCCTACTGTTGCTTCCCCGCGCATTCGTGTCTGATTGAAATTCGAGAATCCGGATTCTGATGCCCGTCCTGTATCCTAGAATCCGAATCTTAGATTTAATTCTTCAAGTATTCTAGAATCCTCTTTTCATTAAGAATCGGAGTTCTCCGAGTTTAATTCTAAAATCCATTCAGTGGCGTTCACATGAGTTGAGCTTCTGGCTGATGCCGAGAACATTTGAGATGGGTTGGTGGGTGATGTGGGAAGGAGGGGGTATCTTCAGGAAAAGTTAAAAAATTACAAAGAAGCATAAAAACTGAAAAATCATATTTGTGATTGGGGGGGGGGGGCGACAATAAAGACTAAGTGGGTCGCGCCGGAAGATTTTCGCCAGGCAATTTTCAAAACAGGCTTTTTAGATCTGAGAATCATCATTGCTGGATTCGAATTGGTGTTTCAATGATTGAAAACCATTTTGATACAGGATTCTGATTTTCAGATTCTGAATCATTTTGTCATGGATTCGGATTCTCGAATCAGTAGATGCTTCGATATAACTCTGCACTCAGCTGTATGTGCATATTCTTTGTACAATCAATGAACAGGTTACCATCACAAAACGTAAACCGTGAATTCTCACGGCTTAAGTGTAATTGAGTGCTGGGTGGAGGGGCAGTAGAAATCCCGAATCACATCAATTCGAGCGAAGATCGGAGAGAAAATAGGCGAATAATATCCAAGTGCATGATGCTTTGCGAGGTATGATTCGGCTGTTTTGTTTTTTTTATCGGTTAATAGAGTTTTGTTTAGTAGTTTTTTTTGTGTGTTATTGTTGAAGAAAAACTGTATAGTATGTAGTATAATGCTGTGCCGTATGCGGTATGCCTGGTCTGTGCAAAAGAGCCTGAGGCTTATCGAACGGGTAACGCCTTCCAAATGAAGTTCCGTTACATCATCATACATGTATATTCGAAGAGAGGAAAAACATACAGTGTATAGTTATAATAAATGTTATCTCGTACATTTATATACGAAATTAAAACGATTGTACGGAAGGCTGCCGCTGCATACCCGAGAAGTGGAGAGCACCGTGGATACTTCTACTTCTTTTCAGTGAGCAGTCAGTTCAACTCTTTAAGTTGTTTGTATAATAGTTAATTGCCTCGGCTAATTTCAGAAAATGCTCGCTCTCGCAGCTACCTGTTGACCACGCTCGTCTTTGTCTCTGGTAGATGGCTTCCGTTCGTCCTCAATTTATCAAAATCGCTTTTAAATGTAATTACAGAAAAGGGCCGATTTTTTCTCTCTCTTCGCTACTTAGAGATTTCTTTCTTTTTTCTAACTGTACGGATGAATCGCTTTTACTTATTTATTCAGCATTAACTGCTATTTGGGCTGCGTGCTGCACTCAGTGGAGATATTAAATAGGGGACAGAATATTCCAGAGCCTTAGGAACTGGAAGCGGGAAGAGAAATGGTTAGCATTCAGGAAGTTAGGGAGGCTTAAGGAGATTGAGACGAGTTCTGAGATGTTGAGTAGTGGGAGAAGAGACAAAAATGTGGATGAATTGAATGTGGATCTTTTTGTTAACCGAAAGAGCACTTGAGAGGTTCAAGGTTGGAGAGAAGGAAAGATTGGGTGAGCCCCTGATGAGTCTGGATAGTTTCTTGGTATTTAGCAATTTCTAGGGGGTGGAAGGTTACGGTGGAGAGCTTAACAGGGAGAAGTTCAAATGAGGAGGAGGATCATTCTGCTATTTTTGGGGAATTAGGTTGCGGTAAACGAATTTGATATTGGATGTGTAAGATGATTCACAATTGGAGTGGAGATCTTAGCAGTAGCACCAACCATTTCATTACTTTGGATACCAGCACGACTCGGAATCCAAACAAGTAACAAAGGGATTTTGAGATTTACTTGAATAACAGATGGATTTGCTGGACGATAGGATTACAGGAATACATTGTCTGTACAGGTATGATGGAACTAAGGGAGTCGGAGAAGAGGAGGATAGCGGAGGGCAGGGGAGAAATATGTAGTAGAAATGAAAGGGAGAGGAGTATTACGATGAGTTACGCGGTAAAGATTGAAACTTTTATATGGAATCAGAAGTGGAACAGGTGCCCGTCAATGGAGTAAGCATCAGACATGGAGGTTTAATCTTCGGAGCCATCTGAAAAACACCGAGGGGCGGGATCAAATTTGAAACAGGGAATAAGTACAGAGTGTGGCACGGGAACCTGTCGTACAGGCTGTGCCAAAATAGTTGACCTATTTTTAAACGCTTACCATATGTGGCAACACTGATGCGTAGGCAATTTTTTTCCATGAAAGTATTCGGCTATGTATGCCATTTAGTAAGCATGGCTCTGCTGTCTAGAAAACATCGCGGTATCTGTGTAGAAACGTTTATTCTAAAAAACAGTATTGTGGCGACTCAGCGCGCATTTCGAAAACAGTTTAAACTGAAAAGACACGATCTTGTTCCCTCTCCAAAGGCAATCAGGCGGTGAACGGAGAATGTTCGACTCAAGGGCATCACCAGTAACGTTCAGAGAGGGGAGAAAACAAGCGCGGCAGGATTGCCTTTGGAGAGGGAACAAGATATTCGTGACAACGCTGTTTTTTTTAGAGTAAACGTTTCTACACAGGAACCGCGAGGTTCTCCAAACCACAGAGCCTTGCTTACTTAATGGCATACATAGCCGGATATTTTCATGAAAATAAAAATTGCCTACGCATCAGTGTTGCCACATGGTAAGCGTTTAAAAAGAGGTCAACTATTTTGGCACACCTTGTATTTCAAATAGCTGTTGTAGTGAAATAAGTGAGGGGGGGGCGAAATATCTGGCGGTGGCAGTCTAATTTATCAAGTCTTAGTTATCGGTAGTATTTAGTCAAGATGCGTGAGGGGAACATGGAATACCAAATCTTTGCGGTTGAGTCATTTTCTCAACAACTTTCGCAAAAAGGGGATATTGATAAAACAAAACTTCCGGGGCCTTTGAAGAAGGTTAGGACACCATACTCGAAAAAATGATTGAAAATTCCAAGAAACTGGTTTCGATTTAAGAATGCTCTTGAAAATAGGGGTGGTCATTTAAGCGATGTTGTTTTTAAAACGAAGTAATTTTGTAATATGTGTTCATTTAAAATGAAAACTGATAAAATTTGACGTCTTTTGTACAAAAAAGAAATTCTCTACTTTATTTTTTGTTCTCGAGTTATGGCAATTTAAAATATGATAGGTTCCTGCGCCGTACCCTGTGTTCTTTCAATGGGGTAAAGTACCAAATGTTGATCTAGGTATTGAATGTTGAGCCTTTTTTCAAGGTTCAGTAAATATACTCGTTAGAGCGCTCGCAACTTTTTTTTGTGATAAATCATAATAGAGTTAACCTTTGTTTACTGTTCTCTATAGTTCCGGCTGTAAAAACGTGATTTGTGTTATCACGTGATAATTTTGAAGTTTCTTTGTTGAAAAATGTGCTAAAAATTCAACAATTTTCGAATTTAGGAAAAAATAACTTGAAAATATCGAAATGGTAAATACTTTAATTCATTTTTCGATGTTTGTGGGTCTTTATATGTACTGACATGGGTTCAAGTGAAGTATATCTGAAAGATTTTGAAATTTTTACTTCGAACCGGCTATTTGCGGGTCACATGAATCCGAGCGGGAAAAAAATAACGAAGTGTTCCAATTCAGTGTTTTTCAGAAATTTGCAGTTCTTATGAGCTAACTTACAGAGGCGGAAATAGAGCGAAGACTGGGGGGGCTGAAGCCCCAGCGCCTAAAATAACTTTATAAAAACCCAAAAATCATAGTCCTCCCCCCAAGAAAAAACTATAGAAATAGATTGTTTCTCTGTAAAAAAATTTAGGGGGGCTGATTTTGAAACGGGGGGCCTAGCCCCCCTAGCCTTACCCTGTTTCCGCCCCTGTAACGTACCAGTGTTATTGATATAATTCATATTTCCGATGTCAAAGTTCAAGATTTCGGGGTTTGAAAAATGATCAACATTTGACGAAAAATTTTCATGCTTGAGAAAAGTGTCAAATGTTAATCCAGGTATCGAATGTTGACCTGATCAACATTTGATATTTTTTTTAAATGTGGCTGGAAAGGAAACTATTGTACATTTTACTATCCGGATCGAAATAAATGTTTTTCTGGAGCTTTTCTAAAATCCCTTCTGGCTGAACTTTGAAATGTGAAAGTAGAAGATTGAAATTTATTATTAGTCGTAATTTCAGGGTTCAGTACTGATATGGGGGGCAGCAGGGGTCATTTGAAAAAATTTGGTCAACATTGGCACGTTACCTTATATGGCAGGGCCGGTAAAGGACTGATCAAATCTGGTCGTATGAAGATTGATGGAAAGGGTGCATAGAGATCTAGTTGGGGTCGCACGACTTCCTCTAGGCAAGACAGTTACTATAGCAGGGTGTCTACTAGAATTAATAAGTAAGAAAAAAATTACTTTCGATGACCTTCATCCAATTTTTTAGTATCCTCGAGAAAATTTTTCTCGCTTCGATTGCTCATTCTTGTTGTTTTGTTGTTTCCCTACTTTATGTAGCATTTAAAACATCACTCCGTTCACTCGCTGACTATTTACTCTTTAGCTGATGTCAGTACAATAAACGTATGTTATTTTGGCAGGTTCTTAAAAACGGTTTAATAGAATAAAGACGTCTTAGATGACCTCTACAGCGAAAGAAGATGACTTTCGGTGACTTAGATGACCTCGTTTCAAAATAGATGACTCTAAATGACTTAGATGACCGGTAGACACCCTGTATAGTCAAATACGCCAAACTAATCAACGACCCTTCGTTGCACATTAGATACTCGAAAAACAAACGAGTAGACCATTCAAAAAGTTCATCACACTATCTTGACCGGAGAGAACAAGAGTTTCGTTGTTTAGTTTCCACCTTATTCATATTCCGAGATTCCCAACTAGAAATCTGTGTAAAAGTTCGTCCAATTTGGGGATTATAGGTACAACGACACCTAAAATTAAGTTGGTAATTTCAGAATACGAGATACGAGAGAGAATTTCGGATGATGTAAATAAGTCTGGTCGTATTTTCAGACGATAGACCACTTCCAGGCCCAAGTGCGTACACAGCACATGTACACACTCGTTTGCCATAAACGCGATTAATACCTATGAAATGAAAACATACCACATTCCGACGACGCACACGGGGACACTGGAACCTTTCCTTTCGTAACATCGGACACACGAATTTACATAGAAATTAATAACGAAAAGATATAGTTAAAATTAAATGGCTCATTTTTTTTCCCGTTTCTGAGTTGATTAAGATAAGCGCACTGGAATGCCAGCACTAGACACAAGGTGGGGTTGAAATTTATAAGTTTAATTAAAATAGACGCTCTTGTTTCGCGAGACACGATTCTCGCTATATTGTCATTTGAAAACAGGGAACCAGATTACGGCGAATGACAGGAGATTACAATTTTGATGTTTTTCCACACGGTACAAATGAGTCGCTTATAACAAAATACGTGACAGATCCGAATTCGATGTTGGTAGAGAGAGGCTGATCGTTTTTCAAAACTGGAATGTCAATTTTCTAGTATAATCTCGAAACTTTCCTCCTCGTTCGTTCATAATCAAATGGGTCAAGGGCCCGAACTACCATTGTTCGAATTTGCATGGAAGACTGACTTATCGTAGAATATCAACAGAAGAATATGATACAGCAGACAGTATAAATTTTAAAAATTTTGCCGCCCCACGAATTTTTTGGTTTCTCTTTTCATCAATCCGTTCCTGTACACGTTCACATTCATGTAGGGACCCCTCGGCACGGTGAGGGAGCGCTGTCATACCGGCGGCTACGCTGCAGTACATCCGTCGTTTGCCAAGGAAGTCGAAAAAGAATAAATTCGAGAAAAAAAATCATTCAAGCAAATTTTGGCATTAGTCTTCGGGTCACCATCTAAAGGAACCAAAAGTCCCCACCTCTCCGACCAAGGTTTTCGGTTTCATAGCGAGAAGAAGCCCCCCAAATCTGGGTTTTATGTCAGAACTTGCTCCCTTCCCATCACCTACATCAAAAAGCGTTTCAATCAGAACTTGATCGCTTTCCACCGCCTAAATCAAAAAACATTTCAAACAAAATGTCTCTGAACCCGATTTCCGATAAAAATGGTTTTTCACTATTTTCCGTAACTGCTCCAGGAATTTCGAAAAGCGAGGGGGGAAAGTAACCTTTCACATTACCTCCAGTAATATAGGCCTTATGGGGCAAAGTGAAGAATTTTCAATTAAGGTACCACGAAAGAGGGACGGGGACAAAATTAACATGAAATATCGCGTAAACATCGATACATAGGTTTTAGAAGTCGCTAAACTCAATTCTGATATTAATCTGTTCAAAATTTCGAAACTACAGCATTCATTGTTAAAGAGGGGAGGTCGAAATTGGAAAATTCAATATGCACCATACACAAATACAAATTTAAATTAAATCGTCATTAGGGACTGAATACTCGTCTTCAGACGGCGATTTACATTTACCCAGCTGTGGCCCTCGCACGATAAACAATTTTCTTTTTAATTTTAGTGCTTTTGGCTATTATAAAAGTTTAACATGACAAACTGTTTCAATTTATACACTCTTTAAATTTTTAGTGTTCTTTTATGAATAATGCCAACATAAATGAGCATCAGATCTCAGAATAATCAGCAAGCTCCAAATAACACAGTTCAATAAAGTAGGATGCACCCATAGTTATTCGGTGGAAGCTGGGGCCAAGACCGCGTAAATGTGAAACCGCAGTCTGGTGACAAGTCGAGCCTCCTCCCCTAACGATAAATGTCTAAAATTTTAGGTAAATAGATGTCATAATCGAGTCCAGCGTCTTTTAAAACCGATGTGCCAAAATAATAGAGAAGCCTCATCAAAATTTCGAAATGATAAATACGACGGAAATTCATATTACAAGCTCCCTGCCTTTTTCTAATGCAAAATAACATCTTGACTTTTAACTAATGAATACAAGTTTTGAATAGCGATTTGAAGATACTTTTGATTATAAAATCGTTTGATTTCATAAACTGAATCAGTGGCTCTTGAGAGAAGCTCCAAAATTGGATTAGGAGGGTTGAAACTATGAAATTCAAGGCAGGAGTCGATTCATACGGTTTTCAAGTTCACTTCTGAGGTTAGTTTCTCGATTCGACCCCACGGGACGCCATAAGAGAGTTGAGAACAATTAATAGTCGTTTTCCGAGATTATAGCCGATTTATAGATTTTTGAGGTTATTGAATTCGAATTCGAGAGTAATTCTTACACCTGACCCGTTCCCTCATTGCGCCAAATGGAGAGATCACAGAAAATGGCAGTAATTTTCTCAAGCGAGATGGCTTTTCATTTGTAGGTGTTCAAGATCTTAATTCGAATCCGCGAGTAACACTGGGATACGAATCATCATGTGCCACTAAGAGTGGTCAAATCCATATTATAATCAAAGGGTAAAAACTATTCTGGAAATTGAATTCAGCAATTTAGAAACCTATAAATCTAAAAAAGTTAATTAACAATTTAAATAATGTAAATTTTCTAACTATATCAAATACTATCTGTAGCCTAGTACAGTATCAACAAAATAGCAAAGTAATAGAATCTGTTTAATGCTAAATCAAATTAATTATAAGATGGATACATCCGTCAGGCATTAAGTTTCCTAATAAAAAAAAAGAAGAAAAATCCAGTAAAACGACTGTTTACCTTCGGTGAATTGAAAAACTGATGACTGTAAATAGGCCGCAGTCCCACTGTTGCCATTCCCGTGGATCAGTTTGAAAAACTAACAATCGAATTCAGCGACCTGAGAAACCTTTCAAGCGACTCCTATCTCGAATTTCATTTTTCAGTCCCAGTACCGCTGTTCCTCTCTATCTCGTTTTGAAGCTATCCCTAGGCCATCGATCCAAATTGGTAAGTCAAACAATTTTACACTCACAGTGTAACTTTTATGCAAATGTTTGCAGTGTAATTACAGGTGGGATGAAAAATAACCCAGTTAAAAGGTCAAGACTCCATGTTATTTCAGAGAATAAGGGCAGAAGACTTGTGACGTGTGTTCCCCTCATCTTATAAAGATAAAAAAATTTAATGAGTAGCTTCTACATTCTTGTAGCACCTAAGGACGTACGAGAATCAAGGATTTGAGGAAAATCGAATCACAAGAGACATCAATATCCATGGTGCCTGAATTTTAAACTTAGAGTTAGACCAACATCAGAAATTAACTCGATGACTTTCAGAACCCGAAAAATGATGCGTATGTTATGTTGGTTAGGTTTTTCAATTTTGAGCCCGGCCCTCGCTCTAGGTGTCACAATTTTGAAAGTACAGACAAATTAATGTCGAAGTCTAATTTTGAGGCTGTGTATATCTACGAATTGGTACCCATATTGTATCTCACTCTCTTATTTTGTTTCCTACTTCCTCTTGGGGAACGACAAATGAGGATTTAGAATCACCGGATATGAAAAATGAATTCAGCGAGATCGAAAAGCCCCTCTAAATTATATCTCGATTGCGTCACTCGCACGAAAGGTCCACGAATTTCTTCTAAAAATCCTCATGAAGATCAATGAAACATCAAAAAAAATTTACATAAATATGTTGTATGTAAGAGGTTAAGTAAGGGGTAGAAAAAATATCCACGAGGGAAACGAATAAGAAAGTAACTGGCATCCTGCCTATTCGCACAAATTACTGAGACAGAATGAGACAGAAAAAATGTCGAAAATTCTACACGTTATCGTACAAGGTCTCTGTGTTAATGTATGATGTGAAAGGTCATTTCAGCCCCCCTTTACATCGTATCTGGGGCAGTTTATATGCATATTAGGAGGAAAATTTCCGTTGGGGGCTACGTTTACCCGCCATTCCTTTGCGCCTGGTACTCCTACAAGGAAAATGCATAGAATCTTTTTCGTAGTACATTGAATGCTATTTGATTCTATATCTAACTTTTTCTTCATAAAATTGATAAAGACAGAGCTGTAAGAGAAAAACTAATCTTCGAAACTTCAGTTTCCCCTGGTGGACTGAGTTCACCCCCAATTGCTGTAGAATTTTGTTATGTTATTATACGGAGCACTAACAACTATGCCATGGTGTGGTGGGACGTATGGCGAGGCACACATGCCAAAGTGGCTCCTATGACACCGCACCCCGGCCACAGGAACTACCCTTTCGAGCATCGCGTCAGTGACCGGAGGGAAACAACTATGCCATGTTTCAAACCTTCATGAATAAACGCACGATTCTGCCCACTTTTAGGCTAATTTGCCCGGACTAATCTGGAGTGATCGCAACGCATTTACTTTTTCGTACTATTAGAACAAAAATACTTCGTAAAATGATTTTTGTCCCCCTAAATTTGCCATCTGGAACACTGTGTGTCCGTTGAACTCTCGTCCGAATGTACCTACTTTATATACGTACAAATTTTTAGTTCGTACATCCATCAGACGGCCACTGATGGAACAGAAAAAAGGACGATCGTCGCATCCATAATCGAGGTAGTACACTTCCTGCACGCAGAATGCCCAGTTCCCTCTTTCAAGGTTAATAAATGCCGATGAGATCCATCGTCCGTCGAAACCGACATCGACAACAAACCGCCAAAAATAGCCGAGTTGAAATTACAACAATGAAGAGAGAAAGTGATATCGTGGTACAGAATTTAAAAAAAAATACTTATTTAATTTCGCGCGGTCGTCGTAAAAATATCAAACGGTTGAACGAGAAAAAAAATAAAATAAAAATCGCGGACGAGCGTAGTAATGACATCGACACCGACATGAAAGTTCCGAATAATACGTACAATGAAATCGAAACTACCGTGCTCGCGTGAGAACCACAGACCACAGTCGAATCGGCAGCCGAGTGACACCGATACTAGAAAAAAAAAAAAATTATTGTTAATCGTCTGTCATTCATTTGCGTACAGAAGTAAAAAAGCCCGTAGATGACATTCCACCTGTATAGTGAAAATAAAAACGTAAATACAACCGAATAAATAAACACCGGAGAACCCCGTTGATATCGAATTCAAATAATGATTTGAACAAATGGAAGTTCAAAACGGAGTCCCTAGCTGTGCCCTTGGTACGGCTCATTCCTTTCCCTTTATCCATTCATCTACTTGCGGACTAAATTAATACTTCCCTTAAATCCGGTATCCTCTCCATTGGCCATCTATCACCCAAAGAACACACCTGGTACACTAACAACACATTTTCCCAATCCCAAAAGGAATCCCACGGGATTACGTTCCATAAACAAGCCTACTTTAAGCCCTCAACTTTTTCTCAAATACATTCCATTGGCATTCAAGAAACCTATGAAGTTCCTAGGTCTTCATATTGATACAGAACTACCCTGGTTCCTACAAATCCAATACCAAGCCAAATGTATACAACTTCCACTCCGTAACATGACCAGAAACAGGAAGGCAGGCTATTCCAATTATACCCTTTCACGTACATACCGTTCCCTTATCCGTTCAACTATCTAGACAGCCTCGTAACCAGTAACCTGTAACCAGGACTTTCTGGGATCAACCAGCGAATTAAAAATGCCGGAAATGCAGTAATTAAACTGAAGTGACACATACTGGACTATAAGATCTCAAAATTGAAACTAAAATTGCGGTATATAAAACCGGAGCGCTGCCAACTCTTACATGTAAGCGAGTGCTAGACGATGTAGTTACACAAATCATGTAAAATCAATTGAGAAATTTCGTCAGAGACAACTCCGGAGCATTGTACGCAGGGTTGACAATCTGAAACTGAATCCGAATCTCGAAGTTTAAGAAATTGTGCTGTCTCTGAAGCCGAATCCGAAGCTAAGTGTAATTACCTTGCGAGGGAAAAGCCAAAACTGAAGTTCATAGTACAATTTTACTGAAGCTGGCTGAAATGAAGCCGTAATGTATTAGATTTTAATGGCTTCGGTTTCGGCTTAATGTCATACTGCCGTGATCCGTGATACGGGATTTTGATGTATATCCACTTGGAAATGTCCCGGGAAAAGTACCTGAGGCTCGCTTACTACTAGGGTACTATTAAGTATTAACTCTTTTCAATGATAAAAGATGGAACCTCTCGTCTCAGATCAGTCCAGTTGTGATTGGTGAACATTTTTGGTGCTACAAAAGAATGAGATGACCAGATGACGAGAAGTCGAAACTCGAAGCTGAATCCGAAACTGAAGCTGAGGTAATCGTATCAGTGAAGGTGTATCCGAAATCGGAAGTACAACATAATCATTTCTGGAGAAAATCCTTCCATCTTGCAATTAAGCTGAATCCGAATATAAGTTCATAAGTTTTGGCTTTCTCAACCCTGATTCGACGTATCAAATGGCAGGATTATGATTCCAATGAAAAAGTACTAGGAAAAACGAGGGAAGTCCCCCTACATGTTGTCAACGTTCTTGAACTATTTTTCAAAATTTTTAATTTGGAATGCATTCATGGAAACTTATCATGAATGGATGTGGCTGAATTTTTTTCTAGGGTGTAGTTGAAGATGCATTTTTTACCAAGATTTATCGATAGTCGATAGCTATCCTGGAAATTAGCAATCAGGTACATAAAAAATATAGCTAGGAAGTTGAAAATTAGTATAAATAGTAGTAAAGATGAAGCTTACATCAATATGAGTAATTTGCTTTGGCTCCCGGGGGTGGGGGGCGATAGTCACCCAAACCACTTTTTCTAAAAGATGCCATTTATTTTTTGAAATGATAAACAAAAAACTGCAGGATTGAGAGGAGAGGGAAAGGACTTTAGAAATTTATTCGGCGTTCCTTACAACCCGCTTAAAATAATAATACGAGTAATAATGATTTTTAGGCTCCTGTGGAAAGATTATATTTGCATTATAATCTCATATTCTTCAGACCATGTTAATTCCCTTCAGAATTTCAAATCTCTGAGGAACTGGTAGCCTTTAACCGATTTTGCTCAAACTTTTTTTTTCTCATATAAATTATATGGAACCTTCGGGTAATGAAACCAAAAGCATAACATTTTTCTTACAAAGAGTAAATAACGACCATCCTACTCTGTAGCAGATTGTAGCTAACACTGTTTAAACAAGTTTTCAACGTCTTAAAATGTATACAGCATTTCAACATCTGGGAATAAAGTGAAAGATGGGAGACTAGCCAGTTTTATTTCAAAGAAGTGTGTGATTTAACAATTTGTAAAGAAAATTCATGGAACAAACTATCAAAATAGAGGGTTTTTAGTTTGTCAAGGTGGTTCTGGAAAAGTTAGGGAAAGTCCGGAAAAGTCTGAAAATGTTTAAATTCTGGAAAAAACAGGGAAAGTTAGGAATCTTAGGAAATATTTCTGGAGAAAGCGTAATGCATATCAGTGGCGTAGCCAGACTTGGTATGATGGGGGGGGGGGGTTCGTTTCACTTTTACAACATTACAGGTGTAATACTTACTATTACCAGAATAAATTTTAGTTTTTTCACATTTTCGGCTAATGCCAAAGGGGGATCCAGACCCCCCGTGGCTACGCCCCTTATGCATATAAGAGAACTTCCAAAATTGTGTTTTCAAATGTTGTCCTTTGAAGTGGTGGAAGCCGAAATGAAGCAGATTAATTAAGTTTTTTTGATTCGTGTATCTTTGTTTGTTTTTATATTTTTATTCTTTGTCATGAAGTTGTAAAAATTTGAATACTGCACACATCTTTTTGTACGCTTTATAACATCATTTAGCCACCTTTTTGGACTGCTTTCAAACGTGTCTGGGAAAGTTAGTGAAAAGTCAGAGAACTTCATTTTAGAAAAAAACTGGGCACCCTGTTGTGATTTTGAATATTTTCTCAAATTTTTCACTCTCATTAAACTAGACACCAAAACAGAACTTGTTCACCGCACTTTGAGTTGAAAAATGTTGGTTTTCCACTTCATTTTATACGGTGGTTCTGGATATAGAAAATGCGAAAATTACTGGAACGAGTAAGGGCAAAACTGGCCCTTCATATGTTAAAATAGGAAACTGTTACGACTTCATGGTGTGTTTGAAAAAGCAAAAATTCCTCATTGCCAAGTTATTCATACATGATTGAGGGACCAAATTATACGAAATTTAAGATTGAATCATGAAGCGAAACACTTTCGTTCAAATGAGTAAGGGCAGTAACGTTCATGAGGTTTCGAAAATTTAAGCATTTTTGATTCAGAATGGTGAAAATGCGAAATGTTTAAAACTATGGCGAGACAATTTTCTTGTAGCAGGTTGTAACGTAGAAATTGATCACGGCCGAGAAAAATGATAAACTATGTATTCGTTAAATCAATAAAAGTGCGAATACTTCAATTTGGCATTTTGTGTAAGAATGATCCGCCTAGATTTCGGAGTAAAATTGAGGTAAATATGGAAGTTTAATGACATTCGAAATCGGCTACCCAGAAGACAGTCGAATTAAATCTTACTCATTTCAATACGAAACTGGAATTTTACAGCTAAATAGAGACTTGATCAAAAATCCGACAAAACTTACTAAACAAGTGATCAAGAACCTCCAATTTCGATACCTCGTTCGATTTTCCAAGTCAAGTTCATTTTGACCATTTAAGGGATGACATTTTGATTTTGAAGCTCAAAGCCCGACCAAAAATTAAATACTATTTTCGAAATCAGCAAGTATAAGATGCAATCACTACAACCCCTAATCGTGGCCAGATCAAAAATCTGATGCAGTTTTCGAAATTTGTGATCTAATAAACGTATCATTTGAAAGCGCACTTGATGTATTTCTATTAAAATTAGAAAGTTGGTTGCGTCTGAGCTGTTAGCTCTTTTATTAGGGGATGGGAATACCCGTCACATACAGTTTCAGGTTTGTGAAACTATGCAGCATGTTCTGAACTGATTTCCGCCAAAAAGGCTCTTCAGAAAAGAGGGTAATTGGAGTTTTCGGTGCGAAAACCTGAATTTCGACTTTCGGTCAATTCTGAGGGCACCTGGCGTATAACTACCAAACGATAGCCTTCGGCAGGAAAATAGAATGAACAAAAATAGTTGTGTAATACATGATGGACGAATATCCGTCCGGTCTATTCAAAGGTCACGTATGCAAATCCAATATAGATATATAGTGTATACAATAAATAACCCAACAGTGTATTCTTTAGGTGGTCTTAATCTGCCCGAGATAGTGTTTCCATCGTCTTCCTTTTCATCTGACCGTATATTAGACGGTGTAGAGTGAATCGACCGACCGGGGGTGTATTATATGTAGAAAAATGGAGATGAAAAACGAGAAACGGTCGTTTTATTGCAGTTTGGAAATAAAAAGAGTCGTTCGGTTTGAAAAATAATTGTTATAAATTGTGTGAAACGTGTGCGCCTACACATAAATACTCGGCGTTCACAATTTTTTTTTTCTCCTAAAAAAGAACGTCCGCGGTCCGTTCTTTCGACCTGGTTTGGGTTTGTGATAAAGTAGGGGTGAGGACTGAAGGGGAGAAAAAACGCTAGAAAACGTGACCAAAAAGAATACACAGGAAAGCGAGAACCGAACACCGAGTACGGAGACATGACTGAACATTCGCTCTGGAGCTTATAGATGAGTCGGCCAGGGTGCTCTTTTCAAATAAATATCGTAAATAGGGAATTCGGCCGAGGTTTGTCTGCCGAACCTTCTTCGCTTTCGCCGAGGGATTGTAGGACATTACCTGCGGAAAGGAGAAAGGAAAGAAAGAAAAAGAGTGAGAGAAAAAATGAAACATCTACGAGGGAAAAGGATCGTAAAAGGTTATTTTGTTAAAAGGTGAGAATAGGTTGTTAGTGTAAATTACCTTTTATGTAATCGACGGTTTGAATGCACCGACGAAAATTATATACCCGTGTTTGTAAACGTGACTGCAATTTGATGTTTTCTCTCCCCCGACACATTCGTAAGAACGCGCACGTATTGTTGCAGAACTTTATTTTCACCAAAACCCGACTATTGAGGGTGGATTAGGAATTGAATGAAAACGTTGTTGCCTGATAAGAGGAAGTTGAGAAGCATTCAGAAACAAAAAGAACGTCATAAACATTATGCAAAATTGAGATGAATTCGTACGGACATCCGTCCATAAAATCTGTGTTGACAGAAACAAAACTTGCTTTCAGTTTTATTTTTTGTTGTTTTTTTTTGGAGGGGGGGAGTGGAGAAGAAAAATTTGCTGACAAATACTTTTTGAAAACTAAAAATTTACCGGGTTTTCAATCAAAATATTTTTTAATTTAAAAAAAAAAGAAGAAGAATAGCAGGTAAAGAAACAAACAAACGTTCTTAGAAAATGAAAAATCCAAATGAACAGTTACAAAATTTGCCAACTGACAAATAATGGGGGGGATCCACACCCCCTCCCCTTAGTTTTGTCCCTGCAAATGCAGATTGGAACCTTATCTCCCAAGTGCTCACATTTGCGTACATGAACATACCCTAGTCTGGGAGAGTAAGCTGTCTGGAAAGATAAACTGGAATGATGTTATTAGGAATACTTGAGTAGAACACACAACTTCCTTTACACATTAGGGCGGTATTTATTTACTCTTGGTGACTTTTTTTTTTTCTGAATTTCTTCCGATTCGTCTCCTAAACTGGTTTCAAGAAAAGGAAAAAAAAAACCCACCAACAAAATTTTAAGTTAATTGGGTTAGGGGAATTCGTGCCACAAGCTCCCTTTCGTTCTTATGACAAGTTTTAGACTAAATTTCCTTCCTATATTCACTAAGACCAAAGCCAGTAAATAAAATAATAGAACGTTTGCTATCGGATTCAGCTTGTGACATTGAAAAATAAGTTTTTTGCTTTCAACTTTCAGATTTTAATAAAATATTCAACTTTCTCAAATTTCAGGCTCTAGGTCAAACAAAGAATCTAGTGAAAACAGAATAATCGTTGAAATTCGAAATTCAACATTTGCTACCGACTTTCAGATCTTCGAAATGTCTTCCATATTTCAGTTTTGCTTCAACCTTTAGATAACGTTCGATACTTAGCTTGAAACCTTCGGCTTTTGACGAACTAGTCTCTGACGGGAGTCCAGAGTACTCCATTTTCAGAAAAGAAATTTGACTTTCAGTTTGGAGAGGTGGAGAAGAAAAATTTGCTGACAAATATTTTTTGAAAACTAAAAATTCGACGACAAAATTTTTAAACAATTAAAAAGTTGTCGATTTTTCATCGAAATATTTTTTAAGTGAAAAAAAACAAACAAACAAACAAACATGCATGAAAAATGAAAAATTCAAATGAACCGAGTCAAAATTTGTCGACTGCCAAATTATCAGGGAGGAGGTGTTTCAACCCCCAACCCCTCTATAGTCCGGTCCCTGTGTGTTGATGAATTGCACTGTAGAATTATTTTGAACACACTCTTTAAAACGTTCCGGGGACAGGTACTAAAAAATTGTAGAAGGCTATTTTTAGGTAGAACTAGCAGACCCGTTGAGTTGGCAAAAATGGAGTTGGTAAAAGTAATAATGGAATTCGCACTAGTGATTGGAAACCAACCTAATTCTGTGCACGGTTTCCCTCAAGTTTCATTTTCTCACTTGCGGTCATGCAAATCTGTTGCTACCCTGTTTAGTTTTTCAAAATGAGTATAATTAGCAACGGAACCGTTAGCTATCTCGTTCGCAATTTCTAAATGATCGTTACATTTATGCCAATCCGAACTAGAAGAAGCAAATAACTTTCAGGTATCCGGCTTACTGATATTCGATATCCTTACCCGTTACCTAATCAACCTCAAAGGAGCAACATAACCAATATGGTCCAGTAAAATTGACTAAAAAGAGATAAAAATGCCAAAATTCCCAGAAATCTGTATTTTGGCATAGTTGGTCTGTTAGCTATACTGATAGACATCTTAAGAGTTCCCTAAAATCGGGGTGTAACTTCGCTCCTGAGGGGGGGGGGGTTCAGTTAGGTCCCCAAAGTTGGAATATTGGCGATAAGTTGATGAATAATCGAAAAATGTTTCAAACTTCGCTCAGTTTTATCTGAGAGAAGGTCCTTTAAATTTTTTCCTAACTACCTCAGAGCTGCCGGAGGGAGGGAGCAACTGACTCTACGCTGCTATGCATGAACCATAACACAGACCTTATGGGAGAAATCGTTGAATTCTTGATGTTCCTTTGACTAATGTCACGAAGTTCAGCGAGCTTACTAATTACTCACGAGCCCATTTCTCTACCCCCCTCTCTACCAATCTCTAAAAATCTTTCTCTTCCCACCCATCAGTCTTAGGGAACCGCCTTTTTAACCTTGGTTTTCTGTGTTTTATTTCCTTTAGAAAGGACTTACGTCTGGATTTTTCACAGCTTCCCTTAGCACGAGTAAATCAAGGTATATGATCTAGGAGACTTCCAGGATCACTAAATTCATATTTCAGGTCTGTTCAACCTCGAGCTGAAAATTGTGGGTACCTAGCCAGGAAGCGAGAATCGAAAATACATTATAGATATCGTTTCATAGGTTTGGAAGGTCGCCTAACGCATTTCTGATGATGATTTCAATGCAATTTGTAGACTGGAATATTGGGAGGGGCCGAGGACTCAGAAGTGGAAAAACTAATAAACGCAGAATGGGTCAGTAGTTTGAAGGACCACTGAACTCATTCTCAGTTATGGTTTTACCCTAATATAGAAATTGGGGATCTAGGTGAGTAAGGGAGAGGGCTGAAAATCGGAAATGTTTTATATTGGATATTGATATCACATCGATGGTTGAAAAGGTCACTGAACTGAGAGTAGAGTAGAAAAGTCAATAAATACAATATAAATATCATTTTAGTGCGTTGGAAAGTTACTGAGATCATGAACTCATTTTCTGTAGTAATTTCACCCCAATTTATGGACTGGGACATTGGGGGAGGCGGGTCTCAAAAGTATAAAAATTAATAAAGGCAATCTCGTTGCGTTTCAGTGGTTTGAAAAGTTGCTAAACATATTTTCAATTTTGGTTTCTCTGTAATGTGAAAATTGTGGGTTCTTAGGGGAGTAGGAAAGAGGCTCAAAGTGGAAATGTCGATAAGTTCAGTATGGGTATCATATCAGTGGTTTGGAAGGTTACTGAGCTGATTTTTAATGACGATTTTACCCTCATGCAAAAAGTGAGGCATCGGGGAGGGGGTTTCTAGTAAAAATGTCAATAAATACGATGTGAATATGATTTCAATGGTTTGAAAAGTTTTCAAAATCATAAACTCATTTTCGATGGTCATTTCACACCAGTTTGTAGATTGAGACATCGGGGGGGGGGCTCCCAAAAGTGTAGAAACATTGAGAAGGGTAATATCGTTTCTTTTAAGTGGTTTAAAAAGTCGCTAAACACATTTTCAATTGTGGTTTCTCCCTAATGTGGAAATTAGGGGTTCTGGGGGAGTAGGAGAGGGGCTTAAAATTGAAATGTCGATATATTCAACATGGTTATCATATCAGTGGTTTGGAAGGTTGCTGAACTGATTTTTAATGACGATTTTACTCTCATGCAAAAAGTGAGACATCTGGTAGGGGGCCCTTAGGGAGCTCAAAGTAGAAATATCAATAAGTGCTATATCAGTATCATTTAATTTTTTGAAAGGCTTCTGAACTTACTTTTAATAATGGTTTTACGCTAAATTGTAGACTGGGGCGTCGAGGGGGGGGGGGCTTAGAAGTTCTGTGTGAGTAAGAGAGGGGGCTGAAAACGGAAATGTCGATATGTTCAATACGAGTATCGTTCCAGTGGTTAGAAAAGTCACTGAATTTACCTTCGATCATGATTTTTACCCACACAAGAAAATTGGGTCATTGAGGGCAAGGAAGCAGTAGTTTGAAAGATTGCTGAACTCATTTTCGGTAATGACGTTATTTTAATGTACATGGGTTCTTTTGGGATGGGGGAGGGACCTCAAAAGTGAAGATTTCTGAATGCTCAATACAAAGAAATTTCAAAGAATTTTCCATCGGTAAAACTGAGTGAGGAATAGGTTTTGTGTAAAATATTTTTCTTTCAAATATGTATTGACCCATTTCCGGAATTTCAATTTTTTGGACCTGTTTGACACCCTCAGGAGGAGTGAAGTTCCACTCGGATGCTCGTGAGATTTCTAGTGTATTTATCAGTATGCCAACTGATAGCGTTTGTCAGAATTCAGATTCCGGGGAATTTTTACATTTATTTTTTATAATTCTACTGGACTGCTGGTTTGCTATCAGTTTGCATGCTTTTAAGTTTCAGTGGAAATCTACCCTCCGAAAGTTTGCCGGCGAATATTTGCCCTACGAAAATCTACCTGAAAAAGCAGCCACAGATGAAAATTCGCCAGACAGGAATCTTTTTCCATCATACATATGAGAGCGCATGAGGAAAGAGACCTTTCTACCAAAAATGACATTTTATGGGAAAAGCGTTTAAAGTTGGAGTAATTATTTTTTGAAATTCGTGTTTCAGCGTTTTCTAGATTTCAAATTACAATCCAAGAAATTGACTTGGATTAAATTGTGAATTGTAAGAGCTAAGAGATCTAAAGGCATGTTATGACGTCACATCAAGAGTAATATATCAGTCACGTTATCACGCATCTTAGAAGTATGCCTGTCAGTTTTTGATTTCGATGTTCTTCGTTAATTATTGGCTGCTCTTTCACATGGCATTATCAGAAAATTAAAAAAAAATCTTGAGCTGCTACGAAGAACAGTTGGAGAGACAATGAAAAAAAAAATAGTCGTCTGATATATTTTTGTCATTCGGCTCTGATGCAAAATTCGCCTTTTAAACCAAATACACGTTTCTTCGTGACGAGGCACATTCATGTGCTACCCAGTTATTTATTCCGTAATTGTTGTGATAAGAATGTTGCACGTCCTTTCTTTATTTTAAATTAATGTACTTAACCAGGGTGCCCAGTTCTGGGAAAATCAGTAAAATTCTGGAAAAGTCAGGGATTTTAGAAATTTTTGGAAAAAGCATAATGCATGAGGGCTTCCAAAAATGTACTTTCATGTATTGTCCCTTGAAGTGGTTGGAGCCCAAATGAAGCAAATTTAGTTTTTTTGATTCTTCTGTCTTTGTTTTGTTTTTATATTTGTATTCTTCGTAATAAAGTTGCAAAATTTGAGTAATGTGCACGTCTTTTTGCACGCCCTGTGCCTCCATTTAGCCATCTGTACCACCCTGAAACATGTCTGGGAATATTAGGGAAAAATCAGGGAAAAGTCAAAGAATTTCACTTTAGAAAAAAACTGGGCACCCTGACTTAACTCGTTTCCTTTTCAGCAACGTTAACGTCATTGCCATAAAAATATAATATCTCACTGAGTTTTGAAGTTAGGGACTTGTGGACACTTTCATCCGTTTTCTGATGGGTTTTTACGTCAAATGGGGTCGAAAAAGTGGAAGTCGAAATTTTGGTTGAAAGGTCCCTTTCCCCATGCGCCCTCACATATCTTCTCTTAGAATGATCTGGGGATAATTTAAAATCTGGAGAGATGAGAGAAAGGGGAAAAGACCCCCCCCCCACGCCCTCCTCTAGACAGATTCAGTGACACCTGAAACTCCGTTAAGTTCTTATGGGGAAGCTCTAGTTGTGTAAGAAACCTAAATTGTCAAAGTGTTATTCTCATAAGAAATGCTACATCCTCGGGGCAGGGGTTATCCTGTAGGGGTCTGGTTGGCCGAGTGGATAGCGCGTTGATCTCGGAATCCGGAAATACCGGGTTCGAGCCCACGTAGCAACTCTCTACATTTTGACCTAGGCCGATTTTTCGGCAAAACGTGAAGAGGGCTAAGACAGCCCTAACAGCGTCCCCGAAGTCTCTGGATTCTAAAGGGCTGGATTTAGAATTAGTAAAGAGGGGTAATGTAAACGAATTGGTTATTTTGCAAACGAATTTTCTTAAATGGTAGCGATGATTCTTAAAAAATCAGAGAGAAGGTCCCCTTAAAAATAATGAAGAAATACCGTGTTATTTAACATCGAACTGTTCTGTGGTTTTTACTAAACTTTCTTTGGTTTTGCAAGATGTCTTTTCGAAATAGAGATTTCAGTTAATTGTATTACATTTCGTAATCCGATTCGTTATCCAATCTTTCTCAATGCGTTCTGCCGCTATCGCGATAGTGGCCATCTGATAAAAATTCTGAAATACCTTCTTCTGCCCCATGTATACATTCTTGTTCTTCTCTTTTTCTTATACGTTTTTCCTAATTAATGTTTTTTATTGTTCTCGAATATCGTTACATCGATCTTTCTGATATGATCGATCTTTTTTAACGGTCGCTGCGCGTTTTCGGGCGCGGCGCTCGCTCGGTGCCCGGTTCGTCTCGTCCTTCGCGCCCGTCGAATTAAATGCCCTAATTTAGTCAAGTCAAGTTCAAGCGATGTGCTAGTTCAATGTCCCATGTCTTACACAACCACATCAGTTATGTACTGGCTCCAGTTTGCTTGGAGCCTGTTTCGGCAGGAAATGTAACAGATTTTTTAAATTTCTAAGATTTTTAGCTCAAGTTCGTTGTACTTTTGGGCTTGGCTGTGGGCCGTCAGGGTGGTGATGGAATGCGAAAATTTTCTGCATGATGTGTAACTGACGAATCAAGGAAGACGGTGGTGACAGCGACGTGTCTGAAGGTGTGTTCTCTGCTAGATGTCTCTTTGTCGGCGTGCAGACGGATAGATGCTGGTGCACTTCTGATACCATTGGCGACGATGGTCGAATCTCGAATGCTCTAGCATATTATTACGAGAGACGTGCACAGATTAATAAAGTGGGCCGAGCCGACGCCCGAGAATACCGAACTTGATACGCAGGAACGTGGTGGGCTGCGAATGAAGATTCTTCTTTGTCAACGTGCGTTGCGCTAAATGTCGAAGACACGAATCCACGACCCCCAGGTACATCGCCGCCCCGTTGTCGTAGATACCAAGTGACCTCAATGTCTTCTAGTTTCCTAATGAAACCTCTCCAACACAGCCGAAATGTATCATGCTTAGCGAGAAGACTCGGAACCAGTCTTCTGGCTAGCAAAGCATCCGAACAGGTTTGGAGTACTGCAAGCTTTCAGAAGACTATTGGAGATCAGGAGAATACTCGAGAAAAATTACTTGCATGGAAGATTTCTGTACCGAATCAGTATTTTCTACCAATTTCCACCCCTGGCCCCTCGCTGAGATCGTCACGTCCTTGACTGTCGGTTTCGAATTCCATGTCAGTTTTGGATCTTTCGTGAATTTTAAGCTGTTCATCGTGACGGATTGAATAGGGAGGCAAAGAAACGATTGCCGACGGGGTCCATGCAGCCCCGTAGGGAGAAAAAGAGGGCCTGAGGAATTTCCACGGGCCCCCCTCTCCTTCCAGTTTAGTTTGTTCTTTTGTTAGATGGGAAAAAATTATAAACTACGGGATAAGAGGTTTCTTTCATGGTGTAAAGAGTGATTACTGATTTGATGTACAGTATGATTAAAATTCAAGCCTTAATATTGGGCCGCCTCGAAAGTCCGGGCCGGGGATATTTCCTTCCTTTCTCCCACCGCCCCTCTCGACAGGTTTGGAGCCATGACCAAACAGGTTCTTTGGGCTCTCAACGACGAAAACTAGAAATACTATATGATCGAAATTCAGTGCGGAAGGGGCCTCCAGTAAAATTGTCCCTTCCTTTCGGATCGTTTAACTATTCTTTCAGGAAGCTTGCCCGAATCCTGCGATCTTTTTTTCTGGGGGGGCGGCAATAAATCGATTCGAACTTGTTTTTTCAACATTAAAAATGGTGGGCCCCTCAGAACATTTGTGGACTAGGCCGCCGTCTACCTTGAATCCGCCACTAGGTATTCAAACAGATGGGACTTTACTGAAAACTATAGTCGAGGGTTTCCTGAATAATTTCTCAAAAATCCCACCCGCTTGTGATTTCACCCGCTTGTGATTTGTTGTGGTTCTTCCTCTTTTTTTTCCCCTTTTAATTTGCTCTAAACCCGAGCCCTGGAATCCGCCCTTTCGAGCATTACTTCGGAGACGTCGGGGAGGCTGTTAGGGCTGTCTTAGCCCTCTTTCCTTCTGGCCTAAAAACAGGCCTAGGTCGAAATCTGGCGAGTTACTACGTGGGCTCAAACCCGGGATTTCCGGATTCCGAGATCAACGCGCTATCCAATCGACCAACCAGACACCTATTCAATTTTTTGTAGTTGGTCTGTCTTATTTTTTTATTTTTTGAAAAATTTCGAGAATTATGATCGATATTGAAAAAATGTGACCAACAAAATTTGTTCTACACTAGCTTTTTTATTGCAGTGGTCGTATACATTTTTCTGATCTGCTCCCTAACTTGTGCCAGCGGGGGTTGAAATTGACCAGTTTTCAGACTGTACTTTAACACAAGCCTTTTGGGGGAAACACACAATTTTTTGACCTATTTTCTCACGTTACAAGGTGTTAGGAATAGATTCAACCCCGGGGTCGATTCCCCGCCGTACTAGCATTTCATTCTTGAAGTAAAATTCTTGCCCTCCACCCTCTCCCTAGAAATCATCGATAATAGTTTTGCATTGTTTGCTAAATTCATGAGCTGTTTTTTTTTTGTACACTTTTGGAACCTAACAAAAACTAAATTGGAAGTCGAGGTGTCGTGTATTGAGTATTTGGGCTGCTAAATTCAATTTTGGTATTACTTTTTTCCTCACTTCAAAATTGTGGCAGCTGGGGGAGGGGAAGGGACTAGAAAATGACTTTGTCGAGAAATGTAACATGGATATCAAATAGTAGGTTTTTAGGATCACTGAGTCCGATCCAGTATTCTTTTTCCTCTCATTTCGAAACTGTGACATCCGGAAAAGAGGGAGGTCTGGAAAATGACTTCATCGAGAAATGCAACGTAGCTACCAAAAAGTAGGTTTCAGAATCGCCGGATTTAATTCCCACTTTACTTTCCCCCTCACTTTCAAATTGTGAAATCTGGGGTCGGAGATAAGGGTCAAAATTAGGTCAAATGCAATAGTTTCCTGAAAAAAAAAAACACTTCAGGTACTCCAAGATACCTGCTAAGAAGAGCACATCTCACAGACTGAACTGAAATCAGAAAATGAATATTTGAAACTATAAACTTTGTTTCATTTTTTTACGTGCCGTGCCGAAATTTCGTCATCAGGAATAAATTTCGTACTATTTGTAGGGTGTCTACCGGTCATCCAAGTCTTTTGAGCCTCTAAAGTCATCTATTTCGAAAAAAGGTCATCTAAGTCGTCATGAGTCATATTTTCCTGCTGCAGGTTATCTAAAATATTTTTATTCTATTAGATAGTTGGCGAAAACTACCAAAATAACGTAAGTTTATTGTACAAACATCAATTAATGAGTAAATAATCAGTGAGTATGAATGAAGTAGAAAGAAAGAATAGGAGTGATGTTTTAGACGCAATGTAAAGTAAAAGTAAGGAAGCAATATAGAAAAATAAGCGAATTGGATAAAGGTCATCTAAAGTCATTGTTTTTTTTTTTACTTCTCAATTCTAGGAGACATCCAGGTTTGATATCCATGTAGCCTTCCCCCACAAAAAATTTATCACGAGGGATTTGATTGTACAGAAGTATTTTATTTTGCAGTGACAGCTGAGAAAGGGGTTCTGATTGGCCGAGGGGATAGCGTACTGGTCTCGGAATCCGTAGGTCCCGGGTTCGAGCCCACGTAGCAACTCGCTACATTTCAACCTAGGCAGGTTTTTCGGTAAGCAGAGAAGAGGGCTAAGACATCCCTAACAGCCTCCCCGACGTTTCTGAAGTAATGCTCGTAAGGGTGGATTCCAGGGCTCGGGTTGAGAGTAAAATTAGAAGAGAAAAAAAGAAGGGGTAGGTTTTTTGAAACGTTATTCAGGAATCCCCCAGCAACATATTTCAGCAAGGAACTGTCTGTTGTCAAAAAATGTTTTTATTTTCTAGTTCGCCTGTACTGTGTATCTGATGGGTACTTGCAATCCTCTCCACATACTATTGTCAGTTAGAAAATTCGTTCTAAGAGGAGAAAAGTCGGAAAAATTGAGACATCAATAATTGGCAAAAGTGTAAAGCCCTGCTTTGTTTATTGATTTTGAAGATATTCCCTGTCCGTAAAGTCTAGAAAGCGAAAACTTTTTCTAAATGGGGCTAGGAGCGTTTTTCTTAATGTGTACATATATATGGTTGGCAAACCTGACTTTTTGTTGTTGGTCGAAAAGTTGGAACCCCACCCCGTTCACGAGAAAATTGCTTCGGTACGACTCTATGTTATGATTCTACTAAGTCTTTCATTTATCGTTTCTTTCTTTCTTTCTTTCTTTCTTTCTTTTTTTCCCCCGGGACATAGAATACATTGAGGCAAAAGGCCCGCATTGCCTATAAACAAAAATTTGAACGTGAACTTCTGAACCTGAAGTGATCTAGAAAATTCGACAAATGTATTTGCAGAGAGACTAAGATACCAGGGCAACTGCAGAAATGTATACCAGCCAATACTGGATCGCAGTTCACTGTACCACGAAAATGGAAATACGAAATCAATTCTCTTGCGTAATGGAGACTTCCGTGCAACGACACCAGTTACATTCATTTTCAGCCTTCGCATCTGCATGAGATTTCCACTCTTTCGGTTTAATCCATTCGATTGAATTTTCTGTTTCATCAGATTCGGTAACTCACCGCGGTATCTTCATCTGTGGCTGCATCCGTCTCTGTCTCGCTACATTGTTCTGTGCTAACTAGATGAATAGATCAATCACCGTATAATACGTATTCTTTAATTATAAAAGCGTCCGATACCCTTTGTTCTTTTTCATTTCACGCCGAATTAATTATACGACCTTGACTGGCTTCCAGTTTGATCTTATTATTAAACACTATGCATACCTAGTATTGATTTTTCCCCCAATTGGAGAAGTATAGTTCCTGTTTACCAGTTAATACTCAAACCACATCGATTATCGCAGTCAGTATAATAGTCATCCGGCATGAACATTTCAAAATAACCTATATAGGTATCCGAGCAGTTTTTTCTATTCGTAATTGGTGAATTCCAGTGTGTTTCGCTGGTTGGTGTTCACGCTGCATGTACAGAAATGTACATGGATGCCGCAAAAGGGCTATCTCAGAATGTCGAGATCAACGTACACAGTATCTCATTTATGAGGAAGAAACTCAAAGCTGTTGGTTAATGTGTTTGTAAAACTTTTCGGTTTCGTCTTCCGGTTTTAGTATAATATGTGGTATTAGCCTCCTGTGTCTAATATCGACGGCTACCTAGCGACTTCTACTATTCTGCTGCCGCGGTTAGTGTCAAATAAAAAGGTATATTATGCGACTAATACGCTTCTGCAGAATTCTTAACGACCCATTTCACTTCAACCAAATTCATGTGCAGTATCTTGCTACTCACCTTGGTGGTCGTTAAAGACGTTTTCACTGTCATCGGAGTGAGAATGTGCGCTTCGATGTCGGCTGCTACTCGGGCTTCACGAATCAAAACGATACGCTAGCACTCGTGCAACTTTCTCGGCCATTATATAACGCGACCGATTTTTCATTAAAGCTGCTAGTATCTCCAGAGAAGTTCTGCGGTATTAAAGTTACACTTATGGCTAGAGATATTATAAAGGCAGGTGCTCAGTTCACATATTAGTTATTTGAATTCATCCAACTGCCAATGTGACCGCCATAGAAGATACTCGTAGTAACGATTTTGGTCGGGAATAGGCTAATGTCTCTGCTTATTACTTTCTTTTTTAACGTCGTCATTGATACGGCAGCATAGCATTCTGGAATGTGTCATTATTGACTATTTTTTAGTGGTATGCACCGAAGATATCGACTATCATACTGGCTCAGACTACCCCAATCTATACTTTTCCAACCATAAAGCTGCGGGAGTCTCTCTTTTCATTTGGGCTCAACCTGAGCCCTGGAACCGCCTATTCGAGCATTACCTCAAGGACGTTGGGGAGCCTATTAGGGCTGTCTTAGCCCTCTTCACTTCTTGCCGAGGGTCGGCCTAGGTCGAGACTGCGCTACCTTCCTGTCGAATACCCGTATCACTAGCTCCGTGGTTTATGACGGTGAGTTCAACGAGCACCGGCAGGTCGCGCCTTACCCATTTACAGCTTTTCAGATACTGGCGACCAATTACACACTTCTCGGAAGCCTCTGCTGTAAGTGGTTGTGACTCTATGTACGTTATCAGAATGCGGTGTTAGAATGTGTGACGAGTTCTTTGTTGCATTTACTGATAACGATGCCGGCGTTGAGAATCGAACCCGCGGTGCCTTCGGGTTACAAAGCCGAGTGCTTACCGCTACACCATAGAGCCACTTAGGCAGCGGGAGTGCACAAGCTGCTATTGCGTAATGGTGTTTAATTCAGAATCTCACAAGGTTCCACGGAAATCCCAGACGAGCCAACTTGTTCCACATCCTGACGATTCTCATCCACAGAAAAATCTGATGATGTAACCCTGAAAAATTTTGTAAACGCTCACTTTCTAAAACTAGAAAAAAAAGTTCACGAAAAAGAAAAATGTTAGTTATGAAGTGAGGGATGACGTTTTGGCAGTCCGCAATCTCCTCCACTGCCCTCGCCATCGGATAGTGTGAAGTGGTGGTCCGTAGTCTGATAAGTGACAAATTATTTGAATTATGACTACAAATATGTGACCTACTTCCCCAGCTATGCCTGTGTGATAGTTGGTATCTTCTGTTACACTAAAAATAGTCGATAATGACATATCCCAGAATTTAATGTTACGATACTATTCTCTGTTGCCGATTGAATGAGTTCTTGAGAAATGTAATTAGATGTGTGGATGTGCTCTTATTCTAATCTACTGTGAGACTGGTTTCACCTGAGTCAGCAGAAGCTGTGGTCTCGTATTCATTAGTGAAGATTTTACTGCAGATTCTAGTTGCTATTTTATTGGTTGCTTTCCAGTTTGATTAGTTCAACTTGCTTGACGAAGCAAGCGGTGGTGTCCTGTCGCTTCCATTAGCAATTGTGTACAGTCTTATGCGAACTTGAGAACTGTCGTTACACTTATGTATTTTTATATGAGAGGTCATAGCAGCATATAGGCTTACTAGTGCGATATGAAGAACCCGCGTTACAGTTACGCATTTTTATATGGGACCTCTTAGTAGCATACAGGCTTACATTTATATCCTGCAATGGTCCTACTAGACATTTTCAACGGCTCTAGAGCCACGGTTTTAGTACTGGTTGTCGAATTCTATTCCTAAAGCATTAACTGTAGTTCCTGCGGGTCTCCTTTCCAGACTGGTTACAACGTTACAACATGAAACTGATTGAGAGTGATGAACCAGCCAAAAGTGACAACTTACGTGAAAGTGACAGATAGTCTGACATTGACGAACAGACCACATTCGTGAATGACTCAAAACTGTCAACAGCCCAAATCTAACAAACTGCCTGAACGTGACAAACAACCGTCAAGTCACCGATAGTCAAAAATAGACAAGCCCCCAGGATTTCACGAATGACTCAAAACTGACACGCAGCTCGATCCCAACCGTCAGGGGTGTCGCGAGCCCTGTTGGCATGGTGGTGGAAATAATTCGAAAATGCCGATTCTTCGGTACGAAAATTTTCCGCGCAAGCAAGGAAAAAGGAAAGAGACCTTCTTGTTTTGCCGGCTGTGAGAGTCCAAAATGTCGACTAATTGGTCAAATATGCTGAAAAATCTTTCCTATTTTGCCGGCTGAAGTCCAAACGGCCGATTGCAAGACCGAAAACTGGCCAAAAAATGCCAACTCCGTACAAAAATTTTCCAAAAAAAGGGAGGTGGAGGTCAACAAATTTTTCAGCAGATTGGTGTCCAAAATACCAATTATAGGGCCGAAAACAAAATTGCCGAAAAATGATGCCGACTCGATACAAAAATTTGCTATGTCACTTAGGGGGGGGGGGGAGAAAGAGAGAGACCACAGAAAAACGGCGTGTACTCAGCCCGGGTACAGTGTTCGATCGCAGTAAGTGTCCCACTGACAAAGGTCTGTTGCGTTTTCAAATTAGAACTTCGGATTTTAGAGAAATGTAGTATTTTCGAAAAAATATTGATCTGGTACGAGATTTGATATAAAAAGTAATTTACTCGATACAATGGCTTCTCGTTTTCCTCCTGTTGCGTTTTCAGTTCTAAACTTTTCAAATTCGGAATTTTTAAGAACAGCTCACTCTGCTGTACAGCCTCATTGCCAAGTACTTGATTACGCGAAATGAGGAAGGACCTAAGTAGAGCCTTGTTTTAAGAAAACACGAGTCAAATGTTGAACTTCTGTTTGTAAGTTTAATTCAATTTTTTTTTTTGTTGGAAAGTTTATACTCTTGACTACAAATTGTCGTGAGGAGAATTAGCCTTCTCTCTCACGCCATCCGATTATTATCCTCTCTCGCACATTTGTGACACTTTTGATAATTCCATTTCCTCAAATCAACACATCTCGAAATTAGCACAGCACGTGTATGTAAAAAGAGCCATTCTAACGGATGTCAATTAGACGTCCACCAGTCACACCTTACGTAACTGATACAGGCACATCTATTCCGAGAAATTGGGACAATACTTTCGAAGATTAAAAACAGTATCGTGGAATAATAATCTAATTGAAAATACGTATATATCGAGCGAATATTCCAAGTATTGATAATTAGGTCAAACAAAGAAGCTCGATAGACAATACAGGCAGGGCAAATGTGCTAATTGGAACATCATTCCCACCGATGGCTTACACGCGCCGCAGACAAAACATAGAACAACCATTTTAGATTTCATACTTTATAATCAGATCGCAGGGTCTTCCATTCGAGGTGGCTCTGTGGCCTAGCGGTAAGAACTCTGCTTCATAACCCGAAGGCACCGGGTTCGATTCCCAACGCCGGCATCGTTATCAGTAATGCAAGAAAGAACTCGTCACACATTCTAACACCACATTCTGATAATGTACACAGAGTCACAATCACTTACAGCAGGGACTTCCGAGAAGTGTATAATCGGTCGCCAGTATCTGAAAGCTGTAAGTGGGTGCGCTACCTGCCGATGCTCGTTGAACTCACCGTCATAAACCACGGGGCTAGTAGTGATACGGGTATTTGACAGGAAGATAGCGCAGTCGACCTTTGCCGATTTCGGCAAGAAGAGAAGAGGGCTAAGGCAGCCCTAAGAAAAGGCTCCCCGACGTCCCTGAGGTAATGCTCGAAGGAGCGGTTCCAGGGCTCGGATGTGAGCAAATGAAAAAGAGGGTCTTCCACTCACATTGGTCAACGAGAGAAGTACCATCATGGTACTCCAGTCCGGATGTCGGACTTCGAAATTTGCAACGTTCAAACGAATCTTGTCGTGTCGTATGTTTTAGAAAAGTCTAATGGCAACATTGTAATACATCAGTATTGTATCATTTAAAGTAATCTTTTCCAGTTGTGGTTAGTAACGTAACGTATCAACAAAAGTCTATAAGGTGCATTTCTATACTCTCATGTCTCGGCCAAGTCTTTCAGTCAGGCTTCGGTGTTCTATACCGATCGACCAATCCTGACCAATCAGTCTTGTCGATAGTCGATCAGTTCAGTCCGATCTACCAAAGGCCTCGCCGAACAATCAAATCAACCGAACATTCTCACGGCAGAAAGCAAAACGTCAAGACAATTGGCCTTTCAACGGCACAAAACAAATCGCTTTCAAAAATTATCCTCTAATCATTGCATATTTAAAAAATAATTGGTCAATTGGAAATGACGCAGGTCCTTTTACCTGCGCAAATATTTTCGACATTTCAGGTTGTACAAAACTCTGAAAATAAATGTGGAACTTTAAAAAATGACTTTATTGCACTTTGGCTCTGGAAGCATGTCAAAAGCATAGATGTAGTCGGGGAGGGGGTGGAAATTAGGGCGCATGCCCCAGTATACATGGCTCTGGAAACACGTCAAAGGCATGGATGTAACGTGAGGGGGGAGGGTGCAAACTAAGGCGTGTGTTCCAGTAGACGGAGACTGAAATTATATAAATATGACTGTTTAGCATTTGCCGCGAGATTACATTTGTGTATAATATTATTGACTCTTTTTTTTTTTTTTTTGAATCCCAGTACGGTGAAAAGTTCTCTGACTACGCCCATGGTCAAAAGTTTCAACAAGAAACAGGAAATGCATTTTCGAACAAGAAACTTAAAGCGACAAATAACTGTTCAAGAGGTGGTATTGGAGAAAATTTGAAAGAGGAATGCTTGCTGCGTCTTTTAAGCCAATAATCAAAAAAAGGCCCTTACTCGATTTATGCCTTTTTTCGTTGCGCGCCCTCACTTGAAAACAGACAACCAGCTCAAAAGTGTTGAAATAAATTGGTGACATGATAACTGGATAGCCCAGCTGACAGACGAACATGTACTCGGTGCCCGACTCCAATTATCACCACCTTCGTGGAGGGCTGTGTACTCGAATCAGAATTTCAAAAACACAGAAACTGCACTATTAATAATACGAGTACACATTGTAAACAAGACAGTAAAAAAGCTATTCGCTGTTTTCATTGGTTATCGTCGACTTATAGCCGTCTTCGGTGCTTCGTTTAGTGCAGGCATAAATCACCGAGATAAATGCGACTCGTTTTAATTTAGCTCCTTTCGAAACCGCTTCCAAGGAGCGAATTCATTCGAGCTGCTGAGAGCAAAAACTTAAAACTTGGTCCTTACTCGGGATCGAGATGCAGAGTGCAGACCCATCGTATCCGCGATATTATATTTGTTCGGCAGTAATGAAATTACGAGTCCGCGTTCATAAATCCTGCGTGATTTCGCCACAGATTATCATTTTCGAGAATACGCGGTACAGGAAAGTGGTCGCGAAGTTTTCGTTCGGAGCGAAAAAGAGGTTCACACGTTCGCCGGCTCCGCGCCATAACTGGAGTCTGCCTGAGCGAGTGGAAGACAACGAGTGCGGGTGTGTGTGTGTGTGTGAGCGAGCGAGCAGAGGAGAGAGAGAGAGAGAGAGAGAGAGAGATTTCCGTTAATTGGAAAAAAAAATGCACTTACGTGCGAGTCTTGAAAATCTAAGAACGTAATTTCGATTCTCCCCCACGGAGGGAGAAATTAATAATTCCGCGTACTCGGAGCCGGCAATATTCATCACGAAAACCGAAACCGGTATTCCCTTTTAAAATAATGAAAAAGATCGTCATTTTTTATCGAATTGAGACGAACCTCTCATGTCCATTTTCCTGGCGCAGCAGGTGTAACAACTTATTACCTTACCTGTCAACTCCTGCCACAGGTGTGAATATATTTATAAACTCATTTATTCCTCGTAGACTGGGAAACAGGCCGCGCCGCCCCCGCCTCACCGCCTCACCGCCTCCGACTGTTGTCGCGGGATTCTCCGGTCGTGTCGTTTTCTACAACAGAGTCGTCTCACTTTGTATTATTTTTTCTTAAATCGGTTTCGTTTTTGTGTTTTGTTTACCTTTTTTTTTCCCTTTCCTTCCAACCCCTCGATCTGTGTATACAGAACGAGAAGAGCGGAAAAAACGTGCCCGTGATAAAGGTTTAAAGCTGAATAAAAACGTACACACGTAGTCGGAATGTGTGAAAAATGGAGCATTACCGCAGGCACCGACCGGGGTATCTGGTTTCCTTTTGTAAACTCTATGGGCTGCTGATGACGTGATTTGTTCGAGGGGTGTGACCTTAACAGTTAACAGCTCGCATCGGGTCTACACGCATACACAGGAATGTCTTGATCGTTTTTTTTTGTGTTCCTTTCCCCCTTTTGAATGTGTTCTGGGAGTATACTGCCAGTACATAAAATGTCAATGCGAAGAGAGGCTTCGCATATGTGTGCAAACAAATTAACACCCTTCTTTGTGGTCGCCTTACAGCGAGAGAGCGTTTTCCTCCGCGCACAAAAAGCGACGCGCGATGCGATGCCAGAATCGCGTCTGCATGCTCTTCCAGCTCATACATCAGGGGGCTGGGGAGGTTTCCTCTTTGTCGACTGAAAAAGCGTTCTCAACTCTTTTTTTATTTCCGTTATCTGCGACCATCATTTATCACCATCATTTGCGTGCGGAAGGTGATTTAACACGGCGACGAGTATATATTCGAAGCGGATCTGCTAACACCGAAATGAACTTACGACTGCGAAAACAGAAAACGTTTTCTGTACACTCGTATCAGTCGCCGCGTGTTGGAAAGAAAATATTACCGCCATATCGGGGTGACAACAGCGAGATCTCGGCGCCTCGAACCCCCGCGCCGGTTGAAAAGGCGCGATATCGGCTGAAGAGCGACTAATTTATGGCACGGTTTTGTTTTGATTTTTTTTCCCGCGCAGACGATGACTAAGAGATTGTAAGTGCTGCTATTTGTTTTGAGGAAACGTCCTATCCAGTCGTGCGGAGTGTCGCGAGTGTTTGTTGAGTGTGATCCAACTGTCTTCGATGTAGCGAGTAGGCCTTCATAACGCTGAATGCCGAGTCCGTATCCTAAATCGAAGTACCTACTAGTCATCTTAGGGAGGGGTAGTTGGCTGGAGATGACCGTACTTTTGTGGGCATCCTCGGTATTGACTTGTACCTCCCTGCTAGCTCTCACTCAGAAGGCTTGTGAGCTTTATCGGTGTGGAGTACTAATAGTGCAAAAAGGCTGACTCGAAAAACAGTTCATAATTTGTAGACTGATGTTCAAAATGCGCATAGATATTCGAGAAATTGCCAGAAGTTGTCGACTCTGTTCGTTTCCATGCAAGCAGAAACAGAAAAAACAGGCAGCTAGCTGCTGGAAGCGGGTCGGCTCTGGACTGGAAGATTAGAGACTAGTTTATGTGTTCAGGAAGAAAGACCTATCAGTGGTTATGTTTATGGTCTCTTCATATTCCCCTCGGCATTGATGCCATGCCCGAAAGGGTAGTTTTCGGTGCTGGGGGTGCGGTGTCCTAGCGGCCACTTTGGCATGCGTGCATCGCCATACGTCCCGCCACACCATTATGGTCTCTTCATATAGCTGTGCATTCGAGTTCGTCACTTTCGAGTTTATAGCTTGCTTTACACGATGCTAGTTTACTCGCTACTAGTGAAATAGCGTCGTGTAAATTAGCTACTGGCTTGCTACTGGTGTTCACACGACGCTATTTTACTTTTTTACTAGCGGCGAGTAAATAATTAGCTGTACACATCTGTTTTTGTGATTCTGCCCTTTATCACTCGAGAAAAACACTATCCGAATTTGTTAACGGGCATGCAGTTATGAGAACATTGGAAGTACCTACATTAATTTGTTCATGATAACGTATTAACTTTATAACTCAGCACTGACAGAAAACGATCGAAATATAATCTACCGCAACGTATACATACAATTTATTGTACAGTATTTGTTTACAATCAATTAGATATTATTAAAAAGATGACAGATGACGTGATCCGTGCTCCAGTTGAATAATTGTAGAATTCCGCAAATATTTATACTCATACCAAAACTGATACTGTTTAACTAATTTATTCAATTTAACGAATTCAGTATTCTGTATGGAAAATATTTCTCAGAATTCGAACTGGGTTGTTTACAGAGAACGCATTTCGAAAGAACTTGTCAGTCATCACCCTCCTAGAACAAAGTTTGAACTGACACGTTGATGTTTGCTTTTGCAACACTCCAAAATTATCACTAATACTATCAAAAGTTGTTAACGAGCATGCAGATTTGCCAACATCCGAAGTACATCTGTTCGTCATAACTTCGTATGTTAAATGTTAAATGTTGTGGGGGAGGTGGTGGTTACACCGAGTGCTCAGACTTTAATGTCCATTGAACTATGCATCTAACGTGTTGAGCCATATATAGTAGCGCCAGGCTGCTTTCTACATTGTCCGTGTAGTACCACGCCAACTTCACTAGCCGGGTTATTACAACCCTGAGTTCGGTTGGAGCACTCCCACCGACGCTCCGGCCAGGTAACAGCGTTTAGATGCTGATAACAGATTGCGTGCTTTTCCATTACCTCTGCTGCTAACTGTTGCGCCTCGGTACGTTCCAGCTAATAGTTGTACAATGCACATAGACATTACCTGAAACGCTGGCTGTAACTCAGCATTGACACAGAACGATCAAAAGATAATCTCTGCAACTTACACATGCAATCCGTCCTTTTACACTGTACAACTTAACTCAGTCCCTCATGAACATGCAATTGACTAGAAATAGAAAATATTATTGAGTAACGAGAAACAGAATAATCGTCAATAATCAATCATATCAGCCGATTTGTAATCATTGGCAACCCGATGCTGCAAAATCTGCGTCAAAAGACACTCTTGATACTCTTTTTGAGTCAAAATAGTGTTGGTCCTCGACAATCACGTAGGCGCCGCCCACTTGTATAGCAGAATTGATCCATCAAAAGTGTGTCAAAAAGTCAAAAATGCGTCGGGGTCCTCTGATTGGTTGAAATATAAAATGTCAAAATGTCAAAATACCGTGTCAAAATTCGCAAAATTGACGAAGGTCAAAATTGTGTCAATCTTTATAGATCGCGAACAGATTACATATTTTACGCTATTATATTGGCCTAGCGGAAGCTTCACTACTCGAAACCTAAAACAGAATACCAAAATTACCGTTAATAACTTTTATAATTCACATCGCATTATTCCTTGGAAAATTTACTTATGATTAGGTATCTTACACTCGGATACGTAATATCAATGCTGCATTAAGAAATAAGACGAATTTTCTACAGAGCGTATTCTGCTTGGCTCGATTCAAAGGAATAATTGTACACTTATCAAACTACGAACCCATTTTATACATTAGTAAACAGCTTACTTACCTCTTCTAAATAAATCCTTTGAAGGGTTTCTTTCAGTTTTCAAAATCGTTTTCAATGGCACAGTACTCAGTAGTCAACAATAACAACGCGATAAGCGAAGAAAATGAAATCAAAGTTGCTGCTTATCATCCTCAGTTAGCACTTAGCATTTATTATTTTTTTTATTTTTCATTATTTCTTGGTTCTTTACATTGAAAATAACGCTCACACACCGCGCAGTAATAACTAACAGTAAAGTCAAGACGGTGATATGATAATGGTTTTATCAACTGGTCCAGTTCAGCGCGCTCTCTTTTACTGAACTGACTGTGATTTAACTCACACAGAAAAAGAAATGAAATTTCGATTTGAATAGGCTTGGCTATTAGTAGCCGACCCTAAAAAGTCAGCAACTCACCACTTCTCATATTTTGTTGACAGATATCAAAAATGCCCTGAAATTGCGGACTCTGTCCAAAATGTTAATTTTTATGCCTGAAAAAAGTCAACGATTTTCGTGTTTTTGCTGACTGATGGTCCAGCCTATTGCGTAAATGTGGAATATTCCGAAAAATGCGGAGTCCAAAACTTAGGGAACGTCCTCACTGACCCTTCTCTTCATACTGCGCTGTGGTGTAGCGGTAAGATCTCGGCTTCGTAACCCGAAAGCACCGGGTTCGATTCTCAACGCTGGCATCGTTATCAGTAAATGCAAGAAAGAACTCGTCGCACATTCTAACACCGCATTCTAATAACGTACACAGAGTCGCAACCAGTTACAGCAGAGGCTTCCGAGAAGCGTGTAATCCGTCGCCAGTATCTGAAAGCTGATGTAAATGGGTAAGGCGCTACCTGCCGGTGCTCGTTGAACTCACCGTCATAAACCACGGGGCTAATGATACGGGTATTTGACAGGAAGGTAGCGCAGTCTCGACCTAGGCCGACCCCCGGCAAGAAGTGAAGAGGGCTAAGACAGCCCTAATAGACTCCCCGATGTCCCTGAGGTAATGCTTGAAGGGGCGGTTCCAGGGCTCGGGTTGAGCTCACATGAAGAGAGAGAGCTGCCACTTGCTTTATAGAATAGTGTAACATCTGACCAGAAAAGTGTGAAAAGAACCCATTTCCACCTGATTTTATGACTCGAGTAGAAAAATCTAAAACTTTTTTCGTTTACTACGCTTGCGAATTTGATGATAGAAGTTGGTTTCAAAAATCATCAGCTTTCATCCTCCCCTCCTTATAATGTACTATTTTAGATCATTATGTTTGTAATGGGCACTTGAATATTGTACGTTAGAAGAAATTTGGAAAATACTTATGTTCATATGTTGAAGCATGAATCGTGCATGCTCGGTTCGAATAAATGCTCGAGCATTATTCATTACTGATAGAAACGTTTTTGGTTACTTTTGGGTTACTCCTGCTTTACAGCTCCAGTCTTTCAGAAGAATTTTCTACATAGACTCGATGATTCTGACTCTTGATGAGAAAATGAAAAATTTGCTGTGACGCAACTCCAACTCGAAGCTGCTTGAAAATTGGCGTTTCTTTTCCAATTCTTACACCTGTTACAGTTCTGGCTCACTTGTACTCCTGACTCGGGCTACCTGAATAAGTGTATTAGGGTTTCCAACTAAATATGGTTATTGTGGTCTGAGGTGTACACCGCTTAAGGGGAAATTGTGATACCGGCTGTTCCAAGAATTACTCTCCATTTGGAGCTGCAAAAGCTAGAGGAAGGTTCACCTGCGTTGCCTTCAAATTTAAATTACAAAGGCACTCTCCATTGAACAAAATTTAATTGCCAAAATTAAGAAATTGAATGTAACTAGAAATGAAATTAATTTCTTCTTGCTTCTGATCGACTTCTCAGAATAGGCTGGTGCTCCATTATTGTATGTGTAGTCGACTAAGAATAAAACAAAAGTACTTCTATCGGGAACGTCATTTTCATGGAGTGAGAAGTTCGTTTATTATTTTTTATTCGTTCATTCATTCGCTGCTTCACTCACTCGTTCATTTTATTTTATTTTTTTCATTTTAGCTCTCGCGGAAAAAATCTTTGTGCTGGGATTTATGCGCGAAAAACGGAACAAAGCTAAATAATTCACGAACCTGACATTACGGATGCCAGTATTTCTTGTAATAGAATATTTCAAAACGCAGAATATTACGAATACCACGTTCATTAGTTATTCTTTGTACCGATAGAAATTTGCATTTGATTTGAGTTTGAATAATATCGAAATTTCAAAGCGGTCGGATATCTCGCAATTTTATTACCAATCCATCCTCGGCAGTAATACTTGTTTTTTTTTTCCTTCTTATCTTCCTGCTCTTCCTTCTTTCTGGTTTCATTCTCTCTTGCCTTGCCTCTCCCTTCTATTTTCTGATTTTCTTCCGAAAAGTATCAAGTTTTTCTCGTGTTTTACGCGAATACCGAATTAAAATGTTCGCTTTGACGATAATTCTCAAGAGGCTTCGTTATTGTGGCCAACCTGTAATTTATTTGTCCATTGAAGAAATATTCGAATTTCGAATCCTCTCTTGTTATACGCGGACAAATTAGCGAAATGAGGTGAACCATCGCAGCGAGTGTCTTATATCGCAGGGGTCCTCTAGCAGAAAATATACGATGTTTGATTGTATTATGTCGAGTCAGGAATTCTGATTATTGCTATTGTTAAGGTTGAATAACGAGTCCTTGAATGATTAAAATTGCATTTTGAATGTATTGGCTAAAGTATAACTGTTTTTTTTGCTAGCACAATAGCTCGGTACACAATGGGTACTGCTGATGTGTAATTAGACCGACTTTGGTACGAGGGTTAAGTTTTCTTTGAGATGACTTATTGACGTTATGGCGCGGTCATTGGTGGCGTGGTGAGGGTGACACATGGATCGTTCACATGTCGCCGGACACATGAATTTTTTTGGAAAGTGTACTGACAAATTACAAGACTGCAAAGGTTTAGGGTGAATTCATAGTTTTCAAAATTAAAAAAAAAAAAAAGAAATAATCATGAGAAACAGAAAATTCTGAACATTATTCTCCTTATGAATTACAAGTCTTGGTCTCTTGGTACCGAAAAAGCTGCCAGGTTGTCAGCCGTGACTCACTCGATTTTTGAATAGGTCCATTTTCGTGTTACTACCCTATTTATTCGAAATTTTTATAACACATGCTATTTTTAAGTTCGCCGCTTATGATATTAAACACGTCCGAGTGAGCTTTGAACAAGTCGGGAAGAGTCTCAAATGTCTCAGTCGGATACAAAATAGTCTTACAAAGCTTAATTAAGCCTTGGTTAGAAATAAGTTCAGAAGAATTTCAAAATGATGGCCTTAAATATGTCTAGAAAAGTCTGAAAGAAGTCTTGAATAGTTCTGTGTAAATTCTGTAGTCTTGAAGAAGTCTCGAAGTGGGAACAGCTGTTTAAAAGCCTTGGGTCTTAAACTCGTTTGGATGAGTCTTAAAAAATCTGGAATGAATCTATAAGTTCTCAGAGTCGTGAACATGTAAAAGAGCCAGGAAGAGACTTGAGAGTTCAGCACTGCTTTAGAAATAGTCTGAAATATGTGTGGAAGGATTTTAAGGAAATCTAGAAAAGTCCTGAACTACTTTCGAAAAAACCTGAATGGGTGAATCTGTGAGTCTGAAATCAGTCCAAAAGAGTCTTAAACAGGCAACGATTGAAAACAAAAAAGTTTTAGCGGGTATATAAACAGTCTTGAGAACCTCAAAAAATACCTAGAAAATCATACGGCTTAAATCTCTAATCAGGCTTAGGATAGTTCTGAACTAATCCTGAGGAGTGTCAATGAGTCTTGAAAATACCTTAAATAGTCTTAAAGCAGCTCAGAATTTGCTTAAGAAATCTTGAACAACCTTTAAAGACTCCTAGAGTCTTAAACCCGTCTGAATGAGTCTCCAGAAGTCTAAAATTTGCCTATTAGATTCTTAAACAGGTTAAACCCGTCTGGATGAGTCAAAAGAAGTCTGAAATTTGCCTATAAGATTCTTAAACAGGTAACATTGGTAAAAAATTTTTGAAGAGTCTTGAACATTCCAAGGAATCCCAGAGACTTCCAGAGTACTAAAAAATTTCTCGATCACCCTGGAATCGATGATAGAAAGGGCGTATAGCGATGCACGTATGCCAAGTTGGTCCCGGGACACCGCACCCCCTCTCCCGGAAACGCCCCGAATGGGCCTGCGTATAGTCTTGAATTAACTGGGAACGGTGTAAACGGTGAGAATGCTCCTTCGAAAATCTTAATCGAGACCTTGAAGAATCTCATAGAGTGCTACACCTATATGTGAATGAGTCTCCAAATATCTGAGATTATTTTAAGGGTTTTAAACTCGTAGCGGTTCAAAAACCAAAGTCGTAGCGAATCTAGAAAAAAAAAAAGTATCAAAATATTAAAAAATCCCAAAAAAATCCTGACTCTTAGAAAGTCTTGATCAGACCTGGCACTGTCTTGAAATATTCCGAACGCGTATTTATGAGTCTTAAACATGTTCTGCAAAATCTGAAGCAAGCTTATAAAAGTTCTGAAAATAATTAACAAACTTGAAAAGAATTTAAAACTGCATTTGAAAGTTATTAATATTTTTCTATGAAATTTTTCCCACGTTATTTTTGAAATTGCAACATTCTAATTTGAGATCATCATCAAGGTATGGAAACAAAAATGTTTTCTCATTCCACCCTAGTATAAATATGGTTGTCATACAGAAAGCTCTTCCTCGCTGAAATCCATCTTTTGTCTGAGAAGATGCCTTGCATTCAATATTTGTCATAAGGCCAGGGAATCTCAAAGGCTATCTCTGTCAGAGTGAGGTGGTGGGGTGGAGGCACCTGTAAAAAAGGTTCCTATATTGCCCTATTCTTGCGACTTATGAAATTTTGAAAGTTCGTCGCCTAAGGTACGGGTTCAGTTAAGTTCTTGGATTGCAATTTCTACAGAAAAAGCAGTGATAAGGTGGTAATTATAGAAATGTATTATTTTAAAAGCATTTGTAAAAAAAATTTTTGTCGAATTTTAATTATCGAGTGATGGGTTTTGTTTATTTTTTTCATATCCTACAAATACAGTAGTTATGACAGTTTTGGGGTAAAAAACGAACTCTTCTATTCATGTTATAGTTTTTGTCGGAAATTCTGGTACTTCTCCAAGTCACCTCTGAAGTTCTAATACATTTTTGCCGCATTAAAAGTAACAAGCGAACGGAAAAGTAAGCGAATGAGAGCAGAAATTATTGTATTAATGTTATTATGACTGATAAATGTTGGTGTTATCTTTGCGGGTGAATTTTACAGACAGGGGATTATAAATCTAACATGTAAAAGTTTATTCACTTCTCGTTGTTTTTTAAGCTTTTTCCCTTTTACTGTTAATTACTTAATGTCATTTTCGTGTTCTTTGTTCTTCGTAATACACTTCCGATCGACTATTATCGGCGGGTTGTTTCCTACTGCGCCGACATTTTATTTGTGTGTTGCTATTATAGTCGGGTTCTTCACTTTATCGTTTTTATCTCTACAGTTCTATGCCCGGGTAATTTGCTATTTTCATCGTAGTTCCTTTTGGTGTACACGCTTGACGCTTTGAGTTTCTTCTGACCTCAAGTTTCTTCTAACCTCGTATGAATTTTTTTGGGTCTATGGACGCCATTGTCGCCATTATTAGACTAGGGAGCCATATAAGTGTCCTCGTTTTCTAGAGTTCTTTCGAGGAAAAGGTCTTGACCTCTTTGAGAGAGTCTACCCGCACTCATATATTCGGGTTTTAAACTGGCTGCTTTAGGCTCATTCCAATACTTGTCCAATCACTTGGTGACTACCACGGTGAATACCAAATTTCTTTAGTGTGAAAAATACATCAAAGGAATATAAGTGTAAGAGAAGATATATGTAATATACTGATTTAGGTTGTTTGTAAACTTGGCGTAATTCGTTAAAATGCGTTACTAATTTTATACCTGAGTTTTATGCTTCTCTGCCGTGTACAATAATTACGAGTAAATCGGCCTGTGAGAACTAAAAACTCTCGTAACTCCGGGCTGATTCCTCATGCAGCTACTTTTATCGAGTGAAACCGAATCTAAATTAAGTTTCCTTGTGATTCACCTATCTGAGTATACATAATCATAAGTTGGCTAAGTCTAATAATATGTTGGTTTTCTGTTGCAGGTAAGAATAAGAATACAGTTTTCTCGCTGAAGACGGAAAATTTGTTAGTTATTGGTGCACGGCGTGGTGATCAAAAAACTCTTCCGTCCGCACTTTATGTGAGTTTGTCAAATAAATTTGTTGTTGATATTACGTAGTGTACGGAATACAAATAGATCAGTTCTTAATGTATATTGTAAGATATACACGATTTAACAGCGCTCGGGAGCGTGTTAATGATAAGGCTGTGAGCAAAGATATTGAAAATCCAAACTCAAGTGCTCTTCAGCTCTATTATAAATCCGTCGGTCGTCCGGTTTGACAAGTTTTTCATTATACTTGATGGAATTTCACATCTGTACTCGTAAATAAAATATTACCTCACTATCTCTTTATGTATTGAAAAGTAGGTCTCCTCTCCTATTTCATTTTTAGATCGAAAAAACAGAGCTTAAAAACTAAGATTTGAAAACCAAGAGCCAAGATCTTTCCAGCTTTTTATATTTCGTCAAAGATAAAAAGAAAGAGATTCTAAATTGACAAGAATCTCTCTTCTTTAAAGAAGGAAAAGCTTGAACCGAGACTTAAGATCTTCATGACTGATCGAAACTGTTTCAAGACTGCATACGGTTCTATTAAGTCACTGTCAAAGACTGTTAAGTCTCTTTAAAACTCGTCTTGAGAGTCGATTCTTCTGTAAAAAGCTACTGATATTCACTTAAACTTGCTGAAACTGATTAGGACCACAGGTGGAAAGCAGAAACTATGGCGACCGCCTCCTATGTTGAGCTAGGGGTGTAAGAGTGTCCTTTTGTGCCCTCCCAGAAAATAGCCTATTTATTCTTTTATTACTGTTTTCGCTTTATCAGTGATTCCTTATGCCCGTTAACGCTTTCTAGTGGCAAAGAAATGATAATTTGTTCATCCACTGTAAAATTATCGTGTTAATAGAAAGGCCATTATCCAAAAATCATGTACGAGGAAAAAAACAAACAAAAAAAAACCCTAAAGGTAGATTGCTAAGCTTGCCTCCCCCCCCCCCCTTTCCAAAAAATAATGACAAGTTTCCGCTCAGAATTTTCTGTTCAACTTTCTAAAACTCTCTAAACGTATGTCGATGAAACACAGTTAGGCTTAAAAGACTCATTGAGACTAGTTTTGATCAACTCAGACCTCTTAAGGCTTCCTAATACCTTGGTCAGACTTTTTGCACACAACTGATGAAGGTTCGCATGAAGATGTGTTAATACTTTGGTTTAGTTTGCGTGTATCTTTTCTTGATACAAGGTAAAATTTACAATTGAAAATCTAAAGAAACCTTAAATCTTGGCCCGTTTCGGGAAGACGAGGTTGTTGTTGAATCGAAACCTTCTGCTGCAATGGAAGTTTCAACCCTTACTTCTTTCTCTCTCTCTCTCTCTCTCTCTCTCTCTCTCTCTCTCTCTCTCTCTCTCTCTCTCTATTCGCCGTGAATAACGGAACTGAAAGCAGAGATACAGGACTAAGGATTATGAACAGATCGGATTGGATTGAGTGGGAGAGGTTGAAAGGATTATTTTACGCTGTCTAAGAAGCGGATCAGCAATCTCCGTTTAACATAATTTTTTTGGACATTGTAGAATTTTTATTCATAAGTGTAATATGGAGAAATTTTCAAAAGTCCAAATCCTCGAGTTGCCGACCACTTATTATTACTCAGTTTTGGCCGCCGAAGTAGAATTCGTTGTCTGAATTCGGCGACGATGCTTCGTTGCCGAGATACGCTCATGACTTTACCTCAATTTTTAAGGTGGATTTGAATAAACTGAGTGATTTCCAACCGCGCACATTCTTTTCTAATTCCAGGAGGTGAATAATGACCCCCCGTCTGCAAGTTTGTAGCCAAAAATGGTTCCATATTTATTAGTGCTTCGGCAATGCGTATTAGTTGTCGGCATTCATTTCGTTAAGGTTCACTTGGTTTCCTTAATTTCGAGGGAGGGCATGGAAAATGATAATTCGTTCTCCGCCTTTAGATGGGAGTCAAAAATGTCCTCATTCGACTGTGCTTTGTCAGCGCAGGTTTGTTGCAATGGAAACTGTGCATGTGTAGTATTGTAGTAATTGTCAAGTTTGGAGCTGAGTACTCTCGATCAAAAGTATGGAGCTATTATAGAATTTCTAGCACTCGGTTACAATCTAGTTTTGTGTATGTATTTTCTGATCTTCTGTATGACCCATGCTGCAGTCTCGTGGAGGCTGAATCAGAAATGTTGAATAGGAAACCTTTTAATATCTGCATGATCTTGTTGTTGGCCCTTTTATACGACACCTGTACGCAATCTCTTGAACAAACTCTAGGTAAAATGTGCAGTTGACCTAATCGTCTGATTACTTCCAGGCGGTACAGTTGAAACATAACATATGGTTGGGTTGGTGCGAACGAAGACGTTTTCTAAAGGGTCTGAAAGGTCTAAAAATACGCGTTTTAAATGAGTTCGAAAAAGCGATCTCTACAGGGATGATGCCAGGAACCGTTGTTACGCCTTGTTTATCCACCGTCACCATCAAGCGAAAAAGTTATCGGAGAAAAATGATGTTATAAATATTTATAAATATACCGTCGTTTTTATCCTTCTTCGGCGAGGGTGGGATATTCGTCGCTTTCGGGTCTCGACTTCCAGAGTACACGGCAGATTAATCGTGTTCGTGTTTTACGTTCAATTATCGTGCGGTATGAATGGGTATGTGCAGTCAACAAAAAAACAAAAAAAAACACAACATGAAATCGTTTTTTAAAGTTTTTGGACAGAAATAGATATGAAACCGTCTGTTTTTCGAAACGAAATAGATAGCGTGTAAATGACTCGCAGAACAAACTAAACTGAATGTTGAAAGATCTTCTTCAAGGCTTCAGATTTTTAAGTCATCTCGATTTGTGATTATATGAAGCCTGAAAATCCAGGATCAAGTATCAATTGAGAGAAAAAAAAAGTGAAGTAATTGTGTTGGTTATTTGATGTCATAATTTGTAGTTTTCTGAGCTGCACTGTTTAGGACTTCAAGAAACTGGTGCTGATGACGTAACTTGTGTTGCACGCAACTGTCTTCAGTTAACTTATTTCTGCATCAGATACTCCTGATTTCTAGGTTTTCTACCTTAAAATGTGACATTAATGCTCAAAGAATCTTATCAAAAATACCCCCAGAAATTAAGTGAGATGTTTCAAATTGTGAGTCAGTTGGCTTCCTCGCATTTTTTGTACTGTCAAATTTTTCTGCATTAAATAATCGTAGTTCCTTTTGATCCGCAACCATTAACAGTTTTCAGACTATTGCCAAAATAAAATTTTTGGCTAAGTACTACGGCAGTTGAGCAAGTTTTTTTTTGTTTTTTTTTTTAAATTGCTTAGAAATTTTTTCGTTCCTGTTGTGTCCTCTTTGTTTCACTATCATTAAAAGTGTGGCATCGATTTTCTGTAAATAACCAGTTTGCATTTTTTAATACAAAACATTAGTTTCTTTGTTTTTAATTACCTCAAGCCTATGATGTCTTATTATCTACCTCTTGAAATGCAACACCAATTTCCAATAACCAGTACCGAAATTTTTCACTGCGTACATGTAAAGAATTAAAAAATGATTCTCACAGTTTTCTAACTCCTATTTTTTCTTCTTTTAATTTCTGCTTGATACCTTCCGATCGTTGATGTCTCATACCACTGAATGCGACAAAAATTTTAATTAATCCAGCCAAAAATTTAGTTTGGACTTGAAAATTTGTATACAGACTTTGCATGATATTCTCAAATCAATTTTCGTTTACATATTTGTTTTAACAAACTGATTTGAATCTTTCGTATTACCCTTTTCCGATCTTCAATTTTCCGTTTCGATGTGCTATAACAATCTTCTATGAATCCTACGGAATATTTATCAACATTGAACTTACGAGAAGACTTCAGAAACCTACTGAATCAAGATTTCTTTTAAAACCCTCTTCAAATTTGAACATTTTTTCGAATCTACTTTTTCTCCGCAGCTATCTGATTTTTCGTTTTCCTCTTGAAATGTGACGCCAGTTTTTTATGTTAAAAATTTCCCCAAGACTTGCACAGGAAAAGCCATTTTGTATTAAACTTGGTTTCCTTCTTGCATTTCTTTTTCAATTAAAAAGTATCTTCACAGATTTATTTCTGCATCATCAGCCTCCAGTTCTTGATCTTCCACCTTAAGGTATGTGAAGCCATTTTCCATTAATCAGACAGAACATTTTTTCAGGATTTAAATGAGAAGTTCCATCAGTTCAATTTTCTCCAAATTTGTAAATGTTTCTAAATGTTTCGAGTATTACCTGCACTAAAAATTTTGATTTTTAGATTGAAATGGAACTCCAATTTTCTTATACCTATTTACGTAACTTTTTGAAGAATAAATAATTTCCGGCCGAACCAAAAGTCTAATAAGATACACGGAAATTAGTGACCCAGAAAACATATTCTCCGTCTACTTTTTTTCCTATTTTTTATTTAGATTGAATTTGAGGATAAAATCCGTATTTTAAAAGCCAGTTCAGAGCTGAATCAGAAATCCAATGATCTATTCAAAATCGGCAAATTTCTAAGTGAAGTTCATTTTGTCGAATTTGAAGAATAAAATTTTCATTTAAAGCCCAAATTGAAGTGGAGCCAAAAGCTGAATGCCAAACTCGAAATTAGCGACCCGAAAAATCCTCGATTCCATATTTTGTTCAATTTTCTGATTAAATCAGTTTTGTCTAGTTGCAGGATAAAATATTTATATTAAACCCAGACCAAAAATCACATGCGATTCTCTAAATCAGCAACTCAAAATATCTGTGATACTTTGTTTCACTTTTTTCAAATCAAGTCAATTTTGCCCGTTTAAAATGTAAAAATTCGCATTTTTTTGTGTTCAAATTAGGGTAAATCAAAAATTTAACAAAATTTTCAAAATCAATGGTCTGTTAAACCACTGTTTCTTAGTTGGCTCGGTACATGTATGTTTAGGATTTGGAAGTTTGTGAGCGTCTTTTAGCCCTTATTGTATGATAGGGAGGGAGAGAAAGTCTTTCCACAACGTTTAATCTGAAATCTTTTCAGCCAAAAACAGTACTTATTCCGAAGAAAAGGAAATTAAAAGAAGAAAACAATTAGAGTTAGAAAACTGTGAGAATCATTTTTTAATTCCTTACATGTACGCAGTGAAAAATTTCGGTACTGGTTATTGGAAATTGGTGTTGCATTTCAAGAGGTAGATAATAAGACATCATAGGCTCAGGGTAATGAAAAACAAAGAAACTAATATTTTGTGTTAAAAAATGCAAACTGGTTATTTACAGAAAATCGGTGTCACACTTTTAATGATAGTGAAACAAAGAGGACACAACAGGAATGAAAAAACTTCTAAGCAATTAAAAAAAAACAAAAAAACTTGCTCAACTGCCGTAGTACTTAGCCAAAAATTTTATTGTGGCAATAGTCTGAAAGCTGTTAATGGTTGCGGATCAAAAGGAACTACGAGTATTTAATGCAGAAAAATTTGACAGTACAAAAAATGCGAGAAAGCCAACTGACTCACAATTTGAAACATTTCACTTAATTTCTGGGGGTATTTTTGATAAGATTCTTTGAGCATTAATGTCACATTTTAAGGTAGAAAACCTAGAAATCAGGAGTATCTGATGATGCAGAAATAAGTTAATTGAAGACAGTTGCGTGCAACACAAGTTAGGTCATCAGCACAAGTTTCCTGAAGTCCTAAACAGTGCAGCTCAGAAAACTACAAATTATGACATCAAATAACCAACACAATTACTTCATTTTTTTTTCTCTCAATTGATACGTGATCCTGGATTTTCGTGTTGAATTAGCATTTTCTGATGAATTGGCCATACGGAATGTTTTTCGTCCATATCAACCAACATTTCTCAATTATTTATGTAGATACCTGGATATTGACGGTCCAGAAAGTAATGTGAAATGTGAAGGGAAGGGCTTGGATGTGGGAGATCTTATCCTCTAACATAGATAACTTGCGAGCGCTAAAAAGAATTTCTGTTCTGATTTTTCCTACATGTTGAGAGCACAAAAGCAAAATGAACAATTCTTTAGTTACCGCAGCATTTTAAATTGTAGGATACGAAGGGAAAAGCTATGACCCGAGTAGTACTCTATTATTAGGTCCACATGAATCTTCTTAATATTCTCTCTTTGATAAGGCATAATATCTAGAAACTGCTGAATCCTACCCTCGTACGCACTTGTTATATCTCTGATACGTATAATAGATAAAAGGGTACATATTAGTACATATTTAATGTGGTTATTCTTCGAATATCTTTTTATGTTCTGTTTTATATTCGAAGTATTTAATGTTTTGACCTCAGTACTTTGAATTTTGGCACCAAATTCTTATGCTGGTTCCATATTTATTTGGTCCACTCGGAAATTCCGAGCTATCAGTTCACTCCTGTTAAAAAGTGTTAGTGGCCAATGTTGTCCTACTCTGCGGACAAACCACAATTGCAAACGATACGTTTTAGACATTTTGAAGCAGTGGTTGTTGAAAAAAAAATGAGAAACCCGTTCCTCTATCTCAAGTGTGACCATAATAAAATTCCCATCGATGGCTCATCGTGGAATTTAAAGCTGAAATAAGCACTGCCTCGTGAGGTTGGAAAAACGTATATCGTACTTATACGCTAGGGCGTCCGTTATTTTTCTTAATTTTGAAAATTGAAGGGGTTGCCGCTTGATGTTATCATGAGAAAGAACTGCCTCAAATTTTCTAGCCATTGTGAATTGTATTAAGCTGTGCGGCAAATTACTTCAAGTTTTCCATGGGCTTCAGGTAAGGATTTTGCTTGTATGATTGAATAAGTACACTTTAATTGGAATCCACTTTTCAATACGGCTTGACAGGAGACGAAATTTTGAACATTTTGTAGAAAAAAAGTTTCTAGGATAAAAACTGAATTTCTGAGAAGTCTTTGAAGTTCGAATATACAACAATATTAATTCAGCAACATATCAAGCTGAATTTCAACCTTCTAATATCATCGGTCAAATAGTGTATCTAAACCTGTTTTTCACACTGATTTCAAACATGGATCTTGATTGCACTTTTTGTTCGTTTCAAAATGGCACTTTAGAGTTTATAAATTCTAAAATTTTAACTTTCGATGTTGAAAAAGGAAACAGTATTTTTAGATGAAAAGTGTGTGCCAATTCCGGCTATGATTTTAGAATAATAATAAAAACATTTTTAGACCTTGAATTGATTATAATATGTTCATTTTATAGCAATGCCATTTTCACGTGAAAAAGAGCTTAAATTAAATTTGAAGTTCAGATTTTAAACTAGCACAAAAAATAAGTCCAGAAAAGGAGCAAATCTACTCGTAAATACGGGAAACCGACTAAAAAGTAGGAAAACATTACGTTTCAAAATTTAATTCGTCGTGATACTTCGACTTCATCGACTTCTTCAAGGACTCTTCAAAAATCCGATTTTTATCCTGGAAGCTTTATTTTCTTCAAAATGTTTAAATTTTCATTTCCTGTCGAGCCATAATACTGAAAATGAAATTCCAGTTTTTTGAAGTGTACTCAACTGTGTTTTGTTATATAAGCAAAAGCCTTATGTGAATCACATGCGTGAAACTTCAAGCAATCTGCAGGGATTCTCTTCTATAATTTTACTCTCAACCCGCGCCCTGGAATTCGGCCTTTCGAGTATTACCTCAGAGACGTCGGGGAGGCTATTAGGGCTGTCTTAGCCCTCTTCGCTTCTTGCGGAAAAAGCGGCCCAAGTCGAAATGTAGCGAGTTGCTACGTGGACTCGAACCCGAGACCTACGAATTCCGAGACCAGCGTGCCATCCACTCGACCAACCAGACCCCTAATCTGCAAGGGTTAATATAATTCAAAATTTTTGTCATTTTAATCAGTTTTATTAGGTGACCGCAGTTTTTTGGAACTTTTACTGAGTTTTTGTATACAACTGCGGATTTATGATATTGAAATGAACTCTAGTATTTTATCCAATTTTTCGAGTTTTGAAAATTTTTTTTGAATTTTTGTTATAACTTTGCTATTATTCTTCTAAGATGATTGCAATTTTCCGCGAACCTTAGTGATTAAGTTTTCATGAACTCACGAAAATTAAATTCTTTTCACTTTGAGATTTTGTCTTTTTTGCAAAATAACGGACCCTCTAGCGTACACATACATCGGTAAACTCGTTCAATGACCTAGCAGGAAACGTTTCAAACGGGCGCCGCTTCAGTCCATTTTGTTCGCCGGTGTGTCTCGTTTGAGAAGTTATCTTCTACATGTGCATGTACTATAATGTACCGTACATCTACATCAGCGATTCTAGGCCACAACAGGTATACGGTCGCTGTTCGTTAAGTTTTCCGGCCAACTTCGACGCCGCAAAAAGCTGCTGGAAAACGCGCCCACAAAACGTGCGGCGCGGTAACGTTCAACTCACCATCAGTACCAACTTCCCAACACGCCGCCCGACTGCGTCCATTTTCGCGAGTCGGAGTTCGCGGCTGCAAAACTTTTCGCAAGTTGGGTCCGGTGCGTTGGGCGGCCGGAAATGCGATACGGCAGAAGCTTCTCTCTCGGTGAAAATGGTAAGAAAATCCAGGCCGAAGATAGGCGGCGATCGCGACCTTCTGTGCCCTTTGTAGAACAAGGCGACACGGTACCGCGCTGCCGTGCATACCCGAACAACTAGAGTACGCCGTCATTTTATCTTTAATTTTTCCGTTGACGAGCGAACGCGTCGCGGGCGACGATCGAGGCTGCCCGCGACAAAGATCGAGGTTGCACGGTGAATGACCAAAATGGCGGCTCTGTGTACTTCGGACTTGCAACGCTCTGCCGGAGCATAGTGCTCGCACGGTAAAGCTCGCCATATAGTCTCCGAACTGAATCACGTGCATCGTGCACGTGAGCCAGAAAAGACCTGTTGTAATGTCTGGAACTTTATTATTATCATCGTCGCCGTCACCATCATCACGATGGTAAGACACTCCTTTTCCACGACAAATCCAGCATCCTCTCGATACCGATTCCTATATGTTTCGCCGGGTATAAACAATTATCCGACGGTCTTGCATATAATAGGCAATTTATAATAGCTATTGTATTCGGAGACGTGCATATACGGTACGCCTTTTATGCATATCGCTTGCTCTTTTTTTTCTCTCTCGATTCGGTTTCCTCCTCGCTGCGCCCTGTCTGATCTTCCCTTATACGCTCCGGAATAGACGTATATTATCTGTACCTAATACCTATATCCTATATATAATTTATGTAATGCGGTTTTGCTTCATTATGTGGTCGCGAGGTGAATTTCGAAGTCAGAAATGGAGAGATATACGTTTAACCGCGCGCGCGCGTTCGCGCACAGGTGAACCTAGCCCGCCGGTGCTGGGACGAGCGCGCGGCCGCGACGGGAAACGGATAATACGTTTATATGGCATATTATACGAAAAGTGATTTAAATATATGCAAATTACGACCGCGCGATCTTATCGAATCGTTTCGCCCATTCCATGTAGAATGTCTCTTGTGCAGCGTCATGAATCAGAGCACACGACAAATGATATAGGGTACCTGCATACGTGCCGAGCTTTATGGTCGCGTATATATACATACTCGGTGCCCTTGTAATGTATAGGTGCATCCTATGAATATACTCGTGTACCTGTACGTATTATGGATGAAAAAGCCATCCCGAACTTGGTGGAACTGAAAATTCGACTCAACATGATGAATTCGACGATGTAGAGGGTGTCTGATGATATGACATACGATCACCTGTCGAATTAATGAGTAGAGTAAAAATGGGGATTGGAGGGCAAACTTACCTGTGTGTTTTTTTAATAGAAATTCCTTCGTGCGACATCACAACGCAAGAAAAAGTCCCGATTCCCCTACAAATTTTGAGTATGCTATCCGTGCACTATACTCAATCAAAATCTTGTCTCTGGAAGTGAAGGTTATGGGTTGTGGTGTGTACTTACGTGTGACAGCAACATTATAGATAAACGGGAAACTGTAACTGCACGTTGAAATAAAGTGAATAAACGATAAGAAAATAATGATAAAATCGAATGTATGAATGATAGGACATGTGCCAATTAACGTTACAAATTGCACGCTTTTCTACAATGAAATAACATTAATAGTCCACATAAATTAGGTTCTTACTAGGAAAAAATCATAGAAAGCTGAAATTTGGCACATTGGTCTAATTAAGTGGTCTGAGCAACATACTTAAAAGTCCCAACGAATCCGGTGCCGGCGTCGTCCCCTAGGGGTTTAAAAGGGGGGTGTAAAACAGTTTTTTGCTTATATCTCGCTAATATTTGAGTTAAAAAAAAATTGTAATAAAATGTAATAGAGAATGGAAAAATACGCAAAAAATTATCCTACACATTTTTACGTAGAGTGCGTATTTATTGAATGAAAGAGAGAGAGAGAGAGAGAAAATTATGAAAGAGAATGAGAAAAGAATGCGAATGGCTGCGTCCGCGTCTTCGCGATTTTTCGGAGCTCACGAATAAATTGAATTGTTACCACATTGAAAAGCGAAAAATTACCTTTCCAACAAGCCCTCGTCGAAGCTGGTAACGTGATTTCGCGGCGAGTTACGGCCGCTTGAAGGAGTGGGAGAAAAAGGTGTGTCTAACTTTAGACGCGTTTTTCCCGAAAACGTGTTTGTGCTCATTTTCGTTACACTCATCTTTGACCCCTTAGATCTCCGCAACAAAAAACGCTACAGATCTAGCCGATAGCTCGTTGGAACGGGTATATTCATTCCTCTATTACCTACTATTCTTAACTCAAAATTTGTCGGATCGACCAAGTTACCCCTTTTTATAGTAACTGCCACATATCTGTTTGGCCGAATCTGAATTTTCAGTACAAGCGGCGTTTATCTTGCTTGCCTAGAATGCACGATACTGTCCGCCATTTACTTATTCAGTTTTTCTTCACTTTTTCTCCAAGTGCCCATTTCCAGTGGCTCACCTCAAGTCGCACTTAAGTATTTCTTAGACAAGTCAGTTTCATCTTCTTGCAGCTGGTGTAGGACAAGAAAAAATGTGGGTCCATCAGAGTCTTTCCGCTCTTCCCCACAGTGGTAACACAGTCTTCCTCACCCGCCTCTTCCTGCTGATATGACTCCAATCTGAGTTATTTTCACTTTTTTGAACCCTTCTTGATTCTAAGGATCCCTCACCACCCTCAGGCCCGCCATTTACTTATTCACTTTTCCCCCAGGTACCCGTTTCCAGTGGCTCTTCCTCAAGCCTCACTCGAGTGTTTTCAGAAATGAGTTAGTTTCACCAATTTGCTGGCTTCTAGGAATCAAGTTTCAATTACATCAACGTGCAATGTGCATCGCTACTTAATATTTTTCATTGTTAAACTTATTTTGTAGTCGGACCAATCATTTTTTCTACTAAAATAGAATTATTTTATCGTGCATTCATTTATCCCAAATGAAAGCAGGGTATAAAGAGCTCTATAGGCTCCGTGTTTGTCTAATGCAAAGACATCTCAGGTATAAAATAATTGAGGAGATCTTGACACTCGGCTCTGTTTTTCGTAGCTGGGACCTCACTGCTTCTCTGTCTGCCGAACTCTACCCCGCTATGTGGCTCTGGGTAGAGAGGCAACCAATATATCTCGGCAATTTTCCGGATTCTTCAGGGTCTTCAGCACGGAAGAAAGAACGGCAGTCAAATTTTCAATGCACAGAAAGATATCCATATAGTCTCGGTGTTAAGACCTCACTGCACGGCTTCAGTTTCCAGTTCTCTTCGTTTCCGCCGACTTCTTAGACCCAACTCAGATTCTCTTTCCATCGGGGATACTTTCCGAAGTAGCTTCACACAGTATTCCCATGAACGGCTGGTTAAGATAATAGAGTCAACCTGTCCCGGCACTCAGGGGGGTTTCACTAGCACAGTTCCATTTTGCAGACGCACACGATCACTGGACTGATGTCTGCACCGCTCGCTATTCTACTTTCTGGTAAGTCACCAAATTACACCAGGTTCAAGAGGTTCATCCTGTTTGCGGTTATCGTAAGCACCCAGTTACCTAGAAACACTTTTTCGATCGCTGCAGTCGCCGCTGCATCCTACTGTTTCACCCAAGAAATGCGTTTGCGAACGTTGCCGCGTCTGGCTGTCGATCAGTTCTCGCGGGTTAATTAACAAATTAACCACGTCGCGGTTAATATGGTTAATACCGGTACGGATCGTCGAATCTCGAACGTCTGTGTCGGTGATACAGAGATAATTAATATCTTGCGGGGCAAAGAGGGCCATCGAGACCACAACCACGCGAACCGTGCTGGTGTTGCCGACACCAGGCCGCACTATATCGGAATAGTTCAAGTACATTTCATGGGTGAATTCGTGTGAATAAAGCACTTCCCATAAAGGCATTCTTCTCGCTCTGTATGGAATATTATATAGTTACGCCGACTTTAATTGTGGTTCCGGTTTGTTAGAATCGTCGTTTGGCGACACAACTTACTCATCACCGATTCGAAATACTTCAATTACAATAAAAGCGATTCTCTTTCACGCACCCACTCGATCGTCTCTCTCGCCTTCGCTTCGTTTCCTTACGAAGGTGAGTAAGTAACGTAGCATCGTAAACCGACGAAGAGCGCTAAGTCGGAAAAATAAACGGTTCCTCATGCCAGACACCGACACTCGTTTTCGTTTCTCTTCACGCGAACCATTCCACGATCAGCTGTGTCAGCAAAAAGCATTAGCGTGGCCGAACACGCATGCGAGGGGAAAGTGCAAATCAATTCTTCGGACGATACTTTCAACGATCATCCATTTGCACTGGTGCGATGATGGGTTCACTCGGTTTAGACAGACGTCGAACTCCAGAAGAGTCGACAGGGTGCACTGGCATTTCACGCCTCGTTAGAAGCTGAAAGTAGTGCACAGCGATGGTGTCTGTTCTTGCATCTGCGATGTAGCAGTGCAGAGATTCTCAAAATATGCTCCACGGCACCATGAAGCCTCCTCATGGACTCTGCCTGAAGAGTGTCATTTTTTTACCCATGTTCTTTCGTACAGTTTTCAATAAAAATAACAATTAAGCTTACCTATGTTTATCTCGGGGTCCTCGAAATATTTTTTCTTTTCTAACAGGGGTCCGACGACGAAAAACTTGGTGAATCGCGGTAGCAGCATAAACAGGAAGATTTCCTGATGCTGGGGAGAGGGGAAGGAGGAGAGGAGGAGAAAAAATTCACATAAATAGCGGTGCATCCGCAGAAAATTTTGCCTAAATTCTTACTCTACCAGTAAGCAAAGAACGAAAGAAAGAAAGAAAAGCCTGAGGTCTTGTGTCTAAATTTCGCTCGAATGAAGACTTAAGTATGGTGTGGTGGCACGAATGGCAATGCACGCATGCCAAAGTGGCCCCTATAACACTGCGCCCCGGCCCCGGAAACTACCCTTTCGAGTATCGCATCAGTGGCCGGAAGGAGTTGCCTTAGGTAATCGCCTTTATGATCACAAGTTACCCAGGAGGTCAAGACTCGAGCATACGACTAAAATTAAAATGTTAGTTGATAACCTATAAAATTTTACTTCTCCCACTGGCTCGGGAGGGGGATATCCAGGGACGTACCGATAGCGAGGGGGCAACGTACACCCCCTCCCCCGTAGGAATTTTTTGCTCAGCACATGGGAAGATTTACCATTTCAGTCAGGCGAGTTGGAAAAATCCAACAAGTTAAAAAAAAGTTTCTTTTTTTTCTTTTGCTTCGATACTTGGGAATTTTGAGTTGAGTCAGTTGGAAAAATCCAACCGGTCAAAAGGTTTTTTTTTTCGCTTTGATACTTGGGAATTTTGAATTAAGTCAGTTGGGATATTTTCACAATCTCTTCGGTACGTCCCTGGGGAAATCTGCGTACTGCCCCTTATGCACACCGTTGCGACCTGACACTGCACGATAAGCTTAGAGCAGTGGGCGAAATGGACGCTCCAGTTATTTTAGAGAACCAAGTAAAATCCTCAATACTTAGATGATTAATTTCACCATTCAGGTTTAGGTTCGGTTTTTTTCTCGGTTTTACGGTCGTGAGAATTTTGTAGCTCCGTTTATGAATGGCACGCGCGTCCGAGTAACGTCCCTTATTTTAGTCCACTATCTCAGTTTCGCGGGGTTAATGTATTTTCGAGAGCGAAATAGTCCGGCTGTTTCGTGGCCCTGTTCATGTTGACTGCCCATCACGTTCATCACGATTGAATTGAGTGTTGGTGCTCAAGTACTTGTGCAAAGTGTCTAATGAAATGCCCCGCCCCGATCTTTGTTCTGGACCGAGAATTCGGACAAAGGTTCGACAATGGAAGATCTTTGTTTGGTAATGGTTTCTTTTTGACCGAAAAATCCCCCCTCCCCTCTAAGGAGAGGTAAAACGTTCGCCAACTTTGGATTTTCATGCAGAAATTCGTAGAATCTGAAATTCATTCGGATTATTCATCTACCTGGAGGTTCAACATAATTACAAAGGAAGAAAAAAGAAATTATTGAAAAGTGACAGCACTGGATACATGGGTACAGCAAAGCTTGGAAAATTAACTAAGTGACTGGAAAACTACATAAAATAATTTTTTCCGCGAAATATTCTAAACTTCATCGCATATTTTCACTGCCTTCTTGGGTCGAAGCCAGGTGAAAATTGAGCGACCCCCGCTCTCCCTCCATAATTTGAAAATTTCAAGAATTGGTGAATTGAGCAGTTCGTTGTAGTTGCTAAAACTGAAAATGTTGTGCAAGCTGTTTTTCTTTAGCTTGACATTCTTAAAGTGTTAGTATTCATGAAAAAATCCTTCTGTCACTTGAAATTTTTCAAGTTTGTGAATATGTAGCAGTTCCAGTTGGCAAATTAAAAATGCTGCTGTTTTTTTATATTTTAGTTCTCAGTCGTAAAAACCTTCCAAATTTGAAATTTTCCAAGAATTGGTAAGTGTGGCACCTGCAGTTAGCAACCTTTTTTCTTCCCACTTAACGATTTTGGAATGTTGGTTTTTAGTTGCAAAAGTTCCACCCACCCCCTCCATCACTAAGGAGCCGCTTCCTAAGACTACTTTATTGCCCACTATTCGGACTAAGAGGGTCATGTGAATTCGAACCTCAACTCGAGTAGTAGTGATGGACGAGTACGCTCGAATGATAATCTGAGATCACCATAAAAAACTAACGTATCAATTGTCGTCTACGGGTTCATTACCAGGCGTATCTTATAAGGTTAGCAAACAAAATCTCAGAACTGGTAGAATTTTTATATAACCATCTCCTACATTCTGAAGAATTTTCCCTTTCATACGAATTTTTGTGTACAAGTCTATGGAATGAACTGTCGATTCTTGTCAAGATTTCGTGTCTTGCTTGCATTATAAGGCAGATCAAGCTCTTCATCATTGTTCTTAACTCGTCTTTCTCCAAAGGGAGATGCTAGTTAAATCAGGGTGTCTAACAGGTCAAGTAAGTCAAGTAAGTCAAGTAAAGTCAAGTATTTGGAAAGAGGTCAATTAAGTCAAATAAAGTTAACTTTTTTTGGTCCTGGTCATGTAAAAAGAGAACAATCAAAAATTGCTGCAGAAACTTAGTTATAAGTTTAAATGTTCGAATATTGATTAAAAAAATTATTAATGTGCTCTTCACAATTTTCATTCAAATTTTATATTCTAAGTGAAGTATTATTTGTTTTCTACAATATTAATTTTCATCACAAAACACTTGACGGTTGTTTCAACTTGTGGTTACCACTAAATCTGTAAGAAAAAGTTGAAAATGGAACCAAAAAGTATCCAGAGTCATATTGAAATAATGTATATGTTGATAAACGATGTTTGAAAATGAGGCATTCGTAAAAGATAATTTTAGTTCTTTATTTATACTACTCCAAGTTGCTACGTATACTACTGTACAAAGGTGTCTGATATGCTGGTACAGAGGATGGCGTTTCCGTCTGCGTTTTTGGGCCCTAACTCAATAATCACTAGGGGAAAAGAGGTCAAGTAAAGTCAAGTATTTTCAAATTTCAAATTTGTTAGACACCCTGTAAATAGAGAAACAGAGTGAAAACTTTAAAATGAAAAAAAAAACTGATGCCATAAAGAATTTATAACGACATCGCTACGTCCAAAAGCCATAATAGAACTTAGAAGTTCAAGACTTTGGAAGACTCATTCAGACTCTGATTGAATTAATTAAGAATGTGATATAACTCATCGAGGCCCATTCAGATCCGGCTAAGACCCATTCATACTCCTCTAGGAATTCTTAAAACACGGCAGATTCAATTTAAACTTTTCGAGACACTTTCAAGATTCATCTTAACTGAGTTGCGATTCATTCAAATACTCTGTGGCACATCAAGATTCCATTATGACTAGTTCAGACTTATTCCAATTATTTTCGGGCCTTTTTAAAAAAATCAGATCAGGTATTGCATCCGTTTCCGCTTTCCGGATGTTGGCAGTCACGGTTTCGGACACGTGACTTTTCTAGGCAGGGTTAGTCGGGGTAGTTTGCCGTTGCTTTTCCCCCAGTTCGTTGCATTGGAGTTTTCCTTCTCTATACCAAAGAGTGTGCAGCCGCAGTTCTCTTTCTAACCACGTGTTTTCTCAACGTTGAGTAACCCGTCCAACGACGTGCACCCGACAGTTTCAGTCTTTCAGATTTGGTGGTAGTTTGCTCTGTGATTTTAATGTCTTGTTCATTCGAACTGGCGAGGTTACAGGGCTTGTTATCTTTCCACCTAAACTGATACTGTAGTCGGTGTGGTCGTTAGGATGATAGGAGGGGGTGAGGGTATTCGAATATCACTAGCTTTCGGATGTTGGTGGGACTCGAACCCGAGACGCAAGAATTGCGAAGCGGACACGTTAACCATTCGGCCGAGAACTTCTCATGATTCATACATAATTTAAATCGTTTCTACTCTTTAAAATACTATTGTAAATATATTTATCAAAGCTTATTTAAATTAAGATTTTCGTGAGACTTTTTTGATAGGGACACAAGACCAAATCTTATCGACTGATTTCCCGAATTTGCCGAGTAACCACCAAAAAGTATTGTATGGATGAATTAGCTGAAAAAAACACGTTCCACCTGCACAGTTTTGCTGAATGACTACCAAATTTGCCACAAATCCGTAACCGCCAACATTCGGCTACGGATACAACATCTGATCTGATTTTTTGAAAAAGGCCCAAAAATAGTTTGAAGAAGCCTTACCTATAGTCATAACAGTGTATTTGAATGAATTGCGACTCAGTTAAGACGAATCTTGAAAGTGTCGCGAAAAGTTTAAATGGAATCTGACGATGAACTACTTTTGTACGATTTGGGGAATACAATCCCACCCCCCATCGGACATCTGATTGTAGCGAACTTATCAAAACTCTTCAGATTTATCTGGCGCTTTTGAAATTCATTCTAAAACCTCTCCACATTCTGGTCAGACTTTTTATAAGTGTACGTTGGTTCTCCTCCTAGCCCGATTAAGACTTGTTCGACTCTGCTAGAACTTAATTACATCCGTTAGACTTTCCAGCTCTGTTCTGATTCTATTAAGACTGAAGGAGGTTCATTTAATTAACCATTGTTAATAAGATTCATTCAATGATTCAAACTCTCGTAGGAATAAGCAAGGCGCATTCAGAGTCTGGGAAGGCTCATTCAGCGTCAGGTATGATCGCGTTGTTAAGACACAACAAATTCTCAAAATACATTCAGACCTTGCTAAGGTTGTTGCAAGGCTAATCTAAGCTCCGTTAAGACTTACTCAGATTCTTAACTTTCTAATACAGATTCGGTTGAGTCTCGTTCAAATTCTTCAGATCCATTCAGATTTATTAGAGTGCCTTCAGAGGCTCATTAAGACCCGCTGGGACATTTTCGAAGACTCGATATCAGTCGGAGCCATAGTCACCGGAAGAGAGAGAGGAATGTTTCCCCATGTTGCTCGGAAACTCGATAAATTCTAGTGATATATCGGCTAAATCGAAAAAGTAAAGACTTTTTTCTTTGTTTCTTAGGTTTCAACGAACTTTTTTATATTTCACTTGGTATTATTTCTGTGTACATCCCTTTCCCTCCACTATCAAAAAGGAACTAGCTAGCTGTGGCCCTGCCTCATAGAGAGGAAACAGCTGAAAACTGCTCACCCTCGAACGTTTCGCTCACAACTGAATGAGAGAGACAGAGAGAAAGAGAAATCAAAAGTTATTTAAGCTGCCTTTGCTTTTTAAGAATTATTCAAATTCGATTGCATTTGTTGTATTCGTAGTTTCAATTTAACGATTATATCAATTTCCCTTCCTCTTCCATTCCTGATTATAATAATACCAGATTCTGCTTAATACACGTACCTATAGGGACTCCACATTAAGCAACTAAAATGTATTAAACCTCGAAGTTTATAACGTTTGTTAACTTCTTGACAACTCGTGATGGTATTAACAATAATGTACAGTTTCATTCGGGCTAGGAATTATTATATCGAGAGTAGGTACGGAGCGCAGCAGCGTTCAACAAACTTGTTCCTCTCGGTGCCTCATCTCCTTAGACTACAACCGTGTAGTTGAATATGAATACACAATACAAACGCAAACAGACCAAATCCAATTGCTAACAATACTTGATTGTAATGACAATATAAATGTAAAAAATGATAATAATCATGCCGTAACAAACGAAGAATAGTGTATGAGAGAAAATGGATCCGAAATATTTTAATTTTTTGTTGTAGGCGAGTATGAGTTATATTGTACAGATTTTTATATTTAAACTTATTTTTAGGGTTTATGCAGAATTGAATCTGCGGTAGAAAGGAAAGCGCGTCTAATTGATTGTGTATTTTTGATGATGTAACTCGGACTGGCGCAGAATTTTGGGTCAAGTGGTCAGGTACATCAGATAGTTCGCATTATTGAAGTTGGTGTTCGGTAATCAAGGAACTGGATTTATATGAGGAAAGGCGCAGGAAAAGATGCGCTGAACATTCGACAGCTCGTAGAAAAGTCACGAGAATACGTTTCAATGAACTTATGTGAGTAGTCGAATACAGTAAAACCTTCCACTCTATAAAATTGGCGAAAATATGAAAGACCTTGATCGGGAAATCGCTCATTAGAAATGGTTAGGGTGAACGGGACGCAGTCTATTTTTTCTTAAACAGAAACTGGAGTATGCTAAGAGTGTAGATTTGTGTATTATCCCTTTTGTTGTCTTATTATTATTCACCCACTTCCCACTCCCTCTCCACGGGAGAAATTGAAAAAATAACATTCTTCATCGTGATTGATTTTTCTCTTTCTTTACACCCTGTATAGTTTCTACCCCCGCCCTCAAAAAAGTTGTAAAAAGACATCAGTACTTTCTACAGTTTTCAATCTTTTTCTGAACAGTAGACGAAATTTTATTGACTGGACATGAAAGCTGGATGTTTTTGAGTAAACAGTTTTTGCGTTTTTCATATAAGAGTTTAGATGCGGCGGAATAATTTTTTTTTGTTATTCCATTTGTGTGTCCTTTGTGGATGATTGGGAGTCGAAAGTCAACGTATGTTCTCATAAAATAGAAAATCTGTTAACTTTATCAACTCGAGATCAAATTTTCTGGATTTTACCGACCCATCAAGTGGAATAATAATCAGTTTAGTTCTGAGTACTTCAACTACAAAAGCTAAAAAAACTAAGTGGCTCTAGACAGTAGCGAAATAGAAAAATTTTGAGAGGATCGGGGGACAGCTTATAATTTAGGAGCGATTTTCCAAAACGGCCTCTGTCCATTTTTTTTTTGAAAAATCGTTTTACAGCGCCATCTGGTGAGGAATCTAGTAATACATATCCCGAACAAAATCACGATATCGTGAATCTAACGCATGTAAGAAGCCAAAATAGACTCGCAAAGAGAAGAAAAAGGTTGTTCCAAAACAGCCTCTTCCACATATTTTTATCACAATAGAGGAGTCGACAATATCTTGAGAATTTTATGAATGAGAATCTACTGAAAGACATAGTATGTCTAATTTTTGCCCAACCAAAACTAATAATTCAAAAATGTTGTTCCAAAACGACCTCTATCCAGGAGATCCCCACTTCGCGACTGTCATGCGCGTCTCCTGTAAAAGGTACATTCAATATTTCGAGATAAATTCCTGTAAGTGTTCTACTAGGCAATCCGACTATCAACTGTGACATGTAGGTGTAATAAAAAGTTCCCCCAGAAACAGTTTTTGGCTTGTATCTAGCTTAAAATTGAGTTATAGGTAAAAATATTTCTCACCAAAATTAAAGAGCGTAAAATTTTCTACAAGAATGGTATCTATGTTTTTTTTCGTGAATTCCATGCCAATCAAGATAATCGGCGTTCAAGATGACACGAGCATGTAAATATGGAATAACCTACAACGCAGGCGGTATACAAACGCTGAAATAATCGCGAAAACACATGACTGGATGCATAATATGTTACATGATATAATTTCAATTTATTATCTTTATCATTATAAGAATTCATCTTCATCCGAATCTACATGTATACAATTTTCTGCGTTTAAACAACCTCCTCTACAAACGCGTGGCTACAAGAGATACCCACTTTACGGCAACCAGAAGCTCGTGATCCCGATGCAGAAAACTCAAGTTTGTGTAAACCCGCTCGAGACCCTTGGAAATTCGACCCTCGTGGCCCTGTCTCAACCCAGTATGTTTCCCCTCCAGCAGCCAATCAGAGCACTCCGTTCAAGGGGAGCCATCAGGTCAGCCAATCACAGCGCTTCGTTTACGTGTAGCCCTCTCACTACCCGAGCTATACAGCGGCGTTGAAACACCCGTGCTTAGCCCTTTATGTATGCCCTTTGTAGACCCGTCGTATAGCCCCTCTGTATGCCTCTAAGTATCCCCTTTGTGAACTGTCGTGTAGCCCTTCTGTATACCCTCTATGTATGCCCTTTGTAGACTCGTCGTATAGCCCCGCTGTTTCCCCTAGCATGGATCCCCTTTGTAGACCCGTCGTATAGCCCTTCCAGATACCCATCATGAATCCCCTCCGTAAACTCGAGTAGATCCGTTCTTGTAATTCAGATACACATGGGAAGGGATGATGGGCTCTCAGCCAGTTTAAAAAAGTTTGAACATCCCTTCTATCATGCTGTATACGTGATTCTCTCAATTCTTTATGCTGAGCACTCGTTTCTGGTTGACAGTTTGTGAACTTTTCCAAACCTTGGTAAAGATGAAGCATATGACAGGGGCACTAAGGATCTATTGTTGCAGTAACACCGCGTCGATGAGTCAGTCCGCCTGCACGCTTCAGAATTTGCCATGAGTGTTTGTTCGATTCGCGTTTGGACGCTAAAGAGTTGCTCTCTAGCGGCCTAATGAGATGCGGCGCGCTGATTGGTGTATTTGGACGAAAAGATGATCAGGGACAAAAATGTTCTGTAAAAAAAACTTAAGTTGGGCTCATCTGAAAGGAAATGATAAGGGCTGACACTTTAGTTCTCTTCAATACTTAATTAAAGTGCTAAAACTCATTTCACCTGTACATGTCCCGGATAATCTTTTCGTCCACTACACTAGCGCACCTACTGGAGTGTCCAAACGCCAATAGTCATGTCGCTCCATAACTATTGTCTGTCTTCAATCCAGTTTCTAAAACAAGCTGGTCCATCTACTATAGGGATTTAAAAACACAGCATCAGCGTTCAACGCTTCTCACATGATTAGAGTGACGAGTTCGGCGTTCGTATACCGTGTACACTGTAGGTAGATTACTCCATATTTGCATGCTCGTGTGATGTTGAACGCCAATTATCTTGGTTGGTATGGGATTCACGAAAAGAACATACATATCATTTTTGTAGAGAATTTTTCGCTCTTTAATTTTGGTGAGGAATATTTTTACCTATAACTCAATTTAAAGCTCAATACAAGCCAAAGACTGTTTCCGGGGGCACTTTTTGGACTGTGGGGGGTGATGCTCACACCGGAGGAGGAGGGGAAATAACGGGGCTTTTCCGAAGAGGGTACTAAACAATAACACCAAGTTTCAGCTGTGCTGCAATTAATTCCATCAAAAATGCTAATTCCCCTGGACTATCATTTTGCTCTTTCAAAGTGGCATTCGTCACAACCTTGTCAACTTTGAAGTCTTATAGCTCTCGAAACTAAAAATTTTCAAATGCGAAATTTTCAACATATTTTGGTATATTACTCCACAATACATTTCACTGGTTTCCAAAAACACTACGTTACAGGGGGTTGTCTCAACGTTTTACACATTTTTTGACTTGACCTACTGTGGAAAAGAGCTCTTCATTTGCACTGTATTACAATGTCGTTATAGCCTGTGTGCATCAGTGTGTCTTCTCTCTTTTGAACGATTACTCAGAATATCTCGTCATTTTGTTCTTTATTTCTCAAGAACTTCTTACTTTCGATTGTAAGAGTCCACTTTGTAGCCCCGTCCTCGTAAATGCTTCAGTGTTCGTTTATCTGCTCGTTCTGTACAATGATTAAACTCCAAATAAGCTGAGGTTAGTCTCCTCCAAGTCTGAAAGGAAGACGTTCTCCAAACCTAGTAGTGTAGTCAGTCTAGTGTTCGAGGGTAGTCTGGTCTTGGCCAACTGGGGGGAGGGGGGACGCTAAAATTAGAAAAACCACTACTTGACAAAATTGCAGAGGGGGTCTAGACCCCTGACTACGCCAATGTCTGAATCAGCATACTACGTACGCCGAAGTGAGTAGAACGTTTCATTAATTTGTTGATATTCGCGAAGTCGTATTACTCGTAGTTGTGTGGTCGATGACGACATGATTTCCACTTTCCAGTTTCTGCCCTCGAATATGGAATAAGTTAGCTTTTTCGAGTTTACGGTTGTTTCGCATTTTCTTTTGCTTATCTGCTCTGGATGCTCTCGCTCGCTGTGCAAACAACGTCTATGTAATTATCGTACACTCGGCGTCGAAATAAACTGTCAACAAAATAATATAACCCTTCAGTTGTGTCGTTTCTGTTTTCGCACCCAGCACGACACACGAAAGTGTTCGATTAACGAAATAACGAATTCACACTACCTCGCAAAGGTGAGTGCTCCGCGTTCGGCAGATACGTACCTATAGTCAGCTTGAGTAGGTAAAGCGAATCGACGAGGCAATTTAGTTACACAATATTCGAAAATAATGTCTGCGGAAAGTTTTTTCCGCGGTGCTGATGATGCCGACCGTGTGCGTTTACATAAAGTACCAGCGAAAGTTCGTATCCGGAATTCGGGTAAATGTAGTCGGCGGATGTTCTTGCAAGGTGAGAGGGAGAGCGTTTGAGCTTATAATAGATTTTAGGGAACACACAGCAATGTAAACGGCACGATACAGAAAATTACTATTGGTATTAGGTAAAAGTATTTAGTCGAATTCGCGTGAGAATGTTTTAAACTGTTCGCGCCGAATCTTATGGCCGTCCGTATACACGCGACACAAAACAGTACCAATGACACTGGGAACGAACGAAACGAGCACACTGTAAAGCCCCCCCCCCCGTGTTTCATTTCGAGTTTTTGTATAATTAACAAGCTTCTTTATTCGGCACGGAAGCGAACAATGTGTATGTTATATGGTATAAATTTAAGCCGCGCTATCGCGGAGATATCCGCGTAAATTATTGATATTTAGGTCTCCTGTTTCCGCGTCCTTTTTGTAAGCTATACTGGGTACATGAGCCCGGTACGTCGAATTACTAAATTACGAGCCCTGGGCGAGCAATTTTCGAAATAGCCTTAATTCTAATTGCCGATCCGGGATACACGATCGTCGGTGTGTTGATATAACATGATGGTGGAGTCAGTGAAAACGAATATAAATAACACGAAGTTCCCGGCAGGACGATGGATGAAAGCTAAAAAGCGGACGGCGTTCCCATTATTATATGGTATCTCGTACGATTGGGTGGCTGAAAGACTTATAGCGCTTTGATAACCGAATGAGTGTTATGAAAGTTTCCCATATTTTCTTACTGTGGTTGCTCCGAAAGGGGGGAATAATATGCGTGCATGGCGAGTGCGGGCAGGAACAATCGAGCAACTTGCCGCGAAGTAGAAATTCGCCTCATTAGTTCGTTCTCAGAATGGAGCCGATCCTTGGGATTGATGGTGAAACGGGTTAACGGTGCGCAGTTTCGATGGTGGACCACATCAGGTGTATCCGAATTGGAACTCACTTTCCCTGTCGGTCAGTGCAGAGAGAAAATAATGCGATACACAACTAATGGTGGCTGGCTACTTTCCGATGGGTGGTGTGGTGGGATGTATGGCGATGCACGCGTGCCAAAGTAGCCCCTATGACACCGCACCCCCGGCCCCAGAAACTACCCTTTTGAGTATCGCATCAGTAGCCGAAGGGACGCTTTGAGGCCGAGCTCGAGCCTCTATTTCGCCTTGCCGCAACCGGTGCGCGCGTTCTGCAAAGGCCACCATGGGGTTCCCTACTGACCGAGGTCCGCGCTAAGTCCCCCACAGCCGGACGCACTTCCTCTTCACTCACCCGCATCTCTCATCTTGGTCCATGTGGCGACGCAGGCAGGTGGTGACGATGGGGAAGCCCTACCGGGGGTCCGCAGCGCAGCTGCAGCAGCTCTCCTACGATAATACAGAGTTGTCCTGTTCGATGGTATGGGCCGAGCTTGGATCGTCGCCGGCTCTCTGCCTCGACCATTCCGTCTGCATCTTCCTCTTTATGATGGCCGAGGCAAAGGCCGACACCCGGTTTCAACTGCTTCGACTCTTTACTATCTCCGGAACCAGGGTGCCCGGTGCAAGACGGCTGATCACGCCGTCGTCTTCATCGCTTCTTCCGCCGGGATCGATCGCTATTGTGGCCGTCCCGCGCCTCTCCTGCTCCCAGGCCTCACACTCGAACAAGATGTGCCAGGATGTGTCCTCCGCCCCTCGATCACAGTGCGCACACACGGGGCTCCACACTATCGCCATCCGATGTAGGTACGTGCCGAAGCACCCGTGGCCGCTCAGGACTTGAGTCAGGTGGAAGTTCATCTCTACGTGCGATCTTCCAGCCCATCCATCGAGGTCGTGTATCGGCGCTCGGGCCGTCCTTCCACTTCCAAAGCGTGTCCTGCAGGATGACTCGCTTGACCCGAAGTGCTTCCCGTTTCGTCTTTGCTTTCTTCTTCGCACCGTATACCTCCGCTATCTCGCCGACCTTGAGTTCGATCGGCGGTATACTCGCTAACTCGTCTACTGCCTCCGAAGAAACAGTGCGGTACGCACTGACACACCTCATCGCGGCTTTCCGCTGAATCTTCTCCATCTCCGCTCTTCTGTAGGGAATCTTAATGGCGCCGGCAAATACTGGCGCCTCATATAAGAGGACCGACATGTTCCGATGGGTAGCAGCGTTGCCAGTTTCTGGAAAACCTGGAAAAGTCATGGAATTTGGATGGTCAGGTAAAAGTCATGGAACGTTCATTCGAATCATGGAATTTTGATTCTCTGAATGACAAACTAGGCTTAAGGCTTGTATTCTATCGAAATTTATCGCCAGTGAATAATATCACGCTTGAAAAAGGAAAAACTGTATCCATTATTCGTATTTAATTAAGAGTATGGCTAAGTGTCCAGAATTCGAATTGTTTTTGTGAGTAAGTTGGGCCGATCGTTATCTGTGAAACACGGCGCCAAATAGACGTAATGCAGTAGTTTGTTCTTGCTGGCGTTATGATCAAGATTAAGAGAGAGAGAAAAAAAAAGAAGTCCACCGAAATCTATAACTTCCTGCCCAGCTCGAAAGAAAAAAGTCTTGGAAAAACTAAAAAATAGACATGGAAAACCGAAAAAAATCATGGAAAATCATTCTTGAAAAAGTGAGATGGACAGCCTTAAACTGGGTTCTCCCATTCAGCAGCTGCTGCTTAGCTCCTTAACCTCATTCGGACTCATCAAGATACCGATTAGACTACTTGAGACAGATGAGAATCCCTCAAATTCTATGAATATTTGCGTCGACTCTGTTGACATTAGTTCAGACTTCTGGACTTCCCGTATTCACAAATGAAATCAAAACTTTAGAAGGGTGAATTCCCCCCCCCCCATGTCAACCGGTTAATCTTTTATACATACTTTGGGAACTACTATGGCGAGCAAATAGCTTGTCAGTGCCCCAAACTTTCATTGAACTTTATTTCAAATTCCGGGACGTTAAAGTCTCACGCTCTCACGCGTATTTGAGAAACCCGTGGCACATCAGTATGTAGGTGCAAGTAGATGCGCAAAATGGCCACAGGCCGGATCACCGGCGCAAGAATGGGGGTGGGGTATTCGAGTCAGAACTCCCTCCTCGAATGCTGTCAAAAGTAGCATTGCTGAATGCACTTTAGCGTGTTAATTACGTACAGCAATAAGATGACGGAATATGTGCTGTAGCGACCATACGGGTTTTTCGGGATTTGTACGAGAAGTGTTTAGTCCGGGCCGCAGCGAAGGTATTCGAAATCCAAGAAAACTAAAGTGTGTTGAAAAAGCGCGTATATTGATTGATCGAATGGTAAAGTAAGTTTGAATGCGAGCGCTACTAAACTGTAACTGAACTAAATGGATGTCCTACCTGGCCGATCGAGGGAGAAAAAGTAGTAAGTCATGACGTTATGAGAATAAGAAAAAGAATGCGATTTTGTAAAGATCACGTATGGAATGTGCAGGAATGCAGGAGACAAAAGACATTTGTTAGACTCTTGCATCGTGCTACTCAGAGAGTAATTAGCCGCAGGCAGGACAATTTATACGAAAATGTACATTGGAGAGCAGAAGGTCGCCGTAGCTACAACCCCCACCCCGCTCCCCCAGTCTGAGACCTTCCTGCGTTAGTGCGCCAAATCACAAAAAGTGGGTGAACATTGTAGGTGAATAAATTGAGTTTCACTTTCTTCGTTTCATTATGTCAATTTTAAATAATTTTTTTCAAATTGTGCCGAACATTGGTCGACCAAAAACTGGCAAATTCTAACATGTTTTCAAAAATTCACAGAAAATACCACTTGAGTTTGACATCAGCGTGTTTAAGTGAAACTCATTCCTGCTGGCATACACTACCTAACTTATGCTATGATTCAAAATGGAAAATTATTCAGACCAGTAATTGGCAACAGTCACCAAATTTTGGTTTGTGGACCCTTCGTAGGATGCGTGTGGATTAATCCAGGAGGGCGATTGCAGCGCCATTTTGTCGTATGTTGTAGAGGAAGGATAAAAGTATCCATCGATTCCAAAATCAACTCCCCCATATAATTAGAGCTCGAGATATGATCGTCCAAAAAACCTGACCAATAAATGGCACTTTACCCTATACGTTTGCTAGTTATTAGATCTCGCCGACTGCAATTGCGTGAATTCGCATGGAGATTCAGGTGCCTCTTCCTAAATCTATGAACGCATCTGCACTCAGTGTTCATAATTTCGCACGCGACCGCGACCTACATATCGCTTCCTCCAGCGCTTACAAAGTACCGAGAGTTGTCTATACTGCAATAAACAACACCAACGAAACGGATTTATGACCGGTAGCAAAAACTAGATTCTCCCAAATTACAAAACCATCGTATTTTTTCCATCATCGTTTTATTATCGAGTTCATCTGCGGTTTGCATGTAGGTAGGCAGGTAGGTACTGTTCGGTCAGCCAGAATGCCATCGAACGCGAATGAAAAAAACATCGATATCGGGCCAACCGTTATCGTGAAATCGTGATCTCACCTTTGACTTGGACTCGTAACTAAACTGTCTATAGATACGTACCTAGGTACAAACGCCGACGCAATTTATCCAAAATCGGTACCTACAGGTACATCGGTATACAAAATCGTTCGTTTGTTCTAAACCATGGACTGTTGGGGCGCGTGAAGTATAGATGGGGGGGGGGGAGAAGGAAATAACGAGCGAGGTAATTCAGGTAGCTATTTATATAGTCGTATAATTTTACGATCGTATATTATAAGTTTTCAAGTTACAAACGAGATTAAGTGTATTGTAACGGCGTGCACAGAGCCCAAGGAAGAAGCAAGAAGGAATTGTGATGCTCAAGACCAATGACTTGTACAGTCGCGGTGTATCTATCCGGATCGAGTAAACCGCCGCCCACTTTACCTATAAACGTTCGGAATTAGTAATAAAGTTCTCCAGATGGCACATGTTAACACTTCTAATGTTACTTATCTATTGGTCCGCCCAAGACCGCGGGCCCGGATTTAGAGGGCGCTCTCCACTTGCTGCTCGTCGGTTTCACAAAACGAATATGGATGTACGAACATGAAAAATGAGTACATTTAAAACTCACAGGACTGACATAAGTTGGGGAATAGCGGTACTATTGTTTCGGGTATCTTATTTGATATCACGATTCATGTGGAATGTCACATCCAGCTTGGTGTACTGAGGTCTATTCTGTGGAGGTGTGAGTACCTCTATCGAAAAAGCTCTTCGGTTCATGACGTTCGTATACTATATTCTTCTCTCTCATTTACATGTACGTAGAAATGCTCAGGGATGGTGAGATTTTTAATTTAGATAAACGTATATTGGTGCCGGAGAAATCACTTCCGTTCATGGTGATGTAGCTTCTCGTCAACGCGTTTAAGAAGTTACATCTGTTGACGCGTTCATGTCTCACTCGAATGAAACTTGAAAAAGGACGAAGGGGGAAACATAAAAACATTTATGACAGACGACTATACAGAGGGCAGCTAGTTGATGTATACTTTTCAATTTGAAATAAAAAGTACGAGATCCCCTTTTAGCAGATGTTAATAACTTGTCTCCCGAATGGATTTCTTATTTCCTGTGCGAACTGATTACATCCCGGGTTGTATAAGCCAGTCCATAAAATTCTAATTAGACGATTAAAATCGACAGTGTAGGACGCTTCGACGAAATGGTATACCTATGCACAGTTGACCCTCAACCCTGCCAGTTATTAAAATAAAAAAATTAATTACGAGCCGTACAAACAGGCCAAAAAGTCTATAAATATTGCGCTATTAGTTCCACACAACACTCAGAGTCTATCTTCGAAATAAAAATGCAAACGTACTAATACCGTTTGGGGGTAAATAAAGATGAAGAAGGAAGAAAAAAAGAAGGTAATTTCTACTCCATTATACTCGTAATATACGCGTTTCGAATATTTTTTCATAAATGTCCACCTACATGACGAGAGAGTAGTCGCTTCTTCACCCGAACGGTATGCTCGATGAGCTATCGGTTCTGGTTATTAAAGTTTTTTTTTTCCTGAACGAATAATTATCAGTTATATAATGATTTCTTTCGCTAGTTTTCCAGTCGTAAATTTATTATAAGAGTGTATCTAGGAAGATAAATACCGTCTCGTTGAATTATGACTTCGTGAGTTTATTAAAACGTGGAAGTTTTATACATTATTTGTCCGTGTTGTCGTCGCGCAAATTACGGTGCACGAAAAATCGTTCGCCTCAAACCGTTCATAATTTTCTCGAATTGACGTTGCATTATTTAATTTTTGAACTCGACTCTCCAGATAGGGAGTGTTTTCGAGTTGAGTTCGCGGACTGAGCAGAGAAATACGCGTACCAGCCTCGAGTACCTCGAGGAGCTTGTTCGCTCTCTGTATTTGCTTCCAGCGACGACACAGCTGTCCGCGAGTCAGCGGTTTCGATTTTCGTCCATCGATTTCGAACTGGAGGATTTCACCCCGGAACGTCGAGTTCCGATGGCCAGCAGTCCGCTCGCAAAATACTTTCAATTGCTAATTCGAGGTGCCCTGCCCGCGAGAAGACGTGTTGATTATACGAGGGCTTCTTCATGTTATGGATCGTGGATCGTGAGTTCGATTTCCGCCAACGGCATGTAGGTGTGTAATCGTTGGATTCGCGACTCTTGCGTGGTCGAGCTGACACTACGTAAGAGAAATTAATCAATATCTACACTGTGTATAGTCTCTTCCGGAGTTATCTGTAGTTTGATTAATTTGAAGTCTACATTAGATTTCATGTTTTACTGGTCTGGGTTCAATCCACCCAACCTATTGAATTTGTAATCGAAATCGACACCATACTTCTCGGGTTTTCTGGTACTATAGCGGAGACAGTATGCCTTGAAGTCTGTTATTGTGCCTAAGCAGATCAGATGAAGAAGGACAGAAGCACTAAGAGGGTTGGCAATTGGCAAGTGGCAGGCTCAATGGATATAGTCCCAGACATTTAAGACCAAAAGGCTTACACCTAACATCAGGGAAAGACTAAAAAATGGGCTACATATTAACACCTATGTAACTCAGCTACTAACAAGCACGGTATCGTCGTTTATCTACATGAAAAGGCGAAAAAGAGAGAGCGCAGTGCGGCACCGGGGAGGTTGAGGACACTCTACACCCCAAGACATGAAACTGCCCGGCAGCGCCTCGGAGATGCTCTGATGTTAGAGGAATGGCCATGCAATCTTCCAAAGTTGATTAGGCGGGAGGTAGGCCATTCGCTGTCTTCGCAAGTGAGGCATTATCCGAGAAGACGCGCCAGTCGAGCAAAAGCGAGGCTGACTAATCGAGTATCCAAACACGGCAGGAGCTGGAAAGTAGTGAGGTCAGGCCAATCAAGTGACACATGGTGTCTAGTGGTGCGTGGGCCAGGCATGCCGCCCCCCTGATTTAGCCGCCACCGGCAGAGACAACATAACACCGATAATGACAACGAAGCACCGATAGCGACATAATTCACAAGTTAGAAGTAGTATTAAGTTATATTAGATTATAAGAAGAACAAGAAATTATTTCAAGTTAGCAATGTAAATAGAAGAAGAAATACAACATACTAAGTTAGAAGGAGAATTAAGTATGTATTAGATTATTAAAAAAAAAAGAAACTATTTTATCTTAGAAAGGTAACTGTAATAGAACAGAAGAAGAAACATAATACACTAAGGTAGAAGTAGAATTAAGTTTGTATTAGATTATAAGAAGAGAGCATATTCAATTAGAAAAAATCGTAAAATAAGAAGCAAATATAAGTAAAATATAATTAAGATTGTAAATAGATTATAATATGTTGAGCAATGATCCATAAAAGCGATTTAAAAAATAAAACAAGTTGCGCTTCTATGGTGAGCCACAAAAAAAAGTGCCTCCCTCTATCCAGATGGAGTTGCTGGTGAGAACAAATGAAAGGGCGGTGATGGAATCGTGCTAACTCACAATTATGTGATCTGAGAAACCCTCATTTCAAGTTTCGTAAACAAGTTTTCGATAGGAAATGGTCCCAGCTACTTCCTGAAAATTTTGTCACTGAAAAATACATACTTCCAGATCCTGTGTTTACTTTGTTCTAGAACTCTCCTATTCTACTTTTATAATCAGTTGAAAGTGGAAAGGACTTGGCACGTTTTCTTTGCCGGTGTTTTCTTTCACAAATGAAGTCCGAAGACTGCGTTATAAGGCTGGAAAAATTAATAATTAAAAACGATAAAGCAGTACTTCATTCAGTGTTGTTCCTTGACGCGTCAAATAACGTACAATAACGTAAAATTACGGTCAAAAAATTCTACTGTCAAATGACTGTCAAAAAACGTCAGATGATAATTGGAAGCTGTTCAGCAAAAATGAACCAACTAGCAGAATCCGCTTTTTGAGAACACGTGATTCGAAGTTCAACAGCCATGTAGAAACTATATGGCATTGCGTTAACTGATAAGCTTTTTTCACCGTGAGTACACATTTTTGAATCAGGGGCCCAATTTTGAAAAATGCTACGTTTTACGCTCTTTTCCAACAATAGTAATAACTCATTTTGTTTACAAATGTTAGTTGGTTCCCTTTTGTTGAACAGCGTCCAATTTTCATCGTTGAAACTGAATGTTTTGTTATCATATGAAGAGATTATCAGCTCTTGAAAGCTTCACAGAGTGTCTAACAAAACCGAATATTGAAAATAGAAGACCTTTAAATGACCTCCCCCCTCCCCAATTTGGTATGAATGCTATGAATGCGCTAAAATGCAAATACGATGTGGGTGTCATTTTAAAGGAAAAATTAAGTTGGATACACTAAGACAGTTTTTATCCAATTTCAAACTTAATGATCTAAACAAGTATCTACATAAGAAGTCTAATCTTTTTTTCAATAGGAGATGCACCCAGGAGATATTGCTCCTATTCGTACTTTCTTAAATTGATGAACGTGATGCGGGCAAGAGAAAGGAGAAAGAGTATTTCACAACATGCAAAAGAACATATTTTCCTATAAGTTTTTCTGCAAATTCGTTAATCATTAAGTTTTTTCAACTTTTTTTTTTTTTTTTTCAGTTTTAGTATTTTTGAGTAAAGAATTAGAAAAATCTCTTTTTGAAAAAAAAAAGTTAAAAAATAACCAGAATTGATGTCAAAATATGCGGCAAATGCCAAAATATGCGAAACATGCAAAATGGTGCTGCTTATTTGACTCAGAATTCTGTAATTCGTGAAGATCTTTTGAAACTTCATGTTGTAAATGATGCTACTTTTGAAACAGAGAAACCCAAACTACTCCTATGTGCAGATGACATAAAAATATTTTTTTTAAAACCAGAAACACTTCGTTCTCAGACTGTATTGAGCTTCAGGCAGATCCGAATTCTATTGTTTGTTGGAGCGATTGGAATCTACTGCCCTTCAATAAATCCAAAAGCCAAAGCATTACTTTCAGTCGTATAAAGGAGTCCTTCCTACACCCTTATATGTATAATGGGAGATTATAGATTGCCAAATATTCAGGAAGTAAGGGACCTGGATGTACTACTCGATAGCAAATTATCATTTTCCAGACACAAATATGAAAATAAGAAACTACGAGGGTCGTTCAAAAAGTAAGGTAACAAGGCCAATAAAAAAATTACAACGAATTAGAGAAATGTATTCAAATGAAATATGTTTAGATATATCCATTTACTACTGCTCGACATAATTTCCCAGTCGATTTAAACATTTGTCCGACCGGTGGATTAGTTTATCTAAACCACTAGCATACCACTTTGCCGCCATCAAATTGAACCAGTTTGACACATCCTTGCTCAGCTTATCGTCGTTGTTGAATCTCCTTCCGAACAAATACTGCTTCAGATACAAGAAAAGATGAAAATCGCTGGGTGTTAAATTTGGTGCGTGGGGGTAGAGGTTCTCAAATGTCCCATCCGAATTCCTTCAGCAAACTCTTCGTTACATTCACTGTGTGAGGGGTCGTATTGTCTTCAAATAAAATCACTCCTCGCGTCAACAAACCGAGACCTTCATCTTAACTAATTTTGAATTTGATAGCCGGCTTCTACTCCTCTTTTTGTTTCGTGTTCACAATTCACCCGATTCTTTTAAAGTAGGCTGTTGAATCCCGTCGTTCTCAAACTGTCATATTCATAGGCCCAGTGCCGGAATTCTTCTACGGGGTTGGATTTCAGGGTGTTGATTCTTAAAAGTGATAAAAAAAACACGTATTTGTGAGCGAATGGAGACATTTTAAAAATTTTTAGGAAAATACCGATAAAAATGATATCTTTGATGGTAATGAGAGGGATTATCCTTCAAATTCTTCTCCCCCCTCCGAAACTTCATATGCATGGTCATCTTCACATTTCTGGAAAGCTATGTCCATGGAGAATATCACGGTAAACCATCAGGTGTTTGATAGAGTTCTTGGCGTAGGGGAAGAAGGAAGATTAAGTTGACTTGATCCGGGTGTAGGAATGTAAAGGCCGTCCATGGACGCAACTTCAAACTTTTCTGATGTTATTCATGTAAATAATTGTGATAGTAAATGGTATTCTGAGTGGTGGCTCTGTGGTGTAGCGGTAAGAACTCGGCCTCCTAATCCGGAGGCGCCGGGTTCGATTCCCAACGCCGACATCGTTATCAGTAATGCAAGAAAGAACTCGTCACACATTCTAACACCGCATTCTGATAACGTACGCAGTCACAACCTCTTACAGCAGAGGCTTCCGAGAAGTATGTAATCCGTCGCCAGTATCTGAAAGCTGTAAATGAGTAAGGCGCTACCTGCCGGTGCTCGTTGAACTCACCGTCATAAACCACGGGGCTAGTGATACGGGTATTCGACAGGAAGATAGCGCAGTTCACCTAGGCCGATTCCCGGCAAGAAGAGAAGAGGGCTAAGGCAGCCCTAAGAGGCTTCCCGATGTCCCTGAGGTAATGCTCGAAGGGACGGTACCAGAGCTCGGGCGAGAGCAAATGAAAAGAGAAAAATGGTATTCTGAAATGAGAGTATGGCAGTCGTGGGGTTTATTTAAGGGACCACAATGGCTATGTAGTTTTGAAATTTTGACTTTATGGACGAATAGCGTTCTATCGGCAGCCATCACGCTCCAATATATTTGAACAAAGCAACATCTGTCAGTAAAAGGCTGACAGTTCATCTAGCTAAAAAACACTCGCAACGCTCTTTGTTGCCAAAGACGAAATTTTGAAAACGACTATGGCAGTTCTTCAAATGAATTTCTTAGTCAGTGTGGCCATATCTGATACATTTCAACTTTTCTGGTACAACGTCTGGTGATTTCAATAATTTGATAGGTTTTGGCACATTTTCATTATTCTTAGTAGGATGTGGTAAATTTAATAATACTTTTTGTCAGTTTTTGGTTCGTTTTGGTTATGTTTTAATATAATCAACGGATTTTGGTACATTCTAAATATTTTGACCAAAAAACTTGATTCTACATTTTGGTATAATTTCAAAAATCACGCATCTTATTTGGTATATTTCATTTTTGAAATTTGGTACAATCTTGGAAACTTTCTGGCAGGTATATTTCTGAACTTCCCGTCTGACGACACTGCTCTGAGTGCTCTCAGTTGTATCAGAATGCATTCAACTTCAAATTCGTCGAGACAGTTCTGTAAAGAAACATGACTGATGAAAGCTTGGTGGAAAATCGCACATTCATTCTCAGATAATTGTGTACGTAGTATCGAAAATGAGAGTGAAGGGTTTAGTGTATAAGGGATAAAATTTCTTCTAAGCTTTGGATCTCGCTGCCATCAACGATTTAGGGAAAATATAATTATGTAAATCTCGCGTAATTCAGGAATGGGACTTCTGGAGAGTGTCGGGGGAATGGTTCATCCGATGTAAGCGTGATGAAGCATCAGAACACGCGTTCCACAGACCTGGTAGACGTCCTGGCCGATGTCAAATATAAATTAACCTATAGATGGACCGCTTACATATGCACCGGTACGGCGCTTGCCTGCACGTTCAACACACTCGGCTCACTCTCGAAAATGGGATGTGCATGTATGAAAAATTAAAACGCCCGTATCAAAAGGTTGGTACGGCTTTTTGTGCTAAAAGATTGAAAGATGGTATCGTCATCGAGTTACACAGGCTATGCTACCCGGTTCAGGTGCAAACGATATACGTACCTATATCGCATTGTATCCGCAGTTCGTATAATAAAGCGAAAAAGGAAAAATACGGTTGCCGCCTGGCAGCCTCGGTGTTTAAAAATTAACCGAGCTAAATGTCCTCTCTTGTTTTTAATCGCGATTAACCAGCAGTGGCAATAGCGCAGCGCAAAATATGTAACCATTGGCGTGGGTCGAGCATTTTCCAGCCATTTAGCCGCTCGATCCGAATTGGGTTAGCCTTGATCCTAGATTGCGCCCTGTCTTAGCTGGTCCTAACCCATACATTTATAGCTTTTACGCCTACCGTTTTACTAATATTATATGTATATAGGATCGGAGTTATCGTGTCAAAGTCAGTTTTTCGCGATGGACGTCTTAATCATGTTTATTGGTTTTCCTCGTCAAAAAGGTGACGCTGACGTGCTTCGTGCCAGGGTACCGGGGCCTGCACCTACAGGAGTTTCGTGTTGAGGCCTATATACTATACGATTGCAAGAGTATACAGGACGTGTTCGGCTTCGTGAATGATTGATGAGGCTAAAACACACATAATGATTATGTTGGCAACAAACCCATCAAAATCTTGTATACTGGATAGATATACACATACACTCGGCGTATATTTGTCTGTACGGACCTACGGACGCCGTATACCGTATATCCTCGACTAATGTGTGGAATTAACAAATAAGTGATCGATTATCCGAGCTTTCTCTTGTCCGGACTTATAAACGCCGTGTCTCGAAGAGGCTGAAGAGAATTAAATAGTTTCGCACAGGCCGACTAATTTGATAATAACCATGCGGCGGCATTTGGAATATCTTCATTAGTCGGGTGCGAGAAGGATCGTTAACGTTGTGGCGAAATTATCTCCGAATTTTGCCCGGCCTCTCGCGTTTCCAAAAATGGCCCCGGGCTGGCGCAGCTTTACACCCCGTTAAGCCGAGGCCCGCGGCTGGCGTGGTCGAGAAGGCGTCTCGTCGGAAAGCCGAAAGCCGCTTCTTTGATTTCTGTTTTAATATCAGACGCGAACATCTCGGATTGTGATTTTCCTTCGGGTGTTGAATCGTTCCGGCTTCGAGAGGCTGCGTCGTCCTCTGTGGTGTATACAGGTGTAAATTATACAATGTCTCACTCAGCTTTTGACGGGTGTATTTAGTTATTTAGCGGTTAGAATTATGTGGAATTTGCTCGCGGGTTGTATGTGCACACGGCCGCTCGTCGGTGAAACGTGGCAACGAAATGTTTCCCGGGTAATTACACGAATTCGAGACTATGGTTTTCAACGAGTCTAGGTTAACAAGGGAGCGAACGAGAGCGAAAACAGCTCGTAAGAAAATCGAGGCTTTCGTGATGTAATTCGTGCACCCTCTAGCATTACTTAAGTATAGTTTGGCTTTTGTACTATATCTAGAAGAAGATGACTGACGTGATATGTGTTTCTGTTGCAGGTGAGCTTGTTGAATTTTCATTTGAAGCGTACTTGGCTGGTATCTGGTAACCTGGTATGTTAGTGCGTGCCATGCTGGCAATTACCACGTTCAATGAAGTTAGCCAATCAAAACAGGTAAACTACTATTCAGTTTCCATCATCGAGTGGGCTACTTCAAATGGTGTGTACTAGTCGAGTCCACTACGTTTGGTTGATGTATAAATTATTTAGATATATGTAGTTGTGGTCGGTGGAAACTCTAACTACCAACTGGATAAGAATGGAATTTAGTATGTGACTTCTGGAAGACGTAATGATCAGTTTTAAGATTGAATTCAGTGTGTCCCTCTTGGTCAACAGTGAAGGAATGTGCAAGCCAACATTGAAGTTTAGACTAAGCAGTTTGTAAATTTCCAAGTATACAACCCTCTCGGTATTTTCCATGTGGAAGAGAGGAGATAGAACTCAGTTTACTTGTACCAACCACTCGCTCAATGTTGTCTAATTGGTTGTCTCTCTATCTGTTAGTTCGTACTACTGCCTCTCTGTTCTTCAGTCAGAATCTCCAACTGGCTTCTTAACTGACATTCTAACTGGTTCTCGACAGGTATAAGGGGAGGGAAATGGGACAAACGCCCCTCCCGATCTTCGCAGGTAGTTGACCTAGTGGGATAATCCAATAAATTAAAATAACTTAATTGGTAGCAATTAGTAGTGGGTTACCTTTAAAGAAAACAACACCTTTGCTTCCGTCTCCTCAGCCGAAGAGACAAACGTACCTACCTGAAAAGGAACTAATCCTGGAGGAGATCTGTAACCCTGAGAGTCAGCCAGAGAGAGAGTTGATCAGTTGAATACAGAAACAGCCAGTCAGCAGTCAAACCGTGAGACTGACTCTTGAGCTAGGGTCATAACACGGGGAGGGATGTCATTCCCAATAATGTTTGAAACCTTGAAAATTATCAAGTTCCAGCTGCCATTTTTTTTTTTTAAAAGATTTTAATGGGCATTCTTTATATTTTTTTAGTTCGGGATTGTAGCTGTCTATCAACCTTCCCTCCCCCTCCGCCATGCGCAAAAAATGGCAGATTACAACCTTGTGTAGGGTAGATTTATGAACAATCATTGTTTGTGTGTCTGTTATTTTTATCATTTTTTCCATTCTTGCAACCCTACGAATAGAGCAAATGCCCCAATGTGCTTAGCTGACGGAAAACCCTTATAAAATGAGGTATAGGAAGAATGAAAATAGAAAAGAACAAGAAAGCAGAAAGAAAAGGAAGAATATGAAGAAAACAAGTGTTTCTCGGGCATTTTTCAATGATTTATGCGCCAGAGCACACTTCACCAAAATTTGGCCCTGGTTTATAGTTTTGAATAAGTTGAGAAATTCTTCAGTTTTAATTACACCCCGAATAGTCTGAAACATGCACGAATGTTTTCAGACATCTCAAACAGGTTTGAAAAAGTACGTTTGAAAAGTGTTATCGAGTGGTATACTGCAGAAGTTTGAAGTGTCTTTGCTTGTATTTTATGAGCCTGAAAGAATTACGAAGAGTTTTCAACTGTCTTAAACAGTCTGAAAGAATACTATTAAGGAGGGAATAAGTATGCGAGAATCTTGAATGAGCATCGAAAGAATTTAGCTGGTCTTAAACAAGAGTGGAATAACCTTAAAATGTCCTGTTTTTGAGTGTAGAAGAGATACAAAGAGTTTTAAATGAGCTTTGATCTATCTTAGCGAATCTTAAGTAAGTTTAGAAGAGTCATGAGACACTTCGGCGAATGTGGAACAGTCTTAAATGTTTTTAAACTAGCATTACAGAGTAGAGTGAAACAAAACTTGGCAAGAAATTTAGCTAAAAGTGGTCTCAGTAGATTCTGAGGCGTTTGCGAAATTTTATTTCAAATATTGAACATTTCTCTAGGGTCCCTGGGAGCTTTGAATATGCAATTTAGCGTCATATGATCCCACAAATTGAAATTTTGGCACGAATTTCACTTGACTACTTAAAATTTTTCCATTTATTTTAACAATACACCCATCAGCATGACATTGGTCTCATGGACACTTGTGCTAACTAACAAAAATGAATTTTTCATGAGAACGTTTTGATAATCTCGTCAGCTTATAGCTCTTGTAGGTTATCAGTTAGCTCAGGCGGAAAACGCCCTCTGGTGGTCCAAATGATAAGTTATCAGCTGTTCTGTATATACTACCGGATAGCTTGTACCCTCAGCTACAGAACTCAATTTTGACAAAAATGTTAGTACAAGTGTCCAACAGTCCTTGAGACTATCGATGTTACTCAAAGAAAAAGTTGTGGTCTAAGCTCACAAGGAGATATTGCAGATCATTTTTCGTTTATTTCGGCTTATTCTGATCCTGGAATGTATTTTTTCCCCCATAACGTTTCGTATATTGTTTCGATGTACTAAGTAAATCAACTTTAACAAATCAGAATAAGTTAAAATGGCAACAAAGAAATAAATCAGCGTAATTTGTGCAAAACTTTAAATATTTTTCACCCGAAGCACGATGGTGGCGCCCTCATTATCTCAGGCAGTCACATATGAACTAAGAAGAGAGTATGCTAAGTGACACATATTTCTGTGTCAAGTTGCATTCTCTGTCATTCGACTGAAACACCGTGTGATTAGGGCACTTGAAATAATATCGATTTTCCGCATTCATTTCCGCGCGGAGCAAAAATATCAGTTTTTTTCGAGCAAAATTCAAAGCTCATTTTATTCCGATGAATTTTGTCTATAGTTCATGATATGGAAGATCGATCAGTTTGAAGAAAATGTTATCCTCGATCAACTCTGACTTCTTAGAATTTGAAAAATGTCAAAGTACTGTGTACATGTTTTTTTTTTCTTTCTTTCTTGGGAGCGACTCATTTGATCAGTACTGAAATAGTTCTGCCAGCAGATAGCTACTTTTTCGTTCTCTGTTCCCCAGTGACACCTAGACCCCTGGAGCACATGAAGTGTTTCCAATACTAGAAATGGAGAGAAGATGGGACGGTGTCGTTCGAAGGTTTTCTCTTAAGGGTAAAAAAAAAAATTAGAATCAACCAGACAAATAAATAAATAAATGATACTTGTCATTTCTGAAAGCTGAATTAACAAGATCGAAAAATCTCGTAAATTTTGTCTCTCAAATCTCTCAGTGTGCCCTTCAACTTGTCGAATAGTTTTTTATTTTTTTATGTTTTTGGGTGGGGATGCAAATTGAAAATAACACTATGTGACCCCGGGGGGTATATAGTACCGCTGTTCCCCTCCCCGTCGGTCTTTTTCTAGACTTTATACTGTTCGTTTAGAATCTCAGAGTCTTAGTTTTTAAGAAGTGGTGGTGACAAATGCCAGGTTTTCAGTATTTAAAGACAAAAATATTGTAGTTTTAATTGTGTACGCCGATTTGAAATCTTCTACAATAGCAGTGCTGTTGTGGGCTGTGGTCGAAAGCTATTTTTGACCTTTCTTTTTTCTAATTTTGCACTCAACCCGACTCCTGGAATTCGCCCTTTCGAGCATTACCTCAGAGACGTTGGGGAGGCTGTTAGGTCTATCTTAGCCCTCTTCTCTTGTTGCCGAAAAGCCGGCCTAGGTCGAAATGTAGCAAGTTGCTGCGTGGGCTTGAACCCGGGACCTCCGAATTCCGAAATCAGCGCGCTATCCACTCGGCCAACCAGACCCCCGCTATTTTTGACTTTACTGAAGGTGTAAATCCAACACTGGGAAAATCTATGGATGTTACCCTCAACTTCTGTCTCAGGGGCCCGCCAGACAGCGAACCAACTGCAGTAGCATACGCTCAACATTTGTCGAACGCATCCAGTAACTAGCAACAACAAGAATTGTTGCTGTTTGCTGTGCGAACGTGATTGGTTAAAAATTTTGAACGTGGCCTGCTCCAAAAGGTGAGTTCTGCTGGTTTGTGGCCGCTGATGGACAGACGTAACTTTACTCTGCCGTCTCTTCGTGTCAACCAAATCTCACGTAAGGTGGAGAAAAGACGGCGGAGTGTCGCGGTCCCGGAACAGAGCATTTTTGCTGTCAAGTCTGCGGCTAGACGAGTCGAGACTGGAATAAGCATCGCTGTTCGCGAATTCGCGATTCCGTCGAGAATTCAGCGCACACACGACAGAATTTGAGGGGTGAGGGAGAGAGACCACCAGGTTATCCGGAAATTAACACCACTTCTAATTCCACCCTCGGCTCGACACTAAACACGTAATTAAATCGGCGGCGGAACAGAGCTCACGCTCATCGCGCGTCCTGTATCCCTTTCAACGACGTCAACCGACAATAAAAATGTACCTAAGCGTTCACTAAACCAACACCAGCCCGCCGAAACGGTCGCATGCAAATTAATTTCCCCAGATCCGTTTTCAATTGCGGACTTCTAACAAGTTTGTTGTACTCTGGATGGTGCATCAGCGTGCCTGTGTGTGTGCGCGCGTGTCGGCCAAACGAAATTAACATGTAATTCAGAAATTAAAACACTTTGGCCGAACAAGACCGCAGTCCAGTTCGAAAGGGCATGAAATTCCAATTCCGGGGGGATAATGGTGGCGCGACAGCATCGCGAAAGCTGTCACACACTGGGAAACGTATAGCATTGAAGGGGCGGGGGAACAACAACGGACGGATTTATTCGTCGATTTGGAAAACGCCGAAGAAGGAAGAAAAATGTAATATGTGTAGCTCATAAATATGCATTGCTCGTTATCGATCGTCGTGTATCGCCTTTATTTTGCAAAAAAGCAAAACATTATACGAGGGTGCAAAAATGGGAATAATGTTAATTTGAAAACGCGATAGAATCACCGGTGTACTTCTTAATGACGACTCGATTTTCAAACGAGTGCTGGAGGAATATAAAAAAAAAAAAATTGTAAGGGAAACTCGAATGCGAGCGCGACGGTAGTATTGCACCCTTCGGTCTTCTGTACACGAAGAAACCGTCGTTGTCGTTGTCGTAAAGGATAAACTTGAAACATTATATGTGGCAAAACACGTTTATATGAACTAAGTTAAGTCAACAATGCGACCATTATCAAGATTTATTGGAAGTAATTTCGGAGATAATCTGGAAAATTTAGTATACCGAGCAATTTTATAAGGTTTTTGAAGTTGCGTACCTTGGAGGAAACTGAACACCCCGACTTTGAAGCGGGTGAAAGTTTTCACGTCTCTGATGAACAGGTTTTCCAACTAGTATTTAGTATTGACCAATTTGAAGTAAATTCAGTTTCACGAGGGGGCATTGCCTCCTCAGAGATGACTGGTATTTTTTCGTATTAACAAATTTGTACAATGATTTTTTAGAAGTATCAGTACTTTCTGCCCCTAAGATGGCCACCTCGTGGTATGATCATAATGAGCCATGACTCACTGAAGGAAGAGGGCCTGAAAGTAGCGGCTTTGTCAACCGATAATAATACAAAAATCAGAAGATTTCAGGAGCGGAAATTAGAAGACATATTTTCGGCAAAAGATCTGGGGTGAAGAAACTGTGATAGCCTGTGCGTGTCAGAAAAGCTGCTTTTATATTCTGTCGGTTAATCTATTGCTTTTGACCAATCGATTATTTGTGGTTACGGATTGATTTTGACTATTCGTTGCCTCTACTGATAATGAAATCTGCTTCCACTTGTGTTTAGTCGTGCGTGAAAAAGTAATATAACTGACTGGAATGTATCCCCCTCCCCCGAACAGAGAATATTAAATTGTAGTTATTATGAATAGATAAATACTTGCCTTGAGTAAAGTTACTGTAGTGGATAAGATGGTACCTAAAACTACCTTGTATTTAGGTCCACTTTACCCTTTTATATCTCCCATCTCCTCTATTGCTTTACACTTGAAAAATTAGCAAAATCTAAATTTTAATAATTAGCAATAATTTCAAAAAGTATTCTCGTTCACTTTGCTTTTTAAATACGTTCCCTCTCTCTTACATCTTACAGTCAAGTTAAGGTTACCGGTTGATTAAAAGGAAAAAAAAAATCAGCTATAAATTAAGAACCTTAATTTTGAATAGCAAATGGCGGTTCAGGTCTCCTCCCAACGTGAGGGAGTTCGCTATACCCGTTAATGGAAACAGAAAACCGAAGGGATTGTCTACGTTCTACTTTTCCGATAAAATGCAGGAGAAATTTAGGGGAGCTTTCAAAAATGCCAAACTGTTGGAAACCGTGACAAGTTGTGAGAGTTGGCAAATACTAGGAGTCACGGTAGCATTTTTTTTTTAAAACTTATATAAAACTGCTAGAAAAAAAGCTAATTGCAGGAAGTGGCGTGCACCGTGCATCATTTTCATAGATCTGTAAGGAATACTGTTCTGGAGGTTCATTTTTATTTAGCTACCTGACCCCAGCACTGTTAGCACTTACAGTTTTTATCCGGTACCTGGCCTACGGAGATGGGCGTGTTAAGAAGAAATCTAAACGTACATTTGCTTGAAGATGGTTTCCTGTCCGTCATTTTCGAAAGTCGATTTTAGGGATATACTGATAGGGGTTGCCCCCCTGTAGGAATTTTTCACTCAGCAGTTGGGAAAATTTACCATTCCAGTAATAAGTTGGGAAAACTAGACAGTTGTACTTATATGTTGTTTACTGGGACGAAAATGAGGAGGCACTGGGGCAATTTTCCCCCCGCAAACCTCCACACCGGAGTTGGGAAATTTTAATAGATAGATCAAAAGTTGGAGAAATCCAATTAGTCAATAGTTTTTTTTTTTTTTTAGCTAATACAAAATATTTTGTTTTGATACTTGGGAATTTTGAGTTGAATCAGTTGGGACTTTAACAAGTTTTACCCCCCCCCCTCTTTTCAGAAAAAACTTTTCGCTACGTCCGTGGTCGATTTTGGAATTTTCAACGGGTAGGAAGGTGAGTACCACCTGAAAATCTCGATGTACAGTGTGAAGCTGACTGTACTGCTACGCGTTTTCTCATTTTAATGGGGGGGGGGGAAGTATTTCATCCACTTTCAATTCGATACCCTATGGTGATGATGATGTTGATAAGGTTATCAGTCTTACGTCTTACGACCGGTTTGATGCAGCTCTCCATTTCTCCCTATCTTGTGCAAGTTCTTTCATTTCGTAGTAACACTTACATTTGACAACCTTGATTATCTGCTCAACATACTGGAATCTTTGCTGACCTACCCAGTTCTTTCCTTCCACTCTTCCTTCTAACAGCAGTGATGTTATTCCTGGGTGCCTCAAATTATGCCCTATTAGTCATCTCTCCTTCTAACAGCAGTGATATTATTCCTGGGTGCCTCAAATTATGCCCTATTAGTTTATCTCTCCTCTTCAGACAATTTCAAATATCCATTTTACCTCTTACCTTCCTCATTCCTTACTTATCTGTCGATTTAACGCTAAGTATCCGCCTTCAGCACCACATTTCAAAAGCTTCGATCCTTCTCTTCTCTCGTTTTCCTATGGTCCAAGTTTCACATCCATACAAGGCTACACTCCAAATATAAGTTTTCAATAACAATTTTTTGATTTCCAGATTTATTTTTGATTTGAAAAGATTACTTGATAAAATGCTAATTTGACTTGTGCTATTGTACTACTAATATAACTTCTACTCCCTCCATCTTTTATTATTTTACTCCCTAAATAGCAAAATTCGCTTACTTCCAGGATACGTCAAATGAAAGGGGCACTGGTCCTCGAATCTGAGAAAAAAGTGACTGCGAAGTCATGTAACTCATTGATTCGATTCACTGGAATCAAAATTAGGGGTGAACTTCTGACAATCTCTAGCTTCGCCAAAAATGGTATTTCTGACTCCGGCTATTGCGTTTCGAATTTTTCTGAGTGGGTCCTCCACTCCAATGAGCCCACTTGTATAAGAATTTTCATGAAACATTATGAATATCAGAAGATGAAGGTTTTCGAAGTCACTGAATTTTTTTTTTTTTATGTTATTCCAAGTTCACAATAGTGACCTGGGTAGAGGAAGGAGGAGGAAGAAAACCTACGTGAAATACATTATGGTTATCAAATAACAACTTAATAAATGTTTAAGGTTGCATACTTTGTTTTTGACATTATTTTGACTCTTTAATTTGAAAATTAATGGGCACTATTGAAGAGGAAAGGACATAATTTTTATGGAATATCTTATATGTTATGAACATCGACGTAGGGGCCCTTCGATTGTACGACTATTCATCCCGAGACACCACATCTCCGGACACTTCGTCGAGAGCACTTCATGTTGAGTTATTTCATCTTGATACAATTCATCTTGATACGAGAAGATCACTCATCCCGTTTTCGGAACTACGATATAAAATACTTCCCACCAATGTTCGAAAAATTGCTGTTAAATAATCCTCATACATCGCGAAAATATTCGAATTTCATTGTTCAGAAATTTCGAACCTCAATATAACGAAATAAATCGGAATGAATCACAACCCCCTCCTCTGCTGGTAATGAGTTTCATAAGGTAGTGTTACCACACAGTCAGATTCTCGCGAGGTTCTTTCAGTTTCGAGACATCGCCATCGCGCAGTCTTAGGAACCTTGAAGTCTTACACATCCTTACACACGCATTTAAAATATCTTTTTTTTTTTCTCTTTCTTCTCCATGGAGTTTACATTTCGATGGGCCCTGGGCTCTCTAAATTTAAATGATGTAAGATCCATCGTGCGAATACAGGAGAGTACACTTCTGAATCATTCTTGCGCAAATAGTCCTCATCGACTCTAACTCACTCTCACCCGCAAATATCCTCGAAATTTTCTTTATAGAATTACTAACACCATTCTTTATTTTTTTGGGATGAATTGTCTCGGGAAGAATTTTGCAAGAATATCAGTCTCGTGAGATGAACTGCCTTTGACGTACCGCTCGGGATGAATAGTCGGGATAACGAACCCGTCAGGCTTCGTCTAGAAAAAGGACAAATGAGGAAATTTTCCCTAAGCTGTGCGATAGTAGGGGCCCCGCTGAAAAATGACGTTTCCTTCCTTGATGCTTCTGGAAAATAATCAGATTTTTGATATATTTTGTGAGAAAAAGTAACGTACCCTTGACGCCTCCGAAAAAGGTACGAAAAGGGGATCCGCTCACAAGATGCATTCGCCCTGCGCCTTTAAAAAGCTCTGAGCGACCGTGGTACCATTAGAATAATTTAAACCCGAGTATGTTGAGCCGCCATTCTTATACCAACTTTTTCCGTTGACGAGCGAACGCATCGCGGGCAACTGTTGAGGACGCCCGCGACGAAGTTCGATGTTGCACGGCGAATGAAAAGATGAAAATGGCGATTTAATATAGTCTGATTTATGGCGCTCTAGTATTGTCAGACTTTTTTCCTAGCTGGAAGCAAGAACATTTATAAGAAAAAAAAGAGTATTTTTTAGCAGAAAATCGCGCGATTTCAATAAAATAAGGCACTCACCCAGGCGGCGCTCGTGGATACCAAATATAATGTTTTCAAAATCACCGAATTTGTGTTTAATGTTCTCTGACACTAAGAAGCTAATGTTGAGAGAGGGTTTCATAGTGATAGAAAGAGTGACACTTGGAAAGAGTCAAAGCACTCAGCTTCTTCACAGTTCTGCATTCTGCGGATCTTCGGCGCGGAAGAAAGACCTCCTTCGAAAGTTGATGTTGATGCGTCCAGCGAGACTCGACGTGTTACTTCGCCGTGCCATGGCTCATTTTCGGAAGGAAGCTGTCATCGAAACATTTATATTCGAAAACGGCGCGATCTGTATTCCAACCAAACCATTATCTACCACTCTTCTCGAAGGACCACGTCATCTATTTCCAGTGTACGGCTATCCATCGCCTTGCTACACTCTAATTAGTCGATTTTGTATATTCCCTGTATAGCTGGATGGCACGCACGTATTATGCCCGATGCCCGAAATTACATCATTGAAAACTAATTTGTCAAAGTCAGTTTGTCGGGTCACCTGAAGGAATAGTGGGTCCGCCTCTGCACAAGCTTTTTTGTTTTCCTTTTTTTTTTTCCGGCCGGGAGATGTGGCGATTATTGTGAGCAGCTACCAGACGTCATACGGAGTTGCGGCGATGCCTGGATACCTGACTCGTATTCATCGCGCGCAGCTCGATAGCCCCATGGGTGGAATCACAGCGTAGATTTCCGATATTAATTACAGCCAAGTGCTGCCATCCGTTTTCTTTTTTAATTTGTTTTCGACACGCTCGTCGATGATAATTAAACGTGTGGGAGTGATATTATCGAAAGGGTGATAATGGGTTTCCCCCTGCCAATAGCTTTCCTCGCCGATAGCCCGGTCCGGGCAATGTGTACCAAGGCCCCGTGTACCATTGTAGTGCCATATAGCGATGAGTACACGTATACAGTCGCCGAATTTATGCATCGATTACAATACTGCCATAGTATAATCGCTGGTTATTCGATACTAATTTAGTTTTTTTTTTCTTTCTTTCTTTCTTTCTCCACGTACATTTGGTGCCATTCGACTGGTACCTGTAATGCGCAACAAACTGACTCAGATGAGCGTTCGCCGAAACGTAAATCATCATTTCCTTTTCACGGGCGACGTCCTCACAATAGGGTCTATTCACAGTCACACGCAGTTGTAAACCGAAACCCCGAGGTGCCAATAGTTATTAAGATCGTAGGTGAGTTCGCTTTTGAAAAATAACCCACCAGACACATTCGAATGGAAAATGACTTCTTCGGTAATAATCTCTGAGACGTTTTCGATATTCTTTTGCTCTGCGTAAAGGTTAGCGTAGTAAGTCCACGGTGGTGCGTTTGTGTGCGCGCATTATTGTTTCGTCCACAGGCGGTCATGCGGTCGTCTGTTTTAACCCGTGTAGCCATTAGAAGTACAGCCTCATTTATGATTTATATAAAACTGAAATCTCGGCTCGTCTGTTTACGACTACAATGCTTTTTACCTCATTTTTTACGACTCGGTATCGGCGTGTACGGTATAAATAGATAAAAAAATATAAAAGCTGGAAAAGCAATATTGAGGGCTGGCGACGCAGGACACGCAGTCGTAAAACGGCGAGTAATATACGAAAAGCCCGAACGGATATCGTCCTTTGTCTAAGGGGTTAGGTTACAAGTACAAGAATCCAATATAGACTTTTATTAACTTCCAACAACTTTTTAAGTCGCTATTCGGCGCGTCGGCGGTAATCTGTCATGCCGCCTTTTTTCTTCTTCTTCTTCTTTCTTGATGGAGAAGTTCCGTGCTTAACGAAATTAAATTTATTTGCCACTGTAGCGAGAGCTTCGGGAACTCTCATTAAGTCGGGGGAAAAAGTTTCTCGTTAATTAGAGACCAGCTTTGTTTTTCAGCCCGACTGAGGCGATTGTCAAAGGGTCAAAGCGTGCAACCGGAAACGTCGTATTGAGATTTGTGTAAGTCTCTCGGTCGTTGGAGAAAAGAGGCCTCGGGATTAATCTCACGGCCATGGTAGTTTATGGGAACTGGCTTTCAGGTTCGAGACAGCTTGGTCACTTATGTTCATCGTATCGCCCAGAAGTTGTAGATTCAATGTCTTCCTCGTTTCCCTATTAATCTTGTGCGAGGGTTGTGGGTCCGTTCACGACTCTCGCAGGGCCGCAGCCACAAGCTGCCGGCTGTTTTCGATTTTCCGTAGTTCAACTAGCCTTGAGATTTTATCCACCAACCCTGAGATTTCATTTTCCAGACCTACTAATTTGACGTGGCTGCAGGCCTGGACTGCTAGAAGATATGTGGCACTAGAATCGACCTGACTTTCAATTCTCTACCTAGTAACCCGGTTCTTCACCTTCATAATTAGATCTACAGAGGTACATGCAATGACGAATGATAGCGACGACGATGTGTATCTCATTCCCAGGCCGATGGGAACAGTCCAAGTGAAGATAACCAATAATCATCACATCTCTCTCAATCCATATACACCTCTTTTTTTTTCTAATTTAACTGTCAACCCGAGCCCTGGAATCCGCCCTTTCGAGCATTACCTCAGAAATGTCATGGGGGCTGTTAGGGCTGTCATCTTAGCCCTCTTCTCTTCTTGCCCAAAATCCGGCCTAGGTCGAAATGTAACGAGTTGCTACGTGGGCTCGAAACCGGGACCTCCGGATTCCGAGACCAGCGCGCTATCCACTCGGCCAACCAGACCCCGCAATCTATATACACCTGGAAAGGCACAAGACAATTCGTCGCTGAAATGGCAGGCGATGGTAGGAGATATTGCAGTGAAGTGGCAGAGTATGCTAAGGGACGAGCTAAGCTGCTACCAAATTTGGCTTATTCTTTCATGAAAATTGTTATTATTTGGCTTAGATTAATCTCGTCATCAACTCGTTAGATTCTAATGTTTTAACTGATGTGGTTAATTTACGCCAAATTTCAGTATAATCGGGTTTAGCTTACTAAGCAGTTTTCTCATCCTTCATTACACGACATCATAATATGTCAGAACCGGTAAATACTTCTAAAGGCCTGCGGTCAGGTTCGAGGTAAGGTAGGCATACTGTAAGTGAACGGATAGAATTTGAAGTATCGCCTGTACAGAGGCCAGTACTCCGAGTCTCCGCCTCCTGTAGTAAAGGGGGTGGTACAAAAAGTGCAAAGGTTAACCAATGGCGCAACAAAGGAGTTAGTAGGCTATAGCCCCCAATTCTTCGAAATGTTTTCAGAGTCAATTTTGAAACGAAAAAAAAAATCGATGTCGCTGGCATCATGTGGTTACGTTGCATCGTAGGTTCGTACAAAATTGCAGTTCATGAAAATAGGTCGGTACCAAATCGAGCTTTCATCCCTGCCAAAGTTTTCCCCCCCAAATGCTAGCCTCCACCAATAAAAGTTCTGGTTGCGCTCCTGTCGGTGACTCATTTTGAACGTATTGGTCAGTGTGAGGCGTACCTTCTCTGACTCAATACGAATGTCAGAACTGCCAAAGCTGAATACCCCCATTAGGGTGGTCGTTATTTTCAAAATGGAGTTCGAGGTGCTGGACCCCTTCATTCCGTTCATTTTTATTTTTTTATTTTCAAACAAAGCAAAAAGCGAAAATAAATAAATTAGTAGTCGAAAAAAAAATATTAACCCGTGCCGCAACTCGATCTGTTGATGCTGAGGATGCTGAGGGGAGGCGCCTGGCTTGGCACTCACTAGTCTTCTTGGAGGTGGGTCTGCGTTCTCCAGGGTCTTTTGCCTATAGTGGGTTCGGGGGGAGGGTTTGCTAGTCTTCACGTAAAAATGTAAAAAATATTGTTTTGAAATCTCGGGTCTTATATCAATCGCTAAAAAAATGTACACATTTCATCTGACCGGCCAATTTTTTGAATTAAGACTTAAAATGACTTCTAGTAATGCATTTTACCAATAGATCGTGCTAGTTGATTTTCCTTTTGGATATAAAACTAGTGGTACAATTTCGACTACCTTATCCTACAAATTTATTTATTCTTTTATGTATCTATTTACTGGTTGAATTCCGAAAATTTAAGATGCTTTGGAAAGGTAGTATCTGGCCTGGCGACAACATCTTATAGGGATAGGAAGAGAGAATGAGAGAGCGGGGGGGGGGGGAGTTGGGGAGAGTTTTGTGTTTAGTCGGATATAGTCTGAAATGCGTTTTCGATTCAGTCATTAAAAAACTCCCTGTCCTCCACTAACTGTATCCTGTATCAGCTTTTCTTTTCGAACATTTGGATGCCCCGTGACCCAATCCCTGCCAGTACCGGGGGAAAAAAAGAAACTGTTCCAGTTAAATAAAGTTACTGTAAGTTGCCAAGTAAATTTGCCTCTGGTACCACACGGTTACTCTCTTTTCAGGAATTTCAACATTTTCAACGCTCCCCCACTCCCTGAAAAATGGTAGCCTTCAACAGCGTTAATAATTTGTACTCTTCTATTTCAGCAGGTAATTTGATGCTGTTTATGGCTTAGTTTTCGATCTGGGCCAGCGGTTCAGGGAACATCAGGAATGAAAAACTGAAATTTGAGACATGAGTTGATTTTGTGGATGAATTTAAAAGATATTGAAAGTAGTTTTTATATCCGACACTCTCCTCGAGCTTCTTCAACAGGGGTTGACACCGAATACTACCTCTTTTTTGAGATGCATAATAACTCATTTATTGAAATTCAACTTTACTGAACTTGATTATGGGACTGATTTTTGTATCCAATCCATCGAATGCTACTATAGGGAGTTACATTCAAACCTTTTAATGTCTTGAAAATCTAGCCTCCCTCCTCTTTTGGGGAAACCCTCGGATGCTAAGGATTCTAGCCGGTTAGGCTGGTAGCCAGACAGTCAGCCTGATGTAAGGATCTGGTTGGCCGAGTGGATAGCGCATCGGTTTCGAAATCCGGAAGCCCGGGTTCGAGCGCACGTAGCAGCTTGCTAGATTTCGACCTAGGCCGGTTTTTCGACCAGAAGGGAAGAGGGCTAAGACAGCCCTAACAGCCTCCCCGACGTCTCTGAGGTAATGCTCGAAAGGACGGATTCCAGGGCTCGGGTTGAGGGTAAATTAGAAAAGAAGACAGTCAGCTTCATACGCTGATAAACAGAAAAATCGATAGACAGCCGCTGAATATAACACAATTTCAATTGCATTGCGGCACGGGTTAACTTTTTTTTTCGGCCTTTAATTTTTTTCGCTTCATTTTTTCACAAAAATGAACAGAATTGAGGGGTCCTGCGTAAAAAATAAAAATATTTTTTTTTACAGTAGTAAATAACAACCACCCTAACCCCCATGTCACTCCGAGGGTTAATGTTTCTATCACATAAGATACTTAGCACTAGCTATATCTAGTATAGCCAGGGTGTCCAGTTTTGGAAAAGTCAGGGATTTTAGGAAATATTTCTGTAAAAAGCATAATGCATGTAAGAATGTGTCTAAAAGTGTACTTTCATTCGTTGTCTTTTGAAGTGGTTGAAGCCAAAATGAAGCAAATTAATTAGGTTTTTTTGATTTTTGTATCTTAGTTTTGTTTTGATGTTTTTATTCTCCGTAATAAGCTTCAAAAATTTGAATATTGCGCACGTCTTTTCGCAAGCCTTGTAACTTCATTTAGCCACCTTTGGACCGCTCTGACACGTGTCTCAGAAAGTTAGAGAATTTCATTTTAGAAAAAAAGTGGGCTACCTGACAGCATAGACTGGCGTGAGTTTGACCATGCTCAGGTAATTTGCAGAAACGTACCTGTGGCCGGCTCCAACTTCTTTTGCTTCGCCCACTCGTCCCTCTCCAGGAGCAAGCACGCAGAGTGCTCCTTCTTCTCGCAGTTCGTGCAAGGCTGATTCTTCGTGAGACAGTTGAGCGAGAGATGACTCTTCTTCAAGCAGCCAAAGCATAGCTTCAGCTGGCTAAGTCGACTCTTTCGCTGCATCAAGGTCCTATAGTGCCATTTTACAACAGACGCCTTCATCCCTTCTCGAGCCAGCTGGTGTCGCTCCAACCAGTGCTATCAGCGGTGGATCAAGAAATCAGTCGCCTTTCTTTGCTTTGTAACTCCACTATTTATGTATTGTATGAAAGTTGGAGTTAAAGTTTGCCGCTCCAAGCTACAGCTTATTCAGCTTGTACGTAAACCCGACGCTGAGTGCTATGGTGGTCGTCTTCTCGGATGTCTTCTTTTGGATCACCTCCATTTCATCCTGGTCGAATCTCTGAGCCATTTCCGCAATGGCGATCTCAATCGGAAGGGTTTCTAGGAGAGCGTCAGTGATGAAGGTAAGTGTCTGGATCCTTGACGAGCGCCCGCAGGGTGAAGCACCGGGTGTCCTTCGTAAATTTGCGGAGGATTGGGCTTCTCCTTTCTCCATCAACCTTTCTCACCCGCTACGGTCATTGTCCCTTCTACTGCTGCTACAGCTTTGGTGGAGTGCCGCTTATCGATGTTCGATGACGGTGGGTCTGCCCTCTTTCAGGCGCCTTGACTGGCGGCTACGAGTCCTCCCTGATTCCCACCAGTCAGCATTGGTGTGCCGTCGACAGGGGCACCGGGTACGGGTCCACCCTGATTCCCGGTGCTGGAGCCTACGACGGCTTCTGGACAGCGGGTACTGGTCCACCCTGATTCTCGCTGTCCGTTGGTTGGTGCTGGCGGTGACAACGTGGTGGTACTTGCCGCCGGGAATAACGGGTTCTCCGTTTCCCATAGTCGACGCATAGTCTTCGCCGCAAAGTCGGCCCACACTCTCCACTCCTCCGGTGAAACCGTCGGTGGTGGAATGGGTACACGTGGACATTCTACGTAACCTACGTCCAGATGCAAACACGTAGCGAAAGTTGAGATACTGAGGGGTACGCAGGCGTATTGTAGGAAAATGAAATTGAAAATCGAAAAAAATCAATTTGAATAAATCTAAACGATTGCCGAGGCGCAGGAATTTATAATATTCGGGACGCATGCAGATGAGAGAAAACGAATCACCTTTTCGGACCACGATCTTCATCTCACCCTTGACACGAAGGCTAATTAGTTTATAAGTTTTTACAATTTATGAAGGCACTCAATGACCGCAAGTTAAGTCTCGTTTTTCGAGAGATTGCAAAAATAATATTAAAAATCTGTTCATCTACGATCATTCTGGTTAAATTGCCGTTCGCAGATGTCGCCTCATTTTTTCTCGTTCTTTTTTTCCTATATTTCTCTCGGTTTCTCTCTTTCTCAGTTTTCTATATTCGATTTCAACATGCCGTAAACTCGTACGACAGATGCTGTGTTTTAAAGTTCACTTATAATTTCATCTAATTTATCAGCGCGAGTATATATTTCTTATGATGTACAATATGTTTTCTCGTATTCGCATTATTTTATAATATAATGGTGGAATATGTGTGCGCGACGCCGGGTTCTTTTTTCCATTTTAGCATTTTTTCCTTGTGCAACGGACCGACTTCCTTCAATTTCTTGCACGTTTTAATGTAATAAAGAGTTTCCTTAGGCCTGTCTTTAGTACTTTCGTTATCTTCTTTTACGAATGCGTAAGTAAAGGTCTGTTCGTTTTTCTTTCTTTTTTTTTCTTCTTCTTCTTCAGCTTTCTTATTATGTATGAAATTGATTAATTTTCCCCCTTTGTGAAGAAATTGAATTTTTTCCCCGCCACTTTGACAATAGCTCTCGTATTTGACGACCTTTTGTACTCCTGTTTTTTACGCCGGCATTTTCCATTCTATTTTTTTCGCCTTTATCTCTCCGTTCGTCTTCCTGGATAGTAGCAATAGTTTATTGACACAACGAAATTTGTATTCTTATTTTTGTTTTTTTAAACGTTTTCGTTCAGTTACTCAATTTTCCTTATTTTGTTATTGCGCTCGCGGGGAAAGAGTGAGCGAGAGTGTTTTGAGCCGAGTTCTCGCGGGCCTCGTGTATGGGTGGTAATTGGCGGTAAAGATTTATCTGTATCGCTTTTGTGTTCGTATTAAAAATGCTATTTTTGTACATCAACTCCGACGCACATCGTTACGACTGAAATACTCGTTATTCGAGGCACCTTAATGCGTATAACGAATGAGTGTTGAAGACGAGAAATATGTTGCTCGTCGATTTGACCTTTTTTTCGCTGGTGATGGCCGAACGATCGTTGCCGAACTTTGAAAGAAGATCTCGAAAATGGCTGTTACGAGGGGTTTCAGCCCCCTGGCTAGCGGTCGAACTCCATCGTTGACACTGACTTCCGTTAGTTTTGATCCATTTCTCAGCATTTCGCAACTCGAGCTTCACTTATATGATTGTAAAAGCAGGGTGAGTTTAAGGATGTTCTGGTATAGTGTCTGTTTGGGTATCATCTATCTTCCTACTTGCCTGTATCTATCCATTGGCTTTTTAATATCCTGTTCATCGGTTGGTCTGAGGGCAAACCCCGCTTCCCAATAATAAGCTTCTGAGGAGAACATCCCGATATGTAAGGGCAACTTGACTGTATGTTCTGTATGAAAAACGTCTACTTTGTCGGTCAAATCAATTTTGAGTTCAGTCCATCTCCTAATACTAGAGAAAATTTTCTTTAAAATGAGACCTAGCGGGGCTTTCTCTCTTCAAACTTCACGGAGTTATAAGCATTTAAAGATGAATCTTTGAGAAACATAGTTTTGAGAATCGAAGTAGTAGGATGAGAACGCACCAACGCTCGGCGTCGAATACGGCGCCTGAAGAAGAAGATGCAGCAGTGTAGGGATGGGATGCCGCGTTTCGGGTTAACCCCCCCCCTCCCATACTGTCAAAAGCAATTGTGACATGCCAGGAGAAAAGGGACCTGTGCACAAAACAAAACACTTTTGTGATAACAACTGTTTTTGACTAATCTGTGGCCACTCATTCGTGTGGTGTTGTCGAAAAATTTCTAAAAATTTTTCCCAAATTGCTATAGGTCTTCAAAGTTGAGTGTCTCGAAACGTGAAACGTTATCAATTTTGTTTATCCGCTCTCCTGTAAAATTTAAATTTTTGCGCGCTGGTCCCTTTCCTCCTGGCATGTCATAATTCAGAAAATATATTTTAGCGCATTAATCAGTGAGATGACGGGATATATGCTGTAGCAACCACTAACTCCCTCCCCCTCAAGACTGAGACCCCCTTCCGCTGGTGAGAAGAGGATAATATAGTCCTCGGCGTACAGCGCCGCTTGACGTTGTATTGTGTTTATCAAGGTCGGAAACCGTTTTCAAAGGCTCCAAACATCCTCACGCGAAAGTAGAAACATCATAGTGAATTTCAAAAATATTAAAAATCAAAAATTGATATTTTTGACCTAAAATCAAATTTTGAATTTTTTCCAAAATCGACGTCACCAACAAACTTGACTCTTTTTACACGGAATCGTTCTTCACAAATCATAAAAGTAATTTTCGGGTGGTATTATAGTCCTGAGAGTGCTGTAAGATGAAAACTGGAATGCAATGTTTTAGTTGATTTATCAGGGTCTAAGGCAAGCGCCGTTGCTGACGATATTTCCTGAACTGAATTAAGACCGGGTTCATTCAGTCTGAAAACGGCTTTCTTAAAAATGTTTTGGAAATAATCCCTAAAAATGAATTCAGTATGACACAGAAAATCCTTCTTTTTTGATATATTTGAAGCACCCACTTTTAATTTTTTAGCTTATGGCCCTCGGTGGAAACTGCTGGGTGGCAAAAATGAATGTATTATGTCTGAAAACCATGTAAATAGATTTTTCTCTTATTTTCGTGAGCTGTGATAAAGTGATAAAAATAGTTCACTTTTACCCAAAAATAAAGTTAGAGGTCGATGAATGACCTTTAGAAAATTTTTTCACCAAATTCTGGGTAGTTACTTCTTTGTTCGAGAATAAACTTCTTTAGTCGTGAACGATTTTCTTTTTACCTCTATTTCTAGGATTTGTTAGAGCAGGAGTGTACATTTTTTATGGGTATTTCCATGTTAGGCATCAATCTCGTTAGGCAACCCCTCAAAATGTTTTAATTTCAAAAAACTTCTAGTTGGTGTGTTTTTACACCAACTAAAACACATTTAGCTCTTGAGAGCAAAACGTTTTGTAAAAAGCCATTTGTGAAGCATCCTGATGGACATACTAGATAAAAATTGGATATGTACTAGATTTACATTAGATCATAGGCGCAAATAGATGGGGGTTTGGGGGGAAGCTTCTAAATAGCCCCAAACTCTGAAAAATTACCAAAGAAAACGATGCGGGGGTGGTGTTGCTTTATAATAAGGGGGATTAAGCCCCCACAGTTCTGACCCCTGTTTGCGCTTCTGCATTAGATACTAAAATATTAACTGCTACAAAATTAGTATTCTAAATCGCTACTGAAATAATTACACTGTTCTGCAAAAATGAATGATTTTTCACCTTTGACGAATTTTGGGTGATTTTAATAGATTATAGTGTGCTGAATCCGAATTTCCAAGCAGAGTTTCTCCCTCACCTTTCAGTTTCGTAGGATAACGCATGCTTGTGAAAAAAGCGCAAGATAGATATAAAAATCACCATGTAGAAACCGACCAGGGTAGATGTGTGGGAGTGCTCAAAGTAAATGAAGTACAAAGTTCAAAGCTGTTTTCATTGGTCAAAAGAAAACACCTACGAAAATCCACATTTTGCTCCGAACTTTTCACGTAATAATAACTATTGATCTTTCTACAAATTCAAAAGAAAACCAGAACATGTTTGGTATGTTATACTTTAACTAAAAACAGTGTCCACAAAATTTTAAAATTCAAACATACCATATTTTTAAGGACTCCATTTTAGCGGAAAATCAGTGATTTGGTTCCTTATTTATCCACATATTTCAAAAACTGTGAGTCTGAGAAATAGTTTGGCCGCAGATTCGCGTTTAGAACTACAAAAAACATAAGGAATGCGTATTTTTGTTCACAGGCGGATTTTTATGCAGATCAGTATTCCTTATCATGAAACTCTCAACATACGTAACAGAAGAGACTGTCACAAATAGCAATAAAAATCTGTTCAAAACAAAATTAATTTCAATTCTACCCGATGATGGTTGTGTTAATTTTGGTGAACTTAGGTCAAATTAACTCTTTCCTGATCTGATTTGATCTTGTGCCCATTCGGTAACTTCACGCCAATTTTGGTAACGAGTGGTCCGATTTGTAATTGTTGGTAGTTTTTGTCATTTTTGGTAATATAGACTAGCTACCGAAAGGGTGGGGTAGGAAGCAAATTCTTCTCGTAGAGACTTTGTCCTCATTCCCCTGGAAATCTACTTCAAAGAAAGGTAAATTTGTGGCCGGAAGGAAAGCAAGACTGGGCGTGAATTTCATTTTCTCTCGCCAAAAAATAGCCTTTTATTATACCTGGTTTTGGATGTTTTTGGTCTGTTTTGGTCAATTTCAGTAGAATTTAGTCGAATTTGGTTAGATACATATTGTGATCGTACGTGTATAAGTTTGAGTTTTTAGACGGATTTCATCGTTTTCGGTATTTTTGTGGACAATTCCAGCAATCTGATCTGATTTTGTCAAAGTTGGTCGTCTTGGTAGATTTTAATTCTGTTTGATTTTGGTTAAATTTGTACGCGTATTCAGTCAATTTATGCCAATTTTAGCTATATTTGACTCTATTCATCAAATTTGATATCGCTGGGTTAATTTTGGTCACTCTTGATTGGTTTAGTTCAGCTTATTTTGGTTCGTTTGGTTGTTTTTTGTCATTTTTGATCGATTTTTTTTTTAAATGATAACATCGGGTCAGTGCGATTTGAAGGCAAATCCAATTTTTTTCTAAAATGAGATTTTGGTACATACCTATCATTGGAAAGGCAGTTTCAGACCGCAATAAATAAAGCGCTGTAGAATGCTGTTTTCATTTTTTTTTGTTTTTTGTTTTTTGTTAAAATCTGGTTGATCAATTCCAATTTTGTCAGTGATGCGCCCTTGATGTGAAGCTTTTTTTTTAGCAAAACTAGCTATGTATTTTGGATTTGCCTCCAAATCACATCGACCCGACGATAATGTTTTTAGTTAGAGGTTGTATTAACTTTTTTTTTTTTTTTTTTAATGTTTGGATATTTGTTTGTTTGAATTTAGTTAGCGATATGACAGCTAGTAGCCACGCTTTTGGGTTCCGTCTGTTTTTGTCAATTTTCGTCAGATTGAATCGGGTTTTTCTTTCTTGTCCATTTTTGAAGATTTTACTTTTGTTAATGATGATGTTGATGTCTTGTTTGTAGGAAGTTTTTGGACCGTTGTGATCCGTGTTGGTTCGATTCAGATTTGGTTGTTCGTGTCATTTTTAGTTATTTTTGATCATATTTAGTCGCTTTTTGGCAATTTGTAGTTGCTCCAAATCGTGTTTGCTTATACCCGGGTATAGTGGGTCAAAAGGGTCACGATCTTGAGGTGCTCGGACAAGGTGTCTACAGGTTTGGAAAATTTGGAAAGTTTGGAAAAAGTCAGGAATTTGAAAAGTATCTCAGGAAGTTTGGAAATAGTCAGGAAATTGAACAATATTTTTAAGAAGTTTGGAATTTTTCATCTCCTTGGTAAAGTTTTACAGAATGAAATACTTGAAGAAATATAATTCATAACTTAGTTCATCGCTTTGTTTGTTTTTATGTATATCTGTGAACACCTTCCTAATGCTTTCACCCAAAAATCAACTTAAAATTTCAGTTCATTCTAACCATAGCGTCTAGTAGTATAAACATAAATATATACTGTCTATACTGTAAATGTAAGAAGAGAAAGAAAAAGTTTGGAAAAAGTCAGGAATTTATATTTTTCCATTCTTGTAGACACCTTGTCGGATGAGAAGGGCCCAAATAGAAAATAAAGCAAAAGAAAAAAATTCAATTTTTTCAAAAAAAATCAGCAGGAATTTTCTCTGGGAGAGAGGGCATAGGCGGATTCAATATTTTCTCAAGGGGGGAGGGGGGGGGGAAGTTGAAAAAAAAACATGAATAATGATACTAATATTAAATGAGAACTATCTAGTGGCGGGTTATTTTGTGTTTCTTGATTTAAAAATGAAGTTTGAAAAAGGGCTGTAAGAGAGAGCAATTTTAGTGACAAGCCCTGAGTCATTTTTCATCATACGGCCTTACATAACACTTTTCTCTACAGGAGCTTGTACTCGTCATAAAAATTTACAAAATAGCAATCTTAAAAATCGACCAATTGTAGGTACCTATACCATGCCCAGCAGAATGAAGAGAAAAGCCCATGTCGGGAAATCGGTGTTCGTCTTCGACACCCTCATGTTGAATATCTTTCTGAGTAAAAATCATACAGCACATCGGTGTGAAGGCCATACACACAAACAGCTGACTTGAAGTGGTACGGGGAGGGGGGAAGAGTCTAGTACAAGATTCTTTTACTCGTATCATTTTTCCGTTTTTTGGAAAGGCTTTCAGCGGATTCGAGAGAGCTAAATCTCCAACCCCCTTCCAATTTGCGCCTGTGGTGAATGCTCTCTGTACTCCTGCATGCTTGGCCATCTCGCAGTTTTGCTATTATATGTACACGAACTACTCGTAGATGGTCGTGTATCTTCAATCTTTAGCGTTCTGTTTCGAAAAAACATCAACGATCCGACTACAACAATAGAACGCTGACAGATTTCATTTTCAATCGTGTGATCTCTGCGGTGCAGATGGTCAATTGGGTTTCACACCGTAGAGCCTCCGGATCGCGATTGAAATGTGCTACTAATCCACTTGGAACGTCGAGGCCCCGTGACTGATTCATCTTCTTTTTCTCATTTTTTCCCCTTCATCTATCCAGAAATTGCATTTTCATAATATTCGGTCGATTAGTCGGTGTATCGGGCAACATTAATAACGTTTAGTATCCTTGTACGTTTGCATTGCATGGCTTCTTCGCTTTTTTTTTTCTGTCTCTTTCTCTGACTTCTGTCTCTCTTTCTCTTTATTCGGGAGAAAGGTGTAATTTGAAAACCGGATAGTGTTCGTTTTGCGTTAATAGTCGAGAAGAATCAGCCGGAGAGGAGAAGCCCTTCGGAGCGAACGTTATTTTTCATTTTATTTATAATTATCGCGTTTACGTTACAGCGAACTGTCTTAAGGTTGGACCACTTATAGGTTCATAATGTACCGTTAAACGTGAGTTGCCTGTTGCGTTTGCGGCATCGTAACTCAGGATTTTTTAATCCTGAAACACGAATTTTCTGTATCGAGTCGCAGTAAGACGAATAATGTAATCGAGATTGGGTCACGAGTTGGTCTATGCGTGGAATTGCAGAGATGAAATTCGTTCAGTCGAGGTGAGGCGGGGTTGTTTGAGCGTGTAGTCAGTCTGGGATACCACGTGACATAATAGCACCACCTTGGAAATGGTGTAGGTCTCTTAGAACGTTTGCTGGCCTGGCCGTTTACCTTAAATCCGACACTGAGCTAAATTACGTTTCAACCTTAAAAAGAGAATTTTACGAGAGGCAGTAAAAACGTTCGTTCGAACATGGCGAGAAGTTCATGCTCGACAACAAGTGTCATTCTTACATTATCACATTTCAAAGTGTTGTTGGGGCTAGGGGTGTATATGTGGAAGGAAAGGGGGAGGGGGTTGTTTGATTGTGGTAAAATTGTTGGCCTATTCACACTGAACTCCCTCCACATATTCGAAAACTGGTTTCGGCTCCACTAACTGGAGCACAGGATGTGCTCGTGTCTTTAAATTTACCCCAATTAATGTCCATCATAAAACGCGATACCATTTTGCCGGTTATGATTCGGCAATGATGATAACTGAGAAATGAGTCGCAGCATTGACCTAATTTCTCCCTCTGTCCTTTCTTCACTTCCTAGAAATTGTGATTACTGGATTAGGATACCTGAAGTAAATTAACTCAATCCTGCGTAGAAGTACTAATCCCGATTATATCGATGACGAACCTGTTCGAGCCGCCGTTGGACCAAATCGCCAAAAAATACACATCGCCCTCGATTACACCGTGCAGAATCGCCTTAAACCGTGTAATTAACCGCAGAAGCGTCGGAAGATGGACCTATGACCAAGGAAAAACAGTCACTGATAATCGCAATAAGTCAGCAGTTACGATTATTCATTAACGCTTTCTAGTGCAAGCATTTTTTTTAACTATACTTGGCGACACTTTTTTTTTATTCGTCTTTGCACCAAATTCTCCGTCATGCTACGGGTGGCGACCTTAATTTCTTAGTTCGGTTTTCAAATATCGAGGTCGCGAAATAGGATAAAACAAAAAAAATGCATCAGGAAGAAAGAAAAACAAGCATGAGGAAATGTAACACCAAAAAGAAAGGGGAAAAAAAGAAAGAAAAACCGTCTCGAGTTGGAACGGTCGGATCGTTTTTAATTAAGTCGATGTATAAAGGAATGCCCGAAGGTGTTTATCTGTTTAATTTGTTTCTTATTGTTTTGAAGAAAAAGGTAGTTTCTGCGTAAATACGAACAAACTTGGGAAATGAAGTGGCAGATGATTCGCACTGAATGAATAAAATTTTCTCATTGTGAACAAAATGATTACTTGGTGACGATGACTATAAAATGCTTGTTTTTCGCTGAAAGAGGGGGAAGGGGAGAAGGGGCTGAGTAGGAAGCCAAGATCTGGGTTACAGAAGTACAACTCTTTCGTCCTGTATGACGTGACTGGTATATGTAAAATGTACTCAGCATATAACTTTCGCTCTGTATAGCCGCGAAAAGCTAGCCCCATTGCCTCAAAGAAAACAAAAACCAAATGCCAAGATTCTGGTTCTAGATGCCATGCTCATTCTATGTCTCTGCCTTAGGTTTCTGTACCGGTAAGTCAGTAGCTGAGTCTGAATGAATCTCAATGGTTGGAATTAGCTCTAACGAAGTCTAAACGAGTTTTACGAGTAAGTCTTAACTAGTCTGAATAAGGTCGGCGTTGTTCCTAAATTTCTACAGTCGGCGAGGGAGCTGAACCTATCAAGTAATATGAGAAGCAGAGTATTTGCCAGCGAACATTTTTGGAAATGTACTAAAAATGTATTGAAAATGTATCTTTTTGCTAACTCGAAACCTCCTTCTTTTTGGTACGCTCTAGAATGAATTCGACACAGGTGTGTAACGAGTTCTCCTTGCTCGTGAGGACAGTACCTTATAAGCTCAGGCTCGGGCATCTTACTGACTGATGAACTGGCTGGGAGCAAGGGAGGCAACTCTTCCTGGCCTGGTAGGCTTTTGGCCCGCCAGCCTAATCTTTATTAATTTACAAGACATCATTTCTAGAAGCGCAAAATTGAGAATGAGTTGAATTCTACGCATTCATCAGTCGTACTGAACATTATTTCGGGAATATTATCCTTAAATTCATGCTCAGCAATAATCCAGTATAAATTCGACTTATGATTTCTGAAAAAAAAAAAAAAATCTCCCGACCTAACAAAAGAAATAAAAGTATTCCACTGATGATGGCATAACAGCCGAAAGCACTCTGGACTACAGAAGAAGAAAACGTGAATTAGCACACCCTACAAATGAAAAAGAAATAACATTCCAAACAACTTCGTTTTTCTTTTAATTTCCTCTGAAACACAGTTTGGGTTAAATTCCAAAACGTCGTTCTTTTCATTGTATGCTCGAGGAAGAAGGAATTTGAAATTTTCAACATTTAATATAAAATTGAAAACGGATATTTTTCCATTGTAAGTAGTGCACCGTATGTTAAGAAAATTGAAAGTGTAAACCTTAATTCATTAGAATTACGTATATAGGCGAGTTAGAAAAATCCAACAAGTTTAAAGGACTTTGTTCTTTGCTTTGATACTTGGGAATTGAGTTGAGAAATTGGGAAACTCAACAAAGTCAAAAGGTTTTTCTTCTTTTGCATTGATACTTGGGAATTTTGAAGTGAGTCAGTTGGAAAAATCCAACAAGTTAAAAGTTTTTTCTTTTTTTGCATTGATACTTGGGAATTCTGAGTTAAGTCAGTTGGGACTTTCACAATTTTTACCCTCCCTGGAAAAACTCTTCTGTACGTCCCTGACTATAAAAAAAGTAGACGATTTGGCTGGAGGTCCCGGGGGTCCTCTATGTGCAAAAAAATCACATGAGTAAGGACATCCCAAAATAGGTCTAACAATATTTATCCGGCTTCACGAGTTCGGACAATTGTTTGTTTTCCTAATGATGAAGTATTCCCGGACACTTTACCTAATCAGTCTTCCGGAAGATAAAAATTTTTCCCGTATCCGTTTCCCCGAATCAATAATCCCGAAAGCGTTTCCCCGAAACTCTGTATTTCAAGAAGGCTTTTTGGAGGAGTTGGGAAGGTCCAGTTTGGCCAGTGTCTATCTGCTGCCGTGGTAATCCACAACTGGCTTCATCTTTGACACACTACATGTGGCTTTGGCTCTGACCCCGAACTTGAAAACTTTGTTATCTCTAAAGCGCCTTTCACTTCTGACTTAAGCTCCAACTCTATAGCCCTGACGAGTCGTTACAGTGTCTAAAAGAGTCTCAACCGATTGTAAATGTGTCATTAGTCTATAGCATCTTAACAATAATCTGTTGATTCGGAACTGGTTTCCGGTTTTTCGTCACAATTCCGTTTTTGGTTTTTTTTTGGTTCATCAGGCGTTTCACTGACCTTCTACAGGCTCAGTAGTGATGCCGTATCGGGCTATAGCATATAGTTCACGATGCAATAATCAACAGCCAGTTCCGGGGATCACTGGACTTTTATGGTCCCTCTTGAAATTTCAGGTAGTCGAGCTTTCACATCAAGTTATTCCGGAGAACGAGGATTGCCGAATCAGTCTGACTGGCCTTTTCTTGCGGTGTCGAAAATTTGCTAACTCGAATCGTATTGCGCCCAAATCAATGAGCAGTCGTATAATAATTTCGTGTAGGGTGCTGCACAGGAAACGGGAACCCATAATTTGGTGCGCACAGTAATTTCAGCCTTCAGAAAACATGTAATCTAGGGGTTGAAGAAGCGAACACGCCAGCATTGGGTGATTGGGTTGGAACTTGGGGTAAATAACGGTCAATTTAGTCTGTGTAGGGAGAGGAGCTGTAATTTGTGTTTGATTAAGTTGCGAAAGACGACAGGGAGGACGAAGTTCACTCGCCCATTAAAGAAGTAATTGCGGTCAAGTTTGATTTTCTTGTATAGTCTCGTTTTCATTTCAGCGTTTCGCCCCCTCCCCCTTCGTGGAAACTCTTCTTCGCGACGTTACTCTGTCTCCGTTGTTTCCTTTTTCGTCAGCGAAATTAACATCACGTTAATTTACAATAATTATGTTTGTTAGTGCCCGAGTGCGAGAAGACAAGGATCCAGGGAATAAGGGAACGCTGTCCGAATTGTGTTTTTGGTAATTTAAGTCGTTTTTATGGAAAATTAATCTCGACATGACGAAAGATTAAAATCTGGTCTCGACCGCGTGTAGTCGTGATGAGTATAGTTTTCTCTCACTCTTTTTTGGTGCCCTCTTCGTTTTTTTTTTCTCATTCTCTCTTTCATTCGTTCTCTGTCATTCCGCCAAATGACGTACTTATGTAATAATACGTGACTTTTAACGCTCATCACGTTCGTAAAATAAAACGTTTTGTTAAAATATTACATCGTATTAAGAAATATTCGTGAAACTGGTTTCGCTGTCGCATTTTTTCAAAATTTATTATTTATTTATTTAATCGCATAGGTCGCTTTACGGGGTCTAACATGAATAAAGCACAATGCTAATGCTGCACGAAGTAGAAACGAAATGACGGTTTTATTAACCCGTTCGGCATTTTCTGTATGCATTGATTTTTGACTGACCTACGCTACCAGCTGATTTCATGTCGAAAGAAAAGCTCATTTCGTCTGGGTGAATAAATCAGCGCGGCTTTTTACGAGCTATTAAAACGTCAGTTTTGGTAAAGAAAATGCGGATGGAATTCCAGGTTCCAGCTGTGTGTTCTATACTGGTTGCAGAGATGGAGGTATATATATGCGATCTGTATAGTTCATTTTGTGCTGGGAGTAGGTCTACACCTCGGACTGGAATTTTGGCCGAAATGCTACGTGTTCGCTTTTCCCGAGAGCGAAAAAGTGAGAACGGCGTAATCGGCTCGTAGCGCCTTTATTGTTTTTCGAAATTCGTCTGTCCGCGTATGCGTTGGAAAGCGGGGAAAATGTGTCGACCTCGTATTTCCGAATTATGTGGAGAGGGAGCACGAAGCAGAAACGACTATTATACGTGTAACCATTCAGCGCGAAATGGGATTAAATTTCCAAATTCCAAGTTTCGCGGTCGTAGGCCCGTAGCTCAAATCTTTATCGCCTTTTCTAGTCGAAAAATTTAATTTTCTCCGTACGTCGTCCGAATTTAAGGATTTTTTATCCCCTTTCGAAACTTTATTTGCAGGCTCGAAAATTACGTCAAGTTTGCAAATCGCTGGCAGGGTGGCGACTTCGTCTGAGCTGAACGTTGGTGGTGTTATGCCCGAGCTTTTGACAACCGAAGCCAGATTTTCCCGTTCGACGATGTAAAGCGTTAAAATAGTTGCTAAATGCGTGAGCAGCGTCCTCGACTTCTTCTTCCCGGTAGTAGGAATTTCTAGTACCCGATTCATAGTTGCGCCTTTTACTGCCGCATTGTTCAGTATTGTTAAGTTTTTAAATCCTTGGATACTAACAATTAGGAATGAAGTTATGCCCCCCCCCTAATAATTTGGCAGTTGGTAAGTTTTAAATTGTCGTCCATTTTTTCTTCTCCACCTCATCCCCGTGAATTGAAAGTCAAGTTTCGTCTCTGCTAACAGCAGGCTCGTAAAAACTGGAAATATCATATAGGAGAGGATTTAGGAATCTCTAAAGGAGGCTGTATCTTCGTAATAACTTATTCCCTTGAAAAAATTATTATTCCCCCTCAACCAGTTCAGACTATGTGTCTATTATGCTTATTTCATCATAATCTCAGAAGATTGGTATGATAGGTTTTGTAATTTAACAATCGGCGAAATTTGCCGATGTGTGCCATTTATGTAAAATTCTGTGTGTGCTGTAGGCACTTCTGTACAGCGACAAAGACTACGTAGATCCAAAGGAAACGGAAATTGCGAGCAAAAGGTAGAAAGTGAACCAGAAATTCTTGAGAGAGAAATGGAAAGTATTATTAAAAAATTGAAAAATAAAAAAGCTCCTGGTCAGGACAAAATATCCAACGAATTTTTCAAGATGGGAGGAGAAATGTACTGAAAAACTTAACCAGGCTCTTCAACAAAATTCTGAAAGAAAAGAAAATCCCAAAAAACTGGAAGCGTTCAGATATTATTCTTATTTTAGAAAAAGGAGAACGAGACAAGATGAATAATTATATGCCGATCAGTCTGAGCTCAAGTATTTCGAAGATTTTCGCTAAGGTTGTGGAGGGTGTTTGATAAAACCTTTTCTAATTCAACCCAAAGAACAGGCAGGATTTCGGCCGGGTTACTCCTCAACGGATCATCTCCACGCCGTTAATCAGTTAATCGAAAAATGTACCGAATACCAGGTTGAACTCCATCTCGCCTTCATAGACTTTGTCAAAGCCTTTGACTCACTTGACCACAAATTTTTACTATCAGCACTAAAAAATCAGGGGGTTCCAGAAATTTTCATCAAAATTTGTAAGGAAATGTACGAGGGGCTAGAAATTAGAATTGTAATACATGTAGTTGGAAATTATTTTTCGGTCCAAAGGCAGGGAGATCCCTTATCTCCATTATTGTTCAACTGTGATCTTGAGGAAGTGTTCAGAAATTTGAACTAAGGAAAAAAGGGTATAAAAATTAACAGAGACCACTCAAATAATTTACGATTTGCTGACGGTGTAGTGCTGATAGCAAACAACAAAGAGGAATTAGAAGACATGATAAGGGAACTGAACAGAAACGGGCTGACTGCAGGTCTTAGCATGAATCTGTCTACAACTAAAGTAATAAATTACCAAAACAGAATTTATGACATTGAAATTAACGAAGAAAAAATAAAAGAGGTGGAAAGCGTAATATATTTGGGCCAAAAAATTCCATGCACCAAATTACAAGAGGAGGAAATTGAACATAGAATAACCCTTGCTTGGAATAAATTCTGGTCTCTGAAATTCATTTTCAAAAATTCCTTTCCACTCCGATCAAAAAGCGAAATCTTCAATGCATGTGTGCTCCCAACTCTAACATATGGCTCTGAAACTTGGACTTCCCCCTCCAAAAAAAAGTTACAAAAAATTAGAACTACACAAAATTTGATGGAACGATCAATCTTAAATATCCAGAAAAAAGACCGCATCAGAATTTCAACTATTAAACTTCAATTAAAAAACAATAAATGTGCTGTACAACTGGTAAAAAATAAAAAATGGAGTCGGGGTGGCCACGTAGCAAGACTGCTGGACGACCGTTGGACTTACAAATTGACTTTTTGAAGTACAATACGGGGCAAAGAAGGCAAGGTAAACAGAGGATCAGATGGAGGGACGACTTCGGTAGACTGCTGGGGCATAGTGCCTTTCAAAGGATCGCCCAGGACCGTGATGAGTGGACGAGGCTGGGGGAGGCTTTTGTCCGATTCTAGGGCCACGAGTGCATACTTCATACGCGAGTATGTACTTGCAAATAAAAGCTTGTAAAAAAAAATTGCGGAAGTTTCATTTTCGTAATAAAATTTTGAGCATGGAATATTAACTTTTAAGGATGAAAGCATTATGAGAGGCGTTATTTTTCTTAGGAGGGGGATTTAAACTTAAATCAGAATTTATATGATTTGTTTTTTCAACTTTTTCAGTCTTTTGTCTGTAGAATATTTCATCTAGAAAGTTAATTGATATCTCGTATGTGCACGAATAAGAACTCTTATGTGCACAAAATTTGTAAAAATTGAATTTATTGCCATATAGGGTTGAATAATGCAAATGTAAGTACTAAAATGTAGGTATCCAAGGCATCAACAGAAAAGTAAAATAGATTTTTTACAATTTTTATTTGCCCTTGAATTCACTCCCAACAGTTTTTCACTTCTCCTGGAATAAGTAGTATTTTGCACATACGGGGTGTGAAACGCGCCACTGACGATATGCAAACGCGTATCAAAGATGTACACGTGGTAGCTTATCCCAGGCAAGTTTGTCACATGGTAAAATCGCACTCGGGTGGAGAAGAAGTTGACCAAATTAAAAGAACAAAGATCTCTTTAAATTTTGAAAATTCTCATCTTTTAACAAAATCGGATCCTCGCTTAGCTGAATTTTGAAAATAAAAAAGAACAAAGATCTCTTTAAATTTTGAAAATTCTCATCTTTTAACAAAATCGGATCCTCGCTTAGCTGAATTTTGAAAAGAAAGAACCTAACCTGTTTTTCTGTTCTTTTTTTGCTAGTTTGTATCTGGTTGTGCAGAAAAGCTAGGATAGAGCAATTTTCCTCGGATTTCAAGAGAGAGGCCTCAGAAGAGCCCTTTGAAACATACAAAAAAAAAGAATCTGCACTGCTTTCAAATAAAACTGTAAAGGAATAATTATTCTTCGTTTTCGTCCAAAGTGAAGCCCACAAAATTTCTTCACCATAGATCTCGCAGAAGCCTGTGTGGCCCTGGGTCGGTGTCAACATTTTCCAAACTGATCGCGTTAACATATTGTGTAGTTAGAAGAATAGTATTCCCCCTCCACGAAAAAAAAGGTTTTGATATGCCGGACCCGTTATAATGATCAACTATTACTTTTGATCGTCAATGTTAGTTCAGAAGAATTCTGAATCTGTGGGCATTAAAACATGGGTCCATAGGATTCACTTTAGGCCTTCAGCCCTCTTGATATGGAGAGTGAGAGAGACAACGTTAAAACACTACTGACCATTTTTCAGGGCGGAAGAAAAAGAGCAAATTACTAATGAACCCATCTTCTTCGAGGATCTCTCCGAGCCGCGCTCATTTTCAGTCTGCTTGTCAAGGGTGACTTTCCCGTCACTTAACTTCCTCGTCCACGTCACTGTTGCAGTCACAGGACAAGGCTACGTACACTCAGAAGGGCTGCCCGCCCTTTCACTCCATTCGTTAATCCGAGACTGAGGATACAGCTCAGCGGTTACAACGTTTTTCGCCCAGATAATGTTGTTTCGTGCCGAACTAATTTTTTGCCAACCCCGCGAACCTCGCGAGTCTCGGCGATACGGTTGCGAGTTCGCGTTCTCCTCAATCCTAGCGACTTACTTTTCGGCTTCGAGCTGCGTGCTACTCAGCCGGTCACGTAGCCGGCGTAATTTGCGTGCGCCTGAAATTAATACCTCGTTATGGAAAGTTTTCGGCGAGCTATAGAAAGAGGAACAAAATTTTTCGCTCCCTTATCCACGGACCGTGCTATCCTTTCTCCGTTTCGGAAACGCCGCTCATCCACCCCGCCGGGTGGGTCGCCGCTGCAAACGTGTTCACTTCGGGGTTAACACAGATTAGAGTGAGCATGTAAAAGCGATAAATAACCTCTAATAATAACTTTTTATCGGTTTAACTTATTGTCGATTCTGGTAACGTTTTATGGCCGGATTCGAGTTTTTGAGCCTGATTCCGAATACAACGCACGGATCAGCAGCAGCGGGACGGCGACGCGGCGCGGGCGCGAGGATATGAGGGCAGTCCGCAAATACGTACTGGGCGAACGGTCTTCGGCGAGGCTCTCGCGTGCCGTCGAATAGAAATAACTCGATCTCGAGAACGGAGAAAAATGGAAAAGAGCAGAATAGCGCAGTGACAAATGAAAGTAAATTTCAACTAGACACGCTTTGTGGAAACGTGTGAAGCGAGTGCATAGGGGTTGAATGGATACGTCAACATGCGGCGCGGCCTGGGGTGGTGTGACGTGCGTCGGCTTCAACATCAGACGCAGGGTATCGCCGCATGTCTGATTCTCACCGCAGTCACGCCGTAAGAATGATAGCGATACGGTAGTCGTGGCAAATAAAACAATTTTTGAGAAAGTTGTTAAGGGTAGTCCTGCGACGTAGGAGCGTAGTTAGCCTTATGTTCGAGGGGTCTGGTCTTGACCGAAGGGAGAGGGTGTGTTAGAGGGTGCGAAGATTAGAAAAACCACTACTTAACGAAGTCTGGGGCGGTCTAGCCCCCCTCGACCGAACCCCTCTCCTTGGCTACGCCACTAGTACAACAATTTATCAAAAATTGCTCCTTCCATCCCTTGAGTCTAATTCCTGCTTACTAGAAAGACTATCGAAAACTTTCAAATTTACGAAAAAAGTGACATTTCGCATAAGACAGGTCCAAATGTTTTTTCCTACTTCTCCAAGTAAGCCTCGTAAATTGGGTTTAAAATGACCATTGAAACTACCGTGCATTAACACAGGTCTTGTGGGAGAAGAAGGTGCTGCTGGTCGTTTTTCTGGGGTTTCTAATTTTTGTAACCATACGGGGTGAAAGTTGCCATTCGGACACGCTTCCTAACCTTTGTATCTACTAATCTCTGAAATTTTTTCTCGAATATTTATTATGGATGTTTAGTGCGCTCTGTATTGAGCCCCTAGTGAAGCGCGAAGCCCCGAGTTTGCCCTCCTCCTTCCACTTCCTTTTTATATCCTCCATGATAGTCGTGGATAAATGTCATGAAAAGTCACAGTATTTTGTTTCCCAAATCCAATAGACACCCTGTGTTGATATCGTCTTTCCATCTGTTAAGTTGGTGATATTTGAAGTTAGGGAAGCTTTGTCACAATTGAAACCTAAACGGACTCTAGGACCCGATGGAATTCCACCTTACATATTCAGAGCATGCGCCGAGTATTTTATCAGACCTCTGACACATATATTCAACACAGTGATTCGAGCTGCTGAATTCCTGAAGGCTTGGAAAATATCGTCGGTAACACCAAATCTGTATTACAGACATAAAGAGTATAAATTTGATGGAGTTTTAATATTAATAAAATTTTTAATTAATTTCATTATTAATAAATATTTTAAGTTAATTTATAATTAATATTAATTTTGGAAATTAAAGAATAAAAAAATATTATAAATTTTTTAAATAAAATTTATTTTTAATTATTAATAAATTAATTAAATTGAGACAGTTCTCGTATTATTCATACTCTATCACATATACAGAGTTACTTCAAGGATATGAGATGAAAAGTCTTCAGGGTCGGAGGAACATAGCTTCTCTAATGTTCTTGTACAAAATACTCCATAATAAAATAAGTGAACCTACTTTATTGGAGAGAATTAAAATACGAGTACCCACTTACAGGGCTAGGAAATCAAACCTATTTGAAATACAACATTCACGAACCAATCACTGCACAAATGCTCCTTTTAATAGAATAATGAAATTGTACAACAATTTGAGCAGAATGCAGCAGCACCTCGATATACTAGGTACCAACAATTATACGAGATTCAGGCAACACGTTACAGAATTGTGCGATTAACACGGCGTACAGGAAAATACTTAGCAAATGTGCTTGGGTGGACTCCACTTGGGGGTTCTTCTGCGGTTCGGAAGGTGGGCCTTCAGTGGGGAGATGCGGCGCTACAACCGGTGGATGAACGAAACTGCTTCTTCTTTTCTTTTTTTTTTCCTTTTTTATTTTCTATTATCCTTTTTAGTTTCTATTATCATTTGTCAAATTATTTCACACACCCTCTACATAATTGGCCCACGGACTGTGAAGAGGGTGCCCAAATAAATAATATTATTATTATTATTATTATTATTATTATTATTATTATTTTCTTTTGAAGTGCGAAAGGAACCGGAATGTGTTTTTTTCTGTGTTTCATGACCTGAAAAGAAAATCGGGACTAGTGGATTTTTTGAATTTTAAAAGCACAGTAAAAGAAAACAACATACCCGCTATGGAGTAGTCGAGTTTAATGAATTCAATTGAAGAGCTTTTTAGTGGCGTAGCCAGACTGGGTATGAAGGGGGGGGGGGTCGTTTCACTTTGACAACATTACAGGTGTGATACTTACTATTACCAGAATAAATTTTTATTTTTTCACGTTGTCGGCCGATGCCAAGGGGGTCCCCCCGTAGCTACGCCCCTGGAGCTTTTTTCCAAAGTGGCCTAAGTCAATTTTTGCCGTTCTGAGAAAATCGATAAAAACAGAACAAAATCATCATCATGGCCCGGATTTTTAGGTGCTCAAATCTCCAAAAAGGCCGTATTCAAAGCCTCTAACAAGACCCACACAGTCTACAAAAAGCCCCTGTAATAGTGGAACAGTCTCAAAAAAGTAAAGTAGTCCAAAAAGTCGCTGAGGGGGGGGGGGATTCGAGCAAAACCGAGACGGGCACAAAAAATTATAGTACGCTCCTTTTTTTTCTGTTGCCCTCATGATTTTCTCTCGACAGTCCTGTCCGCATGTTGGCCGAAACTTTGCTCTAACCTGCCTAAGTAGTTGTCGCTGTCCAGTGTAGTTGGTACCTGATTGAGGTGTACAGCCCAACGACCTTGCTCACGTTTTCGCTTTCAGTGGGTCGTTCAACGCCGGCTGAGTCTGACCGTCCGCGTTCAAGTTTACGCGTTCGCGACACCTGCAGACTGCACTTCACCGTTGGATGCATCCGGCGGCGCCGCTTCGATGTGGCTGGGTGCAGTGCGGCACGGCGCAGCAAGGTGTCAAAGACTTTTGGAGATGATCGCTTTGTCGTTATTCTAAATCCGTGAGCGTAATCTTTTCCGCTCGCCGGGCACGACTCGGCCGCGATGACTTCTTGTTGACAGGCAATCGATACGCCGTTATCGCCGGGAAAATTATCGAGACCGTTTTAATGGAAACGCTGAGCCGCGATTTCTGTTTCGATAATTTTTTTTTATACTTTTTTTTTCTTTTTTTTTTTTTTTTTTTTCTATACCTTTCTTTTTCCATTCTCGTGTATAAAATATATTATTTATTCTATACCTACCGAAAAGTGTCAATGAATCGGCGTAAAAGTGAGAGCGTGTAGTTTCCGACGGCCCCGTGTCACCGCAACCACCGCGATGCTCGACGTATCCTGGTTGTAAGGTTTGACGGCACGGTTGTTGTTTCATAGTCGAGTACTCGAAAATGACAGATAATGTCATTCATAAATATTGGTTCGTGCGTGACTTTTCGATGTACTCTCGTATTTATATTATACGTTTGCGATAATGCGAGTAAATGTGTGCCCTCTGCGTAGAGCGTTGTCGTAGAAACACGCTGGCTATACGTACATGTATGTATGTATGTATGTATGTAGGGGGCACGATTACGTGCGGAGTTATGAGTGCCCGAGATTCGCGGTTTTCGCGTAAATGTTTTTTGTGCACCCCGTATCGCTGTATGTGAGTTCCATTCAGGGGCGTGAACCCGGAAATGTTCCGCGGCGTCGCCTCCTGAAATCAAAGTCAATTCATATCCGGGAGACGTTCATGGAATTTTTCGTGCCTACTTCACCATCCCTTGAGAACACTGAACTATAATTACACTAACGAACAAACTGTGATTTTTATCATTGGTAGGGGGAAATTCTCGAAACGACCTTCAAGCGCCTATGAGAGCGTCAAGTCCTAGTGGGGCCGGCTTGAACTAGACGCTCACTCCTCGTTCGCTTCTGGTGCAAGGGATGACGCTCAATCCTCAGGGTTGTGCCGCAGAATAAACGGGCGTAGATTTTTTTTACTGTACGTGTAGAGTACACCATGTAGAATGAATGACTATTCTACACATCCTGCAATAGAATGTGTGAAATACGTAGACTAACCAAAAGAAAAAAGTGAAAATTGAAAAATTTAAATAAAAAATAATCAGTTTTATTCCTTATTCGTAAATAATTAAGCCTCAAAAAGCCTTACAAAAACATGAATTAAAACAAGAAATTCAGAACTTCGACAGTCATCCTTTATCTTAAGAGAGTAATAGAAATAAATTGATTTTTTCGAACGATTTTGAGACGATTACACGTGCTGTCATGCACATAACTCCACTGGGAAAAGACACGTTCTAATTGAGCCGATGAAGCAGGAATCGAATATAATTTCAATGCTAGTTCTGCCAGTTCTTTGTGGAAGGGCAGCACGGCCTTCCAAAAATGCATAAGATTGTTATTGAATTCATTTGTGTATAATTTTTTGAAAATGGATTCGTTTTCCACAAAAATGATGACATCTCCATAGGCGTGATTCAATAAATCAATAAGAAATTCGTTTACTTCTTTTACTTGAGCTAAAGGCCAGTGCGGAAACCTGCCATTTTGTATCCAACCGCACCCGTCGATGACGAATTGACTACGCGGTATGCTCCGCATTGTCGGATTCGGCATCCACGAGCACGGTTGGATACAAAATGGCAAGTTTCCGCACTTGTATGGTTATAGGCAGTGTTGTGCTGTAAAATTTTGTTTTTTACTTTATATATGTTCTACGCGTAAAATAGCAGGTAAAATATATGTGTAGAAAATTGAAGTTATTAACCTAGTAAAATATGTAAAAAAAACTGTAGTACTCGAAAAAACAGCAGATGCTAGCATGCTACATTATGTTTTTGACAAGGTTTTCTTCATTTTTTACGTATTTTACGTCAGTTACCTTTCTTACATTGTTTTTACACTGAAACGTAAAAAACTGCTCTTTACGCGTGAGGTACAACACTGGTTATTGGTCTCTACCTGAGCCTCAAAAGTTCGTTTTCGTAGACCGGATTCAAATACAAAGCCGCCAAATTTTCTTGGTTCTCTGAATGTAATTCACGTCATTTTACACTTTCTACGCGCATTCTAAATTCTATATTTATTCTACGTCTACATTGGTATTCTATGCGTAGACGTAAAATCTATTATTCTAATTATCCTACGCGTAGACTTCACAACCCTATCAATCCCGCAATTCCTTGAGAATCGTACGTTTTGTTATAAAACCATAAAATTTGGCATGGTGATGCTGAACGACGTAGGGATCAGTTTAAAATTGGAGCTTACCTGTCAAACCTCCTGGATCCACAATAGTGAAGAAAAAGGGTTAGCAAAATGAACCTTTAGCTTAAAACTATAGCCTCGTGTAGCTTGAAACGAACAATGGTAATTATAAAAATTGGAGCTCCTTGGATTCCCGACCAGAATTGTCCGCAGACGGGAGGTTCAAAATAATCCTGCATATTGCTATAATTGGTGTGGTAGGACTATGGCGATGCACGCATGCCAAAGTGGCCCCTATGACACCACACCCCCGGCCCCGGAAACTACCATTTCGCATCAGTGGCCGGAGGATACTGCTATAATTAACACAGGTCTTGTGGGCGGAAATGTCGAACTTCTGACAGTTTTCGCTCTGCCGAGTTTTATGAACAGAAGAGATGATGATGACCCTGATTTGTTTTCATACACTTGTACTTATCCGTCTTACCCCCTTGAATACTATCATAAGAAGCATTTTGATAGTTTGACTTCGTGAGCTTTCATAAGGACAATTAATAGTCATTTAATCACTTTTTAGTATCAATGTGAAGATAATTGAAAATTATAATACCGAGGGAAGATAGGAGGATAAAACTCCGGTTCCCAAATTTCAAGTTGGGGTCAAGGTGATACCAAAAATGAATTCAGCGATTTGAAAACCTGTTTATTGTATTTATTAAAAATCATATTGTCCCCCTCTCCCCTCCACCAGGTATCACAGTTTTACACATGTGGCCAAATTGATAACAAAAACAAATTCAGTGACCTTCGGACCTTCAAACTCTCTGAGTATGTATGCGAATTTCATTTACCATCCTTATACCTACAAGCTTACGAAATGCAATGGATTCTGAAGCTGAAGAAAAAAACAACAAAATACACAAATTTATGTCCGTGATATCTGGAAGGGTGGGGGGGGAGAAGAACGAAAATATTCCCAGTGATGGATAAGTTGGGATTTAGGGGAAGGGATCGAGGAAGGGAGAGGGGTATTTATCATGCCTCCTGTTCATAAAAGGCCGGAGCTTTGAAAAAAAACATCGAAAATTTTAGGTCCTCCTCATGTAGTTTGTGGAGTTTGTGTTAATGGATGCCAGTATACAACGTTATTTTGATTGCTTTCTTTACGACATCTTTGGGATAGATACAGAAAAGTTGCCAGAGATTTTTTTTGTGAAGAATCCGAAAAGCTTCAGTTTTTTGTATAATGTGCTACCTTACATTTTAGGGCGTATTAGGCTAATTATACGCAGGGTTGTAGTTGTGGAGGGAGGAAAGGCAACTCGTCCCTCAATCAGATTTAATGTAAATTGGCAATTTCAAGTGCTCAGTTGGCAATTTCATGCCTGATAGCTTTTTTAGTTTCTTATCAGCTGGAAAAAATTTGATTTTTTTAATTCAACAAAGGAAAATTTTTGATTTTGACTCCAGCAATAAATGTATTTTGCTACAGCTCTGGTTATACGCTAAACCTCGATTTTGATCGTATTTTTTTCTCAATTGTGAATTTAGGTGGTCTAATGGGTGAACTCCGATCTTAAAATTGATCTTCCATGTACCAAATTTTATGATTTTGTGACAAAATATCCGATTTTCCTCCTGTTACGTAGATGCTTTATTGTTTCGCTCTAAATTCGAATCTGTTCTGAATTTTTCCACCAGACACAGAAAAACAAAAAAAAAAAAAAGAAAATGTTCACCTTCTTCGTTTTTAAAATGTTAATTTCGCATCGAAAAAATGCTTTCATAAAAATTTCAAAGTCAGATTCGAAATCAGTACTGAAATTTAATTTAATTTCTATTTCTTTGGTATGCAGAGTCTAAATTTTGGTCTTTGAAAGATCCATATAGGCGCTAACTTGGCACTTTTTTTCGGGAGGCGAAGCCCCCCAATGAAAACTTTGGAGGAGCGACGCCCCTCAATATTTTCAACTCAAAATGGAAAAAGTACAACAAATTTTACCATCAATTGTTTAAATTTAACAAAAAATAAAAAAAAAGAGAAAACGAATAAGAATAAAATCGATAATACCGAAGTATCAGACGCGTCTCAATAAAATAATCAAAGAAAAAACCGCGCTCTGACTGATTCTGCCCCCTCCCCTCACCCAATATTTTCCATAAGTCGGCGCCTATGGAAAGGTCATTCTCAATGCACAGAAAAGACTTTTATAAAAATTTCAAAATCAGATTCGGGATCAGCGTGAATAGTAGAAAGATTACCTCAATTTTAGTATGGCAATTCTTATTATTTCGTTGTGAAATTTGGATTTTAGGGCCACGAATAGAGCCGGACGTTAATTGTTAGAAGATGATGAAAATCAATGATCTAAAAAGTTTCCGATTCGATACTTTGTTTGATTTATTAGTCGATTTAAGCTAGCGCTTTATGTCAGGTGTGAAGCCTTGATTCTTGGCGCCAGAATCGAGTTACATGGAATCAAAAATAATGAAATATTCGAAATCAACAACTCAAAACCTATTTTGATACTTGGTTCGATGCGGTATATAAGTAAATCAAGTCAATTTTTTGTATGAGAATGGTAAACTTCTGACGTGAGAGCCCGAATCAGAACCGGATCCAAAATTTAATGCGATATTTGAAATTTGCGACTCTAAAATTTCATGCGTTGCTCAATTTTTAATTTACATCACTTTTGCCCGTGTGAAATATGAAATTCAAATTTTGGAGTCCAGATTCGATGTGGTCAAAAATGCAATGAAATTTCCGAAATTACTGACCGCAAAACCCTGTTTTGAAGCTTCCTTCGATTTTCCAAATGAAGTCAACGTTATCCACATTTGAAGCGTGAAATTCAAATTCGAGAGCCTAAATTGGTGATGGATTAAAAATGTGGCTAAATATTCAAAATCAGCGACTCAATAAGTCTCAATTTTGAGTGCTACATCGATTTTCAATGACAAATCGATCTCGAAGTGGGACTGAATCAAAAATATTATGAAATCTTGAAAATCAGAAACGCTGCAAAGCTATTTCGATAGCTGGTCGATACGATTTCACTTGAAAATTGTAAAATAATGTGATTTTGGTATGAAGTACGCAATTTCCAATTTGTTCCGCCGAATTCTTAAATGTTGATGTATGTCGTTGTACATGTGTGAATGCATTGGAAACGTGTTTCTAACAGTAGGTACTATATTGCCAATAATCCGAAGTAAAAGTTTCCGCAGTTTTTATAAAATTTACTGTTCTGTAAGTTGTCATCTTCGGAATAGGGAAGCTTCAATTGCGATGCACGAGAAATTTCTGTGGCGGCGTTAACCGTTACACAACTGTACGCTTGCCGTTACATTTTCACACCGTTGGTTCCATTTGTCTCTCACCTGCGACCGGCGAAATTTTCTTATTTACGGCGAAAAACGACAACAACCGTCGACGAGATGAGAATTGGAAGTGTTTTTGCGGCGGTGAGGGATGATAAGGTTCACTGCCGGAAGGTGGAGGTGAAATCGAGTAATACTCCCTTGTACTTGGGTATACACGTGATTGTACTACGTCGATGCACAGTGCCACAGTGAGGCCTTTCATGCAGCCTTTTTTGGATTTGGGTCGTTCATTCATCGACGAGTTTGTCAGCCGTCACGTCGCACACGTGGCTCTCTCACTGACGGTAAACGGAAAAGAAAGGACGCCCGCGAGGAATTCATGTTTACTGTGTGTCGCTATTGTAAAATGGACACAGAATAATCGTGTGTTGTCGCAACAATGTAACCGTGGCCCCTAGCGGTTTACCTGTCCGGAGTCACCGACTTTGAAACGCGACTTAACTGAGTCATCAACTGTCACAGAATTTATTTTAAAGAAAATGGGAGTCCTTGTTTCACAGCCGAAACTGGCCAGTAATGATGAGGGACTATAATCACAACATTAATTACTTCTATTAAGAATACAAATTATAGGAGGGGGGGGGGGGGGCGTGAGATGAAAAATAAAAAATAAAAGAGCCTCAAAAGGATGGACAAGTGACCTAGATATAGCTCGCTGAGTAACTGAGCGCACGCTGACAAAATCTTTCTTTTTCTGTTCTTCAGCTAACTGGTTATTCGATTTGTATGCCCCTTGAACACTTCTTTTGTGAGGTAGTACCCCCTTTTCTAATTTTGCTCTCAACCCGAGGCGCGGAATCCGCCCTTTCGAGCATTGCCTCAGAGAGGTTGGGGAGGCTGTTGGGGTTGTCTTAGCCCTCTTCACTTCTTGCCTAAAAACCGGCCTACGTCAAAATGTAGCGAGTTGCTACGAGGGTGCGAACCCGGGACCTCCGGATTCCGAGACCAGCGCGCTATCCACCCGGCCAACCAGCCCCCAATGAGTTAGTACCCAACAGACCAGTAACATTTTCCAGAACCCCTTCGGTGTGCCTCCGTTTGGTTCTTGAATTCGGTTCTCAATTGAAGAGCCCCATTCCAAACTGCCCTTAGCTCATCCATGACTTTGCTTTGTTTCAACGCTTGTATCTCGGGCTACACTGCTGTGAAAACAAGTTTTCAGTGTAGCATTATATGAAGGTACGTTCAGGCTTGCCACGTATCAAAAAATTTCAAAAAGTTATTGTAACTGCATCGTGCGTGACGAAGTTCTTATTGATTTCCCACACTCCTAATTTTTTGGGTTAAAGGCAGTTTAGAATGGGCTCCTCAATTGTAAAAATGTCCTGTTTCTAGGCAAATGAAGTACAACGTGTATATCTCGGCTTGGCTAACTGTCTCTGTTGATTGATCTTGAGGTTGCAGATCTGCACCCGTAATTTTTAGAATTTCAAGTAGGACATCTGAACTCATCACATCTTTACAATTGGATTGGATTAATATTTTAGATGAATTCTTACTATTAATGGTGATAAATTTTCTTTCTTTCCAATAATAATAATAATTGGAAGACATTTTTTTTATGTTGAAAATTGTTTGTAATAAGTAGTCTTCTGACCAACATATTAAATATTCCACTATCCTTAATTGGTGGTATGGCGATGCACCAAACTGGTTCCCCAGACACCGTACCCCTGGCCCCTGAAACTACCTTTTCGAGTATCATATCGGTGACCAGAGGGATGAAATATCCCACCTATCTCTTCTGCTAAATTTTTTGTGGAGGTCTGCCCCCCTCCCCGATTTATTTTCCCTTATATTTTGAGCCGTATTACGGATACAATAAAACGTTTCAAACAAACTTTGTTCTCCACCTGATTCTTTGTAAAAATGACCATATTACCATTTTTCTCATATCTATTACTTAACGAGGTTGAACATTATTAGTTACAAGACTACCCTTTAACACAGGGTTAATAAGGAAAAAGTCATAATTGGCTCTTTCCAGCTTAAATTTTGAACAAAAATATTACCGGAAATTAATTCAGCATCATCATATCATTATATCATCATCATCATCATCATCATCTAGGTCCTAGTCGCTAGCGACTGTTCTGATTTCTGACGGCATCTCTCCTCTCAGTGACGGATCTAGAAATTTTCCAAAGTGGGTGTTTTGAAAATAAAACTTTTTTTACCTCCGCCCCCTAAAAAACCAAGATGGATGTCATTTTAAATAGTTTCTGAAGACAAGTTTCATATTGTGATTAAATGGTTTCAAAATGAACATTGTAGACTGTAGTGCTGCAGGTACTCAAAAACAGGAGAAAAGCTCATTTTTTTTTCTTCTTCTTCGGCCCGAAGGGGTGTCTGACACCCCCCTCCCCCATAGATCCGCTACTGTCTCCACTGATCACGATCCTGGGCTATGACCCCCGTTGTTGCCACAGGTCTGAATCTGTTCTTTATGCCGTCTGTCTGTCGTATTGGCGACCTTCCACTGCTTTTGGTACTAGAGACTTGGTTCCGAGTATGAAGTTTCACTCCAAGTTTTCACCATCTCTGCATGCTATGTGGCCAAAATAACTCAGGATCCTTTTATCGCACAGAGCACTCAGCCTTTGCGGCTCGTTCAGTTCTGCTATTATTGACACGTTTGTTCGTCGTGCCGTCCTAGGTATTCTTAACATTTTGCGCCAGATCCACATCCACAAATTCAGCAACTCTGAAAACTTAATAATTGATGTATACATATAGCATTGCGTCTAATTTTTACCATAACGCCCACATCTCGAGTCTATCAATTTTAAACATAGAATGAAAGTAATGGAAAAATTGAATGTAGCGGTCTTGAATACTCTACAGACGGTATAGCGATACCCGCGAAAATTTACTTACCAAACCCGCTTCCAGAGGTAGAGCAACATCAGTAATACGAAGTCAGTATTGATGGTTCCGGAGGGGTGAAAGTAGAAAGGACGAAAAATTTACAGGAATAATACGGTAGGGGAAGAGAGGAAGGGACTCCCCTGAAAATATAGCTCTTCTTTGTTCTCATCTTCTTATCTAGTGAGAAAATGAGCCAAAAAATGACGTTTTTCCCTGTAAGTCCTGTATGTCGAAGTATCCTAATCTTATAAATAGTTATGTTCAACCCCCTTGATGAAGGTTAGATTTTAGATACGAAAAAGAAAAGAAAAAAAAAAAAAGAAATGGTAATGGGCATTCTTCAGATAGTCTCATGGAAAATAAAATTTGTTTGAAACTTTTTGGCGAACACAGTGACTACAGTATCAATGTAGGTGGAAGCATAGCGCGTCCTGTAATCCTTCCCCAAGTTCACACGAACAAGGAATTACAATCGCAGGGCGTGTTACCACCAGATCAGAAAGATTGGTACTATGCGTGTGCACGTCGTAGACAGCTTTCACATCGTCGTGAAACAGTGGCTAGTAAATGAACTGCGGCTGCAAATTCTTCGGCACAAAGGAGGAAAACTGTAACGCGACAGAATCCAACGAGAAAGCAATGACAAACTACCCCTACTAACCTGCCCAGGAGAGTCCCTCGTCAGAAATCGCGACTGCCAAGTCCGGTATCTGATGTGGCGCCCGAAGAAGAAGAAGCGACATGAAAACACGCAAAACCAGAAAATAGCATGATTCTTGCTCAAAGTAGCATGAAAGCATGAAAATGGCATGGTTTTTTAGAATTTCTTTGTGAAGGTATGAATTTTTAACATTTTAATTCTAAAATCTTTTCGATTTAAAGTTTTTTTCCGTTTTTTAACATTTTTAAAGTATCTTATCAGAATGAAACTGCCAAAAGAAAGCGTATGAAATTCCTGCAAAACAAGTGCATACAAGGTGGAGGGGGGGGGGTACTTTTAGATAAAAAATGGCATGAAAAAACTAGAAAGTAGCATGAATTTTCATTTTCTGAAACGGTAGACCCCATGCAATGAATATTAGGACTTATTTCTGTATTATAATTGGTGGAATAAGAGAAATGATCTTATCTAATTCAATTATTGAGTTCTTACAAGATTCTTGTTGTATTGTAGATAATTTTCATTATTGCAGTAATATGTAAAAAATTTAAAGTAATAATTTCTTCAATTTTACCCATCGAGGCTTTAGATTCCGCTAAGAAGAAGAATTTTTCGGACTGCCAGAATGTCCTGATTATACTTTCAAGTCTTCCGACGGGATAATAAAATCAGAAGAGAGTATAAGTTTTCGTGAAATTTCTTTTCCGTGAAACCAAATTCTAGACCCTGAGACCCCATTCAATCATCAAAGGTCCGTTATTAGTGAATACAGCAGTTCGCTGCCAGCATGATCACCGTCAGAAAAAAAAAAAAAAAACCGCAAAAGTTGCAACTCGGTGCTTAACGTGTTTAAAATTTTCCGATTTACCGTTACTGTTATGAAGTGTAGTCACCCGGTATCGGCGAAACAGCGAAAACGCCACGACCCTTAACTCCCCCGAGAGCCGGTCACAGTCGCGGTGAAAAGGCCAACTCACGTATTTCGTGCAGTGCGGTTACAGAGGGAGAGAAGGACGAATGAAAAACAGAAATAGCTTTTAAAAATAAGTTGGTAATGGAATTTACTGAAGTGTGTCTAAAACACGAGCTACGTAAGTAGCCCTTAATAAGCGAACCCATCGCCTCGTGCACCTCTTTCAGTTTTAAAAATAAAGTAAAAACGGTTTGAAGCCCAGTTTTATAGCCGACTGAAAGCGAGGGCCGGTGATGCGGGGAGACCGCGCGCGCCTCCCCCGCACACCATTTCTAACCGTTTGATTTTCTTTCTCTAATTCTTTTCAGCTTAAAAGAACACACAATTAAAGTCTGATTACAACGGAGAGCTGAAATTTAACATTGACTTGAAACGAACGAGCTTGCGAGCAGCTTCGTTATGTACATCCTCAACAAACACCTATTCGCTCTCCGTGTGCACCAGCGACGCTCGCGAAAAATTCTATTACTCGCTAAATTTATTTTATACGCTTTTATTGTTTATGGTTAATTTATAAAAACTCGCCGGGTATTTGCGCGCTTCCTTTTTTCTCCAGCTTTGTCTCCAGGAATTGTACACCACGGCCATCAAATTAATATCTCTTAATGTTCGGTCCGTGCTACGAAGACGTGGCTGTCGCTTATCGAGCAAATGAACGTTGAGCGATAACCCGGAAATTACTGAAAAAAAAGTAAAATCGGATAAGTTCACCGCTGGAGCTGCTCCGAATAGGCACCGTGTCCGATGGCGAACGCTGGCGGTCGCGGTTTCTGACGTGCGACTATCTTGGGCAGGTTTGAGGAGGTGGTTTGCCGTTGCTTTCACCACAGTTTTGTTACACTAGAGTTCTCCTTCTCTGTGCCGAAGAATGTACAGCCGCAGTTTGTTTACTAGCCACTGTTTTCCGACGTTGAGGAAGCTGTCCCTGACATTCACACGCACAGTACCAATATTTGTGATCTGGTGGTAACACGCCTGGCGATTTTAACGGGTTAAAGGACGCGCTGTGTTTCCACTTCGTGGTCTCTGTGTTCGCTAGGATGTTAGGTAGTTTTCCGGCGTTGGTGGTTGATGGGACTTGAACCCGAGACGCAGAGATTGCGAAGCGAGCACGTTACCATTTGGCCACACAGCGACACCAATTACCGGATACCGATACAGAAATCTTAAAATGGAAAAATTTCACGTTAATCACGACCGAGAAAGAATATCTAAGTACAATAGCAGCATTGCATGGATATCGAAAGAAACGAGTACTAAACATGAGTGGAAATGATGATCTCTTATTTTCATATTTTATATTACTGTACAACGTCTTCTCGCAGACTGAGATTATAAGGTCGATTGTTAACTAAGTGCAGCACAGATTTGTTTTACTAGAATCGAGCGGTCAGACGGTTCAATATTGTGTGAAACCGAAAGCACTACCTGAGTTCAACTTTGTATCGACTGATTTCTCTCATCAACTGTCTCCACTCCCGCCCCTTCCTGAGAGTGGAAAATGAAGCCGAAATTCGAGATCTTTTTTGCTCCTAGTGATTTGGTAGACACGAATGATTGTGATCTTTCAGAGGTATATTTAGGATATGGAGATACGTCCTCTTCTTCAAAGGTTTCTGAAAACCGCTTGTTTGTGTAAATATTTCAAAATGGCAAAAGCTCGTCGCTTGCGAAGAAGCCTTTTTCAATATTTTCCCGTTGCAACTTGCAAGATTTTTCTTTTCGCCTGACGTTCATGAAATTTTATGTTTAGTTGTTGGAAAACCCCACCAATAATCTGAAATTTTTCAAGAATTGGTAGAAGCTTAGCAGCGGAATTTTTAGTTTTAAACTGGAAAAATTCTAACGTTCACCCCATTCCCTACCAGAAAAATTTGTTCCGCTACGACCCGACTAATCTAACGTCTTGATTATTGAAATATGTGAATTTGTCACTACCTAGGGCAACAGTTGTTCACAGTAGTGAATGGGACACTTTGGGACAGGTCTGCTAGAGTTCAGAGGTCAGCTCGAGAGATAACCAATAAAAATTTTAATGGACTGCTGTGAGGGATTTCAATAAATGCAATGGCGACTTTATTGGAGTTAGCTGCAACTGCTTATCTATCAAACATACACTGTCTACATCATCTCAAGTCTAATATGAGATATGAGGGGTAGTCAATAAGTGAGTGTAAAATGCAATAAAAAATCAACAAATATACAGATTTCAAAATTTCTTTTTAATTATTAAAATTCAATTCATTACCTATCTCTCTAGATAGTTACCTAATAAATTGAGGCACTTATCACAATGTGGCACTGGTTTGCAAATACCATCTTCAAAAGATTCCCATTCGATTGTTTTTTAGCAGTCTAGTTGCATTCTTGATTTCTTTGTCATTGCGGTATCGTTTGGCTACTAAGTTTATTTTTCATTGGGTCAAAGATATGAAAGTCACAAGGGCACAGATCTGTAGAGGAGGGAGGGCGCTCCCATACCTCGCATTCAATTTTTGACATTTTCATGTCTTTGCTTTAGCACAGAGAAGAAATTTCAAAAAACATTACTGTAAAGTGTTACTTTAGTGCCCGTAATGCTCCCCCAATACGCTTGAAAACTGTAACACTCCCTCGGCACAAATTCAGTGGTCAACATTTGCTGCCCCCTGGGGGACTACAGTCTGCAGCCTTGTTATTAATAGAAATTTCCACAAAAACTTTTTTATTAGCGTACAAAAGCATGTAAAATGTTACTCTACACAAGGATGCCGGGGACAGTTGAAGACTGTATTTCCAAAACTAGCGAGGTGCATTTGTGAAGAAATAGCGAAACTAGCGTTTCTGGGTATTATGGAAGTATCTCTATCAACGGCTATAAGAATAGAGATCTATTTTGTTCCTGTTTATGTGTTTAAGCATTCGAACATAATTCAATCTTCCAAAACCAGCTAAGTCCAGTGATAATAGGTAGCGTATGAAACAAAGTAGAGGAAGTACTTAGTAAGAGCGATTGTGTTCCTTTACTCAGTAGTTTGTTAGATAATATGTACACGGTCGCTTCCTAATATTGTTTCTTTCATGTAGTGCGATAACGAGTTTAGGGTCAGGCAAAACTCCCCCCCCCCTCCAAAGGGTTCCAGGAGGGTGGAAACGGTATCTTTTCCCATTCTTGATGACTTTATCTTGACTGTGAGCATTCGCTTCTGCCAATTCATTCACATGCACCAACTACCAATGGAAAATTGTTTCTCATGTTTTCTTCAATTTTCTCGAAACTGCAAAAATGGACTTCACTGATTTTGGAAGAATGACCTTCAATTATAATCGATTACTGATAAGTTGGTATTAAAATGGAGACATGAAAATGCTCTTCTGTGGTTGCAGATCCGTCTACGACATGTTATGAGGCAGGTTTAGATGGATATGATTTTCTATGTGCCAAAGCAAAGACATGAAAATGTCTATTTAGTAGATGTTATGTAATTTGAGCGGAATGTGGGCTCACATCTTTACATTTTTGTAAGTTGCAGAAGTGCGGGAGGCAGAGCTATACTATACTACATACATGGAATTATTTTTATTCTAGCATAAGATTAGTAGGGTGACCAATTGGATGTGTATATTAGCCAATATAAAAGTTTGTGTGACCAGCACATTTCACAAACGCTTGTTATGACAAGAAGAGGAGGAAGGGTAGTCATTTCCTCAATCACACAGAAATGAAAGAGAGAAAATTATTCAAGTTTCCCGAGATTGAAGTCCCAATACTGTGGAGGCTGCTCCTATGACTCAGATACTGAATGCACCAAATGTTTGCGAATGAATGCATTTCATGTTTTTGTACAAATGCACTGAACATTTGTGTATGTTCTGCAAAAGGAGGAGCAAACATCTTGTGTATCAGTGTTACAGGTTAGAGTGTACAACGAACAGAACTGTTAGGAAAAAATTAGACTCGTGAGGATGCGCGTGAATGAGTGCATTATCTCGGGCATCAGCATCAGTGAATCACTACATAGGGCTTTTCATTGGCGGGTTTGTTTACATGATTTCTTATCTCAATGTAGAATTATCATCAATAAGGTATGTGACTTAACACAAGAAAAGGGCCTCAATGGTAATAAGACACTGAGGCTCTTTTCTGTGGCACATTGTATTATGATTCTTTGACACATTTTATTACAAATTTCAGATTTTTTAAGTAGGTCACTGAAAGAAAAAGATGAACATTTGTAATAAAATGTGCCCAGAGAACCACAATGTGATGTGACATAGAAAAGGGCCCTAATGTTCCCTTACCACTGAGGCCATTTTATGTACCAGATCACATCATGATTCCTTTTGACATTTTATTACGGGTTTTCATTTTTTTCTAAATAGAGTACCGAAAGAAAAAAACAAAAATTTGTAACAGAATGTGCCAAAGGAACCATAATGTGATGTTGCACAGGAAAAAAGCCTCAGTGTCTGATTACCATTGAGGCCCTTTTCTTGTAACACCTCATACAGCCCCTTGGTGATAATTCTACTGCGAGATAAGAAATCATGTAAACAAGCCCGACAATGAAAAGCCCTATAAAAGTAGGTCTGGTTCCAAAGTGTAGCCATTGCTTCAATGAGCAAGGCTAAGTCTTCAACTTCAATATTTCTGTCTAGTCTTCTACAAAGAAATTCTAAAAGATCATGTCATTTTCATGCTTTCATGCTACTTTGAGCAAGAATCATGCTATTTTCTGGTTTTGCGTGTTTTCATGCCGCTTCTTCTTCTTCGGGCGCCACATCAGATGCCGGAGGTTGGCGGTCGCGATTTCTGACGCGCGACGTTCTTGGGCAGGTTAGTTGGGATAGTTGGCTGTTGCTTTCCCCACAGTTTTGTCACGTCAAAGTTTTCCTTCTCTGTGCCGAAGAGTGTGCAGCCGCAATTTGCTTTTTGGCCACTCGTTTCCTGACGTTGGGTAAGTTATCCACGATGTGCACACGCACAGTATCAATATTTCTGATCTGGCGATAGCATGCCTTGCCATTGTAATCCCTTGTTCATATTGGCGGGAGTTACAGAACGCGCTATATTTTCGCCCCGATTGATACTGTTGTCGTTAGGATGTTAGTGGGGATCGGTGGGGGTGTTCGAATATCACTAGATTTCCCGCGTTGGTGGGACTCGAACCCGAGACGCAAGAATTGCGAAGCGAGCACGTTACCTGTTAGCCACACAGCGACCATTTCTGTCCACTATTGACCCGTTTAGTTAATATCGAAAAACCGAAATGTGGTCCGCCGTTCTCATATTCTCCCATGGATGAAGAAGTCGTGTTCAGATTTCAGCGCATTTGTAGCAGGTCGATTACGGCCTCGAAATCAGCAAATTCCACAAAAAGTATGCGTGCCATCTAAAAATTTCGCCTACTGTTGTTTTTCGACTGCGCGGCCGAGTACATTTCGAATTCCATGTAAAATACACCAGACTGAGGAAAAAATTGAACGGGAATGTGTAGCGAAATTCGCCCACCGAATACACAAACCAGACGACCGAGGAGCTGTTAACGGCGATGTGTATTATTGGCGAAATATCAACCCGTCGTTCGAAAAGCGATTTGGGATGCGGAAGTAAAACAGACATCAAATGCGTTCAACAGGGGGCTGCTCCAGTAGATTACAGTAGTAAGGGCGGAGGGTGAAAACGTATCTGTTAACACTCGAGCGGATGGGACGGACTCCTTGACGCCTACAAAATTGGCCAGGCAGGAAAATTGCATCTCTCATATTCGTATCTGTTTCTAATTTAGCATTATGTCCACCGTTTTGGGTCACCTATTCGTTTCTACACCCGGATCTTTCGTACACGGATATTTTGTCGAATTACGAAAGCCACATCCTCCGGTCGGACGGTTTAAAAGATTTCTCGTGGCATTTTTTCTCGTTTCTTTCCCTTCATCCGTCTTTCCTTTTCATCGCTTGGATTTCGACATCTGGTTCACACATTTGGAGGAAACAAGAATCCATTCAAAATGTCCGTGTTTTCTTCGCGAGTACGTCTTATTTCGGGTGTGTAAGGAAAAGTTCGTATGCTTTTTCGATTTTATTTGAAATCTCGACAGAAGAGCGGGGGGCGAGGGTCCGAGCTGGGTTTACGAAAACACAAACGAGGGGGCTTTCGGTGTACCCTCCTTTACCGGTACGAGTCGAGTATCTTAATTTACTCTGGACGACCGATTTCCGGCTGTTCATTTTCGCGATTAACTATGTTTTTCCTCTGTTTTATTTTTCCCTTCCTTTCCTTTTTTTTTCCCTTTTGCCACAGTTGTGCTGGCTGAATCCGGAATCGGCGTACGACCAGGTAACTGTGAATAAATTGTTTATTTTAACCCACATAATGCGTTTTGTTGCGTCGCACAGCACGGAGAAGGATGCGGAGAGGAAAAAATACTGTTTTATTTACGCTTCGATAATAATTAAACACTTTGTGTTCGTCGAGTGTAAACTTGGATATTCGATGGACCGGACACACGTCACGTAGAAGATGCGGCCACGTTCTTTCGTTCTCTCTACATTTTTTTTTTTTTTTTTTTTCGGTTCTTGCTAGTACTTCCGAGTGTTCGAAGGAGCATCGTATCGTGGAAATGTAAAGGCGAGGTCTGGGCGTCTTCAAAATTTAGCCAAGTGGTCGGGTAACTGCATCCCGTCACGTGCCACGAGCGAGAATTGTTACGGAGCAAGCGAGGCATACCCAGGTAGACACGGAGTATATAAATGCTGGGCGAGGTTGGAACAACCGAGGTACGAAATTCTAATTGCTAAGCGATTTGCATTGTTATTCGAAAAAGAAACCAACTGATTTTCTATTTCGGATAATTGGGCGAACCTAAGTAGCTCAAAAATTACGATCTTTTCGGGCTCGTCGTATTCTCGGCCGGATTGACTGCAGAGCATTTACACCGGCATGCAGAAAATACAAAATAACGGGAGAAAGTTCACGTACGCACGTACACCTACGTATACAATTGCAACGTGCGGAATCTAGAAGAGGTTCTGAATTCACTTACACAGGTAGTACGGCTGATTGATGTGCAAAATTTCGTAATAACTTGGAAGCATGAAATCCCAATTCTGGAATAGAGTTTAAACTTGACGGGATAGTACAGGCAAACTGGCAATCAGTTGTGACGAATATTCCTAATGAGCTGATTTTTGGAATTTATAATAGCAAATAGCTGTTGCCGATGACGCTAAGTGTCTCCTAGGTGATAGCTTGTGAGCGTGCTCCTTGGGCATCTTCTGTCATTTTTCAGACCTTGAATATTCATCCGTGCCGCTATTGATGTTGGATTCTAAAAATTGAAGGTTAGGGAGGGGCTGCTCAGAATTCTTCCTACAGTGTCACACCGCGGACCTCAGGGTCAAATAGGCCTGGATTCTTAGGTGTCACCTCTGCTTATTACTCATTACTCATTTTGGTGTAAACTGGTCTCATCATATCTCCGTGCTACGGCCGAGTGTCCACTGGCAAGTAAAACAACCAAAACAAGTAAATAGCAAGCATCTGACTGAATTGGTAACCCAGCGTGTAAATAGCATCCTTTTTGGGCAGAGCAACCAAAAATTTGAAAATTCCGTGAATACAGTGATATAATTACGAAAAATTACAATCAAAAAAGTATGAAGAAAAAACTTAGTTATGAAGAAAAGTAATCACTATTACCGTGCAATATTCCGTACCACGAATCTGATCTAACCTCGTTGTGACATCAGTCTTTAAAACGATATACCTATTTCAAATTTTCCGTTAAGACAGGGTAGACAGTATAGAAAATGTGAATAGAGGTGGAGAAGGATATGTGATCTGGATCTGGGAGGAGAATCTGCTATTGAAGGTCTATGGGTTGGCATCCTGGGCCATGGTTCGTAATCAAAATTGAAAAAAATCTCTCTTTTCGATCCGCCTTGATGTATATCACAATGCACAACCGCACAAGCTGATTTTCAAAATTTTCAGTTCTCATTTTCGAATTACTCAGACACAGCAGAACGACCAGTTAGCATAACCATTGAACTGATTCGCCGTTCGAAAATGAAATATGACTGATCACGTGATTTGAAATAGTCTTTCGGCTATCACTGCCAACACGTACGCTTTGTTTTCAATCTGGAGCCCTAGACTGGCACCTTCGTGAAGTCAGATTCGAAATTAATTCTAAATTTCACAGTTGAAAGAAAAAACCCAACACGGCAACACGCAATCCAGTCGAAATCTGAATACGAACACAATGTCGCCGTCAAAGACGAACACCCAACTAGCATCACTGCGTCCTTTTCCATCTTATATGCCGAATAACAGCCCTTATAGCACGCGGCAACACTTTCCCTTTCTATAATTCAAAAATCGCGGACGGCCGCTTGACCTCCCCGGAGTTCTGGAAATCGTTTTCCGGAATCGCCTGTCTGCTATAGAGGAAAAAGAACAAAAAAAAAAAAAAATAAATAAAGGGCGAAGAAAGATACAACGGAAATTCTTGCCTTCCTAAAACGGCATTCGTACGACGATTACGAAGCGAGTTACGAACATAATAGTCCAAAATCCAATAAAAGTTTACGTGGAAAGAGTATTCAACGAGAATGACAATGTTGATGATTTCGGATTTTACAACCGTGCTACGTTAAAAATGCCAGGTACCTTGTTCGCTTTTTTATTATTTTTCGCGTGTATGAGGACGAGGTGAGGTCGTCTCAGCCATATTTCTTACCATTTTGCCTCTCTCTCTCTCTCTCTCGTCCTCGATGATATTCACGCAAACTATGCACAACATAGAGAGCGAAACAAGATAGTCAGGGTAAAATATTATATTTATTGTTACCCAGTATCTGAAATAAAAATAAAATAGAATGGGATTCCTCTCTTATTAAAATCGTTTGAATTTGGAAAATCTGCATTGTTTCGAGCCAGACCCGGTACGCGACTTCTACGGAAACAAATTCTCTGTTGTTAACCCCCGAAATGTGATGAGAAAACACTCATTTGCGATCGAAGCGGGTAAAACATTATTCGTGTTTCAATAGTATTTCCAGGAAAAATTGTATCTTTGACGGTTAATGGCACGAGGAGGGGGAGGGTCACCCGAATCTCCCTTCAGCACAGGTATGTTCGCAGCATAATATCTGAAACAAGTATAGTGCTGAATGCTAAAAGTCAATGAGCGAGGAAACATTGTTTTTATTTCAGGAGTATTTTCGGGGGAAATTGTATTTTTGATGTTAATAGCGCAAGGGAGTCATTCAAACCCCCGCCCCCTTAACATAGGTATGTTCACTGCCCATCTGAACCAAGTGTAATACAAAAAATGCTAGAGGTAAACGTCCATGCATTGAAGCTGCAAATATTATGATGCAGAAGCAAGGATGTGGAACTAATATAGTGGATCCTGGAAGTAATCCTGGGAAGGACAATTCAGGAGGTAGACGAATATTAAAACTGAATAGTTTCCAAGCCCCTCGAAGTATTTCGATCATCTGTAGGTACGAGTTCGTTTCTTGCGGCGTCCAAAGTGTTCGAAATATTCCTTCTTCGCTTTGAGCCACAGAACTTTATGCCGCTGGAAGACTTTTGGAAATTCAACGGTTGTTCCTTCAGTCGTTTTAAAAGGCGTTGGTGAGGCGAGCAGAATTTGTTATCTGAGAGAAAATTGGGACAGAAATCGAATGGCACGGAACAGCCGTTGGGTAACCTAGAACAACACAGCACTCAACACGAAGAATGAATTCTGAAAATCCAAAATAGTGGAGACAAAATTGTCAGTAAAGAGCGAGGGGTACTCCCGTTTCTGGGAGCACCAGTGCGAAAAATGTTTAAAGGGATTCCATCTTTAAAAGGGACCTTCAATTACCGCTATACACCCTCTCCTCCCACCTTGCCAGAAGATCAAATCAACAGCTTAAATAGTCGACCACCTTAGGTATGGGTCGTTATGTTCTCTGGAATTGCATTTCCTTCATGTCTGGCTTTTCAACAAAACGTTCGTATTCCAAGTTGAAAACTTCTATTCTGTTTGTCCCTTTACAAACGAACTATTGACAATATAAATCGGAACGGCGCTTGGTTGTTTCTGAAGTAAAAAAATAAACAATTCACACCTGTAGCACTTACCTGTTTTAAAAACTACCTGTAAAAGGGGTTTAGAGGGATCCACCCACTCTATATTCATTGTTCTTTTCATAAATTTGATTTTTTTAAAAATATTGTGTGCTTCTTCGTAGTTTTCTTCTGGAAATTGCAAATCACCCAATCACTGCACTCGTCCACCAACCCCAAAGTTCTCGGCATTGGCCAGAATTGTATTCCAGGGTAGGCACTACTAATTCACCATCCTGAATGCGTTTTGAACCGCGGAACTCTTAGTTTTGTTGAAAATATTCCGAATAGTATTTTTTAGGACGTGGTGTTGGTATAACAGTTTTATAGGAAGGAGTCAGGGTCATTGTGCGAAGCAGTTTCTGCTATAAGATCCCAGTAAGCATTTCGAGGTTCGAAAGATTTAAAATTCGAAGTATTTGAGGGAGTTACTTTCGTATGGGAAGAAGAAAGCTCCGCGAGGGTTTCAATCAAATCTTGAACATTTCTCCAATAAGGAACACCAAAATATACCTCAATTGCCCAACTTTTCTGATAGTTCTTCTACCTGTGTACAGTTTACAAATAATTATTCAGAACTGAAAACACTCATCATGACTTCTTGCAGCAATACTAAAATCATTTCAATATTTTTTCAATCCTTATCAAAACTCGTGTACATTTGTCTACAGAGTCTGAAATTTTTTTAATAAATCTGAAAACGTATTGAAAGAGTCTCATTGATCCTCCAACAAGTTTTCAAGAGTTCTGAAGTGAGATATATGTTGGGACGAGTTTTAAAAAGCCTTATTTGAGTCAGAAATATGGCTAGAAGAGTCTCACACATAGCTGAAAGGGCTTTACATAAATTTGATAGAGCAGGACGAAGTCTTGAACACTGAACTTCGGACGAATCTTTAAGAATTTCAAACAACTTGGAAGAGCTCAGAAAGTTTCAGTGACGTCTGGAATAGTCTTAACGTGTTTGAATCTCCAATACATGTGAAAGAGTATAGAAGAAGAGGTCCTTTTAACAAGCTCGGGAAAGCTAGCAAGAATCCCAAAAAGTTTCAAATCCGTCTCTATTGTGTTCTCATCAGTGTTAGATAATTTTGAATAAGTCTTAGCAAGTCCGAGAGAAATCTTGAAGAATTTCAAAAGGCTTAAGAAGAAGAGGTCCTTAACAAGCTCGGAAAAGACAGCAAGAATCCCAAAAGGTTTCAAATCCAAGATTTAATCGGTGTTAGATAATTTTGAATAAGTCTTAGCGAAGCTAAATGATGACAAAAATCACTGTTTGGAAAACACTGCAATGACCAGGGACATAACAATGACAAATTGACAAAAAAGTACAAAATCCTACACGTAGAAAACAACAAAAGAAAAAGAAAATTAAAAGAACAACTAGAAATAATAAAGGCAAAAACAAAACAACCTAATAAAGACAACAATTAACTTCCAAAGCGAGAACCTATTCCAATTGGATAGACTGCAGAATCACAGACAACCAATAGGAGCACACAACTAATAACACTCACTGATTGGACAGACTGCACCATCACAGACAAGCAATAGGAGCACATGACTAAACAGGTTCACCATACGGTACTACTCTCAACTTTGACTACAGGACCACAAGAGACAAGTCTCATTTAGGGTACTCCATTGATGATGGCATAACAGCCGAAAGCGCTCTGGACTAAAGAAGAAGAAAAAGTGAATTGGCACACCCTACAAATGGAAGTCTTAGCGAGTCCGAGAGAAGGCTTGAAGAATTTCAAAATCTTGAAACAGCTTTAGGTTTTCTCTCAAACCCGAAAAAATTTTAAGCATAGTACTAAAATCTTTTCAAACTTTCTGGTTCATGGCAAGAACATAAAATAATAAATATTTTTATACTCATCAACTAGTTTACTATATAGACCCAGAGGGACTTTGGGGTCTTAGCCCCCCTTCCTCCACAAGCCATTAAGCTTACTTTAGATAGTATTCAAAAGGAAAGTGAAATTCCAAGTGAACTCTTAACAGGAGAAGGGTCCCTTCAAGTCAGTTATATTTTCCAATAAATTTATTTCTTAGAATTCAAGGAATTTTCTTTCGAATTGTTCGCGAATAACCTAATTTTCATCATTTTGTAAAATGACGCCCCCTCCCCTTCCAAAAAAATTCAGGCACTTTCATGGCTTAATTAGGCTATGATTATTCCCCCAGATTTTTTCACGAAGCTGGTAACTCTCACCCCCCCCCCCTTCCCCCATCAAGAAAATTCTTGATTCATTACCAGTCACAGTTTCTCTATAAAATTAAGCAACTAGGAATATAAATTTTCTCTTAAAAGTTTTTTTAATTTAATTTTTTAATTTATTTATTATAAATAGGTATGAAGGTACTGGAGCACCAACCGCAAAATATCGGGTATTTCGACTCCCCCCCCCCAAATTTCAGGACTTCCAAGATTCCTAAGACTGCAGAAATTCTAAAGCCCGTAAAATAGTGGAAAACCAAGGACCTTAAAATTCTGAAAATTTTAGGCCTCTACAAGTATAGGAATATTGGAGCTCTCAGAATTATTGGAATTTCTGAATGCGGGCTAAAGATAAACATCTATCACACACTTGCTGTACTACAACATTACTTTAAATTATAATATTAATTTTCCCAAGACTTACTAGATTTCATTGTTATGAAGATCGGGCCTTATAGTCAGATAGTTTTATTGTTATCGATGAGAAATATATAAAATTATACGTGTTAAGAAGAATTTCTCGGAAATGCCAAACTCTATTTTCAGACTATTTTTAGTCGACCTTTTAGTTTATTTTTGGTAAACTGTATCCAAAACTGGAGGGCCCCACCCTCTCGGAGGGGAGGAGGAATGCCCCCGATATGGGGGGGGATGGAAAACAATGCAGTATGAGCACAGCCTAGTATGTGGATATACCGAAGCGACATTTTTTTAGCGAGCGGGGATTTAGACAGGGTTAGTAACTTTCAGTTCTTGAGTGCGCCCTCTGCTTCCAACGCCCTGGAAAGTTCTCTTGGCTTCGATTATCATTCTGTAGCGCGACTTAATGAAATTTCATCATGATAAAAATATCGAATGGGAATACCCATTTTAACTTTTTTTTTCTCTGTGTCTCGCCAGACACGGCAGATATACGGCGCGCAAATGGCCATCAGTCTGTGCTAAGTAATTGGTTTTCAAACGGTGGCGGTGTTCCTCAATCGCTAGACGAGTATATACTCGTCAAAAGCAAGCGATTATCCGCGATTACTTCGAAGACGAAATACCCCGCCGACGGGAAGTAATGGCGTACACAGTCAAGCACATCCGAGATCCGATTCTGGAAAATCTACAATAGCATTACCCATCGCGAAACTGAGTATTGCGTTGTTTCTTAAAATTCGTGTCCTTCTTCGTCACTGCGTTCGTTTTTTTTTTCACTCTCTTGTACTCATTATATTAAATTATATTTTTCCTTTAAGGTACATGAAAAAGGGTGTAGTTTTCTTTCTTCCCTCTCGAAAAAGAAGGTAGTACGTACACGACTAAGAGAATGTGAGAAGAAAACCCTGAGAAGGATGTATGCGAGGAAAACTGGATCAACGGTGCGTCTCATTCGCTCAAAGACGTATAAATATAATTGGAAAACAACGTTGTCATGCCTGACGTATTCGAAACTGAAATTCAGTTATACGTTGGAACGAGTGCCAGCTAGTACACGGTCTCCGGTGATGTTGTAAGACCTAACCTAACTAAAAATGATTATCGTGGTGTACATCTTTCTGCGCTGTTTTTTCTCAAAAAAGAAATGGAACTACTTCGTTCATGTCTATACGGCGAGGAGGAAAGACAGAGATACATGAGGAGAAATGCCTGATGCCAGAAAAGATGTTCACGAAGTCGTTATCAGCATCCACGGACGTCGCCATCCACCATCTACTCCACTCGGTGTAAATGCAAACCAACAGCGACATCGATGAAGCGATGCCCTGCATGCTGTGCTGCAGCAGGGCGCAATCTGCCAGCATTTGTGTGGTCCTCTCGATATAATTTACTTTAATTTGAGGCGTGATACGGTAGGACATCATCATCATTATGTCATTATCTTCGGAGTTTCCTAGATGTGTATAAAATGTGAACACCCATTGCGGGGTAGAGATATCGTGAATGAAATCCGCGTTGCTCTTGTACTCGACATACTCGATTCCAACTTGGATCAGAGTAGCAGTAGATAGGGGAAAAGTTGTGCACCTGTAACCACAGAAGTACGTACGAAATTTGCTATGTGAGTTGCAAAAGACATTTGGATTGATTTGAATATGAGCCATTTCCTGAGTCACTCTGTGGCTGAATGGTATCGTGTCCGCTTCGCACCCTTGTGACGCGGGTTCAATTCCCAGAGCTGGAAAGCTAGTGTGTAGAGTCTGTCTTCCCCTCGCACACATCCTGGCGAACAGGGTATCAGCAGTTTCTCTCGAGGTGGATAGGTACCGTGCTCTGCAGTCTGGCGCCAGTTTTTCAGAAAGCCATTATACTCGCAGAACTGGCTACCACCAGTATCTGAAGTGTTGGTGCTATGTTGTGTGTGCCTCGTGAGTCGCTTACTCAGTGTTGTGAGACATATGGCTAATACAGGTGCACGTCTGTATTCGGCACAGAGAAGGAAATACTCTAAAGCAAAAACTGCGTAGAAAGCAATGACAGATTACCATACTAATCGGCTTAGTATGCCAATTCAGGTACACGTATATCTTCGGCACAGAGAAGAACGTACTCTAAAGCAACAAACTACGGGGAAAGCCATGCCAAATTACCCTTACTAATTTGCCTGGTATGCCCTACAGCGCTACAGTTACCGACCACCGGAAGAACATCTCTCTCTGTGTCTAGCTGTCTACAGCTGGAAATAATGGGCACTAAAATCAGGAATTTGAGCTGCAGATAAGTTAGCTAGCCTGAGGCTTGAACAGTTAAAAGGAGCCATAGATACTCGTAAGTTTAGAAGAACGGTGAAGAAAATAAAAGTTAAGCCGATTCTTCCACAAATAAATCTTTCTCAATTTAGTAGCAACCACTACAGAAATGTCGCGGATCGTATGGGGGAGAGGAAGTTCAAAATAACCTTTTACCAATTCAAACCTTAGGGAAGCAAATGTTGAATTTCTCTTACTTGCTGAATGGCGCATTGGCTTCTTAAAGCTGGGTTCACGCGAGAATGATCAGCTTATCAGCTTGTTCGGCTTAGATGATCAGCCAAAGATGAAGGTATAGTGTGAACGTTGAGATGACCAGCCAATTGAAGCTGAGCAGCCACGATCAGCCTTTCATCTTCGATTGGTCCGATGTCGGTCTGTTCAAAGATGATGAATAGTGTGGACGTTCTTATCATCCATTCAGTTTCATTTTTCCATTTTTTTTCATGCTCTGGCTGAATGCAAAAAGTTGTACAAGTGTGGACATCGACAGATTTTTATCCGCGGCTGGTCAGTCCATGATCATCCAAGTGGACACTCCTTGAAAGATCATTTTTGCTTACATTTATTTAACATTCCAAAAAGATATTCGCTTGTGAATTGCTCATTTTGAACATTTTTGTATATGTTGTGCCCCCCCCCCCAAAAAAAAACAAACAAAAAACAACAACAACAACAACAAAACAAAACATGTCTACACCCTCCCCTGATCTTTGAGCGTCTTCGCATAATATGTACTAATTGCGCGCACTCCGGTATCGCTGGGCACCTGCGACTTTTCTCTCGGTTAGAAATTGCCGGCGCATAAAACAAATTTTTGTTACTCATTAATTATAAATATTTATTTTTTCACACATTTTTTGTATTTCTCGGTGGCGTGCGTTAAGTTTTTCTAAGAGATAAGCTATAAGCATAGACAGAGATGTACCGAAGAGCTTTTCCTGCGGGGGAAGGGGGCAAAAATTGTGGAAGTCCCAACTAACTCAATTCAAAATTCTCCAGTATCAAAGCAAAAAAAAAATCTTTCAACTTGTTGGATTTTCCCAACTGACTAAACTCAAAATTAATATCAAAGCTAAAAAAAAACCTTTGACTTATTGGATTTTTCCAACTTCTCAACTCAATTCCCAAGTATTAAAGCAAAAAAAAAAAGTTGAATTTCCCCAACTGCGTCTGACTGAAATAGTAAATGTTCTCAACTGCTGAGTGAAAAATTCCTATAGGAGGGTAAGTTACCCCCCCCCCCCTCCCATTGATTCGTCCCTGAGAAAAGAGGTCAAGTAAAAATCAGAATAGGAATATGAAACATGCTACTACAAAAATGCATTGATCAAATTATTCAAATTGTTGTATCCCTGTGTAGGGTCATTATTCCCTACGCATTTATCCTCCTCTGTGACAAATAATAGACATGGCCATCAAAACAGTTGTCCACCATCTTCACAATGGGTTATGTTTTCATATTGCGATACGCGAAAATGTCTAGTAAACATTGAACCACCTTTCTTTTGCCCAGTCTTTAAAAATTGTAATTCTGGTTGAGGCCTATTGCCATTAATAACACTACCCAACAGCCAAAAAACCGCAAGAACGAGAGTAGCCGATTCTAGAAGTATTTTTCACGCTGAATTCAATGCCGCTTTTTGTTTTTCTTAATTAGCTCTCCTTTTCTCGTAAATTCATTCTGAATTATTTCCCATAATTTCCCTCTCGTGTTAGAAATATTAGTTAATGTGGCCACACTGCATGTATCACATCTCCAAAAGAAACTCGCCAACACAGTGATGCGTGTGAACGTGTTTTGACGTTTTGATATCGGAACGATCTAAACAGTTTCAACTGATTCTAAGATTTTATCATTAACGATGAAGTGATGGAACAACAATTTTGAGGAAGGCGATCTCTTCAGTGAAAAAATAACGCCTTTTCATTCCAGTATTACAGTTTATTGTTTATTTTACGAAATGTAAGTGAACTAGATAAATGTGTTCCGACGATAAATTTGATGAATATGTGTTCAGTGCCCGAATATTCATGATAATCACAACGCTCTTTGTTAAATTGGAATAATACTTACAGAACACAGAGGGGCAGAGAACAACACGGAAGTTTTCTCTCCCGTCAAAGACGAAGCTTATCGGTGATATCAGTTTAATACATACAACATCAGTGTCACCACATAAAATAGAACAATTTCTCATAATACACTATTAAATTTCCCAGCAAACGTAAAAAATGATTAGCTAACTCAGCATTTTTAATATCATATTTGAATTCAGCGTGAAAAATACGTTACGAATCATCTATTTTCCTTCATGCGGTTTCCAAAAAATCTCAGTTTGTTGTGTAGTGTAATTTCTAACTGTTCATTAAGAGTAAGTCGTGAAAACGGGGTTTTAATAAGATTTCGAATACGCATTTTGTGGGTAAAAAAAAAAAAAAAAAAAAAAAGCATTCAAACATAACATACACGCGTCAGTGGCGTAGCCAAGGGGGGGGGCGAAGGGGGCGAATGCCTCCCTCAAGGCATTTGAAATTGAATATAAAATATGCAAGAATGAGCAATTTTTCAACTTTAAAACACGTTTTTCCAGAAAATTTTTGCTCGAGCAATAATTTTACCTTCATTTTCATAAAATAGTCCTCTAATATCAGCGATTTTTAAAAAATACCTCAATTTTCGACTTTTTCTCCCTTGAAAATCTTACTTTGCCTCCCCCTTGGGAACATCCTGGCTACGCCACTGACACACGTTGACTAGCAGAAGAACATAAACACGTTTCACTGTCAACTTTGATGTTTGTGTGTAGCTAAGCCGAGCCAAGCCAGACTCAAAGCGCTTCCAGCACGCAATCAAACACACAGGTTTCGTCGCGTTGAACATGCTAGTGAGTTTTTGTGTTGGTAATAACAGGGAGCAGTAAGTGTCAATTACACATTAGAAAGGGGGACCGGCACAGGATCAACGACAAGGATTGCAAGTCGATTACGTTCTGTCAATTTTTTGTTTATTACATAGCCAGTACATTGTACGTCAACTTTTTTCAGGAAATGATATGTTATGAAAACATCGTTTAGGATACCGGATGCCCCCACTTTCCTCGCTGGCCTACTATACCAAATATACCATGTTACTTTATAATGGATTGTGCCCAATACAGTATGGAGAGCGTTCCGGCATACTTTAGAAACTGTACTAGAATATGGTTCAAGTCCGTACTGACCGAATTAACATCATCTGGCTTTTTCGTACCTGTAAGATGTCCCACTAAACCATTTGACCTTTATTGTTGGTGGGTAGAGGGTTTTAACAGAATTATCACATGAGAGGTCCAAGCATAACTGTCTGTTTGTTTGTTGTTGTTGTTTTTTTGTTTTTTGTTGTTTTTTTTTTTTTGGGGGGGGGGGGAGGTTCTGCCAAAATCATGCGATGGAGCGCAGCGAAATTGTGTGTTTGTTTTATTTTATTTTTATTTTCGGATTGTCTGAACTTTTTGGAGGAGCGCTATTTGAGAACCGAACATTTTTTTTCGTGTAAAAGGAGCCTTAGCAAACTGCAAAATTATCTGACCTTTTCCGGAGTACATATCTGACCTTCTTCTGAGAGGCCTCACTAGAAACTTTCGATCTTTTTTCTTGCACGTTTGTGTGGCCAAATGGTGACGTGCCCGCTTTGCGATGGCAAGCTAGTGATATTCGTGTACCCCCATTAACATCTTAACGAACACATCGACTGCAGTATTAATCGAGGTGGAAAATAGCGCATCTTACCACCAGATCAGAAAGACCAGTACTGTGCGTGTGCTCGTTGTGGATAGCTTACTCCACGTCGTGAAACACGTGATTAGTAAGCGAACTTGCGGCTGCACACTCTTCAGCACAGAGAAAAAAAAAAACTCTAACGCAACAAACCGGAAAGTAATGGCAAAGTACCCCAACTACCTCTGCCCAGGAAAGTCATGCATCAGAAATCGCGTTTGCCAACGCCCAGAAAGGTCTCAGCAAAATCTCACTTGATCTATTTTTGGATCTTCTGATATCTTCTTTTCTTGATCGAGGGGGGGGGGGGGTCCTATTATACTCGTGAGATCTCTTCGCTCCCAAAAGATCACAGCAAACTCGTCCTACTTTTCTTTTTGGGTGGAGAGCGGCTGCTGAAATTTATTTTAATTTTTTTTTTTTTTCAGCTTTTAAGATGGTGGTCTTCTTTGAGTGTCTGCTGACAAAGCTTTCACCTGGAATTCCCCACTGACACTATTCGGTATTTCCTTCGTTTGCCGTATCTCCTTGCGAACGAAGCCAGTTGTCGTTCAATAAAAGGAACCTTTTTTTTATAAAAGCCAAACGTCACTTGAAATGGCCAGTGGGCGCTATCTGAACAAGCGGTCCTGTGAGATTAAATCTTTTAAAGCGAGGAGTGTAAGGACACTAGTCCATCAGCAAAATCGCATTTTAATACGTTTGAAAAGCTGAATTCGACAATCATGACGTATAAAGTTAACCGTGTCTGAATTGTGGCTTGTGGCTGGAGCTCATTTATTGTCCCCGCGATGAAGGTGTGTGGTCTGTCAATTAACCTAAATACGTCATTCGAAGGTTCAAGTATTCGACGACGGAAGAGTTGGAAAATGGCGGAAACCGAACTGGATTTCTAAAAAGTTGCTATTTTGTGGGAGATCGGTGATAGAATTACGATGACATTTCTTTCCCCTCGGTTCTGCCTTTATGTGCCTCATCTCGCAAAGTGTAGTCGGGTCACAGCAAATTACCTATCCGGCAGTACGCACAGAACGTTTCGGATGCTTTTCAAACGTCCACTTCCGGGTACTTCAGCCTTGAAAAGCGCATTGGCCTCGTCTGGTTATTCGTATAGAGTGACAGAAAGAGAGAGAGTGAGAGATTAATGGAAAAGCTTTATACGTGGAAACGCAGTCGAGGAAACGAACGGAGCCTACTTTCCGATTCAACGGCGAAAAGAAAAAAAGGTCGACTGAATTCGTTTTACGAAATTAGTTTAACATAAATAGCTATCCGTTTGTACAAGTTTAATGCATGTATACACATTACCCGTACAGTAATCATTATTACACCTGGCTACGCTCGATGAGAGCGTGGAATGCATTTAGCACGTGTTAACGCATGTCAATTTTGTGTTTTTTTCCAGGTAAGTCGAAGAAATTTTTACAGCCGGGGCAGCGCATTCGGTGAGTTGTATAATCTTTTATTGGGCAGTTCTAAATTTTTATATCCTTCGGAAAACGCACGCACTCGGGATTTGGTCGTTGGCGTTTTTTTCTCATCTAGTGTGTGGCGAGTTCGACTGCTCGACTCGATTACACTGGTCTTCGTGCTCATCCCGTTAGTTTGTATATATTATTCGTGTATATATTCGTGTGGTACGTACCCCGGATTGATATGCCATAAACGATTCTAAATCCCGTTCGTCCGGTGAAATGGTGATGAAAATATAAGCGCGCCAAGGATTGGGAAAGTAGAGGAGAAAAATAAAGAAAAAAATAAATAAATAAAAGTGCGAGAAGAAAAGAAAGAAGAAAAAACAAATCGAAAGAGAGAAAAATGAGAACATCGTTGGCTCTCGGTGTAAACGCAAAATGACTGTAATAGTGGACAATTCGAGTGCTTAAGAGAAGAAGAGCCGAGCCCCGTGTTTATTAGGTTGTAAAATGCTCGCTAGGATTGTCCGTATTTTATAAGTATTGTATTACATCGGGCTTAAGATGAGTATTACGGGAAATTAAGTGCTTCGTAAAATTGTCGCTTCACTTTGTACCGATAAAGAACAATTATGACAGGCGGTCATTTCAAACCGGTTCAGGTTCACGTTCATGTTCGCGTTTTTTCTCACCGCCTAAATAATAAACACTCTGTCCGATAAACGGTTGCACGCATTTATGGTTTTCCACGTGGTTTTTAAATGTGTGTCGATCTTCAGTCTTGGGGGAGAGGGCTATACAGGGTGTTCTAGCTAGTATGCTGACCTGACCAGAGAGGGGGAGAAGGGATTCCCTTGGCCGTGACTTTTCTGGAGGCCGGGGTAGCTTATCGTCTGATCTTTTTAGACAAATCAAGTACAAGCCGAGCTATGGCCTATAATAGCGAAAGCTGTGAATGAGTTAGGAAGCTGAAATATCGGTGGTATGTTGTTCGCAAAAGTAAAATGAAGGTCCAAAATGTACGTTACGAGGAGAATGGTTCTAGTCTGTAATTGACTTAGTCCATGAACTTTCATAACTCTTGTGTAGTTCTAGGTTGAATATGAGCTCAGTCGGCTCATTCCGTCAAGAGACAGAGGTAATTCCAGTACATAAAGTCGATTTTCTTTCAAAAATTATATCTCGCATAAACCAGTTGTACAATAATATCATAACAAAACAAGAAATACCAAAATCTTGGAAACAATCGGACATTATTCTTATTTTTTTTTTAATGAGAAGAAGATAAAATCGAAAATTATAGACTTATAATCTTGGGCTAAGTACAATCAAAAATGTTCTCAAAACTGATTGAGACTAGGCTGAGGAAAAACCTAAATTACTAACAACCTCAAGAACAAGCCGGCTTTAGGAAAGGTTTTTAAACATTGAATCATCTGCAGGTCCTACATCAACTTTTAGGAAAAAAGTACAGAATACCAAACTGATCTGCATTTGGCATTTCTTGATAATAAAAAACTTTCGACACTATCAAACACGATTACATGCTTAAATCATTAAAAAATCAAGGAACCCTAAAGCAGTTCATAAACTTAATGAAGGATATGCATACATAAGCAAGGGCCAGAGTAATCACAGATATAAAAGGAAGCTACTTCCACATTAAGAAAAGGGTGAAGCGGGGGGATCTTTTATCACCAATAATCTTCAACAGTGCCCTTAAGGAAGTATTCAAGGAATTAAACTGGACATCCTATCGCATGAATATAGACGGAGAAAAATTGAACCACGTGCGCTGAAAATCTGGTACTAATTTCAGATAATCTAGAAAAACTAGTAAAAATGATCCAGGAGCTCAATGAGGGCGGAAAAAACAGGTTTCGAAATCGTCGTCGTCCGGCCTCGTTCTCGAGGATCCGCGTATCAACTTCGCTGTCCATGTATGCTCTAGTGGCTCAGCAGGCCAATCCGCGATCCTATCACCCGCCCACAGTCGGGGCATCTGACGGGTATGCTTGCTGTGGTTCTGGTCCGGTGTTGCCGATTGAAGACTCCGCCGTTTTGGTAAATTGCCGTTTTCCATACTGTTCGGTCCTCACATAGCTCCTCCCAGTTACGGTCTACTTTGGTGTTCTTCAGGATTACATGAATCATATCCTTACATTGCTTAATCTGACCACCCTGCGTACTCCGGCCTTGGCCCAGCTCACCGTATAGGGCCTGCTTTGGATGTCTGGTATCGTCTATTCTCCGGACATGCCCTATCGAGCGAAGTTGGTTGCTAGCTAGCATGCACTCAATTGGGTCGCAATTTGCCCGCTCCAGCACTTTTGTATTTGAAACGTAGTCCTGCCACTTAATTCGTAGGATATTTCTCTGTTGCCGTTGGTGAAATTTCTCGAGAGTCTTGACACGTTTTCGGTATAATATCCAACATTCGCTACCATATAGCAGGGTATAGCACCACCGCTTTATAGACAGAAATTTTCTTTTCTATTTTGAGGTTGTTACTATGAAGCACTCGCCGTTTCAGCTTGAACACTGCATTCCCAGCATTTCTTGACCGCTGGTTGATTTCTGAGTCCAAGTTGCAGTTGTTGGCTACCAGGCTATCCAAGTAATTTAATTGTTCCACGGCTTCGATAGTATTTCCAGCTATGTTGATAGGAGCGCTCGAGCTTGTAGGTACGTCGTATCTCATTACCATCAGCTTTGTTTTTGTGTGATTGACTTCCATTCCCAGTCCTCTGTACGTTTCTACAAAAACATCGATCATTCTTTGGGTCCTTTCGGCCGAGTGTCCTAAAACCACGGCATCATCTGCATACTGCAGTTCGGAGATGAATCTGGATCGAACATTCTTCTGACTTTTTAACCTGGCCAGGTTATTATGTAATCCACCATCTGTGCGGTATCTTATGTTGACACCCCTGTCAAGAAGTTTGCGGTCTACACTAATTAAGAAGTCTGCCATGAAGGCGTTGAAGAGGAGAGGCGCCATAATGCATCCCTGACGTACGCCATAAGCTATTTCGAATTTGTCTGTCAAATTTTTATACGTCGGAAAAGTGAATTGTGCCCTACAGCACAAAATGTGTTTTCAAGTCAGAAATTCCATTTTTCGGATTTCAACAGAAACTACCTCTAGACACACCTGGCCACTGTGTACAGTAGAAAGGAGTCATCTAGGACGTGATATTTCAAGTTTCCAAACAAATTACCGTATACAGGCTGATGTTCGGTAAAGGTACCATAAGTCGCATCGTTCAGCAGTTTTTTTGGTTTTTTTTTAAATATTTGAGCTCCAAAACTAGTGTAGCCCTTTCATAACCATAGGTAGGCTCTTCAGTTCGGTAAACCCTTGTTACCGTTTTGATATGTTCTACTTTGTATGTCTTCGAAAGAAAAAAATCTGAATTGGAAGTTGTAATCAGACTTGCAATAAAAATTCGCTATTCTTCCAATTCGAAGACTTGCAGTACCTTTTCAGCCTTAAGTGTAAGCCATATGTGTACATACTTCTACCAATATTAGGCGTATTCAACTAAAACACCCTGTATACCGTAAATTTTGCTGTAGCACGTTGTTTTTCAAATAACAGTGCTGCCGGGGCTTGCTGAGTCTCACTGATGTCTTCTTCAAAGACGACGCTCTGTGGTGCGAGAGAAGGAAAGATACGGATAGTCTCGAAAATGACTCGACGATTTTATTTTCTTCTCGGTACAGAGCGGAACAAGTGAAATCGTAATTGTGAAAAGGATATATATACGCTATACTCGATCTCGCTATTAATAATCATTAGCATCTATTAATGTGGCAAGGCGAAGAAGAAAAGTCCGTTCTAGCATTTCGTGTTCGTTTCAGCGAAAGAGAAAGGAAGTGCAGCGACTCTCGTTCGGAAAATGAAAATCGAGGATGAGTGGTGCCCTCGTCGTAATTGCGCCCCAGCTGGTTGATAATTTGGTGGTCGCCGGATCCGCCGGTTTAATGATCGTCTAATTGAATTCGTTAATCGGTTTTGATTTTATGCTATTTATGTATCGCATGTCGATGGTAGGCTATCTGTACGTCGCCGTATGCGCGTATTTGACTCCAAATGGGTGAATATAAAGCGACAATACATCGACCCCGATTGCGAGGAGCCGATCATTAGAAGGTTTGTTTTGTGTGTGTACATCTTTGGCATTTAAAAATCGCAATTCGGGTTAATGATTGATAGTGGTGAAGAGGTTAACGGAAATCTTCAACGGCAAAGCGAGAAGTTTATTAAGCCATTCAGTGTTATTATTGGCATTCAGAGTGTTCGTGTCGAGATATTCGTGAACAAAAAATTGTATATGAATTCTAATCGCAGTTTGATGATGATGCCGTCTGCGTTCGCCCGAGAGCTTTTTACATTAATATCCTTTTCTAAATGACCGGGTTGGTGAACGGTTCTGAACAAAATGTTACTGCCCCACTTTGGTTCGCCTTTTATGTATACGTCATTAGAATACAGGGTGTTCCGAGACTGATGAGCAGTGGCGGAGTTAGAAGGGGCTTTGGGGCCACGTTCAATTTTTCTCTCCCAGTCTTCCTAAATTTCTTCTGCCCCTCAGATAAGTGATTACTGGTCTATTTCAACGTGAAATGGTGGAATTCAAAGGCCTAAGTCCCAATGTTACTTTATCTTTGACCTTGTTGATTCAAAACTAACAGTATGATATTAAAAAAGCCACACAGGGAAAAAAAATATAAATTCGAAGTCTAATTCAGCTCACACATGAGATCTTATTTAGCAGTTCTCTGGAAGTGCTTGAGTAGTGAGGCCGCACTGATGAAGTATAGAGGGAGTTTGAGACCCTTTCAGCACATTTTTGCTTTTTCGAACAATTTTGATTTGATCCTCCCTGATCCTCCCTCCTCTTGACTAGAAGAATATATTATCCAGAAGTTGACCACTTCGAATAAAGTATTTTGATCAAATGACAGAATCGTATAGAAAATACAATAATACCCCTCTTGCTGTCAGTCTATCGGGCTGTCTGACTGACGTCTGTCTGTCTGTCACACCGAATTGCTGCTGGCGGACTGGCAGACAGCCTATCTATCTATCTATCTATCTTGGATCTTGGAATTTATTTCCGTGGTGGTTGCAAAAGCCAGATTTTCAGTCAGATCCTGAATTATCAACTTCTATCTGAGTACGTTTGGTGCAGATACTGATGCATTTGTGGCACCTTAGTAAGCCCGACTATCTCATGCGATGCCTATTTTGGGCAGAACAATGAAAACTTTCCAAAGGATTTGAGTGAGCGATGTGGCATCACCGTAATATTTGTTTCCATTAAAGAATCTCACATCACTTCAGGTCAGGAGAACGGGGATTTTTATTATGTGGATATTGGAAATATGGGATATTGAATACGAAAAGATAGATCCTCGATCTTGGCTCTCGGCTCCATTTTTTTCCAACGGAGAGGACCTGCTTTGACCTATTTCCTGCTTGTTTACCTACCCTTCTTTCCTTTTGCCCATCTGTTTGTCTGTCTTCCTGTTTGTTTACTTGCCTATCTACCTGTCAGTGTTTCTCTCTGGTTGGCTGGATTCTGAGGTGACGAATCTGCCACTGCATATTTTATATGAAATATAGGTACCCACCGGGTTTTTTCTTCCCAAGGAGAGGGAGATGAAGGTTAGAGTCCCTTGAACGTTATTCCATTTACAGCTTTGATGTTTAGGCCTAGTAGTATAATTTATAAATCGAAAATAATCCGAAAAATCAAATAAAACTTGCTTCTGCGTTTTTGTCGCTGCTAATTCAATAATGCATGGTTATGTTATATTGATAGCGCAGTGGGAAGCGTATTAATTTAACATAAGCTTGATTTTTTAGCAGTCCCAAAAACCTGACTTTACCTGGATTAAAAATGCTGTTTCTACTGTTCCTAAATCTCAATCGCTTTACTCGAATGTTGAACTTTCTTTCACTCATTCTAACCCTCCGGTGTGACAGCAAGGCGAAATAAAGTACATAAGTAAAAGAAACACCAAAGTAGACACGTGAATGAGATACGTCAAGAGTTTCTCTAGAGATTCCGTCCAAACTTTTTCCGTTTTTTCTCCGTTTTCCGTTTTTCTTTCAATTTAACTAGTTCCTGACATTTGAAACGGAAAATATTTTTTCCCTTAACGATGAAAAATTGGCAGACCTAAATAAAAAATACATCAACTCGTACATGTTTCTATCCTCTAGTGTTGAAAGAGGGCAATTTAGTTGGTTCGTATTCATCGAATGTTAACCTGTTTAGATCTCCATTTTTCTTCCTAAATGTCGAATTTGTTTTTCTACGGATAGCTAATTTATACTTACTGCGATATTAAGAATGTAGCCTACTCGATACTCTATCTGTAGTCTCGTATGTCCAAAGAAAGTGTTTAAATGTGTCATGCTTGCATGCAGGACAGCACGCTCACTGAATGAATTGTAGTCAACAACACTTAAGACAAAATATCAACTAATAAACCCGTTAACCGTGTATTAATCATGTATTTTTGTATATCAAATTTTAGACTGTGTGTGCAATCTTCTCGTGAGATATTATCAAAAAAGAAAGAAGAAAAAAAACAAAAACAATGTAAGTGTGTTGTTGGGGACATGCATCCATTTACTTGATATATCATCCAATCAAAACGAAAATGATTTTAAAATATTGCGTTTTAATTGTGTATTTTTGTGTGAACATTTTCAACCTTCGTACATGTTCTCTTTTCCGATTACACGGAGGACAGGCAAACATTTCTTAGGAAGAAAGGTGGGAATGATGCATAACAATTGTGTAGTAAGATGAGCTGAAAAATGGGAAGTCAGAATTTAAAATTTTCAAATTGCAATGGGTTGGACAACGGGCATTATATCAAGTACGAATACCCGTATTTTATTCTATTTTCTACGTCAAATTTTGTACTCTTTACCGGATCCTCAAATGTTCAAATATACCATACTTTTATAGAATTTAAATTTCGATTTTGAAAACGTAGTAGGAGGAAAATGAAAGTGTATTCAGTATATAATAATAGCCATATAGTGTTTTATTTTTTATATCAAGCTCTTGAACCTTTTACCAGATCTTAAAGTTTTCCAAAATGGAGACATTTTAGGAAGAAAATTAAGAGTTCAAGCAGTGATAAAAAAAAATTTAAAAAAATAAAATGTGGACATTATTACTCGATATAACATCTATATTTTTCTCCTTATTGCGTTTCAAAATTATAACTTGGGATTTTAGAAAAATTTACTATTTTTGGAAAAATTTGAGATCCGGTAGAGAACTAAAAACTTGATATAAAAAAATATGGGTGTTTTTACGTGACACAATGATCCTCTTTTTTCTTTTTGCATTTTTAGATTTTAAATTTTCAAATTCGGCACCTATTATGTATGAATTGCGTATTTTTCTGCAATTCCTTCACGAGCTATCTCCCAAAAACGAAGATTGATGTCTGTCCCCCATTTAAGCAAGTAAATATCACTGAATCGAAATGAAACTGGTCTCACATTCGCAGTTGTGTATTAATTGTGTATTGATGTGCACCAAATTCCAAAAATGTATGCAGTACCTGTGTGAACCGTCGCCCAGAAATGGAATTTGATGTTGCCTCCCTTCCTCTCCTAGGTAGGCAAGTTAATACCTTCTGGTTGAAATAAAATTAGTCTCGAATAATTATATAAATTATATTGTTTATGTTTGTGTACTGAGCGTCAGAATTTGTGTGCAACCCCTTGACGAGCTACTTCTCAAAAACAAGAATTGACGCCAAGAAGTCATGAAAAGTCATGATATTTAACCAAAACTTGAAAAAGTCATGATATTTCATCATGTCATCGTTCACGATATTTCCATTACAAAAAAAAACAAGGTCAGTTTTATTCATTTAATGAGAAAAAATATTGAGTGAATATTTATTATGGAAGTTTAGCGTGTTCTGTATTGATAGGGAGTTAGTATTGAGTGCTGGTACTAGGTAAAAAATGACGTGTCTACACTCGGGTCAGTTATGTTGTAATCACGGACGTTAATTACTAAAAATTTGGACTTTTCACTGTCGCTAATGTGGAGGCCGAAGTATTTTGTAATTTCTTCCAAAAATATATTCCCTAGAGGTTTAGGTCAGGCTTATTAATGTTTATATTATTCAGAAAATTGTTAATAAAATAAGTGATTAATGATTTTTCTAAATCAATACATATTAAGTCTAATATTTGTTAGCCTTTCATTTTTCCTGTCAGTTATTAGATGCGGAACACATTTATCACCAATTTCATACAAATGGAATATTGCCTGTTTTTCTGCATGCGTAGTGCTTATAAATGCAGAAGATTGCATGTTCAAACCACCTACAAAGAGGGGCAAAACTATAGCCATTTTTTCAGCTCTCTTATGACTGTCTCATTCGTATTACAATCCATATTACTGTAATGTCCTTAAAGGAAAAATGTTGAAGTATGCAACAAGTATATTTCTGGTGATTCTTAAATTAAAAAATTCAAGTTTTGTGCTTTGCCATGGGAGTTGAAAAGTAGGGTACACTTGTACTTTCGAAATATTCACTTATTTCAGGTGTCCCCCTATTGGAAAATCAGGTGAAGAATGTAAATTCCATAATACAGGTTTTGGTTTAGCTGAAAATTAATCAAAATGAGGTGGTGGAGGGGGTCAGAAGGTGGACCCCCGATGAGGCGCGAAGCGCCTAGTTGGTTCCCTCATGAAAAAATGTCGTGAAAAGTCATGATATTTTGTTTCCCAAATCCAGTAGATATCCTGGACGCTCTCCTCCTCGCAGTTGGTCTTAAATGATTTTGGGCGTTCCAAACCTCAGAAACTGTGGGTAACTCTTTCACGAGCTGCCGTCCAGAAACGAAGATGGATCTTCTGTAAATATCAGTCGATCCAAACGCAACAAATAATTGTGCATTAATTTTGTATTTTTTATAACAAATTTCAGTATTTGTGTGAAACCTTCAAGAAACGTGATGCTCCTCATGTAACTTGGGCACGTGGGCTGAAAAAATTGGATATTTTCAGTTTCGGTTGATCATTTTAGCTTTTTGTATTCCGACAGCTTGCATAGATGGGTGGAAAAGTGGGCATCAATTTAGAATTACTAGTAATTCTGAAGTTTGGTTCACAAAATTATGTGACTAATACACACTTATCCGAGACTAATTTTGTTTCAACTTGATATTTACCTGCTATCCGAGGGGAGAGAGGGGTATGAAATTCCATTTCTGGTTTCTGGACGATGGTTCATAAAGACATAATTGATACACATTTAACCAGGAGCATGTCGGACCAGCTTCATTTCCATCCGGCGATATCTAGTTGCCTAAATAGGGAAGGGGCATCAGTTTTCGTTTTTGAGAGATAACTTGCGAAGGGAAAAATACATAATTAACACGCAGCGGGATGAGCCATCTTTATAGACGCCGAATTTGAACATTTTAGACCATTTTATATCGATCAGATGATATTTGTATGGTGGGGAAGAGGGTGGCATCAATTTTTGGTTTTTTAACGATATTTTGCCGGAAGGTTGTCCACAGTTTCTGAAATCTGGAGTACAAATATACATAAATACACAATCTCTGAAGCCAGTTTCATTTAGATCAGATGGTATTTACTTGTATTGTGATAGGGGGTGGGCATAATTTTGTTTGCGGAACGTCGCATGCGAAGATGTCTTCTAGAAATTCTGTTATGTGGTATATAAAATATAAACAATTAATATACTAATTATTTGCAACTCGTTTCGTTTTGATTAATTTACTTGTATAGAGCGGAGAGGGAGTATCAGTTATGGTTTTTGAAAAGTGGCTTGCGAAGGAGTTGTGAACGGATTCCAAAGTGTGGTTCTCAATAACACACAGTAATTTCGATCAGTTTCATTTCGGAGATTTGGTATTTATTTATATGAAAAGTTGAGGGGGGGGGGGGTCGATATTAATTTTTCAACAATATCTTGCCCGGAGGCTGCGCACAATTTTTGAAGTTTGGTGCACAAAAATACGTAATTAATACACTATTTTTCTTTACAAGGACCGTGGATTGCGGGTTCGCACCTCCTCTCCTTTAGCAAAAAATATGATTTTTCAGGAGTTATGTGAGGCAAACCATGGGAGGAAGTAGAACATTTTCTTAAACCACCCCTCTCTTATAACTACGCCCTTGTCCCTTTGTAATTTTCATCACCCTCCGTAAAAAATTGCACTTATGTGAATGTAGTTAGGGGAGAGAACATGTGTGAGGTTTGGAAATGTGTACACAAAAATAAATAATTAGAACATAATTATTTGAAATCAATGATTCGGTTTTCAGTTATACCTTACGGGGGAGTTTCATGCAATTTCTGAAATTATGTACATAAAATACCCAGCTGAGAAACCGTTTTTCTATACACTTTTCATCACCTTTCCTGATGAAAGGTTTGCATCCCTCTTAAGATAGTTAAGGAAACGGGCATGTATGAGGGTTGAAATATGTATTTCACGCAAAACCACCCATACCTACCAGGTAAAGGGGTTCATGTCGCCAGCAACACATTGGTCTAGTTTTGTTTCTCGGTGCTGTGTGGCGAAGGGGTTGTGCACAAATTCTGAAATAAGGTGCTCAAAAATGAGTAATTGAAACACAATAATGCTGCGTAGGTTACGCTCGTTTTTAGATTTTATGCGCTGCTAGCGAGATGAAGTTGTTAGGCAAAGAGCTTAACACTGTAGTTGTATAAACTATCCAGCCTCTGGAATGCAATTGCTCGAATGAATATACTCGTATTTGTTAATAAGGTGCTGGAACACGAAGCCAGTTTGTACTAGTAGCTAGCTGCTCGGTCTATCTACTCTAATTAGATAGATTGCTGGTATTTCACGAACAAATAACAGATGTAGGAAACTTGCGTCGTGTACCGGCAACTCTCCTCATCGCCTCGTCCCTTACAATTCCAAAAGGGAAAAAAGGGTTCTTCGAAATAAAAGACGAATTTTTCGTGCTGCGGAACGTGTTAGCGCACGATGCTCTCAAAATTCTGTCCCAGGTGAGTTCCCCGCTTTCGGTCGGCTCGGTCCCTGTGTTTGTGCACGCGTACGTGACTGGAAAGGCGAAAATCCGCAGCACGCTTCTCCTTTCATAAGTCGCCGCTAAAAATCGCGTAATTTGGAGTAAAAATTAAATTTCGTTGGTTAGCTACGCGAATGGCGTCGGTGTTTTGCGTGCTCCACTTTGCACACATCCTATATGTGGTTGGGGGGTTGTGGCGTCGCGGCTGTCGCGGAATTCGTTCGCGTTCTCTCGTGTACCTCTAAGTACGGAGTAGATAAATGCCGGCGAAATACGAGAGAGCTGTTATGTTTCCTAAAGGATTATATTTTCAGCGCGTGTATACGTTCTCGTATTTTGTATCTATATGTGTACAGGTATCCGGAGAGACGTGAGCGAGAAAGACTGCGGGCACGTGCGATTCGCGTCTGCCGCACGTCGAACAGCGAACGAGCTCCAGCGTATTCTCCGGGGAGAATTGTGTTTTTCGGCTGCTGGAGCGAAGTCGCGGCGTACGAAGCGCGAATCCGCTTCCCGCTTCAAGTGCCACGCAGCGTCGGTGTTTGAAAATGCAACGAGTCGAGTCGCGAAGTGATCCTTGTTTGGCATTCCCGAAAATTAAAAGCACTGTGGTGCCGCAGAATCGCTGACGGGGAAAACGTTTAAACGTATAAACGTGTTGGAAAATGCTCGAAGGACTCGGATGGATTGCTAGTTTTGTTGTTATTGCTGCGGCTGAGCACGTAAAGTAAACGTGAAAACCGAAAGACGAATGCCCTTTTGCGGCACACGCTTTTGCTGCAACTGTAAACGTGATGGTTGAGGATGAACGTTCACTAGACTCATGTGTTTTCGCCGTTGGTGCTGGTTTTGCCTACCTTCTTCTTGGTCACGCCCGCCCTCTCCGACCGAAGTTTGGTGATCATCTTCGCGATCTTGACCTTACTGACTGCGGTTGGGAGTCATCTTTCCGGCGAGCACTTGAACCACCACCTCCTCAGCTTGGCTCCCAGCAGTACCTTTCTTCTTCTGACTCCTCTTTTCCCGGTTACTTTACCATGTAAAATGAGTCAAAAGACTCAGTCTCGGCCTGCCTGTTTATACGGCCGTAGTAGTACTCGAGCTTTCTTTACTAAATAGTCTGCAGCAGTTCTGTGGCCTTATCCTTGAACATTCCCGTAACACTTTGATGTTGGTGATCCGACTGCAATCTGAAGTTTTACCGTATGCCGGTACCTATATGTGCGGGTTTTTCGGGGTTTGTACGTACGAGAGAGAGAAGTATTTAGACCGGACCGCCGCGAGGGCATTGAAAATCTCAGAAACGAGAGTTTGAAGAAAAAGTGCGTGTACTGATTGATAGAAAAAACAGATCTTCTAAATGCTAAGCAAAAACTTTAACTGAACTCAACTCAACTGTAACTGAAAACTGAATTGATGTCCTACCTGGGCGACTAAGGGAGAAAAAGAAGAAATATTCATGAAAATAATAATACTAAGAAAAAGAAGTGCGTGATTTTGAAAAGATAGGAAGTACAGCTATGCAGGAGACAAAATACGTTTGTTAGACGCTCGCATTGTGCTACTCAAAAAGTAGCCAGACAGGGCGATTTATATGAAAATATTCACAGTAGAGGAGAACGCTGTCACATATGTACACATTTCTAAAGCTTTTATTCGCCTCTCCAGTTTGGTGAGAACCCAGCTGTCAGCACCCTGTACCAGCCGCGTACATGGCTACTTCTACAGATTGGTCAGTTTCCTCGTGGAACCATGTTCCAAGGTACATACACTCAGGGACGTACCGAAGAGTTCTTCCTTCCGGGGGGGGGGGGGCAAAATTGTGAAAGTCCCAAATGACTCAACTCAAAATTCCCAAACATCAAAGCAAAAACCAAAAAAAAACAAAAAACTTTTGACTTTTGGACTTTTTCAACTGACTCAACTCAAAATTCCCAAATATCAAGCCAAAAAAAACCCTTTGATTTGTTGGACTTCCCCAACTTCTCTACTCGATTCCGAAATATTAAAGCAAAAAAAAAACAAACCTTTTTTGACTTGTTGGATCTTCCCAACTCCGCCTGACTGAAATGGTAAATTTCCCCAACTGCTGGGGGAAAAATTCCTGCCGGGGAAGGGGGAGTTCTCCCCCACCACTATTGGTACGCCCCTGTTCATACTTATTGAAATTTTAGTACCTTCTCGATCGATTTATCGTTCAGATTCAATTTCTGGTCAGACATCAGTGTTCCCAACCCGAATCTGGTAGCAAGTCTAGTTTTTTTTAGAGCTGCGTTTGGATGGTTTTAGAGATAGTGCAATGGATTACAAAGTCTGAGCACTCGGCGCATACAGCGTCACCTCACACAGATGAAAAATGAATGGTATTAGAATTAGAGGGGCAATATACGAACAGTTCATTTAGTGTCTGTGAGACTACTCATTACCGCTTCTGCAGAGAATCGCTTCCCGGTGATTGTGGACTTTGTTAGGATCTACGCCACGATGTAAAAGTGTTTCAGAACTGACCGAATGATACCTACGGTTGCGGCTGTGGAGATTCCATGATTTCACACAGGTCACGTCAGTCATTTTGTAAATTCTTTGGATAAGAATCTGGTGGAAAATACGTTCAGAAATGACTTTTTCTGTTCTTGCGTTTTCCATCCTAGTGACCGAAGTACTGGCTGAGTTAACAAGTTGGTTTCTAGGTGAGAATGTCGCAATGGTTTGTTTATATTTGCTCTTCCACAACTCAGAAACTAAAACAATGAATGTCGACGTTGTTGGAAAACAATGAAGAAATATTAAATGTAGCGAATTTGTGTACGGACTACGACACTGTGACCAAATCAGTCTGTCGTAAAATATGCCAGTATTATCATTTCCGGCAATAAGGTTGGATTTAAATTAGGAAGAAAAAAGAGAAAAAAAAGTAATGTTATTCGAATGCAATAATTTGGCGGTTGAAATGCTGGCTCTGCTTGAGCTTCACGCTGTGTGTTTTACGCCTATGAGAATGCAACCGTTCCAGTTCGAACTCCGGACTGATTAAGTTGCGAGACATTTTAGGGTATAACTTTAAAAAATATATGTAGGATATGTAGGAAGAAACCTTAACCGTATTGTTTCGAGACACACGTATAGTACAGACAAATCAGCAATTATGATGAATATTCATACTTAGATGATTTTGGGTATGTGTGATGACAATAACAGCCTAACGTTCCCATTGTTCTGATTTGTGCTGATTCCACAATTATTGTAGAAAACGTGTACCTTGCCGTACTGTAACCGTACCTGATACAGAACGTATTGTTCATAAATAAAAAATGTTCATCATAAAATTTTTTATAAGAATCATGAATGCTGTTTTATTAAATAAAATAGCTATGATGTCGCATTGAGCTCACGAATTCAGTCTCCCTTCAACAGTGTGCTACTAGTATAGTGCGTACAATTCACGTACTCTAGGCCAGAGTTTCTCAAAGTGGGGTCCGCAAGCAGTTTTTTAGGGGTCCGCGAAAAATATTCTAATCTAATTTTTTTTTTATCACTCGCACCAAGAACGCCTCTTTCGGAAAATAAAAGTTTTGGTTTGTATTACGAAATGTGTACATGGCTAGCTCAATCCATGCCTATGAGCAGGGCAATATTGTTTTCGACGGGTGGCTACCCTGCGGCTATGAGTCACGTGAAAAAAAGGGTCCGCATTGACTACATAAATAATTATTGGGGTCCTCGAGTATATGAAGTTTGAGAACCCCTGCTCTAGGCGAATCGTGAATGGTAGTCTGAAGGACGGCAGTGACATTTGAAACAAGTTTTTGGTAATCAGCTGGGTGCAAGGAAAATCTTCAGACGGCAAAACCCACCCTCACTATTTTCAGCTCTTCCATATTAGTTACTTAGTTTCACATTTGTGTTTTCAGCTAGGGGAAAGGACAATTTTCGTACCATAAAATCTATTCTCAGCAGTTGAAGCTGCCCTCTGCCCTAATACCTTTTGGACACTCGCGGCCTTGTCATTAGTGATACCGATATTTTGGAGAATATATGATATTGTGTGTTATCGAGTCTTGCGAGAGAGAAGTGTTCAGTCCGGACCAGAGCGAGGCACATGCATTCAGAAGAAACGAGAGAGTGTAGGGAAAGCGCATGTCTTGGTCAGGGACGTACCGATGGGGATGGGGGAGCTTCCCCCTTCTAGGAAATTTTTTTCTCAACAGTTGGGAACATTTCCCATTTTAGTCAGCCGAAGTTAGGAAATTTAGGTAGAGCTGGGAAAATCCTAACAATTGGGAATTTTGAATGGAAAAGTTGGGAAATCCGACAAGTCAAAAGCTCTTTTTTTTGCTTTGACACTTGGGAATTTTGAGTTGAATCAGTTGGGGTTTTCACAGCCCTCCCCCCTCCCCCCAGGAAAAATTCTTTGGTACGTCCCTGGCCTTGAACAATGGTGTGTACAGATCTCCCTGAGCGTGCTAAACATAAACTGTAACTGGCTGCCACTAAACTGTAACTCGACGCATGTTCTGCCTGATCGATCGAAGGAGAAAAAAAAGAGAGTGAGCCATAAGGAATAAGAAGGAGGCAGTGGTTTTGAAAAAAATCATGTACCGGATGTACAAGAATGCGGGAGGCAAAAGATGTTTCTAAGACATTGGCATCGTGCTTCACAGGATGTAACCAGATAAGACGTTAGTATAAAAACTACGTATAAAAAAGGTCGGCAACGTCAAAGAGTCAATCGCGAGGGAGAGCACCGCAATATTGATAGTTATCAAAATGAAATATCAATACAGATTTGCGATATATTGGAGCTCAGCTATCAGTATTATGATCATGTAGAAGAAAAATGTATTGTTTTTCACCCTAAAATACCAATAATTCTCGTCAAAACTATCGAAACAAAAATATCGATGTAGATGTATGATTTATTGGTAAATATTGGCAAAAATACTTTCCATTCGAGTATTTTTATAATCGCCAGCTGGCCCTTATTCCTTCCTGATCGTCTCTGATCTTGGTAAGAAGTATTGTTCTTAGTAAGAAGTATGACTACCCCATTTAATTTTTCAACTCTTATGTCTCCTGTTGCAGACGTGTGAATAACTGGTGTGTACTTATGTAGACATGCGATTGATAATCTTTGTCTACGATAGTAGTGCAGACACGACCAGTGAAGTGTTACTGCAACGCACAACCTGTACATATACCATTCAAATGACATTTTGTTGATGGGGCTGACTTTGCGAGCTCATTGTGGCGTCAATACTATTCCAATGGGGAAAATGATTATAAAAATTTAAATTAAAAAATCATATTGAACGTATTTTATCTGAACAGTTTCTTCGTGTAAGGCACGGTTGCTAAGATATTAGTAATAAAATGAGGCAAGGTCTATATTTTCCACACAATCGTAGGGTTAGCACACGTCGGAGAGGTGGCAACTTTTAATGTGTTGTTTAGTACACGTCATTGTCGTCATGATGATGAGGATGTATTCCCTAGTCTCTCGACTAGTAGGTTGCGCCTCTCCACTTTTTTCTCTCCTGTGCTAATCTTTTCATTTCTGAGAAGGATTCACACTTTGTATCTTCATTATCTGCTCTTTATAGCGCATTCTTTGTCTTCCTTTCCAGTTCTTTCCCTGAATGATTCCCTCTACCAGTAATAAACTGACTGACTAGCTGACTGACTCAACAATCTTCATTCGCCTGCCAGAACCACACTCCTTGTATCAGCCTGTATTCCCTTGCGAGCATCACGTTTCTTGTACCAGCCTGCGAGCTTTGCGTTCTGCTAGTGCATCATCTTGCTCACGAATCTGCAACCACGGGAGAGCATTTTCCTGTCTGCTTCGCAGACTGCACCGATATGAGAATGTCCTCGCCCGCTGCGCTCCATATTTTTTGGCGCGCTCATTTTTTGGACGCCACATTCGTTGGAGGATCACATTCTCATGTCGGCGCAGTCCGCGAAGCAGACACGAAAAGGCTTTCCCGTGGTTGCAGACTCATCTACAAGATGATGCACTAGCAGAGCGGTGTGCTTGCAGGCTGGTACAAGGAACTTGATGCTCGCAAGGGAATACAGGCTGATACAAAGAGTTTGGTACTGGCAGGCGAATGAAGAGTCTTCAGTCAGTCAGTCATGTCCGTTGCCAGCCAGCCAGCCTAGCCAGCCCGTAACGCGATTTTCGTAATGCTATTTTCGTCACGCTCCAAAGTAACGCTTTTTTCCACTGTGTGCCAAAGTGAAGACATGAAAATGTCAAAACTATGTGGCACGCAATAAAGTAGGTGCATTTTTGAAATAATTTTTTGTGGTATCCTTCCTACCCCCCGAGGAAGTTAGAAGTATTTTTTTAGAAATAATGCAACATATCCCAGGGCGACTTTCTGCAATATTTAGCTGCTATGTACATTGGCCCACGAAGCCTATTTCCATTTGAGCTATGGGCATCACCTCCAACAACAGTACCAAAAACTACAAATGAAGCCGAAGCGTTCCATCGTCACCTAAAAGACCACTTCGTATCTCCTCGAGGATCGGTGCACCTTCTAGTGGACATTTGACTAATATGAATGAAACATGAGAATCTGTTACCGGTACAGCTTCGGCGCTTTCGACTCTGTTTCTATGGCGCTTACGTCCTAAACTGAAAGCGCATTTGTCTGTTCAATTTTCTCAGACGGCGCTTATATTTTGTACTCTCTTATTTATTATCCCCACTAGAATCTTTGATGCATGCAAAAGTAAACTTATAGTTCGATAGTCTTCATATTTACTTGCTCCTGCTTTTTTCTTCTTCCTCAGAGGCGCCGTATTCGAAGCCGGATGTTGGTGGTGGCGGTTCTGACATGCGACTCTCCTAGGCCGGTTAGTCGGGGTAGTTTGTCGTCACTTTCTCCACGGTTGTTGTTGCATTAGAGTTTCCTTCTCTGTACCGAAAAACGTGCAACCGCGGTTGGCTTACTATAGCCACGTGTTTCACGACGTTCAGTAAGCTGTCCATGACGTGCACGCGCACAGTACCAATTTTTCTGATCTGGTGGTAACACGCCGTGCGATTGTAATTCCTTGTTCGTGTGAACTGGCTGAGGTTACAGGACGCGTTATATTTTCACCTCGATTGATACTGTAGTCGCTGTGTTCGCCAGAATGTTAGTGGGGGTATTCGAATATCTTTAGTTTTCCGACGTTAGTGGGACTCGAGCCCGAGACGCAAGAATGGCGAAGCGGGCACGTTACTGCTTGGCCACACAGCAACTCCCTGCTTTTTTAGGGATCATAATGAACCTTCTTCTATGGAAATCTGTTGGCATTTCTCCTTCCTCATACATTGGTTCTGCTAATTAATTCGTATAAATTTTTTAAAACTACTTCTCGTGCATTCTTTAATACATCAAATACCAATAATTATCTTATTAGGAATTTTTATCACAATTGATCGGAAACTAGGGCTAATTCGCCTACACTAGCAGAGAGAATGAATTGAGGATGCAGAGAGTAAGCGTGTATGAATATTACTGGCATGATCCTCAGTACAGGGTTGCTTTGTCCATGTCCAAAGGGTTGGTGAAGATGAGCATCTGGCACAGTGGTGAGTCGTAGACTTGAAATCATTATGCAATACTATATTAGCTTGTGGTTCAATGCCGCTTGCATATATGCAAGATCTTCGCATGTCTTGAGAACCTCTATCATCAATTGATTATAAAAATGTTCGCGTTCTTTCCGAAATATTATTCAATGTATTGGAATTAGGGGTGCAACAGCAGCCACGGATCCCTCGGTCTGAAGTCCATCGTTCTTTATGTTGGTTGAGATTCGAGTTTCACGAATGTTGTTCGGCTCGCTGCCGGTGTATCGCGTCTCCGCGTCGCACCGACTGAAAAGAAGAAACAAGTCAAATTTTCCATGTACAAGCTGCAAGGAAAACAGTCCGCGCTTCGGCAAAACGGCTAATTACGTGCGTAAACATTTCGCTACCCAATATTGCTACCGGTTAGGGTAGAAAGAAAGAAAGAGAAAAAAAAAAGTCTATCTGGAAGCACCAATTAACACGAAAAACGTCGGATAAAACTCGTTGTCGAGTTAGACGGCAAGGTGGTGCGGCGGCGGACATGAGGCGAATCTCGGTGCTTAGTAATTGGCGGCACGAATCAACTGCTCGGTGTGCAAGACAGCAGAAAAAAGAGAGAAAAAGAGACAGAAATCAGTGTGGAAAGAAAAGCACTACGAAGGAAGTACAATTAAATCATATTAAAATGGGCCGGTTTCGCTTCGGCTGTTGCGTCGCCGTCGAAAACGAACGCGGCAACGATGTTAGCTGGAATTAATTTTTCAAAAAAAAAAGAAGAAGAAAATCGTCCCAAGTACGAGTGTACTCGATTAATAATATTGAATAAATAAGAACTCCGTGTGTTCTTTGTGGGCAAGGAAGCGAGCAGCACCAGACCGGTGAAACGATGGATGGGTTTTCTTCGTTCCGAAGAATGAACGCACTCGTCAAACGCCGATCTACCGGAGGCCTGTACGTCGTGTACGTCTTCATTTTCCCCCTTCTTTCCCATTTTTTTGAATGGAAAATAACGAGCCATCTTCGATTTGGAAAATGGGAAAGCCGGCCGGAATTAAGAAATCGAACCGTCCGCACGTAGAGGGGTTGCGGTTGGCGGAACCACTCGTCGGCGTCGAAAATTTCGTGAGAACCGCTCCGCGACCCCGTTAACTTTTTTGATCTCGATGGGTGGCGCTTTCATACAAATTGCTCGTGAAAGCGACGCGGTCAGTTCCCGTCCAGGAAATGTTATTCGTTTTCATTGCAACGTTCTTTCTACTGCCTCTGACTGTAGGGCCGAAAAACAAGGGGGGTGGACCGAATTCCCGTAATTCTTTCAAGAGAGCATCCAGATTGTAAGTTATCTGGGTCACTGAATTCACATTTTCAAGTGATTTTTGCGGTTACCCGAAAGGATAATGCAGGGCCGCAGCCAAGGGAACTAGTGGCAATGCTCCCAAGCCGAATTTGCTTCAATAAAATTCGCCCCTCAAAACGAAATTTGACGGATTATTGGAAAAACATTTTAATCGAATGAAAAGAAAAGAAAAAGAAGAAAGAAAAAAGTCTGCGTTTCAAGCTGGAATTATCAAGAATTTTTTAGTCTCTCCACGTTTTGGCACTCGCAGCGATGATAAATTTTCGACTTACATATGTACTCGTATATGTGACGCGTCACGAAAAAACATACCTTACGGTGAAAATCCTAATTTTGCAGTATAGGCAAAAATAGGGTGAAAAATTAATTTTTGCTGAAATTGAGTTTTCAACGGGAAGTTGTTCACCTTTCTGGCAACACTGTATCAACTTGTGGAGGCCTAATTCGACATTTTTACCAGTCATTGGTAGCATTGTAAAAAGAGACTTACGTGTTTATTATATAAGACAAGTGATATGTAGTCTAATGGGAAGTTAACGAATTTTTCCATTATATCGAAATTTCTCGACAGGAAATGGAATTACGTGAAAAATGATAAGAATGAAATTTGTAGAAAATGGTATTTACATTTGTATAAAGCAACTTACCTATAATTTCAAGCATTCTCTCGCAAATTATTACAATCTGAAAATTGACTATCCTAGTAAGCAGCTCAACATTTTGAATTAGGTTTTTCGGATGTACGTTTTTTCTAATTAAATTTAATAATAGTCAACTTTTCACCACCGATTTCCAGAAACTCGATCAATTTGATGAAACGCGAGTAAAATTATTATTTTTTATTATCAATGTTATCAAACTTGGGGATGAAATATGTAAACAAAGCCGAAGTGCCATTTCCCCTATAGAGTGCGCCGATGAAGTGCTGGGAATACGTTTCCTAGAGGAACTTGACAAACGCTATCTCTCGGGAAACACTTGTGTTATTTTAAATGCAGTTTCTCCTGCGCATCATTTGGGGACAGGGCAAAAAACAACGAATTAAATCAACAACAACAATAATGATACAATACTATTTTTATGCGAAAAAGGAAATCATTCCGATTTCGATAAAAATGAGCTCGTCCGAAAGAAAATTTTATTTACTACAAGGCATGTTCTTTTAAATTTTCCGTTAACCGCATTCATTCTCGAGATATTTTGAAAAAAAAAACAACATTAAAATTGCCATAAACTGATATGCTGAACTTCCCGTTTTCGCCCAGTTTTCCTTATCAGGTTTTTTTCAATTGATGCTAGCGAACTTACAATTTGCCCAGTCCAAATGCAAGTTTCAGCTTATTGCGCGACAGAAATATTGTACAGAATTTTATAATTGTAGCGAGGTTTCATGGCTGTTATGGTAGAAAAAACGGGGTAACGTTCAGCTATATTAAATTCTCAAAAACTCCGTTTTGGAATGTTCTGATTTAAAATCGCTATATCTCAGATGGGAAAAGAGCTAGCAACGTGCGGGAAGTTGCACTGAATTCTACATGCCTCCTTCTTTAAAAAATTATTTGAAATCTCAGTTTTAACCTTCATCACCCTACGGTATGTTTTCTCATGACGCGTCGCATATACTTTGAAATAGTTGATAATATAGTTTCACTGAATTTCGTCATCGATTTTCAGAACATGGTTTGCTGTTCACCCCAACAGACTGTTTTTCTAATTTTGAGTTGGAAGGTGTAACCAAAGAACATTTAGAAAGTACTCGTATTTCTAGTTTGAGTATTACAATACCCATAACAGAAGAATTGAAATACATGAAACCCTATTTTGATGAAAATGGTATCAATAAAAATAATTATTTGACAGAACTATACAAGTACGAAACACCTTTTAAAAACAATTACCTAATTCTAGCAGCCATTGCGACTTTTGGTTGCAGCTGAGGACGGTGTGAATCTTCATTCCCTACACTCGGTCGAATTTTATGGAAATTCCGCCAATCCATGAACTTTAGGCGGAAGCTCATTTAACGTTGTTCGCTTTCGAAAAGAAGATTCTACGGTCAGTTGAGGATGAATAATTAGGCGCTTTATTCAAAACTAAACGAAATAGTGAAGTTAAATTATTTTAAATTCCATTTGAATTAAGAAATCAAATAATTTCAACTTAATGTTTCTTTTATAGTGTTTTTATGACTTTTTTTATTATCTCTAAATTGATAGAAATTTTTAATCAACGCTGATTATAATAATAATAATTTCGTTCCTCAGTTATTGTCAACTTTCTATTAGCGAGGGGGTGTTTGTGATAAAACTAGGGGTAGAGTGGGTGTGGTGGGGAGAGTAAGTTTTGAACTGCATTGCCTCCGGAATTTCATTTGCCCCCCTGACATTTGACCCTAGCTACTGTCCTTGGATGATGACCGATAAAAGTAAGAAATAAAATATAGTTCGCAAATGATAATCGTTTGATGTGTAGTCCAATAGTAACATACTCATGCAAACTATGAAATAATTCAACATACGAGTAACTATAAAGGAAGGTACAATCTGAAATGAATGACTGTAATTTGGTTCTAGCCTTTTTAAGTGCTCCCAGGGGGGGGGGGGGTCAGCTCCGAAAAATACCTTCAAAATCGAATTCAGCGACCCTAAAAATCCATGAATCGACTTATAACTCAAATTGGTCCATTCCTTCCTCTCATTCATGTAGCCACCAAGAGAGGGCATCAATCTAGATCACTACACCATTTCATCGTGATCCGCGTCATTAGTAGACACAGGACCTTTCAAAATTGAAGAATGGAATTTCTAAATACCTACGGGGTCGAGAATAAATTTAATAAGTAACGTGATGAATTTCGTGACGGGGGGTCTCTCGCTCATATCCCCCCATCACATCGATCTAAAATTTGGTAGTAATTTTATTTATTCTATCTTACAGGGACCTATCTGGGAAGGAGATTCCTGAAAAAATGGATCCACCTGAGGGAAATAAGGGACCATTTAATCAAATCTTCGACCTCAAATTTTTAATTAAGTTGGCTTAGGAAAATGTCCAATATCTTGCGTTCTGATTTTGCACGCATTTATGTCAGGCGGCAACATAAATGCCCTACCTGTCGAGAAATTACTAAAAAATGTTTTCGGCCGTTTCCCTTCCACTCTAATGAATAGAGCGAAATGTTGCGAGTTGGTATAAACAAAACAAAAAAAAAAGTGAAAAATTTAGGGATATATTTACCAATATAAAATTTCGTTAACAAGATTTCTTTTCATAGTTTCTTTTCAGAATTTTGCAGAAAGAAAGGAGAGAGACAAATCGAAAAATGCCAGGATGGGCAACCAATCTTCTCAGGTTGAGCTGTGCTCACTCCAGCCCCCTACATTATGGGCCCTGGTCAGAAAATCAGCCTTTAAAAATTTGAAAGAAGAAAAGACGAGTCAGCGTATTAGAATAGATTTTAGATAATCTAGCTTTGTACACTTGCAGGGTCAAAGAAAATGTAAATGAAACCTGACAGTACCCGACCAACTACCAACAAAAATAACCAAAGCGACGAAAGAACGGCCGAATCTGACTGAGAACTTCATCATCATTGGCCCTTGTGCTTTATGGTTGAGGCCTCGGGGGGCCATCAACCAGTCTCCTCCACCATCAATCTCCACTCCGTTCGGTCCTCCGCTCTGCGGAAGGCCTGTTTCAATGGCTGGTCGAAGATCTTCTGGACCTGGTCTTTGGCAAGCGGCTCCTTGATCTCTTACCCTCGACTTTTCCCTGGAGTGTAAGTTTCTCCGGGTTGTCAGAAGGTCTGTGGATGATGTGTCCCAAAAAGTTTAGGATCCTCTGACTGCAACTAGTGGAGAGTCTAGTGCGTATATTCCATTCTATTGTTCGTCCGCTTCGCTGTCCGTACGATCCTCAAGAGACGTGCGTGCGGCGATCTTCTCCTCTCGAATTCACATACTCCTATTTGTATAAATCGTCTAATTGTCTTTCCTGGTCACTTCCTGTGTAGCCCGATACGAGCGTTTTCTGCATTTCCGGTATGTGATGTATTCTAAAAGTCGGTATTATTCTTCTTACTTCCTTGTCCTTTTTTTCTTCATCGATCGAGCAGGCAGGACATGAGTTTTGGTTCAGTTTATGTTGTGCAGCGCAGGACCTAATTTCGGTTATAGTTACAGTTCAGTTACAGCTCTGTCACAATTTATAGTTTTAGCTCTCGCATAAAAACTTACTTTTGCTATTCAATCTCTTAATACATGCCCCTTTTCTACAGACTATCGTTTCCTGAATTTCGAATGCTCTCGCTACGGTTCGGACTTGACACTTCTCTCTCTCTCTAAAAATCCGCATATTTAATACAAAAAAGTCTAAAAACTACTGCATGAAACATAGCTAAAAATGACAAAACCCGATCAAAAGCCTTAAAAACAGCTAAAATTAACAAAATTAATCAAAGTTAACAATCCGGAAGGAAGTGAAACGTCACAACTCGAGAGGCACTCTACGATAACCATAAAAGTTTCACTCCCCAGCATTTCCGCCAGCCCTAGAGAATTTTCACACGACTGCATAACATTCCACAAAAGTCTTTTTTACAAAAATGTAAGTCACACCATCATAATGGAACATTTGTACATTGGTTCTAGGTCAAGGCTTCCCCTCGTATCGGAATGATTGAATGTATACACATGCTGCTAGATATAGATAGTGTTTTTTTTACAGCCGTAAGAGGACATGCAGTATATTGGACGCGCGCACAGACCAATCATAATATAGACGTCTTGGGAATAACGTTACCCAATAGACCTGTTCAGCCGGTGGAGCTTACACACAACTCGTATCCTTCGGAGATGGAAAACAAATTAACCCAGAATCCACGCCATGCTTTGGCCACAAGATTCTTGCTTATCCTGTGTGCCGAGTGCTTTTCCGGACGGATTATACGCTTCGGCAACTCGTAGCTCAGCGTCGGTCCGAAACTTCTTTCATGCCACTTCGTACATCCGAAAAATTTTTCTTCCGGTCCCCATAGCGTCCTCTTTCTCTCGCTTTCTTCAACGAAGACAGCCCGTTTCGCTCGAATGAATATAATCAACTCTCGCTCGCCGCAACAAATCTTTCAAAAAGAAAAAAAGACGAGGACAGAACCTCATAATAATTACGCCTCGTAATTGGCCAGGTAAAAAATCTAACTCCTCGAATAATTAATCAAATAAATTCTGTTTATTCGCCATCTGTTTTTTCTCTTCGTCGTGCTACCGCTAACGACTTAATACATTCGGTATTTTTTATATTTTTTTTTTCGATTATCGAAGCGTGTTCCGTACGAGTGGTTCATCGTTGTGGTATACGGCTGGGCCTGTACAAACAAATCAAATAGTAATTAAACTCGAGAAGCATTAAATGACGCTTCGATGCTTCGGTAAACATAAGCCCCCCCCCCAGCCGAAAATGAAACCTACACTTTCATGATACCAGACGACACGATGGCCGAAAATTATGCCACCCGTTTGCGCTTATACAGCCGCAGTTTCGTGGCCCAGGTATCGGCGTCCGCTTTTCCAGCAGAGGCGAGCGGTAAATTTTGCTCGCAGTTGTATAAAATCAGGCGGAAAGTCGAATTGGCGTTAATTAGCGCGGAGCACGGAGACGGTATAAGAAAAACGAGAGGAAACCGTTGACACAGAAGGCAGCTGGACATCGACCGAGCCCGGGGAGAAAGTGGGTGCCAAGAGTTTTCCTTTTTCCACGGTCGCAGTCGGCCGCGTACAGTCTGGCCTGTAGTCGAGGAAATTAGACGTCGTGGTTAATTTGATAACAGCCGTGATATCGCTGTCGAAAGACAGTGAAGTTTTCGAGTACTATGAAAAGGTACCATATGTCGGAGTACTTGTTTCTGAGTTTTGGGGGAATCTGATGGAGCACAAATGTACCTACATTTCACGCAAAAAAAGAACGATTAAGTATTTAGCTTCAATACAGACTGAAGTAGAATCAGCTCAAGTTTGTGTATGTGAAATCTTAATTTTGAGAAAAATGCGTTGAAAGTTTTGAAAGAGAAAAATATACGAAAAAATCGATGTATCGGCGTCTACTGCGCCAATCCGTCTCATGATATCCTGCGAGCATGTACCAAAACTTCACGTTCTCTCGTACCATACGACCAAGATTCTTTTAACATGAGGTTAGCTTATTCAGAATGCAACCTGTAAAATGCTGACCGCACCCTAGTGCTCAGCGTTTGCTGCGTATATCACACCTACACGCACAGACGCACACTTCAAGTGACGTCACACAAATGTAGCGCCTAGGAAATGAGCCAACCTCCTGTTAAAAGAATCTCACCGTACGACGTAACGCGGTAATATGCGCAGCTGTAGTGATAACGTGCGCACAAACGTAAACGAGATCAAAGCGACTTGTGGTACCTTTTCTCGAACACCGGCCTGTAGATCGTAATTCGTTTGGAAACTTCGAATGCTCAGATTACTTTCTGCTGTATACTGTGGCTAGGTCTGTCTAGAAGCAGTTTCCGTTCAAATCCAAAAAAAAAAATCCGGAATTCCCGAGCTGAAACCTCGTTTTGTGCTGTAGGGTAATTTTCACTTTTCCGACATATGGTACCTTTTCATAGAGCGCCTCTTATTTACATGTGATGCGACCTAGAAATACTTACAGCGCGTTGTAGAATGGCTAAAATCTTATAGGCTTTCAAAAAAAAAATAATAATGTAAGTTCGAGTTTTTAGTTGACTATAGAATCTGCACGATTGCAGTGAAGGTGTTCCCCTTTGTCTTCTTCTATATGACAGGGATGTCCTCGTTATTGGTACTACAAAGCTGTGCCCCTTGCCCTGTTGAAGTCCCCTGCTCAATTACTTCTGTATGACTCATGCTTGGCATTACAAATCTCGTTTCCAGTCCGTCTAGAGTCTAGCTCTCCATAGATAGTAGAGACATAAACAAACTGTCATAGAGATATGAAGACACACACATACACATACAATAAGTCATGGCCAGCTTCTTGCCTTTTCCCTGCATGGTGCAGATTTCCCTCCCCCTCCCCCCAATAAATCAAATGGGTAAACAATTTTTTAATCCTTCCTTAACTCTTTTGCTCCCAACGAGAGACATTCGTCCCACCGGTTTTTGATAAATTCTATTTGGTAAAATATACGTTGAAAACAGTGCTATTTGTAGTTGTATCTCACTGGTAGAGAGGTCTGGTTGGCCGAGTGGATAGCGCGCTAGTCTCCGAATCCGAAGCCAATTTTTCGGCAAGATGAGAAGAGGGCTACGACAGCCCTAACAGCCTCCCCGACGTCTCTGAAGTAATGCTCGAGAGGGCGGTTTCCAGGGCTCAGGTTGAGAATAAAGTTAGAAAAGAGAGATCCCACTGGCAGAGTACCTACAGAAGCATATCTTAGCTCACTCACGTCTCGGTAGATGGCGTGGTTGTTTCGGAAATAATTTTTTTGACTCATTACTCTACCAGTGGGACGTACGCTGTCCCAGATCCACTGGGGTTCAAGGAGAAGTGAAAAATTCTTCGACACCGGATTCGTATTATGGAGAGTCTAGTTAACAATTTCTATTAAAAAAAATTATTCAAACTGAAAAAAAAAAATTGGGAGCTAAAGGGTTAAAGGTCCAAAAAGGGGGGGGGGGAGAGAATGGGAGCTACATTTTCATTGTAGAATAATATTTGTTGGATTTCTTTGGAAATTACAATTGTAAGAAAGAAAAAGCCAATACGACTTTATACTTGTAGCATTTTTAATATTTTTTCTGTGTGGTGCAGGGCACCACACAAATGGCTCTGCATGGTGCAGTTTGTGCACTGCAGTACACTTAATGCCGGCCATGCTATAAATGCAAGATCAGATTCAGAATGATGTTAGCTTTCAGATGCTGGATCTGTGATTTCGCATTCGTCTTTGTCTGTGTAATCCAGTTTGATGTACTAGATATTGGATGCAGACAGCTGGAAAGATATTGGCAATAGGCTTCATTTTTCGTATGAAGAAAGTACCTGCCTGTCTGTCTGTCTGCGTGGCCGTCTATCCATCTTCCTTCTTACCTTGTTGACTGTCTGTTTAAATCTTCGGGTAACAAATCTACCACTGTAATATTTTGGATTTATGGAAGGCGATCTGTTCGGCGGTTTTCCAGTGAGGAAAGGGGCGGAAGCTAGGTTTTAGTTCACAGAAGGAAAAATAAAATCGGAAATACCAGGAAGGCGAGTCTAACCACGACAAGACCTCTCTTGCTTGCGTAAGCATGAGGCAGGAAATTGACCATAGGTTCTAAAAATCAGGAACAAATGCATTTTCGCCTTCAACAGAGGAAGACAAAAATAATGATTTTCACATCTGGATGCCCACTGAAGATGGACAAAACCGTTTTGAAAGATTTTTTACTCAGAAGAACGTTTCATGAATTGGGAATTCTCAAACGAGCCAAATTTAGGTCAATCATCAATCTTGGAATATTTTCTATTCTAGGCTGTTCACTGCTGGCTGGACGTATGGCTTTTTGAATTGGGCTCCTGTTTTAAACTGTTTGTCCATCTAGAGCCTTTTGCTACGCTTTTTGCATTCTTTTTGGCTATTTATAGGTTTGGACTAAACTGTTGATCAGTGTCGTCTTGTTTACACGTTTTAGGCCATTCTCCAGTATTTGGTTATATTTCAGTTTTAGGATGTTTGTTTTTATGTATTGATGAGGTTCAGACACTTTTGCCAATTTTGGTATAAAATTTTTGTCAATTTTCAGTTTTAAGATTGTTTTGTCAGTTGTGAGATTTTAATCAAGAGCTTGGGCTGTTCGTTGGTTTGGTTGGCCTGTTGTTTATGTTTTGATCGTTTTCCAGTTGCAGAATGTGTATAAATTTTGAACTGTTACTCGGTTTCGGGCCTAATGTTTGTTTTCGTGTGTCATGATGATAAGTAAACAAGAACATTCGACTGCTTCACTGAGGTGCCATCATCGTCGCTACGATATTAATGGACAAGCCGTTTGGCGTCCTGTAAATTAGGTATTTTGGAGTACGAGTATTAATTCATAAATACACGCTAATACACCGAATCGTATATCCTTTTTTTCTCTAATAAGAAATACTTCGTATAACTTGTTCATTCGTATTAGGAGTAGAAGTAAACGTTTACACTAATACGGTAGCTTGATAAGAATTAGGGCCCCATGTACATGTCGGCATCTAGAAGCGCTTTTACACGCAGCACGTATCTATCTTATCAGGATATTTGGTTACTACAGGTATCAACTGATTACATCTCACAATATACATGTATATTATACACCCTGTAGGAAGTAAGATGATTTAATGCAATTTCTTTATTTCACAGAATGAACTATGTGTACACTGTCATCCCTGCCTGCTCTAACGCTATTCCCTTGATTGCCAAACCCTCTGTGTAATGCCTAGCAAGAATAGCAACGGCATACTCGCTGATTAGAGTGAGATTGAGAATTTTCTCACAACTCATATCTCTGTTAGTTACTACGTATAACTTCACCGAAACCAATTATTCCCATCCATCATCCTCTATACTCGCAGTCGCTATTCGATATCTAGTTCTGTAAACCAGTGGCAAAATATGAGTAACCAGATGTAGAGCTTCGTAACATTGTTGCCGATGCCCAGGGATACATACGGCGTCTGCTTCCTTGGATTGCCTCCAAATGCTTTATTCGATATAATAATGAGTGTATTTATCTCTTCATTTATCGGAACGGATTTTCATTCTATCTGCCGATGCCTATGTCTCATAATGTGTATCTTTCCACTGGAAGAGCACCGGTATTCATTTTTGTACCTAAGGTAGTGTAAATTTACTATTCGTTTAGTTGATGTGTTATAGATCTGCAGTTTCATGAGAGAGAGTCTGAATTTATACATAATATGTAATAACGAAACCAAACAAAATCAGAATGAATTCGTGCCTAGAAATCCGTTTTATTAATACTAATGCTTATACTCAGTCTGCGTCTAGATTGAGCTGGAAACCAAATCAAATAGATAGCTGATTCTGTTATCAAAAATAGAACGGTGTAAATATATTTGATGTAGGTATACAGATCGGTAACATATGTGCGCGTACGAAATGAAACAGAAAAAGCGATGCTTTGTGTTCGGTGAAAAGGTGAAAATAGGCGTACTGCGATCGCGCTGGCGCTGATTATCATCTTCGAATATGATATTCGGATGGCGTATAGGTAGTCGGCAATCATGATGTAATATCAAGTGTCAAAAAAATATTGGGAGAAAGAGAAACCAAACGTTTTCCGCCCGGCTGGAAATAACTTCGGTGTAGAGAGGATACCGAATATGAGAACGAGATTACGAAGTGAGAAGCGGGAAACGCTCTGGCGCGCGAAAAATAAAAAAAAAATGTGAAAACGAATATTTGATAAGCAAACGAAGGCAAATAAGCGATCGAATCGAAAGTCTTATGTAAGAATCGAAATGAATACCTCTTCGGTGTGAAGAAATCAATAAGCGATGAGGCATTTCGGAGATTCGGGAACGTAAAGCGACAACGAATTCTTCTCACTTCAGCGTAACTAGGACACATGCTTAGGCTGCGAGAGTTAAATTCAACGATTAGGACAGACGAGAACGTAGGTAGGCATGAAAACTGTTTAACTGTGCATCAGTTTAAGTACCAGTGAATTACAGTGTCGAATCGGCGATAGGATGTTGTCCGATGCATTTGCATGCACACGAATGTGAAATCAATTTGCCACAACACTCACCAACCTCTCCATGTCTGAACATGAAACGTTAGAGGTGTCTTGTGTGTTACAGTACATGTGGATGAATACCCAGGGAATGTGTACCAAAAGAGAGTAAGGGTGAATGTGGAAAATATTGTTAATTGGCACAACCCCCTTCGTTTGGAAGGGCCAACTCTTCAGTTGAAGATATTGAAAAAAACATTTCTTTCATTTGGTGGAAGTGACATTTTCTGTTGAAACGTAGAGGCTTCTTCGTTTTCTCCAGACCGCATCACAGCTCAACCCCCTGCCGACCGTTGATTCACTTCTGTGAATCCTTGCTGAGCGCTAATCAGCTTGCTTTCAGTCTGTCTATTTGCTTGTTTTTATCTGCTGGTCTGTCCGCCTGTTTACGTGCTTGTCAGAATACCTAATTAGCTGACTGCTAATCTGTCTATCTACCTATCTCTCTGTCTGTTTTTTCACACAAGTCCAAGCGAGCGTCTTAAACTTCTTAATAAGGAAGAGCAGAGCACAAGACGGCCTTTTGGGCGATAAGACTGTGGCGCACGATGACGTGATAGCAGTGATGCCAACCATATGCCACACTGTCTCATTAATTGCCTAACTGGCTGTTTGTATATTTACGTATCTATATCTACATCTTGTCAATCCATTTTGTAGGCTGGCTAACTGTCTACCTATTTTTTTTTATCTGTCTAGTTGCTCACATTCTGTCCATTTGTCTCCTGAGTTTTCCCTTTCGGTGGTGGGCGGTGGCAAGGAGACGATTAAATTTTGCCCTTTTGCGCATTACCTCAGAGACATCGGGGAGGCTGTTAGGGCTGTCTTAGCACTCTTTCTTTCTGGCCGAAAAATAGGCCTAGGTCGAAATCTGGTGAGTTTCTACGTGGGCTCGAACCCGGGACTTCCGGATTCCGAGACCAACGCGTTATCGACTCGGCCAACCAGACCCCCGTGTAATGAAACCTGCCCTAATAATAAACATACAGGTCTTCATTCTGCTTGACCCATTAGACTGGTTCTGTGATAGGCGAAGGGTGTAGACCCCGGTGCGAAGGCGTGAATTTTTCTGTTTCTGGATATCATGAATGTCTAGCAAGGACCCCTCAACCCTTCCAATGGAAATTCAAAACTTTACAGCTGCTTATCCTGGCTCGTCACTCAATACCGGTCTGCAACTGAGGCGTTAGGTCTCCTGAACGTGAACTACCTTTGGTTCATCCATCGTTTGATCGTTTAGACTATCTCACGTAGACTTTGCTCTGTTGATTAGCGGTGAAAACGTACTCAAATTTCGAGGACTTTGCGAGCCTCTGCACGTATGTATATCGAAGACGGAAACATGTGCATTCACTTTAAACTGTGCCATAATTCGATGTACCCAGTTTCCGCTAGTATACATAATATTACAGACGTGGGTCGACCGTCGACAGTGAAAGCTCGATGTAGGGAAATGGTTGTGTAAAACAAGAAAAAGGTCTTCTCGAATTATACGAGTATGTACGAGTAATTGGCATACGTAAATGTATTCCGCCTCGTAGAATAGATGATTTTGTACGCACGCATTTGTGAAATCGTTATTATCAGAAGTGTGCGGGTGTTTTGGAACAGGCGCAGAGACGACCGTATATCCCTGAGCGTAATGCGAGAATTTGACGAGATATTCTCGTATGTATAGAAATATTGTGAATGTAATAACTGTGCAGCAAAAAGATCAATGGCTGACTGTAGAGGTTATTTTCGTTCGAAATTGCATTATTTGATTGGATCAGGAAATCGAATTTTATATTCTCTGTTTCACAGCAACTTCTGTGGAAGTCAGAAGAGGAAATGGGATTTGTACGGTTAGATTTTTGAAGAAACATCGGCGATCCCTTAGGAGGTTTCTGCGTAGTTTATAGTGTACCCCGCTGATTGCTGATTACAGAACAACGCATGTCCGAAGTCAGTGCCTTTGCCAAAACATCACAGGCTTTGTGTGAATGTTAAGTGTTGGTTATAGTAACTGCTAGTACATGCCGAATGAGTTTCTTGCACTTGAAGACAGCTTCTTTCTCTCACCTTTTCATATCAAAGTTAGTATTTGTAAAGGTTCTGACCGGAGAAAAACAGCAATAAAAGCTGGATGAAGGTAGTTGTACACTACAGAGCAAACTTCTCGACAAAAACAATGCAAACTTCATTTGAGAACAGATATAAGGAAAGCTAATATCACTTGAGTTTAACGAATTACACGCGCCCTCTATGAATTAGCAAACGCTTACCCTCCAGCGGAGCGAAACTAGAGATGGTTGACGACTACAAGTACCTAGGACAAATAGTATCATTTAAAAATCGAATTGGGAAAGAAACTGAAGTTCCCAAAACCAACTTTTGGAAAGCTTTCTGGGCCTTGAAACACATTTTTAAAAGTAAAATAAAAATCCAAACGAAGGCTAAAATCCTAGGTAGTTGCGTGCTACCAGTGGCAACATACGGGACTCAAACATGGCCAATAACCAAAAAACAGCTAAAGAAACTGAAAACTATGCAAAATTCTATGTTCTGGAGCATTTTAAAAATTAAAATGAAAGACAAAATTAGATCTGAAGACTTAAGAAACCAAATCAATGTCACCGATATTGGATATACCATTAGGAAACTGAAATGGAAGTACGCGGACCATCTGATGAGAGAAAATGATTTAAAGTGGCACAATATCGCGACATTTTGGACCCTGTATGGCCATGGACACTACGCTGGAGAGACAATTTCAACAGTCTGAAGGGAAGATGGGTACAATTAGCGAGAGACCGAGACATATGTAGAGAGTCAACGGAAATTTATGCCCTAAAATGGGCGGGGTAGCTCGCGGTGGCTCACCTACCCAAAGTTGTAATTAAAATAAAATAAAATAAATACTTTTCGTGGTTTGTTGAACGATGATGATTGGTACGACTCCAGTGAGATCAGCTTTATTTTATCAGTGTAGTTTGTTTTGTCTGCTGGACTATTTTTGCTGTGATAAACGCCTGTATTTTCAATACTCCATGCTACTTCTGGCTATGTGCAATATAACTTTGGAAGCGCAGGTAAGCGAAGCAAGGAAACGATGTCACTGTGGTGATACTTTACATAATATGGTAGTGACAGAGATGCGTCTACTTCTTTGGTCTATTTATAAGGCATTGTGTGGCTGAGTCGATTCAGTAGTTGCTGTTTTTCTTTAGATAAAACCTCTGTATGTACTTCCGTTTCTTGGCGAATCTGCTGTCGGTTTGTATGTTGCTGAAGCATATCAACACTCATAAAAGGCACAATGTTGGCCCAGCGATGGTTGGTGACATTGTCTGGCTCATGCAAGCATACTACTAGCAATCACACTGGTTGCCAGTCTTAAAGAATCAGGTTGGAAGCGATTTATTGGCTCGATACTAGCGCACTATACAAACCCACAATCGTAGGCAATGAGTACAGTACATAGTATTCTGCTGACCTGCACCGAGAACTAGCTCAATAGCAGCTTACTGTGTGCCTGAATACTATAGATCAGTAATGTCAGTCCAGTCGTGATCCGCATTATCATATCCCACCCAGACAACCGAACACAGCCGTTCCCTAACACCAGAATTATCTCTTGCAGTAAACCCTGCTGTCTTGTGTGATTCTGTAATTGAAAGCAAACTGTAATAGAACCGAATTCCGCGACGACTTTACGAACCAAGTTTCTGGAGTCAATTTCGTCAGTCTTACTCCTATGAGTCATGGGCTACTGCGTACAGGCTGGGCAGAGGCTAAAATAGAAATTATCTCAAATATGTCCAGAGCTTCTCTTGTAGCATATCTCTAGCATTCTGACTGACAGACATACCATGATCTCTTCACCAAGTTAAGCAGAATCCTGACCTGAAAGATGGCTTCATGGCGGCGGCAGTGAGGTCATGTATAGCCGTAAGCAGCTACGAGCTCGAATTTTGTCGCAGACGAAAAGCAATACTGCGAACATTCAGCGACAAAATTTGTCTTTCAATTTCATACTATAATTCGTGTTTTTGTGCGCACAGCACCCACGTGTCACCAAACAGACAGACAGAAACGAAGCGAAATTCGCGACGGAGTTCTGCGAGCTCACTCGCGAACGAGGTAGTAATTTCATTTTCGCGTATTTTCAGAACGAGCATTTTAATGGAGGTTTTTGTCGCGCACTAAGCTCCTCTATAGTCCTTCGCTCCATTTGCGCCGACATTTCCGTTAAGTTGCCTCGCTGCAGGTAAGTGTGACACATGGCACAGTATTGAAAGCCAGCGCATCAGGCATCGGGGACATCTTGGGTAAAAGAAATACAAAACAGTGTCACGTTTCCATAGATCGATCTCATCTAATATCGTGCACACGATGTAAATGCAACCTGATGCAGCCAGACCAGGCACCAGACAATCGACGCACACGATGTACGCCGCAGTTTGGACATTACAGCTCGATTAAATTGGCTTAATGCGGTGCGTGGGCATGTCAACAAAAATCTTCACTTCAAACCAGTTCGCTGTCTACTCCGATTTGACAGATCGTTATCATAGACCGTATAGAGGCGGCGGTCGAATTTTCGCACGCGAGCTAATTACAATGCGCGGTGATCGAGTTGTTCGTCGTTGTAGGTCACCTCAGACGAGGCACTAACCGGTGAAGAGGAAACCGGCCGACCAGCCCAGTCGTGCGTCCTCCGTATTACGCACGATGATCCTTCGACTTGACGCGCTCTGTGATCGTGAAGCAGCCGTATCGTTTCTAATTCGAGACGACTTTACAGTTGACCAGTATGACCACTGGTCGGTTAAATGATATAGTTGTGCGACGACCCGTTGACTTCCCACCTGTAAAATATTCGTACTCAGTGACCCTGATGGCCAAGACTGCGATTGAATGCATAAACCCTTTTTTCCATCTAATCCTAGGCTTGTTGTTAAGTTATTAGTAGATCTTCATCCTTTCATGCTCCGCGGATAGCAGTAACGGAGGGCATTGCCAGGTGAAATGGCTGTTTCCCACGTTTCCTGGCTTGTGGGTCTTTTGTCAGGGTTAGCCGAGAAGGTCCAGTTTTAAGGCACTGGACGCTCGGCTGTTCCCCTTAAACTATTTCGAGTTCACCCGGGATACTGGGTTTGTAGGTGAGTTACCGGTGGTCTGCGAGATAGACATGCGTAGAACTCCTTGACTGCTACCTTTCGTGTCACTGTTGGTGGGACTGGCACCACAGAAACAGTGAGTGACCGCTACCTGGGGAATTTACCCTAGTAGAAGAGAGTTTAACTTCGAAACTCCGCTGTGTTTCATTGACTATATGAGAAGGCGTATGACAGGGCAATTAGATCAAAATTATTGGAAATACTAATTAAAAATCATTTCATCTATTTTTTCTTTATCATTAAATGATATACAGGAACTGCCTAGATGGCATTCACCTATACTATGTTGAAATTGTATATTAATCACGGGACTACGCTTTGCCCAAATGGGCTCGGCTTACGGAACATCAGTACAGTAGTTACGACAGGAGATCGAGAGGCTTCAGTCTGTTGCGCCGTCTCGCAGCGTTAGAGTTGTCGAGGAGCTGGATGGCTTCCAGGTTGGGGTGTCGGTGCAGGCGTTGAACGTGTTTGTGAGCGACCTGCGCAGTCGTTTTGTCCACGTTATCGACTCGTAGGTCGCGATGCAAAGTGTCGTTGGAGATATGCCAGGGGGCTTTCGCTATACATCGTAGCACTTTATTTTGTGCTCTCTGAATTATAGGGTTGTTCGACTTTTTAGTGGTCCCCCAAACCTGGGCTCCGTAAGTCCAGGTGGGCCTTATGATCGAGACGTAGATTAGCCGCTTGTTTTCCAAGCTCAGGTTGGCGTGGAATCCCAGGAACCAGTAGTACTTTCGCAGGATGGATTTGATGTGAACTCGTTTTTTTCTCACGTGTTCCCTCCAGTTTAATTTGGAGTCGAGGTGTATGCCAAGATACCTGGCCAAGTTCGCCATAGGAATGATCTGGTTGCCCATCACTGTGGGTTCGTAGTTGTGTGGCCGAAGTGTGGAGTCGATTCGGACTGATTTTTGTTCGTTCAGCATAATTTTCTACCGCTTGGACCTTGCTGCAGTTTTGTCTACCGAGACTTGCAATTAATTGACTACTGCACTGTACTGCTGATGGGTGGAGAGCACAGCCGTTATCGTCGGTGAACATGGCCACCGTGACGTTTAGCAGGGGTGGCAGGTCGGCCGTGTACAGGAGGTAGAGGATGGGACCGAGAGTACTGCCTTGAGGGACTCCGACTTTGATATCCCAGGTGACCGAGGTGCCGGAACTGGGCACCAGTGAGAGCGAAGGATGAGGTACCACAAATTGTGACCCCACATACATTATTGATTAAAACAAAGGGTCTGATATTACCTTGTACTTTTAATCGCCTCTGTAGCCTGCGGTCTCGGGGCATAGCGTCCATGCGATGTACATATATTCACGACTGCGTCCGACATTATGTGCGAGTTTGGGAAAGACACCAGCCGCTGTACGCTTGTTATCTACATTTTTCATTCCCGTTTCCTAGAACTTTGCCAAAGATCTGACCAACTGATTTGAATGTGAAATCGCTCCGATTTGATCAGAATGAAGAGTGGCGAGCCTTTTACCTGTACTGGCTCTAGAGGCTCACGCTTTTCATAGCGCTTTTCCCGTTAATATTTTCGCCCAACATTTTTGGTCCTCCAGACCGGATAATCAGAAATGTTGGTGAAGAAACCTGTTGGGAAAGTTGTGGTCCTATCAGCAGTGTGAGTCTCTGCGAGTGTGTGGTGAGCTTTTTAGCTTTAGCTACCTTCGCAGTGACTCACGCTCTTCATAGGGGCTCTACGTTTCCGGTAGGTATTTTCACCAACAAACGATCCAAGGAATATCACTGAACATGGAGACATACCTAGTAAAAAAACCGATAGCTATGCCGTATAATACCCGTGCCGCCAAGCGGCAGTGGGCCGACACAAGGTAGAGGAGATTCATTTGGGCGTCACTATGGCCTTTTTTGTAAGGGTTTGATTCAGATTGGAGAAGGATTCATGAACAAAACTCGATCCTGAGATTCGAATTCTGAACTTCGGTGGGGATTATAACGTCTCACTTGCAAAGGAGTAGCATAGAAAATCGGCTCGTCGTACTTTATTATGCTCGACTAAACGTTTTGTTGTCGGGCAATAAAGTCGGTTCTGGTTCGAAGCCTTCAACGCTTCCACATAGGTCATCAAGTCTTGGAGGCGTAGTGTAGTTATTTCGGCTCGGCTGAAATATTAGCGACGTTAGCACGCTGTAAGCTCGATGATGCCGTTTTCGATGTTTCCAACTCCTCGTTCAGTATGAGTTATTAGTTCCCATCAGCACACGTGAACGGCGAACGACGATCGGCCGATACGGGCTCCTTCACATCGAACACGAAAATGTGATTTACCTTCCTCGAGTCGAAACTTTTGGAAATCTGATTAAACATTTAAAGTACCGTGGAAGATAAAAGCGTTATTCGGCAGCTTAATTGTTTGTCGTATTCTGCCGTGTACGTTCGCGTGTGCAGGAAACTGAGCGGGGGCGAAATGAACGTCTGAAAAAAGTTGGACATTAACGGGTTTCGGCACTGACACGTATAATGTACTTAAAACTTCGTTCATCCGTTTACGACTCACTTTTAGTTCTGTGTATAATACTCACTTAAAGCCTGCACACTCTTTCGCCGCACCTCTCACGCCTATCCGTCCCGAAATTGGTGTATTCAACGAGTGAACTCAGTTTTCTTATGTGTGTTATGCTTCGTGAGAAAGTGACCGTGTAGTTTATATCGTCAGTATCAAGTTTGAGGCGGTGACTTTTGACTTCAAAGCTGGACGCGTGGAGGCTCGTGACTGAGCGACTTCCTCTGACAGGGTTTTCAATTATGAATTTTGAGTGGAGGATGTATCGTTCACAACGAGGAACTATGGTGACCTCGCGTGAGTGACTTGTCGCTGTCAAAACTGCACAGCGAACAGTTCGTTTCGGGTTGGGACGTACCGAAGTATTTTTCCTGAGGTGGCGGGGAGGCAAAAATTGTGTAAGTTCCAATCTTTGACCATGTAGTATCTAATAGACCCGCCTTAACTGGTATAACATGAAGCGAATATAAAATCGTCGTGTGACGTCAGAGTGGGGCAGGAAATATTTTAAATTGATGTGTAGCGTTACTTGTTAGCACAAATTTTCACTATCAGATTTACTGTAATGATTGAGTTGTTCTGTTACTGAAAGTGTGAAATTTTGATGGATCTGCAGGGTAGAATGCATTCAGTGAAAAATAATTCCTCAAAAACATAATAGTGTATCTAGTCATCTATTTACAAAAAAATTGAACCAAAATTAAATCTAAGGGTGATTCTCCGAAAAATGGACCATTCAACGTGGACAAAAACAAAACAAAAAAATGAGGTTCACTTTTCAAATTTTTTTCGTTGAAATCGATACTAGGGGTATTGAGAAACCATATTCCGGTACCGGTCGGGCTTAAATTTGATTTTGGTGGGTTGTAAAAAAATTGTTGTCCTCGTTGAAAGACAAATTTTTCACGTTTACATAGTGTGATAAGATGAGGCTTTACGATCACACAGCGGCACCGTGGGTTACAATCTCGCGGATCACGGTTTTATGAAGTACCAAAAATTCATCTAGGAAAGTAGTCTCTGCACGAAGAAGATTTAAAGGCTGTTTTTACAGACTGCTTCTAAGTGTCTCGACGAAGGACACTTTTTTTTTTTTTAGAAACCAGGATCTCAGCAATAAATGAGTATTTTAGCACACAAATTATCATTATTTCACAGAAGTTCTTCCACGGCCTTCTAGAGGAAGTTATGAGGAAGTTATATGCGCATTTGAGAGAAGTTTATGCTTATAGTGGAACCCTACAGAGATGTTTGAAAATTATCAACGTTGAAGGACATATCTCTTCCTAGACACAACTTTGTGGCATTCTAAAGGTTAATTAACGAAACAGTAGTTCCTGAAAATTATGCATTAAACCCTTCCAGCGAGAGAAGAAAAAACGGAACTAGACCATGTTGACACCCACGTTGATAAACATTTCAGGTGCATTTTCGATTTTCTAAGGATGTTCTGCTGAACTAGGGAGAGTTTTTACCACTGTCTCCATCAGAAGAGTTCATTTCCTCAATTTTGACATATTGCGCATGGCATTCTGATAATAAGTGACAGAGTTACAGCCCATTTACATGAATTGTCCATTTTTCGGAGAATTACCCCTAATTAAACCTGATAATTACTGGTTTTGGTGTATAACGTGGCGTAGTTGCACCAGTAAAGCAAAATATTGAGTTCACCAGTAAATTTCCCGAGAAGCTCTGTGGTTCTCATAAAGCAGTCAATTTTTCTTAAAATAACTTTCACTTTTTTTTAATTCAAATATTTAATTGACAACTATCTTTGATACAACAAACTTATACTAGGTATACAAGTATAAATTTTCGCAATAAAATTTCAGAGTAAAAATTATATTTGCCAATCATTTCTTTTGGCTTCTCTAAAATTTTCAAAATTTTACTAACTGAAATTTCTGACCCAATTCTATAATGAGTTTTTCTACATTTTCTGGAAATTGTTCTCTCGAAACTTAGACCAAATCTGTATCATAAATCAAATTATGAAAAAGGCTAACGAATATAACTCGAGTATTTACTTGCTGTTTGTGGACTTGAGAAAAGCATTTCATTCCATTGAGCATAGGTTTTGGTGGGAAGCCCTCCGGAAGCAGTGAGTGGACCAAAAAATATATACAAGCAATAAAAACGAACGTCTACTGAGATGATTTTTTCCAGACCCACTGTTATCAGCTCGTCGTGTTTTGTTATCGTTTGGCGACGCGATCGTTTACGATCGTAAGAATGACACTTCGTTATAAGTCTATGGATATCGGTACTCACGATCAGAAAATTATGGAACTCTTATTATCCAATGCAAGGGCTTCCAAACTACGGCCCGTCTGCCACGTGCGGCCCGCGGGAAAATTGTTAGATGATAAAATATTTGGCATTTTGAAAATAAATGTATTCCTAGTTTAGAAATTTCAACGTTAGCTGCAGGTGAAATACTCGTCCACTTTTCGCCCTTTCTGTTTTCTAACCCCCTTTACCTAGCGTCGAATCCAAATCAGCGATTGACAGGCAGCGGTGATTTTTTTCCAGCCAGCAACATTCCATACCCCTCCTCCCTCCAACACTGCTGGCCCATCAGGCCTTCTACAGTTTTCAATATGGCCCTTGGGCAAAAAAGGTTGGAGATCCCTGATCCAATGAATTGAGAATGTTTTATTGTTTTACATCTACTGTGCAAAACTGAGAAGTGTGTTGGGGAAACTATGATTACAGATGGACACTGTTAAGCGTAACAGAACCAGCCGACATTTCTGATATTTTGTATTTCCTAGAATTAACAGAAAACGAAACAGAAATTTTTTACTGGCACATATGAACTCATACAAGCTGTCGGCTACTTGGCTGAAATGGTGGATGAAAACGACGAAATCGGCACTAAATATGTGAAAGAGGAGGGCCTAATGTGGTACGGTTTGAAATTATATTTCGTTACATTAATAGTAAGACCTAAAAATCTCACATCAAATATCAAAGAAACGGATCAGGTACATCAGCACTTGAAGGACATAGCTGTGATTGCGCAAATGGGCTCTCAGAACTAATTGGTTGCTGCTCATACGTAGCAGCTGCAATAATAATATATTACTTATCGAATACAAGGTATCAGGACAAAATAATGAAGCAAGCGGAAATCCTGAGCAGAATTTTCAAAATCGGAAAAATCGAGACAGTAATCAACGAGGATAGTGATGATGATTAGTGCCTCTCTTGAATTTTTAATTATTTCTCGTATTTGTGTTGGTATTTTTCAATTTTGCAATCTATATACTTAGTAGATGTATGTAGACTTTTTTATAATACATTTTAAACGTTTGTTCCCTCGCTATTCCTAATAATCTTTTTATACAGACACATATTTCGTATGGTTATTTAGAAATAAAGTAAGTCTACAATATTTGAGTTATAAATCATTTTTTCATAAGTAACGGCGAAACATACGCTATTCTTGAGCATAAGGCTAGCCAAAAATATGTAGTAATGGACCAAAAAGATAGTTTTTTTTGTTGTTTCTGTATGTGCCCGGACTTGAAAATTGTTAAAAATGAATATATCGTTGAAAAATACATAAGAAAGTGTACGTGGATTTTTTGGAATTTCCACCTTAGAAATGGCGCTCTGGTCGCCATTTTGAAAATTTCAAAATCAGTTTTAAGCGTCTATAAGTGATTAAAAAATCTGAAAAAATTGAGGATATTTGTGCTCAAGACTACCTACTATTCACCAAGTTTTGCTTTAATTGGTTGAAAAATGCTTCAGATAATGCTAAAAACATGAAAATCACATATTTCGAGGTCACGCCTCCCTGGAAGTGGATAGGAATGTCATCATAGGTTCAAAAATTTTCATTTATCAGTATTTATCCAGGACTAAAATAAAAATCGAAAAAATCACCAAGGGCCGATTCACCTATTTTAATGGGATACAGCCTTTGGGAAGCGAGACCCAGAATTCCTATGTATCAAAGCCAAAAACAAAAAAAAAAACCTTTTGACTTGTTGGATTTTTCTAACTGACTCAACTCAAAATGCCCAAATATTAAAGCAACGAAAAGAAAATCCTTTAGCTTGAATATTCCTAACTTTTCAACTCAATCCCTAACAAGTATCAAAGCAAAAAAGCAGAAAAAAACAAAACTTTTTGACTCTTGTTGGATTTTTCCAACTCCATCTGACTGAAATGGTAAATTTTCTCAACTGCTGAGTGAAGAGTTCCTTCCAGGGGGGGGGGGGTGCCTCCTAGCCAGTATCAGTACATCCCTGGTTGTGGGGTTCTTTATTAAATAACTGTCAGCTGCTACACATTTCAAATGAAGCGTGTGCTGGCTGAGTAGGGGACTCGAATGGCCCTCAGAAGTTTGTTGATACTATCGACGAGACTTATCGCGTGTGCGCTAATTCAGCCGAGTCAGCCGTTAATTCTCGAACGCGAAGATTTATAAATGGAAAGTTGTAAAGTCTATACCCTTCATTTGCCTTCTGCGGCCCAAGCATAACGCTGTAAGCGTGTAAGTGCTTTTAAACTTTCCCAAAACGTTTTAAAATTTTGACGTATATATAAATGGGTTGTAGTCGGTTGGCGACCGAATGGAAAGGTGTCGCTGTCGTTGCTTCAGGGTGCCGAGCTTTAGACCCCGGCGCCCAATTTACGTACGCCGGAGGTCGTAACCGAGTGACCGTGTCAGGTTAATGTCTGTATTAATCTCGGGACGGTCGATAGCTCGACATTGTGCTACAGGAAACTACATAACGGCTGTAACGGCATCGATGTCGAGGAAGCCAACTATTCGAAAAATGACGCGAGTAAATAATTATTTTCGAATTAAGCGTAAAAATATAAGCGGCCGGGGCACTCTAGTCGGGCAGGTATGTATTACCGAGTTTAATATATCTATATACGGGGTATCCTAATAAAAGGCTGCGGTTCTGGGATGAGCACGAATGGTATGGTAAAGATCACGATGTAGTGGACTGGGAAGTCTGTAGGTTCTTCGTGTCTACATTGTCGAGTTAGTTGGTTTTTTCTTTCTTCCTGCCTTCTTTCCTCAGCATCCAGATAATTTAGTTATCAAGTCTGTGTACGGTTTTATTGTTCCACGTTTTCTTCGTTTCATTTGCTCTTTTTTTATTCGAATGAGATCTGTTTTCATTGTAGTGCTCGTGTGTGGTTGCGCATTCAAAGGAAGAGAGTGTTTTTCCTACATAATCTATATGTGCGAAGTACATATACACACACATACGCTGTACCTATACGTGGAACTTGCAACGTACCCGCTTTTTTTTTTTTTTTTTTTAACGAGCTTCTTTTATATTTTCTTTCTTGTAAAACTAAAAATCCGATATGTGTATACATAATACACGTAAACGTGATAGGTACTACTGGTCTTTGGTTTTATATCGTGCAGAAATACAAAAAAGAAAAAATGGAAGGAAAGGGGGAGAAAGAGAAAAAGAAACGCTGCCGAAGAAAATGGGAAATGTGATTTGTACAGAATTTGATTCTAGCTGAATATTTCTTTTTATTTTATTCCCGAAAGATTATGAAATTTGAATAACGTAAACGAAGTTCTAAATTGAGGCGTCGAACGTGGATTTTTATTGAACGGGTGTCGATGCATGCGAAAGAGCGAGGGAGAGAGGAAAGAAAAGGCGAAAGAAAGGATTTTGAAGTGTAATCTTCGTATTGAAGGATGCAACTCTTGCTTTAGGCGAAAATGGTGAGTGGCAATTGGATTTGGAAGTAAATCGAGCTGTTGGTCGTCTAGATATAATACATGTATACCTCTCAGAGTCGTGACTCGCGTTTTCTTGTTGTTTCACTCGCGTATATGAAAGTTGTATTGCAGGAGAAACAAAACTGTTTTCGTATCCGAAATGGGTTAAGCTTGCTTTGAGTTTCGGCTGTTGGGAATTGGTACTCGAAGCGGGCAGGTATTGAATTCTGTTTCGGCTTGACTTCGTCTACATGACTTCTAGAGGTCGTCGGTGCTGCTAAAATAACTAAAATTAACTCCACGAGCTAGTGTTAGGAATACTGTGTAAGTATAATCAGATATTTGTCGAGGAGGAAAAGGAGAGGAGTTGCATTCATTCAAATTGCAGTCTGTTATGGAAGAGAGAGCGGGACGGAGCCGGTTTGAGCAATTTTTACTGGGGGGAGGGGGGTGGATTCTAAAAATGCCGAATTGCCAAATAGGAACTTTAGTCATATTTTTCCGACTTTATGAACCATCGAAGCAATAAATAAATAAAAAATTTTGTTTTGATGGATTTTGCCAACTTTTTAACTGAAAATTCCCAACTGAGCTGCCAAATAAGTCGTGGAAAGCAAAAAATTCAATAAAAAAAAAAACACTTTCTGGTTTGTCGAATTTTTTCAACTTTTCATTCGGTATTGTTCAAAAAATTGTGAAATCGGTGTGTAGAAAAAATACCTCAAGACACCGGCTTTGATTCACGCTTCATGATATCTTCAATGTAAAGAGAAAATTTGAGAGGGAAACAGTAAGTAGAACAGTAGGTTGTCCCCTTCTTCACCGTTTTCATAGCTTGGAATTTCTATACATTGTCGACAATCCTAGGGGGTTGTGGAAAGTATATTTTTCACCAACAAAATATGCCACCCTCTCCAAAATAGCATCTTTTCCTCCTAAAAAAATGAGGTGTTTTTTGACCTAAGAATCCAAAAAAAGAATGGAAAGATGTCATTTGTTTGAAAAAATATCCCCGCCCTCATAGACCGTATGGATAAGATACACTGCGTTTAGTCGTAAAAAGTACGTAAGTGGACAGGCAACTAGGTTTGGAGGAATCATTAATCCGTATTTCATCGCATTTTCACGATTATTTTATTTTTCTTACAAATTATGACTCGAAGTTGATGTTTTCAATTTATTCGTCAATCTATTATTTACGAGCATTGGGCAAAAACGCGGTATTATTTGAAGGGTAAAGAATCAAAACTCACATTTGCCATTTTACTTCTAGGGCACAGATAGGCAAAATACTGTACACGGGTGCGGGAATATCTTTGTTGCGCCTGTGAACGTGGAGTACGTTATACATATCGCACATTCACAGGGGCAGCAAAGATATTCCTGCACCCCTCTATAGTACTCGTATTTTGCCTATTTGTGCCCTTGAAGTAAAAAAATGCCAAATGTGAGTTTTGATTCATTACCCTTCATTTCCTCTTTTATCACTACCTGTAGCCGAATTGCTACTCCACTTATTCTACATATTTATATTCCAAGACTGATAACGATGAAAACTATGTAATTTTTATCCCTAAGCGCAGTCTCTATAAACCTATACGGTTTATATTCTCCCCTCTCCTCCTACTAATGAAGAATAAAATGAGAAATTGCAGCCATTGTTTGATAGTATCATTGCCAACGGTTCACATGCATCTCTCCTAAAGGGTTCACAATTTCCAGGAGCCCATCGTTAGCACTATCAGGGCTCACAGTTATCATTATTTAAAGTTTGAAGTTCATGACTTAGCATTTTATTATTTGTTTTAAGTAAACGGGAAAGGCTGGATCAGTTCTTATGAAACAACCTCATCGATCCCTGTTTTGTTCCCTCGCTAAAATTTTATATTTCGGCCGCGTTCATCCTCGAAGAATGATTTACGAAATGTTAAATAATATTTATACAAAAAACGAACAAACAAGAACAAGAAAGGAAGAAAGTAAATACTTTTGTAAATCTGAAAAAAAAAAATTAAAAATGTAATGCACATTGCACATGAGAAGACTACAGAAATTAAATTGTAAAATTGCTAAACATTTGCTAGTCTTAAACTTACCTTCTATCTTTCTTTCTTTCCTTTTTTAAACATTGAATTTTGATCTAAAATTAAATACTGGGCATTTTCTATTTGTCTGTTTGAATTTCGGCCTTATCGTAGCCACCATGATGCAGTAATTCTAATTTAGCCACGATGTAAGCGCCTAGATATTTTCATGGTGCCATGGACTGCTTAGATTCAATTTGTCGTCTGTGGTTTGTCATTTTCAACTCTGTATTTTGGAGGATTATATATTCTCTGTAGATACGTATTCTGCTGTATGCAGGTTTTCTAACGATGAACCTAAAGTTTATTTTGAATTTTAGGATGTAGAATTTGTGGTAAAATTGTATAAATCTTGTACTGAAAACGAGGCTCAAAACCAGACTTCTTTTATAAAGATGGATTTTGTGGTAGGTGTTGATACCTAAAAAGTAATAAAACATAGCCGTTAGGAAAAAATTTTTCAATTTTTGGAAAGATTTTATTGAAAAAACTAAGTTTTAGATAATCATGGGCAAATTTCTACCACCGCCCTCGGAACAGGCTATGCCGTGAAACTTAAATTTCGGGGCCCAAATTGGGTTTCATGGAAGTTCAAATTCTGTGTTATTAATTAGTACCTTAAAAAATTTCTATTCTAATATTTTCTCAACTTTTTACGTCAGTGCAATTTTTTATTTAACTCATTGAGCAGAGGAAGAAGAAAGATCTTAGAGCAATTTTTTGATCAATGATTAGGAGTTTTCAATTGTTATCTGAAATTCCACAGTGGACTGGTATCTGAGACTCGCAGTGAAGAGGAAGGGGTGTATTGTACACTTTTTGGGGTATTTTTATCGCCCGATATTCTCAGTTCTAATTATATAAATTAACACCGTAAAGGATTCACAATAACATGGCCAGTGTTCACGATTTCTAGACTTCTTAAATTATCTTCAGCATGGTTCTCAATTATCATGGCTCGGATTCTTAATTTACACAATCACTATAAATTGTTGGGGCTTATCTATTTTCAATTTCGACTTCAATTATTCATTCGTTCATTTATTACCGATGAGATTTACTATCGTTACTAGGGCTTATAGTTACTTGGGTTTACAACCATCATAATCGTTTGGGTTCAAAAAATTGAGGGCTCCAAATTATCATTATTACAACGTCCAGATTTCAGATTTCATAATAATTCTGAAAGCAGGGCTGACTGAATGAGGGCCCTTCATCTGGGGGTGGGGGAAGTTGGAATTAAGTAAATTTTAACAATCAGTTGACAAAATGGAGAAAAGACTGACTTTTTTTTTTCTTGGTTAAAACTGAAATTTTTTATATTTTAGTCGGAATTTTAGCTGCATATGCACCCGCTCCGACGTCTCTAAAAAAACTGCTAGTTAAGGCCTTAAGACCACGTATGAAAGTTGACAATTTTTGGTCTTCTCAACGGGTTCACAGTCATCGTTGCTAGGTCGCCTTACGAAAGAAAGAAAGTGGAGGAAGGAAGGAATTTGACTGAAAGAGCCGAAACAAAACACAGAGCTTTGATGCGGAGAATGTAACTGAGAGGCCAGAAAAAAAACTGAAGTAGTGTCTTCAGCCCGAATTTGGAAAGAAATGGCTGTCAGTGTAACCACTTTTGAAGAATGGACAAATAACTGCTGTGCGGGAAGAACTACACTGCGTTTGAAGGCTCTTGAGGAGAGAGGACTCCTGATATATCAGCCTTCTGGCTCATGTCTTGTTAAGGGTCTGATTTTGAATTTTGGAAGTGCACAATGTTGTAATGGCGACTTCTATGTGCAGTGGATGTAGTCAATGTAACACCAATCGGGACTTATTGAAGCATTTTTGTGTGTGACAGTGACAAACAGGAAGAGATTGCACAAAATGCAAATTCTGTTAGGTTTTGGAGAAAACGAAAATGCAAAAATGATCTTCACTTTTTATATTTTTGTGATAGAAATATTCAGCGCATCAACAAGAGAGAGAGAAAAAGTCCATTCTTTAAACGTTGTTAACTTATGTTCGAGTATTTTTAACTATCCCATGTTCGGAGGAGCGATTTTGCCAATTAATGTGAAGGTCTGAGAAGGACAACCCTTCCTAACCTTTCCCCCTATGTACGTCCCTAATTACTGCATGCGACACTGCATTCTATATTTCGCACAAACTGATAAAAGGGGAAAATGGTTTGATCTGTTTCCATTGAGGAGGAGGAAGAGCAGACACCGAGAAATTCTGAATCAGTGCCTCTACTTCTAGAAATTATGTATATAATTTAGCTAGTAGATCAGACTGAAAAAGACCAGGCAATTTTCAGTTCGAATGCTCTAGATGTGCCTACGATAATTTGTTTTTCCCAGGGTTCAACAGAAATTTTATTTTTTAATCGGCATGTCTGTTTGTACTTCTCTTCCCCCCTCCCCCCGGATAAATTACTAGTAGTGTCCCTCTGTTTTTCTTCGAGTTTATGTATTTCACTAACAAAACCCTTGTCTTGTCACGAAGTTGTTATTTGATATTTTATTCATGTGGCCTTCTGGTTCCTTGGCTTACAGCTACCCCTATGTACAGTAATTATTACGACAGGCTCATAATCAATTAAACGTGAAGCAGAAAATACTTTGTTGTGTGAAGAACAAGGTATCGAAGAACGGCGGAATTTTAACGATGTTTACTTTGACTGAATAATTAAGGCACGTAGACGAGGATCGCACCTTCATTTCGTGCAGGATTTTTGACGTAGAAACAGACAGGGTTGTCATTACGAGTTACAGAAGATGCTGCTACCTCGATTCAGTCAACAGTCTCGTGCTCGAGTATTCCGACCACCTTTTCCTGGTATTTTCGATGAAACTCGAAAAGGCTAGAACTGAATCGAGAGAGTGACTAGACCCGTGAATAGGGCCATACTACTCATTAGGCGAATTAAGCGTTAGCTGGGACTTCAATTTTCGTCGAATCGTAACGGAGGCCAATTTGAACGTCCCCCTCCACACGCACTCGCATACCTGAAAACGCGAAAAAAAATGTAGGGCGGTCAACTGCGTACTTTTGAAAGCGACTAATGACCCTAATCCTCCCGCCCTACCCATAAGCGGCCTTTGCGAGGGTGCTGAGGGGGCTGAGTATCCCCCGAAAGACCGATGTAGCCTCCTTTCGCTACAGAAAAGTCCTGTTTGGTGAGCCCCTCTCCCATAAAATTTGGAAAATATATTAAAACTCGGTTATTAGGAAGGCTAAAATCGACGTTTTGGACAGGCTGCAAACCTTACAACCGAAATCCGTTGATGACTAGGCCTCGTGGAAAGAACATCTCCTAACTTGGGAATCAAGGGGTAGATGATGCTCGACTTACCTAGGTCGCAGTTAACGAAGATATTTACAGAAGAGGCTGACGGGTTATCTTGTCTCCTCCCCTCCATTAATCTGTATCAACGTTCGAGATCGAAACAAGATGGTAATTCAGACATCAAAAAATTAGGTTTGAAGGTACGTACGCGGAAAGTGAACTCGTAAAAGCGTAAGTTGTTGCTTATCTTCGTACACATATAGGTAATAAAATATTCCCGGCTAACACATATAAGAAGCGACTAAACAGCCATTGGGGTTATTTAAATGATCTCTCTAGCTGGTTCCACGTTATAACGAACTCATTATTTCAACGCAATTACCCGCCACGGACCGGGGGTCGTTTCAAACACGTGCTGTCTATGTTTAGGTCTAAACTCGAAGCCCGGATTTTGAAACAAAATCTCTGGTTGCGTTGAAAAAGAAAACGACGATAAACAAATTATAGTGAAGATAAAGTATTTTTCATGTATGTATCTGTGTGTGTGTAATATCTCGGATCATATTTTTTCCGGCTGGACAAAAGTCGAAAAAAGTAGATCATGAATTCGCGGGGAATGTACCGCGTCAGCAGTTTCATCCAGTCGGAATATTTTTTCGAACTATAAACAAATGAAATATTAAGAAAGAGAAGAAGAGAAAAATCTCGTCGGTCGTGTCATACTTTACACACCGAATACGCCATTTGGATATTTTCCATTTTTCATAGTAAATATATCTACGCGCCCATATTCGGAAAGGATGAGGAGCGAGGACTTTTGTTATTGGAATATTTCGTTTTTGGTGTGCCCCACCCGCCGCCACATCGTGCCTTTTTTGTTTTGGACGACGTCCACTGATCCTATCCAGACAGCAGATACCGAATGGTGGAATCGTAAATTCGGTATATCTACATTTTATATATACGCGCGTATTAAATAATAAATAGCGTATGATTGCAGCCTTTCGACGCGAACTGTTTTTCGTTGTTACAATAATTCTCGGAATTTCGAGCTTATTTGATCGAACCATCAACTTCTACCGCGGAAATGGGGAACATTTCTCGTGAATTGACGGGAATTCAATAAATTAGAGGGCGGGGGTGGTGAGTCGTCGCTGATATTTCAGAATTTCGAATGTGACAAGGTAATACGGTTCTGGTAGTTATCCTAGTTTCATTGTACAATACCAAAAATGCTCCGAGGAACGAACTAACTTTTTGACTTGTTTTTCATGCTGAATACCAACTCGATGGCCCATCCTTCCAATCACCTTCAATTATCCCGTAAATGACTTATAAAGTGTCCGCAGGCGCTGAACTCTCAAAATTTCGTATGCCTTGCGGGGGGGGGGGTGCTCCCCCCTAAATAATTTGTCAGTTGGCCAATTTGGAAACTGTTATTTTGAATTTTTAATTTTCACGTTTTCATGTTTTTACTTTATGGCACACAAACCGGAAAAACGTTATTTCCACGATTTTGATTGAAAAATCGGCAAATTCTTCTTCTCCACTCCTCCCGTCCCAAAACTGAAAGTCGAGTTTCGTCTCTGATGCTTTCAGAAGTTCCAGCGCGTAGGGTAAGAGCACTCAGTGGCCTATTTAACAGTCGAGTAAGTCATTGATGCCGGTTTTTCGGGATTTGCGAGAGAGTTGTCTAGTCCGGACCGCAGCGGGGGCATACAAAACTAAACAAAAAAAAAACAAAAAAAACGAGAACATATAGAGAAGGCGCGTGCATTGATCGATAGTCAGAGAAAGTCTTAATGCCAGAGCTACTTATGTGCAGAAACTGTAACTAAACTAAACGGATGTCCTACCTAGCCAATCGAGGGAGAAAAAGGAGAGCTAGGTATAAGAATAAGAAGAATATAGAAACAGAAGAAGAAGATTGTTTTTAAATGATCACATACGGGATGTGCTCGGATTCAGGAGACAAAAGACGTTTGTTAGATGCTCGCATCGAAGGCATGAAAATTAACCGCGCGAAATTCACCTGAAAAGTTCATCTAAATTTAGAGGTAGAGAAAATCCACCACGCGAAATTAACCGCACGAATAATTATCTTTTTGGTTTTAGGAGGGGTCATCTTGTTCCTAGTGTGATTATCACAGGAATATGATTCGATGATAGATCGGTCAGGTTGATTACCTCCACGTTAAGTGGTGATATACCTCTGTTGATAGAGAAATCAAACAAATCTAGTAGCTTATCAAGATTACTAGGCCAGTAAGTAGGCTCCCCTGATGAAACAACTGAAGCCCCAACCTTATTTATTGCAGAAGAGAGGATTTTGCCCTTCGGAGTATTTAGTCTGGAGCCAAAAGCAGTATTTTTGGCGTTGAAATCTCCACCGAGAACGAGGTCTGCCTTCGTGAAAGTTCAGTATCTCCGCATAGTCTTCTACGTTGATAGATCGCGGAGAAGGTAATGTAATGTCTTTACGGCCGAACTGGACACGAACGGAAGTGATTTGAGCTCCTTCTGCTTGGCAGTTTTGGAGGACGTGGTACTTGCTCCGATTGCTGAATGAAGATGGCTGATCCACCTCGAGCTTGTCCGCTAGGGTGAGGGCAGTGGTACGTATCGAAGTTTCGGACTTTCAGCTGTGCGTTTCCAGTGAGGTGTGTCTCGGATATTAGGGCAATATCGATTCTGTCGTTGTATAAGAAATTTTCGAACTCACTCCTTTGCTGGATTAGACCATTGGCATTCCAGGGAATAACTCTAAAGAGATGATCCATCGTTTTGAAGTCCAACGAGAGATTCAAGCCTGTCTAATCGATGTAGTATAGTTTTGATGTAGCCTAGGATTTCATCCACTGTCTGTGGCCGGGTTTGATGCAGACTGTGTACTGCCTGGAGGCTTATTGCTGACGATAGTTCTATAACTGATAGGAGCTAATCCTCTAGGTCCTATCTTGAATTTTATTTTTTCATTCCGTTTCCTCTTTTGGACTTCCTTTTTCTTCTTTGTATTTTCTTCTTCCAATTGTTCATTTACTTCTACTCTTACTTTTTGTTCTTGTAGTTCTCTTTTCTTGTAATCTCTGTTTCTTTATTCTTTTTCTTCTTTTACTTTTCTTGTTCTGTTTTTTCTTTTCCTTCTTCTCCTACTTTTTATTTTTCACTTGCCGTTTCTTTTTCGTCTGTTTGTTTATTTTCTCCTCTTTCTATTTCTCCTACTTGGTTTTCTTCATCTCTTCCTTCTTTTCTTCTTCATAGTTCCAAGGAACCTTGTCATTTGTGGGAATTGTCAAAGCAGTATAATTTGCAGATTTACCTAGCATGTGAAATGAGAGAGTACATAACATGGATTTGAATTAGCTCTGTTTTTTTTATTTTCCTTCTCGTAAATCTGGACTTGAAGAAAACGAACGCTACCCGAGTCACGTGGTTCGAATAATTGGAAGCAGAAGAGAGCTTTTTCTATGCTCTAGTATTAGGAAGCGGGGAGGTTAAAAAAGGCTAATCTTACACTTTTAATACTAATGATGTAAGAAGCATCCTATTTGTACAGAGCTCGCGATTGATTCTGCCAAAGAGTATCGTCATTCTTTCCCATTTCCTTTTTCCTATGAACCCCATCTTCCATCAGATGCTGTGTTAAAGACAAACACTGATTTTTTTGTTGTCTCAGTGGCGCTTGTCTTATTCAGCATCACTAAAGAACAATTTCGATGTTGTTGTTGTTCTTTAGGTGTTTTCTATTATTGAGCTACGGAGCTACACTCTTGGGCTATGGGCTCGGAAAAAGTTGTTGTCTGTTATGTCGCAGAGGTATCCAGCAGCGGAAAGGTAGGTGAGGGTGTTGCTTGTGTGCTTGTGGGAGTTGGAGAGGGCCAAAATTCGACTGTAGAGGATGTGGTGCGAGTTACGAATGCAGGTGCGGAAGGGGCATGCGAAGAAGTGGTCCCCGATGAAAGGGTCTTCATCTTCATAGTGTGGGCAGTTGAGGGGATAACGGTTAGTGAGAAGATGCGTATATGTGAGGCGTGTACGTTCAATCTTTAGGCTGGTGATGATAACTTCCTCGCGGTGGGAGGAACGTCGGGACGTTGACTAGGGGACAGGTGTAAGCTTATTGTGCCGAGAGGCTTGATGTCGTCAGTCTTTGAACCACTTACTCAGAATGGTCTGGCGAATGGCGGAAGTGATATCTGTTGAGACAGGGAGGTGACGAGTGGTATACGGGAACTGTGTAGCTTGCTGTATTCCTTGATCAACTGCCTTATTTCCTGGGATACCAATATGGCTGGGGATCCAGGTGAGTGAAGTGCTCTTGGTAGTGAAGGAAATGAAATGGATGCGTTGGACGAGAGCGTGCGTTGGAAGGCAATCAGAAATAGACCTTAAGGAGGAAAGTGAATCTGAGAGGACCAGTTAGTGAGCGGGGGTGGATGGGTCTTCGAGCGAGGAGATCGTGACTGGGCACCGCAGGATATCATGGAGTTCGGCTGTGTAGATGGAAGCTGTACCGATAAATATGGATTTGCCAAATTCCTGCCGTCAGCAATTGTAAATTGCCCTTAGGGTGATTTTGTGTCGCTGTTCGCATCCCCACCAATGTGTTTCATAAATGAATGTCGTAAACGAGTTAACGGTTTCAGCGATTTTCAAATCCTAAAAAATGATATACAGGTTCAACTCTGTAAAATTTATTACCATTCTATCTCCTCGAGTTTCACAATTTTCAGCTTACGGTTAAACGAATATAAGGAAAAACCAAAATCAGTGACACTTAGATTAACTTATTTCTCACCCTTCTTGAAACTCCTGAAAGTTCAATTACTAACTTTTTTTTTTTTTCGGAAGCCAATGAATGCAAAATAAGTGTTAGTGGCGTCGGAAGGGTTTCCTTTGAGAAAGTACGGGTGAGGGCGGAATCGTATTTTTCTTAAAGACGTCAAAAATCTGTCAAATTTCTTAGGCTGAAAACCGGAAAAAATTGAGTTTTCTAAAAGGTGAACAGTGACACTGTACGCCTACATTTTTTTAGGGTTATGTGTAATGTAATTCAGTACGTATGCTCCAAGGTTATTGGTGCTTTCTGAAGGGGATTAGTGGGGTCGGGGAGAGGGACATTAGTGGGGTCGGGGAGAGGGAGAGTCAGGAAGATGAAAAATTCCTATGAGTGGGTAGGAGTGGGTGTACGGAAACGGGTCGAAGGGTAAATACTAACATCTCTTCTAGTCGCTGAAATCGGTGATACGAAGTCATATCACGTATCTACCCATAAGGCCAGTGTGGATACAGTAGAACGTCGATTATCCGGAAGTCAATCATCCGGAATGGCAAAAAAAAAAAAAGATAATCAGGGCCCGGATTTTTGAGCAAACCTCTTTTTTTTCTCCTCTCTTTCTAGTCTATCCTATTCAGTCTATTAAAACTTTCTGGACAAATCAGGAAATTCTGAAACCAATGAGCTAATTAAATTTGTTTTCCTCTATAAAATAAGCACATGTTTCGGTTATCCGGAAAGCCTCTGGTCCCAATTAGTCCGGATAATCGACGTTCCACTGTATATGGTAGTGTAAAGAAGGACTCTGACCCCCTCCCCTTCATACAGATATTTCTGAAGTAGCAACGCCGATCCTAGTAAATGTGGGCTGCACCTTTCATTCACATAGTTGATATAGTTCCAAAAATTTTAGGGAGCAACTGATTTTCGAGTAGCCCTATGGAAGAGGAAGTTCCAGCGGTATCAGTACGGCTTCTAAGTATGTGTAGTAAGCCAGTGAAGTTTGTGAGCAAAAAACCATTCCTTTGAATGCTGTCACGTTTTCTATATCTTGTCTCCCCGGGCTTAGAGGTTGTCCACGACCGCGTTTGCCGCGTGCCGTTGATCCTGGTTTGAAAAATTGTCTGCGCCGTTCGGCGCCTTCGATGCACAGCTGTGTGCGACTTCGACGTACGGAATTTTCGAATATTTAAATGTACCCGCGACTTTCTGCGAGGTACATCAATCACGGGCCGGGTATTGACGCGGGTCGGCACGGACCAGAATTTAATTTTCTTTAATGGAATCAACGCCCTCCGATCACTGCCAACTGATCTACTTTGACACGTGGTGTTACGTGGCATGGATTTAGAATAAACGTATACATCGCGGAGAAAAAACAAGGGGGGAGTAGACGAGTTGCTCATCGAGTAAATAGGACGATTGGGAGACGGAGTTGTGGAGTCGCTCAGTGGCCTAGCAACCCTCTGCTGCGTGAAAAGAGCAAACAAAACCGCGCGGCTCTCTCTTAATGCCTGCCTGTTTTCGTGGGCGAGAATTTTAATATCGTCGACACGATTAAAATTAATTAATAGTTTGATAATTGCGGTCGTGATTTTCCGATTGTACGACTGCGAAAGCGTGGAGAGTCGCCGAGAGCGGAGCGAGAACGAAAAGGACCCGCTCGGCGGCAAGTTCAATCCGGTCGGTGACAAAAGATCGGCGACAAAAAGGACACACGGCGGCTGAGGTGGCGGCAGCTATTTATAATTTTTCAACCGAGGACAAATCAGTGAGTGTTAAAATCGGTCTGGAAAATGGAATAATTTTTCACCGCTACCGGTACTGCGACCGCGTTTACCCGTGTTCGTAATTAATTACGCTGACAAGGGTTAGACCTTTCATTCCGGGGAATTGAAAAAAAAAAAAAAATTTCAAAAAACTAGCTGGACCGGCGAACGCGTAATACCGGTTGAAAGGTGCGAGAACAAAAATCCATTTTCAGTTTGTATTGATAAACGTTGAACCAGTTACGGACGGGTTCGCGTACACGCCGAAGTATTATAAGAGTTATATACATACATACATGAATCGTGTATATTGTATATAGTATAATAGACCACATAAGCAGAGAGAGGAGCTATGACCTTGCTACGGGTAAAGACCACCCACAACAGATCATGTTCTTCCTCGAGCTCTCCGCGACACGTTTTTCCAGACTGGATGCGATCGAGTCTCGGGGCTGCAAGCAGATGGAGAGAGAGAGAGAGAGAGAGAGAGAGAGAGAGAGAGAGAGAGAGAGAGAGAGAGAGAGAGACAGAAAGAGAGTAAGATGCTGGCCAACTAATGAAGATGTATACTTACACGGGAGATCATTAAGTCGCATGGGTGGGCTATCGACCTAATATAACTATTAAATATGTACGACCGAAGAGATAATCTCAGTCTAGCAGTACCGTATACCCATATATTCAAATCGAAAGAAGAAATTACTCTTCTTCGATCGAATGATAAACAGTCGCGATTCTCGAACAATTTTCCACGATTTCAATTTACTCTCTCGTAGGTTGACGCGATCGACGTAGACGCGCGCGTTAACGCGAAAATAAGAAGAAAAAAAAGGTTAGCAATCTTCAAGAATAACGTATTCGCAGTCGTATTTTTCGGAAAAGAAAAAAAAAGAAAGAAACGTTCGAGAAAATATACAACGCGAGCACGAGAGACTATGCCAGAGTGAAACGAAATCTCAGTCTAACATCTTAGATAGTTCGCACGTACGAAATTTAGAAAGAAATTACTCTTTTTTTGTTTGCTTGTGTGTGTGTTTGTGTTTGTGTTCGTGCAGGCACGCGTGCCACTCGAACGACAATTAAATTACCTGCCTTGATTGTGGGGCGCTGCGCTGGCGGCGAGCGGCCTCAGCTGTGCGAGCGCCGCTGAAATCCGAAACGAGCTAATGGCTAATTAGCTTTTTCTTAATCGTCGGATCGTCGTGCTTGAAAAGGTGTCGGAGTAAATAATAAAAACACTCGAGTCGAGATCGGAATTTTGCTGGGAACGCTGCCGGCACTCGTGTTGTTACGGAAGGCGCATTTCTAGACCCTGAGACCTTTATATGATTGTACGAATCGAATCATGCAACGAGATTTTCTGGGAGAGGAGAACGCGAATGACACACCTTTTTAGTTATTCAGTTATTGGTTTTGTGGGCGGTGTACCCTTGTATCTCATCCATCCCCTCGCCAGTTACAAGATGCCATTGGGTTGATCAGTATCCTGTATGGATTCTAATTCATCATACGTCCGCCGCTCACGACTGAGTGTTTGGTGGCCCGACTCCAACAGTGTCCACTATGCCTCTCCAGGCTTCACGGTCGTCCACCAGTCGCGTGAGCTGAGGTCGCATATGTTGCTCTTTGAGCTGATCCATGTTGGTAACTTCGCTTTTCCTCGACTCCTGGACAACATCTCTAAGTCGCCCTTCTCTCAATATATGTCTGAAGAATTGTATGATCTTGCTGTGGCTGGTGAATGACAGTCGTTTCTGGACTGTCAGCTTTTTGAGGATGGAAGAGTTCGTTTTCTTTGCAGATTGTGGTATCTGTAACTTCCAGTGGTATATACCCACGTTTTGAGTGCGTCAGTCCTCCTTCAATTGTCCGCCTTAATAGTCAGGTGCAGTGTACACAGATGAATACAATTTTGAAGCTCATTTTGGCTGGCTAATTCCCCGTTCTTTCCAGATAGGGGGGAGCTTGACTGCTGCCTTGTAGGCTAGGACGAATTCTTCTCCTGATCTCTGCAGAACTACTGCCGTTGGTATCTAAAATGTTGAATGTTTTGAGAGAGTTGGTAGTTACACCGAGTGCTCAGACTTAATGTCCATTGCACTATGCCACTTCTAATGTGTTGAGCCTTATGCAGTAGCACCAGGTTGCTTTCTACATTGTCCATGTAGTACTATGCCAACTTTACAAGTTGGTTTATTAGAATCCTGAGTTCCATTAGAACACTCCCACAGATACTCCGGCCAGTTAACAGGGTTTCAATGCTGGTAACAGATTGCGTACTTCTCCATTACCTCTGCTGCTAACTGTTGCGCCTCAGTACATTCCAGGTAATAGTTGTATAATATACATAGACATTACCTGAAACGCTGACTGTACCAGTATTTGAACTCGGGACCTTTGGATTTTAAAAGCCGTCGTTCTTATTACTATGCCACTGAGGCGACTGCTTTGGTATCTGTCATTGAGTTGTGATGTACAAAGCGCTCAACTGCTCAAGTGAGTCATACTGGCAAAGCGCGACTCTTCTTCTGCTTCACCTTGCAGGCCATGGAATATTGCCAGGCGTTTTGACAAACTTATCACAAGGACGAGCATCTCCTGAATCACTCCAATGAAGTTTTTCGAGGCTGTTTGTTCAACTGCATCTTGTACCAGAAGATTCAGGCAATGAGCATTGCAATGAACAAAAAGAGTTCTGGGATCTTTCTCTCGCAAACAAGGGTCTGTACTCCCGAAATTTTCCCAGAAACATAACACTGACCTCTGATATTCTTAAGTGATAATCCGTTGCTTTCGAAGATGTTTTCTGCAATTTCCATCAAGGCTTGGGATTTGGAATTTTTTGTCAAGTAAAACCCAACAAAATATTCCATCAAAATCAGGTCTATTGAAACAACTCTAATGCAAATCAAAACCTGCTCCATTCTTGAGATATCAAATGTTTCATCTAAAAGAATTGCTCAAAATTCTGCTTCTCTTTGTTGCCATCATTTCAAGAATTTCATTTTGGATAACATGATGCAGCCATTTGTGTCCATTTTGTTTAAGCCAAGATTTCAATTCTGCAACATCTTCAGTGCGCATTTGCAATTTCTGATGCAAATTAAATTTTTGTCATTATCTGCTCCACAAAGAGCAAGTCATTTACTAAGATATTACTTTGAGTGTACTAAAAATTTTCTTGAGCGCCTCGCGATGTTTGGTCATTGATTCGCATACTGCAGTTGATAATTTTTGACTCACGTATATTGAATAGCACTTCAGTACTTGATTTGTGAACTCCTAGAATGAATCTTGAGTCTATCATTAGTATTCCATCCACAGAAACTGATGTCAACTCAGGCTACTTTTGCTTTTGCAGTATGAGAATCAAAAGATGATATGAGCTTCTTTTTGCATGCTTTGGTGCAAATTTTACATATCCCCCCCCCCAATTTGTTAAGCGCAAGCCAAGGATTTACTAAAACCCAACGTGCAAATGCAGCAGGTTGCGGTGGATTTAACAATGTGGACAGCTTTGGATGTTGCAATTCTGAAAATGAAATTTTCACATTGTACTCATTATTTATTCACTAGATCAAGATAATATATTTTGCTTGCGTTCTTGGATGATTTTTTTCAGAGTGTCAATTATAAAATCTTATATTTTATTCCTCATATGAGAAATAACTATTCATAATATATAATAATACACGAATACAAAAATTGTGAAAATACTTCCGTTGATGTTTTGCTATTTTGTCTGTTACACCCTCCTCGTTTTTGCTCGTCTCCACGCATTCCACGTTCTCTGCGTTATTATTCGCAGAATTCTCATTTTTTTCTGAATTGCAAATTATCGAGATCAAATGAATTGTCTTCATTGTCGTCTCTCTTATGTTGAATAAGATATTTCAACGTATCTAGATACAAATATACATGTATGGTGTTCTTATACCTATATTACAATATTACTTGATACATCATATACCTATATTACAATATTACTTGATACATCAAGAACGAGTAAAGAAGCTAGATTTGAACCTATAGCTCCAAGAGCATGACAGAGAATGAAAAAAGTCAGCTGGTCGCATCTATTGTTTCTATCCCATCTCCCATCTGGGATATAGAAACAAGAGGAATTAGTTCCGTGCTGGTCAGGTATAAGCCCGGATTCGAAAGCTTTTGTCTTTTGTGGATGAACTGCGGTTTTGTCTCTTCGAGAAATTTTGATCAGATGGGAAAGTCCAGGTGGGGAAATGCCCACTCGCTGATTTCTTGGGTGATGATTGCTCCATACCTGAAACATACCTTCTGCCGGCCCTGCCCACGACCATTATCTTCGTTTTGCTTCGATTGAGGGCGATACCACAACTGTTACTGATTGTTTCCATTCTTTTGAGGAGCATATTCGTTCCATCTTGAGTTGCAGCGCATATCGTGGTGTCAACAGCGAATCTCAAGTTGTTTGTCGTGTGTCCTCCGATTCGCACACTGCTATCCCATCCGTGAAGGCTGCTCCTCATGATGTGCTGAACAGGATCGGTAATCAGATACAGGCGCTGAAAACTCGATGAGATTGTGTCTTTCCTCGTTGTCAGCGTGCAGATTCTGAATGAGCGTTATTAGATGATACGCCCATTTCCGCCAATATTTGCCTGAGTTTGCCCCACTGAACACAGTCGAACGCTTTGTTATAAACCAGGAAGTATAGGACTAGTGGCACATTAAATTAAGCTGAATTGAAATTTGGCACGATTGTTCCTTACCACCCTTTGATTACCTCCCGAAAATTCATCAAAAATGTGAGGCGAGCTAACAGCTACGCAGGAAAAGAGGCAGAGCGGAAGTGGCGGAGGTTGTTAACTTTGAGAGTTAGAACCTGACCTCATAATGAAGGGGTGGGGAGATAATAAACATTAAACACTCTTTGTTATCACGGTTTTTTAGTTAAAAAATTGCAAATTCTAAATTGCGTGAAATTTAAGAATTATGTAATTGGGATTTGGAATCTGACCTCATAATAGAGAGGTGGTTAGAATCATTCTCTGTCATCTCGACTTTGACCTAGAGAAACTGGTGTAGCAGGAAGCAAGCAGTTCTGCTTTGTGATCCCAGTTTAATAGACAACATATCTCCCCCTCTCCGGCGGTAAGAATTGTATAATAACACAAGTAATTTTAGTTCTGGTTCACTAATTTCTTTTTTTTTTGTTTCTGTTCGCAGGTAAGAAGCGTTCAGTCGTATGACATGCATCATTCAAGAGAGTGAGCGATCCTAATGTGCACTCTGAACCACTGTTATGAAGTAGCCAGTAAGTGTTTATGATATAATTATACGTTTGATTGCCTTCCAGCTTGTCTTCATTACGAGGTGGAATGCCTGAAATAGCAATCTAAATTATACTCGTCAGCGCCGGTTTTACCATGCGGGCTGACTGGGCTGCAAGCCCTGCAGCCCAGAGCGGTAGAATTTTGGGGCAGCAAAATTTGTTGCCCCTCGAAAAATATTTACCTCAGTTTTTAGGGAGGCATGACGGGGGGATGTAAAAAAATAAGGCGGCGAAAATACTACAGCCCAGGGCGGCAACGTACTTAAAACCGGCCCTGATACTCGTGCATCCTGATTCCAAAATTGGATTTCAGTTTCCAGACAGGAGGTGTTCCTTGCATTTATTGAGCAAGGAAATGTTTTTGTAAACGAAAATTGTTGGTCAATTTCAGTGAACTTGGGAAATGCAGGTACATGCATGTACAGTATACTTGTGACCAGGCCTGGGTATTATCTGTGTGTATCTGCAAATTTTTCCGGACAATATGAAAAAAATGAAGATAATCCTATCCGATGTCGGTAAAAAAAATGTTTACATGCGTCGTACCTGGATAATTTCGCCCAAGATCGTATTCTGCCAGAATTATCGTAAAATCTGACCTTATCTTTCTAACTTATCTTGCAATCCTTTTTTTTTAATTGTTTTTATTTCATTTTTTCATTGACTGCACTTATACTTAATGTACACACTGCGCTGTGTAGAGGAAAAGTACATATTATGTACTTTAACTCCAGTGTAGCCGTGCGTTATTTTGATTAATGTTAAATTTCGTGGATTTTTGTTTTGAAATTTTCATTTAACGATTTCATGAATAATTTCAAAATGTGAAATTTATTTGCGAATTAACGGCAATTAATGAGCAATAATTAACGTCGAACAGTTTCATAAATTGGCTTTGCCTACATTCTTGTTAGTTCTTATTACTTTAAAAATCATGATTAAGTTTCAAATGTTCATCTTGAAATTTGGACGCTGTCAAGCGTAAGGGAACCAACCGACATTTGTAAACGAAGTGAGTTACTAGTATCGTTGGAAAGAGCATAAGTAGAATTTTTCAAAATTGGGCCCCCGATTCAAAAATATGTACTCATGTTGAAAAAAGCTTATCAGTAAACGCTATGTCATTTAGCTTCTACATGGCTCGTAAACTTCGAATCGCGTGTTCTCTAAAAACAGATTTTGCTGGTTGGTTCCCTTACGCTTAACAGCGTTCATTTATCCCTATCACACGTTTTACGATAAATTCCATTTCACGAAGTATTTCACTTTGAAATTTCTCACTTTTTACATCACTATTTTGAATCTAACCGCGCCCGTGGTTATCGAATTGTCTACGCGGTACGTTCCGCGTAGTCGGATTCGGCATCCACGGGCGCGGTCATAGGATTAAAAATGGCGTATGACTACTCTTGGGTGCAAATGCTGCAGTAGAGGTAGATTGGTAGCGATTTATAGTAGGGTCCTCACAGTATCCATCATTTTCTGGTCTCTTATTTTAACATTCCCATAACCACCTCAAGTTATTTGAACCACTAACTGCTGCCATAAGCGTAGCGTCAAGGAGTCCGGGGGGCCTAGCTTCTCCCATTGCGTAATTTTCATGCGTAAAAAATGGAGATCTCGGGGATTACATTTTTTTTTTTTTTGCTAACTTTGCTTCTAATCCTTTGGCTCGCTCTACACTTGTGATTACTACCACGTTCCTTAAATCCTTTTGACATTTTCGTTTTCCCTTAACCTTTCTCTTCAGCTGGTTATATTATCTGCTGTGCCTGCCGGGCAGCATCTTAATTTTGAATTTTGACCATTTCATTTTGTGTCATTTGGTAGTTAGGGTGCGCGACGACGGCAACCAGTTCTTAACCCTGAAAACAGCGCCGCACAAAAATAATCTCCGCGTGGTGTTGTTCTTCACTTGACGTACTCGCAGGCAACTCTCGTATTCTGTGGGTGAGTAATTTTCCATTTGAATGGAAATTATTCCCGTATTAATATTCGGGCTTTATGGAAATTCTGAATGTACGTATACGGGGCTCGTCACGAATACTTGGTATCCGTGACCAACGAGCGGAAAGTTAACATCTTGATTTTCTTCGTAATTTCATTTTAAGTTCGTTTTCAGTTTGCTCGTTCATTCGCGTTCGTTTTTCCCGCGGAATACACCGAACCGATTACGAGGCAATTAAAAAGTTTTCGTGCCTGTTTCATCCATTTCGGAATTAAATTTATTTTTACGACGAGACGCGCGAAAGCGCGGTTTCTCGCATCGCATTGTCTGTGTTTGCTGGGTGGCTCGCCGCGCGTCTGTATAAATTTTCATTCGCACTGTGTTTTCATTTTCTCGCAAACTTTTCTTCGGCGCGCGGAAGAATATCATTTCGCCCCGCCGGTATTTCACGCGTACGGTCGGGAGGCTGAGAGCGGGAGACGAAACACGTCGTGTCTGCGTCGAGTCGAGAGCGTCGATGTGGCCGCCGAGAATTGAGAAATTGGCGGACCATGAAGCGAAATCGACTCTAACTGGCTTGTAAACGACTGAAAAGAATTCCAATCGAAAGAAAACGGACCCGCGGGATCGAAATTTTGATCCGTTTTACCATTTATTTCCCTGCGCCTTCTCGGATCTCGGAATGTATCCCTGTATCTCCGTGTAACTGAGAAGATCGGAAGTTTGTTTGTGTGGGTTGGTAATTCGCGGACTTGGAGAGTTTCGTCTCCTCGAAAGATGCTGTCGTGCAGCTGAAACGATAGGACACGATGCGCCATTTCAGACGACGTTCTATTTACTTTAGCTGCCATTCAAGGAGGATACTTACATCTCGCCGGCCATAGAATCCCGGAGAACACGCGGGACTGAAAATCGATTACCAATTCAAATTGAAAATTAAACGTTCAGAATGGGCGAGTTGTTTTACTAGCACGCGGTCCGGCGAGCGATGCGGTGTTAGATACACGAAAGATGCTGAATTACAGTCAGTAGAATAATTTGTACTACTGCGAGCTATCATCTTCTCGTATCTACACACAATAATTAAAATATACTAACTCCGATGTAATCCCGGTGGTTTCCCTTGTCACGCGATTCCGAATTAACGTTATCTTCGACCGATTTTAATTACCGCCGGAGAATCGAGTTATCGGCTTGCCAAAGTTCGCACCAGATTGAAGATATTGCAGACTCCATCGCGTGCAGTCTTTTCTTATTTCTTGGAATGTCATTATTGATTGCTCAGAACCAGCCACCTTCTGGAATCACTAGCAGTAGGCAGGAGGCGAAGTGAACAAACAAATATTTGAGAGCAGCCGCATACATACCATATTGAAATTGAAAGCATTTATGTTTTGCTCTATAACGCTGGTAGAGGATAGTTTCAGGGGTTGTAACTCTCTTCTTTATCCGGCTATGCAGGAAAGAAGAACAAGTGTGCACACCGGAGATATGGTTCTGTAGGGCATACCCTGCGGGGATCCACAGCTGACAGATTCAGCAAGGGTACTGCTGCCACTGTCGAGGACATTACGTTGAACCTGAGGTTAGCTTTGCCAGAGGAGCAGAGCGGTATCGGCCAGAGGGGCCAGATGTGTACGGTGTGGAAGTCCAAGAACTGGAAGCCTGTGTTTTGAGATGCGTCATGGCTGACCGGGTGAATAAAAGCGAGATCATGATTTTATAGTAATATACCTGGTTAAGATAGGTGAACAATTGGTTTTTACAGCGTATATCTGGTTGACTGAACGACTCTGGGTTCTGCCGGCTGAACCAGTTCCTGGGCTTACTCGTCCTGACGTGAGTTAGTATTTCTTAGTGTCAGTACTTACTCATTTAATTAGGTTTGAAAGGGAATAAGCCCCCAAATACCTCTTGTAGATTTGTTCAGTTTTTAATCAACTTCAACTCTTCTTTTTTTGAATTTGAATATTTTTTTTTGTCATTTATTGTAAGTTCATTTGGCAATAATAACACTACTGAACAACTATTTTGCACAATGCATTTCGACAGGTGATTCTGAGGTACTTTTTAACGCTGAACACGATACTGCGACCCATTTTTCTCTATCACGTCACAATTCGGAGTTCTGAACGACTGAAATTCGTTTCCATTTTGTTTTTGCATTGGAATAAGCGGTACCACTGACTGATATTATCAGTGTTATCAGACCACAATAACAGAAAACAAACAGACGGAATACACACCACTACACACGACCGCAACACACAACAACACGAATCAGTATGACCACATTCAGTTCCTAAACCTCTTTTTGAACACATTTAGTTGAATTTTTTATAGTTTTGGATCAGAAAAACTAGACGTGATAGAGAAAAACGGCCGACGGCACTGTATTCAGCGTTGAAAAGTACTCAAGAATCACCTCCTTAAATGCGTTGTGCAAACAAAAAATTTCATTTTGTTCAGTAGTGTAATAGTACTCAGGGAGCTTACGGATTTTTGGGATAATCCCTCCCCCCCCCCTAATTTGAAAAACGGACTTTTAAGAATAGCAGTTCTAATGTTTCTAACTATAACTAGACAACATTCATCAGTGGTACCAAAAATTCCACAAAAATGACCCCCCTCCCAAACTGAGACCTAGCTACGCCAACATCTGCTAGCTGTTCCACACATCCATAGGAAAATTAGCTTGAACTGAACTGAATTTAAATACTTTGAACTTGAACTGAACTTGAACGAGTGACTTTATCCCTGGTGAAATTGAAGTGAACGTGAATGAGTGAGTAGTCGTTTTGGTGAAGTTGAAATTCCCCAGGTTTACGAACTTACCCATGCGTGGTTACCGCATGAATCCATCATTTTTTTTTTTAATTTTTTCAGTTACGTTAGTGATTTTACCACTCTACTGGCAGCACCTTCCACCACTGTCCCAAACTATCTATTGGAGGCTTTAAGAAGACATTCAGGTTCTTCTTGGTATGCGAAGCAACCTAATCTAACCAAATTATAGATAATAATGTATAATATACTATAAAGCGAAACATATATTATTGACCAGGTTTGTTCATTATGAACAGAGCCCGAATTTTTAGGTAAAAACTTCCCCTCCCCCCAGTCTAACCTATTCGGTTTATTTTTCTGGTCGAATCAGAAAAATCTGTAACCAATGAGCCAATTTTAATGCTGCCTTTCTTAGACTATTTTCTCTCAAAAATGACATTTTCACCTAAAATTGATGTTTTTAGAGACTTTTTGGGACTATTTCGGCTAGAAATCTAATTTCGAGACTATGTTGTCAGTTTTAAATTTCTTGAGAAAAATTTCAAATTTTTAGTTTTTTAAGGAAAAAATTTGGTGCCACTAGCGTACGCGCTCTACCGCTTGTGATCTACAATGCTGAGCGAACGCCAAGGTGTGATGTACCAGCGTAGGCAATGTACACTTTGTTCTATATGCCTGTAAGCCTGTTGATATTACCCGGAAGACACCACGGGGTGGTCGGCTTACACGTCTTCCGAAATTCAACTTAAGAAGGGTTTCGTCCTGATTCACATAATCCACCCGGTGAAGGGTTTCGTCCTGATTCACGAACGTTTCAGTTGTCAGACTTGCGTGCGTCGAATTTCGTGTAAAAATGTCACAAATGCGTCTGGTTCATTCTTGTACTTCATTTTCCAGCAGCAGTGGTCCAAATGACTTTGCAGGGCGTACAGCGGAACTCCTCTCTTCTTCAAAAAATACTTGCATGTACCGAGCGGCAGTAAGCCAATTTTCGTTTTGAACACATGCTTCGCGAACAAAAGCAGATATGGAACCGATCTACCCCTCATTTTGAAGCTAACGAGTTTATCTTTCCAAAGAGCATGCGCACACTCTTCCAGGTCTGATGGCTCTCAAGATATGGGCTTGGAGGCATTACTTATTGAACAGCCTTTGTATTTTACCTTTTTTGAGACTATTTCACGTTTATAGGGACTTTTTATGGACTATTTAGGTCTTGTTAGGGCCCTTTTTGAGTTTTTTAACACCTAAAAATCCGAACCTTGATTATTAATTAGTGAAAAGGTGAATACATCCCACAGGTGTGATATTTATACCTCGCAGATCTCTGTAACTTCACTACTCACTTAGTTAGAAAAGGAGTAGATGATACTTGACGCTAGCCGCCGCAACAATGATCCGGTTTGTGCCAACTGTTGGACTCGCTGAAATCGTGACATCATTTTAAAACTGATTTTTTCAGTCAGTGTCTTCTTCAAGTTACCTCGGATAGTAGACAACTGTGTGCAAGTACCTTCTAATACGAATCAAATTCTTCTGGAAGGAGAGCGTGAAAAAACTTCAAGAAAACGCTGGAGAATTTACTGTTACAAAATGGAGTGTATCAGGATTTCTGTGAGCCGAACAAAGCTCAGAAACCGGTTTATTGTTGGCGGCGCTAGTGTCATATCACCTGCACCTTCTTTTCTTCCTACATAGGTCTAGGTAGGCAGACTACAGAGATTAGAGCGTACCTACATGGATCTTAAGTTACAATGCACGTGTTAATCTATTACTGGCTGATAATGTGTATTGTTCCGTAATATTGAACATACACAATGCAGTTCTAGTGTGTGCACTAGCTACAATAGATTAGGTTATTAACATCACACGCAACCCAAGTACCTTCTTGAAGTTGTCAGACGAATAGTAAGGGATTATGATGGACAGTGCTGCCAATCATGTAACGAGTTCTGGTATAAGCAGGCGCCCATTGCAGGAGAGAAAGATTGGTACATATGCATTAACAAATCTAAGTGACGTGTTTTGAGCTCATTTCATCCGCTTGTTTTTCCTTCCTGCACATTCAGGGTAAGAGTTTGTGGCTTCTGGAACTACTGTCTATGTATTTCACTGTGGGGAACATGAAGTGCTCAGTTTTGGTTAGCTGTACCGATGTCTTTCTATATACAGTTGTTAGTTGACCTCGTCCGGTGTCTAGTTTCTGGATTAATTAGTTGGAGATTTGGTTGCTAACATCGCATTTTCAATGAAAAATCCATCTAGCTTCTTAAAATTGTCAGACTAATAGTCTAGGATTTAATGAAGGATGCTGCTCGCAACACAGTGAAATTATTGTTGATGCAATCTGGCACACATTTTCGAGAAAGAAAAAAAATGGATCTATGCATTAACCAATCTCAGTGGTGTTTTAGGGCCTATTTCAACCGCTTGTTCTTTCTTCCTGGACATTCAAGATGGGAGTATGTTGCCTTTGAAACTATCCACTACATATGCACTTGACCTAGTAAAACATGAACTGTTTCAATTTGGTTAATGTCCCGCTGTCCTTTAATACACTTTTATTTGCTGATTTCGTCCCCTGCCCTTTACTCTAGTTAACTAATTTAAGAAGACGAAGTTTCTAACGTGGAATTCCATGTAACCCGCTACTGCCTCCTTAAAGTCAACAGATAATAGGTAGTTTAAGATTGCAATGGACGTTGATACCAGTAATATGACCACGTGCACATTTGAGGAGAGGATGAAGGGTCCATGCGTTAGTAAATATGAGTGAGATATTTGAGTGTTCATTTCATTCCTTTATTTTTCCTTCTTGCCCATTCGGGATGGAGGATTACGACTCCCAAACCATCCCCCATGTTCCGAGTAAAATATATAAACTGTTTCAGTATCGGTTTGCTGTATAGGTGCTTTCGAATATTGTTTGACCTCATTCCCTATCTAACTTTTGAGTATACTAGTTTACCCGCAGATGTGATTATTGATACCGCATGCGATGAAAAAGCCGAGTGCCTTCTTCAAGTTGACGGACAGTAGATATGCGAAACGCTTTTAATCCATTTTAGTTTACGAATGTGTGGGAGAGCGCTATACAGGGAATCCGGAATTAGTAGTGTTTGATGTAGAAGTACAGTGAACTTTCAACTTTAAATAAGTTGAGCAGAGAAGACGTAAAAGTTGGAAAATAAGATTTACATTTAAATATAAGAGTAAATAAATGAACATCAAAACTCAGTACCGAGGATTGAACTGAAATATAAAAATACCAGATATAGAAGAAATTTTTCGATATAGTGAGAAAATATTGAACAAAAGTGTGAGAACTAGCGTAGGATGCCGGGAGAACAGGGAACACACAAACGTGTGCAAACATAATGTGGAAAATCCGTCGAAGTACCGGTAATTCGCGCGCCAAAATTCAATTCCGCCTTTGGCTTTTCAACTTGCGTGGGAAACATTGTATAGATAGTAAAGAAAAAACAAAACAAAAGTTTGCAGTTGAAGGCGTAGGCTTATGAAACAATCTGGCAGCTACAGGTATGCGCTTTAAATTTTCTTTTATTAATATATATCATGGTAACAATTCAGCGTATCACGTCGGTATACTTGAAAAATTGAATATTTGCCACTGCTCGTGTATTGCTAAATCCCCTGGAAATAAACGAAAAAATAAAGCTTTTCGTTTGCTTGAAAACGCTGATGTGTTACAAAAGCCGGAGCGCGTGCCTTATTTAAATTTAATTATCTAGCTCGCCCAGCCATGCTATGATTCGCAGCTACTGTATGTTTGTATTCATAGGTAACATTACTTGAGATACTGAGAAGGTGGGACATGTTCATTAATTTTCTGCTTCCACCGGTTTGAACAGGGCTAAAAGTTTTTTCCCTCTTGAATCTTTGAGGGGTGGGACAGTTGACTAAGTACTTGTACTTGTCGTCTTAATATAATGTCGTGTCTGTTGTTTTGTATTTGACTCTCTTGATTCAATTGACCTCGTGAATTCTGGACTTTCCTATTTTACTCTTACTGCATGCATGATTGTATTTGTGCTTGTGTTATGAGCGACCAAACTTTGAAACAAGAGCAGAGTGAGATCTAACGAGCCACGAGGAAGCCTTTCTTCACTAACCAGTGACTGTGAAGCAAGTTCTTCAGGCGTGTTCGTTGAATAGGAGGGTGTATTGGTCTCTTTTGACCATGCTAAAAACCTACTAGCAGAAAAGGCATATTCATTTCCTTGCTCTCAGCAAATCCGCCTGTGAAACAGCGAGATTCCTGAATTTTAAAAGTAGAAAATGTTACACAAGCAGCATAGACTAAGTGATCGCATTTCAAAGAAGGTGTTTGGATTTGAGCTAATTTCAGAATAAAAAAGATTTCCACTTGTGTGAGGTGGTGATAAGGGGTAATTTCTTGACATACGTGTAACTAACTCATCACGTTTTCTTTTCCGGAAAAAGAGCACGTACATAATAGCTCTGAAGACTGCTTCTTTGCAAATGTTTCCGATTCATTTTTTCCCTTTGGTCGCTCGTATGTATCATGTTTGTAAAACTTAAGTATACGTTGATTGACAGCCACCTACGCTACCTTTCTACACTCGCGGGGAGCTGATTTGGCAGACAGGTGGGCATTTTATACCTAATAAATATTCCGTACCTCGGGACCATCTCGTTATTATATCTGCCACAAACGGTTAGTATGGACTTCAACTCGGGCACCCGAGTCGAGTCGGACTACCTTCTTGGTATTACCGCTTCAACTTCCTCGAGGAAATCAACAAATGAACTTTTCCTTGTCAGCGTTCACTTTGCAGTCGGCAGAACCGCGAGCCCATACCGTCCCATACGCCAGAACAAAACCAATTATCGTGGTGTACGTTCCGTTTAGAAAAAAAAAAGTCCGATTAAAATTCAAATATTGTTAACTTGTAAGTTGCATTATACTCGAGCCATACACATACATTAAACCAGTTTCATAACCGCCTAATGATCGCGCGGTGGTTTATTTCATTCTGGCTTCGGGTAATTATCCGGTTTCATTGTCTACGACCTATGTGTGTGTTGTAGGTACGCGAGTACAACAACGTATTTCGGATTCCGTTACGCTAAGTGGTTGCAGCTGGAAATATAACATTTCCAGAGCCAGAATTTGCCATTCAAATTTTTATTATTGGTACGCGTGCTTCGTGGCAATGCATTATGAAATCCAGCAAATGGCAGGTATTTTTTAGTCGAATTAGAAACAGGATAGCAGAGGGACCGCAGGATCAGTTAAGCTGCCGATGGAGACAACTGAAAATCCACAGCTCGCAGTCATTGTTGATCGATTTTCAAAGAACTAGAGTGATACATTCCTTAATTAAGAGGTTGGCTGGTAACCGCATAGAAATGAGTATTCGGTTCTTTAATCAGTTGGCCTAGGTCTGGTGTATGAGTGTATTGTACTAGAAGCTGTCGGTCATGAGTCACAGTTTTTCCAGTCAGTTCCTCGTTTAACGATGTCCAGTTGACCTGTGAGATTCATTTTCCCGATCAGGGGTCGGAAAAAGATTTCGAAGGAATATGTTTGAAATCAGCGATACCTTTTCAATTCTCTAAATCGGGTCGATTTTACTCCTTCTCTTTTCTAATTTTACTCTCAACCTGAGCCCTGGAATCCGCCCTTTCAAGCATTACCTCAGAGATGTCGGGGAGGCAGTTGGGGCAGTCTTAGCCCTCTTCTCATCTTGCCGAGAAACCGACCTAGGTCGAAATGTAGCGAGTCGGTATGTGGGCTCGAACTCGGGGCCTCCGGACTCCGAGATCAGCGCGCTATCCACTCGGCCATCCAGACCCCTCGATTTTATTCCTCTGGAGGGTAATATTTGGGATTTGTAGATTTTGGAATACTTCTTTCCATACGAGATTTCTGAAACTTGTCATTACGGAACGTATACCTGACCTCGCTCGTAATCACTTTCTGTTTGCTCATATTGATGATCTGTTCTGCGCTTGGTGCTGTTAATGAATGGACATGGCAGGTCGATGTCATCAGCAGCTACACTGTCTCACTAGTTCTTTTCCTCGTGGTTTTTACGATGGGAGATTATCCCGTCTCTGGATGAAGTCACCGATCACATTCGGTGAAAATCTATGCAGCCTCTTCTTCTAGATTCGATCTGGAAGCTGTTTTACCTCCAGAGAATTTTACATTGATTTCGAGACTGATGACAGTACCGGTAAACGGATGTTTGCGCATAGTGAAGCGCGGCGTCCTTGCAGCTTTAAGAACAAACCCTCTTTTTTGATGCCATGACAGAGTTAAGACGACTGGATGGAAGCTGTTGCTTCTGCGGAAAAAGCAATAGCTTATTTAACTCGGGGCTGGAAGCACCACCGTGGTTTCGTTGCCCTAGCTTTTTTGCTACTACCCGTGGGATAGGCGGATCTGCCTCTGTGCGTATCCGGCTTATATAGAAGACCTTTCATCAGCTGTGCCAAGTACTTTTTTTCCCTCTCGGCGAGGGGCTATGGCCCTACCTCGGCGGCCAGTCCGGAACTTTCTCCGGTGGCTCCGTGTATCGGACTATGCACATAGAAATAAAAATTTATCATGTTACCCCCTGCACTGCCTTACATACCTTCGTGTAGGTTCAGCATGGGGCAGGGGTGGGGACCTCATATTTTTAAAACTGCATAATGCATGCAAAATATACTTATATACAGTGATATAAAATTTACAATCTTAGAAGCTAGATTACTACTATTTGTCTGTCGATCAGTCAGTCAGTTAATATCGAGTTTGCTTCAGATTGTCTATTGTCCCCTTCGATTTCACGACATTTCCCTATCGGCTTCCGTCCTCCTTCCTCGACTGCCACTTCGGCAACACACCCAAGACGGGAGGGTCGCTCCAAGTACAGGGGGTCGCCTCCATGGTCAAACGGTTACCACAAGTTTCAGTCTGAAGTTCTTTGTCGCTTCCACAAAGTGTGTCAAGCGGGTGCGTCAGGTATCGGGTTCCAGGGTTCCCTACCAGTGACGCCCTCGGGATGGGAGGGGACGCTCACAGGTGCCGAGGGCCACTGGGCTTTTCCATTCTCCCTCAACCTTTCTCACCCTCTATCAGGCTTGTAGACAGCCGTCTGCGGTAGGGGGTGCTGACTGTTTACCAGGGGGAGGGGGCTTGAGGATACACATAATATATGTGACCTGGAATCATGAAATGTGCCTCTCGTGCGAAAACAAGTTTTCGAGATAAATGAGTGTAAAGATGGGATGTTAGTGGTGCGCACAGATGTACATAGCGTGTACACCTGTGGTGGTGCGTTTACGCATTGGTGTGACAACTGCGTTTCGAATTCTTGATCTCTGTCATTCCCGTAGGCCCGTTTCACACGACACCATGTAAACGGATGTTTTTAAACTTTTGACGTAATTTTTAAATGCAATTTGTGGAAAAACACCCGAAGATAGGAAACTACGATTTGTTGCATTCGAAAGAGAGTGTTTTTTTCTATAAGAATTATCAAGAAAGTGAAAAATGATTTCTTGACACCAGAGGCACATTTTATGATTCCAGGTCGCATATATGTGAAGATTTCTACGAGGATGTGGTGTAGCCAGGAGGGAAGGCAAAGGGGGCGAATCCCCCCACAAAGCACCTGAAATTGAACGTAAAATATGCAAAAATGAGCAATTTTTCGCCTTTAAAACACATTTTTTCGAAGAAATTTTGCTCATGCAGTAATTTTACCCTCATTCTTATAAAGTAGTCTTCTAATATTGATAATTTTAAAGAAATACCTCAATTTTCGACACTTTTTGTCTCTTGAAAATGTTATCCCCCCCCCGGGAAAAATCCTGACTCTCAAATTCGGAAAGTTGGAATCTAATCTTTATCGTCGCATTTTTTGGATTTTACCCTTAATTTTTTCAGCCTCTTATCCATTATGTTTAAAATATATAAACCAATGATTCTGGAAGAAAAACAGCAAATTTACCGAGTTACAATAAGAACATGGAATATGGTCTCAAAATTCATAGGCAAAGCTGGTGATTTAACTTACCGACAACCGATTGAAAAAAAAATTGAATATCTTACGTCGCGTGAAAAAAGATCAACACTTTTACAAAGATTAAATTTTCGAATTTTTGGAAGTAAAAACTTCTATTTTTGTGGCCTTATCAAGTCATCAGTTCTCGAACAGACATTCAGGAATTTAGCTATCGATATTCAACGTGAATTGGATCGCGATCCTACCACTGTGTTTGCGAATTGTAATGTGACACAAGAAAAAGGTTTTTGTGTCTGAAACTGCTGTATGAACACGCGGGTCCTTTTCGGATGGGCTATTACTAATGTTCTTACAAACCGGCCAGAACAAAATCAACCATTTTTTTGGACGATTTAAGCTTACTCAACTCAGCCGAAGAGTGTGAATTCATGACTCATTTCGCATAGCTTAGCTGTAGTGTAATACGGGCTTACGGGCGATCTTTCAAAACAAAATCAGTGTTGCCAAATTTTCTCATCTATTCTGTCAACCAAAAATATTAATGAGCTAACACCTACATTACAAATGTTCCGTTTACGCTTACTGGGATATACATTCGACATCTTTCATACAGCGAGTAAAAAACTGATCCCCCTATCATCCCTCTGGCTACGAGTCTGCCTTCCACTGTCATTGTCTCTTTCGCTGGTATTACAGCTTCGGTGAAGTACCGCTTATTGATGTTGGTTTGTGCTAAGTACTTGCCGTGACTAGGCCTCCACATACACTCTTCGGCTGGCCGACCCAGAGACGTACCGATGGGGGGGGGGCTCTTTCACTCAGCAGTTGGGAAAACTTACCATTTCAGTCAGATGAGTTGGGAAAATCCAACAAGTTAAGAGGTTTTTTTTTTTTTGGTTCGATACTTGGGAATTGAGTTGAGAAGTTGCGAAAACCCAACAAGTCAAAAGGTTTTTCTTCTTTTGCGTTGATACTTGGGAATCTTGAGTTGAGTCAGTTAGAAAAATCCAACAGGTCAAAAGGTTTTTTCTTTTCCTTCGATACTTGAAAATTCTAAGTTGAGTCAGTTGGGACTTTCACAATTTTACCCCTCCCCCCCAGGCAAAACTCTTCGGTACGTCCCTGGGCTGACGTGATTTTTCGCTCCTTCCATCAGGTTACTCTGCAGTCGGCGCAACAAGGGCACCACATACAGACGAATGCGGGGTAGGAATGGAGAGGTTAAAAGGCCGCTAATGACTAAATATCGCATAATACTCCACGGGGTTACCTGGGGTGAAGTATGCGATACAGCTCGCAATGATCTCTACTGATTTGCAGTCAAAATTTCAGATTTTATTGTATGCTTCGAGTCATAAAATGGACAAACCTCTCTGGAAGTCCCTCGCTCCAGTAACTTTGGTCACGGTATTGAAATTAGCCTTCATCTAGCATTTTTTCTTCAAAAAGTCTAGCAGCTTCTCATAAAATTTGGGAAGCTACCAGTGGTTCCTTGCCCCCTCCTTTCTTTCGACTACTGTTTTAAATTCTGTGATGAGATCATATGATTGTTTGTTTTATGCAGTCCGGTAATCGTAAAATATTACGAATAATACAAGGACACGGTTTGATTTAAACATCCGCATCACCCCGAGTGCACAAAATTTTTTTGGTCGATATTCCGTTTCGCACGCGAAACAAGTCGAAATTTTATTCCTCGAAAATTCCGGTTTTGTTTGTGTAAGTTTACTATAGTCGATGAACGGAATTGATGTGAAAATGCGTACAACGAGTGGCAATTACGCGATTCAGGAATCTCGTTTATCTGTCGCTTCTTTTTTTCTCCGTCTTCTCTCTCGGTCTCTCTTGTGTCTTTTTTTGGATTGAGTATGTGTATCTATGGAATTTACGATGTGTAGGTTCACATTTTTTATTAATCTTGTATCGAAGTGTAATGTTCCGCATTTGGATTGGGTGTTATAATGATTGTCTCGTATATTATGGGTACAGATAAATTGAGGTTCGAACTGGATGTATGGGTAGTGAAAAATTACTTTCATCGATGTCTCGAAATATTTAGCGTTACATCGCCAGCAGTTCTCACAGGTTGGCTGGCGCAGAATTATCGGTATTTGGTTGTGTATTAACGATAGCGATAGTAAGGTTTCTCGATACTTTCCCTCTGAAAAGAGGGCGGTGTGGCCTGTGGCGAATGAATTAGGTTCCTTCCAAGTTTGAGTGGGTCCGCTAATTTTCTATGTAAAGTAATGTACCAGTTGTGGAATATTTATAAATTTTATCAATTTTCTCAACAGCGGGATAAAGCCGAAAAAAATTGTAAGTCATGCACTTCACGTAATATACTTGCAAAACTTTCTTAATAGTCCATCTTGAAAATTTTTCGCTCGTTCCGTATAAGTTATCCATGCTTCAAACTGGTATACCTACTTGCGAACAGAATTTCCCTGAACGAAGATTCTTCCAAATAGGTGTCTGATGGTTGCCCGAGTGGGTAGCGCGTTGGTCTCAGAATCAGGAGGTCCCGGGTTCGAACCCACGTAGCAACTCGCCAGAATTTTCGACCTAGGGCGGTTTTTCGGCCAGAAGGAAAGAGGGCTAAGACAGCGCTAACAGCCTCCCCGGCGTCTCTGAAGTAATGTTCGAAAGGGCGGATTCCAGGACTCGGGTGGAGCGCAAATTAGAAAAAGAAACTTTCCCAGATTTACTTTTTTTTCCTACTTTCATTTCCGGCCATCTTCCACTTTCATACCAGAATGAAAAATCAGTTTCCACGGTCGATTGCCGTAAGATCTTGCAATCCTGTGGTTTGTGAGTTACGATTCTGGTGGATCCATTTTGTGTAATCGCATTACGACATTATCACTACAGTGAGTGTGCACTTGTAATTATTGATCCTCAGTTATACTGCTCTAATTTGTCTAACTTCATTCGAGGTACTTTTGTGTTGTAATTTTACGGAATTTCGTGGCTTTTTTTAGAGCCCTCGTCTTGTTTTCCTCAAATTTTCGAATCTGAACGTTTCAAACGAATATCAGCGCAATGAAAAGAGAATGTGAACCTTTAACTGCAACGTTCATCGCTTTTTATGCTATAGATTCTTTTTCGATAAGGGTAACACAAAAAACTAATTGTAAGTTTAATTTCTTTTGTCCCTGGCTCTGTCTGATATTTACACTGTACTCTCCGCGAATTAATACACGAGATATACCTACCGGTTCAGATTTTCCATTAAGATATGAATGTCTTGATAAAAACTTTCATAGGTCAGAATTATCAAGAGCACAGCTTAAGCCCATGTAGCAATAAATACCGTAATTCGTTTTGTTCAAAAGTTTTATAGCTATATGATATACTTTTAAGCCCAGTGGATGTGAGTACGCTTTAATGGGAATTTTCTACTTTTTTCTTCGTAGTATCCGAGTAAATTCTTAAAACTCATCGTCGAAATGGCGACTTGGCGATGTATATACATCTTGAGAGATGGAAGGTCATAAGTGCAAATAATCGATCACGAGTGGTGGAGGACGAAATGTATCAAAGTAATGCTGAAAGTTCCTTTGCTGGTATAATTTTTCAGTTTTTTGGAAAGATCTAACTAAAATTTAAGAAAGGTGTCGTTTACCGCCGGCAGCTCGAACGCCACGTTTTTTTATGCGGCTCTGACTCAAGTATTAGGAATGTTTGATACGTTTCGATTTGCTCTTAGGTATACCTTTGCAATACTACTAGTTTGGGGAGGACATCTTCCTTCAGTAACACCGTAAACGGGTTTGCAGAACTAGTGCGAATGAGTTGCGAAATAATTTGCCGCAGAGAACGTAATACAGTGTTGGCTATGAGAGTGCTCTCTTGGAAATTATATGGGTGTCGAATGGATGTAAAACCGTTCAGGGTTAGAGGTCTCTTCGAGGGTGCTTGGCGCATTTCGGATAATGTCCGAAATGGGTGCATGGGTGCCAGGCTACATCCACACGTACACATAGTTTTCCGTGGATAAAGGTAAACAGACAGCAGCGAATGAAACCCAGGGCGAGGCGTTGTTCGCTAATCCTAGCTGAGCTCTTCGAAACGCTTTCTCTCAATGACAACGAACAACTAACGATTTAATCGTTAATTAGTTAATCGCACCCAGCCGTGAAAAGTCGATCGAATGGTTACAACGACAGTAATTACAATTTCGCACCTCTGAAGAGCTTCACTGACTCGTTTCCTTTCCAGATCTCCTTGCACTGCCCCACGGGGGAAGGGGGTAATTACCCCTGAAGAGAAATGTTTTGATTGAAAATATACTTCAGTAGTAGTTGACCATGTGAAAATGCAGTAAATTAGTGGCATCGGCTCATGAGGATGAATGCTTTCATTAGCCCACTCCTCCATCCCTCACGAATCTAATAATCGTGGTGATATTAAATGATGATCGTTTTAATTTTTCTTTTGAACTTTTTGATCTTCATATTTTTGATACATGCTATAATGACCAAATGATCTTGGAATATTTTACTGTACATTTCTATATGTAATGAAGAGGCAAAGATAAAATGCCGTTTTATCCGGACTTACAGGTATATGCCGGATAATCAGAAGTCTACTGTATAATGATCCGATGGGCTGCGGTTAGTATTTAGTCAACTCGCTCCATATTCGGAAGTTACAGTCATTGCCTCTCCGCCAAAATTGAACCCGAATGGCAGGTCACTGAACTGAAATCTGAAAAACTGCATTGACAAGTCTGTTACCCCAAAATTCAGATAAACAAAGAGACAGTTAGTTAGTTTGTCAGGTGAACTGAGGGACAGTCAGCACGCAAATTGACAAAGAAGCAGTCAACCAACCATTCACATCATTTTAACCAATTTTGCCACGACTTACAAGCGGAGAAAAATAGGGCAAAGTCGCAAAGTTCTCGGGAAGCTCGGCTTCAAAAGACCTCTGAAGAATGAGATTAAGAAAAGAGTTATGAAAATGAAACCAATGAAATCAAGAAGGAAAATCGAGAACAAAGAAAGGATACAAAGAAGGGGAAAAAAGAAGTACGAGTATTTTTAGGAGATTTTAATAGTTTATTCCGAGGCGCACATTACCAAAATCTGGCACCTCGGCACTAATCTTTTTAAAATTTTCTGAAATAAAACTCTGAGAAAGTTTCAATGTGGCGAACGGTTCTTGAGAAGCTTTTGCGAATCTTGAACAAGTCTGCAGGTGTCTTAAATAAGTTTTAGAGTCTTAAAGAAATTAGAGAAAATCTTGAAGCGTCTTTAAGAAGTCTTGAAGAATAGCGAAGTCTTAAATGAGTCAATAAGCGTTTTAAAGGAGTCTTTAAAAGTCTTATAGAATAACCTAGAAAGTTTTGATCAGTTTTAAGAATCTTCATCGAGTTTGAGGAACTGGCAATCGTGAGTAAGAGTCTTACAAAAGTCTTCAACAGTTTTAGCGATTCTTTAAAAAGTTTGAAGGAGCGTTAGAGTCTAAATTTTTTTTTTGTTTAATGATTTATTGTACTACGCCTTGTGGAAGTATTAACAAATATTGTAGCAAAAAGTGGGGGTGGGGGGTATCGCGGAAAAAAGTTACAAACAACTATATAACATTTTACAGATTAGGCGCTCGGATGTGTTGAATGGACGGGGGTGAGGCGAATAATGTTGAGTACAAGTAAATAGAATCTAGTGGTCAGATTAAAGCCTGCGGATATTGGTCGTGGTGTTTAGAAGATCGAGGGCGAGGTTGCTGGTGCGCCGGTGAAGTCTAGCCTCGTGGTTTTGCGCGAACTGACCGGCTGCTTCTTCGACGGTGGGGAGCTCCAGGTCCTTGTGGAGCTGATCGTTACGCACATACCAGGGTACCCCCGTTATGAGGCAGAGAACCTTGTTTTGGAAGCGCTGTATCACTTCTTTGTTGATTTTGCTTGCGCAGTCCCAGATCTGGATACAGTAGGTCCATATCGGGCGCAGGGCCGCGGTGTACCGCAGTCCCTTGTTGTTGACGAGATGGCGGGGCGCGGCCCCAGCAGCCACATAAATTGGTGTAGGCGCAAATCCAATTTTTTGCGCTTCATCCGGACATGTGTTTTGTAGGTTAAGCACTGATCGAATATTCCCGAGTATCTGGCCGAGTCTTCCTTGGGCAGAATATTTCACCATTTAGAACAATTGGCTCGTAGTGGTGTGGGCGTAGGGCAAAGTCTACGTGCACTTTGACTGGTTGATCAGTAGCCTCCATTGTTGCGCCCAAGTATGGAAGTTGGAAGTTGCTATTTGCAAATTTGCGATTGCGATGTCGTAGGTGCGGTGTGCAGCGAGGGTTCAGTATCGTTGTCTGCAAATGTTGCCACCATCTCCCCCGGTGGAGGAGGGTGAAGTCCGCTGTAAACAGCGTGTAGAGTGTCGGCGCGCGCGAGAGAGAGAAAGAGAGAGAGAGAGAGAGAGAGAGAGAGAGAGAGAGAGAGAGAGAGAGAGAGAGAGAGAGAGAGAGAGAGAGAGAGAGAGCTTCCCTGGGGCACCCTCGCATGGATCGTGTGGCCCCCGGACTGCGCTGCCCCGCATAGGATGTAGAACTGGTGTTCGTGCAGATAACTGCGAAGGATCCGGCACAATCACCTCGGCAAGTGTTGCGCTAGCTTGAAGAGGAGCGCCTCATGTCACACCGTATCGAAGACCTTCGAGATGTCGAGGAATACTGCTGCGCAGAAGGTTTTGCGTTTGAGCGCCTGTAATGTCTCGCGGGTGACCCGGTGACTTTGGTCCGTGGTTGTGTGTTACTGCTGGAACCCGAATTGAAAATCCGGTAGTAGCTGGTACTTCGTGACTTCTTTGAAACTTTTCGTACAGCGTGGATATATAATGGATAACAAGGAGATGGTCCTGTACGATCTTGGATCCTCAGGAAACTTGCCTTTCGATGGCCTTTTCTCGTGTTAAACGATCAATTTCCAGTTTCTATTCGGCGTTTTCGAAGGCCATCTCCAGGCAGATTTCGTTCAGTTCTTTATCATCCATATATTTTAAGTGAATCATTTTGGGTGCCTAATTTTTTGGATAGTAAACCACTTTTCGTCTTCCGATCCTCGTTATCTGAATCGACTTTCGTCGATGGTATATCATCTAGAAGTAACGTAATTTGATTCAATGACAATTCCTTTCGTATTCAATACGTCCTCGATACAAAAATCTGTTGTCTTATGTAACTGAATATTGAAAATTACTCCTCTGACAGTCTGACTTCGGGAGTCTAAATAAGTTTCAAAAAGTCTTAAAGAGGCTTACATTAGTCTTGAACTATCAGTCTTGAACAAGAGCCTTGTATAATCTGAAAATAGCCTGACAAAGTCGTAAAGAATGTTATACATATCGTGAACAGTTAGCGAGTCTTAGGAGAGAGTTTTAAATGAGCATTAAAGAATCATAGCTACCTATAGTCTTGCGAACTTTTAAGGATGACAGAGTTACAAAGTCTTAAATACATTCGCAAGTCTGGGGGGAAAAAAACATGGACATTTAAATTATGTGTTGACGATTTTGTATTCATTTGTCGAAGGTTAAGTGAAGAATACCTCTAGTTTCTTCGTAAATGAGTGGTGTCCTCCATCCTAGTTGTAGGTTTTATTGTACGATAACTATGCACTGAATACGGGTTCTGACTTCTGGGCAATATAATTCACGATAGGATGCGAAAAATACCATCACTTGTGAAGAAATTATGAGTTAAAGAATCGTGATCACGTGTTGAAAAGTCATAACAAGAAGTAAACTAGTTTTGAACAGTTTTAGAGAGTCAGTTTTGGGGAGCCTTGAAGTCCTGAGGGAGTCTGAAACATTCTCAAATAAAAATTGAAGGATGCTTAGTTCACTTACTAGCCACGTGTTCGCATGACGTTGAGTAAGCTGTCCACAACGTGCACACGACAGTCTCAACCTTTCAGATCTGGTGGTAACTCACCCTGTGATTGTAATGCCTTGTTAATTCTTCCTAGCGGGGTTACAGGACACGTTATCTTCCTACCTCGACTGATACTATAGTCGCCGTGTTCGCTAGGATGATAGTGAGGGTATTCGAATATCACTAGTTTTCCGGCGTTGGTGGAACTCGAACTCGAGACGCTAGGACTGCGAAACGGGCACGTTATCCATTGGGCCGCAGCGACTTTGCGAAATTGACAAGAAGAAAAAATATCGACATGTGGAAATTTTTGTAATTGTCGACCTGATTTTGCCAACACCAGGTCGATTTTGCGAGATTTACCGAACAATCTCGTAACAAGCCTCTTGTGTCAGAGAGAAGGACAAATAACGAGTACGAATGTTTTTAGGGGCTAATTTGAACAGGGGGTAATAATGAATTTTCCGTTGTGCTACAGGGAACAGCTCCCTCCCCCTTCCTTACGTCTCTGAACAGCTGACTGGTACTTCTACGAGTTTCGGAATTGCGTTACCAGATGTGCCAGTGGAGGGCCAAATGGAGATACATGCTTCCCGCGTAATACGCGCGTACAGTTCGACTTCAGCTAATCGGTTTTTGAGATTTAACGGAGAATGTCGGCTACGAAGTCCAGTATCGAACCTGTGTGGATATCCCGCAGGTATACAAGATGATCCCCTGTATATGAAACCACCGTAACCGATGTTTGTTATGTGTGTTTCGGACATCGTTTCGCGTCGGTTATTCGAAACAAACTCATCCGGACGGAAACATCGTTCAAACATCGAAAAGGAAATCCGTTGATTTGAACGAAATAGAGGTACAGACCGAAGCGAGAGATACTTGTGTATAAAAGTCTGACCAGCCGCACTGCTGAAACGGTGGAGCCTGGGTAAGCCTTAGCGAGAGGTAGAAAGAAAGACGTGTGGACCGCGGCATTATATTATGTACATGTCAACGAAGATTTGAAAACGAGTCAATCAGCCCCGTATGTAAAACGATACGGAAAACCATTTAGGCGGCTTGCTCGCGGGAACGCGGGAACTGTGGAAATCGAAACCAAAAAACCCATCAAACCGAAGTTGAAAAGTACAAGGAATTTCTCGAGCGCTTGTAGTTGGCTGGAGTATTGGACCACTGCTACGCTTACCCCGGTATTCCAATCATAGTGATGTAGGGTAATGAAGTCCAATTCGTACCACCTGTCCTCTCGATTGTCAGCAAATCTGATAGCCATTTAGCTTCTTCTGGCGGTAAAATTGGAATTTTGATGTAAACTAGTTTCCAGACTCTATTACCAGGAAATGCTAATAACTTACATATTTGCCGATAATCGACAGGAATGGTGATTGTATCGGAATATGGGTTATGTCCATGTGGAACAAGTACTTACAATATTATAATATGTTCTGTGTGAGAGAACTAAGAGGTACACGAATTGTGTACACGTACCTACGTACATAATATCTCTATGTACTATCTAGATAGACTCCGAGTGCTGGAAACAGACAATCGTACAAAAGGACTCGATTCACGGATTATCGGTTATATAGTTAATTTCAATCGTGATGAAATCAATCGTATCGTAGTTTCGAGGATCCCCGCTGAGGCGAGAGTGAAATTGATTTGACCGCCTCGCCTCCTCCTCTTGATGAATCCCGGCGTCATCAGTTTCTCTCTCTCTCTCTCTCTCTCTCTCTCTCTCTTTCACTCTTTGTGTACCGACAAGAGTACTTCGGTCACGCATCGAGCAATGTTTTCCCACGTACGTATTATATAAATAGTGTCATTTACCACAGCCCTTAACAATGTCACAATGAGAGCAACAAGTTCGGCCTCTGACGAACGCGAATTTAATTTTTTTTTTTTTCTCTTCCTTCAAATTACCAGTAAAATAATTTACACGGCTTATTACAATTCGTACGTATTATAGAATGTACGAGTATTGCTGTCGCATTGTACGATTGTAACTTATACATGTATGTAAAAAAGAAAGATGATTATAAATTAAATTAAATATGTTTCCCTATTCCGATGACGACAAATACGCCACATGACGTCTCCTCCGTCAACGTGTATTTCTACCCAGTCACAGTGTTATCTATATATCGCTCGTATATGTTTATATGGTGCATTTATTATACGCAAATGTATATGAAATCAATTATTCACATAGGCTGTTGGCTTATCATGGGAATGTTCACATTAAAAATTCCGATGATGAGTTTTCCTCGTTTCCGTCGCAGTTCGGCCAAGCTTGTACGATTTTTCGACAGCTTTTCTTCTTGCTCTGATCAGTTGTTCAATACTAAAACCTTTTTTGACTGCTGCTTGGATTTTCGAACGTGAAATTTCCAGTTTTGCCCCAAATAGCTCTCCTGAAAAAGTAATAGCTCTCTCAGTCCCAGGAAAGTGGTCGCCTATGAGCGTGCATATAGATACGGAAAATTTGAATGCTTAAGAAGGCTCAGAAAGGTATTCGATTGCGAACTTTTTGTTCCTTCTGTCATAGCTACATTGATACTGATAACAATAGTGAACAATAATGTAACACATGCGCAGAGTTGTTTGTGGCATCATCTTGATGATACATTTGAGATAGGAGATAGGAAAAAAATGAATTATAATTTTAAAAAATCAACATCGGCATTAAATTCCTTGTTGAAAATACATGTAAAATGATATATTCTCATGTCATCGAATTTTTAAAAATCTCAAATAGTGCAGTGTTATTAGTAGTCAATTTCAGTGATGGAAAGCAACTCATGGGTTAGAATCAACCAAACTGAAAGTGATTGATTAATCAAATGTAATTAAATAATCTGAAAAGTTGATAAACGCCCACAAATTAAATAATTAGGAATAATCAATTTATTAGAAATGATTTGTTGATTATAAATAATTGATTGGAAAAAAAGTCGGTTAATAAAAAAGAATTGATCAATTGAAAACATTTGATCAATGAACTGTTGATTAATGAAAAACAATCGAGTGATCAAGAACAATCAATTAATTACAAACAACTGATTAATTAACAACAATTAAATGGTTAAAACAATGAATTAATCAAAAGCAATCTATTAGTCAAAACAAATGCCTAATTAATCGAAACCAATTAGTTAATAAAAACCAATCAATCAATAAAAATCAGTTAATCAAAAACAATAATTAATTAATTAGAAAACTTGATTGACTTCAGGGAAATGAATAATCAAAAACAATCAATTCATTACAATCAATTGATTAATGAGAAACAGAGGGTTAATCAAAACCTATTGATAACAGGTAGATGGTATATATTCCTGCGAGCCATTTTGATTTTTTGATATCATCACTGGCTAATCCAAATGGTGCGTATAACTTTGCGACCGTCACACCTAAATGGGACTAGTGAGGGGGAAATGGCTGACAGAAAAACCGCCTTTCATAAACTCCTGGTAGAAGTCAATCAATTAATCAACAACCGGTAATTAATCAAAATAGTTTATGATTTAGAAATAATTAATTGAAAAAAGCAATTACTCCAAAAAGATCAACTAACCAAATGAAATTGACTAATTAGACAATAGATTAGTAGAAACAAATAAACCAGAAACACTATAGCAATGAAAAACAACTACATAATTAATTTTAAAAAATTACTTAGTTGAAAACAATTAAATAACCAAAAGAAGTTCATTAATTGAGAGAGTTGATTTTCTAAGAGCAATCAATTAGTTAGTTGAAAACAATAAATTAGTTAACTAGAGATAATCACCCAATAGATTAGTCAAAACAATCAATTAATCCAAACAACTGATTATTTAAAAACACTTGATGTGTTAAAACAATTAATGAAATACAGTTGATAAGTTAAAAGCTATTGATTAAACAAAGACAATTAAAGACAGTTGACTAATTGAAACAATCCATTATTTAGAATATATATCTTAGTTGGTTTAAAATAGTCCATTAATTTAAAAAAAAAAAAAATCAAAGGCAACTCATCTATTATATCTTTCTTCTATTATATAAATTGAAACGGCAGTTCTTTCCTGTCCGTATCACGCTTTTTCTGCTTGGTCGATTTTCGTGAAATTTGTTTTGACATATTGGCATTTACCCATAGATGGTTTATAGCCAAGAAAAACTTCAAAAAGTTCTTTGGTTGAGCTGTATTCAAGCTCATCCAAAGTTATCAAAAAGTGATGACTTTTATGGACATTTTGGTGTGGTAATTAAACAGGGGTGAGACGAGGTTCATTTTAGTTTTGAAGCGAACGGCATTGTTGGTATGTAGATGACAGCGGGAAGTGGGGTGGTTCTCCTATATTGTTACATCAGAAGCGGTCAAAAAGTGATATTGCGTATTCCAATGAGCAGTGATTTTGTGCAGTGGTAAGCGGTTGATTTTCGTGAATTTGTTTTGATATATTGGCGGGGTGGTTCTCATGTACTGTTACATCAGAAGCGATCGAAAAGTGATACTGTGTATTCAGTTGCGAAGTGATTTTGTGCAGTGGTAAGCGGTTGAAATTAATTTTTTCAGACCCGTTTTCGTTATAAATTGCAGTTATTGCGGTTGAATTATTTTATTTTTTGTGTGCAATAATAAATTGAGCAGTGATTTTTTGTATTAATTTTTTTTCAGGCTCATTTTTATTGTAAAATTTTTTGATATGCCCACTCCTGTAAAAAGTAATATTGGTAGAAAAAGATGGAAAACAGCAACAACAGCAACACTGTATAAGAAACGTCCTAAGTCTAAGTCGAGAAAAGCATTTTAATACAATAATGCTATACCATATGAACAAGATGTAGCAATTGGTACTGTTGGAAAGGTGAAACTGTCGGATTTAGTTGCTCAAATGATCAGATTAAATTGCCTTCACTGCCAGAATTACCTTTATTGTTGAGAAAGATGTACTTCATTTTCAACTGTTCCCCCTTATTCCTATCTATAATGTGAGCAGAAAGAGCTGTATTCATTATAATTTCTACTATATTGTTCGAGTGAAAATAACTCACAACTTAAACGGTGCGCGCCGCAGGCGCCCCGTCAGAGGCTAGTTAATTAATAATTGTCCATTAGTAGAAAAAAATAATTAAACAAAACAAAAAAAGAATCAGAGGCAACTTATCAATTAATAATAGTCAATTAGTAGACAGAAATAATTAAACAAAAACAATTTATTAATCAAAAACAGTTAATCTGTAAAAATATTGATTAATCAAAACTAATTCACTAATTTGCGGAAATTAGTTGAAAACAGTTAGAGTATTTGAAAGCAGCTGAAACCCTAAAATTATGAATACAACCATAGTTAGTTTCGATTTTGTGACTTAAGTGACAGACATAAGCTATACCCACTGCTCAGGTGGATGAATTACCTTCTTCTTTTCATTCTCAGGTGATGACTTGATTGAATGAGCTACAATGTTTTTGTATAATGGCTGCGGATGTAGCTCAGTCTGTCACTTGAGTCAAAGAATCAAAACTGACTTTAGTTATTTTCACAATTAGGGATTCAGTTGGTTAACTAGAGACAGTTTATTCATCAATAACAATCGATTAATCGAAGAAGTTGATTATTTAAAAACAATCATTCGGTTAAATACAATTAATTAATGTAAGAATATCGAATCAAGAATGGTCAATGAGTATACTTGGATAATCAAAAGTAATATTGAGCTACATCCCAAGCCATTATGCAGAAATATTGCAGCTCATTTTATCAAGTCATCATCTGAGCATAAAAACAAGTACTGAGGTAGTTTATCCATCTGAGCAGTGGATACTATTGCGTTAAAAATATTAAACTAGGGGGGTGGACCCCATGGCTCCCTTTGGATCCGCCATTGAACTCAGTCTCATTTAAGTCAAAAAGATCAAAACTGACTATAATTGTTTTTACAATGAGAGTTTCAATTGATTAATCAAAGACATCGATTAGAAATAAATAGATTAATCAAAAATAATAAATTTAAAAACAATCAATTAATCGATAAAATATTGATTTATATTTAAAAAATTTAGCTTTCCCCTCATTTTACCCATGCTAAAGTTTTTTGAATGACTGTATTGGGGTGAACAAGGTATGTCCATCAAATATTTGTTTAACTAAATGGTAAAGTTGACGGTGCTCGTGCTTTCCAGGCATGAAGTATTAATCGATATTATTGTGAAATTGTATATGTCCGACCGCGATGAACGATTGGAGAGTCGCGTATAATTTTACTTTGTATTATACAATTCGTTTCTGCAGACTAAGGTTGTTGACGTTTCTCATATTAAAGTTGTCTTCAGTTTGGATGCTCGCATTGTAGAACGCAGAAAAATGCTAAACTTGGAGTAGAAGAAACAATTTGTGCGTTTCATTCCAGCGATGATCGGATTAGGTGACCGTGGTACACTTTTCTTGCATTATAATCGTTATACATACCGTGAAGAGACATTTTATTTAAAAATGAAATTTGTTCGCATGACACGGCAGATTATTAGGCCTTCGTCGTCGTAGAACGCCGAAACCTTATTTTTATGAGAATGCGTCTCTCGAATTACAATCATTCTTTTTAATGTACGAGTAGCGAACAAAAAATCTCGTCGCAATACACTAAATTTATACCTTGTGCTTTTTCCGACGGTTCATTATTGCTTTTTTCCCTATATTTAGTTGTTTTTTTCTGTCTTCATTTTCTTTTTTTGATCACGTTGACAAAAGTTCGTGTTGTAAGAATATTTGTCGGTGTGGGACATACCGAAATGATTCTGGAACCCCTGCCCAATTTAGAAATTTCAACATTCAAGTATCTATGTTTCTTGCCTATTTGTATTATACGTAATTATTTTTGTTCTTCAAACCCCTCCTTCATTTAATTTTTCACCCTATCGTCCATGTCTAAGATAAGTTAAAAATTCATAAAACCTGTCAAATGATATTCAAGATATAGTGGTGTGTCAGAGTGGTGTTTAAAATTGAATTTTCATTGTTTTCATATGACCCTCGTGGTTTGGGAATACCCCTTCAAATACTTTTGATTTTCATTATATTCTAAGAATCATCATTGAAGGTCGAGGTTGTATGAATAGTTCTCCAAATGACTATTATTTTATTTAAGCTCCCTTTAATGGCGCCCTGCCGAATCAAAAAGCTGATTTCAAATTCAAATCGGTGACTTTGAAGATCTGTAAAACAACCTTCACTTCGAATTTTATTCTATTCACACTTCCTTTCCTGTCTTCGAACCATATGTGAAGGTTCAAAGAGGCTTAGTGATGTATCATACTCCATGTAGACAAGTATGAGATTCAGTAAATACTTCTCAGCAACCGATTTTTGCGTATGGGAGCCAGAACCCTTGCATAAATTACATGTAAAAATTCACCCTCTGGTAGCAATCCTAAAAATGTAATAAAAATGTCAGAAATATTTTCACGGGACCTATTCTTCTGTAGTGAAACGAAATGCGAGGAAGCCTGCGGAAGATTTCGACTCAGCTAAAATAAGGTCCGGCCTACTAAATATCTCTAAATTCATGTAAGGTCAGATTAAGGAACAAAAGTAATTCAGAGAGCCTTGAAACCTAAGATACGATATACGTGTGTTGTTCTTGTACAATTTTTCAAATTGAAACTCCTCCCTCCCGCCATCTTAGATGCCTCCATTTTCATGCGAAGTTAAAATGAACATAGCAAGTGAATTAAGCGATCATCGAAACTCATGAAATAATACTAGTATCGTCGTAGTACAATTTTTCAGTTTCAAGCTCCTACCCGTATCCGAGTACAATTTTTGAGTTTGGGTAAAATTAACTTTGAATGAATTCAACGGTTACCAAAATTCAGACATGGTACCCATACTGTGCTTGAAATTTTTTCTATCTCCTTCCACATTAGATGTCCCAGTGTTGTGGTCTAATCGATGCTTGAATGGGATTCGTGGCCTTGGAACTCATCAGTAGATACAAATACATGGATTTCATTATTCTTGTTAATAAAATTTCGAAGAGCCTCTATAGTGAAGTCTTCCCTGAAGCCAGTGAAGCCCAAAATGCACAACTGAGGTATGCAAAGAGATGGGGGTGTGATTGACGAAAATTATCTGAGGGCGTCACCACCTTGACTTACAGAAGTGCAAAGTTGTGAGAAATCTGAAGAAATGATTGATTCTGAATCTGAGAATCCGAACCTGTACCAAAATGATCCTGAATCAGAAAATCCGAGTCCAATATTAGTAAAGAGGATTCTAAAATTCATGAAGAACCTGAATCTGAGGATTGAAATTTTCCTTCGAAAGAGGGCTGTAGAATTTTTTACTGAAAAGAGGATTTTACAATCCGAGAAGAATCCGAATTTTCGAATTCGTACATAGAGTCAGAATCCAGATTCTCAGTTGCATATATGGATTCAGAATCTGGATTCTCGAAGATATATGTGGATTTAGAATTCTCAAGTGGATTCAGAATGCTGATGTGGATTCCATGTAAAACAGAATACTGATGGATTCTGTGGAGAACATAATCCAAGAATTCGAGTCTACAGAAAAAATCCTAATCCGTAGTCGGAAATGATTCAAAATCTGATTCTCGGATTAGGCTTCAGATTTTGAATTTTACTCTGATTTTTTCCCAATTTCTGCAGAAGCGGGTCTGATAGTAATTAGCACTCTTTTCGTTCCCTGAACTCGGCGAAACTGGACATATATCAAAATCAGTGGCGTTAATATGTAGTTGTTCTGTGTGTTCTGTGAAGGGGGGGGGGGAGGAGGTAGGTAAAAGTTTTGTATTTGCAATCACCTTCTTCTTGTCGGGTCTGGTTGGCTGAGTTGATAGCGCATTGGTCTTGGAATCCGGAGGTTTCGGGTTCGAGCCCACGTAGCAACTCGCTACATTTCGACCTAGGCCGGTTTTCCGGTCAGAATGGAAGAGGGCTAAGACAGCCCTAACAGCTTCCCCGACGTCTCTGAAGTAATGCTCGAAAGGGCGGATTTCAGGGCTCGGGTTGAGAGCAAATTAGAAAAGGAGTTGAAAAAGAAAATTGAACCTTCTTCTTGTCATATGGTCGCAGTCGTCATCTTCGTCATCGTTCATATTTTAACGTCCAGTTTCTGGATCCAGGCCCAGGCTAATGACTTCCGGTCAGAAACGGATCTGCGGAATTTTGCCTGGATTTTGATCTGATGAACAAAACAAAATTTAAAAAGTTTTGGGTTAAAATCCCCCCCCCCCTCCAATGACAAAAGGAAATTCTGTAATTTAAAATGCTCGGTAGTTCATTCTAAAATTGTACTCGAGAGATCCGGGGAGGGAGGTACACCTCTCTTATTTCCGCCTCTGATTGAAATTCCACGTTTTTGCACGTAGCGTCTGTATTGTTTTGTAGCAGTGAAAATGTTGAATTACGTCACTAGGGAAGAAATTGAGAAATAAGACGATTGCAAGTTAGCAGTAACGGTTGGTTGAGGGCAAATGCCGCACCACAAGAGTCGTATTTCACACTTTGTCTTTCTGAGTAGTGTGCGGCAAAATTACATAAAATCCAGGTTTAGCAGGGAGGTAATAAGGTACTGTCCGTGTAGGTGTTTAAGGAGGGCATTTTGATCTTTTTTTCCCCTTTATAATATTTTTGGAATAGGTACAAATACCTGATATCATTTTCATGTAAAATTTCGGGAAGATCATTTCTACTGCAATATTTTTTCACTGCAAGGCTTTGTTCTTGAGAAAATAAGAGGAAAACTTATTTTATAGATCCATTTTACTCTCGATAGTTTGAAGATCCTCGGATTTTCGGAATGCTTACTATGTTGATAGGCGGAAAATTCACTTGAGCGACGATATGAGATCTCTATACAAGATTCACCTCTCATATGGCTATGCCTTCAAATTTAGTTGAAACGCTATGGATAATGTAATTAAGCTCCCTTTTAACCAAAATTCTCCAGTACACCTCGAGTTACTCTAAAACAGCCGTGTTGAATCTGAGTCACAAATATCACACAGTGACACGCGGAAGAAATTTGAATGACACGTTACACTCCCGTCAAATGGTATTGCTGAGTTCGATAAAGAAAGCTAACAATAGCAGGGACTCTAAAATATATGTATCGATTAATTATTGCTGTTGAAAATTAGATACTTTTCCACTCGCTCTTCTTGCGAATTGAGGACCTGACTTCCAAAACGCGCTTAGTCCAAAATATGAAATGTTGAGAAATCGGAAAAACCTTCTGACTCGCGAACGATAAGTGGTAACACTGATTCAATTGCGTGGATGGGAAGAGGAGGGGTCAATGCTAATACCACCAAAGTATGAAGGTTGGCGTGCGAACAGTCTTCGAGCTACGAGAGTGCGAAGTGGGGGAAGTCGTGGACCTAGCTCTTTTTGGCAGACCATGTCATAGTTGTGAAAGGTCAAAATTCGTACATCTTGACCTAGAAACTGTCGGAAATTGGAAGATACAGCTTAGAGCCGACCATTCCGGTGAACGAGGTAAAGGTGAACAATGTCTTCCTCCCGCAACCTTCCAGACATGCTGGCACCCCCTCCCCCCTCCTGAACTGGAAAAAGAAAGTATGACTTACAGTCGTAAGCGTCTTATATTCATAAAATTTGAAAAATCAAGTAAGTCAGTATTATAAAAAAGAACGAAAGAAAGGTTTAGCCAGCTCTAAGTCGTGATAAAATCGTGAAACCAACTCTGGAAGGTGCCTTTTGACTTCCTCCACCGGATTGTGCTAAAAACTCGATTTTCGATTTTTTGCACTTAGCACGTTTTGAAAGTCAGGTCCTCAATTCTTCTAATTGATTCGCGAACTGCATGAAACTCCTGGATAGCTACTGGTTTTTCTTTCTCTCCTGTTCCTGACAAAAATACTTTGAAAATGTGACAGTAAGTTCACCGATTTTAGAGGAAATTTCGATACGAGGTATAAACAGAATCGCCATCCTTTAACTCACTTTTGGTCTAAAATACACAGACAGGAAAATTCTATACTCCGCACTTTTCAGGTCAATAATAGAGTATGGCTGCAAAATTTACTACCCAAAAATAAGTAAAAAGAACAAAAAAAAAATCCAAAAAGAGCAAAGAAAAATACTATTAGGAGTCATAGCCGCATACAGAACAGTCTCTTACACAGCCACAAACGTAATTGCAGGAATATTACCAACTGATCTACAAATACTGAGAAGTAACGAAATCAAAACAATAAAAACATCCCAACTCACTCCAACCCAAAAAAAAGAGAGAATAAATGAAACTAAAGCTAAATACATCAATCTCTGGCAAGAAGAATATAACACCTCCGAAAAAGGAAGAAGAACTTATGAACTGATACCAAACATTGAAGAAAGACTTAAAAATAAAGAACTAAAACCTAACTTCTACCTCACACAATTCCTAACAGGTTACGGAAACTTTGGCGTATATTTAAAAAAATTCAAAATCATAGAAGATGACACCTGCATAAACTGCAAAAAAAAATTAACAGACACCCCAGATCACACCTTCTTGACATGTCCCGCTTTCAAAGAAATTAGAAATAAGCACAAAATTGAAAATATAAGCAAAAACTGGTTTGAAGATCGCAACAGCATACAAATAACAATCGACTATGTAAATGAAATCATGAAAAAGAAAGAAAAATATATTAATTGAAGAACTAGTCTATCCACTGTAATAATGAAGTAAACTAAGTACACATGATTATTGTAAATGACCTGAGAAACACCGACAAGCTGCTAAGCAAAAAGTGGTTCTCAGTGTCATACAGTACAAAAAAAAAAAAAAGTACTTCTTACTATACTATCCATTATGTAATCGACTGATTATCGATAAATTGTTGATCCATTATTCGGTTTATAAACATTTAAATTAGAGCTTAATCATGATCTAAACTTGATCCATTGATTATTGTTAATTTGATAAATTATTTGCTCTGCCAAATTCAAACTAGAAATAATTATTATAATCTAAAATGGTCACCGACTCTCGACAATTTTGTTATTTAATACGTATCCCCTGGAAACACGAATCGTGCGAGCCACTCTTCTTGCGCGCACGAGTTGAATTCTTTTTAAATTCCAAAATTGTAGTTTAGGAACTAACTCCAGCGAGCATGATGTCAAGATAATCATCTCCTCCGGATTACCCGATACATGATCACGATCTTCAAATGAAGGCAAATCGGGGACGTTTTCGAAGGTTGGATCTCCGTTTATCTGTCACTAAATTAAGGATACGTAAAATTCTGAAACGTATAAGTATAGCATGCAGGAGGAACAAGGGCACGGTGTTATACAGTTACCACACACGCATCCTTGGCCTTGTTAAGGTGGCCAGTGAGTATTGAGCACCCTTTTGTGGAGTCATTCATCAAAATGTGTCAAAACGTGTGGCCTCATAAAACCGCGCCGTATCGGTTCATTCATCAAACAATCCATCATAATGTTTCGAGTTCTTTTTACCGCGCAAACAAAAAATCCGGCGTACACGCTTTTCACGTTTCTCCTTTTTCGCCGATTTCACAGAGACTGCTGCTGGGTCTCAAAAGTTATATGGAAATTAGTATTTCATCGTAACCCAGCCGAAATCGGAGACCGGCAATGACTGAAAAGTTGGGCAGGAAGGGCGCCGACCGGGAAAACGTTGAAAAGTATCGCCGTGTATTTGGCCGGATCGAAACGATACATTAATTAAATCGTGTGGTGTGTATTTTTTGTGTGCCGTGGCGTGGCGTGCGAAAAGTGCACCATATCGTGGGTTCGCGTTAATTATACGTGATTAGATAAACATCTCGTATATATCTGTTGCTCTCGTATACATATAGGTATATGTACGTTGAACTAGGCCCTATACAGTAGTGTACCGTGCTCACTCTTGTGTAGGGTAGCTCTCAACCGACTGTACATGTGTCAGCCGGAGAAATGACCCCGCTCGGCGTTCATAAAATTTACTCCCAACGACCGTATCTCACAGTCACATAGCTGGCGTGAAATGCGAACACGGTCGACGAAGTGTATCGTGGTCAAGTGCGAGGTTATTTCGTGATCGACTATGTATATGCATTTCCTCTTATCCCGGCCCCGTCTCCAAAACGTTATGCGAAACGACTACACATCGGTCGACTGGTTCAGCTCAATTGCATATGATAGATGAAAAATTCTGGGGGTGCCGATTTTCGGTGACGAGCATATACCTCTTCCTGTTGCAAGGTTCAATCATAATGCGTCTTTAGAGGTACACAGTTTTAAAACTGACGTGTGTGCCCGATCCCATCTGCTCACTTGCATATGATAGACGAAAAATTCTGGGGTAGCTGAATTTCGGTGCCGAGGTTAGGATATCCTCTTCCCGTAGAAATGGATTCAATTACAATGTGTCTTGAGAGATTCACAATTTCATAACGGACGTGAGCGCCTTCACCCTCCAATAACTACTGAACAAACAGAAAATGCGCATCGCCAACAGTGGTGGATCGAGGAGGCAATCCTGAGAAGCGTAATTCAGAATTGGATACTTTCACACCCTCTCTTCCACCCAGGTAGATCATTTTTATAAGCCTTTAAGTTTGTAACTGGGCGAGGAGAGAAGAGAGAAATACTTGCAGTTCTCAACGATTTAGGCTGCTGATTTTATTACAGTTATTGTTATCGTTCAAGTGTATAATTTCATAAAATACTTACCAATTTTCTACTCTGGATTCTTTCTCTTATTGACGGATGGGGGTGAAATTCAGCAAATCTGCAATGTTAATTTGTGAACACCTCATTTGGAATTTTCAACCCTGTCGGCTTTAAAGAGCATCATACAGAGACCAGAAACAATCAAAAGTACTGGTTTCTCAAATTTCATAGTCCTTGGAAGGCATTCTTTCAGAGCAACCGGACTAAAATTTTGAATTGACTCCCTAATCAGGTATACTAATACGTAGAGTAGCGGGTGGTAAGATGACGCACTTAGTGTATTTTGTCTTCTACTGAGCTCATTTTTCATCCGAATTCAAATATAATGTTTTTACCAGAAACTTACATCCTTTGGACACTGTTTAGTATTTTTCTTGTTGAAAATTTTGGGCTAACTGAAACGGCCAAAAAAGTTCCAAGTTTAGTCATCTTGCCCTCAGTGGGTGGGTGAGATGACTATTGCGTGAAGGCAAGATGACTACCCATTTTAAACTTTCAAAGAATACCATTTTATCTGATCATTTTACAAAGCTTTTAACTAAAATCAACGATTTTTCAAGTTAGGCTAAACAAAACACGATCTAAATTGGCTCATCTTTTTGCTGTGTCTTGAATGGAGTGCCCTTGTGATACTAAAACTTTTGCTTTTTGAACATCTTTCGGTGCCATGCATTTTCCATCGCTTTTTCGTACGTAATTTCTAAAAAAAAAAAAAAAAAAAAAAAAATTTCCTTATCAGTTTATAGTAATCTTGCCCCTATTTTTCTGTCTGAAAGTTCTCATTTTTTACGCAACTTTCTTACCATCATATTTATGAAATTATTACTGCAAACGATACTTACCGAACCATGTTTACGGAATCTAAAACAGAAATCAGTGTGTAAATTTGAAATTTTGAAACACATTTCTTATTTAGTAGTCTCGAAGATTCACAATTTTTTTCAGTAAAACAGATAAATCGAGTTTGAACAAAATATTCGTGGCCGAATATTACTAAACTTTGTGGTTTGTGTTTTTGTTGAATGAAAGACATGCAGCATTAGTCAGTGTTGCCAACACACAACAGGAACGTACAAAAAGACGCGATAGTCATCTTACCACCCTGCGTCATCTTGTCATCCGCTACTCAGATTAAGGGAAACAAGATCGCGAACGAATTCACTGTGAAAAATATTATGGAAAAGATTATTTCAGCTGACAAAAACTGGATGCTTTGGACTTCACGAAATATTCATCAAAGTAAGCATGTAAACGGTTCCAATGCCAGTTAAAATGATATTTTTTCATGTTTATGTATTGTTTGTGAATATACCTACTCGTTCTTATTGATTTTTGATGCATATTAAATGGCTTAATGAGCTCCAACTTCCTTCTAAAAACGAGGGACATAGCGACGAGTTTTTTTTGGAGGGGCAAAAATTGTTAAATTCCCAACTGACTCAATTCAAAATCCTCAAGTCTCAAAATTTGTTTATATTAGCTAAAAAGAAAAATCTTTTGGCTTGTTGGATTTCTCCAACATTCGATCCATCTAATAAAATTTCCCAACTCCGGCGGAGGCTTAGCGGGGCAGCCTGCCCCCGTGCCCTCCCTATTTTCGTCCCAGCCAACAACTTATCCAAACAAAAGGGCAATTTCTCACTTCAACTATGTCTCGTTTTTACGGACAGGTGGGATAAGTTTTTTTTCAAGGTCGTCGAGCACAAATCAGTCTAGGGTGTCTACCAAATACGAGTTTTTCAATAGTATGACCTTCGTGTGACTTTTGTATGACCTTCTTTGGAACCATTTTCACGTCTGAACATAAATTCCACCAAAAAAAAAAAAGTATTTCAAAAACATGCTAATTGCAAACAAAAACAAAGAAGAAACTTAATGATCAAATAGTAACGAACGAATTCTTGCAAAGAATGTTGCAAACCGGTGACGGCGAAAACCAAGCGGTGCCCCAGTGCAATAATTTTGCTCTTTTTTTTCCAAATTATTATCCACTAGGAGGCTTCGCCCGCTGGCCTCTTCGCGGCCCAACCCTCGCCGTCACTCACTTCGCTCGTACCGACCTGCAGCATGCCCTATAATCTAGCGTTCTAGACACGTGCCTATGTTGCCTATATGTAAATACGGCCCTGGACGTCATAGTAACCTAAGTGTATCTTAACCCACATAAAAAATTTTCCATGGAAATTATATGAAAACAACACGGCGCTACACCATTCAGGAGCTCTCTCCTCCACCAAGGGACCCCCGGGGGGCTACCCTCTCCTAATCTCCACCACAGCTGTCCTCTTCCATCACGGTCGCGTTCCCCCACCTTGCTCCTTTTCGCCCACCGCAACGCGCTTCCTCACCGTGGCCATCCTTTTTTCCCAGGAGCTCCCGCATCCACCGAGAAGCCCCCTCGGCGTAGGGTACCTCTGGTGAAATGTGAGATTAAGATAAACAAGAGGCCACCAGGAATTTATCCCCATGGAGGGAAAGGAGGAGGTGGCTTTTACTCTTTAATGTATAGAGAGCTCTCCTCCACCACAACTCCTCCGTGTCCTCCACCGCGACCTTCCTCCCTCAAACTCCTTCCTCCACCATGAACCCCATCCCAAGGGTTGGCTACCCGTGGAGAAATGAGCAATTAAGGGGCAGGATAGGCAACCGGCAGTGAGTTTTTCTCCCGGAGGTGGTGGCGGCGGTGGCGACGGCGGATTTTACTAAGCTCCCTCCTCCTCCATGAACCCCCTTCCAAGAGTAGGCTACCTCTGGAGAAATGAGCAATTAAGGGGCAGGGTAGGCAATCCGCTGTATTTTTCTCCCTCTCGGAGGTAGCGGCGGCGGCGAATTCCACTTTTTTAGTATACTTTTACTGTTTAGTGTATAGAGAGCCCTCCCCCACCACAACTCCTCGTCCTTCACCGCGACTTTCCTCCCCGAAGCTCCCTCCTCCACCATGAACCCCCTCGCAAGGGTAGGCTACCCCTGGAGAAATGTGCAATTAATGGGCACGGTAGGCCACCCGCAGTGGGTTTTTTTACTCCCGGAGGCGGTGGGGGCGGCGGATTTTACTTTTTTAATATATGGGAACTTGCTTCTGATAGTCGTCCGTCTCTTTAAAGAGCCTGTAATTTTTCTTGGTCGTCCTATATGTTTTTCCACGGGCTCGTAAAATTGGGCCTGGGCCAAATTTTACAGGCCATTGGAAAAAATCCGGACCCGATGACAATGCACTTTTTACCCTCTGTCTCTCTCTCTCTGTCACTGGTTGCAAAGTACACAAATTATCAATTCAACTTCAATTTGCCCATATTTTGATGAGAAACACTGGAAGTAATCACAAATGCTTACTAATAATATTCACAAATATTATTTCAAATTTGTAAGTAATTAGAGGCAACTGTATGACTTTTGTGTGACTTGTATGACTTGTGTGACCACTGCCTCAGTTGTAGGACTTTTGTACGATTTGTGTGACCAATAGATACCATGCAGGTTTACCATCCTCTGTACGCTAAATTCCCATCCTGCGAAGGGATCGGCGTTTTTCTCATAAATTTTGTTTCGTTACTTACGCCCCATTGAAATGAACGCAATCAATTGCCCTTTCAGGCCATATTAGATTAGCTATATTTCCACGTCTATCTCAGTTTTTTTCTCCAATGATGAACCGCCAGGGTTAGATTCATTCGTGGATTTTTTTAGAGCTCACACATTAAATTTCACACTTTCTATGTTAAGTGCACGATTTTTTCCCAATCAATTGCATTAACACGCAGACGGATACGGCGGAGAGGCTTTTAATGCGTATTACGGTATTGCACTTGAGGAAAGACGCAAGACCCTCGAACCTACCTCCCCACTCGTCTCATTTGCTCAAAGTGGCAAAAATACTCACGGAAGTTACAAGTGAAACTATTACCGTACGTTCTGATGAATAGCAGAGTTAAAAGCTCGTATATATGAGCCTCCGCAACCCTAATTATTAACTGGAATAAGTTTCAACCCTTCATTGTGCTTTCCACATCGACGCGGCACGAACGAAATGGCTGATTTTTCTGTCAGCGACCCCGTTCTAAGGTTTTCGTTCTTACGAGTAATTCTTGCGTCCGATGACCGCTACATTTCTGACCAATGTCTGCATAAGAAATTCAAAGAAATTCACCCGTTTCAGTCGGCAGCTAGCTATTCAAAAACTGTATCAAGAGCAGGGGGCAAGGCCATAGTGAAGCAAGTTTACTGAGTGAGTGAGAATCAAACATTTTCCAACTGTTAAGCAAAGTGTGAATTTGCCAACTCTGAAGCACGACCGAGGGCGAGCTGCTCCCCATCCTCCACCTATGACCACGACTCCGAATAGAACCTTCGACTCGTTCTGCATTTCCAGTGTTATACTAGGCAGTGAGCATTCCACATTTCGTTCAGCATACCGACGGCGATCCAGCGAGATCGAGACCACAGAAACTCGAGATTACTTCAATAATTTCACAATTCACTGGTGTTCTCACTCTCCGAATGCGTTCGCTGCTACACTCGCCGTGCACATCTCCCGAACCGCCACAATGTAACCCAATACATCGACGTATTCGCTCGACTGAATTTTCGAGACACAAACTAATTTCGTTTCGCCCGGGAAGAGACGAAAAACCGCACGAATTTTTCATCTTCCAAGCGCATATTTCTATTTCCAGCGAGATGAGAAGTACATACGTACATGTGTGTATGCGTGCATTCGCTCTTTACAAGGTGTATGCGTTTCTAAAAATGTCATTATGTAGCTGTATCCCACCGTTTTACGATTAATAAAGTAAGCGAGTTTCTAGGTAGCTCTACCTGGCTGGGCTAGTTTATCGAGAAGGTTAAAATAGGAGGATGTATAGAGATAGAAACGCGCGAAATTTGACAAATTTGGAAAAGCGCCAGTGCAGGCGAGTTATTGGGTCGTCTGGAAAAGCGACCGGCGAATGGAAAGGCGTGAAGTAGCGGAGTGGTTGAAGTAATGAAGCGTGATAATGGCGAGCGATGACGAGGACACAACCTGACGGAATGTTAATGATAATGCTACTGTAATGTCGCTGTACACGAACGTACTATACAGCTCTATGAATTGAAATTCAGTAACGAACAGAAATCCATAGTACCGCACTGTTGTTCTTTCAAATGTGCTACAGTTTTATCTAGATCTATCCTTTTATACGCGCCCCTTTGTTGGAGTTGTCTCCTCTTGCACAGTTGCATTATTTATACCTCTCATTTCTCGCCGAATAACTTATCAGTTATCGCTCTCGATGTGTCTGCCACGTCCATATGCTGTATTCGTTATCTTCGTCACAACATGGAAATTTTAACTTTTGTCCAAAAAAATCTGGTTCGAAAAGGACCTCAGCAATTTTAGGTTTGCTCACGCCGGCTGCGAAGAAATTTAGGAGACCTATTTTTCTCTGCTCCTACCTCATCTGCAAATGGTCATACGCGGCTGTAACTTTGGCGACCTATTCAAGCTATGTTGGTAACTGTTCCTACGAAATATTTCTGGATTTCTTCTTTCCGTTCATTTCTTCGGAAACCAGCACGAGATTTTGTTATAAGACAAACTGGGCAATTGCCCCAAGCGTCAGCCCCCTTAGTTCTTGTCTTTCTCGGTAGACATAAAGTTTGACGACGAAATAACTAGCGGCGGAGATGGAGTGTCCCAAGGATTGAAGAACCAAGTCTTTCCCACCAAGCGACAAAACATAAGCGCCAATTTCACGATCGCCCACTACACCACAAGGTATCTATATCCAGTACTGCTCATAACTTTGGCGTCAAATTAATCGATGGAGATGGAATTTTGAAAATTGGAATTAGCGCGAGAGAACTGAGCGGACAATATGACATACATGACTTAAGCAGTCAGAATTACCCTCATATATCTCTTCCCTATTGACCATTTTCACATTTAAATTCCGCAAGATTCCGCAGCGTCTCAAAATTTCTGCAAAATGAGACACTTTTTTCTCGCTACTGAAACGGAAAATAATTTCCGCAACTTCAGTCGCGAAGAAACTGAATCCGTTTCCGCAATCATGTACGGTATTCCTACCACGCAACGTTCAGCTGCGGAATTCTATTCCTCTACTGACGCAGAAAAAATCATATTTCCGCATTATTCCGCTTCGAAAAAAATCTATTTCCGCATAGTTCTGCTTCGAACAAAATCTATTTTCCGCAGCGTTCCACTACGTTTCATCAATTATATTCTGCCACATAATTATTTCTCTGGAGCGTCTCGGAGCGGACTATATTGGAAGCAGAACTGCGCAGAAAATTTTATTCAGCAGCGTTCAGGAGCGACTATTATTTCACTGCTGTACAAAGCAGAATATTCTTCAATACATACTACGCCGACTTTCATTAATTTCTGATGCTAGTATGAAAGAAAACAATTTTTATTTGAAAATAAACGAACAATTTATGCAAGTTTTTCAGATAAATTTTGCGTCGCATTCGCGTGCTGGGTGGCTGCATTTCTGGAATCTGAAAATTAAATTTTCAGCATGAGAGCAGATTATTGAAAAGTGAAATGTATACAGAATGAGTGGCAAGAAGTGACCTTTGTAGAAAAAAGTGACTAAATGGACGCCCTGCTAACCCCATATAATACGGCCAAGACGTCAGGAAAAAATATTAGCGTCTGTTGAAACAAAATAGGTCTGTTTGGGCAGCATACAGAAACTACCAAAATTGACAAAATGGACAGAAAGTGCGTTTGGGCAACTTTTCTGCACTTTCTGTAACTGCAGAGAGAATGTTCAAGCACCAACTTTCTGGAGTTTCTGTAAGTTTCTGTAACTTTTTTGTGAACAGTTGGAACGGAAAAAAACTTTGGTTATTCCTTATAAAAAATTTGCTAACAATTAAATAATTTCATAAGAGAACGTTGAAGGTGATTTGCAATTGTTCAATTTTATTTTATGTGGAGATTTATCCGTGAAAATAAACGTTGATTGGAAATTTCAACAGAAAGTGCAGAAAAAGTGTTTGAGCATACGCTAAAACGATTACACAACAGCACTACAGAAACGAACAGAGACGTTTGTACAGAACTTACAGAAAAAATCATCAAGATTAATTTCTGTACGCTGCCTGAACAGACCTAATAATCACCATATCGATTCCCTCTATGAAAATGTACACGCAGCCAAAGAAATACTCTGAACCAGGAACTTTAAGATCAGATTGATTTTCACAATGTCGAATTTGAAATTCACCCTTTCTAACGCTACTGTACAGGAAATTTCACATGAAGGGAACACCCGCCCACTGACTTCCGAAACCGCAATGAGTTCAACAAAATCCTATCAACAACAAACTATTCGTGCTACCAATGATAAATACTAGAGGTTTGTTCATTCAGCCACCAACTTCATTTGTATCAGTTTCACATTATTTGATTCGCGACGTTAGAGTTCTGATATTAAACAATCTTGAGACACAGCTATTTCACAAAATTTCTTCACAACGCTCACCTGGATAACTGATAGCAATCGTCCATGAACTAGTCAATTGTATACCATGTACCACATTTCAGAACTTGAGACTGGCTTCAGTTTTTTTGTTAATCAAAACCAATGCCAAAATGAGAATCTAATTTGAATTTGACAAAACGGTACGCTGCATCTTGCAGTAGCGACATCTCATTTCTGAATACCGTTGAATACGTTCATACGTTCAGAATGAACATATTCAACGGTACTGTACATTGATTAAATGCGGATACGTTAAGGAAATTTGTTGCGTGACATTCGTTAGTGCACGCTCGTCATACGAGTGCAATTTTGCCAAAATAGTCGTCAAGCAGAAAGTTCCTGCACCATGCTCGAGCCTTTGAACGTGCATATTGAAACATGAATACTGTACTTACGAGTGAACTGACGACTTGGATCGCTGAATAGTGGACGATAGGCACGTTGGAACTGCGATTACATTCGTCATAAATCTGTGTTCATGCAAATACACAAATGTCAGTGCAATATGAAACCGATGTCAGATAGTACTACCAGCTACCGGTAATGTAAATACTTACCAAGTTCATCAAATAAATTGATCACTTGTCCCTCTCTTCATTAGCAAATAACCAATATTAGGAAACGACCTTGTGAAAAAATCTTCCCATGAACGACAGTAATTGCAACAATTTTAACGCTTCAATTTCATAAGTTTGCACCATATTCACTTCGATAGAAGAACAAGATCGGAAATTGCACGAAACTTTCGTTTATCATTATTTCGAAATACGAATAACGGCCAGCGGGACAGCGGCCGACACGCCGACACATCACACGACGACTCGGCGACGCTAAGTGACCGGCAGCTACGCAGCCTGCAGTATTGGAAAATAGTAAAGAAAGAAAGGCATATAACGTCCCCATGTTAAGGGCCTTTCTCTAAGTTCAAAAAAATTTCTGTTCGATCTGGTCACACCGGGTTTGACATATACTTTCAATTCCGACATTAATTTTGGTCAACATTTTCGATTTTCATAATGTCTTATTGTATCGGTCTTGGATGACTTTTTCCGTTCAGTTATCAAATATTTGATAATTTGACGACACCTCACTGCCATAAGTAAAATAAAGTGAATTGCGAACGGTCGTTTGACAGTTATTTCGTTCCAATTTATACGCATTCAAATTATCGAATGGGTTACGGGTGCTCGAGTTAGTGAAAATAGGTATTTATACTCAGGTTTTCAAATTTTTAATGTCCGCTCTTGACAACAGGATGCCTCGGACAAATATATCTACTTTTAGGGACGGACTAGGGGGAAGAGGACACAGATGGAAAATTACATGAAATGCTAGGAAAATTTTTGCTATACTGTTACCTACTATTTTTTCTGTCATCAACTTATGGGGCTGCGGAATTCTCCCCCCTATAACTGCATTATTCATACGGGGACTACATAGGGAAACCAAATCATCGCGCACTGCGCTACATTTACATTCGTACATGAAAGGTGAAACTGGTGAAACGTGGTCTGTCAAAAAATCGATTTTCCGTTATTTTTGTGGTTTCGGGTAGTTTAATATAATATCTCCTCTTTCGCAACTTCAAGGCAACCACAATGAAACTGTTCATCGGGATATTCGTCGTATTATTGGAAAGGCTCCGAAAATGCAGGGATGTACCGTTTTTCCTGGAGGCAACTTACGCGAATTATACATGGTCAATCATTTCGAGCGCTGCGTCAATAATAAAGAACGTGTACACAGAACAACGTCATTATAATGATCAGAGACCATAAAAATGATCCGAGCGTCAATAAAAATTCAAAACGATTTGAATTTTTTCAGACACAAGAAAAAAATTTGTTCTACAGATATGTTTTCTTGGTGACAATGAGGATGGAAGGGAGGTTTAGGGAGGTTTAAAGGGAGGATTATTACTACAGATCCTTTATTGCTTATTATTGAATTTTGCGGTACCTTTAGCCTATATTAAGAAAAATTCTGTGCAGCAGATTGAATACACAGTCACAATGGAGCACTTCTAATATTGAAGTCCGCATCAGCCACTGCTTTGTATTTGCAGCTTCTAAACGATACTGGCCAAAAAATTCTGGATCAGCAGCAGTTATTAGGATCGCAGTAGAACGTGTCGACTTTCATGTTTCGCACTAATCGTTACTGCCGCGGAATGTGGAATAGTCGCGGTAGAACGCCTCAACTTTTATTCTGCGTCAGTCACTTCTGATGCGGAACAAATAAAGTCGCCGCAGAACATTTTATTCTGCGTCAGCCACTATTGATGCGGAACAGATAAAGTCGCGGCAGAACAGAAATTCCACAATGTCCGCTACTGAGGCACGTTCATTATTCGCAGCTGAACGCCTCAATATTTAAATTACGCATCAGTTGCGGCTTTATTTTAAGCTGCTGAATGCAGCGTAATAGTAAATTCCGCGCCCGCCGCGGGTTAGATAATCGCAGCGTAACGCAACGTAATGGACAGGAATTCTGGAGACGCTGCAGATACTGCAGCGGAAAAATCAGAAAAATCGCTACGTTCTGCTCCCGAATTCGGCATCTGCCTCGAATTTTTTGCGGAAATTTGAAATTTCCGCAACTGAGTAAGCGAAATTTCAGTAGATTTGGTCAATAGGGTTGTCGGTCTTCGTGTCTTCCATGCCGATTTTATGCCAGGCTGGTGATCGGCAGGATAAACTGGAAACTCCAAACTGACTGTCACTCTTCTCTCTTTTTTTTAATTTTGTCGCTGGCAACCTCTGCTGACAAAAATATTTTTTTTCCTCTAAAATTTCATTTCTTGTTCTACACGCACATGAATATTTCACTATATTATTATGATTTTACGAATGTTAATAAAGCTATATATTTCCTATGTATTTGGTCCTGATTCGACCGCCAATCTGCAACCTGACAGAGTTGAAAAATCAGGCATAAAAAGTATCAGCGCCGAAGATCCACTTCAAAAATCTCCTAATTGAAAAAACATAACCACAGAAACCGCATGTTACTTTAATCATTCGAATCCGCTGCTTTGAGAAGGGAAGAAAATTTCCACCCCAAACTGGTGATCTGCTCTCTTCGGTATTGTTCCTCTTGCTTCTCTTGAAAATTAGAACTGGCACAAGAAAACTGAATGGGTACTTTGGAGACATGTAGCGATTACACTTCTCATTTTACACTTATATTTCACTAAATGATTCCTTTGGTGGAGCGTATAGCGATGCACGCGTGCTGAAGTGGCTCCCCAGACACCACACCCCTGGTCCCAAAAACCACCCATGGCTCATTCACTAAATGATTATATCAATGCTAGTAAAGCTGTATTTTCTGTATAAAATTTTGTTCTATTCTTCGAAAATATGTAGTTGATTCTAGATGTGGTTTATGCTAAATCATACACGTAGATTACATTAGAATTTCAATAAACGGTTTTACTTTTTATTCATTACTTTGAGTTTTCTGTTTTATTAATATTTCAAAAAATTGAAATGATTTATTGATTCGCAGTTATTCAATCACAACGTCGAAGTATGAATAACTGGTTGCAAAGTTATGCTAGCAATGTGAAGTACAATTTTAAATGACTCAATGAAGAATCTATACATTAAAAGATACGAGTTCGTCCGGCCGTTCTGTCCGGCCGATATGCTTCATTCTTTTTTAAATGAAATGTATTTATGTGTAGATATGTCATCAAGTATTAGAATTCACTTAACTTTGACCCTACTCAAGTTATACTCAAACGCGGCTTAATTCATGATTTTTCCAAGCTTTTCTCCACTCAAATATCTATATCTTAGTTAATAGAGGTAAAGAATTTGTTTTGCTCTAAGGACACTCACTGGATCAAGACTTTCATTTGAGCTTTTGGCCACTCAAATCGGTTGAGTCTGAAGACAGTTGTGAGTGGACATTCAACTTCACCTGTTATAACTTTAGAAAGAAAAAAATGGTAGATTAAAGAAAAATATAAAACTAAATACACTTGCGGCATTCTGATTGGCTCTCAGCTTCAGCCAATGATTGAAGAACAAGTCATATTGAAGTGCTGATATGAACCTCAAATCCTCAGCATGTGAATCAGTTGCCAATAAACAGCGCTCCTATATACATGTGTATTTTAAGTTGTTAAGTAATTTTATTTGCTATTTTTATAATATCCACATTATTTTCAACATTTTTAATCGAATTCACTATGGGACTTGGAAGGAACACTAATACCGTCAGGTCTGTGCGATTTAGAGGTAAATCCAATTCCTTTCGAAAATGAGATTTTGCTGGTATCCCTGGAAAGGTAATTTCATGCGAATAAATTGCTGTATTTAATGTTTTTTTTTTTTTTTTTTTAAATATCTTGTTGATCAAATCCAATTTTGTCAGTAATATTCTTGATGTGTGAAACTTTCTTTTCTCTCTATAGTAAAACTAGCTATTTTGGATTTGCTTCTAAATTGCATTGGCCCGACGATTCTGGAAAAACACAGAAAAACTCGGATTTCTAAAGGTAGCACCTGAGGATACAGAACGGGGGGAAAAATTCTAGGTATGAGTAGATAGGGAAGTAGAGAACCAAGTCCGGGGTCGATTTGCATCCCTTTTATTCCCTGAAGTCTGGAAAAATGTTGGGAAATCTGTGTATTCTCTCATGAAGCCTGGGGTAGTAGGTTGTAGTGTACAAGGTAATTTTGAACACTCCCTTTCCGACATTCCTGGGGCAGTTAGGAAAAGTTAAATAGGATCTTTCTGACGTAAAATAACCTCAAAAACATTTTTTATTTGAATTTTTTTTTGATAAAATTAATATTTAACATATTGTCAAAAGTTCAATTGGGGGGACGTCTGAACTCTCTTGTGATTTCTTCAAATAGCTGTCCTTCTAATTTTAGCACCCCTCCCGACTACTAGGGTGTCTACGCCCCTGTCGTTCTTCATACTCCCTGCAAGGCTTGAGAGATGCTCGGACTTCACAAGACTTTTAGTACATTCATCAGTATTGTCATCTGAAACTCTGTGTCAACATTCAGCTTCCCATCAACTTTTTCATCTACGCTGTTTTGTTGAGTGATTGTTCTGGTCCAAATTGTGCATACAGCCGAAAAATTTCAAAGATCTGATTTCTTTCGGGGTGAAAAAATGTCTCCTATAGAGAGGCTCGAACGTACCTCTAACTTTCGAACTAAAAACCAGACGATATCGAGCAAACAGTAGAAGGGATTTCTAGGGTTACTGATTTCGAATCTCATTAGATTTTCGATTCGGCTCGCATTTGGATCTCAAAATCAAACTTTCCCCCTTCAAATTGGCAACATTAATTTGACTTGGAACATCGAAAATATTGTTTAGTTATTATTGGAGTGGGGATGGTAGGGGTCGCTATTTTGAAATATTGTATTGGTTATTGATTTAGTCCCAATTTCAGCCCTCAAAATCAAAATTTCACCACCCTATGATAATACAAAATTAACTTGCCTTTCATGATCAGAGAATTTGTTGAGCGAGGAGGGAAGAGAGTCTGCTTTTTCAAATGAATATTAGTATTCACTTGACACGACCATTCTCATGATACGAGCGAAGAAACAATTCTGAATGGAGTGACAAATTATCATCCAGGGATGTACCGAAGAGTTTTTCTCGGGGAAGTAAAAATCGTGAAAGTCCCAACTGACTTAACTGACTCAACTCAAAATTCCCGAGTATCAAAGAAAAAAAAACCTTTCAACTTGTTGGATTTTCCCAACGGCTGAGTGAAAAATTCCTACGGGGGGGGAGTAAGTCGCTTTCTACCCCCTATCGGTACGTCCCTGTTATCATCGTTCATTGTATATTTTGGATTTTTGGACTCCGAGGAGCTAGATGTTATCAAATGGCTCCCTATTAACATATTTCTTTTTATTTTCTTGTCAAGTTGATTTCACTCCTCTTGCATGAAATTCTGACTTCGAGGGCTGGTATAGTGGCTGTGTCAGAAATTTAATGCAATAATCGAAATCAGCGACCCCGGGGAGTGTTGTGATACCTTCCCATTTTAAATACGGTAATTCGGGATACGTTCGAGCTCCTTTTTTAGGGAGGACCAAATTTTTCACCCAGAAAGAAACTAAGCCTTGCTGCAGGAAAAATCATACTCACTCTCGGTGAAGAAGCGTAAACTGAATTTTCTGAAGCAAGTACATGCATCATGGTACACTTTCCGCTGGGTCGTTTTACTTCTAAATCAGATAACTTGAAATAGTGAAGCTTCGCCGGATGGATTCGGTCGAAGCTTAACTGTCGCCATCAGAGCCGAGGCTATTTCATCTTATTGGGTGGGATTATTTTTAAATGGACGGTGGACGAGCTTCCGTACTGTAGGTGTAATAACACGTATCAATCCGGTGCACCAACTTCATCCTTCGCGGGCTCCCTCGGGAATGCTAAATGCACACAGTCGATTCTCGAAACTCGATTCTTCGCGTTCACGATGCTCGCGACGATATTGTAAAAAGATTTAAAAAACTAATTGAGTTTCGGAGTCCTCAACGGTAATTAATTTGGGATCGACCGAATTAAACGAGTTTCGAGCGTGTAGATTAAGTTTTCTCTGTGGTACGAAGTCAGATTTGAATTCCGCTGCAGCGGGCGAGTCCATCCAGTGGGATTGTCGAATTTCTTCGAACTCGAATACTGTATTCGAGTTTTCGGTTTTCTCACGAGGTTACCTCACACGAGCAAATTATCAACTATAAGTGGTTTATTTATACAGATTATTGATCATCGCGCTGCTGGCGTGCAACTAGATACCCAAGTTTACTGGTTCGCTGGCACCATGTCCCTTCCCAGTCTGACATACAACAGAAGTTAAAATTATTACATAGGAAATCGATATTGGATGTACGGTTTGTCTTGTATGCACATGCGGATGTTAAATTTCTAAGTTCACTCTAAACTCCCTTTTCTTATGGACGTCGCATGTTGAATCAGTTTGAAAAATTGGTCCCAAAGGTCGGCTGGTTTCTGGTCCCTTTTTGTTCACGCTGACAAATTAACTTGAGTCAACTACTTATCTACCTATTAGGAGTTAGTGTCACTTAATTTACTCGTGGGAGGAAGTGGTGTAGTGGGACTTGTAGTGATGCACGCTTGGCCAAAGTGACCGCTGAGACATCGCACCTCCGGCCTCGGAAACTACCCTTTCGAGTATCAGTGGCCGGAAGGACCGGGAGGAGGAGGTACAGGTCACCCACGATTGAAACAATTGAAGTAAGTTTCATTATCAGTTGTCCAGCAACTGATGGATCAGAAGCAATCGATAATCATCTTATCAAAAACAATTGTTAATTAGAAACCACTGACAGCTTTTCTAACACTTTTTTTTTTTTTTTTTTTTTTTTAAATAAATTTATTGACACAACATATTCATACAGACAACAGATCTCTCCAGTGCTTTTACAATCAGTTTATCGCACTGGTGAGGTCTGATTGAGTTCTTATGTGTATACTATACAATACATCTATTTACCAATCCACTTATACACGAGCTTATAGTAGGTACGTATACATTTTACACCCCTCTTTTTTTTTGGCGTTACATTGGACAGAGCGTTACTGAATATCTTTTTTGGTTTTTAATATTTCTTTCAAAAATTTGTTTATTTTGACATAGCTTTCTTTTTCTTGTAAACATTTTCCTAAGATGTCGCATTAGCTGGAGTAGTTTTTTTTTAAATTTATTTTAAAAATTGCCAAAGTCATCTTAGTTTGGAGTAATCGGAAAGTCAACATTATTATTCACCTGACACTAGGATTTGAGTAAGAGCTACTGTGACCCAAAAGCCGCAGTTTTAAACTTGAATCAAAATCCCATTATTATTTTTAATTGTTAAATTGTATGACAATTTATTACCGCAGTAAATATGTTGCATCAAGTAAGAACACATTGGAATGTTCTCTGGTAATGAATTAGTATAGTACGGCGTACATACGTAATAATTTGTTCAGATTTTTCCTGTAACACGAAGTATGAGATTTTTTATCTAGAAATTTGGTTGGTGATATCGGAACCTTAAATTCATCTTTTTGTGGACTTTCATATCTTCCTGGCAAGTTGCCGGAAATTATCATTTTTGTATTGAAGGATACATCTGACATAATGTGGAAGCTATGACCATTTCTATAGTAGCCTCAAATCATCCGCATTCGAAACCCGTATCTCAAATGTTGACTTTTGATTCTGCAAATTATAAAAATTTGTGAAAAAAAAAGTACGTCCAATCGCATCCTTGCCAGCTCACCTGCAGAATTTACTACAGAGAGTTGCTGGATCAGAATATTCAGAAATCCCTATGTTTTCGACTGTTTCAAGCGTTTTAGTCTCGGGGTAGCCACTTTCTGGAAAACTGGGAAAAGTCAGGGAATTGCTGCAATTTTGATCAAAATCAGGGACCTTTTTGAGTATAATTAGAATTAAAGAATATACTTAATTTTCATAGTAGTAAAAATATTAAATTTGATCTTAAATAGTAAGTATTCTCAAAGCTGTGTACAATACTAGATGAAAAATGTCGGCGAAAATTTGGAAAATTGGTCTGGAACATGGGGAAAAGTCAAGGAAAATCGTTTTTAAAAAAAGTGGCTACCCTGTAGCCTTACTATTAGTGTTTCTTTTTCATCCCAATCGAGGTTTCAGTGTTATAATGAGGGAAAAAATCACCAATAAAATAAACTTTGAAAGTGAAATGGATGAAATTAATTGTTGAATAATATAGTGTCACAGGTTATTGAATAACATTTCATATTGTGCCAGTGTAGTGCTTTTCTTTTCCACTGTAACTTGACTTCTGATTTGTGACAAATATTTTGTAAGGGCAACAGTATGTAATTGTACCAAAAATTGTAATACAGACCTCAGTAAGTATCATGAGTATTAATTACATGGAAAAATTACAAATTAGTATATTATATTTCCAGATTTCAATCTTTAAATTTGAAAATACTAAATAGTTCGGAGTGATTCTTAAAAGTTAGGTCTGTTTTCCCGGACAATTTAAATGAGGGTTACAAAACCTTGGAAGGTACTTACCTGGTCGTTTTCCCGAAGCATCGTAGATTAGGCATGCGTGTAAAACGTCTTGTGTTCTTTCATCTTCTGTTTTTTTCCTAGTTTCTGTGATTGACTCTCGGATATGATATCCAATGACATCAATTGCTAAATTCTGTCAACATTTCTGAAGTACCATTAGCTTTTCTGTTAGAGGCGTAGATACGTAAATGTTCTTATATACATTTCTGAAATAAAGATGAAAAGAAAACCTTTCGAAGAGAAAAATGTGTGATAAGAGCCTGATGTTTGGGCTCTGAAGGCCTCACCCCCATTTCAGCGTATTATAGTATGGTATTACATCTCTTTTGAAAATGGAAAGTTGCTGAATTTCCATGCATTCGTCTTCCCGTGGTTATGAGGATAGAGCCAAGAAATTTAGATCATCATGGTCTCTGATGTTGCCTTTTGGTGTTTTTCACTCTGAAAGGACAGTTTCCCCATTGCCCTCCCCGTGTATCTATGCTGACATCCGGAACTCCTGTATCTACATTTGGATGTCTGAAGCACACTTTCAATGTTCTAACGTACCATGTTCTTATTTGTTTCAGGTGAGTGCCGATTTCTTGATAATGTGATAGCTAAGGTTGCGAAAATAACAATGCATCTGTAAGTACCTAGTAATATAAGTAGCTTTTTGGAGCATTTAAAATGAAAATACTCTGCTCTAGGCGGAACCTTTCCAACATCGATATTTTTGGTAATCATTCATAATAGTCTCTAACACAAGCAGTATATTTAGCAATGTAAAATTGAGATTATTGCATGTATACTGCAGCAATGTGTCGAAGTGTTATCTCCTCTGATTATTGTTTCCCAGCATTGTATCTGAGGTATGACGACAAAATTCGTGGCCAACTTGAAAAAAATATATTTAATACTCAAATTCGTCTACAGCAACATTGTTCCCTTAGAATACTCCCCTTGTGTCTTGCATCCGGGTTTTTAATGCTGTAAAGCCCCCCTGAAAGTCCTCTTCCGTGGTCTCCTTCAGGACATGCGCCGAATTTTCTTTGATGCCTTGACTGATACCAGATGTGAGCTCTTCATGACGAGTTGTTCCAAAACGATTGTTTGATTTTTGGCCAAAAATTCGCGTATGATTGCCGTGTGTAAGGGGGTTTTGGAACCATCTTGGCGTACGATTTTCTCATGCCCATAACATAGGTTAAAATTAGTCGTAAAATTCGAGATTAATACCAGTTTTTTCGGTAACATCTTTTCGTCGTTGGTTGGCGGTTCCCATCCATAAATCCTTTCAGTCTAGCGATGTTGTCTGTGCAGTGGCTGATTTTTGGTCTGCACTTTCACGTATCGTCTTCAAACGGTCCCTCCTGTCTTGAAACCGCTTCTCCCACTTCTTAATAGCTGATTTATTTGAAACATTATGGCCACCAGTGACGTAGCCTGGGGATCGAGAAGGCCTGGATCCCTTGCGACTTCGTCAGATAGTGGATTTTCCAGTTTTAGATCCAACACCCCGTCCCCTTGCAGTCAAGACCAGACCCCCCGCCCCTGGACGCCATTGGCCGTAAACAAGCTGAAGCTGCTCCATTAGCTCATTATTCGATTTTTCCAATTTTATCAAAGATTGAATTATCACTCTCTGTTTAATTAATTGATTCATAACTGAAACCCCGGAACGTCACGTAGTCACACACTAACTGAAGGAAAAAATCGTATGTTCAAAACTACGCGTTCATATGACTTAATATTTTTACTGGTGACTCGCGAGACACGTAGAAACTATGTATCACTTTGCAGAAGTCTCAAGTGTTGCCATTAAAAAAGAAGAAAAAAATACTGTCACGAACTTCCTTCGTCAATGTTTTGCATTAATTTAATAGAACTAATTTTTAAAAAAATTCTAAAAACATTGAAATCCTCAAGAATATCCTTATATATATTTTGTAATGCACTTGGAATTTCCTCAAGTTTGAGAACTTCCTCAAAGTTGGTAATCCTAATTTACGATGAAAGTAAACCAGTCTTCCCCGGTATGTTCAGGTTAATAAGAACGCCGTTTTTATGCAGCCGGATTTCATTATTTTTCGAGGTTGTGTCAAGTTTTATCTTGTATCACACCATTCAGCCATGATGGGAACCATTTTGTAACTTTGTTCCGTAATACACACTTTTAGCCCTTCATTCCTTCTCTTATTGACGGTTCGGGGTGAAATCCATAGAACCTACAATTTTCATTGATCTACACCTCATTTGGAACCTTCAGCCCTACTGACTTCAAAAAGCATCATACAGTAGCTCAAAACAATCAGAAGTACGGGTTTCTCACAATTCCGTAGCCCTTGGGAAGCGTTCTTTTCGAGCAATCGGACTGAAACTTCGAATTGTTATATGTAAGCCGATAAACAGTTGAAGACCTCCAAAAAGTAATTGCGACTAAAATTTTTGGAGGTCTTCAACTGTTTTTCGTGTAACAGCGGAATCAGGGGCTAGAAACTAATGAGCATCGAAATTATATACGTTTACTGATTATACACATCAACGGTAACATATATGTGACCTGGAATCATGAAATGTGCCTTTGGTGTCAAAAAATCATTTTTAACTTTCTTGACAATTCTTATAGAACAAAGCACGCTCTATCAAATGAAACGAATCGTAGCATTCTATCTTCATTAGGTTTTTCCACACACTGCTTTTAAAAATTACGTTAAAAGTTCAAAAACATCCGTTTACAGGGCGTCGTGTGAAGCGGGCCTTCAGGAATGACAGAGAACAAGAGTTCGACACGCAGTTGTCATAGCAACGTGTAAACGCACCACCACAGATGTACACTCGTGTATCTCGAAAACAGGTTTCCTCACAAGAGGCACATTTCATGATTCCAGTTCACATATATACATACAATAGAACCTCGCGATTATCTGAACCTTAATTATCAAGATTTCCGTATTATCCAGACAGTCAAAAATGGCTCCCTACAATATACTAGAACAGATGTACTACCCACAATTTGGTAGATAGCATATCAGAACAGAAAAACGGCTGGTAGATAGCATATTAGAACAGCACTGTATACTTATAAATTTATCTTGCATCATTTACTTTCTGGGATATTGATAACCAACATGACACTTTCATCTTAGCCAAATGGCCGAGAAGCGATCTGGTTACTGATGCGATACTCAAAAGGGTAGTTTCTGGGGCCAGGGGTGCGGTGTCTGGGGAGCCAATTTAGCATGCATGCATGCATCGCTATACGCTCCACCAAACACTGATAACTAATTTGAGGTTTTCTATACCTCTTTTTTTCTCGGAACTAAGGTCTTGATGAAAACAAACACATGCTGACTACATTGGTTGTAAATATTGGGTGGCGTCAGTTTACAATTTTGGAAATGTAGAAAAATTTTTGTTTACCACTTCGTAAAATGACGGGCAAAACTGATGCGAAATTTTAATTAACAGCTACTAACGAAAATGAACAGCTGCTATACCAGTGGCGTAGGAGCACAAGGGTTTTTGGGGTTAAAACCCCTCCCAAAGTAAAAAAGAAAAGAGAAAAAAAAAAGACTTTTGAAGAATTGCAGTTCTCAAAAGAGAATGATGTACAACATCGAGGATTCATCGACAGTGATGATATTTATTTCGACATTTGATTTGTCATTCTGTATTGAGTATTGGAATAATTACCTCCATCTTCATAAAATTTTTAACTACTGACAACATTCATCAGCGGTACCAAAAATTCTACAAAAATGACACACCCCCCTCCGCAAACTGAGACCTTGCTACGCCACTGTGCTGTATCGTCGTAAATACTCCACGGATAGAACATTTCAGGTTTCTCAGTAACTACACGCTAAAACAGCTCCTTGGATTTTAATTCAGTTTCTTTACACCAGGTTCGCTAATAACAGAGGGCGTAATTGACCTTTTGGGCCACCATGGTAGAGGTAAACTTTTGGGCTACCCTGTACATAGGCTTACGAGACATGAGGCTCACAGTACCTACTGTACTTCATTAAGAAGAGGAAGAAAAAAATAACCTTATTATCTGGATTTTCGACCATCCGGATCACTGAATTCCTCAATCAATCTGGATAATCGAGGTTTTATTGTAATGGTTAACGGGTGACGGATTTAGTACCTCATCTGAATACCCTCCAATTGCCTGAAACTAAAGGAAAGAAATCTTTACAAAAGTGCAAAAAAAAAAAAAAAAGTATAAGGTGTTTGGGGACGTCTGATAAAGGTGAAGCTTCTTTAGCATTGTGTGAGTTGCTACATCAGTCAGTAGGTGCGTGTACTGAAATTGAATGTTACCTGACAAAACTGTTAACGGAAGTGTGAAGGGGAAGCAGTCTGGTTTCACATACGCGCGCTCTCTCTCTCTTTCGCTTTCTAGGCGGAGATTACTACTTCACCTCCGTTGCATGTGTTTCGTGTTCGCGTTTGTTTCACTTTTTCTACGTTATCTGCGTAAAGAAGCTTCGCCTCCAAAAGAGTCTGCCTTGATATGGAATGACCCCTAGCCAATCCGTCGTCCAAATATGTATTAAAATTTTCAACGTATGTAAAGGTCATTAATTTTTTGTTGGTCGAATCGGAAGCAGGTTGCTCGAGGAACCTACAAGTTTTGGCTTCGAAGATTTCTGCATAAATAGGTATGTACCGCGGATGTAGGCGCTGCTGGTAGGATTGACAAAAAAGGAGCACTATTAGTTTCTGCGATTACGTAAGTGTTCGTGAGTCTCGGTCGTTTTATATTTCATATTAATATTCGGCGGTGTATTTTGTACGTGATATATATAGGTATGTATATACGACTTAGTTGCACCGAAAATAGCCGCGACCCTATCCGCTTGCTACCATCTTCTATTTCATTCAGTGTCGACCGAAGAAACGAACAATATTCGGGAGATGCTTATCGGGCAGTATTAAATCACTGGAGGTTTTGATTCGATCTGCACGCTGCTCGGTGCTCGCCGATGGCCGGGCATTATGTATAAAACTAACCCGGAGAGATTACCGGGCAAAGACAAATAACGAAAATATTATTAATTACATTTTGTGACTGTCTCTCTGCCAGAAACCGGTAAACCGGACGGGGACGACAAAAAATACCTCCACGTACGGAGCATTACATGGTAGAAATTTATTAATGAAATTATTGTTATCGTAAATCTGCTGTACGACCAAAGGTAAAAGACTAAAGACTGAAAACCGTCTGGTCGAAGCTACCAGATAATCATCTTACAGTCCGGACTCCGTCTTCGTCTCTGTACAGATGGCGCATCACCAAAACGTTTACCTCGGAGAGATATTATGATTAATAATAAAGTCTGCGTGAAATGCCACTGAAAATTGATAACTAGTATAAAAAAGACTAATAGAGCTATTCGAGAACGGAAATGACTATATACGCGAGGACGCATGTCTGTCTTTTTGTTCCTTTTTTTCAATTTTTTTTTTTATTCATTGTTTTTCACGTTCGACAGATATAACTGATTGAGGAATGTGTTCGCGAATCTCCGGCTCGATGCGATTTCGATGTCATTGTTTCGCCGCAGCAATCGCATCGGTGTTCTTCGGAAATACCAAAACGCTGGCGGACGTTTATGACCAGAATACATCATTTTTTATTTCCATTCCCGGTGTCTAGCTCAATAGGGCTCTTTTTCAGCCACATTCACGACCGCGCGTTCGTCGGTTGGTTTACTTCTTTTATATGCTCTCCGTCGGTCGTGGCCCAAGTACCGCTGATTAATTTAAACGCGCCGCAGAGCCCGCGTCATAATCGAATTTATTACTCTTGGTCTTCTAAGTCTGTCAGCGGGACCGTAAATCTTCCAAGGTAAACCACTGCAGCTGAGCACGCTCGAGCTGTGCAGTGTTGTACGTACATTTCCAGGAATCGCCATTTGCAGGAATCGCCGTGGAGGCAAAGGCCAAGCAAGCCCCTATAGCTGTCTTCGCTTTCTTCCAATTGAATTCGTCTTTTAACGTTACAAAGACACTCGGATGTACGAGGAACTGGCGGGCTACACCTGTGATCATTTTGTATCTCAATATCTTCATGTATTTGAGAGTTATTCAAAAGTACTCGAAACTGTGATCAGAGTTTGTAAGACTGCTGAGACTCGCCAAGACTCAGTGAATGGTTTGGTGGAGCGTATGGCGCTACACGCGTGCCAAAGTGGCTCCCCAGACACCGCATCCCCTGTCCTGGGAACTACCCTTTCGAGTATCGCATCGGTGGCCATTATAACACTGTGATAAACTGTTGTTAGACATAGACACTGCCATACGCAGGAATCGCCGAGGAGGCAAAAGCAAAGCGAGCCCTTAACTGTCTTCGTTTTCTTACTCCTGAATTCTTCTTATAGCGTTACAAAGGCTTTCTGATTTACGGGGAACTGGGGGAGGGGCTATGCTCCTGATCATTTTGAGCTCAACATCTCCATGTGTTTGAGAGTTATTCAGAAGTACTCGGAACTGTGATCAGATTTCTTGAAACTGCTGAGACTCGCCAAGACGCATTACTACTCTTTTATAATTTTGCTCTCAACCCGAGCCCTGGAATCCGCCTTTTCTAGCATTACCTCAGAGACGTCGGGAAGGCTGTTAGGACTGTCCTAGCCCTCTTCTCGTCTTAAGAAGAAACTGCCCTATTCCTTTTCTCTGCCAAAAAATTCTTCTCTGTTTCTTCGGAAGCGTAAGGAAAATCATCAGCTCCATTTCTTCTAAAGGAGAAGAACATGGTCCTTTTATTACGGGAGGGGTAACGAAACTTTTCCATTTTTTGAAGAACTGGAAACACGTTAAAGGGTTTCCTTTTTTCTAAGAGAAAGAAGTGAAGGGTTTCTCATTGAGAAAAGGGAAAGGTTAATGTCAATCAACACGTTTCTTTTTTCTTGAAGAAACAAATAAAGGACTTTTTCTCTGGGAAGAACAAGTTTTTCCTTTTTACTTTTAAAAGAAAACAACGTGTTTCCAGTTCTTCAAAAAATGGAAAAGTTTCGTTACCCCTCCCGTAATAAAAGGACCATGTTCTTCTCCTTTAGAAGAAATGGAGCTGATGATTTTCCTTAAGAGGATGAAACGCTCCTCATTCAAGAAAGGGACGATTTTCTTCTTCTTCGAAGAAAGGAACATGGTTCATAATTTTGAAGATCAATTCAAGATCAGATCTAATATCTAATTCAATTTTCAAAATAAGTGACCCAAACAACACTCATTCTAAGACTTTGGCCTCCTTCGGGTATAACAAATTAGACCCTTAATCTTGGGCCGAACAGAGTCCAGATCAAAAATTTGATTAATCTTCGAGCTCAGTGACACACAGCGGAAAAAACCTCTATTCTAATAATTAGTTCAACTTTTTCGGTTTAGTCAAAGTGGTCCATTTAAAGGAGTCAAACTTGGATGGTGGAAGACAAATCGATATAGGTTTGAATTTTTTAAATCAGCGATCCAAAAGATTTCTCTTTTGGTGCTTCATTCAATATATTTACCAGAGTCAGTTCGACCCTTTCGAAAACGGAAAATTTGCCTTTGGGGCACCAATTGGTGTCAGTTCGGAAACCTGTTTGTATATTCGAATACGGTAACCCAAAAAATCATTCTTTGTTTTAGAATTGTAAGGCCCGAATCTGAGTCGCGTTAAAGTCTCGTTGAATTTTCAAAATCAGCGGCCTAAAATCCGTTATTCTGAAATTTCGTTCGTTTTCTCAGAAAAATTTTAAGAACTTAAATTTGGAATTTGGAGCTCAAATCAGGATCAGATCAAAGATTTGACAAAATTATCGATCTCAGCGGTTTAACAAACCGTTCTTTCGACTTGTTTAGTTTTCTCGGCTAATTCAAACTAGCCCCTCGGAAGGGAAAAAAGTCGAATTTGGGGCGCCAAAATGAAAATTCGATCAAAACTCCGATTACATTTTGACTCCCATTTTGATATTTTTCTCGATATTTTCCGATTTAAAATTCCAAAGTTAATGGCACGTTTTGGATGGGAGGGGGAGTTTTTTTTACGTTGGAATAAAGGAGACCTTAGTAATTCAAGCAGGATTGACAAATAAAATACATTTTACTATTTACATGTAAAACAGTCGATGAATTTTTTTTTTCTTGAATTCATAATCGTCGAATTATTGGCGCCTTTCTCCGCTTCTCGGAGTGTATGAATGGTGTCCACGTGTTCGCAAATTTCATCTTCAGGTGGAAATTTTCCATTCGGGATTATTCGGTGACCACGACCATAATCGAGGAAACAGAGAATGAAATAAAATGCTCAGTTTTACATACTGTGTGGTTATTTTCCTTCTATAGTACCTATTCATGCATGCGCATGACATATACTTAATATAATGGAGTAGGTATTTTGTAAGAAAGACGGGGAGAGTAGGCTGCGTGTGAGAGAGAGAGGTGCTTAGTTCATTTTGAATTTTTCGTTTTCGCCCCGGAACTCTAGAATATTCAACATATGATTTGGGTGACTTCCTTCCAAGTCCCTGGCACTCTCCTCCCTAGTAAGTCTTGTTGAACTATTCGAGGCTTTTCCAAGACTCCCTTTTGGATGGCTGCATTTTTTCCGTTCGCGCCAAGATTTGATCTATGCACGTGACTGTCTGGTAAGTGGAAGATATAAGCAGAAGACAGGCACGCACTTTATGGGCAACTGGCTGATGTCTCTTTTTTTTTTCGTTTCTGGTCAATCGTTCGTGAAAATGCTACAAACGAGAATGCGAGTGCTCCCGATAGGTCTACCCCAGTTAACTGCGCTCGGTGGTGGCCGTCCTGTTGCATTTGTTTATTCTTACCCTATACATTGATGTAAATAGACAGTTGCGCTTTAAAAAAACAGACTTCTTCGGGAATAGAAGAAATGTCCTTACCAAGCAGAATACAGGTCAAATTCGAATTTGATTCATTCGGCAGCGAAACAGCGGTTAGTTAGACTTTCTTGTCCCAGCCACATAAAAAATTTCGGACAATATCGTAACCGCGGCAACGGCTGTTACAGATTTAATACCCTCGGCGTTATTAAAAAGCTTTTATCGTCACCACAAGCACCAGAGGAGTTTTGAAAAGCGGCGCATACTTTTCGTTTATCTAGCCGAGCCGGGCTCTTTCCACCTTTGATTTTTATTTATAACTCGTTGAACAAAAAATCAAAAGCGCAAAAACGTGTAATGCGCCCTCACAGGCGGGTATACCTACATAGGAAAAGCCAGAAGAAGAGTGGAAAGCATAAAAATAAGAAGAACGAGCACAAGGACCTAAAAATACTGTGATTGATGAATACGGGGCAAAATACAAGAAAACTCTTAATGTTATTGCCGAGAGTATTTTCGAAGAAAGTATGTACACCGTATATACAATCTTTTCTTTTTCGCTTCTACTCATTCTTTTCGCGGTTTATTTTATTTTTTTCTCTATCTTTTGTCATCATACCGCATCAACAGATATATCGCATTACCCGATCGACCATAGTTCGGCGGAATTTTCATTTATGGTCTCGTTCTCTCCCAAACGCTGTTGTTACTTTTATTGTAAAAATGAAACGACACGGTAAGGAAAAACGGGGAGAAAAAAAAGTGCACAGAGAAAGAATGAAAAACGCGGCTTCTGTTTACGGTGCTCGAATTTAAGACGTCGTTTCGCTGGAATTACGAACGCTTTAATGTAATTGATCTTCGGGCGCGGGGGCATTCGGCGAAAAAGGTTTTTATTCTAATTGACGACCCGATTTGCCACAATTGCCAAAGTGGATCGCCTTTGAAAAGGAGAGCTTTTTTTCGCACCGGATGGAACGTTATCGTATAAGTCGGTCACTTCTCCAGTACAGATCTACGTGTTTTTTCTCTTCTCGATCCAGGAACTGGTATGGTCTGATCGGCGCTGTGAGCGATAATATTACGCCACAGAAGCGACGAAAGGTACTTGCGTTTTACGAGCTTCGTTTGGTGCATGAATTGAAAGACCGACAATAGCCATAGATTTGGGGGGGGGCGATCTGGTCTTGACCAAAGGGGAAGGAAGTGTTAGACGGAGTGCTAAAATTGAATAAAACCACTATTTAACAAAGTCCTGAGATAAGAGGCCAGACCCCCCATTGAACTGCATAATGAACAACTTGTTTAGCAGTGAGTTTATTTCGAAAGGATTTGTGTTAACGCTGAAAACTAGACATCAGCCTTAGTACACCCTCTCAGCATTGTTTCCATTCCCAATACGCTACCTCATAATCCATTCTACCTTGCCATGGCCAGCTGGACTTCTACCTCACGCAGGTGATGAGCGGCCGTGGAGTGTTCAACAAGTACCTGCACCGAATGAGCATAGCAGAAAACCCGCGGTGCCTCTACTGCGCTGCAGGAGGGCGAGATGATGATGCCTGGCACACCCTGTTCGAGTGTCCGGCATTCGACCAAGAGAGGGAAGAAGCGGCGGCCGCCTTCCGTTGAGCGGCTTACACGGGTGAACCTGGTCCCGACCATACTGAAGAGCAGAGCGGAGTAGGATCAGGCAGCTGCCTGCGGCGGCCGCCTTCCGTGGAGCAGCTCACACCGGTTAACTTGGTCCCGACCATACTGAAGAGCAGAGCGGGATAGGATCAGGCAGCTGCCTTTGTCAAGAAGACGTTGGGCCGCAAGACGGAGCTGGAGTGGCAGAGACAAAGGCAGCTGACACAGAGCAACCTATGCCGGCACTCGCCATCCCACCAACATCAACGACGACGACGATGTCTCGGCTGCCAACAACCGACGAAGAAGACGATCTGGCGCAACTCGACAGCGAAGAGACAGAAGAATAAGACGCCGTAGATTTGCCGCCGTGAAGAGGCGACAGGAGAAATGGGGTCAGCAGGAGCTACCCCAAAGCGACCCTCCCTATTCTGACGCAGGTCCATTCGGAGCGTTTCCGGGATAGGGGGGGGCGGTGTCCCAGGTCCAATTTGGCATGCGTGCATCGCCATGCGCCCCTCTATCATCGAATACATTCTGCCTTTTAAATTTTAAAACTTCTCAAACTTCGTTTCGGTTATCTCCATCCTCATCACAAATCTTGTTTTACCATGAAATTGCATTTTAAGGCAGACGCAACTCAGGGCCGGATTTGGGTAATTTTCTAGAAGGTGTACTTTTTCCATTTTCTACTTTTTCAATTCTCAAAGTACTTTTTTTTCGTCCGATTTTTTTTTTTAAATCCAATCACTACCCTCTCTAAACTTAAGTATTTGAATTTTGGTGTTCATTTTTATCCTTAGTTCTCAGTAAAAAATATATTATACTTCCTGACACGGTAATGAAAGAGCACAGTAATGAGATTTTGACCATAAAATGTCGTAAAATTTGTTTTCTAATATAGTTAATTACACTGGTTTTCTAGAAAATGATACTGCAGTGTGTTAAAATGACTTACTCTGCCTACGAATTGAGATATTCACTCACTATCCAACGAAAAAGTCATGCCACGATACTGATATTCGAAAAAACACAAGCATAAACATGGGCACGTTTCTACTTCATAGCATGAACTGAAATCAATTGTCAAGGACAGTGTTGCCAGTTGTCTTTAGAAAGCAGGTCGCCAATGTTGAAACATAAAAATCGCCACTTTTCGCCACTACAATTTTCCTCGTCCATTGACCACAATGAGACCTGGACAAGGAAGCTTATTTACATGTAGTTTTAGGTCTTTTTTCTCAGAACAATTTTGCTGGTATAAATTTCAGAGATCTGGAGATCCAAGAGCCACTTCAGCAATTAGAGACCAGGAAAAAGTACCTTATTGAAGAAACTTTGGTGATTTTTCTCGCCACCTGGCACCACTGGTCAAGGATAAAGTAGAAGAACGTGACGCGGTTAGGAACACATTTCGCAGAATTTCTTTTCAACTCTTATTTCGACAGCTTCATGAGTGTTTATTTATGCCCACGGTAATGAAAAAATAATTCAAGACAAGCACAAACTGCGGCATAAATCCATTTTCCTTTTTTCCCTCCGTCTTATGTTAACGCGTCGGTACCAGGAAATATGTCTGCGAATAACAAACTGTCTTTTTGATCTTTGGTGCTATATCTTTCTCCACACAAGAAGAAAAGAATTCTGAAAATTACTGCTCGGACAAGCCACGGTACTGAGAAAACGAGTGCATTTTTTTCATTTTTAAAATTCACAAAATGTGTAGTTTCGTGGTCGAAAAGGTTTGACACCTAAAAACAATTCAAGCTGGGCAAGGGGATTGAAATTGAGCTTAAAATTAACTTGGGACACTAAAAGTACATTGTCTAGATAATCACCCCTTTAGGACTTCTGGCCCCGGGATGCAAGCTTGATGGAGCCCCCTCCCAAATTCTAGGGTTAGTAATCTTCCAGACGAGATGTGTTTTTAAAGATGGCATTTTTCGTGCATACGGTAGTAGGCAAATAACTAGTACTTTTTATTTCTATTTTTTCAAAACTTTTCTTCATTTAGTGGCAGCCCTGTATTGGTGGCAAGGATACACCCTCAGTCCGGCTCCGGCTAAACTTCCGTAAGTGTTCTACAGGAAATAACGGTTAAGCTATAATGTAGGGTGTTTCGCAAAGTGGGCCTCCTACTTTTTCAGTGCGAAGTCGGATCAAGATACTTGTAAAATTATTAATTTCACATTTTACGTAAAATGGAAAATGAAATGTAAGATTTAAAATGTAAAACTGATGTAAAGTAGCGAAAAAACAACATGACTGATGATTGATTAATAATAAAACTGATACGATAAGAAATGAGAATGAAAAATTGACAAAGAATTACAAAATAAATAATCATTATTATTTCTTATTTTTTTATTTCTGTGAAAATTCTCAATCTAACATTTAAATTTTAAAAAGTTTGGTGAAAAATTTTAAATTTTCTTTTTTAGCCTGAATTGCTCAATTTTTTAAAAATTACTTTATACTTGCCTTTTATAATTCACTTTCACAATAGAATCATACACAAAACATTCTATCTTTCTTATGAGTTACCTATGATGAATTTGATAAGTATAAATTATAAAACTGAATGATAAAAGAGACGTCCATTTTGGACTGTAGTTCCAGTTGTGTGCAAGTTTTAAGTTTCAAATTTTAACTGAAAAACTGGAGTTTAATTTTTTTAACTCATTTTCATCTTACATGTAAAATGTAGCTGCCTTTCTACATAACGGTCATCAGAAAATTTCTAATTTTTACTTTTATTTTTCAAAAATACTCTTCTTTAGAATTTTATTCCGTTAAAATGCTCCGCTTCAGAATTTACGTTGACCTCATACCGATATGGGATACGTTTGACGGTCTGGGGGCATTCCTTCTAAGTTTGGCACCTTTGGGAACTTGACAAACTTGACAAACTTGAGGTACCGATGGATGAACATCTTGTGGTACCAGAATCTTGAATCAACTAATGTATAATAAATTATAAGTTAGCAGTTAGTCGAATTTGCAAATTCTGTGTAATGTTTGCCCAAACATAAATTGCACTCTGGTGAGTTGTAAAATATTCTACTCGAAATACCTTCTCACTAGAGGGCACATTGGAAGGCGTCTTATTTAAGGAGAGAGCCCAACTTTTCTCAAAAATATTGTTTTTCTTTCCGTATGCCACCCTGCTGTAGAGACTGTCCTTCAAGATTCGCTGAAGTTCATACAAGACTCTTAAGACCGTTGTTCAACTCGTTAAGACTAATTAAAATTTAAGGGCTCACTGTCTCGTGCAGACGCAGTAATAACTCATCTAAACTCTGCGAATGGTCATTATGACTCGTTAAAACGTTGAAATACTTTGCTACGTGTCATTACGTCTGATTAACATCCTGTAAGATTCATAAAGACTTTAAAATAATCAACACTACGTGCGTCTTCCCTGGCTAGCTAAATAAATAGAGAACAGAAACTCGGATGAAACTCGAGGAGGATAGATAATTTTGGGAGTTCGGACATATAGGAAGCTCAATGGAGAAACAAACTAACTAACAGAGAGAGGAAGAGGTACGCGCAATTTTCGTTAGTGATCTTGACTCTCACAGCTCATGAAAAATATAAATTCACGGTTTTAGGCAGGCTTGTAACCAGCCTCTTAGGTTCGGGGAGGGGAGATAGGCAAAGGCCGCTTATGAACATTTTTAGAGGCTAAGTGGAACGAAGGGGGAATAACTCTTTTTTCTAATTTGATCTCAACCCGAGCCCTGGAATTCGCCCTTTCGAGCATTACTTCAGTGACTTCGGGGCGGCTGTTAGGGCTGTCTTAGCATTCTTCCCTTCTGGCCGAAAAACCGGTCTAGGTTGAAATCTGGCGAGTTGCTACGTGAGCTCGAAGCCGGGACCTCCGGATTCAGAGACCAACGCACTATTCACTCGGTCAACCAGACCCAGAAGTGGAAATAACAATAGATTTTCTGTTTTGCTATAGGGCAAATATTATCTTCGGGAAGGAAGTAATGCCCCCATTTACTCGATCTGGATTTGGGACCTAATTTCAGGATGCTGACTCCAGTTCGGTTTCACCTCAAGTTGAAGGGATGTGGTGGAAGAATTAGAAAAGCACTCTTTCTTGTATAGGGTGATTCAAAAAATTATACACAGCAATTAAATATAGATCTACGTCAAAAGTCAATGTGTGCTCGTCTTTCTGAATTCGCCGTGTGTGGAACATTTTTTCTGAAACTGATTTCAGGATTAGTGAAATTGGGTTTAATAAGAACACAGACTAGGCCGCTAGGCTAATAATATTAAAATTTGAAACTATTTTCGAGCGCAGCGGTGTCACAGCTCGGAATAACAACTTCCGCGCTCTGCTAATTCGGCACCGATGTAAACTGCTTCTCCGTGTCAAAAGCTGTCCGATGAAAATTAAAAAGGTTTTTGAAATATTCCCCAACGTCTCATCCGTCTCGGTGGCTATCAATCAACGAAGTTCGTATATAGGCAAGCACGCGTTCATTTATCACTGCCCTCGAAAACCCAATCTCCTATCGTCGTTTGACTTGAAAATTTTCTTCTTTTTTTTCACACCCCGGTCTGGTTTTCCAATTCACCGCCATTGCAAAACACCCTTGACTTTTCATCGACAGGCCGTGTACGAGTGTAAAAACGTTTTGAATACGAGCCTAATTATATATTCGTATTTTGTATAGTCGCGTTCGCATTCCACTCGTCGAAATCTATTATTTTTCTTTTCATTTTTCGTTGTCTAATTTTAATTCGGGCTATCAGACGGACGGTACGTCACCGGAAATCGTCAGGGTTGGAACATTTCAAACGAAACGAATTGTTCTTTTCGACTTGACCTCGTATAGATCGTTTTATGAAAATGGTATCTGAATATTAGTCTGGGCGCGAAATTACAGCCAAAATTTGAACCTGTGTTTATCCGTTGTAGAACCTTATTAAGGGTACTGGGGAAGAAGCAGGAAAGTCACTTTTTGGGCGAAACTGAGTCGTTAGTACCGTTATGGAATGGGCGTAATGAGCAGAAGTAGCTGAGCTATAGTAGGAAGCCGGAAAGAATGCCACGGCCCAGAAAAACGGGCTTCGAAATTCACGTATATGGAAAGAACACCACGAACGTTAGCAAATTGTTTTTCATTTTTCTCGCTTCTCAACAAAAGTGACAATGCTGCTTGTTTTCCTGCACTCTTCGTTGCGTTTAGAAATATTGAGGAGCTCGGAATATGCTGGGATACAAGAGGACAGTGGGAGCAATGAATAAAATATGAATCGAAGATGGTTCAAAATAGTGAACCGATGCCGCGGGAAAATTGACGAAGTTTAATAATTGACGACTTCTCGGCAAAAAAAGCCCTATAGGTCTCTGTATCCTTTTACGGAGAATGTATTTTTTTAAATTCTGTATACCTTTTCTGAATAACTGTCCTAACTTCCATCCCGATGTTTAGCTCCTACGTGCTTTTACGCTATTACAATTTGGCTTGTATAGTAACGCCGTTCTTTGAGCGTTATTGAGTGTTCACAGACCTTTATAGCAAGAAAAAATGTCTCGTTGAATTTAAAGACTAGATTCGAAGTATGCGCAAAGAATTTCTTCAGAAACGCGAATTTTCCACTTTTTTATCGGATTCATGGATAGGTGAGAAAATATAAATGCCATTTGTAGAAAAACATGAGGGTCTGTAGAAAAATTGGCTGCTGAATTCGGAGTCAGCGTGAAAAATAGGTCTGAAAACGTTGGTTGGCTTCTCGATGCGCTTTTCCCGTTAGATAGTGTCTGATTTTCTATGAAAATGGCGTATATGTTTGTCGTAAAAAATCTGTTTACTTGAATATTTTATGAGCCGATTTGCAAAAAAAAAAAAAAAAACAACAAAAAACAACTGTATTCCTTGCGAGTATCACGTTCCTTGTACCAACCCGCGAGCACTACACTCTGCTAGTGCATCATCTTGTAGACAAGTCTGCAACCACGGGAGAGCATTTTCATGTCTGTTTCGCGGACTGCGCCGACATAAGAATGTCGTCCGCTACGTTCCGCAAAGCACATTGCGCTCCATATTTTTTTGGCGCGCTCATTTCTTGGACGCTACCTACGTTCGCTGGACGATGACATTCTCATGTCGGCGCAATCCGCGAAGCAGACACGAAAATGATCTCCCGTGGTTGCAGACTTGTCTGCAAAATGATGCACTAACAGAGCGTAGTGCTTGCAGGCTGGTACAAGGAACGTGATGCTCGCAAGGGAATACAGGCTGATATAAGGAGTACGGTACTCGCAGGCAAATGAAGTGTTGAGTCAGTCAGTCAGTAGTTTTATTATTATTATTATTATTTTTCGTAACGCTCTTTTCGTCACGCTCCCAAGTAATGCTTTTTCCATTGTGTGCCAAAGTAAAGACATAAAAATGTCAAAATGAATTTCCATGGAAATTATAATTCCTTTTCGTTACTCCTTTTCGTTCCTCCTCAAATGTAACGTTTTTCCTCTTTGTGTTATACCCATGGCTGGAATATGCCAAAGTAAAGACAAGAAAATGTCACAATAAATTAACATGGAAATGATTATTTCATTCCTCCTGAAATGTAACGCGTAACGCGTAAAAGTAACGTTTTTCCGGTTTGTGTGGCAAAGTCAAGACGTGAAAATGTCAAAAGTTGACAATTTTTGGATATGAGGTATACAGGGCGTTCCACCTGAGTACGCCAATCTGATAGGAGGTGATCGTACTCGGCTAATAGAACGCAAATGTTAGATAGAAATGAACTGAAGTTTGAGGAGGCTACGAGTCTTTAAAATTTGAAAAATATCAAATTTTCATTGACAGTTTAATTACCTATTTTCATTCAGTTTCTTTTTTGTTTCTTGAAAATAACTAACTGTGTAACAAGGTTCTACTGAACTCAAGGTGTTTTCTGACAAGTAAAACAATCAAAACAAGTAAATAGCAAGAATCTAACTCAAAGCGACATCCGAACATATAAATAGCATCCTTTTTTTGGGTAGAGTTACCAAAAATTTTAGAAGCCCATAAATATGGTGGTGTAAGTACAAAAAATTGCAAGAAAAAACTATTATGAAAAAAATGAAAGAAAACTTTGAGAAAAATAATCTCTATTATCGTACAGCATGGACAAAATTCAATTTCAAAATTAAGGAAATCTTATAAAGCTAGCAAAATGTCATTTTTTTTTGTCAAGGATGATCGTAAATCGCGGCTACGTTGAAAGAGAAGCAAGAATGCTGGTCAGTGTCTATTTCCTCCTTGGGAAATTGAAAAGGATACGAGAATTAAAAGTTGTGCGCTTCAAAAATTTTATTTTAAATTTTCGATATTAGATTTGTAAAACTGGTAGGGCTCTGCCAATATTAAAGGTAGACAAGTTAGCTTAGCAGATTTCTGTTATGTCTTCAAAAAAATTCTGAATCAGACTCGCAGTGGAAGTTCGGCGCTCTTTTCAAACTTTGAAAACGTGTAACCCCTTCAATTTTGAACATAGATTATACATGTACATAACGCTGTCTGTTCCTATGGCTAGTGCTATCACCTCCTGCTGGCTTGGCATACCAAGCTGGAACACACATTACTTTTACATACATTTATTTTTTTCTCCACGGTCGTTATTGAAGGCGACATTACTTCGAAATTTTTGTCCTATAGTCCCTTTTTACGAAGAAGTTAATTCAAAGTGTCGCGCGGTATGTAGGGGAGGGGCGGACAGCTCTTATAATGAGACACTTTATGCAAGCTGGTTTCAAAAACAGAATGAAATCTTTTTATAAATGGGTAGGGGCAAAATATGGGGATGCCCCATGTTACTGCGTAGCTGTAATCTATTTCGTCCGAACCCAGTTTATGGAAAGAAATTTTCACTATTTTCATGCACAAATTTTGAAGTATAGATTTTTCGAGTAGGAGAGAATATCTGACTTTGAAAATTGGAAAATAGATACACTTTACGCTAAGATGCCAGTGTTGTTAGACAAAACGATTTTTTATCATTTTGTCAGAGTGGCACGGCATTTCATCTTTCTTTGTTATATCCTAAGTTTTGTCATCTTCAGAATTTTATTAAGTCGTGACAAAATTATTTTGTCATCCTTTTTGTCATGTCGCTTAGCATAGTCTATTGTCAATGGCAATTTTGCTTAGCATAATCTGTTATCAGTTATTATGTCGTTTAGTATGGTTAATCACTTTTAATCATTAACGGAATATCATAACATACTCGTATTTTTTTTGTCATTTTGTTTTGTTATTGTATTAATTTCTTTGTTGTGTCATCGACGAAACGGTCCTAACAAAAAACAATAAATTGAAGGTTTTGTCATACGACAGAATTTCGAAAAATTCAATTGTCATTTCGTCATTTTGTCATTTGCTGTTATGTCTAACAACACTGTTAGATTTCCAAGTTTTACGTTCAATTTGCTGCTGTTTGCAGAGTATTCTAATTTTCAATTGATCGAAGAATAGAATAAAAAAATTAAAAATATCATTCAGGTTCAATATGATTTAGAGTTTTAAAAGAATTTATTATATTGAAATTATCATAATTATTAAATAAATTAGGAGTAATTAGAACTAAATTAATTAAAGTTATTAAAATAATAATAAAAAAATAAAAATCTTTTAATAATTGGCATGGGCAACCTAGTGTTCGAGAGGGTCTGGTCTTGACCCAAGGGTGAAATGGTGTTAGAAGATTAGAAAAACTCTATTTGACGAAATCGGAAATGGGGTTCAGACCATCTCGACTCCCATCCCTCGGCAAAGCCATTGCTACATTACGTACAAAATCATCTTTAACTAAAAATGCAGAGGAAACAGGGATCGCTCGAGGAACGATTCTCATGGGAGGAAGCTGTCAGCTCCAAGGTTGCAGACTCGGAATCCGACATTTGCCGAGTTTGCCAAGTTGGTAGCCATAGTGGGAAAAAAATCCTCAGGTAAATTTGCCGAGTGATTACCAAATCCTTACTTATTCACATTTGCCGAATGATTACATAAATTTCTAAAATGCATTATGGCCTTTCCCTCTCCCCCGCAATCTCGGTCGTTAGATCCCTGAGGGGAGAGTTCGAATGTAGTAAATTTAAATTCTCAGATTATTATTTGAGATAATTCTGTGATCCGACTATGTAACAGAATCAAGGGAGGTTGGGATCATGCGCCCCTTAATAATTCAAAATTTTTGTTGTTCGATAGCTAAATATTGAATACCTAGTTTCTCTCTCTCTCTCTCTCTTCTCTCTTCTCTCTTCTCTCTTTAATGAGCTGATAAACTGAGCTCGATCAAGGGCGTTCGCGAGGTCTATTGACGTGAAGTTGATCGCATCAGTGGTTCAGAGCAGCCATCTTTTTTGTAGAATCAGCATGAATTTTGACATACTCAGTTATTATAATTGAAAATATTTTTATTTTAAGAACAAAATCAAAATATCGTTAACAGCTTTCTTTAAAACAACAATACAAAAACAAACAGTGACCTCAATACTTAGCCTAGAAAGATAATAATATAACGATATTTATAGGTAAGGTGTAGTGGGGTAATTGCAAACGACTTTTTGATTAGTGACACTTTGCCGACTCACTGTGACCACTCTATGGCACCAATCAACATCAAATTTCTGTCACACATACTTTGAGGGGTTCTCTTTTAGTGGGTAAAATCTTGTACCAATAAATTTTACAATTTTATGGAAAAATGGAACTTTGAAACTTTTCAATCACGTTTTTGCATTTACCCCAACATGGGGTAAATGCAAAATCGTACATTATTTTTGCGAGGCCTTATTTTTTTGCAGTTTTGACCATCTCACGGTATTCTACATGGAATTTACTATCGTTTGATCTATTCATAAGCTTCGTTCGGTCAAAATTCCTAGGAGTTATCTACTTGAGAAGAAATTTTTCAGTGGAGTGAAAAAAATTTCGAATTTAAAAAAAAATATTAAGCTAAAAATTAAAAAAATGATGACTTATCATAAGTAGAAATGTATTTTATTAGAAAATACAAAATTTCGATTATCTTAATGGTATTTTCGGACCGTTTTAAACCTAAAAATTTTTTTACAAAATTGTTGGGGTAAATGCAAAATTGTATTGATTTTGCAATTGCCCCAGCATGACTTTTCCTTGGGGTAAATGCAAAAACACATATTTCCGCCAACATAATTAAAAATTTTCAAAATCAATGGTCTTACCTTAAACTTGAATCTTTAGTGATAATTAACATATAAATATCTTGTCAAAAAAATTTCACTGGATACACTTTCGGCCGCTTTGAAAAACAACTACCTCCATAACTTTGATGATTCGAATGTTATAAACATTTCCAGAACAACAGGCATGATATTTTCGCGGTGAGTATATAAGAGATGTCCTTATGTACATAGATACGCGGTCAAATATTATGTTCTGCCCAACACTATTTCAATTACCATTGCAATACCCACTGCACTTGGTGATGAAACAAATGTTTTTACTAAGTTATAACTTTCTGCTTATATCATTTCGCATTATATTTCGTCTTTATGACATGAATGTCCGTAAAAAGTGCGTTCCAAATCCTATCGATATGCTCATTATGTTGTTGTCAAGAATGAAAGTCTTTCTTTCTGGATGTGTTCGTATAAACTCTGAATAGGTTTTAGGTTATAAAAAATTTCGGTACCCTTATTAGAAAGGGGGCCATAAAATTCTGCCCTCTCCGGACCTCTTAATTTCTTTTGGACTTGGACGTTTCGGAATTGTTTTACATTGGAATTGTTCATATTTTGTTGAAATTTGGTGGCTGTAGCTGCCTGCTTTAAGAGGAGAAGTCTCTAATCTCTAATACATATAAAAGAGTTCGTGTTTCCTTGCCCCTTTCGACAGATCCAGGGGCATTAGAAATATCGTATCTACCTCTTTTGGTCATCACGGACTCTAAATTTAAAATTACACACAACTCAGCCCGGGGTCTCCATTTTTCCTGCTCTGTGGGGATGCTAAGGGTACTGTGGGGGCGCCTGGCTTGGCGCTGACTGGTCTTCTTGGGAGTGAGTCTGCGTTCTCCGGGATCTTCTGCCTGTGGTTGGTCTAAAGGGGCTGTTCGTTCATGATAATTCCTTGTCCGCAGCACGTGCTCTTCATTTTCATTGCGGTGACACTTTGATGGAGAGAGAAAAAAAAAGTAACGCAAAACAAATTTTTTTTATACTTTTTTTTTAAAGAATTTGTTTTTAATTTAAAATTGTTTTGGATTTTCTATAGTATATTTCTTAAAATAGCCTACATGTTAAAATAGCACCTTCCAAAATTTCGCACTGCTGGTTATACTGCCGTGCTTAGGAAGAAAGTAATAGGTACTATTTTGGGGCGTATGGACTTTTTGTATCGTTGGAAAGCTGTTGAAATTTCTTTCATATATTATTAAGAAAAAAAAAAAATCAGTCAAAGATTATAATTTACGAAGTTATTTGAGAAAATGTTTCTACTGCTTTCAGTTTCCAGAACAAATACAAGGTAAAAAGGGAGTTCTGCCCTCCTAAGCCAAAAATACGTATCTCAAGTCCGAATAATTTTTCAGTAGAGCAGTTTTTCATAAATCGCGATTGCGCACCTACTTGTTACAATTATTTTTTCTTTTTTGTTGGCTGATGCAATCACTGAAGTGAATAAATATTATTTGCAGAATTTTCTAATTTTTCCTTGGAGTCACATTTCTAAATGGGAGATACGTCTTTTTCCCTTAGGAATATGACATACGTCCAACTCGCTTAGTGTTTCATGATGATACCGTCTTTTTTGTTTTCTACTTTTGCAACACTGTTTCATCGAGTTACGTCGTTTTCCATCGGTAACATTATGCAAACAAGGACGAACGTGCACGTAGACCTAATAACTCATTTTCGCAAAAATCTTGAGATACGTCTTTTTGGCTTAAGAGGGCAGAGTTACTCTTCGCATCAACTGCTGCTTCTTCCTATGCACGGCAGTACAGCCTACTCTGTCTAATGGTAAATCTGGCATTGCGAATCACCCTGTACTATCTCCTGTCAAAATGTCAGTGTTCAAAGGTGTCAGAAAAACATCTAACTAGCCTAACCATATTTGGCGAACGATGAACAGCGATGCAGGTCATTACCAACAACAGTAATCTCATCCGCCATAAAACGATGAACGATTAGCAAATTGTGAACGAAAGTAGGCAAATAATCTCGAACGGAAGCTGGAACGAGTAACGAGGCGACTTAGTGGGAGTCGTTCTGGAAAAAATATGAAAATTATGGTTTGTCGAGACCGATCCTTCGGCTACACAAATCTCGGCTTCTCGGGACTCTCAGTCGAACGTAAAATCGTCAATCTTAAAAAACGAGAAAGCCGAGAAAGAAGAATGTGAAAAGCTTTTGACTGCGCAGTAATCTAATTATTATTCTTCGCTCTCAGAAAGGAAACTCGATGTTTAAAAGAGAGAAAAAATAAAAAGAAAAGGGGAAAAAATGTCGAAATCGTTGCCCGAATAGAGAACGAAGGTAACGGGGGGTCTGAATTTGTTGATTAAGCTTCTTTCATGAATAAACAGATTCCCTTTTAATGTCTTCCAATAGAACTGTCGAAAGAAAGGAAAACCGAAAGATTTGAATAAATTAAAAAGAAAAACTTTTAAACAAAGTTTACTCCTTTCATTTTTCCTTTTGTAACTCGTCGTCGAAATGCTCTCTCGTATTTTTCGCAATTAACATATTATTTCAATTAAGTATATAAATCGGTGAAATATTTGCTATAATACACAAATCATTGAAGAGTGGCACGCTCGTGTAGCTTTCTCAGACGCGCCCAAGGGAATCTTAACCGCTTGGCTTAAAAAGTTTCTGATTGAAGTTAAACGAGCTGTGTGCTGAAGGGCTCGCGGGTAAATCACCCGGAAGTTAGATTCGATTCTCCATTTTTTTTAAATTATTAATTTACACTTTCATCTGAGAAATCTCGATATCAAAGGCCTATTTGACATCAACCGTGTATAATTTTGTGGTTTGCAGAAATTAAGACGTAAAATTTTTTTTGGTTTCTATACTTTATCTTCTTAACATCAGCAAATGACAATCATTGAATTGCTATGGCGTCCTTTCGAGTCAAATCCCATTCGGAGACGTTTGTTTTGATCGACCGGGTGCTGACGTCCTCAAGTCGTTATTTACATACAGAAATAATGCATTCGACGTTCTCCAATAAATGAGCTCTATTTGTTATACCCTCGTACACGGCGGTGCCATAAACTCTATTATTCAGTATAATTAAAAGTGCATTCACCTTCTGAAGATCGATACATTAATATTTTCGACTTTAGACTGTGCTGTAATGAAAAACTAGGTGAATTTGGGTCTGACAAGCGACTGTATAGAAGATTTTGTCCTTTTGGTTTGTCATTCCAGGCACGCTGTATGTTCAGTCTCGGTTTCGATGACGTCGTCACCGTGATGCGCAAGTTAACGGGACAGAATTTGCTTACCGAATCAGGGTGTATAATTAGGAGCTTAACAATGTTCCTGGTTAATGCGTCCTCGCGTATGCAATAACGACTATGTTCTAGATTTTATGGACGTTTCAAACGGTCTCCAATAAATTACCGGGTACGCGACGAACTGTTGCGTGACTCTCGACCTCTCGCACGCGTCGAAGAATCTCGAAGATCGCGATGTCAGCGCGTAGCTTGAAAATAGTTCTGAAATTGTGTCGGCTTCATGTTGGGACGATGATGTGTATCGTTAGGGAGGCGTACTTTTCATCCGAGAGGGGAGGGTGGCTGGTGGACTCGACAGAGCGAGCTTTCGGCGGACCTCGACTGGACCGTCATTGAATATCTAGCTGGAACATGGGCAAGTTATATTCACGATCTTTTATTTAATGAACACATTGCCCTTGTTCTTGCGAACTTAAATCTTTGATTCTGTGATCTGGAAGATTATGCTATCGATTTCAAGAATGGAGATGGATTGGATTTTGTGTTCAGTTTGGTGTCCTGTAATGTGTATGCCTTTGCTAACATTTTGTACTCTTTAATTTTATGTATGTTTAACCTCTTTTCAAAAGTACATTCATTGGGCTAGAGCCGGAAAAATGCTACTCACTGAAACTGAACTCTGGGTCGACATTTTTGTCATAATTTTGTATTTATTTCACACCATATTCTTCTCGAATTCTCAACCACTCTTCACAACAATACCAAATTATGGTGGGAGAAGGGAGAATGCTATCAACCCTCCAATTTAGAAATTCAGGTCACAATTGGTGACATAAGTTTGCACCTATTTCGTAATATTGTACCATTTTGTACTCCGATGCACCCTGTTCGATTTCTGGAAAAAAAAAAAAAAAAAAAAAAATGAACTGCACACATTTACAGCCCACAGAAACATGAAATCTGTCTCCTCTGATGGACTGAATTCATTTTAGGATTCCTCCCAGTCCTATCTCTCCAAAACCCCCATGAGGTAGCTGGGGATAAAGGGGTGGATCGATAACTAAAACTGATAGATAATTCTTCAAGTACATTGAAATGAGGTTTTCAGAGAAAGTAAATTTAAATTTTGAGGTTGTTGTAGTAGTAAACCTATACCAAAATGGTTACTGAGACTCAAGATGTTGAAATGAGAGAGATTCAATGTAATGATCGAGTCAAATAATACATCAAGACAGAGTTCTTCGAGCTGCTGAGGCACTTATGACATTTCTTCGACCGTGAAACCCATCCAGCTATCCATAGAAATCTCCATGGCATCCTAGCATATCGCCTCCTAGTACTGAAACGATCGAGGTGCCATTTCTGAAAACATTGAATGTTTGTCGGATCGATAGCACAATATCTATTCGCCGGGGACGGATACTGAAAATAATTTCGGGGGTTCGAATGAAAATGGTTATAGACGGAACATAATAACTCTAAGTCACTATAGACAAATTTAGATATTTCGGGGGGGGGGGCGCCTGTATCCGCCACGGCTATTTGCCAACCACAACATTCAGGGCCGTAGTGGGCGAATTTATCTTCGGGTGGGGGGTATACACCAAAACTGTCAGCTAATATGTAAAAACTTTCTGCTGAAATCTAAGAAAAATTCTCGCTCCTTCCTCCCTTTCCACCAAAAATCTTCTTTTCCCCCGAAAAATCCCTGACATCCCCAGTTTTGTCGACTGGCTGTACTAGAATTGGCCGAGTGTTGACTTTTCAAAATACGTGGAAGGGATCAACCACCCAGTTATTACGGCCCTGCTTAAAACCGCAGAGTGTCTACCAGCCACGAAAATCCCGAAAAAGCCACGAATTTTTAATATACTTCGGAAAGAACACGAAAAACACGAAAAAGTCATGAATTTTTACAAAATACCCGCCAAAGAGTAAGAACGTTACTATTTTAAATTTTCGAAAATTAAAGATGGAGTTATACTTTTGAATTAACTTGATTCTACATTGTTTACCATACTGATCAACTTCCAAACATTTATAATTTACTGTAATTTTGATCTAATTTTTTATGACTGATTTTAAACAGCGTGCATTATTCAGTTATGTCAGTGGGCAAACAAAGGCATCTCCTACTTCCTTTATTCTTTTGCTATTGGCACCTAACTGTGCTAACTTACTGTTAGTTTCTCATGTTTGTTACTTTCAGGTTTTATGTCTAATTCATGGGCGGGGGAGGGAGGTACGAAATTATATTTCAAAGGTCACGGAAAACCACGAGAAAGCCATGAATTTTCATTGTTTGATTCTGGTAGACACCCTGAACCGGATAAAATCGTTTAATTTTTTCGTAAGAATCTTTTAGACTCTCTTAGGACTCAGAGGCTCTTCTAAACTTAACGATAAAAGTATTCAAAACTAATTCACGTCTTATTATGACTTTTCAAGACTTAAAACTCTTCAATGGACATGTACTTCATAAGTAGAAGATACGCTCAAGTTTCCCTTCTTGGTGGGGACAGTCTTGATCACCTCTTCTGTTGCAGAAAACAATTATTTTCAAGAATCGTGACTGCATTTGACCCGGTGACAACCATTCCGGTTTTTTTTTTTCTTTCTTTTCTGAACAATATCATTTTTGGCACTTCGACTGTTGTATAGTTGTTGGGATGATGTGAAAACTCGAAATATGTCACGTTTCAGCCCCCTTTGGAACTTGACAGATTGGGCTTACAGACCGAATCACCTTAAAAATGAATTCAGCGATTCCAGAATTTCCCAGTTTTCGAGGTGCTTGAAAAATAATATTTAGTCTTTTTCTCTTTTTTTGACGCAGCATTATATTTTTCAAGAATTTTAGAGCAAAACTGAAGGTTTCTTCAAGGAATATCTTGTATGTTAAGTTGGGTGGAAAAATATGAGCCTTGGTAAAATAACCAAGTTCACTGATCACTAACTATTCTTCTAATTTTTTCATATTTTATGTATAATTCTGTGTAGGTACAATAGTTGAAACCAGTAAGCTAATGAAAACTAATTCTATCGAATCAACTTTCATGGCCAAACTTGATTTTCAATAATTTCAAACGCTAAATTAAAAAACTGCTTGCACGCAAAATATCCTGTGTGTTCAATTTTAAATAATTTCTTAAGGAAAACCTGAAAATCATTTTTTATTTTATGTTACCCAAACTTTTTACAGGGGTTATCATTGGAATTCAAAAATTATTATTCTTTCATTCCGCTCTAATATTATTCCCCAACGAGCGCGACTCTTAGGTACCAGAATATGACATTGTACTCGCGTAATTCACACCACCGTGGGAACCGGGGGGGGGGACAATACCATCGAAAAGAGAATTTTAAAATGTATTTTAGCGCATTAACTACAGCATTAAGGTGACGGGATATGTGCTGTAATGACCTCTTAACACCCCCTCCCCCCAAACTGAGACCTTCCTACGTTGGTGATAATTCACCTTCAGGAATTACTTAAGTCGTCTTATGTCCTACTCTACATGTGTAAAGGTTATTCTTTCGTTTCTGGTTGTCGAGATACCATCGACTTGCCTTTTCAAAACTAAAATTCGATTTTTGAATTTCCGTGTATTTGATGTTGTAAACATTTTTCTACTGAAATTCATTGACCGTAATCAAAGTATCTGTTTTTGTTGTCGATTGTGTATGATGTCTTCAAGTTGATACATAAAGAGCCTATTATTTCGGTTTATTTTTCCTGAGTCATGTTTACTATTTTGAAGTTCAAACATGAAATGAAATTTTCTTTGTGAGTTTCAAAACGTAACGAGGCTCCGAATGGGCTCAAAATGAATGTAATTTCATCTAGTGTTCTGTTATATACGAATCTGGTCTTAACTCTATTTCAACCAAATGAGCCCTTCAATCTTCACGGGTTGAATGACAAATACTTTTACATTTTAACTAATTGACCATAAGTTATTTAAGTCGGTTGTTATCAAGAGTGCGGGGGGGGGGGGGAAGGGTTCAAGTTTCTTAATTTGCATAGCATGACTCTATAGCTCTTCCATTCTTCACATTTAATGTTCAAGGGGAATGACTTTCGTCATGTTTTAGGGGCTCAGCTCCAAAGTCCTCCTATCTACACTAATATGACTAGCCATCAAAATTATCCGGTTTTACCTACAAGTACGACATGTAGGAATGAGAACACTAAGTTAGACAAAGTCCGTAATAAATCACATCAGTTTTGATCTGAAACTCTAAACTGAAATTCATTGTTCTTCTAGCCCCCTCCCGAAATGAACTTGCTCATACTTCGGAGAAGGTTGAGTATAATATTCGAAAATACGAGTACGAAATGGTATGAAATAAGTATAACATGTAGACATCTATTTCGATCCGAAATCCAACTTGGAGAAAGGTTAGCATTTCCTCTCCTCCTCAAATGAATTTTTTATCATCTTCAGAAGAGGGGTATGTGAGCATTACTTTTGCGAATGTGTGTGTAAAACGGAATGAAGAAAGTGCAATGTGGATAGGTACCGATTTAGACCAAGAATACAATTTGCAGACTGTACCCCTCCCTAACAGTGTGAACTAATATCCTGGGAAGGGTTTAGCATACCATTTCAAGAATGTGAGTTCAAAATGGTACCAACAAAGTACATACTATATTAGGGCATTTAGTCCGCTTCAAAATTGAGCTTTGTAAAACATGTAGTTTTTCCCCGTTCATCTCCAGCCGAATGACTAATATCCTCGGAGGGAGTTCAGAATGTCATTTTGAGAATAGGAGTCCAAAATGGTTCGACCAGTACAAAATAAGGGCACTGATTTTGACGCAGAATTCAACCCTAGAGAGGTTGCATGTCTCTACCCCTTGGCCCGACTGAATTAGTCAATGTTTTGGAAATCATTTGATTACAAAGTTATAGAATGTGAGCCCTAAATGATACCTACAGAATAACTGTAAACTTACGACAATATCGACTCGGAATTACGAACCGAGGGGGAGGGGGCTTCGATACTATCATATTATCAAATGAGACAAGAAGTGACCCTGAAAAAGGCCGGACGTGCGACTTATACAGCGTATTAGTATTAGCGGCCCCTGCCCCTCACACAGTCTCGCAAGTAAACGCTGGATCGTTAAAACGAAAACCGCCGGTATTAGTACCCGACAGAGTGTCGGAATGCGCGCGGAAACCACGGCACAGTCGAGTTGTAAAACGGTGTTTTCGTTTACAAATCTCAATGAAACGCCGCTGCCGCGTCCGACCAGCAAAATAAATAGCCCGACATCTTCAATTACAAAATGCGTCAGCATTATCGCATAGTACATGTACAGTACATCTCGCCATCTTCCGCAGAGTGTGCCCATGTCCGTGCTGTAGGTAGCATATCCGGTGTATGTAAATCCGGAAGAGTGAACATAAAAATGAAATAAGTCCGAGCTATACGCGAAATGAATACGTACCAACCGCGCCGCACCTACTGCGGAGTCCGCTGACACCCTGCAAGAAAACCAGGCCCAAGGAACATTATATAGCGTGAAAAATATAATAACTGTAGACAACAGAATCGCGTTAATGGCCGATTTCGCGAGTACAAGACCCTCTATACGCATGTTCGTGTGCATGTGCACACAGTCTGTAGTTTGCACACCAACTTGCAACAACAGCGTGTTAATCACCGGTGACCTACTCAGCGCTTTTGGAAAAACCGCAGCCGAGATGGGAAGGAAACAGTGGTAGAGATGAATCAAGCAGCAGGAAAAAAGCGCGTTAAGCTCACAAGCTCGACTTCGTATAATCTCTTTCAAAAGCTTCGTGTTTTTCGACGGCACCTGACGAATTTCTTCACGCCAGTTCATTTTAGCGTCAAATGGGGGGGGGGTGGGGTGAAGACATGATAGTAGGCGGCGAACTCTTCATCCGCCCAAAACATTTCTAGCAAATAAAACGATAGAAACCGCTTCCCATATGTCTCCTCCCCCCACTCGACAGATATAGTCTGAGTTTACCTCCAGGAGTGTATGGCAATGCACTCATGCCAAATTGACTCCCCAGATACCGTATACTGGTCCCGGAAACTACCCTTTTGAGTATTGCTGCTTCTTTCCTTCGCACCTCACCTCTTCGTCTTGGTACGTATGACGACGCAGGAAGGTTGTGACGGCGAGGTGGATCCTGCCGGGAGGTCTGCAGCAGCTGCAGCTAGTCTAGGATGGTACAGAGTCAATTGTGTCGAGTGTGAGCAGAGGTTTGTTCGTCGATTCTGTGCCTCGACTATTCCGTCTCCATCTTCCTCTTCATGACAGCCGAGACAAAGACGGACTCCGGTACCATCCGTTTCTATTCTTCAGCATTTCCAGAACCAAGGTGTCCGGCGCGAGACGGTCAATCCCGCCGTCATCGGTGTCGTTGTCATTGCCGAGATCGATTCTTGTTACCGTCCCGCGCTGCTCCTGCTTCCAGGCCTCACATTCGAACAGAGCATGTGCCATGGGTTGTCCTCCAAACGGGACTGGGCGGTATTGCCATCCGATGTAAGTGAGTGCTGAAGTACCGGCAGCCGCTCAGGACTTGGGTCAGATGGAAATTCTGTTCCCCATGGGACCTGCCTACCCGTTGATGTAGGTACTTTGAGTTTATTTGGCCTTTATCAAATATTAGGTCTTCTTTTTCTTTTCTTTTTTTTTTTTTTTGATAAAACATAGGTCTTAGCGGGGAAAAGAGCTTAAAAATCCCCTTCCCTTTGTAGTACCAATATTTGTGAATTTTGTTCAACGAATACATCCGGATGGAACGAGAAGAAATTCTGTTTTTATACCTGGATGATAGTTCCAAATGGAATGTTGTAGTTTGAATCATATCGTGAGCCAAATTTTATAAAAAATATTGGGAAGTCTTAAATTCTGTTTCAAATGTTTTCAAGTTGGCTAAATACCTTGAAAACTACTCCGAGCTTTCTTAAGATTTTTCATAACATGTTTTAGACTCGTTCATACTCGTCCGGACTTGTTCAAGACTATTCTAGGTCTGATTGAGACTTTTTAAAAATTATAATTTTTCTGGGATTTTTGGAGATTTTTAGTACTTATTTTAGACTCGCTAAGACTTTTGTTTCTGAACTGATTTCAGACTTTTGGAAACTCATTCAGACGGGCTTAGTACTCTGTGAGACTCTTGAGGTCTTGTTTACGAATTCTGAAGCAAAGTTATACAAGATTTTTTAGGGTGCGTTTATGACTCGTTAGACCATCCTAGACGTGATTGAGACTTTCAAGAATTTGGGAGTTCTTGTGTATTTTTTGAGATTTCCAAGAATTTTCTTTTGACTTACCAAAAAAATTGTTTTTTCGAACTGTTATTTGTTTAAAACGCATATCGACTAATTTCAGACTTTGGGAGGCTAGTCCATACGGGTTTACGACTATTTAAGATTCTTTAATGCTGCGTAAGATTTTTGCCTTAACTCCTTTGAGGTTCGTCAAGACTTTTTAAGACTTATTAACACTCTTCCAGACGTTTTCAGGACTATGTCAGACCTGATTGAGATTATTTCAAGTCTTAGGATTTCTTGGAAGTTTTCGAGGTTTTCAAAACTTTTTCAGACTCACTAAGATATTTAAATCTTTAAAACTCTTCCATGTTTAGACTGATTTCAGACTCTTAAAGATTCATCCGTACAGGTTTAGGATTGATTCTCTAAGACTCTTTAAATCTTTGTTTAAGATTTTTGTTTCAGCGCCGTTGAGATTTTTAAGACTTACTAACACTCTTTCACACTAGTTTAGGACTATATCGGACCTGATCGAGATTACTTAAAGTTATGGGACTTTTTGGAGATTTTTCGAGGTTCTCAAAACTTTTTTGGACCCACTAAGACTTTGAAGTCTTTACCTCTTCGAGACTTTTTTAGACTGGTTTCAGACTCTTAGAGACTCACCTAGTTTAGGACTGTTTAAGACTGCCACTTTTCTGAACTTCTTCATGTACTTTTCAAGCTTTCCTTAAGATTCTTTCCGATCCGGACATTGGTGTGTGGTGGGACGTATGGCGATGCCCGCATCCGCAACCCCAGTACCGGAAACTACCCTTTCGGGCATCGCATCAGCGCCGAGGGGAACTGGTCCGGACAGTATCAAGTCTCTTCCTAATCTGTTTACGTGTTTATACCTTTTATAACTTAAGATTTATTCAACCATTTTTATGACTCACCCAAATGACCTTATGACTCCTTAAAGCTCATAAAGGCTTTTAAAGAATTATTCAAGCTACTTGAAGACTTGTTTAATGATCCATAAAACTTCTCTGGAACTCTTCAAGATTTCTCCAAGATTCTTCCAGGTATGTTCAAGGCTATTTTCGTGAGATTCCTCCCAAATGTAGGTTTGGTAGAGCTTTTTAAGACAATTTCGTGCATGATTGAGACTTATGAAATCCTTCCAGACTTGTTCAAGACGCACTCAGGCGTATTCAGTATACCCTTTGAGATTCTCGCCAGCTTTCTCAAACCTATTTCAGATCCTTCCAGCATGTTCAATCGCAAAATTAATCTGAAAAAGTCTTATGCAAGCCTGAAAAAAGCTGGAAAAGTCTCCGAAGAGAATGTGGAATAATCTGAAATGAGTCCAGAAGGTTTTCAAGAGAGCCTTAGATGAACCTGGAGAAGTTTTGGAAAATCTAAAACACATCTGAAAGAGGCCTAATAATGTCTTGAAATTTTTATTCAAGTTTAGGAAAGCCTCAAAAGTCTCCGGAGGGGTTTGAACCTATCTGAGTGCGGATCTCGAAATGCCTTGAACACATTTGAAAGAATCTTAAACAGATCTGAAGCAGTCCTGAAACTGTTCAGCGAGTCTGATAGAAGTCTCGAACCATCTTGATGAGTCAGATAAAGCTGTGAAAATCTTAAGTCACAATCTAACTTGAAATCGTCTGGAACGAGTCGGCATCATGTTAAAGAGTCAGTGACGTAGCCAGCCTAGTATTCGTGGGGGATCTGGTCTTGACTAAATCGGAGGGGTGTTAGAGAAGGTGCTAAAACTAAAAAATATTTGATCAAGTCACAAAGTGGGTGCAGACCCTCTTCCCTTGGCTATGACAGTGTAAAGAGTCTTGAATATTGCTGCAAAAATCCTGAAAAAGTATTGAGCGAGTCTAGTAATCGTATACACTATTCAAATATTCTCGAAGTTTAAACATATTGCGCGTAACTTAAATACTGATCAATAAAACATTGCAGAAGTTACGTGTGTACCATAACCAGAATGAAACTATCTAGTTAATTATCGAAAAAATTCAAAACTTCTTTTTATCTATTTATCATAATGGGTATGCCATGACTAATGGGCGGGAGAGTAGGTGTGCTAGGGAAAACTATATGGGTCTGAGGATGTATGTGATTTAATGCTAAGACATCGTCTATCGATATAAGGTATTTAACGGTTCTGTACTTCTGTAGCACTGTAGGACCTCTGAAATGAAATAAATGCTTTGCGCTTGTAGGAGACCAACACAGCAGGTTTTCCTTGACGAATCGTTTGGTGGTTGTGTATTGTGGCAACTCCTACGGCCGACTCTGTACTTCTCTCACCATCAGGGTACTATTGTGAGATTATTCCCTTTTTTCATTTTTTCCTCCCCACCCCGAGTATAATAGTACAACAATCAGTTATTCAGAAATACGTTGAAGACAATCAAATATCAAATGCGAGAATACTAGGGCTGCGGAGGATGGGAGGGAAGGAGACACGATTTCCCGAATTAAAATGTATGGAGAAGCAGAAAGCCCCGTGTGGTGATACTAGAGGGGATGATTGTTGATTTTTTCTTATTATTATTATCGTTGTAGGAAAGTTGGGGAAGTTTTGTGTGTCTCAGAATGATGCTCGGCAACAGGAGAATGATCCATGTGTCACATTCGCGATTTAGCGAACACCTACTTGGGCAAGACAAATTATTCTCGAATTGAAAATTTAAACTCGTTTCCCACTCCGGATCATTATATGTACACGCGCGTAAATCATCGTCGATTTCTCGGACCGTAAAATTATTTTCCATTTTTACCTGCAGCAACAGAGAGACATTCAGGAACAATGCAGTTGCACCGATAATCGAACATTCGCCGTGTTCCTGCGGAAATTCGAAGTATCGTTTAAATACCATCCATCGAACGATTTTTTCGCTCATTTTTGACGTACCCTGTGTTTATCTTTATGATATAATTTCGGTTCGCGGCTCGGCCACTTGGGCAGAGGAAACGAACGGACGAACGCGGATAAACAAGAAGGGTTGTACGCGTTATGGTACAATTGTTGATGAAGTTTCGTGCTCGTCTCCGTGACCGTGTTTCCCGGATACGTGACTTCAGCGGTAGACAATAATGAGCCTATGAGCGACTACACATACGAATCTACCTGTAGAACGTTTTTTTTTTGTATGTGTGGCTCCCTCTTCGGGCACTGCACTCGGCCGAGGCAGTGCCACCGTAGTATATATGCGAAACGGTATAACACGCATCGCATCGTCTGTGTCCGTCAGGCTTCGAGTAGCAGTTAAACAGTCATTAATGTAAGGGGAGGGAGCCGAGAGTGAAAAAAAAATCGCAATGAGCGCGACCAGGTAATCTCTACATACACCTGCTCCTAGGTTAGGTGTAGTGGAACGCTTCTGTGCTGCGACCCACAATACATATACTATTAGATTTTATACTTACCCAACCTGTCTGTGTATGCTGGACTTCATACTGGAACTCACCTGTTATGGTGACCACCGAATGATTGAGTTTTCACGGACACCGCCTTCGCTCCGTTTACATCGGCGATGAAAGTTTGCTTGATTGCAAGCCGATGACTCGACGCATTACAACCAGAGTAGTCATGGCTGAGCACATCCGGAAGTGAGCATCTCGCTGTACAACCAAAAGCTGTGCAAGAAGTTGAAGTGAGGCTGCTAATAGCGTTTTATCGGATAATTACAGCGTAGATGCCGAACGAATATGACTTGAGCTCATTTAGAGTATGCCAGTTCATGCGATCTGAAACGAAGAAACAACCGAACATCCTATGCTGATAGCTGGGTTACCAAATTGGGCGATAAATCGCCAGTTGGGCGACTTGGAAGACCCGTTTGCATGCAGGCACTTCTGCTGCCAACCTCAAGATAAATCTTGAGATCTTAGAATTTGAGGGTTTTCTCAAGATCTCTAGATCTTGATACAAAATCTCTAGATTTTCAAGAAAATCTCAAGAGTTTTCAAGAATTTACATAAAATTGAGTGCACATGCATTGCTTCTTCAAATCTTTCTCTTCCAAAATTTGGAAATGGAAAATTTATCGCCTTATGGGAGTAATAAGCATTCAGATTTTACACAGCAATGGAAATGTAAAATACATCTGTGACCTGTCACAAGAAAAGGGCCTTTAGTGGCATCAAAATTTTTGGTGCTACTAAGGGCGCATTTCTTAGAACAGTTTGAAGTCACCAAGGGCCTTATTTTTGCGACAGGTTACATTTCTATAATCAAGAACAAAAGTGAAACAAAAAAGGAAAATCTTTAGGATTGCCGACAGAGCGAGGAGGGGGGGGGGGAGTAAAACAACAAATTTGACGAATCAGCGAACATTTTATTGTTGAGAAACATAGAAGAGGCAAAAATTTTTGTCTCAAAATTTTTTGGGAAATCTCAAGATTTTTTATAAAGAATCCTGGGTTTTTCAACTGGCTTTGTTGGCAACACTACCTCTTCGTGATATGTGGAAACATTTTGGTTTCACCAGTATCTGTATTGGTAAGGTTGCCAACCCTGGTCGTTCTCGTTTTACCCTGTTTTCGGTGATTTCATCAGTGTCATAGTGTGTCCAGGTGAAGTAGTTCTGTCTGACATAGGCATGTATACCTCGTTCTCGCCCTTGATTCATCCAGTAGCTATCATGGAATGTTCTTTGATGGACGAATAAACGGAAAGGACAGACCACGCACGTCAATGCAACTACGAGCATTCTGTGACACTGATGAACATCGTACAGCATATGGAACAAGAACGACCCGGGTTGGCAACTTTACCAACATAGATATCGATCTAGGGTTATTGTAAAATGTATTATCCTCGCAGATACCCCTTGCCCTTGCCCCTTGCCAATGTCTGGAAGTGTTTTAGTGAACCATGCCAGTGTCTGTATTGGTAAAAGGGCCAACTCATTGTTGTTCCACATTGTCTTCAGTGATTTCCTCGTCAGTGTCACGGTGTGTCTTGGCAAAGTTGTATTTTCTGACAGCATGCTTCGTTTTTTCTCTTGAATCGTCCAGTAGCATGGAACGTTCTGTAGTTCCTTTGTTTCCAATCGCTCAACTCAGCCGCGACGACTAGCAATTTACCAAGGTGTAGCAAAATTGTGCAAAATTTTATCCTCTCATAGAACTTCCAGGTGCTGATTAATAACTTCGATGTCGTTGACAGGGGCTATGCGAGACCATTCTTGTGGTGAAGTGGGATAGACGGCCCAAATTCGTTGACTCGAAAGCCAAAATATGCTGAGTTTGCTAAGTTGATATTCATGTAAGCGATGAAAAAAACGGTCCTCGCCTACTTACATTTGTCGGCTGTGAATATCCTCTTCATTGCTATCGGTTCTTGGTTCTGCTGCCTCTGAATTGATAGATGTGTTCAGTGTTCATTCGTATCGTGTGACATATTATTTAAATAACGTTTAAGTTTGCAACATCCTATGTATGAAATTTGAGGAATTGCCAGCATTCCACTAATTTATTAAAATTTCTAAATAATTATGATGATCTAATAAAGATTTTTTTGAGGAAGGGGGGAGGCAAGAAGGACCCCAAGATTGCCAATTCTAAAAATAAATAAATAGATAAATAAATAAAAAACAATAAATCTTACATCAGTAAAAATGTTTGAAGTTTATTAGGAAAAAAGGTAGGAATAAAATTGTTGAAATTTAAGCATTTTTCCCTACTGATGCCTCACCAAATTTCATATTTCTTCCTCAGGATGATTTTATCATTTTAAGAAAATGTGAAAACAAGTAGAGAGAAACTTCCCCTCACCTCGCGTTCCATCACGGATAAAAGCGTTGAAAGTTTTTCATGTTCTACCTATGTTTGTAGCTTGTACAGAGCGCCACCAAATATTTTCTATTATTTTGATGAATGTTCCAAACGTTTAATTCATAACAAAGCCTGCTCCCCAGTGGCGGATCCATGAGGGGTAGATTCGGAATTTTGAGTTTTTCTCCTGTTTTTGAGTATCTGCAGCATTCTACAGTCTACAATGTTCATTTTGAAACGATTTAATCACATTATGAAACTTGTCTTTCAAAATTATTTAAAATGACATCCATGTCGGTTTTCTAGGGGGCGGAGGTGGAAAAAGTTTTATTTTCACCCCCCCCCCCCCCCCTTCTAAAAAGGTTTCTAGATCCGCCACTGCTACTCCTTGAATTTTTGTATAACCTGGTGTGACAAATGAAGATACGGTTTCCAAACTGCTCTTAGTCCAAGAAAAATCGAAATGCGGTTTTCAGCGCTACCTAGTGGCCAATGCGAGCACTACAAAAGTAACTTTATAGAATCTCGATACCTCGTTCGATGGTCGAATTCCGCGCATTCATAGAGCAGCGCTGGTGGAGGCAGCGTTTTGTTGTTTTCTTGTATTACCTCCAGTGCCAAACTGCCCTTTGTCCACGATTTTCGACCACTTTTCCTTCAATAATTGTAGATAGGCTGCATTCTCATTTTTGTGCGTCTTTGGTAGTATGGCATAGGATTCAGGCTACTCGCTTGTACCATTTACAGAAGTTTTAAATGAACTGGTACAGTGTAGCACAGTTTTTATCGATTTCCTCCCAAAAATAATTTTTGGACTAAGGGCAGTTTGGAAACCGTATCTTCAAATGTGATCAGCGCAGCCTATCTATGATTTTCTGAATTAAACTCACGTTGGAATAAAAACACAAAATTTTGATATGCTTATACGAGCGCCTGTAGAGTTCATCAGTGAAAGTTGATAGGTGGACAAGAGCGAGGGAAATTCTCATAATTCCTTCTTAAATCAAACTCAGTTTCGGCGAAAATAGATTTGTTTCACTTTAAAATGGAAATTCTCAGGGAAAGGGTAGGAAGCATGTCATCGCCTTCAGAATTTTTGTTGCATTCATGCTAACAGCAAGAAAATAATTTTGTTTTAAATGTTTGAGAAAAAGAGAGAAAAAAGGGGAAAAATCATTATTTTGCAAATTTCTCAAAGTCTAAATTATGACAATTTGTTTCATTTTTAGTGATCTGAATAATCATACAAGCTGGTGGTAAGATGAATGTCATGATTTTCAGGATCAAGACTACGATTATATTTTTGCGGTATAAGGATCAAATTACTTTCTCAATCCCTAATTTTCAGGTTACGCAGACGTAAAAATTCAGACCTGTGTTGCATCTTTATTTTATGTGTTCAGTGGAGCCGAATTTCCCTCCAATGAAAGAATGTTATTTCTAGTGAACAAAAACTAAAAGAATTTGATTTAAAAAATAAGACAGGTCTCAACTCTATGAAAATTCCAATGCAAAAAGTAAGCGGAGAAGTTCTCTCCCCAACTCCAGTTCTTATAACAAAATTTATTCTCGCTATCAAGAAATTTACACGTGCTTGATACCTGAGTAGGGTAATATTTTCGAAAAACTTTTTGGATGCTCAATCCTCTCGACCCAGCACAGGGTACTGGTTGGAGAATTCTTTGGTGTTGTCATCGTAGGAATATCCTCAGTTTGTACAAATATTCAGAATACATTCCAGAATTATTTCACCTTCCCGTCTAGTTCGTTTTTCTTCTTTTTATAATATTGGCTTAATATTGTAGGAATATTACATTGGAGAACCTGGAGATCCTTAGTGATTGCATCTGTGGCATGGGTTTACGGAGGACCATTACTACAGTCGTACTGATCCAAATAACTTCAATGTGCCAACTCTTGGTTCTCTTTTTTGCGTTTGTAACCAGAGATGTAACGAAAAGAGGATGGGAAAGCTTTCCTCCTACATTTTTTCAAAGTTGACCAATTTAACAGAGCCTACCCTCAGTTGGTAACATTTCAACAGTGTTGCATTTGTTCGGACTTGTGAATTTCGAAAAGTTCCGTCAGTTGGCAAAGTTTAAAATTTCCAAGAAACCGACGTGTAATTTTCATCGTACAGCTATGAAAGTGATTCTTTTCAGACCGATCACACAACCGCCAAGGTGATCGAAAATTTTGGCTAATCAATCCTTTCCATATTGTTTATACTGGCGACTGTGTTTGCACTTCGAAATGCGAGCGACGAGCCGAGTAAGACTTGCAAACATTCGGCCCACCTAATTAGCGAAATTTATCAGATTCGTGCTTCTGTTTCTACATCGAATAATGTACGAGACTGATACATATCAGACTGCCATAAATATGTTTGTGTACCAAATATTCGAATCGCTCCACGTACTTATACGGTTTTGCGGCGGAAATCAAAAATTCCAAAAATGCCAATAACGAGGCTCGGCTAGTGGAAAGCCGCGCTCGTACATTATAGGTTAATACGGTTAATACAGAAACTAAAACCGATAAAAAAAAAAGCTAATAATGTGCTCGTTTTCATTTTGAATTTTCTTTCGGTACCGGCCGTAAAACGTGTAATTGAAATTTATGACTGGCAATTCGCAGCACGCACTCGTCGAACGTCCCCCGCAACTACCAACTTTTTATTATCCAACAATAATAGTTTAACACTCCATAATTCGCTTTGTTTTTTGTGTTTTTCCCCTCTCTGTCTCCTGCGTCGATGTACAACACGATATAATTTACGACACGATGAATAATTTTATTTTCTTATTTTTTCCATTGTTGCAGGTAAGTGTCTGCGTCGTTCGTATAGCCGAATTTGAGAGGGATGCCGGACAGCTGAAGTACAGTTCGTGGAGTTACAAAAATGAAAAGAACGATGAAATCAGGTAATGGGTTCTCCGGACTCAGCCAGTTAGCTTTCTAAAAAGAAGAGCAGATACTTAGCTACGTCTTAATTTCAACTTCGAGAGGGTATCCGGAGAACTAATACCCCTTTGTAATAGGCTCTCGCTCTCGCTCACTCGCTCATCAAACAAAACCTCGACTCGCGTTCTGGAACATATTTTACAGAATTAATCTCATCGCGGACGCAGAAAATCCGTCCTCGTCGTCGGGTTTTCCGCGATGCCTGCCTGCGAATGCGAGAATGCGAATCCCCGAAGACGAGGGGCGGTGCGCTGCCGTGTCTTGTCGTGCCGCGCCGAGAAAGAAAAAAAATTTCCTGGTGAAGAGGCTCCGGTAATCAAGGATGACTTATAACGTCATTACCGTCGAACAAGAGAGACTTTAGTTGGCTACATTAAATCAAGCAACTAAGTCGGAAAAGGTCTCTTTCGTAAGGAGCGTCGAAGTCGCGGCGTTGCGTCGCGTCCACCCCGTCGCCACCGCCGAACAAAGCCGCGGGCGAACCGGAAGGGATTTATCAGCGAAGAAAAGCTGCCGTGAAATGGAAATCGTACGTCGGCGTTTCCCTCGCCGTCGTTGGAGCGGCTGCGGCGTCCTTTTTGCCCAACGTGAGAAGTTTTCCGCTTTGGACGCGGATACGGACACCGCCATCGGTTAATTCGGCTCGGTGTACGTCTTCTCGTCTTCTGCGCCCTCTATCTCTATTTCTCTCTCTCTCTCGTCCTTGTCCATTATGAGCCAGAATGAGAAAGGCGAAGTGTGAACCTGCGAGTGCGTTCACATCTCAAGTCACGCAGGAAAAGGCGAGTGGTAAGGTTTGACTTTTGAAAGGAGTCGAGAAATTGTTTGGCTTCTTCTGAAGGGCAGCTGAGGTTCCACCAGCTTTGGACTTTCAACCTGAACAACAAATTGAGGGAATGGTTTAGTAGTTCGAATAGAACACAGAATTTGTTGTTTGTGAATTCGGCCCAGTTCTGCTAATCAGAAATTTCTAGAAGGAAAAGACCCTTTCGGAGGTGCAAGTGTTTCTCCTGAGAGGGGCAACAAAGTCAAAAATTCTGGGACCCGCTCTTTGATGAATTTTTTCATCTCCTCAGTTGACACGAATAAAGTTACAGTTTGCCTGTTTGGTTGTTTGGGAATTGCTTAGTTTTACTTGGAGTGAGTAATAATAATAAACGCAGCCTTTATTTTGGCAAAGACATAATACGTGAATCCGTATAACCCGATAGTGTAGATAAAATTGTAGATGTCCGATTGTTATGTCGCATACCGAGCCCGAGCATCGCGGACATAGGTCTCCCCAATTTTGTTCCAGATTTTACAGTTTTGGGCCACCCTGCAGCACGGAAGTGCCACCCTTCTCATAATTTCTTCCTTCCAGCTCATTCCTGGTCTTCCTCTCCTCCTTGGGTGATCATAGGGAACCCGATGCGCGGTCTTCTTATCCCATCGGTCTTCTTTTATTCTTGCTAAGTGACCCGCATACTTCGTTTTCAGTTTTTTAATCAAGTATATCACCCCCTACATTTAGTCCTCCCCATTTTTGTCTTAATCTTATCCTCCCTTTTGACACCCAGAATACTCCTTTCCATTTTTCTCTACGACGTCACCAGCCTTCTGGTCAGGTCGTCAGAGTGAACGACCACATCTGGTCCCCACATGTCAGAATTGGTACTTTTTGTCTTAATCTTATCCTCCTTTTTGATACCCAAAATACTCCTCTCCACTCTTCTCTGCGTGGTCACAAACCTTCTGGTCAGGTGGTCAGAGTGAACGACCACGTCTGGTTCCCATATGTTAGAATTGGTAGGATGCAGGACTCAACAATCATGACCTTTGATGGTATTTGCAGATTCCGCTTATAGATTGTCTTTAGCGCCCAGTGTCCCTTCCAGGCGTTCCTTATTCGAGCCTCGATTTATTTTTCACCCCCCCCCTCCCGAATGACATAATCTGGTCAAGGTGTGGATACCCCTTCCACCGATTCCAATTCCTTACACCCTAACCAAATTCCGTCCCTGGTAGCATTGCTCATAATAACCTTCTTGGTCTTGCTTATGGAGAGATGTAAATTATACCTCTGAAGAGTGTGGGTCGGAAATCAGAACGTCTGGGGCCGCATTAACTCTTAAGGAGTTAAAAATGGAATTCAGATCACATTTCATTAATTTTTTTTTTTTGAAAAAAATTGGTTGTTTCATTTTCTAAAAGTGCTATAGATTGCTGGAAAGAAGTCCGGGCCTGATGGGAAAACATCCAAGAAGAAGCGTGACTTCTCTTGAGCCCCTCTTCGAAATTACGATTTTGTTCACGGAGATCCAAATAAAGACCAGATATTTAAAAAAAAAAAAAAAAAAAAAAAAAAAAAAAACTTGGACTATGAAGAATCCGGGAAATTTAAACAGCCAGAGAAGAAAATTGGAAAGATGATGAGAGCTTATTTTCTTTCTTTCTTTCTTTTTTTTTTTGCTTGTCAACTCAAATTTTTTATGTTTCAGTCGAAAATTTTCGGTGTCTCAAGCCGGCCTCCTTCACCTGAAAAGCTCTAACGTAGCCTCAGCTGAGGATCTGAACTTTTCATTTAATCTTCTGGTACCCCGGATAAGTCCGCACCTAGGGAAGCCCCCTTTCTCCCACCCATCCATTCATCAGACCTATGCTGGAAGAGGAGAAACTTGAAGTTTGGAAATAGTTACATGAATAGCAGTTACAACAGTGAAAGGAATTGGTGAATGACAGTCAACTTCGAACGGCAACCTTATTTCGCCAACAATCAACTTTAGCCAAAGTTGAACTAAAGATATATAGACAGGTACCAGAAAGAAAAATGTGAGAATTGAGGACCTGACTTCCAAAACGTGCTTAGTCCGAGAAACGAAATTTTGGGAAATCGGAAAAAACCTTCTGACTCGCGAACAATAAGTGGTAACACTGATTCAATTGCTTGGATGGGGAGAGGAGGGGTCAATGCTAATACCACCCAAATATGAATTGTAAGATTTTCCTTTTCTTTATTGTAAACGTATCCAACTTTGATGTCTGCATTTCGTTCTCTGCCGCGCCTCACTGTCAGGCGAAAATAGAATAAAAACAAGCAGCTAGCTGCTGGAAGAGGGTCACCTCTCGACTGAAAAATTAGAGACTAGCCTATGTTTTATTTTGGCGGTCGTTAGAAAAGATACCAGGAAAAAGACCTATTGGTAATTATGTTTAAGGTCTTTTGTTCCGGGATATAAGAGCTGATAGGATGACACTACACACACACCAACAGCACATGGTAAATCCAAAAGGCTTCAGACTGCGAAGCTGCAGGCTTGGCAATATTCGCACTTCGACCATCTGGTCGCAGATTTCATCCGACTTCTAATTTCTGAAGAGCAATTGATCAACAGATAAAAGGCCAACACTACTCCTAGGCGATCCTAAAAACATCAAATGATTTGAGAACAATTATATCCACTTCTAAGGGAATGAAAACAACGTAATATTCACGCTAGCAGGTTCTCTGTTCGCTTGATAATAATTGCGCACAGATACGACATACATACATCCTATGATTGATTCGTCTGAATAATGTTACACAATCAGTACAAACATAAAATAATGTTCACTTCAACATACTGATTTACTGATAACGTCTTTACATGCTACATATTACAACTTGTTCGCTTTTCGCTACTACTGGTAAGGCGACCGAAAACGTTCTTATATATTGCTCAATTCAACCAATTCAGGTTCTCGAAAATAAAGATCCACTGAGCTGAACTGTAACTCCGATAAATGAGCACTGCCGAAAAACACGCATCTGAAATGACGCCAAATTTCATCCGATTTCTATGCAGAAGAATAAAATCTTATAACATCGAAATTTGGTATGATAATGATAACGCATTTTGTAGAACGTAGAAGTAGAACCGAGAAACCGCAGTAAGATAAAGATCAATGAGCACTACTGAAGAAGAAAAAAACCAAGAGGAAAAAATAAAGTAATTGAGGCTCTTTGCCGACCCTAATGAAATCGAAATAATTACTTATTATTGCTTTTATTATTTTCAATTAATTGATTTCTCGAAAATAAAGCGCCACTGACTGAACTGTGACTCTGATACGCTCAGATCAACACATTTGAAATGACACGCCACTGAACTGAACTGAACTTGAACGGATGAGAAGAGAAGAGAAAATAAGCAATTGCAATAGGCTCGGTTACTCGTAGCCGACCCTAATAAATAAAATTGGTAAATAATGACTGAAATTCTACAAGATTTCAGTTAACTAGCAAAAAGAAAAAAAAATATTGACGACTTAATTTTTCTGACTGGGCATCGAAATTTCCTGACTGAAGGTCAAAACTTCCTGAACGGTGGCCAGGTTCACTTTCCTACCGTGGCTTTCCTGTGTTCTGTGTCAAAAAATGCTTTATAAAAAACATTTATTTCTTTTCTCTGTCTAGTGGTCTACAAATCGAGTCATTCGGTTCACTGACTGAAATCCAAAAATATTTCAAAGTTTACGAAGACAAAAAAACACACCTTTCTGTATACAATGTTTTTCCATATTACGGCCTTTCAAAATGAATAATTATTAGTTTGCGGGGCCCAACAGAACAAGTAGTGCAGTTTTAAACATATCCACTGCCACTGGACGTGCGATTTCTGAAATAGAATAAAAATGGTAACGAGAGAAAATCTGCTGATTTGGAACACAAATGAATGAACAGCTAGCAAGAAATAACGATTTTAGAGTTTAAAAAATGTCGCGCGCGTAGATTCAACGCTGCATTACGCGGAGCACCAGGCGACCGCGACCGCGACGCCTACAGGCGAGCTCGGACATGTGTCTCTCGGAGTTGAAGCCCAAGTCGGCACGGGTTAATATCATCCAATTCGGCTGAAATTTTCAAGAGTTCATTTCTACCCCCAAGTGAAGGAATTGAGCAGGAGGAGGCCAAAAAATTTGAACATTTTCCATTTTCATTACGAATAAGAGGCACTCGACGACTCATGCAGCCTATACAGTAGCAACGCATGGACACAGACCTGCGATACTACGAATAGGTTTCCGGGTGGCTGAGCGATACCCATTCGGAACATACGGTACGCTCGCAATCACGAACTCCAACGTCGCGCCGTTAATTATTATATACGAATAATATTCTAAATCGAAGTACAGGTACTGCGGGAATTAATGGCGGTAACGGTAATTTAATTACGCGCTCGCGTGCGTCGTGTCATACGTACGTGCTGGGTGTACCTACAGTGCGTACCTGCATCCGAAAATACATCACGCCGTGAAGAAGGTAATCGCCTAAACCGCTTTTGGGAGACGAACAGACGAACACCGAACGAGGCCGCAGCCGCACATAGCAGCAGCGCACTGATGATGCCCCGTGTCTTCTTCGGCCGGAGGCGGACTAGAAAAGGCAATGAGGTTAGGAGACTCGACGTGAGGCGAATGTCAGAATAGGGGCACAACACGCGTAATGCGAACACTGCAGTCTCGCAGCTTGACAACTCATCGCCATCGTGTGAGATGAATAATGAGAACGACTAAAAGAGAGAAACCAACTGTAGTAAGTGCAGTAAAAGAATTTTTTACAGGAAGTCAACGGTTCCGTTTTGGCGGTCTGCAAATTGAATGAAAACGCAGCGAGTGTTATTTCGCTGGGCGAGCTAATGACAGTAATGAGTTTCAGAGGTGACTTCGACGATGAATTCGAGAAGCAGGTGTGGTAACCGAACGTGAAGGCTCCTGCGGGATAGGAGGACAGTTCGGTTGGGAAGAGGAACCACCTGTTAGGCCACGACTAGCTCTAGGGACCTGCAGGGGATGGAACCGGCGCTAAGGGCTTGACGATCCTGTGTTTGGAGCTGCGACGAGGTAACTCAAAGTTAGATGAGTACCGGACCGTTAGAATACCTCTGAGGCGTAACTTACGCTGGCCCTTGATGACTACGGGTAAGACGACACACAAAGACAAAAACACAGTTAGGTGAGAAAGTGACTATATTCTAACGATAACTTACGGAGACGGGTACAAATACAACACAAACAGAGAAAAACGGAGTTCGCGGAGGCACGGAGACGAGGTAACGACGGAGAGCTCGGAGACGTAACCGCGTGGCGAGTTAGACAGCGGGTCCTAGTTAAAGGGTACGATTTCAACAAGTCCTCAACGTACGAAAGCTCGCGCGCGTGGAGAAGGCGACGACGCTGCCTCCTAAACGAATATAGAGCGACGAAAGACCGTCAAAAGTTTGTGGATTTGTTCCCAAAGTCGCAGTGGAGACCGGTTGTGAAGAGTATCTCGAAAACGCTAATTCGCGGAGAATATGTTCACTTGTAGAACGTCACGAACCGAGTCCTCGCTGCCGCGTTTCCACGAACGGTCAACGGTGAGTTTTCCCCCTCTCTGGGGTAGGTCACAGAATTCACAGAAAAAGAGGAAAACGTCGATCGAATCGAAGGAAAACAGCAGAAAAAGTATTATCAGGTATTTGACAGGTAAGAACAGGAATCAACGTGTTAGGATAAATGAGAGAGTGAAACTCGCCGGCATATCTATCGCATTATACAATATCAATGCCTTGGCCATTCGGGAAAAGAGCGGAGCTCGGTTACCACACAGGGGCAATGTCGATTGACGACTTTTTAGCAGTTTTTTGGATTTTTTCCATGCGGTGCAGAGTACCACACAAATCGCTCTGTGTGGTGCAATTTGTGCACTGCACCACACTGGAGTCCGGCCATGTCCCTATTACTCACACCCTCGAGAAAGAAACCCCATACTTTCGGCTGGCCGAGGTTCGCAGCTTCGAGGTATCGGTCAGTGCCTAGGGGTGCCTAGAATATGGAGGTTACCTGAAACTGGTTCTTATAAATAGGGGAAACGTGCTCTGCCTGCGACTGCGAGTGTGATGCCTTGAGGAGTTGGATGACGAAAGGTAATATATGATTTTTTTAAGGTTTCGAGTTAGCAACACTACCTGTATGGAATGGTACATAGTTATTGCGTTTTGACGCAAAACGGGTGCTTTAAATCGTTGTTGAGGGATGGAGATGAAATTTTTCGCTTTCACCGATAGCTGTACTGGATTTCCTGTTGAATTTCCATACAGGTAGTGGTGCTGACTCTAAAGTTTAAAAAAATCGCTTATTGCGTTTTGTCATCCAACCTCTTATTCTTAAGAATTGGCAGGGGATAGCAGAGCGTGCTATTCCATCTACACTAGTACTGCTGTCGTTCTGTTCGTAAGGTTGTTTGCAGGTAGAAAGACGAAACCGGTTTCCTCGCATTCCGGCCCTGTGAATAAACCAGTTTTTTGATGACGTCACACAGTGTCTTACTGTCTTCCGACTCTTGGTTACGGTTAGAAGAAGTACCCGTCTTTTTTCGTACGAACGTAATGACTCCCATAAGAAAAACACACGGAGTAAAGATCATTATGTTACTACCGGAGGATAAGAAATTTGTTAGAAATCAGAAATTTATTAGCAAAAGCTAAGAACCTTCTGGATTAAAAATATATACCTCTGCTTTCTAACAAACTTCTTATTCTCAGGTAGTTACATCATGATCATGGCTTCTGTGTGTTTTTATGAGAGTCAATACGTCCGCACGAGAAAATACGGGTACTTTTGCTAACAGTAACTCATTGGTGTGACGTCACACAAAACTGGTCTATCGAACCAGGGGTGCAGATACGATATCATTCAGCCACAGAGCGACGACGACTTCAAAGAGAAATCCATGGAGTTTTAATTTTTGTGTGAAACCTTTCCACTTTAGACCATATTAGGCCAGCTACAACCTGAAATCGGTTTTACAGCTCATAGCGGTCGGTCGGGGAGTCTCAAGTTTATTCATACATCTTGTAAAACTCACTTACAGAAGTTATGTTTCGAGTGGGATGATACACAGAATACTCGATTTTTCGCCATCAGCGGTATCAAACGTGTAGAAGATGTAGACCTCTTGTGTGTTCGTCGCTCTGGAACAGAAATGCAAGTGCCTTTGAGACTTCGTTATTAGAGAAACCGAGCCCCAAAACGCGGCTCCAGTGCAGACTGTACCTTGGTGCGAAGTCTCGAACATTCGAGCAATTCACCAGAACGGGAAAACTCTTCCAGCTTTTTTCTATATACATTCCGGGGAATGGTGATTACCAGGTATATTTGCGATATTAAAGAGACGAATGACGTGTCCGGTAAATGCATTAGAGACCGGTAATCGTACAGCATATTTCGCATTTTAGCTTGCGCGAAAATACACGACAAAACGAGCCGTGAACGTGACATTTGTCCACATTTGTCTGTCTTGTCATTTCTAGAGTCATTAAGGCCGCACCAAAACCGCGCATTATACCCATTATCGTTATATTTGTCCGTTGATCTGGATAAAATATCGCCAGCCAATACGGAGGTGATTAAGACGGATTCTGTCCAGACGGCCGTTTCTGAAATACGAGAACCACACGACGTTAACTGCTAGACGCGGAAAAAGACTAGAGAGAACTGGTTTGCCATAAAAATGCACATGAATGTCATTTATGTCGTCTGCGGAGACCAATCAGGCGTTCACAGCGTCGGTAATGAGGCACGCGCCTTCGGGACGTCCCGTTCGATGATATTTATACTGGAGGTATAATTTTTCAAATTGACAGCTTCGACAACGGCACAGTGCGATTGGAAATGAGTAACTGCGAGCACTGATTTCGGACGAAGTTACTTACAAACACTATTCATAAAAATTTTGAAATCTCGCGCGATTGTATACTATGGTGGTTGTGATATTCGATGGGACATAAAGGCGTCGAAGAATTATTTTGTATTGTTCTCGTAATGGATTCGATTTCGTATATTCGTTTACCTGCAGGAGATCTTGTGCAATGATTTTTCAGTCGGGCGTTCTGAGCCTCGCTTGCCATCTCTACCTTGAACTTTCCGATTGTAACCGAACTCCGAACGTAGGAGTTCGCCTCAGTACATTCGATAAGTGTGGTCGGGCTTCGATTTATCGAAATCGAAAGAGCCTACATTTCTCTATATTTTTTGTTTTATTACTTTCAAAACTGGTTGGGGTTACCGTCTGACAATGAACTTAGTATGATGGATGAGTATCAGTAGCGTGGATATGTGATACTGTATTGTGGTCGTACAGCGATCGACTCCTCTTATAGGCGACCAAAAGGTAAAGTTTTTGACACATGTAACGAAATCTTGGAATCCAGGTATTCTTCTTCTAATTTGCTCTCCACCCGAGTCCTAGAATCCGCCTTTTTGAGCATTACTTCAGAGATGTCGAGGAGACTGTTAGGGCTGTCTTAGCCCTCTTCCTTTCTGGCCGAAAACCGGTCTAGGTCGAAAATTCTGGCGTGTTGCTACGTGGGCTCGAACCCGGGACCTCCGGATTCTGAGACCAACGCGATATCCACTCGGCCAATAAGACTACAAAAATAGTTTTGTTCGAAAAATTCGTTCCCCTTTAAATACTTCAAAAACTTCTTACTTTTCGAGGTATTTCAATTTTAATAAATGTGTACATTAATGGAGGTAATGTATAGGTTCACCTTTTGCTAGATATCAGGTAGGTTATTTCTTTTGTTTGTTCTATTTCCATCTGTAATATCTGCTCATTAGTTGTGTCTCCTACTAGAATTTTTGTTTTATTTATGTTTATCTCTGAACCTACGTTTTCCCTTCCTCATTTAATTCATTGAACATTTCTATCACTTGTTTTGCGTTTTTGGCTATCAACACAACATCATCCGCGAAGCGCAGGTTTTGTTCAGATACTCCCCATTTATCCTTATACCTTTTTCTTCCCAATTTAATTTTCTGAATACTTCTTCTAAGGTGCTGTTAAATAATAGCGATGATATTGCATCTCCTTGTTTCACCCCTTTTTTTATGTCAAAGTACCTTCCGTTTTTGTCTGTTATTACTGGCCTTTGGATCTGTGTAGCTACATATCCTTTATTATTTCTACGTACTATTTGTGTGATTAGAATAATTAGTCTTGTAATGTCTGCGATTTTTAAGAAATACCTTAATTTTCGACTTTTTCTCCCTTGAAAATCTTACTCTTCCCTCCTCCTCCCTCCCTTGGGACTATCCTGGCTACGCCACTGGAAATAGTAAATGTATGGTGTTACAATAAGAACCTTGACTTCGGTCCCAAAATTCATGATCAAAACTGGTGATTCAACTTACCGACAACCTATTGAAAAAAAATTGAATGTATCGCGTGAAAAAATATTAAAACTTTACAACGATCTAATTTTCGAACTTTTGGAAGTAAAACAATTTTATTTCTGTGGACTTATCATGTAATCAATCCTCAAACAGCCATTCAGGCGTGAAGTGGATCGCGAGCCTACCTCTGTGTTCGTGAATTACAAAGAACGACAAACACAGGATTCGTCTATCTTTCAAAGCAAAATCAAGTGTTGCAAAGTTTATAAACATAAAAATGTTGTGGAAAGAAAAGTTTTGAACAAAACTAGCGAGAAAAATAAATAAGGAATTCGTTATTTTCATTCACGAAATTTTGCCAGAAGGGCTCCGGCAGGAACATTAAGTAAAAAGTATAGCAAATTATGTTTTGTTTTAGAATAATCACTAGCAGCGCACCACATATCTCTATTCTATATATATTAAAAAAAAAAAAAAGAAGAAAATTACAAAAATTTATAAAGTTATCATATCACAGGACCTTCTTCCACACCACATTTGCAGTTTTATAGCTTCCAGGTTGTACTTGGATTTTTAAATTATTAAACGAAGTTGTCCGCGACAGAGCTACGTATAATTGTCCATGACTGAAAACATACTCGGGTAGATATATTCCAGCCTTTTCCAGCGTCTGTCCCTGGGCCTTGTTTATCGTCACACAAAAGGCTAACTTTATTGGAAATTGTCTCCTTTTGAATGAAAAAGGCAAGGCGGAATCCACTGGCGACAGGTCCACTCTTGGGAGTAATATCCTTCGACCGCACTCCACCCCAGTTATTATTTCCAGATCCAGTGCATTCGTGTACATGTTTTTCACAATTAGTCGTGTCCCATTCAGCAGATCAAGTGCCACATTCATATTACGTAACGACATAACAATCGCACCAACTTTTAAGTGTAATTTATTTGGTGGTAAACCTGTCAACTCCAGACTATCCAGAAATTCAACGGGGAATTGCAGGATTTCACTGTCATTTTCACTGATCAGTCTATTCATGCTTATGTAGGTTTTGGCTTCTCCAGGAATCAAGTCCAAAATCTTGTCGTTGATCTTCTGACAATGATCATTCTTTGGTGCCAGAATTGCAACATTAGAAAATTTCAGGACATCCTCTGGAGTGTCAAACTTTTCACCATAGACATCTCTCATAATTTCCTGAGAAATTATGCTTGCAGGTAATTCTATAATGTCACCATTTTCAGAGCCAGAATGAGGGAAAATACCATTACCAATCTGCAGCAAGAATTCTGGGAACTCTTTTTCTCCTGCTTCCGTTCGCATGTTCTTGGTCTGTCTCAGCGTCTTGTATATAGGCCATAAAGGAGAAAACTTGATGGAATTAGCAATTGTAGCAGCTCTTGAACCGTGCGGAACTACTGGCAGAACCTTTCTAAAATCTCCACCCAAAACTACAATCTTACCGCCAAACGGCACGTATTTCCCATGATGTCCTTCAATATAGTCTGTTTACAGTGTATGGAAATGTGGTTTTATGTGATTGGATAATGCTGAAAGCCAATCAGAATGCAGTATTTTATTTGTGTATGAAACGGATTTGAGTGATCAAAAAAGCATATGAAAGAGGTTGCTTCACTGAGTGTACTTAGACTAATATGAACTTTGTATAAGTGAAGTAGTTCGTGAGTAATGGGCAAATGAGTGGAAGAAATGCGTGGGAGTAGTGACCTCATAACTCTCTTCAGAGTGAACGGATTTGAGTGATCAAAAAAGATTCATAAGGAGCTTGATTCACCGAGTGTTATAAGACCTTAACCAGCATTGTGCGATAATTAGGGCCTGAGATATAGGTGTTGAACTTCATAGAACCCAGTTTTTCACACATATTTTAAATATATAGATTTTGAACTATAAATAATTAAATACACCTTTGTTTTCATGTTTTTATACTCTCAGTTTTACTCAGTATGATTTATAATGAAAAATGATGAATTTCAGGTATTCGGGTGGGGGGGGGGCTACAATTGGTATGGGAGTTAATCCTACCCAAGTTTGAAACTTGAACATTTTCAATTTTGAAAAATTTGCCTGATACTCTGATATAATTTTATATTTCGTAAAATTAGGGAGCTCACTTTTTTTTTCACTAAGGGGAAAAACAAAAAATAGGGCATTATTTTCTCACCTGAGGTAACAACATTCGGGTTTGGGAAGTCAAAATAACGAAATTGTAAAATAAGGAACACCCTAGTCTGTATAATATTTGGGGGGGGGGGGATCTGGATGGTCGAGTCGATAGCGCGTTGGTCTTGGAATCCGGAGGTCCCGGGTTCGAGCCCACATAGCAAATCGCCAGATTTCGACCTAGGCCGGTTTTTCGGCAAAAAGGGAAGAGGGCTAAGACAGGCCTAATAGCCTCCCCGACGTTTCTGAGGTAATGCTCGATAGGGCGTATTCCAGGGCTCGGGTGGAGAGCAAATTAGAAAAGAAGGAAAAAAGTCCGTTTAATATGCTTTCTACTGCGCTTTCTCTACACTCTCACGTTTCTTTTATTTCAAGTGCCTCTGCTGCGGTCCGGACTAGACACTTCTTTCTCGCAAAACTCGATAAACCCACAGGCCGATACTGTACTTCTCTGAACAGAACCGAAGGAACTCAAAATCAAGTTGATTGAAACAGTAACATGGCAATAGGTAAAATATACAGAACTTCTACACTGCCATCATATATTTGCTCGCGAGGTCGATGAATAAACGTGCCAAGACATATTTACCCCCTTCGCATGTCACCACCATCTCAAGTCATTAGTACATCTTCGCAGCGATCCATCTCGCTACCGGATCTGCTAGAAAATACGCCGCCTTCGGCGTCTCTCAAAGTCGGTTCCTCTGTCGTTCGGGAAACACGAGTACCGAGCGAAAAGGACGAGAGGACGACTTCTGGTAACGTGGAAAGGCAAATCGAATTACGTACGTGCGCCGCACAATATGTCTTCATTAAATTAAACAGTTTAATCGCTTGTGTAAACAATGACTGGCTGACAAGGATCGGGAACGGAAACAAGGTGTAGAAACTGCGCTCCTTTTACATTCGGCGTACCAAGGAGCCGAAAGACGTTCTCGGTTCTCGCGGATATTTCATTAGCGGATTATGCAAACGAGTCGCTAATGTTGGAGGAAATGAGTTTACACGGAGAACGCGTTATCAAAATCTAATTCCGGGGCTCCGGTAAACGAGAAATATTAGTAGATGTCGCAGCTCACAAATTTCGCCTTCTTGCGTTCCGCACATTATACACGTGCGAGTACGAGTAGAGCGAAACTAACCCGAACCCCGGACGTCTGAATACGAATACGCGGTCGAATTGCTGGCTGTACGAGGAAGTGTCAGTAGCAAAAGCCAACTTTTCTGAAAAGAGGGTACTGTCAGTGAACTTGCGTTCGCATCCAACGTTCTCAAGATAATGATAAGTCAGACTGAAAAAAACTGATGAAGCACCTCCTATCGCCATATGATTTTCGAAGACGTATTAAGGAAAACGGTAAAGAGGACTGCTTCTGATGTTAATTACTAAAGTTCTGGTTTCTGTTGTCTCAAGAGTGGAGTGATCCGCCGTGCAACCACGAAAATTCCTGGTGGCCTGGCACAATGTGTATAACCTGATGATCCAAGAATTGATTTAATATCTGTGAGCTTCTTTAATGCTTTTTACAGGGACGTACCGATAGGGGGGAGGAGATAACTTACCCCTCCCCCTGTAGGAATTTTCACTCAGCAGTTGGGAAATTTTACCATCATTTCAGTCAGTCAGGTGAGTTGGGAAAATCCAACAGTGAAAGTTTTTTTTTTTTTTTTTTTTTTTTTTGCTTTGATGCTTGGGAAATTTGAGTTCAGTCAGTTGGGACTTTCACAATTTTTACCCTCCCCCCCTCCCCGCGAAAAACTCTTCGATACGTCCCTGCTTGCTTATGACTCTTTAAGCCTTCTTTAGGGTTCTCGCTATGTTTTCAATGTTTTAAAATTCTTCAATATGTGTTTAAGACTCTTTACAGATTTTACGTACTTGGTCAACACTATCCGACACCTCGAGACTTTTTGAAGATTTTTCAGATTCTCTGATATTTTCTATACCTCATTCAAAATCACTGAGATATTTTTTCAGAACTATGTTACCTGTTTTAGATTCTTTTAGATTCGTTTCAGCCTTTCTGACATCCATTTGGATGGGTTTAGAACTCCTTAAGCCTCTTTTTGGCTCCTTAAATCTTGTTTAAAACTTTTCAAGAACATGTTTTCATCATTTCATAGGATCTTCGAGATTCGTTTCAAGACTACTCCTGGCTTAATGAGATTTTTAAAGACTATTCTCAACCTTATTAGGACTAATTATTGGGACTTTTCATTTTTTTTTTCTCGAGATTCTTTGAAATTTATCAAGACGGGTTTGAGATACTTCGAGATTCATTGATATTTGTCCAATCTTAATGCAAATTTTTCAAGACTTCTTTAGGACTCTTACAAACACGGTTGAAACTTTTTGAGACTATTCTATGCTTCACTGGAATTTTTGACCCTGTTCAGTTGAATGCTCAGAGGTAGTTTCAATGATTACTTAAGGTTTTTCTAATCTTGTTTGTTTTAGTGTTTGGTAGAATCTTGACAAGTCTTTAGTAGGTCTGTAAGAGCTTCGGGAAAGTTTGAAAGAGTCTGAAAAAGTCTTGTACAGCATAAAATAATGATTCCAAACAAGTCAGAAAAAGCTGTAGAAGTAATCTGGGACAATTCTAGACGAATATTGAAAAATAAAGTACGCCTGACAGAATTGTAAAAATGACTGAGGATATATCCCCCTCGTCTTCCAACCCGGAAAAATTGAAAATATTCGTTTTACGACTCATTTAAGCGTAGTTGTAGGTGCCCCCCCCCCTATATTATGTCTGGAAGAGTCTGAAAAAAATTCTGTGTAGATGCGAGCCATCCGAAAAAGATTTTGAGATGGCCTTGAACAATTCTGGAAGGGACTTGAAGCGTGGAACTGTTGGAAAGAATTTCAAAGAAGTGTGAGGAATATATTCCCTCCTTCCTCCCTCTACTTCGAAAAACAGTTGAAAATGCCTGCTTTACTGATCATCTTAACGGGGCTTAGAAAATCTTACAAACGTCTGGAAGAGTCTACAGAAGTTTTTGTTGAGTCTGAAATAATAATCTTGAACAAATGAAAAAGTTTTGGTAATGGCCTTGAAAAATTCTGGAAGAATCTTGAAGAATAAAATACGTCTGGAAGAATCTTAAAAAACTGTGGAAAGATATAGTCTCCTCCCCCTACAAGCCAGGCAACAAAACTACAAAATACCCATTTTATCGTTCATTTTAATGAGTCTTGGTCTAGTGGAAGCCTGGAAGAGTCTTAAAAAAGTCTTTGTTGACTCGAAGAAAATAGTCTTGAACAAATCCAAGAAAGTTTCTCCTGGAAGTCTCTTGCCGAATAAAATACATTTGATAGAATTTTGAAGAAGTATGACGATAAATCTCACCTTTCTTCCAAGCTGGGAAAAAAGTTGAAAATGCTGATTTTGACGGCTCAAATAGCTGAAAAGAATACACGAAAAATTTTATTCACTCCACTCGCAGTTATAGTCTTACCTACAGTGGCGTAGCCAGGATTTTCCCCGGGGGGGGGGGGGGAAGTAAGATTTTCAAGGGAGAAAAAGTCGAAATCTGAAGTATTTCTTAAAAATCGCTGATATTAGAGGACTATTTTATGAAAATGAAGGTAAAACTACTGCTGGAGCAAAGATTTTTCGAAACAACGTGTTTTGAAGGCGAAACATTGCTCATTTTTGCATATTTTACATTTAATTTCAAGTGCCTTGGAGGCATTCCCTCTCCCCGCCCCCTTTGGCTACGTCACTGCTTACCTATAAGAGCTTTTTTTCTTACTTATAAAATTTTAAGCTATTCCCATCCCCTTTAAAATTTTTCTTTATAAGTTACTGTTGTGTAGGATTCAAAAGCCAAGATCACATTAATTTATTTCCTCTAATTTCAGGAGAAGCACTTATTGTATAAGCTTCTCTCTGTGTTTCGCCAAGTCCATAGCCTAATTTTCTGGATCTCGATATTGTTATTCCTGTTGGAGTTTTTCGAAAGACTTCTACCCAAGTTTGAAGTGTTCTTAATAGTGAGTCTGAAGAACTCTTATCGGAGTCTTAATAAGTTCAGTCGTAAGTCTTACCACTCTTAAAGCAGTCTTCAAGAAACTAACGAGTCTCAACGGAGTCTGCCGAATGTAAACAGCTGTTTAGAGTTGGAGTAAAATCTTAAACGTGCTAGAACGAATTTTTAAAGAATCTGGTGTGTCTTAGCTGGTCCTTGGAATAATCTCGTAAGTCTTCACAGAGTCTGAATGAGTTCTAATGAATTTGAATGAGAACTCAGAATTTGGATGTGGTATAAATGACAGACAGAGATGCCTATCTCTAGCCAACACCTTGCCAGATTGACAGATAGACGGATATCATTCTGTTAGTCGCTTGTGTATACTCATTTAGTCCTAGAAAGCGAGAAGAAATTGCCAAGCAAAGAGCTGGTTAAAAAAGTAAGGATCTTGGAATTTTTATTTATTTATCTTAACTGACTTATTTTAGATTTTAATCGGCATTCCGGCTGTCTGTCCTCTTCTCTCTCCCGCATTGCTAACTGCGGCCTAGAACGTCTTTCATTATACTTACATCTTCCCATAAAAAAAAGTGCTGACATTGACATTGAGCTCGACATTTTAATTTTGTAATTTCTGTTACACTCCTATTCTTTTACTTAGGTATCATTATTTAACGTCACAATTGTCTGAAATTATCTCATTTAATTAATTACAAATAGTTATGACGGTAGTAAATAATTATTGTCGAATCGACATGTCGACATGTTTGTCGCTGTCGAAGTTTGGATCGACATTTCAGTAGGTAATCGATATCGAATTTTGTGTAGGATACTGTTGGACAACCGATATTGTATTTCTTTGAGAAAAACTTGCAGATTATCGATATTGAATATGTAAAGGGAAAAATTACTAGCGTCAAGTCGTATCAGAATAAATTATGAAAATGAAGTAACGCGATAACGAGATTATTCTGTAAGGGAATCAATGTCGCCTTTTTCGTCAGCATTTGATAAACCTAAGTCGACAAAAAATTTGGAGTTACCAAGGCGTTTTGGTGTGAATAATTCGATATCGACTTTCTCATCGACAGCCGAAGTCGACAAAAAAGTGGAGGTGCTCGAGTTGATTTATCGTATGTAATTCGATATCGACTTTCTCATTGGTTTTTAACTAACGAAAGACGACGAGAAAGTCGACGTCAATAGCGGTATCGATGTTAGTTCGACTTTTCAATCGAAATTACGTGTCGAATTCGATAACTTTACCGTGTCAGAAAAATTATTGATTTTGAATGTTGAACAAAGTGTCGACTTTTGTATCAACTATTTTTCGCGGGTTTATTTTAAAAAGAAAGTTGAACTTAGAATGACAAAACCTTATCATTGTCGTTATGATGGTAATGATGACAATAATAATCAAGACTCTATTCGAGAATCCCCCCCCCCAAAAAAAAAAAATAAATAAATAAAAAATAAACGGGATAACTTTTTCACCCATGCAAGAATGAAGTCATTAATCAACGCCCAGACGATTGGTTATGTTCATCAGATTCGAGAACGCCATTCAGTGAAGCTCACCAGCTTGGCTCCGCAAAAATGAAAAATATCGTATTACCCGGCACGTATGTAAGCCCAGCAGCAAAAAGAAAAAACACGGCAATACCGTGTAATCGTTAACGTTATTTAATTACAGAATAATTGAAATTACGTTAATATGATCTGCGAACCAGCACACGATGCAGTGCATGTTGTACTGTCATCAGTAATTATTGTAACTCTGGGCGGCCTGCGTGTGACGTCCACGAAGAAATCTAGTCTGGTCAATCGGACAGTGCACACCGTGCACGGCTGTACACTGTCCCGGGACGTTGCTACCGATCTGCGGCTGTGTATTCTTATGCCGGTGCTCCTATTTCAATCAACTTGTAAATAAAATCAACTCGTTGCGGCGCTCTTGCGAACATGATAGTGCTACCGAAATGGAGATTACGTCGGTTAAAGAAGAGGAAGTTTGCATTTCATTTCGCTCATTAACGGTTGCCGCGGGCCGAGAGTCACAGAAATCACAAATGCTGCAACATTCACCGCCATCTCAGAGGGTAGAGCCACGGGGCGACTTTCTGCTCATACTGTATACTCGACAGCAGCAGCCGAAAACAGGTCTGTGTGAAAGCAGGTCTGTGTGATCAGCTGTCTCCGTGTCTAAGAGCGGCACAGAAGTAAGTGTTTTTTAACCCTCAGCTCTTTCGATACTCAGTGTCGGGGTTGCCTCATCGGCTGGTCAGCAATCGCCGACCCAGCGGGACTTAATAAGTCACCAGAGGGGGCCTAGCGAGCTCAAGATGCGTATATCTGTTTAGAGAAAATTGTGAGGGTGCCCCATGTGACTGGATGGCTCAATCGCTGAGGGCCCAAAGTTTGACTAGCTCGATGGTACAGATACTGTTTGCAATCTCATGGTCTCAAACCGCCGTGCGGCGCATCGTTTCCTCCGAAAAATCTGTATAATTGGAATTGCTTTACCATTGGTCACTCCTTCTAAATCAAGAATTGATTCGCGCCTCATGATTCCAGGGCGCCCATTCTGATGGATGAGGGTGTACGATCTTACTGTAGTGCCTCCATAAGCCCATTGCTTCACGAGTTCGGATATTACATCGGCGCTAGTCTTGAGTATGGATGGGAGGACAACTCGAGAACACATATGCCATGGATATAACTTGTTTAAAACTATGTAAATACGACTTCAAAAACTAGTAAATCTAGTTAAATAATTAGCACCAAGTTTTTATCTCAATGATGGGTAATTTTACAAGTACATAGATGTGAATATTTTTTTATACTACTTGATCAGAAAAGCAATGTTTACGTTGGTGTTTTACTGACGACAAGAAGCGCCTATCATTTATGCATCGAGTGCTAACGAAACCTGCATGTAAAGTAAACGTCCCTCAATGGAAAACGTTTTCACATGAAAAAATTGCTGGCCAGTAATATCGTATCGGGGAATCGAACCGGCGTCCATTGGAACATTTGACTGAAATGCAGCGATTGTCTTTAACCACTCGGCAACGGAGCGAATTACAAAATAGCGACTTGAGAACGCATTTTAATATTCACGACGTAGTACAGCTGTTACCGTTTGTTGTTAACCGTCGTTACGTTTTTGCTGGCCACTATCTGTGTATGCTGTTTGTGCACATGAACAAACTGAAGATAAGACTGTGATACTGTACTTTGTAGTAATTAACTGAGCAAATTAAATTTTTGAATTAATTACACACACAAAAATCACCTGTCTATAATTTATTTAAATAAATAAATAGATAAGAAAAATAAATAAATAAAAATACAGACCATGTCAGCAAAAAACACTGCCTCTTCTGATCAAGTAGTATAAAAAAATATCTGCCACAACAAGAGCCAAAAGTGAGTTTACATGACTCGGGAATTGCTCACTCACTACGCTCGTTCGCAAACTTTCCCTCGCCATGTAAACACTCATTTTTGACTCTTTTGACTCTTGGTGTGTAATATACCTACTACACTTTTTACACTTTTTCCTTCGGTTTTTTTTTTTTTTTTTTTTTAAGTAATGTTCTAGAACCTTTTGATTGATAACATTGATATGCTCTCCTTGTAATACTTTGGTATAGTTGGGCCGACAGCCAGTCTTCCTTTAAGGGTTAGGGCGCCTCAGAAATATGACATTGTACTACAATGGACATTGCTTTTTAGCTACACTTAACACTATGGTACGACGGCGATGGGTGTCAGAAACAATAATCGTATCGACGCTTGTGGCTCTGCTGAAGAAACTGTGTCTCCAATTGAAGACCGTTTTTCTAAAATCAATTAAGCTCATTTTCGCAGTTTCGAGAAAATCGAAGAAAACGTGACGGACAATTTTCCACCGGTAGTTGGTGCATGCGAATGGGTGGGTTGGCAGAAGCGAACACTCTCGTTCAAGATACAGTCATCGAGAATGGGAAAAGATACCGTTTCCACCCTTCTGGAACCATGTTAGGGGGGAAAACGATGGACTTAGCTAGTTTTGCCTGACCCCAAACTCGTTATCGCACTGCAGGAAAGAAACAAGATCGGAAAGCGAACTTGTACATTATCCAACAAACTACTGTGAAAAACTAACACAATCGCTCTTACTACGCGTTTCCTCCACTTCGTTTCACGCTACTTATTATCACTGGACTTAGCTGGTTTTGGAAGATCGAACTATGTTCGAATGCTTAGAATACGTAAACAGGAAGAACGGAATAGATCTTAATTCTCGCAACCGTCGGTATAGGCTTTTCTATAATACGTACCTAGGAACGCTAGTTTCGCGATTTCTTCAAAAATGGATTTGACTGGTTTTGGAAATATCGTCTTCAGTTATATTCGTATTGATATCTGATCGTCACACTCGAATCAAGTACTAAGGTACTCCAGCAAATATACCGGCCCACATATTATGTACTTACTCCGAGTAAATATATGCTTGCCTAGCCCTACTGAAACCCCGCTTTATCCCTGTGAACCCTGTACCGCGTGTTAGATTGGTCGTGTTCTGGATGTACGTATCTGGCACATACATCATCACACAGTCGAGCAACGAGCATTTCGATAAGAATCAAACTGCAACGTGTTGGGCTAGCCATATAGACTTCCATGGAATACCAACAATGAAAACAAAAGAAACGCGTCCGGCGTCGCACCGCGCCGTCGTACCATTTCGTGCGCCGCTGAGTCGACTTATCGTGTAATATTATGTGGAGCGTGATGTTTCATTTTTGTGGTGTATCTGCATGTAGCATAGAGGTATTATAATAAGTTACCACTGGTACAGAAGCAAGATGAATCTGGCTCGGTCATGGATTAAGCTCACAGGTGACGTGTGTGAGTGCGTAGGTACCAGAATACTGGGTATGTGTGCGAGTTGCACTGCAAACCCGACAGGCCAATCGGGTCTTAAATAGCCGCGTTTAACTTATTTAATTCGTCGCCGGCTGCGGCTTCGCGGGATCGCGGCTCACTTCCAAAGATCCAGTGGCTGTACATGTAGATGCTGGTGTCTTGATAAGGCATTAGTTCGCTCGGACCGCCGGCGCCGCCTCGCCGCAAGCGTACACTCAAGAGCGCGAAATATACGGCCCGGTCGTGTCGGTCCTCTGAACGACTTAGGAAAAGATGGAATCGCCGACGAAATCATCAGTCGTTTCGCGGGTTGGGTCGAAAATTCGGATTTGATATCATTCCGTGCAGTGTTGTGGCTCAACGATGGAAAATGCGTGTGACATGGCTGCGATCCTATCGGGAAAGCGAACTGAGAAAGCCAAGTACTTGAAATCACACACAAACTGTGTATCAACACACGTTGTGCGCTGGAATAGAACCATAATCAAGAAATGGAGAAGGCAATGCTGGTTCTGACTACATTTTGCTGAGGACCCCTAATATGAGTGTCGTGAGCCCTAGGGAAAAGTCATGAAAAGGAAATGAAAAAGTCACGAATTTCACAAATTTGTATTTGGTAGACACCCTGGATTATAATGCCGTGTTCCTGAGGACTACGGAGCACGCTATTCATCCACCCCAATTAATACTGTCGTCTTGCTGTTCGCTAAGATGTTGGCGGGGAGAGAGACAAAACCTGTTTGTTAGCTTTTCAGCTTCAGGAATCGAACCCGCGGCCGTGTAGCAAAAATGAGAGACAGGCAGGATACATTTTAGCTACGGCGCGACATGAAAACTTGCTACTATGTTGAGGCTCTTGTGAGCAGACGCGGCCTGGCGAGTAAAGTCTTGGGATGCAAAACATATAAGGGGCCCGGTAAACGAATTTAAAAAAACTTTTCAGCGATGTTGTGGATTGCGACAAAAAAGGCCCACAAGGCCACAATAGGTCGAAAGGCTGGGGATGCATTTGCATCTTCGCATCCCCAACCAGGCCCTGCGTGCTCATAAGACTCGGAAAGGCTTTCTTCACCTTCTTAAAGACTTTTGAAACTATTTCGGACTGTTCAGTTTCAGTTGAACCCCGTTAACGCTCTTTCAGGCTCCGATAAGTTAATTTAAGTTCTGAAGTTTAGCAAATATTCTGTAAAATTGTGTGAACATCACGACTCGTTATAACTCGGTTAACCTTTTGAAAGACCAAAACCATTTCAAACAGTGGCGTCGTGTGGTGCTCTTTCCCAGGTGTTCAACTGGCGGGTCTGCGCCCTCCCTCTCCGCTCCCCTTCACAAAAAATTAGTAGTATCAAAAACTTATGATCAGTATCAGTTTGTATAAATAATGAGTGCCAATGAAGAATGAAGTTGCATCCACCAACTCACCACATAGCATGCTCATGCGCTTCCGGAACGTTCATTTTTGCTGGTGAACCCCCTGCCATTTAAATTAATGAAGTCGCCGCTTCACTGGTCTTTGTTGCAAACGCCACTACAACAAGGCCAATGAGAGTGTGCAGTGTTGCTAGTGAACATCCTACGCGATTCCCATAGTAAGTGTGACAAAGATAACGCCACTGCATTCAGACCGACAAAAGTGTGCAATGTTGCTAGTGAACATCTTACCCGATTCCCATAGTATCTGGACAAAGATAACACTACTGCATTAAGACTGACAAGAGTGTGCAATGTTGCTATAGTGAACATCCTACGCGATTCCAATAGTAAGTGTGACAAAGATAACGCCGCTGCATTAAGACTGATAAGAGTGGGCAATGTTGCTAGTGAACATCCTATGCGATTCTCATAGTAAGTGTGACAAAGATAACACTACTGCATTAAGACTGACAAGAGTGTGCAATGTTGCTATAGTGAACATCCTACGCGATTCCCATAGTAAGTGTGACAAAGATAACGCCTCTGAATATTAAGACTGACAAAAGTGTGCAATGTTGCTAGTGAAAACATCTTACTCGATTCCCATAGTATCTGGACAAAGATAACACCACTGCATTAAGACCGACAAGAGTGTGCAATGTAGCTAGTGAACATCCTATGCAATTCCCATATTAAGTGTCACAAAAATAACCCCACTGCATTAAGACTGACAAGAGTGTGCAATGTTGCTAGTGAACATCCTACGCAATTCCCATCGTATGTGACAAAGACAAGAACCGCCCAAAGCGCAAAGAGAAATATTCCGGCTATTTTTCAATTTTTTGAGGTTATATTTTGTATTTTAATCAACATTTAAATCTTTCCTTGTTTCTGGGATTTTTGTTGTAAGACAAAAATTAAGTGGATGTGCAGTGAACACCTTGAACACCCAGACACGACGCCACTGATTTCAAACTCTTTGAGGCGGATTGAAACTCGTTAATACTCTTCAAGATTCCGATAAAACGAAGATGTTTGAAAACTCACTAAGGCGCTGTTCAAGATTCTGTTAAGACTAAGCGTCGATATGGCTTTAGTAGTTCAGTGTAAGGTTCTGATGGGACTGACAAGAAATCTACGACCTGGGTCAGTTTTAAAAGTGGCTACTTACAGCCAAACACAGAGATAGTTTTAAGAAGTCGAATATCCATACATACAGCTACTTATTGGTTGAAACTCCGGGTGTTACATATTTCCGCCACCGAGGGCGAATGGGGACCGAAAGAGCTGTTAAGATGATGTCATTCCGCTGGCTAAACTTTTTATTCTCCTTACCTCCACTATGTCTCTCCACTTCCCTCCCCTCCTGCCTGTTTTATCGACTGTAGAATTACACATGTACCGAATTATAGCGGCCATACAGGTTCATTGAAAAAGTTCCCGATGACTTAGATGGCCAGTTCGTCCCTGGGTGTGGGGATACGTACAGATTAGATCAAAAGTATGGAACAAAACATGAGCACCGTTTCCAGCCCGATTTTTGACATGATGGGCTGGTACAAGGAAACATGAAGAGCTCGTAAAACAATCATCGTTGATATTTCATTGACTTGTCTTTAACCGAATCATTAAGTGTGTTCTGTAACTCAGCTCTGAGCAGAGCAGCGAAGAAATTCTTGCTCCACGGCATTTGCTCCAAGTAGAGCAGAATTCTTGCTCCGCGGTGTTTGTTCCAAACAGAACAGAGTTCTTGTTCTGCGGCGTATACTCCGAGCAAAACAGAACAGAATTTTTACTCTACGGCTGTTTTAACTACCGAGTGAGCAGACCAATTTCATCAGTGACGTTACCGCGTCCATTTCAAGACGTTTTTTAAACTACGGATTAAGCAGAACAGAGCAACATTTCCAGCTCTGCATGAATAGTTGGGGGGGGGGGGGTTGGACAGAGTAACCGGTTATCTATTACCAGGCGCGTCGCTGTCCATTGAGTTTACTCGATCAGGTTCTTTACTTTAGGAGAGAGTAAGAACAGAGAAGCCACGATCTTGCTCTGTTCCGCTCGGAGCTGAATTAACGTGAACACCCCTATTATCTCAATTCAGTGTGTTAGTTTCAATCAGTTCTAGGGGTAGAGATAGTGACTGAGAAGTTATGCCGTCTCTATTGATCCTTTACCGACGGGATGTGTAGGTACGTGTGTCTCGCACACTCTCTCGGAATTAGTCGACGTAATCGTTTCTGAAAAACCTTCGCCTTATTTAACCTCACTTACCGCGAACACGGAAAAGCACTCTTTCTCCTCGTGTACCACTACGTGTGCCACAGACAGATGATCGAATTTTGAAGCGCAAAAAATAACGTTTACTTACATAATAACGTAATAATATCGCGTGTCACCCGAATACATATGAAGTCGGTTTCTTGGGTAGAGTCAAATCGAGTCGCAAGACGAGGAAGCCTTCTGCTTGTTTGTCGGTAATGGTGTAGCAGCAGAGAAACTGTGGGATACATAACCGGGCCGTAATATTGTCAGCATTTTGTTGACATTTAGTTCACGGGGCGAAAACAGAAACGACAACCGAGGTGTCTTATTCGTGCGGTTAACGGTTTTCTCGACATATACGCTTTTTTCCTCCCTCATCGCTCTTTCTCGAGTTGATTTCGGTATCAGCCGAATTGAAACGATAAATCTTTCGTTTTCCGCGACATACTGTAGATACCAGACGTATTTAATCGGATGCTGGAATACGTGACGTAGGATGATTGTACACATAGGTACACTTATACACAAACGTATATTAAATTATTCGAATCTTCTGGCATGACAGAATGACAAAATAACATCTATAGCTGATAAAATATTATAAGTGCGGTGGAAATATGATGTAATGGCATCTTCATCAAAGCGTGAAATTTCATTGTTTCGTTTTGCAATTGTGGATGGAAAAATAAGGGACGAGATAGCGTGGTTGAGGATTCAAATATGTAGTACGCTGTTTGAGAAAAACGTGAAACGTAAAATTGAAATGGGTTTTCTACTGAAATTCTCGGTTACAATAACGGTGCTAGGTTACCGGGGGGGGGGAGGGGGGTAGCTCGAATGAAAACCGATACTCAGTTTCGGCATTGATCAAAACTTCAAAACTACTCTTTTCTTTTAAATTTCGTCGCTTGTGTATTTGGATTTTCAAATCCTTTTCTCTTCAGTTTGTGAGAAAATCGATGAAATCCAAAATTGGACTTGATGGATATCGACTGTAGGCTCCACAGATTGCTGAATTCGTTTCCGACACTGTTGCGTACTGTTATCGTATTTTTCAAAGTATAGCATCTACAGAAAACGGGGAGGTAGGAATTGCAATATCAGACCTCGGAAAAATATGATAAGGGTGTCTTTTGTTGGTTTTTGAGAGCCACTGAACTCATTTTTGATGTCGTTTTCACCCTAACGTACAAAATTAGGAACCCGACTAAAAATGATAAGAGAGTGGAGGTCAACAATGTTCATAAAATGTGATATGGCTGTAGAGTTCTTGCCTCCAATAGAAGTTCATGAAGGATGTTTTAATGTCGTTGTTCATCTTCTTTTCAATCTGTAACACCTATACAGGAGGGGGGGGGGAGAGCATGGTAGCACCATATTTCAACAGTTATGGCATGGATGAATTATGATACCTTAGTCCTTAGTTATTGTCTTCTGATATTATTTCCCTACAAAATGAATATTAGTACAACCAGTCAAAAAATTTGACACTCGCTCCTCTTCATCTATCTTTGAGATTTAGGTTCTCTAGTTTTGAAGTACGGCTGAAAATTGTATTGGAGATGAGTTCCGCAGCCTTCGGAACCCAACAAGAAAAACCTATATTGAATTTTACAAATTTCTAAATTCAGTTCCCCCAGGATGCGTAGCGTGATGATACGGCCAAAATAGTATCGAAAATGAAATTCTGCGACATTCTGAATCTATCATTCGATACCCATACAGAAATATCCGCTCCCTCGCCCTCGTGGCCGCCTTATTTTTTAGTTTAGGGAAGAACTGATATCAAAAATGAAATGGGTGGGTCAGATATTCTCAGGAATGATAGTCGTAAATCGATTTTATTTCAGATCGTCGTAAAAGCTTGTGAAGTATCAGTATTTCACTCCGGCCAAAATCAATGATGTATGAGAACAGCACAATTTTTAAAAGTGTGAAATCAGGAGGGAGGTGAATGAAAACGAAGAAATTTCTAGGTCAAAAAGGTACGTACGATGATGAAGAGGCGGCTCCTAAGGAAATTGGATCCTATTTCAGTTATCTAGCGTTGTAAAATTGTGAAATGTTGTTGAACAAACTCGTTTTTTTCTCCGCAAGGCCTCCTTTTCTAATTTGCTCTCAACCCGAGCCCTGGAATTCGCCCTTTTGAGCATTACTTCAGAGACGTCGGGGAGGCTGTTAGGGCTGTCTTAGCCCTCTTCCCTTCCGGCCGAAAAACCGGCCTAGGTCGAAATCTGGTGAGTTGCTATGTGGGCTCGAACTCGGGACCTCGGATTCCAACAACGTGCTATCCACTCAGCCAACTAGACTCCCTCTCCGTAAGGCCTGTGAACAGTTTAGAAAAGAGGGCATTTTAAACGTCTCCTTTTCGACAGTTCCAAAATGCAGTTATGAAAATATCAACTTGAGTGTAGAGTAATTTTGCCAAGAATATTTTTTTTTTTATACTCCACGAGTTATGATCAGAAAACGAAGGAAGGGCTTCTTATGTCTACATTTGGAGGAGGAAGAGTTGGGGACTTTCTTGCAGTTCATCCGAATGTCGAAACTAAGAATTCGAAAAAGAATCCTTGATATCCAAAAATGTAAGTTACTCTGTTTTTTTTTATCTAATATTTGGGGGGGGGGTATACGCAATACCATGAGGCAGCCTCTTAACATAATCGCTTTTCTAGAGAGGTGGCAACTTGGTATCAAGGGATCGAGAGGGACAAAACAGTCCGGAAAGAGAAATCCGGAAAAATCTAGACACAAATGTGATGTCCAGAGAGGGACCGTAGGGTGAAAAAATGAAAACATTTTTTTTTTAGCTTTTCTGGCGTAAAACTGAGTGTTGAATTGAGTGTAGAATGATAATCCATGTTTAGTTTTATCAATTATGGTAAAAAAATTAACTGACCCGAGTCTCATAAGTTGAAAAAAATACATTACAATTATTGAAAAAAAAGTAACGATGAAAAAAAAATGCATTTAAAGTTCAATTTACTAAATAATATTGATGAACTATTAAGAATAAAAGAAAATTAATGTTTTTTCCAGGAAATTTCATGCAAAATTCAATTTTACTGCCTGTTTTACCAAATAATGCACCCAAAATTTAATTAACGGAAAAAGAAAATGTCTTATTAAAAATCTCTCGGATCTCTCACAGAATAAATTACTGTAGATCAAATTGAGGTTAAGAATCTCTACATTTGAGAAACTGAAAATTCTTTTATTATTTTCTTTTAATTTTGGAACCATACATAAATCGATGGCCCCAGAGCATTCCCCCCCCCCTATTATATTATATTTGAATGGGAGCTGAGAAATTAGCAATGGATTCGTATCAGCGATTCAAATCTAATGAATGTTATGGATTCGTGAAATTTATTGGAATCTTTTTAGTGGATTCGTCGGATTTGTACTTTTCTTTTTGTTTGTTTGTGAATCACACACTGAAAGCCCCTTAATTTTAGGGGGTAAACGAAAATGAGAATAACCAAAAACGCGCTAAAACTATTATAATTTCAATTTTTAAGGCGACCCTGGAAAAGTTGATTTGAATACCAGAACCGCTCGATTCGTGCATGATCTCGAATCCCGAATCATTCTTGAATCATATTCAAATAAAAAAAATAAATAAATAAATAAATAGTTATTCGTGGATTCTGATTTAAATCCAATATTGGTGATTTTTTTTTTTTTTTCTGAAAGAGGAAATTTTAGTGCAACAAAATGCAGTCAGTTACAGAAAAATATTTCTAACTAATCATCAGAAGTTGAATAAACCCGCAAAATGAGAAAAAACAACGAAAATCCGGATTTTCCCCAACATTTCCGAAACTATTCAGAAATCCGAACATTTTTTGTCAAAGTATGAAAATTGTAGAAATCTACTAGAAAATCTGAACGTCTGGCTGCACTGGAAGAAGAAAAGAACCCATCATTCCTGGTTAACCCTTATTGATCCAGGGTATCGCATGATTGTGCAAGCATTCGCCTACTCTTCTGGTGGGCAACATGAACGGCCGCCGAAAATGATCTCCAGCATCTCTTTGTGCCTGTCTGTTGATGCAACAAAGAAGTGCCAACGATAACGATAACAGAAGATAACCGAGCATGTGGAAGGTAGGGTGTCCCAACATAATCAAAAATGCCATTTTTCTTGCAGCATTCACATAGCCTTGCCACAAGCGGTCCGGTCGCACTCTCACCTGAAAGTGACACGGAGACAATCTATATATTCGCGTAACTTGCTCTTAATTTCGAATAATACGGTTTATACGCCCACGCTGGTCCTGGACAACACGGTGTCAGGACGATACATCTCCGAATTAAACAGATCGTTCGTTTATGTCACCAGTGAAAAAAGAGAGAGAAACGGAGAAGGGGGAAAATGCAAAAAATAATAATAAAAATACGCGTGTTCAGAAATCAGAAACACTCGGCGTAAACGCCCTAAAAACCTGCGTCAAAAACCTTCGTGGTTTTTTTTTTTTTTTTTTTTTTGAAATAACAATTTCGAATATACGCTGACAAAACATTATTCTCCTTTACGAAATTTCCTTTCCATTTTTCCCGCGCCGAAATGAGAAATGATTACGGCGCCTCGTATCGCTCGGTCCGATTATGTGCGCTCGCCGACTATCGTATGTGTTGCCGGCGTGGAAACGCGTGCAGGCGCGCACGCCACTCGGTTTTCGCGCGCGCGGCGACGACGGCTGCGATACAGAGTGGAACGAAGAGAAGTGCGATGGAGGGGGCGGGGGGCAAAACACACGTCTGCTGACGAACGTGACGCTGTCTCGATGATAAATTACTAAATTTAATTGATCTTATGAACCGTCACTCGAAGTGTATAACGCCATATTTTATTCTTTCACGCGTGCGAACGCAATTCTTATAACGTTGTTTTTTTCCCGCCGCCCCTTCCTCCCGGCCGCCGTTTCCGATTTCCTTCGTCTCCGACGATCATCAGTTGCGAGCGCGCGAACGTAGTAAAAAATGAATTCGCCGTTGGCGCGCGTACGCCGTGGCGCTCGTCTCGGCGTTTTCCGACTGATCGCTCGAGGAAAGCGACGACGTGCGAGGACTCATTCCATTTTCCGGAAACGGATGTTCCGGGTGGCAGTAGGTGGGAGATTCTGAAATAAGACGTTCGAGATAGCCAACGAAAACTTCCTGGAGATTGGAGCCTAATACGACTGAATGAACCAGTGGCATACCCAGCCTAGTGTTCGGGGGAGGAGGTCTGGTCATGACCAAAGTGGAAAGGGGTGTTAATGGAGGTGCTAGAATTATAGATAACACTATTTGACGAAATCGCATAGGGGAGACCAAACCCCCAGTGCTTTCGTCGTGACGAGACGTCTGTCATTGTGGACAAAAGAAGAGGCCGTCTCCCTAGATTACAGAAAAGAAATGCTAACTTAATGTTCTCAGTTTCTGTAGAATAACTCAGCTGGATTATTCCGTTAGGTATTAAGTACTTCTCCTATTTCAGTTTTGCCAGCTCAACTGTTCTGCTATAGTATTACGTAACACTCTTCCTGGCTTAATTAGAAATCATTAATACTCTTCTGGATTTGCTAAATTAATTCTTTGGCACTTCCTTATAAGACTCTAAATCTTTTCAAGATGTGACGCACTGTCCGTTTTCTGTACTTGGCGTCTATGTAGTATGTACTCTCACGGTCTTAGAGAATACTATTTACCCGTTCAGTACTTTTGTTGCACTTGGCAGTTCGGATACATGAACGATGAAATCAACCATAGACGACGAAGTGTGAGTTGTAAAGACCTTTATTACGGTACTAACAGAGACAGTAAAAAGAAGCTTGTAACTCTTCGCGAGTCAGCAAAGAATCCGGTAGTTCGTAAACGAGTATGTCGGCAATAAAGTAATCAATTTCGACGGCAAGGCTGTGGCCGGATCCAGAGGCCGGACAGTGCTAGGCTATGACATCACTGGACTAGCCGGGACGCTAATCGGGACGGTGGTACGCATAAAAATGCGATAAATCGTGCGAATGCAACAGCGAACTCTGTACGCGAATACCTCTCGGCAGAGCGAAGGAAAGCAGAGTAACTCGTTTGCCAAAAAGGTTGTTCGAGCTCGAGGGAATATTGACAGCCCGATATAAAGTCCCTCGCTCGTATTTATATCCACGCAGTTTAGATGATTATATGAAATATTCACGTAAGTCTTATACTGGCCTTGTTTACGACGACTTTGTCTTCTTTAGTATAATATTCGAATTTTACAGTTTACAGTCTCGTATGGGCCTATTTTACAGCTTTATGGCTATCTCGTCCTCTTCCACTTTATCCGTCCCGTACCTCTAGAGCATTCGCTGACTCGTAAAAATAACTAGAACGCGTGAAGATTAATACGTGAGAGCACCTTCGATGATGAGAGTAGGAAGATTTACGTTAACGTGTTATTATGACTGCGAATCCTTCTGCGGTGGTTGCTATTTCAAACCGTATAAGATTTCAAGTTCTAAGTGATTGTAGAATGCAGATTCCCAACCCTCGGGTTCGAAAAAAGGGTTACGTCATTTAACCGTTGCAGTTTTATTTTGGTTGCTGACAACAATTAAAAATTTTTTGGTAGTTACAGTTTTATAACAAGCAGCTAGCTGCTGGAAGAGGTCGGCTCTGGACTGTAAAATTGAGAGACTAGTTTATTTGTTTAGGAAAAATGACCTATCAGTAGTCATGTGTAAGATTTCTTTATATGGCTGGGCGTTCAAGTTCCAAACGCTTGTATTTATTACTGTAGGTGGACAAACTAGACACTGAATTGAGAAGACGAAAAAACTAGCTCATCTTATTAAACTCGTTTTGACTAGGTTTCTTTAAAAGCTATAAGCTTAGCTTTTAAATTACATCGCGTAGTTGCGAAAAACACAAACAGTCAATAAACATTCTGACAAGCAGCTTAGCAAAAATACCTATCGATAGCCATGTTTAAGGCCTTTTTTCCCCTTAACATAAGAGCTGATAGAAGAAACTTAATTAGGATGACACTACAGGCAGGTAAGTTCAAGGCTTCAAACTGCGAAGCTGCAGACTGCAATCACGAGCAAACACTTTCTCTGAAGGAAGTGTCTACAAAATATTAATGAATAATGACTCTCGAACTTGAATGAAACGAATTCGTAGAGTTAGAAAACGTTCTTCTATATTACTCAATTCAGCCAACTTTGGTGGCATATTAGGATTAGGAAATCGTTACTCTTCATGCGCTAAAGACAACAGAGGAATTTTATATCGATTCGCGTGAGGAAGTTTACTTTGATTCAAATAAAGTTTACAATTTGAACAAGCACAACCAAAATTATCATTACTACTACCAAAACTTGTTAACGAGCATGCAGTTTTGAGAAAATTTGAAAAGAACATCTGTTCGTCATCCTAACTTCGTAACTCTGCATTGATCGAAAGATAATCTCCTCCTTTTATTCACTGTACAACTTAACTCAGTCCCTCATGAACACGCAACTGACTAGAAATAGAAAATACTATCGAGTATTGAGAAACAGAATAATTGTCAATAATCAATCATCAGCCGATTCGTGATCATCGGCTACAGATTGCAGATTGCACGCTATTATATTAGCCTAGTGGAAGCTTCACTGCTCGAAACCTGAAACAGAATACCAAAATTACTATTAATATTTTTATAATTCACACCGCATTATTCCGTGGAAAATTTATTGATAAGTATCGATCTTACACAAGGATGAGCAACATCGCTACTGCACTAAAAATCTGCTCGTAAAGCACGAATTTTCTGCTGGACATACTTTGCTTGACTCAGTGCAAAGGAATTGTACCCTAAAGTATAGTTCACACGACGCTGGTACAAGAAGCGCAGGCTAGTAAGTGTGTGAATCAGCTTTGTGTGAATAGAGAACCAGCATGAAGTTTAGCAGCTTACCAGCCTAGCATGAAAGTTGAAAATTTTCAACTTTTGAGCTGGTAAGCTATCAGCTATGCGACACGAATTATCAGCGCTCCGCCTGAACATAAAACTTGGCTAGCACACCAGCTCGCGCCCTAGCTTGTAGTTTCGAACACCAGCATACGAGTGTCGTGTGAACTAGGCTTAGAACCCACTTATACATGAGAAAACAACTTCACTTACCTATTGTAAATCCTTTGAAGGGTTTCTTTCAATTTTCAAAATATTTCTCAACGGCACAGTATTCAGTAGTCAACAATAACAACGCAGCCGAATAAAATCGAAATTGTTGCCTATCATTTATCACTTATCGTTATAATTTTTCAATCGTTTCTTTAGCCCTTGCCCAGTGAGAGGTCTGGTTCGCCGAGTGGATAACGCGCTGTTCTCGGAATCAGGAGGTTCCGGGTTCGAGCCCACGTAGCGGCTTGCTACATTTCGACCTAGGCCGGTTTTTCGGCAAGAAGAGAAGAGGGCTAAGACAGCACTAGCAGCCTCCACGACGTCTCTGAGGTAATGCTCGAAAGGGCGGATTCCAGGGCTCAGGTAGAGAGCAAAATTAGAAAGAGAGCCCTCGCACAGTAATGAAGATCAAGATTACTGAGCAGTAAAGGGAAAAAAAGTAATTGCAGAAGGCTTGTTGTCGACCCCCATAAAATCGAAATTGTTGCTTATAATAATTAGTCTTATTCACGGTCTCTTTTGTGGGGGCACAGTGCCCCCAAAGGAAATTTCGAAAATATCAAAAAATTGCCAAAAAAAAAACCCTGAAAAAATAAAGGAATTTGATTATCCAAATACAAAATCAATTAGCGTGCCCCCAAAAAAGAAGTGACCTGGTCTTATTATTTTCAACGAATTGTTTTCTTGGAAATAAGAAGACATTGAACTGAACTGTAACTCCAATCAATGAACACTGCCGAAAAAGACGCATCTGAAACGATGCGCTACTGAACTAAACTGTGACTCTGAATTGAGACGAGGAGAGAAGAAAATAGTGATTGCAATAGGCTCGGCTACTCGTAGCCGACCCAAAAAACTGAAAATAATAATCTCTGCTTCTCTTAGAAAAAGAGTAGTCAGAGAACTCTGGTTGAAAAATTCAAAAGTCAAGATTTCTCTAGTTTCTGAAATTTTGTAGTAAATCAGAAAAGATTTAGTAAGGATCCAAAGAAGCCGAACATGACGACCCCCACCCCGTGTCATGCGAAGAAACTGAACTGAGAGTTACAGCAGACAGCGTAGCATATTACACAGCCAACCTGATAGAGATGCAGACAGAAGCAGACTTACAGATACACAAAATTACAGACAGATAATTTACACTGAGGATAGGTCGGAAACATGTCCTTACCTTGAGACCACAGTACCACAATAACGCTATCATGACCACTCTTAATAAAAGAATAGGGAAGAAAAGAAAATAAACAAAAATGAAAGAAATAGTCCGACCTCTGCAGGGAGGAACATTGTTGCATGGATATGTCGTCCAGGCGACTGGGTTGTCGCGCATACCTACATTCCAGCGCTTTCTCTAGTCGTCCATTTTCGACGTCGTGCGGCATCCTCCGTCTCGGCCAGTCGAAACTTGATGGAACGAATGACCGCGTATAGAGGAATATGCAACTACATCACAATGGTAACGTTTTTCTGTGGAACGTTTTTGCGGAGCGTTTTCTGCGGAATTTTTCTCTTTCGCGTGCCAAGCCGGTATATCCATGTCAAAAAAGTTAATTACGGTAAAATTCAGACGACGAAGAGAGGATTCCGAAAATTTTTCGCTTCGTTAGTCCGTATGTTCACGGGTTGCCCCCGCTAGTTTTTATGGTTTGTTTTTTCCTTCAATAAAAAATTCTAATTACTTTCCAATGGGAAGTATTTTCTGTTATACTCAAAGGACGAGAAATGCTGATAATTTCCGGTATTTCGCATCATCGATTCAGCTGTACACACGACCGATTGTGCTGCAATGTAAGCTAAGCACGTTGTTGATTTTTCAGCTCGTAGTTTAGGTTTCGAATCGCCCCCGCTTCTGGTATCGTTTTTTGATTCCGGTGTAACTTATACGTCGTATGTAAAGGTTTTCTCCCTGCAAATATTTATTTTTGTTTTCCTCTTATTTCTTCTCTGTTTCGCCGGTTAGCTAAAAGCTAATTTCTTCATTTTTTTGCCTTTTTTAAAAATTATTGTGGGTGGGTGAGTGGGCGAGTGCGTTTCCGCAATTCCACATACACCTCAGAAAGAACGACGATCTTCATGACGAACTGACAAGATTGCAATTACATTTACATCGAAAATACATTATTTAATACGCTTTTCGGGAGTGAGCGTAAATTACCTTTGTTGTGTCATTTTAAGCTTTTAGGGAAATTATAGCGCGGGGTGTTGGAAGATAGGGCGACTTGGCAGCGTGAACATGCAGGTGATCCTTATTTCGGTTAAGTCAGTATAGGGACATCTTGTTTAGTTTTCACCTAGGAAAAACAATTTCTATCATTTATGATTTTTGTAACATTTTATGGGTCCCGACCGAAGTGAAATTCTACATGGAATTATGGTTGGGGTAACTGGGTACCAATTTTACAATGTAGCAATTTAATTCTTGGAAAATTCTTAGAATAATGATTTAGTAAACAAGCATATGTGTTTAGTGGTGATATAAGAATATGCTACGGGAATGAAAGCAGTTAAAAATAAAAATTCAGTGGAGTTTGAGAATGTTCTCTTTAAGAGGGTTTTAGTTCTCAGTTACCCGAGGCAAAGGGGTAACTGGGAAATACCAGTCGGATCTTCTTCTTCTTTTAGTTATAGGAATATCAAGGTGTCTGGAAGTTCCGGAAACCCCGGAAAAGTCCCGGAGGCTAAAAGCAGGTCCTGGAACCCTGTAAAAGTCTCAGAATTTACTTAACCATTGCCCAAGGTCCCGGAAAATTTTTACAAATGTTGGACACAATTTTTTCCCCAAAGCTTGGATTGTTTCCTCGATACATGGAGACTGCTTTGTGCATAATCCAGATCGATAACGATTGGAGATGTCGCCAACCACCGTGAATTTCTCAGAATTTGAAACAATAATATACCTTCAAATACACGTACGCACCTTGAATTCTTCAATAATTTAATGCAGTAATTCAGTAAAGAACTTTAATTTCATTTGAACATACAATAGTAACCTCTGTAACATAGGACTATGTAATAGAAGAATACAGGTAACAGTGTTATGTATATTGAGTAAAACATGGTATTTTTTGCACCAAAATTTTTCTCAGAAGTTTCTTACGAAGTCCCGGAATTCCAAAGTTGATTTCTGGTAGACACCCTGAATAAAACTCAAGATGGGAATGACTTACAGTTTTTCGATGTCATTGAATTTGATTTTGAAAATAGTTTCGGGATTCGAGACCTTGGAAGACTGTCTGAGTGCTCAAGACCAAATAATAGTCGTTAGCCTGAGGATTACATGCAAAACTTCACTCTCAGTAGTGATTCTGGGATCCTAATCGAAGCCAGATCGAATATTCAAAATCAGTGACTTAAAACTCCTGTACTCCAATACGTTGTTTAAAATTCAGTAAGGTAGTTAAAAGTCCGTAAAATTTCCTTTTTTTTGGGGGGGGGGGGGATTTAATAATTTAAGAAACTGTGTCTTGCCATCAGAAGATCCTCGTTTATGCCACCTCGCCCATAAAACTTTTAAAAAAAAGGTAGTTATTACGGGATTTATATTTGAACGTGTGAATTACATACCTGCTGTACCATTTTTTTCTCAATATGGGGTGTTTTATTTTTATTTTTTATGCATAATGTTCTATGTGATGGCCCACACACGGATTAAGCATCCTTAGTTAGTCAGCACTATCACAGATACATCATTTTTGTCTCGAAAGATCGCGTTCTGTCTAAGTCCAAGACTACGAATTCTACAAACCATGCTATCGCGTTCTGTCCAAGTCCAAGACCACGAATTCTAGAAACCATGCTAAGTGCCACTCAGTACCATATGCGCGTGATTGACTTCCCTGTATCAGTCTAACATGCATTGCAAACTTGTGTTTTGCTCTCCGATAAAATTTTGATTTTGGCACTTAGGTATTGTAACTCATACATTCATTTCAGTTGTTCAAATTTTAAGTTGCAGAACCCCCCTTCGTTTTGACGTAGATATGTTTAATGACTCACCACGTGAAAGAGAAAAACTCCATAGAAAACAGTCCACAAAAAAGTTCCTCAGAAAACACCCTGTAAGAAACGTTCTGCAGAAAAACGTTACCATTGTGATGTGGTTGCTTATTTTTCTTTACGCAGTCAATCATTCCATCCGGAATTCCAAAACTGAATAATTCTGGTAGACACCCTGAATAAAACACGAGATGGGAATGACTTACAGTTTTTCGATGTCATTGAATTTGATTTTGAAATTAGTTTCGAGATTCGAGTCCTTGGAGGGCTGTCTAAGGGGTCAAGACCAAATAGTAGTCGTTAGCCTGAGAATTACCTGCAAAACTTCACTCTCAGTAGTGATGTTGTGGTCCTAATCGGAGCCGGATCGAATATTTAAAATCGGTGACTTAAAACCCCTCTATTCCAATAGATCGTTTAAAATTCAGTAGATAATTAAAAGTTCGTAGAATTTCCCAGTTACCTTTTTTTTTTCACTTTTTTTCAGGAGGGGGAGGGTATTTTATAATTGAAGAAACTATACCTTGCCATCTGAATGAAGATCCCTCGTTCATGTCACTTCGCCCATACAGCTGTAAAAAAAAAGTAGCTGTTAAGGGATTTAGGTATATTTCAACGTGTGAATAATTACATACCTGCTAAGTACCATTTTTTCCCCTTTTTTTTCTTCAAAATGTGTTTTTTTGATGCAAAATGTTCTATGTGATGGCCCACTCATGGGTTAAGTATTTTTACTTAATCAACACTGTCACAGGTGCATTATTTTTGTCTCAAAAGATCGTGCTCTGTCTGAACCCAAGACCACAAATTCTGTAAACAATGCTAAGTGCCACTCAGTACCATATGTGCGTCATTGATTTCCCTTTGTCAGTCGAACATGCGTTGCAAACTTGTGTTTTGCTCTCTGGTAAAATTTTGATTTCAGCCCTTGGGTATTTTAATTCACACGTTCATTTCAGTTATTCGAATTTTAAGTTGCAGAACCCCCTTCATTTGACGTGTATATGTTTGATGACTCACCCCGCAAAAGAAAGAAATTCTATAGAAAACATTCCGCAAAAAGTTCCTCAGAAAACACCCCCCGCAAGAAACGTGCCGCAGAAAAACGTTACCATTGTGACGTAGTTGTGTATTCCTCTTTACGCGGTCATTCGTTCCATCACGTTTCGACTGGCAGACACCAAGAGTGCCGAACAACGCCGAGAATGTACGACTAGGGAAAGGCTGTGGAATGTGTGTAGAGCGTCAACACGGTCATCTGAAGGACGTATCCATGTAACAATGTTCCTCCCTTCCAGCGGTCGGACTCTTTCTTTCATTTTTGTTTATTTTCTTTTCTTTCCTATTCTTTTATTAAGAGTGGTCATGATATTGTGGTACTGTGGTCTCAAGGTACGGTAATGTTTCTGACCTATCCTCAGTGTAAATTATCTGTCTGTAATTCTGTATATATGTAAATCTGCTGCTGTCTCCATCCCCTGTGCGAGATACCACTCTGTGTGTCTGCTGTAGCTCTCAGTTCAGTTTCTTTGCATGATATGGGTGGGGTTGTCAGATTCAGTTTGTTTAGATCCTTACTAAATCTTTACTGATTTACTACAAAATTTCAGGAACTAGAGAAATCTTTCAATCTGAACTGGCAGACACCGAGAGTACTGAGCAACACAGAGAATGGACAACTAGAGAATGCAGTGGAATGTGTGTATGCGCGCGGTTGGTCCTTCCATGCAGCGGTCGGACTATTTTATTTCCCCCTCTCTTTTCTTGCTTGTAAATAACCTATGTGAGGTATCCGCCGCCTCTAACGGTATTACCCGAGTGGCAAGGAGGTTGAAGTAATATAATTTGAATTTTCTTGAAATTAGGATCACCCGTGTGGGGGAGAGACAGCTTATGACACGCTCCTAAATACCTTAAAAAAAAAAACATCCTGCCTCATGTGTTCTTCGGAAGTAAGACGATTGTTGAGCCCGCCGTTTCTCACACGTGAGAATGTTTTACTCCAGCTGTTGTCACTCTCTCGCCAATCACTTCTCTAATACGCCCCTTGGGAGGAAATGAAAAAATCTGATTCCGATTTTCATGTAATGAACTCATCAGACATTCACTCATACGAACGATTAGTTCGATACGGTACGATGCCACCGCATTCGAAGACACTCTGTTCGTTTGTAATTAATGTTCTCGCATTTATCACACTTATATGCACTATACATAGACTACGTTCGAACCTCATCATCCGTTTCCCGTACGAACGCTTAACTTAACAGCTTTTACGTCGTGCATTCGTCGTATATTTATACCCGGATTGCTTTTTCGTGACGTAATTAATAAACCTCAATTATCGATATAATTACGGCGATAATTCTAGACTGTCGAAAACGGGTTAAGCGACGCGAACGAATTTCAGCTGCCTGCGCCTCGCCTTCGGCTTTGTAAATCATAACATGAGAATACTCAATAATAGTGCGTATAACGTAGACTGAAAGTACTTTGAAATGGCCAAACATCGGAGTGTCTGAATATGAATACATACGCCAACAAGTGAGAGCAGTGCAATCTAGTATACTGCGTGTGTAATAATTTGCCGGATATATACTCTGAAGGGGCAGTGATGTATGGATGTAATTTTTTTTTTATTTTTAGAATTTTTCACTGTTCGTCTCGGGTTAAGAGTGATAGCAGAAAGAAAATACAATTTCTTGTTACAAAAGCACAGTGGAACCTACCAGTAGAAAAACATCCAGTTGAATTTTCAAAATTTTTACCGGACCATCCTTCATTTAATGTTCACTAAAGAAGACGGGTTCCCATTGAAATATTCCAGGTTCTTATTAGGCCTGACATATTAAATAAGTGTAAAGAGCTAGAAGCCTTTACAGAAAGCTAACCTGATCAAGGCTCTCTCGATTTACATCCTAAAAATCATGATTGATCTGGTTTATGTTGGCGTGTCCAAATGACACCTCCCTTGGAAGAGAAGCTCGGACGTTCCATCGACAATAGAATTTTAAATGGAAACATCGAAAAAATATTAAAATAAGTGTTTCCTGGGTCGCTAATTTCAAAAAATTTAATCAGTGTTCGATCCGACCCTAATTTGGGTTCGAAAATAGACTTTTCTCCCATCCAAGAGATCAAATTTACTTTATTAACAAAACTAAATCACATACCGGAATATGCGTTTCTACGTCATTAACTTTGAAAGTGCGATCAATTTTCTGATCGGACCTCAAGTTGGACTCTTAAATTCACATTTGACTCCTTAAAACGAGCACAACTGACCCGACTTGGAAACTACGTTTCGAAATGGGAGTTTTTTGGATAGTCGATCACAAAAATCTGATGAGATTTCTGAATTATCCCCAATTTAGGGTCCCAAATCCACATTTAAAATGGACACAAATTACCAGGTCCGTAACGTAACACCTTTTCAGATGGGTAACTGATACGAAATTATAAATTTTACGCCCCGAAGGCAAACATAGTCGAAAAGAAATAGAAGAAAGGTCTTGACCTACTTCTGGGTGACAGAACTGTTGGCTGAGTGGACCTCCCCCCCCCCACACGCTATGTGCTTGCAAATTATCTGATTTGAGAAACCGAATCAACTATCGGAAAAGGTGTTTCCTGGCCACTGATCCCGAGAATATGATTAGATTTCTGAACCAACTCAGTTGACCCTTTAAATTGGCACAGTTGACTTTATTTGGAAAATTGAACGTAGCGTTGTAATAACGGGTTTCTTGGGTCGTCGAGTTTGAGTAGCACATTGGATTAATAACTTAGTCCCGATTTTATTTTCTGAAGTTATAATTCTATACTCTAGAGGGGACTAAATTGACTCGCTTGATAAAAGTGAAAATAGTTTCAAAATTCGAAACTTTCGTGGTCACTAATCTCGAAAATCTAATCAGAAATCCAGTGAGTAAAATTGACTAAACTTGAAAAATTGTGCAAGGTAATGGACTAGGATGTTTTCTATGGGTCATTCAATTTAAACATTGAATTTGATCTTTGATTCATTGCCGATTTTGAGCCCCTAAAATCGAAATCTTCTAGACTCAGGATTACTGAACAAAGCATCGAAATTATAGGTTTTCTTGAGTCGCTGATTTGTATTCAACTTTATTTTTAGCCCGCGAATTCGAAACCTTACCCTTGAGAAGTAAGAAGAGTCTCAGTTTTTCTTTTCCTTACAGATTTGTATTCAGCTGCTAGCTTTACACCAGCTTTTTACTAATTTGAGTTTCTCCCCTGCCTTCTCCCATCTATCACATAGTAAGTCGAAGATAATTTGAAACGAGAAAAATAACTTTCATTCAAAGATTCAAACGAAACACCCCTGTGAATAACTTTGTAGTCGCTTATTTCGAATTATTGGCTTGAAATTTTTGATCTGTGGCCTCGTATTTGACTTCCTGAGATGGAATTAATTTCTCGATGAAAAAAGACAACTTCTGGAACTTTCCACTCAAACAAGAAAAGTAATATTCCTGCATGTCGATGGAAGGTATGATTAGGTTGAGCGACAAAATAGAAAGAAAAAATTCAGTTAAATGAAAAAGACAAGCAGATTATCATTACGGTCTCCTCATCGCTGAATTTTGAAATGGATGTGCTTCTGTTTGGTGACCACAAATACCAAATTTGGCAAAGATAAGAATAACAATGTTTCTATTTATCATTCAAAGTCAGCCACCGAGATAGCCCTTCGATTATTAATTCAGTTTTCCAAATTGTGTCAGTGTTTTTTGACCCTCCTTCGAGTGTTGCATTTTGACATTTGGAGTTCAAAATGGGCTCGAATTAGAAATTTAGTTGTATTCTCGCAATCAGCGACTCAAAAACATTTACTTCAATGCTTCGGCTGATCTTCGGGTCAGTTTTGCCCAAAACTCTTACTTCGGTGCTTTGTTTGATTTTTCAAGCCAGGTCAGCTGTGCTCATTTCGAGGAGTGAAATTTGGATTCAGAGTACAAATAGGCGTCATATGAGATATCTGATCAGGTTTTCGAGATCAGCGACCCGACAGATTTCATTTTGATATTTTGTTTAATGGAAGGGAGAAAATCGAATTTGGGGCCCTATTTGGAATCGGATGACAAATCTTGATTAGGTTTTTGAAATCAGCCACCCAAAAAGCCACTGTTTTGATGCTTTTCCGATGATTCCGTTTCAAATTCCTGAGTCGAAGGAACGTCCTAACTTCCATTTTGGTTGAAGGAGAATTCTTCAGCCCGAACTAAATTTTGGCACTTGAAGATCCAGCTTGCTCCGCATCAATCCAACATCGAAATCCAAAAAAAAAAGGGCTTTTCATGCCACACCCTGTATGAACACAGTATTCGCGAGTGATGGCTTGTACTAAACCCTTGGGCTTCTCACGTTCCTGCCAACCAGCTGGAAATTTGCGGTCAACGACCGTCGTATACAGTTTCAAACCATGTAGCACACTCGCACATCCAGCGGATAATCAAATTACGAAAAGTATGGCAAGGCTTGAGCTGGAGAGATTGTGTGAAATTTTACGACAGAAACCACCCTCGGCGGGGTGAAGTCGACACAACTCTGGACGGTATGCATTTTTCGCATGCAGGGCACACGCCATCTCATTGCCAACCGCTAAATACTCGTATCGTACATCCAATTCATAAATCAACGAAAGCACGTACGTTGTTACACTTTTGTATTTTAATAATAAACAACACGCCGTTACTGCGACCCGAGACACAGGCAAAGAGAGCTCGCCGCAATATAAAACTATTTCGACTATTCAGCAGAATTTCCGCGAAATTTACGACTGAACGTGAATTTTTGTGTGCAAAACTTAAACGCTTGTTTGGGAGCGCGTTTTTAAATCATGGAACAAAGCGGCATGAATTATTTATAGAGAGATTTGTTCTCTGGCGTCGCGTCTATTATAGTCTTCTCTGCTGCTGCTGCTCTTCTTGCCGCGATTCAGCTATACAAGAAGAAAACATGTCGTCCAAAATCATATTTTCCTGATGAACGGACACGCATACCGCAATTCGCATAAACATCGTCAGTTAAGACGAAATTTCTTCTCGCGACTAGCGACGGCTAGTCCAGGAGGAATACGGAATTGAAAAGGAAAAAATTGTCAGCAAAGGTTTTACAGCTGGAATGTGTTTAAAACATTGTCCATAATACGTAGTTCAATGCCCTCATCCCAACCAGTTGGCTTCCTTGGGAGGGGGGGCAGAAATTAAGAAATTTCTATCTCTTATTCAACTATTTCAGCGTTTTTCCCAAAAATGAAGCATGTTATGGGAAAAGTGCATCAGACAAAAAATATTGCTTATTGAATTTCCTTAAAAAAAGATTCTCACAAAAAATTGCCTAAGGGGTACAGATAGGCGTCAAATGCTCGCAGACGAATGTTACATGTCACTTGCTGCTGAATAACAATATCTTCCAACAATCTCCAACATCTCCTCCAACAATCGCCTCCAACAATCGCCTCCAACAATCACCTCCAACAAACACCCCAACAATCTCCTCCAACAATCTCTTTCAACAATCTCCAACAATCTCCAGCAATCTCTTCCAACAATTTCCTCCAACAATCTCCAAAAATCTCCTCCAACAATCACCTTTAACGATCTCCTCCAACAATCTCCTCCAACAATCTCCAACAATACTTTTCACATCATAAATGTTAGCCTAAGTGTAAAATACACATTGAGAACTGGCTGTTAGAACCAAGGGTGCAACATAGGAGGGCTAGGAGGCTATCCTCCACCCCCCCCAGAAAAAATCTTCGAAATTTTTTAAAATTAATTTTGAAATTGAAAAAAATTTGATGCCAATGGCCTGATGCGGTCATACGTTGTGTTGTAGGTTTGTACAAATTTACAGCTCATGAAAACAGGTAGGTAACAAATTAGGCATGTCTTTGCGTGGGCACATCAATAAAAAAACGTTACTTTTTGAGAACATGAAAAAAAAACAGCTGGTCGGGAGTTTGGCATATAAACGAAAAAAGCGTTTCTTTTGGAGCGTTACTTCTGAGGCAAGAATCGAAATCAAGGCTCGTCATGGTGACAATTCAGTTTAGTGGTTGACATTTCCATGGAAATTTACTTGCTCTTCTGGATGACAATACAATTCAGTGATTGACATTTTCGTGGAAATTTATGGCTGCAGACGGCAGTCACGCAGCAACAACACCAACACGGCTGCAGACTGTAGTCACGTCGATATTAAAATCGAGACATGAAAATGCTCTCCCGTGGTTTCAGATCCGCCTGCGACGTGTTTTCAAGGTGCTAGTGATTTTGATCACTTTTGGTTCGACTTCGCAGTTTTCGGTCGTTTTGGTTAATTTTGGGCTGATATATAGACAGTTTTTCTTTACGTAAGATTCTGTTTTTCATTATTTTTAGTTAACTTCCTCCCAATTTTTCTTTATATTATTTTAGTGCCCCCCTTCCGCCAAATTACATGGTTATTCGTGGTTGTCGCTCTGATTCGATCTGGTCTCTGTTTACAGATTCGATGTCGAACTATTTCAAAATTATTTCAACAATTTTTATCAGGGATGAACGAAAATTTTCCGTGTTGATGCGAGTAATTCCTTCCGTTTTCATTCTACTCCTAATGGACCCTACCGCAGGTTATTTAATTTTGAAATTTCAGATTTCAGATTTCTACGTTTTGTTACGGTTCTTTTAAGAGGAAAAGTCAAAATATTCGACTCATGGAGACTGTTTTTCAAAATAATTTTCACATCAAAAATGAAAACATGGAAAATTTTTATTACTTTTTCAGCCAAGTGTCGTAATTTTTCCTAGCATAATAGGGCCTAGGAATTATTCTCTTTCTACATTTTGAAAAGGAGTAGATTGATTTTTCGTCCTTCTCCCTTCCTCCTTCCTCCGCCTTCTATGGTTTTTTATGTTATCGTTTGTGTTTGATGATATAAATCGGTTCAGACCTATTTTTTGCGCGATGGGGAAAAGGGATTCTCCTTGGTCTTTTAGTTTGGAACCACTCTCGTTTTACTTCGGACTGTGGGTCAATCTTCAGAAACTGAGAATATTAAAGTAACATTTTTTTGTTAGTTTTTTGTTTTTTTCTTCCACCCCCCTTCACTATCCAATAAAATTTAGTTAATATGTAGTAAAGAATGGTCAACCAGTTTACAAAGCAAGAACATCAACACTTCAGGGGGGAGACGATTTTTCTAAATTCTAGCCCCCACCAAAAAAGTTCTGGTTGCGCCCCTGCGTGTATTCATCTTCGACCATACACGTAGAGGGATATATAGAAAACGAGCACAGAGTAGGGTTACATAGCTGACTTCATCGGTTACCATGGTACCTGATGGTATCCCGAAAATCATATACAGCATTAAATACGCACGAATCCGAAACAATTAGGAACACACATTGTTTCAAAAACAACAGCAAGTGACATGTAACATTCTTCTGCGAGCATTTGGCACCTATCTGTACGACTTAGGCAATTTTTTGTGAAAACATTTTCTTAGGCAATTTAATGAGCAACATTTTTTGTCTGATGTATTTTTTCCATAACATTCTTCATTCTTCGTAAAAACGCCGAAATAGGTGAGTAATATATAGAAATCTCTCAATTTCTGCCCCCTCCCCCAGGAAGAAGCCGACGTGTTGGGGTGAGGGCTTATGTTGGCGTCCTGGTGTAGCCTGTTTCAAAGACGCATTAAAGTCTTCAGGCTTCACCATGAAAAATATTCCTCACTAGTTTTCCGCAACTACCCCTATTGGAAGTCATTTCCCGAGACTTCCTTTGACCTCGCCTGTTAGCAGAAAAATTGACCCAAACTGGCACGCAGGACTGAGTCCTCGGACTGGGGGATCCCTTCATCGAAGTGGATATCCCTCGAATCTTCTAGCACACCAGCTCATTTGTTCCCAACGAAAAAGCTGACTGCACTGATGCAGTTGAGCATTCAAAATCGTATGCCTATGCACTGTCTGATGGTCTACACCGAATTCGGGACTCCACTGCAACGGCACTCGGATACGGAAACGTTTTTGCAAATCACGCCCAGGATGCCAGCCCGGCGCAAAGGAGATATTTAGCGTTCGTCGACTACAAACGATATATAATAAAACGTTTTCAGAATCAGCGGGAATATCCGAAAACGGTTTCTCATTCTGATGGTGAGGTTTTTAAAAGAAAGAAAAAAAAAAGAAAAAGAAGAAGATCGTATCAACTTTATATATATATGTATATACAGCGGGCGCATAGATACGAAATGAATTATGCATCAGAAAATGGTTCGACGGATTATTAAGAGAACCTCTGTCGAAAGTAAATTATACAACATCGAGGATAGAGGGAATTCGGTCTCGCGACTAACAGCCATTTGAATTTTCTTCCAAATTAAATGAAAGTCTGAAACGTTTAACGCAGATTCAATCCTTTTATTTTTTGCGCCTTTTCCCCCGCCCCCGCCTCACCGGCGTTCTTCTGTTCGTAGTTTTTTCCGACCTCGTCAGTTTTCCGTGCACGAACGATATGGAAAACGTCGTTGTCGTCGACGCTGCTCTCTCCTGCTCGTCCTCCACCTTCGCGTGTATAAATCTGAGCTCACCTTCGCCTCTTCATGACGTACAGCGAAGCTTTTTTCCAGTTTACGGTTCCAACTTTCGAGTGGACACGATGCGGTGTGACGAAAGCCTCTCCGGTGCTGGCTAATTTCATCGAAAAATCCGAACAATGCGGCGACGCGTTTCGCAGATACGGCGATAAAACAAAAAAAAAAAAAAAAAGAAAAGGAAGAAAAAAGACAGATTTCTTATTTGTTCTAAATATTTCGAAAAGTTTCGCTACGGTAGCCCCGCAGTTGGAGCTGTCAGTTATTTCGAAAAGTGATAAAATGAAAATGAGCTCGTATATATCTAACTGGAGAGCGCCGAAAAGAAACAATGAAAACGCCCAACGTCTTCAGAACGTAAAAATGAGAAAAATTTTTAATTTTACTTTTCAGCGTCTATTTCGCTTTGTATCAGATTTTCGTTTTCGCGAATCCGAGGCCGACGATCGTGTTCGTTCTTCTTCGAAGCCTTTTCTCTGTTTCGTCTTGTTTCGTTTTCATCGACGTTTACGCGTTTCCACTTGGGTGTTCTCGAAAAGCGCGAATACACGAGCAGGGTGATGAAAAAAGAAAGTTTTGAACTGGAAATACTTTAATAGCAGTTCACTTGGGGGCGAGAGGCGTTGAATCAGGACGATTTGATAGTAGTTTAGACTACAAGTCCGGTCATATTAGTCTCAACTCAACTGGCATAGCCCGAAGTCTCGTTGGTATTTTCAGTCATACAGATCTTCTTAGCCAGTTGAGATGTACTTGTCTTGCGAGCCAATTTAAGTATATAGTCTTATTAGTTATGAAGATCTTATTAGTCAATTCAGCCAACTCAGCGGGCATAAATACAAGTCTTAGTAGTCATACCTGTCCATGAGTCAACTTCGGTATTTAAGTCTTATCAGCTAATTAAGGGTTGTTAGGGTTATCAGTCATATAATTATTCCTATCCGTGAATTAAGGCGTGTTAGTTTGTCAGCCAGATCAGTCGTATGCCCTGTCAATAAATTAAGTCTATTCAGGCACACCGGATTAGTTAATTCAACTCATCAGCCTCAAAAATCAATTTTAGGCATATCAGTTTTATCATATTATTAGTAGAATATGTAGGTCCAATAAGTCAATCCATTAGGCCTGCAGTGTCCTGGGGTGAGGTCACCGCACCTTCAAGCAATTGTTTGTCTTCCAGAAATTTCCTTCCAGCAACGTTTTTCCTTTTTTTCTTCTCCATAAAATTGAAGGCCGTGGCTGCAAAATTGATCATTTCAAACGTGTGTCACCAACCATACCCAACGCTGCACTCGAAGAGATGTCTCTCCGATATCGTATCTTCGAGTCGACCCCAAAGATGACGTTTTTGGCCACATAATCAGCTGGCGACGCCAAGTTTACCTCTCGCCGATTGCTCACAAATACCCTCATCCAAAGAAGTATTATATGCCAATCGTACTTACCGCATCTTTTTCTTATCCGACAACTTAGCCTGCTTCACATGCCGACTCATGGGTCACAGAGCTGAAGAATGCTCTCAAACACTCGAAGACGAAGTGGAAGGCAGTTTCTCGCCAGCGTTTCAAACCACTGACGTACAAACCGAAAATATTCTTCCCACGAATGACTTTCCACCTCTAGCAGCCAAAAGAACCCCATCCTCTATCGGTTCCAACTCTTCCAAATATAAAGACACCACCCTAATCGAACTGGACAACATTGCATCACAAGAATCCTTAGCCCAACATCAAACCGAAAAAGGGAAAACAGAAGATACTCCAAACGGTATTCCACCGCTGACTGCAAAACAACTGATAGAACAGCTCAAACCTTTACATGCCGATCAAACAAAATACAAATCATCGGTAACCCTAGTGGCCTTCATCGATTCGTGCAAAAATCCAACCAAAGACGCCGCAACAAATACGTAAAAACTCAACATCCACGCCAGTCAGTTACCCCATCGTCCGCAACGCCAAATCTAAAGACCTAATCTCGCGCATCCTGATCGCAATCACCGCAAAACCGGACGTCAAACCTAACTCTGCTCTCCATAATCGTCTTTATGTCGCTGATATTAAACTGGGATTGTAATGGCTTCTACTCACACCACGAAGATCTCAAACTCCTTATTCATACTTACACTCCACAAATCCTATGTCTCCAAGAAACTCACTTCAAAACAAACTTTTCACCCTCTCTTCCAAATTCTACACCTCACTCTAACTGGCCAGCTGATAACGTAGTCGCCCATAGAGGAGTCACCATAGCAGTTTCTCACAATCTGTTTTCAGACAGAATCAACCTCCACACAAAGCTCCATGTGCTGTCGCAATTCAAATTTTTGCCCCAAATCGTCTCACCGTCTGCAACATCTTTCTTCCTCCCAACACTCCTCTCGCACAAGCGGACCTCGAAGCGCTCCTGGAACAATTTCCACACCCATTTGTACTGTCTGGAGACTCCAACTCTCATCGCCCAATGCTGGGCAGCAACAACACCAACTCTAGAGGCAAAATACTGCGCGAAATATTGGACACACTCAATCTCACCCTCCTCAACCACCGAGCGACACTCTTCAACTTCACTGATCGCACCTGGTCCCTCTTAGATCTCATTATCAGCACCGCACAACTAAGCAGCCAACTAGTCGTCTAGTATCACCCAGACATGGCTGGCAGCGATCATATCTCCCTCATCGTTGAATCACTACAAAATCCACCCAACTACGAACCACCGTTTGCAACTCCAAAGCTGAACCATCGGAAAATAGACTGGAAACTCTACTATAAAACAAGCGCCTCAATCATCACTCCTCCAATCACAAATCCAGAAGAAGCAAACGAATTTATCACCACAACACTCCTAGGCATATCACAAAAATGCACACCACATCCAACCCATCCAACTCCTTGTAGCACAGTCACCCACAGAATACCTGTTCCTTGGTGGAACGCAGCTTGCTAGAAAAAACGAAAAGTCAAAAGAAACTCCACGCCAGAAAATTACACATACTTCATAAAAATGAGAGCCAAAGCCAAACTGGAATTCAAGACAGCCAAAAAGCACTCGTGACAGCTATATGTCCCAAGTAGCACCAAAAATACTCCACCTGTCGACGTATGGAACAAAATACGGGGAATAGAAAAGAAACGAACATTCCACATCCCCACCGCTATCATATGCGGAGATCAGCAACCTCATACATCGTCCACAGACGTAGCCGAATCCTTTGTTGATTCTTTCGCAAAGGCTTCCAATCGTTCAACAGCCCCAACACACTTCACCAACACTAGTCTCACAGATAACGCCGAAGCCACTTACAACCAACAACTCGCCTACGAAGAACTACAATCAGCCATTCAACGCACCAAATCAGCAAGTCCAGGATCAGACGAAATCCACATTTCGATGATCAAAAACGCACACCCCAAACTGAAATTCTTCATTCTCCGCCTCTTCAACACCATTTGGAACACTGGACTATTTTCTCAAGCATGGCGACACGCGATCATCATACCACTTCTCAAACCACACAAACCTCCACACCTCATCGACAGCTACAGACCCATTTTACTCACCTCCGTACTCTGCAAGCTCCTACAAAAAATAGTCAACGCTCGGCTCGAACGAATTATTTCCACAGACAAACTAATGTCTCCTCAACAAGCTGGATTTCAACCCGACCGATCAACAGAAGAACAACTTGCCTTTCTTTCCATCTCCATCTTCGAAGCCTTCTCCCGTCGCCATCATGTGTACTAGCCGTCTTCTTCGACCTACAAAAAGCCTTTGACACCATCTGAAAAATGCAAATCACCGAACAGCTATACAAATGGGATATCGAAGGCCGTATACTTCTCTTTATCCAGCAGTTCCTCATCAACCAAAACTGCAAAGTTCGTCTTGGTCATACCATCTCCTCAAGTCGAACACTAGACAATTGAAATTCCTTAAGGTTCCATTCTAAGTCTCACACTCTTTGACATAGGTTTCAGCAGCATTTCTGAAGAAATAGATAACCCGTAAAATCAGCTCTCTTCGCAGACGACCTAACCATTTTCATTTCCAGCACATTGCCACAAAAAGGAATACGTCAAACTCACATCCTGGACTTCACGCTACGGCCTAGAATTTTCAGCTACAAAAACTAACGCCATGCACTTCTGCAAAGCACACACCTGCCAACACTCCATCAGCATCATTTATTCCCACTCCATCTACAATCAAATATCTCGGACTTCACTTCGATCAATCACTCACCTTCAGACATCACATTACACTCAAGAAATCCTGCCACTCACGTCTCAACCTTCTCAAAAAACTAGCACACACATCCTACGGCGCCGATACAACATCTCTAGTACGCATCTATCGTTCTTTTATCCGTTCAAAATGCAACTACGGACTTGCCATCTACTCAGCAGCAACCAAAACTGATTTAAACAAACTGAACGCCATTCACCATCGAGCACTACGCCTGGCCAGTGGTGCCTTCCCCACCACAGCCTGCTCCAATCTCTATCTTCTCTGTAACTAACTTCCACCAGACCTTCGCCGACAACTACTTTTCCTTCGCTTCATTATCCGCATCAACGAATCCATACGGACACTATTTCAACTGAAGGAATCAACCACCACAGAACCTATAATCGGAAACGCTTTGCACCCTGAATAGCAACTGCCCTAGAAACTCTCGGTCTTCCATCTTCAACGATATGAACCCGATGCGCGAAAACCCGCCAGTTACCCGGACCGGGTTACAAAAGAGTAACTTTTTGATGGGTAACTGGTGGGTTCTTGCGAATCGGGAAGGAAATTGAAGAAATGAAGGAGAATTTAGTAGTATTAGCTTATACCTACAGCTTTATAACCCTGAGGACGACAGCCATTAATGATTATCATAATGAATAAGATTTAGATATGTGTACTTCGTTTTTCTGTGTCCATCAGTCCACAGGTCACCCTTAGCGGTATCGCCCTGTGGCATTCTTCCAGCTCGGGTTGGAGGGGGAGATTTGTTACCCTATATTTCGTTTTTTTTTTGTTTTTTTTAATGTGTTCATCTAAATCTTCTCCTGAGTGATACCTTGCCGTGGTGAGGAGGCTTAAGCGTGAAAAATAAAAAAATACTCTCTATGAGGTTATATAACGTTGAAATCGCGACCAAAAGCACCTGGCAGAAAGCCAACTCCGACAGACGAATCCTGTTGAAAGCAATTGAAAACTACAACAGTATCTCTTTCCAGGACATGTAGCTTTTCCAAATAATAATTACTGATACACTTTCAGAACTGAAAATTTGGCGCTCATGTCTTACTCTGTTAGGACCCAGTAACTCTACTCGGAAGAATTTCAAAGTTCAAGGCACATTAGTACTTATTAAGACTCGTCCAAGACTTCTGAAGTTTCATTAGTATTTCAAGTTGGGCTTCGTCCTCCAGCGACAGTTACAGGATGAGGAACTGGTCCAAAATCGAGGAGTCTTTTCCGTTTTGTACATTCGTACAAATCTATCAAAACTATCGCAAATCGTGTATAATACGTGCGAGTAAAATTCATAAATTAAAATTTCTTTGCTGACGGTGTATTCGCCTGTTAGTCTTCGTTCCGTGCTCTTCGAAACAAATTACGACACACGTCCTCCGACCTCAATATGAAAAGAATACTTGGATGGTGGTTCAGTAAGCGGTGCCAACGCAAAGTTATACGCGACCGAAAACCTTCCCATGACACGCGGTTAACATTATCGAAATCCCCCTCCCCCATATGTCGAATAATCTGTGAGCAGTGACCGCCCACAGGCTTCGACGTGCTCAAAAGGTACTCAAATTAACCATTTTTTGTCGGTCTCAACGGCCCCGGTCTGGCGTTGATGATTTCGCTAATGCATGTTTCGACGAGCCGCCGTGAAATTTGGAGGAACGGATGAGTTGAAGGCTTTTACACGTTCCTTCGAAACGTTCCACCAATTCGAAGATTATTACACGCGCGTCTTTATTTTATACGTGCCGCCGCACCGCGCCAGCAGCGGCATCAACGGTGGCGTAAAAAATTGGTGCGAAAAATCAAATGCGAAGCAACTGAACTCGTAGCGGTGAAAGTCCTTGAGGGCAAACTTTCGGTCCGCTCTCGAACTTCGCCATTCATCGTGTTGCGTTTATCGCCGAGCAAATTGTGCACGCCTTAACGCTTTGCCACATTAACGCCCGCTCGTTTTTGTATCGCCAACACTCTTAGGCTTTTTTTTTTGTCTGCTGCCCTTCCGTATTCTTCTCGTCTTCTTCGTCTTCCGTTCGAGTCCGTAAACGCACCCGTTCGCGATATCTCCTCGAAAGAGTCATTTGTCAGTCGCATATATACAAATTATGGAGCATCGAGAAGGTTTTGCTGTTCAGCATCTCGGAAAATGAAGGAAACCGTTGACCGAGATCTGCTGGCGACGTTCTAATGCTCGTTAATCTTACGTCAGATAAGACCAGTGAGAAATTGACCGCGGGGTATGGCGAGATGCGGAAGGAGGTGTTCTGTAGAAATAGACCTCACCGCGCCATGGTTCGATCACTCTGTTGCCGACCAACCCGAATGTCCTTCGTCGATCCACCATGAACTCCGAGCAACCAGTTGAAAAACAGAAAATTTTCAAGGGCAGTTGGGATGGTCTGCTCCGGAGCAGGCTGGTTCGACGAACCAGGTTTTCAAGAAGAGCAGGTTCGAGAAACTGCTCTCTACGGATCCAAGCTGCTCTCTGCTCATTTTTGCTCCAAATACTCCGAAATTCGTTGGAATGTTTTTTTTTTGTTCGTAATCGTGAATCGAAAGAATCCAGAGTGTCTACTGGTCTGAAAAGTTATGCTTTCAAAAAATGTCATGAAAGTCATGAAAAGTCATAATATTTCCACCAAAACTCGAAACAGTCGTGATATTTCATCATGTCATAGATCACAATATTTCCATTACGGGGAAAAAAATCAGTTTTATTAATTTCATGAGAATAAAATATTGAGCGAATATTTACTATGGAAGTTTAGCGTGCTCTGTGTTGAGCTCCCAGTGAGGCGCGAAGCGCCGAGTTCACCCCCTCCCCCTTCCACTTCCTTCTTATATTCCCCCATGATAGTCATGAAAAGTCATGATATTTTGTTTCCCAAATCTAGTAGACACCCTGGAATCGTTTTCAGTACTCAATTTCAATGCTGAAATTTACCCATCGCTAATCAGGATTCAGGATATCGCATTCAAAATAGATTAATTTGATTGAAAAAAAGAACTGAAATTTCAAATTAACACAGCAATAGAGTGAAAAGAGTTTTGTGTTCTTCATTTCTCTCGAATCACAACGCCACGCAATTTGCACTAACCTGGCTCCTGTTCCTACAAACCACTGAAAAAATTATAAGGTGCTGCATTTTTTACATTTGGAGTATGCTCGGAGCAGTTTGGGAGCAGGGAGCAGAGTGAAAAACCGGGAACAGACATACCTGGTTTCACAGAAGAGCAATTTTGCCCATCACTACAGGGCAGTCGCGAGTCGCAGGATTGGACGGAAACAGTACCTCACTCGATATGCTGCCACCTATTCACTGCGACGCACTATTTTGGAAACAAAGGTTTAAGAGAAGGCGTGATACCCACAAGGTTCGAAGGGAATCGAAAGCCGGTTTTAAAATCTAAACGCTTACCTTTTCTTACTGTTTGTAAAAAGTGTTTCTGTTTTATTCCTTCGGTCAATTGAAGGCATGCATTGAGGGGTAAATGGTAAAAAGGTAAGCTTTTCAGAGAATTTCACTATGCCTGACACCCCCTTACTAGTACATAGAGCACATGCTAGGGGTATGTTCACATAATTTCAAAATGAAGTAGCGTTAACGCTGCAAGTATAACAATTTCTGTAGAAATTTTACTGCATCACCGCCACAGAGCGAAACTCTTAAAACAGAACCAATTCCCTGCGCCTACTCTTTTGTGTACTGATCAACGAATTTAGCTAATGTCTTGTTAGCGGAATTGAATTTTAGTCAGTCAACAGTAGCGCCAAGGTTTAATTTTGAAATCGGGGCAAAGAGAGAGAAGGCTTCGAGTGTCGAAGGTCTTGGGAAGCTGCCAGACTGATGGCGGCTGTGAAACTGAATTCAGTGGCAAAGGATGCTTGTTGTTCACGAGTGGAAAGACAGTTCTATGATAATGTCTCGTCAAATGTTTACCCGATTTTGAACCCGAAAATTGGAAGCTTTTTTGGGAGGGGGGGGGGGGGGCTGACCAAGCAGAAGTTTTCAGTAGTAGAGAATTATTGCCTGATCGATAGTACGCAGCCGTATAAAACTGAAATTGTTAGAGGCTGTTAGTGACATTGGAGAGTCAGTCGGGATGCTAGTTGCATAATATGGAAAGTGCCCTGCATTTTTTAGGTAAAGGTGCAGTTTGACCCATTAGTTGTTAAGATTCGAAGGAATATTTTAAGAAACGTTGCCAGCTCAGTACCTTGTATTAAGCCTTCTCTCAAAAGGGGTCATAAGTGTCCTCTTCTTCAATTTTTCTTCAAGAATTTCTGTACCGAAAATTGTACTGCGGAGTAATGGCAAAATTAATCTAACGTAAAAATGGTTTCTTGCAATTTTTCATATCCGTCCTAGAACCCCTAAAACTGGAAGGGGGTTAAGAACGAGCCTATGTAATGCAACTCTTTAACACAGGCCTTATTGGAGTTACCACAGAATTTTTGGTATTATTGTGGGAACCGAAAGAGTTCGAATCGCTCTCGAACCGGTTTTCGTACCTGCCTACTTATCAGTTTCTAGAATTTCTTTCTCCCTTTCCCGTACTCATCTTAGATTTCACATTTTGAAATTTGTGTTTCTCGGTGGTTTTTGGCGTCATAGATGACTTTTTTTTACAACTGTTTACACTTTTCATTAGTTCGAATCACCGACTTGATATATGGATTGTGACGATTACAAGGTTGCAGAATTCGATTTCGATAATTGTTTGGCTGTGAATTCAAAACTGTAATACTTGGGAGGGAGTGGGGGCTCAAAAAATTTCATTAAATGCAATATGGATGTTCTTTCAGAGATTTTAGGAATCCCTGAACTCATTTCTGATAATGATTTGTCCCGGATTTTCAAACTGTGATACCTAAGAGAGGGCGGGATAGTGCAATGGACTACGAAGTCTGAGCACCTGGCGAACATTGCGCCACTTCACACACAAAAAGAGAGGGCGGAAGTCTAGATTTATAATGAAATGCAAATGGATGTCATTTCATAGGTTATTCGTATTAAAGCTGACAACTTGGATTTTAATAATACGACCCTACCTTGAAAGGTACGACATGTTAGGGGCTGTGTGCGTGGGGGAGGGGGGTTAATTCATCATAAATGGCAAGAAATATATTGTTTCAGGAGTCCAATTCTCATATTATTTTCACCCGAATCTGAAATTTGTCCCACTTTGGAATACGCGGGGAGTATTTGAGGGTCAAATACGCTATTAAATACAATAATGACGCCATTTTACAGATTTTCAGAGTTGCTGAATTCAATTTAAATTTGGATTTCCCCCTCTTCTTGGACTCGTTCGCTGCAGGTGTAAGAAAAAATGTAACATAAGTCGATGCTATTGCCCGAAGAGGGAAATTTTATGCACCGACTTATGTTACTGCGAAGACGGTTGTTAAGTAGATACTTCGTGTAAGACACATGTTCCTACTTGTGTGTTTGAAACTTGAATGAGAGGCAGACTGATGACAACTTTATGATACAAAATCAGTATTACCGACAGTTTTCATGTTCATTTCACGCCATTTTTTGCCCATTTTTGCCCATTTTTTTTGTGATTTTCAATATTATTTTAACAAATTACGAGTCTCATAAAATTATTATAAACTAATAATAAAATCCAGCATCCCGCTAGAAAAGCTTATCAAGCTCGCAAAACTACTCGTTGCGCGCATAAAACTATAATGAGTGCGAGAGAGAAAAAACTAATGAGTGCGAGAGAATGATGTGAAATAAAATACCATTTTTTCTGTTATCAAATAATTAATTTCCTGGATCACATTTTATAATTTGTAAGGTAGGTACCTAGTAAAATTCACAATCTTATATTTTAGTCTTTTTTAATGTTTTCATCCAATTTTTAGTAACTCTAACAACAGTATAAAATTCGTTTTTAGGACTAACACATCTATATAATTTTGATCACTATAAGTTAAATTATTAATAATGAGAATATTTCTCTGATAACTATTTTTCCAAGAGGATAATCAATTAATTCATTTTTAAAATTATACCAATTCCTATTAAATTGAAACTTATATTCATTAAAAATACACGGTATGTATACATCATTCTCAACAGTTTCCATTATAAGCTTTATCCAATATTTTGACTCATATTTTGGTATGACCATTTTTGGTAAATTCTTAAAATCATCCTCTTTTAAGATAAATTCATTAGTATAATAATTCTCAGTTGTGTGTATGACACATTTATAAGTACCGATATTACTTGGATGAAATCCACTAATATTTACAAATGAAGAAATTTCAATTCTTTTCTTTGACTCTGAATGTAAATATTCTAAATTATCAACTGATAGTATTTGCCCCTCCTTGTACCATTCTATTGATCTAGCAAATTCTTTATTAGCAAATGTAAAATTACAAAACAAATTAATATTATCACTATTGATATTCTTCCACTTTTCTATAAAAATTTCATTTTCTTGTTTAGAATTATGAATACATAAAAACAGGATGAGTATTAGCCACATCATTTATTAGAAAAAAATTTAATGAACTATTGTATTTTTCAATGGATTATATACTGCCTGATCTGAGGTAATTACTAAACAATTAATCACCGATTCATTAGTAAATGAGTCCCACCATTGAAAATTAATTTTAATATTTATTGTTGAGCCCTTTATTACTTCTGATTGTTTAGAACAATCGATAACAATAATGGGATATTTATTTATAAAATCATTATAATCAATCAATGGCACACCCTCTTTACCATAGTATGAATATTTGAAATTTTTAAACATTTGATAAAGTTGAGTACATTTATTTTCAGCAAGTGAAATATTTAGTCTATTATTGGGGTAATAAATATTGTTATTTAGATGAACTTGTACATTTTCAAGATTACAAAGATCAAATTGACCATTATCAGCAGTGATTTTATCATTTCTACCTTTCTGAAAACCAATAAGAACATATCTTGGTTTATAATACGAAGTGGGTATATCCCAAGTAAATGTTTTACCAATAACAGATGATTTTTCAATATACATCCAATGTCTATAATACATTTCATAATCAGCAGAGTTTGATATTTCATTATTAATTTTTGCTTCATAAGCGAGAGAAAATTTATACTGAGGCATTCGCCAAATGATGTCCAACAAATTTATACTAGCTGTATAGCTGTTGGCTGTGCCCTCATCAACCAACAGTGCATTATTATAACCAATATTTGTTCTAATCAATTTCAATTCCTGATGAATACGATATATATAACTTTTGTAATCCTCACAAAATCCTAAAATTATTTTCAGTGGTATTGAAATAGAAAAATATCCATCCTTATTAATTATATTAGAATTTGATTTTATTTTCCAAGATGCATCATGATAAGCCAAATCATCATTGAAGGAGACTATTCCTTTCATCGCTACTGCAATACCAGGATTATCTATAGAATCAATTTCATTTCCACCAATATAATAACTAACTCTACTAAACATATGCAATATTCCATTGTTAATGAAATTTACTTTTCTTGTATCTATAGTACTCGAAAGTGTACCATCAGCAATTTTTCTCAATGTCACTCTCCCATTAATAATTAAATGACTTCTATGGGGGCAAGTCTTAATGTCCTCATTATACAAAGTAATTGGAATTGTACCACCCAGCTGATTTATATCAACAGAGATTGGGGGTCTATAATCTATGTAATCTTCACTGACAATAATATTTTGTTCCATTTCTATTTATATAAAAAAAAATTAAAAAGATTTAATATATAGTTCTAGGGTGATAGTTTCGCCTTCAAAATTTATTAATCGATTATCTTGATCAACAATTTCAACAAAAATTTCTCTAATCTCATATGTATTTAATGTGTAATATCGTTGCTGTGTTGGCATTTGTACAATTTTTTCTCCAGTAGGAGTATTTAAGGGAAATGAATAAACAACATTTCCTCTTGATTTTCCATTTTCATAATTCGAATCAACAAGATTACATTTAATACGGACTGCATTTACTGGAAAGATATCAACCATTATATCTGAATAAGCAGTTGTATCTTTTTCTATAATTTGTTTACTAAATCCAAGAATACGTCCTAAAGAATTTGGTGCTGTAAAATCTATTTTCATTTTTTGACACAGCATTTTAATTTTATAAGTATTAGATTGTTCAACTCCAATCAACCCAGCTTCTTGAGCTTTTTCATTAATTCGAATTTGTTTTAAAATTTCAGCTACTTCATATGTACCAGGAGATATACTAACTTTGTGATGAACACCTAAATCATCTATAAGATCAAACCAATTATTTCTATTTGTTACATTGTTTATTGAATTATATGCAACAAAACTAGTTAAACATATTTGCCAATCTTTATTTTTATCCAATTTTATGGGTTCATCAAAACGATAAAATAAGGTAGAAGATTTATCTGACAATTCAATACTAAAACCCATTTATTAATAAAAAAATTTGTTTAAAAATTTCAAACAAAGATGACCACATATAACTTCATTAAAATTTTGATTTTTATCAACATTATAATATACTTGATTTTCCATAGAAAAATATCTCATTAATTCACTAGGAGGTTTGACACCAAATGAATCAAAATAATTAATTACTTTATCTTTTTTGAAAAAACAAACCCAATGAGTTCCTTGTCCATCAGAATCATCTAAATTAATAATCATACTTTCATTTTTTCTCATTTTACTTGGAAGTTGATCTTTCATAAATACTCCTCTAAAGTATGGTATACATAATTTTTTTGCATAATTCTTCAACTCCATATCTGATAAAGGTTTGATAGGAATTTTCAATTTTTTTTTTTATTATTTATATAGTAACCTCCCCCCTCTATTTCCCTATTTCTTCCTCTAACTGGGTTGACATAATACCCTTTTCCAAGCTTTTTTTCTGCTGCTTGAACATTTTTATAATGATTAATGAACTCAGATACTTTTGTATCCATATCTAATCCATACCCCAAATTTTCTTTATTTGTATTACCATTTTTTATTCTTTCTTCAACTAATTTATTATTTGCTTTTTTATTATTGTAAGCATCTAAAAGATTTGTAGCAATTTTTGAAACCGCCGTTATAATTGGCAGAGCACCTATTAAAGCAGGTAAAAATCCACCAGTTTTATTATTCTCATTTATGTATTCTAATTGAGGAATTTTCAGTTGTAATTTAACTGGTTTCTTTTGTTTGATTCCTTTTTTAATTTGTTTTATTTGATACTTTGATAAAGGTAAATATGTTTCATTCATTACACTATTTTTTGTTCGAATCAATTGCTCATGATCTAAATTAAGGGTAATGGGTTTCTGCAATTTTATTCCCTCATAAATCAATTTTTGATCATTTTCATCCAAGTTAAGTGGATATTTTATTCCTGCTCCCACCATCTTTTAACCTTCATAGCATTTGTTGTCAGATATGCGGCAGCTTTTTCACCCAAACCCGAATCATCAGCAATCACACGCTTCCAAGCATCTTCTTGTAATTTATAATCAGCCTCATGACGTTTATCAAGATCATTTGATCTGGCATAAGCTATATCATGATTCATAGCAGCTTCATCTAATTTACTAGTTGGCTTTACGCCCTGTAATAATTTTAAATCCAAATTTGTACCAGGTCCAAGATATTCATGACCAGGTAAATGAAGTTCAAATGGTAAATTATCAATAATAGAATTGACGAATCCACTCCCTGTTTTTGGTATTGGGATAGAACCCAGTTGCTTATTACACAAATTCTTTCTATAATCGTTATCCATTTATTATAAAAAAAATTTACTACAATTTAGTTTTTAAAAGTTCTTGATTATAAAATTTACCATGAATTTCTTCACCGTCCTCAGCTTTGATAGAATAAGTTATAGGATTTGTATAGAATACCTTATCAATTACAAAAATTTCTCTTGTCCAATTATTTTTATATTTATTACCAAAAACTTTTTTATAAGCAAAAATTCTAACTCTATCACCTACTTTAAATTTAGGATCTCTGGTTTCACATTTGGATTTATTCAATTTTATTAAAATTTCTTCTTCATTATTTTTGTCAACTTCACTGGGTCTCATTCCAATTGTTCTATGAACATCTTTAGTATTGTATTCTTCCAAGACTTTTGGTAAAATATCATACCATTTAAAATTATCACGAGCTTCAAAATAAATTTTCAATTTCTGATTTAATGTTCTATTGAAACGCTCAATTATTGCAGATTTTTCTTCATTGTAAGTATGGTACATATTAATATTATATTTTTTTAACATTGATTTGAAAGTTGAATTTATAAATTCTCCACCCATATCAACATGAAGTAAATTAGGTTTCCTCTTAGATTTTTCAATTATATTTTCAAATGCTTCAGCAACACTTTTACCAGTTTTGTTTTTCAAAGGTTCAATCCAAACATATTTAGAAAATGTGTCAATAACATTTAATAGATACTTAAAACCTTTATTTTGTTTAGAATATTTATCCATAATCAATAAATCAGCAGCCCATAAATCATCAATACCCTTAGTTATTATTTTTCTACGACAAAATTTTTTTCTAACTGGAGCATGTAATTCTTTAGCTTCTTCCATTATTTATTACGTTTAAAAACTTTGCGAAATTGCCAAATACATTTTAAGAAAATAATAATAGTAAGAATACATTTTTTTTCTTTCTCCTCTTTAGAAGAATCTTCAGAATTTGAATCCATTTATTATAGAAAAATTTATGTAAATGTAACCGAAGTACGATTTTCAGATTTATTAGATATATAGATATCAAAATCATTCTTTGGAATTTGTTTATAAGCTGTCTGGAATGCAATTTGCATAGTATTTCTAATGGGTTTTAACTGACACTGGAATAAGAAAATATCAATTTTATGTGAATTAAATAAATCCTTTGAAGTATTTTCATTGATAAAGTAAAAACTAATTTCTCTACTCTTACAATGTGAATTCCTAATTAATTTGTATCCTATTTTATCCACTTTTTCAATAACAAAATTTTACTCTTTCTTGAATGTTATGTCAGAGTTTGTAGTTGTATAAATTCTCAAGAATATTGTATCATAATCTAATTTTTTCTCAATATTGTTTGGAAATGGCGTTGATTGTGTGAAAACTTTATCTTCCATAATAATATTTAGTTTAGGTTTGTACTCTTCATTACCCAAATTTAGTAATGGTAGATTTAAAGCCTTTGAAGATAATAAGTGAAAACAAAAGTCTTTGTAATTCTTTTTAGCATAAATACCTATATTTTCATCAGCTGTATTAATTAGATTAACAAATTTTTCAGTATCATATCCATTTATCAATTTATGATTAATAATAAAAGTTATGTCACAATCTAGTTCATTAACCTGACCAGCCTCATTTCTATAATCAAAACATATTGCTTCAGAGGGGTTTTTAATATTATATATCACATATTTCTTGAGATTTATTTCCTTTAAGCTAAAATTTTTACTTCCAATTGTATATAAAAAAATTGAAAAATATGGAAGAACAAGCTCAGTGGTATTTACATATTCTTCAAACTGGCTGAAAGCATAAGTATTTAATTTTTTAGGTGTAGTTATTATTTGATTATGAATATGAATACGAACGTATACAAATACCTTCCTTCCTGCATATGATAAGTCTGGATTTTTTGGAATCCAATTCATATTAAAATTAGTAACATGATTTGTAATTAATTCTGGTTCAACATAAAAATTGATTATTCTTTTATCTCTAGCCGCTTCTTCAGAAATAGGATAATCATCTGTAATATCACTAGTTTGAGATTGTTGAATACCCAGTTTATCCTCTATTTGTTTTACTCTTTGTTCAAGCACATTAAATTCTTTTATTGTTACAAACTGTCTCCCAATTCGTCTCATCTTGATGTATGTATTTATATATTAAAAAATTTTATAATTCTTTTAATTCTTGTAAAATCCTAACCACTTCATTTTTTAATGCGGGATTTGTATTTCCCTTTTAATTTCACCATATAAGATAACAAGTCTTTGAAACAATTCATCTAAATTATCCCAGTAAATATATTTATCCCCACTAAGATTTGCACTTAAATTTATATTTTTTAGTTCACTCAAAATTTTTATTATATTTTTAGGATCTAAATTTCCATTTTGAATATTCATGTAGACACTTACTAGTTTATTTAAAAAATCTATAGGATTATTAAAAAGTCCACTTCCTTCTGTTGACTCCTTCGCTTTTAATATTCCACTTTTTACTAATATGGGTCTTATAATAGTATTATATTTATATCCTGTGCTTGCTTTGATCTGTTTAGCAATGGGGTCATTATTATGTCTATAACTATTTGTTTTTAGTAATATTTTAGCATAATTTTCTTCATCACTATCCACATAATTTTTTGGTTGTTCTAATGTTATCAACTCCCATAAACCATTTGTTCCTATAAATTCTGTTCCATCATTGAATAGAATATTATTATCCTTAATCTGGACAGGTTGATTACCTATATATAGATCATTACCATTTTCAACCCTGATTCCAAATGTTCTATCTGTCTTTACATCTTTTGAAGCATAATTTGATAAATATTTTTGAGCTGTTTTCCCCATAACTCTTTGTTTATTTTCAACGTATTCTGGTAAGGTTTTTGGTCTATTTTCGACATATTCTGGTAAGGTTTTTGGCATAATTTGAGCATATTTTGGGATGGTTTTTTGTTGTATTTCATTTGCGAGTTTCTCTAGAGGAATTGTAATAGGTTTGTATAGTTCTTTTAATTCATCTTGTTTGTGGATTTTACCTGTTCTAATAGTATCATATTTTTGTTTCAACCTCTCTTCTGAATTTATATAATTAATAATATCTTTATCCATTTATATAAAAAAATATTTAATATAAATGACTACAAAAACAACTAAGTTGAAAGCACCAATTAAGGTTGAAAATTATGATTACAATAAACCTCATCCTCGATATGATGAAATCTTTCCAAATATAATTCGTGCTGGTATTTTTGGTCCCTCGGGATGTGGAAAGACAAATGTATTAATTCAAATTCTTATGGAAATAAATACTTACTCAAATATCTATCTATGTACAAAAACACCTCATCAAGAAAAATATAATAGATTAAAATCCATAATTAATGTCTTTAATGAGAAATCTAGGTACAAAATTGGGTTATATACATTATTACCAAAGGATTTAAAAGAACCAGAAGAAATAGAACCTTACTCAGTTATAATTTTTGATGACATATTAACTGATCCTCAAGAAAATATTGCAACTTATTTTTTAAGAAGTCGACACTATAATATTTCTTGTTTTTATTTAGCTCAAACCTACTCAAAAGTCCCTAAACAATGTATAAGAGACAATTTCAATTATCTAATTATTTTCAAACAAGATCTAAAAAATTTAAAACACATATTTGAGAATCATGTAACTGACTTGACTTTTAAAAAATTTAAAGAAATGTGTAATATATGTTGGAATGATAAATATGGATTTTTAGTTATTGATAAAGAATGTAATAATAAAAATGAAATTTATAAAAAGAATTTTGAAGAAGGATTTAAACTTGAAGTTGATAACCATAAGGAAGTGTATTAATATTATCTACTAAATATCTTTTATCATCATAGGGTGATAATGCAATTTTATCTAATTCCACTGTGTATAAATTATGTTGTTTAGAAACAATTGAATATACTTTTTCTCTAGTTTGTTCGCTCTTAATTAGACTATTTTTATACATTTCAAATTTCATTTTCTCTATATTAGATTTTTTAATTCCCTTACATACTTTCTTTTCTTTTAAATCATTTCTAAAGGCATACATTTTTGATCTTAATCCAACCCATTCGCGTATTGGTATTCCTAAATATTCATCTTTAAATAGTCCAGGAACCTTTTTATTTTTTTGAGGCATCCAATCTATTTTATAATCGGATGTGTCGTAATAGGGAATATCTTCTTTTATATCACTATAAACATCATCAGTTTCAATATAAACAATTAATGAATCTGTATCAGTTCCTAATAATCTTATTTTATCACCATATTTCTTCTTTAAAACATTATAATAGAATTGATACATTAATAATTTAGATATATCTAAAACAACAAACCCACCATAAATTGGTTTATTTAATTTTATTGTTTGCTTTTTTCTAGCAAGTAGAATTGTGTCTTCATCTAGTATTGTTCTTGTTTCATAATTTGTTTGTTTGAGGAATGATTCTGGAGAAGTTAATATTTTTACATCACATCTGTTTCTTACATTTTCCATTTGTTTCCCATAAACTGAGTTATTCATTAGCTTATAGAAATCTTTTTCAAAATCATTTTTAGCTTCCTGTCTCAATTTTGTATTCAAATCTATATATGGTTTTAACCAGGCTTTTTGTTTGAATCTTATATAATTATTAACACTTTTTAGAATGATTCCTTGTTTTATACATTCTTTCAACATTCTAAAATCAATAATATAATCTTTTTTTGAGTGTAATGTAGTAATTAATTTACCTTCTTTTGGTTTGCTTCCTATTTCTTTTGCTATTAACTTTCTTTGGTATTCGGATAATTCATTTTCATTAGGTACATAGTGTTCTGGTAGCATGGGATAATCTTTAAATTTATTATGTAATTCTAGCGGGATATCTAAATTCACTATAAATGTATATCCATAATCTCCATTATCATCTAAATTAAGAATTACGTCTTTAGTAAAATCTGATGGCTTATGAATTAACTTTCTAAATTTACTTTCAATCAATAATTTCTTTTCCACATTTGTTTGCATTTGCTCTTTCAATAAATTATAATTTAGAAATTCACCTATTGGTAATTGTTGACTTAAAGCCCATCCATATAAATTATTACAATCTAGATATAAAATATAACTAATATGTTTTTGACTATTCCAGATTCCTTTCTTTTCAGCATCCTCTTTACTTAATTTTATTGATTTACCAACTTTCTCATCATAGAAATAACAATTATTTGCTATAGCATGTCTATGAGGAATATTAGAAATACCTCCTCTAATTCCTCTTTCATAAATCTCATAATTTTCTTGATCTGTTAGTAACTCTAATGCTTGTTTAGTACACTTTAATGAGGCAGCATCTGATAATTGTGGTGCTGAGATATAATAGACTGGATCTAATTTGTAATTTTTATAACACGTTTCTCGAAAATTATCAAAGATATCTTTGGTAAGAATTGTATCAAGTTTTAAATATAAATCATGATAATCTCCAAAATTTTTACAGTTGAAGTGTTTATAAACTTCTTTTGCAAATGCTAAATCATTACTAGATATTTTAGAATCATTTAAGGTAGAATACCAATCTTGCTTATCTAATGGTAATTGCATTTTAAATTTTGTATAATCATCAACCCATTCATAAGGATAAATACCTTTCTGTAAAACTAAATGTAAATCTTCTGTTTTGAATTCTTTCCTAATATTTTTGAATTTATTATAATTAATTGGTTTCTTCAATATTTTTCCACAACTTTTACATTCTGCTTCATATTTTAGAATCCATTTTCATCTAATGGTAAAAATTTTCCTTTATATATTTCTTGAACTTTATTACATTTTGAACAGAAACAATTATTAACTTCTGCTAAATTTTTTACTGCTTTATCTAAACTTGTACCTACAAAAGCTAAGGTATCAATAAATCTAAATTCCATTTTTTTTGGTAATTTGTCACCTTTCTTCTTTATATTAAGTTTGGAATTATTGCACTTGGGACATTTATGTAATATTTTATCATAATATTTTGTCTTACATTTGAGACATGTTGTTAAATCATGTTCTAGTACATATTGATCAACAGTCACCTTCCTCGAAAATGTAGTATAATTTTCATTATTTTTTGGAATAATATTAATATCATTTTTTTGATCATATTCATCACATAATTTTAATAGCCAAGTAAGAAATATTTTTGAATCATATTTTAAATTGTGAATTAAAATTGGAATAAATTTTGGCATTGTCAAATTCAGATTACATTTATTACACGCAACCCCTCTAAATTTACCAGTAAAGTGGTCATGATCTTTTATTTTTTCAGTTCCATTATTGAATTTATAATTACAAATATGACAATGAGTAACTGATTTAAACTTAATAGCTTCCTCTTCTCCCCAAATCATTTTTTCATTATTCATTCTCAATTTATAATATTCTTTCCCATGTTTTTGTAGCATTTTATTGAAATGTTCCATTAACTTCTGTATATTACTACATCTTACTAATTCTACACCCATTTTATCTGAATAAAAACAGAAACTATTTGCAACATGCTTATGAATATATTTTGTTGTCTTTGTTATTTGTTTTTGCATTTTTTTTAACAAGCATTCAAAATCTAGAGTTAAAGTATATGGATGATATTGTTCAGCGCCAAATGAATGATATACCCTTATATTATCTTCATCAGTTGGTATTATAATATTTTGTTTTTCATAAACACACTGTTCAATATGCTTATTATAGTCAGATTCTGCTTCAAATTTTTTATGACATTTCAAACAAATGTTCACATGATTAGTATATTTATGTATTTGACCTTTTAATAAAGCACTCAAATTTTTTATTCCAACAATATGTTCTTTATATAGCAGTAAATTTATATGTCCTTCATAGTTTTTAAATTTTTTTGTTTGAATATACAAAGTGATTTTAGTATCATCATACTTATAAATATTAATTGATCTATTTATGAAATTTTCATATATTTCAATATTTTCAGGTACTAGTTTAACAGGATATTCCATATTCAAGGGTTCATATTTCGTAATATCTAGTTAGTAGTCCTATCAGTATGTTTTTCAACAGGATTTAATATACTTTCTAATGCATATTCAAAACATCTTAAATCTTCTTGTTTGAGACATTTGGATTTATTAGTTTTTATATTTTTTACATTGATACAGCATTTTTTTGAGATAATAAAACTTGGTAATTGAATATAAGTTCCTCCTCGCAAAGGATTATTTTGATCAGAGTGAATATCTACTCGAATAACTCTATCAAATCTATATCTTGTATTCTTAGCATTATAACTATTAAAATTTCTCAAGATTTCATTTTTGGCTGAGACTAGTGCACTTTTGATAGCATTTGAATGAACAATAACATTTCTTGTTGATCGAAAATGATTTCTATGATGATTTACTTGTTCACCATTTAAATTTATTTCAATATAGTCTACAACTACCACCAATTGGAAGCTTATACTATTCTTTGTTTTCAATTCTCTTTTTGCAATTTCATTAAGTTTTTCATTAACCTTAAATAGATATCTTATTAAATCATACTTTGCAGAATCACAATATATTTCATAATCATGAACCATATTCATCCAATTTCTTGAACTACCTTCTCTTACTTCAATATCTCTATCTCGTCTTGGGAGTAATTGTTCTGGTTTTTCATTACTAAAAATATCATCATCAAAATTGAATAACTCATTTACATTTTGGATTTTATCTTTTTTAGTTTTTTTTAAATAATTTGCAACTACTTTTACTAAATCATCTTTCCTCAATATTGAACATCCTCTTATATTTTTGTCTTTACAATATTTATATAATTCTTTTCTTGTAAATCCTTTTTTCAACTTTGTAATTAGATCCATTATTTATATAGAAAAAAATTTAATAAGAATTTTTTTTTCCTATTTGGTTAGACCACATTTTATAATTTTAATATCAATTTTTTTTTTTATTAAATACACAATGGAAAATCATATTGAAGATTTTGAAATGGCTGATAATAATAATCCTAAAGAATATAATCCTGAAATTAATGACAATAATAATAATAATAATAATAATATAATAATAATAATAATAATAATAATAAGAAATTTATGATAATGGATTTTATAATGGAGACCCTGATAATGATAATTATGGACCTGATTATAGTGATTCTGGTTCTAATTATGAAGAATATGATGAAGAAAATTTATATGAAGCACATTTTCAAAAATGTAAGGGCAGAGAAAGAGAAAGAATGAGAGAAAGAGATAGAAAGAAAACAGATACACATATACACATTAATAATTATGATAAATCACCATTAAGAAGAGAAGATGATCTTGATTCAGATATTGATTCAGAAGAGGAAGCAGAGAAAATAAAATATTTTTTAAAATTGTAAAATAATTCTTTATTATGAATTTGGTGGTAGAAAAGTTAGAAATATTAAGAAATATTTAAATGCAGATAATGATAATGAAAATGTTAATGAATTATTTGAAAATGATAATGGGTTTGAGTTTGAAAATAGAACTGAGCTAGTAGATCCTGATTTAGCTGTGGATGATTACATTGCTGAATATAATTTATCTTTTAATAGTCTTCAGGACAAGGTTGGAATAAATCACGTGCAATTTTTCCGCACACGTTTTCTCTGTAATGAAATCACACATGAGTCATTCCAGAATCAACCAATGAACAAGCGCGCCAGCTAGAGCGCTTCGCAATTTAAGAATCGGGCCACTTTAATACTACGAGTAAAAAACGGAATGAATCATGCGTAATATACACGACAATGTACAGACGGTCGAATCGGACCACTTTAATACTACGAGTAAAAAACGGAATGAATCATGCGTAATATACACGACAATGTACAGACGGTCGAATCGGACCACTTCTAGTACCTTTCCCTCTGTGTTTCTCATATGCGAGTTTTTAGAAGGGATGCCAGATGGATTTTATAAGGTTTGCTGGATTCCCTTCTTATTTAAATTTTTATTGGGACTCGTATTTGTTATAATATCTTGAATTGAGAGAATTGGCAAATGCAAAGCGGTGAAATGAACATGGTAAACGTGAGCTCATAATTAGAAATTCTAAGGTTGATATAGGATTGTGAGGTAGATTTGATTTCATTCTTTAAATTTGTATATTGACTGTTTAGTTATCTACGTCTGCTGTTGAGCCATTGCTTTGAAGACATGCAATAGAGATCACAGGTTATCGGTTAATTTAAGTCCAGATTGCACGTTGAAATGAGGCGCGATTATTTGATATATATTCAACTTTTCAGCGAACATTGACTTACGATTGAAATGTTCGCCATTTAGCAGTTTTTAAGAGCAGTTCCATTTGGTTTTGGGTTGAATTTTCAAGTTCCCCCACAGATGAGGCGATGTTCACTAACTTTGTTGTAGGAGAAAAAGATGAGTACATGATGAGGGCGGAGTAAAGCGAGTTCTTCGGTTCGGCCTGAAATGGGAGTTCGTCAGATGAGATGATTTTGAATTGGCGGTGAATATTGGATTCGGGTATTCATGTTGTGCGAAGAGGAGTAAAGTATGGGTTGGTACGTATCGGTTTGGAGGTTGAGATCGGTTTTTTTTCCCAATGTTTGAGACTATAGGGAGTATGGAAGGTTGGGATGAGGAGTTGATGCCGAAATTGTCCCCGTATGATTTGAGGGTTTGGAGGTCAGCGGGTGTGTGGATATCGGGCCAATTGATCGACGAATATTTGGCGCTGGGCGTCGGAAATGTGTGGTTCGGGTTTTGTCGTTGGATCACGGCGTCGAATAATTGTATCGGCTGGATTTTGGGCCGGTTTGATCGGTTGAATTTTAGCGTTAACTGCTGGGGTTTTTGAGGGGGCAATTATCGAGAACTTAGTTAGACAAAGTGGTCGAGAAAGAAGCCTTTGAATCCAAAGGTGAATGTCATGCACGTGAGCAGGAAGAAGCTTTCAGAACAAATAGGTGAACCTTTAACTTCCGACAGGACCGTTATTTAGTAATTAAATTAGGACCTTGAACCTCAAAGTATCGATTGTATTAATTCATTCGCCCTGCCCCTCCCAGATGCCGTAATTTTAAATGCCCAGCCAAACCATCACCGAAATCGAATTCTGCGACCTTGCAATCTTCATAGTCCATGTCTCAAGTCCGTGATCTGAGCTAAGGAAGGGGGTAAAAAGTTGTAATAAAAGAGTAATTTATGATGTTAAAAAAACAACATAAAACACTAATTTCAAAATGCGGTATCTAAGGGGAGGAACGGGAGAAGGAGAGCAGAATTTCGCAGATGTATAAAAACGGATCCGAGAGAGATTCGAACCCCTTCGGCTGAAATCGATGAGACCACGAAAATGTCAAAAATTCTTTTTACTCCCATAAGGCCTCCCCATTCGGTGTGTTCTAAGACATATATGAAAAATTGCAAGAGACCATTTTCACGTGAGATAAGTGTAAATTAATTTTCTCATTTACGCTTTTACAGTGCGACACACGATTGAGACGTTATTGAGGAAGAACAGATGAAAGGGATACTTATGACTGGGAGGCTCAACATAGGGTCCTGGGTTGGCCACAAATGTGTTCAAGGTTACCTTTGCATAAAAAATGCAAGTTACATTGGGTTAGCTACCGAAATCACGTTTAGAGTGTTGCCATATGCAGTGTACATAACTTCCCTTCTGTCAAAGTCGCCCTAAAACTACAGGAGCTTCGATGTACGATTTTGTGTCCTGATGCATTGTAGTGGTACACGTCTCTCCCCTATGCCTGTGTTTTAGAATTTTGAAGGTCCTAGATGTAGCCAGATCCAAAATCTGAGGCGCGATATTCGAAATCAGTCACCCAAAAAACCCCTATCCATGTTTCGTTAGTTGTCTGTCCAATCGAAATTTCAACGTTCGTAGCACGTCGGATCCACAACCTCTTGGAGAAAGGCGACGTTATTTCGATCAGAAAAGTTCTGCTAAAGACCTTTGACCCGTCTTTCGTCGAATTCCGATCCCGCTCCGCCATCTTCGGTTACTCAGATTAGACTTCAATTCTGTAGGAATTTACACTAATGGCGTAACAGCTCCAGATTACGGGAATTGCTCGTATATCCAGAGTAACTGTTGAGCATACGACTGCCGGAGGAATTATATGATTCGCATGCTGCACCTCTATAAACAGACGTCGCCGCGCTGATGCCGCATTATACAGGACACCTTGCCACATTGAAATTGCATAACTTGTGTTGCGGCGTGAAGTTGTTTTTTGTCCGCTACTCTTGTTCAACAAGACGGAATCGCGACGGTAAACCTCTCGAGCCTTTTCCACAGTTCAGTTTCCTCGCCTCGTTCCACGATTGCTTTCATTTGCGAACGGCGGCGCGCGGCGAGCCGCTTCTTTTTCGCGCCTCGTCCATTACATCGCTATTCAAACGACGTTCATTAGGGAAACGGCGGCGTAATTGCGACCGCCGTCGGAGTGAATGCGGCGGTGGCGGCGGCTGCGGCGAATAACACTTCTGGCATCGAGTCTCGCTAATCTAGTACAGCGAGCACCCTGAGCCCGGCAACCGTTAATGAAATTCACCGGAGGTTATTCCTAATCGCGTTTTCAGGGTACAAGCTACGCCATCGAAAATTTGCTCCTTTTTTTTTCTCTCTTTACAGCCCCAGCATCTGTAGATTAATTTGCTATATAGGTAATCGTTGCAGCGGCGTTCTGAAGTTTTAATAGCAAAAACGGAGTAAGACATCAATTTCCTTACTTACTCACGCCATTTAAAACCATTAAAATAAATCACCTTGCCGCAAGTTAACCGATATATTGAACCGTGAAACTCTGACGGTGCACGAGGAGGCGCGACACCGTACGAGGGCTGAAAACTTAGCCATATTCTTCCTATTTTGGCGGTATTTTTCAGGGTTTTCCTTCTGTCTCTTGTTATTACACATTTTCAATCGGTACATTGACGCTGAAGTGTTGCATTACCTAGATGTAATGTTATCGATTACCGATCAAAAAGTCGAAAAACTTTTTTGAGGAGGTTATCTCCCCATCTATGCGTGCTACCTTGGCGTGGTAAGGGGGCTTGAAGAAGAATTAAAGACACATAAAAGGGAAACCGTGACTGATAAATCCTTGATTAAAGCAAGGGAAAACTACGTCAGTGTTCTTCCCTGGAGATGCGTCTGCAGCACCACAGTTATAATTGCAACTCACAAAGTAAATAATAACCCGGGACGTGAAAAGTCGTCCATTCGGATGTCCGCGAGCGCAACTGAAACCCATTCAAACAGGCGTTCCACAGGGGAGTGTCTTGGGACCCACATTATACCTCTTGTTTACAGCCGACATTCCAAAAATAAGACATACAACGCAGTGGCGTAGCCAAGGGGGGGATTAGGGGGATGAATCCCCCCTTGAGATGAGCATTTTTAATATGCTGGCAGTATCACAGTGAATGCGCGAAATGAAATTTAAATCCAGATACATAACTGAAGTTGAAAGGAACACCATACTGATACCTCAGTGTAAAAACATACAGTTCATGTTAGGTGTACTCCCCCGCCCAAAATTTTGCTGATCCCCGTCCTTGGAAGAATCCTGGCTACGCCACTGATACAACTGTGGCCACATTTGCTGACGATACGGCCATCCTAGCTACAAGCGACAGTTTGGCCGAAGCTGCAGAAAATCTCCAAAATTCACTCGACTCTCTCAGTAAGTGGACCAAGCGATGGAGATTCAAAATCAACGAAGACAAATCGGTGCCACGTCACGTTTGCCTTGCGCAAAGTGAACCACCAACCCGTGACAATCCATAATCAAATAGTACCGTGGAAATGTACCGCCAGATAAATAGGCATGGCTTTTGACAGCTGATTGAACTGGAAGGAACATGTCAGGCTCAAAAAATGGGAATTAACGCGAAAACGAAGAAAAATATTCTGGCTGCTGGGAATATTCTCCCAGTTGTCACTGCAAAATAAAATACTGCTGTACAATCAAATCCTAAAACCGATATGGACCTACTGTATAGTTCTCTGGGGCTGCGCAAAGAAGTCGAACCTCGGTAAAATACAGGTAGCCCTAATTTGTACGAAAAGAGGATCTCCATCGAGATCTGTGCATCCCCACAGTTGAGAATGAAATGAAGCGGCACGCAGCAAAACATGAAAAGCGCCTACCCCTTCACCCAAATGAAGAAGCCCTACAACCATTGAACAACACTGGCCTCCAAAGACGACTTGCAAAGGACCAAACCTTTTGAACTAGTCAAAATGCATACGAGTACAACCGCTTGAGTTTAAAATGTAATAAAAATAAAGGCGAACGGAATATCCGCAGGGATATGAAGAGTAAGCCCATAAGATGTATTAAACATTAAGCTCGTAGAGGCCCGTAGCCAGAGAGGTGCCAGGGGGTGCTGAGGACCCCCTGACGCCTGCCGAAGCCCCCCTGGCAAAATTTCGTGAATAAAAATTACGAATCCCTTATATTTTCTCGCTAGTTTTGTTCAAAACTTTTCTGTCTACTATATTTTAATGTTTATGAACTTGGCAACACTGATTTCGCTTTGGAAAATGTTCGAACCCTGTGTTTGTCGTTCTTTATAATTCAAAAACACGGAGTTCGGCTCACGATCCACTTCACATTGAATATCGATGGCTGAATGCCTGAATAGCTGTTTGAGAACTGGTAACTTGATAAGTCCACAGAAATAGAATGTTTTTACTTCCAAAAGTTCGAAAATTTGATCGGTGTAAAAGTGTTAATCTTTTTTCACGCAAAATATATTCACTTTTTTTTCAATGAGTTTGTCGATAAGTTGAATCACCAGTTTTGATTATGAATTTTGAGGCCAAATTCAATGTTCTTATTATAACACCGTAAATTTGCTATTTTCAGTAGGGTAGTCAGGATTTTCCCAACCGGGGGGGGGGGTGATAATATTTTAAAGGAAGAAAACATCGAAAATTGAGGTAGGTATTTAAAAACAAAAAAATTGCCGATATTAGAGGACTATTTTATGAGAATGAAGGTAAAATTACTATTCAAGCAAAAATTCTTTTGAAATAATTTGTTTTAAATACGAAAAATTGCTCATTTTTACATATTTTACATGCAATTGCAAGTGCCTTTGTGGGGGGAGGGTATTCGCCCCTTCACCCCTCCCCCAAACTACACCAATGCCTCGTAGAAATCTTCACATTATACATATACCAAGTGTATCCTCAAGCCCCCCCCCCGGTAAACAGTCAGCACCCCCTACTGCAGATGGCTGGCTACGGGCCTATGCTCGTATGTAGGTACATAAGATGTAATAAACATTAACCTGAGAGGAACACCCGGTGGAATATCAGCCTCATTCACGCTCACATATCAAAATTAGAAAATACGAATAGATATTTTTGCAGAATAGGAATTTGTATAAAATAATAATTTCGAAAGAAAAATTCGGATGTCCGGGCGGAGACGACCTAGTGAGCAACTATCAGAATTGAGAATAGGGACAATGAGGTAGGTAAATTACAAAACTTGAAGGAAGAGTTGAAAACATTAAAATTAGACATAATAGGAATTGATGAAGTGAGATGGCCAGAAGGAAATGATTTTCGGACAGGGGAGTACAGAATAATTAATACAGCAGTGAAAAGAGGACAAGTGGGCGTAGGTATTATTATAGATAAAATTGCAGGGAATAGAATACAAAGTTATACCTAACCAGTGGTGAGAATTTCAGATAAAGCATTATTCTTAATGATTGGCTACGTTTGTATGCCAACAGAAAGTTATAGTGAAGAAGAATTTAAAAAAAAATTATGAAGAAATTGATGAAGAAAAGGAAAAGAAACTACTATTATGATAGGAGATTTGGGGAAAAGAAGGAGTGTGCGGAGAGCATGGTTTAGGAGAGCTAAGTGAAACAGGATCAAGGCTTACAGAATTTTTTGAGGAATATAAATTAATTAGTGGAAACATATTCTTTAAAAATCACTAGAGAAGAAAATACACTTGGAAAAGTCCAGTAGGAGATGAAAGAAGATATCAAATAGATTATATGCATTATGACTGGAAGAGATGTAAAAATCAATTATTGGATTGTAAAACATAGCCACGAGCGGATGTCGATAGTGACCGCAATTTAGTAGCAACGAAACGTGGACTTGAATTGAAAAAGACGAATAAGCAAAAAGTAAAGACAAAATAGAATTCGAAGTTACTGAAAGAGATAAAGAAAACAGAAGAATATCAATAAGAAGTAACAAAGATCTTCGTAAATCAAAGTCAGGAAATGATATTGAAGGGTAGTGGATCGCACTAAAGAAAACTATAAATCTGGCAACAAAGAAGAAAATGGATACTCAAATAATACAACAGAGAAAACCACGAATGAAAAGCGAAATAATAGAGTTAATAGAAGAAAGAAGAATGTATAAACAAGCCAATGATGGAGAAAATAAGGTAAAATATAAGACTTTAGAAACTACCACCAACAACGAAAAGCATGCTGCAAAACAACCCAATGAAAATAGATAAACTCATCTTTTAACCATTCCCACCAGTCGAGTCGTATAGTCCTTGGTGTAGCTAGTGGCTCGTAAATAAACAAATGAACAAATAAGGAGAGAATGTGTAAGAAGGAAAGAGAGAAATGAATTAATCAGAACGAGTACGGGAAATAGAGAGGGCCCAACTCGACTGTAGCCTTTTTTACGGGCCTTCGTTACTATGAATCTCCACAGTCTGCTTCACATTTCTGTGCAAATTGCATATCTCTATCTATCATAGCCGCTGAGAAAAACGCGTTCAAAATTAGGAAGGTAGGCTCTTTTTTTTTTTTTTTTTTTTTGACCTACAGGGATATATCTATGCATATTATCATACGAGTTACGTTGGTAAGATTTCTGCAGGCTCGTAATTGGGGGTGGGGGAGAGACTAAAACTGAGTAGCGTCTCCTTCGGACAATTTTGTCAGTTGTATTTTTTTGCACGTCAAAAGAAAATTTTGAAAACCCTGAAGAAAAAATTCAGGGAAAATAAAGAATTGAAAAAAAATTATCTTCACAGGCCCAAGTTGAATATTTCATATAACCGACGTGCAGGGTGATTGTATGAATTAATGGGTCATGGATCACGACCCATCTGTCTCTTTGATAGAAAAATTTCGCTAGTTGGGTGTTCCTGGCGAGGCCCCAGTGAGCCTCCTCTTCTAGAAAATCCTGGCTGCGGGCCTGGATTTTCAGTTATTATTGCTGCGGTTGATATGGCTTGTTGTAAATGCAATGTAAAATTGAGCTGTACGTAAAAGTTTAATTCACTACATAATGTTGTACATAATTTGATTTTAATCACTTGAGTCATTTAGTCATGAATATTCCTGCCAAAACATTGTGATCTGACGATGGAAAATTAAGGGTTGTACAAAGGGCCTAAGTGATTCCTCGCTTCCCATCGATTTTACTATAAACCTGGATAGTTCAGAATAATTTTAATGAATTATTCGTACTGCCCAGGATTGCCACCAACTTTTTACTATCTATCATTTTGTGCCATTCCTACCAATTTGGAACAGTACAACACTGAAAACTATAAACGCGTTTTTCTTAAAACGAGGTGTTGCGACTTAGGCCCTTCTTACTGACGTGCTCAGTTGTTAGGAAATGAAGGAGCAAACAAACGCAGAAAAAACCGACCAGGCACATAACCGAGTAAAAAGATATTTTAGAGCTAAAAGAGAGAGAACAATAATTTAACGGATGGAAAAGGAAAATTGAACGCTGTTAAGCAAAACAGAACTAAGCGACCATTTGTTGACAAAATTAATTATTAGTGTGTTGGAGAGAGCATAAAAAGTAGAATTTTTCAAAATTGGGCCCCGAGTACGAAAATGTGTACCCACGTTGAAAAGAGCTCATCAGTAAACGCTATATGTCACATAGTTTCTATTCTTGAACTTCGAATCACGTGTTCTCAAAAAACAGATTTTGTCGCTTGGTTCTGTTTTGCTTAAGATCGTCCAATTATTAGATTCTAAAAAGACAAAGTAAAAACATGGGTGAGATATGTTGAAAAACTGAATTCAATGATCAAAAATCGTAATCTTGAGATTACTTGAAAAATTTGAAGACATCATCGTTTTAGAGTAGGAGTTAAGTCTTTAAAAAATCTTGGATAATGGAAAATATCATGTGATGTTCTTGATCTTTTGATCAATATTTGTCTCCAATATCTGCGAGTGTTTGATCTGCGATGTTTATCTTCAGTTCACTTTGGATGCAGTCACATAGGGTATATCGGGCTTAATTAAGAGATCTCAGCCCCCTGCTCTTGAATCCTGAATTTTAGCTCCGGTTGTTTTGCGCGAAGGAAAACTGTTTATTTGGCATGGATGAGCAAGATGATTTGATCTCAAAAAGTTTCAAAGATTACGATCTATAATTAGTCTGTACCAGTTCTCTGTACAAATATTTTAGGTCTAGCTCCAGTGATCTGACTGGTGGCGGTGGCTAGACACATGAAAAAATCTATGACCAAAAAAAAAAGATGGACAGAGAAAAAGACAGAGCGAGAGGGAGAAGGAGAGGAAAAACGAGAAGAGAGAGCAGCCAGCTGACTTGAAAGACAGGCAGAAGGCGAGTTGTCAAGGAGAGATCGAGGATATTGGCTAGTTAATTTGAAAAATCAGACCACCTATCAGAATATTACATTCAGTAGCGCATCAAAACGAGTTTTCGAAGGAAAGGGACTTGAATTATTCGAAGTTCTTACTCCTTAATTTACTGTTGTTTTTTTGAAAATTGTGGATGAGCCTCCTTCTCGAGGGGAGCGTGGATACGTCACCTAGGTCACCTAGAAAAATTTAATGTATTCAGTGGAAGAATTTTACGCGAATTCCAGCTCATTAGTTGCATTTTGGTCTTCTTTTTTAATTATTTTTTCAATCATTTGTGAAACTGGGACATGTTTACAAGGATCTCGTGAGTCTTGTTCGTCGGATTATTTTATGGCTCAAACTTTTCTTCATTTTTACTTATTCGGAAAATTCAAATTTGTAAAATATCTTGTCCTGGATTCTGGACCTGCGACTGCTGCTCTACGAGAGGCTACATCAATTGTATTCGTTGCATTGTAGCTGAAGGCTTTATACATCAGACATGAACGCTTAACCACCTTCTACGGAGGTTTGGTAATTTGGATTCAAATTGGCGAAAGTCCTATGTTCATTCCCTTGGTGTGGGGAGGGGGTGGTAGTAGTAGGAGCATGCAGTGGTTTCTCGCCCTTTTTTAAGGGGCCTGGCTGGCCGAGTATATAGCGCGCTGGTCTCGGAATCTGGAGGTCCCGAGTTCGAGCCCACGTAGCAACTTGCTACATTTCGACCTAGGCCGGTTTTTCGACAAGATGAGAAGAGTGCTAAGACAGCCCTGACAAGCCTCTCCGACGTCTCTGAGGTAATACTCGAAAGGGCGGATTCCAGGGCTCGAGTTGAGAGTAAAATTAGAAAAGAAGAAGTCCTGGATCCTGCAGTTTTCTCAACCGAGTTCCGATCGCTAACGGGCGGCTACTTTTTTTTTCTTGAGGTGGATTTTCTTTCGGCACATTCTTGATTAGGCTTGACGGTGCCGTACACAAAAACGCATCGTCGCTTATTTACAAACCAAGCGAAGTCCCTCTCCGAATTCACGCGCTGTTATCAGCCCATTCACAGTTTGGTATTTCAGCCGACGTTAAGTTGACGGGCCTTTCGCTGCCGCGAACTTTATTCCGGAATCACGCTCGGTTGGTAATGAAGATTCTGCGTTATTACGCCCGTGCACCGAACACGACCGATCGTTTATGCGGCTCATTCGTTTGGAATTTTGATACACCTTATTAAAATTCAGCGGTCGAACTTCGCCGGCAACTTCCTCGAGGTGTTCGCTTGCGCCGGTACTTCGGTATTTATCTTCCATAACGTTTCGCGTATAAACTTTCGCGGTGGCCGTGTAACTGGCCGGTATTTTCTTGTTATTTCTCTCCGGTATGCGGGGTCCTCACATTCGGTCTCCGCGCCTTCGTCCGAATTTGCGATAAGGATTAGCAAATGCAAAACGAATACAATGTTCCGGTGTTTTCTGTTTTCAGAGGCCTTATCGATGCAGTCTTTCGACAAGGAGCCCAAGTACACGGAGGTGAATCCTAAGGAGAACGTCATGCTGGATTGCGTGATTCTAAACAAAAAAGGAAAGTGTTTGTGGCAGAAAAACAACAGGGTAAGACTTCTTTTCTTTTTTTTTTCAATTATAAAATATAGGCTCTGTGTTGAAGTAAGTCGCGAAACTAATCATTCACTCGGCCACGTGGAATGGCGAAAAAATGCGCAGCTGTTTGCAATGCAAAGCTGATTCTAGTGGCGTTAGGGCTTTTTTTTAGGGAGATGCAAATAGGTATTGGTTACCCCCTCCCCATCCTGAGAAAATTGAATACTATTCAGTAAATTGATAAAAAGTCAAACCGGCGTTTATTCGAGAGATTTCAGAGACGAGATCGACAAAATTTTTATCGTTTTAACTCAGCTTTAAAAATAATATTTTATTCTTTGCTGGTTGATTTACATTTTTTTATCATCCTGAAAAAACCTTCCGACGTCGTTGGTTTCTTCATTGCAAGACATTTTCTATTTCAAAGAATACTTATTTAGGGAGTCCACCGGTCACACAAGTCGTACAAAAGTCATACAACTGAGGCAGTGGTCGTACAATTGCCTTTAATTACTTATAAATTTGATAATTCTTCCTGAACAATCGCAATATTTCTTATCAAAATATGGCCAAATTGAAATTTGAAAATTGTTCATTTCGGCGCGGACGATTCGGCGCCGCCGTTTGGGCGCGGCTTATTTGGGCGATGTATACCTTTTGGCGCTGAGTAAAAATTATATTTCGTTTACTGGAAGAGTACCTTCCTTTAAAAAGTCGGTACGTACATTATAATGAAATTGGTTCTCAAATAGTAAGTACCAGAGTACTGCACGTTTACCTACGCAGCTGACCGTTACCTAGTATTAACAACACGGTACTGTGAATTATACCGGGTTCGTCAAACTAGGTACTCCCACTTACCTAGTACCGGAGGGTAAGACATGGAACTACTTACCTAGTTGAAGAACAATCCTTATCAGTGGTGTAACGTGTCATAAAAGGGGCGGGCGAGCGGGCGGGCAGGAGGAGGGGCTGAAATACTTCTACCCCTCAAAAAGTTTTCTTACCCCTCCCCCAAAAAATTTTCACACCCAAAAATTTTAACCCCAAACAATTTTTCACCTCTCCCAAACTCCCCAAAATTGTTTTGCACCTCCCTAAAAACTTTCCCCCACAAAAATTTAACCCCAAGAAATTTTTAACCCCTACCCAAAAATGTTTACCCCTTCCCCTCCCACAAGGAAAAATTTCCTACTCACTTTAAAAAGTTTTACCCCCTCCAAAAAAAATCACTTTCAAAAATTTTTTCTCATTCCAAGAAATATTTTACCCCCTTCCCCGAAAATGTTTTACCCCTCCCCCAAATATTTTACCCCCTTCCCTCCCAAAATATGTATAACTACCCCTACCTAAAATAAATTCCCCACCACCACCACCACCACCACCATATTTTTACACGGCAGGAAATTGTGGAACGTTTTCTTTCTACCAGGTAAACCCGGTAACCTGGTATCTTACCTAGTTACCGGGTAGCGGGTACTACCCGGTAACCCGGTAATACACTGTACCTAGTAGCGGGTGGTACCCGGTAACTGATATTACCGGCAACCGGTTATAAGAACTAGGTAATATAGGTATTTTACCGTATCGTTACCTACCCGCTGCAGTACTAAGTCACGAGAACGTGGTTGTAAATTTATAAATTACTAGCTGACCCGTTTCGCGGCTCATCTAGACCGTGGGCTAAAGTGAGTTGGCTAAGGTGAGCTGGCTAAAGTGTGTTGGGTTCGCTGAGTTAGTCACTTTCTCTTCCTTTTACAGCAAACCGCGTTCCCATCCTTCCAACAATTCCCTGTGATCCACATCCGTGATCTTTTCCTGCCTGAAAACCTGAAGTTTTCCTCCCTCCACCCTTCCCGCACTGCCGGTATCAGCTGCTAATGTGACTGATAAGCGCGTGGTCACTTCACTTCTTCTTTTTTAATGTTTATGGACTTCACTTTCTGCTTCTGCGAATTTAGAAGCCAAGCCGCTATAGGCACTCAACAAAATGTCTCCCTCAACTACTTCATATCCGCCTAATGAGCTACAGGTCAAACATTGATAAATATTTCCCAGTTATGTTTTCTGCAACTATCTCCTTTTTTTCTGTCTGCCTCTTCCTCTTTTTCTCTTTCTCCAAATTTTCTTCCTTTTTCCCGCTTTTTTTGTACAAATTTTGCTGCCTCTCGAAATCTGTCACCTTAGGCACTTGTCTAATGCGCCTATCAGGACCCGCTTCGCGGCTCATCTAGACCGTGGGCTAAGGTGAGTTGGCTAAGGTGAGCTGGCTAATATGAGTTGGCCTAAGTATGTTAGATGGGGGGAGGGGGGGGGGAATGCTACTCGCCAAATTTTAACACAGTGTGACGAAGTTCAATGTAAAATAATTCCAAAAAGTTTGGGACCTGTGGGGGAAAATATTGTGGCCCTCCTCTGTGGTGTGGAGACACGCGAATATATGTCAAAATTCAACCGCACGGAGCTCCGCGGGCAGTAGTATGGCCTCCCTTCTTCCCGTTCCCGTGAACTGCTTTCCCATCTTCCCTCTCGGTCGTTCCAGCGATTTTCTGTGACTTACACCCGTGATCTTTTCCTGACTGAAAACTCCTGCAGTTTTCGTCCCTCTACCCTTCCCGCATTGCCAGCATCGACGGCTAATGCGACTGATAAGCGGGTGGTCACTTCACTTTTTCTTCTTTTTCAATGTCTTATGAACTCCATATGAACTCCACTTTCTCCTACACTCCTTGTAACCAGCTCCGGTTGTAGAAGCTAAGCCGGTATAGGCACTCAACAAAATATCCCCCTCACCTCCATATCCTCCTAATGAGCTACTGGTCAAATATTGGTAATTAATCTCCAGTTGTATTTTCTGCAACTTCTACAATATTTTCCTCTTTTTTCTCTCTGTCTGTTCTTCTTTTTTGCTTTTTCAGTATTTCCGAATTTTCATTCTTTTTCGTGCTGTTTTTGTACAAAAATCTGCCGCCCCTTGAAATCTGCAGCCACCTAATGTACCCATTGGGAAACCCGTCGCTGGAACTGATTGTACATAATAAATAAGTTGCGTTGGTAGGTATCAGAGCAGTGCACGATACCGATATCGGTACTCGGGTATCGTATCGGTGAAACCGATTACCGATTACGTACTCGGTAGTCGGTTTCACGATACGATACCGAGTATATACTCGGTCGGGAATCGTTTTATGATTAGCGCTGTATTATGACTTATCTCTGGGCGATACACTTGTAGAGAGTTGCGTTTCGTATTTATACCATGGTCCTGTTTTTGTACTTGACCGAAACTTTACATTAATCATTAAAAGGGGAACAATTATTTTTATTTTTAAAAAACTTAATTTCGAAATTATGTTAGGTAATCGGTAATACATTATTTCATAAATTGTCTTCTGATAAAAATCATGAAACATTTTCTGCATTTGAAATCGGGATCCTGCAACAAGAAATGAGCACAGATCAGGAATGTACGGAAATTTTACATCTTATTTTTACATGAGTTTTTTACACGTAACCCTCTCCCCATCCCCGAGGGTTTTAAAAATCTAAAATGAAAAGTTTAAGAATATTTGCTTACCTTTTTCGATTGTCGGTTTTAATTCAAGTACAAACTCTTTCAAACTATTCTCGTGCATTTTTTTCACTTGTCTGCTGACCGTAGTCGAGTGCGGGATTATCTCGTTAATATCAAAATTCTTATTTGCCAACTGAACGCCGGTTTGGATTAGACATTCTGCCAAGTTTTTAAAGCCTTCTCCTTCCACAGTGTCGAAGGATCTCAAATCTTTCGCGACAAATGCTGCACACTTTTCAGTCACGTTTTTTTTAACGGAATCGGGGATGGATAATTTTATTTTCTTGACACTGTCATGTTGCACGGATGCATTCAGACGCTTAGAACAGCCGTGCTTTCGCAGATTGGTGGGACTGCTGCCTTTCTTGTATTTTAAAATCGCTCCATAGTTTACAAAATTTCGACACTGTACGTAATCGATCCTTTCTTTTTTAGCGACATCACTGATGTGATTAAAAAATTTCCACACATTCGAACTTCCGGGCTTACTCTTCGATTCGCTCGACGTATATTCACCTGATTTTAACTTACTCGCAACCGTCGCTAAAGTCTCCTCAGACATAGTGAAAAAAATCGTACGCAAAAATTGAAAAAATAACCACAAAACACGCTTTATTGTAATGCATAAAATTTGCGGCAATGGCAATGACGCGAATGTAAGGTAGAGTAGGGTAGGTGGTAAGGTGTCAGATAATATTCGTTGCGAGTTGGTACTTGCTAGTGCCCCAGTGCAGACAACGACAATGCCTTATCAGTGACACTCGTAATATCGGCGATACCGTTTGTACGAAAACGACTACCTGTCGCTACAATACCGAGTATGTACTCGGTATCGGTCGATACTATTCGGTATCGTTTTAGGCGATACGATACCGAATACCACATGAGTATATACTCGTATCGTGCACTGCTCTGGTAGGTATTAAATAGATATGGTGACAGCGACCTTGTCTTACATTCATTGATGGTTTCCAAAAACTGAAATCTTTGGCATACAGGCTGAAAATGGTCCGTGAGGTACCTGAAGAAAGACAGTTACAGCCACCAAATTCGTGTGATAAGGTTCGAAGGTATGACAACGCATTTGTTTGTGAACTATTCGGGTATTTTGTAATGAATTAAAACAAAAAATCGCAATGGCTCGGTTTTTACTAATGGTTGTTGTAATAGTAAAGAAAGAAAGAAAGGGGGAAAAAAATAGAAGAATAGGCGCATCTATTATTATATTCAGGTACCAAACTGTGTTCCTCTTCGCTACCTTTTCTTTGTGTAGTTCGTGCGTGCTTGTATATCGCACTGTAGCGGCTAGCGAGTGCAACAAGGCTACTGAAATTTACAACTGCGAATAACTTCAACTCTCACTATGTTCAGTTGGAAGGCCCTGATCTATTTTCAGTTTACTGCTTTATACTTGTGTTATTCAGAGGAAAAGGTTCGTGTTTTCAAAAATTCAGTCGGATAATTAGAAGAGATGCTGAACATAGTTTTCAAAAACTGAAATTTTGGAGCTTTTTGAGGTGATAAGGGGGATGGAAATGGACTATAAAGGTGCATAAATAGGTACGAAACTATATTCAGATATAAAGACACATTAAATCAGCTGTGAACGTATTAATACGGCATTTTGAGTTATCTTAGAAATTTCAGATTTTCAACCCCCCAATATTTCCTGAAGAGAGACATTTACCGCCACCAAATTTTAACAAAATGTGAAGAAGTTCGATGTAAAACAATTGCAAAAAGTTCAAGTTGAAATTAAATTAGGGGACACGCAGGGGACAAAGTTTTGTGGCCCCCTCCTAATTGGGGTGCCGAAATTTTTTATAACCTAAAACCTCATCCGGGTTCATTCGAACACATCCAGAAAGTTCCAACTCTTCAGCTCTTATGGTTCACCCGCCAACCGAACAACCAAACAAACACACAGACAAACATTCACTTTTATATAGAAGAAAGATGCGCGATCGCGCGTAGGTATTTAATAGCTGTTCAATTTTCATAGTCCTGTACTATTGTGAGGATTCGTTCATCTTTCGTGACATATTTCCTACAAGCAACTGAGGCTTTTCCTTTCAATTCTCATGAGTGATCAGTATACAAGCAAAAAAAAAAAAAAGTGTATTGGCATGTTTACACCGTACATTGCTTTATGCTGTCAGCGGACAACAAAGATATCGACAGAACGATAGGTTTACACTTCCTAATTATCAAGATCAAATATCATGATACTTATACCCGAACAATTGCAGCGATACTCCTTGAAGGCGAATCATTTTCAATAGGTACCCTGAAATTTAATCGAAAAATTGTGTTAAACGGGTTTGAAACAACTTTAGAGTTTTGACGTGTTTGTATGAAGGTCTTAAACAAGTATGGAAAAATAATAAAAAGTCTCAGTTAGGCATAGAATAGTCCAACTCGATGAAAAGTCTACAATCCCAATATGTTGGCGTCACAACTGACTCCACCAACTCCATTGCACTACCAAATATACAGTCAGAGGCGTTACATCTTTTAAGAACCTATGATGTCGGCAAAGTGTCTGTCTGGAAGAGTGTTCGAACATATTAAGCACCTTTCAGAGAGTGGTAGAGAATCCTAAGACTGTCGGTATGAGTGTTAAGGCATCTCGCATATGCTTGGATGAATCTTGACACGTCTGAAACACGTCAACTTAATCGATTCTTTAGAACACGTGTAACTACGTCGACCCCCTCTCCGTAACAAATGCCAAACACCTGGAATCTCGATGGTGAAACCGACGCTGGAAACTAAATTACAATCGACGATAGTATAACTTCTTGTGATTGCTGAGATACAGAGCTAGCCATGTGGAAAACGCTAGAAGGAAAGAACAAAAAGAAAGTAGGTACTGGTGCGACCGCCCTAGCCAAAACTGTCCAACTTTCGGTATAAACTTTTCGTCTCGCCATTACGCCACAGCAATCCAGATCAGAAAATATCTTTCACTTACTCGAAGGCGATTCTTTCTTATCGAAAAACAGAACCGAACGCTCGAAATAAACCGTCGTACTTTTCAGCCAGCGGCGCATGTATACGCTTTTTATTTATCATCGAAAAACCAGCAACGTTATCCTTTTTAAAATGACCGCGGGGACCTGCGAAATTCTCCGAGCCGGTGGAACTTTCTGAACTAGCTCGTACTGTCGAAACAAACCCCCGATCTGACGGTCTGTACTCCTTCCCCCGCATCGAAATCTTCACTAGTATCGGTACCTAGCACGGTAACAGACCTCTCAATAATCCAGTCTTACTTAATACGTTTCCTACAAATTCTAAGGAGCTCCAACCAACCCTAAGAATCTCAGAAGATAATATACAGTTTCAGCGATAGTGATGTCGATCATATCATCTCGATAAGACTCGATCTTTTTCGATCATCAAGCTCAGGGCGATCATTATGATCGATCATGAAGAATTAAGAAAAGAGACCATAACGACTTCTCTGAACACAGAAATGAATGCGTTTTTTAAAAGTTGACTTAGAAAAGGACCTAACAGAGAATTTTTTAGGTATTTTCTGTTTGTGCTAAACATTTTTGTATTTTGTTGCTAACATAGTGGAGAGGAGAGTGCATTGGCATTGATGATATTCGGACTGTGCAAACGACAACAACAACAACGCCGAAACTAAACCCAACTGATAAGCGAACGGTGATGGTTACTTTGACTCTCATGAGAAAAACACACATTTTTGTGATGAAAATGAATATCGGTCTGTTGTATGCCTCTGGGCACTTGACATTGTAGTTTGTGATCGACAGGGCCGGATTTACGAATAGGCAAAGTAGGCAAATGCCTACGACGAAAGCTCATAAGTGGCGCCAATAGGCGCCACTCGTTTCATTGGCGCTATTCGAATTCTCACGAAATTTTGAAATTGATTTTTAAAAATACATACGAATGGATATTCCCCTCTAGTTTCGGTTTTAGAAGAGATTAAGCATGATGAGAGAGCCAGGATAAGGAGACCCAATTTCAAAATAATAATATTCTAAAGAAGCTCCTTTCTCCAACAACTCACCTTATGATTATTTTGTGGACAAAAATACTGAAAAGACTGAATGAGACGAATATAACTTTACAAAAAGTCAAAATATCTCTGAATGAACTTATATTTTCAAGACTTGAGAGGACGATACAATGAGTAAATTTCAGAGATGAACACAACATTCCACACTTCTCTATATATATGACTGTGCCGGATGTAGGTTATTCTCATCAGGGTGGAACTAGGGTGCCTACTAAGAGATTTCATGATGTAACTCAGACCGGGGTCAAAAAAATGGAAGTGGAAGGTTTCAACGTGATTATTGATAATTTGGTCAACGAGATGGAGCGGAGGAAGACAGCTTACAATGATATAAATGATAACTTTGAATTTATTTTCGGAAAAAGTGATGAACATAACGAGGAATTAAGGAAAAGTGCGAAACAATTTTCAGAATTTTATGTCGTCGATGTATCCAATGACATAATTGAGGAAGCAATTCAATTCAAGTATTTTTTGCAGAGTCAAAATCTTCAAAGTCCTCTTAAATCGGATCCCTTGGAAAATTTCCAGTGTATCACAAAAAATAATTTGATTTCCACCTTTCCAAACATATTTATTGCTTATCAAATCTTCTTAACATTACCGGCCAGCAATTATTCTGGGGAAAGGAGTTTTTCAGTTTTGAGACGTATCTAAAATTACCTAAAGAATACGCTGAGTCAGATTAAAACTTCATATCTCTCGTTGTTGCACGCTGAGTCTAAATTGACAAAAGAATATGATTTTAATCAGATTACTGATGCATTTGCGGCCAAAAAAAGCCAGAAATAAATCATTCTAGAGTGTTTTGCACCATATTTCAAAGTAATAATACGGTTGGCCGTCTATCACAATATGATTGGTGACTCTTTTCATTATTTGTTTTTGTATTATTATATATCTCTGTCATTTACTCGTGCATTATTGTTGAATTTTCATTACCTACTTATTACCAAACTTGTGATTTCGTTTATAACCTACAATTGTTTCTTATTTTTATTCTCATCATATACCTAGTATATACTTTCATTTTCATTTGTCCAATTATTGTCATAAGCTTAATCTTTGGTCTCGCTATCTAGTTTTTGGTTCATCAATCATCAACACTATTTTTTTAAAAATTATTCCTAATTCCTAATACACAATCATATTATTCATATTTCAATGATTAATCAGGGGAGGGGGGAAGAGAGAGAGAGAGAGAGAGAGAGAGAGAGTGAGAGACGCGTGCGCGCGAAAAGAATGAGGAAATTTTCTCCCACGAAAAAAATGTTAAGGAGGAGGGGATTTCAGGGTGAAAATTTATAGGCGCCGCCTTCCGTTTTGCCTACGACGCCACAGAAGGTAAATCCGGTCCCGGTGATTGATCATCAGAAAGATCGATCATTTTCCAGTAAGATCGATCGTGTTTGATCTTACTGGAAAATGATGATCAATCGATCATGGCGATCATGGTTTTTGTAATGCTCGACATCACTACTCAGCAAGACCCCAAAGAAAGGGCGTAGCGTAGAGTTGTTAAGGCGGGGCAAAAGTTGCTCCATTCCCAACTGACTCAACTCAAAATTCCCAAGTATCAATTAAAAAATTTGTTTGTATTGGCTAAAAAAACAAACTTGACTTGTTGGATTTACCCAACTTTCAATCTATCTACTAAAATTTCCCAAATACGGCGGCGGCTTATGGGGGCACGGGAGGCAGACTACCCTTGTACCCTCCCCTATTTTTGTCCTTGTCCCAAAACAGTTTATGCGGATTCTATTAAGACAAACGCAAAAAATAACACACTCTAGTTGTCCAGTTTGAACGAATAACGAAGAAGTGCTCCAAACTGAGGAGTTCGGTTCCTATTCAACTCGAAATGCCCGCCACTGACATTTCGCTTCGGTTTGAAAAGCATAACTTTTTTACCAGTCTCGACGATAAAAATGGAAGAACGAAACAGCTTTGAGCCTTGTTAATTCGACGTGCACGATGGTCCGAGTGGGGAAAAAAACACAACAGTTTTAACACTCGCTCGACACGTAATTTTTTGCACAAAGGTCGAGAAATTAACGACCAAAATAATAATGATAAATAAAATGAAAATCCACCGCGAGAAACACACCGATATAGATGTCGACGTTATTTGTAAAAATTTTATGACTGAAAAACGGTTGTTGTGTACGTCGACGTGTATTTTTTTTAATTTTTTTTTTAATAATCGCTTAAAACGTTGCTCATCGTTTGTATAACTGTCAAGGTATGCGGTGATTAACGATCCATTTATTATATTCGTTCGTTTCAAACACATTGACAAAAAAAAAAAAAGTAAGCCTACATTAGAGTGGATGGAGACAAATCAACGCGGGAAATAAACGGGCGATATTTTTTCACGTTGCCGGAAATTCGATAAAATTATGATTGTTTCCGCGTCATCGAAGAAGATATCAAAATCGAAACGGATATAAACGATGCGGCGTCATGGTCGAGGACAATTCCGCGAGGAAAGATCGGGTAGGAGAACAAATTGTCGAGAAGCATAATTTTGCTACAGGACCATGTCAATCAACATACTGGAAATTCCCGAAAATCTACGAGCCCGCGAATAACCAGGGAGAGGCAAAATATCACCAAAATCATATTCTTCCAGTTTTCTCGATACAGTAGTAAAACTATGCTGCGTGAAATTCTATTCAAAAATGCCATCATGTAGCCTAAAAGAAGAGGTAAAAAGATGGAATTTGAAAAAGTTGAAAAATATCAATACTAGAAAGAAATATCAAGAGGATATTGTACTAGAATTAGAGGCTGAAAAAACGCAGGAAATTAACAGCGTGGAGGAAGAGTGGGGTAGAATATAGTGTGGTGGGACGTGTATGGCGATGCACGCATGCCAAAGTGGCCCCTATGACACCGCACCCCCGGCCACAGGAATTACCCTTTCGAGTATCGCGTCAGTGACCGGAGGGGACGGGGATAGAATATAATATTAAAGTCAACAAAAGAAAATCTGGGTAAAACTAAGGGAGAAGAAAAGAAACCACGGATGAAAGAGGAAATCCTCAGCCAGTTGGATGAACGAAGAAAATATAAGAATGCAAACGATAGGGAAGGTAGATTAGCTTATCAAAAGTTAAGGAATGAAATAAAGAGAGAGTGTAAAAAGGCAGTTTCCATTTGTATGTTCACCTTGAGTGGGAGGATGAGGGGTGGCTTTCGAAATGGACCTATAATAGCCCTGTCGTATACCATCTAATGTCAGTGAACTCTTATTCTTACTGTTTCCTTGACTGAAATTGGGAGAGGGCCGAATAATGCTACTACCCTCGTACTTACTCAACGGGGGACAACTGCCCTGGCTCCGACGCTACTGTCGCCGACTTGTGGACCCCTTTCCCCATCAGTTTTGTTATCTTTCCCCTCTGTCGAAACCAACCTAAAAGACTGAAGCTCTCCGCTCTTCTTTCGCACGTGAGCACCAACTCAGCAAGAGTATGATCAATAAGCGTTCGTACATAACAACGACCGATTAACGCAATTCGTTGGCTGGTGGAAGCGAACGTGAAACATAATCCAAATTCGAGTGGTGGCTTAACGGTATTCTGTTCGGGGCTTACCGCATACAAATCTGACGACTGAGCGGACGCTGTGCGCTCAAATAAACGCTTCGAGTGAAATGAACATTCAACGTTCAGGGAGCGCCGTAAAAAGCGCAGCGCCGAAGTTGAGGGGGCTGTGTGACAAAAAACTGAGCGTACTGAAAAGGAGAGAGAACGTCAGAAGTTTGATGTATACTTTGACAAATCTGTAACCAGCGTTTTCGACTGTGTACACTCGGGAAGTTGGAGAGTACGCCCGGCTATTTCGCGCCATACCGCGTCGCTCTCCGCCGCTCCTCGCCGTCGCCGAGGTGGAAATAAATCATTCGACGGTGTTTCAAAAGTCGGTTTTACCTTTTCGCACCCCCACGAGGAAACTGTATGTAAGACTTTCGAACTTGATAACCACTTAACGCCAGCCATTGTACGAATAGCGAGCGAATTAGTGTAGTTTTCCGCTCGCGTTGCTCCACAATATTGTGTCGTCGGTTTTTTTAAGCTTATTTTTCCATTTCCTTTCCGTCTTCGGTTACCCGTTTTATTCGCGGTTTTTTCCAACAACGTGTCGAGTTTTGCTGTCGACGAGGAAGTGAATAAGTTTCACGCTTTTCCGGTAAAGCTGGATTTCTTCCTTGTTTTATTGCAGGATCATTACGTGTATATTAGGGTGGTCCAAAATTTGGTGATTTTTGAAGTGTGTCGCTCTGAGCAGCGAATCGTGTTCCTTTCGGTTTCAAGATCTTCATCATCATCAAGGTCATAGTCGCTAGCGACTGTCTTTTGACTTCCTGCGATCTCCCTCCATGCCTCTTGGTCCTGGGCTGCAACGACTGCCGCGGCAATTGAACCCAGCCGATTTCCGATGCAGTCGTCCATCGCGTTCCTCTGCTCCTCTTGCCTGAGACTTTCCAGAGCATGATATTTCGCTCCCAGTTTTCGCCGCTTTTGCCCGATATATGTTTAGAATAGCTCAAGATCCTCCTTTCATACAGAGAACTCAGTCTCTGCGATTCCGAGGCGTTTCTGAGCCAACACCGCAGGGGCACTGGTCACCATCCCGGCGCTTCCGGCGATGCAGGTACGATGCGAAGCATCCGTGCCCGGAAAGTGCCTGCGCCAGGAAGCAATCCATCTTACATAATTCATCCATCTGTTCTTGCTTTTCCATCCTAGCGCGAACGTCAGGGAACAGCGCCTGTGTCCACTGCGCCACCGTTGTGTTAACCCACTAACGACGGTTCCACTCGTCGATGGTCGCCCGGCAGAGCTGACTTTGCTACTCGCTTGAGAAGGTATCAACGCGGAGAAGGTATCGCCAATCCTCCATCCTGAACTCACTCTTCACTAGGTACTTAACTGACCTTTCAAAGATCATTAGGTCCTGGGGAGGCGTCGCGTTGATAACGGCTGCCCCCTCCGTACTGACGAAGATGTCACGTCTTTGTGTCATTTTATTTATCTCCGCTCTGTGTTGCTTGCAGCTCGTGTACGCGGTGGTGGTACAGCGAGCTGCAGTAAAAATATCGACTGAATATGCAGCGGCTGACCATTACCCTTGGGTAGTGATATGTTGAAGTATCGATAATATCGATATTATCGATAATTGGCATTATCGTTTATTATCGATAATGACTGGGTCTTATCGATAATATCGGTTGCTGCTTTTGCTTTTCTTTTCAGCGGTTTTTAGGGTCAGCTACTAGTAGCCGAGCCTATTGCAATCGAAATTTCAATTCTTCTCCAGTACTTCTAGTTGAGACTAAAGCCGTATACATCGCTGATTCCCATCTTTACACTAGAGTAATCAACAAACAACAACAAACTGTTGCCTTGTTATCAAGCGAACAGAGAATCTGCTCGCGTGAATATTACGTTGTTTTTATTCGCTTAGAAGTGGATAATTGTTCGCTGACCATTTGATGTTTTTAGGGTCGGCTAGGAGTAGTGTTGGTCAATATTGCTCTTCAGAAATTAGAAATCGGATGAAATCTTCGACCAAATGGTCGAAGTGCGAATTGTTGCGGAGCCTGCAGCTTCGCAGTCTGAAGCCTTTCGAACTTACCATGTACTGTTAGTGTGTGAGTAATGTCATCCCAATTACCTTTCATGTGCTTTCGTCTATCAGCTTTTACATACCGGAACAAAAGACCTTGAACGTGATTACCAATAGGTCTTTTTCCTGATCTTTTCCAACGACCGCCAATAAGAGATAGTCTAGTCTCTAATTTTTCAGTCGAGAGCCGACCCTCTTCTAGCAACTAGCTGCTTGTTTTGAATTACATTAACATTATTCAAACCAGAGATGGGCGTTGCCCTTGTTCACTATTTGGTGAACTTAGATCTGAACTAGTTGATCTCCCTAAAAAAAAGAACAAGAACTAGTTTACGATTTTTGGACCTGATCAACTTGTTCATTCTTTGTTCATCTATTTCTTCGTAATTTTCTTTCTTTAGATTTTTCTTGTATATGTTTCAACTTTCATAATGGTTTCAGAGTTGCAATTACAAATTATAACATTATTGAATTTTTATTTGATGTTTAAACTTTATCAACAATCTCATAGGATTTCAATGGGGATTAAGAAATTGTTTCGGCATTAGCCTAGTTTTCAGTTGTAGGCTATTACCCCAAAAATTTTTTGTTCGCAATTTGTTTGTACAAAAACTCTATTTTTAAATGAGCAAGACCAAGAGCAAAGGTTCTTTTTAATGAACAAACGATGAACTAGATCAGTTGGAAGACCAAGTGAACAAGAGTAAGAACTAGATCACTAAAAATGGAAAAGAACAAGAGCAAAAGCAAGTCCATCATACAGTGAACAACGCCCATCTCTGATTTAAACATACAGAACGAAATCAGTACATTGAGGCATAGAAGTTTGAACAATCAGTATCAGTACATTCTTTGTAACAAGAAAACAAATAAAATAAAATCCTGTAGACTGTAGCGAAGATTACAAAATTATAGCCGAAGGTAGGAAGAGAACATCTTTAAAAATTTTTAAATATTATGTCCTGTTCCTTTTCAAATAAATTAGAATTATTCCCGACACTCTGATCTGGCGCTTAGCGAAGAATTGGGTTCATTTTTTATTTATTCCATAATTATGGATAATTACCGATAATGAAATTTTTGAGTTCGACACATCACTACCCTTCGGGCCTCGTTGCTGTACCCGAAGGTACGTTGGCACAGCTGCGTCAGCGCGGGCAGCATCTTCTCACACTGCTCTCGGATGTAGCGCCAGTGAGGCAGCCAGTTTCCCTCGGCATCCAACACGACACCGTGGTACTTCATCTCCCTACTCATGGGTGTCGTCGCGCCTTTGTAGTTCACCGATGATTGGGTACGTGCTCCTCCTAGAAAGTTCCTCGCCGCCGCGTTTGGGACGTTCCGAAACAGGAGCACCTCGGTCTTACCTGAGTTCAGCTGCAGTTCGGTCTCGGCCTGCAGTGCCTCTTCTGCGGCGATGGCGTTCACAGTCTTCTTCTTCACTTCCGGACCGGAGCTGCCACCGACCACCAGGAGTGTGTCATCTGCATAACATACTGCTTCCTCCGGTAGTCGGCGGATCACGTTGATGTACAGTAGGTTCCACAGGGTCGGATCAAGTACCGGACTCTGTGGACAGCCTCGTTCGAGACGTCGGGCGACTCCCTCGTGCCGAACCTCCCTACTATCGAAGTAGCTTCGTACACTACGGTACAGGTACCCGGGCGCGCCGGCCGCAGCGACCGCTCTCGTGATCCCCGGCAGGGGTGTGATCGAATGCCCTCTTAATATCCAGGGACACACCGGCTGTAAAGTTCTTTTGCGACCGCGATTTCAGGACGAGACCCATTGCAGCTCGGACAGCGTGTTCTGTGCTACGATGTTTTCTGAATCCGAACTGCCGCGAGTGGATGGTGTCTTCTTCGTCAGTATGCTGGGTAAGCCTCGCATTGAGGACCTTCTCCAGAAACTTCCCGCAGATGTTCAACAGGGTTATCGGCCTGTTCCCCTCTGGGGTGCTGCTATTCTTTCCAGGCTTCGGCAAGAACGTGACCGCCGTGCTTTTGGAAAATAGCCGCAGGCGAAACAGGCGGTGAAGAGCCTGGGCAGCACACGTGTGTGCTGCTAGTGGCACACCTTTGGTGTTTTGTGGTTAATCCCATCGGGGCCAGGCGCTTTGCGGTTGTTCAGCTTCTTGACGAAGGCCCTGACTTCCCCAGCTGTCACCTTTGAGGCCCGACCTTCACGGATCGCTGGAGCAGGAACGTCGTTGTCTTCTTCTTAGACAAGTAGCCTATTAGCTTGACTGCGTACCGAGGTCGGTTGCCGCCTGGTCGCAAGCCAACTACTTTTACCTTACGCCTAATTCCTCCTATCACTCTTCCTTGCGTACTTGCTCTTAAGTTCACATACCGGCCTGGTTGCCTACTGGTTGTGAACTAGACAAGTAGCCTACGAGCTCGACTGCGTACCGAGGTCGGTTGTCTCCTGGCTGCAAACGAACTCCGCTTACCTTATACCTAACCTCCTTCCTATCCTCTAACTTCCGGCCTACATGCTTCTGGAAGTTCACGTACCGGCCTGGCTGCCTACTGGTTGTGAATGTAGATAAGTAGCTTAAAGCTCGTTTGTATACTGGACTAAGCCACAGTCGCAAGTGAACTCCTGCTAATCCTGGCCCTATAGCTAGCAAGCTAACGTAAAGTTAGTTAGGACGCAGGGTCATCATTTGGCTGTACCGCGTGACCGCATCTCGATTCGTCGCCTCTCTTTGCGGAGGCCCGGTAATGCTATTTCGCGAACTTGAACCCCTTATATGTTTTGATAATTTCGTGCCACTGTACAACCCCATTCAGTTCCGTTTTACTTTTCGCTTGTATGTATATACTTATACGTAATTATTACTTTTAAGTGGTTAAAGTAGTGCGCGTTAGCCATCAAGGTGTGTCGAAAAAATTCGACTTCGACTTTAATTACTAGTGTCCCACTATAACTAATAGTCGAAATATTATATTCATGTGGTCAATCAATATCTCGAACGTGATATACAGTGACTCACAAAATTATGTATACACTTTCATTTCATTTCGTTTTTTTTTTTTTTTTGCAATATTCAAAGAGGAAATGCGCGGGAAAATTTGAAAAAATTGTATGTGACAGGAGACAGTGTAGGGAGTCATTGAACACCAATTTCTTGGAGAAAGGCCGAAAACTAAGCACAGAAAAAAAAAATATGTACGTCACATTAATATTGTAAATGTATACACAGTTTTTTTCCAAAGACTCGATGATTCACATTTGTGAATAGAATGAATGGGTCGTTAATGGTTACAAGTCATTCTGAAATAGAAGCATTAATACGTATGTTACCACAACAAGCTTAGTACTAATGAGTTGGAGTTGGTCGCAACTATTGTGTTTCTTTTCAGTTGCACGCTAATGCTAATTGTAATAGACGCAGCAGTTTTCATGTTTCAAATTCTTCCTGTCACATACAATTTTTTCAAATTTTTCCGCGTATTTCCTCTTTGAATATTGCGAAAAAACACACAAAAAAAAAGTCTATATATAATTTTGTGAGTCACTGTGTCTCGAACATGCGATAGCCTCGGATGCTCAACAAAGGCGAAGCATATGAGCCTATCACATTGAATTTCATCGAATTTCGACTTCAACTACCTGCATTTGTGTTTCGTTACCGTTGATAGCAGATACTTTAGAAGTAAAATAAAAAGGTTCAGTCTCTATTGTAATTCCTCGTACCGACAGCCTCAGATATTTCAACAAAGCCAAATCGCTTGAGCCTGTTACTCCAAAACTAACAATAAACCAATGAGTCATGATCTTGTTCATACCAGCCTCTGCGATATCTGGTAGCCGATAAGAGACCCATGTCTCATTGCTGTGTTGAACTTTATGTTGTTGAGGAGTGCGGTTTCTGCAAAGGCTAAGCAAGCTCGCTCGTGTTACTAATATAATTTTGTTCGTGCTAGTGTTTCGGTCCGTGCAATAAAAGTAGCAAGCTCGTGTGCTGGTATTTGTGTCGGTGTTTGATGCAAACTCGTGAAGATTTACAGGTCAGATAACCGTTGCATTAATCAAGATTTTATTTTACTTTTGATCTCGCTCTTGCTATCTCGCTAACGCTCGCCCTTTTACTAGCCATCTACTGGCAAACGTTGACAGGCACTGTTACAAGTTGGGCGAATGCCAACTTCAATGGACCTTGCAATGTATCTAACGACTTCCCGTGTCGGCCAACATTAAATGAACCTCGCAAGTAGGGCTTGGTGTTCGAGAAATCCTTGACTCCGAGTCTACCTTGAATTGTGGTGCACTTAATGTTCAAGCAGTCCTTGACATTGAATCCACCTATAAGTTTCTAAGTATGTTTTCATCATGTTGACCTCTAGTACGAGTCACTCAAGCCGCCCCACACGTCGCTTCGTATTGACTTCACGAACCACCTTTAGAATATTATATTGGCGCTTCGCCTAATACATTTTACCTTTTATCTTGACATCTTGACTAACGGTATATATGTGTTTGTCCCATGTACTGTTAGATGATGCAATTCAATTCAGCCTTTAATCACCATAAGTGAATATGATATTCGTGTGTACAATTGGTTGGAACAACCGCGACATGAGGCCCCTCCGACGAACGATACATTCCACATTTTATAGACCATAAACAATATTTTTGAGTCTGTCTGTATCAGTCCCTCGGCAGCGTTTAGGTATCACCGGCGCCATCCGATTCATCATGCACCCATCCTTGGGCATAGGCCTCTCTTAACCGTTTCCAGCACTTTCTGTTTCTAGCTCTTCGCCCCCAGGCTATCCCTCCGGTGTGGATAATTTCGTCCTCCTATCTCAGCTTGGGTCTCCCTACCTTCCTTTTTTTTACCCCTCGGTTGCCAAACTAATACCTTCTTTTTCCACCTCCCTTCCTCGCTCCTGGCCACGTGTCCGGCATAGTCCATTTTGTGTTTTTCCGATTTTATACCTGCAGTCGATGATTTTGCTCTTTCTCCTGACTGCCGAATTGCTCACTCTGTCCTTTCTCTTCAAGCCAGTCATTGAGCGTCCCATGGCAATCTGGGTTCTTGCCAGTCCGATCAGCTGTCGTTCCGTGGGGCCCACGCTTGTACTCCGTACGTTAAAATGGGTAATACACAGCTTTCGAATATTTTCTTTTTCATTTCCTGGGAGAAAATCCACTTAAACACTTTTGCTAGACTCCAGTAGCTACCCCATGCTTTCGCCGTTCTTCTCTTTAACTCTCTTTCCAGGTTGTCAGCAAATGCAATTACCTGTCCCAAGTAGATTGCCTTTTCTCTCATACCTATCGGTTCGCCATCCAATTTGATTTCTGAATTTTCCACAAAGCTCGTCAGTAGCACCGTTTTTTTGGTGTTGATCACCAGTCCAGCTTCTACTCCGGACACTCGCAGTTCCTCTGCCATTTGTTGCAGCTCTTCCCTACTCTATGCAATCAAGGCTACCTCGTCCGCAAATCGTGAGTTATTTAAATTCTTTCTGTCTACCTCAATTCCTTCCTCTCCCCAATTTAAATTTCCAAACACTTTCTCCAAAATACAGTTAAACAAATTTGGCGAGAGAGGGTCTCGTTGTTTCATTCCTTTTTTGATTTTGAATGTTTGCCCCACCTTATTTGTTTTCACCCTCCCTTCTGCAATTTTATACGTATTCCTCAAAATTCTGATTTTGGCCTGAATTCCCTATTTATTAAGTGCATTCCAGAGGTAATGGAGGTGGACGGAATCGAATTCTTTTTGAAAGTCAAATCAGTAGTATATACAACGGAATGTTGTATTCATTACATTTTTCTATCCGTTGATTTATTATAAAAATTCGGCCGACCGTTGATCTCCCTTTTCGAAATCCTGTTTGTTCCTGACTTTGATTACAGTCCAACTGATTATACATTCTATTTTTTAATAATTTAGCGAATAGTTTCGAAACATTTGAAGTAAGACTAATCGGTCTGTATCTTTTCTGATTCGAGAATCCAATTAAAGATCCAGGTCAATGGGGTAGTTAGTTCGTCTTTGAATAATTTCAGGTATTTGTTCTCTATCCCGCCGGGCCCCTCGGCCCTTCCGCTTTTCAGACCAGCAAGAACTTGGGCACTCTCATCTTCCAGGAAAGGAGGGATATCTTCTTCATTCCTGTACTTTGGTTCTATCCATCTTGCAAGCGCCCCCTCCTCACTGTACAGGTTAGCATAGAATTTCGTTGCTTCATCCGTAATGCCGATCCCATCTACCACCTCCGATCCCATTGGGTTCTTAATTACAGAGAGCAAACATTTACAATCCATAAGTTCTTTCTTAGCTTGTTTGATGGAACCTGAATCCTCTGAAATTTCCGACAGAATTCTAAATTCTTATTTTTTTAAATCACTTCTGATCATTTTCCGTACCACCTTTCTACATTCACTTAGTTCTATTTGTTGCCCTAACGTTTTATTACCTATTTTTGCCCACTTGTTCCTTTTTTCACATATTTTTAAGGTTTCTAATGACAAGGCTCTATCGAATATATTTTTTGAGATAACTGTTTCAAATTTTTAAATTGTTTCTGTTAAAATTTTCACTAGACCATTATATCAATCTTGAATACTATTGTCTTAAGTTTTCCAATTTTTTAGTTAGTTTTTTAATTCTTGTTTTGCCTCGAAAATTTTGTTGTCCGGAATGTTTTTGTTTTTTGAAGACTTTTTACCATTAGAGTTTTTTTTTTACTAATGATCTTTTTGGAATCACCAATTGAATGTTTAGTGGCCGATCGTCTGATGAGAAACCCAAGATCTTTACTACCTTAACAACCTTCACAATTTTTTTGTCATTGCTCAGGTAGTAATCACTTTCATTTTTTGTTTTATTGTCTGGGAATAACCAAGTCCATTTATCTGTTTCCCTCTTTTGTAAAATGTGTTCATAATTTTCAAATTTTTTTTGTAGCAAAAATCTGCATGGTTGGGGCATAGACCTGTACAATGAGGAGGTTTGTTTTATTACTGATTTCCGGTTTTACCAAACCAATCCTATTTGATATACTCGTGACTTGTTTGACTTCGGTCCATGTATTATGAATGTAAAACCTATGCCACGATGACCCTTGGTTTGCCCGCTATAAAATAAATAATTCCCAGTTTTTCGCTCCATTAATTTTTCGTCCAAAATTCTAGTTTCTGCAATGCCCACAATATCAAATTCGATCCCTTCCCAAGATTTTTCAAATTCAAAGAGCCTTTCCGTGCTAGATATACCTTGACGGTTAAAATGAAATACATTTAAATTTAGCCCCGTATCCTTTCTTTTCGTTTCCCCCTGATCTAGAATTTTTGGATTTTGCCCCGTGGTCTGAAACGGGTAGGAGGTTTTATGCAGCCATTAAACTGCGCGGGTGTTGCAGCCCGTTCTGGGGTGTTTTAGGTGATTCAACCCCGAACTAAAAGAAGACGCCGAAGCCAGAGGATCCTCTGATTTAGAAGCATAAATTATTTAAGTTACTTATTCAAGTTCCTTATAATATACGTTTGTTAGCATACCATGGCTTTTCATATTGCCTAGTCATTCCACTGCATCAAGTTGAGCTTTCATAACTAATTGGCTGAAATAATCTATACTCCCACCCTCTTATAAATTTGTATAAATCATGAATATGACATATGAATTTCTGGGTTGTAATATTACTCTGCTTACCTGAGATTATTTCACAAGGTGTCTAAAAAGTATTAAATTTAAATTATCTGAGATATGCGTAATTCGTATCCCTGAACACTCTCTACCCCGCAACCCCCACTAAATAATGTTGCTCCGCGATGAGACCAGTTTGTCGACAAATTGTACCAGGTACCTATGCACCCCGTCGACCAGCCACCGATGCGGGACTGCCGGGCCAGTTGGTCCGGAGATCACGACAAAGGAAACTCGTAAGAACTAACCAATGTCACAAAACAACTAAAACTCACTCTACCCTAGTCTTCGAACGTACAGTCACATCTCTTAGGTCTTTTTGAACAATTTTTTCTGGTGTGAAGAGAGTCAACTTCGCTACGAAATTCGTTCATTTAAATCCGTAATGAAAAGTGAAATGAATTCCGGTCGTTTTGATTTATTGGTTCAAAGGAGGTAAACGTGAGTGGCGATGGCGCGCCGTATTCCGCAACAATATTTTTTTAGCCCTTTGTGAGAAGGATTTTGATATCCCCCCCCCCTTCTTTCACTTTGTCGAATGTCGAGCATACGGAAAGACAAAAGCAAACAATGACTTCCGAACTGGTGAAATCATTTACGTTGACATCGGTTCAATTTGGTTACTTTTTTCCGCTTTATCGTTTCTTGTTCTCTTGTTTTTCTTCGTCGGTGTTTTTTTTTTTTTTTCATTCATTTCATTTCGCCTTTTAAAGTCTCCGCTAGACAGTGAAACGGATTAGCGTTATTTTTAATTAAAACAGTAACTGGTATAGGCTTACTACTCCTCAGTCATCCCCTCTCCCCGGATTAATTACTGTCAGAAACTTTAACGAATAAGTTTTCGACTGCTGCGTTTTCCGTTCCAAGTTGTCCGATTTAAAAAAGCATCCAGCTCCGGCTTAGTATAATCAAAATGGGAAGGTATGAAGCCCATCTGCGGGCTGCGACGATGTTCTCGTTTTCACTGTCGCCAACCCGCGAACGGAACGGCAAAATCAGCGAACGTTATCTTCAACTTTGCGGGATTTCCTTCGATGAAATTCTCTTCCCTGCTCGAACTTAATTAAACGAGTTTCGAGTAATTCGCGTAGACGAGTGGATGTTCTAGAAAGAAGTACACCTATAGCTTCCGGGTTTATGGTTGGGTGGGTGCTAGTATGCGTTTTGTTTCCGACTTTGGGAGGTAAGGAACGTCAAGGGGAGGGGAAGTCGGGGAGGTCCGGAGGCTGCTCCTTCTGCGGCGTCAATTACGGTGACAACTCTTTCCACCTATTAGAGAGGAATTTGGTCTTCCAGCATGATCCGTTTTGGAAACACGTGCACGGGCTACTACCAAGTCTGAACAATACAAGTAATGAAAGAGACTTACACTCATCGGAAAGGAAATTTAATGGAGAAGAAATTTCGTAACTTGCATTTTTCTGTAAAAATTAGTATTTATCGAGTTATCTTCATGTGAAGGGAAGAAAACTCGTTTTCTCCATATACGCAGTGCACACGGACTGACTATTGAGCGTGACGTCATAATTCAGTGTCCAGGCCTTCTCTCTAGGTCAGTGGTTCCCAACCAGGGTGACGCAAAAATTTTACAAATTCGAAAGTTTTTTGTTTTTTTTCAAGTAATATCAAACGATGCGTTTCGGTATAGTAACCATTATCAAGTGTAATTAGAAAGAACTGATGAGGCCACTGAAATCTCGAACTCTTCATAATCTGCGAATCAATGGACAGTGACTGCAGGTGCCTATTATAACATACAGAGGTGCGATGGCTGTCCAGAGGGAAGGTGCTGGAGCGGCTTTACGAAATGAAAGAAGAAGTTATGTTACTTCTTATGGCGGAGGGCAATGAGCAATATGCGGACCTCTTTGCAGACGATGACTGGAGAACAAAGCTGGCCTACTTGGCTGATATATTTGGTCACCTCAATATCCTTAAGTTTCTTTACAAGAGCCCGCAGATTATATCCCAGTAGCTACTGATAAATTTTCTACTTTCCAGAAGACACTTACGCTGTGGCAGACACAACTAGAACACGGAAATACAGCAATGTTTCCACTTTTTTCCAGAGAAGAAGACCCTAATCCAGATTTTCTGCAGGGTGTAGGGGGGGGGGGGATAGAAATTGTGAAAGTCCCAACTGACTCGACTCCAAATTCCCAAGTATCAAAGCAAAAAAAAAACCTTTTGACCGGTTGGATTTTTCCAACTGACTCAACTCAAAATTCCCGAGTATCAAGGCAAAAAAAAAAATTCCAACTTGTTGGATTTTTTCAAACTCACCTGACTGAAATGGTAAATTTTCCAAACTACTGAGTGAAAAATTCCTACAGAGGGATGGGGGTAAGTTGCCCCCACCCCCTATAGGTACGTACCTGCAAACCTTACAAACAGCTTGCGAACGTTACTTCCGTGACTTGAGCACACAGCAGTACGACTATAGATACATAACCCGTTTTCTAATACAGTGTGGCACGGTTTAGATTTGGAGCTCAAACAGCCAGCTGTTGACTTAAAAAACGACCGCACATTGCAGCTGAAACTCAGTGAGGTCTCCCTAGCTTCGTTTTGGATTGCGCTTCAACAAGAGTATCCCCAACTCCCGAAGAAAGTAGTGTGGTGCGACGTCTGGCGATGCACGCATGCCAAAGTGGCCCCCAAGACACCGCACCCCCCGCACCGGAAACTACTCTTTCGTGCATCGCATCAGTGCCGAGGGGAACGCTTTGGGACCGGGCTCGAGCCCCCATTTCTCCTGACCGGAATGGTGCGCGCGTCCTGTCAGTGCCACCATGGGATGGGGTTCCCTGCTGACCGAGGTCCGCACTCCTAGAGCGCTCGCCTTGAATTCAGGTCCCCCACAGCCGGACGCGCTGCCTCTTCATCTTCACTCACTCATCGCGTGAGACTTTGTTTGCAGCTCCAGCCCTTGCACTGCGGGCGAGCTCTAAGCACTGCGGGCGAGCTCTGTCCCGAAGAAAGTAGTAGACATCTTGCTACCATTCTCAACCTCGTGGCTATATGAGCAAGGGTTTTCCGCTCTCGTTAACGTTAAAAGTAAAAAAAAAAGACAGAGGCTAACGGAAACAGCATTGGAGAATAACATGCGAATTTGTCTGTCCAGTATTTCGCCTCGATTTGATGTACTTTGTAAGAATCACCAAGGTCAAATTGCTCACTGATATTGAGCAATTCATAAAATATAAACTCCTAATTACCGCACTATAATTTTTCCAAGCAAGAGCTACTTCTTTTTCCATTACAGATTACATTATTACAATTATCATTTACTTTTTTTCTGATAGGTCAGGGTGCCACACATTCGAGCTGAAACATGGAAGGGTGTCGTAACTCTAAAAAGGTTGGGTATTGGTTCGAATCACTATTAGGTTGGGACAAGGGGCCATTGAACATTGGTAAAATTTTTTTTCGAAATGTACTGAGGAAGTTGATCACATTTCATCAGTTTAGCCTTAAGAAGGTGACGCTCTTTAGCTGCATGCCAATGATACACATTATGCGATGTTGCAGGGAGGAAAATAGTCACTTCCTTCCTTGGGAAGAAAGTAGACGATATACTGGGAAGAAGGTAACAGTGATAAGGCAATATTTCCGATTGGAAATTAAAATTTTTTTGAAAAAACTATCGTACGAAGCAATGTTTGGTGTGATTGCAGGACTCGCCTCCGATTCGTGCTTTAAACATCGCAGTCATGAACACGCTTCCTTTGCTCCCTTGTCATATAATATGCTATCATCACTTCACCCATTAAACGTGCTGTGTTGTCTCAGACCATCTTAGGTTGGCTCTTCTTTCGCAGTACGAGAATCCGGAGCATATTAATAGAAAATACAAAATTATTAAAAAGTATAATCGAAGCAAGTGAATCTTGTCGAAAGCAGTACCTCGTATTGAAAAGAAGATTTAGCTTCGGATTCAGTTATTGGTCCACTTTATTACATTGCTGAACATTCGATCGGTATGTAAACAAAATGGAGCAACCCTTAAACGTTCATATCGACGGTACATAAGCAGGGAAACTCCTCCCTTGGCTCGATTTGTACATCCGACAGCAGTTTTCGAAGTCCGAATACTGAGATAAGGCTTTCAGATTTCGATTTTTTTTTTTTTTTTGATCCAGTATTATAGATATAAATTTTATCTTTCGATCCCCTCGAACTTCGAATTTCCTGCAGATTACATTCACGACCTTGGAAGCGTGTTCACCGATACCGACCAGTATCGTAGTACCTTAGTGCGGGTGGTATGCAACCCTTTGGTACATCAGCGTGGCGAAAATTTCATTATTACGTCGTTTCTTGCACACTTAGTAAGCGTATGGCTACGAATAAGCGACATTTTTGATATCGAGCGAAGGAACATAACCAAAGAGCTTCTACAAGAATCGTTACCGGAAAATTTATTTGACAAGGTCATGTGGAAGACCCTTCCAGCCAACGGGATGTGGTTTGAGATTTGAAAATAGCGGCGAATCTGGAAAGTGTTTCCATTCACAATCATCTAAACGTTCCTTTTTCTGGCACAGGCCATTTACAGTCGATCCTAATTTTGATATTTCGTTTTGAAGTTTTTTTTGCGTTCAGATTGGTGTTCGCTTTCGGACTCCGAAAGTCCGGCTTGTTAGGCTACCTGGAGAGCATTCGTAGACTACCATCAGTCTGGGATCTCAGTTTATAAAGCATTGTCTCTTGTTTTGCTCCAGCGTCTCATATATGTTCCTTGTATATGCCATGAGAGCTTTCTGACTCGATTTACGAGTAACATCAGCGGCTAGCTGTTCAAGTGATTCAGAGGTAGTCCAACTTCTTGGTTGAATGCGTTTCCACGTATCTACTTGGCATCGCTGTTCGTTTCCTTTTCCACATTCACCCTGTAGTAGCTCCTCTATCGTAACCGACTAATTAGTTCAAGCAAATACGCGTGGATTTTGCCGTCGGTTAACTTTATATTCTCGTATTTTCCAGTAAATTAAAAACAGAAGAACCTATGTAAATATCCTGTATACAGTGTACACATTAAACCTACCCAATTCAGGAAAGGATAAGGTACAAGTACAAAATGTCGAGAGAAATCAAAGCTATATGTACTATTTTGCTCATTTTGCATATTTTATGAGAGTGGAAAAGGTGGGTGTAATTTCTAAATTAAGACGGCGAGCGAGGCGCGACGATACCGAAGGCCACGGCGCAAATTATGCGACCTTTTGCTGGTTATCTTGCAGCCAGATAGCAGCGAAGCGTGAATTTCTGCCGGATAGTTAAATGGATATTCTAACCTGACTTCTGAGCGCCAGTATTGCAAAACGGAGCGAGAGTAATCGCACGAGATTTTGGCTTCTTCAGTTTTCGCAGCTAATCATTTCACTTCGTTAACGAGTAAATTCCGAATAAGTGTATGTACGCCTCTTGTCTTTCTGGTGCTGCTGTGTGCACGTCTGTTGCCGAAAGTTTCCACGAGAAAGTTGCGCATAATTATATAAAATTTGGTTAATCGACGACTACAGAGATAGGACATTCATTGTTCAGTGCCGGCTGCTTCGGATTTGTATGTACACTGTACAGCTCTTCCCCATGGACTTAAGATGTGCGCAACGTCAATCCTCATTTCCTCAGCTTAGGCATGACTGAGCCCTAAAATGTGTACATGAACATGTGTATGAAGCTTTGGAGAATTGGTTGAGCCCCCACTTTGCCAAACCTACCTCCGTCACCTCAGCTGAAACAGCTTTTTGCTCCTCTGTAAACTTTTGATATTGCTACATAGGGTGTTTTGGACCTCACTCCTTCATTTGGAGAGTAGTTTACATCTGACTTCTCGGAGTGCGACCAAAAGAAGTTGAGATGTCATTTATCTCACGACGGTAATCCGGTTCTAAGTTTTCAGGGCCACTGAACTCGATTCTGAGGGTGATTATTAGAGCCAACCCAATGGGTATTCCCCCAGAAGAGGGTTAACATCGAGCAAAAGTTGAATTTTTCATTACTCATCTTAGTTTTCTTTTTCTGTCATTTTTTTTTTATCGAATGTCTTTTTTTGATGAAAATTGAAGAAATCAGTTTTCATAAAAACGAGGCTTCAAATTTTAAAATATTGTAATACATTTTCTAACTGCACACCAACCAATTCAGTTTTAATTCTTCTGTGTATTTTGTTACTGGTCGTTTCGTCATTCTCCCTCAACCTCTGTCTTAATTTATGTTAGTGGTACAGGGAGAAATTAGGGACCTAAATACTCAGCCGTGTCTTCTTCCTCTGGATTACAGGTTAATAGCACCTCCACGTGAGCTACTAGAGTTCACCTACGCTGCAGCGTGACCACATTAGGTTTTAAGCATTGTGAATACATACTCGTATTTTTAATATCGTCGGATCAGTGCGATTTGGAGCTATATCCAAAATAACTAATTTTGCTACCGAGGGAAAAGAAGTTTTAGCATCAAGAGTTTACTGACAAAAGTAGAATTTATCAACAAAATGTTGTGGTATGTCTTTATACGAACCTTTATCTGTGAGATTTTTCTATTCTTACCGAATTTCAAATTATTGGATGTAGCGCCTTTTCACCCAAATTTATTGAGGGGAGCTGGATATAATTTAAAAGAAAATTATTGAAAACAGCATTAGGTACAGTGTTTTATTCGATGCAGCATGAAATTACCTTTCCAATGATACTAAAATCTCATTTTCGGGAAACATTGGATTTAGCTCCAAATCGCACTGACCTGACGATATACTTCCTCTTTTTGCTCTTGGTTTCATTTCTTTAGAATACTGTCGCAGATAGTGTTAGGTCGGTTCCTCTTCGACACCATACTCGAAATTGAATTATTTTCATCATATTTATTTTATTATCCTGTTTACAAAATCTTTTTTCTTTTAACTGTCATTTCTGTAACTGTACTTTTTCTGTCTTCTTGCCTCATTAATGTCCGCGAAAATTTGGGTAATCTAATAGGAAAGACAAAAAGGCAGAAAAGGTCGTGTTAAATTCGTAATACCGTAATCGTTCGCATATAAGACGCACTTTTTTCTCAAGTTTTCGAGTGCAAAATCAAGGGTTCGTCTTATAATCGGGTCATAGGTGGAAAATAAATGAAAATGAATGGTGAGTTGTCAGACGTGCAATGTTTAAACCTGCAAGAGATAATGTGCCATTTTAATAGAGCGGGATACTGTATCAGTTATACAAAGTAGGTACCGGTATATTGTTGTGATCACATGTTTGTTCAAAATGTTACCGTCTAGTCGTAGAGTGCAATATGATGCAAAATTCAAGAGAAAAGTTATTTTAGTGGCAGAAAAATGCGGTAACCGAAATGCTGGGCGACAATTCTCAGTAAGTGAAGCTAATGTCCGTAGGTGGCGGAGTCAGCGAGTTTCAATATTCAAATGTTCATCAACTTCGAAAAGTTTTCGTGGACATAAGGAGGAGCGATATCCAGAAATTGAAAAGGTCGTAGCCAATTTTGTACGTGAATCGAGGGCGAATGGCTTACCCGTAACTAGGCGAATGATGTACTGTAGGGCGAAGGAAGAAAGCACAACTCGTGGTATTGGAAGCTTTAAAGTGTCCGAGGGTTGGTGCCGTAGGTTCATGCAGAGACACGGTTTTTCATTGCGTCGAAGAACTAGCGTTTGTCAAAAATTGCCAGCCCACTTCGAAGATAAGCTATTGAATTTTCAACGTTATATTATTGAATTACGAAGTAACCATACCTACACCTTGAACAATATCGGAAACGCTGACGAGACCCCCATATACTTCGACATGCCGACAGCTTGTGTTGTGAACGAGAAGGGTGCAAAAGAGGTGAAAGTTCTCACAACAGGTTACGAGAAACAGCGTGTGACCGTGATGCTGTCTATTACGGCGGATGGTAAGAAATTGCCTCCCTATATAATTTTGAATCGCAAAACAATACCGAAAAAAAAAGTTTCCAAATGACGTTATAGTTCGTGCGCAACCTAAAGGGTGGATGACGACAGGGTTAATGGAAGACTGGTTAGATAAGGTGTGGAATACAAGATCTGGATCCATTCGAACACCGCCGAATATTTTGGTTCTTGATGCTTTTAAGGGACACACAACCGATAGAGTGAAACTAAAAATGACGAGTATGAATACCAGCCTGGTTATTATCCCTGGCGGTATGACTGCCAGCTTCAGCCATTAGACGTCTCAGTAAACAAGCCTTTCAAAGATAATGTAAGAGACGAATACGAAAAATGGTTGTTCACTGACAATTTACCTCTTACTAAATCTGGAAAAATTAAGAAGGCTCCTCCGTCTGAAGTAGCCAAGTGGGTTTCGATCGCATGGGGAAAAGTGTCAGAGAATGTAGTGGCCAAATTATTTAAAAAGTGTTGCATATCTACTGCTCTCGACGGGACTGAAGATGATATCGTATGGGAGGAAGCAGGTATTGATGAACGAGTACATGAAGATTCCTCTTCGACCGACGATTCTTTTTCAAGTGACGATTCCTGCTCTGACGATGACGATCAAGACGTTAATCTGAATAGTTATTACAAGGTTAAAAATTATTGTTAGCAATACCTACTGACCTGCGTCTTATAATTGCACTGAAATAAAAATTTTGACAAATCAATCTCAAATTTGGAATGCGTCTTACATTCCGGCGCGTCTTATATGCGAATGATTACGGTAATTGGTAAATTTACTAACGGGGAAACTCCTCTACCCCAAATCTTGTACTGCTAATTACACTAATCTGTCTCAACATTAGTTTCAGTAATTTCTGTCGTTCTCGTCTATTCATCATCGTCTTGAAATTCTATTCTTCTCTATCATGGTGTTTATTTCACGGGGTCACTAGTAAGCAGCACGAGCTTTCGGTAGTGACTTGAGAAAGTCAGATGTACAAAGTTGCTAGTAGTCCCCTATAGGTACGTACCTGCAAACCTTACAAACAGCTTGCGAACGTTACTTCCGTGACTTGAGCACACAGCAGTACGACTAGATACATAACCCGTTTTCTAATACAGTGTGGCACGGTTTAGATTTGGAGCTCAAACAGCCAGCTGTTGACTTAAAAAACGACCGCACATTGCAGCTGAAACTCAGTGAGGTCTCCCTAGCTTCGTTTTGGATTGCGCTTCAACAAGAGTATCCCCAACTCCCGAAGAAAGTAGTGTGGTGCGACGTCTGGCGATGCACGCATGCCAAAGTGGCCCCTAAGACACCGCACCCCCCGCACCGGAAACTGCTCTTTCGTGCATCGCATCAGTGCCGAGGGGAACGCTTTGGGGCCGGGCTCGAGCCCCCATTTCTCCTGGCCGGAATGGTGCGCGCGTCCTGTCAGTGCCACCATGGGATGGGGTTCCCTGCTGACCGAGGTCCGCACTCCTAGAGCGCTCGCCTTGAATTCAGGTCCCCCACAGCCGGACGCGCTGCCTCTTCATCTTCACTCACTCATCGCGTGAGACTTTGTTTGCAGCTCCAGCCCTTGCGCTGTGGGCGAGCTCTAAGCACTGCAGGCGAGCTCTGTCCCGAAGAAAGTAGTAGACATCTTGCTACCATTCTCAACCTCGTGGCTATATGAGCAAGGGTTTTCCGCTCTCGTTAACGTTAAAAGTAAAAAAAAAAAAGACAGAGGCTAACGGAAACAGCATTGGAGAATAACATGCGAATTTGTCTGTCCAGTATTTCGCCTCGATTTGATGTACTTTGTAAGAATCACCAAGGTCAAATTGCTCACTGATATTGAGCAATTCATAAAATATAAACTCCTAATTACCGCACTATAATTTTTCCAAGCAAGAGCTACTTCTTTTTCCATTACAGATTACATTATTACAACTATCATTTACTTTTTTTTTCTTTTTTTTCTGATAGGTTAGGGTGCCACACATTCGAGCTGAAACATGGAAGGGTGTCGTAACTCTAAAAAGGTTGGGTATTGGTTCGAATCACTGTTAGGTTGGGACAAGGGGCCATCGAACATTGGTAAAATTTTTTTTTCGAAATGTACTGAGGAAGTTGATCACATTTCATCAGTTTAGCCTTAAAAAGGTGACGTTCTTTAGCTGCATGCCAATGATACACATTATGCGATGTTGCAGGGAGGAAAATAGTCACTTCCTTCCTTGGGAAGAAAGTAGACGATATACTGGGAAGAAGGTAACAGTGATAAGGCAATATTTCCGATTGGAAATTAAAATTTTTTTGAAAAAACTATCGTACGAAGCAATGTTTGGTGTGATTGCAGGACTCGCCTCCGATTCGTGCTTTAAACATCGCAGTCATGAACACGCTTCCTTTGCTCCCTTGTCATATAATATGCTATCATCACTTCACCCATTAAACGTGCTGTGTTGTCTCAGACCATCTTAGGTTGGCTCTTCTTTCGCAGTACGAGAATCCGGAGCATATTAATAGAAAATACAAAATGATTAAAAAGTATAATCGAGGCAAGTGAATCTTGTCGAAAGCAGTACCTCGTATTGAAAAGAAGATTTAGCTTCGGATTCAGTTATTGGTCCACTTTATTACATTGCTGAACATTCGATCGGTATGTAAACAAAATGGAGCAACCCTTAAACGTTCATATCGACGGTACATAAGCAGGGAAACTCCTCCCTTGGCTCGATTTGTACATCCGACAGCAGTTTTCGAAGTCCGAATACTGAGATAAGGCTTTCAGATTTCGATTTTTTTTTTTTTTGATCCAGTATTATAGATATAAATTTTATCTTTCGATCCCCTCGAACTTCGAATTTCCTGCAGATTACATTCACGACCTTGGAAGCGTGTTCACCGATACCGACCAGTATCGTAGTACCTTAGTGCGGGTGGTATGCAACCCTTTGGTACATCAGCGTGGCGAAAATTTCATTATTACGTCGTTTCTTGCACACTTAGTAAGCGTATGGCTACGAATAAGCGACATTTTTGATATCGAGCGAAGGAACATAACCAAAGAGCTTCTACAAGAATCGTTACCGGAAAATTTATTTGACAAGGTCATGTGGAAAACCCTTCCAGCCAACGGGATGTGGTTTGAGATTTGAAAATAGCGGCGAATCTGGAAAGTGTTTCCATTCACAATCATCTAAACGTTCCTTTTTCTGGCACAGGCCATTTACAGTCGATCCTAATTTTGATATTTCGTTTTGAAGTTTTTTTTGCGTTCAGATTGGTGTTCGCTTTCGGACTCCGAAAGTCCGGCCTGTTAGGCTACCTGGAGAGCATTCGTAGACTACCATCAGTCTGGGATCTCAGTTTATAAAGCATTGTCTCTTGTTTTGCTCCAGCGTCTCATATATGTTCCTTGTATATGCCATGAGAGCTTTCTGACTCGATTTACGAGTAACATCAGCGGCTAGCTGTTCAAGTGATTCAGAGGTAGTCCAACTTCTTGGTTGAATGCGTTTCCACGTATCTACTTGGCATCGCTGTTCGTTTCCTTTTCCACATTCACCCTGTAGTAGCTCCTCTATCGTAACCGACTAATTAGTTCAAGCAAATACGCGTGGATTTTGCCGTCGGTTAACTTTATATTCTCGTATTTTCCAGTAAATTAAAAACAGAAGAACCTATGTAAATATCCTGTATACAGTGTACACATTAAACCTACCCAATTCAGGAAAGGATAAGGTACAAGTACAAAATGTCGAGAGAAATCAAAGCTATATGTACTATTTTGCTCATTTTGCATATTTTATGAGAGTGGAAAAGGTGGGTGTAATTTCTAAATTAAGACGGCGAGCGAGGCGCGACGATACCGAAGGCCACGGCGCAAATTATGCGACCTTTTGCTGGTTATCTTGCAGCCAGATAGCAGCGAAGCGTGAATTTCTGCCGGATAGTTAAATGGATATTCTAACCTGACTTCTGAGCGCCAGTATTGCAAAACGGAGCGAGAGTAATCGCACGAGATTTTGGCTTCTTCAGTTTTCGCAGCTAATCATTTCACTTCGTTAACGAGTAAATTCCGAATAAGTGTATGTACGCCTCTTGTCTTTCTGGTGCTGCTGTGTGCACGTCTGTTGCCGAAAGTTTCCACGAGAAAGTTGCGCATAATTATATAAAATTTGGTTAATCGACGACTACAGAGATAGGACATTCATTGTTCAGTGCCGGCTGCTTCGGATTTGTATGTACACTGTACAGCTCTTCCCCATGGACTTAAGATGTGCGCAACGTCAATCCTCATTTCCTCAGCTTAGGCATGACTGAGCCCTAAAATGTGTACATAAACATGTGTATGAAGCTTCAGAGAATTGGCTGAGCACCCACTTTGCCAAACCTACCTCCGTCACCTCAGCTGAAACAGCTTTTTGCTCCTCTGTAAACTTTTGATATTGCTACATAGGGTGTTTTGGACCTTACGCCTTCATTTGGAGAGTAGTTTACATCTGACTTCTCGGAGTGCGACCAAAAGAAGTTGAGATGTCATTTATCTCACGATGGTAATCCGGTTCTAAGTTTTCAGGGCCACTGAACTCGATTCTGAGGGTGATTATTAGAGCCAACCCAGTGGGTATTCCCCCAGAAGAGGGTTAACATCGAGCAAAAGTTGAATTTTTCATTACTCATCTTAGTTTTCTTTTTCTGTCATTTTTTTTTATCGAATGTCTTTTGTTTGATGAAAATTGAAGAAATCAGTTTTCATAAAAACGAGGCTTCAAATTTTAAAATATTGTAATACATTTTCTAACTGCACACCAACCAATTCAGTTTTAATTCTTCTGTGTATTTTGTTACTGGTCGTTTCGTCATTCTCCCTCAACCTCTGTCTTAATTTATGTTAGTGGTACAGGGAGAAATTAGGGACCTAAATACTCAGCCGTGTCTTCTTCCTCTGGATTACAGGTTAATAGCACCTCCACGTGAGCTACTAGAGTTCACCTACGCTGCAGCGTGACCACATTAGGTTTTAAGCATTGTGAATACATACTCGTATTTTTAATATCGTCGGATCAGTGCGATTTGGAGCTATATCCAAAATAACTAATTTTGCTACCGAGGGAAAAGAAGTTTTAGCATCAAGAGTTTACTGACAAAAGTAGAATTTATCAACAAAATGTTGTGGTATGTCTTTATACGAACCTTTATCTGTGAGATTTTTCTATTCTTACCGAATTTCAAATTATTGGATGTAGCGCCTTTTCACCCAAATTTATTGAGGGGAGCTGGATATAATTTAAAAGAAAATTATTGAAAACAGCATTAGGTACAGTGTTTTATTCGATGCAGCATGAAATTACCTTTCCAATGATACTAAAATCTCATTTTCGGGAAACATTGGATTTAGCTCCAAATCGCACTGACCTGACGATATACTTCCTCTTTTTGCTCTTGGTTTCATTTCTTTAGAATACTGTCGCAGATAGTGTTAGGTCGGTTCCTCTTCGACACCATACTCGAAATTGAATTATTTTCATCATATTTATTTTATTATCCTGTTTACAAAATCTTTTTTCTTTTAACTGTCATTTCTGTAACTGTACTTTTTCTGTCTTCTTGCCTCATTAATGTCCGCGAAAATTTGGGTAATCTAATAGGAAAGACAAAAAGACAGAAAAGGTCGTATTAAATTCGTAATACCGTAATCGTTCGCATATAAGACGCACTTTTTTCTCAAGTTTTCGAGTGCAAAATCAAGGGTTCGTCTTATAATCGGGTCATAGGTGGAAAATAAATGAAAATGAATGGTGAGTTGTCAGACGTGCAATGTTTAAACCTCCAAGAGATAATGTGCCATTTTAATAGAGCGGGATACTGTATCAGTTATACAAAGTAGGTACCGGTATATTGTTGTGATCACATGTTTGTTCAAAATGTTACCGTCTAGTCGTAGAGTGCAATATGATGCAAAATTCAAGAGAAAAGTTATTTTAGTGGCTGAAAAATGCGGTAACCGAAATGCTGGGCGACAATTCTCAGTAAGTGAAGCTAATGTCCGTAGGTGGCGGAGTCAGCGAGTTTCAATATTCAAATGTTCATCAACTTCGAAAAGTTTTCATGGACATAAGGAGGAGCGATATCCAGAAATTGAAAAGGTCGTAGCCAATTTTGTACGTGAATCGAGGGCGAATGGCTTACCCGTAACTAGGCGAATGATATACTGTAGGGCGAAGGAAGAAAGCACAACTCGTGGTATTGGAAGCTTTAAAGTGTCCGAGGGTTGGTGCCGTAGGTTCATGCAGAGACACGGTTTTTCATTGCGTCGAAGAACTAGCGTTTGTCAAAAATTGCCAGCCCACTTCGAAGATAAGCTATTGAATTTTCAACGTTATATTATTGAATTACGAAGTAACCATACCTACACCTTGAACAATATCGTAAACGCTGACGAGACCCCCATATACTTCGACATGCCGACAGCTTGTGTTGTGAACGAGAAGGGTGCAAAAGAGGTGAAAGTTCTCACAACAGGTTACGAGAAACAGCGTGTGACCGTGATGCTGTCTATTACGGCGGATGGTAAGAAATTGCCTCCCTATATAATTTTGAATCGCAAAACAATACCGAAAAAAAAAAGTTTCCAAATGACGTTATAGTTCGTGCGCAACCTAAAGGGTGGATGACGACAGGGTTAATGGAAGACTGGTTAGATAAGGTGTGGAATACAAGATCTGGATCCATTCGAACACCGCCGAATATTTTGGTTCTTGATGCTTTTAAGGGACACACAACCGATAGAGTGAAACTAAAAATGACGAGTATGAATACCAGCCTGGTTATTATCCCTGGCGGTATGACTAGCCAGCTTCAGCCATTAGACGTCTCAGTAAACAAGCCTTTCAAAGATAATGTAAGAGACGAATACGAAAAATGGTTGTTCACCGACAATTTACCTCTTACTAAATCTGGAAAAATTAAGAAGGCTCCTCCGTCTGAAGTAGCCAAGTGGGTTTCGATCGCATGGGGAAAAGTGTCAGAGAATGTAGTGGCCAAATTATTTAAAAAGTGTTGCATATCTACTGCTCTCGACGGGACTGAAGATGATATCGTATGGGAGGAAGCAGGTATTGATGAACGAGTACATGAAGATTCCTCTTCGACCGACGATTCTTCTTCAAGTGACGATTCCTGCTCTGACGATGACGATCAAGACGTTAATCTGAATAGTTATTACAAGGTTAAAAATTATTGTTAGCAATACCTACTGACCTGCGTCTTATAATTGCACTGAAATAAAAATGTTGACAAATCAATCTCAAATTTGGAATGCGTCTTACATTCCGGCGCGTCTTATATGCGAACGATTACGGTAATTGGTAAATTTACTAACGGGGAAACTCCTCTACCCCAAATCTTGTACTGCTAATTACTCTAATCTGTCTCAACATTAGTTTCAGTAATTTCTGTCGTTCTCGTCTATTCTCCATCGTCTTGAAATTCTATTCTTCTCTATCATGGTGTTTATTTCACGGGGTCACTAGTAAGCAGCACGAGCTTTCGGTAGTGACTTGAGAAAGTCAGATGTACAAAGTTGCTAGTAGTCCATGAGTTTATGGCTAAACATGGCATTTGAGCATCCAACTGCATTGTAAATATGCTGGAATGGTAGATGAGCATAGTAGACCATAGCCGTATACAATGATTTATAATAGATGTCACATTGGGGAGAGATAGTAACCCACTAGCGTAATACAATGACATAATATGAATTGATCTTGAGAAGAAATCCCAGATAAGGACAAGAATATCACACTAAAAATAGGCGTATGTGGACCGAAGGATTGTAGGGGGGGGGCATAACGAGCAATCGATACTGTTGCGAGCTGAGCGAGGAAAAATGTGTTTGACTTAGGTTTTTTGGTGGGTCATTGGGTGTCTATGGGGATGGAGGGTCAGGGTGGAAGTAGTTTTCACGCGCGGTTATTTATTTTTATGAATGTAAATACTCGGAAGACTGGACAAATTTTAAAATAATCGTTACGGCCTGCTCTCTTAGGCTGTGCATATGCCAACAAAATTTCTGGTTATTCGCGTTTATGATCAATGTTGGGTTACCAGTAGGTTTGTGACAGAAAAATATGATACTCGGGTGTATCTCTGGCGATGATTTTAGTAAGCCGAATCAGTAAAATTGTAAGTAAGGAGCTAGCATGCTTATTACCTCATGGTGAAGTGGAAGAGGGACTCAGATCCTGAAATTCCAGCAATTTACTTTGAAATATGAAATATTTGATCGGGCTTATAGCATCTGCCTGCAGTCCAGGGAGAGAACAGAATTTTGAACGAAAGAGAATTCTTTGAGGGACTTCCGGCGGATATTAGGGTGCGAAGACTTCAAGTGTTCACTAGCCTCGCTGTGCTATGGCTTCTGTGCTTGATGCAGTATCGGCTTTAATTCCTCCAAAAATATAAGAAGCACTTTCTTTTGTCTTCTGGTCGGCAAATCTGTAATGTAAACGAGTAACTATAACTTACGTTTCCCTGTTTAAATTATACGTAGAATGACCAGCTTGAAAAGTACCAACTAAACGATTCTAGCGAAGTTTCCCGAAACAATAAGATTTAACAGCATAACTTTTTGCAGCGTGACTCGAAAGATACTCATAATATCGTATCTGTTGCAATATCGCAATATGTATCCACTCGTATCGTATTTTCGCCACTCTAAATCCATCGGAATGGCCGGACTAAAGCTCTCTTTTACCTCTCTCTCAGCCTCTCTCTCAACCTCTATTTCGTTTTTCACGCTACAAAGCTCAACTTACGGGGCAACGTAAATTATACGATATACATACATTAAGCGCCCAATACACGGAAACTAGATTAAGACTTCTTCTACAAAATCCGCCGAATCGTCTGTTTTTAATTTTCCAGCACCAACAACTATACAGCTTTGTCGGCAGCAGAAGCAGCAGCAGTAGTTCGTTTATGAGTTATAGTAATGGACGGAAGTGGCTTAGCTTTTATCGGTAATAGAGGTATCGATCCAACACGTGGTATAAAGAAACTGCGAGGGTTCGATCCCCTACATACATATATTATTGTATGTGTATTTTTGTATAAATACGCGGCAAAAATGAACGAATCATCCTTCCGGTGAATTACGATTATTAATCGGGCATTTTAGCCGATCAAGTTGATTTGGTAAATGTGTACTGAAGATACACACGCACATCCAATAATTTGATTGTCGGTAAATATCGATGACTATGTTCTGCTTGTGTGTGGGCGATAATGCAGAGCACATGAGATGATTGTGAAAGACAAAGAGATGTACAGCAAAAGTACTGCGATTTGCCATCTACGCAATGTAAATTTCGAGGTTAAAACGGAAGTTGGAGCCAAGGCTTTTAAAAAAGGGGGTGACTGCACAACCCTGCACATGCCACGGATATCGTTGGATGTCAAGGCTGAAAAACATTATTTGAGATTTGGAACTTGAAGCGGATGACGGATGCAGCCGGGGGACTTATCCCACTGTAGGAATTCTTCACTCAGCAGTTGGGAAAATTTACCATTGGCCAAATCCAACTAGTCAACAGGTTTCTTTTTTTAGCCAATAATACCAAACTTTGATACTTGGAAATTTTGAGTTGAGTCAGTTGGGACGTTCACATCCCCCCCACCCCTCAGAAAAACTCTTGACTGCGTTCCTGGGTGTAGCCCGACATTTAGTGTACAGTTGAGCGCACTACGTGAAATGTAATACCGACCCTCCTCTCTTCACCACTAGTATGATATTCTATTTACGGCACTAGGTTAGGCAATTTATCGAACATTTTGAACGGACACGTTATTTCCCGGGCATCGTTTTCGACTGAAGGCAACACTTCGACTCCCTGTCATAAAACGAACTATATAGTATGTATTTGGTGGTGATAATGTGTATCATGATTTCTCCGAGGAATATTTTGGAATAAGTAGTGTTTTAGGAAAGTTATATTATCGGTGAGGTGAATACCGCGACTCCGACATCAATGTGGTTCTCTATATTCGGAAACATGAAACTATGTAATTTCTCTCAGGAATATTTTCAAATTATCATTTTCAAACCAGAAAGGGTTTCAATTATTATAAGGGCTGTATGGGACGAACGAGACGTGTGTGTATTTTGAATGCGTAACGCATAAAAACATGATCGGAAATGAGCGACGAATTATTTAGTGTACGCAGTTGTAACCGAGTTTACCCTAGACTTCACGAGGATGGACAAATTGTCATTTGCTACACAGCTCTCATCGAAGTGATACGGTTTTATATAAACTAAGTGATTCGTAAATTTACCACCACCGCAGTGTCTACCAAATACAACTACAGACCCACAACGGTTTACTTTTGTAGCTGATGAAGCATGCCACTGTACACTAATCTTCACCGACCTTTCCCGCAACGAAATTTAGGCTCACGTCGAAGAGTATACAATTCCAGATCTATAAAGGAAAAAGTACATCGTGAATAGGGATAGGGACAAGGATCGTTCTTTCTGTTCTCCTGCTTCCTCTTAGTTCTTTTGTCCCCCCCATCATCAATCTCCCTTCACTCTCACCCTCGACCGTCTAATTCTCGTTGTCTGCCGTCTCCACTCCTCTTTTCTCATTATCACCACCCTACTTATTGTCCTCCCGCTACCTTCTTCCGTATATAACTTCTTCAATTTCACCTTTCCCTCCCTCGTCTCTCTACAACCCTTTCACGGTTCCACTCATGAGGCGGCAGAGCGCTTGTACTTTATGTAGACAAATTGATGAGAGAACAAGGTATCTCCTCTAGTTTTCAACCCAGTCACCACTTCATCTATGCACCCAACAGGTCACCCATAGTCGATTTCTCAACCACTTCCTACTCACCCAATACCACCCTCTGTCTTTCTCTCATTCCGGTTACTCCGCCCTCCCAGCCATCTCCCCAATCTCACATTTCTTAGCTTACTGTACCCCGCATCTGGCACGCCTATCTTTAGTCCCCCACTGTATGTCCCTACCTACACCCTTATACGCTCCACTTGTCTGCTTAATTGTCACTACTCCGGTCCTCACTCGCTCTCCCTGCTCCAACCCCATCTGAAGACCGAAGTAAATGAGAACTCTCAGATTCCTAAGAGTTTCTCTTTCGAGGGATAAGTTTTTAATACACCTAAAGAGAAAAATTTCAGAACGGCTGCAGAATGCTGAACGTATGCAAGGTTTCCAGATTTGGTCCTTTTAATGGTCCCTTTCTTTTTGTTGTCCTTTTTTTTTTGGTCCGCAAATAATCTTCTATAAATCGATCGATATTTCAAAAATGAGCCACAAATAAGGAATTGGAGGTTTATTTTCGCAAATGAAGAACCTTTATTGTTTTAAAACATGATTATAAGTTCAACTAAAGTGGAATCTCAATTTTGCAGTGTTTAATTACCAGTGTATTAGATGAAGACAATTTTTTTTCTGTTATTCTTCTTCCTTACTAGATTTAGAATTTTAGAGTCGAAGTTCAACCGAAGTGGAATGTCAATTTCGCAATGTTTATTTACCGGTTCCTATTTCCTCGATCGATACAAAATTGTTCCTTTGTTATTGTTTGTCTTACTCGAATTTGGATTCTATATTATATATTCAATCAAATTGGGATTTCAATTTTTCATTGTTCAACTAGACGATGTTAAGCAAAAGCGACGTAAGCGGCAAAATCTGTTTTTTTGAGAAAACGTAACATTTAAAACCAATGAATAATGTCGGTTTATGGACATAGCGTTTACTGATAAGCTTTTTTCAACGTGGGTACACATTTCTGTATTGGGGGCCCAATTTTGAAAAATTCTGCTTTTTACGCTCTTTTCAACGATTTTTATTTTATTTATTTTTTATTTATTAGCCGTGACCCGATTGGATCCGCGACATTGACACTTCCGTTTATTGGTAAGTGAATGGTGCCTCCATCGTCGGCCCCCCTTCGGTCGCCCATTGTTGGCAGAGGCCTCTGTCAAGTCCCTCCACCTTGTTCTATCCTTTGTCATATTAAACCACTTCGGTCCGAGATGTTGACGCAGTTCGTCCTCCCACCTCATAACCGGCCTCCCTTTGCCTCGCTTGTCTTCTTGTGGGACCCAGGTAGTTAAGACTTTATTCAACTTATGATTTGGTTTGCGGATCGATACTAATAACTAATTTTGTCAACAAATGTAGCGTAAGTCCCTTTTGCGTAACAGCGTCCAATTACTGGTGGATGCCTATTCACGATGGCTTAAAGAGAAAAGGTAGTATGTCACATTTCATTTACTCTCAGAAGCTTCCAGCATTCAGCTAGTTGTTTATGGGGAAGTCAAGTCTTGATCTTTTCCGGGCAGGGCTGCCAAAGTCGGAAAACTGCAATGTGACCTACTACTTTTTCCCCTTAAGCCATCGCGTATGTTAAGTGAATTTGAAAGCTCGTATGAAAAACATTATTTTGGTCCTTTTTTGTCCTTTTTGGTCCTAAAAAATTCGAGAGTGGTCCGATTCAGCGTCGCTCATCTGGCAACCCTGCGTATGGATCATGATGGAAGAAGATGGTAGTAGTGGAAGCTACAACTTCTGCCAATAAGTCAGGAGGAGGTGGGTACAAAATTCAGAATTGGCGGTACCGAGTGGGTGCAAATTAAGTACAGAACTTCTGCACCTTCAGCACATCAAAGTACTGCATGGGATGTAGTGGATGCTGCTTCTATTGCTAAGCAGACACCAGGGTGAGAGTACGCAATTCAAGAAAGGTGGTTCAAAATGATACTACATAGGTAAAAAATTTCCGGACAATTCAGGATGCCGAATGTCTCCAATAAAGGCGGGGGTGGATCGTATTGCAAGAACTACTCCTTTCGCCAATATTTTGAAGAGGTGACTGTCCAAAATTCGTGATTTAAGGTATTAGAAAAATAGGTACAAAATTTCTAGATACTACGTAGATAAAAAATTTCCGGACCATTCAGGATGCCGAATGTCTCCAATAAAGGGGGAGGGTGTGGATAGTGTGGTAAGGACTACTTCATTCGCCAATATTTTGAAGAGGTGACTGTCCAAAATTCGTGATTTAGGATATTAGAAAAATAGGTACAAAATTTCTGTACCATTTTGATGCAAAATGCCTGCATGAAAGTGGGGGATGCTTAGTTTCCCTGCCCTGCCTCGAAACTGGTTTCTTTTATCGACGACCGTGAACGAAGCGCATAGAATACTCGAGAAAGGTGGTACAGAACTGCACTAAATTATAACTTGTCTTGCTTTCGCAATCTCACTTTGGCGGGGGAAGGGGTGTTCTAGCGAAACAGACACCACTTGTCACTTTTTGAGGGCGTGCAGCATCAACAGAGAGGATAACTAGAGCTCAGTCAGGACAAAAATTGCTGTTATTTGAGATTTCCTCCAAAAGTCATGCAATGAATTAAATAAGCGGACTTTTCGTGTGACAGGGAGTGGGGGTGGCCACAAGCGGTGGGGTATGGTGCACATTTCTGCACAAATGGTGCACAAACGATTGGCGTGGTTTTCGAGCCTAAACTCGAATTGTGGGCGGGGGCATCGTGTCTACACCCCCCCCCAGACAGATGCTATATTTTGTGGATGTGGGGTGTGTACAAACGGTGGGGTACGGTGTACAAATGATTGACATGGTTTTGAAGCCTAAATTGGAACTGGTGGGCCAGTATGTCTGCAGCCCTCCCCCAGACAGATGGCTCTTTATCTGTGTACGGAGGTGCACACAAACGGTGGGGTGTGTTGCACATTTCTGCACAAACGATTAACAAAAGGATTTAAAATTTGGCGGGGTGGAGTGCGTGGTCATGGGACCCTAACCTGCAGTATCGTAACATAGCGTCGATGCGGTATATTCACAACTGTGGCGAGTTTGGGAGAAACGTCACAGGGCTTGGGTTGGGTTAGGCTCTTCTTCGATATCTACCTTCAATCTGAATCAAGCAATGACAGTTTTTCTATAGTCACCACTCCCCGGGGGGCTGCCCTCATTGGTTCCTCTTTTGTCTGTTCGTAATTTTTGATTTCACTCTCAGGACTGTTTGGGTACTTTTCATTCTGAATGTCGAACTGGGCAAGTATAGTTTTTGTTTGTCGTAGCTTCGTTCTTCTGCGCGACAAAGATGGGAATGGCGACGACTGACGTCCTTAGTATTATCTCGCTAAATTGTTATTAAACGCGAATTCAGGTAAACCGTCGTAATTCATAATCACCGCGTACAATAAGCCAAAATTACGCGTTCCTACCGCAGCTTTACGTATGTACACGTTTACCCTGCGTGGAGGGGAAGCGCGTACAACGTTGTAACTGTTACGTTGTTGATTTATGAACGCCGGCTCTATTGTGCACGATAATTATCGCAAGTGATATCGCATCCCCCGCACGCTGGGGGGCGGCGATAGGTAATCTCGACGTGTTCAACTCCCTGCGTAAACGTAAACATTTTACGCGTATAAACGTGCGTACATACGTTTTCATTAACTTCCCGTATCGTAATTATAAAATAGTATAAACGAGGCCTAACGCGCGTATAAACTTGTATTAATTTTTCGTTAACCCGCTTCCCTGTTTTTTGTTACATATGTGCAGCCGCTGGACATTTATCCCAAAAAATACGAGTGGGCCAGCAATCAGGAGCTGGGCAACTGCAGCCTGTTGGTGCTGAACGCGGTCGCCGAATTCGACGAGGGCGAGTGGGAGTGCCAAGTGACCGCCTCGGACTTCACCACTCAGGACGCGCTCACCTCGCATCCGATACGACTTGTCGTGAGAGGTAAGTCGGATATTTTGCACGAGGGGGTCATATATTCGGATTGTGGGAATTTTCCGAGGAGCTGGAGGAATGACATATATTCGAGCCTCGGGTTTCTCGAAAGCTGAAAGATTGAGGTGGAAACGCTGCATGAATAATTTCATTGTACAGTGTTAGTTGGAAATACAGTTCGATCTCGATTATATTTGTATTTAGACATCCTCCGACAGGACATGCCCATATTAAGAGAGGGGTCTATACCCAAATTATTTTATTGTTTTTATTTTACAGTCGTTCATTCGTCGTAAATTCATTAGGTCCTGGAGTGTGGGGGGCCGTTGTAACGTCGAATGCACCCATTTCCAGACACTGACATCCATCGCCTTTTTCCACTATAACCTTTCCCTTCCCACTCTTCCCCACAGTATCCCAAATTCCTTCGTAATCTCGTCCCTCCATCTTGTAGGTGGTCTACCATTTTTTCTTTTCCGTTCTCTAGGTGACCATTCATCCGTCACATTTCCCAATTTGTCTATGCCCCTTGTCATATGCCCTGCGAATCCTAATTTTGCATTTTTATTCTCTCTCCAATATCTTTCGAGCCCGTTCTCTCAAGTATTTCTCTCAAACTTATTCTATATTTGATGCGTATTCCCATAGTACTACGGAGCATCCTAAAGTATGTTACACTCAAGCTGTCGTATTGTGCCTTAGTCAAAGACCGGGTTTGTGCCTCGTAGGTGAGGGTGGGTATCACACATTGGTCCAGTATTTTCATTTTTTCCCTTAGTGATAAGTTAACCTTTAGCATCGCTCTGTTGGCCCAGAAACTTTTCCAGGCTTTCGCGGTTCTTGCCCTCAGCTCCAGTTTTCCTCTATTTTCAAAAGCTACCGTTTGTCCTAAATAATTATATTTCTCCACTTATTCGATTTCGGTACCCCCTTTATTTTTCCCTCCTGAGTATTTGACATCAGCTTGGTTTTTGTCATGTTCATTGTCAGTCCCACCCTTTTATTTTCGGTATTGAGTTCTTCTGCCATCTCTTGTAACTCCTTTATTTCTCTTCTATACACAAAAGAAAAGAACATACGAATTAAATAAAGGCAAAATAAATATTGCATACAGAAGATAAATAAAATGAAATTTTCTTCCGTAAATAATTAATTATTAAAAATCGAGAAATAATAATAGCATTAATTACTTTCGCCACATCACCCAGAACCACAGACAAGCATCATACAATACATACACACTATTCGCACTCAATCTAATTATATTCTTCTTCAGTCTCATTCAGTCTCATTTACTCAGTCATTTAATACCCTCCTCAAATCCAACCTTCCACGATTGTGAGTAAAGCCTTTTACCCCCCCCCCCCCGGCCCCCGGATCCAGAAAGATTATAGTAGGATATTTTTAAATAAATTTAGTGGCTGATGTGATGCCTTTGATGATAGGAGAATTCTTATAGGGTTCGGTTCTATATTTAAGTATGCTAAAAACATCTGTAGATTACCGGGGAATCCTAGGATTTTTTCGAGCAGAGACGAATGAGATAAATCTGAAGTCAAAATTTTATGTAAGAATAGTAAAACCGTAATTTGACGCCTTTGAGCTAAAGATTGTATCTCATAACCCTCTAGCAATTCCTTATAAGATACATCATGTGGATAATGTTAAAACTGTTTTCTTGCATAAGAATCTTGCAAATTTTTCTTGAATTTTTTCCATTTGATTTTCTACTTTTTTTTTGAATATTTGTAAATTTGTCAAATTGATGGTGCATACTCTAAAATGAAATCTAATATAGCTGAAATAAAGAGTTAAAAGGATGGAAGGGTCAGAAAAAATTTTAGACTGTCGGTAAATAAATCCTTGATTTTTTAATCAGTAGCACACAGTGTGAGTTGAAAATTAATTTTGAATCAATTATCACACCCAAGTCCCTAAATTCTTTTTTAATTTCTAAGCGGAAATCCCCAATTTTATAAACGGTTACTATTGGTGACTGCTTTAATGTAATAGTTATTTGATAACATTTTTGCAAGTTTAAGGAAATGTTATCTACCCTGCACCAGTGAAATGAAGTCTCTAGGTCTTCCTCAAGCTTCCTTCCATCAGACACACTGGTTATTTTCCTAAATAATTTCAAATCATCCGCGTACATAAGAGCTTGAGAGTGTTTTAGTTTTGCTGGTAAATCATTGATAAATAAGTCGAAAAGTAATGGTCCAGATGGGTTCCTTGCGGAACACCAGACGTAGCCATATACAAAATGGTTGAGAAATTTTACCTCGAAAATGTACTCTTTGGACTCTGTAAAAAAGATATGATTTAATCAATTTTACAAGCTTTACTGAGAGACCAACTGCCTTTAATTTACTTAGAAGAATATTATGGTCCACTCTATCAAAAGCCTGGTATAAATGATATCATTTTGAGATCTTTCTTCCAGACTTGATGCCAAAAAGTCAACACACAGGGACATGTTTGTTGTAATTGACTTACCTGGAATGAAGCAATGTTGCTGATTGGGTAACTGATGTTTGATTTGATTAAGAATTTTCTTGCATTAGATAGCTTCAAAAATTTTTCCTGGAACTGGGAGAAAAGCAATCGGTCTATGAAGTTCAGTATTGTTTGATGTCTTAGACATAGGAATGGGTATAACTTTGGATTCTTTCCAGATGTTTGGAAAAGTTGCTGTATGTAGATAATGCCAAATTAAAAATATGCGTTAAAGGCTTAAGTAACAATTCCGAGCAGCCTTTGTTCACATGCGCAGGGATCCCATCAGAACCAACGACTCTTTCTGGGAGCATCTTGCGTAAAGTATCTTCGATGTCGTCCTCACTTATAAAATTCAGAAACATTAAATTGTATCCATTCTCAGGGATAGAAATTGACTCAGAGAAGGTGTCCGCAAAGGCTTGAGCAATTTCACCGGAATCTATTATGACCTTGTCATCCAATTTAAAAGCACTAGATGCAGGGCCAGCGCCTTTTTTAACATTTATGAATTTCCAGAATTCCTTTGGATCAAACCTAATTTTATTTTCCAATAAGTTTTCATTGTTTTTCTTTCCAGTTCTAATTAAATTCTTGTTTTCACTACGCAGCGCTCTGTACCTCTGCAGATAAGAATTGTTTCCAGTTCTCTTTTGCTTTCTCCTGGATTCATCTTTCTGCTTCAACTTCTAAATTATTGTTTTAGTAAACCAAACTAGATTTTTTTTTTTACTAATTTTGTTTGGAACTACCTTATCAATGATTGAGTGCATACATTCATGAAACATTGATGCAGCTACATGTGGATTCTGTTCTTCTAGAATAGGTTTCCAGTCCCAATCGCAAAGAGAGTATAATAAAGCTAAAAAATCAGCTGCTGGGTAAAATTTTTCTTCAGTGTTGAATGACCAGTGTATTGTTTTTTCAGATATTTTGACTGGCAATAGGATAGAGATAGTACGAGGCGGGTGGTGAGAGTCACTACTATCTAAGATCGAATCTGTTCGGTTGACTTTGATTTTGGTTAAAGTTGATAGTATCAAGTCCAAGGTTCTGTCATTTGTATTTAGAGTTTTATTGTGCGATGCCAGATTAAAATTTTCTCAAAAATTTTCAAGGTCACTGATTACCGATGAGCCACCAGTGTGAGTGAGGTCATACTCAAGCATATTAAAATCCCCAATTATCAGACTAGTACTTACCGGCTCTATTTTCAATTGCAGCGAGTCATAAAATTGCCCGTACGTATCCCTTCCAGTCAGTTGAAGTGAGGCTTATTAGAATAAATTTTTGACGTTATGCAAGCTGTAATCCAAACCACTGTTCGAATTCTTTGGTATGTAAATCATATTTTAGGTTTTAGCCTTCAGTGGTCATAATGGACAGAGAATAACACTGGAATGATTTTAAAAATGAATTCACTGATTTTGGAAAAAAGTGATGTAATTGATTTCATTATACTTGAGTTTTTTGGACCTCTCGTCCCTGGCTCATAATAAGTAGGAATTACGACTAAAAAAATCGCAAAAATTAACTCAGTGACTCGGAAAACCCAAATATTGGTGAACTGGAAGTGACAGGTGCTAATTTCTAGGTTTTAACCTGATAGAATCTTCGAGGGAGCGGGGGGGGGAGTATATCTGAAACACCTTCAACCAAGGTTGGGTTTATCTGAAAATCAATAAAATGTATGAGGAATGTTATGTATTTAGGTATTCAGTTGACAGTTGGAATACCTCTTTCCTTTAATGCACGCCTCGGAGTCCTATTTTCGAACACCCTGTGTTCTTCTTAAATATAACTTTTTCTTCAAAAAAATTGTGTACAGCCCATCCTTGTGTTCAAGAAAGAACACGTCTTTTAGGTCAGATCAATTTTTTCCAAGTGTCTATTTGTAAGTTATTAGGTAGTAATAAGTGAAATAGGTGCATATTTTCCCCCTATGTTACACTGCAACTACCCTGCGGCATGGGTTGATTTTCCAGGAGATGGCTAAAATCTACGTACGATATTTGTAAGTAACTAGGAAAACCGCTAGGAATTCTGTAACTTAATTGTGAAAACTATTGAAGTTTAATCGAAATTTCAGTGTCCCTCAAACTGGTTCTGTAAGAAGAGGTGGGAAGCACTAACAATTCAGATGAATGCATTTACGTACATTGAAGAAGGACAAATTATTGAAATTGTTGTTTTGGTGGAGAGGAATCTCATGCTGAGGGAGTCATGGCCTGTTGACTTCATTTTGATTACCCAAGTGCTGAGTAGGTTTTTTAAACACGAGCTGTCTTAGATTTTCCGAGAAGCTCTGACGTAAACAGTGTAGTCCCAGTTAACGGATACAGTGTTCTACAAAACATTTATTTCGATGAAATCCATTCCTAAAATATTTCTGTCGCTGTGGAAGGTACGATACAATTCTTATTGAATTTTGACACAGCTCAGGGATGGGTTCGGACTAAAAAAAAGAGCTCGAATTTATTGGCGGACGCGTCTCGCAAGGCTGCATATTTATTCGTTTTGAGTATTCACGAGTGAGGAGTGAGTGTATCTTATATTGAAATAAAATTTCGCGTATATTTCTCGATTCGTAATTTGAAAAAATTTTTGCCCCTGTTATAGAAAGTGCATGTATGCGTGTGTTGGAAAAAAACCGTCGTTGTTGAACGTAATATGAAAAATATTCGCAGCTGCCGAGTTTCACTCCCAGCGCCGTATAAAATACTCGGATTATTAATTTGCGCGGTGACCTTGTGACCCTAGAGAGGAAGAATACGCAAGACGAATAAAATTCAACCCAAAAGAAATGTTTACCGAACCATACAATCGGCCTACGTTTGGAAAATAATTTTCAAAATTCGTTTTCAAAGCCTGTGAATACGAACCTCTTCTTCTTAATCGGTTTTTCTCATTTCTGTCACAAAGTTGAATCAGGCGATCAAATGAAATGGCAGAATGGTGGAAATATAACCCCCTTTTTCCTCTCTCTATATATATAAGTTAATTGAGATTGGAGGAACGAGATGAAACGATGCCGGTTACAGCGACTATATGATTGCCGATGTCGAAGATATACTCGAATATACATACTTCAGAAAAACCACTCCAGAAAAGGGTTTTAAAACAGAGAAGTCTGAATATTTGGTTGATTCCCCGCGAATTATTTGTGACACGAGCGTTGCTGTTGAAAAATATGGCGCTATGTTAGGTACTCGTACCTATTCGACCATTTGAGATGCAGCTTATGTAGGTTAGAGAAACATAAATTATTGAGCTGAGAAATCAGATTATGGTTTTCAGTCACATCCCACGTGGCAGACTTTGGAGAGTATTACCGTAATCGTTCGCATATAAGACGCGCCGGAATGTAAGACGCATCCCAAATTTGAGATTGATTTGTCAAAATTTTTATTTAGGTGCAATTATAAGACGCAGGTCAGTAGGTATTGCTAACAATAATTTTTAACATTGTAATAACTATTCAAATTAACGTCTTGATCGTCATCGTCAGAGCAGGAATCGTCACTCGAAAAAGAATCGTCGGTCGAAGATGAATCTTCATGTACTCGTTCATCAATTAGCAGTAGATATGCAACACTTTTTAAATGATTTGGCCACTACATTCTCTGACACTTTTCCTCAAGCGATCGAAACCCACTTGGCTACTTCAGACGGAGGAGCCTTCTTAATTTTTCCAGATTTAGTAAGAGGTAAATTGTCAGTGAACAACCATTTTTCGTATTCGTCTCTTACATTATCTTTGAAAGGCTTGTTTACTGAGACGTCTAATAGCTGAAGCTGGCTAGTCATACCGCCAGGGATAATATTTTCCACCTATGACCCGATTATAAGACGCACCCTTGATTTTGCATTCGAAAACTTGAGAAAAAAAGTGCGTCTTATATGCGAACGATTACGGTAAGTGTCAAAATTTCATCGGATTGTTTGAAAAGTGAGAGACCGAGTTTTTTGAAAATAAAATGTACACATAGGTAGTGAGAACCTTACATTTTGAGAAAGGAAATAATAAATTGAAAAGTTTGGGAAGAAAAACTCATCGTGTTTTTCGGAATGCAAAGTTGAATCAAAGTCGAAACAAAACGATTTGGGAGCAGTAAAGTGAGATCTAGTCGTTTTTCAGTAAGTCTCTCTCTTCAAATGGGAAAAATGAGTGGGGACTTGTGCACACCTCCGATTTTCCAATTTCTTATAAAAAGTATCAACAGAATTGTCGAGATGATTTTTTTTTTTTTTTTGGTTACTGTACTGGAATTTCTCATAAGATATTTGATACGACCCCAATTTTGGCTCAAAATATCAATCAGATTTAAGTGATGAGGCAAATATTGATATACCTCTGAGAATCAAACAAAGTTTTGAAGTGTATGATCCTGAAAATTGAACCTGTCTCGTGTGTGAAACAAATTTACGAGGAACAACGCGCTCAAAATACTTTCTGTCTGTTTAATGTGAACGCAGCTGTACATTCTCGAGATTTCTCAACTTGAACACACAGATAGGTCGAAAAACACTGAGAACATAAAGCTATGTTCACACCAACCTAATAGAAAGCATTTTGAATACGCTGTTTTCGAAAACTAGTTTTTAGTCGCGGGACAGGTTTTAATTTTCAGACAGTGGCGTAGCCAAAATTCCCCCCCCCCCCCCGCGGGGGAGGCAAAGGAAGATTTTCAAGGGAGAAAAAGTCAAAAATTGAGGTATTTAAAAAAAATTACCGATATTAGAGGACTATTTTATGAAAATGAAGGTAAAATTACTGCTCGAGCGAACATTTCTCGAAAAAACGTATCTTAAGGGCGGAAAATGGGGATTTGCCCCATTTGCCCCCTGGCTACGCCACTGTTTTCAGAGTCATAATAGCATAATAGGTTCTTCGGCTCGTTTATTTAGAATTTCGTTCTGGGGTTTCGATCAGGTGCAGATTTGATTTTCCAAAAATAAAATTTCATCTTGGGAGAGGGGAGATTGACTTGGGTACCTAAGGAATGCAGACGAAATAATGTAATCAAAACTAAAGATTTTCAGATCACTCAATTTGAATTCGAATATCCCAATTTATTCTTGACCCGTCTCATTGTAAGTCCCCCCCCCCCACAATTGAAGTTTTACTTCTCTGCAGTGTAAAATTGAATTAAATGCGATGTGGGAACGAATTATCGAAATATGGGTTTCTAAGATTGATAGAATCAGATATATGATCGGATTGTTCACATTTAGTGTGCAACAAGTAAGGTTAATATTTGAAATCTAAACTGCTAGTCTAATAAATTGGAGTCGGACCAAAAATTACACAAAATATTTCAGGTCAGCGACCCAAAAATCTTCTATTTTGTTAATTTGATTTTCTAATACAAGTTTGTTTTGCCAATTTCTAGCTTAAAATTTGAATTTTGGAACCCAAATCAGAACCGGACTTGAATTATGATCAAAATACTTGAAAGCGATGATTGAAAAAAGGCCTATTCTGCCAGTTTCTCAATACTTTTCTCAAAGTAATGTGACTCTTAAAACAATCCAAGTATCGAAATAAGTATGTGAACCAGAAATCAAAACCCGCCTTTCGTGCAATAACGAATTCTTAGGGGAATAATGCGTTCAAAATACCTTCTGTCAAGTTAGTGTGAATGTAGCTGTATAATCTCAAGGCCTTTCAACTTCGATACACAGATAGGTCGAGAAGTGCTGCGAATATTAAGCTGCGTTCACACTAACTTGACAGAAAGCATTTTGAAGGCGTTGTTTTCGAAAATTAGTCATCACACATGAGGCGTCTTTCAGTTTTTCAAGGTCATAGTATTCTGGGTTGTTGGTTTGGAATAACCTTCTGGGTTTTCGATCAGATTCTGATTTAAGTTACTGTAAATGAAATTTCATCTTTGAGAGGGGGCGAAATTAGCTTGTCCCAAGAATTATAGTAGAAGGTTCTTACGTCCACTGAATCCATATTTCATTCTTCAGGTATGTGAAATTAAGATAAATGAGAGAATTAAACAAATTATCAAACTATAGACTATGTCAAATTGCCAACAGGCTTTTTCATACTCAGTGTCCAAAAACTACATTCCACGCATGCAGTTTGAGGTTCTTGCCCAAATTGGGAGCGAATCAAAAAGATAAAATGCGTTTTCTAATTTTTTCTTTTTTGAATCTGAAATTTGGATTTTGGGGCTAAATAAAGACTGGATCTCAATCTTAATAGAATATTGGAAATTAGTTTTTCAACAATTTGCAATTTAGAATTGGAATGTTGTTGGAGTATTTTAACCCTAATTGTTGGAGATAATGGTTACCCTGCAGAGTTCTCTGGTGGTCAGATATTATCTCTACGTTGTAACATCTCAATTAGAAATTGGATCATTTCAAACCTTCAGAGTGTATTTTGGCTTTGTTGAAGAATACATTTTGTCGACTTCAAGTACCATTTTGAGCTGCATCCCGAACTAAACTGTGAAATATTCTAGAGTATGTCACTGTTCCATAGGGGTTACGATTAGGTGGATCGCTTTGAAGAAATTCAGATAGGTCTCTCTGTTTTCTAAAGTGATGCATATTTTTATAACCAAACATTTCCGACAATGGTAACTTGTAAATTATTTCCCGGCCCGGTTTCCCAAAACGCCAATTGAATAAACGATCCGATAATACTGTGTTTAAAAGCCTTTATTACTCCCCTCGTCTTTCCCAAGTAATTATAAAAGAATCGCTTCAGCTGATTTTATTCCCGTTCGCATTTTCTTCCGGAACATTCCGCGCTTACGTTCGACTGCTCAACGCTGGAGTAGCTCGCGGATCTTGGATGTAGGTACGGCGTTAACAAAAAGGTATATACGAGCACTCGACTGTGAATACAGCGTGCCAGTGTAGAGAATTAAAATCCGAGTCGTTAATTCGAAACTTTCGCAGAAATAATACGTGTATATATATACGCAAATAAATACCAAAAATGCTGGAAAAGACGAACTATATAAGACGATACGCGTTTGTTTGTGAAACAAAAGACCTCTCGGCTCTTCTCCGATCTGCAAAAACAGTGACGCTTCTTCCATGTAAGGCAGAGTTACGCAAACTTCTGCACCATTCTTTCTATACACTACCTGTCAGTTGCATCTTCATATAACCTCTTTTAGCTACAGCTCTGTAACCCGCACTCTGGAAACCGCGGTAACCATGAAGAGAGCCGAATAAGGGAGGCAGCTGGGGAACAGTCTCTGTCAAAGAATTCACCTTTCTTGAGACTTTTTCGCTGCACTCCGCTTAGTTTATTTCCACATTATGATTCCATGTACAGTCACAATGTGTCGTAAATGATCAATTTCAGTTCTGGCATTGAGGAGGTCAACAAATACAAGGGATGTCCCATAAGTACAGTACACATTTTTTCCTACAGCGAACAAAACGAGGTAGCGGCTTGAAATGCCAGATGGTTATAGTGGGGTGGGTTAACTAACAAGAAACAGCATTGAGATCGCGTTGTGTGCATTAACTTTTTGTTGTGACCTTCGTAAAGATAAGCAGTCCTGTACGTGTGTACATGAAGATTGAAACACGCGCGGTGGATTCGATATCATCGCGCAAAAAGAAAGAAGGTATTAGGAGAAAATTTCTTTTTGAGTAATGATATTGGATCACCGCGCGTATTTCAGTCTTCATGTACACACATGTAGGACTATTCATCTTAACGAAGGTCACAACATAAAGTTGATGCACACAACGTGACCTTAATGCTGTTCCTCGTTAGTTAACACACCCCACTATAACCACCTGGCGGTTCAAGCCGCTAGCTCGTTCTGCTCGCCGTAGGAATAAATGTGTACCTTACTTATGGGACATCTCTAGTATGCAAGTTGTACTGAGCAAAACGAGACCAGAAGTCGAAAATATTTTCTGCAGCAGGGATAGAACAAATTTTCAGTATCTGAACAGGGCTAGTTGGAGCTCAGAGAAACAAATACGAGTATTCGCTTATGTACATCTGTATTAAGAAGAAAAGTGAAAACCTAAAATCACTAGGAAATGGAGATTAAAAATTTTTAATGAAAGTTGACAGCGGCACAATCCACTCGCGAAAACAAGCCTACTTTACACGGAAAGAGTTGTTTCCAGCTCAGTGCAATAATTTCGCGTCCGCGTGTTTGCTGGCATTCGATTAGGCTCTGTGACAATCACTTGGCACTGATTTTCACTTCGTTGTTACACCTTACTCGCACTATGGAGACGGCGAGTGTGCACTGTGCAGCGTAGCTCGCCTCTCACATTCTCAGTCGAAGACTGACTCGTGTAAAATGAACTAGACTTTCTCATAATAGTAAACTCGTGCCAGAAGCGGCTTCTCTTGAAAATGGAATTTCCAATTTGGCCTTTACTAGTTTAGAACGAATTTATAAAATCGTTTACATTCGTTACACAGTAAGAGGCACCCAGCGAGCGTACATAGATTTTCGTCCTGCTTACGTATAAATCGCGATTTAGTACTTGAAAATGCTGACAAAGAAAATATTTCACGCATCGTGTACGTTGATAGACATGACAGCAAGAAGGAGAAAAAAATAAAATTATTTGGGGGAAAAGCGTCGAGATTGCTGCGAATGAACGAATGAGAAAGAGTTACTTACACGAGTAGAACTGGCGTAAAAGTTTCATTGACAAGCGAGGTAAGAAGAAAATCAGCTTAACTTAATTCCTAATAAGCTAGCGTCGAGAAAGGATTTGAATATTGCTTTTGCATGCGCGAATCAAATATTTGGCACGCTGTATTGAATTGGAAAGGAAAAAAATTGACGTAATATTTGATTCGAACTGCATTCGTGCATTGACATTCGAATTTGGTGAAAATAACTGACCGTATAGGAATATGCGAGGGGGGTAAACTTCGCGGCTCGAAAGGAGTAGATTCAGCTTTCGAGAAAGTTTGAAAATACTATCAAGCCTTTCCAATGGAACTGTCGAAGCCATGTTTCCAGTCCAGTTTTTCCCGAATAAAAGTTCATTTTTGATTTTATCTTGCAATTTGTGAGAACTAAGAACCAACCGTTTTTGTGAGCATCTAAAGCAACAACAATCTACATACAAAGTCGGAAATATTTAGATCTGGTTTTTGATGAAGAAGCTTAATCGGTGAAATCGTGGTCAAGGCAGTAGTGGTGATCCTGGAGAGGAAAGGAGCTCCCTGGGCCTTCCTCCAAAGTTTAGGTATCTGCATTTTGGAGATACAGTTGTTGTACAGTATTTGGATCCACATTTTCGTTGTTTTTCCAAAAAATTTCATTTGTTCGCAGAACATGCCGTCCACTCTCGCGACTTTCCTATTTTTTGCTGTATTGATTGCCTTTCTGACTTCGTCATGGGTTATCCGTTCCGTAAAATGGTCCTTCTCTTCCATAGGTGTGCAGGTTATCCTTCGTCTCGGTTTGACTCTGTTGTTGGTTTTCCCATTGAGTAGTAACTGATGCGCTACCAGGTTTGCTGTGATGCCCGGCAGTCCACCTCTCCGTTAAGTTTCTTCAAGAGAAGTCACGCTCTCCGACTGTCTTTGCTGAAATTAAGGGTTTCAATGAGGTTCTGCCAGTTACTGCTTCTATATCTTTTGCGATCTCTTCCACGATCTCGAGGTCCGTTTCTATTGTGTTACTATCGAAAGGATCTTTATCGAACTTATTGGTATAGTCTTGATATTTAGATTCAAGCTCCTTCTTCATGCCCGGAATGTATACCTTTCGTGTCCCTTGTGGGATATAAGTTCCCGAGATCTCCTTAACTGCTGCCACAAAGGTATCGTATTCCTCTGGTTCCGGAGGTATGCTGCTTACTCTGTTGTCAAGCGCTTCTTTGAACCCATTCCAGTCAGATTTTTTGAAATTATAATGAAGCCTTGTGTCGTTGGTGGTGGTTGGCTTGATTGTAGACTCGATATCGCATATTATTAAGCGGTTTTGTGTGTGTGTGTGATGGGTTCTGCGACTCTTTTACGACACATGCGATGTATTTTATCAGTTACGAAGATGTTGTCAGGATTACAACCTTTCCTCCATCTACAACTGTTGAAGGAGGCCGGTAGCTTTGGTTTAGGCCGTTTCTTTCTGCCCAGTCCTCTACCAGGATGGGTCTAGGTCATTTCATCGAAGCACAATTCACCGACAGACAAATCACCGATAAGAATTCACCTGCAGGCTACTTCACCGACTATCTTTTAACCGAAAGGACAGGTCACCGCTTGCATTTTTCACCGGTTGTATATTACACCGTCTGACTATTTATATTTCTCACCGTCTTCACTCGTATTTGTTGTGAGATTGTGTAAAGACCTATTTTTATTTATCACGGCATCAGTGTTTCATGTCACGGCAGTTTATACTTACCTTTATTTCGTATGAGAAAAATTGAATATTTTATATAAAAGATGTTGAAATACATTCAATCTTCTCGTGGAAAACGTCAACTTGTGATTGAAAATTATATATTCAATATTGAAAGTGAGAATGTAGTTGAAAGTTTAGTTCGCTGGAAATGCTCTTCCTATCAAAAAACTGGATGTCGAGCACGATGTACCACAATAAAAGAAAACATCACAGCCAAAAATGGAGAACACAATCATTTAAGTGATGTGGCGGCGGTGGAGGCAAAAGAGGTCATCCAGGCTATTCGCCATGCAGCCCTAACAACTCGAGACACTCCCAGGTACCTACTATTATTCTTATACTTATCGCCTACTATTTCAGAGAGAGCCTTCCAAGTTCGATTTTGAAAAATTATTATAAAAAATTATGATGACTTTCAGTACCTTTTGAATAAAAATTTCTTCATCTTACTCTCAACAGATTTGTCATCGGAAGCAATGTTGGAAATTGTAGTCAGAGTGCGAAAGTCAAACTACCCAGAATCAATTCTATTGCTAGGACGATTAGACGTTACCGACAACGAGCGAATAAGGAGCCAGTTCTACCCCGAAGTCGACGCGAAATTGAAATACCAGAAGACTACAAAGTAACCGATAGTGGTGATGATTTTCTACTTTTTGATTCTGGCCCTACTGACAGTCGCATTATAGTTTTCGGTACTTCTAAAAATTTGGAGTTATTGGCTGAAAGTGAAATTTGGTATGCTGACGGTACCTTCAAACACGTTCCGCTACTATTTTATCAACTTTTTACGATTCACGCACTTACAAGGGGTGCTACTGTCCCACTAATTTATGCTCTCCTTCCAAATAAAGAAGAAAACACTTATACGTGCCTATTCGAATCGTTGTTAGAAAAGAACAGTCATCTTAATCCGTCTATCATTGTAACCGATTTTGAGAGAGCTGCAATGAATGCATTTGAATGTCTATTTTCTCGTGCAACCAAACATGGTTGTTTCTTCCATTTTTGTCAGGCCATTTTCCGACACATTCAGCAGTGTGGTTTGCAAAAAAAGTACGAATCAGATGGTGACTTTGCACTATACATGCGGTTTTTACCAGCCTTAGCATTTGTACCAGAGAAGGATGTAGTTCGCGTTTTTGACAAATTGGCGGATGACAAGATCTTACCCGATGAAGCAGGTGGAGTCGTAGACTACTTCGAGGATACGTGGATCGGTAGACCTACAAGGCAAGGCCGTCGTCGAAAAGCATCTTTTCCATTAGAACTCTGGAATTGCTATGATAGTGTCCTCAATGAATTGCCACGAACAAATAATGTCGTAGAGGGTTGGCATCGTGGGTTTGAGGCGCTGACGTATGGCCATCATGAAAATCTGTGGCGCACAATTTCTTCTTTGAAACGTTCGCAGGCTATGACGGAGATGGTGGCGGAGCAATATTTGTCTGGAGTGCCTCCTCCCACCAAAAAAAGGAGGTATGTTAACCTTGATTCGCGCCTCAAAACTGTTGTTTTAAATTACGCTAACACACCGCCAATCGATTACTTAAGAGCCATAGCTCATAATTTAACTTATTAATTTTCATTTTTCTTTAAATCAATTTTTGACATTAAAAAATCAGTGTATATTTTTTTTAAACAAAATGAAATATTTCAATTTTTTTCGTTTTAATGTCAGTCAATTTTATAAAAAATAAAGCACTACTGCAATCATTTGTATCATTTGTGATGAAAGCCTCCTTCACAATAGAAAAAAAAAGAAGAAAAAAGGTGAAATGGTCATTAGGTGAAATGTTAATCGGTGAAATGTCTTTTAGGTGAAAAGAACAGTCGGTGAGTTGTCTTTCAGGTGAATGTCATAGGTGACATGTCGGTCGGTGAATTGTCCTCCGATTAAATGACCAGATACCTACCAGGATGCCGTTTGGATCAGTTTTCTCGTAATTCCATCTTGTGCTGTGGCTGTTGAAGTCCCCAATCATAATTTCCGTTTTTTGGGTGGGGTTGGAGTAAACAAAATTTGTCCCTGGTGATTTACGAGGGCCATTTCAAAAGTAATGCCCACTCAAGTGCTGATCGGTATAGTCAGGGGTTGTATACTAAAGCAATGCTTTCTAGGATTGGAGAGCATGGTTTTCTGGTTAATCTGGAAAAGTACCTATTGGAAGCTGAAAGCTAAACTATCTGACAAATATATAATTCTCTTTTTTCAATCATAAATATTTATGTATTATTTGTCTACCTATATTAATGGTTTGTAATTTTCTTTGTTATAGGTAAGTGTTTCAAGTACAATATGGTCATGTAGAAAGCTTGATTGAAATGCTTAACTGAAGATGTAACGGTAAGACCGAAAATTATTTAACTGAATCTTATATTCTGAAGTGGCAGAACAGCGTCTTCTCGAAGAAGACGAATTCAAAGATGACAATTTTGCAGACAAATGTGACTTGAACATCTTGTGCTCGAAAATTCCTAACAGGACCCGAGGGATCTCCCTTGCACCAGCTTCCATCTACGGCCTAGGCTAAATTGATGAATAGCATTGGGTATACGTTTTCAATGTAACCGATTGTGGTACCCTTTGGTCTGTCCTTTCAGTAACTGGGGCCGGATGTAGGCTAAATGAGCTCTAAGGCTAATCATTTGTAAGCATCCCTCCACGTTCAAAAAATTTTAGTTCAGTTTTCTCGGGAAAATCATCTCCTTTTTCTTTCTTCTTCTTTTCTGATTTTTTCCTCTTTTCATTCACTTCCTTTTTCTAGATGTTCCCTTAAAGGCAAACGCCCTTGACCACGAATGTCAATCTACCTGTTGATGCCAAACGTGATCAGAAATGACCAGAAGGGCACAAAATCAAGCAGAAACGACCAAATCGACCAAAATGGACCAAATGTGGCCACATCCAATCAAACTGGACGAGATTTTACCAAAGATTAACAGGATATATCAAAATGAATGAAACCAAACTAGACAAACGGTTAGAATTATTTTCAGAAAAGACCAAGTCCGATCACAATAGACCAAAACTGTCCACATTAAGGGTAAATTTTACCAAATCTAAGCTATAAAACAAATAAGGAACAACCTAAACCAAAAATTATTAAATATGACCTAAACTAAATACAGTGAAAAGCGGTCAAAATTAATCAGAAACAATTAAAATTAATCATAACTGTCTACATCAGACTAAATTTTGCAAAATCTGATCAGCAAAACAAATCAAAAACCAACGTAAACCAGAAATTAGGAGGAACAGCCTGAATCAACTATGATGAAGAACGGCCAAAATCAATCAGAGACGACAAAATGCGATCAAAAGTGACCGTGACGGTTCACATTAAGCCAAATTTTACGAAGTCTGTTCAAAAGAAGTCAAAAGCACCCTATACGAAACATCAAAAACATCTCGAACAAAGTATTTCAAAAATGACCAAAATCAACCAACATTTATCAAGTCCGCCTCGAATACATTAAATGGAACAAAAACCGAACTTGACAAAATGTTATCAAAAATGATCGAATCTCTCCAAAAATAACCAAATCTGACCAGGAGTGACCAAATGTGAGTAAAATAGACCCAGGACTAAAACTAACCTGAATCAAACGTAGGACCCAGCCTTCAAATAATTTTTGATACATTTTCTGAGCAATAAGACTAACTTTCATAGCCTTTTTTTTTCATCTCGGTTCTTTTTTTTTTCCATCTCTGTTTCTGTTTTTTTCTTTCCTTGCTTCTCGTTTCTCATTACCTTTGGCCCTCTCATGTTAACCCGGCTCTATACTATATGGGTGTTATAAAGTGAGTGATCTTTCTTGGACTGATGTAGCAGGCAACTTAATCTGACAATATGTTGATCTATTTGCCTACCTTCACTTGACAAGGAACTGAGACATAGATAACAGAAATCTTGAAGGTACTTTCTTCAAAGATATTCTGTATTTCTTTTCAAGGTTGATACAATGATTAACTTACTGGTAATATTTGGATTCAGTTGTACCAACGAAACAAATTCTGAATCGTTTTAACAGGAAGTTCAAAAAACCTATTTCCTCTTCTGTTAAGAAGAGGGATCTCAGGAATTCAAAACCCGCCCTTTTGGATTTTATGATGTTAGGTTGTAGTTAAGTAGCTACACTGTCATCTCCCGTTTACCTCGCCTCACTAAAATATTTAAAAAATTTGAAGTTTTCGTATTTTTAAAAGTTTTTTTGCATTCAATTTGTTGTATCTTTTCCATTAGAATTTGACCTTATTTTGACATTTTGATAATGATTATATCATTTTTCATCAAATTTGAATTCGACTTCGACATTTTTATAATAAAAAGGAAACTGAGACACCAAAAGAAGTCATTATTTATGTGAAAACCGTGTAGGGAAAAAAGTCTATGCAAAAGGACGCAAAATGGATTTTTTTGGAAGTTCTGCTGCAGACTAATGAGAAGAAGTCGGGGACGGGTAACCATCAACATCAGTAGTCAAACGATGGAACTATGTGGTTCCGTAGTGAAATCTCCAACAGAGTCCCCTCCCGAGTGCGTACACCATTCTACCCTTTGAAATGCGGTTTTGACAATTTTAACTTCTTCCTTTACGCCCTCTTTCAACTTAAACGTATTCAATTCAGATTTCCGTCAATTTTTTCATCCAGGAGCAGACATTAACTCGGATTACAACCCAGTTATCGTGAAAATAAAGATGCAGCAACGTTTTGTTAGAGTTAGGAACGAGCCAAGGAAGAAGATTAATGTCGCTGAACTAAGAGACAGAGTATTTAGGTCCAGGATTGTCAAAAGTATGGGTAAGAGTGAAGAAACGCAGAGTCTATATTCGAGAAGGCCCATGAGGAGGAAAACGGAAAGAAGAGATCAATTGGCCGCTCTCAGAACTCGTGAACAGCGGATCTGAGACGATAGCTTGGCTGGTCTTCCATTGAACTGTTTCGGTCTGCTGTATCAAAGATCACAATTGCAGAGTGGATCGCCAACCTTCGCGGCGGAGATGGCGGATGGGGAAGGAAAAGAAACTGCTAACCATACTAGAGCACCTAAAAACACCAGAGTGCCGACATCCGCCATTTTGAGTTGCTTGGTGCCCGACGATTCACAATTCGATATGCAGAACGTTCCGCGTAGTGAATTGCGAATCGTCGGGCACCAAGCAACTCAAAATAGCGGATGTCAGTGCTCAGCTGTTGGCTGGTGCCCTAACTATACTGATCTGTTGCTTTTTATCCAGCGTTACGTGAGTGTCAATTTCGAGTCACTATCCTCTGCCGAACTTAACTTGGTAGTCACGGTCGACCCAGCAATTCTTCAAGAGAATCCGAGGGTTGGCCCCGTCGGATCGCCCGTGATTTTTTTTCTTGCTCCCTCTTCCGTTTATATCATTACCTGCTCCTCTCCTCAGTCCTGGCGGTCGAAAGAGACTAAATTTGCTCGCGCGGTTAACGGATAATGAGATATTGTATTACAGGCGAAGCTATTAATTATGAACGAAATATGTTGGATGGAACGGAAGAGCCGGGTGAGGTCGAGTTAAGAGGGCTGACGTAATGCGATATGTCATTTTAACGCAAATTATGGCTTTCCTGATAACGTTGTGAAAAGCTCGCCGCAAAATAATACGATTTAAAGGAATTCGCGGCGAAGAGCGGATACTCTCTCGGTGTGTATAGAAATTTTTCTTCGGCTTTTCCGCTCGCGTTCGCCGCCTCTTGTCTCTGCCTCGCCTCGGGTGCCGCGATTCGCTTCTCTCACAGACTCGTCGTCGCGCGGTATCGTTAATGACACCCGAGCAAGCGGTGTCAGTGTCTTAATGGTCTTTCGGTTGCCAGTTCGTTTTCGAAATACGCGTCCTTTCGTGGCGTGCATCAGCTTTCCAAAATAACGACCACGACTAACGAGAGCGCCCCGCGATAGGGAATCATGTTCCTATCTTTGGGGTCGACCAAACAGCGGCAGTCAGATCGCTTTTTGGTTTGCAGTAATGGATCCGTAGGTCTTTCTAGGATTCGGCATGGGTCAGCGAGGTGTCTGTCGGCTGTTGATTCACGCTATTCGTATACGTAATGTAGTAATTAAGGTGGCGCTTTTTTCCGAGCTTCTAATTATTTCCGGGAGAACTTTCAGATTAAGGCCTCTGTGGTAAATATTTCAGCTCGTGCGGGTAATATTGACCGGTGTCGACTTGACTTTGAAGCTGTAGAAAGATGTGTCCGAGTGGTATAAGAGATATTACTTGATTTCTTCAGGTTTAGTGTGTATAACACTATCATAATACCTTTATTTAACACAGTGTAGAGTAACAACGATACAATCAACTAGATAACGTTTTAGTGATTTTTGGATTCTTAGATTACAACTTTTACATTACATTTGTGTGAGGTGGTGCTGTGTGCGCCGAATGCCCAGACTTTGTCGTCTATTGCACTTTTCCTCTGGTTGCTGTTAAGGATCAGCTCAGTAGCCTCACTTTTATAGCCAATGTGAGAATTTTACGGAGTTCTATTTCTTTGACTTCCTTGGGTGCTTACTCCAGTCCCAGTGCTTCGCGTTTTGTCCCGGCAATTGCTAGGCATTGACATATGATGTGAATCGAGGTTTCTTCCTCTTCTCCGTAGTACCTAGTACCTACAAAAGCTGCTTTTCACCACTCCTATCTTATGTGGCTCCGTCACCAGTCAGTAGTCCGACCATGAGTCAACGAATCAACGTTGAGTTATTTTCCACTGCACAGTATTTAGATACGATTTATCCAAAGAAGGTGGCTTGGTGACCGAGTGGATTCGAACGCTGCTTCCTATATCACGGAACGCGGGCTCGAATTTCAGTACGGACAGCGAATTTTTAAGATTAAAATATGATAAGAAAATAATAAAATACAAGTTTATAATATGAAAAACTTTAACATCTGACCGAGCCACACCAATTGTAGCAAGAGGTGGAGTTCAGTTTAGTTGTTCCGCCGGAATTCAAAAAGACTGCAGTTGGGTTAACCACACCTCTAGTCTACTGACTAGTCTGGTGTGCCATACAGGTTGCATACCCCTCACGGAGAAGGAAAACTCTTTCATAACCCTTCTCCAGTAACGGCTTGTCACCAAGAGGAATTAGACTATAACCCTCATATCAAAATAATTGATCAAGGAGGCCTATGTCCCGGTGGGTGGACTGAAACATCTGTTTCAAGGCTGTATTTATTATTATCCGAAGAAGTCTGTAAAAAGAGCCTAAAATATTCCCGCATTAGGTCCTCGTTTCTGAATCAAACCTAATCCAAACTAAGACTGGTAAAATAATTACTATTATCTAGTTTTTTGTTGTTTTTTTCTTTTCTTTTAGCAGACGTCAGTAGAGTAGAGAGTTTAATAATTTTTTGACATTTTAGATAAAGTTCCTAATATTTGTGGAACAGTGTTATTGTAACATTAGCGTTGAATATTATATACGTGTACGTTAAACATGGTAAACAAAAAATAATAATAATGTCTACAATCGGCTTTTGATCATATAATTGGAATATAGCGATTCAAATACTGTAATAGCACCCACCCTCCACAGAGGCCTGAAAGTCGGAAAAAGATATGAGAATATGGCCTACCAAAGTTTGTTATGGCCTGCTTTGGCCCACACAGGAAATAAGTCAGTGGGATTCAAATTTCCGAGGTATACGGAATTTTCCAGGGCAGGGAATCTATTTTTGATGCAGTTTTCCCCTAATCCCTATATCCTTTGAACAGCACAGTGTTGAAATGCCTCAATTCCAATTTTGGCTGCCATTGAACTTCTGTATAAAGTGGTTGAAATCTAGAAATCAAATATCTGACATATTTTATATTGACGTAGGAGATTTTCTGGTCATTTAATTCATCTTCAAAGTTATTTTTCCTCTAGTCTCTACCCTTCGGAAATCAGAGGGACTGAAATGCCCCAACTTTGATTTTGGAACCTTTAACAAAATTTAGATTGAAATTAGAATTTACTAGATCGCTGATTAATTTTCTAGATTATTCCCCTCCTCAAACTGTACTGGAGGTTTTATAAATTTAATTTCCAACGTACGTTACATAGGCTGTCGCTAAGTAACTGAGACTAAAATTCGTACGGCCCACCAACGCTACCTATCGGCGTTTCAACACAGCAGGGAAATAATTTGGTTCATTAGCTATCGATTGAGACCACGCCGAGCTCATTTGATTGAAAACTCGCTGTTCCAGACCAATTTGAAAGAAACCATACGCGTTGAACCTCTCCAGGTTTTTTAAAGATTTTTTTGAAGAAGGAAAAAAAGCATACGATTACAAAATTATTTATTAATCATCACCTTCATCAAGTACACGAATATCATTTTTAAAATAAGCGCTATTCATGGCTACACAGGCGTCCATTCGTTCTTGCCATTTATCGAACGTTCTCGCGTATTCCCCCGCCGGTAACGAGGAGAAAAACATCTGTGCCGCGGTGATGACTTCTTGATTCGTGTTGAATTGACGACCGCGTAAGGCTGCCTTCAGTTGAGGAAATAACCGAAAGTCGTAGTGGGCGAGAATTAGGACTATACGGGGTGTGGGGATGAATGGTGATTTTTTAGAAGTCGTCACCGCGGCGCAGATATTTTTCTCCGCGTTACCAGCCGCAGAATACGCGAAAACGTTCGATAAATGCCAAGAACGAATGGACGCCTGTGTAGCCATGAATGGCGCTTATTTTGAAAAAGATAGTCGCGTAGTTAATGCAGATTATGATTAATAAAAAAATTTGTAATCGTATGCTTTTTTTCCTTCTTCAAAAAAATCTTTAGAAAATCTGGAGGGGTCAACGCATATGGTTTCTTTCAAATTGGTCTGGAACAGCGAGTTTTCAATCAAATGAGCTCGGTGTAGTCTCAATCGATAGCTAATGAACCAAATTATTTCCCTACTGCGTTGACACGCCGGTAGGTAGCGTTGGTGGGCCGTACGAATTTTAATCTCAGTTAACTTAGCGACAGCCTTTGTACATCCTTATCCATTGAGCACCGTAGGTAGTTGAAATGCGATAGTTCACATTATGGAACAATTAACCGAATTTCAATTGAAATTGAGATGTTTTAAATGGCTGAATCCGTGTTTGAGTTAGTTTTCTCTCCAACCACTTACTTCTCGAACTCTACGCGGGAAGAAGGGTTGAAATTGAAAGTTCAATTTCAATATTTTTGGTATCGCTATATATTGGTTTGTCAGCTAAATACGTTTTAGCTGCTATTTTTCTTCTAACTCCTACCTTTTAAGCCGTACAGATGAGTGGAACATGGGAATTCTAATTCTGGCATGATGGGCAGAAAAAATCTTTGGACATAGATGATTTTTGGAGCAACTTCGAGCAAATAATTCTCTCATTATTCTATTTGTAAGACTTCGGACAATAACACTATATGTGGTAGTGCAGGGAATAAGGTTCCAATTTTTGATCCTGGTTTTTGAAATACGGCGATTTTTATGAATTAAGGTCAAACTGTCAAAATTGGGATTCGTGACGAAAACCCTCCTCTTTCGGATTGCATTATCCATTTTTCTCTGCCTGCCTTCGTTCGTCCATTACAGACAAAAACGTGAACCCACCTTATCTCTGTTGTGCCCCCTGCCCAACTCAGTTGTGTTGTTACTGGAAATTTTTAACTCTTCCATTTTGTATTCGTTTTCTGGAAAGGCCCCACTTTGTCATCAAAATTCTTTACAAAATTTCTGACAAAATGAGATCTTGTGGAGCTTTCTAGCTTTATTTGTTTCAAAGATATCCTCTTTTGAACTTGTATGTTTTCGTTTTCTTGAACCTTTTCTTAAATTAAGTTTTTCTCAAAGTCAGATCGTTTGAAATCTCAACTTGAAACGTTTATATCTCGGCGATTTTTAAAGCTGAAGAGTTCCGCAAGATCTCATCTTGTCAGAAATTTTATCTAGTATATGCTGGTACTCATATTGACAAAGTTGGGCCTTATTCCCTGTACTGCCACAGTAGCTTCATCGAATTTTACTTATAATTGTAAACTTGATTGGTACCTATTTTCAATACCTTGTGAAATTAAAACAGTCGAGTTTTGGAGGATTCTCAGTAGATCGTGATTACTTACTTTACGCATCTTCATCATTCAACTGTGTCTCCAGCATTTCGTTACCATCCATAGTAACAAATTAAGGAAATACGAAAACTGCTCAAGGCCAGGGTGTACAATAATTATAATAAATGCGGGAGTTGTGAAATTTGCACGTGTAAGGTATTTAATGTACTAATGTTTCAACTTCTATGGTCAGTAGAAGACGATCTGATTTTTGACCTCATTTTCTTCGCAAATAACCCATTGTGTGCCCCCTGTTCAATGCGCATGCCTACAGATGAACAGAGTGGGAGTTTCTGGCTGTCAAAAACGTTACATTTGTCAGAACACGCTTAAAACTGAATAGTGATTATTTTTTTCAATTTTTGTCGTAATATTTTCGTGATTTAAGGATATTGATGTTTTCAAGAAATTAGTCGTCCAATTTGAAGAGACGGTTCAACTTCTTTCAAAAAAGTTGAATTTCTTGGCTTATGTGGCTCTTATGGAGTTGAAATTTGGCCCATTGATGAATTATTTCTGGTCAATAATTAATCATTTCTTCGTATAATTGATTTAAACACTAGGTATTTAAAAATATTTTTGGAATCTTCTGCAAATTCCCATATTTTGACCTCTCGTAAGTTTTCCTGTGCGGGGTGATCGCTTACAGTCACTGAATCATTTTGTAGGAACGTATGAACAAGGCCAGCATGGCACATTTCCCGACATTTCTGAACAGAAATGAAATTAGCGCAGGCTGCTGAAGGCAAAATTTTGTATTCTCCGTTCTATTGGGATTCGGACATAATTTTCTGCCTAAACCTGAAAGCTGTTTTGACGCCCATACGAACATATTCTAAAAATTCGGATTCTTCGGGTTCTATGGTTCAAGCGCCAACCTGTAACATACAAACCGATGAATATTTTTTAAAGATAGAGATTCTGTCATGCGCGATACGCGAAGATCAATCGTATATTTCTGAAAGTAGCCATATTTTAAGAACATCGAAAAGTCGAGACCGAGTAATTTTTGCTTAACTATTTTTCAAACATACTCTGGGATGAAGCCTTTTCCTAGCCAGTTTGGTCAAAATAGAAGAGTTTAAGCACCACAGCTGGTCGAACTGACGTAGAGCGACCCCGATATGTATGGATCTGTGAAAAGAGTTATAATCTTTAAATCCGAGAGAATTCAAAGTCCGAGCCGCCTTACAAAGTTCCGACTCTTGGCGGACCTTTGCCAAATCTTCTAACTGAAGATACGGATCGTTTTGGGGGATTCCGACCTCTTCATGAAGTTCCGAATTTGTAATGATGTTTCCAGCCGCTTATCAGATATTCCTTGAGATTTATTGAAAACCTCACTATGATTGCCATCATGACAAAGAGCCTGGAGAAAGACCGTACACCGCTAACTATGTGAAAAACTCGACGTATCGAATATAAAAACTTTAACTCGCCTGGCGGTATAATTTTCTGCCCGGAAAATGCTTATTTCCGCGGGGTTAATACTCTCGGAAAAACAAAATTCGCCGGCTCGTATACCCGGGGCCTGCCGAGCAGGCAGGAGAAAAAAAATTAATCAAAAGCGTAACGAAACAAATGAATTTTCGCCGAACGACCGAATTTAATTCGAGGAAATGAAGCATATCGTTAAAAATATGCCTCCCATTATAGACATAATTATGTTTTCGACTTAACTAGCTGAAACGAGCAGAGCAGCTCACGTTTTTGGGAGCGGCGGCGGTAGCAGCCTCCCCCGAAAAAACCTTAAATCTTTCACGCCGCTCGCTCTTTCGCTGGCTGAACCCTTTCTCTCGTCTCTTTTCTTCGCCGTGTATCTCCCGGCTCTCTTTCTCGCTGAACATCCCGCTCTCTCACTCGCTCCTGTTTCGGTGCAACTTTTTGGTTCTTCTCCAAAATTCGAGCGAAAAGCTTTTATTCGAAGCCCGTTGGCGATGGACGCGTGAAAGCACGGACGCGAAGCGAAATTAAATTCGCCGCGAAATTCCTACACGAAAAAGAAAAACGGGCTGTTGCCGATGAAGCGATTAATTATACAGTTTTGACTGGTCACGTGTTCTAGAAGAAGTTCAGTAGGTACAATAAATAATTGAAATTGCGACACCAAATTCGATTAGGTATCTTTTGCACGAGTTCGCCATCTTTGGTGGTACCCAGATTTGCGGATGGGGTGGAATTTTGGCAACCCTCTCCTCGCGAATGCAGATTTTTGTACAAATTGTCCTGTCTGGCTACTTTCTGTGTAGCACGATGCAAACGTCTCACAAACGTCTTTTGTTTGCCGCATTCCTATAGATCCGATACGTGACCTTTTCCGAACCACGTTCTTCTGATTCTCGTGACTTACTTTCCTTTTCTACCTCGACCGGCCAGGTGGAACATCAGTTTAGTTTGATTTCAGCGTATGTCCTGTTGCTCAGGACCAGGGGCGAATCCGGGGAGGGCTCCCCCCCCCGAAATCCTGTTTTTCAAATATTTCTACAAGAATCATATCGTACACCCCTTGAAATTTTTTCCTGGATCCGCCCCTGCTCAGGACATACGTTCAAGTTAGTGTTTATGTTTTGGCACTCTCGGTCAAACCTGTTTTTTACGATCAATACACTCGCTTTTCTACAAGCTCTCCTTTTTGATTTCGAATGCACTCGCTGCAGTCCGGACGGAACACTTCTCGTACCAATTTTGAAAAACCCGAAAAACGATCGACAAGTGGGGCGATTTTGTTGCATTTTGACTCAGAAAACTTGGCGAAATTTCAGCCGAAAATATCAAAACCAATTTTAATTTTCAATTTTCAGTTGTAAATTTTGCCCGTAAAAAGAAGAGTGTGGCCCTCATGATGCCTTGATAAATTTTTTTGTCAGTAAGATGCCCAAATCGGTTCTATAGTGTTCTTTTAATCAAATTTTCTTCGGAGTTTGTCTTATTTTTCGTTTGATCTCGTTTCAAATGTTTTTGGCCATAAATTTGAGTCAAATAATTTTGGCGGGACTTAGTTTTTCTTGATCATTTTTGGGCGATTTCAGTATCCTGGAAGCTACGGATCACGAATTGGAGCTTCAGGTTAACCGCAGTTCATCTTTCTGGTCTCTTTTTCATCTGCGGCTTTACGTAGTGTCTGATCTTTATTTGCTGAATAACGTAAGTGTGCTTAATAAGGCTCGCATCTTAAGAATTGAGTATTATTGCTCTTTAAGTAAACATTTTTTACTTTTTTTTGTTTTGAATAGCGAGTAGACTCAATAACACACAACCTGGCACCACTGATATCTCTCCACAGTACTCTCTCGCTCTCTAATCTTTATTTCAAAAAAAGATGCCGTTGGGCGTTAGTAGGAACACGTGTACCATAATAAGGCCCGACCTGAAACCTAATAAGACCCGAGCTCTTTTTGCTTCAAAAAATGTTGAAAAGTTCGAAATAATTGTTTAATGAGGTTATGAGTATCAAAAATGAGTAACTGGACTCAGAACCGGGGCTTTACCAACTTTCTTTTCCAATATTTTGCAAAGTTAGGTGATTTCTCAATGTTCGACGCGGAACTCTCCACTCAGCTCAGCGGCTTGCACTTGAGAGTAGCCATTCTTAAGTAACTCCAAACCCTTCCTCAGCATTTCGCTGGTCCATTGGGCACGGTTCGGCGTGCTTGTTGTAATTTCGCCCGAAATAAAGAAAAACAAAATTCATTTTACGTCACGGGCCTTATTAGGTGCTTTTCACTTTTCCTCTTTGGACGAGCGAATTTCTCACGTCATGAACGACTCCCAATTCACGATTCTTTCGCCATTAAGTACGTGCCTGGGTACATGTATAACTAGATTTTGATGTTTGATTATTCGTCATTTCAACCAACTTACCTCGCTTCAATATGATTTTCGGCCACAATTTAAGATCGCGACGAATTTTTTTCGTTTTCAACTTTCAGATCATCGGTTCCTTGCCTCAAAATGTATTATTGTGATAAAAATATTTGTACAGTGTTGCCAGATGCACAAGCATTAATGTTTACCTCTTGGTTATATAATAGCAGTCATACACAACGAAATTTGTTCATCGGGCCTTATTCGGGTCACCTACTTTACATCGTCGCTCTAAATGGCCACTCATCGACTCTTATACTTTTGAGGCTGTCAAATATTAACTTTCTTTTCGAGGTATTCTTCTTCTTCTTCTTCGGGCGCCGTATCCCGTAGTTTCTGACGCGCGACTCGTCGGGGCAGGTTAGTCGGGGTAGCTAGTCGTTGCTTCCTCCCCCCGCGGTTTTGTTGCCTCAAAGTTTTCCTTCTCTGTGCCGAAGAGCGTGCGGCTGCAGTTTCTTACGAGCCTCGTGTTTCACGACGTTGAGTAAGCGTTTCACAACGTGCTCACGCACAGTACCAATCTTTCTGATCTGGTTGTAACACGCCTGCGTTTATAACGTGTTGTTCGTGTGAACTGGCGGAGGTTGCAGGACTTGCTATGTTGCCACCTCGATTGATGCGATAGTCGCTGTATTCGCTGGGGTGTTAGTGCGGGGTATTCGAATGTCACCAGCTTTCTGGTGTTGGTGGGACTCGAACCCGAGACGCAGAGATTGCGAAGCGGGCACGTGCACACTTGGCCACAAAGCATACGAAAGATTAATCTCGATTCATGGCGAGATGGGATGGCGCTGCTAGGGTGGCTGGGTATCGAAAAGTTCGTTTCGGAACGATGCGATGGTGAGTGCGATATGTTGAGGTAGCGCAGGAAATTTATAGCGAGGCCGTTGCGACGTCGACGCGTAAACGATGTATGAATATTTAAAAGGGGCGGTTTTACGTCCTCAACGTAATGTAGATTCCAGAGTCGTATAACATTTTTTTTTACGGCCATACATGCGGTTAAAGGGGGCGGAAGTTTAATAAAATTGAAATTACGTAAATAATACGGTGGGATATAAATTTGAAATTAAATTTTGAGAGGTCTATTAAACTTTCTCGTCGAACGATTTCTTTTTTTTTCTTTTTTCTTTTTTTCTTTCTTGGTGCCTCGGTCGGTGCCAGTTGTTGTGCAGGCTGTCGATACCGATGCTGCTGAAGCCGTTACTGGAAAAGTCTAAACTGCCGGATTAACGGCGACTTTTATGGCACACACATTTTTCGCACGCCGATATATTCGCTTTGATTAATCGCACCGAAAAACAAATGTTACGCTTCGGTAGAGTCGACGGTGGAGAAAATGCCGTGTGGTGAGATTGGGCGTGTGGCGAGGATATAGGGGAACTCAGATAGCACAACCCTGGTGAAACAAAAGCCGCGATGGTACTTGATTGTACACTTCGAAGGATTCAGAAGCGGAGATAGAGTATCATATCTGGTGAATGGCTGCAGCACCAACATTCCAAGATTTTCTGTTTTGAAATTTGTAAACAGATCTGAAGTGTAGCTTCGCTTTAACGAAGGCAGGAGAATCTAAGGCAACGTGGAATTACTTGCAGGCGTTAGTTCATGAAAGGGGCATCGGATATGAAATGTAGAGAGCGTTTATGTAGCTGCGCTGTGTTCGCAGGAACACAAGTCTGCACTTCGAGAGTTCAACATAAAATTCGAGGAATATTAAAATGCACGAAAGCTAAAGGCGTTTGAACGAAAAGTAGAAGCACGAAAAAGTAATTCAAAATAACGAAAGTGTTATCAGAGTTAACCAAAACCACCTTGCACGAAATTTTTAATGTTTTTGAACGAAAAAAAAAGAAGAAGAACTATGACGAATTGTACGATAGACACGATGACAGAACAACAGAGAAATTGAGAAGAAAGCACGACGTGAAGCACCAGGGTGGCTGAAACGACCTCTTCGTTTTGATCTAAGAAGCAATTCATACTATAAACTGCCACTTGTGAATTACTTTTAATTAGGCCAGTTTTCTGACTTTCAGTTTACATGCAGTGGAATGAAAGGATTGGCAAATTTAAAGCCTCCAGAGGGCAGCGCGAATCGAAGGTCTCTGGAAGGCTGCCATCTTGTTTGACCTTTCCTTTGCGAGGAGCATCAGTTATTCATCTCCCACTGTAATCCGGTATGATTTCTTAATTTATTCCGAAGTGCAAAGATCAACCTTAGACTGACCGAACTCCCTTCGATTAAGAAGGATCATTGTCACTGCCATGCCATTGCATGCAATAGAATGAAAGAATTAGCCAATCAAAAGCCTCCAGAGGGCACTGCAAATTCAAAGCCTCTAGAAGGTGCTGTCTGGTTGGCCGGCGAGTGGATAGCGCGTTGGTCTCAGAATCCGGAGGTCCCGGGTTCGAGCCCACGTAGCAACTCGCCAGAATTTTCGACCTAGGCCGGGTTTTCGGCCAGAAGGGAAGAGGGCTAAGACAGCCCTAACACCCTCCCCGACGTCTCTGAATTAATGCTCGAAAGGGCAGATTTCAGGACTCGAGTGGAGAGCAAATTAGAAAAAGAGAGGTGTTGCCATTAAATAAGCCAGTATTTTTGTAACTCTAACGCAAACCCAAACTGGTCTTTTTTTAGTTCACCTAAAAATTGCTAATTCAATAATTTTTTCTGTTTTTTCCGTTGGTAATTTTTTCCGGTTCGATGTTGTATTATTTTGTGATTCTGTATTTTTTCGTTCAAAAGTTTTCTTCAATGTTAATGTATTATTTTTTCTGTTCCCTTTCGTGAAATGATTATTAACCGCTCAATGTCTTTCTTTTTTCGTGATTTCTGATTTTCCTTTTCGTGCTAAAAAATCACACCCATAAAATTCTTCTATCCTCTTACACAGAGGACAATGATCAATCTCATTTTACAAACACATCTACAGGCATTTTGTCTTGACAATTATTTTAATTTGTGGTCAGTGATGAAGAGAATTCGTTTCAAAAAATGGCTAGCCTCGGTCAACTCTACTTGACAGAAATCACAGAAGTATCGAACGAACCTCTGCATTTTTCACGAGAGCCAATCATCGAAAACAAGCTGACTCCGTTTGGCCACCACATGTTAGTCACTTCGATTCCAAGTCCTTATGATAGCAGTTATTAGAATTCTACAGAGATTGCCTCGTTTTAGTAGTAATAGATAAATGAAGGGTAAAGAATCAAAACTCACATTTGCCATTTTACTTCAAGGGCGCAAACAGGCAAAATACTGTACACGGGTGCACGAAAATCTTTGCTATGCTTGTGAACGTGGAGTATGTTATACATATCGCAAATTCACAGGCGCAGCAAAGATATTCCTGCACCCGTGTACAGTATTTTGCCTATTTGCGCCCTTGAAGTAAAATGGCAAATGTGAGTTTTGATTCTTTACCCTTTAAATGCTCGTCGCATTTACTTGATCCATTCAACTTATCTTCAGGTCATTGAAGAATAAAAATGCTGTCCCATTTCAAGATTGTGTGAGATTCCGTGATTTTTCTAAGATTTGGTATGACTATTGGAGTCGTGATCAAAGTCGTTGTGTTAATTCAAGATTCCTTGCTTTGGATGAACCAGAGTTGGAGTCCCAGGAGTCCCTGAGTTGGTGAAAATTTTTGTGAGTCGAGTCGAAGTCGACTGAACGACCGAGAGTCACTTCTTTTAGATGTTAATCTGAGTCAATGAGTAGTTGAACACATTTCTGAAAAAGAGTCAAGTCACCGAGTGTAAGTCGATTTAAAAACGGTTACCTCCATCTCTCCAAATGAGGAAACTTACGACTGTTCAGACTTGATGAGATTCTCTGTATGCCATTTAATACTCATTAAAACTCCTTGAAGCTATGTTGCAACTTACTGTAACTTAACTAAGGCTGATCAAGACCCGTCAAGTCTTCATAAAGAGACCCTGCAAGACTAATTACATATTAGGAGATAAAGACTCATCAAAATTTAATTATGATTCATTAAGTCTTGTTAGACCATCTAAACTCCACAAGTACGACACTGAGAAGACCCGGTTAAGATTCACCAGACTCGATGAGATTCCGAAAAATATTGTTAAGACTCTATAAAAGTTCAATATTCAAGTTTTCTTATGGCTTGTGAAGATTCTGTGAAGAAACGTAACTACCCTTCAGACCGATTGAATTCGACAATAAGAATGTCCTAAAAAAGAATCTCTGTTAAGACCAAATTTTGATACAAATCGACACAGGATTTCGTGAAGTCTCGTTATGTTTCTGTAAAGTCGATTCAAAATCCAATAAAGTTCCGAGAGGCTTAGTTGACATGTACTCAAACTCGTTGAAACTCACCAAATGATAATCAAGTCTCCCACACCTTAAAACTCTATTCGGAAGACTTTTTATCGCAATATTATCCGTTAAAATCCAACTAAGACTCGTAAGGTAAGGACTGTTTTCAACTTCTCTGGAATCTGCTGAAAGATTCGGTAAGACTGCTTTATTCAAACTGATGAAATCTGTGGTAAAACTTTTTGTATCGTTCCCAAATGTCATTTTTGCCTTACACAAAAGATTTATTTCGATCGTCTTCTTAGCGCTAAAATATTATTTTAAAATATGTGTCCGCTGAAAAATGCAATCCACTTTCCAGCTCCAATTAAAAAAAAAAAGATCGTTGACTATTTAGGGGAGAAAAAAAGTACCAGGCGGATATTTTTGAGTGGAATCCCTTCAAAAAATAACCTTCGGACCTTCTTTCCAGTCAAATAATAATTGTTAGTCCATTTGTTGTGGAGGAGGACGCAAGAGACTCTGAAATGGGTTTTTAGGGGGGGGGGCAGTCCGTAAATGTCCTTGTACTGTACTGTTAAATCCGCTACTGTGAGAGACTTCCAGAAAAATCATTTTGGTTCGTCTGACATTCATTTTAGGGGTCCTTACCAGTATCATGTGATCTTTTTTTTGCACCTAAGGAGTCCTCAGTAAAATTGGTAAAATTGTTTGATCATCATTTGACCCTAATGAAATTGCGCGATCTTGTTGCGCACGAAGGACCTCCAGTCAGATCGTCTTATTTTCTGTTTGGATCATCTGACCTTTATTTTACAGGTCCCTTTTGTGAAGCTTTTTGCGCCCAGAAACGGTCCAGCAAAATCCTCGGACTTTTGGGAGGGGGAGGGGGCGGAAAGGAAGAGAGATAGATGTTAGAATTGGCGCGACATTTTTCTTTCTTTTTTTTTTTCCTCTAACTTCAAGAATGGTGGGTCCCTTCAACATTTATTGACTGGCCTTTTGACCTTAAATAATTATTTTTGAAAAATCCTTAGCAATTACAAGCTTGAAAAGCTCCACTCCTGGCTAAGAGCTCACTTGTGCCTCACATACGATTTGAATTTCGAAAGATACATACCCAAGTTCTGATTAAAAAGCCTTCTGTTTCCAGAAAAATGAGGCATTCTTTGTGGCCACTGTGACAAAAAATATTTCTCTGTACCGGATACACAGGCCAACGAAGCTGAGAAAAATTCCAAATTTTGGATGGCTTTTATTGACTTTGAAAAATATGAATAAACTTTTCGATTGTGGTTAGGTTGATTGTAGTGTGAGATCTGCACCTTCTGAACAAAATAATTTTTTTCCGGCGAGCTTCTTCTCATCCCTCTTGAAGTAATTTAGAGTGGAAAGCATATGTTGCAAATTATATACCTCAAATGGTTTTCCTTTTCATCTCTCTCGAAAACTATCGATGGTGTCCGAAACATACCTGAGTGCGAAATTATTCCACCCAAAATCTACTTCAGAAATTGAAGCTGAAAGTCGAGTGAAAATTTTTTTCCAAATGAATCCTCCGGTTAAGAAGAAGTAGTGCAGGTTTCGCCTCGTCTTTAGTCATTAACGACCAGACTACGAGGTTACATTCGTTCTTCAATTCAAACTCTAACGAAATGGTCATATCGGAACATAAACTCCACCTCAATGGTCATATGGGAACATCAGTTTCACCTTCGGCACTAAGAAACGAAATCTTTTCTGGCAAATGACTCCCCGTCGGCGATTGATTCTCACTTTCGGAAGCTGGAACAAAAATGTCAACGCGCTGGTCGGTGAAAGTTGCCCAGTCTCGGGTTGTTAATTTCTTATATAAGTTTGTAACAAATCTCAGCTCGTCGACGGATGCTGGAATTTACATAATATTGTGTCGAACACAGCAAACTCTTTTTGAACCCCAGAAGGAACGAAATAAGGGAAAACGACACCGCGACTAAATAAATTGAATTGTATCATCGCGGTGAGTTGGCTTAAAGTGAAAAATCGTGTCGGTGCGGAAACAGAAGTCGTCTGCGAATGACGATTTCACGCTTTTTATTTCGATATATCTGCGGGGGCAAATAAATTATACTTTTATTCCCGACCAGCCAATATTTTTGTCGATGTTTCAAGTTAATATTTATCGCCGAAACTTTACTTCTAAGCTTGAAAACTGTGCTACAAAAAAAAAAAAAGAAAAGCAAAAGAAAAAAAAATGGAAATAATAATAAACAAAACCGTACAATTCCATCGACGTTGAAGGAAACCGAAAATAAAACCAAATCCCAGTACGTCAAAACTTTGTTCACGAAAATATTTTATTCATACCAGCCATACACCGTTGAGTTACCACCCCGAAAAAACTTTGATCTTATTAGACAAGAAATAACTCTGTGACGGTGCTGCTGAGCTAAACTCTTCCAAATTTATCGTCGCCATCGTATCTCACGTGTATCTTATCTGCTCCTTTGGAAGTGTATACTTCGTGCAGTGTACAATTTCAGAGTGGCACCTCGCATTTCAGTGAATCGTTTATTATTAAGGGAAATGAACAAAACCGAGAGTTCTAGAGCGACTTTTAAATCGTCTTATAATTAACCTATCGAAAGTTAGAATTGGCCTTTCAGTCTGAATGAGTTGGGCTAGTTCTAAAAAATACTGTGTGTTATGACACTTCGAGGTAGGAACTCTGATATTAACTTTCTACAGTTTCAGTCAACCGATCCTCTCATCAACACACCTGATTACCCTTTTTTGCATCTCGTTTTTGTATTACTGTCCAGCTGGACAGTGACTCGGAAACATGTCTGGACGAGTCTCAAAAAGTTTTAAAACTGTTACAGGCTTCTCTGGAATTTCTCGAGGCTATTCTGAGTTGGATCGAAACGAGTTCGAACGAGCTTTGGAAATAGTTTAAAACCTGTTTGAATGAGTAGTTTGCTTTAAAAAGTCTCAAAAGGTTGTAATTCCGTGTGGATGTGTCTCAAAAGTCTGAAACCAAAACGATAACTGTTTTTAAAATAATATCCTAAAAACTCTTAGGATATTCCAATGATCTCAAAAAATGTTCAGGAAATCTAGGAAGTCTTTAAAAAGTCTCAGTCTGGCCTGAAATACTCTTAAACATGTCTTGAAGAAGCTTAAAGAATAAATAAAATATTGCATCTTAAGTAAGCCTCAGATAATCTCAAAAAAGCCTGCAAGAACTTGAAATCTATTCAGCCAATTCGAGAAGAGTCCGAATCAGTATTTAATCTAACCAAACATTCATCTCTTTCGGTGGTACTTCTCAATATTAATTTTTCAAAAATCTTTCTTGTACATGCCAAAATGCAACAACATTTATGTTAAGACCACTATGAGAGTTCAGAATTTTGGTTTTCTTCCATCTTAGCGTTCATGCGAAAAAATTTGAAAATTCTGTTATTAAAAAAGGAAGAGGATGTTTAAGCTCTACTTTCTACTGAGGCCTATTTTTCTCTGCTACAAAAAGGGCCTCACATACAACAGCTTTAATAGGGCCCCCCAGATATTTCGCAGTACCTGAGGTAAATCTATTATTTTTTTTTCTTACCTAAAATAGAATTTTAAGTGTTTTTGTTTTTAACTTTTTCACTTCGGGAGCACCTTCTGGCTCCTTTATTTGTGCGACAAGGAGGAAATTGTTCTATTTGCTCTTTCCCGTGCGACCCACACCGATCAGTTCTAATCACTTGTGCCAAAATCTTGCGCACGGCTGATTCTGCAATAAGATAGGAAAGAACAATGGTGAAAATGTCCTTCCTTCTTATTTTTAGGCCACTAATTCCGAACCTAATCCTCAAATTTTGACCAGTCTCTTATTTTTAAAATAAAAAAGAACGGCCTAAAAAAGGCCGAGAATAACAAAATTTATAAACCTTCCATATCAAAAATAGTATTGTTTTTAAACCAAATTTTCACTCTGATTCTGGGATCTGGCCGCAAAATTTTGATAATAACCTTTTTTGTAAACTTATAATGGCCTCCGGTGGGCCAAAAATTCAAGTGGTTTGAAATCAAAAAAGAAATCTTTCGTTTAAATTTTCTCTATATTTCGAATGTAACCTTCTATGCATGGTTATCTCATACTGTTAGTTTAATCAGGAATTTTATCTGAAGCCAGAATTTATAGTACTTCACCCCTCAGCCTCGCTTTTGCCCAGTGCCGGCAGTCCTTACTGGAGATATAAAGGTAGGTGTGCTTGTAGCCAAGCCAGAAACATAGGCAAATCTTCGCTCTACGTGTTATTTGGCCGACCGGCAGATCAAAGTGAGAATTAGGCCCCACAGAGGGGTACAATCCTACACAAGTGACCTCGACATTACACCGCTCAGGGTAAAACCCTACTCCTTTATTTTTGATGTACTTTCAGTTTGAATTTTAAATAGAGGTTAGCATCAGGGAGTGTAAGTTATTGAAAAGCTTCAAGTTTAGAGTCGTAAGCTTTTGGAATTGCACTAATTTCAAGCGTTAGCCAAAAGCTCAACTTTAAATTCATCAGTAAAAAGCTTCCGCGATGTAAGCAAATTTGAATAAGCCAAAAGCTTAAGCATTTGCTTTATGCTCTTATGCATTATCATTATCGATGCGGGTTTGTTTCTATATCGGCACATCTGCACTTTTGAGTTCTTTTATTAATTCTGTATCATTGGAAAGAGGCTTTTAGAGTATCTGGACAAGTCTTGACTTCTACAAAACGATCTTGAAAACCTTCGTCACACCATACCATCAAAAATAGGAGAATGTTCTTGGAAACTCATAATGCAATATGTCTGGAAAAACCAATTCCCTCTAAGGATTTTAAAGAACTACAGATGTAAGAGTTCTCGACGGCTCGCACTCTCTGTAAACTTGCACGTTTAGTGTTGTTTAATTAATTGTAACAAACTGCACTGTTATATCATGTAAAACCCGATTATCGATGGAATCAATATTGTATCTCTCGTTTGATAGCAACGCTGTATTTCTTCTCTCGCATGTTTGTGTTTTACTTGCTTTACTCGTCTCCCTCGTTTTCAATTTCTACCAACTCCGTGAATTCTTACAAATCAAAACATATTGTTTTCGCGAAAATTTTTCGGGTTTTTAACATTTTATTTGCTAAGTAATGCTGCTGGTCAAAGTTCATTTTCTCTTCGTCACGGAAGCCTCGTCGACCTCTTCTCAAAACTACTATCCTGCGCATAAAGAGAATGCATGTTGAAGGAGAAGATGAAGCCTATGTGTTTCCCAAGCACCTCCAGGACTCCACAATACACTCAGAACTCTCTTTACTCGTCTCCCTGGTTTTCAATTTCTACCGACTCCGTGAATTCTTACACATATACCTGAAAAATATTAACTTCACCACATGAAAAAGATCAATTGACCCGCAACCATTCGAAATCATCAGCAATTCTCAAAAGAGAGGCCCTGGCTGAATTGAGTTATTTTGCTCGCAAATGCATCAATGAAAAATTTCTATCCGGGAACGTCTATTTTGATTTTGAAGTCGGAATAGCCTTCAAAAGATCATTTTAAAAGCCAAGAAAACCTTTTATTAAAAAACTGCATTGTTAGTTCCAAAATCAGCTTAAAAATTCCAACCAGAAACAGTGTTTTTTATTATGAGATTTTCAAGATTTGGACATTTTCAATTCGTATATTTTGGCTTTTTAAAAGCAGTTTTAGGCTGAAATAGGTTCTTATCCAAATTTCGTGGTCAGATCTCATATCCGCGTGGAAATTCGGTTCAGGACAATATTCTCTTTTTTTCTATATGTTTGGTCTAAGCTTGTTGGCCTTTTGGCTTTTTAAAGGCCTTTTTAGAGGAATAAAGGGTTCTATTGTTGCGAGCGTTGGTAAATATATTCACAACTGTGTCCAACATTATCTGCGAGTTTGGGAGGAACGCCACAAAAGGTTTTATCGTTTTGAATTTATTGTTTAGCCTCGCCATTCAAACGCGCTGACAAAAATTTTATTCATTTGCATTTGAAATAGAATTCGTCAGACACTTCTCAAGTTACATGTGTTTTAATGGGAACATGAGTTTGATTGTGATTTTGTTTCACAATAGTGCCGCCCTGGTAGTCGTTTGACTTCCCAATGGAACAGCAGGTTCGCAACCAGGGATACGGAGTCAATAAAAAAAAAAAATCACTTTCAACGTCGGACTTCCGAAAATTTTGTATGAAATCCCTCTTCCAACGGCTGGGAACAAAGTACTTCCGACTTCTGACTTCTGACTTCCAACTTCCAACTAACTTTCCATCCCTGCAGCAAACACTAGATCGCCACGTGGAAAAATACGCAGATGGAGTCAAGTCTCATGTAAACGACCTAATGGAAACATAGTTTTAGGTCCCTTTCTCAGGACATTCTGTAGGATCCACGTGATACCGTGACCTGATTAGAAGGTAGAAAGATCTTATTAGAAGGTAGAAATATCTGAATTTACATTTTAATAAAACGCGAAGAAGTATATAAGTTGGCTGAAAAATTAATACAACCAAATTCTATTTCTGCTTCCAAGCATTGAACTTCCAACTAACTTCTTATCTTTGTTTGTAACAAACCTTATGAGAGATAGGAACAGTCTAGCATTCAATAGAAAAATTACCTCTAATGAGAATCTTACCACACACACTATTTCATGCAAGTGAGCTCTTATCCTTACAGTTTCCTTCATTGAATTTAGGGGGCGAAATGATGCTATTCAGATCTGGAACAAAATGTTGAGAATGCTTGGGATTCCTCTGCACCCTCCCCCACGCATATGTAAAAAGATAGAGTGATCAAAACTAATGTGTTTAAAATGAGGAGCAGAGATAGGTTTTGTTTTACAAAGACTCTGCCTATTAATTTATTTTGGTTATCTGTTTAAGTAATAGGGATACTAGTCCAAATTGATGCAGTTTTTATTGCTGCATCAACTATGATTTGTGTAACTTACAAGTTTACCAATCGATTCAAAAAGTTGTGAGTTTTATAGGTATATAGTACAGCTAATTGCTCTTGGAATCATGCATTCCAGCTTATATCAGTTGGGCTGCGTTCAACTGTCTGCAAGTATCACTACAACACCAACAACTAAGATATTTGATAGGGTGAATATCTTACGTCTCCCCTTCTCAAGAGAGGCAATGGGGTGAAACGCCTTCCAAATTACAGTCTATGTGAATTTTCTGGGTTATGGTCTAAGCAAATCAGCCCTTCCAATTTATGGTCTTTCACTGTTCAATTTACAGTATTTAGCTTACTGGTTTACGGCTTATGCGTCTTTCATAGGACCACTCAATTATTTTGAATCGACTTGTAAACTTATGAGTTATACAAATCATAATCAGTGCAGTAAAATATAAAAACAATGCAGAATGGCATTATGGTAAAGAAAAGTTTCAGTTTATCAATAACAAAACTAGTCCAAATTGATATAGTATTTTACTGCATTGGTTATGAATTTTGTTACTTACTAGTTTATATCTACACTTCAGAACAAAAAGGAGACAAATTCACTTTTGGCCATTTGTAAGTTACATGTATGAATTAATGTACTGCTGCAGAATGTATTCTGAAATTTCCCACCAAAAGTACTATTAAGGGGAAAATATCCACAATTAAATGCGAGCAAGTCTATTATACACAGTGCCAAAAAAGGCATAAAACTTATTATTTTAACAGTTATATCAGATGTATTAGCGTCTTTCAAGTTTTGAGGTGCAGATTGTAATCTATATTGCAGAGAAATTATCCCAATAAGCATACTGTCAAATAAGTTTAAAGCATCCATCATATCTAAGATAAATAATGTGAGATGTTGTATGAGATAGGTACACACTAGAGCACTGCACGAGTAAGTAAAAAGTAATTAGATAATTAATTGCCGCGTATAAGACCTAATAATGCCAAGTTTTTTCAGAAAGTATCACTGATTACATTTACCTTACGATTACAAATAATAATTGTCGAAATAGTATCCTGGCATTGTGAGTAATTGCCGAGTTTACCCCATTTAGAAAAGCATTATGCGTTCACAATAAGTCAATACAGGATAAGCAACAAAAGATAAGGTAGATAACAATGCGGAATACTTTTATACTTGCTGATATTGAAATAATGCCATGTATGCTGTGCCTACTAATGCTAAGTAGGTATGCCTAGGTGTTGGTGATGCCGAGTATACTATACTTGATAATGCTGATGCAAAATGATACCAAATACTATTATACTCAGTTATACCAATACGAACTAGTAATCCTATTAATTATCTGACAAGTATTTGTACTTGTAATCACGCAATTCCATATATGTATATTCATGCAGCACTCTAGTGTGCATAGGCAGTACCTTCCTTTATGTTCTCACATATTATCTTACATAGTGTTCACACATACATAAAATGGTTCTCAGATAATTCTAACGAAAAAGTTTGGTTTTAGTACTAAGGATTTATATAATTCAAAAAGAAAGCCTCTAATAGCTAATAACAATGATAAACTCATTTTAATATTCGAGTTTTGCGAGCGGTACAACAATTTTCGCGAACTCTTTTTCATCGTTTTTTCTTTTTGAAACTTCAAATAAAATTTTCAAAATTTTTGACTAAAAGTTTCGAATTACTTCTACTGTTCAAATTTTAGCCCGATATATGCGGAGCTGGGCCCATAACCTGTTGAAGTTTTGAAGCTAAAAATTAGGCAGCGTACCAACGTCAATGCGATGCGAGTCACAAACAGCCGTTGATGCACTTCTTTTTTCCTGAGAAACTGTAAGAAACCATGAGAAAAGATGAACCCAGTTCGACATCGTGAGATATCGTGAAATACTTCTCGAGCTCCGCCCTCACGGCACTTTCTCACTTAAATCTCATGAAATATTCTATGTGTGACAGACGCTTAAGTTTTTCAGCATGTAAAATATCGAATCATCGCCTGTACATTTCTTATGTGAGCGATTGATTTGATCACTTTAACTAGACAAGTTCTCAACTCTACCGCTAGGTGTTAGCCACTTCGATTCCAAGTCCCAGTTGCTTTCGCATCTAGTGGTAGTAGCAATTGCCCCCGCTGCTCCCCGCCTTCTTCGGCACCGCTGATTCCGAAATTATAGAACGGAAACGGCGATGTTTCTATGCCATTTACGATTCGCGGCAGCGCACGCGGTGTATACGTTTACGAAACCTCGGAAATGGCGCGGAAGAAAATCGTGTCACGCCGCCTATGTAACCCTCCGATAGCGGGGGTCCTCCTGTACATTATCGAAAGGAAATCGTCGTATAACGAGGAGGAAAAATCGTAATGAACAGATAAAGGCGGTAATAATAGAAGAATGAATTCGAAAAAGTCACGGCAATAAGCGATAAGACGATGTGCGAATTCCAGAAGTCACGACTCCTAATAAGCGTTAGACTCTGCCGTGTGTACACTTGTGTCGAACATTAAGGTTCGAGGCGAAATAGACGTAGGTACCTATATACTTTTTGGAAAATGGCATCGCGGTCGCTTCGATTTTCTTTTTCCTCGGGTTCGCTCTCTCACGTCTGCTCCAATACGGTCGCGCTGCGCCGTGACAACCTCCAGCCGTACCGGGGTTATTAATTATTTTCGCAAGTCTGGTCCGGATATTCGATTACGCGAATAAGAATCGCAGCCCGATTATAAATTGTTTTCGGGTGTATCGTTTTGCTCGCCTGGTTGTAAGCAAAGCTTGTTTGCTCTCTATCTCCGCAGTCATAAAATATATATATATATATACACTCGTTCTCGTTCGCCTTTCATTTCGTTTAAACGTCGCATCGTGTGTCGGGCGTAAAACCAGCGAACAGAAAACGGAGAAAGATTTTCGGCTATATCTGGCTCGATGCTTTTGATACGGACCGTATACTATAAGCCGCGAAGCCGAGAGTATATTGTTTCGTTATCTTCGTGTTCGCTCGTCTGTCGCATCCCGCGCGCCCGCGGTTCGATTAATACCAGATTATCGGGGGGGGGGGGGTTCTTTCTCCCGGAAACGCGACGCGGCGAAGATCGTTCGAGAGCTAACGACGTCCGCGTACGGCCGTCGAGGAAGGAAACCGACAGCCGTCGCGGTCATCGGGCTCCGAATGTTTGCAATGTCGGATTTCGCGTACTCGTGTCGTCAACTCGACTTTTACTCATTGCGCTCGATCCGTTCGCCGTCCGCAAACCGCAACTTGAGCAGCGTCGCAGATGAAATGAAAGACACGAGCGAGAAACTACTCCGCTTGAGTCGTACTTTAGTCTAGCCCAATGAAAAACGAAAAGAAGGATCGTCGGAAACGGATTGTACGACTCAGAAAACCTGAGAAACAATGCCCATCTCGAACTAAACTGTTTACATTTTGAGCTCCCTTCCCTACCTCAAGCCTTTCATTTTTCGTCGTAGCTGAAAATCAACTTCAGAAACGGATTCTCCGGCCCCGAAAACCTGGGAAACATTACCCTTCTCGAACTTGTACTTAGTTTTCATTTCCGACCCCTTCCTCACTATAGGTCCCTCATTTTTCGTGGTCGCTGAAAATCAATTTCAGAGATGGATTCTCTGGCCCTGAAAATCTGAGGGATCATGCCTATCTTGAATTTGTGAATCGTGTTCATTTCCAGCCCCTCCCTCACTTTAGGTACCTCATTTTTTAGAGTAACTGAGAATAAATTTCAGAAAGGAAGTTTACGGCCCTAACTGACTGAGAAACGCTATCCGTATTACATTTAACGCAATTTTTGACGTTCGCCTCTAGCCCCCCACTCACTAAAATTTCACGTTTCGGGCAGACGGATACGAAAAACCTAACGCTCCCCCGACACGAATTCAATGGTTGCTGCAATCGTGTTGTTGCTGCGCAACTGCTATCTGCAGCCGTGTTGTTGATAGAAATCTCCCCCCCCCCCCAACGAAGCCATTTTATCAGGGTACGAAAGCATATAAAATGTTACACTTTGAGTAGTTGACTGACTGATTAATCGACTGACCTGACTGACTGACTTGACTGACTGATTCCTCTGGTCGTAAAGGTACACTCTGGGGACACCCCCGTTTTTTTTTTTTAATAAAACCAATATGCACCGATTTATAGTCAAAAGTTCAATTTTGTTGTACTGTTTCACCCAACGAAGGCGAGGCTCCTTTGGGATTCTTGGGGACTTTTAGAAGGTTGGGTACATAGCTAGCGACAACAACTTTGTGACAAAATTCATTTGTAACAAATTTTTCTATTCCATTTCTGTTATACGTTTCACTTCTACAGTATTACAAATTTTCTGAAAGAGACTCAAACGATTCTTAGCAGAGTCTGTATAAGCGTTAAGGCTACTTCCGCGAGTTCGCATGAGTTTTAACACAGTACGAATAGGTCTCTCAAGTTTGAATTAATCTGACACATGTAACATCGGTCATCTGAATGAATCTGATGATTCCTAACATAATTTTTATGACACCGACATTTTTAAGCGAATAAGTTGTAACAATTTAACTTGTATTCAAAAAATCTTAATGCGACTTGGGAATCTGAGTAAGTCTTGACTGAGTCTAAATTGAGTTTGAAAGAAGTCCGCATGAGTTACAAAGTAACAGCAGGTTCTAAAAAGATCAGAGTGAGCCTGACCATAGTCAAAACGAGCCTGAACCTAGTCTCTTTACCAGCAAATAATCATCACGTAACAGCGTACATAATTTCGCAATCATTCCGACCATTTTCATGAACATTGCTGGAGTATAAAAGTGGTAGAATTGATTGTCCTTCTCCTCGTGTAACTTTCATAACTACTGAAATCGTTCCCAGCGTAACAAATTCAGAACTCACTAGGGGGCTTCGCTCCCTGGCCGCTTCGCGGTCCAACCCCCAGCCGTCCGTCACTCACTTCGCTCGTGCCGGCCTTCCCCGGCGCTTCGCGCCTCGTCCGACCATCACAGTTCTCGGTGTTTGGTCTAAAACTTTTGTTCCTGAGTTAAGGTTTGCTTTGCGTTTCATTTGCTCCTCCTCCATCAGCGGTCCTCAGTCTTCCACCATGAACCCCCTTCCATCCTTTCTTCATCACGAGCCTCCTCTTTCACCACGACCCCCTCATTCACCACAGTCGCTCTCTGCCTCCACGGTCACACTTCAACAGTAGCAGCCCTCCTCAGCCACAAACTCCTCCCCCACAACGGTCATAATCTCCAATCAGAGGCTTTAATGCCCACCGCATGGTCTATTACCTCTGCAGTATCCATCCCTGCGAACCCTTTCCTTCTGCACATCCGGGTAAGCCTTCTCCCTTAGACTTGCTCCTCACCTCTACAATCATCAATCACCACAACCAAGCTCCACCATCTGGGCCTTAATCTCTTCACATTACCCTCTCCTTCTCTCCATGACCTTCTACATCCACAGCTTCTCCCCCACGTGGCACCTTTCGTTTATACCTCCAATCATCACCCAGTCCTTCACCTAGTGTCCCCCCGATCATCCTCTTCCACACCGAGTACCCCCAATTAGGACCACGCCCCTCCCGACCACCCCACACCACTATGGCCTTCATTTCTGTTCACGTACCACACCTCCACCAAGACCTCTTCACGCATCTCTACGCTCTCTCCAATTAAGGCCTTAATCCTTCGCTACAGCCTTCCCCTTCCACTGCTCCTCCTCTACGACCTCCTTGTCCCAACTCCCTCGAAGATCCCCTGATCCTCTACTCAGGAGCTCCCACCATCATAACCACCCTTCCCCTTCAGACCCCGCCACCAGCCCCTCCCGCACCATGGCTTTCATTTCTCTCCCCAGTTCCTCTTCCAACCAGGACTTCCTCCTCCACCAGGACCTCTTCCTCACCATTACCCCACCACCACCCAGGGCCTTTATCCCCCTCCTGAGACCACGCCCCCATGGATCTGCCTCCTATTCTGGAGCTCCCTCCACCGTGAACCACCTCCTAGGCATAGGCTACCCATGGAGAAATAAGCAATTAGTGGAGCAGGGTAGGCGATCCGCAGTCTCTACTCCCTCCCAATGGCGGCCTTAGTCCCTCTCTACAGCCTTCCCTTCCGCGGCTCCATCATCCTACGGCCTCCCTCGCTCAACCACCTCGAAGATCCTCTTGTCCTCCAACCAGGAGCTTCCACCACCATGACCACCCCTCCCGCACAAGAACCCTTCTCCTCAAGACCCCCTCCCCGGGACCAGAACCTGCCGCACCATGGCCTTCATTCGCCTTCCCGGTCGCCTCTCTCACGAAGGACTTCCTCCTCCACCAGGACCTTTTCCTCACTGTTACCCCCCCCCCCCCCGGAGCCTTTACCTCCCTCTACAGTCCCCGTCACCACCGTAGTTTTCCTCCCCTTCAGGAGCTCCCTGCTCCACCATGTGTACCTCTTACACCCCCGATCCTGGAAAATAGAGCAATTAAGGGGCAGGGTAGGCAACCCGCAGTGGGTTGCCTACCTTTGCTACTCCCTCCTCCACCATGAACCCCCTCACCGCCTATGATTTAACTTAAGTATGACTATGTGTTATATCTTGCAACTTGAGATCTTGGTGATTATGGGTAATCATTATGTCATTATTATGTCATTATATGTCTTTTTATGCCTGTCATAAGGACCTGAGATCTCAGAGTCCAAGGTAGTTGTAAGTTAGACTATGTGTTGTATCTTGCGACTTGAGATTTTGGGGATTATGGCTAATTATGTCATTACATGTCTTTTTATTTTTTAGGTAGGCAACCCACAGTGAGTTTTTTCAGGAGGGGGAGGGGGAGTTCTGGTTTTTAATATACAGAGAATTATGTCATTATATGTCTTTTAGATATCAGGCTCCTTGGAGTTTTTTCCTGGAGGGGGGGGGGAGTTTTGGTTTTTAATATATAGAGAGATTACAGTTAAAGGCACCAAATTATACTGCGCCAGTTTGATCGGAAAAAGGCACTTTTGGCTCTTGATCACGTCAATGTTGACTGAACTGGCAGAAAAGACTTCGGCATATCCTAGTACGTGCCGGTGAAACTGTGCGGCGAATTCAGCTGCTTGCAATAATCGCAGTGACGTTCTTCTCGCGAAGAAAAAATAGTATAGAACGTGTACAGCGCACCCGTGCTAAATAAGATTCATCCTCGATTGTTATAAAATGTCTACACCCCTCAGCTGACTCAATTGTTTACAATGATTTAACTTTTAAACACATCATCTACCAGAACTTTGTTTAGCCTACCCACTCGTAAGTTCCTTCAGGCACCACTCCTTCACATACAGGCCTGGTTGGCCGAGTGGACAGCGCGCTGGTCTCGTAATTCGGAGGTCCCAGGTTCGAGCCTACGTAACAACTCGCTACATTTCGACATAGCCGGTTTTTTGGCCAAAAGAGAAAAGCGCCAACTGCCAAGAAAGCCCTAACAGCCTCTCCGATGTCTCTGAGGTAATGCTCGAAAAGGCGGATTCCAGGGCTCGGGTTGAGAGTAATATTAGAAAAAAGTTCTGCTTAAAAATACAGTATATCTGTTGTTTCGAGATCTGAAGTTCTGATCCGCGCTGCTGGGTACCGCTGTACAGATGCGGACAACGCGATCGTCTTCGATGCGATTATTATACGGAAACGTATTCAACCGGAAAAGTTACAAGTCGAAGAACGACATATGCCAACGGGGTTGTCCGCCGGCGAGCCAGCTGCCACTGTCCCTGTATCAAAAAGCTCTTGTCATCCAGGTTCGTTGTCTAACGACTCCCACCTAGTTGCACAGAACCAAGTAATAATGAACGTGGCTAATACTCTCTCGGCTCCCAATCAACCGGAAAACTGTGCCGGCTGGGCCTGAGAAGAAAAAAAAATTACACGCTGTTGATTCGCCGAAATCAAAGGACAGAAAAATGTGCCGCTTCGCGCCGTCGATTCCACCGAGTGCCGTTTCATCGGATTGCACCGCCGATGCTAAACAAGCTTTTTATTTGGCTGTAGCAACAACTGAACATCCGTGTGCGTAAAAACACCTCGACATTATGCGAACAAATTCGAATCGAAAGCGTCAATTACACTCGAAGGACTTGCGCTTGTTCAATGTTCGGAAAAAACACGTTAAAATAAATCGAACAAAACGAAATCGTTAATTTGTACACGTATCGGCGTGTGTGTTGCGCGGTTGCATCGTATCGCCTACGTTACCAAATAGCCCCATTTAATTTCTAAATACATCAGAATGAGGGTTTGTTGCGTCGAGAATTTCATTTTAAAATTTATTTCGGTCCGCAATTCCATCCATATTGGCCCACAAGGAGCTAAAATCTGAAATATTAAAAGTTACACATGCTAGCTTCAAGAGTTTTCCCGACACAACCAAAGATTCCCACAGATAGAATCTCGGCGGCCGCGGGGTTGTGACTGAAACGCTCGGATAAAAGCCTCATAAAAGTGTTAGTTTCGGCAAGCTCAAAGTGTGGAAGGTCGGACATCTTCTCAATTGATACTCGTATGTTGTAACTTCTCTAAATTAAAACCTTATTTAAAAAAACACTCAATACAGCAATTGAAGGACTGGTCACGAAACCCAGCGTCAATCAACGGGAAGATCTTAAATGAATCACAGGATTAGGATCTCGCCGGTCAGTTGATATCCTGCCCCCACAGTGAGTTGGTAACACTGCTTTGAAAAAAATCCTACTGTGTTGCCACCATTGACACAAATTGATGGTTGACCACGATGACACAGTACAAATGAAAATTTTTGAATAAAATTTGTGTTTCTAGCTTGACTTACATATTTACAGTGAAAAAATCAACCAAAACTTGAAAAAAGGATTCATAGTACGAAAAATAAATGCGTCACGGTGAACAGTTTCAATTTTAGTTTGTGTCACAAGGGCAACTGAGAAACCATTGTATTTTAAATCTGTGTCAGCATGTCAACAGCTTCTGTCATGGTGGCCCTTAGTGAAGGCACTTTGACACAGAAATTTTGATTTGGTTTTTTCGACATATGTGTAACGTTTATGGAGTAAAATTTCTGAATATTTTATCCAATAAACCTTATACAGTCGAACCTCGCTATAACGTACTCGAACGTAACGTAATACCGGCCATAACGTAGTAAATTGCTTGATCCCGCCAAACTTACATATAAAGTAATGTAAAAAAAACTCTGGTATAACGTTGTAAGACCCCGGCTATAACGTGAAATTCACGCTCAACACAGCTGAAGAATACACGAATTTCCCAGTCAGACTTATCAAAAAAGATAAAATTTCTACAATAGGATAGAAGTAATGTGCAGTTTTATCCTGCATCTTCATTTCTATTCGGCTGCGTGTTCAGTTCTGTTTGGGTGATCGGGTGTGATTGTGAACATGCCGAAGCGGAAGGCTTTTAGCATCGAAGAAAAGTTGGACATCGTTCGTAAAATTGAGTGTGGCACGAAAATTAAAGACGTGAGTGACGAACTCGGGTTAGCTTTAACGACGGTATCTACGATATGGAGCCAGTGCACGAAAATCGTCGCAGCGAGTCAGTGCGAAAGCAGGGAACGCAAGAAATTGCGAGGGGCAACATTCAACGATCTTGACTCAGATTCTGAGCCTGAACCTGAAGGAACAGCTGAAGAGCCTGTCACGGTGAGCCAAGCATTGGAAGCTGTTAATTTATTGACGAAGTTTTACAAAAATTCAGACAGTACTACCCCTGAAACTTTTGCCACCCTCAGCAAGCTCTCATTCTCTATTTCGACTCGGTATGTAGCACATTCTCGAAAACAAAAAAAATTACTGATTTTTTCCGTGAAAATTGATAAATGACATACATGTATACATTTCGTACTGAATACATCGCAATATTGTGCCTTTTTTTTTTTTTTTTTTTTTTTTTGGACGAAGTTCACCTGTAACGTAGCCCGGTTATAACGTAGTAAAACGGCCGGTCCCTTGAGGTACGTTATAGCGAGGTTCGACTGTATATATATGGACCTATCGAATGGGCCATAGAAATCCGAAATTCAACAAATAGAACCAAAGTTACAGCCAAATCGAAAAATTTTGTGGCATGGTGGCAGACATTACCTTATTTATCTGAAGACTAGTTGACAATGAATGTCACAGAAGTCATTTGCTCATTCATTTGGTAACTTTTGAAACACTGAGCATAGAGTAGCGAATGCTGAAGAAGGAAAAAAAAACACAAGGTCTGTCATTTGTGGCAATTCAAAAAGGAGTGAAACAAAGTTGCTGTTTGTCGCCAGTGCTGTTTAACCTATTTATAAAAACTATTCAGACCTACATCAGAGTTTTCGAATACTTATTTTAAACTATTGAAGATAGATCCAATGGCTCGATTACTGATGATTTTATGAACTTGTTCAAAACTCTCAACGTGTATTCATGGTTCTCCCAGATATTTTTTGGACTCATATCCATATATACTGAATACCCTTCAATACTCACAAAGACTCTTTAAGACTTCTTCAAGCTGTCAATGTACGTTATCTTGTGCCAACTTGTTCTCGTCTGCGGCCTTTCGTTCGTTTTATAGCACAGCTGATAGTTAAGGGCCAGTTCTGCCAGTCTTTTAAAATTGCTAGAGACTCCAGAAAATTTAGGAAAATATCTGGAAAGTCTCCTGAACTCCTGTCATAATAATACATTTCCTGGGATATTGTTATTATTGCTAGAGCGAATGGTTGGTGGAAAGAACTGGAAAGAAATGTGCAGAATAAGCTGTGAAGAGCGGATAATGAAGGATTTTATCTTATTTTTGCCCGACAGGGGAGGGGGACGTTTACAGCGGATTAGCTATATAATTAAACGAATCTATCTTCTGGTCAGTCGCTAACCCCACCTGTTCACCCGTCTCCGGGTACAGGCCTCCACCACACGTTTCCAAATACCCCTGTTTTTCGCTGTTCTTGTCCATAATGTGCCGAAATTTTTGCGCATAAGATCCCTCCATCTTGTAGGGGGTCTGCCGCGTTTCCTTTGTTTGTCTCAGGGGGTCCATTCCTCTATTCTCTTTGCCCATTTGTCTTCCCCCCTTATTAGGTGTCCCGCGTAGTTGAGCCTAAGTCTAATTAGTAATGACCCTATACTCTTAACTCTCGTTCTCTTCCTAATCTCTGCAATACTAATTCTGTCCTTCTGCCTGATATTCAATATGCTCCTTAGCATCTTGTTATACGTTACTAATCTTTTTTCTTGGTTTCCGGTCAGTGCCCAGGTCTGTGCCCCATATAGCAGCGTCGGCACCACACAGGCTTCTAGGACTTTCATTTTGGTGTCTGTGTGTTCATTTTACTTTTCAAAATGTATTTGTGTGACCAAAGTTTCTCCACGCGCTCGCAATGCGAGCGCTTGTCTCTTTTTCTAATCTCTCGTTCGTGGCGATTATTTGGCCCAGATATTTGTACTCTTCCACTGTTTCTACGTCATGACCTTCTAGCTTAAAAGATTCTTCTTTTGATTCGGACAATAGTTTAGATTTGGTGAAATTTATCATTAAGCCTACTTTTTTGCTGGATTCGCACAATTCGGATGCCATACTTTTTAGCTCTGCCAAGTCCATGCTGATAAGCACTACGTCGTCCGCAAAACGTAGATTATTAATCCAGCCGCCGTTTATCTTGATCCCTTTCCCTTCCCAATTTAGATTCCTGAATACTGATTCCAAAACACTGTTGAATAGGTTCGGAGAGAGAGGGTCACCTTGCTTAACCTCTTTGCCTAGTTTAAACCTTCTCCCCTCCGCATCCATTTTTACATGGGCTTCCGATCTGGAATACAGATACCGAAGAACCGTTGTAACTTCTTCACCTATGCCTTGTTGATTTAGGGCCTCCCGTACTGCCGAATGGTACACGAAGTCAAATGCTTTCTTATAATCTATAAATAATAGGTGTAGTTTGAAATTGTACTCTCTCGCTTTTTTAGTAGTAAGTTTACTGACAGTATATGATCGGCTGTAGAGAAGCCCTGTCGAAACCAGCTTGTTCTAATGTTTGCTGAAGGTCTAAGGGCTTAGCGATTCTGTTTTCAGAGTTTTTAGGAATATCTTACTGAGGTTTGGTGTTAAACTAATTGGTCTGTAGTTGTTTAGATTTCCTCGATCTCCTTTTTTATGAAGTAATATAATCTCGGAGATCAGCCATTGCCCTGGAGCATTTCCTTCTGACAGAATTTAGTTGTAAAGCGAGGCCAGAAAAGGGGCATGAGCTGGAGCCAACATTTTTAAGCTGGAGTTTTCGATTCTATCAAGGCCCGCTATTTTGTTGTTATTCAGTTTTATAGCGTTTTTTGAATTTCATCTTTTTGGAAAGCTGGAAGGCGTAGCTTATCAGAAATAGAGGTGTCGAGCTTTGTATTTTGTTCGTCCTCCTCATTAGGTTTTGCGTAAAGTTCCGAATAGACTTTTGTTGCTACTTCACTTATTTCTTTCCTGCCGAAAATCTTGCTTTTATTGGAAATCGAATTGACAAAAGGGAAGAGGTACTGTCCTTTTGATAAGATTTTCTTGACCTTTTTGGTGGACCATGTCTCCTCTATTGTTTCTTTAGCTCGTTCGAAATCGTACTTTTGTATGTCTTTCCTAATCTCTTTCTTTGTGAGCTAATTAATTTCCACTAGTTCTATTTTTCCCATCATACTTTTGTTCGATTTTAATCTCAGCTGTGACCTTCTCTTGATAAGGTCCTTTGTTTCTAAACTAAGTTTGCAGTCAGTCCTATTCGGACTCTTGCGTACGCCAAATTTCTTCAAGACTTCATCTAGAGATGATACCATCCTATCATATTTTTCTTGAACACCTTCCAGATGGTGGTATTTTTACTTACTTGGGTTGGCTTCTAGTAAGGTGTTCGTCTCTTTAATTTTGTGTAGTGGGATGGTGAGACATTCTGTTTTAGCCTCTAATTGTCTGGGGGTCTTTTTTACTTTTAATTTTAGTGTCAGCCTGTCTATTCGATGATCTGAAGAGAAGTCAAATTTGTTCAAAACTTCGCAGTTCTCCGCGATTCTTAGATCGTCGATTAATGAGTGGTCGATTTCGTTTTTCGTAATGTCGTTCGGAGCTTTCCAGGTCCGTTTCCTGCTTTCTGGTTTGTTGGAGAATGTGTTTACTATTTGAAGGTTATTTCCTAATGCTAATTGCGCTAGTTTTTCGCCATTTTCCCTGGATTTGCCAATGCGAAATTCGCCTATACTTATAGACGGGGGCACATCAGTTCGTATCTTGTCGTTCCAGTCTTCATTACTAAGGTGTAATCCCCTCTCTCCCCTTTCACAGTGTTTTCTACTAATTCATAAAATTCTGTAGTCTCAGTCTCTCTGGTGCCACGCTAGTAGGGGCATAGACCAGGATGATTGACAGCGTTTTACCCTTGTCCCAGCTGAGTTTCATTGTTGCAATTCTTTCTGTGATCCCTATAATCTCTACTACGCGGGAAGTCAGATGTTTTTAATATAAAACCCTACTCCCTTATAACCGCGGGTGGACCTAAAAAAGTACAAAACGTTACCGTTCACCCTTTTGATTAGACTTTCGCCTGCTCTTTTCGTTTCCGAAATCCCTATTATATCCCAATTAATTTTGCTTAAGGCTGTATCAAATTCGTACATGCGACTTTCACTAACCAGGCCTTGACAATTGAAATGGAGAATTTTGAGTTTTTCTGTCCTGTCTATATGTTTTTTAGAGTTAAAATGGACACCCTGGTTTTCGGCTTTGAGTTGGACTGTGTGCGATGGGATGATGCAGGTTTGGCCCCCACGGCTGCTACCCGGATTGGGGGACTTGCATTTACCTTAACTTCTACCCTCGGATACTGAAGGATACAAAATGTAAATCCTTCTTAGAAATGAAAAAATTAGCACAGGAAGAGAAACGTGGAGAGATGCATCCGAGAGACTAGGGAATATACCATGGTCAACAACTTCTGTGCTAAATTAGAACAAAGACTGCTTCCCTCTTGGTCACTGATGCGATACTCGAAAGGGTAGTTTCCAAGGTCAGGGTGCGGTGTCTAGGGAGCTCTTTTGGCATGCGTGCATCGCCAGACGCTCCACCAATAAAGCAGAAAAATTGCTAAATTGGTGACTCCGTAGCCAACAAGTTTTCGGGTGTGGAATAGACGGAAAACATGCCGACTAAAATATAAAAAATTCTCAGCTGGAACCTATGTAGAAAGAAAGGTTCCCACTTGTCCAATTCTTTCGACGGCTTGCGAGAATTTGCCATTTCTCGAGTGGTATTTTTCAAATATCATTCAATAAGGTGATGCCTTTTCCATGGACAGGGCCTTAGTTAGAAAATGAATAGATTTCTGTCGCGCCGACTTTTACGGCCTATCATCGGTATGGACATTATCCTCTACCGTTTTGCCTATCTTCGTGCTTATCCAAAGGCTTTGAATTATCCTCGCATTCTGGTGCAGGCCCGCGAAACGATATCTCCAAAATGATCGTGCATCAGATGTGAGGTCGAAAGCAGAAAAAGAAGAAGAAGAAAAGAAAACACTTATTGAGAATAAGCACCCGCAAAAATTGGTAACTGAATAAGGTTGTAAAAATTGGCATAGGCGCGATAACAAGGCGTTTTTATCTGCTTCGTGTCTCGTTTTCTTTTTTTCTTTCTTTTTTCCCGTGATTTTTCGTCTTCTTTATGTACGCTGTGGCGCTGAAACGATACCGTTGCGGATGAATGCGAATGGGGGAGGGGGTCTTGTAGACCCTAAAAGGGAAGAGAACGTACAACCATCGAAGTGATAAGTCGACGTGCTATATGCTACCGATAGCAAAATATGAATGAACCAGAACACGCAAAAAAAAAAAAAGAATTCGTTTGAACGTCGTGCTGGGAATACGCTTCTTTCTTCGCGGTTTAGCTGGCGAATTTTTACGCTCGAGATAGAGAAACTTATAAACCGACACGTGGCGTGGCGTGACAAAAAACAACAAATTGAGTGGTGCCGTGATGCGGCAAGTGCGGGACCACGTTCACCCCTCATATCTGCTCGCAGCCCAATCAGGTCTCCCAGCGTCAGCAGCTTCAGCTCCGAAGATTGGTTCGAACTTATTTGTTTGGGGGCAATCCGGAAGTAGCCTTAGAAAATGATTACACGTTCGCGCCTACAGTTCCTGGGATCGGTGAAAGGCTGGCGGTAGGCGGATATCGGCGGTCGTTCGAGAAAACCTTGTAAAAGGCGAAAAACAATTAATGCGAAAAGCCGAAAGTTTTCCCAATTTCGTATTCGGTCTCGAGAATAATTAGTTTTTGGACAGCCGGATACTTGGCCGGAATTCGTAAAAAGAATCTTCAAACTTCGCTTTTCTGGTTAACATTTAAATAGATTAAAAATTTTATACGGTCGGAGCCGTACGAATCCTTCGCGTCGTTGGCGGTCGTTTTTTTCTCCTTCATTTTTTTTTTCTTTTAATTATTCGCCGCGCACGACCAAAACTCTTGTTCCTCGTGCTTTCTGCACGCCAGAAACTCTCGGAAGTCTCTGCGGAAAAGTCGAATCGAAGGGGTCTGGAGTGCAATTAAATTGTGTGCTCGTTATTATATACACAGTATATAAATCATTTTCGGGTCACTCGCCAGCGAGATTATAATTCAGCCCTGAAAATCTTATTGTTTGTTGGTACGACGAGACCCGAAAAATAAAGAATTGAAGGGGGAAAGCAGAGTCAAGACGCGATGTAAGGATGCTGAGCTGAAACAAGTCTGTAAGGCTTCTGCTAGTGCAGGGAATCGATGCAAATTTTCGGAAAGAATCGTACGTACGTTTTGTTATAAAAGCGTGAAATTTGGATTTGCCGAACGCGATTGTGTTTCGAACGCTGCAATATGTCGCGAATACTAAACGCACGTCACCGGCGTTGATAAAATCACATACTCAGTTCGCCGTAAATCGCGTCGTGCATTTCGAGGTGCGTAACATGGGGACTTGTGGCTTGATTTCTTCATTTTTTTTTGCTCCGTCGAACCTCTATATTTTCCAGTAGGTGGGAAGCGTCTTTGGTCTACTTTGACTGACCACTTCCCTCTTAACTTGGACCTCTGTTTTGTGTTCTCTTCTTGTTGATGTTGGAGTACGTTATCTCGAACTTCAGTTTTCTTTTTCACAAATGAGTACAAAATCACGTCTGCTGCTAGGTAAATCACTCTCCGATCTCAAACGCCATTCACATATTCTCGGCCCATTTCCTCTCGCCACTTTCTCATTTAGCTGTCGGTTTCGTCCTGCCGTTCCGCGGGTTCGAAACCTTCGTACATAACTGAGTTCAGCGCCTCGATTCTAATGCCCTCTTTACCAAGCCGCACCCGACGTGTTTCAAATTTTCCAGACATTACGCGAACCGAATGAAAGAATCTCCCCACGCGCCTATTCCCACGCCAGGGAAAATTAGCGATAAAGTTCGAACAGACGAGCGTTAACGTCGACTTTTTGGTCTTCCTTTACAGACCGAAAAGACCTAAAGACTCGAAGTCTCTCTCACGCACACACGTTTTCCCTCTCGCACTCACGCAGCCCGTATACTTATCGATGCGAACCCGAGGTCTTTTCTGAAACTAAAGAAGCATCGTCGAGAAGGTAACTCGACGAACAATACATTCCCAAGTTTACCTTAAGCTCGGTATTGTGCCGCGTTAAACGGGAAGATCGGCCTTTTGTCTTGCGTTATTATCAATTGCAAAAACCATTAGCGCCAGAGATTTTCATGCCCGAAATTGCGTCCTTCTGTCCTTTTTTTCGTTCTTCTTTCGCATCGCTTTGGATTTGGTGCAGATCCGATCGCAGAAATTTCTTCTTATCGTCGCGCCATTCTCTATACATCGCACGCAGCTGCATACCGCAGTTTTGAGTATTGCGTTTGTGCCCGGCCTTTTTTTCACTCACTTCTCCCGATGCAATGCTTATATAAAGGATGCAAAAGAAAGTCGATCTTAAGATGACTTCCATTCTGACGAATCCGGAGGTGGGCTGGATGAATCTCTCGATACACTAAAAATCTGATCTCCCATCTCTCTCTCCTCCGGAAAAAATTCCAGCCAATAAGATGGCTGCATTCGAGATGCGGCCCAAAAGGCTCATTTGTGTATTCCTGAGGGAGAGGGGGGATGTATGCCGAAGTAGGCATACTAGTTGCGTTCGAACCTGCATACTACTTGCTTCCCACAGTGCTCTAAGGTACCAGTCTGAGTGACCGAAACCTAATGGTTATAAAACGTGAATAGTGTTGCAATACATTTATTTCGAAATATAAAAAAATTACTTGTCAATACATACAATTTCATCACGATGCTATAAAATTTCACATAGGAATAGGTAAAAACTTTGAATTGATTTTTTTAACAAATTCGAAGCGGTGACATTGCTTACTGATAGATTCTTGATTACCTTGACTTAGAAATACCGGTTTGCTTTCCAAAGCTTTGGGAATTCTTTGCCGATAGTCTTTCATTTGAGCGCAAGATGAAGTTTGAATTTCTATCAATGCGTTGCTTAAAATGTGGATTTTTGTGTATGCCTGACAGAACATGTTATTCAGTTTCGAATCAAACGATTCACATGCATTGGTTGTCCTTGCCAATGAATTTGAAAACTCTGTCTGTATAGATAGAGGAAATGAAGAACTGCTGTCGATATAGTTGTCTACAATATAGTCGTAAAATTGTACAACTCCGTCATAGTCTGGCCTTACTGGCATTAAATCCGCTATGAAGCAGTCCTCTATTTCTTCTGGTGGCAAAAAGGGCAGACCAAAAAATGTACGCAGAAAGGCTCCTATTTCATCACTCTGGGCTTTATAATGGCTGGACAGCCCTAGACTTTGTATTTGGCGATACCAGGCTTGACCCGAATGAAATCTTGTCGAGTTGCTATATGGATAGTAATTCTGAAATAGATATAAATCATTTGTGGCACTCTCCGGACATGACTGTTCAGGTGTTACAAAGCCTTTACGAATGTACTGGTGGTCTTGTTTGGCGGCCAAGAAAAAAGTGGTACGTACACAGACTTTTCAAAACTGTGAATGATAAAAAGCTGCTCAAACAGAACTGGAACACTATTACATGTACCATCTGCAAACATAACTTCACAATTATTAGTCAGGTACTCTAAGTCGGACGGAGTAGCAAACCTACTACAAAGGCTGTCGCTAAGTAACTGCGACTAAAATTCGTACGGCCCACCAACACTACCTATCGGCGTGTCAACGCAGTAGGGAAATAATTTGGTTCATTACCTGTCGATTGAGACCACTCCGAGCTCATTTGATTGAAAACTCGCTGTTCCAGACTAATTTGAAAGAACCCATGTGCGTTGACCTCTCCAGGTTTTTTTAAAGATTTTTTAAACAAGGAAAAAAAACATACAACTACAAAATTTTTTATTAATCATCATCTTCATTAAGTACACGAATATCTTTTTCAAAATAAGCACCATTCATGGCTATACAGGCGTCCTTTCATTCTTGCCATTTATCGAACGTTTTCGCGTATTCCACCGCCGGTAATGAGGAGAAAAACATCTGCGCCCCGGTGATGACTTCTAAAAAAAACACACAATTTACCCCTCCCCTCCGTATAGTCCTGATCTCGCCCCCTGCAACTTTTGGTTATTTCATCAACTGAAGGCAGCCTTATGCGGTCGTCAATTCAACACGAATCAAGAAGTCATCACCGCGGCGCAGATGTTTTTCTTCTCGTTACCGGCGGCGGAATACCCGAAAAATTCCACTAATTTTTAATACTCGTATTTGAGCTTATGCTTTGATGAAAATGCAGCATTTTGAGATGCTGTTGTTCAAAATTGGTAACGCGCTGATATTAGGTCAAATTTGCGTCTAAAGTTGGAGCTTACCACGATTTTATGCAAACTAGAGGACAAATTTTGAAAATTTCGGTGATAGAAAGTTGTCGTTAGTGACAAATATACTCCACCCCATGATACCTACTTCTCCTATTACTCGAATGAAGATGAGAGTTCCTGCTAGAGAAATTCAAGATTGATAAATCAGTACAATTAGACGTAATGGAGGAAAAAAATTTCCGGAGAGCTGAATTTTGATACTGAGGGTTGGATGATGGTACTTCTTAATGTGTGGTGTGTTCCCAAGCCCCCCGCCCTCAAGATACTGAACGTTCGCCCGAATCAGTTTTTCTAAAAGATTTCCAAAATTATTACACGGAGAAACTTTTCAAAAAAATAATTGTTCCTCATTGAATTTTACGCAAAAGAGTTCTCTTATAATTTTTTCGTAACTGCCCTCAAAATGCGGCAGATAGAGGTTTAATATAACCCTTATTTTGCCATGAATCAACACAGCTTAGAATTTTCGTCATTTATGGTCCTATTGACTTCAGCAGACAGTCGGGAGGCAAACCACCCCAACCCGTTTTCCTACATCCACATCTACTAATCCCTGAAGTAGTTCCAACCTGTCTCCTCTATCCTTGGATGCCACGCTTTCAAATTTGTTTTCTGTGTTTTTTAGTATCAGAAAAAATGAAATTTCTCTATAACTTCTAAAACTTCCGTTACCAGGAATCGTCGAATCAAGATACCGGCACCGACATGGGAATGTCAAGGTTACCGAATTTGATGTTGATATTTGTTTCCTTGAACCTCAAAACTGTGGTACTTTTGAGGGAGTAGGGCTCAAAATTAAAAAAAAAGAAAAAATGTAATATGGAAATCGTCTTCTAAGAGTCGCTGGATTAATTTCTGATGAAGATTAAAATTTTGGTACTCGTGAGAAGGTGGGAGTTCAAAATTTAAAACTTAAGCAATATGAATATCGTTCAACAAACTCCACGAGTCGTTAGATTTATTTCCGATAACGATTTGGCTTCTATTTTTTTTTATATGACGGCATCTAGTGGGGAAGGGGAAGGGGTACTTGTAAATGCATATAATGCGACATAGATGTCGTTTCATTCGTTTCAAGGGCCTTGATCTCAACTCTGATAACAATTTGATCCTTATTTCAAAATATTACACTTCAGAGGACGGGGGGGGGGAGGGGGACTGAAACCGAAGAGTTGGAAAATATGACGCGAACGTCGGTCGAGAAATCGGTTCAGGAGTTGTTGACATCACCGCTGTTTTCTAAAATTTATGAGACTAAGAACTAACAAACAAAAATTCTATTCCTCCCGCATAAAGGCCTGTATTGAAGTATCGTGAAATAACGGAATATATTGAACCGCTATTTGCAGTATTTTAGGGGTAGTTATGAAAAACTGATGGCAGCAGACCTTTTTCGTGTAGAATTCAATGAGAAATTTGGTTCGAAAAGTATGCTCGTGTATAGTTACGATGTTCCCCGAGATTGTTCGAAAAAACTGATTTTGGGAAGAGGTTCAGTCCCCCGGGAGATTGCGGACACTCAGACTCCTGGGTACTCTTAGTACGTCAGTCCGTGCTATTATCCAAACCTCTGTGCCATTGTTCAGCTCTCCGGTCATTTTTTTATTTGTATTCTCTGTGCCATAGTTCAGCTCTCCGGTAATTTTCTCATTTATTTGCCGAAGTTTCTTTCTTTCTGTCTAATTATATACTGTTTTAGAAACACTGTATGCATCGCTAGATGCACCTCATAAGGCTTCTAATATCAGTGAATTTGATTTTCACATAAGTTATGTTGCCTCCTGACCATATCGGACCCAACCTCCTCGAATATATAGACCACTCGATTATCCTTGCTTTCTGTTTAGTTTGACTCTGTATAACGGACTATCTTCCTGTCTTTGATCCGAGAGTTTTCCCCCCAATTTTATTCGACAGAATTCAAATTTTCAAATTTTAATTAATTAATAATTGAAATCGAAGTCACTGACTTCGCAAACCATAAGGGTAGATTCTAGTTTTTTCTTTCTCTCTCGTTTTGGTGGGGAGGGAGTAGTAATCGAATCATACCGAGCGAAATTCCTCAAGAAACATTATTCCGTCTAATTTTCCCTGTATTCATGCCGTTTTCGCACCTTAGCTGTAACTGAACTGCAAAACTTTTCTCTTAAACCGTGCGAGTGGTCGACGTTACACGATTAAACTGCCCGATGCGTATTCGAGAACAATATCAAGAAGACTGCCGGCACTGTGGTCGCTGCCACGACTGTGTAAATAGAAATGCCTCCTCCTTCCCAACAGTCGCTGTTTAGGCTCGGGGGTGGAAGGAAGTAGAAAAGCGAGCTCCTTTTGCACGGTATTGCGTGCCAAAGGCGATGACCGTTGTGGTAACTTCTACGTGCACGAGACTAAGGGTGAAAAAGTTATATACAGTAAAGGTGCGGTGGCGCTGTCGAAGATGACTTCGTCGTCGAGTAAACACGTGAAGACACGTTCGAGATCCGTGAGTGACTTTGTCGACTCCAGACACTCAATGAATAAGGGTCCAGTATGATGTACGAAGTACATGGATGGCATCGGAGGACTGAAAATGTAAACAGGCTTTCGGTCAAATGGCGCCGTCGATGTGTAAATCGGGGCATGAAGTCGCCCCCTCGAAGAGTGCACGTAGCCTGCTGCCGTTTCTGTGGTCTGTGCATCCAATACCTGTCATCCGGCGCTTGATATGCGGACGATGTTCGTTTCTGGTTACTCTGGGTGTCGTATTGTGGGTGGTAATTTGGAATAAAGTGTCAGTGACAACTGAAACACAACGGGGTACCTTTCCCCGTTTTTTTCGATAGAGCCCGAGGTTCAGGCTGCTCTTCATTCACCGTTGCGGTGTGTGAGAATGTAGAGAAAGATTTGTAACGATATTTGTAGCGTCATACGTGTTTCGTGATTTGGAAAGAAGGATAACACGATTTGATAGTGAAGTTGTCCAAAAATGAATTATATTAGGAACAGTATACAACTAACAGATATACGAGCACTGCGAAATACATCGTAGGTTGAGGTAGAAATTCTGCTGCTGCAGCCATCATTGGTCGCCAATCTGCCCGGTGCGAAATCCCTCCCACTTGAAACCTCTGCGTATTCGTACGTGTGCACATGATTCGCCAGACTATGTGAGAGCCACTGCCACGGGTGCCCTTCCACCATCTGTACGGCTTCGTGTACTGCCAATTGCTCTGTACATACCCGGCGAACCTGTTTCTGCCGACGAGGACAGTCGCTGTATGACGATATCGAGTTGCTGGTCGATTGGTATCGTGTTTGTAACCAGTTTTCGTGTTCGTTTGTTTTCAGCGCCGCCGCGTGAACCGAGAATCGAGCACAACGGAAGTCAAGTGGTGCCCAATCATAATGTGACCGTTAAGTCCGATGATAAGGCCGTTCTCAAGTGCGTCAGCCGGTATGGAAATCCGCCGGCGAGGCTGAAATGGTTTCTAGGTAAGTGTGAACTGTGAAGTAACATTATCTATAGATTTCAACTTACGCGTACTTGTCTCAAGTTGCGCCGAATCATTTCATGTGAAAACAGCCCACTGCGGAGGAATAACCAGAACAAATTTCAAATATTCGCGCGATGAACTGCGGGTAAAATCTCAGATTTCAAATTCATTACGGCGCACTGAGAAAAACTTCTGTATCAAACTTTCGAGAGTATAATCCGCAATTTTGTTACTGAATTATTTTCGTCTCTCTATATATTAAACTAGCTGACCCGCTTCGCGGCTCATCTAGACCGTGGGCTACAGTGAGTTGGGTAAGGTAAGCTGGCTAAATGGGGGAAATTTGTGCCCTCCACCATCTGTGGCGTGGAAATACTCGAATTCACGTCCAAATTTAATCGCGCAGAGCTCCGCAGGCATTAGTATGTCCTCTCCTCTTACCGTTACCGCAAACTGCTTCCCCATCTTCCCTCTCCGTCGTTCCAACGTTTCCCTGTAATCCACATCCGTGAACTTTTCCTGCCTGAAAACTTGCAGCTTTCCTCCTTCTAATTTTCCCTCACTGCCGGCATCGACTGCTAATGCGACTGATAAGCGGGTGGTCAGTTCACTTTTTTTTTTTTTTTTTAATGTCTTATGGACTCCACTTTTTGCTTACGCTCGTTGGTATCAGCTGCGGTTAGAAGCTCAGCCGCTATGGGCACTGAACGAAATGTCCCCTTCACCCCTCCACTCCGTATTCTGCTAATGAGCTACAGGTCAAAATTTGGTAATTATTTCCCAATTGCGTTTTCTGCAACTTCTACAATATAATCCTTTTTCTGTCTGTCTCTTTCTTTCTTTTTTCTCTTTTTCCAAATTCCCTCCTTTTTCCCGTTGTTTTTGTACAAAAATGTGCCGTTCCTCAAAATCTGCCACCCTAGGCACTGGCCTAATGTGCCTGTCGGAACCCGCTAACCTCGAACAAAGCAACGAACACGCACACCCATCCACAGACAAACTAACACTTTTATACATATAAGTGAAAAGAGATTTCAATCATGAGTCTCACAGGACACATTTTATTTTTATGTGCAGTTTTGTCCAATGATTGATGGAAAAAAAAAAAAAAAAAAAGGAATAGGAATAGGCGCATCTACCTATTATACTTAGGTATGGAAATGATGTCCATGGTTGTTTCTGTTCTCTACCTTTCTTTGTATATGTTCGTTTGCGCGAGTGTGCGTGTGTTGACAGACGAATCGCCATGTAGCGGCTAGCCCGGTTCTTGGCTCGGTAAAGGTTCCCTGAGAAACACTACTGAAATTTACGGAAATTTACGACTGCAAATAAGTAGCTTCAACTCTCATTACGTTCAGTTGGAGGACCCTGATCTATTTGCAGTTTACTGCTTCACATTTGTGTTATTCAGAGGAATATGTGTGCGTTTTTAAAATTCAATCGGATAATTAGAAGAGATGCTGAACGTAGTTTTCAAAAACTGAAATTTTGGAGCTTTTTGAGGTGATAAGAGGGATGAAAATGGACTATGAGGGTGCATAAATGGGTACAAAACTATATTCAGGTATAAAGATCACATTAAATCAGTTGTGAACGTAATAATTGGGCATTTTGGGCTCATCTTAGAAATTTGAGAATTCCAACCCTCCAATAATTTCTGAAGGAAGACAGTTACAGCCACCAAGTTTTAACAGAGTGTGAAGAAGTTCGATGTAAAACAATTTTAAAAAGTTCAAGTTGAAAAAAAGATTGGGGGCCAGGGGGGCAAAATTTTGTGGCCCCCTCTTAATTAGGGTACCGAAATTTTTATAGCCTAAAAACTATTCCGGGTTCATACGAATACATCCAGAAAATTCCAACCCTCTAGTTCTTACGGTTCACCCGCAAACCTCGAACAAACACTCAAACAAACAGACAAACATTCACTTTTATATAGAAGAAGATTGTTCTTATATGGGCCTTTAAATATATATTTCATATTCCCAAATTTGTTGCAAACTGGAGTGATTCTTCGATTTAACTCTTTTTCCATTCTTTTATTCAAGCTTATCATTTGACCTAGGTATACCGTTTCCTGGATTTTTTCAGTTTCATGTTCTCCAATTTCCGAGAGGTCTGATTGGCCGAGTGGATAGCGCGTTAGTCTCAGAATCCGGAGGTCCCGGGTTCGAGTCCACGTAGCAGCAACTCGCCAGAATTTTCGACCCAGGTCGGTTTTTCGGCCAGAAGGGAAGAGGGCTAAAACAGCCCTAACAGCCTTCCCGACGTCTCTGAAGTAATGCTCGAAAGGGTGGATTCCAAGACTCGGGTGGAGAGCAAATAGGAAAAAGAGTCTCCAATTTGCAAATGGTTTTCGTCAGCTTTTTTGTTAGTATTTTTGTTTTGCTTATATTTATCTCGAGTCCTGCTATTTGTCCCTTTTTTATTAGTATTCCTCAGGGTGACCAGTGTCTGAAAAACCGGGAAAAGTCAGGGAATGTGAGCACACCTGGAGAAGTCAGAAAATAATTTTAGGAAAAAATCGAAAAAGTCAGGAAATTTTGAAGAGAATTATGATGTGAAAGTATTGTACATTTTCTCTGTCAGACTCAACTGAATATATGTATATATTTTTCAAATAATTTGCTTGTTTCGAGAAAGTTGGGACATGGACTTGCAAAATCTGAAAAAAATCTGGAATAGTCAGGAAAAAGTCAGGGATTTTTTTCAGAGATAAAAACTGGCCGCCTTATTCCTCTAACATTTGTCTAAGTTGGGTTAGAGTGTCTCACAGTAGAATTGTAAATTGTGTAGAAACTCTCCGGTTATTTTTATTCCTTTTTCTTGCCAGCTTAGTTCTCTAAAGATTTGTTATCCAATAGTTACAGCCCGAAATCTACTGCCTGGTAAGCACAACGTCCAAAAACGACATCTTGGATGATGCTCGATTCTGGAACGTCTTCCCGATCCAAAATTCAAGAAACCGCCGAAACATGAAAGAAAAGTCAAAATCGACAAGCGATTCTAGTCCATGTTCACCGAATACGTAGTTAAAAGGAATTGGAGACAGGGGATCGCCCTGTCTTACCCCCTTTCTGTTTTAGAATAGGGTACGTACTTCTCTTCTTTCTTTCCTCCTCTGTTTTCTCTTTCTCTTTTTTTTCTTCCTCCTTCGCCTCCTCCCCCTCCACTCCACCGTTCTACTTCTTCGTCTTCTTCATGTTTTCTTATTTATGGTTTTCTTCTTCTTTTCTCTTTCGTATTTTTCTTCTTCTCCTTCTTTTTCTCGTCCTACTCCTAAATTAAATTATTTCAATTAAGGACCTGACTTCCAAAACGCGCTTCATCCAAAAAACGAAATGTTGGAAAATTAAAAAAAGCATTCTAACTCGCGAACGATAAGTGGTAACACTGATTCAATTGTGTGGATGGGAAGAGGAGGGATCAATGCTAATACCACCGAAATATAAAGGATGGCGTGCAAACAGTCTTCGAGCCAGGAGAGTACGAAATGGGGGAAGTCGTAGACTTAGCTCTTTTTGGCAGACCATGTCATACTTGTGAAAAGTCAAAATTCGTATATATCTTGACCTAGAAACTTTCGAAATTGGAAGATACAGCTTAGAGACGACCATTCCGGTGAACGAGGCACACGTGAACAGCGCCTCTCCCCCCCCCTCTTCACCCTTCAGACATCTTTGTACCCCCACGAACAGGAAAGAACAAGTATGACTTACAGTCCTAAGAGTCTTATTGAAAAAACAAGTAAGTCAGTATTATAAAAAAGAACAAAAGAAAGATTTAGCTGGCTCTAAGTCGTGATAAAATCGTGAAACCAACTCTGAAAGGTGGTTTTGACTTCCTCCGCCAGATGGCGCTAAAACTCGATTTTCGATTTTCTGGACTAAGCGCATTTTGGAAGTCAGGTCCTCAATTAAAATAATTGATTCGATAAATTATATTTCTCAATACAGATTTGAAGAAACTTTTAAATTGATTTATTTTGGTTAAAATAATGAATTCAATAAATTAAATTTCTTAATAAAAATTTAGAAAACTTTTAAATTATTTTTGGTTGAAATAATTGATATAATAAATGAAATTTTTAGTACAAATAATTCTCGAAAACTTTTTTAATTATTGCAGTGTAAAGTATAAATACTGAAATAATAAATTAAATATCAACTTCAATAACCTATTTAACGAATTCATTTGTGATATGGAATCATGAAATATGCCTCTGGTATCAAAAAATTATTTTTCAATTTCTTGCCAATTCTTATAGGAATAAGTAGGCTATTTCGAATGAAACAAATTGCAGCTTCCTATCTTCATTAGTTTTTTGCAAATTGCATTTAAAAATCACTTCAAAAGTTTAAGAACATCAGTTTACATGGTGTCGTGTGAAAGAGGTCTAGGGGGATGACAGAGAACAAGAATTCGAAACGCGGTTGTCATAGCAACCTGTAAACGCACCCCACAGATGTACACGTTATGAACATCTGTGTGTACCATTACCACCATCCCATCTTTACACTTATTTATCTCGAAAACCTGTTTTCGCACAAGAGGCACATTTCATGATTCCAGGTCACATTTATTATATCTCCTCTTTCTTTTTATCCTTCTTCTTTTTTTCTTTCTCTTTATCTGTATCTATTCATCTTCCTCTTTCCAAACTTAGAAATTCCTTTCAAAATTATGTATAATAAGCTACTGAAATCTATCTTCCCCCCCCCCCCCAATCACCGGGTTCTTCGCTCCTCCTGATCTCCACCTCTTCGACAAAAAGATAACTCTGAAATTTAAGATTGTTTAGTTAGTAATTCGTTAAGATTCCTTTAACATTGGCATTAAAATTTCTGATTGCTCAGAACTACCTGGACTTGACAGGAGGATATTAATCCTTAAGACTCATTAGGTATTTAAAAACCACTTGACTAAGGAAAAGTTTCTGAACCAAAATGATAGATCCGTAACATACACAAACAATTGTTAAAAAACATAAGTGCTTTATATGTTTTGTAAAATTAATAAATCATGAAAATTTCAAAAATTAATTCGAAAAAAAAAAATAGAAAATAACACCGTTGGAAAATCTTTACAATTCCTTGGGTGGACAGTTTGCTATTTTTGGTAATTTTTCAGTTTTCCAAAGTGTAGCACTCGGTATATCGATACATCGAAAATTCAGTTATTCGTGACATGAAATGAAGCGGCATAAAAGGCTCATAATAGATGATAATAAAAATAAACCTAATAACACACTGAATGGCGCCAATTGCACTTTTCTATTTTCACGAGTTTCTGTAGAAACTAGTACAGGTTTCAATTTTGACAATATGTATTCCAAAAATGTGGAAATTCTAACCATATCTTTTGCGTTGCAAACATAAGTAGGGATAAATGGAATGCAGCTTTGATTTTTTTTCTTTCTTTCTTAAGGGTAATTAATACAAATACCTTGGATAAGTTGTATCGTTAGAAAGTAGATAAGAGAAAGAAATCTCTGCAAGAATAAAAAACGCATGGAAAAATTTTTGGTCCCAAAAACAATTTCAAAAAGTCTACTTAAATGTTATGGTTAATGTGTATTATCAGTAAACGTGTATAATTTCATAAAATACTTATCAGTTTTCTGCCCTTCATTCCTTCTCTTACAGACGAGTCGAGGTGAAATTCAGCAAATCTGTAATTTTTATTTCCCTACACCTCATTTGGAATTTTCAACCCTGTCGACTTCAAAGAGCATATAGAGAGGCCAAAAACAATCAAAAGTCGTGGTTTCTCACAATTTATAGTCTTAGGAAGGCGTTCTTTCGAAGCGAATAGGCTGAAACTCTGAACTGTTGTGTGAACAGACAAAAATTAAATTCGAATACTCCCAAAATTTTGAACCAATAATCTTGTAAGGGGAGAAATCAGGGGTCAGAAACTAGTGAGAATTTCAATGAAATTATATACAAATTAACCGATTATACACATTAACGATACCATAAACAAGAAGATCAGAATATTAGAAAGTGTCGTATCCCCAACCTTGATTTACGAAGCTCAGACGCAATCGCTTACCAAAAACGAACTAATCAGAATACTAGTGACACAGAGAAAAATCTTGAGAAATGTGTTCGGAGTATGTTACCGGCAGAGAGAAAAAGTGAGTATTAAGAAATTAATGGAGCAATTAAAAAAAACCGTGATACAGCTTAAAAAATAAGGAAATTGAAATTTGATTACGCGGGGCACTTATACAGATCTGATCCAAATGGCTGGGTGAAAAAGAGGTCTAAATTGGGTTCTACTACACCATAAAAAAGGCAGAAGGGTAGAACCCGAACGAGATGGCGGGATGAAATGATGAAAACGACCGGGATGCGTTGGGGAAGAGCTGCGGAAAATCGGGAGAGGCGTTAGAAGGTGGGGGCGGCCTGTGCCCGACGCTGGGCAGAGTACTGCACGCTACGTTCCTTTAACTGACTACAAGCTGTTTAATAATACATATTAATAATAATAATAACAATGTATAAAATCCGGAAAAATCTGGCGACTGAAGATTCTAATTTGAGGCGATTGGATATAGAATGGCCCTCATTCATCAAAACCTATTTTTGGAATGTTAACTTCCCAAATCCTCATACGATATTTTAAGAATCTCATGCTCTGTAACTAAGGTGAAAAGGATTTATGATCATGTGTTATAAAAGAGGATTTGTACTTCTGAATAGTTCTTTTTGTTTTCTATCAAAGCTTAGTGGTGGTTATCTGAAACATCCTGTATGTTACCCTTTGACCCCGTGTACTATAACACGTTCTTTTTTATTAGTGAATAATAGAATGGACATAAAGTCACCAGAATCTTTGAATAATAAACTCTGATTCTCTCAGAGTTGGATAGATTTCTCCTTCTAAATGAAGGGGCCCTGGGGGATTCACTGTTTTTGAAATGTTAAAGAACCTACCTTGATACACACATCATTTGAAAGCTTGAATCTAGAGTAATTCAAATCCGCCAAAAGTAACAAGACAATTCTTCCCAATGTCGCGAAATGAGTCAAATAATTAAGAATTTTTACTCGCCAGCGCGCTGTGCGTCTTGCAAACGGCCTCCCGCGTGCGCATTTTGTTGCCCGTAGATTTTCACTTACCCATTTTCGCAGGTGGGAAAATTTCGAAAAATAGCCCTCTTTCGCTCGCCAGAAAAGTAAATTAATTGACTTCGAACGAAAACAGTGACTCGTATCTAGCTGGGTGTGAGTTTGTGCCTGGTGGCAACGAACACTCCAGAAGCTTCTCAAATGCCAGGTGAACGTCCTTATTCCCTTTACTTCGTCCCCCCTCTCTACTGCGGAAGTTGGTCTACGCTGCCTCGATCTAATTGTTTGTAAATTTACTCGTTTTCGCTCAACCGCGTATTTATTTAAAAGTATTTTATACATTCAGACACCGGTTGAAAATCCGGTGCTTCTCTTTCTCAACCCCTTCCCCCCTCTCCCTCTCTTTCTATTTCTCGTTCTCAGCACTACTGCTGCGTTTTCTACATTTCTACACGTAATTTAAGCGCAACACGAAATTGAAACCCTAAACCGCTGATGCTGGTGCATTTTCTCAACTCCGACTCCCTTCCGAGATTCTGATGTTGGCGAAATCGTGTATAGCAACAACACACGGAAACGGAAAACGTTTTGTAGAAAAGCGAATGAATTTCTCGCGGATAAATATTAAATTTGCAAGATGGCAAAGGTGAAAGTATATCTTGAACATAATAACTTTCGTTATTAATGGTCGAATGGTGCGCAGCCATTAACGCGAAAGACGTTTTTAGAACGAATGTTGTAGTGTACGAGAAACTAACATAAATTATAATAGAGAGAATTGCGCGGGGTGCGACCCCGTTCGAGAGGAAGTAATTCGATTGAAAAACGAAATTATAGGTATCGTGCTGCGGGGGCCACAAATCATTTCTCGTCGTGTTAACCTAACCCTCGTTGTTTCGGGGGTTTCCCAAAAAACCGCGTTGAGATCATCGCCGAGTGCACCCGGTTCGATGTGGTGCCCGGGTGCCGCACCTGGGCGCGTTGATTAGCTTTCGCCGAATGAGGGATGACGCGGAGCGTGAATCGAAATAACGCGGTGGTCTTTATGTATTCGCAGGCGAAGAAGAAATTATAGCTCGAAGCAATCAAACGAACATCCAGGAGGAGGATAATCGAAGGACCTTCATGGCTATGTCCACGCTCGAGATCTACGTCAACAAGTCCCACCACGGACGATCGATCAGATGCGTCGCCATCCACGAATCGTACGCGTCCAAATCGCAAGCCGTCGAAGTTCGTCTGGACATAACCTGTAAGTACCTACTGTTTTCAATAATTTCGAATCGTGACTCGTCCTATGGTGTTTGGGGTCTGCAGAACGGAGGAGAGTACTTCCGTAATTTCTTGGGGAGGAGACGATATAGGGAACCAAAGTGTCTTCATTTTTTTCTGTGGCTGCATAGCAGAAACACAAATTTGTGGTTTTGCGCGTATCAAAAGCACAAACCCTCTATCAAAAGCAAAAATAGCTAAATCAGTGTTTTGCTCTACTTGACAACAGTGCATGTAAAGTTAATATAACAAAAGCACGAAAATATTCTGTACCATTTATATGTTTCAAAAAATTAGGTCAGTTGAAAACAACTTGGGTTACGACTTACTGAAATTCTAAAAACAGATTTTCATAAAATGGCTGGTTGAAATTTGAGGCCCGTTTTTTAAGAACTTTGTTACATCGTTATGTTTCACATATTATGCCCAGGCTTCAACGGCAAAGTCTCATTTTTGTTAGTCCTTTTAACGTCTGTGGTAGATAGCTGTAGTCTGCATTTTGATGCAAGTCTTAGCTTGAAAATCTCTAAATACATCAATAAAGATATATATGGCCGGTTTGGATTGGTGAACGTAACCTTTGAAGTGTTTCTGGTAACTCTCTGGACCGTTTTTTCTTGGATTTCTAGAAGTTCACCTGCCGACAGACACGGTGGAAAAGAGCATCCCTTTTGAATATAGTTGTTTACTATAATTATGTGACCTGGGATCATAAAATGTGCCTCTGGTGTAAAAAAATACTTTTTCACTTTCTTGACAATTCTTATAGAAAAAATCACGTTATTCCGAATGAAAAAATCGCAGCTTCCTATCTTCATTAGTTTTCCCACAAATTGCATTTAAAAATTACGTTAACAGTTTAAAAACTTCCGTTTGTTTACATGGAGTCGTGTGAAACGGGCCTACGGGAATGACAGAACAAGAATTCGAAACGCGGTTGTCATAGCAACGCGTAAATGCACCTAGTTATGTGTACACGCTATGTACATCTGTGTGCACCCCTACCATCGTCCCATCTTTACACTCGTTTATCTCAAAAACCTGTTTTCGCATGAGAGGCACATTTCATAATTCCAGGTCAGATATAGTCACTGAGACGGAGTTATATCTTTCGGAGCTATCGACATAGGTTCCACAAAAGCATCTGCAACTTCTGCAGGAGGTAAGAAGAGAAGGCCAAAATATATTTTAGGTAACTTTGTAATTCGGAGTCACAGCATTTGTAATCTTGCTTCAATCGTTTTGCCATAATTGAACGATATCAATTCTGCCCAAGATGAAAGCGACAACATTTTATTTCAGTATTTGGGAATTGCTCTCTAACGGCTTGATGAACAGCGAGTTCAAAATCTAACAGAATTGTGCCCGGGATAAAATCCAAATGGAATTAGCTATGGTGTTCCGTGGAATTTGAAGCTTTCTCTATGGCCTGAAAATTCCCAGAATGACTCAAATCAGCACATGTTTCCATCTTCTCGTCCTCATCATCGTTGTTGTTGTCATCAGTACCATATTCTTCATTCGATTCATCCACAAGTTGAATTACAAACGTAAAGTACCGAAGGGTAATATAGCCACCTGGTTAATATGGCCACCCTGTCAGATATCATCACCTATGGGATATTATTGAAATCTGACTATATTGTTAGGAGGTGGTTGTGGCGCTATCTATTTGTACATTACGAAATGTTCGAACCTGATTCGACTGTTTTTAACTGTTCTATGGAACTTTTTTCCAAATAGTATGAGTATGATACGAGTTTTGGTAAAATCAAGAAAAGTGACAATTTCAAAGTGCCGGCATTCCGCATCATTTTAGCGTAAATATAAAAACTTTTATGTCGGTGAATTGTATGAGTTTTTCGATTATATGCTTCATCATAGGTCATTCGTTCGTATTCTACGAGAAAAATGAAATTTAGTAAAAAAAAGTCGGAAACCTGTCTTTTTGTTCAATATGGCCATGTGGTTGATAGCATTTCAATCGTTCAAAAAATTGAAGGAAATGTGGTGAGTTAATTTCTTAAGTATCAAAGCTGTTTTCCAGGAACGTGTCGATAGGGGAGAGGGGCTCCCCTCATCCCCTGGAGAAAATTTTTCACTCTTCAGTTAGGAAAATTTACCATTTCAGTCAGCCGAAGTTGGAAAATTTTGATAGAGTTGGAAAAATCCAAAAAGTCAAAAAGTCGAAAGCTTTTTTTTTCTCTTTTTTTTTTCTTTTTGCTGTAAAATTTTGAGTTGAGAAGTTGGGAAAATCCAACAACTGGGAATTTCGAGAGAAGTTGGGAAAATTCAACAAATCAAGAGCTTAAAAGTTTTTTTTTTTGTTTTTTTTTTTGCTTTGATACTTGTGAATTTTGAGTTGAATCAGTTGAAACTTTCACGCGTCCCCCATCCCCCTCTCCCAGGAAAAACTCTTCAGTACATCTCTGCTGTTTTCATATTTTTAGAAGTCACAACGAAGTTTGACGTCATTTTCTATTTATATTTTTTAAGATTTAAAACGGGGAAAAATAAACAGAAAGAATCAGAACTAAGAATTATGATTTGTTTTTCAAATGTCAAGGATTTAAAAAAAATAACGAGCAACTTATGTCTATACTTGTTGTTTAGTTTCCAAGAGAATTCTCTCCATAATTTATAAATTTCTCAAAGTTTAAGAAAAGTTATAAGCAATCAATTCTTGTTGTAAACTTTTTTATAAGTAATTCAATTAAAATTCATTCGTTTCGGGATTCAACTTTTCTTTGCTCTTCAGAGTGCGAGTCTAACTCATCTTCCTCAAAACATTTTTCATCTTCACTGCCTGTAAGTCGGAAAGAAATATTGGACTTCGTCAAATCAGATTATGATAGAAATTTTGGTATTTCCTTGCTCTTTAATAACAAAGAAAGCAACTTTGTAAAATTTGAATCCTTTGTCCCTCAGCATGTACAGAACGTACCAAATAAGTTAAATATCAGAGAGAAATAAGTTAATTTATTGATTTCTGCAATTTTTCAGTGATACACAAATGGGGAAATAAGTATGGCCATATTTTCAGAAAATGCTTTTAATTTGGCCACCCAGGCCTTTTTTTGTTTTGGCTGTAGATAACAGAGAATTTAGTTCACACATAATCAAGCAGATATTTTTAAAGTAGATAGACTCTACTGCACATTTCAGGCTTAACTTCTGGAAGGAAAAAAAAATGAGCGCTACAGAGAGAGGTGGCCATATTACCTTTCGGTACCTTATTTTTTCTTGCCACATTCCTACATAACAGGCCTTACTTTATTATGGGAGCAAACTAATTATTAACTGGACATACAGTGTACAACTAGTAAAAATACTTTGGGTAGATATAAAAGGTACCTTCAGCTAAAATAGTCATGCAGTTCTGGGATGAAAACGTCAGATTGTCTTTACAAGTAAAAATTAAAATTTGATATTGGAAATTGGAGATTCAAATATGAAAGTTGTTCCTATCGACTATTTGAAAGTTGCTGAAGTGTTTGAATTCCAATGATTTTGGTAGTGTACGCATATTTTTTCTTCGTTCTCGGTAAATAGCTTATCTAATACTCTGAAGATTAGGATGCGTAATTAAAGATGTGTTTTCAATACCCTGAAGCTCTTGATGAATCCCTTTGGCTAGTTTTTCGGCAATAGCTTTCTGTAGCTTTGCTTTTACATGCAGTTCGCAACATGCATGTTTGTATTGGATTTTCATTCAGTGATAGATGGTTATGAGCTTGCGCACTAATGGAGAACAACTTTTCTCGAGCAGAATCTGTTACAAATGTTGCATTACAACCACGATGAGTACACCTCCAAGATATGCCGCCTTCTTTTCCTCTTTTTTTAACTAAATTTGAAACTATTCTACATAATGCACGGGACGCCTGTGGTGGTTTTACATTTGCAAAAATACATCATGTTCTATAGCGAGACGCACAGAAACAGTGCAAAAATTATAATTAAACTCGATAAAAAATCATGCAGCCCCCGAGCCAGTTTAAAAACGAAGCGTAACTGACTAAAGATGCACCTCTGTGCATCGAAAATGTGAAAACGAAGCCGGCTCCTATCTTAGCCAGATAAGATATCTGCAAACTCGATTTAAAAAGAGAGAGAAAATACTGCTAGAAAAGAAATGAGGTTCGTGCATAAGAGTGAGAAAGAAAAATAAAAACACATGGGGGGGGGGGAGAAAAGGCGTGCGATGTACGAGCCGAGAACTACATGCGATGTGGCCATTTTCTAATTAGCCCAGGTTCAGCCTAAATTTATGCTTTTGAAAGACTCCATTTTCTGCAGAGAGGAGGACTGAGATGCATGAGTTTTGTTTCTCAAATATTAAAGGAGCTGCTACGTGTCCAGACCCCACTGTTGTACTTTAATCGAAATTGCAGTTGCTTGCTGAATTGATCCAAAATGGAGTACAAGACGCGGGGAGAATGGCGAAGGTTTTTTCAGTGCTGAGAATTACCTTATAGAATAATTTAGGGCAATGATTGCATGAAGAAGGCACCAGGGTCGTAGAGAAGCAAATTTATTCATAGGGAGAGAAACTAAATAAAAAATGACTTCTGTGATGCCTGACTTTGCCAACTAGACATCTGAAATTCCTATTTGTCATTTCTGGAAGATGATGTAATTTGAATTTTCGAAATCAGAGCTCTCAAAAACTCCTATTCCGGTACGTTGTTCATCTTTTCAGCAAATTCGAATCAGTCTATTTGAAGAAATTTTGATTTTAGATTCCAGATTGGGATCGGATCAAAAATGTATTATTATTTCATTTCAGGCTACAGAGTCAACACGAGCTCTTTGTTTGCACCGCCCGTGGGGCAATTTACTTGAGAGGACTTCGAGGATTTCGTGTATGATTTGGGTGTGTTTTTTTTTCCGAGTGATGAAGTTGCCTTTTTTTTTTTTCATTCTACTGTGCAGTGTTCGTTTCAACTCCTGTCTGATGCGAACAGTGTCATGAACTAGCTTAATAGAATAATAACTACCTGAATTTACAAAATTTTCCCAAAGTTTAACCAAATTGGCCGAAATTGAAGAAACAGTGGTTTCTTCACTACATGTTCCACTTCTTCGTCTCAATTTCTAAGACGCCTTCTTCAAGCACAGTCGTCCCTAGATGTTACCTTTCGGATCTTTTTGTAAAATAAGCTCTGGAAGATGGGGTCTGGTCGGCCGAGTGGATAGCGCGCTAATCTCGGAATCCGGAGGTCTCGGGTCGAGCTCACGTAGCAACTCGCTACATTTCGACCTAGGTCGGTTTTCCGGTAAGATTAGAAGAGAACTAAGAGAGCAGTAGCAGCCTCCCCGACGCCTCTGAGGTAATGCTTAAAAGGGCGGATTCCAGGGCTCGGGTTGAGGGTCGAATTAGAAAGGAAAGAGCTCTGGAAGACATTTTATAACGAGCAAAACAATATTCAAGTCAACTGCAAAAAGTAATCTTGCTTTCTGTTTCTTGAGCACTGCCGAAGACATTAGCAAGTGTCGAATATGCTACTCGACCTCCAGTTGACGATTACAAATAATGAAGATATAACTTGCTCGAGAATGAATAAGAGCTTCTCGTTGAGTCAGTGACTCGTACTCGGTGAGGCCACGGCATTCTGTATTCCTTACCGAACCGTATGCTATACCTACGTTTTTAACTCACGATAAAATCACAATCTACGATCGCTTCGTGTAATCCTCGAGCCTTGTAATTACTATAAAAAATTAGGTAATTAAAACGGTTGGAAAAAAATTGTTTAAAGAGTGATGGTGTTGCGTGTTTAGCAGGACGTTTGCACATTGTACGGTAATGGAGAATCCTGCGCTTGCCCTTCTGCCTTTCCTTCGTCTTAATTACCGGCCAGGCGAAATTGGTATATTAATTAACTCGTAACGCTTGACTCGAACTCCTTACGAGATCAATTTAGATAACCGGTTAAATATTCGTAAATAGATCCAACGCTTCTCGGCCGGAAAAGGGAAGAAAAATGCCAGCCCCGTCGGTTTAATCACGTGATTAAGGTGTGTTTCTTTTAGATGTGTAAGTAGTGGTGTTGAGGGGGCAGGCTTTGTACGCAGGGTGATTAAGGTTCAAATGACGTTGATTAACGTGGTTTGCATTCACGCAGGCAAGGGCAAGAGGAGAGCACATGCTGACATATTCTCGGAAGAATATCGTAACATAATGAGACATCCTGACATGAGACTTCAATGTAGGTTGATTTTCAGGTTTCGTTTCCAGGGGATTATTTTTTGTAGGTTACGATGTTTACACGACTGGACTATCAGGGATTTGGAGGTGACCTCGACTTGCAGTTGCAAGTCTTGAATGAGTCAATTTTCAAGTTATTCAGGAGTCGGAGTTTGTATTGTGACTGGTTCTGGATCTCCGGTATGCATAATAAATTCTGTCATGGCTGCTGTGGAATATTAAAGAGTGTATTATTTCAGCAATTAATGTATTTCGATCCCTATGTCGTCGGAATCACAGTCTTAACTTGGAAAGGAGAGTCAACAAGACATACCACCCTCCCTCTCTCAAGGAGCTGATCATTATCTCTTTGGAATTCTAGTCGTTATTAAAAAGTAGTTGTCAAGAAGGCAATGCCCCTCTCTCCTCCCAAGGAACCGAGTATTATTTCGTTGGAGTAGGAGTCAGGAAGGCAGTACCTTTTTCCCGCTGAAATATCTTAGACCCTGTTGGGGGCGCACTGCGGCGAACCGTAAAGCCTGGGTAAAGGTAACGGAGACACGTGCGCTTCGGTGGGCGAAGTAGGTGGTGGCTTACGTACATGTGATACAAAGAAGTGTATGCTCATGTTTCACCTACTCAGTGTCAAAAATGAAAATAAATAAAAGTTCAGGGTTCTAGAATATGATTGGAGACATCGCCCCCTCCTGTATAAAATGGCTACAGTCTTTCTTATGTATCACAATATTATTAATTTCAGCTCTGTTAGTAATGTGATATTCTTACGAACTTGTTGCCTTGCGTGTTGTTCTTCGTTAGCATTCGCCGAGAATTTCATAACTGCAAATGAGAAAAAATGAGACTATACATGGCGTTGCTGCCCCCCCCCAAGCGCCGAGGAATTTTTTTTTCGTTTATAAGAGTATTTGAGCAGATGAAAACGGGTATAAAGGTCGTTGTTAAAAGAGTGTTCATGAAACAAAGAAAAAGTACAGCACGTAGCAGTGTACACACTGTATTCTATATCGAATAACTTACAGTCGGATTATCCCTCGTCAAGCTCTGGGCTCATTTTGAGAAAGCATTTTTGTATTATCTTTATTTCGCAGGATGGTTCATTTTTATTTCGCCACCCTTTTCTAACAATATTCTCCGTTTATAACCTGGACCCCTCCTCGTCGTCTTTGTCTTCCTACTCGTGTTCGGACGCATTTCAGCATCGCTTTGAAGTCACTACGTTATGTTCGAATGCTTCCAAAATATGTTTTTTTTTTTTTTTTGTGTGTGTACCTAATCCGTGTCGCCTGCCATTTTTCATTTCCATCGTATCCGCTTTCATGGCGCGCGGAATTTTCCGTCATTAATATAGGCATTTATATTTACGAAAATACGAAAACGTATTTGCTGGAGCTTTTTGTTCATCAAGCTCAGGCAGTATCGGAAATGATGCCGTCTAGTTGTGCTCCCAACCTTCATCTGATGGAATGAGGAATAAAAAAACAACAACAATTATTACAACAAACTGACGAGAGTTAATTGGAAACGCGAAATAATTTTTTCTTTTAATAATTTACATTGAAAACCAACGTTTTGCCTGAAAAAAAAAAGAAAAAAAAGAAGACCTAACCTACATATTTATATTCATTGAGGGAACTACGAAAAAAAAAAGAGGTGAAATGAAAAACTTTTTCTGTACATATATTTTAGCGGGTAATTTCCCTGGGGTTAAAACAAACGAAGGACGAAAATCGAGGAGAAACCGAGAGAATTTTATTATTAGCGTTGCAAAATAAAGAAGAAAAAAGTGGAAAATTGAACGAGAGAAGGGATAGAGAGGACGGTAGAGGGGATAGTAAGCTTCGTTTCAATAAGAAAAATGACGAAACGGTTTGAGCTGGAAATATTGTTCGGTTTTTTTTTTCTCTCTCAGTTTCTGGGCGTTCAGGTCTAAGTGTCTTTTTCGACCTTCGCCGTATTTTTATTAAGTGTCTATCCTTTTTTTCGTTATTTTTCCCATCATTATAACGGCGGCTTTTCTACGGCGGAAAATAAACGGGTATGAGGAGAGCGACCGCGGTGTAAGAAATTACCGGCGAGCTATACGTTTCAATTTACGAGGACAAAGAAAAAAATGACTCGACTGTATTACATGTATACGATATGATTATGGCTCACGTATAACTGACGTTTATAGGTGCGAATTTTTCTCGCTTTTTTTTTTTTTCCCTCCCCCGCTAGTTGGTCCCGACAAATTTTCGTTATCACGGCAGCAAACGGTCGAGTCATTTTTTTTCGTTAAGTTTCGTCGTCGTCGCCGCGTTGAAGCGGCGCGAATTTTCCGGTTCGAAAATATTCTGATTATCTGCACAACGAACTGGTTAGGCCGCGAATAAATTGCCAGAAACAGGAGAATCGCTGGAATAGTGCTGGAAGCGGCAAATGAGAAGGAAAATTGTGCCGCGGTCTGAAAGGCGTTCTTGTGGCTGCAGTGTGAGACGAAGGCAAAAGGGCTGAGGAAGGGGTTGCAAAATATTGTACGCATTAGGAGGTGGATAAATCACTTCAATTTGGTTGAAACAGCGAAGCCATTTGCATTGAGTTATCGCTGGGGTGAAACGCAGCCCTGCACGACAATATGAGATCTCAAAAATGCGAGCATTATCGGAAAATAAAGGGTATACTTGGACAATAAGAGACGGAAGACTCTGGTTACTTCAGAAAACGGTAGATGGGTAATTCTTCCGGAGGAGGGAATTATGACTTTTGAAATTTCTTGGTCTTTTTGCAACAGAGTTTTAAAGATTTTTTTTTTATTGTAATTGGTCTACACCTCTACAGGTCCAAATAAACAAATATGCTGGGTTTGGTTTCATTTTGGCTTTTCATCAGTCTCGAATTTTGTTGTTTTTTCTGTGAGACAGGGGAATGAAAGGCAGCTACAGAGGAATGCGTATAATGCATGGATGCACAGAAAATATTCAATTTCTAAGAACAAAAAACTTACAAGAGAAGGAAAATTGTTATAGAAAGTAGGTCTTATGTAATAACAGAAATTTTAATTAATGGAAAATAAGTTATGGTATAATGATAATTTTTAGGGTCGGCTACTAGTAGCCGAGCGTATTGCAATTGGAAATTTATTTCCTATATCAGTTCTTCCCACGTTTGTATGTAGCGCTGAACCCGAGATGAGAGTTAGCAGTTGGTAGCGAAAAGCGAAAATACGTTATCAGTAAATAATCAGTTCAGTATGTTGAAGTGAACATTATGTTTGTACGGATGTCTTCTGTAACATTAATCAGACGAATCAGTCATAGGGCGTGCGTATGTTGTATGCGTAATTATTATCCACTGAACAGAGAATCTGCTAGCGTGAATATTACATTATTTTCATTCCCTTAAAAGTGGATAATTGTTTGCTAATCATTTGATGTTTTTATGGTCGGCTAGGAGTAGTGTTGGTGTTTTATCGGTTGATAAATTGCTCTTCTGAAATTAGAAATCAGACGAAATATTCGACCAAGTGGTCGAAGTGCAATCGCATTTTCTGACAACCTGGACAGGGAGTTAAAGAGAAGAAAGGTGAAAGCATGGGGTAGCTAGAGGAGTCTAGCAAAAGTGTTTAAGGGGATGTACTCCCTGGAAATGAAAAAGAAAATATTCGAAAACTGTGTATTACCCATTTTAACGTACGGGGCACAAACGTGGATCCCCATGGAACGACAGCTGATCGGACTGGCAAGAACCAAGATTGCCATGGAACGCTCAATGACTTGCTTGAAGAGGAAGGACAGAGTGAGCACTTTGGCAGTCAGGAGAAAAAGCAAAATCATTGACTCTGCAGGTATAAAATCAAAAAACTCAAAATGGACTATGCCGGACACGTGGCCAAGAGGGAGGAAGGGTGATGTTGAGATGGGAGGACGAAATTATCCAGACGGGAGGGATAGCCTGAGGGAGAAGTACTAGAGACAGAAAGTGCTGGAAATGGGTAGGAGAGGCCTATGCCCAAGGATGGGTGCATGATGGATCGGGTGGCGCCGGTGATACCTGAACGCAGGGTTGCCAGATGAGCGACGCTGAATCGGACCACTCTCGAATTATTTTAGGACCAAAATGAACAAAAAAGGACCCAAATAATCTTCCGTATACGAGCTTTCAAACTCTCCTAACATACGCGATGGCGAAAAAGGTAGTACATGTATAATGTTGTATCACATTGCAGTTTTCCAACTTTGGCAGACTTGCCTGGACAAGGTCAAGACTTAACTTCCCCATAAACAACTAGCTGAATGCTGGAATCTGCATAATTAGAAAAACACAGTGGTACTAACGTTATAGTGAATTTTCTGAGAGAAAATGAAAGGTGACATACTACCTTTTCCCTTTAAGCCGTCGTGAATAGGCACCCATCAGTACCACCAGTAATTGAACAATGAAAAATTTGAGATCCCAATTCGATTGAATTTTACAGAATTCAAAATCGAGTAAGACAAAAAATAACAAAGGAACAATTTCGTCTAAATCTGAGAATAGGTACTGGTAAATAAGCATTGCGAAAGGACATTCCATTTCGGTTGAACTTCTCGACTCCAAAATTTGCACTCGAAGGTGATGATGACCAGGGCTGTGAATTTTATTCCATCAAAACTTGGAAAATATGCACGTAAAAAATTCCCTAAAAATCAGAAGTATTCCAAAATATTTTCTATCGGTATAGGTATTGTTTTAAATTTCTAATCAAATAGAAATAAAATATACCTTCAAATAAATTCATAAATTCATAAATGGAGCAATATAATTCAAAGTTTAACTCAGAAGGAAACAAACTAGGTTAGAAGACTTGACATTTCCTATAAATATTGCAGTGATGTCAATATTTCACGTGGGCTGTTAGGGTAGGCAAGGGGACCAGTAAACAAACATAAGACACTGGTATGATAATATGATGACCAGCACTCCAGCCCATGAATAGGGTCGGCATGTTTTAAAACAGTAAAGGTTCTTCATTTGTGAAAATCGCCAATGCCTTATTTGTGGCTTATTTTTAAAATATCAATCGATTTCTAGAAGATTATTTGCGGACCAAAAAAAAGACCACAAACAGAAAGGACCAAAATTTTTAAAGAGGACCGAATTTGGCAACCCTGTGAACGCGGCCGAGGGACTGATACAGACGGACTCAAAAATATTGTTTATAGTCTATAACGTGTGGAAATGTATCGTTTGTCGGGGGTCTCGTGTCATGGGCGTTCCAACCAATTATACACATAAATATCATGTTCACTTATGGTGATTAAAGGCTGAATTGAATTAAATAGGGGAAGAAATAATCAAAGGGTCATAATAAAATTTTTTATAAAAATTTGAGAGATTAAACAACACTGGAAATCGATTTTAATTCAGGGTCGTAAGTCTTCAAAAATCTCAGAAAAATTGTATCAATATTCTGGAAAGTAATCATCGGGACACTTGAAAATATGCAGGGCTGAAGATGTAGGTTTTTCAACAAACGTATCACTTCTTTTTTTGGTATCTGCTCCTTGGCATTGCTTGTGCATTGATTTAGACTAGGTGCGTTGACGCATTCGGGTGATATTTTTGAAATTTGTGAGATGGAAATAACGAAATGGTTGTGATCGATTTATATGTTCATACATACTTTTATCGTTTTAACATCGAATAATGTTCTCCGTTTTAGAGTAATGACAACGGTTTTCGAGGAAAGAAAACTGAGAATTCAAATAAATTCGATTAGGCTGCAGATTTAAATTCATTCGATGTCAGACGTTTTCAAGAACCCAAATAGAAAAATTGTGCCTGATCCATAGGAAATTTTAGTTACTCTGTGAAAAACGTTCACGAGTTTAAAAAAGAATTAGGACGTGAAAATTTTTTTGAAATTCTAATAATTTGATGAACTGATATTGAACCTGATTTGATAGCTTAGGTTTTCGTAGAACTAGTTTACCAAATTTGAGTAAGATTCGTGAAAAATTGTGGTTATCTAAAAAAAAAAGAAAATCAAAGGACTCTGTAATATGATAATTTTTTTTAAATTGGTAAATTTGATGGAAATGAAAAGTGAATTTAATTCGAGGTTATAATTTTTAGGAGAAAAAAGTGTACGGGAATCGAGTAAGCCTCTTGAAAAACTATAGTCACATTTTTAAAAAATGGTCAAAGGGTTACAATAACAATTTTGAAAAATCTCGAAATTTGAAAACCTCGAAAGGACTGAAAATGAACATGTTTGATACCGCACATTTTCAACTATCTGGAATACGAAAATTTAGCCCGATTTATGAGAAACTGAAATAGTGGCGCCCACAATTCGGGTAGTTTCCGGGTCGCTGGTTGATTGGTCGAGCGAGTGGGGGGTTTGCAATGTTCAGGAAAGATTACGAATAAGCATGTGGGACACCAATGATCAAAAGGTGGGCGGATACCATCCAAAGATTTAGGCGAGGTAGTTTTCAAAACAGATAAGCGTCACGGCTCTTCACGAGCTAGTTCGACATGAAAATCTTCTTCGTCGTTGCTCCTCGTACAGATTTGATGGAACGGCTGCGGGAAAATCGAAAATTATTCGGGTCGTCAGTCAGCAGCTCGTCGCGACTCCGAATCTCGATTACAGCTTTCATTTAAGTTTTTATCAAAACTTTAAATTGCCACCTGCCCGATTTTCGGGCCGCGCGACAGTTTTTCCTCACAGGCGAAACGTTTCCCGATAACGTCTCTCTCTCTCTCGCTCGCTCCATTCAGATCGGCGGTACGATATTCAAATATTTCCCCGAATTCGCGCATTTCGTTTCCGTCGAGGAAACTCGTTGATGCGAAAAATACAATACCGTGATATTTCGTTTGACTTTGTAAGCTGGGTGGCAAATTAACGCGTAAAACGGATATTTTAATCTTAGATTTCGGCGAAACAAGAAATCTGCGACCGGGCGGAGTGCTTTTTCGCAGCGCCATAGAAAAGGGACGAAAGGGAAGGCCAAGGATGAAGGGGGAAAAAGGGTCGTCGCGAATAGGGTGCATTCTGCGGAAAAGGTGAAATGTTTTTATTCGTTCTTTTTAATCCACTCGTTGCAAATCTTTTTGCGCTCTCAAGTCGGGTAATTTCGATAGAGCGGTTCCAAATCTCGGAAGTTTATTTTACGTTTATTATTTTTCAGCAACTCTTTGCCACCCCGGCTTCGGATGTCCTCGCAGGGGCGTTATTATTGGCACCGCGTTTTTAGAGTTATATAGGTACACTTCAACTGGCTGGCAATTTTCACCGTTCGCTTTTATCGCGGACTTACCGCGCGCGAATTCGCTGTATACTTGAAGACTTTTGGGAAACGTTTGTCTCAATTCGAGAGAAATGTTGGCGCGAACGAAGAGGGGAGGGGCTAGGCTAATCAACACATCGGTCGCATCGGATGCGGGTTGACAAGCGTGACATCTTGTTTCGCGTCAATCGAAAAAACGCTAACAGAAGTTATGCTGGAGAATCTACGTCAGTGGGGTGGACGAAAGAGGCACTAGAACTGATTAGCTCATAAAAAAGGTGAAAAAGTTGGCATTTTCTCTTATTTCAGTATTCGAGAGGCGGATTTTACTTTACAGTATCTACGAGTACGTCTTTGTTCACTAATTAATTCGGCTTGGTAAACAAATGCGGTAATATTATGGACAAAGTTCTCAGCTTCAGCAACTTCGGGGTTTGAAAATATCAAAATTTTACTATTCCCACATAAAGGCCACTTGGCCTGGAGAGTTTGAATCCTTTTGGCCTAAAACGTGGCCCACTAATGAAGTACAAATAACGTAATTACTACGAGTTGAGGGATGGAATGCAGACTTAAATAATGGGTTACTATACGTTGCTAGTGTGGTGCTCTTCACCACGGTTGACTTTTTAATATTGCCGACCTTTTTTTGCTTATAGTTTCTGTTGTATATCTCAAAGCGTTCCCCTCGGTACCGATGCGATGCCCGAAAGGGTAGTTTCCGGTGCCGGGGGTGCGGTGTGGGGCCACTTCAACATGCGTGCATAGCCATAAGTCCCACCACACCATATGTGTTGCATACGAACGTTCTGTCTGGCTACTCTCTGCGTAGTAGGATGCGAACGTCTTGGGAACGTATTTTGTCTCCTGCATTCCTTTTCAAAACCACATTCTCCTTTTATTTCTTTCTTATTCCAGGGTGTCTAATGGTCATTCAAGTCACTTAAAGTCATTTGAAGTCATTTATTTTGAAAGAAGGTCATTTAAGTAATTTGAAGTCAATCAATGTTATTTACAAATTTAAAAATCAGTGGATTACACCTTGAGAACGAGAGAACAAAGAATTTAGAATGGGAAAATTTTATTATAACGACCAGGGCTACAATTTTTGTGCGAATGTGTGTTTTTATCTATGGCATACATTCCAGAAGTTTTAAAAGATCTTCAGAATCACAGAATTCTGAGTTAAGTGAGCAGTATTTGATTTCGTATGTGTCGCATATTTTGGCATTTACTACATATTTTGCACTAATTCTGCTTATTTTTCAGTATATTTTCCCAAAAAGTGATCTTTCTAGTTTGTTACTCAAAAATACTGAAAATATTCCCGACTCAAAAATAATTCAAAAAAATTTTAAAGACTTGATGATTAATGAATCAGCAGAAAAGCATTCAGTAAAATATGTTGCATGTGCGATACCTTTTCTCTTGCCCGCATCACATTCATTAATCATGTATTTATTTATTTATTTAATATTACTGTCCCCTCCTACGGCCAAAATTGACCAGATTAGGAGGGGACAAAGTACAGTGTATTGCAATTTTTCCACTATTTATTGAAGAATAAAGGTTGGGCGGAGGATCTAGGAAAAATGATGTGAAATAATCTGGCTGGTGAGCTGAAGGGAGGGGTACCCTGAAAATATAGGAAGCAAGTGGAATATGTTGGGAAAGAAGAAAATGACAATGAAAATGACAACGAAGAGGAGCGTTAGAGTGTAGGGAAAGGGAGAGCGGGAGGAAGTCATTGAAACCAAGCAAGCTAAGAGGCTGATAAATGCTTCTGGATGACGTTACTAAATGCTTTACGATTCATAAAGTAAATATCCACATCTACATTTGCTCTTGCTACCGCACTGTAAAGACCGAGTATGCCCTAGAGGCCGGAGTTACATTCCTTTGGGGCCGCAAAAAGAACATTGTCTCTGTGCTATTGAACGTTGGGACTCGGAAGTTTATAGTACCTGGAAGTTTACTATCCTTGACTCTTCTATTAATAATGTCCCACAAAAATAACACAACTAATAATTTTCTATTACTTAGACTCATCACCTCAAACCCCTGCAGTAGTTGAGTATATGTTAGGGTGTATGGGTAATATGTAAACAGAGGTAATTATTTCGAAAATGTTTTTTAGATTGTTTCAATTTTTTCGATTCTACCTTTATTCTGCAGCTCCCAGATAATTGCGCTAAATTCCAAAATTGATCTTACCAAAGCAAAAATTATAGTTTCTTAGTTTCATATTTCCTGTAATTAACGCTGTTCCTTTTGATAAACCTAGCTATTCTTTTACATTTCGAGGTGATGAGGTCTATGTGTCTGGAAAATGATAATTTGCTATCCAGTAGTAGCCTACACCTAAATCCCTTACTTTCTGAATACTTGGCAGTCTACATATGTGACATGGAATCATGAAATGTGCTTCTTGTGCGAAAACAGGGTTTTGAGATGAACAAATGTAAAGATGGGATGGTGGTAGTGTGTTTACGTGTTGCTATGACAACCGTGTTTCGAAATCTTGTTCTCTATCATTCCCGTAGGCCCGTTTCACATGACGTCGTGTGAATGAATGTCTTTAAACTTTTGATGTAATTTTTAAATGCAATGTGTGGAAAAATAATGAAGATAGGAAGCTGCGATTTATTTCATTTGAAAGAGCGTGATTTTTTCTATAACAATTGTCGAGTACGTGAAAATGATTTTTTGACACCGGAGGCACATCTCTTGATTCCAGGTCACATATTATCTCCTGTTGTATAAGGGTGTAGCAAGGGCTCCTTTATGCGACTAAAAGTTATGTTTTGGCATTAAGATATATTGAAGGACAGTAGATTCCGATCGCTCCAACAAACAGTGGAATTCAGATCTGCCTGAAGCTTAATACAATCTCAGACGGAAGTTATCTTTTTAAATGTTCTTGTCATCTGCGTATAGCAGTAGTTCGGATTTCTCTACTTCAAAAGTTACGTCATTTACAAATGAAGTTTCAAAAGATCTTCACAAATCATAGGATTCTGAGTGAAATCAGCAGCGCTTCATTTTGCATATTTCGCATATTTTGGCATTTACCGGGATATTTTGCGCTAATTCTGCTCATTTTCAATATTTTTTCCGAAAAGGGAATTTTCTAATTTTTTTACCTAAAAATACTAAAAAGAATTTCCAACTAAAAAAAAAAAGTCTTGATGATTAATGAATTAGCAGAAAAGCTTTCAGAAAAATATGTTCTTTGCATGTGAGATAACCTTCCTCTTGCCCGCATTACAGTCATCAGTCATCAAGAAAGTACAAATAGGAGCAATATCTCCTGAGTACATTCTCCTATTAAAAAGAAGATTGGACTTCTTAGGTGGGCACATTCCTAGATCATTATCATTCATCTTGAAATTAGATAAAATTATCGCAGTGTATTCAACTTGATTTTTCCTTTAAAATGATACCCATATTGTATGTATTTATATTTTAGCGCAGAGGGCGGAGAGGTCATTTGAAGGTCATTTATTTTCAAAATTCGATTTTGTTAGACCTCATGACTTACTCTCCTTTTTTCTCGTTCGACCAGTCAGACAGGACACCAGTTGAGTTACAATTTAGTAACAGTCTGTTACAGTTTGTATTTTAGTACTTTCGGGGAGATCTACATATACTATCGATCAATACACGGGCTTTCTCTACTCCCTTATTTCTTTTGATTTCGTACGACTTCATTCCAGTCCGGACTAGACATTTCTCTCTGGCAAAACTTGATGAACACGCACTAGGTGTCAGATAAGTAATCATTGAATCTCCAGTACCAATAGAAATGCAACATAATCTGCGTTCACATAAATAAAATTCCTATTCTAAAACTCTTGTTCACCAAGATTTTTCGATATCTTTGCATTTCCTGCGTGTTGCAAAGGCAGAAAGTTATAAAGTCATAATGCATCACGAAACAACGCAGCCGCAGCTTATGGTAAGAGGAACCGATAAGGCAAATAGATATTTTACCGCTGCGGGTAAGTCAACAGTGTTTCTCCACTTCACTTTGCCCAACCAGAGAACATGAACATCTGGCCAAATGGTAGGGGATATTGACTATACAGGGTGTTTTGAAGTACATAACGCTCCTTCAACCAGGTAAATAAGCAACTCATCATGATAACGTGTAATTTGTTTGCCTGCTGTACATTTAAAGGGACAATGATATGAAAATTTAAAGGAATCAAGTACAGCATTAATGGAGATTTTCTTTTTCCTGCAGCGCTGATAGTAGACTCGTCGAAATTTTGGTAATAATGTGAAACCGTTATGGCAACTACTAAAAAAAGAAATAATTTTTTCAATTTTTTATGAAAATTTTCCTTTTTGGACCCAGCAATATTTTGCGGTTAATGATCCTTCTTCACACCCTTCGAAAACACTCATTGGCCCTACTCTAACCTATTTCAGGTTTTGAGTTTGAAAATTTAAATAAATGCAATACTCCACATACGAAAATCAAAATTTCAGATTCTTACTGTTTCTAGTATTTCAGTTTGAAGGAATCTTGGGGAATCATAGAACCAAAAACTAACTTGATGGAGTGTCTTACAACAGACTGAATGAATTTTGAACACCTCTAAGAGTGAATGAGCTTCAGCAAATCAAAATGAAGTCTCGATGAGTTCAAGTATAGTTTCATTGAGTCTGAGGGATGTGAGAGTCAGAAAAAGTCTTCATCAGTTTTACAGCCCTCATAAGTTTCGCAGATTTTCACATGGTCTCACTTGGATCGTTATAGTCAGAGTAAGTCCTCGCCCAGTCCAAATGGATGCTCATAGACGGTCCTAACGAAATCCCCGTGCATCCTAGCGCAGTCTAAGGGTTGCACTTGACCATACTAAGTATAGATTAGGAATGTACGAGTAGATTTTGTGCTTCAAAATTTTAAGAGGAAATAAGACGGATAAATATAATATGAATACTAAGCTGAATCTCATATTACAAGGGCTACAAGTTGATGTTTTCCGAAGAGTAGAAAATTCTCACGTTAGTTTACTGTTGCTCGAAGGAGAAAATTGAATCTAGAGAAGAATCCGGAATCTAATTCTAAACATAAGAATCTGAATTCAATATCATTTTCCGCAGAGTTAGAACTCTTTGATTTTTGAAGTTTTGATTTTTTTCTTGGAATCTGTATTTATAGGTACTCGTATTTGGGTTAATTATATTTTCGATAAAACTGCTTTCGGGTATCTAGATTCTAAATTCATACGAAAATTTTGAATTCGTATCCGAAACCGAGAATCAGATTCTAAATCAGAGATTCCGAACACTGTAAATTTTTTTCCTTCAGATTTGGATTCTTCATGAATTTAAGAATCCTTTTTTTCCTTAAAAATCCGAACCATTAACGGTAGCGCCGATTAACTCTTAGTGGATTTTTTTCTCGAAATTTCATCGTATGACTCACCCCTCCCGACTGATTCCGAATAATTAAAAAAATAATCCCCAGAAAGTTTCAGTTCGATCGGAGAAGGGGAACAAGTGCCTCGAGCCTCCGTCTCTTCTTATCGAAAAATACCCTGAGTTCAACTTTTTCCTCTAAACTGTATTTGTCTCACCCTGTGATGATGCTAGCAATATACGGATACGAGTTTTGGATTGGTGATTTAATACACTTTAGCCCCGAATCTGGTTTGAAGCGACTGGTGTAGATGCCTCCCCCCGGGGGGAGGGGGGAAGCCTGACAGAGAGTTCAAATGAGCCCACAAATCCAAGCTTCACTTTTCAGATGTCGGATTTGATTTAGAGATTCCTTGAAGGAAACCTCCAACATTGGTTCTTCTCCGCGATAGTAATCGATTTATAGGTCTTATGTGTCGCTGAATCCATTTTTGAGATTTAGTTCCGACCTCATCGGAAATCACTGTACAGACCTGAACCTCCATTTGATTTATATCTTTCAAAAAAATGACCTGGGTGCGGAGTTAGCCCCTAAACTAATACCCCAGTAGGTTGGAATCAAAAAGGAACCTTGAAAACAGATTGACTACCATCTCAACAGTAGACTGAAAATGAAGTCTTAGCTTTCTTTAGTAGCACCTTAAAGGTCGAAACAAAAAGCTAACCTCGGAAATATATCAATCGAATCCAATATCGGGAAAAAAGTCTCGGAAACTTTTTGACCAATTTTGAGTCTCTTTTCAGCTCTTTTCTGTAGAAACCATCAACTCAAAACGTTACAAACCAAATTTGAGTCCAATGATTATGAAAATACCTAGCAATCCGAAACTTGGATCCGTATATTTTTGGCGGTATTACAAGCTGAGCAAAATACGAATAAGATTAAGTGAAAAAAGTCGAAACTCGATGTAGTTTCCTATGATGAGAAGGCTTTCACAATGTCTTTCCTACATCTGATCGAGCTGAAACTTTTTAGAATTTTCATTTTATTTGAACCGACCCGGAGAGTCGCGTCATACGAATTCGGACGTTCAAAAGTAAGAACCACGGTAGAGCCCACGGATTCGGATTCCAAAATTCTTTTTTTAGGAAGCATCGGCAGCTTCGGGTTCGAATCCTTTTTTGGAATTTAAGAGTTTTTGTTACCGAATTCGGATTCTTGGATTCGAGAAACAATTTTGGTACAAGATACGTATTTTCTAATTCTTAATCAGTTGTTCACGGATTTGGATTCTTAAATTCAAAATACCGTTTTTGTTTGAATTTTTTACACCTTCATTTTGACTATTCATTCTTACGAGACATATCATTCTATTTTAAATGACTATGTTCTTCTCTAAACTGAATAGCGAAATTAAGAAGGGAAGATTAGAGGGACGCAGCGATTGGAAATGGGGAGCACTCTCTCTTTCCCTCACATTAGGCTTTTAGTTTGGGACAGGTTGGTAGAACATCGTTCGAGTTGGTAAAATATGACCGCAGGAGTGCGAAACTAACTCCTGTTTTCCTATCATTCCGACTCAAATCTCATAAAAAATCTCTTAATTTTTTTTGTTTTTACTCAACTTTTGAAATTTTATAGCCTTTTTATGAGCTATGAATAACACTACACAACAAACTGGGATTTTTTGAAAAATACATAAAAGAAAATAAACGAATTTTAATTCACGCTGAATAATTCAAATATGATATTGAAAATGCTCAATTAGCTAATCATTTTTTACGTTCATTGAGAAATGAAATAGCGTATTTTGAGAAGTTGTTTTATTTTACGTGGTGACAGTGGCCTGAAAAAACTTTGTTTTTTCCGTAGTCGTGGATATCAGTATTTTCGCAATGGACAACATATCTAATTGTCTGTCGTCGTGGACGAAAATCGTCCCCTATTTTGATGCTCCTGCTCTGTAAACTGCTAGAATATTCTCTACCACGGACGAAGTTCTATGGGGGTGGGGAGATTTAACAAAAAGGAAAAAGAAATGTCACCTTAATAGTTATTCTTAGTCTCTGAAGAATGATTTCTAGGTGGTGTAAGAGGGTGTAGCATAGATGCCTCTTACGCAGAGTTGGGGCCCCTTTTGAAATGTTCAGCGCTACCTCTGAAGAACGGGAGCACATTCTTGTCCCTGCTCGCTAGCCGGGTATGTCAAGTACCTCACAGCAAATCGTACAAGCGATACCGAAGCTTCCCTCTCCCGGCATTTTAATCGCCTGCAAACCTTGGCTAAGTCGATAAATTTACCGTGTTTTCGTTTTTTGCTCGCTCGTCCCGATCGGCGTTCGCAAAAAATTAACCTAATTCGCCGAACGAGGAAACTGACGCAAACTGTACTGTTGCTGGTTTACGTTTCTTTAACTGATTAAACGGATACACTTTACAGTCGCCTCCATTCCGCACTTTGCCTGCATCCAAATTCGGATGCCGATGCTGGGCGCGGAGCTGCACAGACCCCCATGTACCAGTACAGCAGCAGGCGCTACAGTATACCGAAAAAAAAAACGGCGCGGTGGTCACTTTTTTTTTTTTTTTTTCACGCCCTAATGAACTCGCAGAGGCCTTTTCTACTCGTCTGTTTTCTCGTCCTCGGGTGTGTAAATCAAAAGGAGCGCGCACGCCGAGCCGTGTAAACAATCAGCCGATATTATTAGTTGTTAGTTACGAACGAATAAACACGACCGGCGTGTTTTTTTGTTTTGTTCTGTTTTTTGTTTATCCGAAGGCGGGGATGCGGTGTCCTCGGCGTACACTTTGTGCAGGGATGTACGAGGCTACCTTCAGCTTAGTATCTTTTGAGTCCCTGTGGCGAGCAAGGGGACGGGCGCACCGGCGGAGTAGCAGTCGTGTGCAGTATTTTTTGACTTTGTTCGAATCGTTGTACGCGGACATAGGTCCGTGTGCGATGAGACGGAAGATGGCGTGCTCACGCGGCCGTAACGTTTCACGATTTCGCTTCAACTTTTCTTTCTTGTCTGCTGGCCCGGCATCGAACCCCGGCCCCGTTTTTAAACGTTAAATTGCGTATACGTACACGGTTCGTATTCCTCTTTCTTTCAGCAGTAATAACAATATCACTGGATGTCTTATATTATGACTTGGGGTCCGTTACCCTGCCCCCCAAATTTGATTTTGGACCCGATTTTGGGGTAGGGGAAATACACCCGAAATGTACCGCTAATAATTACAAAATTTACCTCCTCCCCTTGCGAAGGGAGAACAAAAGTACTTTGGTGGGGCCAGGGTAACGGGAGCCCCCTCCAATTGTCTGATTTCGTAAAATTTGGTTCGAATGAAATATACCCAAAATGTACCGAAATGTACCGCCAATTATCTGAAATGTGCCCCCTTTATCGCCGCATGGGGGAGGATTAAATTTGGTGGGGCTGTGGTAACGGTAACCCCCTCCCCCCGTTTGTTCCAATTTCACCAAGTTTGTGCAGAATGAAATGTACCCGAAATATACCACCAATTATATGAAATGTACTCCCCCTCCCTTTCTATGGCAATAACCAAAATTATAAGGAGGCAGAAATGAATTAGAGCTTTCGTCAAATTTGGTTCGAATGAAATGTACCCGAAATGTACCACCAGTTATCTGAAATGTACCCCCTTCATCGCCGCAGGAGGAGGAATAAATTTGGTGGGGCTGTGGTAACATGACCCCTTATACTTTTGGTCGTTACATGGGAAGGGAGGGGGTACATTTTATATAATTGGTGGTACATTTCGGGTACGTTTCATTCTGCACTAATTCGGTGAAATTGGAACAAATGGGGGGGGGGCTAAGGTTACCACAGCTCCACCAAATTTAATCCCCCCCCTTGTGGCGATGAAGGGGGTACATTTCATATAATTTGTGGTACATTTCATATAATTTGTGGTACATTTTGGCACATTTCGGGTACATTTCATTCGAACCAAATTTGCGAAATCAGCTAAGTTGAGAGCTCTAATTCTTTTTTGCCCCCTTATACTTTTGATCATTACATGGGAAGGGAAGGGAGTACATTTCAGATAATTGGTGGTACATTTCGAGTACATTTCCCCTACCCCAAAATCGGGTCTAAAATCAAATTGGAGGGGGCCAGGGTAATGGACCCTGACTTATCATTTTAATTTTTCTCCGTTAGGTTATACTCCTAATTTCTCTTTCCCTTTCTATTTGGCTCAGTACTTTCTCATTCCTGACTTTTCTGTCCATTTGATTTTCAACATTTTCCGATAAGAATACTAGACGGAAAGAATATCCTACTTAGTTTACATATTATGAAATTATTAAAAAATTGAAAAAGAAATTCTCTCTACATAAACAAATTAAAAAGAAACCTTCTAATGAAGAGTTGAAGTAAAAATTCAGGCATATAAGAAGAGAAATTAAGGTTTTAATAACATAAGCATGCAATACCTATAAAAATTCTTTGGAGGATAGCATGAAGTCTTAACCAGAAGAATTACGGCGAGAGATTGCCAATAGGCAAAGTAGTAAATCTGGCACAGAGTTATATACCTTTGGTGAACACATTTACACAAGTTTAGATACCATTGCGGAATCATTTGGAAACTATTTTTCCAGCGTTTTTAGCGATAAAGATGTAACTCAGAACCAAACTCAGAGTGCTAATGGGGTAGGGGTTAATGGAGGCGAACGCCTTGTATCGGCGAGTGTGATCACTAATGAGGATATAAAACGTGCCTTGCATGACCTTAAACCTAAATCATCTTGCGGCCCTGATTCCATTCCACCATACATATTTCGAGCTTGCTCACACTTTTTAATTATTCCCCTTATGTCTGCAATACCGCATTTGAGGCAGGTATTTATCCAACAATATGGAAAACGTCGAAAGTTATTCCACTTTACAAGTCGGGCAAATTAAATGAAATGAAAAATTGTCGTTCCATCTCTCTAATTCCACTCGCGGCCAAAATTTTTGAAGCTGTCTTGCACAAATATCTATACAATCAATCCAAAAACATCTTATCTCCCTGTGAACATGGCTTTAGAAAGGGATAATCAGTGCTGACAAATCTAATTAACTTCACATATGATGTAAATATAACCCTCTCTAAGGGTGGGCAAATAGATACCATTTATACGGATTTTTCAAAGGCCTTTGACACTGTCCGCCATAAAATCTTAATGCAAAAACTGTGCAACTTTGGCTTTCCAAAAGATCTAATAATTCTATTTCACTTCTACTTGAATAACAGAATGCAATTTGTCGAGTATAAAGGAGTGGCCTCTACGTGTTACAAGAGTGTGTCAGGTGTTCCCCAGGGTTCGGTTTTGGGTCCATACTGATTTCTAATTTTTGTCGATGATATTTCTGAAAAAATTCAATATTCAGAATTAGTGCTGTGTGCAGATGATATGAAAATTTGTAAAATTATAAAATCTCAAAATGACTGTGTTAAACTGCAACAGTATCTTGACTCATTAGTTGAGTGGAGTGATAGTAACTTGTTACCATTTAATACCGACGAGTGTGTACAAATTACCTTTTCAAGAAAAAGATGCACCATTTTACACGAGTATAAAAAAAAAATGTAAATTGTATAAAAGACAGGCATCATTTTGGATTCGGAATTATTATTCAATATGCATATCGAGCACATAACTTTAAAATCTAAGAGAATGGTTGGCTTCATAAAGAGAAATGGAACTTGTTATAGAAATTTGGAAACAATGAAAATTCTTTATTCTAGTTTTGTCAGATCATTATTGGAATTCACCTCCATTATTATGGGATCCCAAAACTCACCAAGGTAAAGATAAAATTGAGAAAATTTAAAAAAGATTTTTGAAATACTTATAGTGCAAAATCTTTACATATTATCCTTCTGAAATTGTATACAAAGAACTTTAGGGTGGCTTTGAGATTATGAGTCTAAAAAGCAGAAGATGTCTGGCAAAGTTGATATTCTTGAGGGATATTCTGAACAATAAAACTTTGAATTCCAAAAACTTAATACGTATTAAATTCAGGGTCCCTACGTTTAATACAAGAAATACTAATCTATTTGTAACACGTAGAGGCTCAGCATCAAGTATGGACTATACTCCAGCATTATATAATAATATTACCCAAAAAGACCCTGCGATCGACATATTCTTCATGAGTAGGAACCAGTATATTTCATCAGTCATCAAAGTACTCGAGGGTACGTATGTAGGTCCTAGTCTCAGCAGTTCTTTCCCTTATACCGTACACGTGTGGTTTGTTTCGGCCCGTCGCGTCGGCTTCCTCCAACCCTCAATTCTCAAATCATAATTCTCACCTGATACCTGTGGACCTACGCGCCCCTCACCCCCGCTCTGCCTTTCCTTTGGTGTCTGTCTCCCTCTCCCACTTTCCTTCTTCTTTATCCATCACCTTTTACTTGAAAAGTATTTTTTGTTTTTAAGAATGATCATTATAACTACTGTCCCTCCCTGTCAATGGGACCTTCGGGCACCTGTTGGAGGGACTCAAATACAAATAAATAAATAAATACCAAATTTCAAAAGCTTGTATGATTTTTCTTTCTTATGTTCCTACTGTCCAGGCCTTACATTCACATAATGCTATACTTCAAATACACGTTCGAGGAAATCTCAGTCTTACTTTCAAATCTCCATATGTCTGCCTTACAGTCCCGAATTCCGTACAAGAAAATCAAGCTTTGCGCTACTCGCGTAATACACAGGGTTTTTGCTTTGAAACTCTCGATTTGGAACATCAAGTTTGCTGTAGAGTGTTACAGTCGCAGGTTGCTGATGGTAGTTTCAGAAATAATTTCATATTTACGAAAGCAAACGTGAAATGACCGTTCAATAGCCCAACTACAATGAACCGGAGACCCTTTTCATTTTACGGTTCGATAACTAGCTCCATTCAGTAAAAACTTCTAACGAAATACTGTGCAAAAGACCGTTCAGTTCTTGTACTTCCAACAAACGCCTTTAAGACCTTTCTGATCGTCACTTCTTGTGACGCTTTGCGGGCGATGATTCATATCGTGAAATTTAGAAATATTGCAAGACGTTATCTCTTATCACTAGCAATTGGCAGCGCCTATTGTAAGCTTATTTTGGAGCTGCTCAAAGCAGAAAATTGTCGGTTTTATCACAATTTTACAACGTATGTATGTACTGTTGTTTTTTGAAACTGCTCACATTGTTTTGGAAGGGGCCAACAAATTTTTGGCACTGCCCAGTATAGGCGGTACTGGCCGTTAGCATAGGCGTTGTTGATTGGTATTTTTTGACAGTTTTTCACTATCGATAGTTCTACTAGTACTAAAAAAATCAATACTATTGAAAGTAGTTAGCTTATAAGAAGCCAGGGGCGCAACCAGAACTTTTTTTTGGTGGGGGCTAGAATTTAGAGGAAAGAAACTTGAACAGGAGTGAAAGCTCGATTTGGTACCTACCTATAACCTAACCTACGATGCAACGTAACCGCATTAGGCCATCGGCATAGCTATTTTTTTCCATTTAAAAATTGATTTTGAAAAAATGTCGAAGAATATTTTCTTGGGGGCGGGGGGCATAGCCCCCTAGCACCCTTGTAAGAAGCTATCAATACTATCAAATAATTTTGATAGTTTTTCCTTATACTGAATTTGAACATAATGTAATGACGAAGTAATAGTAATAATTATTTATTCTTACAAACATTACAAAACAGCAAGCTGAACTCTCAATGGCCGAGCGAGGCTCGAATAGGGGTCAATGGTTATGACTACTACAGTACAGCCTTAGTAATGGTATACAACAATTAAACACCAACACAACCATTAAACACCAGCGGACCGCGCTCAGGTAAAACCCAGCAACCTACCGATCAAGAGATGAGGAGGTAGATTCCGGAACACCAGGAAATTCTCAGAGGGAACCCTCCCTTCGTGCTCTCTCGTTATGTCGCGACTGTAGATGGACACCAACTTCACGCCTAATTTTTTTTATTTTCTTCTTCCTGTCCGTGGCCCCCAGGCTCTCTATTCCAATTGCCATATCCCGCAATACCCTTGGCATTGAATTATACTGCTTGGGAAGTTGATACTGTAGTTTCCTTTAGGTAGCCAGGCAGTATTATCTCAAGTCCGGCTCGTTCTCTAGCTCTGCTTGGGTTTACTCGATGGTCAAAGGTTGTCCCTCTTGTGACCATAAACTACATACTTTGACTTAGCAAAATTGACCTCCAGCCCATTCTCACGATACCAAACTGCCACCCTTTCTAAGTCCTGGCTAATTTGCTTAATTACGTCACCTTGTTTCATCTTTCGGTAAACAAGCGCGACATCGTCGGCAAAGCAGAATTAGATCTAGGTTGCATAATCCATTGATGTAAATTGTGAATAGTAGGAGTCCTAGACAGCTACCTTGAGGAACCCCCCTTAGGACCCTCAGAGGTTTGCTTAGTTCACCTGCGATTTCGACAACGGTTTCTCTTTCCTCTAGGTAGCTTTTAAACCATGCCAGGGCATAATCTCGAATGCCAGCCCTCTCCATCTTTTGCAGTCATACGCTTTTCTTACATCTATATAAATCCCAATTGTGTACATGTTCCAGGCAATCCCTTCATTGATATACCTGAGGTGGCCCACCATCGCTTCCGTCGCCTCCCGCTCTTCAAAAAACCCATATTGGTTGTTAGACAGAAAGTTGGTCACCTTCAGATATTGAGTCAGACTTTTGTAAATAAGTTTCTCGAACACCGTTGATAGAGGAGATAGTATTGCGATGGGTCTATAGTTCTCAGGCAGCTGTTTGCTACCCGATTTGTAAACTGGTACAACCCTTGCGGTCTTGAAGGCTTTTGGGAATTGGCCTTTGAGGACGGAGTTGTTAAACGCATTTGCTATGATCCCAGCTGTGTAGTCTTCACTCATCTCCTAAATGTCACCTCATATTGATGTTGCTGAGCAAAATCTATTCGAATTTTCGAATTACTCTGTTATACAGATTCAATTTTTCTATTATTCCTATGGAATGAGGTGGCAACAGCAATGCACATAAAGATATGTACAGTCGTACATTTTAAATTAATTATTATTGTTAGTAAATGAATTAAAAATCCAAATGAGCTGCTAAATTCTGCAAAAATACTGAAAAACTTAAATCAGTTAATGTAAGAGTTTCGAATGGTATTCGATGCTTTCCTGGTTTCCCACTAGTTTCCCAGTGGTTTCTAAAAGAATTTGAAAGTATTAGTTATTTAGTGAATACTATCAATAGTAAGAAAGTTGAATGATAAGACTACTGATAGTTTAATAGTACTGAATTCAGTAAAAACTATCGATACTATTGAATAACTATCGAATTACTACAAATCACTATTTATCACTATGTGATGTGTTTTTATCGAGAATATTAGCTTTGAAACGGAGGAGGAGGGAGTGGTACATTGTATCCAAAGAATGTGTGAGAAGGTACAGAGCATGATTTGTAGCCCCTCTCCTTCAAAAAAATAGTAAATGAATTAATAATTTTACTTAAATGATGATAAAAATGAACTGAAAAACTATACATATTTTGCAAATTGATTTAGAAAAAAAATCGCATTCAAAGATTTCAGAGAAATTCCGTGGGGTCCAGTCCCGGAATTTTTCCGAAAATTACGAAAACAATCAAATGAAGGCGTGAAGTTCAAAACATCCTATGTATTATGTAGCAGTATCAAAAGTTTACAGGAGAAGCAGAAGACTGTTTCAGCTGAGATGAAGAGGATGGGTTTGGCAAAATGGGTGCTCAGCCAATTCTCTGAAGCTTCATACACATGCTCATGTAAAAATTTTGGGGCTCAGTCATGCCAAAGCTGAGGAAATGAGGATTGACCTTGCGCACATCCTAAGTCCATGGGAAATACAAAGCAAAACATCCTAAGTACCATCAACATCAAACGGAGTTGGGATGCTTTGCATGGATCGCTCGCCGGCACATGTGCGTGCTGCGGTCTTTGGGTTAAAATTAGAAGTACTTTGAGGCTCTATGGGCACTCAGGATGTTTAGCGGTTCTTAGATTGCATGCACAAATCCACTTTTGCAAAAGTTGGCACATAGGATGTTCTGAATTTCACGCTTTCAAATATTAAACTTTACTAGGAGCGCTAGTTGCTCCGGAAACATTCTCGGCCGATGAATCACCAGGTTCATCCAATACCATCGGAATAAGTTGGCGAATAGAACGGGTATGGGAATCCTGGGTGGAACGAGCTTAAGCTGATCGGGTTGAGCAGCTTCGACGACGGCCATGGGCCAGGAGCTGGGTAACAAGTTGACTTCTTTGATCTGGAGGTGGCGATGTGGATGTCGCCGTTTGTACTTGGTTTGTAGCTCATCCAAATAATCAGCTCGCCACGATAACCAAAACGAACGAAAAATGTTTTCCTTCAATGCATAGCGAGCACTGACACAGGTGGAAAAAGGAGACTGTCCATCGATAGCGGTTGAAAGTAGGCGACCAATCGCTTAGTGAGCAGGGGTGATCGCCACATACTCCTTGTCGTTGTTGACTTTCCGGTAACACAAAGGCCGCAAATTTCAAACAGCCTGTTTCGAAGCTCTCAATACTTGTACATCTCGAGTAGGTAGTGCGAACGCTGTATATAGCGGATAAGCGCATTTCTCGAGTTTTTCACTTCCTCAGATAGAGAATAGCATCGAGATAAGTACGAAGCAGAAAATTGTATGCCATGCTACCACCGCCTCAAATGAGTGCTCTTTGATCACCCGTTTTTCTCCTACCGATACCTAATGATCGTCTTTGCTTATGTTCTTCGATTTTCTGAGAACTCTCGTGACTCCGAGATCCGTTCTACTCGTTTCAAACTTCTTCTCCTACCTGAGAAAGTGAAAAACTAACTAAAAATGCACTTTCCGAAGGAATTACGTGGAAGTTCATTCCTCCTCGTACACCAAATCACGGAAGAATCTGGGAAGCTGCTAAGTCGGCTAAGCACCATTTTCGCCGAGTTATACGAGAGTAAGTCCTAACATTCCAGGAATACAACACGTTTGTGAGTCAAATCGAGGCTGTTCTGAATTTGCGGCCTTTGTGTTGCCGGAAAGTCAACGACAAGGAGTATGTGGCTATCACCCCTGCTCACTCAGTGATTGGTCGCCCACTTTTAACCGCTATTGAAAGAGAGTCTCCGCTTTCTACCAGTCAGTTCACGTTTAGCACTCGCGCAGATCTGTTTTTTCTATCTATCAGTTAATGGGCTTTCTTTACACGCTCGCGGTGCTTGATTTCGAATACCCTCGCTGCGGCCCGGAGTTGACCCTTCGTTTTCTCATATAAACCCCGAAAAAGCTGCACTATCGATAGTCAAAAACTACCAGAAAATACGCATCACTTATAGATTTACTTTCAGCCCTTACGGCACCAAAATCAAACGTGAAACGGTATTGTGGCGCTAATCATTTCGTCAAGGCAGCGGAAATAGGTGCCACAACGTTTTTAAACGGGATTGTTCGCAAATGACTAGGAATGCTATCTATGGTGCCTGAAGGAGGGTATTTCCATACTTATAAACAAATTAATGCTCAGTATTTGTATAACCAGACTGCACCCGGTTCAGGCGCCAGAGTACATTATACTGAATCTATACAACGTACGTACGCAGTGGTACCACCCGCCTCCTCTGCGGACCCGGACCGGACAGCCCAAGTTTCGCGGCCAATAAGTCGGCGAGTCGGTGCCCGCTTAACGGATGTTATTTTAAATCGAACTTGGAGCCGCGGTCTTTCTTGACGTGAGCCAAGCGTTCGACCGGGTGTGGCACGACGGCCTCATCAGAAAACTGTTCCAAACGCTTCCAGGCTGCTACGTAGAAATAACACGGTCATACCTGGAAAACAGGCAATTTTCCGTTTCCTATAACGAGGCCACACCCGAACTCCACCCCCTCCGGGCCGAAGTCCCGCAGGGAAGCTTGATCGCTCCTCTATTGTACGTGCTATACACAGCAGACATCCCGGTTCACGACGAAGTTACAACTGCAGTGTTCGCAGACGACACAGCAGTCCTCGCCACCAGCAAACAATACGATATGGCAGTTAGCCGTTTTCGAAGTGCGATTGACAATATCGTACAGTGGTCAGGAAGATGGAAGATCAGACTAAACAAGACTAAGTCCATCCGGGTGGACTTCTCACTCCGACCTCACAGTTACACGCCCACAGTCGTCAACGGCGAAATCATTCCCGTAGCCAACACGGCACGCTACCTGGGCTTACACCTGGACTCGAAGCTCAGTTGGACGGAACACGTGAGAAAAAAACGAGACCGAATCAAAGCGCAGATTCGCCGTTATTACTGGCTGCTAGGTTTCCATTCTCCAGTCAGCCTCGAAAACACATGTCGGATCCATAAAACGATCGTGAAACCCTCGTGGACGTACAGAATCCAGCTCTGGGGGACCACCAAAAGGTCCAACAGACTGGTAATACAACGAGCGCAAAATAAAGCCCTTCGGCTGATAGCCAAAGCCCCCTGGTACGTCGCCAATGAAACACTACACCGCGACCTCGACTTGGAAATTATCGAGGATGCCATTAAGAAATTTGCTGAGCAACACTTCACCCGGCTGCACAACCACCCAAATCCGGAAGTAATTCCACTCTTGGATGACACCGGAAAGACGAGACGGCTCAAGAGGCTCACTCCTCTCGACCTAATCAATAAATGTAATATCGCTTCTAGTTAACTTATATCATAGTCAACCTTATATCATAATCAATAAGGGGCACATCATAGTGGTGATGGCCTCAAACACTCGTGTAACCTTAATGAAATTTACAGGTGTATACCTTGCGGCAGTTCTTGTACAAATTATAATAATAAAAAAAAAAACACTTAGGTTTTCGAAGATCGAGCTAGGATTCGGGGCGGAGTTCAAGCTCGGTTTTCGATTCAGATTTTTGAGATTCGGGTTTCCTCAGGTGTGCACGGGAAAACGTAATCTCGAATCTGAAATGTAGTAGCCCGGCAAAATGCAACTAGGAAGTTCGTAAACTTATCATTGCGCTGGCAATTTACTAAGATAAACCAGCTATGCCTTAGGTGTGTACGTGCCGCGATTCTCTCAACTGAAAGACACAAATCAACACACCACTTGATTTTTAAGTTATCGGGAAAAAAAAAGGGGGAAAAATCATCAGTAAACCGGTAACGAGTATTGGCACTACATAGAAACCACAAGAGTAGTAGGGGAAACGTGATTCCAAAATATCCGCCCGGCTATGAGAACAACCTTCCAGCTCCATCCCTTCTGGAACATCCTCCAACTCTGATACGTTCTCATATGAAAAATCCAAAATCGGTGCCAGCTCCCTTTCCTTAGTATAGAGCAGTGGTCCTCAAACTTTCTTCGCTCGCGGCATCCTAAATGAGCAACAAAATTTTGGCGGCACCCGTCGTCATAAAAAATTTTATTTAAAATATTGTATGAAACACGCTACTGGTTAATTGTTATAATACTAATTATTAACGTTACTGAGAGGGGTGCACTTGGTGTGCATTACAGAGTGATGTGATTTGGGGGCGAATTAATGAAATTGAAACGCGCATATCATCTTCCACCGACTGAAGTTTGTTTCGTAATTTAGTCTTTAACAAGGTGAGGCAGGAGAATGCTTGCTCAGATAAGCATACGTTAGATTTAGTATTATATAAACCGGGATCCACCTTCATATTGGGTGTACTGGAGCATGTGCGCGGGAATCGGATGAGTGTCCTGCTGTGTGCCACTGTGAACTCGGTAACGAGTGATCCTCGTTTTATCAATGAGTAGTACAATATTTTATCAGAATGTGCGAGGACTTCGAACAAAAACGAATGAGTTTTTCATATCAATGATTGATAACAATTATCCCATTGTTGCCTTAAGTGAAACCTGGTTACATCAAGGAATAAGTAGTCGTGAACTATTCGACTCGAGGTACATAGTTCATAGGCATGACCGTGGAGGCGGGGGGACAGGCCATCTGAAAGGAGGGGGGTATTAATAGCGGTGAAGAATTATATTAAATGTGATAGAGTAACTGAGTTAGAGATATGTGCCCAAAACTGCGAAAGTATTTGGTTAAAATTAGTTATTTGTAACGAAACATTATATATGGGCGTGCACTATTTTCCACCAAATACGCCTTCCCGCGTATATAAAGAAGCCTGTGATCGAATCTTGGATTACGCAGATAGAACGAACAATTTTTTGATATTATGGGATTTTAATGTTCCATCATTCAACTATGGGCGATATAGAGAAGAGGCCATAACGTCAAATCCCAGAGAAATTTTCTTATATGATCTTATAGAAATAATGGGCTTAAAATCATGCAATACGGTCTTGAATCAACGGACCTCAGTTGTCTTTGTCGTTGGAGTTTTCAATGTCGTGTGTTCCTATTGTGCCCGAATTGTGTATGTTTATTGTGGTTGTGTGCAGTGTTATTTTGTCCATGTGAATTAAGTGTGTTGTTATTTATGTTAGTACTGCAAGTTTTCAACTTGTGGCGTGTTGCCTTTTGCGTGGTGTGATTTGGGGGCTGGCTTGATGGCTTGTGGATTGTGGAGGGGGGGGGGCGGGTGAAAATTACGCTTATAGAAAGTATCGGACCTCAGTTGTCTTTGTCGTTGGAGTTTTCAATGTCGTGTGTTCCGATTGTGCCCGAATTGTGTATGTTTATTGTGGTTGTGTGCAGTGTTATTTTGTCCATGTGAATTAAGTGTGTTGTTATTTATGTTAGTACTGCAAGTTTTGCCATTGGTATTGCGCTTTTGATTTTGATCTACCTTTTATTTATTTATTTCTTTTACGTTTTGTTTATTTATTTATCTTAAGGGGTAATAATAATAGTAATCCCCCCACTCGCCACCTATACAATGGGGCACAGGGGCGTATTAAATGTTCTAAATATAAAAATGTAAAAATTATTATTATTATTGAATAAATTGAAATCGAAATTGAAAATTATTATTATTATTATTATTATTATTATTATTATTATTATTATTATTATTATTATTATTGTTATTCATTTAGCCCCCACGCTGTTTTGGCTCATAAGGAGCTGTTGCGAGGTGGGCTTTAAAAATGTCTAGTAAATAAATAAATAAGTAGGACGAAGGAGAAAGCAATAGGAGGTCCACTGCCTTTGCCACTAAAAGAGGGTACGATTTTTTGAGACTCAACCAAAGAGAAGCCACAGGCATGTCCACCTTTTCAAATCTCGCAGCACCCCCCCTCAGAACTTTCGCGGCACCCAGGGGTGCCGTGAAACAGAGTTTGAGAATCACTGGTATAGAGGATCATTTTTTTCTTTCACTCAAAAGAAATTAGACATTACCAAACAGATACGCTTGCTTTGTGGCCCGCGGTCAAAAGTAAAGATGCGCATTTCATTAGACGCTCTGTGTAGATTAATTCATTCCCAAATTTCTCGCTAATAGAGACGCACGTTCATTTGGCAGAGAAGCGAACTGGCGAATTTGTTCGCTGGAGCGTGAAATATAACACGCGCATCCGTCAACACCATTTATATAATCACAGCTTACACCTTTCAACTTTCAAGACACATTAGATAATGCACGCTTCGTTTACGAGCTGTCGGCTCTGTGTAGCACTAGCCGGAGAACACCCGGTACGGAAGTCAGTCTCTGCCCCTTACCCCGCCTCTTGTAAGCAAAAGCCTTCTTCTAATAGAAACTAAATAATATTACGTATCTATCTTCTGAAAATCTCGTCTTCGTGTAAACCAAATTTCGAACTTCTCGGCGGTGTTTAAACGAGCTCTCGATTCGCCCTTCCCCGAACTGTACCGCAAGCAAACCGCGAACATGGTTGATTGGAGTGTATGTTTTCTTTTTGTTCTTTTTTCTTTCAAATCGAACAGTTCTGTTTAGTCAGCAGTCGAATATCTTCTTTCCTCACGAGCCACGAGCGCAGTGAATCGAAAATAAACGTACAACAATCTTATGATCGAGCGGTTAACGTTTACGTTCCGTTGCCCTCTCCCCCTCCCCCCCTGTTTCAGGATTAAAATGTCTCTCTGTGCCGAGACGAAATGAATTGAAAACGCTGGCTGGTACACGTGATGTCTGTGTATGGAAAATCGCCCCGTTTCGGGTTCTTCATTTTCACTCGGTACACACAACAAACGTGTAATTCAACGTGTAAGACAATAAATCGGTAATCCGGAGTGATTGCTTTTTCGCGCGTTTAATATAGCACCGGGGGCGGTGGCACGGTTTCTCGGATGCTGTCGCCTCCTCATCGCAACCCTTTCAAATGGAGATTTCCTCTCCGCCAAGTCGACTCACTCGGTAATATAGCGGTTAGCGACGATTATATACGAACGCAGGAGTCGCAAAAGCGGTATTAAATCGGATTTTTAAGTACCGCGCCCCAGAGAACGAAGGATAAAAAACGAGTTCGCAACATTCGTCGCATTTAAACGTCTGCGCGACGTGGCGGAAGAAAGATGTTCGCCGTTGGATGATAAATCTCTTTCGGGACTTTGTAAACATATTTTCGTTGGCTGCGATTGAATTCTCACAGCATAATTTATCTAGATTCTCGGACACTTTCTCACACTCTAGTTAGAATTTATTTCTTCTTGACACGGACATGTCTAATGACTCGCCACACGAAAGAGAAACATTCCGCAAAAAAACGCTCCGCAAAAAACGTGTTACAAGAACCGTTCCGCAGAAAAACGTTACTACCGTAATGTAATTGCGTATTTTTCTTTACGTCGTTCCGTCACTAGTGATAGGCATTAATCAATTAAATCGAGAATAATCGATTGGTCGATTACTTACAACAAAAAAAAAAATCTAATCTATTATTTGACGTAAGTTTAATCCATTAATTAGAAAAATTCAACTCGTTGATTTAGTCCTGTAGGAGCGCTAAAGTGCAGTTTGTGTCTACACTCCTGTTCAAGGTTGTATTGGTTTTCCAGTCTGATTATTGATCAAGTTTATATTTTTGTGAGACATTTTATTTACAAACTTTGAAAGCCGTCGACAGCATCCCGTCCTGGAAACAGTCACAAACCACAAAGTCAGCAGCATTATACTGCGGCAAATAATCGCGAACATTCGAGATAAGTGAAGAAAGATCGACATGTTTCGGGCAGCAGAATAGAAGTTCGATAACGAAAGCGATAAGGAGTTTCGTCGATAACGCCGAGATATATAAAGGCCGCTGGCCGTCGCCGTATAGTCTGGTTTTATATGCGATAAACTGTGCGTTTTCAAAGCGAGATAGCTACTGTTTTCGTGCGTTTGTATTAGTGTGACATTAATAGTAGATCCCGTTGTGTATACTGTTTTAATTTCAGACGAGAGGAAAACGAGAAGTATTTTATATTGTATTGAATGTGAAGAGCTGGATCGCTGAAATAGGTATATTGGTTTATGGAATTTCAGCGCTCCAGCTCTTCACATTCAATACAATTCATGCATCTTCTCCGTATTGGCCGGACGAACCACGATTAAACGAATGACCGCGCAAAGAGGAACACGTAACTGTAACGCGATGGTAACGTTTTTATGCGGAACGGTGTTTGCGGACGTTTTCCGCATAATGTTTTCTGTGGAATTTTTCTCTTTCATGTGGCGAGTCAGTAGACACATTCGTATCAAAACGGGCAAGCGTGTTATCTTCAGCATTCAAAAGTACGTGAAAATCACCTATTAGAATACATAATACAAGACAGATATTGCATAGTGTTATATGAGTACGTGTACCTTGCAATTTACCACTCAAATTCTCGTTTAGAGCTGTCAATCGTAATTTTAGAAGTACCAAACAGGTTAGAACCACCCATTAGAATAACCACTGAAACATGATACCGACGTATTGTAACCGTAGATGAAGGAAATTCAGCCTGCTAAATTCTGTCTATAATCCCTGAGACTGCTAATCCTCTCCCACGTTCTTGAGCCGAGCGTCTTACGCCATCACCACATCAGAGTCGCAAGTCCCCAACCGCCTTAACGACTTCCATCTCGTACAAGTCGAACATTCGCCGACGATTATTAGCTCGTCACCGGTCATCAAAAGTGAATTAGAGCTTAGTTCGCATTCTAGCCGCTCTAACGAATAAAAACATTTCAGAAGAAAAAAAAAAAAAAGTTTCTGCTCGACTAGTTCGACAAAACTTCGAGCTCGTGTCGCGAATACGTCGGTGATTTCAGCTGACACGTTTTTCGACGCCGCGCCGTCTATACGACGAGTTGTTCCTCCCTCCGTACACTCGGTCTAGCGTCGACTTGGACGTGATTTTGCCTCCTTTCGCCTTCATTTCCTACACACATAACTCGACTTATACACTCATACACGAGTACATACCTCCGCAGAAATTGGCTCACCGCATTCACGCGAAATATACGTCCTCACGGCGGCGCCTAAATACACCAGCGAATATAGGTACGTACGATTTTCCTCGACATTACATTACCTATACACAAAGTGCATTACTTACGGCGGTTGTGTATTCTCTCGAGTGTTGCTGCACCCCCTCGAGATATATACTTTTTTTGTGAAAAGCGTCGAACTTTCCCATATTGGCTCTTCGTAAGCGCGTTCGCAAACTCGACAAACTTTACATCGGTTATGTAAACGAGGTAGAAAACGATATATACGAATAGGTTTTATACGCAGTATTTTTCTCTCTCTCTCTTTTCTTCACCTCCACTTTCTGCGGCATTTCCCCCACACCCTTCTCGGCTTGAGTGTTTTCGACAAGCCCGAATCGGAACGTAAATCGAATTTTACCTCGACAGTGCAGGATGGAGGCCGTGATGTTGAGTAAACCTGTGTTTTTAGCGAGAAAAAAAAAGTATTACAGCAGATATGATTTTAATTTCAATCTCAGGTTTGTAAATATTCGGATACGAGAAAGTTTTTCTTAAATTTTTTATTAAAAAACTATACATAAGTTACGTACAAGCGTTTCCACGGAGCCCGGGCGAGGCAGAGGAAAACACACAATTTTTTCAGCGTAGGTCGACGCTACGAAAGGGCGAAGGTGTTTCGGCGTCGAATTTACTATATACACGAGAAACTTCGACGAGAAGTTTTACGTTGTTAAATATGGAAATTCGAGAGATTGCAACTTTTTCCGGCGCCCAAATCCGTACCGGGTACAGCGGTATCCGCGAACGTATCGCGAGGTAATGAATTCATTATAAAAGGTAATCGAGGAGAAGATGGCTCGCTGGACACCTCGAGGCGCGTTCGAATTACTCCTTACTGGAAAAAGCAGCTGGAATCGCGGAAATGAATCACGAAGAAATAAAAGGCCCAGCTGAAATATGATTTCAACCGCGACAACATTTTGGTTAACGCCAGCCATAGATGGACAGTATTCTTTATCCTCCAGCGCTTGATGGATCAGAGCTGCCGCTCTGTGTCCTTTGTCCTTGGTCGACGGTTGAGTGTCTCTCGTGGAACCCGAATTGTAGATCAGGGATTAATTCTCGATCTTCGATAATCCTTTTCAGCCTGACGAGAAAAAGTTTTTCGAATACCTTACAGACTATTGAGAGGAGAGAAATTGGCCTGTAGGACCCAGGGAGCTCTGCCGGTTTCTCTGGTTTGAGAATCATAATAATTCTTGCGGTCTTCCAACAGGCTGGTACGTGTTTCAGTCTTAGGACTGCATTGCAAGTGCAGTCGAATCGTGTGTTCCCAAAACCTTGTTTCAAGTGTGTCGTGTGGATGGTGGGTATCGATAGATTGATAGATCGATAGATCGGGTTGACGATACCGATTCGGTGTGATCGAGGTACGGTACCGCGGATCACGGACCAGCGTCGGTTTCCTTGAAAGACTTAGCCGAGACGTGAGAGTAGCAAAATACGTTTTATTGCATTTTCTTGATTAACAGGTTACGTTATTCGTTATAAAAGGACGATCGCTGTAATAATACTCTAAAGGATACACCATTAGCATAGATACCACCCAAAAGATCGGAATTTGATATCTAGAATCCCCCTAGACCATAAAAGTCAATATCATGCTTTACTGAATCAAAAGCTGAAAGGGGTGTCGACCAGAGGAGAGATCCCAAGCTGGGGACCACCTACAAAAAAATACTAAATGCGGCTTCAAACGAGTGTAACTACACTAAAACTAACAAAAAAAAAGTCCAGTCTCTTCCAGACAATATATTAAAGCTAATCAGTAGAAGAGAAGCGCTAAAAAACAACTCAAATCCACCAGAAACAAAATAGAATTTAATTTGGTGTGTAAACTAACTAAAAAAACTTTTAAGGTTTTAAAACTAAGACACAATGCATTCTCTTGTATCTCGAATTATGGATTCCACTAAAAGCACAAAACTAATCAAAAAGGAAAGAACTATAGGTAAAAAATATATGGCCTGATTAGCCAACAAAAAGGAGAGAGGGTTTACGAACGAAAAGAAATTAATAATGTTGCTACAGAATTCTATGCTAACTTATACTCGGATAACAACACTCCCCTCCTCCTTGTCCCCTCCAACCAAGGAGAAGAGTGTCCAAAACCTGAGTTCATAAGAAGTAGAAGTAACAAGGGCGATTAAGAATCTAAAAGAGGGCAAGGCGGTAGGACATGATGGCCTCAGTAAGGAACGCATCAAATGCGGTGGAGGAAAAAAAAAACTTCGATTTTGAAAACTCCCAAAATATTACTCTTGTTTAAAAAAGGCTGTATTGCAGCTTCACAGCCAGAATACAACCAGCATCATGTTCAAACTTTGGCAGTATGGTCATCATCCACCCAACTTCCCATGCATCCACTCAGTTCAGTGTTACCATCTGTACATCACGTCGTAAGAGGGTAATTCTCCCAATAACTCGTAATTTTAGTTGTTTTTTTAAAAGTATTTTTGAATTTATTTTCTGATGGATTTTTTTCATGGAATATGTAATGTATATGTACCAACAATCTACCTCCCCCCTAGTTTGGGCAGGGGGATACGATTTGTAAACGACGAAGGAATTTTTGTAGAATCGTGTGCTCTATCATAATTCATCGAGAACTCAAATTCCCAAAATTTGCACATAGATTGTTCTTGTTTAACGCGGTAGTGTTGGACACTTGACACAATCAATGGAATATGCTTTTTAATACGGGAAGCGTAAGACAATTATTCCGGATCCTTTATTTCAATTTTCAGTGTTGCATGAAGGAAAATCAATTGAATCGATAACTCGAGGATCCTTACCGATAGGTAATCGATTAGAGAGAAACTTATCGATTTAAATCGATTTTGGATCGATTTTTTGATAGCCCTAACTCGGGTATGACGAAGGGGGAAAAATCTTGTAGACGACGAAGGAAAATTTTGTGTATAAACTGATTACAGGCAGACAGCAGTTCCAAAAAATTTAATACTGAGCGCGTTGGTATATTCTACAGTGTTGGCTTGCTACAAATATGCGGTTATTCAATAATTGTAATAATTGCGTCACAGTTTATCAGTGTAGTCTACGAAGGAAGATTTAGGGTACGGAAAGTCGATTTTCAGCGAAAAAACATTATGCATAACCATATTAATTTCAGAATTTTGGAAATTATCTTGTGAACGATACATGACATCCTTCTAACTATAAGGATTCAGTGTTTCTACTTTTTTCACCAATATCATCCACAATAAGCACTCGAGAAATTTGTAGACTACGAAGGAATAAAAGTGATTACACAACTTCACCGGGGTCTGTGGACCCTTTTAAGGGGTCGAAATTTTGGGTAGCGCCGTCAAATGACTTGCGCAACACATCACTTTGAGAAAAACATTTCACATACATTTTTTAATAGAAATATCTGTCTGTGTGACGCGTTTTTAAGAAAAATCCGTGCGTAGTTACGTTGACGACGATGGAATTTTGACTATAATTTGACAGTTTGGGGATGTTAGGTATGTTAGGGTATGTATTTTGAACTCTTTGTCAGATTGATGTGATAGAAGAGATTTACACTTATCTAACAAAAAAAAATTATTGCTCTAACATTCTTAGTTTTTGATATACTAAACGGTTACTTAAATATTGAGGTATTGGGAGAATGACCCAAGAACTTTTTTTTTTAATTTCCCAAACTTCTGTGTTTTGGACTAAGGGCACTTTGGAAGTCAGTTCTTCAATTGAATTTTTAAGATCCCTAACTAACATCTTTGAACAACACAAACTTGAAGCGATAAATTACAAATGAATCAGGACACTCCGAATGAACTGACTTGAAGAGCAGGTGTCCAGAAAGTCTGGAATCCCTTGCAACTTCATCAAATAGTTTTTTCTTTCTTATTTTAGCACCCCCTCCACCCATCTAACTCACTTAAGCAAACTCACTTTAGCAAGCTCACCTTAGCCAACTCATTTTAACCAGCGGGTCAGCTCGTATAAAATAAAATAAAAGGTATTTGCAACGATTTCCAGCAGTCTTGTAATCAATCTAGAATTTGATTACCAGGAAAAGAGAGGTGGAAATCTTGAATAACACACGACAAATTTCCTTAGAATGTTTCGGACAAAGATGGACGAATTATTGCTCAAGTATGATGCATTGGTTAACGCGGATGCTGCTCTAAAAGAAGAAAATAGCCAACTCTCACACAGAATGGAAGCACTAGAGCAGTATTCTCGGAGAAATAATATTGTTTTGTCCATGGGGTATCACCATCTGCCAATGAATCAACCACCGATATAGGCGTGACAAAAGGTCGACGTCGATTCGCGGGTCGACATGTGTGGGGAGCCCTTTAATTGGGGCTGACACACATAATCTTGTCAAATTGATCCGAGCCAACCCCCCCCCCCGTGTGACACCATTTAGTTATAGAAAGGAACTAAAGTATTCAAGTGAAATTTCAATTCGGGTTGGACAAGCGTATAGCCCTCTTACAACTGCAGGGGTTCTGGGGTCGCTTCGACTCATTGGACCCTGACTTATTATTCGGACAACCGACGGAAAATTTGAGCAGTGAGCCTTTTAAAGGGGTTCCACATCATCCCTAGTTTCGGGTTTTTTATCCGCATAATTCTATCATTTTAAGTCCCTGGACTTTTCTTCGGTATGAGCTTTGACCGGACAAGCCAGTTGCTTAGTCAATACCTCGGTGGGTCCAGGAAAATATAATGCCCAAGCGCTCGAACCTTGAGTTATACACTGATTCCGGACAAGCCAGAAAATCCAGGAGGTATAAAGCTCAATTTCGAAGTTTCGCTGTATTAGAATTTCCAATCACGGAACCTTCCGTGAATAAAAATAATAGAGGTAAATTGGATTTCGATCTGAAAAGCACATCCCTTTATCGCATCACATACGTTCGAGGGGACCCCCGCCCCCAAGACTACTCACATACTGAGTGCCTTGGGGGTTCGTTATGTGGGTCCTAAGACATGACTATAACCCCCCTGTTTCCACTATTTGCCTTTTACGTGCACACAATCGACTTTACAATTTTAAATATAAAGAGACTTTGACTGACTCGCGACTAGCTTCATCACTGGAGACGGAGACCGGTACTCACATTGTTCGATGATTTGATTCCACTCGCAAAAAATCCGGAAAGTAACGATCAAAGTGACGACCAAGAATTTATATGAATTTAATGTTGAAAAGATGCAAACAACTTATTGCCACAGATTATATCAAAAAAATACTTTGCAACAAAAATCGCGTGGATTTTAGTAAATGTTCATGTTTATCGGAGATACCGCGGATCGACGAGTGCAAGTAGTGAAGTTGAAAGCTCAAGCGAGCTCTTGCAGACCCCAGGAACATACTGATTCTTCAGTCAAAAATCCGTTTCGAAGTCGATGCGTTTTCCCCTACGGTCGCAATCGATTACCTCTCCTTTTAGAGAGGAAACCGATCTATGGCTACATAGTGTCGTGTGCACGATTGTTTTTCGATCCAAAATGTCTTGGAAAATTGTATTACGGAATCGGCGCCGCTATGGCGGGATACCCGAAGTGTACGTATGAACGCTTCGAGCATTATTCCGTACGAAAACTTCAACCTATCGATTTTCGAATAATGAAACCCCCAAATTTGCTCGGCGGCTCACACATGGTTTAACAGGATTCACAGACGTTACAACGTTCACCTTGGAACTAAATGTGTACGTGAGAGTGCCATGAGTAGAAACGATGGCTACCTTCATCTATCGTCCAAAAATAGCTCCACTGGCCTATGCTCGCTCGACAGATGCTTAAATAATTTTCCAATTTTCCATCATCTGCACCGCCGACTGCGAAGTAACGCTCTGGATAGGCAGGCGGTTTCTATGTTCGACTCAGCGAATATTCGCGAAAGTCAAACAGCATAGACGATTACGTCGACGAAGCCGCAAGTATCTGCACGCGCAAGTGTACGTAATACATTTTATATACGACCAGATACGTGCGTATACATTGGACAAACTGAGCCAGCTCGTGGGCTTTTACCCTCCTCGTAGACTCGTGTGCAAGTGTAACCTCACTTCGCCCTCAAAATGCGATCTTAATTCCGCACGCTCCGCGAATCATTAAAGTCGTATTCAAACGCACGCCGAGTTAAGTTTATTTTACCTTCGCGAACAGATCTCCTCGCGAATAAGGAAATTTATAGTAGCAAATTTTTGGCTGCAACGCTATCGGCGAGATTGCCATTTTTTCTCTCTTCTTCTTGTACCCTTATACGTACGTTATTTTTTCTTCAACTTCTTCGGTTTCTTTTTTTCTCCTCCTCTCATATAGGGCGCAGACATTATGCAAATACCTAACGTCGTCGCATTCGACAAGAATCCTCGAAAAACCTGCTCCGCTCCGAGCCATCGTTTTGTATTTTTTTTTTCTCTTGCGCCCGCTGAAAATCACCGCGCATCCGTCTTCCAAATTATGCGAGTTGTATACTCGAAAATCGGATTTATTTGCACAAATACGTATTTTAAAGTATATAATAAAGCTTCATACACGTATACGGCACGTATGGCTCTTCGAAAATTGGATACAGCCCTAACCAAGAAGAAGTCGAAATCTGTACTCACGCGTATCCCTCTATGTCCAATACAACGTTCGGGTAAGAAAATAAGAGAACGACGACGAGCCGAAGGTCATTCGAATGGACGTAGAAATTGAAATGTCGCTGAGGAGAGAGATTCCCCCAAGACGGGAGGCAGCCACCGTGAGGGAAAAAGCTGTAATACTTACACACCTATTTCCAAGGAAGAAAAATGGAAAGATATTATAATCGCAGGGGGATGGTAGGGGAAGACAGGATATACGAATTGGAAAAGGAGATAGAAAAAATAAAATGGGATGTAATAAGATTGGGGGAAGTAAGGACATGGGGGGGGGGAAATGCTTTTTATTATTTTTCAAAAGTTAATTTTGCCTACTTCATGAATTAACTTTGAACTCTGTGGCTCTCAACCGCAGTGGAATCAAAGATCTTTTGGGATTTTCGAAATCAGCGACCCACTAAACCCTTGTTTCGGTACATCTTTTGAGTTGGGGAACGTTCTGGAAGAGATGAAGCTGAGAGGCTATTCTTGTATTCGGAGGGATGTTCTGGAATTACCTTTTTTCCACTGCTCACAAGGCAATACCCGGCCTGCCTCCGCCAGCATGGTAAATTAAGCCTACCTGCTGCTTTTGCCATTTCGACTGTGCGCTTTCGATGATTTACCTACTGTTCAGTCTGGACCACAGTGCGACTTTATAATCGAATTAAAATCCGCTGTAGACACACCGGCGTATTTTACTTTTGCGCTACCTGGACTCGTGGCACGGCGCTCGGCTTGGCGAAGCGTGCTGCGTTGTGCCCTCGGCCGTGCCTACCCGTGTCTGCTACACCTTTGTACACCGCGGTTTCGCTTAATGCGGTTATGTCGAACGTGTAATCGAATTGCAAACGGAAATTTTAACGCCGATTCGGGCGGCGAAAGAACGAAAAGCCACGGGCGCTCGTGTTTGCGTACACGGTACACCCTGCCGCATCTATCCAAAATTTCCATCGCCCGCATTGGGTTGCAAAAGTGTAGTACACGTGGGGTGCAGCCCTGGGCCGGCGAGAACAACGGCTTCGAATAAGTGCGAACAAGTACACGTGAGGACGTTTTACGATTTCGTGCGACCAACTATCGAACGACCACCAAGCTGCAGATTATGTAATAATGATATGTAGTACCCATCGGATACCTATTGGGGTGACACTTATCTTCTGACTTGCGAATTTTTTCTGGACCAACCTCCTGATTTGGTCGTAGAACTCTCATGTACCAAATTCCAGTCCAAACTGGTCATATTTACACGTGTTCAGTTCAGCTTGAAAATCTGAAAACATATGCTCGAGCGCGCCCGAGCGCGACGCGGTAAGCGACGCCTATCGCTCCGCGTAGCGGTGCCATGAATCATCGGGCTTCATATAGAAATGCAAAATTCGTTACTCCTAGCTCTTAGATCCCACTATTATCCTCAAAGTAGATGAATATTCTCTTATTATAATACAAATATTTCTATTATCGTTTGAACATTAACTTGAATAAAGTAAGCTTAAAATTTGTATATTTTCAGTAAGAATATAAAGAAAACCAGGGTTGGCATATTTTACCTAAAATGAATATAAAATGTAAATTAATGTAAAATGGCGAAAACAACATGATTAACAATTCATAAATGATAACTGATACGATAAGAGAATGAAAAATAAAATTGAAAATGAATTATAAAATCAAATCAAAGTAACTTTTATTGAGGAGGTGTTATACAGTTTGTTTTCAACAGCTGAGCTTCAAGTTTAAAATTAGGTAGAACAAAAAAAGAAAAGAAAAAAAAAAGGAACTGGACTAGAGAATTTAGATTTAAGTACGAGTATAAGTCGAAGAAAGTTTTAATAAGTTTCATTCATCATCTCTATTTTTCGTTGTAAAATTTTAAATTTTACCTAATATCAAACATAGGAAGCAAAATCTTGGCAAAATTCAACTCCATGTCGCCGGCGGCACATGTTTGCGTAATAGGAATGAAACCAATACAGAGAAACTGTGCTTTAATTGTGCCTTTTTGTGCTTCCAATTGTAAAATTTGTACTCCACTCCTTCTGAAGTTATAGCCAAAAAAAGGAAATTGTCGGCACAATACAGCATAAATTTAGCTCACTGATATTAGCGGGTGTTCATTTCCATCGAAGTTAATTTCAATATTTCCTTTACATGTCGCCAGCAGCACATTGACCTACTTTCTTTTTTTGGCTATAACTTCAGAAGGAATGGAGCACAAATTCTGCAATTGGAAGCACAAAAAAGCCCAATTAAAGCACAGTTTCTCTGTATTGGTTTCATTCCTATTACGCATACATGTGCCGCTGGCAAAATGGAGCCGCAAAGTTCATCCAAAGCTAAATTAAATATATTACTGATACTTGAGTTACATATGCTTCATCTTTTCGTCCAGCGATTATAGCGCTTCTAGCGGAGTTCATATATGCGAATTGTTTTCTTTGAACATTTTCAATATTCAATTTAAAATTCAAAGAGTTCGATGAAAGTGCCACTTGACACTTGACATATTGTAGCACTGCAGTAGAGTAGAAATATAGAAAGTTCTCATGGGGGGGGGGGAGAAATGGCTAAAAAGTTTGTAAGTACAACAGGGTACAACAGGTAGTTGCATATGTAGGAAATATCACCAAATTTTAACGTGAACGTGATAACAAACAAATATTTTTTTCAATCCACTCTAATGTTCGTGAATTTGAATCAGGACGTCACCATAAAAAATAATATGTACTTCGAATTCGAAAATTCGAATGCAGCAACATGACCGAAATGTTAATATAATTGCATAACTGCAACGCCGTGAATATTCGGCAAATATTCGAATTACCTCGAAATGTTAATAAAATTGCATACTCGAAACGCCGTAAATCGGTCATGAAGCTGTTTCCATTCGTTTGCTATGTTTAAATAGAGATTGGAAGGTGATCAGCGCTTTCAGGATGAGCCACGGATGTTGAACCCTATCGATTTTCATCGGGACCTGGTTCGGTTCTCCAGTGTAATTGTGGTCGAGTTTGGATACTTCCTTTTTCAATTTCAAGAGTTCGGTTTCTCTTTGTCGCGAGAAGAATTCGCATTCAAATCATTGCTCGTTCACACCTTGTGAGACAGTTTAGAAGTTTTAGTTCTCACCAGGAATCGGTGTGCATCTCACACCGACCGAAATTATCGACGGCACTTGTATGCTCAAATAGCCTTCAAGTGAATGTCACCAAGACGTCCACTGGTCACACGGTCAAAATTAAACGCAATATCGAAACCAGTACACCTTCCCCGAGTTCCGAGAACTCGACCGCTATAGGAACGCCTGCCGCAGATTCTATACTTCGACGATCAACCCGCACGTGCCATGCACCAAATACAAGAAGACAAAGAAGGACAATGTATCATTTCTATACCTATACTTCTAATTACGAGCATCGCTCCTATCACATAACCTACGCGTGCCAGCTCTCAAAAATAGTCAACTACCTCCCTCGTGTCTCCATGTAGTGTCTCCACTCATGGAGACACCATCATCGAACGTATCGATCATTACTATATAACTTCTCCACAGAGGCTCAGTCTAGGTCTAGGTCTTACTCTCTCGAAGTCAGGTGGAGCTTCTCGCTGGCATTATCTAACCAGTACCTTTTCGGACTTAAAAATGTAAAAGTGTAGTCATTGCTTTGTCGTGTCGAATGTTCTAGAAAAACCTAGTTATTGCGCATGACAATTATAGTACTTCTGCAGTTACAATAAATTAGTGATTTCAGAAGCCCTTATCTTGGCCAAATGCCTCCCTCGACCTAGCCCATTCGACCCGGTCAGTGGCTGTTCTGTGGAAGAGTTTAGTTTTGCTAAACATATAGATGTCGTCCATCTACCTGGTCCTCTGTTTACCTGGCTTTCTCCCTCCTCTGATTTGCCAAAAGGTAATTTTTTGTGACCAACGTTGGTCCTTCAGTGTGCATAGGTGCCCTTCCCAGTCCCATTTTCGTATTTTGACAAAGTGTACCACATTTTCGTTGGACCTAAATTTGCCTTTTATTTTTGTTAGCCTTACCTTGTCTCTCAGTTTGGGACCAAGCATGGATCTCTCCATAGCGTTTTGTGTAGCCTGGAGTTTATTCTCAATTCGTTTTGAAATTGTCCAGGTTTGGCATTCACAGGCCAGAGTCGGAACAACACAGCTGTTAAAGAGTTGGCTTTTTTAGGATAGCGAAAAATTATTTTTTTATATAAATCTTAAGCTCCAACATTTACCCCATGCTAACGCAATTCTTCAATTTACCTAATTTTCGGTTTGATTTTGAAATGTTATCAATTGACCCAGATAAATTATGTTGTTGACTATTTCCAAAGTTTCCCCCTTCATTTTTATTAGTTTTGTATTTTCAGAGTTGCTCAACATTTTTGTTTTGGATAGATTGATATCCATACCCGCCTTTTTACTTTCACAACTGAGTTCCTCCAGCATCGCCTGTATCAGTATAATATCGTCCGCGAATCTTAGATGGTTCAGTTCTTCACAATTTATCGGTATCCCCATATTTTCCCATTCCAGTTTTCTAAATATTTCTTCTAGTACGCAATTAAATACATAATAGAAGGCATTTTGAGCTTGTTTTGGAAATTTCAGATTTTCAATTCCCTAATAATTTCCGAAGAGATATCGTTACCGCCACCAAATTTTAACAGAGTTTGATGAAGTTCAATGTAAAACAATTCCAAAAAATTCCAGTTGAAGAAAAAGTTAGGGGACTCACAGGGAAAAAAATTTTATGGCCCTTTTCTGTGGCGTGGAAACACGCGAATATATGTCAAAATTCAACCGCACGGAGCTTCGCAGGCATTAGTATGTCCTCTCCTCTTCCTGTTACCGCAAACTGCTTTCCCATCTTCCCCCTCCGTCCTTCCAACGATTCCCTATGCAGGTTTCCTCCCTCTACCCTTCCCGCACTGCCGGCATCGGCTGCTAATGCGACTATTAAGCGAGTGGTTACCTCAGTTCTTTTTATTTTATTTTTTAATAATATCTTATGGACTCCACTTTTTGCTTACACTCTTTGTAACCAGTTGCGGATTTAGGAGCTCAGCCGCTATAGGTACTCAACGAAGTGCCCCTCCCCCTCACCCCTTCACTTAATATCCTCCTAATGAGCTATAGGTTAAAAATTGAAAGATCAAGATCAATGAGCACATAGCTAGAAGGAAAAATAATTTCCATGGACATGTGGACCACTGAACTGAAACTGTGAAGAGCTATCGAGGACAGAAAGGCGTAGGATTCCTAATTAAAGAAAATTATATAAAACTGATAAAAGAAATTAAAGGCATAACGGACAGAATAACTACACTAATACTAGAACTAAACAACACTAAACTGACTTGCATACAAATTTACGCGCCAACATCAACAGCTGAAGAAAAAGTAATTGAAAAATTTTACGAGACACTAGAAGAAACTTTATACACAGAAACTAAAATCAACAACAACAAGCTAATCCTAATGGGAGACTGGAATAGTCAAGTAGGACAAAGACAGCAAAACGAACAAGACATTCTAGGCCAATACGGATATGGCAAAAGAAATATAAGAGGCTGGAGATTACTAAGGTTCTGTCTAGAACACAATCTGAAAATAATGAACGGATACTTCAAAAAAAAAGCAAGGAAAAAGATGGTCATGGATAAGCCCGAACAGGGAACACAAAACACTAATAGACTATATAATAACGCAGAGAGACAACAACATCATAACAAACTTCAAAATAAATAACAAATTTGAATTTTACTCGGACCACAGACTAATACAAATTGAACTAACAGACAAAAAAGCTATAACAAAGACCAAACCCTAAAAACAAACACAAAAAACAATTAATCCAACAAAATACGCAACAACTTTGAATAAAAAACTAAAGGAAATAAAAACAGACAACCAATTGGAAACAGTCGAATCGCTGTACAAACAGTTAACACATTCAATAAAAGAAGCAGACACAACAGCCAGGGAACAAAAAGGAAACTCAAACGGAACCAACATGGAAACAAATAACATAAAAGAAGAAATAAGACTACTAATTTAAAAAAAAAAAAAGGCTAAAATTGCTAAGGAAAGAAGAACTGACTAAGAACGAAAAAATAGAACTTAACATAACATCAAAACTTATCAGAAACAAAATCAGGCATAAAAACTTCCTGAAACAGAGTATCATCATAAAAAACACACTAGAGGGACACAGGAACTTTAAAGATATGAGAAAGTCACTAAGCCAAGGCCTCCAGTGGACAACATACTTTACAGACCAGGAAGGTAAAAAAATATATGACCGAACTGAAATAAACAATATAATAACCAAATATTACGAAAACTTATATAACGACGAGAAAATAACACTAACACAAAATGTCCAAACAACAAAAAACGAGAAAGTACCACCTTTCCTCGGAAGCGAAATTGAAAATATTATAAAACAGTTAAAACCTAAAAAAAGCCCAGGCCATGACAACATAACTAACGAACATATAAAAATGGGAGGCAAAGAACTAACAACCATACTAACAAAATTATTCAACGAAATACTAACAAACAATGTAATACCAAAAGACTGGAAAACCTCTGACATAATATTATTATTCAAGAAAGGAGATAGACATAAAATAGAAAACTACAGACCAATAACACTAACACCAACCATATCCAAAATCTTCTCAAAAGCAATAGAAACCAGACTAAAACTAATACTTAACTCACAACAACCAATAGAACAAGCAGGATTCCGTAAAAACTTCTCAACAATGGATCATATACATACGGTTAACCAAATAATAGAAAAGAGCAACGAATACAGTTTTAACTTAAGCCTGGGACTGATCGACTACAACAAAGCATTCGACTCAATAAGCCACAACTACTTACTGAAAACATTAAAGATACAAGGAACACCCCAAACATACATTAACATAATAGAACAGATGTACGAAAACCTCAAAGCCAGAATAAAAACAGACACACTACGCAAAAAATTCGAGATAAAAAAAGGCGTAAAACAAGGAGATCCGCTTTCCCCGATTCTTTTTAATAGTGCGCTAGAGGAAATTTTTAGAAACTTAAATTGGGAAAATAAAGGCATAAATATAAAAATGGATACCGTCTATCAAACTTAAGATTTGCAGACGATATAGTACTATTCTCAGAGTCAAGCGACGAGCTGGAAAAAATGCTGAACGAATTGAATATAGAAAGTAAAAGAGCTGGCCTATCAATGAACCTCCAAAAAACAAAAATAATCGCGAAAACAAGCGGACAAAAAGACATAATTTTGGACGGTAAAACAATCGAAACAGTAGAGGAGGGGACTTATCTAGGACAAAAAATATCATTCAATAATCAATTCGAAAAAGAAATTGAAGCCCGAATTACCAAAACATGGTCCAAATATTGGTCGCTAAAGAACATATTTAAAGGCAACTACAGTAACAAACAAAAAAGTCAGGTCTTCAACGCATGCATAGTTCCGGTGCTAACTTACGGAAGCCAAACATGGCCTCTGAATAACAAAATACTTAACAAAATAACAATAACACAAAACACACTAGAAAGATCAATATTGAAAATCAAACGAAAAGACAGGGTAAGCCTACAAACAATAAAAAACAAACTAAAGGGAAACTACAATATAACAGAACACATAAAACTTAACAAATGGAAATGGGCAGGCCATATCTCACGACTTGAAGACAACCGATGGACCTACAGAGAATTAAAAGTTGGGGCCGCCTAAAATACAGATGGAAAGACGAAGTAAACAAATTTTTAGGTAACAACAATTTTCAAACAATAGCCAGGAACAGGATAGAATGGAGGAGATTGCGGGAAACCTGTGCTCGATACGGACCTGGGAGGGACTGAGCCCCACTTTGGGGCCACAGCATACAACAAAAGGTACGAAATGTATATAACGGTAATAAAAACTATAATAAGATTGTAAAAATGCACAATCCGAATAAAAGGAATTTAGAATATCTTATGGACTCCACTTTTGCTTACACTCTTTGTAACCAGTTGCGGATTTAGAAGCTAAGCCGCTGTAGGTACTCAACGAAGTGCCCTTCCCCCTCACCCCTTCACTTAATATCCTCCTGATGAGCTATAGGTCAAAAATTGAAAGATGAAGATCAATGAGCACATAGCTAGAAGGAAAAATAATTTCCATGGACATGTGGACCACTGAACTGAAACTATGAAGAGCTATCTAAATCATACTGGTTGGCTTCACGCAATACACATGACTGAACTGAGCTATGAACTGAACTGTGAACTGAACTGGAATCCAGTTCCGTGTTAGTCGAAATTGCTGTCGGTCGTAAACAGGATAGAAAGGCCAGCCAATATACATATTCGTGTCAAGAATGTTGCGTGAAATTCTTGTCAAGTACAAGGTTTGTCGGGCAATTAGATTCGGGTTTTTGACCCTAACCGTGGTGTACTAGTGGTGAAATCTTGGTTGCGATGATACTCGCAGATAGAGTCGTGCAGTGTCTTAGATATATCGTAGGTCGGAGTAACAGTTGTTATCCAAGCTACGACATGTCGTGGTCTACACCCTGGGAACTGTAACTTTTTGTTGATTTAATGTTCTCACTGTAATCTTAGAAGCGTGATTTAAAGGCTATTCCGTTCTAGTCTTACATAAATATACTAATCCACCGGTCGGACAAATATTTAAATCGACTGGGAAATTATGTCGAGAAGTAGTACAAGAATGTATCCAAACATATTTAATTTGAATATATTTTTCTAATTCCTTGTAATCTTTGTATTGGCCTTGTTACCTTACTTTTGGAACGAGCCTTGTACAAGGTGGACTGCGGGAGGTGCCGATCTTAGGGCTACTAAGCAGTGCGAAGAAATCGTCTTCAGAATCAATAGCCTAGAATCATTCGAATGGACGCAGGAATTGACATGTCGCCGAGAAGAGCGATACGAACGACCCCGCGGTGTTTCTTTATTTTTTTTGGTATTTTTTATCTCTTCGAGAAACGCGTGTCCGTGGTGAGTCTACTCCGGAAAAGTGTTTAGGCGCCGTGGCTCGAACTTCTGTCATTTACGTTGGCAAACTTTTCGACTTCGAAATACGTTTTCGCGACCGCGGAGGGCGGAGTGGAGGACACATAATAAAGAAACGGGTGAAAAAATCAACGCGAAATATAAGCCATCGACGTTTATTTCTGTATTTATATAGCTGCGTGTATGTGTATAGTGTATACGTGTGACGAAGTTACAACCCCGTGAAACAGTGCAGCCTGCGGATTCGTCGCGCATATAAAAGATAAAAAGTACCATAAAAAGTTAGCAAGAATTAACCAAGTTCGTTTATTTATCGCGATGGAAATGGTTTGAAATTTTTGGCGGGACGGCGGGCCGAGAAAAGGGAAATGGAAAAACGAATATAATCGCACTGGGTCGACTTTTCCGTTGTTTGCTAATGCGAAAAAGAAGTTACAAAAAATGGGAGGAGACGCGGGGGAGGGGGCGAAAGTGAGGGCAGAAAGAACGAAGCCTTCCTCAAATCGGGCGTTACTTTTTTAAAGCTATTAAAAGACCGTGGTGCGTAAACGATTACGTTGATTCTCGCCTCGGTGCGGAACTACGCGATTTAAATTACGACACGAATTTCGACGGAGGTTCGTTACCGGTTTTGCGATCGTAGTTTATTTTCGCGCCCTATATGCACCGTTTAATACCGGCTGTAATACATTTTACTTTCCCCAAACACACCCCCATGTTAACGTTTTAAAGCTCCCGCAACAGTCGTTCGAACGAATTTATAGTCGATCGGTTTTTATTTATTTTCGACGTGTATTATTAGCATTCTGTCTCACTCACTTTCTCTCTTTCTCTCACTTTTTTCTTTCTTCTTTCCGCTACACGACCACAGCCTATGCGTGTTGTCGCCGACGTTGTTGTGTCCGTTCTCTTCGCCCATATTATCACCGTACCCTGGTATCACCTTTCGGTATTCTGTTCGGGCCCGGCAACGAGCTTTAGTGACAGAGCCGACCATCCAGCTTTTTGTTGATCCCCAAATAGTTACAGTTCGCAAAACTGAATATTTTTAGAACTCATCGAGAAAAAGCGTCTTTGAGGCTTCACACAGTCAGCTCCATCCCTGTAATGAAATTTATTTGGAAAATAGTTCTTATGAGTTGAAAGTCCTCTAGGAGTTGGATTTGAGTCTGTCCAAGGATGACAAGAAAGTTCGCTTGAAAAAGTTTGCCTTACGAAAATTCGCCAGGGGTGGAAGTTCGCCATCGCCGAAAATACGGGCGAATGTACCCTCGAAGCGTGAGTGTCGTGTTTTTGGTATAGTTGCCCGAAGATTGTCCTTGCGAATGTCCTTGCAGGTGCTTCGCAGAGTACAGTGGTAAAGTTATTGGTTGTACGGCATCTAAAGCGTGCCATCCGTAACGCGTGAAGGGCCATCTACCCCTCTCTCCATTGCCGCAATACAGGAAAGACATTACACTTTAGGAATGTATTGTAACCACATCCAAAGGCGACAATTTTATTCTTCACGGCTCCGGGTTAGGCGATGAGAGGTGCATCTTTATATTTGGTACGTATGAAAATGTGTCTGCGGTGACCTTCTTCTCGCGAATGTACATTTTTGTATAAATCGTCCTGCCAAGCTATTTTCTATATAGTAGTACTATGCAAAGGTCTAACAAACGTCTTTTGTCTCCTGCACACCTGCATTCCCAGTACGAGATCTCTTCTCGAATTGTCATTTTTTCCCTCCCTCGTTTGGCCAGGCAGGACATTAGTTTAGTACAGTCACAGTTTACGTTCAGCACTCACGAAGATCTACTTTAATTTGTCGATTGATCAATATACACGCTTTTTCTACACACCCTATTTCTCTCCCCCCCTCACTCCCCCTTCCCTCTCCTCTTTTTTATTTTTTTTTATTTACCACTAACGACAGCACACGCTTTCCTATTCGCGGTTCCACTATCGTAGTCGTGTTCGTCCTCGTCCACTGCTGCCGTATCCTGGCATCACCTTTCGGTATTCTTCGCGGACACGGCGACGAACTTGGGCTGCATAGCCGACCATCCGGTGGCGTAGCCTTCTCTATTCATGAGAAGTCATCGCTCAAGATCTGCTGTGTGGACTGCGTGAGCTGCGCGGATGCTGTCCGCTGTCTCACGCGCTCGGCGTCCTCCTTGGCTCGCATTACAGTACCTGCGAACTGGGTCATCGCTGCCCAGTTCTGCGGTCAACCATCGTCTCGGGAGTGATGTGGCTGCGGACGGATGCCTCGAGCGTTGTTCTTGCGTCATTCCATGCAGTGCAGTAAGAGATGGTATGCTGCGCGTCATCAACCTCTGCTGGGCAATGCGAGCCCTGGCTGGGTACCTTGCTCCAACGGTTAAGATAACTATGGAAACACCCATGCCCGGTGAGCATCTGCGTCAGATGGTACGTCAGCTCACCGTGCCGTCGCAAAAGCCATGCTTCAAGGTCGCGTACTAACTTTAATGTCCAGCGGCCATGGGCGGGCTCTTGGAGGCGAACCACTCACTCTTGAATTGTTTGCCGTCGGACTTCCCGTTTGATTTTCTCCTTTGCTCCTTGCTTGTTTCCATCCGCTGGTGGGAGCTTCTGGAAGCGCTGATACAGCGTAGCGTTCTCCCTAGACAGCAGATCACTAGGAGGCGTTCGGGCTAGTACTAGAGCCGCTTCATATGAGACGGTTCTATACGCGGAGATTATGCGTAACGCCGTAGCCCGCTGTACCCTTCCAATATCTTTTCTGTTCTCGCGGAATTCCGCAACTGCCCCATAGAGCAGAACCGAGTGGATCATTGTCGAATACAGTCTTCTTCGACTCTCACTCGGTCCCCGGAGTTTCGGCATGAGCTGACATAATGCATTCAGCGTCCGCTCTGCTTTCTTTGCCGTTGTACAGAGATGTGGTTTCCAACATACCTCGTTGTCCACCGTCATCCTCAGGTACACCATCTGGGACTGTAGGGATACCGGTTCACCCAGTACTGCTAGGTCAAATGGCTGTGACCTGCCACCTTTCTGCCTGTGGAAAAGGACGGCTTCTGTCTTCTGGGCTGCCACCTCTAAGCCATTCGCATGCATCCAGCGAGACACCATCTCGATTCTGAGTATGGACTTGCTGCGAACTTCCTGCTCCGACCTCCCCTCTACAAGGAGAAGGGTATCGTCGGCAAAGCAGATGGCCTAGGCTCCTCTCGAAAGTGTTAGCCCCAGGAAGCTGTCAAAAGACATGTTCCACAACAGGGGTCCTAAGACCGATCCCTGAAGTACACCCGCCGAAATAATCCTGTGGACGTGGCGACCTTCTGCGTCTATGTACGTTATCTTTCTGTCAGACAGGTAGCTTCTGATGATCGCTTGTAGGTACCCCGGGAGATCTCACTCATCCATCGCTTTGAGGATACGCTTCCAAGGCAGTGTATTGAAGGCGTTACTCACATTGAGACATACGGCCACGCATAAACCATCTTTGCAGCATACAGTGTTGATGATCTTTTGCACTTACGACACCGCGTCATTGGTCGACCAACTCGCTCGAAATCCAAACTGGGATTTCGACAGCCCACCTTTAGAAGCGATGTGCATAACTTGCCTATGTCATCCAGTATACACAGGGGGCGTTATGAGGAGGGCAAGCCCTCTGGTTTTGTTATTGTCTTTGCGAAGCAGGACCAGCCTCGCTGTCTTCCATATCGCCGGGAAATGGCTCTCTTCAGGACACCTAGTGCAGCAGGTGGGTAGGCATTCCGGCCTCAGCAAGTGGATCAGTTCCCAGGCCAGGCTAGGTATGCCACCCGGCCCCGGGGTTTTCCTCTTTTCTCTGATCCGATTCACGGCTACTCTCAGCTCATAGGCTGTGACTTCCAGCTGCGGATCCCAGTCCTGCCTGGTGAGCTTCCACCTTGGTGGTAAGGGCGGATGCTGAGGGAAAAGGATGGTTGCAGGCGGTAGCCTGGTCATCGGGGAGGGGGACGGGAGTCGCTGTAGGACCACCTTATATGGGCGGCCCCATGGATCATTGTTCACTGTCTTGACGAGCTCGGTCCACTTGTCTGACTTTACTCTCTTGACGGCTACGCGCAGTACTTTCTTGGTAGCCATCCACTCGGCATTTGCCTCCTCAGCATCGTCAGCCCGGGAGGCTCGATGTCTTCTGGTAGCCCGCTGACGCCTGGTGGAACACTCACAATGGAGTCGCTGTATCTCTTCATTTCTCCAGTACGTACTCCGGCGAACTTGACCTGCCTTCACTCTTGGCATTACTGCACTGCACGCCTTCTTTGTCTGTTCGACGATCTATGCAGATGTTTGAGGCGTTCGGGGCTTCGACCAGACCGGTATCTTCTGTAGCCATTATTGCGGTCTCGAACCGGTCACGGTTTTACTTCTTCGTATTCCATCTCCTGGTTGTATACACAGGTCGGTGTGTCAATTCATCTCTGAACTCGATGTACCCGTGATCAGATGCCGAGTCAGTCTCTGTAGCAACCCGCCAGGTCTCGATGTGCCCGACAACTGCTCCTGTACCTAAAGTAACATCTATGACGGACCCGCCGTTTCCTCGAACCTTGGTTAGCAATAAGATCTCTCTCTCTCTCTCTCTCTCTCTCTCTCCTCTCTCTCTCTCGTACAACTCCAAAAAATCCGCATTTTCATTTTTGTACATGTCCGGTCTATGGAACTGTCGATGAGTGCCTCACAATATTTCTGACAATTTAATCTTCATGACGACGCGAACACTTATGACGGCTGTACAGATACACATTTTTTTTGCGGGGGGGGGGGGAACCATTTCATCTGGGTAGCGCTAACAGTCTTGCATTTGCTCGTCATCTTTCGGACAAATTTTCACCATTGACGATTTTTCGGAAGAAAAAAATGTTCTCGGGCAAATTCTCCCATCTGGAGAATTTTCACTTATGGCTACTTTCCTCAGGCAGATTTTCGTAGAGCAAATATTCGCAGGCAAATTTTCATGAAAACCTGTCTCAGATTACACGTTGAGGCGGCACTTGTTTATTTTTAATGAATTTTTCAGAATTCTTCCGGGGAGCTCTCTAGATCGATTTCAATGAGGTAGAAAATATTTCTGCGAAGTTATAGGTTGATTGAACAAGAGGAACACGGACGTCATGCCCCCTCCTGTCTTACTGGAATTCGAAGTTTCTGACTGAATTTTGCTTTTCTCAGTCCGAAGATTGTTAAAACTGTATTCTCCCTGATTTCGGAAGTTTGTTTAGTATTGATAAAATTTAACAATAATTCCTCAGTACGCGAATGACCCTGGAAAAGTGGCTTCAAAAGAGGAAGAGGAATGGCCAAATGTTGAAATTTGAGGTACAGGTCGATTTGTTGACGTTCGAGGGCATTGAATCCATTAATGGGGCAATTTTTACATTCTACTCCCTGGGTTTCATTAAAGAAACAAGGGCCAAGTATTGGCAATTGTTTTAAAATAGTTAGTATTGAGGAAAAAGAAAAATCTAAAAATACCGGTTGAGCTCAAAATCATTCCAGTGGGTCTCACTTGTCAACAGAGTGCATGAATCGTCTCTAAACCTTCCCTATACTTCACAGTTTGATCTGAAAACAGGGGAGTGCCGGTTAAAAAATGTAATAGGAGAGTTGATTTACGTGTTTTCAAAACCACCAAATTCGATTTTGAAATCAGTTTTTAGTTCCAACCCCTTGAGGAGCCTCGAAAAAGGGTTTGAGACTGATTATAGTCGTTCTCTGTCGAACTGCATGCAAAAACCTCACCTTTCGAATGGAAAAAAAAATTATGGAGACTCTGTTTTTTTAGCGAAAGCTAAAAGATGGGTGGTAGTATTTCCTACTCAAGGTTTTCTAGTGTCAAGAACTAAGAAGAAAGTTGTAAAAAGAAAGAATTGCTGAAAAAGTAACATATTTAAGAATTATTGAGTAACTTTTTCTGAAAGAGAGGTGATAACAACTCTCAGCAAAGTTTCCAAAATTGGCTCCGAAGTTGCTAAATTGACAACACAGGCAAAATTCCTCTCGAGAATTTTGAAAATTCGATAAATTATAGAGACAATTCTAGGAGAGAGGGGCCCCATAAGAATCCGTTTTTTTTTTTGTTAATTTATGGAATCACAATAGTTGTATTGTAGGTAAGATTCTATGCAACAGTGGTGCCTATTAATTTTCTCACATTTTTTTTAAGTGGTAAGGGGTTAAATAAAATCCTGATGAGTGCTAAATATCCACACGAGATTTATAGGTGGATATTCACAATTTTAATAATTTTTTTCTGCGATCTCTTTTTCGGTTCCCAAATCGACCTTCAGAATCGTAGATACGGCATCTGTATTGGGATTCGTAAGATTTTCGATTTTAAGGCTTCATCATGATTTCCAACATAGTGTGAAACTAATATTGAAGTTGAATTCAGCGAAAATATTTTATTGTGGATAGAGGTACTGTTGGAGGATTGACGAAAGGCCTCAATGACGGGGGTATGGGCCGTGAGGGTAGGGGACGTATCACCTCTTCAATCGAACAATACTGTATGGAAGTTCAGTACGCGACAATTTCTAGTCGCTAGTCGGCAAGATTGTTATGTCTCTTTGATGGTTTTAACTATTATATTTTGGGCGGCATTTGCACTGTCTACACCCCCACCTCCTAAAAGAAAATTGGCCTACTTTTTTTTTTAATAATTGAGTATCCAGTTTATTCACACGAGTAATGCGGCGATCTCAAATTTATATTTTTGTATAAATCATTCACTCGTCCTGCCTGGTCACTTTTCGCATAGCACGATGCGAACGTCTCTCAAATGTCTTTGGTCGTTTGCATACCTGCATTTCCGCCACGTGTGTCGTAAAATTGCGTATATCGAGGATGTTGGATCGTGTAAACCTAAGGGGAGATACGTCAGTCTCAAAGAGAAAAGGCCTGCCTTGAAATTTGAGCCATCATAGAAAACGTTAACTAGATGAAGTTAAAAATTGAAGAGAGTTATTAATCTTATTGAAATATTTTACAAGGCTTCGTAGAGTTATAACCTGAATTATTTCGTCTCAGGCTTCTCCGCGTCCGGACTCAAACCTAACGCAAACAACCAAACATTTTTTGTCGTCAGTCTAAGAAATACCGAAAAGGAGGTAAAGATTTGGCCCTATTGGGCAAATATTCGAGGCGATCGAACGGAATTCAAATTATTTCAATCGTTAAGTATTTGTATCGATAATTTCAACTCAAATTTTATTGACTAGAGATGACGACTTTGACAGCACTTGTCCGAATCGTTTTACGAGAGTTAATGTCTAATTTTCTTAGATGTCATTACTGACCTGTATTTTCATCGCCATTTCCATTTCTTGAACGTCGCTCATGATCTCGATGAAAATTTACACATACCTTGCGAAACTTCAATTTTAACATTTTTCGTATAAAACCCGATATAGACTTAGTAAGTACGATATTTGAATGCTTATTTCTTTTACTTACTAGGCGCCTTTACAATGTGTTATTTCTTTCACACACGTACTAGCCAAGTATTGCTGCCACAATCACCGTCAATATGACGTCGAAAATGTGCATAGAGTTGAAGTCGTCATCTTTTTTAAAACACGCTCTTTTTTTTTTTTGCTCACTGTTCTTTTTTTCTCTCGATAGGCCAGGCAGGATGCACAGTTGAATTACAGCATTTTTACTATTGAGCAATACCCAACTTTCTGTACAAATCTCTACACCCCCCCCCCCCGAAAAAAGTTAATTCTTATGAATGTTTCCAGTCGAAAGGAAACCCGTCTACAAAAATGATTGCTGCACTCTTTATCGTTTGCGCGGCATCCGTACAACTTACACAGCACAGTCTCGAGTCACAATAAGGCGCATTCATAAATTACAAGTTCGCAAATTAGACGTGAAATTCTACGAACAAGACGTGAGATCTGGGCTAGGGTGTACGTATATCACAGGAAACGAAAACACACAGATACGCATGTAGAAAATATTGAAACCAACGTCTTTTTTTTTTCGAGCTTCTCCACCTCATCGTGCCCTTTGAAAGCCAAACGGATACACATTTTTTAGATTGGTGCGCGCGCGAAGCCGAAGCTTGATTTATGAAATGTTTATTTAAAGCTTTCCAAATGGCAGCTTATTCGACTTCCCGAATATGTTCCGCTATTCAAAAGTAGCAAAAAAAGGAGGGGAAAAAATGCCGGAAGTTTCGTTTTAAGTGGTAATGTTTTTTCTGCAACCGGCGTGGTCCCGTTTGTTGAATAATTTACCGATGCGCTGGCCGTGTATTGCCTGAGCAGACCTTTGCCTTCTCTGTTGTATTCCGCGCCGCTAAGAATTTGTGTGCATTTACTATTTTATACGTCGGCAATATCGAAATGCGAATGTTCGAACTCTCCTCCCCCCTTCGAGTTAGATTCATCCAACGAGAGGCTCTATCTCTGGCCGAGCGAATGCAAAATATTTTCCGAATGAAGCTGCTTAATGGCTCGAACGCCGATTGTGTACATAGAGCACGCTTTGAACCTGCACATTTGAACTTTTTTTTTTTTAATTGCTCGGAAGAACAATAAATACGTATGTATGGTATAATCGCGCGTAGATGAACATCATCGAATCGACGCCCTTTGAAATGGAAATTTTTTTCGTTTCGCATGTTGCATTGCATTGTTTCAACATAACAGCATCAACGTCGCTATGGGGATCGCACACGGCCGCGTTAGCCGTCTATTTGATTAATTCGGGCTGCAGAACAGAAAAGGCGTGCTGTTGCGGAAAAATAAAAACGATAAATAAAAAAAAATAGTTTTGATTGCGAGAGGATATCTCGACCCTTGTGTACTCCAAAGAGCGAAGGTATGCGATGAATGAGCACCTAGTGGGTACAACGAGCGGCCGGCCGATGCAAATCTCTTCAAGTTGACGGGTAAAATATACGATATGAGTACCAAGTCAAAGGGCAACGGCTTCGTTGTTGATATTACTTCGAGGGCACCAATCTTGCCTTTTCTAAAAATTTTATCTCCCTTTGAGAACAATAAATCGAGCCTAGGCTAGAGATTAAAGCCAATGAGGAAATTCTGTTTTTCGCCAACAACTACCTTCTCATCAATCTTGAAATCAGTACGATTCCTGACCACATCAAAGTACATAAGACATCTGCAGACATTGACTCTTATCAGTTTCCTGAATAATTAACGGATCTCGTAAAAGCCATATCAAGAACAGAAATACGTCTTTCCAGTTCATAATTTTTATGCGAATGGCTTGATAATTTCCAGAAATTTGTAAATTAATTTTAGTGTCCATTTTGGAGTGTGAGTGAACTTGGTTATATTCCTTTTGTAGGGTGTGCCAAGACACCGAACCAATAACCACAAAAACAGACAAATACGCAGGAGTAGTACCATTCTCAGGAACACATACATACAAAATACAAAAAATCTTCAACCAATACAACATAAAACTCGGAATCAAAAACAGACCACCTCTGATCAAACAAATAAGCAATGACAAAACAGAAAAAAAGGACAGAAACAACAGCAGCGGAGTATACAGACTGGACTGCGAACACTGTGACATGACCTACATTGGAGAAACAGGCAGAAAATTCACAACCAGAATCAAAGAACACGAAAAATCACAGAAGCTAAATGATGAAAAATCACTGTTTGGAAAACACTGCAATGACCAGGGACAGAACAATGACAAATTGACAGAAAAGTACAAAATCCTACACACAGAAAACAACACAAGAAAAAGAAAATTAAAAGAACAACTAGAAATAATAAAGGCAAAAACAAAACAAAACAACCTAATAAATACAACAACTAACTTCCAAAGTGAGAACTTATTCCAACTAATAACATAACACCCACGGATTGGACGGACTGCACAGCCACAGACAACCAATCAGAGCACACAACCAATAACAATAACCACTGATTGGACAGACTGCATATTCACAGACAACCTATAGGAACGCAAGACTAAACAGGCTCACCATACGGTACTACCCTCGACTATAACTGCAGGACCACAAGAGACAAGTCTCATTTAGGGTACTCCACTGATGATGGCATAACAGCCGAAAGCGCTCTGGAACACAGAAGAAGGAAAAGTGAATTGGCACACCCTACAAAAGGAATTGTAAATTAATACCTATGTATCATTGGCTCGATTTTCAAGACACCTGTTCGTGGAATACGTACAGAAAATAAATAGAAACGAAAAGTGTTCGGAAACCCCCTCTTGATCTCGTAACTGAACTACCCTATTGACGATTTTTGCATAAGAAATCCGCAGCAGCACGCAGCGATTCTGAGTGAGACAGTCGCGTTCGTTGCTGATGCGGAAAAACAAAGTGTCAGCAGCGTTTCGCAGCAAAAACATGTTCGCAGTGGTGCGGAGAAAATATCTGTCAGCAGCGTTCATGACCCGTTGTTAACTGCGTTACACTGCTGATGAAATCAGAATCAGCAGCTGATTCAAATGATTTTTCAGTAGCTATTCTCTGCTGAATTTTTATTCCCTGGTGGAAATAAATCGATTCTGCTGCTGCATTTTGCAGCGGAAAAACAGTAGTTCTAGCTGTGGTCCGCAGCTACAATTCTCTACTCTGCGGTAGACAGCGCACTGCAGTTTCTCTTCTCATTTACAATTTATAAAATTGAAATAGTAAAAATACAAAGTAACTGGTCGCCAAAAAAATTAGTAATATCAATGATTCTTGAAATAAATTACAAGTATATTTATGTAAACATACGAGTATATAACTTTCAAAATTGCTCAAATCCTCGCATCATGTGATTTGGTGACCTCAGGTGATTTGGTGACCTCAGGTGATTTGGTGACCTCATTGGTTACTTCATGTAATTTGGTGACCACATTTGTCTCTGAAATAAATTATAATGTTGCATAACTACATGGTATTTTCAAGTTCGTTTTTAGAAATTACACACAGTTAGAAGCAACAATTGGGTAAGGCTTATGTTCTGCAATTTTTCAAATGGCTCTCTCTCTCTCTTTCTCTCTCTCTCTCTCTCTCTACACTTTTCCTTCAGGGCCCTGATACATCATTACATGGCCCTACTATCTTATTCCCAATTCTCTCCTACTTGAACCAAAACAAAAACCTTCATCTCACCTTTTTCCTATTTTTCACTGCTTGATTGTTATTCTGTACTAAATGAGTTTTGAATCACGCTGCTTGATTGTTTTTGTACTTAATGAGTTTTGAATCACGCTGATTGAGGATGAATGATCCTTAAAATACCGAGAAGAACATTCTCTATATCCTTCTTTCCCTCAAATTCTATTGCTTGAAATTAAAAGAATATATTTCTTCTTTAATGCACCTCAACTGATCTAAATAAATAACTCTTCCCAATATTTCATATTGATACTCTTTCAATTAAGTAATCACAATTCATAGCCGGAATGATTTTCTTCTCCAAGCAAAGTCATTGCGGGGATCCCACTCATTTATCTTTGAGGCCCCATTCTCGTACACTGATAACGTCATTGGACTCCTTGCTTATAGACATAAATTTTATTTTGTATTCAATTCTGATTCTGTCTTCTGGTAATTTATCGCATCATTTCCACCTAGTATTTGATACTGTCACAAGGGGACTCCATTCACTTTGCTTTTTTGAAGTTCCACCCTGCTTTCTGCATCCTCCAACATACTTGAGACTTTCATAATTTTTTTGAACATATTTTGACCCACTGATATCACCTTCCTACAAGTATTCCATAAGATTTTCAAATCTCATATTCATACAATATTTACCTATACCTAATATTCTGAAAATTCAGGTTCTCTTGTTCATCGGACTCATCGGACTCAGCTTTCTTCGATTTATCTAGAGAAATTTATATTACATAATAACAAGTAAAAATGGATTTCTTTTCACACTATTCCATAAACGAAGTAAAAAGTAAAAAATCAGCCACGTTTTGACTATCCACCACTCTTCACAAGTTGTCCATTTTCTTCCAAGGATTAAATTCCCTGATTTTTCCAGATTTTTTCAATGCTCACCAACGCTCCCTCCTTTGGTCAAGGGCGGACTTCTTTGAATACTAGATTGGTTATGCCCACTGGCCACAATAAAAACAATTTAATGCGTACATCTCTGTTGAAAGGGCCCGCTTTGGCGATCACAGTTTTGGCTGTACAACTGTTTGTTTTTTTTTTGTTTTTTTTGTTTTTTTTTTTTAAATTTCGACCAAAAAATCAATTTTTGGGTTTTTAGCGATTTGGTTCTTTCAGCTCTGCTGTACCATTTTTTGAGGTCTCATTCCATTCAAGCTCCAGGGTACGAAATGCATAGAAACAAAAAGGGCCCAGGTTGTCGACTCCAGTTTTTTTCTCTACGGAAGTTTTCACTCTTAATCATTTTGCGGACTTTCAAAAACATTTTTCTCAAAATACAGCTTTTCTGTACCTCATTATCAAAAATACTGAAAAAATATCTTTCAGTAACGTTACACAGCTGGTTAAGGTCTTATTCAAAAGGTAGTTCGGTTTAATATAACCCTCGCCTTTCAACTTCATACCGACGAGACCAAATGGACCTTCCCGCTAGGGTATTTCTAAGACTCTTGAAATAGTTCACATGAATGTTATTGACTTTTCACACAGACAGAACCTTCAAAACCGGCTGATGAGCCCATCACATTCTGTTATCACTCATGAAAGCCGCCACCCCCCCCACACACACACACGCGCGAGCGTTCGAAACACAGGGTACAAAAAGCCAAGTAGAAATCTTTTGAACGGCTGCGTAGCCGGCCTAGAGAGCATTTTCGTAATTTTCCTCCACCCATGCTGATTCACCCTTTGAATAATTAGAGGTGCGATTTTTGAACACGAGAAAAAGAAGGGCGGTTCACGCAAAACTGAAACAGGGAAGGAAAAAAGCGCGACAATAATCAGCTAAAAAAAAAAAAAATCACACCAGTTTTTGGCTGTTGGAAACTTTGGGGCTTTTTATCAGTTTTGGACTGTCAGGTTGGGAAATGTACCAGTTCAGATATTAGTTGTCCATCACATTGGTCCGTTCTTCAGTTGTAATTCTCAATTTCCAGATAATATTAAGCGTTTCCCAAAACATTCCCGATTTGATTGCTCTTTTCTTTTCTACTTTGACGGGGGGGGGGACTCCCATTTTTTGTATTTTTGATTGAAAACATTTTGGGAAACATCCTTGTATTGCACATGCTACAGACAAGAGTGTTCGGAGCCATAGCCAAGAGATGCAGTGGCAGAAGTTCATGACAGTCCAGCAACTAGCATTAGTTGTTGAGGCTGACAATCCAGCACACGACACTAGTTGTTGGAGCTGCAGTGGCGGTGGTTGATGGCAGTAGCGACCTGGTACCTGAAGTATGAGAGGGTTGAGTACCCTGAAGTTGGAGTTACCAAGAGAACAACTGAAATGGAACACTGGAAGTACCGTTCATACATGCGACAACATACAGTTCCGGTGATTAAATTTCGTGCCCCGTATTTCACGTGCATTCCTTATACTGATGCCATGCGTTTAATTTCTTCAGACTTGTCGTTTTTCGCATGCAAACGCTCTTTCTATTGCTTGCGAATAATTATTCTCCAATAACTACTAATTGAATATTACATTAAATGACATGTAGAACTTACCAGTAATATCTCAATACAAAATTCCGAACTAAACTGTAAACTCAGAAACGCAACGCGCAACCATTTATTGAAATTGGACACAGAAACTGTGAGATAGTTTGTAGATATGTATCGAACCGGATAGCCGTTAAACCACAAACGTTTATCTAAAGGTGCCGACTTGGCGACAACCTTGAAGCCTGGAGGTAACATCACCCGTAGCTACAAGCCATTGTTTCATTCTGGTAACAACGTTAGCTGCTGAAAACATTGAATTATCCGCAGCGTTCCGCTACTTACTCGCAGTAAAATGAAACGCTGCTGTATACTATCCAACATTTAACCGCTGAATGCTGCTAAGTTTCATCATCCACATCAGCAGTGTAGGGGACAATTGTTTTAAATCGCTGCGTAACGCTGCTGTCTCTATGTGTACTCTGCGGAATCATTTCCAAATCCGCAGCAGACGACTCTTGAGGTCTGCTGTTAGATCTGCTCACATCGCAGCGTAACGCTGCAGAATTGTATAAACGCTGCATCGAATCTAACAATTTCGCAGCGGAAAACTGAAAATCCGCTACAACCCGGAGCTGAATTTTGACCGATTTCGTCAATAGGGTAGTTCGTAGTCACGAATCTATAGAAACCAAGGTCAGACCTAAGAGCGATAACTATCGCAGAGTGGATTTCCTCTGTCTGCAGAAATTTAGTGCGAGAATGCCAGCGAAGAAATCCGAGAGTTTGAAAATGAAGACCATGCCAGATAATATTTTGGCTGATGGTCGCAGAAACACGGTGATATCTGTGAGAGACGAATGAGGCCAGAATGTATCGCGTATCAAGTAACGAAATTTGATGTCAAATTTCGAAGGTCAATGAATCTGGGTCTTCTTTGAAAAACCAAAGCAAGCACGACTTGTGCGGCGGAGACAAATGGTCCAAAATGTACGATGTTATTCAATATACGGTTCATAAAGTTTCTGAATTTATTTATAGCATTATTTGTGCTCTAGATTGAAAATACAGAGCGAAGTATCAGCGCGGTGAGGGACCTAAAATAAACTGCACCGAGCGAACTATTTATTCGATTTAGATTTTCTGCGAGAACATTCTTCGACGCAAAAATGTCCGGTGTGTCGACTGCAGAACGTCGAATTGTGAAAAGTAAACACGCGAATCTGGAGCTTTGTCTGGTCGCTTTTATTTATTTTACAATTGCTCTGCCTGCGTGTCTCGCTCGTTCTGTCTCACTCCCGCTCACTGTGTTCTCACTTTCGTTCTCACTCTTTCTACCCTCACTCTTCCATCGCCGCTTTCTCGGCTGCCGCCGCCGTTCGTCCAGAAAATCGTATATAGTTTTTCCCGCCAACTTGCTTTTTATCTGTTTGTGTAAACTGTTTTATTTATTTTATGTATTTCTGGGCGGATTTTTTTCGCCCGCTCTTTCGCTATTTTTCACAAATTTATGCCTCCAACTTGGAGAATATTTTAGGAAAAGTTTTTTAGTTTTAAACGATTACCAAACTCATCGTTCAAACCGTGCGTATGGTAATCCGTATGGGGGCAGAAAACCACCAAACCTCCGCCCGAATTGATATTGCGTTTCTTTTGCGACCTGCGCTGCACCCGCGACCCGGCCGGGGGTTCCCAAATTATACGACTGGGTAAAATCATAATATTGTTGCTGTACATAGTTTTCGAAAACGACGAATACCGAGGAATGAACTCGGTGGAATCTAAAAGGCGAGGCTGGATGAGCGCAGCGTGACACGAAGGTTTCTTTCAGATCATTCCAAAACTCACTAATAAGAAAACAAGGTAATTTTCCGATTTGCCTTTTCAATCTCTCATGATAGGCAACTCGTGTCCTTTGAAAATTTCTATTTTTTTCTCAAATATTTGTTATAAGAAGAAGACAATTTACGATAATGAAAAAATCATACTTTCCCCTCCTCCTCTGATTATTTCGTCATTACGTGAAATTTAGATGCGGGCGCCTAAAATAATTGATGTACGTGTTTGTCGACGGAGTACCATAAAACGCCACCAAATTCACTTCAATCGGCGATTGGCCTTCAAAACCTACCCGTCAAAAATTATAAGTTTTGAGCCTAAGCGTAAACAGACCTTCGAAAATGGGTGGGTCTGCACACATTTTCCATTTTCATTTTTCTCAATTTATTCCTTCTTTTATTTTGGAAAATGTGTCTTTTACTTTGGCCAACGGATGGGTGTCTCTGTAGTTCTGTATACATCTAACACACTCACTGGTTACGCCAATGGTTTTGAATTAAGACATAATCTGGCAGATAAAATGCTCAGTTTCCGCCATGTTTTCAGTACGTTACCCTAACTTAATTACTCTTCATATATCAGAACTCGAAGGTTCTGTGTTGCTGACAGAATCTCACCACCTTTTTTGTTTCTCCAGAAAATGTGATTTTTGAATTTGTTAAGCTGCAAAAAGAAAAAAGAAAAACCTGAAATCTCAATATTTTGTCTTCAGTTCGTGATTGAAGGCGAAGATAATTAGTAGTAGACTGTTCAACAGAGAAGAGGTATAGACACGAAAAATCGTGATAAAATTTTAAAAATTTCAGTTGATTAAGGGGAATACGGGGAAATTGAAGAAAAGTAAGGGATATTGAAGGAAATGAAATAAGATACGAAAATTACGCAAAATTGATGGAAATTAAGGTGAATTAAGGAAAACTGGGGGAAATAAAGGGTAATTAAAGGAAACTAAGGGAAGAAGAAGAGAAGGAACTTGAGAGCAATTTAGGAAAACAAGAGATATTAAGGAAACAGTGGGAAATAGAGAGAAGGAAAGAAGAAAAAAATAGCCTTCATTTTTCTTATGTTAGTATCTGTATACATTAGGGTGTCCCTTATTTTACAAGTTTTCGCCAATTGATTAGGGTCGCACTGGAATTTATTCCAATGGATCTAGAAACTCGCCATAAGAAATTTGAGCTCAATCTGAGGTCATTAACCGGTGCCGATTTGACCTTGAAGTTATGTGTAATACTGAGATTTTACAAAAAACCGCGAATATCTCGGAACATATCAACTTCGGGACCAAAATGCATATAACATAAAATGTTTCTTGTTTAATTTCCTACAAAAAAGACCCTACACAACTTTTCTCTAAAACACATATTAACCAAGATAATAGCATTATTGTGTGAAAGTTTCGAGGAACGTGGATTTCATTATATCTAAAGAAATATTCACTTTAGGACCAAAATGCAAATAACGTAAAATGTTTCACGTTAAATTTCCTGTAAAAGAGATTCTATACAACTTTTCTTTAGAAAACATATTTATCGAAATAATCGCAAAAATGCGTGAAATTTTCGAAAAATGTAGTTTTTTGAAATTATTTTACGGCTGAAATATCTATTAATGTCGGGTAACGCACACTACAACGTAACTTCAGTCTCCTTCTACTAAGGCAAGTGCCTCAGTTTGCCCCCTCCCCCAACTGGCTAAGGCCATGAAAGTTTGTTGGGTATCTACTATAAAATAGACCTCGGATTATGTATGTATATGTTACGGTCAAAGTAAATAATCTGTCATTTTACATATTGCCCGGCCATTCTGTATAATGTCTAAGTGAAATTGACATTGCGTAGAATGCCTTTGTCAATCTACACAATGACCGGTCATTTTATAGAACGTCCAGTAAAAATTGGTCAATGTACACGTAAAAATTGAATGAAATTAAAATCAGAAAACATTGATGTACAAAACTCAAACAAAAAATCAAGTAAGTTTACTATGTACTAGTGCTTATTAGTACAGCTCCAACTAGAGTGGCACTTGAAAGTGCATAGACGACCAGCTGCCTTGCGAGCGCATTTTTTTGTCTTGCAATTTGTTTTGCAAGAACGTCTTCGATACCCTTGTGCTCCGGGAATTCTATTAAGCGCTGCTGCTTAGCGGAGAGATTGAGCGGTTTTGGGCAGCGGCTGTTAAGATTGCCAGGTCAAACAATTTCTCCTTGCAGGAATTTATTCCTGCTCTAGTGTATTAAGATATAACTGGACATGTTCTCATGTTATATTGCTGTATTTTCAGTGTAATTCTTCTAGCATCCTATTTCGTCCGCCATGGTCAATGGCTGTGTGAACGGAGTGCAAAACATCAAATATTTCATGTTCAGCAACGTAGTAGAGCATAGGTTTTGTTCCATCTGTAATTCATTTGATTAATTTCTCCCGTCCAGTAATGTTCACTGCGGTGTACTTCTTCACTAATGAATAATGTGCAGGCTCTTATTTACAGGTCGCATTTTGAAAATTCCCTTTGGCTTTCTTAACTTGGACGCTATTCAGCAAAAGAGAACCAACCAGCAAAATCTGTTTTTGAGAACACGTGACTCGAAGTTCAAGAGCCACGTAGAAACTATATGACACAGCGTTTACTGATAAGCTTTTTTCAACGTGAGTACACATTTTTGGATCGGGGGCCTAATTTTGAAAAATTCTACTTTTTACGCTCTTTCCAATGATACTAATAACAACTCATTTTGTTTACAAGTGTTGGTTGGTTCCCTTTTGCTGAATAGCGTCCACTTCATGTAAAAGAGACCGGGGAACAGTGTAACACTTTTCGTCCATTTTGATCTTTGGACTACAAATTAATTTTGAATTCAGACTTTAACACCTCACCTGAAAGACACATTTGTTTACATTTTGGTGTTATTACCGTCTGAAAATGATAAAACCTGAAGAATCTAGAAATTATTTTAGCCATGTACTTTTTTGTTACACTGTACCGTAGTACCTGGGTTCAGTGTAACACTGACAGAAAGTTGATAGGGTAATCGTTTAGCGCGGAAAAATCCAGATTTTTCTGAATAATGGATCCAAAAATCTCTTGGTACAACGTACAAACTATAGTTTTATCAAAATTAGCGGATATCGGGCATTTAGAGATGTAAACATTTCATAAACGGCAGTACACACACGTATGGAAGAAAGAAATACCTACTGTTATACACAGACATCTTGACACAGACATATGGAAGAAAGAAATACTGTTACACTGTTACCCAACACTAGGGCTGCCAATTTCATGTAAAAACATATTTTTTTGTATGGAACCTAATTCCTCTCCCATCCTCCACCATTGCGATCTGCCCCGAGCTGCATTTTTCCATTGTATTCCTACCCGATTTCCAATTTCATCCCTCCAGCTCGTCTTTGGGCGTCCTTTCCCTATTTTGTTTTCATATGGAGTTAAATCAGTGACTCAGTGACTCGTCGGCTCCATCTATCTTCTTTCATTCTTATCATGTGTCCTGCATACTTGAATTATTGACCCTACATCTCTGCTTCGCGTTTTTGCTCTTATTTTGATGTTGCTGATTTTGTCGCTATTTTTTATCCCGATTACACCATTATTCTTAGCACAGCAGCTTAGCCACGCTCTTGGGTAATCTCAAAGGTGACCTCTATTCCAATGGATGGCTCAACACAAAAAATAGAAAACCACAGACCAATGGTAAATGTGGTGTTGTCCATCTAAAGTATGAAGTTGTACAGATGTACGCAAAAAAACAATGAAGGTTAACCGTGAGAATTGTATCCTTCCTTTATTCAGAAAATCATATATATTATATATTTAAAAAAAAAAGAGAGATCTTTTCTTTAAATAGCCAAGACCCTAATACACCTGAAATACCTAAACATTCAATTTGTATTTGTTCATTCACTAGCTATGACAGCTGAAATTAATCACTTAGTGGCCTGAATAAATAAACAATTCTGTACAGAGCCACCCCTCGATGATTACTTCTTTTCTGTTTGATTACCAACTATGCTACGGTTACTGTATTGATTAATACAAAATAGTTTGCTTTTATCATGGCCACGATCAAATTATGCATGAATGATACCACACACAAGCAATTTCCTTCAGTTTTCGCTCATTATCTGAAACAATTTCTGTAATGTAATTCTTATACGCTTTTTGAACAGAATGGTCGCTTTCTGGAAACCCGGGAAAAGTCAGGAAATTGCTATAATTTTGATCAACATCAAGGAACTGTTTGAGAATAATGAGAATTAAAGAATGTCAGCGTAAAGCGCAATGACTCATTTCTTTTACAACCATCATCTGTAATGAATATAAAATTTTATCAAAGCTGTGTACAATACTAGCTGAAAAAATGTCGGAGAAACTTTGGAAAATTAGTCTGGGAAACCGGGAACAGTCAGGGAAAATCATTCTTCAAAAAAGTGGCTAACCTGTTGAAGCTCTGCACAAAGGATGTGATAACGCTGCCTGGGAATAGCGGAATTATAACTTCCTACAAGTGCGGCAATACGCGATTTTGGTTCCAACCGCGCCCGTGAATGCCGAGTCCGACTATGCGAAGCACACCGCGTAGTCAATTCGGCATCGACGGGAGCGGTTGGAACCAAAATGGTAAAATGGTGTATTGCTGCACTCGTGTTTACAGTGCCTTGACATTACGAGTCACGCGTCAGTGTTACTACACGTTCTATTTATTCCCTCGCGTTCGTAAGAGCAATAAAAACATTTGTGTGCCAAGTCACCCCATAATTGCGGTGACCCCGTGTTACGGTAGATGCTCTTGAAAACGCTACCGAATTTTGTAACGTTTGTGGCATTTTTTCATGAACGATCCAGAGACAGGGTGTTCACCAAGAAATGCCGACCTTTGTTTCCGGTCACACCTTCCTGCATTACGACCACAGGACTCGAAAATCGACGTAAGTGGTCGACCGACAAAAGCCCAGAAAGCCTGAGAAAGCACCACGACTAGCTCACATTAGACGCCTCAGGAGTGGTATTGAGAGGGAGAGGAAGGGGGTTGCCCAGATCACACGTCAACTCGTTTCAAGTTCCGCAGCGAAAGTTTAAGGAAAAACTAAAAATTTACAGTCCCACATTCTCCTACAAATTGCCCATATCCCCCCTCACAAAAAAGAACTTAGTTTAACATCGCGAAACACATTTTATCCTGTCAAAAGAAACAACAAAAGAGAAAACGGAAAATGAGACCGCGTGGCGGATGGCGGACATCAAACGATTTATCAAAAAGAAAAACAGAGAAAAACTTTCGGCACAGAACAGATCCTGGTAGCGGAAAGTTCGCGCACCCGCGAAAACTGCATCAGTTCGAAAAGAAATCAAGAAAGAAAGAAAAAAAAAAGTAAAAAAAAAGTCTCTTATGCAAGCGGCACCGAGGATCAGCATGTAACCAAATCTAATAAGACATTAAGTAACCGGAGAACATCATCGGATGGATTACCCGGGGAAAACGAAAGAAAAATTAGCAATTAGGAGGAAGAAGGGAAAGGAGGTGAAAATGTGACGAGGTCATTCCACAAGCAGATTTTCACCTGAATGCGGAATAAGTAGGGAAAGAGGAAAGGAATCGTTGCGTTTGTACGAAATAAACACTTTTACCTGCCACAAGATTTGCTAATTAGTTCAATGCTCATTATAACTCTTGTAGATCTTCTGAAGACGCTTCCGGGCTCTTTCAAACTTGTCAGGACTGTTCAAGACTTGACCATGGCTCCCTAACTTTCCTCAAACTCTTAAAAAATTTTCAAGGCTCATTTAACATATTCGAAAACTTGTTAAGTGCTTAGCTCGGCTGGATGTGCTTAAACTTGCCACGACTCATCAAAACTTACTGGGAACTTACAAGTTCGTTTAAGACTTTGTAGGAGGTTGCCGTGGCATTCTTGATTTCAGTATTTGTCTTCGGAAGGGGCAGTTGTCCTCATCGCTTCTCTCGTGTATCCTCGCCTGGATTTTAGGGTAATTTTTGTGTTAGTTGATCACCTTCTTGATATCGTCTGTTGAAATGTTGAAAGCGAGTTGTATTTAATATGCAATCTGCCTTCGATTTCCATGTTAAATTTGAAGCTCTCTTTGTAGTCGGGGGGGGGGGGGTAATCTGCTCTGATGCCGTGGATGTCTCACCCGATCTTTTCTAATATTTGACCGTGTACTAATTATTGTTCTATTCTTGTGTGTGTTCGAACAGATCCTCCTGAAGTGACGTTGATCGGCGTGCCGCATCACGATATCGAAGAAGGCAAGGACGCGGTCGCGTTACGTTGCATCGCCGACGCTAATCCTCCGGCGTCCATTATCTGGCAACGGCAGGGGAACCGCGAAATCGTCAGCATTTCGGAAACGCTGTCCTTCAAGCCGGTCAACCAACGGGACAGCGGCACCTACAGCTGCACGGCCAAGAACAGCGTGGGCACCAGTCAACCCATATCCACCACTTTGGACGTCAAATGTAAGTACGAACTCCAGTAATCTTACGACTCGAGGTCTTTACTTCCGTTTCGCCTTCGTCCGCCGTAACCATTTTCGATGGCGAACTTGAAATGCGCTGCGGTCGTGGAAAGTTGGACCGTAAATATTTCCGACTGCCGAAATGAAAATTCGTCGATATAGAAATGCGGCTGTCAGAAATGCGGTTTGCGGTTCGCGTTACTTTCGGCATTTCGGGAAAAGTGTGGCAGAGAGCGAACGAAATTTGTACGTAGAGAGCGAGAGATTCGCAAAACGTAATTTAAAGTTTTCTGCGACGATTTCTATCATTTTTTTTTTTCGGTTGTTGTAATTTTACAACAATTTTTTTTTTAAACATCTTTCGAAAAGTTAATTTTTTTACAGCGACAACTTTAATTTCCGGTTTGGGAATTGCATTTGAAAAAGAAGAAAAAAAAAAGTGTAACACCTCTGTAATTGCTTATTGCGACGAATCAGGGAGGTCGGACGAGGGAAAGAACATTTGACTGAAATAAATTATCGCGTTGATAACCTTTGAGATTTTTTTTTTTTTTTTCGTAAATCGATTTACCCGCCACCAAACCATTCGGGCAGTTCTAGATGGAAAATAAATTTGAAAAAGTTGAGGATGGCGAACCCAGTGCCTATCATCAGGCTGCTTGTAAAATAGTCCGGGAAAAGCGGGCAAATGGTTCGGTATCGTGTAAACAGGTCGTTTTTGCGGAGCAAAAGACCTAGTAACTCATCAGTGAGTGAAAACGTTACGTTTGTAGTTGACGGGGCGGAGGATGTGTAAGGTAAATGAGGCTGCGCCCTCCGTATCATCGACAAATTTCATTCAGAGTCGGCACAAAGAAATTCGGAAAATACGATGCCAACGCGATTTGAGAGTGAATAAAGTTGGTAGAACTGTGTAAGAATAATCCAGCCGATAATCTCGAACAAACACTTTTATACGTATACAGGGTGTCTATTTTGCAATGACTCCCCCCCCCCTTCCGCCTGGTAAGAAGAAAACGTACCCTGACAATATGTAGATATGTTTGCATACTCGTACTCTTTTTAAGGGACTAGGAAATTTTTTTCTTCTCACGACTGGAGATTGACAGGAAAACGGTACCAGTAGGTAATAGTAGAGGGCAATTGAGGTCACCACAGGGAAAACATGATCGGAATCGGTTCAACAGGGTGTTTATACAATCAATTTTAGTACGAACTATAATCAGAAAATTTTCGCATTTTTTCAATTTCCTATGTAACTTGCCCTCTTAAGCTCCTGTTTTCTCATCTGCATTGGATTGTACATTGAATTTCCCATAAAAAAGGTCATTAGCAATTTTCTTGTATCTGAACTGCTCAAAACTGAGTTCAAGATATCCCCGTCAGGAATTATTACTTTTTAATACAACTGCGCAAACCTTATCAAGATAATTGTCATCTTCTTCAGCTACTTTACCACATCAAAGAGTTATGTCGTTTATGGTGCGTATTCACCTCCCTCCTTTCATCTATTTACCCCATATTTGAAATTGAGGGCCATGCAATGAGGGCAGGGGGTTCTAGTATTTTGTAAAGCTTAATATAGGTATCCAATAATTGGTTCCAAATGTGGCTAAATTTGGTTTTGGTAACATTTTGGTCGTATTCCCCGGACTGTGGCGCATACCGATGGGAAGGAGGTGCAAGAAGACAGTTGTGGTAACCACACAGAAAAAAATTAAAGATCATCTGGTACCATTTTTCTGTTTGTCTCCGGTTGTGAGAAGAAAAAAAATGTAAGGATAGAAAACTTTTCAACATTTAGTCACAACTCAGGCCCTTCAAAAGTAAGAGTATGCAAACATATCTAAGTATTGTCGGGGTAGGTTGTCTACTTACCAGGTTGAAGGGAGGGAGTCATTGCAAAAGAGACACCCTGTATATTAGAGATATTCTATCCTACCAGCAAAGAAAAAAGTTATATTTATTTAAATACACTTTCTCTCTCAACCCGAAAAAGTCTGTTCTTTAAAGCCTTCCCATCCCAAAAAGTCTGTTCTTTAAAACCTCCCCCATCTCAAAACGTCTGTTCTTTGAACTTAGTCGTAAAAAACACCAGACAAAAACTAAAGTATTTTAGTTTGATTTTCTTCCAGTTAATTATTTTTAGTTCTTAACAATTAACAGACAGCAAGAAGAGAAGTCTTTAATTCGACTTTTTAAATTTCGAGTAATAAGCATATGAAAGAAGGGAAAGAGTCTTCTGTCTTACAAACACTTAATAAAATGAAAGGGCTTGATTTTGTTCCAAATTGTGAGCGACAATCACAAAACATAAGTGCGATTGATGTTCCAAAAGACTTTTGAAAATTTTCAGACGAATTTGAATTAACTAGCGCTCAGAAGAAATGGAGAAAGACTTTGAAATGACTAATTTAACCGGGCGATTGAGTTTTTATCAAAAGGTCTTCCTGGGCCCTTGTCAACTGGATAGGAAACCAATAAGAAAACATGATTTATGTTCGCACTGTACCAGCCACACTGAAAAAGTTTGATTTTTTCTTAAACTTAAGAAACCCAATTGAATTTACCCTTTCTTACTTTTTCCCCGATGGGATGGGCCTATCTTAAACGTGCTATTTGTTTTGCACATAAGATGCTCCAATAAGATCTTGTCAGATTTTTCTTGGAGCCTGTCGAAATTCTACTGTTTTTTTGTTGTCCTGGAAACGAAAGAAATATTTCGTGTTTCACACAACTGCCTAGAATTTGAGAACAATGTGTATATGTTACGCCTAGTTCATCAAATTGGCAATTTCATAAAATCGGCAACAAAATTTGCCGAATTTGTAAAATTGGCAGGTTCTGCTGATTTTATGAAACATGCAATACATTCTTATCAAATTTATAAAATCGGCAGGTATAGGGTCCCTTGGGGTAAAACGTGAAGACCGAATTCTGAGAGTAATAAGTGAACATAGTCCAGCTTTCTTCAGAAAGAGTTTCAAAAGGAATTTTGAACGACAATGTGTAGGGAAATCCTTCTTCTATGTTTTTGAGGAATGATCTGACCTATTCCCATTTAGAATTAAAAAAAAAAAATTAGCGCAAAACTTCCCTTTTTCTAAGAAAAAAATGGTCTTGCAATTTGAAAAAAAAAAGTAGACTGCTTACGATGCAATCATTATTTCTCGATTGTTTTTACATTTTTGAGTGACAAAACGAATGAGCCTTCTTTGAGTGATCTCAAAAACTGATAAGTCTTAACCAGTCAATAACTGAAGAAAGTTAAATTTATGGGGCTGAAAATGAACCTCCCAGGGGCAAAAAAGGAACACTGTTGGGGCAACAAGTGGACGTGTTATTTTGATTGATTTGAGAAAATACTTATTTTGCACGCAATTGTATAGTTGGTAATTCTGCTCTGGAACCGCCTGCACTCTACGTCTTTAACATCTTTTAAAATTCACACAGCTTTTGCTTCTTTTTCACAAGTCCATTTATCTTGATCCATTTTGGGCAAACTCAAAATCAAAGTCATAAGAAATTAACTTCACTGGCACTGTTTGCAAACAAATATTGAAGAGCATTTTCGAAGGTACAGTAGAGTTTACGTCTCATTTTATCCGCAAGAAAGTCATGATTTAACAAGTCAATCACATTATTCGAATTATGAGTAGTATTCGTCTTTATTTTTCTTATCGTAGATTTTGCTTTCTAGTAAGCATGGAAAATTCTAACTTCATCTGTCAGGTACGCAGCAACAATCATTTATTACTGATTTTCTAAAATCGGCAAATAATTGCCTATTTTATAAATTTAGCAACAACTGCTCTTCTGCTACTGATTTAAAAAAATCAGCAAAATATCTGCCGATTTTATGAAATCAAGAAAAAAGTAGTATATTTTCCTTGTTTTTGTTAAAAAAAAAAAGTTTTATGAATCATTAAGCTAAAATTAAAGTTGACAGCACAAACACATTGAATAATGAACTAGACTCATTGTAAAAAGAAGAAAAGAAACAAAAACCGAGACAGGTGATAACATCCGGGGTCTGGTTGGCCGAGTGGATAGCGTGCTCTTCTCGGAATCCTGAGGTCCCGGGTTCGAGCCCCGTAGTAGCTCACTACATTTCGACTTGAGTCAGTTTTTTGGCAAGAAGAAAAGAATGCTAAGACAGCCCTAACAGCCTCCCCGACGTCTCTAGAATAATGCTCGAGAGGATGGATTCCAGGGCTCGGATTGAGAGCAAAATCAGAAAAGAGGCGATAACATCCAATAGGAAGATAGAGGACGCAAGCACACCCTCCACACAGTACATTACAATAACTCAGCGGACCTTGGACAATCCGACCAGATTCTAACAACCAATAGAAACACAAGACACACGTACCATACGGTACTACTCTCACCATGCCAAGAATAACCTAGTATTAAGATCGTAGTAGTAAGATAAATATGAAGCTCTGAAAACGGGGTAATGTTCAGAAACGTTTTGCAACATTTATCTACTACTGGTTGAAAAAAATTTACCTTTATTTCAAATGGTCTCAAAGTTCTCAAGTCAAGCTGAATGAATTTTAACAGAGTTTGAACAGACTGATGCATGTTACAAAATTTATTCGGATATTCGTTGAAAATAAATTTTTCACTAAACTCCACGTTGGCTGGAATCTTGGTCTTTCTGGCGTGTTTCACTTCCGAAATAAACTGAGCCGGAGGTCCATAAGATCTAGGATTTGAGAAACAAGATCCCAATAATCCGCGTATTCTGTCTAAAATACATGCACAAGGTAGTAAAGTTATAAAATAATGCTTAAATGTCATACCTGCACTTCTATTATCTCCTATTTCCTTTTCACAGCTTTCCGATGTCACTCGGGAGTGTTAATTTCTCTAAGACCTTTTCATGACGTTTTCACATCAATTGGAAGTCTGCGGCTCACTTTCTCAATCTCCAGTCAAACCTCTAGTTCGCTAACCTTTAGTTATTCTTATTCGGTACTCCATCTACCGAATAATTATCCGGTACTTTAACCGCTAGATAAACACTAACTAGAGATTGAGAAAGTGGCCCGTAATCTTGTTACCGTTATCTACTGGATATCGCCCCTCCCTCTTCCTTGAAAACAAGACCACGCCAAGAGCAAAAATATTTAACATGATTTGCTTTGTAATATACAGTAGCTACACTCTCGATTATTTGAAGTGATAGGGGAATAGGGCCGTTCAAATAATCAAAAATTCAAGTAATACGGAGTTTTTTCTCATTATTTCCTCTTTCTTTCCCATAGGAATATATTTATTCGAACTCTACACTTAAAACAATACAAGAACAAAAGAATTCAAATTACATTTTTGTAAATTCATAGTTTTGGAAGAAATCTGTAACCAATTTCTGCTCTCGCCACCTCCTCATCATGATTTTCTCGGATTCTTGCTGCTCCATTAGTGCTGTCACAGTTGGCTTCATAACCTTCGAGATGGCTTACAGTTTCTTCAAGTATCCACTCATCTTCATCTTCATAAAATCTATCTTTGTTACCAGTTTCTTCTCCGTTCATAATTTTAATGATATCGCTGTCGGTCATATCCAATCGTTCGTCAGCATTAATCCTTTCACCTATATCTCCTTGCACAACCACATTGCATCCTGGTACCTTTCGTAACAGTTCAAACAGCTCTATATCTGTATCCCGATCAACCAGTTATTCTTGCCATTCACTATCCTTTAAATTTGTATTTTCATTCAAATTTAGTATTTCTCCCCAACACTGATTCGTATAGCTTCGTGGCCCAAAAGTTAATAGTTCAACTTGGTTCCAGGCTTCAGAAACAAATCGAATTAATCTATTTTCTTCAACATCTCCACATGACTGTCTTCATCATTAGAGAGAATAAAGCTCAAAAGCTATTTTCGACAAATCTTTTTCAAGAATTCTATCATGCTTCGATCGATTGGTTGAGCTATTGATGTGATGTTTAGTAGAAGGAGAATCGCTCTTGTACGGCCTACTTTTAATGATTTAGAATTTCCATGACCTGGCACATTATCCAAAAGGTGAGTCGCTTTTTTTTGGTAAACTGTTCTCTTCACGAAGCATGTTCACTGAAGGGACAAATTCTTTTTGAAACCATTAAGTTAAAATCTGACTGTCCATCCAGGTACAAGTTTGAATATGAACAAGCAGCCAACAACGCACTCGTGTACTGTACAGTTGTACGTAACTGTTTCTGCAGAATCAAGAGTTCAAATAATAGAGAAATCAAATTATAGGGAGGAAATTTTTACGTTCAAATAATCCGAAGTTCAGATAATCGAGAGTGTTCTGTAACCGGAGTGTAAACCCTCTAGAAGAGACGATACGGGAGAAGCAAGTGTGAAGAAAGAGGTACACGTACAGATAAATGGAACACAACGGTCTGAAACCTCTAACACGTCAAAACTACTGAAGAAATTGGTGTAAAGTTCAAAAATAATGACGTGGTGGTTCCACAACGTCATCAGTTTCCAACCTCAACCCTTCTTTTCTCCAGTAATGCTGGCGTTTCCGAGGTGTCCCATTACCGAGTAGCGTGTGGTTTCGTCTCCTGCTAACAAAGTTGCCAGTTCATCTCTGCCAGAGGGAGATAACTAGATTTCCATACAACTATGGCAAGTCAGAATATCCATCCTCCACTCTGTACCATGTGTTAGTTACCCCGCGAGCCCCGGGAATACTGCTCAAAGCGAATTTGAAACGCTTCGTGCATCTACATAACCTGCTCTCCAATGTAATCATTTATAAACGCGGATATATCGCGGATCCGCTGAAAGAAGACACCAATCACGCACGGAAGGAGGGGTTGTTGAGCTATATGGATGACTCTTTTTAAAAAACGGATTCGCGCAGTCAATTTGAAAACTGTTCGGAGGTGACATGACGGCATGCCGGGACCCGCAACCCATCCGAGGCGTATACGTCCTACACATTCGCATTTCTCCCGAACTCGACCGAATAGACGAGAAAATAATCTTTTTCTCGCGTATTGCAAAACCACTTCTTCCTCGCAGATTGATAAAAAGTACTCGATAAGCGAATTTCAATACGCGAAAAACGGAAGCGGCGAACACACCCCGTATAGTCGGTGTACACATTACGTGTACTCTCTCCAAAAGATTCTCGAGTACTCTCCTCTGGCGCACTGCAGGAAATAGAACGGAATGGAAAACTGTACTTTCTAGCCAGGGGCGCAAGAGGGCGAGGGTAAACAGATACAGAAAACGACAGAAAACGTTTACAAAATCGTTAGGTCGTTTTATGTATATGGTACAAGATAAATATACAGAGTCGCTTTCAGAGATTCGGAAGCCGTGTGTGCACGTTGCCCACGTATTGACTATACATTCATTCGGATCCCGGTATTTATGAAATGCGTGCGTATTTTAAAAAGAGAGAAACAAAAAAAAAAAAGAAAAAAAAAGAAAGCATTCGTATTCGCCGAACCGTATGTAAAATATTAAAACATTATACGCTGTCGGTGAGAAACGGAATAGCGAAATAGATGAAAGAGTTGGTGGTTGTGAGTTTGAGACCCTCCCCTGTCGATGTATGCTGTCGCCACTGGCACTGGGGAGGCATTAAAAAAGCAACGAAGAAGAGAGCGGCGGAAAGACCAGCCAGCAAACCTGAGGAAGCTCTCGGACTTGGAAGAGCTACCGGCGGCGTATCAGTAAACTCTGCAGGGAGGAAAGTTCCTTATCGATTCCGGGCCGGAAGAAAGACGGGGAGAAGACGAAGACGAAGCAGCCGCCGAAGAGGCCACTAAAGACAAAGTCCTCGTGTTTGGTACCTGACAGAGCCTCGAACTGCTCTGTAAGGATAGTACGTGGTTCATTGATGGAACTTTGAAAGTTACCGTAAACCGGGGTGACTTTGCCGAAAATTTTGGGTTTTTCAAACTTTGAATAGCTGTAGGGCGTGATCTATTGGAGATACAGGCAACCTGAAAACTATTCCGGATTCGTTGAAGCTTTAGAAATAAGATTAGCTAGGGGAATCAAAATTTCGCCCTCCCTCCCAGAAAGGCTTAAAGGTAACCTGCGCGCGGGGTGACATTGCCGGTACATAAGAAATGCATATGAAATGAGTGAAAATGCTCAAAATTTATTACGAAAGGCCATAGAAACGAAAGAAAATTTGCAATTTAAGTTAATTTACGTGTTCGGGGAAGATAAACATTCCTCGGGATTCAATAGGCTCAGGTCGAACTCTTGATGGCAGCAAATTTCACGTAATCAAAACCATCCTTTAAAGGATAGTGAGAAATTCGTTTTTTGTATTTTGATATTGTTCGTCCTCCCGGATTCCGACGGATATAATGATCCGTTTTGTGGAGATAATTATAAATAATTGTTTTAACTGGTATCTTGTATGTGGCTGAAGCTTCGGCTCTGGTCACATCACCATTTTGAATTTTCTCTTAGATACTCTTCAAATGTTTCTCGGGTATAATCAGAATAGGTGCGACACCCTTCTTGTCTTTTATTTTTATGTTCTTGGTATTTCGAAACTACGTCGAATGACATGTAGGTAAATTCAAAACTCAAAGCTCACAAATTCGTCGCGAATTGTAACTTTTCAAACTGATAACAACAGAAATTGGCATGCGGCAAAGTCACCACAAAGCAGTTTTTCGCTTATACTTTGTGATCGTGGGGTGGGAAATGCTTAGATCTATACATCCTTGGAAAGCTGAGAGTTCAGGCTTTAAAAATGACACAACAATAATTTTTTTGTGAGTGCCTGGTTGGATTCCACAGACCTTATTTATGAGATTACTATTTCAGGACTTTTTCTGTGCTTGAAAAACAGCCTACCTCTGCCACATATTTCGACCTGTGATGCGTCTCACTAGTTTTCGAAATGTTGTATTTATGTACCTTCATCGATCTGTGCTCTTAGAAGTGTCAGAAATACATTTGTATTCGTCACAGAGCCAGTAATATGGTCAGAAATGAAAATCGGTAAAGTCACTCCGATTTATGGTACGCCAAATCTATTCGTCCAGCTGTTCACCGCGTTGGAATTATGAAAGCGGCAAGCACTGCCGTTTGGGTACGCCCTTGAATTTCGCAATACGTATTTAAAACAAGAGTACAAGGCCTGAGGAAGTTGACTTTCCGGGAAATAGGTTTTTCAGGAAATTGCATTTCGGGAAAAAGGGTTCGGGAAGATGGCTTTCGGAAGCTTGAACTTCGGGAATTCGGCCTTTCGGGAAAACGGATTCGGGAAATTGGGCGGGAAGCCTTGCGCAATCTAGATACAAGCAGCGCACCAAATAAAATAATCTAGAATTTGCGATTAGTAATTATACTGAGCCATTTACAGGGGGAAGGGGGCTGAATTCCAACAAGTGAAAATACACTGTTCGGGGACAAACTGTATTTTAACAGTAGTGAAGCCCCATGGTAGGGAGGGGTGAGCAACTTCGCGCTAAATCTTGTATGTGCACGTGTAAGAAGAACTCGCCAGCGAAGCGAGCAAGTTCAGGAGGTGGGTAAACAGAAGAAATTCTAGCAAAACTGTTGACAAGTTTGCCATTCGACACTTCTCGTAGATGAAGTCTCGCACAATTTTGGTGGTATTTTGTCAAGTACAATACTACAGTGTGTGCCTATCGAATTAGATCATTGTAATTTTGATTTCACGTTCTGTTAAGAGCGGCAGTGAAAGCAGGTACAAGGTGAGCTTTTCAGCTCAAGCCCCTTGGGCTGAACCTCACGCTTTTACAGAGATTCGAAAGTACTTTAGAGTATTTTATTATTTTTTCTAACAAAGATTATTGACTTGAGAGGTTATGCTTGCAAAGACTTACATCGACATTGTCGACAAATGAAAGGTAAAGAATCAAAACTCACATTTGCCATTTTACCTCAAGGGCGCAAATAGGCAAAATACTGTACACGGGTGCAGAAATATTTTTGCTGCGCCTGTGAACGTGGAGTATGTTATACATATCGCACATTCACAGGCGCAGCAAAGATATTCCTGCACCAGTGTACAGTATTTTGCCTATTTGCGCCCTTGAGGTAAAATGGCAAATTTGAGTTTTGATTCTTTACCCGTCAAATGTATATGGTATGTTTCTGCTTTATAGCCCATTTCCTTTTCGAGGGCAATTGGTACAATCGGTCGGTTAATATTACCAACAGAAGCAGTTGAAGAGGGTTCATTTGTCGGAAAACATTCGCATTCAACAGTCAAAAAAAAAAAGAAAAAAAATAAGGCGAAACTCTTGATCCTTACCACAAACATTTCTGTGTAAGTATTGTTCTCTCTGAATCGAGTTCACATTTTTGTACATTCACTGTTGAAAACACTTTTCTGGACATTCGCTGTTGAAGTCACATTTTTGTACATTCGCTGTTGAAAACACTTTTCTGTGTAAGTTTTGTACAATCCTAGACCGAGTTCACATTTTTGTACATTCGATGTCGAAAACACATTTTTGTACATTCGCTGTTGAAAACACATTTGTGTGTAAGTTCTGTTCTCTGTAACCAAGTTCACATTTTTGTGTTGGTGTTAAAAGAATTGATATTGTAATATAAAGTGGTCGAGTTTCCATTTTTTTATCAGACCACTTTTTTTTCTAACTTGGATTTCAAGTGATTTTGGTTTGAAATCTTAATACTAAAAAAAATAATAAAAAAAAAATCGAAAATTGATAACCTAGTTTAAAATAAAAAAAAAAATAATTTAAAAAAAAAAATAATATTATATATTATAAAATGGAAATGATTGAAAGTAAAAGCAATAACTTTAATTTTGATGACTCTACACACTGTGTATCTAAAAAGATACCATCAGTGAAAGTGATTAATCAAGAACCTGTAGGCCTCTGGATGTCTAATGAAAATTTGATGTCTTGTGAGTGGAGAAAAAATTGCAACGAGTCATGTTCAGGTGCCAGCTGTGTAGAACATTTTGTAAATACAAAACCGCACACAATTGAGACTCGAGATGGATCAATTCAAGGTAGGATTATCGATAAAAATCGTATTTTAATCATTAGACGCCAACTTAAACTTATCAGACTTTCTCGAGATGATTACTCTTTTGCTGGTTATTGGGTAAAAGGAGATACAGACTATATTTCAGCACGTAAGTATCTCTTAGTGTTTCTAGATGAAAAGAATCATCCACTACATAAAGAACCAATCCAACTTACAGCTAGAGGTGTATTTCAGGTAGAATTTGATAAGAATTTATTAAAGTTTAGAAAAGAATTTAAAACAGTTTATAGTAAAACACGAGGTGTAATGTCAGATTTATGGTATTCTATGCTTGTGTTCTGTCCTACTTTTGTATCAAACGTAGTAGGTTCTTTAAAAAAGAGTAGAGCATGTTGTATTGAAAATTATATTGTTCCAACAGAATCTAATTTGAACTCTTTATGTGTAGGTAGAGATAAAGAAGTCTCAAAAATTGTTGAAGCTATGTTTAATGATTCTGAAAAATGGAAAGCTGAAAATAGTAAACCTTTCATAACCACATTAGTTCAAGAAAATGAATAATATTAAAGTTGTTATAATGTATTTTTATATGATTTTTCATATAAAAATAATAAAAATAAAAAAATAATAAAAATAAAAAATAATAAAAAAAAATAATAAATAAAAAAAAAATAAAAAAAAATTATTATATATTATAAAATGGAAATGAATTGTGAATTAAAAAACATTGAATTAAAAAAAAGAATGAATTGTGAATTAAAAAACATTGAATTCCTTAAATGTTTTAAATATATTAATATTTATTTGGAAACAGATCTATATAAATTTATGGAAAATATTGTTTATGACTTTATTCCTGAAAATAAAATTAAAGAATTTTATAAAGATTTAGAAAAAAAAGGCGAGAAAGAATTTGTAGAAGATATTAGAAAGACATTTAAATCTAAAGAACGAAAAGAAAATCAAAATATTTCAAGAAAAAATATTAATGATACAATGATAGAAACATTTGCTATTAGAACGGGAAAAAGTAAAGAAGATATAAAAAAAATTAAAATGCTAATACTTTAAAAAAAAATAACTAAAAAAAATATTACATTTAAAAATGGAGAAATAGAAAATATAGATTATTAAGATTTCAAACAAAAATTATTTGAAATCCCTTGGAAAATGCGAAAAAACTCACGAGAAAATTTTGCAAAACCACTGCCCCCCGCGAACGCCCTGAATTTTTATTTGCATTTTTTTTTTGTCCGCGGGAGGCTGTGGAAACTCTGAGAGTTTTTTTTTCCCACCAAGGCCGTCGATTCACGCATCTGAGACTGATATGGCCGGCTTCATATCAGCTCAGAGTACGCGAGTCTAAACCCGGTGTTATCTTTTTTTTTTTTTTTTTTTTTTCACTGTAGTTCGACCTCCAAGCACCCAGCGACGCGTGTGCACCCGCGCCATCGGAGTACGTCAGAGATCTAGTACAGCGTTTTTTTTTTATTTATTTTGCATTGAATGTTACTACCTAATCAGCGCTGATTACAGAGACTTAGTAACTCGACATCGTCGACCCCGAGATAACACTTTTGATTTGCCGCCGTGACGCTGTTCAGTCACGGTTACAGTTTGTTATCCCGAGGGGAACTAGCCTAGGTGAGGTGTACGGACCTTTCCCCTCTTTAGCACTTCCGTCTAATATGGGGAGGAAGCCTAATGTACAGCTCCTAGCTCCGATAGAGTGTTATTTAAAATTTGTATATATACTTACGAAGCCCGTAACCAACATTACATATGAGTTTGAAAATGCAAACATAGCACTCTCATATTTATGAATAAATTATCATCGCCGTATAGATTCGATTCATGTATAATTTTTTTCAATGCCATGATGGTGTTATCATTTAATTGATTGCGCTAACCTTGTTAATTATTTGGTTGTTTTCGTGCATAAATTAGCGTGTAATGAAGAAATACGATAAATAAAAAATTGAATTACGTTAAAAGAATAATAGTAGTATTATATATAATAAAATGGAAACGATAAATAAAAAATATGCACCGAGAATGTGTATAGAGTGTAATAAAAAAATTACATACAAAAATTATGCTAGACATGTCAGATCTAAGCATGGAAGGACAACAACAACAGCAAAAGATTTAAGAAATGATTTGCGAAATTGTGGAGTGAAAGGTGTATCTAAGTTGAAAAAATCTGAATTATTGGAAATTAGAGACAAGATACAGAGACAGAGTTCGAATTTTGAGAGAGAGATTCTGAATAAATTAACGAAAAAAGAACTCATTAAAAAAGTTGGAGAAAGAAACAAAAATTTAACTAGAGCTAAAATAATTGAAAAATTCTTACAATCTCAAAATGTAAAGTATCTCCAAGAATTTAATTTTGATGATGATAGTTTTGATGAGCCTATAGTTCGTCCTAGTGTGAGAAAGATAGATGGGTGTTGGAAAAATATGGTAAATCAATTCTCTATAGTATACGAACCTGCAAAATATGATTTAAGAATTTATTTAGACAAAATTACAGAACTTCTTGGTAGAATGCTTAAAAGTGAGATGAAAAAGAAAAAGGCAATAAGCATAGGATTAATAGCAGTTGTAAACTATATAGAAATAGATCACACAACTGGAGATAAAATAGGTGATAAAGAGGCATATTTTCGATCAAAGCATCATATTATAGTAGATTCGAATGCAATTGAAAGTGCATTAATCTCAGCAAAAAATGAAGTTATACAAAAGTATGAGAGTTATACTGCTCAAAATACTAAATATAAATTTGATCAAGTTATTGAAATAAATATTCAATCTGATAAAAATGACCCTTTACGTGGTGGGACTTATATTCAATTACCCAAATTTATTCAATCAAAAAAGTGTTGTATTAATGTGAAAAATATTCAAAATAGAAATTTTAAGTGTCTCAAGCAAGAAGATCTTAGATGCTTTGAATATGCGTTGGAAAGTATTTTGAATTCAGTTACAATTAATACAGATCGAGTTTCAAATTATGATATCACGAAATATGAAGAACTGAAAATGGAATATCCAGTCAATTTAATTCCAGAAAATATTAAAAAATATGAAAAATTTCTAGGTATATCTATCAATATTTATAAGTATGAGGAAGATGAAGAGGGTATTGGTCAATTTTCTTTAATTTATAAACCAATTAGTAGTGAAAACCATGTAAATTTACTACAGTATAAGGATCATATTGTTGGGATAAAAAACTTGAGTGCTCTATTAAAAGGAAAAATACATAAATATACACATCATGTAGAAATTTGTATGAAATGCCATAAAAGATTTAAAGATAAATTAAAATATGGGGAACATTTAAAAAATTGTATAAATGATGAGCAAAATATAGAAATGCCAAATGAAGAGAAGAAATTTCGAAAATATTGCACAAATGGGGCAGAACAATATCATCCATACACAGTGACGTTGGATTTTGAATGTCTATTGGAAAAAATGCAAAAAGAAACTAAATCAACAAAATATCTCCAGAAACATATTGCTAACAGTTTTTGTTTCTATTCTGACCAACAAGGAACACAGCTGGTTAGAGACTCGAATGTACAAAACTTGATGAATCAATTCAATTCTTGGTTAATAGAACATGCTCGCGCATACAACAAGATAAGAAGAATTAATAAGCCAATGATTTGGGGACAAGATGAAGATATCAAATTCAAAGAAACTTCTCACTGTCATTTATGTAACAAGATTCTTGCAGAAAATGAAAAAGTTAGAGATCATGATCATTATACAGGAAAATTTCGTGGTGTAGCCTGTGGAGAGTGCAACTCGCATTTAAGAATGCCAAGATTCATTCCAATTTTGATTCATAATTTAAAATACGATTCCAAAATATTTTTACAATGGTTGTTAAAATTATTTAGTGGGAACGAGAGGAAGCCTTCTGAGAAACATGATGTGAAAATTATTGCAGAAAATTGTGAAAATTATAAAACATTTTCCAAAAAGGTGGTGATAGATCATTGTGAAGTAAAACGAGATTCCACTTATTGCTGCACTTGTAAAAGAAAATATTGGGACAAAATATTAAAAAAATGTTCCTCTTGTCAAGGAGAAAAACTAAAAATAAGTAGGAAAGGAGATAAAATACCTATAGAAATGGAATTTAGATTTATTGACACATTAAATTTTGTAGGAATTAGTTTAGATCAAGCAGTAAAAAATCTAGCAGAAGTGAATGACTGTTTTTGTGCTAGGTGTAAAAAAGTACAGAAAATTAGGAAAGGACAATTTTTACCAATAAATGAGAATGGCATTTTAAAATATGCAGCAAAATGTGAAATTTGTGATTCTGAATTGACAAAACCGATTAATTATAATAAATTTCAAAATATATTGAGAGAATTTAAAAAAGAAGACCTACATTTGGTTTTACAGAAGGGGATTTATCCTTATGACTGGGTTAGTACTTATGATAAATTCTCTGAGCAATTACCATTAGATAAAAAGGCGTGGTATTCGATGTTAAATAATAAACATATATCTGATGACGATTTATCAAAAGCAAAAAAAGTTTACAAATATTTTGGATGTAAAAATTTTGGAGATTATCATGATTTATACTTGAAACTAGATACAATTCTCACAAAAGATATTTTTGATAATTTTAGGGAAATGTGTTATAAACATTATGGACTAGATCCTGTATATTATATTTCAGCACCACATTTATCAGATAGTGCTTCTTTAAAATTCACGAAACAATCGCTTGAGCTAATTACTGATCAAGAAAATTATGAAATTTATGAGAAAGGAATAAGAGGAGGGATTTCCAACATTCCTCATAGACACGCTCTTGCTAATAATTGTTACTTTTACGATGAGAAAGAAAGAAAAACGATAAAATTAAGCAAAGAAAAAGCCAAAGAGAAAGGAATTTGGGATAGTAAAAAGCATATCAGTTATATTCTATATTTAGATTGTAATAATTTATATGGGTGGGCTCTGAGTCAACCATTACCAATAGGTGAATTCTTGAACTATAATTTGCTAGCCCATCAAATTGAAGATGCGCAAGCAAAAAATTCCGAAGCAAAGAAATCTTTAGAAAGCAAATTTGAAAAATTGACTTATAAACCATCAGACTTTACTCAAGATGTAATTCTTACTCTAGATGACAATGGTGAGTATGGATATACTTTTATAGCTGATCTTGAGATTCCTACAGAATTACACGAAAAATTTAAAGATTATCCCATGCTTCCAGAACAATATGTACCTAGAGAATCAGAATTGTCAGATTTTCAAAAAATTTTGATTGAACAAAAAATAGGTAATAAACCAAAAATGAGTAAATTAATAAGTACGCTACACCCAAAACATAATTATCTCATTGATTACAGAATGTTGAAAGAATGCTTGAAACAAGGTATAGTTTTAAAGAGTATAAATAATTACATAAGATTCAAACAAAAAGCTTGGATGAAACCATATATTGATAAGAATACAAGCTTAAGACAAAAAGCAAAAAATGATTATGAGAAAGATCTCTATAAATTACTCAATAATAGTGTCTATGGAAAACAAATGGAGAACGTTAGAAAAAGATGTACAGTACAAATAGTGACTACTTTAGACTCATTTCTTAAACAGAATGAGTTTGAAACAAGAGTTGTTCTTGATGAAGAAACTGTTTTACTTCACATTCAAAATAAGAAAATAAAGTTGAATAAACCAATATTTGGGGGGTTTGTTGTTCTGGAGTTGTCAAAATTATTAATGTTCCAGTTCTACTACAATGTTTTAAAAACGAAATATGGAGACAAAATAAGATTATTAGGAACTGATACAGATTCATTGATTGTTTATATAGAATGTGATGATGTTTATGAGGACATAAAAGAGAATCTAGATTATTACGACACTTCAGATTATTTAATGGATTGGATGCCTCAAGTAAACAAAAAAGTTCCAGGATTATTCAAGGATGAATACTTAGGAATCCCAATAAGAGAGTGGGTAGGACTAAGATCAAAAATGTACTCCTTCAGAAACGACACATCGAAAGAGAAAAAAGTGTGTAAGGGAATTAAAAGATTGAATATAGAAAGAATGAAATTTGAAATGTACAAAAACTGTTTGTTCAATAGCAAGCAAACTAAGGAAATTGTGCATGGAATTGTTTCCAAAAAGCTGAAATTATATACTATATCAATCAATAAAATTGCACTATCTCCTTATGATGATAAAAGATACTTAATTGATGAAATGAATACACTTCCATATGGCTATAAAAAATATTGTATAATAAATGAAACGAACTAAAATAAAGAATAAGACTGAAGTTTTAAACTTTGATAATAGTGTTCCAACTTGTAGATTGAAGGAAGTGTTTCCTAATATAATGAGATGTTGTATATGTGGTCCTAGTGGGTCTGGGAAAACGAATGTTTTATTGACTATATTAGTGGATAGACCATTACCTGATAATGTATATTTATGTTCAAATACTTCTAATCAACCAAAGTATGAAAAGTTTCGCCAAATATTGCAAAACGAGAAACTTAAAAACAAAAAATTTCATACAGTATCACTCGAGGATTTACCAGACCCTAATAAAATAGAAAAAGGATCAGTAGTAATCTTTGATGATATCTACACAGAAAACCATGATAAAATAGGTAAATATTATTCATGGAGTCGTCATAATGATATTTCATGCTACTATTTATCCCAAACATATTCAAAAATTCCAAAACAACAGATTAGAGATAATTTTAATTACTTAATTCTTTTTGAACAAGATCTTACCAATCTGACACATATTTATAACGAATATGCTAGGACCATAACATTTAATCAGTTCAAATCAATATGTAATGATTGCTGGCAAAAACCGTATGACTTTGTAGTTATAGATAAAGAATGTGATCAGAAAAATGGTAGGTTCAAATACAAATTTGAGGAAAATTTTATATTATAAATGAGAAAGCTAACAGATTATAATTCAAATGATATTGATTTTGTTGTAAAACAACGTGCACTTCTACAAAAAAATATTGAATGTGCAAAGTTAGGTCAAGTGAATAGAAAACTAGAAATGGAAGAAAACTATAAACCAATCATTGATACAATAAAAGACCTTAAGCCTGTAATACAACAACCAGTATTACCTATGATTGCTGACAAGCCAAGAGAAATTACCTATGAACGGTCAGAGGAAACACCAGGATTTGATATGTCTCAAAGTCTTGCATGTAGATATTTGTCTTACTATACTAATAAAAAAATACCTACTGATTCAACTTTTGGTATTAGATACGAAAATAAAGATTATTATATAGGAAATGCACGACTCATGGAAGTTCATCATTATGCTGATAATGATCGTGCTGATATTAAGCTAAGTAATGACACTACCCTTTATCCAGGAACACAAGGACTATGGGAATTACTAACTATGCAAAAACCTGAAAATTATACTGATGAAGATCTGAAAAATTATCAAAAAATTATTCTCAGTACAGAATCTTATCGTTCTGAGAATGGACAAATTAAAAGTAGTCGTGGGTACAAATATTTAAATTTCATCCAACCTATGTTGATTGAGAAGGAACTCATACTTTCACATCGTGGCTCTGGTCTTAAGAAAATTTATACCAATCAGACTGATTATAAATACTGGAACGATCCTAAAGAATTAATTGATCGATTTACAATACTGAAAGGTATGTGGGAAGCAGGTAATCATAATCCACAAATATTCAATGAAATGACCAACATTCGGGAGGAACTGATAGAAGCCAAAAAAAATTTAAAAACCTTATAATAAATGTTTACTAGAAAAAATCATCATTATTTGTATGAATCAGTTGAAAAAATTCAGAATAACACGGGAAAATCTTAGAGTCTGTTCTGAAAATTGTCATAAAAGATGTTAGCGAAATTTCAGATATGATAATACAATGTATAAAAAATGTCATTAATAATGAAAATTATACTGTTGGTATAATAGAGTATGCTAATGGTGTGAAAGAGTACATAAACAATATAAAGGATAACACAAGCAGTATTTTACCACAACTGAAAAAGATTACTGAACATGATCAATCAGCTGTAACTGAACTGAAAAATATTACGCGGCAGGTAGTTGGATTGGCTGCCACCTGCGAGAATTCACTTTTCAATATTACCCAATTAGGAGCAATTTTAACAGAATTGAAAAATATATCAAAAACAAATCAAAATATTCAGAAAATATTGGAGGAAAATGTTCAAGAAATGTTGGAGGAAAATTTACCACAAACAACTGAAATTATTCAGAAAATATTGGAGAAAAATTCACAAAAAACTGGAAATATTCAGAAAATATTGCAGGAAAATTTACCACAAACAAATGAAAATGTTCAAAAAATATTAGAGGAAAACACAGAAATGTTCAAAAAATATTAGAGGAAAAGACAGAAATGTAGGTTATCATGAAGGTCAATAGAAAATGTCAAGTAATATAAAAAATGCAGTCATTAGTTGAACTTGAAGCCAAAGAACTTCAAAACCAAAAAAATTTAAAAGAAAAATTATCACAAATGAAATCAATGAAATCTGGGCAGGTGATTTATTAATTATGTCCCAGTATTCAAAAGAAAATAGGGGTTATAAGTATATGTTAGTAGTTATTGACACCTTCTCAAAAGTACTCAGGATAAAACCCCTCAAGGAAAAAACAGGGAAAGAGGTTTCTCAAGCTTTTGAGAAAATTATTGAAGAAAGCGAATATGGTCCACCTAAAAAATTACATGTCGACAAAGGTACAGAATTTGTAAATTCAGTTTTTAAAAAATTAATGGGAAAATATAATATTCATATGTATCACACAGAGAATGAGGAAAAATCAGCAATTGGTGAGAGAGTAAACAGAACCATTAATGGGATGTTGAGAATAATTTTTGAGATTCATAAGAATCATAAATGGGTTCCATTTATACCAGAGATATTGCACGAATATAATAATGTGAGGGTACATAGAACAATAGGAATGCGTCCTTGTGATGTGAATAAAACAAATGAACAAGAAATTTTTCATAGAATGTATTCTTCAAGTTTCTCCACGCAACCAAAATTCAAGGAAGGAGATCGTGTGAGAATACCCAAAAAGAAAGAAACTTTTGAGAACAAGTATAAGAACAACTGGACAAGAGAAATATTTGTAGTTGACAAAGTATTCCACACAAACCCTCCCGTCTATTCTATTAAAGATTTGAAGGGTGAAGAAATTTTAGGTAAATTTTATCGCCAGGAACTTCAAAAAACAGTTTTCTAAAATTTTCTACTATAAATATGAGTAAAAACTGTGGATTATCTAAAAGAGGTGGTGATATTGTGGATACAATTGGTAAATATGTACCATTTCCACTTCACTGGCCCGGATATAAAGCTCTTGGTCCTGGTTCGAATACAGACCTCGATATTCAAAAAGGTGTAAAACTGAAAAATAAATTAGATGAAATAGCTATGGATCATGATGTAGATTATGCAAATACAGATGATCCTAATGAACGTGATTATGCTGATAACAGATTCACATGGCGAGCCTGGGAGCGTGTCAAAGATCCTAATGCTAAATTAGATGAAAAAATTCCAGCATATGTAGCAGTAAATTTAATGAAATTAAAACAGAAGTTAGGTTTAGGAATTTATAAAAAATTTTATAATATAAATAATATGAGTAAAAACTGTGGATTAGGACAACATTTGCGATTACCTAATGAAATATTACCTAAAAAAGGTGAAGGATTTTATATTGATCGAAAAACCATAACCAATAATCAGAAAAAAGAAGGCAAAGGATTTCATATTGATCGAAAAACTACAACCAATGATCTCCCAGAAATAATGAATTATTTGAATAATTTATATGTTAACAAACAGGAAAAAAAAGGTAAAGGATTTTATATTTATCGGGAAACCGCAATCAATGATCGAAAAAAAAAAGGTGAGGGTATCAAAGTAAGTAGATACATTAAATATCCTATCAATCCAGATAATGAACAAGTTGACAAAATTAATATTGGTGTTGAGAAAGGGGTACCTGTTGTACTAAATTTAGGATACGAAAATTTAATCAGAACTAAAAATAGCACACAGAACGAAACATATTTACCTCTAACAAAAGCACAAGTGAATCAAATTGAGACAGCAAAAACCAAGGAAAAAGGTTTAAAGCTAAAACTGAACAAAACACAACTGAAGCAGGTTAAAAATGGTGGATTCTTCCCACCAGCTATCCTAGCAGGATTGGCTGCTATTGCAGCAGCTAAACCTGCTGTAGAAGTAGGTACTAAAATAGTAGAAACTGTAGGTAATTTAATATCAACCGCCAAGCAAGCAATTGATAATAAGAAAGCCAATGACGAGTTAGTAGAAGAGAGAAAACATCGTAATGAAAAGTTGGAGTACAAGTCTGGTGAAGGCATAGGACAATATCTACAAATACCTAACAAAGTTCTAAAGAAAAAGAGCGTTAAAAAAATAAAAAATGGCGTTAAAAAAATAAAAAATGGCGTTAATGGTAGTATTCAAAAAGACTGTTTAGGTGTTGAGAAAAATAAAAGAGGCGTTAAAAAAATAAAAAATGGCGTTAAAAAAATAAAAAATGGCGTTAAAAAAAAATGCGATGGCGTTAAAAAAAGAAAAATTGGGGGTGACATGATCACTCAACAAGTAATTAAAAAAATCTTAGATAATGAAAAAAAAAAAAAATAACCATCAAGAATGACGCATTAACTAATTTTGAAATAGAAGCATATGCTGAAAAATTGCAAATTCCTCATTTCAGAGGAGTTTTTATGCTTGATGAGCTACCACCAAAAATCAAAAAATATGAATGTGGAATTGTAAATTTAGACACTTCAGACCACTCTGGAACTCATTGGACTGCTTACTGTAAGAATGATTCACAAGTTGATTTTTATGAACCGTTTGGTAACATTCCACCACCAGAATTAGTGAAATATTTTGGACAGTCTAGAATTACTTATAATTATACGCAGGATCAAAAACTTGATGAAACAAATTGTGGTAGACGGTGCATAGAATATTTATTAAAAATTAAAAAAAAAATACTATAAATGAAATATATAAATGGTTCTTACAGTATGCTTATGAGCGGTACAGATTCTGTTCTTTATCATGATTTTAGTGGAGTTGATGACATTATTAGACTCAACCCTAATAAAGAATGGGAAATTGGGTTAGAATCTTTCCACACATCTTATCGTTTTTTCAATATAACTGTAACTAAAAACAATTCACTTACTTTTTATAAGGAGGTGAACGAATTACCTACAACTATAGTACTTGATCCTGGTATTTATGAAGTAGCTGATATTATTAAATGTATACATGAAAGTAAACATGCTAGGGCTGCTAATATAACCTTGAAAATAAATAAATACGCTCATACCATAATAATGGGGAGTCCATCACATATAATAGATTTAAGAGATGTGACTTCTGTTGGTAATATATTGGGTTTTACTAAGCAAATTATACCAGCTGGAAAAGAAGTTGAATCTGATAGCCACGTTAAAATTTTTCCTATTGAAAGCATTAAGGGGATATGTAATGAATGTAATAACGGTAATGAAAAAATACTTTTTTATTTTCCTATATCATCACTACCCGGAGAAAAAATAATCTATACACCAAATGAAACTCAATATTATAGAGTGAGAAATAAAGAAATAAGCGAGATTGTATTAAACCTTTATGATCAGAATGGCAATCCACTTGAAAATAATGGTGAAACATATTGGGCATTTTTAATCATACGTGAAGTACGATAATTAAAAAAAAAAAAAAAAAAAAAAAAAAATACTATAAATGAATGGTTACGAAAGTTTTGAATTAATAGAATTCTCCACTCCTAATAATATTGATATAAATAAAAAAGATGAGGAAATTATAATTGAAATAAATACTCCTAATATTTGTACTTTACCTTGGAAAAGCGAGGTAGTTATAGCTGGTCGTCTGATAGTACGTGATAAAGACAAAAAAATTGTGAGTTTCGATCGTAGTACAGTACAAGTAATTAATAATGGCTTTCTTCATCTTTTCAGGCAAATTATTTATAGAATTTCTGATGTTCAGGTAGATATATTGGAGTATCCAGGTGTAGCCAGCACCATTAATGGTCTCGTTTCAATGTCCAAAACCATCAAGTATTCTAATGCAGGATGGAATCTAAATAATGATTACATGAATGTTGATGCGAATGGTTACTTCAAAGTTGCATTACCTTTCGATATGTTTCTAGGTTTTGGAACTTATAAAGAAATTCTCCTTAATGTTAGTCAATCCTTGATACTAGCAAGAGAACAACATGGTGTTACAAATATGCTACAAGTTGACCCAAATTTAAAAGATTATACTGTGGAATTGAATCTGAAGTATATAACTTGGAGAATGCCAGTGGTGAAGCTTTCATTACAACTTGAAAAAGAAGTTTTACCATTGTTAAATAAAGACATACCAATTCGTATGAATTTTGAGCATTGGCAATGTTTAAAGAAACCTGCTGGTACTGTATCAGGAAAAGAATTTAGGTGGTCAATTCCTACAGATATTACATCACAATATGCTTTTGTAGTTTTCCAAAATAAAAGGAACAATGATCTCTTTGCTGATAAAAGTAAATTTGATCATTGTAATCCTTATGATGTACGTTTCAATGTCAATGGTTATGAATATCCTCGTCAGCAAATGCGATTAAATTTTAATGAAAAGGATTCAGGAGCTTTATATACATATTTTAAAAATTACAATGGAAAAGACGATGTTTTAATTGATCTTGTGCAATTTGAAAAAGAATATACTATCTTTTGCTTTGATCTTACAGGACAACCTGACGCTCTACAAACAGATGTAGCCAATGTACAAATTATATTCTCATGGCGTGATGATTTTCCTAATACAGCTGAAATATTTGTTCTTTTGAAACAACCTGTTTGTTATGAATACAAACCTATATCTAGAGCGGTTAGACCTGCTCCTAAAAACTAAAAAAAAAAAAAAAAAATATTCTTATAAATAGGTATGCAATCAGAAAACAATTCAGAAAATAAATTCAACTGGGTGTGTATTATAATTTTCTGTTGGAATATTATCGAACAGGTGTTTAAAAAAATGAAAAAAAAGAAAAAGAAAAAAAAGACAGTCAAATAAGTATTATTTTTATATGAAAAATCATATAAAAATACATTATAACAACTTTAATATTATTCATTTTCTTGAACTAATGTGGTTATGAAAGGTTTACTATTTTCAGCTTTCCATTTTTCAGAATCATTAAACATAGCTTCAACAATTTTTGAGACTTCTTTATCTCTACCTACACATAAAGAGTTCAAATTAGATTCTGTTGGAACAATATAATTTTCAATACAACATGCTCTACTCTTTTTTAAAGAACCTACTACGTTTGATACAAAAGTAGGACAGAACACAAGCATAGAATACCATAAATCTGACATTACACCTCGTGTTTTACTATAAACTGTTTTAAATTCTTTTCTAAACTTTAATAAATTCTTATCAAATTCTACCTGAAATACACCTCTAGCTGTAAGTTGGATTGGTTCTTTATGTAGTGGATGATTCTTTTCATCTAGAAACACTAAGAGATACTTACGTGCTGAAATATAGTCTGTATCTCCTTTTACCCAATAACCAGCAAAAGAGTAATCATCTCGAGAAAGTCTAATAAGTTTAAGTTGGCGTCTAATGATTAAAATACGATTTTTATCGATAATCCTACCTTGAATTGATCCATCTCGAGTCTCAATTGTGTGCGGTTTTGTATTTACAAAATGTTCTACACAGCTGGCACCTGAACATGACTCGTTGCAATTTTTTCTCCACTCACAAGACATCAAATTTTCATTAGACATCCAGAGGCCTACAGGTTCTTGATTAATCACTTTCACTGATGGTATCTTTTTAGATACACAGTGTGTAGAGTCATCAAAATTAAAGTTATTGCTTTTACTTTCAATCATTTCCATTTTATAATATATAATATTATTTTTTTTTTTTAAATTATTTTTTTTTTATTTTAAACTAGGTTATCAATTTTCGATTTTTTTTTTATTATTTTTTTTAGTATTAAGATTTCAAACCAAAATCACTTGAAATCCAAGTTAGAAAAAAAAGTGGTCTGATAAAAAAATGGAAACTCGACCACTTTATATTACAATATCAATTCTTTTAACACCAACACAAAAATGTGAACTTGGTTACAGAGAACAGAACTTACACACAAATGTGTTTTCAACAGCGAATGTACAAAAATGTGTTTTCGACATCGAATGTACAAAAATGTGAACTCGGTCTAGGATTGTACAAAACTTACACAGAAAAGTGTTTTCAACAGCGAATGTACAAAAATGTGACTTCAACAATAAATTTACAGAAATGTGAACTCGATCCAGAGAGAACAGAATTCACTCAGAAAAATGTTTTCAACAATAAATTTACAGAAATGTGAACTCGGTCCAGAGAGAACAGAATTCACTCAGAAAAATGTTTTCAACAGTGAATGTACAAAAATGTGAACTCGATCCAGAGAGAACAGAATTCACTCAGAAAAATGTTTTCAACAATAAATTTACAGAAATGTGAACTCGATCCAGAATCGTACCTTTCTATACTACTCATTTGTCTCTAGATTGCTAATACTTGCTGCACAGTGAAGCAATGCTCGTATTCGAGTCGGTGGATGTCGAGAAACTACCCTTCGAACTGTAACTAACAATCAGTGCTTTTGTTTCATAATGCAGCCTGAGCTCGGAAAGATGCGTCCCCGCACTCTCTCCTCAGCTCGCTTATCTTCAGGCATAGGCCTCCGCCAACCACTTCCACTCTTTGCGGTTATGTGACCTGCTGCCCCAGTCTGACCCTATTTCCATTAATATTCTATCTAACCAGCGAGCAGCTGGTCATTTCCTCTTCATTTTTCTCTCGTATGACACCCAGACTGCCGATCTTACATTCCATCTGTTCTTTCTTCCTCTTGCCATGTGGCCAACACACTTAACTTTCAATTTTTAAATTTTATATCTTGTATTAGTCATTTTAGGTTTTCTATACAAGTCCCGAATTTGAATATTGTCTTTAATTTTAAATCCGAAAATACTTATTATTATTGAGTTTTGAGTTCTTTCAAGTTTTTATGAAAATGAAATAAAAACACAGCCTTAAAACAGATGTTTCGGTCCACCCACTGGGACACAGGCCTCCTTGATCAATTATTTTTGACACAAGGGTTCCAATCTAATTCCCCTTGGTGACAAGCCATTACTGGGAAATGGTTATGGAAGAGTTTTCCTTCTCTATAAGGGGCATGCGTCCTGCATGGCACACCAGACTAGTCAGGTGTTGGTAGTCTATAGGTGTGGCTAACCCAATTGTGGTCTTTTTGAATTCCGGCGGAACAATGAAATTGAACTCCACCTCTCGCTACAATTGGTGTGGCTTGGTCGGATGTTAAAGTTGTTCATATATTCGTGTATTCTATTATTTTCTTATCATATTTTAATATTTAAAATTTGCCGGCCGCACGGGGATTCGAACTCGCGTTCCGTGGTTTAGAAGGCAGCGTTCGAATCCACTCGGCCACCAAGCCACCTTGAAAATGAAATACTTAGTGTCAAACAAAAAAAAAAAAAAAAAAAAAAAAAGTAAAAAGTCCCAAAAAATACCTATAAAACTATGACTTCATGGTTATCAAATTAAAGGTTTTAGAAAACTGAACCTAATTTTTATATTTCTACTTCTCCCGAATTACGTGCAACATAATAATTTTGAGTCAAATTTCTTTATTGCAGCAAATAATAACGTTATTAATTTTTTTACCCCAAGTAAAATGGATTTAAAAAAAATTTTTTGATAATTTTATAGTCCCAAAAATTGAATTTCTACCTGAAATAGTCCCAAAAAGTAGGCGAAAATGTCATTTTAAAGGGAAAATAGTCCAAAGAAGGCCGTATCAAAGTTAGCTTATTGGTTCCATAATTTCTTAATTCGTTCAGAAAACCTCAATAGACTGACTGGACAGGCTAGGGGGGGCGGGGAGGGAAAAAAAGAGAAAAGGTTTTTGCCTAAAAATTCGGGCACTGATAATGATAAATATGATGAATATAGCTATCCAGAAATTCTGTGAGAAAAGAAACAATGGAAAAAAAATCAAAGAAAAGGAAGAAAGAATTTAAAAAAAAAGAGTCAAGAGTCGGACTACCTTGATACATAGGGGAAGTTAGGGAAAGTGCTTTGGAGGAAATGACTGTAAAATGTTTTCTTTTAGATAAACTTCAAATCTGAATACACCATTGATTAGAACATACTCAACTACAAAATTATAGGTGTATTAACATCAACATTGAAAAACTTTAAGGTTGCTAAAATTTGATTTTTCCGAAGGTGTTTTTTTCGACGTTTAAAAAATTGCTTGGGCAAAAGGAGCCACGTCAAAAAAGGTTCGATTTGAAGGTTAGAAAATACTCTATGATCCTGAAACGGATTCATTTCGATATAAAACGACAGTAAGTGCTCTTAGAAATAAGAAATTTTAAGTATGCTACACAAAAACATCTTAGCACACGAATTTAGGCCACACAAAAATCGCAGACATGAAAACCTGCTCCTCAATAAGCAGTACATGCTTGGTCAGCCCAATTTTGACTAATATTGCATTACAATCAAACTTCGCGACTGCTTGAAACCGCCGACGAATAAATTAGGCACGGAATATCGTCATTTTTTCTGGGCTCTTTGGAGGGTTTCGGAAATATCAGCTTTTCTTTCGCAGCTTTTTTCGTTCCTGTTTTCCCAGCAATTTTTTTATTTTTTATTCCCTCTGGTTTTTTCCTGCCCTTCTCTTGACAGTTTTATTCTTCTTTTCTGCTTTCTCTTCAGCCGCTTTCCTCTTCTTTTCTGCTTCATCTTCAGTTTCTTTCTTCTTAGTTTCTGCTCTCTCTTCTGCCGCCTTCTTCTTTTCTTTCTTCTTCTAGTTGCAATTTTTTCAAATAATTTGCTTTTATTCTATTTTTAACCGAGGTGGCTGTCAAAATTTCGGATCACTGTGATCGATTATTGCGCTGATTATTAATCATGGTCACACTTTCCGGAATCGGTCGAATGTCTTCTGGACTGTATGATGGTGAATTAGGGGACAACTTTTCGGCGAGAGGACTGTCATCTGGGTAACCTGGGTCGTCTTCATTCTCCGATTCTGCCAAACCTTCATCGATGTCGGCATTTGCTATGTGACTAGATTCCCGATTGCCCTGGAGTAGGTGGCACTGATACAGTTGGAATCGGATTAGCTGACTGTCTGTTGCTGTCCAAATGATTACTATGTCGTCTAATCTTTTCCAAGGCGTCACTGTGGGCCGGAAATGGTTTACTCACATTTTCAATACACAACACTTATCGAAGAGGGTAATGTAAATAACTTCGAGCCAGTTTCACAATATTAAAAGACGTTACGGTGACTTCGCACTTTCCGTAAAACCGTCGGGACTACGTTGACGTGGAGTCAATAAGACAGGAACTAAAAAGAACTGTATAAGATCGCTAGTGCTCATCGACTGAGCCGAGCGCATCATCTCCGGCTTCTAAATAATGCTGGGTCTCTCATTCGACTCGCCGCCTCCGCCGTTTGATAAATCAGCGGGATACAGAGCGACGTGAAGTCGTTTCGGCGATCTTTTTTGCGATTCATCGGGTATATACACGGTTGGGAAAAGTTTTGGCGCATCAAAGTTCAGACATAAGCACCCGCCGCTATACAGCTTGGTTCCGGACTTTTATATTCGTATAAGGGGGGAAAAAAAAGTTGAACATAACGAGTTAGAAAGTTGAGGTGGAAAAAAATTAATTAGCGTTTAAGTTCAAACAGCGTTTTCAAGATGAGTGCGGGCGTGTTGTTAAAATGCGCAGAAAAATGGTATCAGAGGTAGCTAAAACTAATTTAACTTCGTTATATCCTTCTTTTTCGCCCCCTACCCTCTGCGTCCGGCCTCCGTCTGCGATGGTCGTCTTGTCGTGTAAAGAGTTGTTCCCGAAAAACGCCGTAATTTTCGCGTATACAGTTTTTTGTTCCCGTTTTAAACTCCGCGAAATGGGCACACCGGCCAGGATATATAAATATCTTATGTACACTGGTTTGAAATAAATTTCATTTTCCGAGATGAAAATTTGCATAGTCGGCGCCGTATCGGCGAGGAAGACGGCCGAGAAAAAGTGTCGGCCAAGAGCGCGGTTTTGAGTGACCGGTGGCGAGTCTGTGCTTCCAGATGGCGAGAAGGTGGTGCCGGGCGCCGTTTGCAGTTTATTTTGTTAGTGTCACTTATTCGTCCAGCGTTAACAAACGGGTGAGAAAAATGCATTCAAAAGTCGTCAGTTCAGTAAAATAATAATAATATTAGCTTTTATTGGGATAAACAAATAGGACATCATTTTTTCCTGGCCCCTGGCTCCCCCCACCCTCCCCAGCTATCCCGCCTGGTGTTATGTTCCCCTCGTCCTTCGACAGCCTCATGTTGCGTTTGTTCCTGAGTTGAGATTTGCTGTGCTTCTTTTGCTCCCCTCTATATCAGCGTCCTCAACTTCCACATGACCCCTTCATACTTTCTTCATCACGAGCCACCTCCTCCTCACCACCACCACACCACGTCTCCTTCTCCACTATGACCCCTCCACCTCCACGTCACACCTCAACAGCGCAGCCGCTCCTCTCCCCACAATGGCCATAGTCCTCCACCTAGTCTCCCCGATCACCACTTCCACCCCGAGTGCCTCAATTAGACCACGTCCTTCGACCACCCCACACCACTATGGCCTTCATTTCTGTTCACGTACCACACCCCCACCAAAACCTCCTCACCCATCACTACGACCTCCCCAATGGTGGCCTTAGTCCCTCTCTACAGCCTTCCCCTTCCGAGGCTTCGTCACCTTACGGCCTCCTCGCTCAACCACCACAAAGATCCCCTGGTCCTCCAACCAGGAGCTTCCACGACCATTACCACCTCTCCCCCACGAGAACCCTTCCCTTCAAGACTATCTGCAGAAACTTCCGCACCATGGCCTTCATTTGCCTTCCCGGCCACCTCTCTCACCAAGGACTTCCTCCTCCACCAGGACCTCTTACTCACCATTACCCCCACACCACCCAGGGCCTTTATCCCCCTCCTGAGGCCACGCCACCCATGGATCTCCTTCCCATTCTGGAGCTCCCTCCACCATGAACCACCTCCTAGGAGTATGCTACCCATGGAGAAATGAGCAATTAGTGGGGCAGGGTAGGCGGTCTGCGGTCTCTACTCCCTCCCAATGGCGGCCTTAGTCCCTCTCCACAGCGTTCCCTTCCGTGGCTCTATCAGCCTTTGGCCTCCTCGCTCAATCACCTTGAAGATCCTCTAGTCCTCCAACCAGGAGCTTCCACCACCATGATCACCACTCCCGCTCAAGAACCCTTCCCCTCAAAACCCCCTCCACGGGACAAGAACCTTCCGCACCATGGCCTTTATTCGCCTTCCCGGCCGCCTCTCTCACCAAGAACTTCCTCCTCCACCAGGACCCTTTCCTCAATATTATCCCCTCCCCACTCAGGGTCTTTACGCTCCTCTACAGTCACCGCCACCATCGTGGTTTTCCTCCCCTTTAGGAGCTGTCTCCTCTACCATGAGAGTACCTCTTACACCCCCGGGCCTTTATCTACCAAAATTTTACTGCCCCTCTAGGATCCTCACCCACCACTACTTCCTCCTTCCTCAATTGCCACCATCTCCTACTTAGGATTTCCTCCGCCACAAAGACCTCTCACCCACCACTACCCCCTGTGCTTCATCTCCTTTCAGAGCCCCTGTCCTCACTATGGCCCTCCAACCCCCTACCCCCTGTGCTTCATCTGCTTTCAGAGCCCCTGTCCTCACTACGGCCCTCCAACCCCCTTGAAGATCCCTGACCATCCACCCAGGAGCTCTCACAACCAGGACCGCTCCTCCCCCGAGAGCCCTTCCCCCTCAAGACCCCTCCCGTACAACGGCCATTTCTCTCCGAGGTCCCTTCTCTCACCAAGGACTATCTCCTCCATCAGGTCCTCTTACTCCCGCCCCACCCAGGGACTTCTTCTCTGTCCACAGCCCACGCCCCCACAGGGGCCCTCTTCCCCCTTTAGGAGCTGCCTTCTCAACCATGAGCCCCCTCCTGAGGGTTGGCTACCCCTGGAAAATTGAGCAATCAAGGGGTAGGGTAGGCAACCTGCAGCGACTTGTGATCTTGAAAATTATGGGTAATTATGTCATTTTATGTCTTTTTATGTCGGTTATGTCTTACAACTTGGAGATCTTTTATGTCAGAACAGATTATGTCCTTAAAAGTAGCTGATCTGCCCCTGAAATTTTTCTCTTAGGTAGGCAACCCGCAGTGTTTTTTTTCTCCCGGAGGCAGTGGCGGTGGCGGATTTTACTTTTTTCGTATCTTTTATGTTAGAACAGATTATGTCCTTAAAAGTAGCTGATTTGCCCCTGCAATTTTTCTGGTTCTTGAGATAGATAGATGTCTTTTTTTATGTCTCATTATGTCGGTTACGTATGTCTTAAAACTTGGATAAACAGAAAAATAAAAAATCGTACATCAGTTTATTTGTTATCCTGTGCCCACCTTTGGGCATAAGCCTCCCCAGCCCTTCCCCAAGCTATCCCCGCGCATGGTGTTATTTCCTCCTCCCACCTTTTTCTCGGACGGCCTCTGTTGCGTTTGTTCCCATATGGGGTCCATTCGAGTAGTCTCCTCTCCCACCTATCCTCGTAAGTTACGTTTTATACTTCGTTCTACTGCTAATTGAGTTCTATATATTATATCACGTTTTTTTACTATTGTAGTCCAAGTTTGAGACATCAGTAAGGAGCTGGCTGTCCAAAGGCTAAGAGAGGAAACCTAAAAAATCGGTGAAGAGTAACCCGTGCCTCAAGGGAGGGAGTCAAATTCTTATGAGAATAAACGTGAACTCTTAGAATTTGAGCTTCAGTCGAGGAAAGAGCCCCCTCCCACCTATGTGCCTGAAAAATATTTTCTTCCTCAAACTGATGTACAGAAATGCAAGGGACAAAAGACATTTGTGGAACATTTCCATCATGTTACATGAGGTAGCCACAGGCAGGAAGATTTATACAAAAGTTTAAATTCGAGAGGAGAGAACATCGCAGATTTTTATACAATATGAAAATTGTGGAACCTACGGCGGGGTAAGGCAGAAGATAAGAAAAAATTATAATTTCGAGGTGATTATTGTTTCTCGTGTTTATCAAGACCGTAGAATTCTCTTCTGAGATATGGCTCCTAGAGTGGACGCAGTACAATTGGACTTTCAGCTCGGGAGTTATATTTGACAAAACCGTCACCATTTGCCTTTAACGTAGGACACAATGAACTTACCTACTACGTGTGGTAGAAAATCCGAAACCAACTTTGTAACTTTGATATATGAGTATTTGCAGGTTTTCGGGACTGTTCCTAATGGGTCTCAATTTCCCATTACCGGAAATTTACCGAAGGAGGATGGTAACTTCCCACTCCCCAACAAACATCTGGGGCAAAACTAGGATTCAGTGGCTAAGATTGAAAAAGTAGAAATCTTCCTCTTTCCAGCTATCTCATCTTGCTCACTGGTCCTGAAAAGTTTCTAATACACGAAATAAGAATGCTGTACCGTACACTTTCTCGTCCATAAATATGCAGAAAATTCAAAACAAAAAACTCACTAGTTTCTCTCACAGATATAATCATTATAACCGCTTTCTGTGGCTTGCAAACAGTCCTGAGTGCAACAATGGATTTTTTATTTTCAGTTTTCTCTGTCATCGAGCAGCAGAGTGGCACGAGTGTTACCAATCAAATCCACTTCCTCTTTATAATCAGTCGAGCTAAAAATACACTTTTTCGCGAAACAGACGAGTAAAAATGCATCACGTTGTATAAATGCCGACCAGAAAAAGGCTCATCGTACACTAAACCATTTCTGCTACTTACGATGTGACATTTATGCATTATCATAATTTCGTACTTTTGTGTTTAGCTCTTTTTTGTTTCGGCAACCATCATACCTATCGACGGGCGAAGGTAGAAAGAAAAACTTTCCATTAAGAATTACTTTTAAAACTGCGGAAAGTACAAAAATCTGTCACTGTGACCGGAATTCGTGAACAAAGTTTACACGTTGTTAGTCATCGTGTTTTATAACCGCCGTTGCCATTTTCGTCTTCTTCATGTCCAGCATCCGGAATATACATGTAGCATGTGACGAAGCGCCCACGACGTGACTTCTCAGAAACCGCGAATGTTGATTCGGGTATCCGTCACGACGTGGACGTGTGGGACGAGCACTCGAAGAACCTGCTTCTTGCAAAAGTCAATTTAGCAACCTCGTTCCGTGTGATCTCTCGATATACCATGTACAGAGACAAAGACAGGGAGGTGACCTGAAACTTGATAAAATTATTCTGATTTGAATGCTGTGCAATGTGACCTGGTTTTCGCCGTCGCTAGACAGACAAGAGCCGATATATCACCCTCCCTTCTTTTGAATCAGCCAGACAGAGGACCCACCTGATAGACAAGCAGACAAACTGACGGACATATGGACAAGCAACACGCTGGTAGACAGGAGGGCAGATGATAGCCAAATCAACATACAAGCAGATCAACAGACGGATAATGAACCGGCCACTCAAAATGAGAGGGTAAGGCCACAAAATGGTCGGAGTTGAGAAGCCCCTTCATTTCTCCAAAATGTTATACCTTTTTTACTCGCTGTAATGCTTCGCCTCCTATTCGACACTCGAGAGGCGTGAAATAGCCTTCAAAGCCATACACAGGCGCAAGACGAGAGAGCTCGTTCAAAATCTGCTAGGCTTGACACGTGTATGGGGTTCTTAAAAGAAAAAGAGAAAAAAAGTTGGATAATCGTGAGTGACATTAGGTTCGCGTTGCTTTTCGACAGATGCACTCGTCGTACACGTAAAAGCTTAAACTCACGGTTCGCTGATTTCGAAGTAATTCAAATATAGTACGTAACCTCGAACTTCTTGTTACGTCTGCACTCGGTTTCCTACAAACATTTTTCAAATCTTTTCTGAACCGAAAACATGTTGTAGTAAGAGAAAATGACAGCCCTCGGTTCTCTTTTCTCCGTTTCCTGCACTTCATCAAAGCTCTCTGGTTATACAATGTACACGTTATCATTAAGAATCGAGTATAGTCGCACACGAATGAAAATCGAATGCACCTCTCTGCTTCCGATTGTACCGATATAACTGAAGAGTATTTTTATTTTTCCAAGAACGGTTATATCCAAAATTAGAAATTTAAGTTAGTGTCATTGGATTCTGGTTGGCCGAGTTGATAGCGCGTTGGTCTCGGAATCTGGAGGTCCCGAGTTCGCCAGATTTCGACCTAGGTCGGTTTTTCGGCCAGAAGGGAAGAGGGTTAAGACAGCTCTAACAGCCTCCCCGACGTCTCTGAAGTAATGTTTGAAAGGGCGGATTCCAGGGCTCGGATTGAGAGCAGATTGAAAACGAAAAGAGAAGAAGATTGGATACAGCAGACAGGTTTCGACAATTATACCGGGTGTTCCACGAAAGTCCGCCCCCCATGTTTTTTCACGAACCGATGGGCAGATCTTCCCGGGTCGAAAATGATTTTCCAGTCGTAAAGCCTAGTTTCTCCTGAGCTTAAAAGATTTTCTCCCCATTTCACGGGGGGCTGGAACTTACCATCAACTTCGGAATCTTAAATGGGAAGGTATGCCTTTATACCCCTCGTTGGAAAGGTCATTTACTCCAAACTACGAATCCGTGGAAAAAATCAAAATTTGTTAATTTTGGGGGACAAGGGGCCTAGAGATGACCAAAATCCACCCAGAATCAAAGTGTGGTGACCTATCAAACGAACTATCGAAAATGGGGTTTTCCAGGTCGCTGATTTTGAATATTGCCTTATTTTTCCGGTTTTACTAACCCAGGGGGCAGAACATTCAAACATTTGGGGCAGAAGGGGTTATTTTACATGTTTTTTATTTTCGCTGATACAGTGTCTTTATGCACCTTGTTGGAAAGGCCTCTTCCCCCCAAAAGTAGAATCCGTGAAAAATTTTGAAATTCGTTAGTTTTGGGGGCGAGAGGGCCTAGAGATGACCAAAATCCGCCCGGAATCAAAGTGTGATGACCTATCAAACGAACTATCAAAAAATGGGTTTTCTAGGTCGCTGATTTCGAATAATTGCCTTATTTTTCCGATTTAACCCATTTTAGAGTTTTAAAATCCAAACTTTCAACTTAAAATTGGTTTCACTATTCACAAATTTTTGACTTTCTGAATGCAGATTATTAAAGTGGCTTCATGCACATCGTTGAATAGAAAACTTTCTCCAGATTATGAATTCGTGAAAAAAATTTCAAAAGTTATCAAGTTTGGGGGTAAGGGGTCCAGAGATGACCAAAATCCGTCCAAAATTGAAGTATTATGACCTAGCAAAAAGACTATCGGAAAGGGGGTTTCGAGGTTACTGATTCCGAACGTCACACGGAAAAATCTCCGCTGATTTTTAAGGAATTTCACCGGAATTCAGCTAGGAAAAAACTCCCAGAATTTCCAAGAAATTTTTTTGGAAACGTCGGGGAAAAATTGGATGATTTTTAAGGAATTTCACGGTAAATTGTTGGATAAAATTCCGATAACGTCCGAAGAATCTCATCGGAAATCTTTAGGAAAAATTTCCAATGATTTCCAAGAAATTTCATCAAAATTCTTTAAGAAAATTTTTCGATAATTTTTGAAGTATTTCTGGGAAATACTCGGGAAAAATCTCTGATAATTTTTAAAAAATTTCATTGGAACTAGGGAGGAATTTCCGATAAATTTAAAGGAATTTTATCGGAAATTGTTGTATAAAATTCCAAGAATTTCCAAAGAATTTCTTCGGAAACGTTGGAAAAAATCTCCAATAAATTTTAAGGAATTTTGTGGGAACTCGGGAAAAATCTCCGAGAAATTTTAAGGAATTTTATCGGAAATTGTTGGAAACTAATTCCGATAATTTCCGAAGAATCTCATCGGAAATCTTTAGGAAAAATTCCCAATGATTTCCAAAACAATTTCATTAAACTCTTCGAGAAAATTTTTGAATTATTTAACCATTGGAGTTCCCCCGAATATTTCCTATGACAAGCTTGAAGAACTATCGGAAAAACTTCCTCGAAGAATTTTGATGAAACTTTTTGGAAATTATAGGAAATTTTTTCTAATGGTTTCCGATGAGATTCTTTGAACATTATCGGAAATTTTCCCAACAATTTCCTTTCAGATTCCTTAAAAATTATCGGAGATTATTCCCGAGTTCCGATAAAATTTCTTAAAAATCATTGCAGACTTTTCCAACAATTTCCGCTGAAATTCCTTAAAATTTATCGGAGATTTTTCCCGAGTTCCAAAAAAATTCCTTAAAAATTATCGGAGATTTTTCCTGAGTATTTCTCAGAAATACTTCAAAAATTCTCGAAAAATTTTCTTGAAGAATTTTGATGAAACTTTTTTTGGAAATCATTGGAAATTTTTCTAAAGATTTCCGATGAGATTCTATGGACATTATCGGAATGTTTTCCAAAGATTTCCGTTGAAATTCCTTAATAATCATATCCGAGATTTTTCCCGTTTCTAAAAAAATTTTTTATAATTTATCGGAGACTTTTCCGAATTTCGATAAAATTCTTTAGAAATGATCGGAGATTTATTCCGAGTTCCCATGAATTTTTTTAAAAAGTATAGGAGATTTTTCTACCATTTCCGATGAAATTCCTTAAAATTTATCGAAGATTTTCCCCGAGTTCCGATGAAATTCCGTAGAATTTATCGGAGATTTTCCCCGACGTTTCCGAAGAAATTCTTTGGAAATTATTGGAATTTTTTTCCAACAATACCGATGAAATTCCTTAAAAATCATCCGAGATTTTCCTCGAAATTTCCGAAGAAATTCTCCGGAGGTTATCGAACATTTTTCCTGATGATTTTCGATAAAATTTTTCAAAAACCATCGAAATCCTCCCCCCCTCCCGAATTGTTGCATTTTCTGTTGTCCATCACGGCGCCACAGAGCACAGTAATGTTGCTTCTAAATCTGAATAAAGGCCTCGCAACATGCCGGGTTTTCCTATGTTGCAACGAAAACTGAATAACCCTCTGTCTGTCTTGTAGGTCCCAAAATGTCAAAAATTTGTACTTGACACCACCTTCCTCATTCAAATTTCGGATTTCGGGGCCCCAGGATGCGCTAGATGTAAGAAATCACGTGATGAACACAAACTTTTTTCGCACAGATTCGTATTTGGGAGAAGTTTACTTTCCAATGACGTGCATAAAGCCACTTGGATAATCTGCAATGAGAAATTCAAAAATTTGTAAATGGCAGCACTTTTAGGTATCTGATTTTGGATAGGTTTTGACTAGGGTTAGACCCTGTCTCCCAAAATTGCAGGATAGGCGAAGGCCAGGTTGTTCCTCTATGCTAAAAACTGGCTTCTGCTGCTGCCTCCGCCGTTCCTGGGTTAGGAATCCAGGACTTCAGCAATCGGCTAGATTGAGAGATATTGCGGCAGCTAGTCTAAAAGATAATCAGCCAGACAAGCAGACCGATATTAGCCAGCCAAACAGACAGACAGATCAGCTAATCAGTCTGATACGGAAACAGAGCAACAGCAGCCCGGTTAGCAGGTAATCAGTAAGTGAACCAGCCTGGTAAGTCAGTCTGACAAATACTTAGATGTACTGGCAATTGGGCCAGTAGACACTCAGCAAGTCAACCGGCCAAGCTAGCCCGTAGTCCCCGCTCGTTTTCAAAGATTTCCCGGGTAGTTAATAAAAGGTTCGGGGGAGAAAACAAAGGCCACATTAGGTATGTACGTTCATTATGTATACATAGCTGGCGGATATTTACCCGGCATTTATTTTCGCCGTTCTGTCGCGAATTAACGTATACCCACACTTGCCGGATTATCAAATATTATATTCGACTTTCGCGATTTAATGCACATGTATAGAGGTACCTGTATGTCCGGCGTGCGCGCACACACACACTCACACTTATGGTAAACTAATTTTCAGTTTTTTGTTGTATGTACGTAAACGTACGATACAAGTGTAACGAAAACGTAAAACTAAATCGCGGATTACGATGATTTACGGTGACCGAAGGCGACCGCCCGTTCGGCTCGTAATTTTCTCGTCCGTTAACGACACAACCAGGTATTTGAAAAGGTAATTATTTGTAACTGTAACGAAAACCGATGCAAAATAAATATATACGCACATGTAGATATCGGTGGGTAATTTACAGCCGCGTATCCGCCCGTAACGTATACCCTAATTTGTAATCGCGTGCGCCGTCTAATAGCTGCTATGGCATTGCATGTGTAGGCCTCCACCCCTTCCGCCCGCCCGCTCTCTCTCTCTCTCTCTCTCTCTCTCTCGCTCTCGCTCTTCTGTGTTCTCTAGAATACATCGAAAGCTGCCTATTGGATACAATACGAAACTAGAGATAGGACCAGCTTTCGAGGATAAATATGTACGCCAATATAGCTCGAGTGCATGCGGAATAGCCTGCATAAATGGGCACTAAATATATGTGCCTATATCGGAATGAACTTGTTCGTTTTACGGAAATTATCGCGGAGTTTCATCTTGGACGTCCAATTTACTCTACGTGAATACCGACCGAAAGCTAATGGTTTGACACGATACACAATGCTATGTGTACGAAGCTGGTACTCAGTCTTTCCTGCGGCGAGTAATTTAGTAAACGATACCTCTGTCAGGCTTTTTTGTTTTTTTTTCCTTTTAATTCCCACTTTTTTCCACCGTCCAGGGGGGACAGTTGTATCGAGGCACGGTAAACATGGACTTTTATTTGGAAGGGTAGCCCATTTCTTGGGGCAAAACAATTTTTTCTTTCTTCTAAGAGGGCGGCAACATACTACCAACTTTGGAATCCTGAGTAGGAACCTGCTGAATAAAATACTGGAATAGGATTCATTTTGATCACTGATGCATTGCGTCTGAATCTTAATCTAGCCCCGCCTTCTTCTTAACGTGCCGGTCAGTCAGATCATAGCTACATCGGCAGCGCTGCAACATAATTTCACCACTTTTCCCGGTTCTTTGCTTTTCTTGCGACAGCATGTACTGGCTGTCCAGTTGTGTCCGGAATTTTATCTGTCCACCTCAATGGGCTGCGAGGGAGTAAGTAAATTGCACACACTTTCAAATGGAGGGGTTTCTTCCTACTTTGCAAACCACATGTGATAATTGTAAATTGCACGTACTGTGAAAAAAATGGAAGTGTACGACAAAAGTGTGAACTGCACACACTTATAAAAGGTCGGCAGCGAAACATGAATTATAAATTGCACACAGTATGAGAAAAAGACATAAGTCGTTTTCATTTATTATCATGTTGATGAGAAAGGTGATAGTCTCTGATCTTCTTTAGCATATGGATTTCTTTGTAGTTATGATGGCTGCTGCTTATACATTCTGGTGAGTTACTACAGACTTTGTTGAACTATTTTAGGATCTTGTTTGAAAGACCATTCTTAGATACTGTCTCATGTTTCCCTTTCCTCCATGGAAAAACAATGATCTACAGTCTAAAGGTATTTCAAAATGTTCAAATTACCCCCTTTCTTACCAGAGATGTCAACTCCCATTCGCAAATGGGAACGCATTCTCGAACAGAGCCCCTCCACAAACGAGAACAAAGTGAACGCGTTCTTCCTCTCACATGAACGAGAAAGGGCAGGAACGCGTTCGTTTCATTTCGTTAACGAGAACGCAGAGAACGGAGAGACGAGGAATGACTACAGGAGATGTCAACTCCCGTTCGCAAATGAGAATGCGTTCACGAACAGAGCATCTCCACAAACGAGAACAAAGTGAGCGTGTTCTTCTCACATGAACGAAAAAGGGCAGGAACGCGTTCGTTTCATTTCATTTCGTGAACGAGAACGCAGAGAACGGAGAGATGAGGAATGACTACAGGAGATATCAACTCCCGTTTGCAAACGGGAACGCGATCACGAATGGAGCACCTCCACAAACAAGAACAAAGTGAACGCGTTCTTCTTCTCACATGAACAAGAAAGGGCAGGAACGCGTTTGTTTCATTTTGTGAATGAGAACGCAGAGAATGGAGAGAGGAATGACTACATTCAGAGATGTCATCTCCCGTTTGCAAATGGGAACGCGTTCACGAATGGAGCACTTCCACAAACGAGAACAAAGTGAACGCGTTCTTCTCACATGAACGAGAAAGGGCAGGAACGCGTTCGTTTCATTTCGTGAACGAGAACGCAGAGAACGGAGAGATGAGGAATGACTACAGGAGATGTCAACTCCCGTTCGCGAATGGGAATGCGTTCACGAACAGAGCGTCTCCACAAACGAGAACAAAGTGAGCGTGTTCTTCTTCTCACATGAACGAGAAAGGGCAGGAACGTGTTCGTTTCATTTCGTGAATGAGAACGCAGAGAACGGAGAGAGGAATGACTATATTCAGAGATGTCAACTCCCGTTCGCGAACGGGAACGCGTTCACGAATGGAACACCTCCCCAAACAAGAACAAAGTGAACGCGTTCGTCTTCTCACATGAACGAGAACGAATTTGAACGCGTTCATATTTTTGGGGAACCCTGACATCTCTGTTTCCTTCTAGAATATACAGATATGGATATTGCAGAAGCATAATATGTGCAGATATGGATATTTCGAAGGTATACGTGTGGATATTTCGAAATTGTAAGCTTTATTGTTTAGTAATAGAGAACTCAGCGGAATTGAGTGGTTAGCCCCCTCCAAATCCCTCACTTCCTCTCGTGGAAATGTAACGCATACTATGGATCTGTATACATACTATTTCAAAATGTATTGCTAGAGTTCTGCGGCTCTAGTGTCTGAGATTTAATGCCTTCTTCCCAGAAATACGAATGCGCCGATCTCGTAAATGGGTGTGCAATTCACACTTTTTCCGATCTCAAATTTTATTTCTTTATGTGTGCAATTTACAATTTCAATGCTTAATCTGATTTTCGCAGCTGTGTGCAGTTTACGATTTTTCTATCCGAAAATTTATTTCTTTGTGTGTGCAATTTACATGTCATTTTCTTTACCTGACTACCCAGTATGTGCAGTTTACATGCACCTGGCTGCGACCATCAGTTTTAAAGGAAACTTCTATGAATACGTTCTACATTTCGACCGTGAAGGGGTGGATGTGAACACTAATAATAGGCTGGCGAGGGCCCCAGTTTAATGCAAGGTGCAACCCAAGAGATTGAAACTCATGACAATCTGTAGATCAATCTTCTAAACTATAATGTGAATCAACTGGATGCTCACAAAATCGAATTCAGTTGAAAAATAAGTTTAAGAATATTTTCATATTTTTTCAGTTTTCCATCAAAATTCTCTTCTGGACTCTGCGATTTTTCCGCGGTAACGATTCCCTTTTTGATACCCCTTACTTCTACCTATTTTAATTTTTGAGTTTGAAAATTAAGATATAATGCTTGACGGAGCGTATGGAGATGCACGTATGCCAAAGTGGTTCTCCAGGCACTGTACCCCTGGCCCCGGAATCTGCCTTTTCGAGTATCAGGTCGGTGACCAGAGGGGAATTGAAAATTTAGATAAACGCAACACTTTACATCGAAAATTATGATTTTCAAATTCGTCTTGTTTCTAACGTGCCTGTTCGTAAAAAGTACCAGACCTATAATCAAGAGGAGCCGGGGGCAGTGAAGTAGAGCCACTCAGTTTACTACTCGTAAAATTTTTTGTTAATACTCAGGAAACTGCGATGGGTAAAAAACGTTTACATCTTCTCTCATGAGTACAGTTTTTTAAGCGTAAGGTTCAATTGCATTCATCAAAATTTTCAAACTCGAAACCTAAAATAATAGATAAGAGTCGCGAGTGCAGTCAAGGTGTAATTTTTTCAAGACGCAGGATGCCTTCATAATAACTTGAAATTTGCAAGACGTCTTTTAGGATGATTTCAAACTTTTATGGAGGCTCATCAAGACGGTTCGGAACTCTGTGAGTAGGGATGCCCTCACCCCTCCCAACAATATTTTGACCATTTTTAATTCGGATTCCAGTTTTCAGTTTCCTTTATAAAATTTGGAAGAAAGAATGTCCAATTTCTGTTTTTCTGGAAAAAAATATACAGTAGAAATTTCCGTTTCCCGATTTCCCGATGAAAAACCTGTCGAAAAACGTATGGAAATTAAGTGGCAGATTATACTAAGCGGCAGAATTTTGCAGTTGCTTAGCATATTCTGTCACTTAATATTTAGTAATGGGAATTCCAGTTTTCCAAAAAATAGTTCGATTAAAATAATTTCCGATTCCTGATCCAGAACATTCCCGATTTATTTTGTTACCTTTTTTTTGGGGGAAGGGGAGAGGAAGGGGAAGAATTCTCATTTTTTAGATTCCCGTTTGAAAATATTTTGGGAAACATCCTTTTAACTGAGACTCTTTAAACCTTTATTAGAAGTACCTGAAGCAAAGTTCAAGACGTGTTAATGTTCTTCAAAACATGTTAAGTCTCGTTAACTCTTTCGAACTACTCGTAGTTTAGACTATCCTGAGAGACTTTTATTCTTTTGAGATTTTGGAGATTTCCAGAGTCACTAAAATTTTTTTCCTACTACTGCCTGTTTACTCCTCTTTTTAGACTGGTATAGAATTTCTGTAAACTTATCCATACGGGTTGAGGATTCTCTGGGACTCTTCTGGGTTTTTCTAAACTTGATCAGAACTCTTTAAACTTCACTAAGAATCTTCCAGACATATTTTAGACTATCTTTAAGACTATTACAGACTCTTTTCAAGTCTCTTCTGCGCCCGTCTTCGACTCATACAATTTACAGATTTTTTATACATTTATTGAGACTCATTCACACGGATTTTCAAGTCTCATTTATGCTCATTAGATCGTTTGAAAAGTTGCCCGAACATCTTGACGACTTCTTAAGACTCTTCGAAACTTCTTTAGTCCTCTTTAAGACTACTCTAACCTAAGACTCTTTCAGCTTCCGACGTGTTTAAGTCTGTACAAAGCTCTTCATGACTCACCCAGACGTGCTTGATATATTTCTTGAGTCACTTTACGGCCCTCAAACTATATTTAAAATTCTGTTCGGCATATTTCAGTTTGGCTTATCTGAAGCGTATCATTCGGATTTTGAGGCTCAAGATTCCGATAAAATAAATAATCGAAATTAAAGAACGGAAGGGAAGCTTGTTGCTTTCTTCGAGGAAAAAGAAAGAAAAAAAAACTGTCCGAGATAAAACGAATTCGGTTTCTCTCCTTGAGGAGGAAGGAGGAAATAGTCCCGTACCTTCTTTTATTGACAAAAATTTCGTTCCTCTTTCTGAAGCATGGAAAATAGCTGGTTCCGTTTCTTTTAGGAACAAGTAACCTATTGAAAATACTAAAATAGATTTCCATGGAAATGTCAATCACTGAATTCGTGTCGGGGGAGTGTTGGATTTCTCATTGGGTTTTTCGATACGGGTTCTCAAGTATACCCAGTAGGAAAAGCATACAAAATGCTAAAAACAGTTTGAGAAAATAGAAGAATATCGACTCTCTCCATTTCTTGAATAAAAATTACTTCGTTCTGTTATGAGAACAAGATAAAAAAAAATTGTTTTATTTATTGAAAATTGAGAAACATTTCCTTCGGTGAGTAAGAAGAAAACAAAAACTGATTTCTACATTTGGCGAACAGAACTTCCTCTTTGAGGAAAGAGAAGTAAATTTTCCTTTTCTGGTTTTGTACAAATAATAAATTAATTTAATTTTTTTGTTTTTTTGAGGAAAACAAAATGTTCTTCTTTTCGTGAGGAAGGTGCGTTGACCACCATGTCCTCCTCGAGCAAAGCCGTCGAGTCCTCGTCGTTGCCGCCCTCGCAAAGCATCTTCGTGATCGTCTTCCGACTGCCATACACGTCTTCGACTCGTATTCGAATCTTTCAAGGGTGGGGGGAGGGAGGGTCGTTGATCTTGAAAATCCAATCGGATTTTTAGTTGTCCCCCAACAGAAGGCCAGAAATGCAGTGATATAATTGGGAGGGAGGTGAGAAGGGTCGAGAAGGTCTTTCGTCGCCCCGAATCCGAACTTAGACTGCACATAGATTGCTTACGCTGACACCGGGACAGCGATCTTAAAAGCCTGAGCCGACATCGACACCGCGCGACCACGACACCAACCACACCGGCACATTTACGCAGGGCATGCAGCCGTCTAGCGGAAGTTATTTACGGCGAATAAGGTATGCAATTTTATTAACGCATACGAATGCAGGAAGTGTGGTGTGACATTTGTTGGCTTCGTTCGACTATCCGAATTGCCAGTAACGATACGGATGAGTTGCATCAGTGGCCATGAAGGCAACTTGAAATTCAATTTGTAGTGGTTGGAGGGAGACACGGGCAGAGGCAAAGAGCTCAAGATTATTCTTATTCAAATTGTTTTATTTCTAAAACCGATTCTGCTGAGACTCATTCAGACTCTTCAGCCTCATTAAGGCTCGCTTTGAATATCTTAGACTAAATATTGAGACGGTCATGGACTGGGTACCTTACAATTAAAAGAAAAAGAAAGGTAGACCGAATACTAGATGGATAGACGGAATTGCAGGTTGGGCAGGGGTCGCCTGGGCAAGGAATGCAATGATAAGGGGTCGCTGGAACAGGGTTGGGGAAGCGTATACCTAAAGTTGGGCCGCGTGGGTAGAATAATTAGTTACTACTATAAAAAAATGAATAAGATGTTGAGACTGACTCAGACCTATTAAGACTGTGATGAGACTCACCCAGTCTCTGACAATAATTGTTAAGGCTATGTAGTTCATCTTCAAAACTCATTTAGATATAGAAATCTTTGAGATTTCAATGAGATCCATTTAGACTTCGTCAGAATTGAATGCAGATACTGTTGGGAACCTTTTGCGTTCACACGTGAAATTAGAATTTTGGAAAGGACAATTTCCTCCATATCCACAGTTAGCTCGTTTCTTTCGTCATTTACTCGAATTTCCTAATGATTAAAATAGTTTTTAAAATGCGCAGCCCTCTTTTCCCACACGATCGTGCATTCTACCAAGGGCTCCATTCGGTTTCACGTTCTCGTGTTCACCGGGTAGGGAAAACAAATAACGGAGAAAATAAAACAGAAGAAGTAAAAAATAAGGCGCTCTTCTATATATCGTGAAATTAGCACTCCGCCTGCCCAGCTCGTTATACACTCGCTGGCAATTCACTATACAGAGTACAGTCGAGCGTATCCACTTAAATACTCTTTTTCTTTTTGTTGCGCCGTATATATACTCGACGTTGAAAATTTGTATTTCCCCTCCTCTCCGAGACATTCATTGTTTCCGTACTTCTGTGCGCTTGTTTTTTGTTTCTCAAAAAAAAATAAAGGCGAGGAAGAAAACATGGTACACGAAACTATACCGTTCGTTTGTTTGCCATCGTCGCTGAGATCTTAACCTTTGCATTTTCAGCGCAGTGAACTTCGGCTTTGAGAATTCATGTAACCGGGGAACGGCAGCGGTGCGGTGTTGTTTGCTTTACGGCTCCGATGGTGAGTCGCACTCGTTCCCGGATGCATTGTTTCTGACGGAAAGCTCAAGTTTTTTCCTAAATGATGGTTGCGTATGTAATGTGTACGGTTCGAGTGAATCGACGTTTAAGTGCGTCACAGGTACGGGCGCGAGCAGCACTCTCGCAGCTCAGACTCTGCCCGGGCGTGGAAAAATCTTTATATCGTTGCACGTCCTAATCTAACATTATTCTAATCCGTGTGTTTGCAGATGGCCCGATTATCAAGAGCGTCGGCCCCGATAAGCTGACCACGGCCCCGCTCTACTCAAGCACGAGTTTCGCATGCTCGGCGGACGGCAATCCGCCGCCCAAGTACCAGTGGCTGCAGCGAGTGCCGAACCCGAATGGCGGGCCCCACGAGACGGTGGTCATGCGGAGCTCCGATCCGAAGCTGCACTTCACCAACATCACGTACGATTTCCAGGGCGAGTACGTGTGCGTGGTCGCCAACGTGATTGGCGGCAGCGAACGCTCGATCCAGAGTCAGCCCATCACGTTGCAGGTCATTGGTAAGTGAACGTGCGGACGATTTTCTAGGAAATTTTCTTAAATTGTTGAGCAGGAAGAAAACGAGAATAAGAGAAGCCCTTATGGTCCGTCAGTTGGCCAATTAAGCACTTTAAATAGCCAATACGTCAACAGTGAATGATGATGAAAGGAGCCTTCTATGCCCTCCCCCCTTCCCATGCTCCTTCGTATGGCTACATCTCAGCTCTTCTTGAATGTCAAATTCGTATGAGCTTTTGATAAGTTAGATCGAGTTTACACGAACCGTAGCGAATGCTTTCTATCACCTCCAGTAGATTATTTTCGAGCTTCTGTGCATCGGCATAATTTATAGGGTGTCTCTTTGGCAATGACCCACCTTCCACTTGGTAAGTAGGCTACTTACCCCGGAAATATGTACGTATGTTTGCATACTCTTACTTTTGAAGGGGCTACGTTGTAGTCAAATTTTCAAAAATTTTCCGTCTTTGAATTTTCCCCCCTTCCCATGACTGGAGATAGACAGAAAAATGGTACCAGTAGGTAATATTAGAGAGCAGTTCTGATAACCACAAAAAATGGTCGGAAACGGTTGAACAGGGTATTCATAAAATCAATTTTAGTACAAATTATATCAGAAAATTTCCACATCTTTTCAATTTCCTGTGAAACTTGCCCTCTTAGGCTATAGTTTTGTTATTTGCAATAGATTGTACTATACATTTCCCATAAAAAAGGAAATTAGTAATTTTCTTGTATCTGGATGAGAAGTGCTCAAAATGGAGTTCAAGATATCCCCGTTTAGAATTACTACATTTTAACACAGATGCAGAGACCTTATGAAGAGAAATTATCATCTTCTTCAGCTACTTTACCACTTCACAGAGTTATGTAGTTTATGTGGCTTATTCTCTTCCCTCCTTTCATCTATTTACCTCACATTTGAAATTGAGGCCCATGCAAAGAGGGGGGGGTTCTAGTATTTTGTAAAGTTGAATATGGGTATCTAATAATTGGTTCCAAAGGTTGCTAAATTTGGTTCTGGTAACAATTTAGTCATATTCCCCGAACTGTAGCGCATAATAATGGGAAGGAGGTGCAAGATGACAGTTGTGGTAACTAAACAGAAAAAAATTAAAGATCATGGAAAGTGGTGGAACCTGATTTTCATAAAATAAATTTCACTTGGCACAAAATTATTGATACACATCTTTTTTTGCCCATAAAAACTTGCTTTTTCAAGATGCTAAGTTTTGATTAGCAATAAATTCTTCTTGCACCTTCTTTCCCACCCCAATATCTCGCTTGCTTTACAGATCAAAAAATTTTCAATCAAAGGAATTTATTCCTATTCGTACATTTAAAAATTTTACAAAGTAATTGTTTTCAAGGAATATTTTAAACATTTTCAGAATATGTTACAAAAATTGTTCAAACCGTTCTCCATTGGGTTCTAAACATAAAAATATTTTGACCAGTCGAATTACTGAAATAGCAGACGCTTCCAGCGCACCTGTATTTTTTCTTATCTGTTTTATTCCTTCCTGTATGTGTATGAAGCTGCGGCGGGGCTAGTACGAGAAGTAATTAATCGGGGTCGCAATAAAGGCATATGAAATTTAAAAAGACAAGATCATGTAGAAGGCGCGTGTATTGATCGATAGTAAAGAGGCAGAATTTTATACGAGATCTAAAAACATATAAGCCAGTGGTTCCCAATAGGTGGTCCGCGGAGGGTGACTTCAGGGTCCGCGAGCTGATCCGAAAATGTTTTGTTCGTCAGGAATTTGATAGTTTTAGCAAATTTGAAGTATATTTAAATGCATTACAAACATAAGGGGTCCTTGAAATTATAGGGATTTTTTCAGGGGTCCTTGAAAATTTTTTTGTTGGGAACCCCTGATATAAGCGATAGAGCTGAAATCGAACTTTGATCGAACTGTATCTTAACGGATGACTGAGCTACTCAACGTAAGACTGAGAACTAAACTAATGTGTCCTACCTGGTGAATTTTTGGGGAAAAGGAGAATGAATTAAGAGAACAAAAGAGGAAGTACGTGGTTTGAAAAAGATCACCGGATGTGCAGGTAAGCAGGATACAAAGACGTTTTGTGAGACGTTCGCCTCGTGCTACACAGGAAGTGACCAGGCAGGACGATTACACAATACTATTTATTTATTTACAACTCTGATTAGAGGGTAGGTCACCGCCTAATCCGCCCACCGTGAGGCACGAGTCTCCGATACGTTTTTCCATGTACGTTTGTCCTGCGCTATGCTTGTCCATTGTGGCTCTACTAATTTTATAATTTCATCCACCCATTTAGTGGCTGGTCGTCCTCTTTTTCTTTTGCAATCGAAAGGTATCCACGATGTTACCGCCAAATTCCATTTCTCGAAGTCTTTTCCCTCGACATGTAGCCCGCATATTCTATTTTGATTTTGTTGCATATGTACTCCATACTTTTTGTTTGTGCCATTCCCGTAATTGAAAAATGCAACGTATACCAGCTTGACTTGAACCTACTCTTGACTGACTATACAAAAGCCTTCGACTCAGTAAACCACCAATTTCTGTTATCCGCGCTAAAAAGCTAAGGCATGGCGAACAGCCTGGTGAACATAATATCAGACATGTACTCAGAACTGAAAGCTAGGGTGATCACGAACTTAACAGAACCTTACTTTAATATAGAAAAGGGAGTAAAACAAGGGGATCTCTTCTCGCCCGTCTTCTTTAACTGTGTCCTAGAAGAGGTCTTTAAATCACTAAACTGGGAAGGAAAAAGAATAAAAATACAGAGCGAACACCTAAACAATCTCAGATTCGTCGATGATGTAATTGCTATCCCGAACGACCCCCACAAAATAAAAGAAATGGCGACTGAACTTTCAGAAAAAGGTAAACCAGCAGGTCTCGACATCAATACTGATAAAACAAATTTATCTCGAATAACCCTTCCTTGGAAAGTCTAGAACTAGGGGGGAAAACTGTCAAAAAGGTAATGAGACAGTCTATCTAGGACAAACAGTTAGTCTGACAGGTAGATCCGCGAAAGAGATTAATAGATGGATTACAATTGGATAGAATAAATACTGAAGCTTGAAGCATATATTCAAAAGCCAACTAACCAACAAGCTTAACAGCGCAATATTTAACTCTAACATAATCACAGCAGTAACCTACAGATCACAAACTTGGGCACTAACGAAAAAACAAGAAAAAAAATTAACGACTACACAGAACAGAATGGAAAGATCCATGCTCAATACGAAACTAAAAGACAGAGTAACATTATGAAAAATACGAAAGAAATTACCACTTAGCAACTACATAACACTAACTTACAGAAGAAACAAGTGGAATTGGGCGGGTCACCTGGCGAGAATGAGTGACAATCAGTGGACGCAAAAAATTACCCAGTGGGAACCGCGTTTACAAAAAGAATGAGGGCAAGACGAAAACTAAAACAGAGGGAAGATTTTGACAAATTTCTAGGAAATAAAACGTACCACAGGATTACCTGGGATAGAAGAGAATTGGCCAAGCCTCGGGAAGCCTTTGCCCGCAGACAGAGTATGGTGCGATCGGAGCTCAATAGCCAATAAGAATGCAAAAAAAAAAAGTGTGTGCACCAAAATATGAAAATTAAAGGCTTAACTCTAGACAATATTATAATTGGCTGCCAGCACAGAATTTTCGCCAACTTACGCCCATAGTCTTAATCATAAGACTGCCTCGAGCACATGGGTGTCTGAATTCATGGTTACCTTCGACACATAGCTGCCTTAACACACATCTTAGACAACTGGCTGTCTTGACTCACGCAAAATCAGTGACTACCTTGAACACATTTCTGTCGGAAAATCCCCAAATTTCCGCTTTTCAGTCTGCCTTGACTCCGAACCTGTACAAGAGCTCTCGGCCATCATTTTCGTTACACTTCTCGGCCCTGTAAATCATTCTCCAAACTTTGGTCGTGTCAGTGAAACATACTCGTGTAGCGAATCTCCATTCTTGAAAATCCCGGTTTGCCGATCTCAGGAAATTCACTTTCGAGAACTCACTTTCCCCTACTCCCTTTGTAGTGTAATTACACCAAAAGCTCGATCAAATTATTATTATCATGACCAGCGAGAGGTCGAAAAAAATACAAGAGAAAACACACACACACAAAAAAAAAGATTGTTGCATAAAAAAAAAACGAACTTTTCCGCGAACGTTAAAATTTTCCTTTCCGTGCCGAGCTTCGTAATGTAATTCATCCCCCGAGAAAACTTATTACAAAATTTAATAAATTCGTTGAAATTTTCGCCCAAACGAGAACATTCTACCCAAGTGCATGCATGTTCGGTCGTCTGATACGTGCAGAAGTACACTGACGTACAAAAACGACCTTCCCCCCTCGTTTTCCACTCCGCTCCCTTCGACTCCACCGCGGCGGGTTTTTCTTCCTTCGGTACGCAGCATGGCGTACCTGTACTCGCTCTCTCGAGTCCCTCGACGTACGCCTCGACAGCAAAAAAACGAAAGTACGAATTAACAGCGTTTTGAAAATTTTCGTTTAATTAAAATTTTACGTATTTTTGCTCCCTCGTCTCCTACTACGCTGACGTCATTTTCGGCGGCCTCGTACGTAATTTGCCGGCACGCCGCGGCCCCGGCCCTTCGCGCTCCGATGACTGGGGACGCGGACGCCGAACTTCCCTTCTCCCCGCGCGAACACGTGTCAGCTGTGACTAGCCGGAGGCCACTTAAAAATTTTTCACGTTTAACGCGCAATTAAAATTCTCATCGACGAGCGGCGTAGTAAACGAAGTGAGTGTAAATGACTTCTGCACTGCGGAACTCGTAAAAATTTCGCTTACTCGCGGCAACAACGATGGTATTATATGGGAACGGGGGCAGCGGGTAACGAGGTGCGGCATTTAGCGTTCATTTTCGCCGACTACCACCGCCGGTGTACACTTTTCGGTTAAGCGTTTAGAGTCGACGATGGTACGCCCGGGAATTGGCGCGATGGAAACGAGCTCGATCTGCTCGACGTTCTGGCCGTTTGCGCGAATCGTGTGCACCGGTAGCGGGCAACAAAGGCGGCGAAAAACACTCGCCGGATTCTTCCCTCGTCCTCGCAGTCTGTGACTTATGCTCGTACCTCCTTCGTTATAATTAGAAGTCTGAGGAGCTCGGACAACGGACTGACTCAATTTTCAGAAATCATCAGACAAAGCTAGGGCCGAGGAGAGCCAATCCGGCTGCAGGGCACAATGTCTGCTGAGTCTCCTGATGAGAATTCTCGCTTTCTTATTGAATTTTATGCAAGAAAAAAGTATTTTTCTCTTATTCTCTAAAATTTTGGTCGAACAATATGCTTCGGTCTTTTTACGAAGGCCGGATTAGGGATAAACATCCGTAGCTGTCCTCTCGCAACAGACCCGGGCATGGCACAGATCGAAGAGTATTGAAACGAAGACGTGAGACCAGGTATGAAGACTGCATAGTGGGGTAGGCTGTTCTCGCAGATAACATTTACTTTTACTTTCTCGTTTATATCGTACCTTTGGCCACAAGCCATGCGTAACATCGGAAAAATTTTGCAATTGCAAATTCCACCACTCGCCACTATCAAGTTATTCCTACAGATCAGACAAGTAGGGGAAGATCGCCCAAGATGACAGGGAGGATAAGATGACATAGCAGCCTTTTCTCAAAACGTATGAAAGCTACAGGGATTTTTTTCCACTGAAATAGTGGCAACACTGATCCTAGAAATAGCCAGTAAAACTTTATTCAATTAATCGATAGAAAAATTTACCAAATATTGTGAAATAGGGTAGATCGTCATACATAGGCTAAAAATCGAATTTTTGAGCACTACCGAGTTGAAAAGCTGCTTTTGGTAAAGAAGAAAAAGTGTTATAAAATTTTTTTTAATTTATAAGTTTTTTCCTATGGGATTTGTCCTTGAAGTTATGTACTACATATAAGGCTGAAAACTAAATGTTACGCAACGCCTTGAAAATGCCGGTTATGCAAAATTTTTACATAACCTTTTTGATAGTATTCATTGCAAACTCTAAATTAGTTCATGTACAAAGTTTGCCTATTTGTGAAATTGAAGGCGCTAAAGCACTTACAATATTTTGTTGCTTTATGAAGCCTTCAGTATGGCAGATACGCAAAATTCGCATATAACCTTAACAGTAGTAATGATTGAGATCAACAAAATGAGTTATGAACGAATTTTGCCGATCTGCAATATTGAAGGCGCTATGAAGTGACAAGTATTGTAAGTGCTTTAGCACTTTCAGTTTTACAGATAGGCAAAATTTGAATATGACTTTTTTCGTTACTGCAGATTTGGTCCATCTCGCATATTGAAGGCGGTAGACCATTGAATGAAAGTACTGGTAAAAATCAAAACTTCGAAGGTAAAGATAGGTACAGGGTGAAGAAATATAACATAATGAACATTAGTAGAATTAAACAAATTTTATTTTCAATTTGAAAAAATAAATAATAATAAGGCTAAATTACCCAAAAGATCTGTTTTTTTAAACTTGAATTCTGAACGGTTTTTCGTATTAAATCAGCGAAAATGAACATGTTTTATTTTAAATTAAAAAAAAAAAAAAGAGTGAGGAAAATAAGTCAAAATTATTTGAAGAAATGTTTTTTCGACTTGAATTTTGGAAGATTTCTCCTATTTTTGAATGAAACCCATTACGTCTTTCTTCGCCACAAACAGTTACTGACGCTTTACTGACCAATCGAATCTTCCTTTCAACAAATTGGGCATAGCATGGGAGGGGAAACGAGGAAAACACATAGATACTTTGGTTGTATCCTCGAAACCAAAATACTTAAATTCTTTTATTTGGCCGTCGAATTGACGCAGAAATACTGCGTAGTATAGTTTCTTGTACAGTTGAATTTATCAAATACAGCGCCAAACGTAACTTTTTTGAGATCTAGCATAGTAAGCAGAATGCATCGTATTAAAGTTTTCATATTTCGTAAGAAAACGAGAGATAACGCTAAGATACATTATCGTCTGCAAACCTCAGGTTGCTCAGATATCCTCCATTCACTCCAATACTCTTTCCCCTCCCAATTCAGTTTACGAAATGCTTGGTCTAAAACACTGTTAAATATATTAGGAGACAGTGGATCCCTTTGTTTCACCCCCCTTTGAATTCCTAATTTCTGACCTATTTTATCAATTTTTATGTATGCTTCTGCCTGATTGTAAAGACTGTGTAGGATTTCGATAATTTTTCTGAGCTCCCCTTGATCATCCGCTAGTGCCAGCCAGATTTGATCGTGATAGATCGGAACAAATGCGCGCTTAAAATCAACAAACATCAAGTATATTGCAATGCTGTGTTCTCTAGCCTTGTCCATTAGTTGCCCCAACGTATGAGGAGCGATTTTCCAAAACGGACTCCGTCCACTTTTGTATTTTTTACAGTTGGCGATGAAAACATGGTACACGTCAGTATTCTTATAAGTGGTATGACTTTCATCAGAGTAACTCTTTCCTCTTCTTCTGAGGAAATATTTTGAGAGGGATTTCGTTGAAATGAACAATTACATCTATTGGTGGATCTTTCTTCAACCGGGGTATTGGTATCCATCAACCTCAGACATATGAATTGTTTGACCAAATAAATAGAAATCTATGTATTCATGCGTGCGCGAGTCTACATTGCGTCGATTACAATAAGTTTCATTAAATATATAATATGGAGGAAACTTCTCAACGTTTGATATTAATTTATTCAACCAAGACGCATTCTATGGGGAAATGTGTAAGGACATTTCTTATGTATTATTTTATTCTCTATCACATTTGTTTGAACATTTTTTGTCTAAACTCAAATTTTAGTGTGATATAAGCAGAAAACTGTTTTACGCCCTCATTTTCCCCCCTAGGGGACGACGCCGGCACCGCATTCGTTGGGACTTTTAGTATGTTGTCCGGGACCCTTAATTAGACTAATGTACCCAGTTTAAGCTTTTTATGATTTTTTTCTTTCTTTTTTGTACTCTTATTTGGGCTAACTTATGTGGACTACATTTTTGGAAACACGCGACGTACGCGATTTACGGCGAACCGAGTATGTGATTTTATCAACACCGGCGCTGTGCGGCTTGTATTCGCGGAATATGCCGGCGTTCGGAACATTTTATGAACACCTTATTGAACCAATTCCGATCCTTTTTTTTCTGCGGTTACCACAACTGCCCTTTACTATCAACTACTGGTATCATTTTTCTGTTTATCTCCAATCGTGAGAAGAAAAACAAAAATTGAAAGATAGAAAACTTTTCAAAATTTGACCATAACTCAGCCTTTTTAAAAGTAAGAGTATGCAAACGTATCTACATACTGTCGGTGCAGGCTGCCTGTTTGTCTTGTGGAAGGGGGGCCATTGCAAGAGAGACACCCTTTATAAATAAGGAGGTACACCATCAGGGCCAACAGTACTTTTTGGAGGTATCTCCTTTAATTTCTGTGAAATTTAAATCTCACTAATATTCTAAACTGAAATATGAGAACTACAAAAGTCCACGGCTGTAATCCACCGGTCGGTGACGATTTTTTAATGCGGAATCGCACTCTATCGGTGAAGAAAAATAATTTTTACTATCATCAGTTTCTTTGTATCATGCTTCCCTCTCGAGGTAGCGAAAATGCACCAGTTTATAAACTTAGAGTGTCACCCATCAGTGGATGACATGGCACTTAACGTATTGAGCGATTGATTCAATATTATTTTGAGATAGTGAGACGGGAGTTGTAAAGCGATATACCGTAACATAGAGGTAGTTTTCAGAGATGGGGCCGCTTTCAAAATGTTTCGCGCCACCTCCCCAAAACAGGAGCACTTGGGTGAATTTCAGTAGTTGATTTTGATAAAAATCAACTAAAAGTAATTACCCGAGAAGCGATCTAACGAAAGAACACAAATGTCAGTCGTTCACGAAGTTTTCTCTCATGTAGGACGTTCGTAGGATGTGACCACAAATACAAGCCTCCAATTTGAAAGTTATATATGGTTGGTAATTTGGTGGGACAACGAGAGCGGGAGACGTACATAAATAAACAGACATCCGAGAGAACGAATTCGGGATACACGCTGGTAATCTGGGAACCATCCATTTGTTTGCGCGTCGAAAGTATTATTAGTATGAAGAGACTTAGCGTGGTAGTTTTTCATTGCTAGCGGTTGTTGCCGCTGTTGCTGCCGCTCTGTCGAAATGAAAATAAGATCGGGAAAAAGTTTTTAAATAATTAAAATCGTAAGCCGGTGGCGAAGCGAAAGTTTGTAAAAAGTATATCGGTATGCATTTGAAATTTTAATTGCCAAATGAAAACGCACCGAAAATATCCCCACGATTTCGTTTCGTATGCCCCGGAAAACGTCGACTGCGGTGGATGAGCGAAAGGCTGGAGGCAGCGCACAGCAAGAGGGGAGGGGGCAAAACGGAGAAATAATTAAAACGTTGTATTTTTTCCCTCGTTTTCGATGTTACCGTTTGTTGGAGAGTCCGTTATTTTAAAATTCAATCTGCTTCGCGTTAATTGCAGGGTGTATATCTGCCCATCGCATCGTATCCGGCTGCGGGGTGTACCATTCCCGTGTCCCGGTTTTCATTCTTGGCCCCCGTCGAAAATAATTCGCTTTATTGTTGTACAACTTTCGCGTAATAACTTTTTTTTTTTTGTTGCTTTCTATCCTATCGTGTTTCATTTTCTTTCATTTTCTTCTCGCGCTCGTTTTGGGGGAATGGGTAACTTTTTAATAGAAATTTATCTCTTTTTCGCGTTATTGGCCGACGCTGCGAGTTCGACAGTTCGCGAATTTTTAATTCGCGAGAAGAAAGAGAGCTATGCTGGCGTATAGTTGAAAGGAATTTTCAAAGATTAGACTTCAATTGAAAGGCCGGCGCTTCTTCGCCGGAGTTCGGAGTTGCGGCGGTTTCGAAAGCGATTGTACTTTTAAAATCGGGGTCGGCTTGTTCGCAATATTAATCCGCGTGAAGTTGAAGCTCGTCTGATTATTATCGTTTGGGGGAAGTGCCGACGAAGCCGCGAGGGGATTGGGCGAGATCCTATTTTACCGAAAACTGGTGTGGTCCACTCTATTTCGGAACAGAACGGAAACCGTTTACCATGACCGCGAGAGTCTTGAGGGAGCAAGATGACAAAAATTTCAGCAAAGATAAAAGAAAAAAGAGAAAAAACTCTTCGCTTTGCATTTTGCGCCTAAATTTGAAAAACGCACTCTTTCAGGTGGACTAACTGTCAGCTCAGAGGGGAAATGATTTTTTGCGATGCACTTCTGTGTAGAAGCCGACCACAGGTATAGGAGAGACCGGGGTAGATTGTATCAGCCTCCATGTCACCTGTGTAAAAGGTGCTTTTTTGAATCTGATGACATCACGCTACTCCTTAGTGTACCAACACTTCATCCATACCTGACAGACCTCGCAATTATGGAATCGACCTGATTTATAGTGGTCTGATGTTTTGATAACACAATATTTAGCTAAAAGTCCCGTTTTATAAACAAGAAGTTCACTCTCCTGAGTGTAATATTTTGTACTGACAAAAATCAAATACTGTGTGGTAAGTATAATTTTTTCAGCTATATTTGGGTGTATTAGAACCTAAAATATGATTTATCTTCCCCCCCCCAAAAAAAAAAATAAATAAATTGTATTTTCTAAACCTCCAAAATCCCGAGCAAGTTGTCCCATTACAAAAATTATCAATTAATGCGAATTTTGTTACATGTTTCTAGAAAATGGTACCAAAATACATTCGTAAGACATTTCAGCACATTTTTAACACGGTTTTTAGCACAAGACTTACCATATCATGCATGACAACTTACCCGGGTATGGGGCAAGTTGTCATAAAACAAGTAGCCGCGCTTAAGAATACTTGAGGCCAACCACATGAAAAATACTTTGATTATTTATACGCCATTTTACAGTCAAGGGTTGTAGCTGCAATTTGAGCCTAATTTGAAGTTTTTCGGTACAATAGTTTCTGCGCATTTCGAGCCCATTTTTAACACAAGACAGTTTACCCAATCATGTATGACAAAACTTACCCGGGTATGGAGCCAGTCGTCACAAAAGAAGTAGCCGCGTTATAAATGTTTGGGGGTCAACTGTATGAAAGATTTTTGTTCTTTTTATACGCCGTTTTGTAGCCAAGGGTTGTAGCTACAATTTGAACCTAATTTGAAGTTTTTTGGGTGCAGTAGTTCCGTCTTTTCAGAATGTTGAAGTTTCTAAAAATTGTGACAAGTAATCCCTGTCTCCCCTACCCCGCAGGAACCTTTGGAGTCGGGAATTTTTTCGACAAAATCGACCATTTATTCGGTAAATTAAGATAATTGTTAATTCGTTGATCTTTTTTACTCTCTTTTTTGGTTGGTTGAAAATTTGTCTGTCAGTTAGTTAGCATTTTGAACGTCAGTCGGTGAATTGTAAAAATCAGTATTTTTTTCTCGTTTGGATTAAACATTTTTTGTGTCATGAAATCGGTATTTTCAACATCAGTCTCTAAAAGGCTACAGCTCGGTAAGATAGGTGAATTGGCCTAAGTCGATTTTTTTCAAATTTTTCTTTAGTCCTCAATTTGCAGTGGTAAAAGAAAATTTCTGAGTTCTGAGCTCACCGGCACAGCCCTCCTCCCCTCCAGGGGATATGGCCTAGAAATATATCAGGGTGACCAGTTTCTGAAAACCCGGGAAAAGTCAGGGAATTTTGAAGAACATTTTTTGATGCGGAAGTATTGTACAATTTTTTCTGTCAGACTCCATTGAATATTTTTTTTAAATAATTTCTTTGTTATGAAAAAGTTAGAAAATGGACTAGGAAAATTTGGAAAAATCAGGCAATTTTTTAAAGAAAAAACTAGCCACCCTGTATATGATTTTCACTCTTCCAGCTTTATTTTCGGGGTGTCTACTGGTCGTACAAGTCATACAAAAGTACTACAATTGAGGCAGTTGTCATACAAGTCATACAAATGTCGTACAATGGCCGCTAATGGCTTTAATCGAATGATGGTGTTCTTGCAATATTCTTTGCAATATTTATTCGTTCGTTATTATTGAAATTTCTTCATGGTTTTTGTTTGCAATTAAGTCGTACAAAAGTCGTATGAAGGGTCTTACTTTTGAAAAATTCGTATTTGGTGGACATCCTAATCTTGAGCTTATTTTGCTCGAATGGTACGAAATTTGGCATGCAGGTGAAGGCACCTAGTATAAATACAACGAAACTTTTTGAAATATTTTTCTACCTTCTCTGATCTCTAAAATCGATTTTGAAATTTTGAAAATGGCGCCCATGCCGCCATTTTTGAGTTGGTAGAATAAAAATTTAATTTGCACATATTTCTCAATGTATTCTCTACCTTCGTGCCAATTTTCAGCATTTTTAGAATGGTGACACATATACCTAAACGCTCAAAAAACTATTTTCAGGGTGGCCGTTTTCCTGGAAAAACTGGAAATCAGAGAAAAGTCAGGGAATTTTCAAGAAATAAATTCTTACTGAAATTGCGTGGTTTAGACGTATTATGGTTCTGTTTTCTTTGCAACTTGAATGATAAAAATAATTTTTTTCCTGATGGTTGGTACCTGTTTTTAGTTCTGTATAAGATTTTTGTTAAGTGCCTATTGGTAGAAAATTACGGTACGAGAAATTGAAAAAAGAAAATTAAGTGACAACACTCATTAATGAACTTTCAACCAGTAGGCTTACTCGTGGAGAGAAAATTGAAAAGTAAATCTGGAAAAATCAGGGGAAAGAAAAGTGACCACCCTGTTTTTTTTTTCAGTTTTGTTTTTTCCATTGATTTTGGCTCACGAAGCTAAAAAACCCAAACGGTACCAATTTCTTTTCAAGTAAATAATATACCTGCCTAGTCACCTCTAGTCAACTAGGATAGTATGGACATTTCGTCTCAGCGAACCACTCAAAAACTAAAACTGAAACAAAAACTAAAATGAAAAACAACAGACACTCTAAATTAAACACGAAAACTGATGTGTGTATCGCCATCCTGAAAGTTAGAACCTTAAAAAATAACGAAAATTTAATGGAACTAGAGGAGGCTTTCGAAAACTCAGAAATTGAAATACTAGGCCTCTCAGAAATAAAAATAAAAAGGGAAAACGTGCTAAAAATAAAAGAAGAAAACCCACTATGCTACAAAGGAAACGATATAGGACAAAGGGGAACAGGGTTCCAGTAAATCCGAGGTGCCAAAATATTTGCGCGAATTCAAAGAAATCTCGGATAGTATATCTTATGCTAGTTTTCAAACCGAAAGGAATAACCACCTAACCATAGTACAAGTATATGCCCCCACAACTCAGTCCTCAATAGAAGAGGGCGAAAATAGCTAGAAAAACTTGACAGAACTTCTAGAAACTATAGATAAGAAAAGATTCACTTTACTGATGGGAAACTCCGAAATTTGGAAAAATGGTAATCTGACGGACCTCCTTTTCGGTTGCTTGTCAAATTAAAATTTTGGTATTGTTTTTTATAGATCCATCATTATTCTACCTATTCTTTACATACCCTGCCTCATCGAGTGAACCTTCTATCGCGCCGTAGTCATATCATTCGTGAACCAGTTGATTGGTGGTTTCAGGTTCAAAAAAGTATATATAGGAGTACTGATTAGTTAAAAATAATTTCATTTGCATTCAAAACAACAATGGGTAACAATATTATAAAAATTTTGGTTATAAACTGTAGAGGGGGGTAAAGTCAGAATGGCGCTATGGACTCATCCGGGACGGGGCTCGAAACTGTCCTGGAATGCGGCTGGTATTAAAAATATATAACACAGAAACAGGTAGACCAAAATACATAATGTATAATGTGATGGAGGAGGCTGGACGGCCCCCAGAGAGGGGACAAGAAGTGTCTTCAAGTGACGCTCTCCTACTACTTTCAAGTTCCTCCACCACTCTATTTTTCCCCTTTTATGGCCAAAGAATCCCGTTCGACAAAATTTTCGTTTGTTCTATATTAATTTTCAAACCCGCTCCCTCTCCCCCGTCGCTCATCCCTTCCTAATAAGCCCCCAAAAATTATACTGACGAGTGAGACACGATATTCGTTTTTTTTGTCTGACTCATCATTGCAGCGAAAATGTTGATGAGCGGGGAGGAGGGTAAATCTTCGCAATCTACTCCCTGCTCAAGAAACTTTCGGCTTCGTGTCCGGATGGGTTCGTGCGGTTTGCGGTGGAGATGATTTTCGGAGAAGCGACCGCACACATCGAGTGTTACGTCGATGATGGAGGCAGATAGGCTTATTCTAATATGTTCGAAGGGAAACGAGAGGAGAAAGGGGGGGTCGGTCTAATTTCGCGTAGAATATAGAACGATATAATAATTATACGTTAAGTTTCGAAGAAAAACTTTTCAAAGTGTCGTCGAATTGCAGGTGCGCCGCAGGTGATGAGGCAGTCGGAGAAGCACGAAGTGGTCGCTCATCGCGGCGACAACGCCATGCTGAGTGTGGTGGTCTGCGCGGATCCGCGGCCAAGACGCACCGCCTGGGAATGGGGCAGTTTGCAATTAGAAGCCGGAGCCGGAATCGGTCGTTACCAGGCCGACGAACTTTTACAGGTACTTTCGCCTTTTATTATGATGCGAGCTGGCCATTAAACGGGCATTATTTAAGGCGCAGATGTCGCGCTCGTAAAAGGAGTCCTCGGTGACGCGGTGCGCTCGCCTCACGCGGGTCCGAGAAAGTTGTGTCGCGCGGTCGGGTGTCGGTATCCGCGTGTATATGTTAGAGGAACGCCCGAGCGAACGAGCGACAGATGACAGAGCTGCGGCGACGAATGTAATTCGTAATTTCGGAATTTATGCCGCGAATAACCTCTATGTAATGAGGCCGCGTATGCGGCTGCCGCAGCAGAAGCGAGTCGTAAAAAAACTCCAAAAATCGCGCGTTCACAGGGTTGATATCGAGCGACTTGGTGGATTTAATTGCGGGCGAGAGAGGTGTCGACCTGTATTTAAAGTTGACCAGTATCTTAGTATGTCTATATTATGAAATCTCATACTCGAAGATGATTCCGAAGTCCTGGGATCGGGCAGACATTATACTGATTTTCGAAGAGGATGATAAACATAAACCCGGAAATTGCAGACTCGTATAATTAAATCCAATAATAAAATAACGAAAGCCTTTATTATGACTTATGAGCGTTAGAGCGTTACAATCACTTTTCTTTGGCACGCCCTTCGCCATGCGCCCCTCAAACACTCTGCCCCCATTCGCGGCCAAAGGCCTCCCCAATTCTCTTCCAACTAGTACGGTTTTGGGCTGCTCTGCCCCAGAGGATTCCCACGTTATTCACTATTTCGTCCCTCCACCGTAGTGCCGGTCTACCCCTTCTCCTTTTGCACCCGTAGGGAGTCCATAGAGTGATTCTTTGGCTCCATCCCCCTCTATTATCTCGGGCTAAGTGGCCGGCGTAGTCTATTTTACTTTCTGCAGTCCCCTTTCATTCCTCTCCTTACGAAATTTGCAGATCTGACCACTTTACCTTTTGTTGTTTAGACATCTTCTCAATTTTCCTCATTTCTTCTCGATTTTTAATAAGATTTCTTGTTTTTAAGAGATAATTTATCGTCCGTGTTCTCTTCCTCCTCATGCTTGACAAACTTCTCTACCGTTTCTTTCACTAATTCTATCAGACTGTCGTAATTTCCCCTAAGATTTATTTTTGTTTTCGAGCAGCATCTTCTCCAGATAATTTCTAGCTTCCTCATATCTCCAGAGAGGGATTATTGCCTTAGGTAATTTCCTTTTTTTATTACTAAAGTTATTGTATCTTGTTCATGTTGGGACGTTGAGAGTGCACACCTCCTCATCTTGTAGTCGGAGGCGAATTCAAATCTGCCAAGTATTGTTACGTCCTTCATACCTCCATAGCTGCCATCTCATTTACTAGGCAGTGGCCAATCATGTTTTTAGTTTTTTAGTTCGGGGATACCCAGGTCCGTTTTTCCTTCTCCTTTATTTTATTTTAGAAAAATGTCTTGGCAGTCTTCATGTTTGTTTGATTAACCAGCTCTACTAGTTTTGAGCCCTTTCGTTTCTATCTCTTACGCCCCAGTCGCCCATGCACGATTCCGTGCGGATTTTTTAACCCACTTTTGCATTAAAATCCCCCATCATTATTGCGTAGTACTCTTTTTCCTGAGAAACTACATCCTGGAGTTTTGCATAAAAATCCTCTATTTCCCCTTCGTCTGCCTCCGATGTTGGAACATACACCTGCACCAAGACTGATTTTATTTTTGCCCCAATTGCCAGTTTTAGAACACATATTTCATTTATCCCCTTTACTTCCAGACATTTCTTCCACCAGTTTTCTTTTACAAGGAATCCCGCACCTTTTTGCCTTCTAGTTTCGCCGAAATAGTAGAAATAGTTGCCATCTGCTTTCCGAACTATGCCCTCCCCCGTCTTTTAATTTCGGACACACCCACGATATCCCAGTTAATTTTATTTAGAGCAGCCTCTAATTCTGTCATTCTCTCGTCACTCGCTAGTCCCCTGCAATTATAGTAAAGTATTTTAAGATTATTGCTGCCTTCGTTCCCTCCGTATTTTTACTTTCTCTTACCTGGGGGATTTTAGCTATACACCCCCCCCCCTGATTGCTGAAGTCGCACTGGGGGGCGTCATTAAATCCAACTGTATCGAAGATTTTGGCAAAACTCACCGAATCAAGAATACGAAGGATACTCGATACATAACAACCGAGAGAACAGGCAGAATTCCGCAAGGGGTTCTCTGCCATTGTCCAGCTCCACACTATCAAAAAATTGACAGAAAAGAGTTATATGAGTTTCAATTGAACCTCCACCTAGCATTTATAGATTATACGAAAATTTTTGATAGCCTAAATCATGATTTTATGTTAAGGCTTTCGTGAATTAAGAAGGACCAAGAACATACATAATTTCATTCAAAAAATTTACGAAAACTCAGAAAAAAGAATAGTCGGGGACAAAACTGGGGGAAGGAGTACAGTAGGGGGACCCACTGTCACCGATTCTGTTTACCTATGCCTTGGAAAAGGTTTTCAGGAACCTTGATTGGTCTTATAAAGGAAGAAACATTAATGGAGGAAATCTCAACAATATTCGATGTGCCGATATGAATTACAACAGATGATAACTGAAGTAAACGAACAAGGCAAAATAGCGGGGATGAAAATAAATATAAAGAAAACGAGGATTCTAAGTAGTGACCAAATCAAATTTTCAACGTGACACTCAGGCCTAAAAATACAAATTTTGAACCAACAATGAGAACAATTGACATAGCTAAAAATATTGAACAAAGTATCGAGAACGCAGTTTCTTTGGTTGGTTTCGAGTTTTTCGTATCTGATTCCCGATCCGGCCCAGATCTGGATAGCATCAAGGAGAAACAATATGTAATTTGGTCAGGACATCGCAGCTCTTTAAGATAGCCCAGTCAAAGAGCCGATATCTGTAGTTGAGTAGAATAACTTTTCAGTCTGACTGTTCTGACCTCTCGATTTCTCTTCAGTTGGAATTAGGTTGGATAGCCGATTTCGGACTGCTGTTCCAAATTTAACTCTTCTTTCTCGAAAAGACCGACTGCGACAAATCGACCTTTTTACCATAATATAATTTCCAATCTTTCTGAGAATGATACCACTTTACTGAAAAAAACAACAACAACTTGAAACAAAAAATTTTAAAAATATAACGAGTATTGATGAAAGAAGATTCAAATGAAATGTACCTACATGACAAGCCCAGCCCCAGAGCTTGACCACTTTTCCAGGTGGTCAACTTGGGGCCTCTTTTCATTTGCTCTCACCCGTGCCCTGCAACCGCTCCTTCGAGCATTACCTCTGGGACATCCAGGAGCCTCTTAGGGCTGCCTTAGCCGTCGTTTCTTCTTGCCGGGAATCGGCCTAGATCAACTGCGCTATCTTCCTGTCGAATACCCGTGTCACTAGCCCCGTGGTTTATGACGGTGAGTTCAACGAGCACCGGCAGGTAGCGCCTTACCCGTTTACAGCTTTCAGATACTGGCGACCGATTTCACACTTCTCGGAAGCCTCTGCTGTAAGTGGTTGTGACTTTGTGTACGTTATCAGAATGCGGTGTTAGAATGTGTGACGAGTTCTTTCTTGTATTACTGATAACGATGCCGGCGTTGGGAATCGAATCCGGTGCCATCGGGTTAGGAAGCCGAGTTCTTACCGCTACGCCACAGAACCACCGATGAGAGAAGATGGTAACATCCGTCAAGGATAGACACCTCCCTATGCTTTTTCCATTCAACAGATGGTAATAAATTGACCTAAATGTCAAAGTAATTTAATGAAAAATGAAAAAAAAAACAAAAAAAAACACCAATCCAGTCAGTCAGTCAGTCCAGTCAGCTAATGCATTAGTTTGCAGACGAATCTGCAAACTGATGCACTAGTGGAGCGTAGTACTCAAAGGCTAATACAAGGAACATAGTGCTCTCAGGCTGATACAAGGATGAGCGTTGCTAGTCGGAGGCGCCACGCGCTCTGCCTCAATTTATACAATTTACATTTCGCACCTCTATTCCAACGACGAAATTTCAGCGAAATACTTCAAGCATATGTCTATTGGTTGGCCTGCGTAGCCACATTGCTAGCGCAACACTACTTTTGCAACACGCTCCCCCGACGTGAAGACAGTCCATATGATTTGGCTCTTCATGGTGATATTTCAGTTCAGTGGTTGACATTTCTACAGTCTTCAGCCGTGTTGTTGCTGCATGACGGCATCTGCAATCGTGTTTTTTTAAATATGAATTTCAATGGGAATTTTTTGATGTAGGGTAAGATACAGTTATTCAATCAGTTCAGTCAGTCAGTGGGTCGGTAGGTTGGTCGGTTGGTCAGTCAGTCAGTCGGTTGGTCGGTCGGTTAGTTGGTCGGTCGGTCGGTTGGTTGGTCGGCAGGTAGGTCGGTCAGTCGGTTGGTCAGTTAATTGGTCAATTGGTCAGTTGGTTGGTCGGTCGGTCGGTCCAAAAAAGGAGTGAGACACAGCGACCCCTTGTCGCCGATTCTATTCAACTGCACATAGGAAGAAATATTTAGAAACCTGAACTGGGAGGGGGTGATTAATGTAAACGGTAGTCGCCTAACGAATCTAAGATTCGCAGACGACATAGTTCTTTTAGCAGAAACAGTAGACGAACTAAAAGAAATGTTAAAAGACCTAAACAGGTAAAGCAAAAAAGCAGGACTAATAATAAACACCCAAAAAAACAAAATCCTTTCAAAAACACTAGGACAAAAGAGAATTCCAATAGACGGAAAATACATTGAAATAGTAAAGGAGGGAACTTACCCAGGCCAAAGAATAGCTTTTGAAAACCAAATCGAAAATGAAGTATAAATATACGAATAACAAAAGCATGGTGCAAATACTGGTCCCTGAAAGATATTTTCAAAGGCAACTTTAGTACAAAGCAAAAAAGTCAAGTATTCAATAGGTGCGTCGTACCCGCCCTAACCTACGGATGTCAAACATGGCCTCTAAAAGAAAAAGTCCTAAATAAAATTAGAGTCACGCAGAATGCGATGAGAAAGGTCAATGTTGAACATAAGCAGGAGAGACCATATCAATACAACAACGATAAAAACAAAACTGAAACATAACATCGATACAATCAGATATATACCGGAAATAGCAAATGGAACTGGGCAGGTCATATCTCCCGCCTTGTGAACGACCGATGGACCTATAGAGCTACTTTTTGGCAGCCGTGGGATGGAAAAAGAAGGAGGGGCAAACAAATTACAAGATGGGAGGACAACATAAATAAATTTAAAAAAAAAAACAAAAAACTTTCAAACAATTGCAAAACACAGGAAAAAGTGGGAATGCTTACGTGAAACCTTTACCCGATATGGACCTGGGAACTAGTGGGCCTTCCTCTGGGGGGCGACACATAATTGATAAATAACACCAATGTATTGTAACAAATTAATATTAATCCCAATAAATGTATTCAGATTCAGATACAGTTATTCAGTCAGTCCACAGTCCAGTCAGTCGTTCAGTCAGTCAGTCTGTCAGTCCAGTCCAGTCCAGTCAGTTAGTCAATTAGTCCAGGTGTGTGGCAACCGGTTACACACGCAACCGTACATAAGCGACAAGTCGGTACGCTTCTGTCCGGCGCGGCGTCTCCCCTCCTGCTGCAGATGATATCTGTTATTGCACTAACGTGCAGTCTTAAACACTGTAACACTCCAATGCTGTAATATGCGAGTACATTCGGAAAAGCTCTATCAAATTTTTTTGTTCTCGAACATATTTTACGTTTAATCGATACCCCATACGTGGGAATCCAAAAACCCACCGTACCATTCTCATGTAGTTTTTTTTTTTTTTTTTCTTTTTTTTTCTTTAAATAATCGGATGAGGTTTAAATAATTTGCAATTCTTAGCGAACTTCTTTTAAATGTTGCGTCTCTTGAACCTGTCAACGGCGTCGCCCATTCTGTCTTATATTCATACTTACACCTAATAATTCGTACACAAATAAATTTTGCTCACAAAAGTAAATACGGCATCGATGTTCGATGTACTTCGTTCAAAAAGGGGGTTATTGGACCAGGATAATTTGTGTGTACTTACATAGGTGGGTAGGTCGGGTACGATCGAAACACCACGTAACTGAATTCAGCATTTTAACGGCGCTTTGCATTTTAAAAGCTTCGTTATCGTTGAAATTCGCTTCCTCATTACCGACGAAATCAAATAATAATGAAAAAGAAGGAGGAGGTAAACTTATATAAAATTCTGCCAGGAAAGTTCACCTTTAAAGTTCTGCACTTATGCCACTTCGCTTTTGTTTTGTTTAATCTGTTTTATGTATTTCTCTATTCGTTTTTCGAATAAATGTAAATGGAAAAGACGTTTACAATGGAGTCATTTTTTCTCTCTCGTTTTCATTTCAACCTCTTTCAATTTCTTTTTTTTTTTTTTTTCATGTTGTTTATTTCAAAATCGCGTTCGCTTCGGAATCCGTCGATTAAGACGCGATATTAAAAGATGATAATACAAGAAATTTGCATTGCAAATACTCGTCTATATCGATTCGATAATACTTATTTATTCTAAGTTACATTTTTAAACCGAATATTTTCTACGGATATCTCTCTTGTTTCGGTACAATCTTCTTGTTACCGGTATTTGACTACAGGTTGGGTTATTATAGTGAAAAACAAACGAACGAAGTAACGAGAAAGCGGTACCATCATCTATAAACGGGGGGTACACGTTTTGAAATTACTTTGAAAAGATGACGATAATTAGCTGTGAAATGAGATTTTGCTTGATATACAAGCTCTGATGAACCGTAATCGCCTTAATCTGCCGGACTCTAGTACCCGTTCCAAAAGTTGGAATAGTTATTGTTAATCGACCATTTTATCTCTTATTTTTACTGACTATGAAATTCAGGGACACAAGGTTGGAGGATCAGGATTAGATACAGTAGGCGAAATTCGGAACCCAGTCATCGTTCCCAGTACTTTTAATTGGCCACATCGATATTTTATGCCAAGTTAGAAGCACTGGTACCCCCTGTTCCCTCAAAAAGAAGTTACTGTGGTACGCCCCTGTTAGCATTTTTGTTGCGATGCTGTACATAATCCAACTCGTTCTAAAACATTAATCATAGTCAGGTAAAAGTAGACCAGTCTTATAGAAGGTTGACTTAGCCCTCTTTAGAACATTTTTGTACCTTTTTTTACTGACTATGAAATTCAGGGGCACCGGGTTGGAGGATCAGGATTAAATACAGTTAGCGAAATCCAAAACTCAGTCCTTGATTCCAAGAATTTCGTTAGTAATAACAAAATTTTGTACCAAGTTAGAAACATTGGAATCCCCTCTCCCCTCAAAAAGAAGTCACTTTGATACGCCCCTGTTGGTATTTTTGTTACAATGATGTACACAATCCAACTCATTCTAAATCATATATAGTCAGGTAGGGGGACCAGCAGGGTGTCCCTTATTTTACAAAAGTTTTTGCCAATGGATTAGGGTCGCACTGAAATGTGTTCCAATGGACCTAGAAACTCGCCATAAAAAATTTGAGCTCAATATGAGGTCATTAACCCGTGCCGCTTTGGCATTAAAGTTATGCGTAATACTGAGATTTTACAAAAAACCGCGAATATCTCGGAACGTATCAACTTCAGGACAGAAATGCAAGCACGTATAATGTTCTTTGTTAAATTTCCTATTAAAAAGATCCAATACAACTTTTCTCTAGAACGCATATTCACCGAGATAATCGCAAAAATGTTTTTTTTTTTGTTTTTTTTTTTCATAACCGATCTTTACTAGCTAAATCTTATCTGAAAAAATATTCACTTTAGGACCAAAATGCAAATAACCTAAAATGTTCCTTGTTAAATTTTCTATAAAAAGGCTTTTTACAACTTTTCTTTAGAAAACATATTCTTCGAGATAATCGCAAATAATACGTGGAATTTTCGAAAAACATGTTTTCTTAATTATTTTACAGCTGAAATATCTATTAATGTCGGGTAATGCATACTACAATATAACTTCAGTCTCTGCCTACTAGGACAAGCGCCCAGTTTGCACACCCCCCCCCTTGGCTATGCCCATGACAGTTTGATGGGTACATACTATTAGAGTAACCTCGGATTATGTATGTACGAGTATATCAATAGTCAACATTACGCAAAAAATATAACATTGTGCTGTTAAGGAACTATCACATGTTCTCAGAATTCATTGTCATTTCCTATGGGCAAATCGCTGTTTCCTATTGATTGTACATCTCAAGTCTACCATTCCAAGTCTTCAACAGACTCCTAGAATGCTCAAGACTCAATAAAAACATTGGAATTAGTTATGGCTCGTGGATGCCGAGTTAACGTTTCAGTTTTCTCTTCCACAAGTTTTTCCTCATTAGGATCAGACCAAAGTCCTACCTCTTGCAAATACAAGTTTTTAAAAATCGCAAACACTTCTACATGTATCCATCTTGACTCCTTTAACGATGAGATGAAGAAAAATATGTGCAGAAGTAGTTATGTTGCTCATGTAAGTAAGAAAACATAAGTACTATATTGTTTATTATAGTGTCCTTAGCGAAAACTGACACTTTTCAAGTACTGATGTTTTCTTAGTTGCACGAGCAACGTAACCACAGGGTGTCTAACTGCCACGAAAATCCCGAAAAAGCCACGAATTTTTACACAATATCCGCAAAATAATAAGAAAGTTACGGTTTCAAATTTTCGGTGAAATCCGATTTTAAGTAGCGTGCATTACTCAATTGTGTCAGTGGGCAAACAAAGGCATCTCCTACTTTATTTATTCTTTTACTATTGGCACCTAACTGTGCTAACTTACTGTTAGTTTTACATCGTTTCTCATGTTTGTTACTCTCAGGTTTTTTGTCTTATTCATAGGTAAGGGATGGAGGGGGTGTGAAATTATATTTCAAATGTCACAAAACATGAAATAAAGGTCACGAAAAACCACGAAAAAGCCACGAATTTTCATTATTTGATCCTGGTAGACACCCTGAACCACTTCTGCACATGTTATTCTTCATCTCATCGTTTAAAGGGTGAAGATGGACACATACAGAAGGGTTTGCGATTGTTAAAAGCTTGTATTTGCAAGAGGTAGGACTGTTGGTCTCACCTTAGTGATGAAAAATTTGCGGGAAGAGCCTAAAATTGAAACGTTAACTAGGTATCCATGAGCCATTGACCGGGAACGTTAGCGTCTTCCTGTAGTCCGCGCTAAGGAGGTCTGGTCATTGCTTACTGTCATCACGCGTAATGGTTCCCCGGCATTCTACTCCGTGTATCGTTGGGCGCTAGCGCTGTCTCTATGAAGGTCGACTGCACTATTGCAAAAATGAGCGAACGGCTTCGAAATACCCCCGGCAGGGCTCCCTCGCCATCACCAGCTGCCTGCATCGCTACACGTACCAAGACGAGGAGGTGTCAGGGGTGATTGAAGACGAGACGCGTCCGGCTGTGGGGGACTTGAAATTTTCAGGCTAGTACTCGGGGAGCGTGAACCTCGGTCAGTAAGGAACCCCATGGTGACTTTTGCAGGACGCGCGCACCAGAAGCGGCATGGCAAAAGGGGGCTCGGGCCGGCCTCAAAGCGTCCCTCCGGCCACTGATATACGATATTCGAAATGGTAGTCTCCAGGGCTGGGGATGCGGTGTCCTGGGAGCCACTTTGGCATGCGTGCATCGCCATACGTCCCACCATACCATAACTAATTCCAAATTCAATGATTGAAGAAAACCAAATTTTGCGATCTACGGTTAACAAACTGTTTTTATTGAGTCTTGAGCATTCTAAGATTCCGTTGAAGACTTAGTACGGTGAACTTGAGATGATTTATATCAGCAATAGGAAACAGCGATTTGCCCAGAGAAAATGACCCGAATTCTGAAATTATTTATTTTACAACGGGAAGAAAAAAGGCTACGGGGGAGTGGGATTCTATATTCAGAAAAAGTGGACGGATAAAATCAAGGAGGTTAAGAGCATTTCAGAAAGAATCTGCGTGGTGAAACTGAACCTCGGCAGTGACATCAATCTCGTGGCGATACAGGTCTATGCACCGACAATGAGGGCGGAGAAGGAAGTAGTGGAGGAGTTTTATAACCAACTATCCGAAACAATAAAAAAAGAGAAAGAATATTACACGTTAGTGTGTAGCGACTTCAATGCTAAGCTAGGCAGGGAGGACGCTAAGGCAAACTTTTTTAATTAATTTGGCATGCAACGAAAATTTGAAAATTATGAATACCTTTTTTGAAAAAAGGAAATAAGATAAATGGACCTGGGTATCGCCAGACCACACTACGAAAAACGAAATTGATTTTTGGTTAACAAATGATAAACGCATAGTAAAGGATGTGAGAGTCCTTAAAAATCTCAAGTGCTCTTCCGATCACAGACCATTGCAAATTAAGCTAGAAATTCCAAAGAGACCGATGATACATAACTCTTGGAAAAGATTCCCCCTAAAAAACAAACATATTCCAATAGACAAAGAATACGAAGCAAAAACTTTTTTGGAAACAAATTGAAAAAATGGGAATTTAGCATACATAACCTTCAAAAGTCATATGACAACTTCATAGAAATTTTTACGGAAATAATAAAAAAAAATTGAAAAAACAACCCATCAAAACAAAAATAAAGAAATTATAGCTTTAGAAACTAGGAAGATATGTGAGGAAAGAAACAGACTTGCGAGACTTGGAAAGAAAACACTCAGACAAAAAGTGGAACTAACCGAAGCTAGAAAACTGGCAAGGAGGCTGGTCAGAGCAGACTTGAGGAAAGAAGAGGACAGAGTCATATCAGAGATTCTAGAGTTGTCGGGTTCAACTAAGCAGGTTAGGAAAGAGCTATCGGAGGGGAAACGGACAGAAGTGGCATTAACGCCGAAGCTACAAGATTTTATGCTAACCTGTATAGTGAAGAGGGAGATGTCGCTAGGGAGGAAGAGTTTAATCCCCGTAATACAGATGACGTTCCACCCCTCCTCAAAAGGGAAATTGAAGTAGTTCTGGAGGGCCTAGAAAGTGGCAAGGCTGTTGGCCCCGATGGGGTAGAGAACCGATATTTGAAAATGTTTAGCGAGGTGATAGCCGCTCCACTAACCCAGATCTTCAACGGGATCTTGAAATCAGAGGTAATACCTGAGCAATGGGGGCTATCTGAAATCATCCTGTTGTTCAAGAAGGGTGACAGAAAAAATCTAGGTAATTACCGCCCAATAAGCCTGACTTCGAACACTTCTAAAGGGCTTGCAAAGATTTTGAAAAACAGAATGTATGATCGTCTGGACGAGAACCAAGGTCAAGAGCAGGCGGGGTTCAGAAAAGGTAGATCAACAATTGATCAGATCTTCATTATAAATCAATAATAGAAAAATGTAACGAATTTAATACACCATTATATATTTTGTTAATGGACTTTCAAAAAGCTTTCGACTCCGTTCACCTTAAATACCTGTGGAAAGCACTCGATAACCAAGGGATTCAGGCCAAATTTATAAAAATTTTGAAAAATATGTATAATATCGCGGAAGGAAGGGTAAAAATGGATAAAGTGGGCGAAAAATTCAAAATTGAAAGAGGCGTGAAACAAGGCGACCCCCTGTCGCCCAGTCTATTTAATTGTATATTGGAGGAAGTTTTTAGGAATCTAGATTGGGCTGACAGGGGAGTTGAGGTGGAAGGAAGACGATTGAACAACTTGAGATTCGCAGATGATGTAGCCCTCATCATTGCTCAAAGTAAAGAGGAATTACAAATAATGGCAAACGATCTGAGAGTAGCAGGAATAAAAGCTGGACTAAGTATTAACACGAAAAAAACGGTGTTACTCTCAAACTGCCCTGAGCAGGCGGAAATCTACCTTAATGGCGAAACGATTAGGTGCAGCGAAGAGGCAATATACCTAGGACAGACGATAGCCTGAGTAAAGAACTGAAAAGGAGGAAAGCGAGGGCGTGGAGCAGCTATTGGAGTCTTGCAAATGTATTTAAGGGTAAATTCTCACAAACACTAAAGAAAAAAATTTCCGAAAGCTGTGTGATGCCGGTTCTGACCTACGGAGCACAGTCTTGGGCTCTCACGGAAGGGCAACTGCTGGGGCTGGCTAGGACCCAGATTGCCATGGAAAGGTCGATGACAGGTAGCAGGAGGATAGACAGAGTGAGCAACATGGCGGTTAGGAGGAAGAGTGGGCGAGGATGAACGAAAATAAATGGGCAAAAAGAGCCACGGAGTGGACACTGTATGGGAATACTAGGAAAAGGGGCAGACCAGCTGTGAGGTGGAGGGAAGATATAGAACGCAAGGTCGGGATCCCATGGCAAAGACCTGCATACAATAGGGTAACCTGGCATAGGATAGGGGAGGCTTATGCCCAAGAGTGGGCGTCCGGTATACAACCTCAATAATGTAAGATAATTATCAAATGTATACTCGGAATAAAGCTTATATTATTATTATTATAAAGGTGATTATGATTATGATTATGACCCAAGAAATTGTCATGGGCAAAAATTGCCTGAACAATATTTACTTGTTTGACCGAAACACTTGTGTGCACCACTCACCTTGCGCCACCTGATATCCCTCAATTGTATGAAATCCGACGACGATATTACGCCGGCGAACTGCTAAGACGCACCCCGCTCCGCAGTTTTCATTTCGACTATTATACGAGTATACCTAAGTTGACGAAGAACAGCCTCGATAAAATCGAATTCCTAGTGCCGAAATGGTACATAAGGATCTGCGTCTGGTCTCGACTGCTATTCTGTTACCGCCTTCGACGGCACGGCGCGGCGCGGTTTACGGAGTTCACACCTCGTCTTCGAACTGCGGAGGCCCGCGCAAAATTAGTCTCTAACTTGTAATCTAAACTCATCAGCATTTTCGAAAGTTCCAACTTCTCGTGCCCGGTTTTCAATTTCGCCCGAAGGTCAACGCTATTAGTCCCGACATTAGCATTGTTTGCTCGGGCCGACCCGTCCGGGCAGGCGTTCGTTATTACAAGCGGTCCGCCAGCCGGTGTGGCGCGTATATTTTATTCGAATATCCGTGTGGCTCTGTTTAAGCTAATAGTCGATTGAATAAATTAACAGTTTTAGCGTCAGCGAATATAACTTCTGCAGTATAATAATTATAACTCAATCGCGGCGGGCTAATAATTTCACCCCTGCTCCGCGCCGAATAGGCAACCGTTCCGAATTAATGCAACGGAGTTCTTCGATTCGCGTCGAGGGCTTTTACCACATATATTCGTCCTGATTCTTCGGAATTCGAAAGCGAATTTACCGGAAGCTTCGTGTGCGGGAGTTGGGAACTATGTCGCATTCCGGCACAACGCCATTTTGTTAATCGCGCAGAAATTTCGTTAAAATTGATTTCGCTAATGCGACTCGTGATTTTGATTCCAGGATACGAAAGAAGACTGCTACGTGGCGCGTTTCCACGTGAACCGAGTAGATCACGCGGACGCCCGCAACTACTATCTGACGGTGGAGAACGAGAGAGGCCTCGACAAGCACTCGATCTACTTGGCCGTCCGTGGTTCGTATACCGGCAAGTTCACTCAACCATCCACTTATCACTCGTACTAACACTTAGCCGATAAGTCGATTTATAATTAATTAACGCGACGACGAATATACGAGGGACTTCGTGTACCAATTTGGTTGTCTTCGAACACGTGACACGGCCGTGCACCGCTTCTACTTGAGCACGCCCGCTTTTACCGGCCACACGATGCACCCGGTCCTCCAGCCGGATTCGCGGCTCCGCGCCTCTCGAAGGCGATAGCGTTTGATAGCGAGCGACTTTTCCGCCAGCCGTGTTCATTAACGGCAAAATGGAAATTACTGTACGCGCTTTGAGAAAATACCTATAAGTCTTGGCGGTGATGGCGGGTGATGGTACGTGGGTGAATTTCGGCGAGTGGTACCTACTGAAAAGTGGAAGAGAACTATGTCATTCTTGTTAGTCAGAACAATTACCGGGTGTCTTTTTCGCAATGGCCCCTTCCACGTGGTAAGTAGGCAACCTACCCCGCCATTATGTAGATATGTTTGCATACTCGTACTTTTGAAGAGACCGTGTTATGGTCAAATTTTGAAACGTTTTCTCTCTTTGAAATTATTTTTCTTTCTTTCTCACGACTGGAGATAGACAATGGTATTAGTAGGTAATAGTAGAGGGCAGTTGTGGTTACCATAGAAAAGAAAAATGGTCGGAATCGGTTCAACCAAGGATGGGCAAAATGCGGGAACTCCAAAATTTAAATCGAAAATCCAAAATTCTGGTACAAAAAGGATTCGAATTAACTCAATCCTTTTTAGAAAAGAATTTCAAATCCAAAATCTTATCTGCGCTATTTTTTCATCTTGCTTGGGTTGAAAACCTTTTGTTTCCACATCAAACATCTTCTGTCTTACAAACCTTACACACCAGTGTAGGAAGGTCTTAGTCTTTGGGGTTGGTCGCTACAGTACATATCCCGTCATCTTACTGCTGGAATTAATGCGCTAAAATACATTCTGAAATGCTCTTTTTGACAGCGCTGGAGGAATTTTAAGTCTCCCTCCTCCCGGTTTCTTCGCCGGTGGTCTTACACAGTGCGTTTTACATAAGGAAAATGTCGAAACTTGGGAATTTTTTCCCTTGGGGCAGGTTTTTGTCTTGATGAGTCTGGTTGGCCGAGTGGATAGCGCGCGGGTCTCAGAATTCGGAGGTCACGGGTTCGAGCCCACGTAGGAGCTCGCTTCATTTCGACCTAGGCTGATTTTTCGACAAGATGAGGAAGGAACTAGGACAGCCCTAACAGCCTTCTCGATGTGTCTGAAGTAATGCTCGAAAGGGCAGATTCCAGGGCTCGGGTTGAGAGAAAAATTAGGAAAAGAGGTTTTTGTCTTGCACGAGTTTCGTCTAGGACAGGTTTTACTGTACGTTAGAAATCCAACTATGATATAACCATGTTCCATGTACTATTTAGCATGTAACGAGAGCACGGGCACTGTGAAATCACAAAATGCATGCAAATGAATCCAGCGGCGGATACGATTTAGGAGCCGAGCAACTGGTTGTGGATTAGGTTTGAAGGTTTTGATAAAAACATTGTAGCGCTTTGGAGGCTACAATGCGAGCGAGTTATCACCATTAAAAAAAAGGAAAAAAAGAAGTTCTCTGTTGGCGTGTTCAGAAGTACGAGTATATTTACACTGAATTTAAAGAAAAAAGCGAGCGGAGAAAATACTTAGTGAGAGCGAGAGTATGAGATGTTGAAGAAGACTGTTGAAAAAGACTGTTAAAAGACGATTGATTCATGAACATCGAGTCACTGCCTAGCCGGACAATTAGGTTTAAAAAATACGAGGGTGGAAGAATAGCGTGAGGAAAAGAAAGAAAAAAGGAAAAGATTCTTGGAAAAGAAAGAAAGAAGCAATTTGGTGTAGAGATGAAAAGGCACAGGTGTTCGTAGGAAAGCTGGCTTGGTAGGACAGGTAACACATATACAATAAAAAACTATTTACAAAAGAATTCGCAAACCTTAAAAAAGTCGATCGCGGTGGAGAGCACCGAGCACCGCAACATCATAAACGCTTCATGTAGCTTCATGCCTGTGCGCATTGTAGTCTGAATGACCCTATGTCTGTAGACGTAGAGCATTTGCCCCCATCTTCTACTTTGATTCTTTCCGATTTCAAATTTCCTCGTTTTGAACTTACAAAAAGTAATATCAGTTCAGATTCTAAACTGGACTCCTCATATCAAACCTTATGGGCTAGAGATGTTCAAAGAAGAGAAAATTGTTGAGATTTACCGGCTTGGAGTAAACCGTTCCTGATGAAATTCGCCGCTGGAATGAAATCATTCCCGATTGACGAAAAATTGGTCACAGAGCCTAAGTGTACAAAAACGTTTTACAAATGAGAATTGTGGAGATAAAAGTGTCTCTGTTTTTAACCAATGAGCAGAGCTGACACAGTTTTGCCACAAGTCTCAGATGAGGCAATTTTGGGCCTAAAACTTGTGCCTCAAGTGAGACATTTCATTAATCGGGTTATTAGCAGTCACTTGCACGTTAGTATAGTGTCTAAAGGATAAATGAACTGTGATAATTAATGTATGTTTTTTGTTTTATTTATACAGAACCGCTAGGCATGTCTGCAGTTTTCACAGTCGCCGTTGGTTCCTTAGTTGTGTTCATGATCTGTATATTGCTCGCAGTTTACATTATCAAGAGTCATAAATGCTGTTTTCGCAGAAGTACGTTCATATTTTTTACTTGTGTTGTACAGTAATAAGTTTAGCTATTTTCTGTAATTCGATAGACTAATGTGCATTGACTAGGAAACTTATTCTGTATTCTGAAACTTCGATACAGTGAACCACGAAGCTATTGTTGTATATGTGTAGGTATAATAATTATTTTGGTTGAGCAACTCAACCTGTCACCGACACCTAAATTTTTGAGTATCAAAAATAGCAGAATGACAGGGATCCAGGTGCCTAGCGAAGAATAAGATTTGGATTTAATTTTTTTTTGTTTTTAGTTATCTACATAATATACGTATAGGCACATGCTCGGTGCATTCACTCACACTATAAAATTTTTGCGCTCCTGTGGAATAGGTCGTTGTCTTACGAGCAAAAACGAGTGACAGGTTATCTTTCTTTAGATGCGTGGATAAGTGTCATTGTCGGAAAGAATTTTTCTGCTTGCTGTTAGAAACTCACCGAGTCTATCAGTGGTACCCATATACCTGTCCCGCCTAGAAATCGTGGAGCCAGCGTCAAATTTGCGCCAGATTGGCGCTAGCGCCTTCCCATTTGAGATGCATGCAAGTGCCGTTACCGGAATTTTGGGCCATTCGGGGTCAGCGCAAATTTGGTCCGATTGTGGCGCCTGGTGCGAATCGAGCGCTAATTTTCGATTGGTGCTCGATTTGCGCTAGAATCGAGAGCAAATCTGGCGTACCAATATCTGGCGCCGGTGCCGGAATTTGGGCTGGCACCATGATTTTTAGACGGGGTTGTAGTCACCTACTTTCTAAGTATGAATCGGTTCAATAGGTAGTATTAGAAAATAAGTAGGCGTATAAGTTGGTAATTCAGTTTAATGTTAGATTATAAATGATCACTTTGACGAGTCCTCTCTGTACTTGCGTTTGTATAAGGAAAAAGTACACCGATTCTCTCACTGAAAAACTTTCAGGAAAATCGGTATAAATAATCATAACTGAAAATAAGGTATCTGAAGCCAATTTTTCAAGGGGATATGGGGAGAAAGCCTAATTTTACCAAATGATGATGCATATATCATTGTAGAGGGTTTTTTCATTTTCATAATCAGTGAGAATACATACAAAAGTCGCAGCACAAATCGTTCACAATGCTACGAAGTATTTCTTTATTTTTTCTTATTTATACGCTCTTTCATCATTAGGTTCGAGGTCATAAAATTATTCAAGGAGGAGGGGGGGGGGGTAAAAATATTCAAATCTTTCACACTCTACTGTGCCTCGCTACTACTTTCAATCTATTGATTATCCCTGTTTCATTGTTCATGCGAGAGGTTTTTCCAATAAATCTTCACTGGTATGAAGTCGTGGTACCTATACGTTGCATGTCTAAATTACAGCAATTCAGAGGTTAGGTATGTGGAACTTCAGTAAACATTTCAGATCGATGTTTCAAACTAGAAAATTTAGACGATCAAACATAGAATGGAAGAGAAAAAATTGAAGTTCCATTTGATCCCATCTTTGGGGTTTTCTGCATTTTGATTATATCCTGACCAGAATGCAGCAGAAGATGCTGGTACTGATCAACTACACCAACTTTTGCGATCCTGTCAGATTTCCATCATTCGTAGACGAGATATGACGATGGTCTCATTGTTCCTGCTGTCTCTCAGCACTCTCCCCCGCTGAACAAGATCAAAAAACTATTCTGGTAGACTGATTTTTTCCCAAAAATAAACTGAACTTGAACAATTTTATAGGTTCATGTACGTACGTGCTCATCACGTACTTAGTGTTAATGACCGAGTATTCAAACTTACATTGAAATTGGGATTTTGGAAAAAAAAGGAAAGGAACTGTGATGCAAAACTTCGTGCTTTCAAGAACCGTATTTTTGAAACAATAGGTACTTTGTACGAGTGCCATGCGGTTGATGTTTCTTTCCTTTAATTTTTAGGTGATACATGAACATCTGCTAGGTAGGGTTAGTAAAGTTATTTCTGGGTATGTGTGATCAAGTTTTTTTTTTCCCCCCCCCCAAAAATCTTGAAATTTTTATCAAAAAAAGATGTATATTGAAGGATTAAAATGAGCCAATAACGAATGGTCTATCACTTTTCTAACCCAAGATATGGTAACAAGTACTTGCAGTGATCAGCTGTGTCATCTTGGAACCCCGGGGTATAAGAGGACATGAAGCCTGTTCCAAGATAACACGACTAGAAAAACGTGGCAAAAAGTCAAATTTATTTATTTCTCAAAATATAATATAATAGATATATTATAATGGGAAAGGTCAACGTCAACTGTCGAGGCCCTTTCCTGCCTTTTCGTACTTATTAGAATCAAATTCTTTACAAGCAGTTCTATACGAGTAATTCTTTTCAAGAACTAAATTTACGGCCTTTTTCGTATCTTCTGCATCAAATTGACCTCGGGTTGTTTTTCGTTGATATCCTGTAAGGTGCAGTGGGGTAATTTCAAAATCAGCTGTTGGAAGCAAAGAAATATAATATTTGACCGCGCCATCTATTGGTACATTAAGGCACGTCTATTACTTATACTATACTCACCCGGCCTGAACAATATCAGTACTCTCGTTTGTTCTGTGGAAATGTTTTTATCATCACATGTCGAAATCACTCCTAAGTGAAGTGGAGGTAGTTGTTTTTCAAAACGGCCGAAAGTGTATCCGGTGAAGTTCTTTTGAAAATATATTTATCTGTTAATCATCATAAAAGATTCAAGTTTAAGATAAGACCACTGATTTTGAAAAATTTTAATTACATTGGCGGAAATATGTGTTTTTGCATTTACCCCAAGGAAAAGTCATGCTGGGGCAATTGCAAAATATTATGTATAATTTTGCATTTACCCCGACAATTTTTTAAAATGGTTTTTTAGGTGTAAAATAGTCCAAAAATACCAAAAACAGAATACTGCACCACCAAAATACAATGAGGAGCATATGCAAGAGGCGTTTAAGACCTTTAAAGAAGGTCATCCCTCAATTAAGGAGATTAAATTCGAAATATTTTTCACTTCACTGAAAAATTTCTTCTCGAGTAGATAACTCCTATAAAGTTTGACCGAACGAAGCTTATGAAGAGATCAAAAGTTAGTAAATTTCATGTAGAATACCGTCAGATGATCAAAACTGCAAAAATAATGCAGTGTTCGGACGGGGAATTCCCGTTTCCAATTTCCGGGAACGAATTCCCGGAAATTGGCATTCTCGTTCCCGGCTCTAAACTGGCATTCCCGTTCCCGGCTCTAAACTATTCCCGAATTCTCAAATATCAAATTTCAGTACTGTCAAATTAATCGTGCAGTGCTGAATTCGTGAGCTACAATGAAAGGGTTGCATGACAAGTTCTACCCTTGTTCTACCATATGAAAAAGAGTGGGACTCGGCTCACAATGATAAGAAAAGAACGTAGAATACAAATCCGCCGGGAATTCCCGATGGGATTCCCGTTCCCGAAAAATAGCTGGGAATTCCCGGTCCAAAATTGAATTCCCGGGAACGTCCGAACACTGAAATAATGTACGATTTTGCATTTACCCCATGATGGGGTAAGTGCAAAAACGTGATTGAAAAGTTTCAAAGTTCCATTTTTCCAAAAAGTTGTGAATTTATTGCACAAAATTTTCCCCACTAAGAGAGAACCTTTCAAAGTATATGTGACAGAAATTTGATGTTGACTGGTGCCCTAGAGCGGTCATAGTGAGTCGGCAAAGTGTCAGTAATCAAAAAGTCGTTTGCAATTACCCCACTGCACCTTACCCATTTGTATAAAAATATATGAAAATTAGTACGTGTCATCTTGGAATCCACGTTTTCTTCATGTTTAATGTGGTATTTGTCAGGACCAAAAAAAAGTTATGATTATGAATTCAAAGTCGTTCAATGCAGAACTTATAGTTGTATAACATATTCGAAATTTATTTACCAGTTAAACAAATCAGTTTTTCAATTTAAAACAAACGGGCTTGAAAATTTTTTACTTTTGACGTTCAAAAACATGTTTTTGGTGATATCACGAGATTGTTTTCTGATAATTATTTCGGCCACACATCAAAATGAGTGTTATGTTACCACATGTCTGCAGTATAAGTTTCACCTAAATAGTGCTGATAACGGACGAGATATATCGGCGCTGGTGCTACTTACTCAGATTTTCGAGAAGAATTCAAAACTGTGGTCGAAATTGAGCTACAGTCATTTTTTCACCCAAATTGACCAATTTTTCCAACTTTTTCGACAGTATCCCGAGAACGGAGCGTCGCCGTCAAATTTGAACATAGATTTCGAACTCAGTGTAAAAACTTGAGTCGAAAACAGTTAATAATTTAAAATTTTTGATTTTTTCGAATTTTGAAAGTTTCTCCAAACTAAAAAAATGATTCATATCAACTAATCATAAAAATATTAGATTCTTATATCTAATTCTAGGAATTTGATCAGGAATAATTGGAATATCTATAAGAATAATTATCCGAATTGAATTATTAAATATTAATAATAATTTTAATAATAATTCAATTTATTATTCCATAATTACTATTCACGCTTTTATTATTTTTTTTAAAATAACAATACCTATTATTATTGGAAGAGTTAGTAATTGATTAATCCCATACATCATGTTTTTTTTTTCGGGCAAAAATTTTTCGGAAAGCTTCGGCGTCGGCGCTGGTGCTAGTTACTCAGTTTTCCGATACGATTTCAAATCCGTCGTCAAAATGGAGCTACAGTATTTTCCCACCCAAATTGACCAATTTTCCCATCTTTTTCGAGTGTATCTCGAGAACGGAGCGTACCCGCCAAATTCGAACCCCGAATTCGAACTCAGCGTAAAAAATGGAGTCAAAAACAGTTAATAATTTAAAATTTTTGATTTTTTCAAATTTTGAAAGTTTCTCCATACTGTACATCATGTTTTTTTTTTCGGGCAAAAAATTTTCGGAAAGCTTCGGCGTCGGCGCTGGTGCTAGTTACTCAGTTTTCCGATACGATTTCAAATCCGTCGTCAAAATGGAGCTACAGTATTTTCCCACCCAAATTGACCAATTTTCCCATATTTTTCGAGTGTATCTCGAGAACGGAGCATAGCCGATAAATTCGAACTCAGCGTAAAAAATTGAGTCGAAAACAGTCTTTAATTAGAGAATTTTGATTTTTTCGAATTTTGAAAATTTCTCCATACTATACATCATGTCCTTTTTCAGGCAACAAAATTTTCGGAGAGCTTCGGCGTCGGCGCTGGTGCTACTTACTCAGATTTTCGAGAAGAATTCAAAACCGTGGTCGAAATTGAGCTACAGTCATTTTTTCACCCAAATTGACCAATTCTCCAACTTTTTCGAGTGTATCTCAAGAACGGAACGTCTCCGCCAAATTTGAACACCGAATTCACACCACTCATCGTAAAAAATTGAGTCGAAAACAGTCTTCAATTCAAAATTTTTGACTTTTTCGAATTTTGAAAATTTCTCCAGAGTATAATTGATGTCGTTTTTCGTGCAAAAAAATTTTCGGAGAGTTTCGGCGTCGGCGCTTGTGCTAGGTACTCAGTTTCTCGTGACGAATTCAAATCCGTCGTCAAAATTGAGCCACAGTAATTTTTTCACCCAAATTAACCAATTTTGAAACGTTTTCGAGTGTATCTCGAGAAGGAAGCCTTGCCGCCAAATTTGAACACCGAATTCGAACTCGTCGTGGAAAATTGAGTCAATAACTGTCTTTAATCCAACATTTTTGATTTTTTCGAATTTTGAAAATTTCTCCATACATCATGTCTTTTTTCGGGCATAAAAATTTTCGGAGAGCTTCGGCGTCGGCGCTGGTGCTAGTTACTCAGTTTGTCGAGACCAATTCAAATCCGTCGTAAAAATTGAGCTACAGTCATTTTTTCACCCAAATTGACCAATTATTCCAACTTTTTCGAGTGTAAGTACATACGTCAAAATCGTGTATCACGGATTCATGGCAGTAAAAACCACAAACTCCCCTTCAAAAATTTTGATCGGCATGGAGGTGGAAGCTGGAAGCTTTTGTATTTAAGCAAACTGTCGGAAGTTGGAAGCAGTTTCAGTGGGGGAATATTGGAACCCGAAAGCGAAGCTAATTCGTTCAGCTTTTTCATCCCTGCGGAGCCTGTATCGCGTAGTTAGTTCGGTATAGATAAAAAATTGCAAATTTCCGCACTTGTACTTCTATAGATCGTTAGTTAACTAGAAGTCTCTAGTCATAGATTCTCAAAGTCATAGAACAAAAAATATGGAAGTAGACTGTAGAAAGGAATAAATTGCGTTAATGGTCACAGAAGCTGTCTGGTGTCTGTGCTCATTTTGAAGATGGAATAAAAGATCTAATCTTTGATCTTTCTTAGGTAAAAATTATGATCTAAAGATCGAAGATCACCGGATTCTTAAAATGATCTAGATCAGACCAAAGATCTCGAAAAAAATGATCTTTGATCTTAAGATCATATTAAGATCATTTTCTCTGCCTGACCTAATGTATACCTACTCCCGCACTGACTGTGTTTTTCTATTAAAGCTCCGGCTGTATAATGTAGAGGAATATACCACGTACTAATGCATTCTTGTGGTTGTTTCAGGACGAGGAGACTTCAAACCAGCGGATTCAGAAAGGTGAGTTCATCGTTTCACTTCTGATATTCTATTAAGGAAAATGAGTTCCATAAAATATTAGGTTGTTAGATTCTCCCTCTCGGCTATACTTACTGCCATGTATGGAGAGCGAGCACCGCTACCGGGCTGTTTTCCTGTCTCAGCAAAAGCAGTCCCAAAATGGCGGCCGGTAATCATTTGCCATTCGACGACAGAGAAATTAAATTTCATTCGCGAACCGGGTGATTGATATAGCCGGTGAAAAGACTTACCGATTCCGCCACCGTTTCCTCTCTCTGTCTTCAGTTTTACGGAGACGTCTCGCAGTCGCTGTGCGACGCTTTTGTGTTACGCGGCGCGCGGGCTCTGCAACTGTCAATGATAAATGGACGTGTAACAATATCGCGATGAATGAATGGCCCGGCGCTGGCGACGGCGAAGATTGGAGTCGGGGGCATCGCAGGTCTGACTTTTGAACGTGAAAAGGAACAAGGCGATCGTTTTGTTTTTAAATACCGCGGCGAAGCGCCGCCGCTACCGTGCCGTTTTCGTGTACGTCAATTTCGTATAAATTTTCCGACGCTTCGCCCCTCGTACGTATATTTGAAGTACGTGATGAATGAACGACAGTAGGTCGCTGCCGGAAAAGCAGCGAGTGCGGTGTCCGGAGCAGCCGTAGTCGCGGTATCGGTGGGTCAAAGGCCGTCGCATCACCACTCGCCGCGGCTGAAAATCGAAAAATCTAATTTACTCGATGACTAGGGTTATTTTTTGGCGCCGAGGCGGTGTGCGTGTGCAGATACCACCGAGGGTGTAGAGTACAATTAATTTCCATTACGAATGGCTCGGACGAAATTCCCAGATTTCGATGTAACTTATGTACCTACTCACACCTACCTCTGTACCTGCCTTTTAGTTATGTACGAGAGAATACATACAATAACGAGAAAGCCGTATTTGTAAACTGTGGCGCGGCTTTAATTTACAAAATGCACCTACTGCGTACAGCGAGAAGATGGCGAACACGAAAATGGCGGTCGCGTTTGTAAGTAAACAGGACATTATCTCGAGAGGGCCAGCACAGCCAGTGCCGTTGTGTTTGTGCGCACAAATATATAGGGTGTCGCTGCAAAAAGAAAAGTTTGTTCGGCGAAATTAAACGTTTGGCGATTTAAACGAGTTATTATCTCGCTACTTGTAGGACGAGCCGAGGTACGAGGGTGAATTATCGTTCGGCGAGGACGATGTTTTCTTTTAATTATTTCGAATTACTGCGGATTTCTTTTCCACATACGCGTATATACTTAGCCAAGTGTGCGCCGGAGTCGAACCGTTTTCACGCTTTGTGGAATCCGCAGGGATGATGGTAGATGCGGATAGTTAGGTCCTGAAATAGTACACAGCAAGTTTCGCTGTACAGTATACAGACTAACGAACAGCATTCGGTACGAAAAGGAACAGTAGGTTCCTCTCAACAGGGGCGGAGTGGCTCGCTGCACAACCGAGCAAATTTCAGGTGGCTTGGCACAGATATAGGCTGATGATCCGAGAATTGATTCAATATGTTCAAGCCTCTTCAGTTCTTATATATGACTCTTTAAGGCTTTTATTGTGTTTTAGGTTTTTCTAAAATTCTGCGAGTCATGTTTTAAGACCCTCTACCGATCTTATGAACTCGATTAACATTATCCGAAGTCTCGAGACTTTTTAGAGATTTTTCAGAGTCTTTGATACTTTTTATACTTCTTCCGGAATCGCTGAGATGTTTTTTCGTAGTTATGTTACCTCCTACGGACTCTTCTAAATTCGTTTCAGACTTCTAACATCCATATGGATCGCTTTAGAACTCGTTGAGACACTCTTAGGCTTCTTTAAACGTGTTTGAAACTTTCCAAGACTTCTGAACATGTTTTATCCCTTTTAAGGATCTTGGAGATTCATTTCAAGACTACTCATTTGACTTGGCTGAGATTTCTGCAGACTATACTCAACTTAAATAAGATTGATTCACTTTTTCATACCTAATGAAGATACCTTGAGAATCATCCAGCTGGGTTTGAGATTCTTTCTCCCCCCCCCCATAACATAAGAATTATATTCGAGTTGCGTTGATTCGTGTCTTTCACTTGAGAAAATCTCGGCACGTACACTATACCTATACAGTAGCTGATTTATCCTAATAATTTTCCAGCGCAATAATAAGTTTATGAAGCTTCCTAGTTGTATTTTACTACTCGTACATTTCGAATTCGAGTTTACGTTTTCCCATGTTCACCTGAGGAAATTTGAATCTCAGCAATGCGAATCCAAAATCGAGCTCGAACTGCGCCCGGAATTCTTCCTCAATGTTCCAAAATCCAAGTGCAGTCGATCCGTGTACACCCAAATCCCTGTTTTCAAAGAACCCGAACTCTAGAAATTGAAAAGGGAACTACCCGAACTCGACCATAGGTACACTGGATGAAGAACCGATGGGGTTCGACATCCGCGACTCATCATGTCATCATGAAAGCGTTGATCACGCTTCATAATCTCCATTAATTTCGAATGACAGATTTACGGCGTTTTGAGTATGCAATTTTATTAACATTTCGAGACGATTCGGATTTTACGGGATATTCACGGCGTGCAACTATGCAATTGTATTAACACTCAAGTTATGTTGTTGCTGCATTCGAATTTGAAGTACAACGTGTATTATTATTTATGACAAATGTTACGTCTCGATTCGAAGTCACAAACACTCAGAAACGTACCAATGGGGGTGGGGACTAACCCCCCCCCCGGTAGGAATTTTTCACTCAGCAGTTGGGAAAATTTACCATTTTAGTCAGGCGAGTTAGGAAATTTCAATAAGTTAGAAGGTTTTTTTTCTTTTTTTCAATTCTTGGGATTTGAGTTGAGAAGTCGGGAAAAGCCAAACAAGTCAGACGGGGTTTCTTTTTTGCTTTGATACTTAGGAATATCGAACTGAGTCAGTTAAAAAAATCCAACAAGTCAAAAGTTGTTTCTGTTTTGTTTTGTTTTTGTTTCTGCTTTGATACTTGGGAATTTTCAGTCGAGTCAGTTGGGACTTTCAATTTTACCCTCCCCCCCCCCCAAAAAAAAAAGAAAAAAGAAAAAGAAAAACTCTTTGACACGTCCCGAACATTGGATGGATAGAGAAACTTTCTTTTTCTAAATTGGTTTGTTTTACTGCCTGGTCGACTTTAGGTCTTAAATAGGTCTATGAGAGTCTCGGAAAAGTGTGAAAGAGTCTAAAAAAGTCTGTTACAGAGCGTGAAATAATACTCTCAAGCAAGTCCGAAAAAACTGTAAAAATAATGCGGGAATACGCTGCACGAGTACCTACTGAAAAATAAATTACACCTGACAATCTTTGAAACGCACAAGGGTATCCCACCTCTCCTTGAACTGGAAAAAAGTTGAAAATACCCATTTTACAACTCATTTTAGTGAGTCTTAAAGGGTTTTGTAAAAGTCTGGAAGTAACCGAAACAGTTTGTGTACAGCCGAGAGTAATAATTTTAAATTCGAAAAAGTTTTAGAGATAGCCTTGAATAATTCTGGAAGGGCCTTGAGGAATAAGAGAGTAGAAAGGATTTCAAAGAAGTGTTGGGGATATATTTCTTCCTTCTTCCCCACCAGGAAACTTTCTTGTGTGGAGCAGAAGTGGGAGGGCGTATTAGCATGCGACTGTTGCGGCTATGGCTTGCAAGACTGATTATTTGGCATGTCTGGTCCCACTCCGCCCTTGCATCGCAAATACAATACAAATTCGTTTTGTCTCGTATACTGTCGTCGTCGTCGTAATTTCCTTCCTGCGAGTGGGCCTAGTGGCCCGTCTGCGGCTCTTCTTCACTCGGTGACCAGCCGTACGAAGTGAAAGGTCAAACAACTGCGTTACCTTCCTGTCGAATACCCGTATCACTAGCCCCGTAGTTTATGACGATGAGCTCAACGAGCATCGGCAGGTAGCGCCTTACCCATTTACAGCTTTCAGATACTGACAACCGATTACACATTTCTCGGAAGCCTCTGCTGTAAGTGGTTGTGAATCTGTGTACGTTATCAGAGTACGGTGTTAGAATGTGTGACGAGTTCTTTCTTGCATTACTGATAACGATGCCGGCGTTGGGAATGGAACTCGGTGCCTTCAGGTTATGAAACCGAGTTCTTACCGCTACGTCACAGAGCCACCCCCTCGTATATTGTAATAAAATAAACTGTAAGAGGTGTTCCTGCGTCAAGAGGAGCGGCTAAAAGTGGTGGTATCCTGAGGAAAACAGTACTTATGTGTTGCGCGGCCTACCGACTGCGCCATGTAGTATATCGAGTCAGCACCAGCTGTTTGCAAGATGCCTTAAAGACATATATATGCCGAATATTGCGGAGCAATATTATGTTTATAGCTACCCGGTAGGTCCCAGCAATAAAAGGAACCTAGACACGCCTTCCATTTTGTGGTACCAATATTTTAACAGTTTGTTTGGTGGATATTGAGGTGAAATGAGAAGAGTTTCTAAAATTTTGATCATGGTTTCAGTTACAATGTTGCTTTTCCATATAGAATCATGTGTGCGAAGTCTTAGTGGGCAGTTATGAGTTTAGTCCCGCTGACCTACGGTTTAGTCCCACATTAAAGGTCGAGTTTAGTTCGCAACGATGTCTGAGCTTAGTCCCTCAGCTGTTGCATTGTCATAAAAAACAGGAAAAAAGAAATCGCACTTAGCGTAGGGGGGAAGAACTTAAAGGAAACACTTTTTAAATATTTTAGGCGCATAATCTCTCCTATTTTGTGCCGCGTCATGAGAATTCCTACACTCGACTCCTTGTCAGTAGTGTTACATCTCCTCTGTGGGTGGTGTATGTCGATTATTTTCCTATAAACGTCACATTCTTATCATCAATATTACTCATTCCTGAATCATCCTGAATAATGATTTCTTCACTGCGTTAGCGGCACTATAGTCCCTTTCACGAAAGAAACGCCCATAGACATACAAAATAGCCTACTACCTACTCGCAGGCGCCTATAAAGTTACAGGACTGAACTGGACTACTTGCACAGACTAAACTCAACTACATGCGCGGACTAAACTCAGCTATTTGTGTGGACTAAACTCTGAATCACTCCTGGACTAAAGTCGGCTGCGACATTAACCTTTCAGGACTAAATTTGGATGTAGCCCCTTTAGAAAATTCTAATGTTTTGATCTCGTTTAAGGAGATGAATGTTTGGGAAGATTTAAATAATGTTTCAGAGTATTCCAGGCTGGGTTGAACATTTTCAAGACTTCAAAGCAGGAACTATTGGTGTGGTGGGACGTATGGCGATGCACGCATGCCAAAGTGGCTCCTATGACACCGCACCCCCGGCCACAGGAACTACCCTTTCGAGCATCGCGTCAGTGACCCTAGGGAGCGGTTCTCAAACGTTGGAGCTGTTTCGTCCTGGTTGCGACTCCGAAGCCAAACTGAATTTAGCTCCAGGTCTAATAACAATATACTTTACACACCCCTACGCAGGGTAACCAGTTTCTGAAAAACCGGGAAAATTGGGAAAAGTCAGGGAATGTGAGCATACCTGGAGAAGTCAGGTAAAAGTCAGAAAATTTTGTAAGAAAATGGGAAAAGTCAGGGAATTCTGAAGAAAATTTTTAATTATGTGAAAGTATTGATCAATTTTCTCTGTCAGATTCAACTCAACAGTTTTTCTGTTTGTTATGAAAAAATTAGAAAATGAACGAAAAATCTGAAAAAAGCGGGAAAAGTCAGTTGTTGTTTTTTTTTTGGAAAAAACTGGCCACCCTGCCTACGCTGTCCGTACCTCAGCGCTCTCTGAATATCTGTCCACGAGTGCGCTCTATACGCCTCAATGATGATTTATAAGTAATATGACTCACTAGTCACATAACTGCAACTACAGTCTATTAGGCTTTTACAATGTTTACGTTTTGTCTGCAAGATGGTCACATATACATAGGAGAGGAAGGCAAAGAGAAAGAGAGAGTGAGAGAGAAAAAGTGAAGTGTGAGCGAGTAAGAGAAAATTACATATTGTCCTAAAAATTGACAAAAAAAAAAACAAAAAAAAAACACATATTAAACATTGTAAAAAGCGTCTGAAATAACGATCCGAAAAAAAATCATCTTTCTGCTCATATGTTGCTCCAAAGATCTGCTTTACAAACCTTTGAAACGTAGGCTATATGTCATTTGAGTTGTAAGCACCTGCAGTGTGCAGCCGGGAGTAAGTAGCTCTGATGTAGTTAGCAGTGTTGGAAGAACGCAAACATCATCGTTCCCGTTCAATTTTCTCTAACTGAATGGTTCTCATTCATGTTTTTTGTCCTCCTTACCTTAAAATTACCAACGTTCCCGTTCTTGTTCCCATTTTCATATTGTTTCTGTTCCCATTCCCGTTCTTGTTTCCACCTTGCTCCTGTTCCCGTTTCCTGTTCTCGTTCTCGTTCTCATTCTCAGAACGAACATGCCGTTTTTCTTCTCGTTGTCGTTCGTTCTTCCAACACTGGTGCAGTAGATACTGCAGTTTGATTTTTTTATTTAAAAAGTATATAATTGGTTTCAGGCTTTCAGAATTTTACCTTCGCCCTAGCTGCAAAGGTATGTGAAGAATACAAAAATCATCTCTTCTCATTCGTTCGTCTCTAACTGCATATGGTGACGTAGAATTAGCACCAGAATTATATTTAGCAGTGTTGTGACGTCGATCAGTTACGGAATGATCGAGACGCCACCTGGTGAAATTACGTCCAAACAACTCATGTGATTTAAGGCGCAGTGGAAGACTATAGGTTTGAGTACCAAGTTCAAGAAAGGACAGATTAAATATAGGCATAGCTTATTTATTTACATCAAACAAAACAAAACTGCTTATGAACTAAATTTTCTTTCTTCCGGTCCAGTCCTCATTATTCAACGGTTACCTAACGGCAAACAAACAAGTCCACCGTCAGTCCAAAGGATGTTAGTAAATTCTAATTTAAATGGTAATTAAATTAAATGTCGGCTAGTGGTAAGGAGGATATGCACCGGCAATCCTGGACCCCCGACTGGGTCAGAAATAAGTAGCTTCTCCCTTTACCGAAAGGGAAAAAAATGCACGGATCCATCACGAATGGACAACTTAAATATATCAGGTTTGTACCAGAATAATTACGTTCTGGATGCAAACTGAAAGAATAATTTACCATACAAGAAGGGGGTAAACATTAAGATTTCACTAACCTGAGCCATGCCGCTTCACAACACAAACCACCACAATCAATGAGGAAATATCACAAGGCAAGTTAACACAACACTCAACAAGTAATATTACGTGACGCGATTCGCAAACACAACTGCAATTTTAACAACAACAAAATTCACAATGCTCAAGCGCGAGTCCGAATAAGAATGACCTGGGCATTGTTCTGCTCAGCCCTTTTATGATTGTTGGGGCGCATTGTTTACTACAATTCTCAAACTATCGACCATTGGTCGAAGTCGGAAATTGTGACGTCAATAGTGTACTTGACGACGTCACCTCACCGCGGTGACTTACGTATTTATTATCAGTAGCCTGAACTATGTCACATATTTTCGACATATGGTTCTCGTTTTATGTTCCTCATTCTTCTTACCATGAAATTACCAACGTTCCCGTTCTCGTTCCCAACCTGGTTCCATTCTCGTTCACGCTTCTCGTTCTCAATCCAATCACGTTCTCTCGTTCTCATTCTCGTTCTGAGAACGAGAACATACTGTTTTTCTTCTCGTTCTCGTTTGTTATTTCCAACACTGGTAGTTAGTTCTAACATTTTGAGTTTTGATTTTATTTTGTTGTTTTAAGACGGAGAACTATTGAAATGTTGAAAATGTAATAATAATAGGGGCTGAATAATACCAACAGTCCTTAATATTGGTACATTTGGCTGGTTTTCAAGGTGAATTTTCATTCACCATATTTTTTTGGATAGACATCCATGCAGAGGTTGAAAGATTCGTACAAATCTGGTCATATCCGTACTTCTAATCAGCCTATAGGCTTTATGCAGTCATGTATGTACTATGATAGCCCCTACCCCTACAATTAATATTGACTATGCATCGTTATGCTACCGACTGCGCCATGTAGCGTTTCAAATGATTTATGGTATGTAATTTGAACACATTTGGTGGGTCTATTTTCCATGCTGCATTCCAGTGTCTTCAAACAGCTACGATGGAAATTGAAAATGTCAGTTGTCTCAGTTGAATTATTCAACGTTCATCGTATCCTTATCTATTTAGGAGGCGTTGATAAAAACGTTAACTATAATTGTCATGTGGAAATGTTTTGATGGAAAGAGGGCAGGAATGAGCTTCACGCGAGCGGGATTCTGATATACTTGCTGCATTATTTGATTGTCAGTGGATCGTAGGAAAATCTCCCGAGGAAAAAGCTCGACAAAACCTTCTCTGCATTCAACTTCAAGTATATGAAACTAAGATACGTTCTTCTTTTTTTTTCTAGCGAACGTTGCCTTACGGCTCTGCGGTCACCGTATTAATAAAATACTTTTCTATATAGTCTACAACTTAAAATGAGCTATCGCTACAGTTCTACCTAGTAGATCTTAAAAACTATTCCGTAGTATCACTTTCTATATCCTATGCAGATGCCCGAATGCCTTAAAGGGGGGCTTTCCATACTTGTGAAAGTGTTCAATGTAGTACTGCGGCACGTTCGGGTCATTGCGCGTGAACTTGAGGCGCATTTCATTGGCCGCGTTATTGACGATTCGAACGGGCCGGAAGGTCGGACTTCGGTAGGTCGGCTGCCACGGGCCGATCGCTTCCTTCTTTTGGAGCCGATGTCGGTGCTGCAGACGCAGCTTCGTCGTCTGCGTTTGTTGCACCTCGACGGCGGGCTTCTTGCGGCGCGCGATCTTGGCGTACCGCATCCGCCACTCGGTTAGGGCGTTCGTCTTAGCCTCGAGCCACAAGGCGCGTATAAGCGCCGGATCCTGGTAGTCCCAGTCACGTCTCGTGCCCGCCGTCAGCAGGCCGAGCTCCGGGTACATGTGCTTCAGGTCGTATTCCAGCAGCGGACGCGTTTTCGGCGCCGGCCTCGTTACCAGAAACGTGACGGCTTCGTGTTGACCGCGGAGAGGTGGCGGCGGTGGAAGTGGCTTTTTCGACGGAGGTCGCTCGCTGACATCGTTGGCCGTCGCCGCTGCTGGAGCTCGATTCGGGGTCGTGTTTGCAGACATCTTTCGGATCGTAGGAGTTGTCGATATTGCGTTGCTTGTTTCGAGTCTTGGATCCGCGTTTCGCGTGCGTGCGATTTGTGTGTGCCGGACAGCCTGCCGCTTCGAGCTCGGCGAACGATTCTCGACTTCCATGGAAACGGTGCGACTTTCGGCGGTTTCGTTTCGCTTACGTGGAATGCAGCGTGTGTGCTTTTTCTCTCTCGCTGGGGACCCAGGGTGGCCAAGGTGAGAGATTTGTCCCCCCCCCCCGAACTATGGATTTTCCTATTAATTGTTATGCACCCAAAAACTGCATTGAAAACATGAAATAATAAACGTTTTCACCTGAGAAGTAAATCGAAAACTTAATGTGTAACTTGTGAGAGCATAAATAAGCTCATATTTTGTAATCACTTTAACCTTATAATGTAAATAAAAAAAAGCAAGGCTAGGGGTCTAACTGATAAGCTATTTGTAATTACGCAACGCATTGCGTAGCCAAGAGGGGGTCGAAGGGATTGTGATCCCCTTCAGCTACTACTTCAAGTAATGGTTTTTCTAATTTTAGCACCCCCTCTAACAACCCTCTCCACCTTCGGTGAAGACTAGACTCCCCTTGAACACTAGGCTGCTTACGCTATCAACTCAGCGCGGCTTCCATTGGTTCCAAAAAATGGAGTTCGAATTTTTTTCGCTAAAAGGAATTTTTTTCGGAATTGTAAGATTTTCTGTGATACGAGTTGGCAGAACCCCTCGCTGGAATGGAAATATATTTTTTGTAGAGAAGGATGGAAGAGAGGGTTAGAACTGAAACATGTTTTAAACAACATGGTAAACTTATTGCGATTGTTTTAAAACTAATGTCATCCGTTGCTGGATGTTGGCGGTCGCGGTTTCTGACTCGCGACTTTCCTGGGCAGGGTTAGTCGGGTTAGTTTGCCGTTGCTTTCCTCACGGTTTGTAGCGTTAGAGTTTTCCTTCTGTGTGCTAGAGAGTGTGCAGCCGCAGTTCACTTACTAGCCATGCGTTCGCACGACGTTAAGTGAGCTGTCCATAACGTGCACACGACAGTCTCAATGTTTCAGATCTGGTGGTAACATTCCCTGTGATTGTAATGCCTTGTTCATACGAACTGGCGAGGTTACAGGACGCATTATCTTTCCTCCTCGATTGATAGGATGATAGTGAGGGATATTCAAGGATCACTAGCTTTCCGGCGTTGGTGGTATTCGCATCCTGAGACGCGAGGATTGCGAAGCGAGCACGTTGACCGGCGGCCACACAGCGACTTTTTTACCTTTACACGAAGGCGGAAAGTATGTAAATCTGGATCTTACTGTTACCGACAGCTGAGCAGCCGACTCATCAGGAAGCGAAAATTTCAGAACTATGACCGGGAGAGGAATTATGACGCGGCAATATTGCTCCTCTTAGCTATTAGTTTTACGTCAGGAGTAAAATTTTATGATAACAAAAGAATAACAAATGATAAGAGGACTTTGTTTCAGGGTTGGCAGGTAAAATACATTTTACATGTAAAATGTAACATGAATGTAAAATGAATCAAAATTAGTCGAGAAAAAAAAATTAAAGTTCCATTTTTCAATTAAAATATGTTTAAAACTTGCTCACAACTGGGACTATAATCAAAAATGGTCGTCTCCTTCATCATTCAATTTTATAATTTATACTCCTCAAATTCACTATCGGTAACTCATAAGAAAATAGAGTGTTTCATAGAAAGTGAATTACAAAAGACAAGTATAAAACAATTTTTAAAACAACTGAGTAATTCAGGCCAAAACAAATTTTAACATTTTTCGCAAAACTTCTTAAAATTTAAATTCAAAACTGAAAATTTTCAAAGAATAAGAATTAACAAAAAATGGTTATTAATAAACCTTATAAATTCCATTTAAAAAACAAAATGAAAGTTACAACTCATCGGACTTTGTGATATCAGCAATTTTTACTTGAACTACTCTGTTTGTTTTATTTCACTATCAAAATTTAATTAATTTCATCTCAATTATTTATTTTATAATTTCTATTCAATTTTTATTCTCATTTCTTATCATAAAATCGTTATCATCTATCAAATTTTGTTTTCCCCCGCATTTTACATCGATTTTACATTTTACGTACACTTTACATTTCATTTTACGTAAAATATGAAATAAATCATTTTACATGTAAAATGCCAACCTTGCTTTTTTTTCGTTTTCAAACACTGAGGAAGGTAAATCTCAGAGATGTTCAAACTCGATCGGATAATATTGAGGACGTGTGTTCAAATGGGTCAAGGTTAAAAACGAAGAAAAAAAAAAGAATGTCCATCTTGGTAAAAGTGACTTTTCTCGTTATTCATGGCCTCGTGATGTGTATTTAGATCATGCTTGCAGAAATGACTTATTTATACCTCTAAGCGTTTTCAGAAAGTCAATATAATGAAAAACGTGAAATTAAAAAAAAAAAACACGATATCTTTCCGATGGCTCCCCCTGGTCACCGACGCGATACTTGAAAGGGTAGTTTCCCGGACCAGGGATGCCGAATCTGGGGAGCCACTTTGGTATGTGTGGATCACCATGCTCTCTACCAAACATGTCTCCAATGGCGGATTTAACAGGACAGTAAAAGGGCAACTGCCGGCGGGCCTCCAACCCAAACCGGCATTTTAGGGCCTACCTAACATTCAGAATTGAAAATATTGTATAAACGAACTCCAGCGTTCCAGGAGCCTCATCAAAATTGCCTAATCTTTTTTTCGTTTTGGACCGTCTGGTCATTTTTTAAGAGCTCTGCCAGAATTGTGCGCGGTCTTCTTTTGCCCAGGAGAAACCTCTAGTAAACTTTTTAAATCTCTTTTTGATCTGAAGTTTTATTTATTTCATTTTTCAAATGCTCCTAACCGGCATGAAACATATTATGTTTTTTTTTTGCACCTGCCAAACCCCGGGAGGGGGAGGGGGCACGGGATATGAAAACCCAAGCAAACTTTCTCTTTGAATTTAAAAATGATGAGCCTCTAAAAACTGACGGCTAACGTGGTTGCATTAGCTAGCTAATGGCCAGCTAATCTTGGGCTAAAATCGATCGTCTAACGGCTAAAAGCTTCGGCTTAGCTAAGCAGCCCTCCCATCGGAAGGGCTGAGAACTTAGCTAAAAGCAAAAGTTTCCAAGCGATTGACTTCGTCTAACAGCTAACGGCTAATGTGGTCATTAGCTAACTAATGTCTAGCTGATTTTGGGCCAAAATCGATCAGCTAATAGCTAAAAATTTCGGCTTAGCTAAGCAGCCCTGGAAACGAGATCTGATTACGCGGTTGATGCAGTGTCTTCTACGGAGCCAATTTCTAGATATATTTTCTTTTTCTGTTTTAATCTTTCTTATTTTGAAAGCAGATATTTTTAATATTTTAAACAAAGAAAAACCAGTTTAAAAAAAAGTTTGTTCTGTTGGTTTTCAAAAACGTTTTTTTTTTGGTTTTTTTTTTTGGACATTTTGATATCCTTGCTTTGGCACATAGAAAAGATTTAAAAAAAGGCAGGGTCGCTTGGCGACCTAGTAATAGGGTCGGCCTTTCAGCTGATGTCTGGACCACTGAAACATAATTCTTCGTAATAGTGAATTGAAACTCGGAAGAATCGTTTCCCGTACTCAACTTTGATGCTGAAAGTCGTTCATTTATTGACTAAACGAGAACTGGCAAATGAACGGGCATGTAATGAAAGAACGAAGACGAAAGTAAATATTTCATCGCTCAGTGCAATGGAGAGAAAAAAAAATTAACGAACATGCAAATTCACTTCCTAAACTTCTTTTTAAGTTGGCAACAGTGTCGGTTGCGTATTATTATCAGCAACGCATTTGCACTCTGTATCAGGGATGAGAAGCTTATTGAGAAAACTTCTCTTCCGGCTTCTGGCTTCCATAATTTTAAAAAACTTCCAGCTTCCGACTTCTTTCAATTTTGAAATTTAAAAACTTCCGGCTTCTGGCTTCTGTTATTTCAAAAAACTTCCAGCTTCCGACTTCTAGCTCCCGACATTTCACTTCATTTCACCTCTAGCATATTCTAAGCCCCCCCCCCCTCCTAAGAAATAAGAAACGCAAAACAAGTTTAAATGAAATAATTTTAGACTTCAAAACAACGAGTTTAAGAGCTCTTTTCTTATAAATAATGACTGACAAGTTAGGCCAAATGCTGACTCTGAGTTGGAACTTGGAAGCCAAAAAGAAGCTGATAAACAAAAGACTTCTCTTCTAGTTTCTGCTTCCAACTGGAATTGGCTTCCGGCTACCGGCTTCTCGATTTGAGATACATAAAAACTTCCGGCTTCCGCTTCCGGCTTCTTTCACATCCCTGCTCTCTGTATTAGTTGTTATCTGTGTGTGAACGCCTTCAACGCAATTTTCTCGTGTATTTTGTTTGTTAATCTGAATATTTACATTTAAAACCGCAAAAGCGCCACTGTTGCGTCGCGTAGAACTATTTTTTCTATTGTTACTATTGTACAACGCTCGGCTATGCCGACCCTAAACTGTTACGTTAAAGCGTTACTTTAGCGCCCGCCATAACGACCCCCTCCCCGCAATGCTTGAACGCCATAACGCTCCCCCAATACAAATTCAGTGGTCTCATGTTTTTGCTTCGGCACATAGAAAAATTTCAAATTCCTTGACTTTTCTCGGTTTTCCAGACCAATTTTTTCAATTTTCCCAGACATTTTCTCAGCTAGTATTGTATACAACTTTGAGGAAAGTCAGTCAGTCTACGCTCTGGAAGTGCATCATCTTGCAGACGAGTCTGCAAGCACGGGAGAGCATTTTCATGTTCTTGCTTTGCGGACTGCGCCGACATGAGAATATCATTGTGTCAGACCGACATAGATAGTCAGTTAGTTGGTTGGTCAGTCAGTCAGTCGATCAGTTGATCAGTCGGTCGGTCGTCGTAGTCGTTCTCGTCGTGTCGTCGTGTCGCGTGTGTGTCGTCGTAGTATCAGTTGGTCGGTCAGTTGGTTGGTCGATCGGTCAGTCATTCAGTCGTTTATTATTATTTTTATTATTATTATTATTATTATTATTATTATTATTATTATTATTATTATTATTATTATTATTTTCATAACGCTCCAAAGTAACGCTTTTTTCCATTGTGTGCCAAAGCAAAAACATAAAAATGTCAAAAATGTTACTTTAAAGTGTTACTTTAGCGCCTGTAATGCTCCTTTGACACGAATTCAGGGGTTGACATTTCCATGGAAATTTATTCTTCTTCCAGCCATGAGTTGAGCGTTACTTCTGAGGCGAGAATCGAAATCTTGCTTCCCCCAACATGAAGCCAGTCCGTATGATTTACACTTCATGATGACAATTCAGTTCAGCAGTTGACATTTCCATGGAAATTTCTATCAACAACATGGCTGCAGACTGCAGTCGCGCAGCAACAACATCATGTCTTTGCTTTGGCACATACCAACAAAAGATCCATTGCTACCTATCACCGCATTACCAGTTACCTGGGACAACCTTCAATTTAGACATGAAAATAATGCTCTCCTGTGGTTGCGGATCCGTCTGCGACATGTTTTGAGGAAAAACTGACCATCTGTTATCTACTGGCATAAATGGGAGAAACTATGGGATTTAAACATCAAGAGTGCATCACCTTGCACCTCTTTATTCCATGTAAAATTAAATTGTAAGGACTGACTTCTTAACAAAACTGGACAAAATTATATTATTATTATTATCTTATTTCTAATTTTAGCACCTCCCCCCCCCCTCCCATTTAACTTACTTAAGCTGACTCACTTTAGCCCAAAGTCTAGATGAGCCGCAAAGTGAGTCAGCTAAGAGTTCGCAAAGGCTCGGACGCTGAACTCGAGGTCTGCGAGAAAGTGCTATAAAATTAGGAGGGATCGAGTCACGCTCAGGTTTTTTTTTTTTTTTTTTTTGCAACCCTGATTGATACCTGGAATGATCTCAATCAACGCGGACTAGCGTCTTCTGTGCAAATCTAACCAAAAATCTCAATTTTCATGATTTTCACCATAAGGTCCCTTTCTTTGCAACGCATCGCGTTCTGATATAAAGTACGACTGGTTGCGGTAAGCGGGTTTCACACATGTCACATTAATATATCTACGAACACTCACAAACACATCAAGCGTTTTGTTCAAGATAACATACGACGTCATCGTGAACGAATAAACACGAACACATAACGTTCAGCACCTCATCTGCGCACGTTCAAAGTTCAAACACAAAATCCGTTGTTGAAAATGTAAAGCCGCGTTCACAGTTACCTGTCAGAGAGCATTTTGAATGCGTTGTTTTCTAAAACTCGTTTTGCCATATTGGCAGTTTTTATTTTTCAGAGTCGTCCCTGTTGTATTTTCTACGAGCTTAGTTTGCTCCACCCTCCCTCCATCTTAATAGACGATCGTCAATGGTGATTTCATAATGACTTATGGTTCTGGTTATCTTTTGGTTTCAGTTGTAACCACGAAAACGAGAAAAGCGAGATCAGCGCAACGAACGGCCACAAGCCGCCCAAAATCGAGCCAATGATGGATAACGGCTTGAACAACGACCTACTGTACTGCACATCACCGACCAGACGTCCGCCTCCGCCGCATACGATAACGGCGGCCGGATGCTCGCCGGACGCGATGAAGGTGAGACTAGCAGCTATGGTTCTTCAGCCTCCCACCAGAGTGTAGCATGCGATCTTCGATCACAATCTTGTATTGATTTCATAAAGACGATACTTTTACATCATTTTCATTGCCTGAAAATCTTTCTCACTCTCGCCTACTGCCTGGTGTGTTTCATTATTTTTTTGTATCTCTTTATTTTCGCACCCACGATTTTTTTCGCTTTTTTTTTTTTTTTTTTTGTACATTTTTATCGTAATGATTCACGGTTACGTGTTTTCTCTATCTCCTTCTCATTCGTTTTTACCATTATTTGATTATAACGTGTATTTTTAAATATTTAGTAAGCTTTTTTGACGTTTGTTTGTTTTTTGTTTTGTATTTCATTTTATTATTATTGTGTGTTATCGTTGTGATCTCAGATTGTAGTTTTGCGAATTTGTATAAAATTATTTTTCACGCGGGGCAGATGATGTTGAAAGAGATAAAAAGTACAATTACGGACGGCCTCGTCGTCTGTTTGCTAATTTTTGTGCACGTCTTGAAAAGCGAACTTATAAACCCTAAAGAGAACTTCGCGAAAGTTGGTGATCAATTCTCGACTGTTAGTTTTATGTTTGTATCGTGTTTCTATGATAGGTTTTTAGAACTAGTCATCTAGTTTATCGTAAATTTAAAATTAAAAAAAAAAATGTACGAATTCGTGTAAATATTTAAGTACTACGTAGAGTTCATGTACGGATTGTGTAAATATTTCAGCTGTACGTATATATGCGAAACACACGCTCGCCTGAACGTATTTAAGAGCCCATATCGTGCTAAAGAGCGTTTCGTTTAATTATAGAAATATAAAAAGACGGTCTTAACTGGCTGAGTCCTGTTGTTTAACGTTGTGCTTAACGTAACTAATTAAGTTAAATTTCCTAACTATACTTAATGTAGAATAACTCGCGTTTTTAAAGATTAGTCGTGTTACATTTTCGTAACGATCGTACCAATTAACCTTTTTCTACTTTTTTATTTCTCGTGTTTTTCACTTTTTTCTCGCTCTTTTTTTTTTTTTTTTTTTTTTTTTAAATCTTAAACCAACAATTTAAGTGTGTTGATATAAACGTTCGTTGTTAAAATTCACGTGGTTTAAATTCGATGGATGAAAAGGGGAGGAGATAATCACGGTAGAGACAAACAAATTGCCTAGGATAAGGCCCAAACGTTCTTCGTTAGTCGCGGCCGCCATGAGATAATACGATCAACGCATGAAGTTTGAAGTAGGTATCCCAGCATCAATCATGAAAGATTGACCGGATTGTTCTAGTCGTGTGTTTTCAGAGTCGGGCCAATATGGGGGGGGGGGGGAACTTACCTCCCCTGCAGGATTTTTCACTTAGCAGTTGGTAAAATTTACCATTTCAGTCAGGCGGAGTTGGGATAATCCAACAAGTCAACCAACAAGGAAAGGTTTTTTCTTGCTTTGATACTTGGGAATTTTGAGTTAAGTCAGTTGAGAGACTTTCATAATTTTTACCCCCCCCCCCACACACACACAGGAAAAATGTTTAGGTATATCCCTGTGTGTTTTTCTAATCTAAATCTATCACGCTGTATTTTCTACGAAATAATAATGAATTCCTCCCCTGAGAAGAATGAAAAAATAATCAATACCTAGTTCATTATAATAATAAATGTGACCTGGAATCATAAAATGTGCCCCTAGTGTCAAAAAATCATTTTTCACTTTCGTGACAATTCTTATGGGAAAAAAATCACGCTCTTTCCAATAAAACAAATCGCAGCTTCCTATCTTCATTAGTTTTTCCACAAAAAGCATTTAAAAATTATTTCAAAAGCTTAAAAACATCCGTTTACATGGGGTCGTGTGAAACGGGCCTACAGGAATAACAGAGAACAAGAATTTGAAATGCGGTTGTCATAGCAACGCATAAACGCATCACCACAGATGTACATAGGATGTACATCTGTGCGCACAGCTTTATACTCGTTTACCTCAAAAACCTGTTTTTGCACAAGAGGCACATTTCATGATTCCCGATCACAAATGATGAAAACATTGAAGATAATGATGTTGGGTTAAAATTAGATTCTGAATTTTGGTCCCTTTTGTTTTCCTACATTACTAGAGAAGAGAATTTCTCGTTATTTAGGTGCGGAGTAGAGATACTCAGTGACCTGAATATTTGCATCATACCCCCCTGGGTCACTTCAAATAAGTTATGATCATTCAAGTTGCAGGAAGTATGAAAAAGGGCAATCACAACGGCCTATATTTCAAACTGTCTTGCTCTAGGTGATTCCAATTCATAGTTATTCGCTTTCTTCTAGCACCCCCTCCCCCGCCCCGCAGAAAATTAGAATTTTCGAAAATGGACATCGGCGCTCTTTGTATTGCATATTCAACACGTTGAAGGCATTACCACATGTTTTAAGAATTTGCAAAAGTGTAGACTAAAGTGAAAAGTTCAATGTGGTGTAACACCTTCAACACGTTGAATATGCAACACACAATACACCTATGTACATTTTCGGAATTTCTACTTTTCTGGAGGGGACTTGGAAAAAGGCGAATAAGATTGGACTGGCGACAGCTAGAGCAAAACGGTTTGAAATTTTGAGGAGAACAGATTATTCCTGATGAGTCTGTCAATTCACCTACAAGAAGCTCATTTCTATTTTTCTTCGCTCAAGAGATGTTCTAACAATTTGTCAGAAATGATCACCTCTCACCAACATTTCAAACCGTGTCGCTGTAACTGTCTCCAGTTCATAATTATTCATGCCCCCCCGGAAATTAGAAATCTTAGAAATGTACGTTGATGTGTGTTGTATTGCATATCCAACGTACTGACGCCGGTATCACATTTTTCAAAAGTTTTCAAAATTGTAGACTGAAGTGAAAACTTTCATGTGGTAACACCGACGCATTAAATATGCAACACAAAACGCACCGATGTACATTTTCAATATTTCTAATTTTTTGGAGGGAACTGGAAAAGGTGAATAAATTTATACTGACGACAGCCTCAGCAAAACAGTTTGAAGTGTTGGGTAGAGAAGATCATTCCTGATAAGGTTGTCAGTTCACCTATAAAAAAGCTAATTTCTCTGAAGAACCCTTAGAGATAGAGCAAAACTGAGAAAATTTTGCTTCTCACACGAGAGGTTCTAATTTTTCATTACCTTTATTTTTTCAGAAATGATCTCCTCTCGCCAAAATTTCAAACTATTCTGCTCTAGCTGTCTCCAGTCTAAATTTATTGGCGTTGTTCCAGCTCACCCCAGAAAATTAGAAATCTCAGAAATGTAAATTGTTGTATGTTGTATGGCATATCCACCATGTTGAAGGCTTTACCGCATTGACGTGTTCATATTGATGTAGACCTTGAGAATTTTTGTAGAATGTGGGACCGCTTTCAACACGTTGGATATGCAATATACCATACCGAAATGCGTTTTTAAAATTTCTCAATTCCTCATTTTCTGGGGGGGGGGCTGGAAAAATGCGAAAAACTTTGGATTGGAGACAGCTAGAGCAACGCGGTATGAAATTTTCAAAAGAGGAGACAATTTCGAATGAGATTATCTTTTCACCCAAAAACAAGAAACTCATTTCTTCCAAGAGCCGTTAGAAATATAGATAAAGGGGAAAATTTTGCGTCGCATAGGAGAGGGTATAACTTTTCAAAACCTTCATATTATCTGGCATAACCTCCTGTCACCGGAATTTCAAACCGTTTTGCTCTAGCTGTCTCCAATCAAGAGTTTTCCGCGTTTTTCCAGTTCCCCCCGGAAAATGAAAAATTTCGAAAACTCATATTGGTGTTTTGCATTGCTTATTCAACGTGTTGAAGGCGTTACCACATTTCTCAAAAAGTCGCCAAAGTGTAGACGTAAATGAAAACTTTAATGAGGCAGCGCCTTCGATGCCTTGAATATACTCGTACCACACATAACGCATGAATTGACATTTTCGAAATTTCTATTTTTCTGGGGTAAACCGACAATTGGCGAATAACTTTGGACTGAAGACAGCTAGAGCAGCGCGGTTTAAAATTCTGCATAAAGGAGAAAATTTCGAATAAGACTTGTCAGACAGTTTTCCTCTTGCCGACTCCAATCAAAAGTTTTCCGCGTTTTACCAGTTCGCCCCAGAAGATTAGAAATCTAGAAAATGCTTATCGGTGCGAATTGCATTGCATATTCAACGTGTTGAAGGCGTTACCACATTTCTCAAAAAGTCGCCAAAGTGTAGCCGTAAATGAAAACTTTAATGCGGTAGCGCCTTCGACGCCTTGAATATGCCACACATAACGCATGAATTGACGTTTTCGAAATTTCTATTTTTCTGGGGTGAACCGACAATTTGCGAATCATTTTGGACTGGAGACAGCTACAGCAGCGCGGTTTAGAAATTTGAATACAGGAGAAAATTTCGAATAAGACTTGTCGTGCAGTTCACCTGTAGCAGTCTTCAATCCAGAGGTTTTCGAGTTTTACTAGTTCGCCCCAGGAAATTAGGAATCTCGAAAATGCTAATTGGTGTGAATTGTAGTGCATATTTAATGATTTGAAGGCGTTACCAGATTCTTAAAAAATTCGCAATTCTGTAGAAAAAAAAGAACATTGCATATATCTCGAGAACAGTGAGAGATAGAGAAAAACGGAGAAAATTTGGTAAGATACCTTTACTGAAGTTCCTACATTTTGAGATCAACTTGCCCCAGGTTCTGAGGGCTTTTCTGGGGGGTGACTCCAAATGAGAATGATTTGTATAGAGGACATATTTGTACTAATAGGTACCTAATAGGTACTCGCTGCTGTCAGCTACAATAATATCAACATGCCCCTAGCCCCTTATGGCTTCTCTTAGGGCTGGGCGGTGCTGCGGATGAAAATGATTGAATAATCATCCTTTTTTGAATCACTGACTTAACTATTAAATTAATTTCCTTGTCATTAGAATTTTTCCAAGAAAAACTTCATGGGGCCAAGGGCAGGTATGTAAAAAACTAATTACTACCAGATGCAACATTTGAATGTTTGTTACAGTATCATCCAATTTTTTCCTTTATGAAAGGGGAGCAACTGTAATTAGGACTAGAACTTGAACACTCAAACAGTGGCGGATTTAACAGGGCAGCAGAAAAGCATTTGCTGACTGCCTCCAAGACCCTTTTAGGATCCTGCATGTAGGAATACAAAATGAACTATCAAATTCTTACACACTCTTCATTACTGCTCCCTGATTTGCTTCCTAAATTGGCAATTGGAAAGAAACAACAATAGGTTTACAACATTTAAAAATCGTCAGTTTGCATAAATGCTCCATGTATACGAATCGTTTTCATTTGCAGCTACCCCCAAAAGCATTCCTGCGGGACTGGGGCCATGTTGATAACATAGATGCCAGTAGAAGTCACCAATTATTAATCAGTACCAATTTGAACGCTATACAAATCATTTTCATCTACCACACCTCCACAAAAGATGCTCCAAAATGGGCTAGGGGACATGTTGACATCATACTAGCTGGCAGCAGGTACCCATTACAAATTTGTACTAATATGTACTCTATACCAATCATTTCCACGTGAAGCCCCCCCCCTACCACAGAGGCGGGGGCAAGTTGATCTCAAAATGTAGAAAATGAAAAATTAGCACTTCTTTAGTAAAGGTTTCTTACCAAATTTTCTCCGTTTTTCTCTTTCTCTCACCGTTCTCAAGATATTTGCCATTTTCCGGAAAATTTTGGATTTTTTCCTCCAGGTTTTGAAAAAAAAATTGAAAAAGAACCAATTTCGAATTTGTGTGTTACTTAAGTTGCATAACTTGCTACTGGTAGGCACAACTCATTCTTTTCAAAAAATAATAATTGTTCCTGCGAGTAGTGCGTTATGCAACAGAAGTAACATCCATATTCGAAATTGGCTCTTTTTGATAAAATTTTCGTAAGGTTTGAGAAAAAATGCAAAATTTTCCGGAAAATTGCGAATATCTCAAGAACGGTACGAGATAGAGAAAAACGGAGAAAATTTTCGAAGAAATCTAAGGCAAAGAAGTGCTGATTTTTCATTTCCTGCATTTTGAACTTACCTTGCCCCCGGCTTCTTGAGGCTTCTCTTGGGGGGGGGGGTACTCCGGATAAAAATGCTTTGTGCAGAAAACATATTTGTACTAATAGGTATTCCTCCTGCAGACAGTCAGGCGTAATATTAACATGCCCTTAGCCCCTTATGTCTATTCTCAAGGAGGTGCTATGGATGAAAATAATTTGCACACTTTATCTTTCATTTTTTATGCCCGAACTAACTATTAAATTAATTTCATCATCAGGATCTCACTCAGAAAAACGTCAGGGGGCCGGGGCAAGTTGACATCGTACCTGCAAGCAGCTGGTGCCAATCACAAATTGGTACAAATATGTACTCGATCCAGATAATTTTTATGTGGAGCACCCGACCCCCAGGGGTGGGGGGCAAGTTGATCTCAAAATGTTGGAAATGAAAAATCAGCACTTCTTTGCCTTAGATTTCTTTGAAAATTTTCTCCGTTTTTCTCTATCTCTCACCGTTCTTGAGATATTTGCCATTTTCCGGAAAATTTTTGATTTTTTCCTCCAGGTTTTGAAAAAATAATTGAAAAAGAACCAATTTCGAATTTGTTTGTTATTTAAGTTGCATAAACTGCTACTAGTAGGCACAAGTCATTTTTATCAGATAAATAATAAGTGCCAGTCAGTAATCAGTTATGCAATTTGAATATCATTCAAATTCGAAATTGGTTCCTTTTCATCTTTTTTTTTTTTTTTTTTTTTTTTTTGTTTCAAAACCTGGAAGAAAAATTCGTAAATTTTCCGGAAAATTGCCAATATCTCGAGAACGGTGAGAGGTAGAGAAAAACGCGGAGAAAATTTGGTAAGAAACCTTTATTAAAGAAGTGCTAATTTTTCATTTCCTACATTTTGAGATCAGCTTTCTCCAGGCTTCTTGGGGCTTGTCTGGGAGGGTACTCAAGATGAAAATGATTTGTATAGAAGACATATTTGTACTAATAGGTAATAGGTACTCGCTGCTGTCAGTTACAATAATATTAACAAGCCCTAGCCCCTTGGGGCTTCTCTTAGGGAGGTGCTGCGGATGAAAATTATTTGAATAATTAACTGTTTTTGAATCATTGAATTAACTATTAAAATAAATTTCCTTGTCATTAGAATTGCTACAGAAAAAAAGTATTCGGTAGAAATTGAAGCGGTGAATATGCCACACATCGCGCACCGATTGACGTTTTCAAAATCTCTATTTTTCTGGGGTGAACCGACCATACGCGATTCATTTTGGATTGAAGACAGCTAGAGCAGCGTCACTTGAAATTCTTAATAGACGAGAAAATTTCGAAAAAGACTTATCTGATAGTTTCTTCTAGCAGTCTCCAGTCAAAAGTTTTTCACGTTTTATCGGTTCGCCACAGGAAATTAGAAATCTAGAAAATGCTTATTGGTGCGAATTGTATTGCATATTCAACGAATTTAAGGCGTTACCAGATTTTTTTTTCAATTCTGTAGAGAATAAAAACATCAATAAAGTAGCGCCTTCGACGTGCTGAATATGCCACACATCGCGCATCAATTGACGTTTCCCAAATCTCTATTTTTCTGGGGTAAATCGACAATTTGCGAATCATTTTGGACTGGAGACAGACAGAGCAGGGCGGTTTAAAATTCTGGATAGAGGAGAAAATTTCGAATAAGACTTGTCTGACAGTTCTTCTCTAACAGTCTCCAATCAAAAGTTTTTCGCGTTTTACCGGTTCGCCCCAGGAAATCAGAAACGTTGAAAATGCTTATTAGTGCCAATTGTATTGCATATTCAACAAGGTTAAGGAGTTACCGCTTCTCAAAATTCAGACAAAAATGAAAACATCAATGTGGAAGCGTTTTCAACACGTTGAATACGCAACACAAAATGCACCAAAGTACACTTTCGGGATTTCTAATTTTTTGGGCGGAACTGGACAAAAACGGGTATAAATTTGGTCCAGAGACAAGTAGCGCAAAACGGTTTTAAATTTCGGAGACCATTTTGGACAAGTCTGTCAGTTTACTTAAAAAAGCTCATTTTATTCGTGACCTGTTAAGGGTAGAGCAAAACGGAATAAATTTTGCTTCTCTCAGGAGGGTTCCAACTTTTCATTGTCTTCAATCGCTCGCAACTGGAGGACCAAATTATTAATTATTGATAATTTATGCTAGTAAGTGGCAAGGTAGGCAATTTGAATGTAATAACTTTTCGCAAAACTTCTTGAGACATTTACAAATTCGTATTTTTTCATAACCTTTAGTGACCTTGGAGAAGAAATGGAAAATTTTTCGGAAAATTGCAATTATAGATGGGGAAAAACGGAGGACAAGAAACCTCTACCAAAGCAGGGCTAATTTTGCATTTCCTACACTTTGACATCAGTTTGCCCCGACCTTTGGGGGCTTCTGTTGAGGGAGGTGCTGCGGTGAGAAACGTAAACGGTGAGGAACGCATTTGCAATTGAAATTAATTTTAAAATCCCTCCCACTTTAGGAAATTAGGAAGTACTCTTCTCTCACTTCTAACCACCTGTCACTGAGAGCTAATGAAAGCTTAATCTACTGACGAACACCCCACCACGTTTCTGTCTATATTTTAACGGCGAATTTGCATTAACAAAATTATAAAATTATTTTTTATATTTATATACATGGTACTTGTTTTTTTGTTTTTTTTTTCCTTTTTGTATGACAGAAAAAATATACGTTCGTGTTTTCTAAAAATTTTCTTCTAAAACTTGAATAGACATCGTTGTATTTTCCATTACAGTCATTGATTTTAAATAATGATTTCGTACGAGCAGTTGGTTGTGCGCCGCAAATCATGAAAACAGGAGACCCCGCCGACACTCATACAGGCCTGATACTGGGGTCGCATGTTCTCCGGGTTCCTTTGAGTACATATAACTCGAATGTCGACACGTTAAATCGGCTGTGATCGCTAATTTTATTGATGGAGCAGGTGGACTTCACCTAGAAACCTGTCGAAGTTCGGAATACTCAAGTTACATACCCAGAGCACGAAAGGGGAAACAGATTATCCATCACGCCTCTGTTGTGGCTTCGAATTAAATTATCTTTACTAGGGCAGTCGAAGAGACGGAGGAGTGGCAACTTGTAAATCGGTGCACCTGACTGGTCTTTCACTTCCGCAAGCCAGTTCTCCTGTTCCTGGTGTGTCCGCTTACTCGTTGTCTCCGCCGAAGGTAGAGCGAGTACCTGCCACTGCGGTCGTGTGTTGTACTCAGCACGAGCCTCCTATGTACGATCTTCTCGCGGTTGCTATTCGCCGAATACAAACATCTAATTTGGACGCCTTCCATGCAGGTTCAAAGATGTAACAATGTTGGTTGCGGCTGCCTCAGTGGCAGGCACTAAGGTCGAGGCAGTTGTGCGGAGAAAGACCTAGAAGTATTACTCGATACGGCTGTTGCATGTGAAACTGAGCAGCTCTGGCCAGTTTGAATTTCGCTTTTGCTTCCTACAATTTTGCATTTGCGTTACATCATCTTCACGGTTTCGTAAATATTTCTATCTCCTTCCTGTGGCATTGCGATTATCGCTGAAGCGCACGATGTAGATTGGTATTGTTTCTTGAATCTTGTACGCTTGCTTTATTACCTTTCATGCGTGGTACGAACTGTACGAAGCACACGTTAGTGTAGTGCGAGCACGAATCATAGATGTATAACCATGTGACTCGACTCACCTGACTTGACCATGAGCCATACCGGAAATCCGTCCCTGTGATTGGCCACCATTACCAATGGCTGGAGCTAATTCGGACTGGCCGCGCGAAAGAGTCGCCCTCTACAATTTTAGGTACGTGAAAAAAAGGAACTGTTAAAGCCTTACACATTTCAGAAAAAATTTATCAGATTGAAATATAAAAATGGACTCAATGGAAGGGAAATTTATGTACTATAAATTTTGTTCTATTCATATTTTTTCGATAAACGCTTCCTTCCGTCTTCACACCTAATATTTTGAGATTTCTTCATACGCCTGTAAATGAGATATTCCCTTCCATCAGGGATACAAGGTGAATGACAACAGCGCGCCACCGCTTTGACCAGCCCGAATGGCTCTAATGATCTTTATTGTATTGACTACGAACTAAAACTGAGGTCCCATTAGCCCAAGAAAGGCTAGCTAATGGTTACCATTTTTTAAAACCATAATTCGGAATGCCGAGAGCACATTAAAGCAACATGTCTTTTTCAGGTAAAATTTTTCGCAGGAACTCGGCATCGAGACCTAGTGAAGGATTCACAACTTTTCGAGATGAATTCAAATCAGTAGTGAAAATAGAGCTATCAACATTTTTGGATCAAATTAATCCAATCCGTTGGGCGTTCGGTAACGAATCTTCGCCGCCTGATTTGGGCAACGAATTCGAACTTAGCGTAAAAGATTGAATCGGAATCAGAAGATAACGCAGGTTTTTTGATTTTCGAAAATTTTGAAAATTTCTCCATACTATAAATTACGTCTTTTTTCGAGTGAAAAATGTCCCGGAGATCTTCGGCAACGGGACCTGGTGAAACTTACTCAATTTTTGAGAGGAATCCAAATCAGTCGTGAAAATTGAGCGAGTAACGATTTTTGACCAATTGTTCCATATTTATTGAGTGTATCTCCGCACCAGTGGCGTAGCCAAGGGAGGGGATTAGGGGGATGAATCCCCCCTTGAGATGAGAATTTTTTATATGCTGGCAGTATCACGGTAAATGCGCGAAATGAGATTTAAATTTACATGCATAATTGAAGTTGAAACGCACAACATACTGATAGTCAATGTAAAAACATACAGTTCCTATTAGGTGTACTCCCTCACACAAAATTTTGCTGATCCCCTCCCTTGGAAAAATCCTGGCTACGCCACTGCTCCGCACAGACGCATCGCCGCCAAATTCGGGCAATAAATTCAAACTCAGCGTGAAACTTTCAGTAGAAATTAATGGCGTAGCCAAGGGGGAGGAACTGGCCCCCAAGGTACCTGAAAATAAAATATGTAAAAATGAGCACTTTTCGCCTTGAAACACGTTTTTTCGAAAAATTTTTGCTCGAGCAGTAATTTTACCTTTGTTTTTATAAAACAGTCCTCTAATATCGACGATTTAAAAAGAAAAAAACTACTTTTTCTCCCTTGAAAATTTATTTTGCTCCCTCCCCCGCCTTTGGGAAAATCCTGGCTACTCAACTGGTATAGGAATCAGTTTGACTTCTTTGATTTCTAAAAATTTGAAAATTTCTTCATAAATCATGTTATTTTTCGGAGAACTTCAGCATCGGGACTTAGTGAAAGTTACTCAATTTTTCGAGACGAATTCAAATGAATTGTGAAAATTGAGCTAGAGACGTTCTTAACAAATTTTACCCAATTTATTGAGCGTATTTAGGTAATGAAGCTTCGCCGCCAAATTTAGGCAACGAATTCGAACTTCACGTGAAAACTTGAACAAGAATCATTGGTTAACTCACTTTGTTTGATTTTCGAAAATTTTGAAAATGTCTCCACCAACACCATATTTTTTTCGGGTGAAAAATTTTTCGGAGAGCTTTGGCACCGGGACCAGTGGAAGTTCCTCAATTTTTCGAGACAAATTACAATCCGCGGTGAAAATTGAGCTCGCGACGATTTTTGACCAACTCCATCCTATTTACTGAATGTACTTCGCAAAGAAGCTTTGCAACCAAATTTGGGCAACGAATTTGAACTCAGCGTAAAAATTAAACAGGAATTAGTGGCTGAGTTGGTTTGATTTTCGAACATTTTGAAAATTTCCTTTTCCGGGTGAAAAATTTTTCGGAAACCTTCGGCAACGGGACGTAGTGAAAGATACTCAATTATTTGAGACGAATTCAAATCAGCCGTGAAACTTGAGCTATCGACATTTTATTGATCAAATTTATCCAATTTCCTGAGCGAACGGCAACGAGGCATCGCCGCTCAGTGGGGGCGTATTCAAGGGGGGAGGGGTTCCGGGTTCACCCCCCAAGACCAAAAAAGCTCTAAAAACCGTGAAACCCTTGCATAACAAAAATATGCTCATTTAGCACATGTTGTTTTTGAAAAATTTCCGAAAATTGTGAAAAAATATCGAAATTTATTCCTAAGGTTGGCAACTAGAATTTTTTTTAGGTCGTTACTTTGTAATTTGTTTTTGTTTTATCGTGAAACGGAAATAAACGAATGAATTGTTTTTAAACCTATGAGCTTTTGAAACTGAAAAAAAAAATGTCCGTGTTTTTATACTATGGTAAATGAATTTTTTTTTCGAAGGAATACCCTTAAAATGAAAAGTCAACCCCCCCCCATGGTTTCACCCCAGATACACTACTGTAGTCGCCAAATTCGGGTAATGAATTCATACTTAGCGTGAAAAATTTAATAGGAATCAGTAACAAGCTCAGTTTTTTTGATTTTCGAAAATTTGAAAAAATTTTCTATATTCTACTTAATGTTTTTGTTTGTTTTTTTTGGGGGGGGGGGATGAAAAATTTTTTGGAGAGATTTGGCACCGAGACCTGTTGAAAGTTATTCAAATCTTCGAGACGAATTCGAATCCACCGTAAAAATTGAGCTAGTGACGATTTTTGACCAAATTTACCCAATTTAAAGAGCGTATCTCGGCAAAGGAGCTTCGCCGCCTAATGTGGGTAATGAATTCAAACTCAGCATGAAAAATTGAATAAGAATCAGTAAATACATAATTACATCCTTACATACACCTACATACTTACATACGTACTTACATGCTCACATGCTTACGTACTTGCATACTTACATACACTTGCATACTTGTACAGGGTCAGTCGGTTTTCCTTCCGCCATAGGAAACCTAGTTTTTCGCGAAACCAGTTGTCCAGTTTCTAGTTAGTCGGTTTTCTTCCACCATAGGAAAACTAGTTTTTCGCGAAACCAGGTGCACGTTGTTGCACGCGATCTCTTCGTCAAGAATTTCATGAGAAATATTCCGTGAAAATTCCGATGGCGTTTGAAGAATTTTGTCAAGAATCTTCCGGAAAAATTTTCTGAATCTCCAAAGAATTTCATCGGGAATCTTCGAGGAAAATCTCCTATATACAGGAAACATTTGAGATAATTTCCGAAGAATTTCAACGGACATAATTGAGAAATATCTGCAATGATTTCAGACGAATTTTGTCAGGAATTTTAGGAAAAATTTCCAACGATTCCAAACAATTTTATCAAAAATCACCGTGAAGTATCTGTGATGATTTTGGAAGGATATCCTTATAAAAAATGTTGATTCTTTCCAGAGAATCTCGTCGAACATGTTCGGGCAATATATCCAATGATTTCTAAGTAATTAATCAAAAAACTTGGAGAAAAAATGTGATGAATTTCGAAGAATTTCATCAGAAACATTCAGAAAAAAGTCCAATGTTTTCCCCTCGAAAATCTTCAGGAAAATTTTCCGATAATTTTTAAAGAATTGCATCGGAATTTTTGGAAAACAATTCCGATAATCTCTGAAGAATCTCATCGAAAATGCTTAGAAAAAATTTCCAATGTTGTCCAAGAAAGTTCGTCAGTATTCTTCGAGGAAATTTCCAGACAATTTTTGAAGAATTTCATAGGAAATATTCGGAGAAAAACTCCGATGGTTTCTGATGAATTTCATCGAAAATCTTCTGGAATAACGTTCGATCATCTCCGAAGAATTTCATCGTGAAGCTTCGGACAAAATCTCGGGTGATTTTTACAAGCAATTTCATTGTAAATTTTCGGGGGAAATTTCCAATAATTTTGGAAATCTTTAGAAAAAATCCCCATTGTTTCCCAAAAAATTTCATAGAAATTTTCGGAGAAAATTTGCTGATAATTTTTGAAGAATTTTGTCGAAAGCACTCGGGGAAGAACATCAAGAGTTTTGAAGAATCGTACCAAAAATCTTCAGAAAAAACCTTCGATTATTTCCAAAGAATTTTATGAAAAATATTCGCGACGATTCCTTTAATTATCAAAAGATTATTTCCGACGAACTTTAGCGACAATAGTACGGGAAAATATCCAGCAATTTTATCAGGCGACTTTTGTCAGAAATTTTAGAAAACATCTCTAAACAATTTTATCAAGAATCATCAAGAAGTACAAACTCTCGGGATTTTAGAAGGATATCCTCAGAAACAATCTTCACGCTTTTCAGAGATTTGCGTCAAATATTTTCGGGGAAAACCTCCAATGATCTCTGAAAAATTAATCAGAAATCTTAGAGAAAATATGTGATGATTTCCGGAGAATTTCATCGGAAATATTCAGAAAAAAGTCCAATATTTTCCAAAGAATTTCCCCAAAAATCCTGCGGAAAATTTTCCAATAATTTTGAAAGAATTGCATCGGAAATTTTCGGAAAACCACTCCGATAATTTCCGAAGAATCTCATCGAAAATTTTTCATTTCCGGTTGTTTCCAAGATAGTTATTTCTGAAGAAAACCTGCAAGAATCATCAAAGGTACTTCGCAATGATTTCCGATAAAAGCATTTGGAATAATTGCAAAGCATTCCTAAAATATCCCACAAATTTCTCCTGCAATCATTGGATAATGTTTTTCAGTGATGTCCTATAAAATTCATGGAAAATGATCGGAAATTTACCCTTAATATTTTCGATAAAGATCGTCGGGAATATCTTCGAAAATCAAAGGAATCGTCCCGAATATTTTCCATGAAATTTCTTGAAAATAATCAAAGGTTTTTTTGAAGATTTTTAGTACAATTCTTCAAAACTCTCGGTGTTATTCCCCAAGTGCTTTCGATAAAATTCTTCAAAAATTATAAGGAAATTTTCTGGAAGAAGTTTTATGAAATTTTTCGGAAAACAATGGAAACTGGTTCTAAAGATATCCGAAATTATTGGAAATTTTTCTCGGAAATTTACAGTGCAATTGCTTAAAAATCATTCGAGATTTTCTCCGAAGATTTTCGATGAAATTCATCAGAAAAGAACGGAGTTTTTCTCCGAATGTTTCCTATAAGATTCTTGTCAGGAAATTTCCTCGTAGAATGCTGATGAACTCTGCTGAGAAACATTGGGAATTTCCCCCAAAAATTTTTGATGTGATTGTTCGGAAATTATCGGAGTTGTTTTCCGAAAATTTCAGATGCAATTCTTTCAAAATTATCGGAAAATTTTCCCGAAGATTTTCGAGGACATTCTTTGGAAAATACTGGAATTTTTCTGAATATTTCCAATGAAATTATCCGCCGGAAATTATCACATTTTTTCTCCAATATTTCCAATTAATTCCTTAGAAATTATTGGTGAATTTCCCCGAATATTTTTGACGAAAATCTTTAAAAAGCGTCAACATTTTTTCTTCCAAAATCATCACAGATACTTCTGGATGAGTCTTGATAACATTGTCCGGAATTATTGGAGATTTTTCCTAGAATTTCTGACTCAATTCGACTGAAATCATTGGAGATATTTTGCAATGATGACCTATGAAATTCTTCGAAAATTATCGCAAATAAATAGGAGATTTTTTTCGAAGATTTCAGATGAAATTCTTTGGAGATCTAGAACGGAAAGATTCTTGATAATACTTTTCAAAAGCCATCGGAGTTTTCCCCGAATATTTCCCATGAAATTCTTGTTCAAGAGACCGCTCGCCTGGCGAAACAACGCGTGGACCTGGTTTCGCGAAAAACTAGTTTTCTAATGGCGGAAGGAAAACCCGACTAACCCTGTATACTTACATCCTTACATACTTACATACGCTTACATATGTCCGAAAATTTCTCCATAAATCGAGGAGTCTTTTTTGGGGCACAAAAATGTTCGAAGACCTACGGGGTCGACGCGGGTCTAATTACTCAGTTTTTCGAGACGAATTCAAATCCGTCGTCAAAATAGAACTAGACTTCTTTTTTGACCAATCTCTCCCACATTTTCGAGCTTATTACAGGAACGAAGTGTAACCGCTAAATTTGAACACTGAATTTGGACACAGCGTAAAAAACTGAGTATAAAACAGTCTTTAATTCAAAATTTTTGATCTTTTCGAAATTTGAAAATTTCTCCATACACATCATGTCTGTCTTGAGGCGAAACAAGTTTTGGAGAGCTACAGGATTGGCGCGGATGCTAATTACTCAGTTCTTCGAGGCGAATTCGAATCCGCCGTAAAAATTGAGCTACTGACGATTTTTCACCAAATTTACCTAATTTAAAGTGCGTATCTCTGCAACGGAGCTTCGCTGCCTCACGTGGGTACTGAATTCAAACTCAGCGTGAAAAATTAAATAAGAATCAGTGAATAACTCAGTTTTTTGTTTTTCGAAAATTTCTCTATATTCTACATCAAGTCTTTTTTCGGGCGAAAAATTTTCCGGAGAGCTTCGGCACCGGACCTGATGAAAGCTACTCAATTTTTCGAGAAGAATGCAAATTAATCGTGAAAATTAGGCTAGCGACTTTCTTGACAAATTATACCGAATTTATTGAGCGTATCTTGGCAATGGAGCTTCGCTGGCAAATTTGGGCAACGAATTCGAACTCAACGCGAGAAACTGAATAGGAATCAATGGTTAACTAAGTTTTTTTGATTTACCTACGAAAAATTTTGAAAATTTTTCTATACTCTACATCAGAGCCTTTTTCGGAGACCGCCGGCACCGAGACCTGGTGAAAGTTAATCAATTTTTCGAGACGAAAAACAGTCTTGAAAATTGAGCTAGCGACGATTTTTGACCAAATCTACCCAATTTAAAGAGCGTATATGGGCAACGGAGCTTCGCCGCTTAATGTGGGTAATGAATTCAAACTCAGCGTCAGAAATTGAATAAGAATCAAGTGAATAACTCAGTTCTTTTGATTTTCAAAAATTTTACAAACTTCTCTGTATTATCTACATTAGGTCTTTTTTCGAGTGAAAAATTTTCCGGAGAGTTTAGGCACTGAGACCTACTGAAAGTTACTCAATTTTTCGAGACAAATTAAAAACAGTCTTGAAAATTGAGGTATCAACATTTGTTGACCAAATGTATCCAATTTATTGAGTGTTCGGCAACGAAGCTTCGCCGCTAAATTTGGGCAAAGAATTCGAACTGAGCGTGAAAAATTAAATAGGAATCAGTAACTAACTCAGTGCTATTTGATTTTCGAACATTTTGAAAATTTCTCTATACTCTACACGATATAATTTTTCTAGTGAAAAATTTTTTCGAAGAGCTTCGGCAGCGGGACCTAGTGAAATTTCAAATCCGCTGTGAAATTCGAGCTTGCTACGATTTTTGACCAATTCTAATCCATTTATTGAGTGTATCTTCGCAAAGGAGCTTCGCTATAAAATTTGGGCAACGAATTCGAACTCAGCGTGAAAAATTGAATAGGAATCAGTGATTAACTCAGTATTTTTGGTTTTCGAAAATATTGAAAAATTCTCCATACATCATGTCTTTTTTCGGGTGAAAAATTTTTCGGAGATCTTCAGCAACGAGACTTAATCGGGGATGAAAATAATAGGGGGCACGGGGGCAGCCTGCTCCCAGACCTCTGCCGGAGTTGCAAAATTTTATTAAATAAATCAAAAGTTGGAAAAATCCAACAAGTCGGAAGTTTTTTTTTTTTGGCAATATAAACAAATTTTGATAGTTGGAATTTTGAGCAGAGTTAGTTAACACTTTCTGCCCATTTACAATAAAACTCTTCGCTACGTCCCTGGGTCTAAGGTAAGTTACTCAATTTTCGAGACGAATTCAAATTAGTCGTGAAAATTGAGCTAGCGACATTGTTGACAAATTTTACCCAATTTATTGAACGTTTTGCGGCAACGGAGCTTCGCTCCCAAATTTGTGTAACGAATTCGACTTAACGTCAAAAACTGAATAGGAATTAGTGGTTAACTTAATTTTTATGATTTTCGAAATAATGAAAATTTCTCCATAGTCTACTCGTACATCATGTCCTTTTTAGGGTGACAAATTTTTCAGCGATTTTCGACAAGGGGACCTACGAAAATAACGGGGGGCACAGGGGCAGCCTGCCCCAAGCCTCCGCCGGAGTTGGGAAATTTCATTAGATGGATCAAAAGTGAGGAAAATCCAACAAGCTAAAAAGTTTTTTGTTTTGTTAGCCAATGCAAACAAATTTTGATACTTGAGAATTTTGAGTTGAGTCACTTCACAATTTTTGCCCCTTCACAAAAAAACTTTTCGCTACGTCCCTGGACCTAGTGAAAGCTACTCAATTTTTCGAGACGAATTCAAATCCACTGTGAAAATTGAGCTAGCGACGTTTTTAACGAAATTTACCGAATTTATTGAGGGTATTTCGGCAACGGAGCTTCGCCATCAAATTTGGGCAACGAATTCGAACTTAGCGTGAAAAATTGAATAAGAACCAGCAAATGACTCAGCTTTTTTGATTTTCGAAAATTTTGGACATTTTCCATACCATTACATGTCTTTTTTCAGGGAAACTAATGGGAGGCACGAGGGCAGCTTGCCCCCAGACCGCCGGAGTTGCGAAATTTTATTAGATAAATCAAAAGCTGAAAAAATCCAACAAGTCAAAAGTTTTTTGTTTTTTTTTGCCAATGCAAACAAATTTTGATAGTTGGGAATTTTGAGCAGAGTTAGTTAACAATTTCTGCCCATTCACAATAAAACTCTTCGCTACGTCCCTGGGTCTAGGGTAAGTTACTCAGTTTTTGAGACGAATTCAAATTAGTCGTGAAAATTGAGCTAGCTACGTTGTTGACAAATTTTACCCAATTTATTGAGCGTTTTTCGGCAACGGAACTTCGCTCCCAAATTTGCGTAACGAATTCATCGAACTTAACGTCAAAAATTGAATACGAATCAATGTTTAACTTAGTTTTTTTGATTTTCGAAATAATGAAAATTTCTCCATGGTCTACTCGTGCATCATGTCCTTTTTCGGGTTACAAATTTTTCGGAGATCTTCGACACCGGGATGCACGAAAATAACCTGGGGCACAGAGGCAGTCTGTCCTTCAAGCCTCCGTCGGAGTTGGAAAATTTCATTAGATGGATCAAAAGTGAAGAAAATTCAACAAGCTAAAAAGTTTTTAGTTTTGTTAGCCAATACAAATAAATTTTGATACTTAAGAATTCATAATTTTTGCCCCTTCACAAAAAAACTTTTCGCTACGTCCCTGGACCTAGTGAAAGCTACTCAATTTTTCGAGACGAATTCAAATCCACGGTGAAAATTGAGCTAGCGACGTTTTTGACGAAATTTACCGAATTTATTGAGGGTATTTCGGCAACGGAGCTTCGCCATCAAATTCGAACTTGGCGTGAAAAATTGAGACCCAGTAAATGACTATTTTTTTTTCATTTTCGAAAATTTTGAGAATTTTCCCATATTTACATCATGTTTTTTTTTTCGGGTGAATAATTTTTCAGAAAGCCTCGGCACCGGGACTTAGTGATTGCTATTAGCTACTAAATTTTTTGAGACGAATTCAAATCCCCCGTGGAGATTGAGGTAGCGACGTTTTTGACAAATTTTACCAAATTTATTGAGCGTATGGGAGCTTCGCCGTCCAGTTTAGGCAACGAATTCGAACCTAGTGTGAAAATTTGAATAGGAATCAGTGGTTAAATCAATTTTTTCATTTTCGAAAATTTTGAAAATTTCTCCATACTTGGTCGTGTCTTTTCTTGAGTGAAAAATTTTTCGGAGAGCTTCGGCACCGGGTCCTAGTGAAAGTTACACAAATTCAAATCCACCGTAAAGATTGAGCTATTAACATTTTCTGACCAAATTAACCCAATTTATTGAGAGTATCTCCGCAAACAGGAGCTTCGCCGCCAAATTTTGGCAACGAGTTCGAAATCTACGTGAATATGCGAGTAGGAATCAATTGCTAACTAAATTTTTTCGATTTTCAAAAATTTGAAAATATTTTCATACATTATGTCTTCTTTTGGGAGAAAAATCTTTCGGAAGTCTTCGGGATCGAGATTTCCAGAATGTTACTCAATTTGTCGAGACGAATAACCGCCGCAGTCGTGAAAACTGAGCTGCGACGACAAACGGAGCCTCGCCGCCTTGCGCAATGAATTCGAACTCAGCGTTGAAATTCGAGAAATCGCTCGAAAATACGTCGCATCAAAAACCCATCCTTCGTAAACTGAGAGCCACCCATGACTTTTCGCAGCCGAAACTAAACCAAGATTTCCTGGAGCCAGCATCCCCATCCCTAGCTCGTTTCTCCCGCTTCCCACGCACCACTTTCCACCCATATAGTAACCGCGAACGTACGCGTGTGTTTTGTTTCAGAAAAAACGCCGAACCATCTACGAAAGCGAAGTCTCCATACCCGACTGCGTGCTGCCGACCAAGTCGCGGCCGGAGCTGACCGGCGCCGGCACCGGCTCCAGCCGCGTGTCCACCTTTCGCGCCGACCTCGTGCCCGACTCGAACCAGCTGTCCGGCTCCCGTTACCGCAAGAAATCGGCGTCCTCGAAGCGCGCTAAAAAGCAGCAGCAGCAGCGTAACACGTTCGCCGACCTGCAGATACCGACGGTGAGCGACAACGGCGCGACGCGCAATCGCATGGCCTGCTACAACCGGCAGATCATCGTGCACAGCGACCTGCAGTCATACTCGGTCGCCGACGAGCGTGACCTCTCGACCGAGTACTTCTGTCCGCAGGCCCAGCAGAAGACCTACAACGACCCGTACGACTACAACGATCGCGGAGTCGGCGGCGGCGGCGGCGGCCTCGGGGCTGGCGGCCACAACGGCGACATCGGCTACGACGATATGCGAACCTTCCGCCACGGTTACCTGGAGAAGGACGTTATCTGACACATGGACTACGTCTCGACGTTTAAACCGCGTACGAGATACGTTTGAAATGGCGTCCTTTTCTCACCGCGAGAGGGTTTTACGTCCCGCTGTCCGCCGTACCCCACGACCGTCACGAGTGATTTTCTTCGACTTTTTACGATTCGTTCTCTACATACCAATGTACCCCGTGTACCCGTAGGAAGTTCGAGTTGTACTCGATGGTACGATTCTCCGGAGTCGCCGACTCAGGGTGCCGGAGGACCGGAAAACACGCTCGTCGGCGATGCGATTATCGATACACGACGATGGTTCTTTTGTGATACACCCTTCTCGAGATACCGTGTTCCCAACGACGCTATACTATTCGACGGTTTTCGCGACACGACTGCCGCCGCAGCTGTGGACGCTCATCTGCCGGCGTTGTTTCGAAAATCAGAGGGAATGTGATATACGAAAATATTCAAGTGCGTTAAAAGGAGCCGTCGAGGGCCGGATCCCCTCGTTTCAGACGCTGACGATGTCCGGACGTTACTATAGGTTTACGAGTGCTGGGCAGGATTTATATTAGAATATATAAATACCGTACATGGATACTGCATTTTTACTAATATCTTGGCCCGGGCGATACACGGTATGGCTGTTTCACGCCGTGATTCGGAACGCCGCGGGTATTCTTTTTTGGCCGCGAAATGAACGCGACGAACGAAAGGGAGTCAAAAGCAGCTTCCGCTGACCTGATACGGTACACAGTCGCAGGAACGCGACGAATTACTTCGCCAGAAGTGAGAAGCAGCTAGGGTGTTTCGCAAAATGTATTAAATACAGGGTGTCTCATTAGCAAGAACCCCCTTCCATCTAGTACATAGGCAACAAACCTCGATAATATGTAGATATGTTTGCATACTCTTACATTTGAAGGGGACGAGTTATGGTCATATTTTGAAAACTTTTCCATCTTTGAAATTTCTTTTCTTCTCACAACTAGTAAAGGAAAATGCTCGAGCATTTTCTTTTGGTAAGCATATTCTCAAAATGCTTGAGCATATGCTCAGCAAGAGAATATGCTTAAAATAGCGGAGCATTTTATATAGGATGAGCATATGCTCAGCATTTTCGAAATTTATACTCGTTTTATCTGCATAAATATATAAATCAGAAAATGATAGAAAAAATGAGAAAATGCTCGGGAAAATGTTCATCATTTCTATGCTTTTCCGAGCATTTGCTCATTGAGCATATATAAATGAGAAAATGCTCGGGAAAATGCTCATTATTTCAATGCTTGGCTAATCATTTCCTCATTGAGCATATGCTCAAATTTTGGAGCATTTACTCAATGAGCGTATGCTGAGAATATTCTCAAAATGCTCAGCATTTTAAAAAGGGTGTGATTTATCGGCACGAAAAAAAAAATCTGAACGCCCATAAAAAAAAAAGATGTAATAACAGTAGATTTGTACAAAACGCACGAAATTATGAACATCACACGAAATGAAGTTCTATACCATGTGCACATAAAAAAAATAAAAAGCACGGTAGTTGTCAGCACGAAACACGAATATCTGGATAAGTTCATAGAAATAGGAAATTCATCAAATGAGGAGGGCTTTCCTAGACTTTGCTGGCCTTCCTCTTTTCCTTTTTTGACCAATAGGTATATTTTTAGCTTCAATTGGCACCTCTACCTCCTTGCGTCGTACCTACATCCCCAAAGCATATTTGTATTGTTGGGATTTTGTAAAAACTGGGCATGAACATGTAACTGATGCAGGAGTTGCTGACATTTGCCAAATTTCTGTTCTCCATTGCTGGAAATTATTGAAGCTTGACCACTTTCCCGCTCAAGGTCGGAACTTCCCAAGGAGTTTTGCTGTGATTGGTGCTTCCGTGAAGTACCGAGTGTAGCCATCACCCTCACGTTGCAGCACAGACACATTTTGAATCACCCACTGGTAGGCTTCTGTCCACATTGGTAGAGAAATTGAACGTTTTTCAGTGAACGGGAAGCAGTTAAGGAAGATGGATTCCGTCGTTGCGACCACTTGGTGACCATGTCGGCAGCGCAGCTGAGAAATTGTCTCACCGGCAGTCTCTCCCTTAACGTGTGCCCTTTCTTAATGACTGCGTTGGTGGCCTCGATCCCGTTATTTGTAGATGGGTACCTGACAGCGGCCCCTTCGTACCAATTTGAAAGTGTCAGTAACCATTCTTTGTGAAAGTATTCAACGAATTCAGCAATTTTACTGTCACTATTCCCCCCCCCACTTCTTCAGGAATAGCGATGAGGCGTTCACGAACATCTCCTCATCTATGAAATAATATTACGTTGACAGATATTGTCATTCTGTTTGCGAGTTACTGCGAGATGTCCCCTTTAAATTTCGTCATGTTAAATTCTTTTTTCGCGCGGAGATATTTCGTTCAAACATACTTTTCATTTCGGGCTATTTATTACTCACCTTTTAAAAATTAGCACATTTTCATTTCTATCATTACTCACGACTGGAAAAGACAGAAAAATGGTACCAGTGGGTAGTTGTGGTAACCACAGAGAAAGAAAAATGGTCGAAATCAGTTCAACAGGGTGTTCGTAAAATCAATTTTAGTACAAATTATATCAGAAAATTTTCACGTTCTTTCAATTTCCCGTGAAACTTGTCCTCTTAAGCTACAGTTTTTTCATACGCAATAAATTGTGCATTAAATTTCTCATAAAAGAGGTCATTAGTAATCTTCTTGTATCTGGATTAGAACTGCTCAAAATGGAGTTCAAGATAACCCAGTTAAGAATTATCACTTTTTATCACAGACGCACAAACCTTACGAAGATAATAATCTTCTTCAGCTACTTTACCACTTCACAGAGTTATATCGTTAATGGGGCTTATTCACCTTCCCCCTCTCATCTATTTACCCCATATTTGAAATTGAGCCGTATGCAATGAGGGGAGGGGGTTCCAGTGCCGTATGTAGGAATATGGCAAGGGGGAATTGACCTAACATATGGGGTTTCTAATGTTTCTGAGATCCGCATTTTCCTGAATTTTTAAGCGCACGGCCGTACTCAAGGAGGGAGGGGGTCAGATCCCTAAAACCCCGCCCTGTATACGGCCCTGGGGGTTCTAGTATTTTGTAAAGTTTAATACGGGTATCCAATGATTGGTTCCAAAGGTCTCTAAATTCGGTTTTGTTAAAATTTTGGCTATATTCCCAGAACTGTGGCGCATACAGTGGGATGAAGGTGCAAAATGACAGTTGTGGTAACCACACAGAAAAAAATTAAAGATCATGGAAAAGGGTTAAATATGATTTTCATGAAATTAATTTCTATTTTATTTTATTCACAGCTTTTGTTCGGATGTGCGAAGAGTGCTCACGCCACCGAACGTGTACACAGACGGGCATGCGCTCTTATCGTCCTTCTCCACCACCCCCTATCCCTTCCTATTCTCTCCCATAGAACTTAAAACGATTTTACAATTTCGTCTCTCCATCTTGTGGGCGGCCTACCCCTTTTCCTTTTCCATTCCTTGGGCGACCATTTTCTTGCTAATCTGCCTCCTTTTTCTTCTCCCCTCAATATATGTCCTGCAAAGCTCAGTTTCAATTTTTTAATCTCCAGCCTATATCCTTGACTCCTGTGGCTTTTGATTCTGACCTCCATTACGCTCCGCAACATTCTGAAGGACGTTATCCTCAATTTTTTGTATTGTCCTTCAGTCAATGAGTAAGTGAGAGTGGACGTATCACACATTGCTCTAATATTTTGATTTTCGTATCCTCCTGTTTTACCCCTTTCTCAATATTAAAAACTTCCCCAACCCTGTCCAATCTTACGTACGCTTTTATTTTCCCGTACCATCTTCTGAGTACTCTTATAATATCGTTGTTCATCCCCTGCTTAGACAACGCATACCACACCGCTCAGTGATAAACCGAATCGAATGCCTTGTTATAATCAATAAATATGAGCCCCAATGGTACGTCATATTCTCTTGTCTTTTCCAAAATTTGATTCACGGTGAAAACGTGGTCAATCGTTGAGTACCCCTTCCTGAACACGGCTTGCTCCCTTGGTTGATTCCATCCTCTCTGAAACTCCTTTATCATGGCTATTTTTGCACCTCATTTTTTGTTCACATAAAAGCCCACCCCTCTGTGGCCCTTGTTTGTCCAAAATAGTATAAAAGATTTCCATTCTCACTTTATATCATTTTCTCCCATTCCCTTCTTATTTCTGATAATCTAATCACATCCCACTTTATCCTCTCCAGTGTTTTTTCAAGTTCTTATATAACCTGGGTTCACCCACAAGACCTTGACAATTGTAGTGTAAACTTTGTAGGGAGGCCTAGAAAATTTTTACATTTTTTCAATTTCCCGTGAAGCTTGCCCTCTTGAGCTACTGTTTTTTTTTTTTAATGTTTTATTTGCAGTTGTACATTAAATTTCCTATAAAAAAGGTCATCAGCAATTTTCTTGTATTTGGATTAGAACTACTCAAAATGGAGTTCAAGATATCCCCGTTAAGAATTATTACTTTCAACACAGATGCACAGACCTTATGAAGATGATAAATCATCTTCTTCAGCTACTTTACTACTTCACAATGTTGTATCGTTTATGGGGCTTATTCACTTCCCCTTTCATCTATTTACCCCATATTTGAAATTGAGACCAACGCAATGAGAGGAGAGGGTTCTAGTATTTTTCAAAGTTTAATATGGGTATCCAATAATTGGTTCCAAAGGTCGCTAAATACAGTTTTGGTAACATTTTGGCCACATTCCCCGAACTGTGGTACATACCGATGGGCGGGAGGTGCACGATGACAGTTGTGGTAACCACACAGAAAAAAGTTAAAGATCATGGAAAGTGGTTGAACATAATTTTCATAAAATAAATTTCACTTAGTACAAAATTATTGATACATATTCTTTTATTGCAGAACATTCATCGAGGGTGGTAATCTCCGGGAAGAATAGTGGTGAACGATGTCCTGTGATATGGATAAAGCCCGTTGCTATTCAATACCCGTCAAACCACGTTCCAACAATCTATACCAATCATGATGCTTATTCGACGGGTGCTCAGGGCCAGATTTAACTCATTTACCGCCATGGGTATTGTACTATCCCACCTATTATCTTGTGAGTTTGAAGCCCTTGACATCCCTCCCCCGGTTAGATTTGTAGTCGATTTTTTGAAAAATCTACCGTTTAAAAAAATGTTCCCTTCCTCTTCATTTTCGTTCTTCCGTTTCTGTCATGTCGCCTCAAAATTTGCCGTCGTCAAATTTTTGCCACTGTGGGCAACCATCCACTTCGCCCACTGATAAATCTACCACTGCGGGTGCTTAACGTTAAATCTTCTCAAATCAGTTCAATTATCCGCTCATCGACATTCACAGGGCGATTGGTAGACCTCTGAACGATCGAGTTGTAGAAGCAACCATACTCTTTCAGTTCGATAAAAATTTCTCTGAATACTCTACTTTGAGAGTGGCGCCGTTCTGGAAAATCTTCCGCATAACGACAAGAAAATGTGAAAATTTTGTGATATAATTTGTACTAAAATTGATTTTACAAACACCCTTGTTGAACCGATTCCGACCATTTTTTTTGCTGCGGTTACAACTGCCCTCTACTATTATCTACTGGTACCATTTTTCTACCTACCTCTAGTCGTGAGTAAAAAAAAGAAATTCAAAGATAGAAAACTTTTCAACAATTAACCATAACTCAGCCCCTTCAAAACTGATGCAAACATATCTACATATTGTCAGAGTAGGTTGCCTATGTACCAGATGGAAGGGGGTCAGTGCAGAAGAAACACAATTTATAAGGGGTTATAGCAGTATATGTAAGTTAGGAAGTGTAATATAGGTTGCATATGCATACTGCATGCGGGGCTCGAGATAGGCGTGATGAAGGAAATTTTAAAAATGTTCAAAAATACACCAGTTACCTACATACTGCAGTCTTCAACTGCATTCTCTTCTCGGGCCTTTCCCCAAAGCAACGGTACTTCTTGCTTCATAAAAAAGGTGACAGAGGCCCGATATAAAATAATTATCGTTCAATCAGTCTGCCTTCGAATATCTGTAGAACATTTATGAAAATATTAAAAAGAAAAATTTATAATATCTTGGACTCTCAACAAACAGCAGAACAGGCAGGTTTTCGGGAAAATTTCAGTACGGTGGATCATATATTCAAATATTAATTTAAATTTTCGAAAAATTAAAAAATATCAAAGATATCTTGCGGTGTTCTTTGTAGATTCTAATAACGTCTTAGGTTCACTGTATTATGATGTGATTTGGTCAACACTTGAGAAAGAAGGGGTCCTCCTAAGATTTAATCAAAATGTGAAAACTATTAAAAAAATTTCGCGAAACACCTGAATCACTTTATTCGTATAATTTTTCCATCCTGTTGTTTAGAAGAATTTCAATATTTCAATTCCTAATGAAGGTACAGAGGTGTGCTTGGTATCATTGGAAAAAGTACATTTATCTCTTCATTTTTCATGCCATGTAATTCTATCTAACGAGGCAAATTTCTCGAAGAAAATTGAATTTCCTCATTTTTCAAACTCTATTCGTCCGATTTCAATTTCCACCAAACTAAGAACATTGAAACGTTCACGTATGATCACCTACTCTCTACTTCCTAAAACAGTACTATGCACCTATCTGTTTGAGGACTCGGGATAATTGATTTGTAAGTCATCGCATGAAGTAGCATTGTTTTCGCCTCTTCATCACACCTACCTCCAGCCTCTTACATGATATGCATATGCAACCTATATTACACTTCTTAACTTGCAAATAAGTATCATCATAACCCCTTGAAAACTGAACTTTTCGCAAAACACCCCGTATAGTAATGTTCCTGATTAAAAACCGATTAATCGAAAAATCAGTAGAGTTGATGTCAAACAATCAATTTTTTTCGATTTTTTTTTTTGATTCAGCTGTTTACAGCATACACCTTGACTGCTGACTTGCATATTATTTACAGATTATCCAAAGGTTTTTACCGGAGTTCTTCCATAAAGGCCGTAGAAAATTTGTTTAGATCGCCTAAACACATCATTTTCACGAGCTTCTGTTCGTTAAGCTACTAAAAATCGATCACAGTATATCGTTTATATAAATCGATTTTCGTGACTCAATTTTTTTTTTGATTTTTTAAATCCTTGATTTTCTGTAACATCGATTCGTTCGATTCGATTAATCGATTTTCTGTTCGTAAATTGGAAACATTAATGTATAGTTACTTTTACAGCGACTCCTCTGCTTCCCACGCTGCTAATGTTCGAATTACGCGAAGAAGTCGAGGTATTCCAATATTGACGAACGGGAGTTTTGGTGCACTGAAGTTTTCAGACAATCGATGAGCTGAGAGCAGCGGTATTGAAGCGACTGATTTGAGAGGAAGCGGGTATCTGAATTCCGCCAACAAAAAAATTTCTAAGTCGATAAACAGCGAAATGGGAAACAGAAAACGTCCGCATTTTCTTAAAAGTTTTCAACCGAAGCCCAAAATTGCTAACAGGGATATTCTTCCGGGGAACAACCAGGCCTCATAGAGCTCTCTCTTTCGGTCTTTGACTATATGGAAGGCCGAGGGAAGGAGTAGCTGAATGATAGGTACCGCATGCCATAGCCGGGTTTTCGCCCCTGGATCGTCCAAAATAAAGATGTTTCATAGAAAATCTCCAAAAAGTCAAACAGTAACGCTCGTTACTGCTGCATGCTGCTCGAGATTCATAGAAATTAGCCCCCCCCCCCCACCGAACTGGTAAGTAGTGACGAGGAAATTTATGTTATGCTTATGAACGAAGAATGCATGATGTGCTGACCCAATTTGCTATGAGAGCGTATAGAGTCTAAATATTATAAGGCCATGGCATTCAGTACAGTTAGATAAGGAGTTACACGGCACCCTTCATTAGCGGAAATTTTTTTACAAATCTATATGGGTTGTTAACCAAAACACACAAAACACCGCTCATGAAAGTAAAAAAAAAAAAACGCTTAAAAATTAGCTTTTACTATAAGAAACCTGAAATTTGAAGAGTCGATAAACAAAAATAAGTGAATATAATATATGTGACCTGGAATCATGAAATGTGCCTCTGGTGTCAAAAATCATTTTTCACTATCTTGACAATTCTTATGGAAAAAAATCACGCCCTTTCCAAAAAAACAAATCGCAGCTTCCCATCTTCATTAGTTTTTCTACAAATTGCATTTAAAAATTATGCCAAAAGTTTAAAAACATTCGTTTATATGGCGTCGTGTGAAACGGGCCTAGGGGAATGACAGAGAACAAGAATTCAAAACGCGGTTGTCATAGCAACACGTGAACGCACCACCACAGATGTACACGCTATGTACATCTGTGCGCACCACAATCACCTTCCCATCTTTACACTCGTTTATCTCAAAAACCTGTTTTCGCACAAGAGGCACATTTCATGATTCCAGGTCACATATGTATATTAGAATGGCAGATTCCGAGAAGGGGGGGGGGAATTCTGGGTCTGGATCACCTACCTGCTCTCAGGCTTCAAAACCAAAAGTGTTCATATTTGTCTGTCAACTTTTTTTTTTCTTTTATTCTTGGCTTTCAACATGAAAGTTTTGCATTTAGTACAAAAATTCCGCGAATTAACAAATAGGATTAATATGAAAATTCTACAAATTAACAAATTGTAAATTATTAAAATTTGTACATAGGATTTTTTTATTATTTTACTTTGAAAAATTTTGTGTTTTGTTCCGAGCTCTCCACATACTGAAATCCTAAATCTAACTGTCTTCGTTATTTCGTTCTCAGAATGAGGAAGGCACAGAAATGAAATTTGTTTAAGAAAAAAACAAACAAAAAACGGATAAACAAAACGGAAACATATAAATGGATCCTAAATGAGTTACCCATCTATCAGTGTAATCAGAGTTTCGCGAAAAAATAACACGCATCGATGAACAGGGAATTTGGTAGGAAGGCAAGAAAGTCTAACGTTCAATCAATAAAAAATTTTTGCTTTAACATTTTTTAAAAATTCAATATTTTCGACCACAAAAAGGAAGACTTCATTTTTATTTCTCGAAAATTTTTTCGAAATAAATTAGAAACCATTAAAACTAAGGAAAAGTTAGTTTTTAAAAGAGCGAAATACAGAAGTTGGATTTAATAAAAACTTTTAAAGTAAAAAACAATTGAATTTAAAAGAACTTGATGATTTATTATTGTGAAGAATTAATAAATGAATACATGAATGGAATTACAATGAAATTTAACGGCTGGTTTTTCAAAAAGAGAAAAAGAGAAAGACTAACGCAGCTAAAGTACGTTAGGAGAGCTAATTTTTCAAAATATTGAAATTTTTTCAGTTAATCAACTGCTTTCAATTAACCGATCACTTCTGCCCAACTTATAATTTTTGACAAGTCGAAACAAAATAAAATAAAAGACATGGAATATTATGCTACTTCTATAATAAAAAAAACATAAATTATTCTCCTTTTAATGAACAAGAGTTTCTAATTTTCAGTTTCTTTTTTCTTTGCAAAATTTACGTTGGCGGTTGAAAAAATTAACCAATATGTAAAATTGAACGAACGATAAGAAAATACCAAAAGTCAAAATTTCTCGAATAAAACTATGACCATAGAAAAGCATTGCTTGCACTTATAAGATGAAATTTGTGTTCTCTTAAAAAAGAAAAAAGAAAGAAAGAAGAAAAGGGTTAACAGACACTAAAAAAAATTTTAAAGGGGGAAAACCCAGAAAATTTTAGTTACACGAAACAAAACCGATAAACAAATTTTGATTATAGGGGATATCCCCTCCACGTCCCTTTCTTCGTGAAATTATACACAATAGTGGGAAAATTCCAGTACCCAGTCGAAAAAACTGGTAAGCTGGAAAGCTTTTTCTTCTTCATGATCTGCTTTCCTGCATCCTAGTAGTTCATAACACACAACCCGCAATAAATTCCTAAGCCTTGCTCTAGATTGCAGTTGCATCTACAGCTCTGCAAAGACATGGATTTGTAAAGTCTGTACGTGGGGTGTGTCAATTCACAATTTCTTCTTTCTGTAGTCCAGAGCGCTTTCGACTATGCCATCTTCAGTGAAGTACCCCAACACTTTTCTCTTTGTCGTCCTGTATTTATACAAATGGTGTGTAGTACCGTATGGTAAAACCGGTTTGGTGTGTTCCTTTTAGTTGTCTGTGGTTGTGCAGTCAGTCCAGTCAGTGAGTGTTATGTTATTAATTGGAATAGATTCTCACCTTGGAAGTTGGTTGTTCTGTTTATTAGGTTGTTTTGTTTTGTTTTTGTCTTTATTATTTCAGGTTGCTCTTTAATTTTCTTTTTCTTGTGTTGTTGTGTTCCTGGTCATTGCAACGTTTTCCAAAGAGTGACTTGTCATCCTTTAGCTTCTGTGATTTTTTCATATTCTTTTATTCTAGTCGCGAATTTTCTGCCTGTTTCTCCTGCAGGTTATGTCACAGTGTTCGCAGTTTAGTCTGTATACTCTGTTGCTGTTGTCCCTACCCTGTGCCTCTGTTTTGTCATTACTTATAGGTTTTACCATACGGTACTACACACCACTATAAATACAGGACGACAAAGAGAAAAGTAGCAGGGTACTCCACTGAAGATGGCATAGAAGCCGAAAGCACTTTGAACTATAGATGGAAGAAATGGTGAATTGGCACACCCCACATACAGAATTTACCAAGTTCACTCACACTGTAACATGGACAATATAGATCTGTAAATTTGAGACAGACAGAGCTAATGATAGATCGGGGAAGGTGCGGGTTAAGCGAAGAATTCTGCCGACTGCTATATTTTGATTTCAAATCGCAATACACGATTCTCTTCCGCCCATTCTATTATAAAACTTTCCAGCGGACAAACTCGAAATTTTAAACAGGAAGAATATAAATCGTCAACCCTCTCCTCTCAATCTCCTCTCAGTTATCTCAGTCTTAACTAGAACTCTAATAAGCTGAACTACACTGTTGGGAAAAATGAATCAGTAAGTTAACCATGCCGAATCTATGGTGATGAGACCAGCTCCCCGGATCTCCACACAACAGGAGCCCTCACAAAAAAACAAAACAAAAAAGAACTGAAAGCGTAGCTATTCTTTTGTTTGTAAACCGTACTCGAGGTGAACATCGTTAGTGAAGTAAAGAAGTTTGGGCTTTGCAAACCAGAACTGGCGCCAGCTGGGGACCCTGTCCACGGGCCAGCTCAATGTGAGCCTCAGTGAGGAAAACTGCAGTAACAGTAAGTTCACTTCGAGTGCGTCGAAATACGATCATTTCCAGCTCACCTGCTTCAGGCCATCATTCTCGACAAGACCGATAACCGTTCGTCGTATCCTCGACTTCTCTTCGCATCAGTAATACGAAACACGACGCGAGCGCGGCCGAATTACGCGAACCTACACCAAACGCGATCATTTCAGATTCGTTGCCATTAAACGAGTGCCATAAAAACCTTTATAATCTTATTGCATGATCTATACCGAACGGCAACTCACTTCGAAAAATCGCTCCAAGTAATGTGATTTTTCTATACAAACGTAATTTTACTTTCTATACTTTTTTGTACGACGATAATAGAACACGTGTCCAGCGTACGAAAATCAATCCGCGTTCAATTTGTTTTTTCATTTTAAGCATTCATCGAAAATGTTTTTTTCTTTTTGCATTTCATCGTTATACTCGTTTTACATTTTGTTCTTTTTCTCTGTCTCAATAATGAACTTGTGTATCCGAGCTGCGCGTTGACAACGCAGCTCGAAAAATGATAATACTTCCGTATAAATGTATTTTTCTGTTTTTTATACCAACCGATTTTGTGTATGTTAGCCCTGTTATACTTGATACCAATCGCATAGTGAATTTTGTTTGTTTTTTTATTATTGTAGTTAGCCCAAAAACAAGGGCGAAAAGCCGAAAAAAAGTTGTGTAACTATTTTTTATACCCGAAAAATAAACGCGTCAATAACGTGGCATTTTTACTTCTTCGTCTCATTGCAAATAACGACGAGTCAAGTACGTGTACACGAAAAACATAAAAAATAATTTATTACCGATCTCTCTTTTTACAAGCTACTAGAAGTAGCGACCTTCCGATACTCGTCACTGTTTCCTTCGTTTTTTATCCTTCCATTTGGGATTGTTATTCTTCCATTTTGGATTGTTGTTCTTCCGTTTCGGATTACCTATTTGGCCATGGCCCGAGGACGAACTCTTCAATCGCCATCGCTGCTTCACTCGCGACGCTTCCCACTTCATTTGCTTGTGACCTAAATCAAAAACCGTTAAAGATAAAAGCGTGCGAGGAGTTACTTCAAAATCAGGGCGACCAGTACCTTCAGGAAAAAACAAGCAGCACGGCTGCACGAAGATGGTCGGCTCTCGGCTGGAAAATAGAGGTATACTCTATACAATTCGATGGGTTAGTGCACAGACGAGTTATATCCATGTTTGTGTGAAATGAGGATTTGATATGATGTTAAAAGAAATTTCTTGCTCTTCAAAATGCAACACTATTATAACAGCTGCATCAAGAATTTTGGAATAAAATATAGGAAAACATAAGAATCTGCCATCCACCACATCTAACTATAATGAGAGCAATATAGTCTTATCTCCACTTGTACATGCAAAATAAAATGGTAAATAGAAGATTTCGCTAGTAGATGTAAATTCCAGTACAACAGCGAATACGTCGATGGTGAATTTGGCTGACGAATGTGTTTCGAAGAGTATGTCGTCAAAATTGAGGAGTACATCGAACATGTAATTGCTCAAACTGAAGAAGTACAAGATGTAGAAGCAAATGGTATGTAGGAAAATTATCTACGAGTATACACCACTTTGGAATCACGTGAAGATGACAGTGAAATGTATGATGAAAAAATAATTCGACCTGATCATATCCTAATAAACAAAATTTTCATGGAAATTTCTATTAACAACACGGCTGCAGACTGCAAGCCCATAGCTGAAAGGAAAAAAATTATTTCCATGGAACGTCATCCATATGACTATTTGATAACGTCTGAGTACTGAACAACATGAAGAATAAATAAAAAAAAGTGACTGCAATAGGGTCTCGCTGACCCTAAAAAGGTGACCTCAAAATAATAAGAAAGTTGCCAAAAAGAGTGACCATCAAATTTCGACATTCCTCTCTGTCACCACTAAACCACCTAATAGAGAAGGGCTGAATCAGTTGTACATATAAGCAAAAAGGAACACGCGGTTATTACTTCATCAGAAGGGAGAATCGTCAAAAATTTTTTTCGAAATTTCTAACGCGACCCAGGTAAGAAGTTGCCTTTGGTGAAAAAAGTGTTCATTTTTTTAAATTTGTAAATTTTTCGTAAGAGATTTGTCCTTTATGTTACGTATTATGGGGCTGAAAATTGAATGCTACGCAGCGCCTTAAAAATGCAGGTTATGCAAAATTTCTACATGACCTTTTTAATAGTATTCATCGCTAACTTTAAATTAGTTCATATACAAATTTTGCCTATCTGTAAAATTGAAGGCGCTAAAGCACTTACAATACTTTGTTGCTTCATAACGCCTTCAGTAGGGCAGATAGGCAAGATTCACATATACCCTTAACAGTAGTAATGATGGAGATCTACTAAATGAGTTATGTACTAATTTTGCCCATCTGCAATATTGAAGGCAGTAAAGCACTTACAATACTTGGTTGTTTTATAGCGCCTTCATTTTCACAGACAGGTAAAATTTGTATGAACTAATTTAGGGTTCGCAATGAATACTATTAAAAAGGTTATGTGTAAATTTGGTCCATCTCACATATTAAAGGCGGTAGACCTTTGATAAAAGTACTGGTAATAATCAAAACTTCGAAAGAAAAGCGGTGGTGCGTATGGGTTAGGGATGGCAAAAAATTGGGAATTTATTTTTATTCCCAAATAAATTCCCTCCCTGGAATTTTTGGATAGGAAAATTGGGGACTTCGAAAATTTTCATAAATACTTTATTTGGACGTTGTTAAACAAAAAGCTTCCAAGGGACATGTGTTGACAAAATGAGCTATTAGTATCGTTGAAAAGAGCATAAAAAGTAGATCCCCGATACAAAAATGTGTACCAACGTTGAAAAAAGCTTATCAGTAAACGCTATGTCTCTAAACCGGCATATCATTCATTGGCTTTCAAGTTGAGTTTTCTCAAAAAACAGATTTTGTCACTTGGGAGCTTTTCGCTTAACAGCGTCCATTTTTCATTGCTTCCTGTACGTGTATGGGAAAAAGGCTCCCTCGAAGACCTATAACGACTAGATATCGTCTAGCCTTCGACCCCTATTTTCGATCGCAAAATGATTAAAAGAGATTCAAACAAAAGTAATTAAAAAACGAAGGTAACTAAACCAAGAAGTGATAATTTGAAATAGCCAAATCTGAAAAATCAAAATAATCAACTCATCACAAGCTGAATCATAAGATCACATCTCATATCAGATTTTCAGACGCACCATGATATGAATATGGTGATTGTGACCTATCACAAGGAAAAAGCCCTTGGTGCATCGAAATGTTCTAAGAAAAGGGCCCTTATTTCAATGTCATTAAGGGCCCTTTTCTTGTGACATGTTATAATTGATAAAATCTAAGACCGTGTATTGGGATATAAATTAGAGTTGCAAATGTTGGAGTGGTCTGAATGGGTGATCATGGAGATTTTTCTATTCAAAAGTACACATGATCACTCATTCATTTTCCCCGGTGAACACCCGCACAGGTGATTTTGCAGCGCACTCTAGTGCAGGTTTATACCCCAATGATTGGTTGATAGTGGTCGATACGATACTAGGGCTCTATAGTTTCACCTGGGTATACTAAGCCGCCATTTTGGTTCATACTGCGCCCGTGGATGCCGAATCCGACTATGCGGAGCGTACCGCGTAGTCAATTCGGCATCGACGGGCGCAGTATGAACCAAAATGGTGGTTTAGTATACCCAGGTGAAACTATAGAGCCCTAACGATACTAGCTGTTACAGTGCTACTAAGTACTGACTGCGACTGGTGCCTGCAGGCTGGTCTATAATAAATTCCTGAATATCTTCCCTGAAAATAACTTCCTACCCAAAATTTCTATCCTTCCCAGTTTTTTTTTTTTTTTTTTTTCCCGGGAGTATTTCCACCGCCCATCACTAGTATGAGTTAAAATTATTCTTCTGACAAAATATTGATAGAGGTTCATTTTTGGACTAAGTGGAACAAAATTAGACCCAACTCAATCAGTACTTAGTAGCACTGTTACAGCTACAGTATCAACCAATCATAAACTGTCTTAAATTTTTATCAGTCGTGACATGTCACAAGAAAAGGGCCAACCTGTCTGTGCGTTTTCCCCGTTTCCCCTTCCATGACATACCCAATCAGTGGAAAGGCAGATTCGATTGGTCAGTAAGGCATCAGTAACAGTTTGTGGCGAAAAAAGACGTAACGGTTTTACACAACATGCTACTTTAAAAGATAGGAAAAATCTTCCAGAACTCTAGTCAAAAAAAATTTTTCACATAATTTCTATGTTTTTCCTTCCTTCCCCCCCCCTAAATTTAAAGTATAACATGTTCAAATTGGCTGGTTTAATAGGAAAAATCGTTCGAAATTCAAGTAAAAAAAATTTTTCCCCGGGTAATTTAGCCTTATTATAATTATTATTTTAACTTAAAATAAAACTTGTATAATTTTACTGATATCCATGTTATATTTCTTCACCCCACATTTCTTTCGAAGTTTTAATTCTTACCAGTACTTTTATTCAATGGTCTACCGCTTTCAATATGCGAGATGGACCAAATATGTAAATAACCTTTTTAGTTCTACTAATTAAGGGTAACAAAAAAGATCATATTCAAATTTTGTCTATCTGTGAAGCTGAAGGCGCTAACGTACTTACAATAGTTTGTTGTTCTATAGTGCCTTCAATATTGCAGATAGGCAAAATCTGTACATAACTCATTTTGTAGATCTCAAGCATTACTTCTGTTAAGGTTATATGTGAATTTTGCCTATCTGCTATACAGAAGGCGCTATATAAAGCAACAAAGTATTGTAAATGCTATAGTGCCTTCAATTTCACAGATAGGCAAAATCTGTATATGAACTAATTCAAAATTCTCGATGAATACTATTAAAAAGGTTACGTCAAAATTTTGCGTAACCTGAATTTTTAAGGCGTTGCGTAACATTCAATGTTCAGCACTATAGTACATAACTTCAAGGACAAATCCCTAGGGGAAAATTTACAAATAAAGAAAAAATTAAAGACATTTTTGTTTTACCAAAAGCAACTTTCTAATTAAGTCGCGCTCTAAAATTCGAAATTTTTTCAGTGTATGTATGTCGATCCACCCAATTCATCAGGGAACTGGTAGTAACTTGCGTACAAGGTCAAAAAATTCTTATTTCATTCATAGTTTTCCTAAATTTATCAAGCACGGGAAAATTACTTTGAAATATTTAAAACAGGTGACTATCAGTGGCGTAAATACGGGGGGGGGGGCAGAAACTCCCCCTCCCCCAGAACTCTTTAAAAGTAAATCTTTTTATAACTGTTTTTTTTGTTCATTTAATGAAAATTGAACATGGTGAAAATATACCTACTTTTTATTCTATGATTTCACCCCCCCTCCCCCGAAGGAATGAGTAGTTAGGCTACTGGTGACTACGGTGACCATTTTTGCACAAAAGATACCAAAAGTGACCTCAGGTGGAAAAAGTGACAATTTGGTCGCCCTGCAAAATGCGTTCCATAGTGAGCCGGATCACAGGTTCATCACAATCATTAGGCGTTTCCCACCCGAAAACAGCTTTACGAGTTGATCCCCAAAGTTGACACCACGACTAACAGTGTACATCGAATCCGAAAGTTCTCTCACCGAATATACGTGCATCATTTAAATTATTCAAAGAAAAAGAAAGAAATAACAAATTCGGACGCGTACTTGAATTGTCTCTATTAAACACATCGTGTGATCCACCAGACTTCGAGCGTCCAGCATCCTCCAGCATTTCAGAAAATTTCTCAACAGGAACTGCCATATTGCCGAAGTCTCGACTAATCTGAAACAAATTTAATGAATGATTATTACGTTACTTGGAAGACAGGCCAAAGCCGTAGCAAAAGAGAGGGACCGGAGGTTCAAATTTTTCTTCAGCCATCTAAAAACTAATTTTTACAACTTAAATTTGCGAAAAAATCAAACATTATCGACAGGAGGGCAAGACTGGATTTTACTGGAACCATAGGAATGCGAAAGGTGGAGGTCGAAGGGCCAAAGCCAAGGTCGGAGCTGGTGGTCAGAGCCACTCGAGCTTCAGCTCAAGAAAATTTCAAAGTTCCAGTTCCAGCCCTAATAAATAATGCTTCAGAGCTCCAGCTCCTAATTCCTTCAGCAAATTTCAATTTCAGAAAATCATTTGTTCGGGCTGCGGAGCTCTGAGCTCCGACTCCAGTTCTGGGTTCTCCCGATTAAAACTAATGAAGACTGTTAAAGCTCACTAACACTTTTGAAAACAGTTTTAGGATGTGTTGCGGGTCTTTTGAAGTCGATCAAACAACTTTAGGACCTGATATAGACTCCTTATTAATGTTAACTCCTTGAGGCTGATTTGTAAATCATTAAGACTGGTGAGTCTCCTGACTAGAACAATAATAGTTGAAACTACGTCAAGATTCCAAACGGTCTTGAGAATAGCTAAACCTTCGAAGGACTGAGGCAGGACTTGCTGAAACTGTGTTAAGACTAATTAAGATTCCTGCAGACTGTATTAAGACTCATTAGGACTCCTTACAACTACGTTAAGACTCATTAGAATATTGCTTTAGATTATCACTGTATGGCCAAATGATAACGTGCTCGCTTCGCAATCCTTACATCTCGGGTTCGAGTCCCACCAACGCCGTAAAACTAGGGACCCCAGCGAACACAGCGACTACAGTACCAATCGAGGTAGAAACATAGCGCATCCTGTAACTCCGGCCAGTTCACAAGAAGAACAAGGCACTACAATCGCAGGGTATGTTACCACCGGATCAGGAAGATTAGTACTGTGCGTGGGAACGTCGTGGACAGTTTACTCAACGTCGTGAAATACGAGGCTAGTCAGCGAACTGAGGTTGCATACTCTTCGGCACAGTGAAGGAGAATTCTAACGCAACAAAACCGTGGGAAAAGCAACGGAAAACTACCCCGACTAACCTGCCCAGGACAGTTGTGCGTCAGAAACCGTGACCGCCAACGTCCGGTATTGAAGAAGAAGGTTGTATTAAGACTCATCAAGATGCCCTCAGACTGCATTCATACACGTCGAGACCTCTTTAGAGTACGTTCAGACTATCAGGACTCCTCCATACCATATTAAAGTCATTCAAAACTTCTAAAGACTGCCTTGTGCACCGATACGACTCGTTAAGAATCTTTATACTTGTTGAAGCTCCTCATTACAGCGTTAAGACTCCTTAAAACTCACCACTTTGTCAAGATGTTGTCAGAGTTATGCGAGGCTTGATCGTAACATTCTCGGAGGTCTGTCAGCGGCATATTTGGAGAAGAGAAATCGGTGTCTGGAAATCTGCGAATCCTACAAGTCTTACATTTGGGGCAGAATCCTGAACACTCACTCATCCTCTCCCCCCACATCATCGGACGCTAATAATCTTGTTCTTATGGACACTACAAACTTTCCTTTAATTCTGCTACGATCTTGAGACCAAGAATGATAGTTCATCTCTGAAAGTCTTTTTCAGCAACCGTTTCTAGATGCCACCCACAACCAAGCACATAGAGCGTATTAATTCATCTTATAAGGGCTACCGGCGAAGTTTTAATTTTTCAATTTTCCCCACTGCTTGAGCAAATGTTCTGTTTTCCAGGGAAAGGGATGAAGGGAGGGAAGATGGACGACGAACCGATCGTCAGCGGAGAATTATTATTTTCAAAGAAATTAAAGTCAGAATTCATTTTCCAGAATTTTGTTCCTGGAATCGTCATGGGAACTGAAGATATGGGGGTCTTCAATTTGAACCCGAGCAGATAATTGAAGATAAATTAAATCGAATTACTCGTTTCCGAAGTGCGACTTGCAGTGGCATATTGGCCTCTTCTTCGTCTTCGTCCGACTCGGGTACGTTCAATTCTTCGTCATCGTCGTCATCATTCTCATCGTCGAAGTCCTGAATCGACGTTTCCTCGTCATTGTCTTCACGATCTTCTTCATCCTCGCTGTTGTTTTCTTCATTTTCTTCGTCGAGAGCCTCGCCAGTTTCGTCGTCGTCCTCGTCTATTTCCAAATCATCATCGGCATCGTCATCACTATCTTCATTCTCATCTGCAATAACATGAAACTTTGAAATCACGCATGTATCATGTTCAACGTCAACACCTCATTTGTCAATAGAAACATCATACTGTAGTGGATATTATCATCATCGAGCTACCACGTAATTCGCATAGTATCTGTCAGAATTGAGAAAATATGAAAAAGTAGGAAACGCCTCCAGGATTTCAATGACTGCTTGACTTTTTTCCTTCAGTTTGTTCAGCTATCTGTCTGTTCAGACTTCAATAGAAACTTACTAGCATTTATTCAGACTTATCGAGACTGTTCAAACTAACCTATTTGTCCGTCGGTCTTCCTGTCAAACTGCTGGTCAGTCTAATTAATGACTGGCTAATTATATCTGCATTTCTGTTTATTAGTTTGTCTACCTGAATAACTGCCTATCTGGCAACCTGTGAATCTGTTCTAGAATTCTAGAGTATCTACCCAAAAGAGGAGGAAGATGGAAGTAAAAAACACGTTCTTCTTTCCTGTCTCTCTGTTATTCGAGTGGAACAGCTAACTGACTCCTTCTCTAGCTGTCGATCACTCTGCCTGAATCTCGAAGTAACATACTTCCACATACAATTCTTTCGGATGTTTCAGGTAGTCAACCTACTCCTAACGGAGACGTGATTCTTAGTTTACGTATGGAAATACAAGCGCTATTTCAAGTCCAAAAGTTTATCTGGTTTTGAGATACGAAATAAATGTAACTTTCAATCAACCGCAAGTTACCTTCGTCTACTTTTCTATCTTTTTTGCTCTTCTTCGTATTCTCCACATCTTCGGCGAAGTCCAACACTTTGGCCGCCTTTTTACCGGTCATCAACGAATCGAGGTACTCGTTAAACTCGACGCTGCCAACACTTTCAGCATCACTGACGTCGGAATCGTCGTCATCATCATCGCTATCATCCGGCTTTCGCTTTTTCTGTTCTTCGGCTTTCGGTCGCCGCTCTTTCAGGTACCTGCGGAATCAGAACAAACTGGTATTACGATCGACACACGGTTAATATTATTGCTCACCCATTCTCCAACAGGCGTAAAGTGCTCGTGTTGAAATCGTAACTCACTTGTACAAGAATAATTCATCGACTGGAACCGCGGATTCAGACTGTTTCAGGTAGAGATCACTTTGCACCGGCAGCCCTCTCATACCGGTAGGATTGTAGTGTTTCCTTTCGGAGCCGACAGCGCGGAACAACTCTTCTTTGTCCGGGCCTCTGTCAGTCTTCTGCTTCTTCGGGTTCTTAAATGAAAATCGTTCCAGGAAGTGCAGCGTCGTGAAGTCCTTCAGCGGATCACCAGTGTAATGAATTTTCTCACCTTTCGAAAACATTAACCGATATAGTTCACACAGATGCTACAAAGTCGCAAGATCACTAAAAAGGATCCAAGGTGTGAAAATTGAAAACTGATTACAGTAAGGACTTCGTAGCCTAACCCCCATGTCAATACGAAGCAAGAGTTGACCTCTGGCTCGGCATTCCACATTGTACCTTCTACCTGACTGACTAGGTCTGCGTGTCTAGCATCTTGAAATTGTTTTCTTGACAGGGGAGGCGATGTTTTGTCAATTTCTAGTAGACAGGCTTTTTAAAGCCAGTTCGTCTCATATCCTGGGTGTTTTTTCTCTGATAGTGTTCATTCGACTGGGGTACGAATTCTAAAATTCATTAGGAATCCATAAAAATTCGTTAAGACTGACTTATGCTGTTCAATTCTCCGCAACTTGTTCAGGCTCATCAAGACGTCATCTAAAACTTATCAAAATTCACTTGTTCAGGAGTCGGGTCCTTAGTCAGACTGTCAGTTTATTTATCAGTTTTTCCGCACTGTAGGCTACTCTCTGCCTCAGACCCTAGGCTTTACCGATAGGGGAGGAGGGACGCTAGTTCTTTACGCTCATCAACTCCACTGCCCATCTGCGTACGTATTTGCCTAGCCGTCCAGCTATCTGATGGCTGATTGTTTAACTGGATCTTGGGTACACAAATCTGTCCCTCAATTCTTCTACCTTCTCAAGTTTGTAACCCACTCAGCGTTTTTTCCCGTTGGAATTCAATTTTCTATCAGACAGAGAAGTCCTAAGAGCTCAGACAGAAGAAACGAATACAACTTCCGAAAATTTCTCCTAATTTCCTCACATCAGCACCCATAGCACGCAATGCACCAACTCTAAATCCCGTAAGACGCATATAACTACGATAAGGTTCAACTTAAGACGATCAATACACGACACAAACCTGCCAGAATCTTCTTTGCAAACAATGAGACAGTCGGGTGAAAATGTTTGGCCAACGCCACCAACTCGACGAAAACTGCTTTCTCGCCGCCGGCGAAGGCCGGATTCCGATGCAACGAATCGTAATCGGTAGGCGGTTTGTACTTCTTCTCAGTCGACAAAAAGGCGTCCGATTTCGGCGCCATGAGGTCACGATGGAACCACGACGATCCGATGCTCGGTTTCGAGTCGTCTTGTTCTTGTTTTTCCTCCGTGCCCACCTCCATTTCTTCCTAAAATACATTACATATCAATCAGATTCGAACACACGATGGAATGCAGGAACCAACATGATACGAATTACATGGGTACTTCGTAGTGCATACCTCCTCTGTTTTTACATCGAACACCTTCTCATCGTCGTCGTCGTCTTCGAATTTCTTCAAATTTGAAATTATATCTGGCATCATCGGTTCGTCTTTGATTTCTTCTTCATCCGGGAAGCGAAAATTATCGGCAACATCTGGCAAGTACTTCACGATCTGAGACAGCATGACCAGAGTGCCGCACAGTAGAGGGACGGGAAAGTTCAGACACACCTGCAATTCCAGATTGAGATGTAGCATGATAAATTGATGGTCAATTTTTTCGTATTAAGAGACTCAAGCTAGGAGCTTGGGGCCTAAAGAAATGATGGTTTTCGTATATCACAGTACATGCAGTCGGACATTTTCGATGTTTATTTAGAATCCGAGCTGCATGGTGACGTTTTTGGAACGGAAAACGAATTCTCGATACATATTAGAACATAGGTGTATTGAGAATAGACTTTAGCCTGTACAAACCGACCCATAGCCGAGTCGCTCGTACAGTGCTACGGAGATATCAAAATTAAGCTTGGACAGGTAATGTCTATTTATTTCATGGCATAGGCAGCCAGCTTCAAAATTTCCCCACCAGGGATGCCATTTAACTATGTAGCAAAATCCCCGAGAAACCACAAAAACCCACCGAAATTCTGAGTTGGGGAAATGCCGGTAACTAACGGACCCCTGGGGAGCTTAGGAAAGTCTGTGGTTAAACATATAATAATTATGGTGGTTGCTGGTCGTCCATTCTCGGCGTTTCAACCCGGGAATTATTAGGTCCCTTGACGACCGTTAGTTACCGGCATTTCCCCAACTCAAAATCTGGGTGGATTTTCGTGGTTTCTCGGGGATTTTGCTACAGAGAGAAGTTTCAAAATTGAGCCAGAATGAATTCCAGCCTCGAACGAACTAGCCTGCAATTGAACATCCAACAGAACTGGACGTATTCTATACACATGCGTGCATCCGGCACATTGACATCAATTTGACTGACAAACTGCTTCAAAGTCAGTGGCGGATCTAGAAATTTTCCCAGGAGGGGGTTTTGAAAATAAAACTTTTTCCACCCCCACCCCCTAAAAAACCCGAGATGGATGTCATTTTAAATTGTTTCCGAAGACTAGTTTCATAATGTGATTAAATCGTTTCAATATGAACATTGTGGATTGTCGAATGCTGCAGATACTAAAAAACAGGAGAAAAACTCAAAATTCGTAATGTTTTTGTCTTCTTCTTCGGCTCGAAAGGGGTGTTCGACCCCTCCCCCCCACAATGGATTCGCTACTTTTCAAAGTAGTAACAAACTGGGATAACATATCGTTCCTGATTTCTAATATGACATTCAAGTTAACTTTATGACCTAATCTGAAAAATGTCAACGTACTTGGAGAAGCCTCTTCACGAATGATTTTTTCCTACAATCGTTTTGATCCTTCCTTATTGCTTTCAGCATCAGATTCAGCCAGATAGCTTGATGAGATGTTTGGATCAGTTCCTTGTCCAACAGTTTTCGGTACAAAGCATTATAAAATCTGAAAACATGGAATACTATATCAATAGGAAATATGTACATGAAACACGATCTTGCAAGATTATCAAAACTATGAACTGTTTAGCTGGAACACTGGACTCATGATTTCACTAGGTTTCAGAAGATTAATGGAATTTTTGCAATAGTACAACTAATCCTCTTTAGATGAGACAATAAATGTTTTCGAACAGGTAACTGATATTTTAAAACTCGTTCAGGCTCTGCTAAGACTTAAGATTCATTCAGATGCCATTGGGGTCTATTAGGACTCATCAAATCATCCCAACTCTTTTAGAACTCATTCAGCCTTCGTCTTAATGTGACAAAATTCATTCACAATCTATAGAAGTATATTCGGACATTCTCAGAATTGGTTGAGACTCGTTCGACTGATTTCAAGACGTGTTCAAAATCATCGGCTAGATACTTCTAAAATATATTCAAATTTTGCTAGCAGTCACTCGGCTGCTCTCAGGACTCATTCAGACTCATTTAATTTCCGAATTCTTTAAAATTTCATCCAAAAGCGTTTTTGAAATCATTCTTCCCTTGTGAAGTATTGATAAGATACGGTCAAACTCAGCCAATACCCATTTAGCTGCCCCCAAGACTTGTCAAAACTCACGAGACATTTTTAAAACGCATTCTGATACTTACGAAACTCTTTAAACTCTGCTAAAACTCATTCAACTCTTTTGGAACTCATTCAACGGCCCATCGGAATCGCTATGACTCACCAAATTCTTTAAACTCATCTACGAACTTTCAAAACATATTCAACCCTGCTCATACTCATTTAGCCGCCATGAAGATCCACCAGACACTTTTGGAACTCATTAAAACTCTATTAAGACTCGACTAGATTCATTCGGACTGAACTGAGACCCATTCAACGGCGCTTGATACTGGTTTAGACTCGTCATTCTTCTGAAACTCGGGCAGACACATGTAAAATGAATTATAACTCTCCTAACTCATTTGTCTATTCTTATCACTCATTCAGAATTCGTTAAGATCTAAACAATACGATACCTTCAGACTCTGCTGACACTGATTCAGCTTCCCTTAGAACTCGACCAGACTCACTAACCTCTTGAAACTCAACTAGATACTTTCAAAATGCATTAGAACTCTGCTCGGACTCATTCAAATGCCCTTAGAATTCACCAGGTACGTCTAAAATTCATTCTGATACTTTTAAAAATCATCCTAACTCGGCTACGATTCATTCGGCTGCATTTAAGACCAATTAATACGCACCAAATTCTTCTGCATATCACTCAAACAGGCTGCTTCAAGACACATGAAGCTGCCATTAGGATTTGTCATGATTTTTTAGGAACTCACAACACAATAAGATTTATCTGGGCTATGTACAACTCATCAGACCCACTGATGCTCCGATAAGATTTCTCCATAACAATAACTGCTTTCATCAATACTAGAACACCAAACGCAGTACCACTACTGAAATAAGTACCAGTAGAAAGTATTTTCGTATCTACGTGCCGATTTCGATAAATAACCTTCCCACTCAGCACACGCAGCAACTCATGATTTTCATTTGCATCCGAGCCTTACCTATCGTTATTCATGACCTGCAGTAACAACGACAACGCCTGCAAACTGATTTTGAACGGAGCTAGATGCACAACTTTGTACATGGTATCGATGTGCTCCGCGGGTATCACAGCCTCTGATTTTCCACGGCGAGTGGCGTACGGATACGCTCTGTTCACGCCGACCAGCAAAGCTCCCATTAGCCTCGAATCGATATCTCCCTGTCAACGAAATCGATGCAGTTTAGTCTTTGATTCAGGTGCATGTCAAATTCAACATGATCGTCCAGCTTACCGTTTTTACGCAGGCTTTGAAAAACGAGAAATACAGTACAATCAAACGTTTACACAGCTCTCGATCTGACCCCGACAATCTGTATTGCGACAGCAAACATATCCCGTAATACTGAGCTCGTGTAGCAATATTCGGCCTGTCGACAAGAAAAAGATATTTTACGGTCTATAGGAACATCCTGATCGAGTGGTGAAGAGTGCTATTCACATTCACTACCCACCTGAATAGCATTCTTTCAATTTCGTTCAAGATATCTTCCTTTATCTTGGAATATTTCTGCGCGACTTTTTCAATACCATAGACCACTCGACTGGCTACTTTATGCACAGGATCACCCAATTTGTTGATTAGGTTTCTAATCAGAACCTGCGAACGGCCACAATATCAAATTGGAACATATTTAACGGAATCCTCTGACTTGAAAATCCGTATTTAATAACAGACGTTTGTAACAGTAAGAACTGAAACTTACACGACCTTCAACACTACAGTAAGATCTATTTCTACTTTCTTAAACGAGATGAAATAATCATACTCACATCTTCAAGTTCTCGATTCGACGTTAACAATTTAAGCATAGAACCAATTGCTTTCTCTCGGTTACTTTGTACAGAGTCATGCGCAGCATCGTTCAGCAATTTAATGAACTGCTCGAATAACGTTTTAAGTTTGTCTTCGAACAACCAGTAACATAATCTCTTCCTCCTCAGCGTATTATCATCGCCGCATAGTTCAGCCAAATGCATTACAGGTTGCTTGTGAAATTTTCGTAACTTCTTACCCGGACGTAACAGATCGGAAATAAATAGTTCGGTCAACGTGTCTGTAAAACGACATTAATTGAACGTCTTCAACATGAAATCGGATTTCGGACATAGGACAGAAATATACAGAGGACTAGGTACCAAGAACGACCACGAACTGATGTTTCTTCGAGACCTTGGCTAGGTTCACCAACGAGGACAGAGCTGAAAGATTGTGTACGGGCGATTCTTGTACCATTAGAGCTAGAGCGGCTACTTTGTCAGCGGACGTACCACTCTTGGCCATGGTCATCATCCATTTTGTTTCGGAGCTCTTACACTCGAGCAGAACTGCAAAGTGTAATACGTGTGAAATTAAAACTGAACTTTATAGATTTCAGGTGGATGTGGCCGAGCACTTACATGATTTATAGTTGTTGGTTTCATCTTCATGAATTACTTCAGCTTCTCTTCTCAATGCTTCAATCTCACTATCATCGCAGTCTATTTTCGGTAACTTAATGTACGGGAACTAGAAATTTGAGAGTCAAATTTTTGAAATTTTAATTTAGTTAATTCTAAATAAATTATTTATTAAGAAAAAAGATTATAATCTATATTTGAATTATGAGTTCAATAGCTTTACTTAGCTTATTTTTCAAGAATCCACAGAATTATAGTAATATTGTAACACATAAGGCGGATAAGAAGCGTATGAAGAATTGCTTACCTCATCGTACCACTTGGCGGGTGTTTCATTAGCTTCATCGTCACTAGCTTCGATATCATACGTGTTCTCTTTCTCGACTTCATCTTCGTTAGCAGACTCTTGATCACGATGAACTTTCTTATTCTTGTGCTTCTTTCGAGCCGGTGCTTTATTCTTCGAGAATCCCATTTCTACGGCTATTCGTATGAAAACGGCACCCACGAAAAGTGAAGAGCAGCTGGTAATTTTAATAGAACGATTGATTTCGCGGTTCGCACATGGCTGAGAAAAAAAATCAAAACAGCACGTTATCACTTATCAGTTTGCAATGTTGTTATCACTGTTGTTTTCCAGTTTCCTCTCTACACTCTCCACGTCTTTGTTTCTATGTTTCAAGAAAAGAACCTACAAACATATATTAATTAAGACCTTTTTCATAGGCAATGTGAGATGGACTACGGTTAGCGCCACAGCGCACTCTAGAGCACTCTTCCGTTCGGATCAATATATGACAACCTAAAATGGACCGTAAATTACCCGAAATATGACCTTGTTTCCTTGGCGTAAGAGTGGATTGTGCAGACACGCGCCGATGTGTCGAAGTGTGGCAGCGGTGGTGCGGGTGCGGCGCATGCTTGCAGCCGCTTGCAGCTTTCAACTTAATTATGATACGTCATTTTGACCTTGAGAAAATATACTGCTTACTTAATACAGCTTTGAGCTTTCGGCTTTTAGCTGTCACCTGTCACCGTACACTTTTTGGGATTACAAAAGCTGACTTAGCTTTTGGTGATATTTGCTGTGACTGCTCCTAACCTGACCAATTTTTTCTGATGGAGATCAATCCGTATCAGGGCTGTGATAACGGAACGGATTAGTTAAGTTAACATGGTATTATTACCGCTTCATCCCGGTAAACGGTTCCGGTAAATAACGTTACAACTGGTTACGGTATTGTTTCGGTAACGTTACGTTAAGGTATCCGTTACCAATATTAATTAAGATAATAAACCAATAAGAATTTCACATTACGCCCACTTCGTTGCTTCGTTCTATACGTTTATATTTCACTGATGAACAAGGAACTAATAGTTAAATATTGTGGAGCTTCCTAATTTTTTATTTGTATAGATGCGCCAATTCGGTAAACATATGCGGTAGGGGGAGGGGGCAAAAAAGTAAAGTTGTTCATTTTTTAGTCACGATAGATGAGAGGACGTTGAACATGTACGCTACTGACACAGGTGTTGATCAGATTACATAAATTATATAAGTAGTGAAATAGGTCTTATATACACTGTACCCTACAGTATTTCCAGTGTCTGTTATACACTTTTTATCTTAGCAATCTACAAATCAAAATTCAAAAGGGGCTAAAAGTTCACCATACATTAGGGTTAAACTGAGAACTTCTATTGTTATCTACTGATAGACTGATACTGGAGTCTAAGGCCCGTTTCACACTATGCCGTGTTGCCGGAACGGCAGCCCTGAAGGCGGTCAAATTATCACACAAAAGTCGGGTCTTCACCCTTCACCCAGAGTGCGTCCTCTTGTTCAATCTGAACGCACCCCAAGATTTACCCATTTACCTGGTAAAAATGTTTCCGGTATTCCGTGACTGATTCTTTTCGTTACGTTCCGTTCCGTTCCGTTAATTATGTTCTGGTAACGTTATCTTTCCGTTAATCCGTTAAGTTAATTATTCCGGTTCACAGCCCTGATCCGTATCTTAACTTTTGAACCAGTTTCATCGATTGTAACAGAAAATCAAACTGAAGATGACGTAAGTGATACACCTCAAACTCCGCTTGTGGAAAAAATTCGGTAACCCGCCCTCAAATTAGTCCGAAGGAAATTTTACTGTTACCAAAATGCGTCTCAAGGAAAGCGAACCAAAAAGAAAGAGTTGTGCAAAGAAATCAGTAGTTCTGACATTGACATCGCGGTTAAAAATCGTATTACAGAAAAGACAAAATTGAAACCAAGAAACCGCGATGAATTGGCTAAATCACCAACGCGTGGAACTTCAAAAACGGTGCCTAAATCGAAGAAATCGACGGCGTCTAAGAAGACTAAACCACTAAACCAGTGGGCAGACCTAAACGTAAATGCGAAGACCAGGAATCAGAAATCATCATAAGCAAAACCAAACCAGCAGATGAGAGAAAATACTGATCACTGTCTGGTTTTTAACAGCTCCGAATTGAAAAATGAAATTTGGTTTCAGTGCAAATCTGTATTTGAAATGGGTACACGAAGAGTGCTCTCTGGATTTGATGGAATAGGCTTCTATGGATGCGACTTCTCTTAAAATTATTTCTTACATAAAATAAATCGACTCTTTCTTCGTAGTAGCTTCTTAAAATTGTAATAAATAGACTCTTTCAGCATTGAATCTTGATTTCTACTTGGTGGTGGTTCCTTTTTGCTCAAATGCCTAATTCCTTTAGCTTTTTTTTTTTTTTTTTTTACGGTGTAAATTGAAGAGTCTTGGGGAAATTAAAAAAAAAAGTGCCTTCTGTATAATGTTTAAAAAAATTGTTAAAGCTCATATTTGAGGGGTCTGGTTGGCCGAGTGGATAGTGCGCTGGTGTCGAAATTTGGAAGTCCTGGGTTCGAGCCCACATAGCAACTCGCTACATTTCGACCTGGGCAGGTTGAGAGGGCTAAGACAGCCATAACAGTCTCAGAGAATGCTTTTTCAGCGCTGGAAAAGTCAAAGCTCGTATTTGAAAACAGAAGGGTTCATTCTTTAATTTCCAGACGATTTCTGCGGAGGTCTGGTTGGCCGAGTGGATAGCGCGTTGATCTCGGAATCCGGAGATCCCGGGTTCGAGCCCATGTAGCAACTCGCCAGATTTCGACCTAGGCCGGTTTTTTGGCCAGAAGGGATGAGGGCCAAGACAGCCCTAACAGCCTTTCCGACGTCTCTGAATTAATGCTCGAAAGGGCGAATTCCACGGCTTGGGTTGAGAGCACGTGAGAAAAAAAAGACGATTTCCGTGAATAGTTTTTTCTAAATTTGAACTTAAAACTTAGATGGTTTCCGATGCCCGACCCTCCCCTACTTTATGGCTGACCAATAAACAACTTAGTTCAAAATTTAACTCATTTCGTTAAAGAAAATTTGGTCTAAACTTGGGATCAATTTTCTTGACGTTAACTTGTGGCCAACCATGTTGTAAAAATTTAATTACATTACTTAAAATGGTACCTATCTTTTATGGTCTCATTTGTAATAATATTTCTATTTTACGTCAGTAAAAATATCGGTGATAAAATTAATGTAGGGTACTTCCTTAATGTGTTATTTTCAGCTTTAAGTGGTAGTCTTGATAACATGCCCGCAAAAACATTTAGTTTAGATGGAATATATTCGATTTAGAAATCATAATCAGCTAAGATAAATGCGTAACGTTGTAACCCATTAGCGACCACTTGTGGACAATGCTTTTGCGTATTAAAAATATACACGTTAAGGGCTTATGATCCGCTTGTAAACAAAAAGAAGTGCCGTACAAATACTTATGAAATTTTTGAACCCCGAAGATAATACTTAAGACCTCTTTATCTAACTGAGAATAATTCTTTTCGGAACTACGTAAAGATCTTGAAGCATGCGCTATTGGATGCTCTACATTATTAATGGCATGCATTAAAACACAACCAAGGCCATGAGGGCTTGCATCGCATTTAGGTTTTAAAGGTAGTTGGTGGAGGGGGGGGGGTGATTTGATTGAAAATAGGGAGGGAACTCATCACATGCTTAGGAGGATTACAGCATTCCTTATTACGGTCAGTTGAAGGCCTTCCCCTTCCCCCCGTTATTCTAAATGATTGCTCGTTTGTTTTAGAGTAGTAAATAGAAGTGGTAAAATTCACCAATGTGTGCTTCCAAAGGGTGACTACCCGAGTAACCCTACCGAGTTATCGATCGTTAGTGATTGTTCATTTCTACCAAAGTTGGAAAAAAAAAAAAAAAAAGACGCCGAAATTACTGCAACTATAGAAATTTTCTACTCATCTTATTTCAGAACAGAGCGACATTCTGGAGAGTTTTTGTACCAAAATGTGACATCCGCGATAATGATCACGATCGAACCGATGAAAAGTTCCTCGGATAAATCAGTAATGGAAATGATATTGCTTTTGGATTTTGGACTCTACATTTCGGCTTCCGGCTCTATTTTTCAGGCGGATGAAGGTTTTAGCCTAAAATCGATGGTGAGCTAAAGTAAGCCCTTTATTTTGCAGATTACAAAAATACCTATTTACCTCGCAAGAATTGTTCGTAATCCATTTCTATGCAGCATACTGCTTACGTATCTCGCGTGATTCATTCATTCAATTTATTCAAGGTCGACAAAAAAATAAGAAAAAAACAACAACACAAAACTTACCTAATTTTCGGTTTGAGTTATAAATCCGGATGTAACAAATGAGCTAAAATTAAGTACTCCCTGTAAACGGGCGTTGAATAAGATTATTTATAATCATATTCTGAATTCTGTAGTAATTAAAAATTACCTGCTGAGAATAATACATGAGGAAACAATTCGTTTTATTCGAGCGTAGTTCGTGGTGCAAGAAGACTACAGAGTATGAGCTATGACTGACGGCCGAGGACAGTGGTCGAGATTTCCAGATGCACTATCTACTGCCTGAGAATTTTGGTTGAGTATCTTCGACAAAAGTTGTGCTTATCCCGATGGCAAATGAGTGATTGGTGAGTAGCAAACCGATTATACTATTTCTCTGTCGCCGACGATTTTTTTGATAGGCGGGTACTGAAACTCTCGGTTCTCTTTCTTGAAAAAGTAAATGAAAAATAATTTCTGTAGCTGATATTGCTTTCATTTTTGAGCGATATGGAAACAATCGAAGCTGCACTTGCGTATCTGGTTGATTTTTAGCGAGGGATGGTACCTCGATAAAGAGTGCCAAGATTTTTTAATAGATTTCGTGGTGCCTTATGATAGCTTCCGGAAATTGAGGTTAGAATTCAGGTGTATGTAACCTCACTTGTTGGTATTTTTCGGTTGGTTCCCATTCAAAATACCGTGTAAATTATGCTTACATTGCTCGGTAGAGATGAAAATTAATCGAGGATTTCTTATTTAGTGGAGACTAGAAATTGAAGGTATTCGAGTTTTATGAATTGCAAATGGGCATTACGAGAACGAGTTGTATTCGTGACCTAAGAACTGATTTTGCCATATTAAAATTTGATTTATATTGAACATATTTCCAGTCCGTTTGATTCTAAAACCTATATGAATAATTTATTGGATGTTCGCACTGCATTTGACGTCATCGTTTTCAAATTTAACCTTAAATTTGTTGGCAGTGCTCGCATTTTTATGATTTTAAACCACGACGTGGTGCCTTTTGTCCCGTTCTCTTATAAGCTATTCTTAATTACTATTAGAAGAATGGAAATCAGTATCTACTTTTGGTTCTCTTAATAGATCCTGAATCTTGGCTCTAGAAGTAATAAGGCGATGGCGGAGACGTTTGCTGGGTTCTTAGTGAGTAGACAAGAAGAGTAGACAAGAAAAGGAGACAGAAATGGAGACTGGTGGGGAATCGAAATGCAGCGATCTCAGTTCTCGGATTCTGAATCATAATTTGTTTTTTCTCTCCAAGAGAGGGGCTAGGTGGTTGATGTTGTACAGACAAATTAACAGTACATTATACAGCCATAGTGTTTTCCCTGCAAAAGAGTGTACGTGAAATTTGTATTACTAAAAATTACTGTAAAAATAGAACTCGCGAGTAGAGGTCTTTGAATTTTTGATACAAAATTAATAATTTTATTTTGTGGTCCTTACAATTACGTTATTTGGATTAGGGGGCGAATTGGGACCTACAAAATTACCGAGAAAATGTCATTGTACCTGGCCCAACTTTTCACTTTCATTACCTCGTCAAGGTGCATCTTATTCTTCCTCCTTCTTCTCCCGTCGAGAACTCCCAAATCCCTCCCTCCAAATTCTTTAGTTGGACGGGGCCACTGAGAAATTTCCATATAACTTATATAGCTTACTCAAATCTGGTTTAGATACTGTCAAATTTCTTTACTTACTCACATCGGCGAGGCTTGTATGCCATGCAGTGGGTAAGAAAAATCTCCCAAAAGTTAGTTTATCCTAATTTTTGTTTTCCTGACTACAGAATGTTCCGTGCAATCCTGTGCTCAGCTACCTCGATTGTTTTCAAAATTAGTAGCAATAACTTTTTATAAATTTTTAATCATTTCCACAATTTGCTGTGTACTCTCGTATGGTGCTTAAGATAATGAGGAAAACCACCTCAGCATTTTTCTGCTACTGATTTTATTTTCGAGTTTAGGACTGGAGATGATATATTAGTAATTAGCTCTTTGTTTTCTCTCATTTATTTAGTAATTTTCAGAATTTATTTTCACCCCTTCCGAGTTTGAAAATAAATCAACGTGATTGGGTGCTTGGTGCCCAGTTACGTATGTACAATCGAGAAAAGTAACGTGTTTTCTGCAATAACAATCGTTTAAGAGTAGTTATCTAGAAGAAATTGATTTCTTGTACCGGGTGTCTCTTTCTGCAATGATCCCCCTTCCATCTGGTAAGTAGGCAACCTACCCGACAATATGTAGATATGTTTGCATACTCTTACTTTTTGGAGGGGCCGAGTTGTGGTCAAATTTTGAAAAGTTTCTACCATTGATTTTTTTTTCTTTCTTCTCACGACTGGAGGTACACAGAACAAGCAAGGTCACTTTGCGACCTAGTAATAGGGTCGGCCTTTCAGCTGAAGTCTGGGCGGCTATTCCACTAACCAACTTTGAACAAAAAGTGCAATCGCCGTTGGACGCTGTTAAGCGTGATGGAACCAACTAGCAAAATCTGTTTTTTGAGAACACGTGATTCTAAGTTCAGGAGCCACGTAGAAACTATATGACATAACGTTTACTGATAAGCTTTGATCAACATGAGAACACATTTTTGAATCGGGGGCCCAATTCTGAAAATTTCTACTTTTTACGCTCTTTCCAACGATACTAATAACTCATTTTGTATACAAAAATGTCTGTTGGTTCACGCCAACCCTAATTTCAGCAAGAATCATACACAATATTACAAACCTCACAAAACGAACTCCTTTCATCGGATTTCTTATGTTGATACCTCGAGTTGCTTTTGCTGAGACTCCAAGCACAATGTAAAACCATCTTCCTATCTGTTTTGTGTGCAGACAATTACGTTCACTTTTACATTTAAAACCACATTCAGCAAGAATCATACACAATATTACAAACCTTACAACATGAACTCCTTTCATCGATTCCTTATGTTGATACCTCGAGTCGCTTTTGCTGAGACTGCAAGCACAATGTAAAACCATCTTCCTATCTGTCTTTTTTACACACGATTACGTTCACTTTTACATTTAAAACCACAAGCGCCACTGTCGAAAGCAAACGCGATTCATTTTCGTGCATCTCGAACTTCAGTTGATGATAAGAAAAACACAAACCACAGATGTCACGCGTCGCGTAGATTTGTTATAATTTTTTCCATTATATAAGGCTCGGCGGCGCCGACTCTAAAAATGGTACTAGTAGGCAATAGTAGAGGGCAGTTGTGGTAACCACGGAAGAAAAGAATGGTCGGCATTGGTTCGACAGGGTGCTCATAAAGTCAATTTTAGGGCAAATTATATCAGAGAATTTTCATATTTTTCCAATTTCACGTGAAACTTGCCCCCTTAAATTACTGTTTTCCTATTTGCAATAAAATGCACATCAAATTTCCTATAAAAAAGGTCATTAGCAATTTTCTTGTATCTGTACTAGAACTGCTCAAAATAGAGTTCAAGATATCCCAGTTAAGAATTATTACTTTTTAACACAGATGCACAGACCTTATGAAGATAATAATCATCTTCTTTGGCTACTTCACCACTTCACAGAGTTATATCGTTTATGGGGCTTATTCACCTCCCTCCTTTCATCTATTTACACTATATTTGAAATTAAGACCCATGCAGTGAGGGGAGGGGGTTCTAGTATTTTGTAAAGTATAATATGGGTATTCAATAATTATTGGTTCCAAAGGTCGCTAAATTCAGTTTTGGTAACATTTTGGATATATTTCCCGGACTGTAGCGCACACTGATGGGAAGAAGGTGCAAGACAACAGTTGTGGTAACTATACAGAAAAAAATGAAAGATCATGGAAAGTGGTTGAACATAATTTTCGTAAAATAAAATCCACCTAGTACTAAATTGTATTGGGAAAGTTTGGTATCTTTTCTATTTAATGTAACATTGAATGTTATATATTATGTAGATTAACGAATTTAGGCCCAAATAATTGCTATTGACGTGGATAGAATAACCAGCTGGGTTGTGGTCTTATGGTTATGAATAATGAAAAAAAAATTTTCCCCATATATTCAGATTGATTGCAATTACATGGCAAAATTACAAAATTATTGCTAACCAACCAAATTCACGTGAAAATTTCACTTATTATTGGCTGACTGTTTTGGTTTTATTCTTCTTCTTTTCCCTTACAATTTGGAAGTTAGTTATCTCGTTTTGTGAAGAATTTTGTGACCTCAAATTTTAAAAATATTTCCAATTTCGATTATTTTTCAAAAAGTGAGTTGACTATCTAACCTATTAGCAGAACAAGTACCATAGGGACTAGAAGGGCCAGCACGATGGCGCACCGGCCAATTTTGAAATTATTGTTAGAAATCAACTTGATCAGTATTTTTCAATCCGCTGGATAGGACGTTCTGGTCCAGTTCCATGGCCCCGCGTTCACCTGACATGACGCCATGTGATATTTTATACATGGGGTGAACCGAAGAGAATAGTGTACCGTAGCAGAAGACCTCAGTCGAGGAGCGAATTATTGACGCGGATACAAGAGAGAATAAAACAGATAAGAGAAAATACAAATGGGTCGAAAGCGTTTACTATTTTAGTAATTCGATGGGATAAAATACATGTTCAGATCGTATGGGAGACTGGTAGACCACACGAATTAGATTCTAACAAGGAAAAAAATCATAGAAAGCTGAAACTTGGTACATTGGTCTAATTAAGAGTCCTGAACAACCTACTAAAATCCCCGAGGAATCCGATGCCGGTGTCATCCGCTAGGAGGCAAAAATGGGGGCGTAAAACAGTTTTTCGCTTATATCTCGCTAAAATTTGAGTTTAGAAAAGAAGATACTCAAATAAATGTGATAGAGAATGGAAGAATGTACAAAAACTGGTCTTACATATTTTTTAGTAGAGTGCGTATTTGTCGAATAAATTAATATCAAACGTTGAGATGTTTCCTCCATGTATACATTTAATACAACTCCTTGTAATTGATGCGATGCAGACTTGTACGCGGACGAGAAGATTATTCCAAATACTTGCACTAGTGATAGAATGAAAATAATTACCCCCTCTCTCCACCTAAAACGTCGAATTACTCTCACTCCGTACAGAAATCAGAATCAAATTGAAAAAATTCGAAAATACTGGATGTAAGTTACTATACAGAAATTGTATAGGTAAATGTAAAATTTAATAATTCAGACTCTTCAAAATTCAGTTCCAGGTCATAATTTGAGCAATCTAAACATAGGCAGGCACCAGAGCAGGTCAGTCCCATTTTACGGCAACTTTGTATACCTTTTTAGAAACATGTAAAGTCCAGCAAGCGCTCAAGGAAACATATTGAAACTAGAGTTTTCTTTCTACCTTTTTTGAAAACATTCAAAGCGAAAATCGTTCAGTGAGACATTTAATGACGACGCTCCATAAATTACGGTGATAATATGTTCTCCAGCGGCAACGATTTCATAAGCTGTTGCCCTAGAGTTCTACATCACTCGCAGCAATGTCTTTCAAAGACAGTTGTCCTCAAGGATGTAAATAATTTCATCTTCCCTGAAAAGATTTTTTTTCCCTCTTTTCTTTCAGTTTTTTTTTACCCCTTTTTTCCTTTTCAGCCACAGATCCATCGACCTCAGACGTGTAAATTGTCTGACGAAGTAAATAGAAATTGATGTATGCATGCATGCACGAGTCTACATTGCATCGATTACAATAAGTTGCATCAAATGTACACGTGGAGGAAACTTCTCAACGTTTGATATTAATTTACGCACTCTATGGAAACATGTGTAAGAACATTTTTTGTGTATTTTTCTATTCTCTATCACATTTGTTGGAACATTTTTTTTATGAACTCAAATTTTAGTGTGATACCTATAAGCAAAAAACTGTTTTACGTCCCATTTTTGCCCTCTAGGGGACGACGCCGGCGCCGGATTCGTTGGAAATTTTAGTATGTTGTTTAGGACCCTTAATTAGACCAATTTATCAAGTTTCAGCTTTCAATGATTTTTTTCATTTTTGTACTCTGATTTGGGCTCACTTATGTGGACTAGGGTTTGAACAATTTTTGTAACATACTTATTCTAAAAATGTTAAGACTGTCCCGCAAGAACAGTTATTTTGTAAAGTGTTTAAATGTACAAATAGGAATAAATTCCTTTGATTGAAAATTCTATTATCCGTAAAGCAAGTGAAATATTGGGGCGAGGAAGAAGATACAAAAAGAATTTATTTTTAATTAAAATTTAGCATCTTTAAAAAGTAAGTTTTATGGGCAATAAAAAAATATGAATCAATAATTTTGTACTGCGTGAAATTTATTTTATGAAAATCATGTTCAACCACTTTCCATGATCTTTAATTTTTTCTCTGTGGTTACCACAACTGTAATCTTGCACCTACTTCCCATCAGTATGCGCCACAGCCAGCTCGGGGAATATGGCCAAAATGTTACCAAAACTGAATTTAGCGACTTTTGGAACCAAGCACTGGTTACCCATATTAAGCTTTACAAAATACTAGAACCCCTCCTCTCATGGGCCTCAATTAGATGAAAGGAGGGAGGTGAATAAGCCCCATAAACGACATAACTCTTTGATGTGGTAAAGTAGCTGAAGAAGATGATTATTATCTTCATGAGGCCTGTGCATCTGTGTTAGAAAGAAGTAATTTTTAATGGGGATATCTTGAAATCCATTTTGAGCAGTTCTAATCCAGATACAAGAAAATTCCTAACGACCTTTCTTATAGGAAACTTTATGTACAATCTATTGCAGGTAAAAACAAAACAGTGGCTTAAGAGGGCAAGTGTCATGGGAAATTTGAAAATTTGAAAATTTTCTGATATAATCTGTACTAAAATTGATTTTCTGAACACCCTGTTGAACCAATTTCGACCATTTTTTCCCTGTAGTTACCACAATTTCCCTCTACTATCACCTACTGGTATCATTTTTCTGTCTATCTTCGCAGACGTGAGAAGAAAAAGAATTTCAGAGACGAAAAACTTTTCAAAATTTAACCATACTCAACTCCTTCAAAAGTAAGAGCATGCAAACATATCTACATATTGTCGGGGCAGGTTTCCTACTGTCTGTTTGTTTAGTAAGCTGATTTCTGTTTAAGGGGGGGGGGGTAGATTTGTTTTCTATGCGCAGAAGTGCTGCTCTCTTCTGATATAGTTCTTTGAAGTGAAAACTCAAGCATATCAATTTTCATTATCGACAAGCAAGAGACAAGTTCAGACATTTGACGAATGGCTGTTCATAAAAATGGTATTAGAGGTTAGAATAAATAAATAATAATAAACGAATGAATAATCAAAAAAATTATTAATAATGTCTTCGCTTCGCTCGCATGCAAATTACGAAGATGAGAGATATTATAAAACCATAACAAACATGACTACAAACTCACCACCACTTTTTCGTGCCAAGGCAAGTGGCAGGGCAATGCATTCTTCGATTCATGAATTTTGTTAAGTAAGCAATCTCATCAAATTGTTTTAGACGTCCTTTTTCCTGTTTCGTTCGACAAATCTTTTTCATTCTATTTCATTTTATATTTTTGATTTCTTTTTTTTCGTATTTTTCTGTTAACGTACTTCACTCATTCACATTGATAGCTCTATTCATTCCGGTGACTTTAATAGACGTTTATAGTGCTCGCGAAAATTTCCTAGTGTTTATCTGGGACACTGTTTGTAAGTTAGCTCTGATTTGTGTTAATGCTCTAGTGATCGTTAAGTAAGAATAATTTAGATTTGGATTCTTCGAGAGCAAATGATGAAGAAGTTTAAACCCCTAGGTAAAATATATCAGTTAATTTTGGTAACGATTCCTGCCTAGATTTAAATTTACAAAAATTATTTTTCGAACTACATACGAAAAAAAATCGGTGATATTTGTAACAATATCTTCGAAAAATGTCAAAATCTTTTATATTTTTCGGAAGTTTTTGATACACTCTAAGACATCATTTCACGTTAACAGCATTGACAAATCAAGGAATTTCGAGTTACTTTTTCTTCTTGATATTCGAAATGCATACAGATTAAAACTAGAATAATAACATTGGGTACATCAGGAAGTGAAGAAAAATACTGTTGTAATATGTTCAATGATTTGAGTGATTGCGCCTTTGTTGGAGGAACCTCACTGTCGTCTTCATCATCAGTATTGTTGTCCTCATTCCCTCCAGTATGATAAGAGGCGCTAACTTCTGCAATCATTTCATCGAGACATCTCTCTGAGCAAGTTAGAACGTCTTTATTTATATTGAGGTAGTCTTCGAGTGAAACTCCTCGGAGTCAGTCTATCTTTACTTAACTTGCCACCAATGCACATTTGAAGGGTAAAGAATCAAAACTCACATTTACCATTTTACTTCAAGGGCGCCAATAGGCAAAATACTGTACACGGATGCAGGAATATCTTTGCTGCGCCTGTAAACGTGGAGTATGTTATACATATCGCACATTCCTGCACTCGTGTACAGTATTTTGCCTATTTACTCACTCGAAGTAAAATGGCAAATGTGAGTATTGATTCGTTACCCTTCATTTTCATATTTTATAGACATAAGATTTATCGGGCATCTACTTGAAAAAAAAAAAGAAAAAAAAATACCGAATTTGTCTGCATTGAAGACATTCTTAGCTGCAAATTTAGCAAATAGAGGAGGTAACTGCGTGTATTATCCGCGGTATAAGCGAAACAGAGGCGTGTTAAATAGGAGTATTTTTGCATAGAAATACGTGTCTAATTCAAGGGACCGGGCAAAATCCACGATATAAGCGATTTCGCGTTCTAACAAAGTTTTACTGTACATGGTTTCACAGTAAAAAAGGGTTTCGGCCGATCTGTTTCAACAGAAAGGAGTTCATTCCGACATGAGTAACATCGAGAAATCGTGTAATCCTGAACTTGACAAAATCTGGAGAAAGGAATCCTTTCCGGGAATGAATGTATTCTTTTCATGTCGTGTCGCCTTGGTCTTTTCTGTAGCTGGCCCAAGTGCTGGGGATGGTCGTTCCCCGTCACAGTTTGCGATGAAATCCCGTTGCCGTTTTGGCAATGTGTTCCCCTGTTAAAGATTGTCGATTGCCTTCCCCCTTTATTTCTTATACTTGGTAGCAGACAGTTTCCTTTAGTTAAGGCTGTTTTCACTTGACTAGTTAACCAAGTAGATTCCATAATGGCTTTAGCCATTTCTTGATCACAATTGTATAAATCCTCTCTAATCTTCTTTTTGGTTAATTTTCCCCTCTTTTATTCTTTCTTCTCTTATCACGACTAGCTCAATTGGTTCACTTTTCATAAGTGTGACTTTTCGTTTTAACAAAGTTCTTGTTAAGATGAAGTCCTTCGTACTCTGCTGAGTTTGTCGTCAGTTTTCTTATCAAGTTCTTGGGAGTACCTAATACATCTAGTACGATTTCTTAGCGATTACTCTAAAGAAATTGTACCCAGCTTGGAGCTTATCGGAGTTCAGTTCATCCCGGTCTACTTAACACAGGCAGTCTGCTAGGTGTTCGGCATCTTGCCTCTTATGCACCGGAATCATCTTACTTATTTGATTTACTTGATTTACCCCACCTGTTTTACATACATCTTTCTTGCTCTTCGAGAAGAGCAAGAAAGGCTTATGTAATCTCCAGAAGGGTGTATAGTCATTCTATTATTTACCATCGACCAAAATGGTGTATGCACAATGCACATACACTCCCGGTGCGCAGTCAGGTACTCTCTAGTTACCTGCGGAAAAGTGACCCATTTGCAACCCTCAGTTATCCTCAGATTACCTATAAACCTGTCAGGTAGGTACCATTGGTTCATTTTTAGTAAGGTACCGGGGTAACTGGCGGGATTTGGCGCATCGGGCTGAACGATTGACGTATATATGAACGCATTTTTGCTCGACAAATAATTCCGTTTTGTTTTACTTCAGCACATGCGCCCAGTTAGAACTAATCTGTTGATCTTTTTCTTTTGATTCAACTGATACGCCGCTTTGACATGACATACATAATTCAGTATACTTTCGGTTATTTGAACCTGAAAATTTCCTCCCTGTACTTTGATTTTTCTACTATTTGAACTTCTTCCGTATTATTTGAACCCCTGATTCTGCAACAGTTACATGCAGCTCTGCAGTACACGAGTGCGTTGCGTTTTCAGCAGCTTGCTCATATCCTACGCAGTACATAGAATTTGTGCCTTCAGTGAACAAATAATTATTTCTTGAAGAGAAAAGTATACCAAAAGAAAAGCGATTCTTCTCTTGGATGATGCGCCAGGCCATGGAAATTCTAAATCATTAAAATTCAGCAGCGTAAGAGCGTTTTTCCTCCCCCCGAAATATCACATCGATAGTTCAATCAGTGGATCAATGCGTGTTACATAGAATTCTTAAAAAAAGATTTATCGAAAACAGCTTTTGAGCTTTATTCTCCCTAATTATGAAGAAAAGCATGTGGAGATGTTGAAGAAAATAAAAGTACTCGACGTAATTCGATTCGTTTCTGAAGCCTGGAATCAAGTTGAACCATCAACTGTGACACGATCATGGCGAAAGCTTTTGGACCACCCAGCTTTATATACACGAATCAGTACTGGGGAGAAATCCTAAATTTAAATGAAAATAAAATTTTAAGGACAGGGAAGGGCAGGAAAAAGTGGTTGATCGGAATATACAGAGTGTCTCTTTTGCAATGACCCCCTTCTATCTGGTAAGTAGGCAACCTACCCCGACAATATGTAGATATGTTTGCATACTCTTCAAGGATTGAAATTTTTTCTTCTCACGCCTGGAGATCGACAGGGAAATTTTACCAGTAGGTAATAGCAGAGGGAAGTTGTGGTAACCACAGAGAAAAAATGGCCGGAATCGGTTGAAAGAGTGTTTATAAAATTAATTTTAGTACAAATTATATCAGAAAATTTTTACAGTTTTTCAATTTCTCGTGAAACGTACCTCTTAAGCTACTGTTTTTTCATTCGCAATAGATTGTACATCAAATTTCCCAAAAAAAAGGTCATTAGCAATCTTCTTGTATCTGGATTAGAAGGAACTGTTTAAAATGGAGTTCAAAATATCCCAGTTAAGAATTATTACTTTTTAACACAGATGCACAGACCTTATGAAGATAATAATCATCTTCTTCGCTACTTTACCCCTTCACAGAGTAATATCGTTTATGGGGCTTATTCGCCTCCCTCATTCTTTCATCTATTTACCCTATATTTGAAATTGAGGCCCTAGCAATGAGGAGGGTCTAGTATTTTGTAATGTTTAATATAGATATCTAATAATTGGTTCGAAAGGTCGCTAAATTCGATTTTGTTCAACAGCAATTTGTTGGGCCTAGAATCGTTAATCTGCATAAATAACATTCCTCATCACTAAATTAATATCCCCCCCCCCCCCGAATTTTACAGTAAATAGAAAAGATACCAACATTTCTCAGTTCAATTTTGTACTCAGTGAGATTTTTTTTTAATGAAAATCATGTTCAACCACTTTCCATGGTCTTTCATTTTTTCCTATATGGTTGCCACAACTATTATCTTGCACCTCCTTCCTATCAGTACGCGCCACAGTTTGGAGAACATCAGTGGCGGATAGGCCTATCGGGAAATCGGCTGACTGATTCATCCGAGGCGATGGTGCCGATTTCGGGTCCAGGTAGGTTGCGAGAGTTTCCCGATGCGCCCTCGGGAAACAGTGCAAAACGCGCCTTGCGCCCTCGAAGTAAATTCAAGTATTTTTTGAATATTTTTTCAACGGAGCATTAAAATAATAAATTGATACCTGATAAAAATATGACGATTCACACCCACATGCCAGGAATTTTATCACCTAATTACCGTATTTCTTCGAATGTAATGCGCGCACGAATAAAATGTGCAGTATAGGATTTTGAAGACCTCATTGTAAAAATCAATTTTGCATACGAACATAATTTTATTTTATTTTACAGCCGGTTAGTCGAAGTTGATATCAGGGGAGAAAACGTACCCCCTACCTGACACCGTGACTAAGCTCAAGTTTGGGCATAGGCCTCTCCGCAAACTCTCCATTTTTGGCGGTTGACGGCCACTCTCCTCCACCCAGTCCCCATTACCTTCACGAATTAGTCTCCCCATCTCGTCATCGGTCTGCCACGCGATCTTTTCCTCTCGTACGGCGTCCAAGCCTCTAATTTTCTTTCCCGTCTCTCTTTCTTCTGTCTTACAATATGCCCTGCGTAATTCCATTTCAGTTTCTTCACAAAATATCCTATATCTGTCATACTCGATTTTTTCCCCTTAAAATTTGGTTGCTAACTTTGTCTCTCCTCCTAATGCCAAAAATGCTCCTTTCCATAGCTCTCTGCGTTCTTTGAAGCTTCTGCGTACCATCTTTTGTTAGGGCCCAGGTCTGGGCCCCGTACGAGAGAACCGACCGCGTGCAGCTTTCCCATATTTTTGTCTTTGAATTGTTGTTAAACTTTCCTTTAATAACTGATTTGAGCGCCCAATACTTTTGCCACCCTTTTGTAACCCTGATATTTAATTCTTTTTCCCTCCAGTTTTTGAAGGACAAAATTGGTCCCAAATATACTACTTCTTCCTCCCATTTCACTTCATATTCTTCAATTTTTACCGATCTTTTTTTGTCGTTCGCCAAAATGAAAGATTTTTCCCAGTTTATCTCCAATCCTGCTTCTTTACTTTTTATCCATAGTTCCTCCCCCATTTTCTAGTTCATTGATCGATTCAGCTATAACCACGTCGTTCGCATATCTGAGGTTACTCAAGTATTCGCCATTGATTTTTAAACCGTTTTGTTCCCATTCAAATTCCCTGAATATATTTCTTCGAGCACACAGTTAAATATATTAGGGGAGAGAGGGTCTCTCTGCCGTACACCTTTTTTTCTATTTTAAATTTTTTGCCCTTCTTATCCAAGCAGATGTATATGCTTTGGAGCCTTCATATAACGTTCTGATTAGCCTGATAAATCTTGGGTTCACCTCCCGCATTGCCATTGCGTTCCAGAGAAACGAATGGTTTATAGAGTTGAATACTTTCTTAAAATTAATGAGGAGGAAGTTAGTGTACTTAGATTATATTCGTTGGATTTTTCTATAATTTGATTCATAGTGAATAAGTGATCAGTTGTTGAAAAAATTTTTCTGAATTCTGCTTGTTCTTTTGGTTGGTTCCATTCGAGCTGATTAGTTATGCGATCTTTTATATGATTTTTGCAAAAATTTTACTTAAGTTTGGAATCAGACTAATTGGTCTATAATTATTCACATTTTGAACATCCCCTTTTTTAAATAATAATATTATTTCCGCTATTTTCCATTGTATTGGTATAACTTCCTCCTCAAATATTTTATAAATAGATCTCTAAGAGGTATTTCCAGCTCCCTCCGCAAGGTCTTTTAGGAACCAGTTCTCTACCTGATCTGGACCCCCGATTTTATTGGTTTTCAGTCTTTTTAGGTTGTGGGTAATTTCGCTGGTCAGTATCCTTGGTACCTCTTCTTCTTCTACTTCAGGGACTTCCCTCTCACCACTTAGTCCTAACCGTCTAAGGCTGATTGTTTTTTCGTTACATAGATATTCGTAGAACTATCTGTAGAGCTGCTTGAACAATACTGAGTCTGTTGTGAGTGGCTTCCCCTTTTTTGTTTTTCATCGCTAAGACTAAGTTTTTCCATTTTTATAGTTCCTTCCTCATTTTCTTCTATTATACTTAGAAATTTTTCCTCATCGTAAGCTTTTATATTTTTTCGAATCTCGTTTTTAACTTTTCTTTTTAACATTAATAATTCCATTTTTTCTTTTGGCGATTTGTTGTTTTTTCTTGCCATCGTATTTCTATTCTCTATCAATTCTTCTGTTGAGGTAGAGAGCTGATCGTCGGGTTTTGGGGAATTATTTGTTATACCGAATTTTTTGATCGTGTCGTAAATCACCTCTGTTCTATTTTGTCATACAGCGTTTGAATTTCTTGCGTTTTTACTTCATGCTCGAACTGAGCTAGGTTTGTTGCCAGGGCTCTTTTTGCCTCGTTGAGTTTATGATTAGGTATTAGTTTTCTGACTGGTACGTTATTTCTCTTTTGGTCGAAATATCTCTTTCTGTTAGGCAATTCAGTTCTTCCTCAACTGATTCGGTGATCCGAGGTAAACTCGAAACGGGACAACGTGGCTACATCGTAAACGAAAGGCAGGTTGTGGACTAACTTGTGATCAATCTCATTTTTTGTATTTTTATTCTGGGCTTCCCACGTCCATTTTAATTTGAGGTATTTTCCAAAAAAGGTGTTCGCAATTTTGAGATTGTTTTGGGCAGCAAATTGTATCAGTCTTTCTTCATTCTTATTCCTCTTACCCAATCCAAATTTTCCTACGTTGCGATTATCTATTTCTGACTCGCTTTTCTCTACTTTTGCGTTCCAATTACCCATCAGTACCATATAATGTTCTTCCTGCTCCCTTACCAGTTTCTCAAGCTCACTGTAAAAATTTACTGCTACCTCGTCGTGTGCGTCGGCGGTGGGAGCATAGACTTGTATTACCAACAAATTCGTATTAATGGTGTGGTGGGACATATGGCGATGCACGCATGTCAAAGTGGCCCCTATGACACCGCACCCCCGGCCACAGGAACTACCCTTTCGAGTATCACGTCAGTGACCGGAGGGAACAAATTCGTATTATTAATAATTTTAATTTTGAGTTAACTAATACGTTCAGATACACTTCTTATCTCTGTTACTCTTCTCATAGTTTCCTTTTTTTATGTAGAAGCCCACCCCTCTATAACCCTTTGAGTCACCATAGTGGTAAGAGAAGTGACCGTCTCTCTTTTGTACGAGTTTCTCCCCCACCCTTCTAATTTCCGACAAGCCTATAATATCCCATTTGATTTTTTCTATTGCTTTTTCAAATTCGTATATTCTATTGAACATGATGCGCACCGCAAAGACAACATTGACGAAATGAGAATATACATGGGGAAGTTAATTTTTATTGCAAATGGTAGGTAATTTAAAGTACCACTAGGTAACTACTGAAAGTAGGAAAGTATTTACTCTGACCTACCTATGAAGAAAACATGTACCAAACTCTGATTCATGACGTATAGACGTAAATGTTTTTCTTCACCATTCATTTGCATGCATTTTTATGAATGCAGGTTTATACATGCGAATATAATGCTCACCTTACTCAGAAACTTGAAAATTAGAAAAAATGTGCGCATTATATTCGAAGAAATACGGTAATTAGGTACTTTCCTTGTAATTTTTGCAAATGTTTCATTGTATTTTGTAATTCTTTGTCGTACGGTTGCATGTGTACAGGGATCGTCTTCTACAAAAATTACAAAACAATAGGACATGACTGCACGACTTTCCCTTGCTGAGTGCTAATTGTATGCACACGCTTTTTGCACTTCCAAACCACAAATTGGGCATTGGGTACTCTCGGCAAATCCGAAGTCGTTCCCATGACTAATAAATACGCTAGACACTATCTTATCTGCTATAGCCGTATTACATGCAATTCGACGGGTGTGCAGTTGTTAGATTTTTTCGTATTTATGTTTTAATTGTAATTTACTATTTCACGTGATTCGCGAATCAGGCAAGGAATAATGTGCGAAATATACAAAAACTTGACAGTTTTGTTTTGTAACCCGAGAATGAAATTATATTTTGTATTTCAATTTATTTCATCAAAAGTCTCCGATGATATTCAAAAAATTTCATCAGAAATCTTCGAGAAAATTTCTTTGATTTCATAAGATAATTTTCGAGGACTTTTGTTGAAAATATTAACGAAAAATTTCCGATCATTTTCAAAGGATTTCATCGGACATCATTGAGAAGAATCTCCGATAATTTCAGGAGATACTTGTCGAAATGAAATCTTTGAGAACCATCTCTGATGATTTTCGAGGATTTCGTCGGAAATCTTCAGAAATGATTCCCAATATTTTCCAAAGAATTTCTCCAAAAATCTTCGAGAAAATTTTTTCCGATAATTTTTGAAGAATTTCATCGGAAATATTTGGAAAAAATCTCAGATACCAAAAAAAGTCATCAGAAATCTTCGAGAAGATTCCTTTGATTTCCGAAGAATTTTATCGAAAATATTAGGGAAAAATTTCCGATCATTTTCAAAGAATTTCATCGGACCGCATTGAAAAACCCTCCGATAGTTTCGACATCATTTCAAAATACTTACAAACAAAAGTTCTTGACTTATTGAAAGTACATCAGTTATATCGAGACATTGTTAAAGACTTAGAAGGATATTCAAGAAATTTCGATTCCATTCAGAGAGCTTCTGAAAATTTTGTTACATGGGCTAATACGTCTTTAGAGGTCAAAGGATCAGACATTGTAATTGAAAATGAACTCCAAAATGCAGAACTCGTAAGAAAATGATTGACTATGAAGGAGAAGATAAAACAGCCAATCAGAGTGCTGTGCAGTTATTTAAATATAATGTTCATAATCTTATTCTCTATAAAATAATTCAATGTATGAAAATGCAAATTGAAATGCATGCGCAAGTGGTGTGCTGATTTCTCATGCCTTGATTCAGGAAATTTTGGTCAAATTTCGAAGAATTTACCGAACAACACCTTAAAAGAGGTATATTCCATATTGACTCTGTTCATTTTGGATTTAACTCCTGAAGATTTGCAGTTAGAGCTAAAAGATTTCAGTTCACAATGGAAATCTTTAGGGATAAAGTACTACTCACACGGTCAGTAACACAAAAGTCACCGGTGAACGATATGTTTTTCGAAACTGAAAATTATCAAGAATCGACTTAGGGACACCTTAACACAAGAACACGTGGAAAGCTTCATGATCATGTCTTGCGAGAGAGATATTCTTGTCAAACTTTCAAATGAAGAAATAATTGATAGAGTCGCCCGAAAAACAGTTACTTTCTAGATTACTTTGTTTCTGACATTGTACTGCTTTTCAATTTGCGCATATGTACGTATGTTCTGGTATTTTTCCCCACAAAATAAAAATGTTCAATCCACTTTTCAATTTTATTTATGAGACCGGAGGAAAATTTGTGAATGCACCCAGTGTCAGATTTCCCTATACGCTGACGATGCTCTAAGACGGCACGTTTCCAGGGGCTGCAAAATTTTCTTTCTTTCTTTTAAACTTTTTTAACAATTTTTCTTGAGCAAGAAATAATAATAAAGATGTTGATGATAATGCTTTGTAAATCCGACACACTGGAATGCGCCTTCGAGAATTTATTCTCCCGATGAAAAAAAAAAGTGCCTATCCGTCACTAGGGGAATATATGGCCAAAATGTTACCAAATCCGAATTTCGCGACATATAGAACCAATTATTGAATACCTATATTAAACTTTACAAAATATTAGAACTCACTCACCCCTCATTGCATGGACCTCAATTTCAAATATGGGGTAAATAGATGAAAGGAGGGAGGTGAATAAGCTCCGTAACGATATAACTCGTTGAAGTGGTAAAGTAGCCGAAGAAGATGATTGTTATCTTCATAAGGGGTCTGTGCCTCTATGTTAAAAAGGAATAATTCTTAACGGGGATATCTTAAACTCCATTTTGAGCAGTTCGAATCCAGATACAAGAAAATTGCTAACGACCTATTTTACGGAAAATTTAATGTAGGTACAGTCTATTGCAAATAAAGAACAGTAGCTTAAGAGGACAAATTCCACGGGAAATTGAAAAAAGGTGAACATTTTCTGACATAATTTGTACTAAAATTAATTTTATGAACACCCTGTTGAACCGATTCCGACCATCTTTCTTTGTGGTCACCACAACTGCTTTCGACTATATTACCTATTTCTCTATCTCCATTCGTGAGAAGAAAAAAAAAATTAAAGATAGAAGACTTTTTAAAATTTGACCATAACTCAGCCCCTTCGAATGTAAGAGTATGCCAACATATCTACACAATGTCTGGGTAGGTTGACTACTAACCAGGTGGAAGGGGGTCATTGCAAAAGAGACACTCTAGATACAGACAGAGCTGTTCAAATTGTTGAAGATACCAGAATGCAGTGAGGTTGTACAAAGAAATACTGATGAGTGAATAGACGCTGAGGAACAGTTTGATATGACCAACAGTGACATCACTGAAATCATGAATGGAGAAGAAATTAGTAACAAAGATAGAAGTGATGAAGATGAGGGGGTACCTGAAGGAAGTCTAAGTCGTGCCAAAGGTGATTGTGATAGCGCTCACTCATATGAAGCAGCAAGGAGAAATAATACTTGCCGAGAAAATCACGATGAGGAGGTAGCGTGATACTGCCATGGAAAAATTGAAATTTTCAAAGCAGAAATTGGTTTTAGATTCCTTCCGAAAAAAATGAATTTACGAAAATATTATTTGAATTCCTTTGTTCTGTATTGTTTAAGATCTAAAGTTCAGAAAATAAATACAGCTATATTCCTATACAAATAATAATTTTAAAAAACTCCAGATTATTTGAACTTTTGATTATTTGAACGATCCTATTCTCCTATTAGTTCAGATAATCGAGAGTGTACTGTACATTAATACGACTCCAATGAGCTAAGAAAACCGATTTCGTAATTTTGTTAGATACGCCCTGCTGGCATGAAGCTTCCAATGTAATATTGTAAAATAAGTAGGGGAGACTGGGGAGCAATCGGACACGGGGATGATTCGGACGACCCCCATTTGGGGCTTCAATATTTTCAAAAATCGCTAATTTCCAAAGTGAAACTTCATTACATTAATATCTATTCATTTATACAAAAAAAAAATTCAGACTTTTATCATTTTCACGACTTTATAACAAAAAATGTACTTTTTTACTGTTTTTTTTGCTCAGCCACCAATTTTTAAAAATGAAATATTTTTGGCTTTCTGATGAGATATTAATTTCAATCGAATTTTGTTAGGTAGGTTAGATATTCGAAAATAAGTAGGTAAGCAATTTTGGACGTTACGGCTGAGTGTCGCTTCATGTAAAAAAAAAGTTCATGAAAATGATAGGTTGGGAGCATTCGGACAAATGGTGTTCTCACTGATTTTTCTGTGTGATCTCGTTGTGATAAGAAGTGCGGGAGTTTTTTTTTTGTTTTTTTTTAAGGTGCCTGATTACCTTTATTTCTCGGACGTACCGGATACCTCGTTTGTGCCTTTTTCTGATATTATTAAAAAACTTGACAAGGTTAATGATGAAAAAAAAAAAAAAGACTCCGAGACAAAATCGATATTGAACGGCATTTTGTTGATAATTAATCGTTTGAATGTTTTTTATGTTGTTTACGAAGTTTCATTTTCGTAAATAAGAAATTTGTGTTTGTGCATATTTTCTTCAATTTTTATGGAATTTTATTTCGTATCTAAATGGTCACCTCCCGTCAGGTTTCGGACAAAAAAATCAAGTTTTTGAAAATCAATTATCACTGTGATAATGAAGATAAAAATGGGAAACAAAATCATTGTAGATGTAAAAAGGTCCAAAATTTACGATGGTGGGGTGCAGTTGCCACAAAATCTCATAGTTTCCACGTAAAACGTCAAAATGCAAAAAACTGTCCAAATCCTCCCTACTCTTCCCTAATTACATTGGTCACTAGCGAGGTCACAGGGGATACGATGATATTCATATTATCTTTTTCCTTGGCCGAATGTCGGGACAACAATAATCATAATTTGTTTCAGGATGAAAAACATACGAGTAGGCTGGCGAAATTCTTTAAATTCTAATAATAAATTCAAGAAAACACAAGAGTGACTTGTTAGAGTTGGGTTGAGAAAACAACATCAAAATGAACTCTTGTAAATTGAAGCCATGCGATAACCGCAAACGTACTTCCTATCAAGACGGCCATACTACTACTAACAACAACGTCTTCACGTCGGCGATTGCTGTCAGCAATAATCTAGTTCCTTTCGACGAAGAAAGTCAAGTGCAAGAGTTCTACAAAGATGGCAAAATATTTATTACGGGCGGAACTGGCTTCGTTGGAAAAGCATTGGCAGAGAAACTTCTCCGGACGTGCGTTAACGTTTCTACCATATTCATTCTTGTCAGAGCGAAGAGGAGCCAGACTGTGGAAGAAAGATTTCAAAAATTACTGGACAGTTCGGTAAGTACTGAACAGATTACAAGCAGTAGCGGTGTGTATGGGTCGACGTACGAACTTCCGAAAGAAAAACGCGTGATGTCGTTCGAACGTGTATTTCAGAACTCCAAGTCTAGTATTAAAACTGGTTGTCGCGAGAGTGAACAAGCAGCTAGCTGCTGGAAGAGGGTCGGCTCTCGACTGAAAAATTGGCCAGAACCAACCGACCATTTGTTGACAACATAAGTCATTATAGTATCGTTGGAATGAGCGTAAAAAGTAGAATTTTTCAGAACGGAGCCCCCGATTCAAAAATATGTACTCACACTAAAATGAGCTTATCAGTAAACGCTATGTAACATAGTTTCTACATGGCTCTTAATCTTGAACTTCGAGTCATGTGTTCTCAAAGAACAAATTTTGTTGGTTGGTTCTGTAACACTTGACCGGTCGCTGGAAAATACACCAGGAAAAAGACCTATTGATAATCATGTTTAAGGTCTTTTGATCTCGAACATAAGAGCTCATAGATGAAAGGTAATTGGGATGACACTACACACACACACTAACAGACATGGCCAGTTCAGAAGGCTTTCAACTGCGAAGCTGCAGAAGATTTAATCCGATTTCTAATTTCTGAAGAGCAATAATTGATCAACAGATAAAACACCAACACTACTCCTAGCCGACTCTAAAAACATCAAATGATTAGCGAACATTTATCCACCCTTAAGGAAATGAAAACAACGTAATATTCACGCTAGTAGATTCTCTGTTCGCTTGTTAATAATTCCGCATATGACATGCATACGTCCTACGAGCTATGACTGATTTGTCTGAATAATGTTACACGCTTATAGGCTTATAGGATGCAAAGACATAGGTACAAACAATGTTCACCTCAACATACTGATTTACTGATAACGTCTTTACATATGCTACATCAATATTTGTTTGCTTCTCGCTATTAACTGGTAACTGGCTTTGAACATAAAACTTCGACCATATCACTAAATGCTCAAAGGATATAATACTAAACACTAACACTGAACACCTCTAGAATACTACTCCTAGCTGACAGTTCTCGCATCTCGCTCCTCATCATAGACAAGCGTATCTTTTACTTCTTCTAAATCCCCTTCGTCATAAAATGAAATCCAAAATATAAAACGTAACAACGCTAAACAAGCAGTTTTGTGAACATACGAAGTATCTGTTTGTCCTTTGTCATAATTCTTATAAATTGTGCATAAATTACATAGAACGAATTTCGAAAAAATTTTCACAGGTTTCCATGAAAATGAACTGATATACTGATAACAGTAAAACGAAAAGTAAACAGGGCCCAATTATGTCCATTTTAGAAGATCAAGATCAAGGAGCATACTGGAACTGAAAAAAAAAGCAATTGCAATAGGCTCGGCTACTAGTAGCCGACCCTAAAAATCGACTGCGCTTTAACGCTCTCCTTCGTTAAGTGTCGCAATAAACACACCCTCCGAGGGAGAGCGACGTTAACGTGCGGTCGGGTTTTCACCTTCGTGACAACCAGTTTTAGTGCTAGACTTGGAGTTCTGAAATACACGTTCGAACATCACGCGTTTTCCTTTCTGAAGTTCTTACGTTGACCCGTACAAGTGGTGACCTCGTCTCTCACACGTTTAAACATATACAAAAAATTGTAGATAATAATACTCGGCGGAGTGCAGTAAGATCTCAATCAAACTCCCGGTTTTTTCAACAAAAAATAGCATTATGTTTCGGGCACTTAGAGGTCCTGTTCTTTACCTGGAAAACCACGTCGAGGTCACCACTTGTACGGGTCAACGTATGAACTTCAGAGAGAAAAATACGTGATATCGTTCGAACGTGTATTTCAGAACTCCAAGTCTCTAGCATTAAAACTGGTTGTCGCGAGGATGAAAAGCCGACCGCGCGTTAACGTCGCTATTCGGAGGGTGTATTTACTGCGGCACTCAACGAAAGGATAAGGCGACCGCTACAAGTATTTCAAACTTAGAAAATGAGATATTGAGATGTATGTGAATGTGATGAAAGGCGAAATCTCCGAAATAGGGACTGGGAAGAGTATGTCATAAGCAGGGTCAGTGGAAGGGGCAGATGCTTACTCACATATCCCACCACTCATGAATTTACGCTCCGAGACTGATATGAAAAGTGATTTATAACTCAAATATTGCACGTTCACTTCGAAATTTCCATTGTATTTGCAGTTAATTCGACAAACAAAAATTTGCGGAACAATCACTCAGAATATTATTAAATTCACGTATCACCAGTAAAAAGTATACGCAACCACTGGCATACTATCAATAAGTAGGGTTGATATGACGACCTACCTGTAAGGGGCGCATAGGCAACGGACAGCGACCCATTTTTCCGTGAGTTCGTCATCTAGCTTTTATTATGTATGTCTGTGCGTTGAACAGTATAGAAAAATTTCAAGCTAGCCAATTTTTAAATATTTCAGTCGACGACTATAAAACAAAAAAAGAAGAAAACGACCACTTACATGAAAGTCTGGAGAGCCAAGATCTTAAATTAGGGCCTTATTGAGCTCACCTACCGACCTACCTTAATACGCGCATGGTGATCACGTCTCACACGACTCACATGAGCATGTCATACATGCAAAGACTTTTGTAAGCCGATATTTCGATTTATCGTCATTATCAGGGCTGTAATTTTTATGCACGAAAAATTGCGAAATATGCGCATATTTTATGCCCTAAATTCAGTCTAAATAATAAATATACCGAAAATATGCGCCAGAATTGTAAAATATGCATAAATATGCAAATACAATCCGGGTATATCATTTTAAAGATAAAATTAAGTTGGATACACTGAGACAATTTTTATCATATTTTAAACTGATGCAGCAAAGTATCTCCTTAAGAGTCCAATCTTTTTTCAATAGGAGATGCACCCAGGAGATATGCACCTATATTCGTAATTGCTTAATAATTGATGCATGTGATGCGGACAAGTGAAAGGTTATCTCACGTGCAAAAGAACATTTTTTTCTAAAAGCTTTTCTACTAATTCATCATTAACCATTAAGTCTTCTCAATTTTTTTTTTGAGTCGGACATCATTTTCAGAACTAAAAAAATAACTTTCTGGGGAAACAATTGAAAAATAAACAGAATTGGGGCAAAATATGCGGTAAATGCCAAAATATGCGAGATATGCAGGATGAAGTGCTGCTCACTTGACTCTGAATTCTGTGATTCGTGAAGATCTTTTGAAACTTGTACCTATACGCCATACCTAGATTAAAATATGTATTCGCATAAAAATTGCAGCCCTGGTCATTATAGACCCTTTGATATAACATACTACACCCCTTCCCCCCAAAATCCACGAACGCTGATGAATGTAGGTCAACAATACTAAAAAGATTACCCCTCCCCCTAAAAAAATAAATAAATAAAAATAAAAATAATTAAATTATTTTCCAGCGACGCCTCTGCTTTTTTGATAATGAAGTAGGAATGGTGTATATGGTATAACAGAAACAGAGTTTTTTTCGCATTTTCGTGCATTTGATTGATATTATTGGAAAATTATTTTTATTTATAAAAGGAAAAGAGTAAATTAACGCTCAACGATTAAAATAATGTCGTGGTCGATTTTACCGTATATATATTAGGTGTTGTGGGACGTATGGCGATGCACGCATGCCAAAGTGGCCCCTGAGACACCGCACCCCCGGCACCGGAAACTACCCTTTCGGACATCGCATCAGTACCGAGGGGAACGCTTTGGGGCCGGGCCCGAGCCCCCATTTCTCCTGGCCGGAACGGTGCGCGCGTCCTACCAGGGCCACCACGGGGTTCCCTACTGACCGAGGTCCGCGCTCCCAGAGCACTCGCCTGGAAATTTCAGGTCCCCCGCAGCCGGACGCGCTGCCTCTTCCTCTTCACTCACTCGTCGTGTGAGACTCTCCCGATTGAAGCTCCAGCCCTTGCACTGCGGGCGAGCTCTGCTCCAGCCCTGGTGCAACGGGCGAGCTTCGCTGGATGGTATCCGCCGCCGCAGTAGCAGCAGCAACATCCGCTTCTCCTCCGCTCCGGGACCAGGGTGTCCGGCGCAAGACGGTCGATCACGCCGTCTCCGGGATCGATCGTGACCGCCCCGCGCCTCTCCTCTTCCCAGGCGTCGCACTCGAACAGCGTATGCCACGGCGTGTCATCCTCTCCGCTTGCACAATGGGTGCACTCGGCGCTCCCCGCCAAACCCATCCGGTGCAGGTACGAGCCGAAACAACCGTGTCCGCTCAAGACCTGGGTCAGGTGGAAGTTCAGGCTTCCGTGCTTCCTGCCTAACCACAGGTCGAGCTCACCGATCAGCTCCCGGGTCCACTCGCCTTTCGAAGACTTGGCGAGCCTCTCCGTCCATCGCTGAAGCGTGGTCAGCTGAATGCCACGCTTCGCCCGGCGTGCCTCCTGCCGCGTCCTCGCCTTCTTCTGCGCCTTGTAGGACTGCGCCAACTCGTCTACCTTCAGCTCGATTGGTGGAAGGCGCGCCAGCACGCCTACCGCCTCCGTTGACACGGTGCGATACGCGCTGACGCACCTTAGCGCGACTCTCCGCTGTACCTTCTCCAGCTCCACTCTCCGGTACGGGATCTGGACGGCGTCCGCGAATACCGGTGCGCCGTACGTCAGGACCGACAGCACGACGTTCGCGTACAGCCTCCGTTTCTGCTCCCGCGGGCCGCCCAGGTTCGCCATCAGTCGCGACAGCTGCCCGGCGACCCGGTCCGCCTTCTCCGCCGCTCTCCGGAAGTGCTCGCGGAACGACAGCTTCCCGTCGAACCACAGCCCCAGGTACTTCAGCGCCGGGCGTGGCGCGATCCTCTCGCCTTTCAGCACGAACGTCGGTTGTTCGTACTTGCGGCGCGTCGTGAAGAGAACTGCCTCCGTCTTCTGCACCGCCAAGCACAATCCCGCCGACTCGATCCATCCGGTCAGCAGCTCCAACGCCCGGTTGACTTTGGTCGCGACCTCCGCTGTTGTCGCGGCTTGGCACACCACCAGCGTGTCATCGGCATAACAGATGAGTTTCACACCTGGTGGGACCGCCAGCCGCAGCAACCCGTTGAAGGCGACGTTCCACAGGATGGGTCCAAGGACCGACCCCTGAGGGACGCCACACGTCATCGCCCTCGTGACTGGTCCTGTCGCCGACTCCATCTCGATCCGACGCCCGCAAAAATAACTCCGGATAATCCGCACGAGGTAGCCCGGCGCCCGCGCCTCCTCCAACGCCGACACCACACATGAGTACGGTATTGAGTTGAAGGCATTGCGAATGTCGAGACTGACCGCCGCACAGAACTCTCCGTCGCGTATCGCCTTCGCCGCCATCGCCTTCAGCCTGAGTGCTGCATCCGCTGTCGAACGGCCGGTCCTGAAGCCGTACTGGCTGTTCGAGATCGTCCTCCGCCTCTCCAGGTGCGCCTCCAGCCTATCTACAATCATCCGCTCGAACACCTTCCCCACAGTGTCGAGCAAGCAGATTGGCCGGTATGAAGATGGCTGCCCGTCTGGCTTCCCTGGCTTCTTGATGAGGGCAAGCCGCGCCGCCTTCCATCGGTCCGGAAACGTCCCCTCCTGTAGCGCGCAGTTAAACACGTTGGTCAGGAGGGACGGCTCCACCCGATGCACGGACTCCCACACAACGTTCGGGATCATATCAGGCCCTGGTGCCTTCCGCTTCTTCGTCCGGATCCGCTCGATGGCACTGTCCACTTCGCCGGTGCTCAGTGGACAGAACTCCTCCGTGGCCTCTCCAGATGACGATGCCGGTAGTGGTGGGCGCTGCGGGAACAGCTCCTCCACCACCTTCTGCAGCACTCCCGACTCCATGCGGCTCGTTACCGACGGCCCCCCGGCCCTCCGCATCACAACATGATACGGCTTGCCGAAGGGATCGCGATATATATAGACAGAAGTCTAAGTATCATTTGTGCTCTTGTTAATTTATAAGACCTTCTATTCTCAGTGCCGAACGATTCCACGATTTGTGAACATAGCCTTTGATTATCTTTAATTTTTGCTCTCTATTTATTAATCAGTTCTAATCGCATTAATGTTTCCTTTAATGTAGCCCACTCATGAACGATTATCACGATAATGTAACCGATTCTATTTTTCAAAAATTTAATCTACTTATAAGTACAATTCGTGACGATTACAATACAGAAATGGTAGTACATGTTCAAAATATTGCTTTGTAGCAGTCGATAATAACATCTTACAGTAATTATCGTTGCGAGGAACAGGTAACACAACAATGCCTTCGTCTCTAGTATTATCTTCGTGTTTGACTTTATAATAAATTAATTACTTAGCCAGCTTCAAATTGAGAAGAGCAAGGCCAAATTGAATTTGCTTGTAGTACGTATGTGTTTCTTTCAAATTACCTATATTTCAAATTATTATGCTCATCGAACTGTAAAATAATAAGGAAGCAGTGCATCACATAAATCAAGACCAGACAATTCGTTCTCCTTCACAGAGGGCATTTCACTTCTAACCCGATGCGCAGAATCCCACAAGTTACCCGAGTAACTAAAAAGAAACAAGGGTAACCCAGGGTAACAAGTGGGCAACTTTTCCGCCGCGGGTAACCAGAGGGTATATAACTAATTGTGGAGTATCCCGCCAGTTACCCGGGTAACTAAAGTGGAACAAGGGTAATCTGAGGGTAATTCGAGGGTAACAAATGGGTAACTTTTTCGCGGGTAACTAGGTAACTAGAGGGTAACTGATTGCGCATCGGGAAGAGCGTGTCTCCATTGAGTATTCCATCGGGTGAGTATCCTAGCATGGGAACAAGGCCGGGGGTGTATATAGTAAAAATGCCGACTAAATTACAAAGTTCGCTTTGACAATGCCGACTCAAATATTTTAGAAACTCAAATTTTATTATTTACGTATTTTACTTCGGATGGTAGGAATGCCAACGATTCAATATTTAATTATTTATTCACGTCTGGTCGCATGGTAGACTTGCCGAGGGGTTCGACCCTTCTTCCAACAGTTCAGCAGCTTTGAACCACAGGCAGTTTTCTATGAGACTAAAATGTGACCAAGGTGAGATGACGGTAACAACAAGAGTCTATCTGTTGTCCGAGACACAGTGTTGAAATGACAGATTCCTCGGTCCTAGTTGTGGTATGGAATTGAAAAAAATCTGCAAAAGAGTTTATAATTTGCAAGTATCTACATTTGTGTGTATTATGGTTTAAAAAAACCAAAAAAAAAACCGTTTGATTTGTTGGATTTTCCCAACTTTTGGTCGATCTACTCAAATTTCCCAATTCCGATGGAGGTTTGGGGAGCAAGCTACCCCCGTACCCCCTTGTTTTCGTCCTTGGTAGACCGGTATAAAAGTAGCACTAAGCTTTGTGTAACCGACAATCATAAGTTGCCGCCCCTGCCATCAGTATACCAGTTTTAATTAATTTGCCACCATTTTCTTGGTAGGGGAAGAGAGGGCCTTTATTGACAAACGTACCATAGACTAACAAGTTTCTGAAATGCTAAGTTTTCGCCTCTGTTTTTTGAGTGTGAAGTGTTTATGTTATTATTATTGTTATTATTATTACAAATTATTATTACCTATTTTCTGGTATCTCATACGTAATCATTTGCGCAGGTATTCGATCGCATTCGAATGGAAAAAGATGCTGAAAGAATTCTCTCAAAACTAGTTTGCGTGAGCGGCGATATTACGAGTACAGATTTAGGATTATCAGAAGAAGTTTCAAACAAATTGTTGGACGAAGTCACGATAGTATTCCATTCGGCCGCTACGGTTAAATTTAACGAGAGCTTAGAGACGGCAATGACCCTGAACACGATTGGAACTCAAAGGGTTTTGTTGTTTTGTCGAAAAATGAAACAACTAAAGGTGATAAAATCTAAAATTACGTTTTCACTTTTACTGGTTTCACCTTGTTCAGTGGGCTTATGGAAATGTCAACTGAAATGTCGATATTAAAGTTCCGGACATTTTTAGTAGGTACCCATTTGTATGTGCAGTGCGCATACAAATGAAGGGTCTAGAGAATCAAAACTCACATTTGCCATTTTACATCAAGGGCGCCAATAGGCAACATACTGAACACGGGTGCAGGAATATCTTTGCTGCGCCTGTGGACGTGAGTTATGTTATACATATTGCACATTCACAGGCGCGGCAAAGATATTCCTGCCCCCGTGTACAGTATTCTGCCTATTTGCGCCTTTGAAGTAAAATGGCAAATGTGAATTTTGATTGTTTATCCGTTAAATGTCGATACTGTGTTTAATATCGACTGTACCCATATAGAATACATTTCCACACACATGATGACACACGATGTTCAGAGAAAATGTAGTTGACATTTTAGTCAACAAGTATCTACATTAGGGTGTACCTTATTTTACAAGTTTTTACCAATTAATTAGGGTCACACTGAAATTTGTTCCAATAGACCTAAAAATTTGCCATATAAAATTTGAGGTTACTAACTCGTGCCACTTCGACCTTGAAGTGATATGTAATACTGAAATTTCACGAAAAACCGCGAATATCTTGGAACATATTAACTTCAGGACCAAAATGCATATAACATAGAATATTGCCTGTTAAATTTTCTATAAAAAAGATTCTGTACAACTTTTCTCTAAAATGCATATTCACCGAGATAATAGCAATAATGTGTGAAAGTTTCAAGGAACATCATTTTATTTTTCTCTACATAGCCGATCTTCGTAGTTATCAAAAAAAATATTCACTTTAGGACCAAAATGCAAATAACATAAAATGTTTCTCGTTAAATTTCCTACAAAAAAATTTGACACAACTTTTCTCTAAAACACATATTTACCGAGATAATAGCAATAATTTGTGAAAGTTTCATGGAACGTAGATTTTTTATTTTTTCTTACATAACAAATCTTCACTCGCTAAATCGTAGTTATCTAAACAAATATTCACTTCAGGACCAAAATGCAAGTAACATACAATGTTCTTCGTTAAATTTTCTGTAAAAATGATTCTATACCACTTTTCTTTGGAAAACATATTTATCGAGATAATTGTAAAAATGCGTGCGAAATTTTCGAAAAACATTGGTTTTTTCAATCATTTTACAGCTGAAATATATCTATTAATGTCGGGTAATGCATGGTACAGTATAACTTCAAACTCTGTATACTGGGGCGAGCACCCTAGTTTGCCCCCCCCCCTCACCTGGCTACGTCAATGACAGTTTGTTGGGTACCTACTAAAGAGTAGACCTTGGATTATGTGTGTATATCAAGAATAGTCAACAACATTGTGCTGTTAAGGAACAGTCGCATTCCTCAGAATTCATTGTCATTTCCTGTGGGCAAATCCCTATTTCCTATTGTTGATTGTACATCATATCAAGTCCACCATACAAGGCTTCAACGGAATCTTAGAATGCTCAAGACACTCTAAAAACAGTTCATTAACCCTAAATCGCAAAGTTTGGTTTTCTTTAATCACTGAACTCTGAACTTGGAACCACCTGCAGAAGTAGTTACGATGCTCATGCAAGTAAGAAAACATAAGTATGTACTATGAGTAACATGACTACTTCTCCATAATATATGTTGTTCTACATATTGTTAAAGGGGTGAAGATGGACACATGTAGAAGTGTTTGCGATTGTTAAAAGCTTGTATTTGCAAGAGATAGGACTGTTGGTCTGATCCTAGTGATGAAAAATTTGCGGAAGAGCCTAAAATTGAAATGTGAACTAGGCATCCATGAGCCATAACTAATTTCAATGTTTTTATTGAGTCTTGAGCACTCTAAGATTCCGTTAAAGACTTGGTATGGTGGACTTGATATGATGTACAATCAACAATAGGAAACAGAAATTTGTCCATAAGAAATGACAATGAATTCTGAGAACATGTGACTGTTCCTTAACACCACAATGTTATATCTTATGCGCAATGTTGACTATTGTTGATATACATACATAATCGGAGGTCTACGCTATAGTAGGTACCCAACAAACTGTCATTGATGTAGCCAGGGGGGGACTAGGGTGCTCGCCCCTGTAGACAGAATTTGAAGTTATATTGTAGTATGCATTACCCGACATTAATAGATATTTCCGCTGTAAAATGATTGAAAAAACCAATTAATGTTTTTCGAAAATTTCGCACGTATTTTTGCGATTATCTCGATAAATATGTTTTCTAAAGAAAAGTTGTAAAGAATTATTTTTACAGAAAATTTAACGAGAAACATTTTATGTTATTTGCGTTTTGGTCCTAAAGTGAGTATTTTTCTAGATAACTACGATTTAGCGAGTGAAGATCGGTTATGTAAGGAAAAATAAAACCCTCTTTCCTCGAAACTTTCACACATTATTGCGATTATCTCGGTGAATTTGCATTTTAGAGAAAAGTTGTATAGGATCTTTTCTATAGGAAATTTAACAGGAAACATTTTATGTCATATGCATTTCGGTTCTGAAGTTGATATGTTCCGAGATATTAGGTTTTTCGTAAAACCTCAGTATTACACATAACTTCAAGGTCAAAGCGGCACGGGTTAATGACCTCAGATCGGGCTCAAATTTTTTAAGGACAGTTTCTAGGTTCATTGGAACAAATTTCAGTGCGACCCTAATCAATTGGCGAAACTTGTAAAATAAGGGACACCCTAATCTACATGTATCGACATTACTATAAACATTGTGGTATGCTGAGCAAATTCACGCGCGTTCAAAAGACGTCGACAAATTTTCGTATAATCAACATTTCAACTGACATTATAGTCGACAACTACTGACATTACTTATCAACATTGTACTTGACAAATAGCGTAGGCTGAATTATTTTTGTATAAACTGAATTACTGTCATAATCCTTATATATGGTTAGATTTAATGCAATGTGTTCCAAAGTATTTGGATTCAACAACTCAAAAAAGTGAAAAAAATGAGGTCGATGCATCTGTCAATGTCGATAGTATTTCACTGGATACCTTGGTGTTTCGAAGAAGGAATTGCAAAGCTGGTGTGTTCCGCTTTATACTAAGTTAACATTGCCGCGAAATTAATCTGGTGGGCGGGGGGTTTAGGTACCTTGCTTCAAATATGGTTATTAACAGAAGCGAAGAAGTGACACTGATTTAAATCGTAAAGTGTTTTTCTTCCGTTTAATATTAGTTCACTACCTGAAATTTCTGAGAGACAAAATAAAAACACCCTTCTCTCTGCTCGCTTTCCCAGTCAACACACTGAAGAAGGAGCTGGGGTGACTGGCTTCCAGTCAGCACGCCAGAGGAGGAGTCGGGGTGACTGGCTTTTTCCCGCTTCAAACTCAAGTATTCAGTCTCACGAACTGGCTTCAAAAAACTTTTGCATACCTCTATTATAATAATTTTTACAGGTTAACAATAACAATTCAGCCTATTTGAATGTCAGATTAAGATGCTACGCCGAATTACATTAATTATTATTCTGTTTGAAACAATATTTTATTCGCTGCCTTTGGCAGGCCTTCATCCATGTTTCCACAGCTTATTCGAACGCCGACAAAGCTGATATACTCGAGACCGTTTACCCAATCTCAGCCAATATTCTCGGAGATATTAAGTCCAGCGATATGTTATCGGCAGATCTGTTGGAACGTATTGGTAGAAAACTACAGAAGAAGCATCCGAACACGTATACGGTCACAAAAGCAATGGCGGAGTGGTTGGTTTCGAAGTACTCAGATGGCATGCCGGTGGCCATAGTAAGGCCTAGTATTGGTGAGCGTGCCATTTTCCTGTTGACTATACCGATGTGAACAGAGATAAAAATTTTATCGGAAATTTAGTAATCGATTTTGTATTTTCATATTCGTTAGTGACGGCTGCATGGCGCGAGCCTTTCGAAGGATGGGTAGACAATGTTTGCGGCGTTACGGGCATCATGATGGAAATAGGAAGAGGCACAATACGAAGTGTTATATGTGATCAAAGATTCGTTGTAGATATTATACCAGTTGATTTAGTCGTGAATAGTCTACTTGCTGTTGCCTGGTATACTGCTACTTACAGGTAGTCCAATTTATTGATTTCTAGTTTCTAAATCCCACTCTATATGTGCTACCTTGGCATGGTGAGGGGACTTATAAGAAAAACTAGAGGCACATCGGAGAAGGAAAACCCCGACGAATAAACCCTGAAGGAAGCAAGGGGAAACTATACATGTATTCTCCCCCGGAGATGTGCTTCCACCACCACAGATTATATTATTATTAGTCTCTAAATGAAAGGTGAAACACTGGTAAAGCAGAGGAGAATAATTTTAATAATAATAATAATAATAACTAGTTGGCCCCTCTTTTTCTTCTGTGGTGGGGTAAGAACCAAAAACTTGTCTTGTAAGTCCGTTGGTCGTCTGTTAGCCTAGCTACATGACCCGCACATCTCCATTTCTGTCTTCTAATGTAATGTGTTATGTTTAACTAATTATAAAGGCAATTTGCCTTTATAATTAGCTAAAGATGAAACATTTTACTTTAACATTATTTGTACTTTTTGTACTGCGCCCGAGGGCATTCTCCAAAATATATGATACAGTTCAATTAGTATATATATTATATTGTACAGGAATTACTATTAATCAATGACGCGTAAAAGGTTGACCAGTGTCTTGCTTCGTCCTTGAGTCTTTCAGCTGGGCAGGTCAGTTGGTTTAGTGCGTTACAACCTCCTAATGTCGGTCCCGGCATCAAGTAGAATGATGGCTTCGATGTTGGGGTGTTGGGGCGTCGGGGGAGTCGCCTTTCGTGATGAAGAGCCGTCTTCCTGAATACTTCCTCAACTGTCTCCCCATGGAGATCGCGATGGAGTGATTTGTTGCAAACAAACCAGAGAGCGTTAGCAATGCGTAGCATTTTGTTCTGGAACCGTCTCAGTTTAGAATGCCTTCCAATGAGCCAGTACATATTCCTTAATCTATGGTCAGCTCTTGCCTTTTCATTTTCACGTGAGGTTTCCAATTTAGTTTGGAGTCCAAATGCATTCCGAGATATTTAGATGTTTTAGTTTTCGGAACAATGGCTCCGTTGATCAGAATGGGCTGGTAGCTATATACTTCCTGAGCGTGAATGTGGTGTGACTTGATTTCGATTCATTGATGCGCCATCTCTTGGCCCAGTCGGAGACTCTATCGACTGCTTCTTGCAGATTAGTGATAGCTGTTTGTTGATGATCACTGACAGAAATTAGCACGGTATCATGTTGATAACTGCTCCACACGTGGGAAGGTCAGGAGTGAACAATATATGTACATAGAGCAGAGGTCCCAAGATACTGCCTTGAGGTACCCCCGCTCAATTGAGTATTCATATGAGACTGCTCCTTCATAGTGCACAGCAAATTTACGATTCTCTAGGTAAGAGGACAAAATCTCACAAATGTTGCCAGGGAGGAATAAGAAGGCCTTCGAACCAAACGCGGTCGGAGGCTTGACTGACATCTAAGAATACTGCTTCGCAAAATTTTTTCTCTTCTAACGTCTCTTCAGTGCGGTATGTTTCCTTTGAAAACCAAGCGCTGGTGCTCCGGTATGACTCCTTTACTACTAAAAAGAGTATCTTGATTCGAGTTAGCATGATTCGTTCCATCATATTTAAGAGGGGGGGGGGGGGGTCCGGCAAATTATTCGCAGGAAATTATTCGCAAGTAAATTATTCGCAAGAGAAAATTGTTCGCAAGGAAAACTGAAAGCGTATAAAATTGTTCGCAAAAACGTAAATGCGAAAATTATTGGCACAAAAAATATCTTCTATTATGCATATTAAAATCGGATAGGAATTTTCACCATCATCTTTGTGAGAACCAATAAAAACATTGTTTAAAAAAAAAACAGGTACTAATAAGCGATATTACGAGTATGTGCTACGCCTCTCAGATGTACTAAAATTGGATGATTACCATCTTCGTCGGAATCAGGCCAGTTGTCATTTTGGTCTCCAGCAGGGACGTACCGAAAAGTTTTTCCTGGGGGGGGGGGGTGTAAAGTCTGTGAAAATCCCAACTGCCTCAACTCATAATTCCCAAGTATCAAAGCAAAAAAAAAAACTTTTAAACTTGTTGGATTTTCCTAACTAGCCTTATTCGGTATTCAAATTTCGCAGCGACGCTCCGTTTCCAAGATACACTCCAAAATGTGGTCAACTTAGGTCAAAACATAACTCTAGCTTAATTTTGACGACGGATTTGGATTCGTCTCGAAAAATTGAGTAATTAGCACCAGTACCGACGCCGAAGCTTTCCGAAAATTTTTTGCCTCAAAAAAGACATGATGTATATTATAGTAGGGAGAAATTTTCAAAATTCGATAAAACCAAAAATCTTGAATTAAAGACTGTTTTCAACTCAGTTTCTTACGCTGAGTTCGAATTCGGTGTTCAATTTGAGCGTTGACGCTCCGTTCCCGAGATACAGTTTAAAATGTGGTCAAAATGGGTCCGAAAATGACTCTAGCCCAATTTAGTCAAGGGATTCGAATTCGTCTCGAAAAGTTGGATAATTAGCACCAGCACCGACGCCGAAGCTCTCCGAAAATTTATTGTCCCGAAAAATATGTATATGAAGTATTATGAAGAAATTATCAAATATCGAGAAAATCAAAAATGTTGAATTAAAGATTGTTTTTGACTCATTTTTTCACGCTGAGTTCGAATTTGGTGTCAATTATCTGGTAGGTTGAAAGATAATTTGAATTATGAACCTATGAACCTACGAGCGGGTATCGTCGGTCGGTAGGTAAATCGGACGTAATTTTCTCTTGAGCCGATGAACCTACAGACCGACGATATCCCTTCGTAGGTTTATAGGTAGGGTAAAGGTACTGAATATCGACAACCATTTTTGTTTTTCAAATTACTCAGCCCCAAATTCACGTAGAAAGGTTGTTGATAGCTCGAAACGTAGACCAACTATTCTAGTTGTACTCTCAAACATTTCAACTCTCCAAGTTTTTTTCTCGATTTCCCACGAATTTTTTTCTGAAAGGTGCCAAATTTAGGTATTGAAAAAAAAGACGCCTAATATCGACCATCTCCAAAATTAATAAAAGTAACAATTCAATCGTGAAATAAACAAACTTTGCCGACTGCCAGATTATTGGGGGTTCACCCCCTTCCCAAAATGGTTTCGTCCCTGCGAATGCAGATTGGAACCTTATCCCCCATCAAGCCACTCACATTTGGGCACATATACACAGAGACGATCTGACAGCATCCGTCATTGCTTTTTCTGGCCATTTTTGTCGACTTTTCGATTCTTTTGGCATCACTAGTGGATATAAACAGATGAAAAAATGTCGTGAAATGATAAAAAACAGATGGCGGTAAAATTTAGGTAACTTTTTGAAAAAAACCTCGAAAACAATTATAAATATGCGTGAAATTAATTCTCAAAATCAATCGAGCACCAATATAATTTGAAATCTTCACTTTTAATTAAAATTTACCTCGTTTCATTTACAATAAACTACATTTACACAATCAACATTTGAAATCACGACTTGAAAATTTTTTGGACATCTGAAAATCTTATTTTGCGAATATTTCCGCCAATTTTGGCTTTAGAGCGATGATTTTGGTCTCATTCGATTTGTTTGTGAAAAACAAATAAAAAAATATTTTCCCGCGGAAGTCGAGGCATTAGGAGCCGACAACGGCTGGTGGTCGGATTTAGGAACTGGTCAATATTAGGCACCTTTACCCTAGATCCAAATTTACCTAACGACTTACAAGATAATCAACGTCGGTCGGTAGGTTCTTTTACTTACGGGCCTACGTCCATTATCTTGTAGGTTGATAGGTAATTTGAATTCTGAACCTATGAACCTATACGAACGGGTATCGTCGGTCCATAGGTAACTCGGACTTACGGACCGAAGATATCCGTTTTTTTTAGGTTCATAGGTTCAGATCCCAGTTTATCTATCGACCTACAAGATTCTTGACGTCGGTCCGTAGGTCTTTCAATTTGAGGAAAAACCCCGTATGGATTACCTACAGGCCGACGATATCCGTTCGTAGATTCATAGGCGCAGATCCGAGTTTACCTATGAACCGACGACAGTGTTTATAATTTTAATCTTTTCATCTCTTTTTTTAGTGTCCTAATTTGCCTACCTCATTCAGTGTCCTTACATTCCACGTCCTCATTCTCAATTCTGAGAGTTTCTCACTAAGTAGTCTTCACCCGGGCATCCGAATGGGAGACTTATCCGGAATTATTATTTACTTTGTAAGTTGCCATCATAATTGCGGTGGTGGAGATGTAACCTTTTCACCGTACCAAGGTAGCACACATAGAGGGACATTAGATTAATTGGTTGTAATACGCGTGACTAAAATTTTATCCTAATAAATATCGATTTTCTTATCCTTCAGATACAACTCCATAAATGTATACAACTGTACGTCCGGTGCAGTAAATCCACTGACATGGGAAGAATTAGGAGCGTTGACCCGATACTATTCGTTAAAAGCTCCATCGAAGTACATCCAGTGGTATCCAGGTCTCACGTTCCGTACAAACCGATTTATGCACTTATTGTGTGACATGATGTTCCACTTCTTTCCAGCATTTCTCATGGATACTCTTCTCCGATTAACAGGATCAAAACCAGTGTAATAATCTTTTTTTTTTCTCTTTTTTTTTTTTTTTTCGTCAACATATTAAAAAACGGCCCTATTCTGGAGAATCGATATTGCTAATTATTTTTACTTATGAATTCTGTTTAGAATGCTGAAAATATACAATAGATTTAAACTAGCGGCGAAGACGGGCGAATTCTTCGCTTTGCATCAGTGGAATTTCAAGAGCGAAAATTTGCAGGTTCTCCAGCAGTCAATGGATTGTCCTTCCGACAAAGAAACCTTCAACGTTGATATATCGACGTTAAATTGGGACATGTATATGAAAAACTATGTGCTCGGTATTCGGAAATATGTACTGAAAGATCCTGCAGAAACAATACCACATGCACGAAAAAAATTGTACAGGTTTGTATTCACTTCCATCAGGCTTTCACCGTTTTACCCTTTGAAGCGTATTGATTTATAATCACCAGAACTGCTCTTTGATATTCACCTTCCGCAAACTCGGATTTTCCCAACTTCTCAGCCCCATATTGAGGGTTTCGACGAAAATTCTAGACTTTTTCACGAAGAACATTTTATTGAAGAAACGGCCCGAGCCTCCATTTCATCGTTCCAGTGCCGGTGCGCGCTGTTCTGCCAGAGCCACCATGGAGCCCTCTACTGACCGAGATTAACGCTCACCCAGCAGTAACCGGGAATTCGGGTGCACCGTAGCCGGACACGCTTCCTCTTCACTCACCCCTCACCTTCCTCGTCTTGATACGTGCGGCGACGCAGGAAGGTGGTGCCTCCCCGGAGGTTCGCAGCAGCTGCAGTTCTTCTAGGATGGTACAGAGTTGTATTCGGTGGTGAGGGCCGAGCGTTGTCCGTCGGCTCTCTGCCGCGACTACTCTGTCCGCATATTCTTCATCATGATGGTCGAGACAAAGGCCGACACCCGGTTCCATCCGCTTTCGATCTTCAACACTTCCGGAACCAAGATGTCCGGCGCAAGATCCCGCCTGTCCTACTCCCTGGCCTCACACTCGAACAGGGTGTGCCATGGTGTATCATCCGCCCCTCGATATCACAGTGCGTGCACACGGCGCTCGGTGCTATCGCCATCCGATGTAGGTTCGTACCAAAGGACCCGTCAACCAGCATCACTTGATGTTTGACTGGGGTGCTTTGTCACGGATGAGGGGATAGCGGCCTGCGTGTTCTTCCTGCAGTTACATTGCTTAGCTGGTCCAGTTCCAACCGCTGAACCCGCGTCGTTTCACCACTATTCCTGTCTTGGAATTTTTGTTTTAGCCGAATACATCAGTGCTGTGCCCACCGAAGTATTCGTTTCCACCCCGATGACGTGGACGCGCAGGAGGTTCCGGCTGCAGTTTGGTATCTCTGATGGTGGGGTTAGCACCATGTAGCAGTCGAGTGACTACTGACTAGAAATCTAGCTCTAGTTACTACAGCCGTGCCCCACGGGGCTTTGAACCTCTAAATGATGTTTTAAAATACTTTTTACCGCAAATGAGAGATAGGGTTTTTGTGCATCAGTTTTTCACGTTCCCTGGAAACCCCTATTGACGATTTTTGCATAACAAATCCGCAGCAACACGCAGCGATCCTGAGTGAGACAGTCGCGTTCGCTGCTGATGCGGAAAAACAAAGTGTCAACAGCGTTTCGCAGCAACGTGGTGCGGAGAAAAGATCTGTCAGCAGCGTTCATGATCCGTTGTTCACTGTGTTACACTGCTGATGAAATCAGAATCAGCAGCTGATTCAAATGGTTTTTCAGTAGCTACTCTCTGCTGGATTTTTATTCCGTGGTGGAAATAAATCGATTCTGCTGCTGCATTTTGCAGCGGAAAAACAGTAGTTCTAACTGTGGTCCGCAGCTACAATTCTCTACTCTGCGGTAGACAGCGTACTGCAGTTTCTCTTCTCATTTACAATTTATAAAATTGAAATAGTAAAAAAAAATACAAAGTAACTGGTCGCCAAAAAAATTAATAATATCAATGATTCTTGAAATTACAAGTATATTTATGTAAACATACGAGTATATAACTTTCAAAATTGCTCAAATCCAAGAATATGGGTGACCTCGCATCATGTGATTTGATGACCTCAGGTGATTTGGTGTCCTCATTGGTTACTTCATGTGATTTGGTGACCACATTTGTCTCTGAAATAAATTATAATGTTGAATAACTACATGGTATTTTCAAGTTTGTTTTTAGAAATTACACACAGTTAGAAGCAACAATTTGGTAAGGCTTATGTTCTGCCATTTTTCAAATGTCTCTCTCCCTCTCTCTCTCTCTCTTTCTCTCTCTCTACTTTTCCTTCAGGGCCCTGATACATCATTACATGGCCCTACTATCTTATTCCCAATTCTCTCCTACTTGAACCAAAGCAAAAACCTTCATCTCACCTTTTTCCTATTTTTCACTGCTTGATTGTTATTCTGTACTTAATGAGTTTTGAATCACGCTGATTGAGGATGAATGATTCTTAAAACATCGAGAAGAACATTCTCTATATCCTTCTTTCCCTCATATTCTATTCTTGAAATTAAAAGAATATATTTCTTTTTTAATGCACCTCAACTGATCTAAATAAATAACTCTTCCCAATACTTCATACCGATACTCTTTCAATTAAGTAATCACAATTCATACCGGAATGATTTTCTTCTCCTAACAAAGTCATTGCGGGGATCCCACTCATTTATCTTTGAGGCCCCATTCTCGTACACTGATAACGTCATTGCACTCCTTGCCTAGAGACATATAACTTTTATTTTGTATTCAATTCTGATTCTGTCTTCTGGTAATTTATCGCATCATTTCCACCTAGTATTTGATATTGTCACAAGGGGACTCCATTTACTTTGCTTTTTTGAAGTTCCACCCTGCTTTCTGCATCCTCCAACATACTTGAAACTTTCATAATTTTTTTGAACATATTTTGACTCACTGATATCACCTTCCTATTCTTGCTACAAGTATTCCATAAGGTTTTCAAATCTCATATTCATTATTAGTATACTAAAAAAGTAAAATCCGCCGCCGCCGCCACCTCCGCCTCCGCGGAAAAAACGCACTGCGGGTTGCCTATCTAAAAATCCGAAAAATTGCAGGGGCAGATCAGCTACTTTCAAGGACATAATCTGTTAGTCTGTTCTAATAGAAAAGATCTCCAAGTTTTAAGACATAACCGACATGATAAGACATAAAAAGATATAAAATGACATAATTACCCATAATCTTCAAGATAACAAGTCGCTGCAGGTTGCCTACCCGGCCACTTAATTACTCAATTTTCCAGGGGTAGCGGTTGTGGAGGAAGCTCCTGAAGGGGGAGGAGAGCCCTTGGAAAATTGCAGGGGCAGATCAACTACTTTCAAGGACATACTCGGTTCTAACATAAAAGATCTCCAAGTTGTAAGACATAACTGACATAATAAGACATAAAAAGACATAAAATGACATAATTACCCATAATCTTCAAGATCACAATTCGTTGCAGGTTGCCTACCCAGCCCCTTAATTGCTCAATTTTCCAGGGATAGCCTACCCTCAGGAGGGGGTTCATGGTTGAGAACGGAACTCCTGAAGGGGGAGGAGGACCCCAGTGGGAGCGTGGGCTGTGAACGGAGATGGTGGCCTTTGGTGGGGCGGGGGGTAAGATGAGTAAGAGGACCTGGTGGAGGAGAAAGTCCTTGGTGAGAAAGGGGACTAGGGAGAGAAATGGCCGTGGTGCGGGAGGGGCTGTTGGCGTGGTGGGGTCTTGAGGGGGAAGGACTCTTGAGGGGAGGGGTGGTCATGGTTGTGAGAGCTCCTGAGTGGGTGGTCAGTGATCTTCAAGAGGGTTGGAGGGCCATAGTGAGGACAGGGGCTCTGAAGAGCGATGAAGCCCATGGGGTAGTGGAGGGTGAGAGATCCTTGTGGCGGAGAAAATTCTTGGTAGGAGAGGGTGGCCATTAAAAAAAGAGGAGGTAGAGGTGGGTGAGGATCATAGAGGGGCAGTAAAATTTTAGTCGATAAAGACCCGGGGGGAAGAGGTACTCATGGTAGAGGAGGGAGCTCCTAAAGGGGAGGAAACAACGGTGGTGGCGGGGACTGTAGAGGGAGGTAAAGGCACCGATTGGGGAGGGGGATAATAGTGAGGAAGGGGTCCTGGTGAAGGAGGAAGTTCTTGGTGAGAGAGGCGGCCGAGAAGGCAAATTAAGGCCATAGTGCGAAAGGTTCTGGTCCTGGGGAGGGGGTCTTGAGAGGAAAGGTTCTAGAGCGGGGGTGGTCATGGTGGTGGAAGCTCCTGGTTGGAGGACCAGGGGATCTTCGAGGTGGTTGAGCAAAGAGGCCGTAGGGTGATAGAGCCGCGGAAGGGAAGGCTGTGGAGATGGACTAAGACTGCCATTGGGAGAGAGTAGAGACTGCGGATCGCCTACCCTGCCCCACTAATAGCTTATTTCTCCATGGATAGCCTACCCCTAGGAGGTGGTTCATGCTGGAGAGAGAGCTCCAGAATGGGAAGGCGATCCATGGGTGACGTGACCTCAGGAGGGGGATAAAGGCCCTGGGTGGTGTGGGGGTAATGGTGAGTAATAGGTCCTGGTGGAGGAGGAAGTCCTTGGTGAGAGAGGCGGCGAATGAAGGCCATGGTGCGGATGGTTCTGGTCCCGGGCAGGTGGTCTTGAAGGCAAGGGTTCTTGTGGTGGAGGGGTGGTCATGGTGATGGAAGCTCCTGGTTGGAGGACCCGGGGATCTTTGTGGTGGTTGAGCGAGGAGGCAGTGGGTGGTGGGGCCGCGGAAGGGGAAGACTTTAGAGAGAGACTAATCCCGCCATTGGGGAGGTCGTAGTGACGGATTAAGAGGTCTTGGTGGGGGTATGGTACGTGAACAGAAATGAAGGCCATAGTGGTGCGGGGTGGTCGAAGGACGTGGTCCTAATGGAGGGCACTCGGGGTGGAAGAGGGTGATCGGGGGAGACTAGGTGGAGGACTATGGCCATTGTGGGGGAGGAATTTGTGGCTGAGGAGGGCTGCGACTGTTGAGGCGTGACCGTGGAGGCGGAGAGCAGCCATGGTCAACGAGGGGGTCGTGGTGGAGGAGGAGGAGGCTCGTGATGAAGAAAGGATGGAAGGGAGTTCATAGTAGAAGATTGAGGACCGCTGATAGAGGGGGAGCAAAAGAAGCGCAAAGCAAACGTAAACTCAGTAACAAAAGTTTCAGACCAAACACTGAGGACTGTGGCGATTGGACGAGGCGCGAAGCGCCGAGTAAGGCCGGCACGAGCGAAGCGAGTGACGGCGGGGGGGTTGGGCCGCGAAGCGGCCAGGGGGCAAAGCCCCCTAGTATTACATAATAACAAGTAAAAGTGGATTTCTTTTCACACTATTCCATAAACGAAGTAAAAAATCAGCCACGTTTTGACTATCCACCACTCTTCACAAGTTGTCCACTTTCTTCCAAGGATTCAATTCCCTGACTTTTCCAGATTTTTTCAATGCACACCAACGCCCCCTCCTTTGGTCAAGGGCGGACTTCTTTGAATACTAGGTTGGTTATGCCCACTGGCCACAATAAAAACAATTTAATGCGTACATCTCTGTTGAAAGGGCCCGCTATGGCGATCAGAGTTTTGGCTGTACAGCTTTTTTTTTTGTTTTTTTAAATTTCGACCAAAAATCAATTTTTGAGTTTTTAGCAATTTGGTTCTTTCAGCTCTGCTGTACCATTTTTTGAGGTCTTATTCCATTCAAGCTCCAGGGTACGAAATGCATAGAAACAAAAAGGGCCCAGGTTGTTGACTCCAGTTTTTTTTTCTATGGAAGTTTTTACTCTTAATCATTTTGCGAACTTTCAAAAACATTTTTCTCAAAATACAGCTTTTCTGTACCTCATAATCAAAAATACTGAAAAAATATCTTTCATTAACGTTACACAGCTGGTTAAGGTCTCATTCGAAAGACCCTCTGCTGATTTCTATAATGATACACGTACATCGTAATTGGTGCTTCAAATACAAATTAGTGTCTATTTTTTCTTCTTTTTTAGGTTGTACTGGGTTCACACAACCTTACAAGTACTGATGGCAGCTCTAATCTTTCAGCTCATAAGAAGTTTAATCTAATTTTATTGTTGTATTACATATAGGTATTTCGTTTTCATTGATTGTATTACAAACAGTAAATTTTTAATAGTATTATAATTGAGGACATTCATCGGAAAATGCAAGAGCCATTTCCAAAAATGTTAAGTTGAAAACGTATTTGTGCAGTATTCTTAACGTGGAAGCTAGGGCTCAAGCCCAGCTTAACCACAATTCCATTCTAATGCGTCCAAGTTATAATAAGAGTCAGTTTCCATCACTTTTCACAGAACTGAAAATGTGGCTCTGCGGGATGCCAGAGGTAATATCAGTCGTGCCGTGAGGGTTAATACAAATGAGGAGCTATACCTATTCCAAACTAAGTTATTCCCAGAAATCAAAATTTTCAGGAAACAAATTAATCGCACTGTGGAAGCCAGGTTATGAGACAGAAAAACAATTCTTGGGTTACAATGTTGGTTGTACTGTTACTCAGGAGGTTGTGAAATGAAAAACTTCAAAGAAATACCTCTTCAGGGAAAATTTCTCAGTAGAGGCATCGCTGGATTTTATTTTATTTATTTATTTATTTATTTATTTATTTTATTATTTTTTTTTTTTTGGGGGGGGGGGGGTAATTTTTTCAGTAGTGTTGACCTACATTCATCGTCGTTGGTGGATTTTTTGAGGGGAGGAGAAAGCAATTTTTTTTTTGATAATATTGACTTACGCTCACTGAAATATTTTATCAGGAACAGAATATTATTTTAATTTTTTAGACATAATTATTTACTAATTATATTAGGTAGGTATATTTAAATATTATAATGGTAATTTCAACTTATTACAATTTTTTACACAAATATTTTTAATCTATGTTCATTCCCATTGATTAACTTCTCAATCATCCTTTCTTCGGACACTACGAGTATAAATATAATTGGCATTTAAATTCTTTGATCATTTCTACTCCCCCCCCCCCCCGCGGTGATGCAAATGTTTCCCAGTTCACATAGAAGATGATGAAAATAGCTGAGTCAGGAAAACGGAATATCTTGTAAAGAAACTTGGACTGCTTAGAACACATAAAATACATTAGATACGACATTCGAGCATAATATGTTCATCAAGGCGACGATCTCTCGATTAGAGACTGCTAGAGCAAAACTGAAGAACACGTTCTATTCGAAATTTTTCACTCTATCCAAAATGTTAAACCGCTCTGCTCTAACTGGCCCCTTTCCAAATCTATTCGCGAATTGTCGGTTCACCCCAGAAAAATAGAAATATCGAAAACGTCGATTGGTGCGCGATGTGTGGCATTTTCAGCGGATCGAAGGCGCTAAAGCAAAAACGATTTCACTTTCGCGCATCTCGGCAACGGAGCCTCACCGCCAAATTTGAACACCGAATTCGAACTCAGCGTGAAAAATTGTTATGAAAACAGACTTGAAATCAAAATTTTTGGTTTTTTCGAATTTTGAAACTTTCTCCGTACTATACAGGGTGATGAACGAGAAGTCGCACCATAGGCAAACATGTAGTAACGTGCAACGTATACGTAATGCATGTAGCGGAGATTGTGTTATTGTGTCGGCGCCGCTGCGCCTTATCACATGTTGGCCCTATGGTGCGACTTCTCGTTCATCACCCATAGGGATGTGATCGCGCTTTCGGCGTGTCAAATATGCTACACATCGCGCACCAATTAACGTTTTCGAAATTTCAATTTCTCTGGGGTGAACCGACAATACGCGAATAATTCAGGACTGCAGCGTGCTGGAGCAGCGCGGTTTGAAATTCTGGAAACAGGAGAAAATTTCGAATATGACTCATTTTGCAATATTGATCCAACTGCCACCAGTCAAAAGATTTTCGCGTTTTTTTTTTTTTCGCCCCAGGAAATTTGAGAGATCGAAAACGTCAATTGATGCGCACTGTATTGCATATTCCACGAATGTAAGGCGTCACCACGAATATCAAAAATTCGTCGCACACTGTAGAAAAGGAAAATAGGGATGTGGTAGTGCCTTCGGCGTGTCAAATATGCTACACATTGCGCACCAATTGACGTTTTCGAAATTTCAATTTCTCTGGGGAGGAACCGACTATACGCGAATAATTCTGGCCTGGAGCGTGCTGGGGCAGCGCGGTTTGAAATTCTGGAAAGAGGAGAAAATTTCGAATAAGACTCATTTCGCAGTTTTGATCCAACTGCCACCAGTCAAAAGTTTTTCGCGTTTTATTAGTTCACCCCAGGAAATTTGAGAGTTCGAAAACGTCAATTGATGCGCATTGTCTTGCATATTCAACCAATGTAAGGCGTCACCAAGAATATTGAAAATTCGTCGTACACTGTAGAAAGTGTAAATAGGGATGTGGTAGCGCCTTCGGCGTGTCAAAGATGCTACACATCGCGCACCAATTGACGTTTTCGAAATTTCAATTTCTCTGGGGGGAACCGACAATACGCGAATAATTCTGGACTGGAGCGTGCTGGAGCAGCGGGGTTTGAAATTCTGGAAAGAGGAGAAAATTTCAAATAAGACTAAACTTGCAGTTTTGCTCTAGCGGCCGCCATTCAAAAGTTTTTCGTGTTTTATTAGTTCGCCCCAGGAAATTTGAGAGTTCGAAAACGTCAATTGATGCGCATTGTATTGCATATTCAACCAATTTATGGCGTCACCAAGAATATCGAAAATTCGTCGTACACTGTAGAAAATGTGAATAGGGATGTGCCCCCCCAAAAAAAAAAAAATCTTTTTCTCAAGAGACCTCGCAGGTAGGCAAAACGTAGAAAATTTTTTGCATTTTACTAGTGCCCATCAGAAAATGAGAAATTGAAAAAGCGCATATTGGTGCGCTTTGTATTGTATACTCAACGTGTTGAAGGAGTTATCACATTTTCCAAAGATTCGCAAAAGTGCGTTGATGAAAATGAAGACTTCAGGTGGTAATACCTCCAACACGATGAATATGCAACACAAATTGTACAGATGCACTTTATTTGTAACAATTCTTAGTTTCTGCGTTGAAGTGGAAAAACGCGAATGCCTTTGGACCGGAGAGAGCTAGAACAAAATGGTTTGAAATTTTGGTGAGTGGCGAACAAGTTTTACAGATTGGTCTGTTAACCTTACCATTTTTTTGCATACTATGAGAGATAAAGGGAAACTAAGAAAACAGTTAGTGCTGTATCAACCTACTGAACTTCGAATTCTTCTAGAAATAAAAAATCACATTAACTGATCCCTTGGGGAGATCTTACACTGCCCTGCTACCCAGCCGTTATCTTGATCCGGTAAAATTGCCCAATAATTGTTCTCGGCTTTAAAAACACTAGACGTTTGTCTACTTATTCTGCTTCTAACTGAAACACAAAATGTCGACCAATAGTCCTGAAAGAGTTGGTAGCTTGGTACCTCAAGATCTCAACGACGATAAAGAATAGGCAGCACGAATAAAACATAAATATTCTTTATCAACCTAAAGTACCACATTTTTTTTACAAACAGCAATGAACAACCGTTTATAATATTAACAATTCATAAAAACAATCCGTAAAATACACATTTACAACACACCGTAAATACAAAATAGTTTACACGCACGCGATTTATATTTAAAAAAAAAAAAATACAGTTTAAAAAATACACAATGACTTTCGCAACAGAAAGGAACAATTAGAGTACTCAAAAATAATATAATCCAGTTGAAAAAAAGCTAAAATTCGAATGCAGCTGTATTATCCAAATTGGGGTTTCAAAATGAACTGAAAAGAGTGGGACTTTTAAATGGAATACTGGAATGCGAGGGGGCGATGTGGGTCCGCTTTCTTTTAGCTGTCATTCGATACAAAAAGGAAGTTTTTAATTTGTTCAACTGGCGTGGAGGTAACAAGAGGAAAATTGTTCATTAATTTGTTCCAGCTGGTTAGAAAGTATTCGGACACTTGTAAAAGTGATTCAGCTAGCAGAGATTCCATGCAGTGTCGTGCAACCGGCTAAATTACTTTTTCTGAACTTAGGTTCGACGAACGCAAAATGATTAGAATTGAATATTATGTCAATTGCGTACTCTGTGATACAAAAAGAAAACAAATGTTTCGGTAGCACTTCCCTCGATCTCCAAGGAGAGAAAAACAGGTTTAAATTCTTCCTTGTCAAATGAAAATGAGTACAGTAAATAAGGCAAGTAGGTAATTATTAAAATATTTCTTTTTTGTTCCAGTATATGAGCTCACCTTTTATTCAGTGAGAATCCTGTAACGGGGAACTCAATTTTAAAAGCCAATTGGTACTAGCCTACTTTTGGACCAACATGGCGTCTTATCAGGGTTCAGTACGACAATAGTGAAGTAGATATCAAACATTCTGCTAAGGCTCTGTACACTTCACACACGGGTACAGACAGCCGCCATTTTCTTTCCACATGGCTCCGTCAAAAGAAAATCGGCTGAGCGGTTAACACGGCGTGATCTGCTCTTGTTTCACGGAACAAACTGGAAAGAGAATGGCGGCGGTTCTTGCCTAGACAGCGCAGATTCTGTTCGTGATTTTCTCTTTTCCAAATTAAATATCATTCTATGGGCGGAAGGAGCCAGCTGAATCACTCTACAACAAAATGAGTTATTTCATTAACTATGAATACCTAGCGGTAATCGATGATAGTGGGGCATATGGCGGTGCACGCACGCCAAATTGGCCCCGGAACACCGCATCCCCATCCCGGAATTGCCCTGATTGGGCCTGCGTCAGGATAGGGGTAGTAGAGTTTCATCTATTCGGTGTAGGTACTTTTTTAAATCGTCATAAAAAAACAATACTTTCAACATTTATAACCAGTTTACAGCAACATAAATCTAACACATAACAAAAAGTAGATACAAAAGGAGATATCGTATTTATATAATCTTAAATTCATTATACGTCAATAATACAAAAAAAAAAAAAGAGAAAAAAAGAAGAAAAACAAAAGAAATGAGTATCACATATTAGAAAAGTTACAAGGAAACTATTCAATGAAATCTTCTTAAAAGTTCTCATCGAATTAATTGAAAAAAAAAGAAGAAAAAAAAAGAACTTATTACTATATTTTGAGCGTTTGTTATACATGCGTTGCTTGCGTCGTATTTTTCGTCGTTATTTGTTGTGATTTATTAGCGACGATGTACTGCGACGAATTCGACGACGATTTCATCGACAACTGAGGAACTGAACCATTTCTTAAGGTTGTGTACGGGGGCGGCGGCGGTGGCTGGCCGGGGCTAGGGCTTGTAGGTAACGCGTTATGATTGTTAACCCTCAGATAAGGGTTACCGTACGTCGCCGAGTAACGAAGGTCCAGCGACGTGGTCGTCGTTAAATTGGAACTAGTAACGACCGGCGATATGCCATTTGAAATGGTGGTCTTTGGTGACGTGAAGTCTCTTGAATAATCCAGGTATGGCACGTATCCGTTGTTGTTCTGTCCGGCCTGAAACAGTAAAACGCCATGAAGGTACTGAATGAAGTCTAAATTCTTGAATATCTGGCACTATATCGAAATCCTGTAACCGCAGGCAGCGCAGGATGGTATAGTAAAGACAAATTCGACTTAAAACGTGACTGAAAGAACACTTTTGGATAACAAGCGAGATTTTGCAGAAAATTGTCGAGAAATATACTCAAAGTGTGCTTCATTAAAGAGCATGCGACCAAAAAAATTAGGGCGTTCACAAAACCTTAAAAGCTAGTACAGATAGGAAGTATAGTCGAGGCTACCGCTATTTCAATGTAATCTAAAAACGTCCTCTTTCCATGTTTGATTCTGTTTACCTTATTTTGGAAGACAGGGTCGTTGAACTCGCCGGACGAATACCTATTCATGGAATACCTCTGGTCTATAGGAACAGGCCCGGCTAATGGTACCGCTACCCTCGTGATAATGCTGTCCGAGTCTCGACCACCGCCGTAGTCCGACTCGCAATTTATATTGCTGGCGGACGAGCCGGTGCGCATTTCCAACTTCAGCTCTGATATGGTAGATGACTTGTCGGACTCTTTACACTGTTTCTCTATGTGTTTCGCCTCTATCACTGCAACCAAATAAGTACATGTAAGCAAACGATAACAGATATACACACACTGTTACAAATTGAACACCTTATATGCGACTGAAAGAAGCTGTATCAAGCCATCTACATTTCAAGAATGATCGTGAATGTGATCCGAACGAAACAAATCCGGCCCGAGGGACCACATTTTCATAAAATACGTCATGCGCGTACCTGGAAGCGGTTTCTTCTCTTTCCTTTGGCACATAATGATGATCATGATTAACGTGATCAGTACTACCCCGCCGCCAAGGGCCGCTGCTAATACCATACTCAGAGGAAAGCTTTCTGCAATCAAAACAAAATAACCGGTCACAAATCAGAATTGAGCGCGACATGAAGGGAAGTGAGCACCATAAAAGTTTCATCAAATGACTGCAAGTGACAACAATAATGAGGAACGTTCCCAAAAATACGATAGGGAAGTGATATGTAATTTGTTTAGTTCAACTTGGAGGAGGATAATTACTTTGCGGTTTCAACGTGATGTTGGCCACATCGGTCCCATACCGATTCGTTACTGAACAGTTGTAGGTTCCGTAGTGTTCTTGACGAGATTCGCGAATTACTAACGTGCTTCTGATACCCTCTGGCAGTGGATCTTCGAGCACCTGTAATGAATAAGTTCGGGATTAAATCGACGCTCTGCTTGGAACATTAAAAAAGAAAGGGGAAATAATGGAGAATGATAGAATTCACCAGAAAAAAAAGAAGAAAAAATGAATATAATGAATGAAATTACGGACAGAAAAGATGGAATCGATGGAATTTTGCATTTGAAGAACTGACAGAATTGATAGCAAGGTAAGGTAGGGCAGTTGGGTAAGATGCCACAGTTATCTGTTTTTCATGTTGGTAACCGTGCACGACAAAAGTGACACAGTGGATTTGTAGCACTTCGACACCAGACCTTGGGTACAAATTCCCATAATCCCAAACCTATTCGTTCTTTTTCAACGATTTTTCCAGTAATAATTTTCATACAGAGTGTCTCTTGTGCAATGACTCCCCCTGCCACCTGGCAAGTAGACAACCTACCCCGACAATATGTAAATATGTTTGAATACTCCTACTTTTGAAGGGGCCGAGTTATTGTCAAATTTTAAATAGTTTTCTATCTTTGAAATTTTTTTTCGTCTCACGAATGGAGATAGACAGGAAAATGGTAATAGTAGAGGACAGTTGTGGTAACCACAGAAAAAAAAGGTCGGAATCGGTTCAACAGGGTGCTCATAAAATCAATCTTAGTACAAATTATATCAAGAAATTTTCGAATTTTTTCAATTTCCCATGGAACTTGCCCTTTTAAGCTACTGTTTTCTTATTAGCAATAGATTGTATATTAAATTTCCCATAGAAAAGGTCATTAGCAATTTTATTGAATCTGGATTTTGTAATTTACTTATTAATCTTTTTTTTCTTTTACTTTTATGTACATTATTGATGATATTGGCCCAATGGTCACCTTTTGCCGAAGGCCTTTCAGGGGCCCTCGAGTCATTACATTATACTCATTTTACTAATAGACTATGAGTAATAAGAATATTTACAAACTTGATTTCCTTGCTATGTTACTGTTTTGGTACTTTCTGAACTATTTGGTTGCTATAAATTATCTTTATTCTAGTTTGGCTTTGTGCTCCATTATTTCCCTAACAGCGCTTATTCTGTTTATAGTTCTATTTTTATCCTGAAACCAGTCATCATTATTGTTATTGCCTATGATTCCATATTTTGTTCTTTTTTTGTTTGAATGTGGAGCAGTTTAGAAACGTATGGTCAGGAGTGTCTATTTTCTTATCACAGTTTGGGAATTTGTAGTTTTCAGTTATTTTAAACTTTTTTAAATGTTCTCCGAAGTTGCTATGACCAGTGACAAATTGAGTGAGGTAGAAATTAGGTTTTAGCTCTTTATTCTGAATTCTTTCTTGTATACAGGGCATGATCATGAAAGTTCTTCTGCCTGTTGGTTCATTGTTGTAGCGATTATGCCACATTTTAATATATATACCTTGCGTTTCCTTTATTTTTTCATTAGTTTCTTTTTTATTCTACTGTGAGCTTTTAATGTTTTTTATTTCATTGCATTCTTCAATTTGTAGATCTATGGGCAAGATTCCAGTTACATATTACATCATTTGTTGCAGTCTACGACGCTGTTCTATAGGCAGAGATTACATTCAGCAGTATTTTTCTTTGCTCTTTTTAAATTAGTTTCTAATTTTTTTGTTTATTTTAGGATGGTAAATTGTGCTTCCGTATTTTATTATTGACCAGAACTGCTCAAAATGGAGAGATCAAGCTATCCCCGTTAAAATTTCCCTCAAAAACAATTACTTTGTAAAATTTTTAAATGTACGCACAATTCCTTTGATTGGATATTTCTGGATCCGTAAGGCAAGTGAGATATTGGGGTGGGGAAAAAGGTGCAATAAGGATTTATTGCTTATTAAAATTTAGCATATTGAAAAAGCAAGTTTTATGGGCAGTAAGAAAATATGAATCAATAATTTTGCACTAAATGAATAGTGAAATTTACTTTATGAAAATCATGTTCAACCACTTTCCATGATCTTTAATTTTTTTCTGTGTGGTTACCACAACTGTCATCTTGCTCTTGCACCTCCCTCCCTTCGGTACGCGCCACAATTCGCGAGATACGGCCAAATTGTTACCAAAACCGAGTTTAGCGACCTTTGGAACCAATTATTGAATACCCACATTAAACTTTACAGAATACTAGAACCCCCCTCATTGCATGTGCCTCAATTTCAAATATGGGGTAAATAGATGAAAGGAGGGAAGTTAATAAGCCCCATAAACGATATAACTCTATGAAGTGGTAAAGTAGCCGAAAAAAATGATTATTATCTTCATAAGGACTGTGCATCTGTGTCAAACAGTAATAATTCTTAACGGGGATAACTTGAACTTCATTTTGAGCAGTTCTAATCCAGATACAAGCTAATTGCTAATGATCTTTTGTATGGTAAATTTAATGTAAAATCTATTGCACATAAAAAAAACAGTAGCTTAAGAGGGCAAGTTCCACGGGAAATAAAAAAAATGTAAAAATTTTGTGATATTATTTGTACTAAAATTAATTTTATAAACACCCTGTTGAACCGATTCCGACTTTTTTTTTCTGTGGTTACCACAACTGCCTTCTACTATTACCTACTGGTACCATTTTTTGTCCATCTCCAATTATGAGAAGAAAAAGAGATTTCACAGATAGAAAACTTCTCAAAATTTCACTGTAACTCGGCTGCTTCAAAACCAAGAGTATGCAAATATATCTACATGTTGTCAGGGTGGATTGCCTACTTACCAGGTGGACAGGGGTTATTGCAAAAGAGACACCCTGTATAAGAAAAAGCGCTTGGAAATGTTTGGTCGTTTTGAAGTAACTTTGCGAAATTGTGATTAATTTTCGACAATAATTTTCAATATTATTATGTGTTAGATGTACAGTGTTTTCCCTCCTCATTCAGAATATCTCATCAGTTTTACCCGTACTTCGAGCGATTATACTTTTTTTTTGTCCTTAAAGTTACATAATACGGCAATTTCTAAGGGTAGGTAAAATGGCCAAAGTGTGAGTCGGGCAAGATGCCGCGCTATGATGAATGCTGAATTTCGATTATTAATTATCTAACGGAAATTTCTCAGCTTGTTATTTTAGGTTATGGAGTCGAATTACGTCAGAAAGACCAGTGGGTACTAGTTGTACAATAGAGAGTTATCGTTAACTCGGAGTTAACCCGCCAAATTAGATGAGTTGACTGATCGAAACAGCGAGTTACCAATCACGTGATAATTAACGCTCTACTAGCCCTAGAGGGTCTTGGGTAGAAATGCAGCTAAAAAACGTGATGGAATATATGGGGGAAACAAACACTGCATACCTGAAGCCAGACGATTGTAAAAAATTCCGGAAGGAACTCCTGTTTAAAAGTTACATTTTATACGTTTTATACTCGAATTAAAAAAAAAAAAAAATAGTATGAGTTTGCATAATATTTTCATTACAATTTTATTTAATAAGCAATTTCCATAAGACATCTTACCCACCCCATCGGGCAAGATGGCCGAAAAAGAAGGTCTGGGAAAATGATTATACCTCTGTTGGATGGGGATAAAACCAAAAAAACATCTGAATAAAAGTTACAGATAAAAGGATCAGAGTATTTGTAGTCAAAATTTCAGCCTCATCGGATGTTTTGTCAAGAAGCTATGATCATTCTTCAAAATGTGCGTCATCTTACCCTACTTTACCTTATTTGCTGAAAGTGAAGAAATGTCGGAGGTGATGGAACTGTTTTAGAACGCCGGTTAAAAGAATGAAGAACAAAAATGATGATAGAACTGAGGGAAGGGCCCGGGGGTGAGAAAGACGATTAGAGAGAAACCACATAAGTACTGAATGCACAAATATTACTTTTTTGTCTGCAGTTTCGTTGTTCGTTTTTGTGGCGATGATATTTCGCCGAATATGGAGGGGAACCGGGGATCAAGGGATAAATTTAAAAATTTTTATGCATGAAAGTGCCAATCTTGAAATTTTCAAAACTGAAGCGATTCGTTGTAACATTCGCATAGTGAGATTTGCATTTTAATATCACCGAAATGAGGAATCATTTTTGAGATTCTCAGAACAAAAGGGTCAATACTGAGATTTGCAAAATGCGTGGATTCATTTTGAAATAAAGAACAGGAGACGAGGTAAATTACGCATTTGCGAACCGAGTAGATTGATTTGATTAAATGTGCAAGTTTAAAGAGTCTCATTTTGAGATTTGTAAAATGAAAGGTTGATTTAGATGATGAAGGGTCAATTTTAAAATTCACAAATAGAGTGAGTAATTTCAGAGTTCCATTTTTAAATTTGAGGAAGTTAATATTGAAATTCTTGAAATGACACGGGTTATTGTGAGATCTGAAACATGTGCGGAGGAGAGGATTGTTTTGAAATTTGCAAAATAATAGAGGCAATGTTTTGAAAATGGTTTAATTTTGAGAATTGCAAAATGTGGTGATCAATTTTGAAATTCACAAAATGAGGAATTCAATCTCACGGTGTGCAAATGAAGGCACTTATTTTCAAATTTAGGCAGTAAAGAAATCGTTATTACAACCCTCAAACTCACATGGTTATTTTGACATTTTCAATGTGGTGGAGGGGAAGGAATGCTGTAGTTTTGAGATTTGCAAAATATAAGGCAATCATTTTACAACTGCGAAATTTGATTGTCAGTTCTGAAATTTGGTTCCTTTTTAGATTTACAAAATGGACTAGGTGTCACTTATAAAATTTATAAAATGAGTGGCAAGGTAGGAGGTTCATTTTCAAACTTGTGAAATGAGGAGTTCGATTTTGAGATTCATAAAATAATGCAGATAATTTTAAGATCTTCAACATAAGAAGGGAGGGGGAGCGTTTCAAAATTTGCAAAATGATGGCGCCAGTTTTGAAATTTTCTGCCCAACTTCGTGAAAAATTTAAAAATCTGCAAGATGATGGGATTTACATCGAAATTTGGATAGTGAGGATGTCGATGTTAATATTTACGAAAAATGAGAGGAAATATTTAAGATTTTCGAAATGAGATCGTGTCTTTCAAGATTTGCAAAATGATGAAGGCATTTTAAGATTTTCAAAATGAAAAAGCCAATCTTAAATTGCACTTACTCTGAGATCAGCAAGATGAGAAAACGTGATCTACGCAGTTTACAATGAAAAATATGATTTTAAAATTTGGAATATCATGAACGCCTTTCTGAAATTTGTAAAATACGATTCTCGCCGAGAGGAAGAAGTCAGTATTAAAATTTACACATTAAGGGAACTAGTTTTGAATTTACAAAATGAACGGGCTCATTTTCAGAATTGTAAAATGAAGAAGTCAATCTTGAGAGTTTTCGAATTAAAAGTATACATAGAAGGATACCAGTTCTGAAAATCGTAAAGTGATGAGATTAATTTTAAAATTTGTACAGCCAGGGGTTCATTTTGATTTGCAAAATGGGGTGGTTAATATTACAATTTGATAAATGGGAAAGTCAATTCAAAATTCACAAAGTATGGAGATATTCATTGAGGTTTGGACCGTGAGGATGTCGATCTGACTGTTTGAAAAAGTAAACGGGATAATTTCGAGCATTTTAGTTACTTGAAGTGGACAATCTCGAAATCTGTAAAATGAGGTTGTCGACTTTGACGTTTGCGAAAATAAGGTTGTTCAGTTTTGAAATACGTACGTAAAATGAAGGAGTCAATTTCGAAATTTGAATAATATCGAAGTGAATGTATTTTGAGATCTCTGAGACTGAGGTCAGTTTCAAAATTAATGGAAAATTGGGGAATCGAAGTGACAATTTTAGTGCTTGCAAAAGTAAGGATATCAGATTTACAACATCCAGAATAAAGTGGTTCATTTTTACATTCAGAGAGTGAGCTGATCGATTCGAAGATTTCAAAACAGAGAGATCAATTTTGATATACTAGCATCATGAAGGCATGATGGGGTCAAATTTGACGTTTACTAAATTATGAGGTTTATTTTGAAATTGAAAAAAAAAGGTCGATTTATAATCTTGAACATGAGAGAAGGACTGTTCTAAATTTTTCTGGAGGTGTTGACTGATTACTGAAATTCATTTAGCATTAAGTCACACACCCGGCCCTTTTGGTTAGTTTTGAAAGATGGTCAATTTTAAAATGAGTAAAACCCTGGGGAGGGGGTTTATTCTGCCATTTGCAAAATGGGATGATCGATATTAAGGTTCAATAAGTGAGAGAGTCAATTCAAAGTTCGCAAAATGAGGAGACTCTACGTAGAAATTCAAATGGTGAGGATGTCGATCTTCCTGTTCAAAAAAATGCGAGGGACATTTTTGGGAATTTTAGTAAAATCAGGTGGAACATTTGGAACTTTGCAAAATAAGGTTGTAGATTTTGATGATTGCGAAAATGATGTCGTTAGCGTTGAAATTCGCAAGGTGAACGTTTTAATTTTAAAATGAGAATAACAGCGATGAGAAGGTATTTTAAGATTTGCAAAAAAGAAATCAGTTTCAAATTTGATAGAATTTTGGAAATCGAAGTGACAATTTTAGTACTAACAAAAAGAAAAATTGAGAAAGCGAAGTGACAATTTTAGTGTGTGCAAAAATAAGGGGATCCAATTTACAACTTCCAAAAAAAGTGGTCCATTTTTACAATTTCTGAAGACTTAGTTGATAGATTTGAAGATTTTAAAACAGAGGCGGTAATTTTGATATACTAGCAACACGAAGGGGTCAAATTTAACGTTTTTGCTGAAGTATGAGGTTTATTTTGAGACTGAAAAAAGGAAGGTCGATTTATAATCCTGAAAATGAGATTATAGTTCTACATTTTCTTGTCGGTGTTGACTGACTGAGGGGTTCGGCTGGGGGGGGGGGGTCTGGTTAGCCGAGTCGATAGCGCGTGGGCCTCAGAATCCGGAGATCCAGAATTCGAGCCCACGTAGCAGCTCGCTACATTTCAACCTAGGCCGGTTTTTCGGCAAAAGAAGAGGGTTAAGACAGCTCTAACAGCTTCCCCGACGTTTCTGAGGTAACACGCTCGAAAGGGCGAATTTCACGGCTCGGGTTGAGAGCGAAATTAGAAAAGAGGTTTTGGCTGATTCCTGAAGTCCATTCCGCATTAAAAGGGTCACACACCCGGCCCTTTTGGTTAGATTTGAAAGTAGCAAAATGATGGGGTCAGTTTTAAAATGTTGTAAGGCTAGGGGGTTCATTTTGCTATTTGCAAAATGAGGTGGGCAATATAAAGGTTCAATATTTTTCCCCTTTTTCATTTTTGCTCTCAACCCGAGTCCAGGAATCTGCCCTTTGGGGCATTACCTCAGAGACGTCGGGGAGACTGCTAGGGCTGTTTAGCCCTCTTCTCTTCTTAGCGGCCTAGGTCGAAATGTAGCGAGTTGCTACGTGGGCTCGAATTCGGAACCTCCGGATTCCGAGACCAGCGCGCTATCCACTTGGCCAACCAGACCTCTTATTAAGGTTTAATAAGTGAGAGAGTCAAATTTTAAATTCACGAAATAAGGGACTCTACATTGGACTTTGGATGGTGAGGATGTCGATCTTCCTGTTCAAAAAATGAGAGGGACATTTTTGAGAATTTCAGTAAAATGAGGTGGAGATTTTAGAAATTTGCAAAATGAGGTTGTAAATTTTGATGACTGCGAAAATTATGTCAGCTTTAAAATTTGTAAAATGAACGTGTTAATTTCAAAATTAGAATAACAGCGATGAGAAGGTGTTTTGAGAAATAGGAAAATTGAGACAGCGAAGTGACAATTTTAGTATTTGCAAAAAGGAAAACTGAGAAAGCAAAGTGACAGTTTTAGTTCTTACTAAAATAAAGAGGTCCAATTTGAAACTTTCAAAATAGAGTGGTTCAGTTTTACATTTTTTTGGCAAGTTGGCTCATCGATTTACAGATTTTAAAATAGGAGGCGGTAGTTTTGATATACTAACATGAAGGGATCAGATTTAACGTTTTTGCTAAAGCATGAGGTATATTTTGAGACTGAAAAAAGGAAGGTCAGTTTATAAACTAAAAATGAGAGAATTGTTCTGAACATTTTTTTTTTTTTTTGAATATGTTGACTGATTACTGAAGAATTTCCGCGTTGAAAGAGGCACACACCGAAGCCTTGCTTTCTTTGAGACAAAATGAAGGGAATTTTAAAGTGCTGGAAAAAAGATTCAAATTTACAAACTACAAGGGTCAAAAGTGACTAAAGGAGGTTCCGTTCTTTAGGCTTTTTAAGGCTGACCAGCCAAAGAGAGTAATTTTTTTTTAGATTTTATTAACTGATGATTTGATAAGATCATTCGTACCTCAACTCCTTTCAGGTGCATTTAAGAGAAAAAAGTAAAAAAAAACCTTCTTCTTCCTTGGATTGTATCACCTTGAGGAAGACTTGAGGGGGTTATCTTAATCCTATTTTCAAGTTCACCATAGAGGAAAAACCGAACAGTACCAACCACCGATTTTGATCCATTTACAAGATGGCTTACCGAATAATCGTGATGACTGGAATCGATAGGCTGGCCATTGAACGACCAACTGGTTTTCTCTGGCAGTGGGACGGAATACGCGGAGCACTCTAGCCGAACAGCATCGCCGATCAAACCATACTGGACTGTGTCCTTCTGTATCGCTGGTCGACCGTTCATCCGAATATACGCCTCAGCTCCGATGTCTGGAAATCCGGGGACGTGGGCCCGACAGTGGTACCTGCCGGTAGTTTCCCTGGTAACACCGATCGTCAAGTTCGCAGACCGGCCGACAATCTGCAGAAGCAGGTGTTAACAAATTAGCACTACCTATCTGGATTTCTTTTCTTCCTTGCTGGAAGAGTACCACGAAACGGAAAAAACGAGAAATTCGATGGCTATCTTACTTTGTCGCGACCGAGAGTCCACGTGATCTCGGGTGACGGATTGCCGTCGACGTCGCAAACCAAGTGCACCGCGGTTCCGACGTCCGCTTGGACAGATTTGGGCCGTTGGCGGAATTTAGGTCCATCTGGAAAGAGTAATGTTATTTGATTATAGAGTATCTTTAAAAACGAGTAACGTATGGATTGCACGTTGCTATGTGGTCAAGTGGGGATAACGTGCCCTCTTCACAATCCTTGCCTCTCAGGTTCGAGTCCCACATACGCCAAAAAGCTAGTGATATTCCAATACCCCACTAACGTTCTAGCGAACACAACGACTGCAGTATCCGTCGAGGTGGATACATAGCGCGTCCTGCAACTCCCGCCAGCTTACACGAACAAGGCAATACAATCGCAGCACGTGTTACCACCAGATCAGAAAGACTGGTACTGTGCGTGTGCACGTTGAAGGCTGGTAAACGAACTGCGGCTGCACACGCTTCCGCATAGAGAAGGAAAACTCTAACGCATCAAACTTGTGGGAAAAGCAACGGCAAACTACCCCGACTAACCTGCACAGGAAAGTCGCGCGTCAGAAACGGTAATCCCCAATGTCCGGCATCGGATACGATGACTGATATACCAGTTACAGAATTAAATATAATAAATATCTCAGAGTCGTGATCTTCTTTTATTACCCCTCCAAGTCACGAGATTTCTGACGGGTAAACGTACGGTGCTTAGATATACAGGGTGTTCCACGAAAGTCCCCCCCCCTGTTTTTTCACGAACCGATGGGCAGATCTTCCCGGGACGAAAATGATTTTCCAGTCGTAACATCTAGTTTCTCCTGAGCATAAAAAATTTTCTCCCCCTTTCACGGGGGGCTGGAACCTACCACCAACTTCGTAATCTTAAATAGGAAGGTATGCCTTTATGCACCTCGTTGGAAAGGTCATTTACTCCAAAATACGAATCCGTAGAAAAAAATCAAAATTTATCAATTTTGGGGGGCAAGGGGCCTAGAGATGACCAAAATTCACCCAGAATCAAAGTGCGGTGACCTATCAAACGAACTATCGAAAATGGGGTTTTCCAGGTCGCTGATTTCGAATACTGCCTTATTTTTTCGATTTGACTAACCCAGGGGACAGAACATTCAAAAATTTGGGGCAGAAGGGGTTATTTTAAATGTTTTTTATTTTCGCTGATACAATGTCTTTATGCACCTTGTTGGAAAGGCCTCTTCCCCCCAAAATTGAATTCGCGGAAAAGATTCAAAATTCATCAATTTTAGGAGGCCAGGGGGCCTAAAATTAGGGGAAATCCACGCAGAATCAAAGTGTGATGACCTATCGAACGAAATATCAAAAAAGGGGGTTTTCAGGTCGTGGATATCGAATATTGCGTTATTTTTCCAATTTGACCCATTCAGGGGCAGAAAATTCAACAATTTGGGGGAGCAGGGATTCATTTTTTTACGTTTTTTATGTTCACTGACACCATGACTTCATGCACCTTGTTGAAAAAATCTCTTCCCCCAAAATTAGAATCCGTGAAAAAAATTCTGATTTGATCAATTTTAGGGGGCCAGTGGGCCTACAATTGGAGAAAATCCACCGAGAATATTGTAGTGTGATGACCTAGGATTTTTTGTTCAGAAAGTGATTCGTTCGCTTTTTTTGTTTGCAAACTGTTGGAGAAAATCTGCAATTATTTTTCTTTCCGTTTCTGATGAACTTCCTTTGAAAATTATCCGGGATTTTTCCTGTATTTTTCTACCTTTGGACATTATTGCAATTTTTTCCCAAGAATTTCTCATGAAATTCCTTAAAGATTATCGAAGATTATTCTTGCAGATTTTCGATGAATTTCTTCGGAAAACATTTTTCCTTGAGGTTAGTTGTATCAAAAATTACCGGAATTTGCTTCCGAAAATTTCCAGTGAAATTTCTTGAAAATTCTCGGAGATTTTCACCAAAAATCTTCGATGAATTTCTTCGGAGAACATTTTTTCTGAACATTGTTGATACTTCAAAAATCGTCGGAGTTTTTCTCTTAATGAAATTCTACAAAAATTATCAGAATATTTTCCCTAAGAATTTTAAAGAAATTCTCTGGGAAACATTGGAAATTTTTTCCAGAAATGTCCGATAAGATTCTTCAGTTCAGCATTAAGCTTGTTAATAATAAAAAAAATTGAAAAAACCCAAGGATTTTTTTCTCAAAAATTTTTGATGTAGTTCCATCAAAAGCATCGGAAAATTTTCCCAAAGAAATTCGATGAAATTTTTCTAAAATCCTCGAACATTTTTCCTGAAGATTTTTGATGAAAATCTTCAAAAACGATCGGAGCCTTTCCCCAAATGTTTCCTAATGAAATTCTTCAGAAATTATCGAATGATCTTCCTAAAGATTAGAATTATTGCAATTTCTCCCCAAAAATTTCTGACAAAATTCCTCAAGAAATTTTTGATGGAATTCCTCGGAGATCATGCAACATTTTCCCTGAAAATCATTGACAAAATTCTCCAAAACCATTGTAGTTTTCCATCAACTTATTTCCTATGAGATTTTTCCTCCAACATTTTTAATGAAAATCATTGGAAAATTTTCCCAAAGATCTTCGATGAAATTCCCAAATTTCCAAAAGTAAGGTTACAAAAACTGGAGTGACATTTGTGGTATCGATTTTTGACCATTCTAACGTAAGTTTTTCTTTGAATTTTCTCAGAACAATTAGAAATTCCTAGGTCATCACACTTTGATTCTGGATGGATTTCCCCCAATTATAGGCCCCTTGGCCCCCTAAAATTGATAAATTTTGAATTTTTTCCGCCGATTCAATTTTGGAGCGGAGAGATCTTTGCAACAAGGTGCATAAGAACATACCTTCCCATTTAAGATTCCAAAGTTAGTGGTACGTTCCAGCCCCCCAAATATGGGGGAGAAAATTTCTTGTGCCCGCAGGAAACTAGACCACGGTACACGAAGATCGCATTTTGTTTGGGAGCAATCCGACAATTATTCGAGAAAAAAACAGGGGGGGAGGGTCATTCTCAAAACTCACCCTGCACCTCTTTTAGGTTTTTGATTTTGGATAGGTTTTGGCTGGCGTTACACCCCGTTCCCCGAAGTTGATGAATTTGCAATTTTTCTTCACGAATTCATATTTTGGAGGAACTGTCTGATCCAGCGATGTGCATGATGCCACTTTGATAACTTGAGCTAAGAAACTCAAAAATTTGTCAATTAGAACCACTTTTGGGTCTAAAATTTTGTAAGGCTCTGAAACGCGTTGAATCAGGGGAAAAATGTGATATCCGGAATCAGCGACCTCGAAAATCGCCTTTTCGATAGTCTTTTTGCTAGGTCATAATACTTCAATTTTGGACGGATTTTGGTCATCTCTGGACCCCTTACCCCGAAAATTGATAAATTTTGAAATTTTTTTCACGAATTCATACTCTGGAGGAAGTTTTCTATTCAACGATGTGCATAAAGCGACTTTAATAATCTGCATTCAGAAAGTCAAAAATTTGTGAATAATGGAACCAATTTTAGGTTGAAAATTCGGATTTTAAAACTAAAACGGGTTAAATCGGGAAAATAAGGCAATTATTCGAAATCAGCGACCTAGAAGACCCTCTTTTTGATAGTTCGTTTGATAGGTCATCACACTTTGATTCCGGGCGGATTTTGGTCATCTGTAGGCCCCCTCGCCCCCCAAAATTGACAAATTTCAAAAAAATTTCACGGATTCTACTTTTGGGAGAAAGAGGCCTTTCCAGCAAGGTGCATAAAGACATTGTATCAGCGAAAATGAGAAACATTAAAATAACCCCTTCTGCCCCAAATTTTTGAATGTTCTGCCCCCTGAGTTAGTCAAATCGAAAAAATAAGGCAATTTTCGAAATCAGCGACCTGGAAAACCCCATGTTCGGTAGTTCGTTTGATAGGTCACCACACTTTGATTCTGGGTGGATTTTAGTCATCTCTAGGTCCCTTACCCCCCAATATATTACTAAGCTTCTTAAAGAATGGTAGATATTATGGTGGGTGGGTACAAGAAACTGAATTTGCCAATTTGGCCGTCGTTCCCAAACACTGCGTACAAATTACGCGTTAATAATTTGAAGAAAAATAAGAGTACTGCTGTTGCTTTCCTCGAACCTCGCTGTCCACCGCTTGGAACATGAAATTCAAAAGTGGGCTTCGCCCACTCCATAAATGCAAACGCGTAAACCGGCACTACGCTTTTGACTTTCAAGATACAGAGTCTTAGATAGAAAAACGGGTCATTCTCCAGAGATTGAGAATATTTTCTTTTTGTTACACCTCCCCCGATAATACTTAGCTTTACGTAGTAGAAAATAGTCAACGAGTATACAGAGCAGGCACAGCTAAATTTAGGGAGAGTGATGACTTTCGTCCACAATAATAGACATTTTGTTCGCGGCGAAAGACAACATGTCTACGGCGAAAGACTTTCTGATCACAATAGAGGGCTTCATGCTCATAGGACAGGAAATGATTGCCGAATCAACTCCCGATTTCTATTTACAAGCAAGCGGTAAGTAATTCACACAAAACAGATAAGAAAAACCACATTTAATTGACGACTCAAAGTCTATAACAGAAATTTCGAAATTGTCAATACCGGACCCCCCCCCCCTTCCTCGAACACTAGGCTAGCTACGCTACTGAATTCAATGCTATTCTCTGTGAAAAAATAAATCAAGTGACTCGCACACTTTGGCTGAAACGCTCAGCGTTACTGAAATTTTTAATACAACTTTGGAAATTCGGGAATTCAAACGTTTATTCCCTGGGGCAAATATGACCCAACCTCCCCATATTTTTTTTTCATTCAAAAGGTGAAAACTGTCCTTTCTGATGGTTTGGTGGATTACGGATGTTATTAGGTCTTAAAATCAACCCCCTCCCCCACCGAAAATCGAAAATTAGGGTTTAAAATTTGTTGGTAACAAAATATTCTCAGTTCCTGAAGAATAACCCAAACAGGCAGTCGCAAATTTAAAAAAAAAATTAACAATTTGAGCAAAGATGCTGAGTATATACTTACAGGTGACATCTAACGTTTGCGAATCTTCGCTCTTGCCGACCAAATTTCGGGCCTCGCATTTGACGATCGAATCGTGCTGCCGGCGGCTAATATTGGTGATCACGAACTCCATCGGATTTTCTGGAAATTTGAGCTCCTGGTTGAGAAACCAGCGATAGGTAACTACAGGTGGGTTGGCGTCGGCCTGGCAGATGAGTTTTGCGTCCGAACCTTCGATCAACATGTGATTATCGGGAATCACAGTCATAACCACCTACAATACACAAGTATCCATTGTTAGCAGACTGACTCAATAGGTGGCAGAACAGATTGTAAAACTGTAATGAATTCTCTCGAGTGAGCTCCGGATAAAAAATGTAAAATTCTCGGATTCGTACTTTGGGGGCGTACTTCACGTACAACCGAATTTTCGCGCTTTGGTACGTTCGATCAGCGGTGTTCTGAGCTTGACAGATGAAAGTGGTGTTGTGGTGTTCTTTCTTCGGCCGTATGGTCAACACGGACTTGGCAGTGTACAGGCGACTCTCTGGAATCTGCTCGACCGAGTACTGGATGTCAACGTTCGGCGATCGCTTTGTTACCACATTACCCAGCCCGTCAATCCAGGTGATCTGTAAAACGACAATAGTTCAAATTAGATATTCCTGAATCGATATATATGTAAATCTGATGATCAAAGCTCCAGCTCATCAGAACCCGTCGACCTAACGGGACCGAATCATGCAGGGATGAACTCCCGTAGATTTATGAGATTCATCATGAGGGTAGAGTATCGCATCCGGGGTTTCAGCTTTCAAATATACAGGTGGACCGAGTAATTTAATTTGTTGACTCCATACATCGATTATTTCAATTATTCGATTAATATTGATGATTTCGATTAATGAAATACGGGATGCTTTTCTAAAATGCAGTAAGCGAATTTTTTTGAAATCAGGTGATGGAGTTTCAACGAATCGATATCTCCGTTCAACTTCATGTTATAGCCCTGAGTGCAGCTAGTGGCTCGTAAATAAACAAATAAAAAATAAATAAAAAATGTTTGCTATGAATAAGTAAATTTCCAAAATGCAATAAGAGTCCAGTTTTGGATGTTTTCTTCAGCTTATATTTTCGCGAGGGTCGAAGGTAGTTTTGTCAAAAATCGAAGGGAAAATAAATCAAAATTGAGACTGGTAGACGGTTTTCAGGGTTTAGAAATATGGACTTATTGCCTTTTGGAGAATAACTCAAATAATATCGATTATTTTATTCAATCGACTGATATTGGTATAAGAAGAGGATAACGCGACCGCTTGCTCCTTAGCCTTGTGGCAGTAAGAACCCCGCTGAAAAGGGACACATTCTTAAAACTGCTGGGAAAAATTTCATGTTTTTATGTTTTTTCCTTGAAAAAAATAAACGTTTTAGATTTAAAAAAAAATTATTATTGAAAAATTGGGGCCTCCAAAATTTGATTACTGGAAGCCATTTAAAAGAGTTCTGGACGCCACTCATACTAACTAACTGTTTTCATTGATTGATTGATATCAGTTATTCGGAGAGTAATATTGTTTACTATCAATTATTTTAATTAATCAGTGGTAATCCTTCTTTTTTTAAATTAGTCTATTACTTTTGATTATTTTAATTATTTAATTATATCAATTATTTTTATTATCTGATCAAAATTGGAATATTGATTGATCGGTTTATATTAATTGTTTAAATGAACAAAATAATTTTATTTATTTATTTGAAAAATATTAATGTTGCTCTCTAACAGCCTGAGGGCCACTTATAAGAGAGCACTGTCTAACTATTCCAACCAGTCACTTATAGGTCGTGTATTTTAGTTTCAGTTTGTTAAATAATATCAAGTGATCAATAAATCTCAATCATGAGTCGTTTTGACTAATAGGTAACTATGGAATGATTTATTATTATCAGTTATTCCAGTATATTAAGTAATTACTTTGACTACTCTTGATTCACATCAATTTCTTTGATTAATTATTTAAAATGGGTTACATTGATTAATAAATTAATATTACATTTTCAAATTAATCGATTAATATTTGCATCACATATTTAAATCAATTTATGGAAGAAAAGATCGAAAATGAGGAAGTATTGAGGCGAATAGGGGAAAAAGAGAAATTTGGAATATAGTTCATAATATAAGACATCCATGGTTATTGTTATTATTGCTAGAGGGAAGGGTTGAGGGAAAGACCTGGATAAGAAGGCAAAGAATGAGCTATGAAGAATAGATATAATAAAAGATATTAAGTGTAAATCCTTCTCATGTATGAAGTGATTAGCGCAGGAGCGAAAAAAGTGGAGAGAAAGTAATTCATGAATATCAATTATTCAATTAATTGATCAGGCCCAATAATTTAGCTAAATTTATTAAATAATTTCAATTGATTAATATATTTAATTAATTGATCACTTATCAGTGTCAATTAAGTGATTATATTGTCACTTAATTGATTAATAACAACATTTCTTATAATGGGCTGACTAATATTAATTTTGTTGATTAATTATCATAAAATAATTCGAGTTAATTAACATCAATTATTCTGATTATGAATCTAATTTCTAGGTACGGAGTTTCTTGAATTATCGGTCAATATTAATTATTTAAATTAATTGATTGTTGATTGGCATTGATTATTATCAGTTATCAAATACAATCAATCTATTTAATTACAATGCCTAATCAACAATCATTTAAATAGACAGAGGTAATCAGTTAATCGATTGTTATACTGATTCTTTCAACTGACTACATAGTATTTTGAATAATGATGAATAACATTCATTATACTGAATCAATAATATTGTTCCTTCTTACCAATCAGCAAATACAAATTATATTTATTAATCAACATCAATTCGTTCAATTTTAATTCGTCAATTAATATTAATTCATCAATCTGTATGGATAAATTATTCAAAAATAATTAATTAATCAATTAATATTAATTAATTATTTATTATTGATTAGTCAATTAATATTAATTATTTACCAAATATCAATTAATAATCTTACAGTTTTAAATAACAGAGATTGATTATTATTTTTATTTTAATCAATATCGTTTTGTCAGTCATTGAAAATTGGTGTTAACTAATTGGTTAAATTAATGATTTTGATCAATATCGAACACAGCAGCCCACTGATTAAAAAGCCCACATAAAGTTCTCTCACTTCCCCAACTTTTTTTTGTCACTGGGGATTCGACCAGGTGAAATTTTAAAGAATCAAGACGTGGGTATGGTACGTGATGGACTACAACGGTAGGGCTCGAATTTCGGCATTTACTGTCGCTAAAAATAGGCCTCGATCACTACCAATCGATATTTGCAAGTTTGGACTGAGCCCTGTTGATGTGTGGGGCAGGGAGGTGAAAATATTTCGAAAATGTCGGAAAAAATGACAAAATAGCACTCCCGAATATTTATTGCAGCAGACAATGTTAGCTATTCCTACTTCATAGAACATTAAGAACTTCGAATGAAAAATCTAATTAATCTATTTATGTACGATAATAAAATCTTCTTACTCTTATCAGCTAAGTTCAAAAGCGATATAAAACAGAAAGCAGAAAAAATTCTTGATACTGATGTTGAAAATTCCCACTCAGTTATACAAAACATTTCTCTCATCTAATCACACAGAGAAGTTTAGCAATACCACATTATGAAAAGTTTCCATCCAAACAAACAAAAACGTCGACGAATCAACGAGCTCCTTCACCATTCGTCAACTAAGCACTGGTTCCCTACTAAACTGTCCCACAAAAAAAAAATGTCAACTTCAAAAATTTGTAAAAAAGGATGTCACCCTCCTCTCCACGGTCCACTCCGATCTTTCGTTAATGTCAACCCATCACAGCTGAATATTCACCATCATACTAGATACAAATTAACTAATACTCTGTGATATCGAGTGTCCAAACCCAAGTCCTAAGCGGAGATTACTCCATTCCAGAACACCTTTATTCATCTCTTTCAATACGTTCAAAGATGTGCTACAAAAAGGGAACCGTAGAAGGCTTCCGAGCGCCTCGTTTTCTCCGGAAGAAAGGTGCTTCAGGGCGCAAAATTGACTCTGAAAAGGTTGCAATTGGTAAGATCCAAATTCATCCCCTTTCTCGCCAAGAAACGCTAGAGTACATCCCGAACTACCTTCTTGTAAGAACGCGAACGCAATGGACCAGAAAAACTCAGATCACACGGCCAACATCTAACGAAAGAAATACGAATGTTTCATCAGCAAAGTAATTATTCTTATTGTGACACGAGGTGAAGATTTGTCTGGCAGAGAGCCATAGTCTGGATTCTCATCAACTTACACAACAGTTCCCACACTACATGTGGTAACTCACTATGGGTGGTGAAACGATAATATATTTCTGAATGAAATCATCGTCGTCCGATAATGTGGACGTATACGAACTTCTGTTTCCATTTCCGGAGAGTATAAGAATTTGTTCTATGACTCGTGGCCACAAAGTGCTGATGACTGCAAGGTAAGAAAGATCTCGAGTTTTACTCATACATACACCTATGCGAACACACAAACCACTGACTTAGCACGAGGGTTGGGGTGGATCGTCATATATAGGCTAAACATTTTTTTTCTCGAATTCTTAAGTGCGACCTAATTAGAAAGTTGCCCTTGGTAACAAAAAAGTGTTTTAATTTCTTTTTTCAAAATTGTAAACTTTTCCTACGAGATTTGTCGGAGTTATGTCGTACTATAGGGCTGGAAATTGAATGTTACTCAGCACCTTAAAAATGCAGATTATGCAAAATTGTTACATAACCTTTTTAATAGAGTTCACCACGAACCTTAAGTTAGTTCATAATACAAATTTTTCCTAACTGTGAAATTGAAGCCGCCAGAGCACTTACAATATGTTCTTGCTCTATAGCGCCTTCAGTATGGAAGATAGGCAAAAGTCATATATTATCTTAATAGTAGCAATCATTAAGATCTACAAAATGAGTCATGAATAAATGTTACCTATCTGCAATATTGAAGGCGATATAAAGCGACAAAGTAGTGTACGTGCTTTAGCGCCTCTAATCTCACAGATAGTCAAAATTTGAATATGACCTTTGTTAATCCTAATTAGTAGACCTAAAAAGATCATGTGCAAATTTGGTCCATCTCGCATATTGAAAGCGGTAGACCACTGAATAGAAGTACTGGTAAAATTCAAAACTTCGAAGGAAAGGAGGTACGGGGTGAAGAAATATAACATATGAACATCAGTAAAATGAAACAAGTTTTATTTTCAATTTAAAAAGAAATAAATACTCGTAATAATAAGGCTAAATTACCCGAAAAAATATTTTTTTCCTCTTGAATTTCGAACGATTTTTCCAATTAAATCAGTAAAATTTATTGAACATCATGTTTTATTTTATTAAAAAAAAAAAACAAAAAAAACAAGGCGAAATTATTTGAAAATTTTTTTCGACTTGAATTCTGGAAGATTTTTCCTATTTTTTAAAGTAGCATGTATACACCCAATTACGTCTTTCTCCGCCACAGGCTGTACTGATGCCTTACTGACCCCAATCGAATCTGCCTTTCCAATGATTAGGCATAGCATGGGAGGGAAAACGGGGAAAACACACGGCCGGATTGGACGTATCCGTATAGCAAAAATACTTGAATTCTTTGGCCGTTGAATATAGTCTATTGTACAGTGAGTTTATCAAATACGGCGCCAATAACTTAGGTCTAGCATAGTAAGCAGAATCCGTCGTATGAAATTCTGTATCTTTCGTAAGAAAGTGGAAAGATAAGGATAAGGCACATAATAACTCCACCGAAGGGAGCGAGCGAATATTATATGTATACAGTACGAAATTTTGGAAGTATATGAGAGAATTATTTTTTTCAAACATTTTTTCCGGCGTTGGGTCTAATTTTGTTCCATTTAGACCAAAAATGAATCTCAGTTAGTATTTTGTCGTAAGCATTATTTTAACCTATACCGCTATTCTTTTGAAGTTTTCATTTTTACCAGTACTGTTATTCAATGTTCTACCGCCTTCAATATGGGAGACGGACCAAACTTGCACACAACTTTTCTAATGGTATTCATCGCGACCTCTAAATAAGTTCATATACAAATTTTGGCTACTTGTGAAATTGAAGGCGCTATATAGCAACAAGTTATTGTAAGTGCTTTAGCGCCTTCAATATTGCAGATAGGCAAAATTTGTACATAACTCATTTTGCAGATCTTAGTCATTTTTCTTGTTAAGGTTGTACAAGGATTTTGTCTATCTGCGATACTGAAGGCGCTATAAAGCAACAAAATATTGCAAGTGCATTAGCGCTTTCAATTTCACAGATAGACAACATTTGTGTATGAGCTAATTTGAAATTCGCAATGAATACTATTAAAAAGGTCATGTAAAAATTTCGCATAACCGGTATTTTCAAGGCACTGCGTAACATTCAATTTCTAGCCCTACAGTACATAAATTCAAGGACAAATCCCTTGGGGAAAATTACAAATTAAAAAGAAAATTTTAAAACACTTTTTTGTTTTTCCAAAGGCAACTTTTTACCTGGGTCGCATTAGAAATTTCAAATAAAAAATGTTGACGATCCACCCTAACGAGGGTATATATAGCCACCATAGGCTTCCTCCACAGCGTTCCTGTGGCAGGAAAGTCTCAAAATCAACGGAAGGAAATAACTTATGAAACGAAGAATCCAAGAATTTTGGGCATCTTGAACCCTTATGAAAGTTTAGAGGATCTATAGTTATCTGACGGAATCAAGTGTGAAAAATTGGAAGAGTTAAGTACACCGTGTCCTGCAAGAGATTTTCCTATGCCTCTCATTTATTTAATACATGGATAGGTCAATTCTAGGCTACCTTATTTAGGTAAGGTCGGAAGTGAGCAAATGAGACCCCCTCCCCAGAACTGATATTTGTCTCCTGGAAGATTTTATTTTTCAAATTTGGGCGAAGGTAAAGTTTTTTTCTTCTTCTTGCTTCACTGAATTTTGAATGTTGAGATATTGCTACCTTGTTCTCTAACTTGTTGCGATGTATCGTTATCCCGAACTCCTTCTCTGGAAGGTTAACCTGCTGTGCTAAGCTCATCTCAGTGAGCCTGTCTTGCATAAGAATTAATCCAGCAATCCTGGGCGAAATGAGCACCAGTAAGAATCAGTACCTATCGACTGGGTAATGAGTTACTAGATAGAAATCCGCAGTTGGCTCCGAAGACGACGGTACGAAGATTTAATTAAATTTAATAGTCACAGACCTTTCCCTCTGCCAGAGATACGGCGCTAAATTTAAAAATTATAATTCGCGAAAACGGAATGTGATCATTCCAAGGTGAAAATGGAGACGTCGTACAATGTTAGCATTCCAAGCCTCGCCGAATGTTTTCGTTTCTTCGCGTCCAGCGTCGGCACCATTCTGCTCTGGCGGCTGCGAAGCTCCAACTCCAATTTTGTCGCCGGTTAATGTCCTCCCAACCCCTTCTCCCAGCACATTATCTTCTCATTTACGTAAATTCGCGACGAATACTTCTAATTCGATACGATCAGAGCGAGTGCGGTGCGGGGTGCGGTGTCCTCTGCGACGTCGTATCAGTGATTCACGATCGTCTGGCTTACCCATAAACGCAGTGCTGGCTCGATATCGCCGTTTAAGGAACGTTCACATGTCACGAGGGTTTCCTGAGGAAGACGGGATAGCGGTGTCGTTACGCAAGTTCACTTTTCTAATTACCTCTTCGCCGCATTATTGGAATTACTCCCGAGGATGGCGGATGGGGTAGCGACGCACAAAACGCAGTTAAAAATAATGAAGAGTGCGTCCCTCTCGCTCTCGCACGGTGTGTTCCACTCACCCGCGGTCTCGTGTTAACTTTCTTCTCTGTTTGTGCATATTATTATCGAGTCGGTATTCGAAAAATAATTTCGTTGGCCATTCACTTTTTTGGCACGCAGTCACAGTTCGAATGCCCCCAGCAGACTTTCGTTTCGTGCGAAGGTAGATAGTAGACACGTCGGCATGTTGGGCGAGGGAGACGGCCGAAAGAAAAAAGAAAAAAAAAACAGCCACAAGGAGATATTCGCGATACGTCAAATGCCAGAAACGTATGTATGGTGGGATGGGAGACGTTTACGACCTGGTTAAAGATAAAACGGTTTATGTCTGTCTGTGTTCGTTAGCGACGACTGTGACCGATACATCGAGAAAGGGTCGACAATTTAGGTTCTTTTTTCGGCATCCTTCGAGAAACGTGTGTAGAGTTCTCTTACAGACCGTGTAACCGGCGTCGAATATGGAAAACGTTCGGGCAGAGTTGACATCGGTTGAACAGTTTCGCAGACACGTCGAATAAAAGTTCTCTCTGTCGCTGACGGTTACTGCTCTCGAGGGAGTCGAGTATTCCTAACAGGGCACTGAAACGTGAACTACGAGTAAGCCTTTCCTAGGCGAGGATAGCTAATTTTCAAGGTCGCGCCTGCAGTCAGTCAGCGGAGCCGAGCACCGGGAGAACACTACAAATGGTGGAGAAACTTTCCGCCAGCACGGAATTGCCATTTCCTAACATTTTTCAATTAATGCATCGTGTCGTATGAGGATCAGCAGATGCGAAGAAACATCAGAGATGAAATCATAATAGACGTTCTAATACCCATAAGCTGAAAATTTGACAGTTCTCCGCCACCACCTCCCACTTCGTCGACGAAAGTCTCCTCTATCCCAGACGAGCAGGCAGTCATTCAGCCAAGTCGCCAGAAAATAAGGCAAACACTACGAATAGACAGATATGGTGACCACCAGAAATTCATCCGTTAGGACAGAATTGAGCACATGGAACTGAACTTTCAGATTTCTTTTATAATTAATCACCAGAGCTAACATTCTTATGCTTCAAATCCACGCGAGGCATGCGCGAACTGGTGCCTCTACCAAACTCGCAGATAATGATGGACACAATATAGTGAATATACGTTGTATCGACGCTCGCTGCAGTACCGCAGGTTGCAGATGGGAAAATATAAAGAGTTATCTTAGATAGTTAGTTTAATCGCGAATTTTATCTGAATTCAGAACTTGTGGTACCTCATCCTTCGCTCGTGCTTTTCCTCAATCCTGGGTAATCCTCGCTGGGGATACAAGGGCAAGCGCGCTTGTAGGCAAGCTAAAAACATCCATCTAACTGGCTAGCGGATCGAAATGAGAAATAAGCACCACAGAGGGGTACTAACGCCACACAGGTGATCTAGACGTAGGGGTTCCAACTCCACGTAAGTGTTTTGTGAATTACTTTTTACTCATTTTGTTGTTCTTATTTTAAGGGGTACAATTCCACAAGTATATTTACACTCAATTTTTTGCTCAAATATGTTAAAATCTGCGCAAAAAATTCATGAAATGCAGAAATATTCGGGCACAACATGGATACTATTTCGAAGTGAATATGAAGCATAGCACTGTTGTTAGCTTTCATTCCCTCATTCTCTAGATTCCTAATGAAAAAAATATATGGAGCTGGTACGAGAAATTAAATATTTAAAACAAATGATCTCATTTAATAAAACTAAAAATGTACGAGAATAGCCGACTCTTGGAAAAAATATTGGTCTTTGAAAATTATTTTTAAAGGTTTTTTTCGTGAAGACACACAGGGGAAATCCTGAACAGCTGTGTCTTCCACACCCTGTCGCACGGGTGTCAGAACTGGTCGCTCATCGAACAAGAAGGAAGAAATAGAGACTCATCAAAATAATATAGAAAGAGCAATTTTGAATATTAAGATAAGAAACAAGGAAAAAGAAAAACAAAAACAAAACTTCCGAAGTAAAAAATAAGTTCAAGTACCACCTGAAACTCCTACATGAAATGAGGCGGCTGAAGTGGAATTGGGCGGGACATCCGGCTAGGATAGATAACAGCAGATGGGCAAAAGGCAAAATTAACCTCGGGATGGTTTCTGAAGGGGGCAGGAAAAAGGGAAACAAAGAACCAGATGGAGGGATGAGTTTGACAAAACGTTCAAACACCGGGACTATACCAAAGAATTGCATGGCATAGGGGGGAACAGACGCGCTTGAGAGAGGCCTTTGCCCAACAGAGGGCAACTTAACCTCGGAGGTGAGTACATACACAGGGTTAGTCAGTTTTCTTTCAGCCATAGGAAAACTAGTTTTTCCCGAAACCAGGTGCTCGTTGTTTCGCCAGGCCGGCGGTCTGTTCGACAAGAATTTAATGGGAAATATTCAGGGAAAATTCCGATGGCTTTTGAAGAAGAATTTTTAGGAAAAATTTTCTAAATCTCCGAAAAATTTCATCGGAAATATTTCCAGTGTTTTGCAAAGAATTTCCTCGAAACTCTTCGGGAAAGTTTGCCGATAATTTTTAAAGAATTGCATTGGAAATGTTTGGAAAACTACTCCGATAATTCCCAAAGAATCTCTTTGAACATTTTTAGAAAAAATTTCCAATGTTTTCCAAGGAAGTTCATCAGCATTCTTCGAGAAAATTTCCTGATAATTTTTGAAAAATTTCATATAGGAATATTCGGGGGAAAACTCCGATGGTTTCTGATGAATTTCATCGAAAATCTTCTGGAAAAATGTTCGATGATCTGCGAAGAATTTCATCGTAAATCTTCGGAAAAAATCTCGGATGATTTTTAAGCAATTTCATTGTAAATTTTCGGAAATCTTGAGATAAAATCATCATTGTTTTCCGAAAAATTTCAAAGAAATTCTTCGAGAAAATTTCTTGATAATTTTTGTAGAATTTTACCGAAAGCACTCGGTGAATAACAAAAAGAGTTTCGAAGAATTGTATGGAAAATGTTCAGAAAAAACCTTCAATCATTTCCAAGGAATTTCATGAAAATATTCGGGACGATTCCTTTGATTTTCAAAGACTATTTACGACGAACTTTATCGAAAATATTAAGGGTAAATTTCCGATCATTTTCAATGAATTTTATCAGGCGAATTCTGTCAGGAATTTTAGGAAAAATCTCCAATGATGCCAAACAATTTTATCCAGAATCATCGAGAAGTATCTCTAATGATTTTGGAAGGATGTCCTTAGAAAAAATGTTATACTTTTCAGAGATTTTCTTTCGTCAAACATGTTCCGGGAAAATCTCCAATGATTTCTAAGGAATTAATCAGAAATCTTGGAGAAGAACTGTGATGATTTCCGGAGAATTTCATCGAAAATATTCAGAAAAAAGTCCAGTGCTGTCCGAAGAATTTACCGATAATTTTTAAAGAATTGCATCGGAAAATTTCGGAAAACACTCCGATAATTTCCGAAGAATCTCATCGATAATGTTTAGAAAAGATTTCCAATGTTTTCCAAGAAAGTTATTTCTGAAGAAAACCTTCAAGAATCATCGAAGGTACTTCTCGAATAGAGTTTTCCTGAAATTTCCAACAAATTTCTCCTGAAATCATCGGATAATGTTTTTCAATGATGTCCGATAACATTCACTGAAAATGATCGAAAATTTACCCATATTTTCGATAAACTTTGTCGAAAATACTCTTTGAAAATGAAAGGAATCGTCTCAAATATTTTTCAAGAAATTCCTTGGAAATAAACGAAGGTTTTTTTCTGAAGATTATCGGTACAGTTCTTCAAAAGTCTTGGTGTTATTCCCCGAGTACTTTCGATAAAATTCTCCAAAAATTATCAGAAAATTTTCTCACAAAATTTTTATGAAATTTTTTGGAAAACAATAGATAATTTTTCTAAATATTTCTGAAAATTTACAATGAAATTGCTTAACAATCATCCGAGATTTTTTCCGAAGATTTACCATGAAATTCTTCGGAGATTATCGAACATTTTTCCAGAAGATTTCAGATGAAACTCATCAGAAACCATCGGAGTTTTTCTCGAATATTTCCAACAAAATTCTTCAAAATTGTAAGGAAATCTTCTCGAAGAATGCTGATGAATTTTCTTGGAAAAAATTGGAAATTTTCTCTGAAAATTTTCTTCGGAAATTATCGGACTTGTTTCCGAAAATTTCCAATGCAACTCTTTAAAAATTTTCGGAAAATTTCCGATGAAATTCTCCGGAAATCATCACATTTTTACTCCAATATTTCTGATTAATTTCTTAGAAATCACTGGAGATTTTCCCCGAAAATATTTCAAGTAGTAGTAGTAATAGTAGTAATGAAAGTGAAGATGACGATGAAATGTATGGTGTGGTGGGACGTATGGCGATGAACGCATGCCAATGTGGCCCCTATGACACCGCACCCTCGGCCACAGGAACTACCCTTTCGAGTATCGCGTCAGTGACCGGGATGAAAAAATAGAAAAAATAATTCGACCTGATCATAACCTAACAAACAAAATTAACGTGGAAATTTCTATTAACAACACGGTTGTAGACTGCAGTCAAGCAGTAAAGATCTGAGCATATGGCTGGAAGAAAAAAAAGTATTTCCATGGAACGTCATCCATATGACCACTTGATAACGTCAGAGTACTGAAGAACATGAAGAATAAAAAAAAAAAGTGATTGCAATAGGGTCTCGCCGACCCTAAAAAGAAAGACGAGAAAAAAAATTAAGTAATTCGACTTGATCATATTCTAAGAAAAAAAATTTCAATGGAAATTTCTATTAACAACTCGGCTGCAGACTGCAGTCGCGCAGCAAGAACATTACTGAAGATTGCTGTCGCGCGGCAGCAATACGCCAGCTAAGATCAAGATCCATAGGCACCGACTTGGCTTTTTTTTGGTGGGGGGGGCGATGCCCCCCAATATTTTCAACTCAAAAGTGGAAAAAGTACAATAAATTTTACCATCAATTTTTTATTTAACAAAAAAGAAAAAAAAGGATGCGGCTTTTCTTTTAAATAAAGTAGTTGCAAATATCCGGCGTGTTCCAGAATCTAAGAAAATCAATAAATTTAAATTATTTAAAATAGTAAAATACGATAAGTAATAATGAGAAGGGTACAATTTTGGCATCAAAATAGATGGAGGACGACCATTCGAATTTTCACAGAGAGGGATTTTTGACCGCTCCTAAGAACCGTGATAACTTTCCCCCTCCAATATTTTCCATAAGTCGGCACCTATGTCAAGATCAATGAGCACATGGCTAGCAGAAAAATAAATTTCCATGGAAATGTCAACCACTGAACTGGATTTCGAGAAGTAATGCTAGGACAACACGCAGTTGTATATTTGCATTGAACTATGAGACCCGGATCAGTGAACACTATCGAAAACCATGCATGAACTGATCTGTGACTCAGATCGTACTGACTACAAAGTTCAAAAAAGAAAAAGCGATTGCAATAGGCTCGGCTACTCGTAGCCGACCCTAAAAAACGAGAAAAACACATGCATTGATCAACATAGTATACACACAGATCTCTTGAATGCTAAGCATAAACTGTGACTGAAATAAATAGATGTCCTACCTAGCCGACCGAGGGAGAAAAAAAAGGAGAGCGGGTCATGACAATAATAATAAGAAGAACACGGTCCTGAAAAGATCACGCACTAGACGTACAGGAACACAGGAGACAAAAGACATTTGTTAGACGCTCACATCGTGTTACGCAAAAAGTAACCAGGCAGGACGATTTCTACGAAAATGTACATTGGAGAGGAGAGGGTCACCGCAATATTATGCGCTAATTTTTGCATCAGTCAGCGTTAGCCCCATGTGAGTACTAGTGAGGATAGAGACAAAACAACTTTTCAAACGTAGATTCTGCGTCACAAAAAAACCAAACTTTCAACATATCAGGCACCCACTGAAATTGATATTGATCAATACTAGCTCCCCTGTGGTGGTTAATTAGGAGAGGATGGAAATAACATAACCTTTAAAAATGCACTCAGTAACCTAACAAATCTTATTTTCAGCATATTAGACTCTGAAATTGATGTTAGTAAACATTAGTCCCTCTGTGGTGTCTTGTGAAGCCAAAGGTGGTTGGCTTAGAAGGAAAATGATCCCCAGAACTGTACTCAGAGATTCGAATAACCCCATTCAAGGACAAAAAGAATTTAAGTCCCTAGCTACTGGCCCAGGAATGGGTAAAATGATCAAACGCACTATCTAAAGTCTCCACATTGATTCTCGTTTAAGTTTCTACCCCACTGCGGCATGTGTTACCCACTTTAGCTTCTCTACCTTTGTAGAACTATGCTTGTATATTTACTGCCATGGGGCGAGGGGGATAGGAACAAGATTTTAACATTGCCACTTCACGTATATCCGTCTATTGATACCTCTCTAGCAGCTCCCCGACTATTCCATTTCAGTTTTGCAGCAAGAAACAAATTACGAAAATTACTATCAAAAACCGAATTACGAAAGTTATCTTCGTCGCGCGACCAATTTCTGGTCTTGCCCCTCCCTTTGATAGCCTACCATAAAATATACGTGTATCTTGCTACAGAGCGATATATACATATCATCTTTCCGCTCGCCTCAAAAGTGCTCGAGCATGAACAATAAATGCGGGTGGGCCGTTGAGCTGCTGAATCGAATTTTGTACACAGTCCGCACTCAGCCAAAAAAAAAAAAAAATTCGGTATACAATCGTAAAAACCTTTTCCAGCAACGTATAAACGATAAAAAGCTTCTACATGGTGGGTATAGGTATACGCTTTTGAAAGTCCAAGACGAAGCATTAAACGAAAGTTTTCTTATTAAGTAGATCTTGTGTACCGCGTGTAGTCTACACGCTGCGCCGCACCGCGTCGAGACGACTGATGCCCAGTCTGACGCTGGCGTTCGTTTCGGCGAGCATTTTTGAAATTACGATGAGATGGCCTCGTATTCGAGAATACGAGCTGCAGAGTACACGTGCCCCGGTATAATCTCGCGTGTAATGGTTCACAGCTCAGAGGACAAGGGTTTTCTTCCAGTCGATGACGGGGTCAGCGACAAGCAAGAGTACCAGGGGGTCAAATTAACGAGCGCAGATTAACGTTCCGTTATCGCGATGACTGTTGTACGGCAGGTAGATACGCGTGTAGCCTTTTTTGGGCCGATAGAAAAGCGTCAGTCGCTTACGAGCGGATAAGCAAGCTATCGCCATTGTCTGCCATTCGTATTCATAATTAAAGCTTGTTTTTTTTTGGGGGGGGGGGGGGTGAGGGGGCATAATCACGAGATCCGCGACACCCTTCTTGTAGTGCGTAAAACAAACTCGGAACGTACCTCGGCGGCGGGCTTTCCACCGTGCGACACGCACTCCAGTTTGATCTCGCTGTCCTCGGTCGTCTCCAGGTTGTTGCCCTGAATGATGCGCGGCTTCTCCGGCGGCACCAGTACGATGAGCCGCGCGTACTTGGACCTGATGCCGGGCTCGCCGTGCGGCCCCGACGATACCTGGCACTGGTACTTCGCATCGTCGTCCAACGTAACCGGTTCGATGGCCAGACTGAAATCACCTGTAACCGACAGTAAATTTCATGTCTTTAGAAATTCGTGCGATGAAAAAATTTTGAAGACTAGACGCGTCAGTTTTACAACACTATATCCATCGGCGGCACATTCAGTGAAACATCCTGGGAGGGAGAATTCAAAGTATGCAAGATATCAAGCTCCTTCTCCTGAGTACTTAGATCATTTTATAGCCCTCGAGTACGTAATCGAATGAGTAGATAAGAAAGACGACTTACAGAAGAGCTTTTTCTCTAAGTGGTTCAAAAGTTAATTCGGAGATAGCAATGCAGTCTGGCAGAGAATATGATGAAGTACAATCCAGTCGTGGTCTGAACTCTCTATTTATGTTAAGTCTGATGTTCTGGGCGTTTCAAGTTGAAGTTTGATTCCAAAGTGGCCTAAGTAATGCTGAAAATGCTGATAATAGTAATATGGTGTTGTGGGACGTATGGCGATGCACGCATGCCAAAGTGGCCCCTGAGACACCGCACCCCCGGCACCGGAAACTACCCTTTCGGGCATCGCATCAGTACCGAGGGGAAGATAATAGTAATATAACTATGTCTATTTATTTTTGGCGTGTTATTGCAGGATTCTATGCCAAAGCTGCCAAAGTCAGGTAGGTCACCAACTTCGATGACCCCTCATACTATTCTGAAAAAGGGTAAGTTGTGTTAATGCAGTATTTTATGCCTAAGTGGCCTAAGTGAGGTAGGTCACTAACTTCGATGGTCTCTCACAATATATTTTTTGAATGACGCAGTAGGATGATAATTTTATTCACACACGATTGGTACTATATCCTTGATGGTCCATTCATATCATTTCTGCCTTCTTTGTGGTGATAGTGGGGCGTACAAACTGTTTTTATCGACTTTCTCAGAACGACAGAAATTGACTTGGGCCACGTTGGAAAAAAACTCTTCTTACTTAGTACGACTTGTGCTGCTGACGATTTCCTCATTCACGTTGAAATTGAAAATGCTTCCCGAAGTATGGTGTTATATTCTTTCAACTGATTCGATTCTCGGGTAACCGACGATGTATGGAGAATTTCATATTTTCCTCAGACGGCAATCCAATTTTTTCCATCACCAAGGGAGGGGAAGCCATTCTCAAGGCTAATGCTAATGTAAAAATCCACTCTTCAAATTCTTCAAGGATTTTCCGAACTTATTTAAGATTTGCTGAAACGTTTGTGAGTCTCTATGAAGCTTTCAGACTTGATTATGGCTCTTCGAGACATGATTGCAAGACGTTTCAGAACTTCTACAGCTAATTTAAATTCCTATACGGCTAAGTCCATAATCAGGGGCTGAGGAAAATGGGGATACCGCTCTTTTGAGAAAATCTTTGCACCGTTGACAAGTTTCTGTTTTTTTGTTATTTTTTTATTGTTTCTAAAAACACAGATAAGTATTACTGAGTTGTTCAATGTTGACATTACAACCACCTCTCCCCTCCCTTCGCCAATAAACTAATTCTGATCACTAAATTTGGTGGCAGGATTTGAAAACTGCGGAGCAATTGGATGTAGGAAAAATGTTGCCTCATTTTGCCCCCTTCCCTTCCAGAAACCTGGGTTGGTTTCGGCCCTGTAAGACTAAAGAACTTCTTGCAAGTAACTAAAACTCTTCAGTGCTCATATTAGAACCTCCCAAACTTGTTTAAAACTTTCTAAGACTTTTCTTCAAGACTTGCAAACTGTTAAAAATTCGTTCAACTTTTTACGTCTCTTGCAGACTGGGTCCAAGATTAATAAGGATTTTTCCACGTTTATTTAATACAAGTACATACTTAAGAGGCTCTTGAAGTCTCTTACGCATATTTTAAAGATCCGAGTCCGTCCAAAACTGGATTCATGACTTTTCCAGTTTCGCTACAGACTGTTTCGGATTCTTCTAGACTTGATCACGACTTTTTGAGTTTCTCTAAAATTCATTGAAACTTTTTCAAAACTCGTTGATGACCTTCAAAATTATGTTTAGAAATCTGTAAGACTCTTCTAGATTAGCACAACACGCATTTCGACTTTCAAGACTCTCGTACACTTTATTAGGGTTCTCTAAGAATCTTTACATGGCTACCTAGTAGGCTCGATTAAGACTTTGTCAGATTCTGACGTTTTTAAAGAGGTTCTGATTTCTGAGTTTTTCTCTGGAAGGAGTAACTGCCCCACTGCCTCTTCTGTGCATTCGCACCAGGTACCGAGTGATGATTACAGGATGTTTCTTTCAATTCCCACTTTTCTCAGCACTGCGCGAATGGTAAATATACATCTTCATTTTGTAGGTTAGCGCATTTTTTGGATTTCATCCTCCCTCCATGAAGGGCTGAAACGCTCCACAAATTTCAGAATTTTAAGAGACATGTCATGGAGGTTACTTGGGTCACTGATTAAAAGATTAAAAAAAAATCAAATGGGTCGCTGATTTTAATTATGCGTACCGCAGTACCGCGGGCTCTGGATGCGGTAGCGGTAATTTGAGTACCGCAGTACCGCTGGCTTTTTATGCGGTAGCGGTGATCTGAGTACCGCAGTACGGCTAGTTATTGAGGCGGTAGCGGTAATTTGAGTACCGCAGTACCGCCCGTTTTGGTGGCGGTAGCGGTAATCTGAGTATCGCAGTACCGCTTTATTTCAATTATTGGATCCCAAAAAGCCTACTCTAAAAATGACTGATTTGAAATCCATGAAGATGTTTCAAGATTTTTGAAGTTCCTGCAGGTCTTGTTCAAACCTTTTTAAGCTTCCAGGTGAGTTCAAATTTCCTTAAGGCTTGTACCGACTCTATTAAAACTGAATTAGATACTGTGAAACTTTTTGGACTTGTTTATGGCACATTATGGTTCTTCTATAGTTCAAGATGCCATAAGACTCTTTTCTACACCACTTCAAGACTCCTGAAGATTTTTTCCAAATTCATTTCAGTTCGTGCAGTTTTTCAGGATTTGTTTAAGACCATCCATAATGGACATGGGATTCGTAATAATGCGACCGGGTTTGATTACACCACTTTGGTGGTTTTCTATACGCATGTAAGACTTTTTACAATCCTTCAAAACTAGTTTAGAACACCTTAGCTAGTATTTTTTTTTTCAGACCTTCCAAGATTTTTCAAAATTTTGTTATAATATTTTAAGCCGCTTGTACAAACGTGTTTAGCGTTAACTTCTCTTCAAAACCAACACTGGGTTCAGATATCAACGCGTACACTCTTGTGGTGACTCTCTCCTTTCCAGTGCACAATTTTAGCGGGCAGCTTCCTGCGTAGCACGATGCGAACGTCATTCCTCCGATACGTGATCTTTTCAAAACCACGTTCTTCTTCTCCTCCTCATGACTCACTCTCCTTTCTCTCCCTCGATCAGCCAGGTAGGACATCCGTTTACTTTAGTCACGGTTTGCATGTTTGAACACTCGCATTAAGACTTACTTTTGCTATTCAGTCAATTAATACACGCGCTTCTTCTATGAACTCTCGTTTCTGTGATTCAGGAAGTCCTCGCTGTGGTCCAGACTAAATAATTCTCTCGTACAAATCCTGTTCCCCCTTTTTTCTTAATTCTTTCTTCTTTCATGTTACAATATTTTTTCTACCTTCTCCTTCTTGTATTCACGTTCCAGAACATCCACACCGTTGCCCCATTTTCCCTCATGTAAATCTAACCCTGATTCCATATCACACAGGATGCATATCCGTCATGAGAATAGATTTATTGCCTATTGTATGAACCGAAGGGGCGGTTATCTTCAAACTTTTACGACTTTACCTAAATTTCAGTGAAACAGATGGTTAACAAAAGCTACTTCAAAGGGTTCTCCTGATTGAATAGGTTGGTAAGCGTTTTGCCTGACCGGCAAACAGAAGGGGCATCAGGAATTGTAAATTTTGACACTTTTCACAAGTTTTTCGAGTCAGCGACGTTCTGGAACTTTAGTACACACCTTTAAACAACGTGTCGAAAGAAATCCTCGCAGTTTATTCAAAAAACGGTCGCTGTAATTCTGCCACACTGGTAACCTTCTACTACACTTGCCGGAAGCTCTCCTCGGGCACACTGTGTTGAAACACCCTGTATACCGGCGATGTTATTAAAAACGACGTTCACTTTCGAGCCTTCGAAAGAGAGGTTTGAAAAACGACTTATTCGATATTTCGAGCTGTCAGTCACGTACTAACGTGCTAACGCGATTTCCTCGTCCGTAAACGGCGGGCACGCGTAAACACGTTCGACGATAACAAGAAAAATGAGCCAACCAAAGGCCGGGGAAAGGACGGGAAGGGCGCTCCTAAGAGGGCCGTAATGCCCGACGGGCGAGCCGCGCGTGGCAGCCGGAAGTAGCGCTATTTATGCTACCTACCCTCTTCGTCGCTTCCGATCATCGAGTAGCGGAAAAACTCGGTTAGACTGCGGTGCGTTCCCAAGGCGAAGTCATCTCTGGTCCACTGCAGCGATCCTAGCTTATTGATGACTCTGCAGGGCAACGTCACTCGGCTGCCGACGATGGCGGTCTGGTCTTGCGGCTCGATGGCGAACCGCTGCTCCGGGAACGTACCCTCGATGGTCACCACGATCACGCTCAAACTAATCCACAATTTCAGGCGTATAATCTCGAACATTACCGAACCGCTGTAACAAAAAAGACAAGACTTTGCAATCATTTCCCGCATGTTCACACGATGGAGATTCTAAAAATAAGGGTATCAGGGGGTATGTAGTATGTACAATATGTACATTTTTTTTCTTTCTTTCTTTCTTTTTTTTCCTCCCCTACTTGTTCTTCGTCTGTACAGAATTCCATTTCACTAAGGTATGTGGAACGTATTTTTATCGAATAGCTCGAACACGAGGGACTGGCTTACTGTGGAGGGCAACCGAGGAGAGAATGCCGACCCTCGAAATAGATTCTGCATAGGAATGTGACAGACGACTTTTGGCGTCCGGAAAGGAAAATTTCGATACAGCAAATCCCGATCAGTTTGAAATGAAGAAACCGAGTTTTTTTTCTGTTCTTTGCTTTTGGAACGCAACCCGAATTTCTGCAGTCTATGTAATCGCTCGCGAGTCAAAGAGTTCAGAGATTCGACGAGTCGATTACACCGGCAGGTTTCCGCGAGATTAGTGATCAAAAATCCGACTATACAATCAAAGTAGATTCGTACAATGTTTCGAAATTGAGTAAAAACAATTTTGCTGGTTACATATACACGCATCTACATCCTACATAAAACAATTATTTGCGCTTCTTCTGCATGCTTTGCGTTTTTTTCTCTCTGTTTCGGTTGAACACAAAGTAAACGAGTTGAATCGAATTAAATTTTACCGTGCTCGGGAACCACGCTTTGTTTGGCGAACGATGTGTACAGGGTGTCTCGGGGTCAATGATCCTTCTTCAACAGAGTTAGTCGGCAGCTTATTCTAACGATGTGTAGATATGTTTGCCTATTTTTCTTCTAGGGCGATATAGAGTCACGGTACCATAAAACTAAGGTACGGGCTTCGTTACCAGATTTTTGGCGTATACTTAGTTGGAAGTAGAATCTTGGACCTTTATGGTCATGGAAGGAGGATGTGGGAATAATCAAAAAGAAATAATTGTAGGGGGACTCACGAAATGATTTTTACCCGGAATTGAAAAATAAAAAATCTACTAATATCTCTCTCTCTCTCTCTCTCTCTCTCTCTCCCTCTCTCTCTCTCTCTCTCCCCACACATTAGATTTTTGATCTGATACAGACTGGTCTTCTAAAAATATCAATTACACTACTGAACAACTATTTTGCACAATGCATTTCGACAGGTGATTCTGAGGTACTTTTTAACGCTGAACACGATACTGCGACCCAGTTTTCTCTATCACGTCACAATTCGGAGTTCTGAACGACTGAAATTCGTTTCCATTTTGTTTTTGCATTGGAATAAGCGGTACCACTGACTGATATCATCAGTGTTATCAGACCACAATAACAGAAAACAAACAGACTGAATACACACCACTACACACGACCGCAACACACAATAACACGAATCAGTATGACCACATTCAGTTCCTAAACCTCTTTTTGAACACATTTAGTTGAATTTTTAATAGTTTTTGATCAGAAAAACTAGACGCGATAGAGAAAAACGGCCGACGGCACTGTATTCAGCGTTGAAAAGTACTCAAGAATCACCTCCTTAAATGCGTTGTGCAAACAAAAAATTTCATTTTGTTCGGTAGTGTTACTGTTTTCAAGTCGCTGAAATCGACTCGGCCAGAGAAATTTTATTGTGAATTACGACTCACGTGAGACCAAATGCTGAATGCAGTGAGGTACTTGAATTGTGGTACCAAGAAACCGCGCGTCGGCCGTGGCGTAGCCAGACTTGGTACGAAGGGGGGGGGGTCCTTTCATTTTTATAACATTACAGGTGTAATACTTACTATTACCAGAATAAAATTTAATTATTTTACTATTTCGGCTAAGGCCAGGGGGCCACCCCCCCATGGCTACGTCCCTGTGCGTCGATACTTTCAAAATCAACTCAATGCTGGCCTTCAATTGAAGAGTGTGTGAAATTTTGGAGCCCAAGCTGTCTTAATTATAGGGGAAGAAACGTGCTCCACGGGATAAATGTACAATGGGATTTTCGGCTCTGCCATCATATTTGACAAACCATCACCATTTATCTTTGACGTAGGACACAATGAACTTACCTCCCGAATGGCAACAAAATCAGAAACCAAATTCGTTTTATCGCATTAAAAAAATCGAAAGTTTTTGTTTTGCAATCTGTTTAAAGGTAGTAAATTTTGATTTAAGATTTTGGTTTTATGCCAATGAAACGATCATTGAGATGTTTCAGGAGGAACGTATTCAATTTTCCTTCAAAATTTCACAGTTTTGTTTAAAAAAAAAAGGGAAAGAAAAGTACTCCATAATATATTATGGAAATTTTTATCAGTTGATAAATGAAGCCAAAAAAATGTTTTAATCACACGTTCAAAGTAAAAATATTATTTCGATCGTAAAAGACTACTCTATACGCTAAGGATATCTGTCGTTCTCAAAATTCCCAAAATTTTTTCAAAACGTCCATTAATTTGTTTTTATACTTTTCCTGTATAAAAAATAAATTCCTTACAGCGATTTTACTCGTTTTTTTCTTCATATCGACACCTTAGAGCAAAATAGAATTATCTATATCTTATTGAAATTGGCAGGAAAGGGAGAAGAAGTTTTCAATAGCCTATCAGTCCTGTGTTACTAACACTATTTTGCTGTAAGATGTTGATATGTCCAATGGCACTAACCCCATTTCCTATGGCACATGTCAAGTACCACGGGACAAACGTTTTTTTCTAATATTTTTTTTTAAAACAAAATTGTGACAAGACATGAAAAGGGAATAGTACACAAGGCTCCCCTACTTTTCCATTAGACCCGATATGGGCTTCAATATCAGAATCAATTACCTACTCTCTTTAAATGGCTGAGTTCAACTTAAAAAATTCATAGTGAATTACGAGTACGATTCTGAGTTCCAAATGAGGTTACTTCGATTACGTACAGATTTCGTTAAAATTGTTTTTCATGCATCTTTGAGTATGTTCAAGTTTGTTTCATATAGTTTTTATATTTTCATTTCTTTTTTGTGGCGGGGGGGGGGGGTATGCTGAACACCATTTTTGTTTTCATGTTCTAGAGTCTACTGGCAGGATGTATGGTAAGTAAGGTGTGCATCTAGAAAATGGATCCATTTCGTTATGGGTAGACTCTTCAATGACGTCATGCGTCACTGGAACAGGACTAGTACGGAGGCCTACGGAGAATTCTGCCTTTTTCTATCTTTACTCATAATTGGGGCCCGTAACCTATTTTTCAATTTTTTTAAATTCGGCATTCAATAAACTAGGGTAAAAAAGAGTTCTCAACCAATTTTTCCATTATTCTCTTATGCAGTGAACTTTGCGCTCGGTAAGATGGGAGGGTCTATTGTATTTGGGCGCATAAAATTGGGCGCATACGATTTGGCGCGTCAGACAAAAAATTTATTTGGGCGCAGAAGTATTAGGGTGCGGCTACAATCGGACGCAAATAGTTTAGGCGCGCGGAAAAAATTATGGATACTTGTGAAAAATACTGCGAATTTACAAATTGTGCGTGCACGTAAAAATATGAACTTATCTTATTTTCCTGCGGACACGGCGAATTCTCTCTTTTAAAGCGCACACACTTGGCAATGCTCCTTGTGATGCTTGGAATAAGGTACTCAACTGTGAGCTGACGATGCAGCCAGTACTCTCTTCAGTTTCCTCAGCATGACGTTTCATGGCGGTGATACATTGAAACGCCTCTGCTATCCCCGGTTTAGGTTGGTGCATGTGTCTATAAACTCCACGATCCTTAACAATACCATTTACTTCATGAATTCGAGTAGGGGACGTCTGACTTCCCTGACTTCCCTCACAAAATTGCCACTGACATATTTCGTCTTGCGTCCGAAAGATCTTGTCTTGTGCCCACAAACGTTTTAACTTGTTTGCGCCCAAAGTGTATGACTCCGTTTTCAAACGACTCTTTTCTGCAGTAGTCTGAAAACTTTCTCCCTAATAGGTATATAACCGCCGAAAATTCATTTGTACCACCACCCCTCACCTGCCCAATAAAAAAACCGAAGTGTTGAAATCCCAGAGCCAAAAAGTCTCTAGTCTTAATATTTTTTTGCTGACAGCAAATAGGAAATATCCGGAAACATCCAAGTAGAACTGCAAATAATCCAACAATCCTTCCCCCATGTCACCACGACATTCAAACATCAAACTGAGAGCCAAGATCCCTCTACTTTTCCAAATTTTGAAGTTTTGACTAAGATAAAATAAGGCATTTTTGAAGATATGGAAAGCCAAGACCGCATCTACGAGAAAGCCAGATCTTCAGGGCCGTAGCGAAGTAAATTTACGGTGGGTACTTGTATTTCCAATAGGTAGTCGAGACGTTCTAACGTGTTCAAAAAAGATAAATAATATGATTTGTAATCTGCGAGTAGAGCCTAAAATCTTCATATCATATGGATATTTCCAGAAAAGAAAAAAAAACTATTGCATGATATGCCTAATGCGAGAACCACCATTCATGAAATGTCGGCTAGATTTCAGTCATTTAATGAAATGCCTCACCTAACCTGAAGATCTTAGTCATTTCATGAAATGACTAAAATTTAGCCAGCATTTCATGATATGACGGATTTCACGATTTGCCTGTAACATACGAGTATGCACACCATATGGCGATGCACACATGCCAAGTTGACCCTCTCAGCCCCGCACCCCAGGGTCTGGCATCCACTCTTTCGGACAAAGCGATTCAGAAATCGAGGGATTCGACTCGCTATCCATCCAACGTTAACTTTGTGTTCCGAAAAATTGATAATTTAATTCAGGGTTGGCATTTTACATGTAAGATGATTTATTTTACATTTTACGTAAAATGTAGAATGAAATGTAAAATGTATGTGAAATATCACATAAATGTAAAATCGCGAATATAGATGATTGATGATTGATTTATTTTTTTCTCTAAACATGTTCAATTTAGAACTTCAGTTTTAAAAAGTTTGGTAAAGGATGTTGGAATTTATTTTTTGGCCTGAATTGTTCAATTTTTTTTCTCAAATTGTTTCGTATTTGTCCTATATAATTAATTTACTTTCGCAATAAAATCATACATAAAATATTCTAATTTTTTCATGATGCACCTACAGAGAATTCGAGGAGTGTTAAAGATAAATTATAAAATTGAATCACAAAGGAGACGACCATTCTTGACTGTAGTTACAGTTGTGTGCAAGTTTTGAATTTCAATTGCAAAATTGAACTTCTTTTTTTTTTAACTTATTGTGACTATCTTAAAAAGCTAATTTATATCGACTATTTTACACGTAAAGTGAGCATGTAAAATATAAAATGTATTTTATCTGCCAACCCTGACTTAATTTATATCGTCAAACAGCGCAATCATCGAGTTACTCTCCTTTTACATAACACAATGTAAATGTAAATAATTTGACAGTGGCGCTGCGGATGGCTCTGTCTAGTGGCGGAACTGTGAAACTACACAGCCGAAACACTTGGTTGCATTGCATCACTTTGCCACCATGTCACTATCATTGGCGAATGTACATGCTTTTGAAAACCCGAACAGTATTGTCAAATGAAAGTAAATTATGAATCGGTTAGAACCAAAAGGGGTCAAGTTCACTTTTGTCGTTTTTGCTTTTTTCACGGATTATGGGGTATTGAAGTATCGAGGATCTGCTGGTGTAGTCGAAATTTCGTGAAACAGCTGGGCAAGTGTTTTTTGGCAACATCGCTTTCTGTGGATTTTTTGTCATAAAATTTTTTCAAAAAAATGGATTTTTTCCAGGAATTGTTTGAAAATGGTGTATTTTAGTGTAAATAGAAATAAATAAAAAAATTCCGGCCCACCCCCGAATTTTGCATTTTCATACCTAAAAAATGCTATTTTCAAAAACGAAATCGTAGTTTTCCAATACAGCTTCAGAACTTTTTTTCTTACAAGCAGGGATTTTGCTCGATTGGAATGGGACCAAAACTAAAGTGACCCCTTTATGTCTGACTACAAAAGGAGGGCAATTTCGAGCCGTAAAACTGCAAAAAAAAAATCGTTCAGCACCAAAAGGGCTTAAGTCCTAAAATTTTGAGCCCTCCAGCTCCGGCCCATCAAAATTTTACTCGACAGGACCGGGCTTAAAAGTTCTCTTGTGACCCTCTACCGCCACCTTGAAGGACATATTCCACGATTTTCAAACTTTCGAATAAAACAGTTTTTTTCGCTTCCTAAAAAGTGCGATTTCTGGACTTAACCCCTTTTGGCTCTAACCGATTCATTTATTCTTCCAACAAAAAGTAACAAAATACAACAAATCTAAGACCCCTCCCCCCAGCTGTACACATATATTTACGAACGTGTACTCGAAAACAATCAAAATTATATTCATTTGCTTATGAGGTGCGACTTTCACTATCGTGAACAGATTTTTGAGAACGACGAATCTTAAATAGGTGCGGGCAGTTTCGTTCTATGTAAATATAGGTACCTATACAGAATCCGAATCTGAAATCGACTCAAAAAGTACATTATACGATGTACTCGTATATAGTTCTTTTTTTTTTTTTCTTTTCAGAAACACACTCAATTGTGAAGTCGAAAACTTTCCTCTTGAGGCTGTGCTCGGCGCATGTGAGTGGCACTCGACGTCTAGATGACGGCAAAGACGATACTCAACAGGTGACGCCGACCACGTCTCACCGGAATTCGAGATTCTATTCAGGATTGGTGCTTACCCTCTCAAAAATGTGTATATCGAGTAACGCAGTGGTCTAAAAGGAAGAGATCGCACTTGGGAAAGTGCATTTTCTTCGCAGAATTTTTAAAGCGCTCAGATACAGGGCCTCGGGTTGCTTTGCGACTGCTTTTTTTTTCAGTGTCCGGCAGCGGAATGGATGTTATGATGCAAAAGTATGGATTAGCGGAAATCGCAATTCGATGCCAAATTTTCTCGTCATAACGTTCGCGAGAGTCGGTTTGTCCACGCATTCTGCGCTGAAATTAAATTGTGTGAAGGGCCGTTTGTATACGCCTTCGGTGGCTTGTTATAAATATACAAATTTTAGGGAATTTTTGTTGTCGCTTCATGCACGGACTTGGAATGAATGAAATATTGGATTTTTTTTTTTTTTAAGGTCCTCTGTTGGGAGATATGAACTGAGAAACAGTTTTCCGTGGATAGACGAGGAGGATTTTACTTTTACCACCTGCAATAATTGCGGTGTAGAGTAGGAAACAGGAAAGGAGAAAATACTTCATTTTTTAAGATTTTTATGTTTTTACAGTTTTCTGACAGATGATTGCATGAAGAAGTTGAACTGAAAATGTTCATATCTGCAATATTCTATCATTCTAACAACTAAGCTGGGATCCGATTTTAATTTCCATTTCTCAACTGCAGTGCAGTTTTATCAAGCGGGAACCAATACAGCAACAAGCAAACAGGAAGACTAACATTAGTTTTGCCCAAGTGTGAAGGAACCTAGGGGTCTGCGTAGAGACAGGCTGGCTCTCGACTTTGGGTGAGCCAGTACACAAAATTTAAGCTAACTGAAGCAGGCCAGTTGTAGAAACAAGGGACGCAACAAGGAGGGTCAAAGATTGCCAGGACACCCACTCAATTGTGATGGACAGATAGACACCCCCAGCGAACGAGAACGTTTTGATTTGAAAACCATTATACTTTTTCTTTCCTTTTTCTTTCTAGTCGTCGATGGCATAGTACAGGGTTGTTGCACCCCTAGTGAAAACCCACCCTAATTGATCACACAACACAACACTTCATACTCGAGTACGTTAATACATGAATACTGTGTATTTGTATGTAACCTTGTTCGGATGTCGAATGGATATCGTCAATGTCCAGCGCGAAAACACCATGGACAAAGAGCGGAAACTGGAAACGAGAGGGCGAGTATTTCGAACACGACGAGCAACAAGTACACCGAAAACGACCGAAATTAACGAAAATAAAAGAATAGAAAAAAAAAAAAAAAAAAGCAAAACACGGAATCGTAGAGCAAAAAAAAAAAAAAATCACGCAAATCCGCGAAAGGTGCCGGCCACGATCGTAGCACCTAATTTCGCGCAGAAAACTAGAAACAATTACTTTCGCACCCTGCGCTTCGAGCTACTAAGTGCCGGAGAGGAAAAGAAAGAAAAAAAGAGAGAAAGTAGAAGGGATTGTCAGTATTTAGGGCACTTAATTTCAGCCGGTGGAGGGACGCGTGCGACGAACGACTATCTCCGAACGTAATGATGACATCTTTACGTCCAGCGTGTGTGTACGTGTGTGTTGTATATGGTCCCTTTTAACGAGCTCATCAGCTGATGTCGCGTTCGACTAGACTGATGCGCAGTGGTGGCCAATCTACGACCATATCGTGGTACGGAATTCCGAGCATTTCTCTATAAAAAAAATTCTTTTCCGAACACATGTTTGTACCGCTTCCGGATTCCGTCGCGGAAGTCGCGTCCGGTTAGATAAAGCAGACGCCTAAAAACGTGGATATTTTCGAACGCCAGCATATGAAAAAAACAACAACAACAACAACAAAAAACAAAAACAAAAGAACGCGATCTTATCTCGCTCCGAGAATCCGGAAGTTTTTCCAAGCTCCCCAAAGGCCGGAAACCTGGCCGGATTTGACCGGCACAGTCCTGAAAGTCGTGTAACCCGCGTTAGGATTTGGTTCGCAGAGGTTCTGATAGATTGGCTCTCTTTTCCCTCATCAGCAGGGCTGCCAAGGAAAATCCAGGCCCGGGGAAAACATAGGAAAGAAGATAGTGCAATTTTTCTCGGTGCTCCTTGGAAGCCACGATTGCGCGTTTGAAGACCCAAAAAGAGATGAGACAATGTTGCGGAGTAATTGGAATTCCACCTAAATATAAGTTATAAAAAGGTGCCTTAAATACGCTATCCATCTCTAATCATGGGCGTAGTCAGCGAGGGGTCAGGGTGGGCAATCGCCTCCTTGGATTTTGGGGAAAAAATGTTTCAGTGCTCATAAGATTATTTTCGAATATTTAAAGCCAACTGAATAAAATTCGCAGAAGATAGGATGTGCGTAGAGGCCTAGGCGCTAGACAACGAAAATGTGTGACTGGCGTCACACTGACAGCAAAGCAGCGACTTGCACCTGCATAAATTCTACCTTTTTTCCCCCTCCTGGAAAAAGGTCTAGCTACGCCCATGTCTCTAATTACGGCAGAGGGCGAATAACCATCAGGGGTAAACAACTATCAAGGGGGCAAACGTAGCCGAGTTTGCTTGATCCTAAAATATTCCCTGCTTTTGTTCACTTTTCGGATCATCTCTACGGACAGAGCTAACACGTAAAAAAGTTTAGCTATGCCGACCTGGAAATAATGGCCGTCTTCAGACACCTTCTAACCCGGGTTTTCACCGAGTGTAAACCGCTTTCCAAAGACCTCCAAAATGAGGACTGTTAGGGGATATAAAGCGCCAATTCATGCCTGCAGTACTTGTACTTTGCTGATTCCGGTCTTCAGATTCGTTCACAAACGTAAGAACGAAGGGGCAGGTTTCGGGTTAGAACCCTCCCAAGCCCATTAATTACAGCAATACGATGACGAGATATGTAATGTAGCGACCACTACCCCCCCCCTCCCAAAAGAATTCTTGAAAATCTTTACAAACTGACTGACTGGACTGACTGGACTGACTGACTGACTCAACACGTAGGCTGACTGGCAACGAAAAGAGAGTGACGGTAATTGCGTTACGGGCTGGCTAGGTTGTCTGGCTGGCTAGGCTGGCTGGCAACGGACATTACGCGTACTGACTGACTGACTCAACACTTCATTCGCCTGCGAGTACCACACTCCTTGTATCAGCCTGTATTCCCTTGCGAGCATCACGTCCCTTGTACCAGCCTACGAGCACTACGCTCTGCTAGTGCGTCATCTTACAGATAAGTCTGCAATCACGCGAGAGCATTTTCATGTCTGCATGTCTGTTTTGCGGACTGCGCCGACATGAGAATGTCGTCGTCCGCTACGCTCCGCAGAGCACGTTGGGCTCCATATTTTTGGCGTGCTCATTTTTTGGACACTAAGTTCGTGTCGGTGCAGTCCACGAAGCAGACATAAAAATACTCTCCCGTGGTTGCAGACTCGTCTGCAAGATGATGCACTAGCAGAGCGTAGTGCTTGTAGACTGGTACAAGGAACGTGATGCTCCCAAGGGAATAGAGGCTGATACAAGGAGTTTGGTACTCGCAGGCGAATGAAGTGTTAAAAGTCAGGCCTAGCCAGCCCGTAACGCAATTTCCGTCACTCTCTTTTCGTAACGCTCCGGAGTAACGCTTTTTCCCGTTGTCAGTCAGCCTACCCGGCCAGCCAGCCTAGCTAGCCCGTAACGTAATTTTAGTAACGCTCCAAGGTAACGCTTTTTCCCGTTGTGTGCCAGCTCGTGACGCGTAAAAGTAACGTTTTCCGGTTTGTGTGCCAAGGCAAAGACATGAAAATGTCACAACAACAACAACAGCTGAAACCAGGGTTGGTTCTTTACGCGTAGACTATCGGTGTTTATATAATCTAAATTTTTGACGTAATATATGTAAATTACGGGTGAAGTATATTTCAAGTAGACTTAGGGACGTACTGATGGGCGAGGGTAGGGAATAACTTACCACCACCCCTCCCAGGTAGAAATTTTTCACTCAGCAGTTGAGAAAATTTATACTATTTCAGTCAGGCGGAGTTGGAAAAATCCAACAAGTCAAAAGATTTTTTAGAATTTTTATGCTTTTACTACTGGGCATACTTGAGCGAAAACCGTAACGCTTCCCTCACTGCGCCCCCTCCCCGTAATGGCCACCGTAACGCTCCTGTTACTATGACGTCATACTACTGAGTACTGAGTATACTTAAGCAAAACCCGTAATGCTCCCCCCGTAACGGCGTAACCGCCCTTCGTAACGCTGTTGTTACTATGACGTCATACTACTGGGTATACTTGAGCGAAAACCTTAACGCTCCCCCCGTAACGCCCCCCCTCGTAACGCTCCTGTTACTATGATCTCATACTACTATACTTGACCGAAGATCATGTTCATACATTTCCATGGAAATGTATTGCTTCTAGCCGGGGGTATACTGAAGCGAAAACCATGACACCCTTCTTCGACACGCTCCCTTAGGCATGAAGCCAGCGCCCTTTCGAGCATTTATTACCTCAGAGACGTCGGGGTTTTAGCATTTTATATGCTTTTACCATTGGGTATAATTGAGCAAAAACAGTAACGCCCCTCCCCCCCGTAACGCTCCCCCGGACACGAATTCAGTGGTTGACATTTACAGTTTGCAGCCATGTTATTAATAGAAATTTATATGGAAATTTTTTTGATTAGAGTACAAAAGCATGTAAAATCTTACACTACGTGTCTCTGTGTAGGAGACAGGTATTTTATGCGGTAGTAGGGCGACAGGGCTTCAGGCGCAGATCCACGAGAGGAGGGAGGGAATTCCCCAAAACCAAAAAAAGGAAATTTATCTTTTTACAGAGCCTTTCAGGCTGGGGGGGTCTGGTTGGCCGAGTGGATAGCGCGTTGGTCTCGGAATTCGGAGGTCCCGGGTTCGAGCCCACGTAGCAACTTGTCAGATTTCGACGTAGGTCGGTTTTTCGGCCAGAAGGGAAGAAGACAGCCCTAAAAACCTCCCCGACGTCTCCGAAGTAATGCTCGAAAGGGTGAATTCCAGGGCTCGGGTTGAAAGTAAATTCGAAAAAAAAGCCTTTTAGGTTGACATCAAAAAAACTACCTCCAACTCTTTCTCATACCAATTTTAAATTGGAATTTTTTGTGAACTAATAATATAATTTTGTAGTTAAACTGCCGAAGAACTCAAATTTGGAGACATTTCTATTTCAAGAGATGCTTATTCCTTAAGGTGAATGGTTTTTTACCCTTCCCGTTTCCGACTAAGTATCCTGTGCAGTACGAGCGACAAATGTCTCTTTGAGCAACTTGAATTAGGAGATAGTTGTATTTTAAAACCTGCTCATTCCTAAGCTCGGGTTTTCATCCTGCATCAAAATCTCCCATTTAACTCCCCCCTCCCATCCTCCCATCCCGCACTTTTTTTTACTAGAAAATCGTGTTTGATCGAATCGAACGCCTTTTCGTTGTCTATAAAGGCCAAATGAACTTCCTTTTGGTATTTTTCGGCTTTTTCTGTATTAAAAAAAAAAAAAAGGAAGAGAAATGACTCAGAAGGCAGCAATTACACTATTTCCAAAGGAGAAGATCATACAAGAGAAAATATTTAAATACTGGATCCAGAGTCTACAAGACACAGTTGTTCACCCATTGCTACAAAACTACTCACCAGACTGGCTGAATCTCATCTACAAGTGTCATCACGACCTGCCATCCACCATAGCTGTAATTCGTATTGTCTTAGGCATACACTCATCACTCACCAACAACTTCTAAAATCCCAAAATGCAACTGTCTGTCCCTCTTGCCCGAATAACCCATCATGTATCATCTCTCACATTATCTTTGATTGTGTACAATATACGAACACCAGAAACTTATACATAAAAAATCTTACCGTCCGTATTACACTGTATTCTCCAGAAAATATCCCCTCTTTCCCCCGTTTTATAATTTTTTCTAATTTAGTAATGTATCTGTAACTATCATGATTGTAAGCTATTTAAAACAAATGTAATATGTTCCTAGCCGAGAGGCATTAAAGAACAAATAAATAAATAAAATGGCAGAGAAAATTTATGTTTTTGGAAATTCGATCAGCAGAAAGTCAATATTTACATCATAAATTCACAATATCAAGTTACTTTTCTGCTGACTAAAGTGCCTCATATTAGAAACGAGAACAACATGCTAGGGGAGGCATTTTCATGGCTTCTAAGTGGGCGGAGCCAAACACAATTTTACCTAAGTTCCCGAGTGAGGCACATTTGTGTCTCCGAAACACTGCTTCAAATGAGACTCTATGTCAGTCGGGAGAGGCAGAGGAGGGTGTATGATGGAAAGTTAGAAAATTTCGACATTTTTTATCCTAAAAATAGGTCTTCTCATTCCTCAGAAGCAGCTGACCGGCATCAAAGGTTCCAACAATAAATTGAATCTGCTAGTTTGCTTATCAGATAATTTTGTTGGTAAAACTAATTTCGTAATTTAACCCTAAAGAAGTTTGGGTTTAAACTTGGATTACCTAATTTGGTGAAACCGGCCCTTAAAGTTCCATTTTGTTTTTGTTTTTTTAGCTCAAATACTCTTGAGAATTGAGTTGATTCATTTGACAAAGTCCAACACGTCAAAATCCAACAAGTCAAAAGTTTTTTTTTTGTTTTTTGTTGTTTTTTTTTTGCTTTGATACTTGGAAATTTTGAGTTGAGTCAGTTGGGACTTTCACAATTTTTGCCCCCTCCCCCCAGGAAAAACTCTTTTCTTCATTTGGGTGGAGGTGAAGACGCTTCTCATGTCTTGCTGCGTGCCGTTTGGTTTCGCCTTCAACTGTGTGGATGCAGAGATCTCGATGGGAATGTAAGTTGAAAGCAAAAAGTTGCTGCGCTCGATACGCTTCTCTTTTGCATACGATCCACGCGTAACGTGTCGAGGAAAACCAACGCAATCGAAGTGATTGGACCCCGAACACCAAAGACCCTAAGCTCTATAGGTTTTCACCCCGGAAAATCGGGCTTCCAAGTCGAAATCTCGATCAACACCGAGTTAACAGACCTTTCTTATAGACCCAACTACGGGGCTGTTCTCATACGCCCGGCCCTCTCACGGTCGCTTATCGCCACCCGCAATAAGTTTTCCATTTTCATCCCATCCTGCAAAGATTCCGCGCGCAGTTTAGGTTATTTACAGCGTGCGTTTTTCCTCGCGATGATGAAAAGAAAAACGAACAGAGAGGAGGAGAGAGCGAGCGAGTATAAGAAACAATATACCCAGCGAAATGGGGGCCAGCGAGAGGGAGCCAACGAAAAAGAAACATACAGGAGCATGAGCTTTTCAGTTTATAACCTTTCGTTAAATTATTAACTTCTATTTTCTTTCTTAGTCCGGTAATGGAAAATTGTAAGAGAGATATAGTGAAAACGGTAATTTATAAAAATAGATTTCCGTATACGCGAGACGAAGCAGAAGTATTAGAAGGCTGCAGCATATATCGGCAAGATGAGTAGAGTCGGCCCGCGCGTATAAGGTATCGCCTTATTACCGAGCTCGTCTTTTTATTATATCACGTACAGAAGCTTCTTTATTAGGTATTATATTTACGTCCACCATGATATAAAACACGTCTGTGTGAGTGTATGCGTGTGTTCGAGCGTTTTTACCTTCTTTCTCAAACACTTTCTTTTTTTTTCGCTTTGTTTTTCCACAGACACTTTGAGCGTGTGCGAGGCACGAGCCAGCTCTGTCCCAATTTCCCGCTCGACGTCATTAACGCGAACCGTGCTGGACCGTAGGACACAATGCATTCGCATCGATTTGTCCATTGCTAGATTTTCTACTTCTGTTGCTGGTTCATATAATACCTGAACTCCAGTATAGTAAAATAACGTGGATAAGTCACATTTTTTTTAGGCGAAATATGCAATGTGAGATGCCTGATTTTGAAGTAACTTTTCAACTCCGTGACTCCGAAATTAGTAAATATACGTTCCGAATCACTGACTGAAGACTCCCAACCTAATCAAGTCGATTGCTATTCTCATATCGACTTCGATTCCGACTCTTGCATTCAGGGACGTACCGAAGAGTTCTTCCTGGGGGGGGGGGGGTAAAATTGTGAAAGTCCCAACTGACTCGCGACTCAGAATTCACAAGTATCGAAGCAAAAAAAAAACTTTTTGACCGGTTGGATTTTTCCAACTGACTTAATTCAAACTTCCCAAGTATCAATGCAAAAATAGAAAAACCTTTGGACTTGTTGACTTGTTGGGTTTTCCCAACTTCTCAACTCAATTCCCAAGTATCAAAGAAAAGAAAGAAAGAAAGAAAGAAAAAAACTTTCAACTTGTTGGATTCTACCAACTCGCCTGACTGAAATGGTAAATTGCTGAGTGAAAAATTCATACAGGGGGGTGGGGGTAAGTTGCTCCCCTGCTCCCCATCGGTACGTCCCTGCTTACATTAGTTTCATTCCCCATATCAAAAATGAGTTCCGCATCATATCCTTTCCAACCTAACAGTGGGTCCACACGAGGATGATCAGATAGCACAAAATAAAAGAAACACTGGAAAGGATACGTGTAGGTATAAGTCAAAATAGAAATTTCCATGGAATTTTTTTATTTATCTAAAGTAATGCTCAAAATTTTATTTTATTTTCGTCATGTTGCAGACGGGTCTGCGACAACGGGAGAGCATTTCCAGGTCTAGAATTTAACTTTGCTGCGCCCTGCGCAGCTACATTCTGCAGCCTTGTTGTTAATTCCATAGAAATTTCTAATACTGAGGATGGTTGGAAAAAGTACGATACATAGGCTGGCGTATGCATGGCCCTGCGCGGTCCGTCAGGTCAGTCGGGCCAGTCGAGTCAGTCAGAAATGTAACGCACAAAATGCAACTTTTTTTCCTTCTGGGTGCCGAAGTAAAGACGTGAAAATGTCAATAAGAAAAAAGTCAGTCAGTCAGCCAGCCAGACAGCCAGCCAACCTGGCTAGCCCGTAACACTACTTTGGTCGCGCTCCAAAGTAACGCTTTTTTCCGTTGTGTGCTAAAGTAAAGACATGGAAATGTCAAAATGGGCGGAGGAGGGGGGCCCGTGCAAGCCACTGCCCTTACCCAGAAATGCTGAAAATGAATAAGAGGAAATCCGAGTAACTCACACGGGTACCAGAAAAAAATTCTTTCGAGTAATCCCAAACTTGTCGGATTTTTCCAATAAATGATTTTTCAATTGGCATTTGCAAGCATTTTAGCATTCAGCAGGATATGATTAGTAAAAAATTGTACGTATCTTAATACAAAAATGCCACTTAGCGCATTCCCAATTCTAATTTAGACTCTGGAGAACATGCTAAGAGATGCGGGTTTTCCAGTAATTGTACAAGAGAGAAAGAGAAAGAGAAAGAGAAAGAGAAAAAGAAAGAAAGAGAGAGAGAGAGAGAGAGAGAGAGAGAGAGAGAGAGAGAATGCGTTTATAAAATACTTACAAAAATAAAATTAGCGTATGTTGCGACGACAGGCGAAAAACGTGTGGTGGCGCTGATCAATTTAACGAGAAATAAAGCGATTGAAAAATTAAAATGGGCAGGCACATTTTGCGCCGATTGTCGACTAAACGTGTATGAGTACCTGCGCCCATTTTTGGGCATACGCCTCTACGTAGCTTTCCCATTTTCTTGTATCCTGCGCTAATCTTTGCCACCCGGAGCCCCAGTTCTCTCATGAGTTCATCTCTTTATCTAGTTAGTGGCCTACCTATCTTTCTTTTCCTTTGTAGCGTATCCAGTTGAGTACTTTTACTCCCCATCTATTGCTATCTGCCCTTGCCAGATGCCCCACATATTTCCACTTTAATTGTTTGACATTATATCCCATATCCCCGCCTCTAACCATTTCGTATAGTTTTGCATTTGAGATTTTGTCTACCCATCGCAGTCCTAGAAGTTTCCTCAACATAGATCTGAACGTAATTTGTAGCTTCACCATTTGCTTTCCTGTAAGGGACCAAGTTTGCGCCCCATACTTGAGGGCTGGTACCGTTGAAATATTTAGTATTTCCATTTTGAGGGCGGTGTTGAAATTTCGGCAAAAAATAGATTTTAATGCCCAGAATTGGTTCTACCCCTTTTTGATAAGCCTCATAATTGCTTTGTTATATCTTTCTTCAAAACTAACAATCTGTCCCACAGATATACGATTTCTGTTACCTCGTCTATCTCTTGCTCATCGGTTACCAGATTTTTCCCTTCCCCTCGACGGATTATTTTTAATTTGCTACCATTCAGCTTGAGACCAGCTTTTTGCATTCCCTCAATAGCTCTTCTGCCATTTTCTCCAATTCCTTACTATTTTCTGCAAATGAGATAATATGGTTTGCGTACCTTAAATTACTTAGACATAGTCCATCTATTTTTAGTCCCTTTCTTTTCCACTTCAGATTACGAAATACTTCTTCCAGAATGCAGTTGAAGAGGTTTGGCGACAAGGTAACCCCTTGTCGAACTTCCCTCCCAATTTTGAATTCCCACCTTTGCTTTTAAGGCTGGCTCTTGCACTCGAATTTGCATAGCAATTCTGTATGACTTTGATAAACCCACTTTTAATTCCTTTATTTTCCAGTGCTTTTAACATATATTTATGATCCATTGAATCAAATGCCTGATGGAAGCCTATGCAAAGCATTTCAATTTCCACATTATATTCGTGTATTTTTTCAATAATTTGGTTCACAACGAAAATATTCACTACAGTTCAGAAGCCTTTTCTGAATCCCACCTGTTCATTCCCTTGATGATTTGAAACCAAACGGTTATACATACGTCTTTTTAAGACTGCCATAAATACTTTACAGATGTTTGATGTTAAGCATATTGGCCTGTAATTTTCAATGAGTTCCCCTCTTGTTTGTATAATAATATTATTTCGGCCAAGTTCCACTGTTTTGGAACATATTTGAATAATTAGAATTTTGTGAAATATTTTAGCCAGGTGGGGCACTCTCTGATCGCCAAACCTTTTCAGCATTTCGTTTGTAATTCCATCCGGTCCTGGGGCTGTGTCATTATTCAGTCTATTTAGTACGTATTTCTCTTCTCTCTCCATTATTTCCGGGATTCCTTCCTCCTTCCATCCTCCAGTTTTTGCTATTTTTGATAGCTCGTTTCGCTCGCGGTAAAAGTCCTCGTAAGAACTTGTTGCTGCCTCTATAATTTCTTCTTGATTTTGAGTCATTTTTCCTGTCTGATCTTTTAGCTTCAGCATAACGTCTCTCCCGCCACCGAGTTCGAGCCTAACTTTTTTAGTGGACCAACTTTCTTTCAAAATAACTTGAATTTTTTCCTAATCATATTTTTTAATATCTTCTCTAACATTTTTCTTCACCAATTTTTGTATTTCTGTTAACTCGGTTTTGTTTTATTTCTATTTTTCCGAAGGTTATTCTTCCTGACTCGAGAGTCTGTTTTGAAAGCATATCCCTGGTTTTCTTTTTAGCCCTCGTCACTCCAGACTTTTCGACCGTGTTTTTTAAAGCTTGGACCATACTGCCGTAGAAATTTTCCTCGACTTTCATTTCCTCTAGCACTGATTTTAGTTTCTGGCGTGCATCCTCTTTCTTTCTGACTGGGATGATCCGCCTCCCTCTCCTTTTACCCTTCCTGTGATTTTTATACTGGACTCTCTGCGGGATGCTCAATTTACAGCGTGATATGCGGTAGTATGATGAGAAGCCAAATTTTGACATAGTGTTGTGACATCTTCAACTACTGACAGATCATTTATTAGTAGGTGGTCAGTCACACTTTTAGTTTTCCCGTCTGGCGATATCCATGTTCATTTCCTTTTGACTTTTTTTTCTGGTAAAAAGTGTTTGCTGTACATAAGTTATATTTTTGGACAATTTCTGCTAATATTTCCCCCATGTCGTTTCTCCCCCCTCCCCACACACACACCAAATGAGCCGCAGTGTTTTGAATTAGACTCCCCTCCTACTTCTGCGTTGAAGTCCTCCATTATTACCTGATAGTATTCCTTCTCTTTTTGAATTGTTGCCTCCAGCTCGTCATAAAATTTATCTGCTTCTGCCTTCTCTGTTCCGGCTATAGGGGCATACAATTGCAAGATTAGCATTTTTGTCTTCTCATCTATTTTCAGTTTTAGTAGGCATATTCTTTCAGATATTATTTTAATTTCCACAACATTATTTTTGATATTTCTGTTAATATAAAAACCCACCCCCTGTAACCTTTTGTGGAACCAAAGTAGTATAGATAGCTGCCTCTTCTCCTTTCTGCCAGTCTTTCCCCATATTTTCTAACTTCCGACACATTTTTTGAATAATTTTCATTATTACTTATCATTTTTTAAACATTTTTCTTGATGTTCTCAGTTATAAATACACTTTATTAAAAAAGTAAATTTAATTTATACGTGCGGATTGGAGGAGGGGAGACAAAACTCTTACGGCGCCGCACCACTCCAAGTGCCCGGTAATAACTTTAGCGCCCATCTGCCTCTGAAGACGAGAAAGTATAAGAAGCACGTGTATTGTACGATCGATAGTACTAGAGCAGATCTAAAACCGAGTGTTAAAACGTATCAACTGTAACTGCACTGTAACTCAGCTGTAACTGTGACTGAACTGAGCTAATGGTCCTGCTTGGCCGATCGATGAAAGGAAAAATGAATAATGAGTAAGAAGGACAGCATAATATTTTAGATGAGATCCGCGTACCGGAAATGCAGGTATGCAGGATACATAGACGTTTGTTAGACGTTTGCATGGTGCTACACACAGGAAATAGCCAGGCAGGATGATTTATGCAAAGAAGCAAATTCGCGAAGAGAGAGTCGCCTGCCAAGTTTGGAGACAAAGCTGGGCCATCCAGTACGGACCTGTGTAACCTTCGCTGTAGGTTTTCAGTTATACCAAACACCCACCAGTCCGATTAAGTCCGTAACAATGTTTAAATTCTACCCAAAATGCTCTCCTACTATTTTCTCGTGTCCACCTCCGAATCCCCGGAACTGAGCCTTCAAAATAACACTAGCTATACTTTAACGTGGGTCCTATGGTGGGAGGATGTTATTTCATCGAGTTTTCTACAATATATAGAATAGAGACCAACAAGCGGATGCCAAAGCCATTCTGAATTAAGATAAATTCTAGTTCAACGCTATCCGCCTTACCTTAGCCCACTCTTGGCGCCCTGTATTCTTCAATCATCATACACTTAACCCACTCTTTGTATTGAAAAACTGAAAGCTCATTACTAAGTAAATCTGAGCGCGCCCTCGCGCCCTATATTCTTCAACCCTCATATATATACTTTCTTTGCTCTTCTCAAAAAGAAAATACGTTTAGATACCGCGTAGTGGATAGTAATTCTGGGCTCTGGGGCTTCAAATTACACAGTACCATCAGTGGCGATGACAATGCCATTCCCATTCGTATTGAAATTTAGCACTCCAATTACTACCCAATTAGAACACCGTGCTATTGTACTACCTCCTGAACAATCGCGGTATTTTATAAAGCACCCTTTCGCTACTACACAACGTTTCATTCAGAATATACCGTAATAAAAGAAGAAAGTTTTCGTCTCGTATCATTTCGGTCTTTATTAATCAAATAGTTTTTATTGCAGAACAGGGCTGCATATACCGATTCAACGGTACACTGCAGATACGTGTTATACTTATATCGATATAGCCACTCAGCTCATTCTCCTTTCAGTGGTAAGAATTTGTTCACACTACATTATCTGAAATCGCGTTCACTGTTCCGGGGTAAATTTCACCAGCCATTTAATTAAATGACTGAAAATGAAATGGTGTTGACAGCAGTGTATGATGAGAGGAACGACGAAGAACATTAGGTACACACATTTGGAACTGTGATATGATACTGTCGGTGCTCGAATGTATGCCCGACATAATTACGAAGAATTTTAGTCAGAAGTATGCAAGGTATGTACACTGGAAAATTCTCGACGATGGCACCGTGCGTCTCTACTATGATAGTAGAGACGCACGGTGCCATCGTCGAGAATTTTCCAATAAATATGCATACCTTGCATATTTCTGACTAAAAGTCATCGTAATTATGTCGGGGGCATGTGAACGATAAAAGGAAGATGATTTATAGCCCACGAAAATTCGGAGGTGCGTACGCACAGGAGAAGACCCGGAGAGAAAGACTCCGGCCTCGTGGAAGGGATAAATGCAAAGTTGGATAGGGTGCTATCCGACTTCGAGAGCATTAAAACAGAGATGACCGAGGCGAGGGAAGTAAAAAAGCTGGTAGAAAAATAAAGCGCGCTGCCCGGGAGGGTAGAGTCACTGGAAGAGGATTACTTCGAGATTACAGAGGAGATGGACAAATACCGGGAAGAAAATTGCAAGATTACCGCCAGACTGGACGATCTTGAGCAGTATAGCCGACTAAACAATTTGAACATAAGTGGCGTACCATACTCTAAAGATGAAAGGGTGCGAGATCTGGTGAGAACAGTGGCTCAAGGATTGAAAATAGAGGTTGCGGATCGGGACCCGGATATTGTGCGCAGGCTGCCATCAAACTCCGAGGTACCAGCAATTATAACCAAATTCAACAATCAGGAAATGAAAATGCCATGGTGAGAGTTCGATTCAAAATTACAATTTTATACAGTCATACTGCATATCATAATATTAGTAATAGCGAACTAAAGGTTTCGGCGTTCGTTACAGACCCCCCCCCCCCCCATTAAAAATTTGGCCATTTGAGAACTGACTGACAAGAGCTTCTTTGGCTTTGCACCACACGGGGAAAAGGTCCAGCGCCGGCCCTGCCTTCAAAAGAAAATCCAAATTAAAATGAGTAATTAGACTCGCAATAAAAGTTCGCTATTTTCAAACTTTGAAGACTTGTACCCCATTAATTCTGATAATGATTTTCTTATGGTAATTGTAATTTCTGTACATATAACTATCGTAAAAACGAACCTACAATGGAGAGGGGAGCCCCCCCCCCCACTAAACACTTGTGTACGCGCCGTAACTCTCACTATTTTGTACAGCGATGTACAATTGAATCGGTGAGAACCAAAAGGGGGAGAATCTAAAATTATCGTTTTTGACTTTTTGACGGACATCGGAGTATTGAAGTATCGCGGATCGACTAGTGTGGTTAAAATTTCGCGAAATCGCCGGAAAAGTGTATTTTGGCAACGTCGCACTATCGCGTTTGGAACCAAAAGGGGTTAAGTCCGATGCAATTCCGCTTACGTTCATCTGTGCCTGTATTCTTTACTGATATGAGCTAGTAAACATACCAAATTGTGAAATGCGTGGTTTTAAAAATTCGCTATCTTGAAAAGCGATTTACAAGAATTTTATAACTCTCAGGTCCTTTAGTCAATTCAAGCGGGATCAACGCTAAAGTGATACACTTAAGTGTAGGAACAAGTTCCATTCGATTCCCGGCGAAAAGAGAAAACTTTTTCAGATTAGGAACCAATAGGAACTAAGTCCACTTTCGTTCAGAAAGCATATCTCCGGTGCACCTGAAAATGCTTTTTTTTTCGTATGTGCTTTAACAGTCGTGTAATGTGGTCTTCTTTCAATGCCCTATAACACGTTTACCACAATTTCTAGGTTTTCGAATATATCAGTTTTTTGGGTCTCCTGAAAAATGCAAAAAATGGACTTTCCCCCTTTTAGTTGCCAGTTGAAAAACTTAGCACATAAAAGACCTTTTTTTTTCTTTTTTGTTTATTTTTCGGTTTGGCATGATACGAGTTCGGTGTTTGACTGCTGGCTACCCAGTCTGGATTACGGCCATGTTTGGTTCGGGCTCGGACGGATATGGTCCGGTGGCCACTAGGTGGCCCCAGTGGTATAACTTCCAGTCACTCATGTTGGTAGCGCACAATACAAACGAATTTTAGAGGAAAAAAAAAACGTAAAAGAATATTACTATGTGCTTTAGCACACAGGGTAAAAATTGCTGAAGTTGCTTCAAATTTTTCGGCACACAGAAAACCAAACGAATTTCCCGAAGTTCGCTCGGCCACTCGGCTATTTTCCGCTCGTGATGACCACTGTCGTTTCGGTCGCTATCTCAATTCGCCGATATCAAGTCAAGCAGAGACGAACCTTCCCCACTCAGATGACCAAAGAACATCCAAGCGACCGGACTGAACTGGTCAGCAATTGCGGACCACGAATATCGATAATATCATCATTATTTGTTCACTGTTCATGACTAAGCGCTTGGTGATCCATCACGAACCCCTGACACCGTTTTCCGTCCATCTTCACGGTCTTCGACATTCCAAATCAGGTGTTCAAACTCCGATCCGATATTTCCTCCACCTGGTCCAATCATCTTTTCGGAGATCGGCCACGAGATCAAGTACCTTCCGCTTCACCCTGAACGACCACTTTTTCGAGGTTGTCCCCTGATCTCCTTATAATATGTCCAACGAAACAGACGATTCCTTGGTAACATTCAGAGGACAAGCATTGTCTGATCTGGAGCTCAGTTAATATCGATCTATTTGTACGTTTGGCTGTCCACAGTATGCGCAGCAACTCAATTTTTCGAGACGAATTCAAACCTGACGTCAAAATTTAGCTACAGTCATTTTTTGACCCACATTGATCAATTTCCCCAACTTTTTCCGGTGTATCTCGCGAACGGAGCATCGCCGTCAAATTTGAACACCGAATTCGAATTTAGCGTGAAAAATTGAGTCAAGAACAGTCTTTAAATGAAAATGTTTGATTTTTTTGAATTTTGAAAATTTCTCCATACCATATCCAGAGTTCGGCAGAATAATATTCGAATACTGAATAATGAATAACGCAACCTTTATTCGTCCCCCCCCCCTCCGAGAAAATCGGAAAACTTTATTTACTTTCTAATTACCCCGTTAAGATTAGGGAGAAAAATATTCCCCCACCAAAAAATATTTTTCAGCTCCCCCCCAAAAAAATTTCCTAAAATATATATTTTTACACCTCCAAAAAAAATATTTCTACACCCCCTCCCAAGGAAAAATATTTTTAACCCACACAAAACAAATCCCCCTTCCAATATTTTTACATAGTCCTCTAATATTGGCGATTTTTAAAAAATACTTCAATTTTCAACTTTTTCTCCCTGGAAAATCTTATTTTTGCCCGCCGGTCCCCTTTGGAAAAATCCTGGCCAGGCCTCTGATCCTCGTTAAATTTTTTGTTTTGTTACTGCGTCCGCAATAAATAACGAATAACGATGATTGACGAACATTCTTCACATCTTCATTTTACTGAATAATGATTGCTGAATAATTTTACGTTTTGACGAATAATTAATAACGAATAATGATTGAACTTTTATTCATGATTATTATTCGAATAACGCCTTATTCGAATAACGCTCAACTCTGCTATTCAGGCATCAGAAAATTGGTGTTACGTTACGAAAAGTGTCTTTATCGTTTCGGGGATTATGTTGAAAAATAAAAATATGTTATAGAACGTAAATACATTTTTTCATTATATTTTGAGCATTTCTCGTGTGTTTTTGAGAGTACCGAACCTTACTTTTTGGACAACCTTCGTATCTACGCCACTACACTAACCCCTTTCCTTTTGGTATACTCTTTTCTTTCTAAAAAGATCTGGCCAGCCCGCCTTCGACTAGTGGTTCTATATGGAAAATTTCTATTATAGGCACTGTTCGTTAACCCGATACCGCAAACGCTTTGCGCGACTGCCAAAGGTCAAGTGTGGAATTGTAAACGAATGCGACGAATCGACTCACGAACGCAATCCAAGGTCATGCCGGGTGAACTTTTCATACCTAAATGGCGCATTTGCGGGTGGCGATACCACGATGAGACCCCCTCGTCGTCCGTAGCCGAGACTTCGCGTTAAAATTAGAAAAATCTCGTAGCTCGTTCTCTCTTCGATTCTTTCTCTAACTCTAGGTGCTCGACGAGAGAGGGGAAGTGGAGGACGAGTCGACACCCAATCAGTTTTGAAAATTCGCCGCACCGTCCCGTTCGTAAATCACCTTAATTACCCGAACGTTTCCGTTCGTCAAACGCGAGTTCGTATACTTGGGCCTGGTCTTCGTCACCGCGTCGCCCCCTTCACCCGCCCCATCGTTTCCCATTTGCGGTTCGAAAGTTACCGCGTCGCGCAACGCCATTGCTGTCGCATCGAGACCCCCTGCGAAGTTACGCGTCGTACGTTGAAGCGCCGGCGACAAGTTGCGACGTGTACGCGATCACGATTCCGGTTGGCCGGACGGCCGAAGAAAGTGAACGCTCCGCTGCCAACAACAATAGATTACAAATCGCCAAGTGTACAGCGGGAGCGGTGGGCGGGGCGGAAGAAAAGCGGAAAGAAGTTCAATGCTCAATGTGAACGACATTATAGATAATTTTGGTGACGCCGAGTGGCGGGGTACATTGTCTCGGACGATCGTCCTACGTCTGGTCGTATTTATAGAAAAATGGGCGCTGTGTATCCTTTCTGGCATGCGTTTCTCGTCTACGCGGACCCCGGCGTGAACCCCCCCCCCCACGGTACCGTGATCCCGCGTACAACTGTACCGGGGCCGGGTTAAAAAAGAAAGAAAAAAAAAAGTCGCAGACGTCGGGAGTCGAGACGAAACTAATAAAAAAAAATACGGTCGCCGGTGTCGCCGACGGTGGTGAGTGCATCTTGTGCAATTCGAAAGCCGCGACTAATTTGGGCCGAGAATGACATCGTCGGTATGGTGGACCTTGGAAGGGCGCAACCGTGACTGTTTGATTTAGGGGCGACTGGGCGAGCGTTTATCTGTAATTCTTTTCGATGGGCGCGATAGTGCCAGCGTCGCGATGCCGTTGCCGCCGTCTCAACTGTCGGTCTGTCTGAGAAACGAAATTTCCTTCGCAACCGCGTCGCACGAACTCAAGACTCCGGGATATTTTAGCGGAGGATGCTCGAGTGCCAAAAAACTGGGGGGGGGGAGAGCGTAGAGAAACCAACTATACAGCAACTATATACATAAATGCAAAATATATATCGTTTTTCGTCAACCGTGAAATTAAAACATCGCGTTTTGTAGAAACGTTTCTCTAGAACTAAGTGGATGACCTTATTGCGTATAAGGCGACACGTAATATTATTAACGAAGCCACTTCGAAAGCTTCCGTTGTCTCGTTTATCCTGTACCGTACCATAGGGAGTGAGAAATGCACGATGCAATTTGCTGTTTTTTTTTCATCATACTTGTCTGCCCTCTCAATACTTCTTGTTCTAGAATAATAACGTAAAGCGGCTCTGCGAATTACGCTAAATTATGCGACTCCAAAAACGAAGATTATAATGCAGGGACCAGGTATAATGATCCCCTTGCTCTAGAGAAGAAGCTCCCATCAAACTCTGTTGGTTGACCCCCCCCCCTAATTTGATATAGCAGTAAATTTTTTCTCTGTCTGACACAACGTGGTATTCAATTATATATTATATTATTTAAATGACGTTAAGTGACAGCCTCGACTACTATCAACCTAATACTCAGATTCGGTTTAAAAAAGTGGATCTATATTACCCCATGATAGATTCTCTATTGCTACAGATCAAAGAACGTTTTGAAGAAAAAACCTTGGAAGTTTTGAAGGATATGACAACTTTTTGTCATGCAAATTTATATGTAAGAAGATTGGCCTATAAGAGTCAATCATCTTTGCAAACACTATAAACTTGATGCCGACACTGTCCAAAATGAGCTGCGGCATTTGAAACAAATATATAAGCTAGTGTAGGAAGAAATAGGTATTTCTGATATTTTGAAGGAATTTAACCTATACCTGCAGGAAAACCTGACGACAGTCGATCTGAGTTCGACCAAGAAGAACAAGTTGAAAGTGGATCTAATGAACCAGACTGTCAAGATTACTAAATTTGATTATTTATTTATTTACGTAATGCAGGGGCAACAAGGGCCCCAATTACGGGATTATCCATGTTACAAGATACAAGAAAAGGAAATTAATACATATGCACAATTTATGAGTAATTGCGTGAAGATGTTGGCTTTTTGAAGATGGTGGATTAGTAGGTCGGGTGTTACGACTTGGAAAAGATTTTTGAGTGTAAAAGGATTGAGGAGATGGAAGCGTAGAGACGTGAGGATTGGGCACTCCAGTAGAAGGTGTGGAATTGTGAGTGGGGCAAAAGTCCGCTATGGGGTAAAAGTCCTATCGCTTTTATTTTTAATTAAACTGTATACAAATGCCATGTTTTGTTGATTTTAGTAAGTTGGCAATACTGTTCACGTGTGTATACAATATCAATGCTCAATGTCTAGTATAAATCACAATGCCAAAAAAATTTTGTTTCTCACAACTTCCGACAAAATATTTTCTCATTTTGGAAATATGATTTGAAGTTAAAAGTTATCCACAGAGTTGCATATGAGTCAAGAGTTTAAAATTGAATTGTGACTGGGTAAGTAATTAATTTTGATAATTGGTTTCATTATTATATTCATACTTTTTATAAGCACCAGAAATCATTTCATCAGTAATGTGCCACTGGGGCAAAAGTCCACACTGGCTGTTGGGGCAAAAGTCCTCCTCGATTTTTGATCATTTCTTCTCATTCTAGGAATTATACAGGGTGCTCCACGAAAGTTACCCTCCCATTGGCGGATCTTTGCCGGAAAAATTGTCATCTTCCGGCGGCAAGGTCTAGTTTCTCTAGAATTTGAAAATTTTTCTCCCCCATTTATGGGGGGCTGTTACATGCTACCAACGTCGGAATCTTAAATAGAAAGGTATGCCTTCATGCACATCGCTGGAAAGGGCATATCCTGCAAAATACGAATCCATGAAAAAAAAATTCAAAATTCATCAATTTTGGGGGCAAGGGCCTAAACATGACCAAAATTCATCAAAAATCAAAGTGTCATAACCTAGCAAACAAACGATTGAAAGAGGGGTTCTTGAGGTCACGGATTCCGAATACACGATTTAACTCGGTTTAGGGCTTTAAAATCCAAATTTTCAACCTAAAATTGGTTCCTATTTACAAATTTTTGACTTTCTGAATGCAAATGATTAAAGTAGCTCCACGCACATCGTTGAATAGGAAACTTCCTCCAGAGTATGAATCCATGAAAATTTTTTTCAAAATTCATCAAATTGGGGGGTAAGGGGCCTAGAAATGACCAAAATCCGTCCAAAATTGAAGTATCATGACCTATAGCAAAAACAAACTATCGAAAAGGGGGTCTTCGAGGTCGCTGATTCCGAATGTCACACTTTCCTCTCGATTCCACCCGTTTTAGGGCTCCAAAATTCAATTTTAGACTCAAAAGTGATTCTAATTTACAGATTTTTGAGTTTTTGAACGCAAGTTATCAAAGTGGCTTCATGCACATCATTGGATAGGGCAGTTCCTCGAAAATACGAATTCGTGAAGAAAAATGGCAAACTCATCAATTTTTGGAGAGAGGGTCTAACCCTAGCCAAAGCCTATCCAAAATCAGATACCTAAAAGAGCTGCCATTTACACATTTTTGAATTTCTCATTGCAGATTATCCAAATGGCTTTATGCACGTCATTGGAAAGTAAACTTCTTCCAAAAACGAATCTGTGCGAAAAAAATTTGGGTTCATCACGTGATTTCCTACATCCAGCGCATCCTAGGGCCTCGAAATCCGAAATTTGAATGAGCAAGATGGTGTCAAGTACAAATTTTTGACATTTTGGGACTTAAAAGACATACAGGGTTATTCAGTTTTCGTTGCAACATAGGAAAACCCGGCATATTGCGTGATAATTATGAATAAGCGGGAACACAATGGCCGTCTATTCAGATTGAAACGCAGTATTACTGTGCTCTGTGGCGCCGTGCCGGACAACAGAAAATGCAACGATTCGGCGGGGGGGGGGAGGGGGGGAACTTCGGTGGTTTTTGAAGAATTTTATCGAAACTCGTCAGGAAAAATGTTTTATAATCCCCGGAGAATTTCTTCGGAAACTTCCGGGAAAATCTCGGATGATTTTTAAGGAATTTCATCGGTATTGCTGGAAAAAATTCCAATAATTTCCAAAGAATTTCTTCGGAAACGTCGGAGAAAATCTCCGATAAATTTTACAGAATTTCATCGGAACTTGGGAAAAATTTTCGATAAATTTTTAGGAATATAATCGGAAATGGTAGGAATAATTTAAAAAAAAAATCATCGGAACTCGGGAAAAATCTCCGATCATTTTAAAAGAATTTTATCGGAACTCGGAAAAGTCTCCGATAAATTGTAAAGACTTTTTTTGGAAACGGGAAAAATCTCGGATATGATTTATTAAGGAATTTCACTGGAAATCTTTGGAGAAAATTCGATAATGTCCATAGAATCTCATCGGAAATCTTTAGAAAAATTCCCAGTGATTTCCAAAAAAGTTTCTAATTTCTGAGAAATACTCCAGAAAAATCTCCGATTATTTTTAATGAATGTTTTCGGAACTCGGGAAAAATCTCCGATAAATTTTAAGGAATTTCATCGGAAATGGTTGGAAAAGTCTGCGATGATTTTCAAGGAATTTCATCGGAACTCGGGAAAAATCTCCGATAATTTTTGAAGGAATTTCAACGGAAATTGTTGGGAAAAATTCCGATAATGTCCGAAGAATCTCATCGGAAACCTTTACAAAAAGTTTCCTATAATTTCCAAAAAGTTTCATCAAAATTCTTCGAGGAAGTTTTTCCGATAATTTTTGAAGCTTGTCATATGAAATATTCGGGGGAATACTCCAATGGTTTAATAATTCAAAAATTATCGGAAAATGTTCTCGAAGAGTTTAATGAAATTTTTTTGGAAATCATTGGAAATATTTCCTAAAGAATTCCGATGAGATTCTTCAGAAATTGTCGATATTAGTTTCCAACAATTTTCGACAAAATTCCTTAAACTTTATCGGAAATTTTTCCCGTGTTCCCATAAAATTCCTTAAAATTTATTGGAGATTTCTTACAACGTTTCCGAAGAAATTCTTTGGAAATCATTGGAATTTTTTTAAACAATTTCCGATAAAATTCCTTAAAATTTTCGGAGATTCTTCCCGAGTTCCAATGAAATTCTTTAAAAATTATCAGAGATTCTTCCCGAGTATTTCTTAGAAATACTTCAAAAATTATCGAAAAATTTTCTTGAAGAATTTTGATGAAATTTCTTGGAAATCATTGGAACTTTTTTCTAAAGATTTCCGATGAGATTCTTCGGACGTTATCGGAATTTTTTCCAACAATTTTCAATGAAATTCCTTAAAAATCATCCAATATTTTTTCCGAAGTTTCCGAAAAAAATTCTTTAGAAATTCTTGGAATTTTTTCCCAACAAAATTTCGGTGAAATTCCTTAAAAATCAGCGGAGATTTTTCCGCCGTGTGACATTCGGAATCAGCGACCTCGAAAACCGCCTTTTCGATAGTCTCTGTTTACTAGGTCATGATACTTCAATTTTGGAAGGATTTTGGTCATCTCTAGGCCCCTTAACCCTAAATTTGATGAATTTTGAGGGTTTTTTTTTTTTTTTTTTCACGGATTAATAATCTGGAGGAAGTTTCCTATTCAACGATGTGCGTGAAGCCACTTTAATAATCTGCATTCAGAAAGTCAAAAATTTGTGAATATGGAACCAATTTTAGGTTGAAAATTTGGATTTTAAATCCGTAAACCGGGTTAAATCGTGTATTCGGAATCCATGACCTCGAAAACTCCTCTTTCAATGGTTTGTTTGCGAAGTTATGACACTTTGATTTTTGATGGATTTTGGTTATTTTTAGGTCCCTTGCCTCCCAAAATTGATGAATTTTGAATTTTTTTTTTTCACGGATTCGTATTTTACAGGATATGCCCTTTCCAGCGATGTGCATAAAGGCATACCTTTCCATTTAAGATTCCAAAGTTGGTGGCACGTTACAGCTCCCATAAATGGGGGAGAAAATTTTTCAAGCCCTAAAGAAACTGGCAAAGATCCGCCGATCGGTTCGGGAAAAAAATGAGGGGGGTAACTTTCGTGGAACACCCGGTATAAACGTATAATAGATATCCGACAGAAAAGCAATAACTTGACAAATTCTCGAAGATTCTAAATCTAGGAGAGCACTGGGTGAACGCATCCGTAGTATTTGACAGTAGTTATGGATTGGAGGAATCTGCGTTAAGGAAACGTTTGAAAACTAAGCTTATCGTCATTATTTTTTTTTTTTGCATTCCAAACTCCTGGACACAAACTTATTGCTAGCCAGCGAATTGAGAATGAGTGGATTACTGTGTACACATGGGTGCAAATCGCGACCGAGTGAAATGGAAATATTCTCGAGGGAAGAAGGCAGAATCTCAAGAAACAGATGGGTACACGGGCAAGTATCACGCTGCGATTGCATGCGAATAGGAAATGCGGTGGAAGGATTTTGGTCATGTTGTATTGAATCCTTTAGACCGGACCATTTTATCGACGTTGACTTTTTGCCATCTTCTGTGACTGACCAAAACGATAAAGATGAAGAACTTGATGAAATCGTTCCTCTTGAAGGAGTCGACGAGCTGGTTGAATCGATTGAAGAAGATTCGGAAGAACCCCAAAACTAATGTGATCTGTAGAATAGTTTGGTTGGTGGAATAATTTTTATCTCGGCAACGGAGGCGTCGCTGCTACGTAAATGTAAATCGGGGGAACGGCCAAAACTGAACAGAGATGGTACTCAGCGACTCAAGTTTTTTATTTTTTCAAATTTCTCCGTACTAGCATTGGCACTCACCTATGGTAAGTTTTCGGCCGAAGCTGAGAGAACTTTTGGGCTGAGTTAAATCCAGCAACAGGGGGGGGGGATTAGAAGTGTCCGGTAAAAATTACACAGAAGCATGTCAGATGAAAAATCAGATTTGTGGGAAGGGAGATGGAGGCAGTGAGTATAAAGCGAGTGAGTTTTTTTCCCGCAAGATTTTCGCCGAGTAATTTTCAAAACTGGTAGGCGCCGTTAACTTTCTAGTATGTAATTACGCTGACTGGCGAGCTTTAGTTTCGAAACGATGGTATTACAACTGGAGTCAACCTCTCTCGGCTCCAGGACAAATGAATCTCTCAGCTCGACAATTATCGTCGTCGTTATCATCATTATTTCGAAACCGCAAACAGGATTCCGTTTTCCTGCACGCGATACCGCGAGCGAAATATATATTATAAAAATTATTGAGCTCTCGTGCGACAAACCTTTTACGTATCCTTCTCACTCGTACACATCTGCGAGTAAATTAACATCCACCGGTATAAATCTTCGGTCTGACTCGCGTTTTAACACGTGCGAATGTAAATGCTTTATAGCTTTTTTCACGCGCTCGCTCGCGTCGAATTAATTTCCTTCCGGCGCTGCCGGCGTGCCTTCGGCCACCGTATCATCGTTTTGCCTCCCGCCCTTACCTCATCACGCCTCGTCCTCAACTTAGCTCGGCTCGGCTCAATTCGACACGAATTTGCCGACGACTCGTTCCCGGAAAACGACTACTCGATTTCATTTTCTCTCGGCGGCATTCGATCCCGTAAAATAAAAAAAAATTGTTTCTCTCCGACAGAATGGCGAAGAGATCGGTGGCTGCTCGTGCCCGGCGTTTATTATACGACGTGGAATCATTTGCTCAGCACGTATACAGGTTGCTTCACGAATTGCTGCCCCCTTTTTTTATCGGTCGGATCTTCCCGGGATGAAAATGGATCTTGATAGGACAAAGGTCTAGTCGGTCTCGTCGAGAAAATGTGCCTTCTCCCCGAAAAGGGGACTCTTCTCGCCAATTTTGGAAACTTTAGAAGGAAGGTACCGAATGAAATATCGAAATATGGATTCCCGGGATCTCTGATTTCGAATACCGTATCGGATTCTCGATATTACCGATTCAGCGGATTCGGAAAAGTAATGCCAAATCGTCGAATTCGGAAAATCGTTGCCGCGTTGCCGAATTACTGATTCGGCGAATTTAGAAAAGTAATTCCGAGTAGCCGAATTACCGATTCGGCGAATTTGGAAAAGATGCCGAATCGCCAAATTACTGATTCGGTGAATCCGGATGATTATTGCCGAATCGCCAAATTACCGATTCGATGAATTCAGAATCCGTAGATAAAAAATAAAAATATTTTATTCAACTTTTCTAGCAAAGGGTTTTTTTGGAACTGAAATTTAAACTTTGAACCCAAATTCCAAAGGCGTGCATTCCAGGTAAGCGAGGTAAGCGCCGCTTACCCTGAAAAATCCCGAGAAAGTACATAGAGGTATTTATACAGGGTTATGCAAGTCAATACGCACTATAGGAAAAGGCCGCTTGGTGCGTGTTGATGTGAATAAGCCGGCAAGGCACAAGATGGACGTATATTCAAATTAAAATGCAACATTACTTTGGGCTCCGCGTGGCGCTTTTACGGACAACAGAAAAAGCAACGAAAAATCATTCGTGGAAAAACCCAGATCATGTCCAAAGCATTTCTTAAGAAATTTTCAAGAAAGATTCCTTTGATGTTCGAGGAAAAAGCCAGAAGAAGTTTATCGAAAATTATTATAGAAAAATTTCCAATCATTTTCAAAGGATTTCATCGGACTTCATTGAAAAAATCTCCGATGATTTTGGTAGAATTTTTTTGGAGATTTTAGGGCGAATCTGCAATCATGCCAAAGGATGTTATTGGAAATTACTGAGAAGTACCTCTGATGATTTTTGAAGGATTTATTCATTAAGATGATTTCCAGAGATTTTCATCGGAAATCTTTGGGATAAATTACCGATAATTTCAGAAGAATTTCCTTAAAAAAGTTCGAGAAAAATCCGAGAATTTTATCGGAAATCTTTAGAGAAAATTTCCAGTATTTTCCAACAAATTGAAATTCTTTGAGAAAATTTTCCAATAATTTTTAAAATTTGGTGGAAAACTCCATCAATTTTTGAAATTAATCAAAAATTTTCAGGAAGAATGTTCGATAATTTCCGAGAAATTTCATCCACAACTTCGGGAAAAGAGAATTTCATTAGAAATGTTTCTGAAAAAAATTCCGATAGTTTCCGAAGAATCTCATTGGAAATTTTCGGGGAAAAATCACTAGAATTTCTTGGGAAATTTTCGAGAAGATTCCATTGATTTTCGATGATAATTTCCGAGGAAGTCAATCGAATATTAAACAAAAATTTCCGATGGAATTTTCAACAAGTTTCATCAGACCTCATTGAAAAAAAAAATCTCCGATAATTTCAATAGAATTTTTCTGGAAATTTTAGAGAGAATCTGCAATCATCTCAAATTATTGGAAATAACTGAGAAATATCTTTGATGATTTTTGAAGGATTTCTTTCAGGAAAAAGTTTCGATAATATCCAATCGGAAATTTTCGGGATAAATTACTGACTATTTCCGAAGAATCTCATTAGAAATTTTCGGGGAAAATTTCCCATAATTGCCAAATAATTTTATGAGAAATTTTCGAGGAGATGCCTTTGATTATCCAAGATAATTTCCGAGGAATGTTATCGAAAACATTAAGGAAAAATTTCCGATTATTTTCAAAGAATTTTAGACATCATTGAAAAAATCTCCGATGATTTTAGGATAATTTTTTTGAAATTTTATCCCCGATGATTTCAGGAGAACTTTTTTCGGAGTTTTAGAGAGAATCTGCAATTATTCCAAATAATTTTATCGGCAATCACTGAGAACTACTTCTGATGATTTTTGAAGAATTTCTTCAGAAAAATAAGTCGATGATTTCCAGAGATTTTCATCGGAAATTTTTGGGATAAATTAGGGGGCTTCGCCCCCTGGCCGCTTCGCGCCTCGTCCGACCACCACAGTCCTCAGTGTCTGGTCTAAGACTTTTGGGCTACTTTGGCTCCCCCTCTATCAGCAGTCCTTAATCTTCCACCATGAACCCCCTTCCATCTTTCCTTCATCACGAGCCTCCTCATCCACCACAACCTGCTCGTTCACCACGGTCGCTCTTCGGCTCCACAGTCACACTTCAACAGTCGCAGCCCTCCTCAGCCGCGAACTCCTATCCCACAACGGCCATAATCTACCAGAGGCTTCAGTGCCCACCCCATGGTCTTTTACCTCCGCAGTATCCTCCCTCCTCTCTTTGAATTTCCTCCTCACCTCTACAATCATCGACCACCACAACAGACCTCCATCACCTGGGCCTTAATCTCTCTACATTACCCTCTCCCTCGCTCCATGACTTTCTCCTCCATCTTCTCCCCGACATTGCATCCTCCGTTCATTCCTCCGATCTTCACCCAGTCCTCCACCTAGTCTCCCCCCTCCAATCACCCTCTTCCACCCTGATTTCCCTCCCCCATTAGGACCACGTCCTTCCGACCACCACCACACCACTATGGCCGTCATTTCTGTTCACATACCACACCCCCACAAAGACCTCTTCACCCATCACTACGCCCTCTCCAATTGCGGCCTTAATCCCTCGCTACAGCCTTACCCTTCCACTGCTTCTTCTCTGCGGCCGCCCCGTTCCAACTCCCTCGAAGATCCCTGGTCCTCCCACTCAGGAGCTCCCATCATCAGTCCCTCCCACACCACGGCTTCCGTTTTCCCCCCCGGTCCCTCTTTCACCCAGGACTTCCTCTTCCACCAGAACCTCTTACTCGCCATCATCCCCCTCCTGAGGCCACGCCCCCATGGATCTCTTCCCCATTCTGGCTTCCAAGTCTCTACCGCCTCCCCAATGGCGGCCTTATAGTCCCTCTCTACAGCCTTCTCCTTCCGCAGCTCCATCACCCTACGGCATCCTCGCTCAACCACCTCGAATATCTCCTGGTTCTCCAAGCGGGAGCTTCCAACACCATGACCTCCCCTCCTCCAGAGTACTCTTCCCCATGAGACCCTTCCCCGGGACCAGAACCATCCGCACCACGGCCTTCATTTGCCTTCCTCGCCGCCTCTCTCACCAAGGACTTCCTCCTCCACCAGGACCACTTACACACCATTAACACACACCCTGAGACTCCGAGACCTTAGTCTCCCTCTACAGTCCCGCCGCCGCCGTGTTTTCCTCCCTTCAGGAGCTCCCTCCTCCAACATGAAAACGTCTTACACCCCTGGGCCTTTATCTGTCAAAGTTTTACTGCCCCTCCAGGACACTCACCCACCACTAGCCCCTGGGCTTTATCTCCCTTCACAGCCCCTGCCCTCACTATGGTCCTCCGACCCCCTCGAAGATCCCTGGCCATCCACCCAGGAGCTCTCACAACCATGACTACCCCTCCCCCCGAGAGCTCTGTCCCCTCAGGATCCCACCCTGCCACCAGCCTCTCCCGCACCACGGCATTTATGTCCCCGGTCCCCTCTCTCACCAAGGACTTTCTCTTCCACCAGGTCCTCGTACTTAGACTATGTGTTTTATATCTTGCAATTTGAGATCTTGGAGATTATGGGAATTACGTCATTAGATGTCTTTTTATGTCTTAATCTTGGAGATCTTTTATGTTGATGTAGAAATGATCAATTAAGGGGCAGGGTAGGCAACCCGCAGTGGTTGTTTTTTCTCCCGGAGGCACCGTGCAGCCACGCAGCCGCCGCCTATGATTTTGGGAAAATTCTCAGTGAACAGATCTAATGAGATGATGAGGACGTCATATGGACCTGAAATCTCACAGTCCAAGGTAGCTGGTCTGCCCTATTCATGAAATGTCATTCTATGTCTTTTTATGTCTTATTATGTCGGGTATGTCTCGATTATTTCGGTTCGACTGCCGGCGTCGCCGTAAAAATGATAATAAATAAAAATATTATTGAAAAAATGTAAGGTGTGTACACACATAGAATACGTATTTTCGATTCTTTGTAAAATCCCTGTAAAATTCGTGGACTCGAAACAAATTTCGATCAATGTAATTGGTTTTTCAGCTGCACAAGAGAAGAGAAATAGGTACGAAAAAAAAAAAAAAGAAAAAAAAAAACAGAAGAAGAAGAAATAACGGCGTATAAAGTGCTAATGTCGTTCGCGAAACACCGGCTAGAAAATGGTATTATTTGTCAATATGCGTCATAAGACTCTGGCTCATTCAGTTTGTTGAACGGCGAAGAAGCCGACAGACGGGTGGCGGCGGAGGAAGCTGGCTAAGGCAGCTACACAGCTAAAAACAAATTTTCAGATTGATAAAATTCAGCAGACGGCGACGTGGGGGCACGGGGCGTGAGCTGCGCGGTACCATCTCCGTCATGACGGTGCAAAGCGGCGGCGCCCTTTCCGGTCAAACAATTTCTAATAAAAACACCTTTTCCCGTTTATTTATCCTCCGCTCACGGTCCCAGTCTTTTCATTTGTTCGACGTACCTACAAGTTTTCCCGTAAAATACCATTTTTTGAAATAAATAGTTTATTTTCCAATCTTTTTCTTTCATACTTTGCGCCCCCGCTCCTACCACACACCGTTCAAATTTAGTTCGTCCGAACGTAAATTACACTATTTTCGAACGATCGCATAACTATAGCGAAGTTTTTATGTATCGAAATACGCGCGCTGCTCGCCGCTCTCGCGCCCCCTGTCGTCTCCCCGGCACCGTGCTCCACGCCTGCTAATGCTTATTGCCAATAGCGTTATCCTAGCGTAAACGATTGCGAAAATTCGCAGCAATTCGCGAAGACGAAGGGGAAAAAGTTCAAACCGGCGAGTTGGTAACAAATCACGTTACCTTTAAATCACGTTTTGCCGCGCGTTTTTTACATTCTTAGCTTCGACTCGGGCATATGTAGATGTTTCGCGGGGGGGGGGGGGCAAAAATCTATACGCTCATGGAATTACGATTGCTCTTGAAGAGCGAAGTAAGGCTTCGAGACTGGTATGCAAGTCTGAAACTCTCGAAGTTCATTTGGTCGTGCAGATTTAACGCCGGGCTGTGTCGATTTTGCGATGTTCTGAAGAGAAGGGACCTAATGAAAACATAATCGTAGGTCCCTTTCCCAGGCCATTCTCGCTTATACAGTCTCTAGACTGTAACAAAATCCATCATTAGAAGGCTTTAAATTTTATGCTGAATGAACGACACGATTGTTCATGAATCAGCGGGCCGGAGGAGAGGGTGGGAGAAAGGAGGGAGTTCCCGTGGTCCAATTTTTTTGGAGGCCTCAATTTTTCATAATCGGTTTTTTTACATTGTCTAATTTTTTGAGGGGGAGGTGAATGCAAAATTATAATTTCCCAGAAAGGCCCGATGAAATCGCACTTTTTTTTTCGTTTTTTTACGTCTTCACCCCGGAAGGACCTTTTGTCAGTCAGTTGTACTACAACTAAGTTACACGTTCCTTTCAATATAGGTACGTGCTCGAAGTTTAAATCCCGTAGAAAACAGAATAAATTTTCTGAATCGTTGCCACTTTCGAGAACAGTCGCGTCGCAGTGTAATTAAAACTTTATAATCGGATGTTTCTCCAGAATTGTCGAGAATATTATACGAAACTGAAATGATTTCTCTAGTTACCTCGGCTTCTTACCAGCTTTTCCATTTTTGTGTAATCGAGTGTGCCTCGAAGAACAGTGGACTAATTAAGCTTGTTCGCATATCCAGGGATTGGATTTTTTGTAAAATCTGCCACCCACACACGTTACACTAAGGTATAAACACGCACCGAATTCCGAGCACGATAAATTTAAGAAATTTCTAACGCCTCGTTGCCGGCAGTAATAGGTAAACGTAACCCAAACTTTGAACAATTAGGCCTTCATCAAAATCTACATCGTTGCTTAAAATATTCAAAGATTATGACGACCCACCTTTTTTAGGTGTGTTGAAGATTTATTAATCAAGCAAGTAGGGGTGCACCCACACTCACAATGACGTTTCATTTTTAAATTCGGCTCTCTGTGTGTCCAGTATAATGGTCGAGTTCTCAAGGTTCCAAACTAGTGAAGCGTGTTTCGTTCGAATTCCTCGTCACACTTATGGCACTACAGGGACTATGTTTTGCTTGTCTACAAATCTTGAACTGAGAGAGTATATACTCAATTTAAAATGGACGTTCGAGTACTGACATTACCATTACTGAATTGTTCACAACAATATCACTCCTCAGGGGCGGATAGGGCTTTTGTAGTGGCCTGGGAAAGAAGGGTGAAAACAACTCACATGTATAAATTTTTGTGTTAATTATTACTGAATGCCACTGGCTGACCGGTCCTTTTTACCCTTTTGGACGACGGCCCAATGGGTCTTGGCCCACCGGCCCACCATTCCTATCCGCCCGTGACACTCACGGTTAATTCATTATACCCTACATTTCAAGAACGAAATTTGACTTTTGGAGTTAATGGTGGAGCTCAGTGAAAAGTAAAACAGGATGCGTGAAATCATCAACTCAAAAACTCTTATTTTGATATACTTTATTCGATTTTCCAATCTGATTCAATTTCGCCGTTTTCAAAGACTAAAATTTGGATTTTGGGGCCAAAACGGAGCCTGATCGATAGTATGGTGGAGCATTTGAAAAAAACAACTTTAAAATGTGAAATTCAATTTTTTTTTCCCAGACGCGCGTAGAGTTAACCGATGTTAGCATCCAAAAAACGAAATGATACAGATACGCTGACGAATAATTTTTTAAATAATTTTGCCACAGACGGCTTCGGGCACTAATTAGCAATGGTATGTAAGTATGACTAAGGGGCTTTGCCCCCTGGCCGCTTCGCGGTCCAACCCCCCGCCGTCACTCGCTTCGCTCGTGCCGGCCTTGCTCGGCGCTTCACACCTCGTCTGACCACCGCAGTCCTCAGAGTTTGGTCTAAAACTTTTGTTCCTGAGTTGAGGTTTGCTTTCGGCTTCTTACACATCTCTACGCCCTCCCCAATTGCGGTCTTAATCCCTCGCTACAGCCTTCCTCTTCCACTGCTCCTTCTCAGCGGCCACCTCGTCCCAACTCCCTCGAAGATCCCCTGGTCTTCCACTCAGAAGCTCCCAACATCATGGCCACCCTTCCCCTTCAGACCACCGCAACCAGCCCCTCTCGCACCACGGTTTTCATTTCCCTACCCGGTCCCTCTTTCAACCAGGACTTCCTCCTCTACCAGGACCTCTTCCCCACCATTACCCACCACCACCCAGGACTTTTATCCTCCTCCTGAGGCTACGCCCCATAGATCTCCTCCCCATTCTGGAGCTCCCTCTACCATGAACCACCTCCTAAGGGCAGGCTACCCTTGGAGAAATGAGAAATTAGTGGGGCAGGGTATAGTAAGCCCTTTTTTTAAATAACTCGCAATAAAGACGGAACATGATTATTGCTTTATTGAGCAACGAGAAAATTATATTGAACGGAGCTTTCATAAATTTAGGTACATTCAACGACAACATATTTCTGAGATTGACTAAGCGGATCGATAAATCAATCACAATTGAGTGTAGCCAATTAATTATTGAATAATATTTGGATTTTAAGATTGTATTTCTACATAGGGTAGGTAATTCGCAGTCTCTACTCCCTCCCCAATGGCGGCCTTAATCCCTCTCTACAGCCTTCCCCTTTCGCGGCTCCATCACCCTACCGCCTTCTCGCTCAATCACCCCGAAAATCCCCTGGTCCTCCAACCAGGAGCTTCCACCACCATGGCTCCTCCTCCCCCACGAGAACCCTTCCCCTCAAAACCCCGCCTCGGACCACCAGAACCTTCCGCACCATGGCCTTCATTCGTCTTCTCGGCCACCTCTCTCACCATCTCACCAAGGACTTCCTCCTCCACCAGGACTTCTTACTCACCATTACCCCCCCCCCCCCCGCACCCGGGCCCGTTACCTCCCTCTACAGTCCCCGCCACCACCGTGGTTTTCTTCCCCTTCAGGAGCTCTCTCCTCCACCATGAGTACCTCTTACACCCCAGGCCTTTATCTACCAAAGTTTTACTGCCCCTCCAGGACCCTCACCCACCACTATTCCCTAGGCTTTATCTCCCTTCACAGCCCCTTTCCTCACTATGGTCCTCCAATCCCCTTAAAGATCCCTAGTCATCCACCCAGGAGCTCTCACAACCATGACCACCCCTCCCCCCGAGAGCCCTTTCCCCTCAAGATACCACCCCGCCACCAGCCCGTCCCGCGCTACGGCCATTTCTCTCCCTGGTCCCCTCTCTCACCGAGGACTTTCTCCTCCACCAGGTTCTCTTACTCATCTTAACCTCACGCCTCACCCAGGGCCGCCATCTCCGTCCACAGCCCACGCCCCCACAGGGGCCCTCCTCAACCATGAACCCCCTCCTGTGGGTAGGCTATCCCTGGAAAATTGAACAATTAAGGGGCAGGGTGGGCAACCCGCAGCGACTTGAGATCTCCGAAATGATGGGTAATTATGTCATTATACGTCTTTTTATGTCTTATTATGCCAGTTATGTCTTAAAACCCGGAGATCTTTTAGGGAGGAGGTGGTAGGGACGAAGGTCGGGATTTAGATATCAGGCTCCTTGGAGTTTTTTTCCAGGAGGGGGGGGGGAGTTTTGGTTTTTAATATATAGAGAGGTAAAGTGTAAAATCGTGAAAAACGGGATTCGAGTGCATTTTTAACTCTTCAAATTGCCCAGTTCATTTCTAAAATGAAATTCCATGAGAGTTTTCTCGAACGATAAAATGTACGAATATTCAAATCTTTACAACTTTATTACGAAGAATAAAAACAAAAATAATAATTTGCTTCGCTTCGGCTTGTTTTTCTTCTTTAGCTTTGATACTTGGGAATTTTGAGTTGAGTCAGTTGGGACTTTCACAATTCTTACCCCCCCCCCTCCCTCGAGAAAACTCTTCGGTACGTCCCAGACACTTTTGGAAGCCCTGTTATATGCATTAACATGCTTTTTCCACAAATATTTAATAGAATGCCTGACTGTTCCAGACTTTTCCAGAACTGAGAAACTTGCTCTCCAAATTTAAATCAGCGATAAGTCAATAAGAGATTCGATCTGCGTTGTTTTCACTGATTTTCAACGTATTTTTACTGCCTGGATCAGTCAGGGGCGTAGCCATTCCAGTGCTCGAGGAGGGAGGTCCAGTCTTGACCCAAACCTTCGGGGGCGGGGTGTATTAGAAGGGTGTAATGAAATGAGAAAACCATTATTCGAATCGCAAAGAGGCCACCCCCATACTCGTCTGGGCCACTGGGATTAGCCGAGTATAATATGTAAGTATAAGTACATCCCTGCCTCAGGCACCGAATAGGGATACGCTGAAAAACCAGTGGAAATGGACATTGACTCAATTTGTGACTCACTTATTGCTGATTCAGATTCAGGGAATAAGCAAACTAGGCAATCATAGTTAGGATAAACACATTCAAATTGTAGCTCTTAATATGAACTTGTACAGTAAATGGGAAACGTAAAACACTTATCAAGGAGAACCAATTCGCCATTTTTAAACGGCTGCCATCTTTAATATCTGTCGCATTTTTCCAGGGCTCTTAATCCGAAATTTGGGCGGGACATCTGGCTTTCCGGAAAATGTTGATACACAACAATACCAAAAAGTCGATACGTCCAAGATGGCACCTACTGCTTTCTTCCTAAGTATGGAAGAATAGGTGTTTCATAATTTTTTTTAGTACTCTTCATCTATTGAATGCACGATTTCCCTTCCACTACTCTCTTATTCCATCGTGTTTTTATGCGATTAATGCGGTTAAACTACAAACTGATCATAGGCTACAAACTGGATAGTTCACCCTGTTCCAAATGCGAACGACTGGAGTCGAGATTAAAATTTTTCGAAATTTACTATTCAACGCGAATAGACATTATCATACAGCGGATTCGTTTCATGTCCGGCCTCGTCGCTCCCCACCCCACTCTTTAGTCGTTCTTCATTTTCATCGTGACCTTATTTTCTCAAAACGGAAAAAAGTCTATCTTTTTTTCAATAATTTTTTTATTAACGCGAACAGGCCATTAAGAGCATCGCGGCGTTTATTCTAAGCACGAAATTGATAAGGAGCTTCGTTATGCAGCATTAAAACGTTTGTTTAATTTTACTTCGCACTTTTTCATTTTTCCCGCAGCGATCATTTTTAAAACTCCGCTCTGTCCTGCCGTCCTGCACATCCGGCCGATCGTGCCACGTTTTCGCGAACGCCCAAAGTGCGAAACCGTCTCGCACTGGGCCGAGAATATTCTCGCAAAAATGATTTATCGGCGACGTCTGTTATCCGCTCCCAGATACGGGTCTGCATGTTAAGCACCTGCCACTGTCTGGAGGTACACAGTCGGGGCAAAATTATAATTTTTTTCGCCATAATGGGCCCGGCCCGGTGGAGCCAAATCTACATCCACACTCTGGTCATTGAATTTCCACGAAGTGAGGGAAGCCCGAGAAAAGCGCCTATTAAAATGAGCCGATAATAGGGGGCTGGCTGTTGCGAAATGGTTTATTATACCGCAGCATGTATCCCGAAAAATATCGGTAACCGATTTGCTTATTGAAGCTGAAAATAATGCATAGGTAGGGTATAGCTTTTTTTTTTCTTCGTATTATGAATGAGCAATATCTGTTCCATTCTTAAAAGATTTATTGGATTAATTTTCCTTTTGATTTTATAGTTTTCTGAATCTGCTCTCACGCTACGGTCCGCACGTTCGACGCGAACGCACTTCATTATTATGGAATCGATTCGACGGTGCGGAAACGAGCGCAGGAAAACGTGTATAGTTTTTCAGCATTAAATTGCGAAAAACGCGCCCCGAGAAAATTGCTATAGCGGATTTTATCGCGCTGATCAATTCATTTTCACTTCAGAATAAAGCAAATGAACCTTTTTTTTCTTCTCTTCTTTTTATTTACTTTTTTTTTCCCCATTTTGCATTCATTTCTGCCCCGCCATATAATGCTATCTCATACGTTAAACAAAATTTCTGTTTGCATAATGATCCGTGCAGCGAGGGTAGGTAAATTACGGATTACAGGACTTATACGATATCGCGATATCGTGAACGTGTTCGAGTCATTAATTAAAGAAGAGGGAGTGTGTGTGTGAGAGAGAGTGAGAAAGGGGTGGACGAGAAACATACATCGAGGGTTGTTCCACTCGTTGATGGTATTCATCGTTTTTGTTGGGCTCGTCGAGAACTCGTCTCGCTGCTCTCTCGCAATTTTCGGTTTGTTTTCGCATTCGTATACAGAATTTTCAAAATGCTAACGTCGATGGGAATTGATTTATTCAACGGTATACGTGTAAAACGTTGCTGACGCACACGTTCGTAATTAAACACACGGTCTCTGGTACCCATTGGCCTGTATGTGTAAAGTATTGCGTACCTACTTACGAGTACAGTACACAGTCGACTGTGTGTGTAGGTATTATAAAAAGGGTGTATCGCAGAAAAAAAATCCACTTTGTAAAGGTCCCACCACCGGTATTCTGTCCGATAAAAATTAAACGTTTTGAAGGATTCTGAAAGAAACGAAAAATTGAAGGGTGGTTCAGCCTTGTTACGTACGCGTGTACTCAGTCTACTCGGGCGAGTAACTACTTCAAGATTCCGCCGCCACTAGAAGCTTAGTCGAGCGCTGCATGACAAAACCGGGTCTCGCGTATCAGTTATCGAGAGAACGTTTTTGTGTCGCGAGGGTGGTTTTTGCTACTCGCAGACGAAGTCGGTAACTACTATATACGTAACTGTACCCGGAGAAACTAAGGCAGTGTCGCCGTTCTAGAAATTTTGTCACCAGATCTAGCGAATTGAAGTACAACATTGCGGCATAAATGATTAAAAAATCGCCAAGCGACATTTCTAGTGATTTATCAAGAAAGTTGCAAATTGGCGACTACATCAGAGAATTAGCACAAAAAGTCGAATTATGAATGTTATTGTAATTTACAGATAATGAATTAATAACCAGTGTTATCAATGATTGTTGATTGCGGAAAGGGAAACGGAATTTATTCAGTTGATAAGTTACTGTTGTTCTAACAGTTCAAGATAACAATGTTGATAACATTATTTTAGATATAAACAGTAATACGTTTTGCATGAAAATCATTCTATGACTATTAAGTAGATTCAGGTTCATTATTTGCAATGACGGCAAAGGTTTCGTCCTTTTTTTCGTAAAAAGAAAATCCCTCCCTTTAAAGGGCAAAGAAAAGCTAATTAAAGTTTTATGGTATAAATCACTAAATTTAGAGTTTTTGGGCAGGTTGATTTCAAATTTTCGTAAAAAAAATTCTTCTTAACTGAATTGACTTCAGAGTTCTCCATTTATGGAAAATTGATAACGAATCAAAATACAGCAGTTTTTAAACGCGTCGCGAATTCGAAAGCTTCCATGATGCTTTCTTATTTATTAAACTGTGTTAGCCAAAATAAAAAATGATTTTTGGATCGATAGAAGTAAGAATTCTGCTTGGTTTGCAGAATTCGAAAATTTTCATTAAATTGTTTTGGATCCCAATTTAGGCTTCAAAGCCAGATTAGTCTCCGAAGTGATTAAATTGACTTCTGGTCCCAATTAGCTAATATCGAAAATGGAGGAGAGAGGATAAAGTTTCGCTTATTTGGAATTCCATCAACGCGATAAATTTTCGATATTGACTCTCGGGTAAGCCCCAAACACCAAAATGAGAGTCGAAATTGAACGAACATGATTTAATCTTTTTCAACATTTTCATAACCATCAAATTACCAAAATTCAAATTGCAGAGAAAATTTCTAAATTATCCAAGTATAAGTTATTATGAGGGGAACATTCAAGTCTTTAAAAATCAAAAACTATGAAACTGAACCGAAATTAGGAATTGCAATAGTCGCTGTTTCAATAGATTACTTGGGTTTTCAACGTCAATTCATTTTTGTCAATATTTGGACTTCAAATGTTGGCTCGTAAAGATGCAAAAGCTTTAATGAATTTTTTCTTCAACATTACACGCAAAAATTGCCATATAACCTAAGAATGATGAAGTCCAATCAAAGGTCCAAGGGTCATTACTAAATTTGTAACAGCCCCCCCCCCCCACCTCAAACAAGAAAATGGAAATAGAATAACTTTCACTTCGATAGTTCAATCATTTTTTATAAAATTATATAATATGCTGCTTTTAAAAATTCGGCATTTGACGATTTGACCCTTTCTCAGGAGATTAGGATGTTTGTAATGATGAAAATGAATCAGCGATCTTTAGCATTTTCAAAAACAGTCTGTTAATTTGAATTTAAGATCGTAGGAACTCTCCACTTCAATAGTCTACTCGATTTGTAAAAACTAATTAGTGCTTGTCCATTTCGATTTATGGGGTCTTTTAAGCTTGAATCGGATTCAAAATTTAGCGCATGTTCGAATTCAACTACCCTTAAGGTCTGTAATTAATGTCGATGGTCTATCTACTTTGGGATCCCATTCTGAGTTCTGGAGTCCAGGAACGTACCGAAGAGTTTTTCTTGAAGGGGGGAGTAAAAATTGTGAAGGTTCCAACTGACTCAACTCAAAATTCCCTAGTATCAATGCAAAAGAAGAAAAACTTTTTGACTTGTCGGGTTCTCCTAACCTCTCAACTCAATTCCCAAATATCGAAGCAAAAAAATAAAACAACGCTTAACTTGTTAAACAAATATTTCCAACTCGCCTGACTGAAATGGTAAATTTTCCTGCTGCCCCCTGCCCCCTTATCGGTACGTCCCTGCCTTCAATAATTTAGCAGTTGGCAAATTTTGAAACTGTTAATTTGAATTTTTCATTTTCTAAGAACGTTTGTTCGTTTGTTTGTTTATTATTATTATTTTTTTTTCAGTTGAAAAATATTTTAATTAAAAAATCGGTAAATTTTCCTTCTCCCCCCCCCCAAACTGAAAGTCAAGTTTCTTCTCTGTGCACTTGTCTTGTAGCGGTATTTTGCCAGTCATTCCACTCACACACGTACACGTACACACTCACACTACAACATGCGCTCGGCACACACGTAACGTGAAGTACGGTATCTAGGTTATATTATGTATATCTGTCGTTTTAGGTTCTTTTTTCAAAATACTAGTGAATCAAATTGGTTCATTCGGCTAGGCTCCTTGTCAGTGTTCCCAGTTCCTAGTCGTTCCTCAAGAAATAGAAAGTAGGGTGAAGCTGAACACGGTACACGGATTCTCCAAATGATCAAATATCACCCCAGAAGTTTCAAAATGCGAAAAACATGGTGTGATTTAATTTTGATACAACGTTATTTTAAATACCTTCCTATACTTGTTTCGAACTTCGAGGTATCAGGTACAAACACCATCATTTATACCTTCTATTTTCTATTCCTGTTAAGCTGCGTGAATACAAGCGAGTAGAACTCGGCGAATTCCTCGCTACAGAAGGTGCTAACACTGACTAACTTTTCAACTAAAATCAACTGCTAAAGTTTTGGTGGGAGACTTCCCTCTTCTGCAGTACCCCCCGGCGAACGTTATTATTAGCCCAAAGTGAAAAGGAATCATCATCGAAATTCGAAAATGTTTTCATTCCGCTCCAGTCTAAGACGTATCACTCAATATTTCCTCGGCCGAATCAGCTATCGGTTCTTATGTAGAATTCTGCCCCAGTGGAAGGTTCTCCGGCACGAAGGGGGAAAAAATGAAAATCCAAAAATAAGTGGGTCAAATTTTATTTGAACGGCTTCAGCCAGCTGAGTTCGGCCCGTTCGGCTGCGAAGCCCGAAATGAACCTCGATTCTTCATCGCGTTACACGTTTTCGGGCATTTAAACTCGGCCGAAAAAGTTCTCGGCGAAACCGTTTAAAGGCGATGCTATGTTACTCGCCGAAAATAAATTAATTTCGATGTAAAACTACGTGAACTTCGATTAACGTTTTTGTTTTTCGTTTCGCTTCCATTTAACAAACGAGCGGAGTTGAGAACGGCTACGCTGCAGAAGGAAATGCCCAGGTGAGGGTGGGCCGTGGAGGTGGCGATAGTGCAGGAGGTACAAGGGTACCGCGTGTACAAATTACGCGAAAAGCTCGAATTCGTTTTGGTAACGCAATCACTGCTCCACTCATTATGGCGCACGATTGAACTTCTTGGAAAGTCGTTATAGCGAATTACTTCGAAGGTTGAACTGAAAAACGCTATATCCTCAAATTTCGGCATCACCGTATCGGTGCTGGTGCAAAAGCACACCAGCAGAGCGCATCCGAGTGGTGGAGATGTTTTCGTCATAACCTGCATCAGGGTGATACTTATTTTCCGATTTGTATTTCTGCTAATTCTTCAACCGGAACGTTTTCCTCTATAGGTGTCAAAATGAACCCCTGAAAATTTCAGCCAAATGGGATACTGTTAACCCGTTCCGAATAGGGCTCAGATTTTGAAAAACACATGTCCGAGCGCGCCCGTACGCGACGCGGTTGTCGTCGCTTGGCGTTCCCGGTAACGCATCGACAAACCTACGCGCCCAATTCTGAAATGCTAAAATCAAAATTTCTCACTACCAAAGCATTCGATTACGTTTGTGACAAGCATTGACTAATGGATGTCTTTAAATTTTATTGGCATTTTGTTAACTGTTTTTCTGTATTATGGCCTTTTAAAATTCACATTAGTGTGGTGGCCCGACAAGATAAAAGCAGGTGTAAACATGTTCACTCCCATTGGGTGTGCCATTTCTGAAATTAATTTCCCAAATGCCCTCGTTCCATACGAAACCTGCTCAACACTACCCATATGTCTAACTGGAAACGCTCAATAAGGAAGTACGTATAGTTAACACCATTCATTTAAAAATTTTTTATGAATTTGAGAATTCCAACCTAGCTATAAAATATTTTTACCTCTTACCTTGTTTTTCGAATGTTTCTTTATCTAATTTCTTTGTTTATGAATGTATTGACCTTATACACATGCGTACAACATTAGCCCGAACGAGCAAAGGCCTCCCTGAGCCTATCCCACTCGCAAGTCTGTCAGTTGCTATTCTATGAAACATTTAAATTTCTCAGTGCTGCCACGTTCTTTATTCATCAGAGAAAATTCTCATTTTTTTCACCATAAGTGCGCATAGAATTAAGGCACATTTTTCTGTAAGCAATCAATTTTCAAAATTTTAGAGCTTATGTTGTTCCTGAACTATGTGGTTCATTTTGAACCCCTTGTTTCGGAGATATCTATGATAGATAACAAAAATCATAAGAGACCCTTCTTACGTGAAATTTATCGCAATTTTGCGTGCTAAATGTTGGTTACGTCCCAAAAACCAATTTTTGCATAAATTGCGGCTCAAGAAATAACAGAAGATAGTTGAATTGCGTCCCGAACCTAAAAGAAAGTAGTATGAGTTGCGTCCTAAATCCTAAATGTTGAATGAATAGCGTCCCAATGTAATATCTTACAGACGTATGCGTGCAGAAATGTGTAAATGTATAGGGGAAAAAATTAATAAAAACTACACCGAATCATGAAATTACATCGAAAAGGTATTAGTACAGTGATAAGTTGATTTCATTTTATTTTCGGAGGTAGGAATTTTCGTGACAGATCGTCTACAAAAGTTAGTCGATCAATTTCACCTTGGTCCAGTCGACTCATGTACTCTTCGATGCAAGTATGTATCGATAGGGAGGTGGGGGAAACTTACCCCCTGTAGAAATTTTTCACTCAGCAGTCGGGAAAATTTACTATGTCAGTCAGGTGGAGTTGGAAAATCCAACAAGTCAAACTTTTTTTTGTTTTTTTTTTCTCTTCACTTTGATACTTTTTTTTTTGCTTCGATACTTGGACTTGGGAAATTTCGAGTTGAATCAGCCTGAACTTTCACAATTTTTGCCCCCCCTCCTTCTCCAGAAAAAACTCTTCGGTACGTCCTTGCTTTGATAACACTACACAACAATTTGAAATTTAAAAAAAAAACAATAATAAGAGAAGATAAATGATTATATGTATGTTCAACGAGGAATTTAATGCCGATGTTGATTTTTTAATTATAATTCATTTTTTCCATGTTTTCTATATATTAAATGCGAATTTTTGCATCATCAAAATGGTACCACTGATCAAACAACTATGCGCGTTCAGTATTTTTATCAGTGTCAGTGTATAGCCATTTGTGGACGACAAAAAGAAAAAAAAAAGTGAAAAACTTGTCAAAATTTTAATTTTGAATATGGAAAACGAGAGGTTCTCGAGAAAAATGGTCAATGCCATCATATTCAGCATTCAAAATGATATGTACGTTCTTCTAAAAAAGGTCCCACTATTGAGGTACCTATTAGTTTAAGAAATATAGCGATTTTTCGAAAATATGGTCAAAAATATCGATTTTGGGATTCGTAGCGTTTTTGTAATAGAGTGAAACCTGCTTTTTGAATGCCGCCAAATTGATTTCCTACAGAAAATGTAATTTTGTTCTTATAACGTTGAATAAAAACTATGATTTAGTCACATTTCTGTAAAAACAACATATTTTGCCAACAATCAATGAAAATTCAATTTTTTAGGAAAGTTCCCACTTTTGAGGTATTTAGTTGAACCCAGGGGCGGATTTAGGATTACATCTCGGAGGAGGGGAGCGTTATTTTCTTCTGCTTTTTCGTATTTTTTTGTTTTTCTTTCCTTGAAAGGGGTGTTGACCCCCCCCCCATAAATCCGCGCCTGTTCGAGACAACCAGATAATACTAGATAAAATTTGTGATTGATTGAGACCTCACGGTGCCTTCAAAGTGCAGAATCTGCTGAGTTATTTGCATTTAAAGTTGAAATTTTATGTTATTTTTAGAATAAAAACTTTGAACGCGTTTTTCTCAAAACTTTGTTTTTTGAAATTTCAATTTCAAATGCGAATAACTCGGCAAATTTTGCACTTAGAAGCCTCCACGAGGTCTCAATCGACCGAAATTTCATCTAGTATTACCACATGTGGTCGTAATACCTCAAAATTGGGACCTTATTAGAAAAACGTACACATACAGCTAAAATTATATAATCTCATCTCATTGATTTTTATTTTGTTGTGCAGTGTAATGGTTCCTTTCAGGTCTATCTTCGCAATTTCAGGATTTCGCATTTTCAAATACGACATTTTTTGTATCTTGATTAGGGCTTCCATGAGCATGAATATATGGAGATGGGAATGATAGAATATTCTATTTAGTTTGCTATTGAAGTGGTCGTGCGTATTTGATGTGCATCATATGCAGCCCACACTGATTCCATCATTTTTACGTATTCATTCAGAATGTATTCCACGAATTCATCCACTGTTGAAAGGTCTAGGGCGATAGGCTGAAGTCCTGATGAATGCACTCTTCTATTGCTTCCGGTGGCAGGACAGGTATATAAGTAAGTATTCAGGCGGGACGCAATTCAAGTATTGTACATTTTACCTCGGGACGCAATTAACATACAGAAATTTTGCGATATACTCTTTATATAAAGAGGAAAAACTGAGGAGGAGCAACTAACTATATCCTCCTAGGGGAAGGGGCGCCGTGTAACTTTTGGTGGTGGCTACAACTTTTACAAAATATTCCTTAGGCTCTCGACTACTGATAAGCCAAGTATGTGCAAAAACTAGAGGAACTCTTACCACTAGTTTTTGCAGCTAGAAATCGGAGCAGTTGAATTTTGGAAACCTTAAATGCAAAGCGGTGAACTGTGATTACAGATGATGGCTAGTTCACTTTTGTCTCAGAAACAGTTACAAAAGTGCGAGATCGAGACTCAAGACGTGCGAAATGAGTCCCCCCCCCCATCCTCAACACACATCGAATCATCAGGACACACAGGAAACTTACGGTCGAAACAGTGATCGAAATTTTAAAGACGGTTGGACAATTCCGATCTTCTTTTATTCGAGTATTACAGAAAACGTAAAAAAAGGTTAGGCTGCGAAAGGGAAGTACGAAGTCCTAACCCCTTCGTTTGACGAGCATGTTTACAATGGAAGAATATTTCAATATTAAAAAAGTTTTGTTTCTCATTTCTCTTTTTGTGCTCCTGCTGGCTTTTTTATCTTATTACTATATCGCCCTTCGATTTGTATATACCGTTCTTTCTTTTTGGTACCAATTTTCTGTGTTTTTTTCTTTCTTCCTTCAAGTGCCTCTTTTAGTGTTCCTTATTGTTCGTTTGATCGCCGCTTTCAATTGATTCAAAAGCGTTACTATAATAACCCAGCTAATTACGCGAGCTGTATTCATCCCTTTATTTGTTTTCGCGATATTCATAAAAAGCAGTGGGAGGGTTCGGAATTGTTGATTTTCAAAATAGCTGGTTTATTTTCGGTATTCGTAGCTCGGAGTCATCGTCTAGAAGCTCTGACTAGAGCTGGCGGCGGGACGAGTCCCTGTGAAGGCTCCTGTTGAATGGGCATGAGCTCGTGTGCTGATAACGAGCTTCAAAATGAAAACAACGAGCGAAATTAAACAGTAGGCTATTTCTCAAGGGCGATGGTTACTTGGGGGAAATTTAGAAGTCTTCTTTAATATTTTAAGTTACGAATTTTAATTGAATGATGTATGAGCTTTTGTCTTTGGTTGGTCTTTCTTGCATTTTTGTAGTTGGCGTTTTTCATAACCCACGGTTTGTTGGCACTTTTCTCGAATTGCAAATACAAGTGAAATGAAAAAAAAAAAGAAAGAAAAAAAAAAGGTGAACATACTTCTTTTTGCGGTATTTAACGTGGTTTATTTGGGAACCATAATTTCCGGGTTACGAGCTACTGAGGAAAAGAACTGAATGAACTATCGAAATAGGGATTTCTTTTGAATCGTTAATTCCAATAAAAATCTGATCAGGTTTTTGATCTCTGACCTCGATTTGGGTCTTCATTCGCAATTTCATTCTTCAAAGAGGGATAAAATGTACTTAAATTGAAGATTAAAACAACGTATCAAAATAAGTGTTCTAGATTGCTAACTTTGTAAACTGCATTTTCTGTCGGATTACGATTGGGGGCCCGAAGTCAACATTTATCTCTTCCAAGGAGCCAAATATACTGGAATTGAAAAGACTGATGAGTAAACCGTTAAAATAATGTTGTTTTTTAAAATAAATTTCATTGTTTTCTGTCCAACTTCAATTTGAGGGCGTAAATCAAAATTTCTCCGGTTACAAGCAGCATGATAAATTGAAAGGCCCATTTTTCCATTTTTTCGAATTGAGAGTCTTTAACTGTGCTGGTGACCATTTCTGGTGTCGTGCAATTGGCTGCTAATTTTTCTTACGTGTTCCGTAACGAGTTTGTGGTGTTTTATAAGTGATCACGTGATCAGGTTAGTGTTATGTTTTATTCCTCTTTTTTTTTTTTTTTTTTTTTTTTTTCTTTTCGAAATTGCTGGCTGGATCCGTGAGAGACCTCGTTACCTTCTGACTGTCCAGATATTCGTAATGGTTAACCATCGCATTCCCTGCTGACGTACTTCCGCTGGAAGAACCGCCGTCCCTTCTCGAAAAGTTTCTTACATAATGCTAATGGGACAGGTACAGGGAGTCGTGTGAAGGCGAAATTTCGTCGCCCCTGTCTTTACAATTTGAAAAAAGGTTATTCGCCCCTACAGGTGACGGTGTGGTGCGAGACGGGGAAGCGAGAGGTATATTTCCTTCCGTCCCCTCAGTGCGATGATCGGTGTGCCGCGTTCGCAAGGCTTATTCGTAGCTGATTTCTACGGTTCACAGTCTCCATGGAAATGGGGGCCGGGAGCCAATCAAGGAAACTGGTTGAGGATGGCGTTTTGAGTTTGTTTTATTTTCTTTTGTCTATTTATTTATTCTTTCTGTTCATTTCGCGATTTATTTAGTTTTTTTCTCTCTCTCATTTATTGGTGGTGGGACTCGCGGAGTGCCGGAATGTTGCGGTGTGTGCGTGAATGGAGGGGGACCCTAAAAGTTTTTATCTATTTAGTTATTCATTTTCTTCTGGTTTTGCTCAGAGTTACAGTGAAGTGAATTTGGAACAATTTTCTATTTTCTATTTATCGCCATGCTAGCATTTTGATTTGTGGTACGTGGCATCTCTGGACCTTTTCAAAATTTAGTTTCCCTTTGGTGGGATCGTCCAGACCCTCGTGGGACTCGGTGGTGGTCTATGCTTGAACACTCAGGAGCATGGTGAATGTAGGCAGAACGCTCGTCATGACGAGTAAAGTCCCTTCCTCGACAATCTACTATCCCTTGGGAGAAGCTTATTTTTTCAGGGCTCTTATTCCGAAATTTGGGAGGGACTCCTAGCTTTTCGGAAAATTTTGTTACAACAACATTGCTGCGAAAATTTTAATAGAGAAAATGTTTGTAAAGTCTTATACTCGTAATTTAGGTAAATTAAAACCAAACAATCGAATTGAAAAAATTTTCGATAACAAGTTAAAACTGGGCAAAGATTGTTCGTATTGACCGTCTGAATCTCAGAAAAAAGTCATGCAAAATCGAAGGGCTGCGGATTCTGTGGTAATGGGGCATGCCCTAAAAACTGTTTTTTCTCAAAAATATTAAAAACTAAATGTTTTAAATAAATACTTACTTCTCGCAAAATTTTACATCAAGAATTTAGAAAGGTTAGGTCAAATTGTCTCGTAACGACCCCAGAATCCTCAGAATGGGGGGAGAGGTATAAATTACTCTTTTTTCTGCTGTGCATTAACACAGACATTTTCGGGAAAACATCAGATTTTGGTAATTTTTCATAATATGTGCCATCAAGTTTAGGAACCAGATAGAGTGCAAATTATTCACACTAGACACACTCTTTTCTCAATCACTGCACCTATCCATTTTTGGAATATTTGCCAGGTAGCGCCCCCCCCCCGCCCGATTCAATAATTTTCCATGGTTTTAAAGTTTTTCATTCAAGAATTCTTCAAAATTTTTCAAGAACAAGACAGGATACCGAGACACCGATAACAGGTTTCGAGGTCGCTGAATTTGTTTCTCCTATTTTTTCGTTCTAAACTTGAAATTTAAAGCCCCAAACGAGAAAATGAGGGGCAAAAATTGAATTAGATGCAAGGATGTATCGTTTACCAGCTTTTCAGGGTAATAAAAATCCATTTCTGACAGTGACTTCTAGTTATCATGAAAATTAAAGGACCTATATGACAAGCGGAGGGTGAAAATATGAAAAATTTTACCATATCAAGATGGGTATTGTTTTTTATGTGTGCGGGCTGTAGAATTTATCTGTGACTTTGATTTTTAGCTACCATGAAGATTCAGAAACCTACGGCGGGGATGGAGTTGGAAAGTTGATAAAATTCGCAAGTTTAAGACGTTGCAGCAGACCTTTCTCACATAAAATATTGCGAGGAATAATTCCTGTTTGAAATACCAATAATTCTTCATATTTAAGAAAAAAAAATTAGGGGCGGGGTTTAACCTCCTACTAAAAAAGACGTACCACCCGGATTTTCTGTGGTTTATTTTTTGAAACTCAGGTGGTGCGAAGAATATCCGCTCAACTCCGCTCGTTATCAAAAATATGTTTTCAAATTTTTCTCATTTAAATTTTTCTCATTTGTCTAGATTATTAATCAAGTCCGGTGAAAAAGGGCGTTCTCCAGTCAACGATTTCGAATATCACATCAGACTCTTAATCCGGTTCCGATTTGGGCACAAAACTTCAAATTTCTGACCCAACATCGGAAACATTAAATTGGCTTGAAAATTTCAACATGATAGCGACAAGAGGGGTACATTGGCTCGTTGATTTCGAATATTGCATCAGATTTTCTATCCGATCCGGATTTGAGCTCAGAGGTCCAAATTTCAGACCCAAAAGGAGTCTTGAAAAATTGTCCGCTTAAAGGAGTTTTAAGCGGTACTCAAGTCTTCTTAACGTTTCAGCATTTTAGCAGAAATTTGAAAATCAAGACGTACCTAAGAAGAGGGATAGTTTGTCATAAATACTTTGTTCGTTCGCAGATTTGGAAAAATTTTTCCTCCATTGACTAAACTGAATCCATAGTTTGCCAAATACTGTACATTTTCTTTGTTTTTTATTCGAAACATTTGCATCAGGTGACGTAGTTGGATTCGCAGTTTGGCGTAAATTGCAATTACATATTATAGAATAATTATGATTCCCCCCCCCTCTCCTCAATAAAAAAGAAAGGAAAAAATAAAGTAATGTCGAGTCTAAAACAGAACGTTGAGGTGTAACAGGCTCAAGTTCTTGCTAAAATAAATCATACAAAAAAAAAGTTCTGATTATTTAATTGTTTTGATTATGGCTACTTGATTGACCCAAAAATGTCTCATTAGAAAATGGTTTTCTGATACTTAATATGCTCCATATACCTCAGTCAGGATATCGATGCTTAAATATTAATATATTTTTCAACGAATTGAGCGTACAATTTGGAGACAAAAATACAAATTTCCTTTAGGGATTTCATCAAAACTAAGGGGGAAAAAACTTGTGTCTCCACTGCTTGATATAATCAACATCAACTAATTTTTTCTGTTCCTGAATGAAGACAATATAGAACTAGCATTTCCATTTATCAGAAACTAGCTCAGCTACCTGCCCTTCAGGCGGCTTATACACATTTTGTTTGCCTTAAAATTGTTAGTAAAAAGAGAATATAAATCTTCTACATCAATAACAAATGAAAATGAATTTCTTAATGCCAACATAGTATAAAGAAATCACAAATACGAGTATGAACTGGTATCTAAGTTGCAATAATTGAATTATTCTGAATAAATCTTTGACTCCAACTTCAGCTTCTTGTTCACCTGAGACTTAGACTTCCAGTTTTGGTTTCAACTTTTGAGTATCAGACCCTTGCATTGATTTCCAGACTCATTGACTTCTACTATTAGTTCTTTTCTAGTATGGATTTCACTCACCCTCCTACTTTCCTTTAATCTGCCTTTCACTAATTAATTGTAAAATTACAATCACAACTTAGTCCATGATATAAATTTTAATTTTTTTCCCATTCTAATCTTCATGCTGACTGGAACCTGGCTTATTTTTACGCAGTCTGAAAGTAATTTTGACTACCACATTCACTTTTCACTTTGATTCCTACTCCAAATTCCACATCGAATTCTAATTTTAGTTCTGATTTCTTTTTGTCTTTGACTTAATCTTATACTCGTACTAACACTTTAATTTCAACTCGACTTCGACTCTGACTCGACCAAAACTCTTCCTTTCACTTCCGTTTCAACTATAATTCTCAGTCTAATTTTTTATAAGTTTTCTCATGCGTATTCATCTCTGACTTCACTTTCAATTTGTTTCTGACTCTAACTTTGAATTTTAATCTGATTTGGACGCTAAAATTCGACTTTAATCTTAACCGCCACTTCCCCTTCGACTTTAACTACCACTCAGAGTGACGACATTCTAACTTCAGCTCTGATGTCCAAGCCTAATCTATTTCGGTTTTCACTACCACTCAAATTTCGACTTCGATTTCAATTTCGCTTCACTTTACTTCAGCTTCGAATATTTTGATGTATACGCCATGAAAACTATACATTTAAATCCTCCACGCATGGTTGCCAAATTAAGGAAACTCGATTGGAAATCACGCTCAGTACAAAACTATGCTATTATGAAAAAACACAACTTCAATGCAAGGCATAGCTTCTGTGAACCAAAATCGAAAATGTCCCAAGACCTACCAGAGCAAATTTCTATCAGAAGGGTGAGGTAGAGGCTTGGATTTTGCCAACTATCGAAGCTTGGAGATTTGACCCTCTCACCACCTTGTGACTCAACTCTTCGCCAGTTTTTTTTTTTCATTCGCATTGAGGTCCTGTTAGGCGCTGGGGCGTTTCATCTGTCTATCTGTCTGACGGTATGTCTGCCTTTCCCCATTTGTCTGCCAAGTGTCCCCGTATGCCTGAACCAAGTATACCTCAAAACTGTTGTATCGTAGAGCCTTAGGTGACGCCAAATTATTCACTCCTTTATTTCGTTCCTTCTTTCAATTCAAGGAGGTACAAAGAGTCCACTGTTCCTATGGTGCAATTTTTATCCATCATTTACCCGTCCCTTTTAAATATTTATGGTTGCTCTATTGGTTTGATTTCGCATTCCCCTTTTTCTCCCGAATGACAAAATCGGCACGACCAATGACCCGGGTTCTGTGGCTGTACCGCCTCACTGCGACAACGTAAACATATTCAAGTTTCCTCGAAGATTAAATAACGAGCCCGATAACCGAATAATTTATGGCCTCGTTGGGGGAAAAGATGAAAAGAAAAAGAGAGAAAGAAAGGAACAGCGAGGAGGAACAAAAAATTAACGAAAATATAAGGCTCTGTTGAAAAAACGAAGAGGGAATGTTCTTTGGGACGAAGGAAATTGATTATTAATTTTAATAGCAGCGTATCGTTCCACGAATTTCGAATTCGCTATTAACGACTAATATTTTAAAAATTCATTATAACTTTCACGACTCTCTTCCAAGCCGATACAGCAGGGTGGAAAAGAAACCACGGCCTGGATGGGATTGGGGAAAAACGCGGAGGCGAAAAATCGGGAAGTAGGCGCTTATTTATGCATTTCGAATTAGGTGCCGCAAAAATAGGAAAACTTACTGCCGGAAACTGCCTTCGAAGAAAAACCAATTTACCTAAATAGGTTTACAAAAATTATTATTGGCTACTCGCGTTTCGCGTTTTCAGAGTTTTATTCGAACTCCGCTCTGTTGTTTGACGAATGAATGAAGAAAGTCATCGGGTTTTTGAATTCATGTTTTCACCCTTTTACACGAAAATAAGTAATCGAGCAAGAAGACGACCGAGCCTGAGGATATTTGAAAGACGAATATCGGGTCAATGAATTGTGTTATGGAAAATTTGAGTTACAAGAGACAGGAATTCGCGTTTCATATCCAACGGAAATTTTCGAGAATTCTTTTGTTTGCGACGTCGACGAGGTGTTCTCCACATTCTCAACATTTTGTGTTTCTTAGCTTTTCCACCGTGAAAGGGACGACGCATTTCGTAAGGGTGCAGTGGTGACAACACCGCTACCGCTGACCGGGAATGCGAAGTCCCGAATGACGGGTAATTTGGACAGTCAGTGAGGTAGCTAACAAGACCCGATGAACTTCATCAGAGAATAACGGTGTCACCATAGGCATAATTTTCCTCTGACCCTCGATGAAAATTTTAAAAACAAAGGGGTCTACTATGAGACTGCTTCAGCCCCAGTAGATTAGCAGATTTCATCGCCACCCGGCGTTTTGATACCTATCACCTGTCCTCGAATCCGGGTAACTGCCCTTTCTTGTCAGGAAGCCACTAAATTCCTCATACACTCAGTTTGGAGGCTGCAACGTGTAATGATTCGAAATACAGTTCATTCTATCCGGAAGATTGGCCAGGACAAACGATTCTAATTAGCGATATTAATAATTCCCGTCCGAGTTTACGACATCTCGGCTTGTAAATTTCGACTAGCTAGATTGGGGGTACCAAGCAGCCCCAATGTAGACCTTTGCGACAGCCCTTCGTCGAAGAACGAACGACGAACGATTCGCAGATGCAGATAAATTACGATTTAAACAACCCGAGAGTACAGCGGCCGGTCGCTCACTCTTAATTACAATGTTTGCCTGTCTTAATCGAAAACAAATTATAAATCCCAGAATTTGGCACCGACGCCAGTCGCATGTTATAGCCGTTTGACGAGCAGCAGAGGGCCTTCGCCTTGCCAAAACGTTCCGCGTCTACCTAATTAATCGCGAAATAGTATCATCCGGTGGACGTGCGATTGGCGGTGCCGAATGTCATCACCTTATCCCTGTTTCTCTGAGATATACTCGACTTGGTTCGATCACAGTTAGCAGGGCCCGGCTGAAGGAGACGAAGAAATCACAGGAGAATTTCGCCGAGCGAAGGACCTCAGTTATTGAAACTCTTTCGAAGTTGATTCGGACTAGAGCAGCCAGTGTCGACCCCCAAGTTGTCCGGCTATCTGACTACTCGGATGTTTGTTTCTTTGTCCGAGGGGGGGGCGTAGAATTTTCCTGAAGATGACACTACAGCGTCGGGGATGAGCTTGAGAACAATTAGAGTCATGTTCAGACTTGTGACGACTCGTTAGCACCTATCAGGACTCATTAAGCCTCAACCGAACTTCGTTCCAACTCATCAAGAATTGTTAAGCCCATTAGGATTCATTGGGGCTCGATCAGGATTCACTATGGGTTCATCTAAGCAATTTTCAGGGATATTGAAACTAAAATATACGCAGGGTACCCATAATGAAATGCACCCTACCTTTATTTTTGACAAAAAGTCAGTTAAAAGGGCGAACCTACCGAAAAATCATCTACCGCCATAAACGCAAATAAGAAATGTACCGGACAGACGCCAATCCGACTTCACATCCTTCCAATGGCAAGCAACGAATAAAAAACGAAAAATCAGCGACACCTCGCCCTCCCCACCAAAAGGGGCTAAGGGTAAGTCTACCGGTCAACCTATTCTAATTTCTAACAAATATTCGCTCTTGACTGAATCGAGTACCACTACACCGCAGAACGAGGAGAGGCCCTCCTCCGTCCCCCCTACACCGACTAATCAACCGAAACCGCCGCCAATCTTTATACGCGCAGTGACAAATTATCGAGGAATGATCGAAAGTATTACAGCTATTATACCTAAAGACCAATTCACCGTCAAATCGTTATCCAATGGATCGGTTAAAATACTAGTCACTACAGTTGACAGTTATCGCACCCTTATAAGGGACTTTAGAAATCGCAGTCTGCAATTTTACACTTACCAGCTGAAGACTGAGCGAGCGTTACGTGTGGTCATACGTGGTCTTCATCACACAATTCCTACGGCGGAAATTCAAACCGCGTTAACCGAAATCGGATACGAAGTACGTAACGTCGTTAATATCCGCAATTATCGTTCCAAAGAGCCGCTTCCTCTCTTTTTTATCGACCTTGAACCCACCGAAACTAATCGTTCAATCTTCAAACTTAGATCGCTGCTATACCAAAAAGTTCGCGTTGAATCGCCGCGACCTCGTACTGACATTGCGCAGTGCCAGCGCTGTCAACAGTATGGACACACAAGGACTTACTGCATGCTCCCCCCCGTCTGCGTCAAATGCGGGGAGGAACATGATAATCGGACTTGCACGAAACCCCCTGAGGCTAAACCGAAGTGCGGGCTCTGTGAAGGTGAGCACACCGCCAATTATCGAGGCTGCTCAATCTACATGAAACTAAAAAACAATATCGCAAATAGATCGAACTTACGTACCGCTCCTCCCGAAGTTCATCAACCTTCTATCGCTAATGCCAGCACCGTCTCCCATCTTAACGATGCTTTAGTGCAACCAAATCCTACGTACGCTCAAATCGCAGGCACTAATGCCCCCCCTACCGTTGCTCCGGCATCGTCAACTGAACAACTGCTAACAAAAATGTGTGGACAATTTGAAATCATGTGCGCACAGATGACCAGCTTGTTTAATCAAAACCAGCAAATGTTCGACTTGCTATTCAAACTCGTATCGAAACTGGTGTAATGCCCACCACTACATCGAGACTCGCCTTTCAAACCCGCGTCCTCACCTGGAACGCGAACGGTCTGCTGGCCCGTAAATCGGAGCTTGCCACCTTTCTACTCACCGAGCAAGTTGACATCGCACTTATTACCGAGACACACCTAACGCCCCGGACACGCGCTGAGATAAGGGGTTACGACTGTTACCTATGCAACCACCCTAGTGGCGAGTCGCACGGTGGATCGGCAATCTTCATACGACAAAATGTACAGCATCATGCCGAAAGTAATTTCCGCACCGAGAAGTTACAAGCCACGGTCATCTCTGTCCGTCTTCATAATGGATCATACGCGAAAATCGCTGCAGTTTATAGCCCGCCACGACACGCTGTTACCGCTCACGACTATGGAGCGCTATTCGCGCACTTGGGTCATAAATGGCTCGCAGGCGGTGATTTCAACGCGAAACATCAACTCTGGGGCTCCCGTCTTAGTACCCCCAAAGGCCGACAACTCTACGCAGCCATAACGTCCAACGGTGTGCATAGTCACTCTACCGGCAAACCAACGCACTGGCCCACGGATCCTTCCAAGAGACCAGACTGTATCGACTTCTTTCTCAGTAAAGGTATCACGAGCAATTACATCGATCTAACAACTGTGCACGATCTTTCATCGGACCATTCACCGATCCTCCTTACGCTTAGTAACGTGATATTAACGAAGCCAGTAAAACCGCAACTGACGAACAAACTTACCGACTGGACCCGGTTCCGCGAATCCGTCTCTGCTGATCTTGACCTCAGAGTCAAACTCAAATCTACTGCAGATATAGATCGTGCAATCAACTATTTTCAAGCCGTTCTAACGCGCGCAGCCACCTTGGCAACACCACCACCTAAACCGGCTCCTGTATCGTCAACCTATCCACGTGCCATCCTTGATCTGATCCGGAAGCGCCGAGCGGCTAGACACAAATGGCAGCGCTCCCGTCACCCAGATGACAAAACACGATTTAACGCTATTAACCGGAAGGTAAAGGACCTGATATTGAAAGTCAATAACGCAACATTCACCGCTTTCATCGAGTCGATCGACGCCTCCGCGGATACCAACTACTCGCTCTGGCGAGTGGCCAAAGCGGCCGGCGACCGAAGGAGTACTCCCCTCCGCTCCAACTTACAACGACCACTTACGCTCATAGTGATACTGAAAAAGCCGAGGCTTTTGCCGAACACCTCGAGGGGGTGTTTCAGCCTAATAGTATCACTTCATCGATATCGCCGACTATCCATCACCACCCTGGACCCGCCATTAAGCCGATTACACCGAAGGAAATCGCACGTACAGTCAAGAAATCGAAGCGTCGGAAGGCTCCTGGCCTCGATCTAATCACCTCCGGCCTCCTGACCGAGTGTCCGAAGAAGGCTTTAGTTTTCCTTACTTACATTTACAACGCTTCCCTCCGCTTCTCCTATTTTCCCCAACTTTGGAAAACCGCCAAAGTTATCCTCATCCCCAAACCCGGTAAGCCGGCTGACGCTCTCACATCCTACCGTCCCATATCCCTCCTTAGCACCCTCTCCAAAATATTCGAAAAGCTCCTCCTTCCCCGCCTTCTCTCTATTATCGAACCTCTTGGTATCATCCCGCCGCAGCAATTCGGCTTCCGACGTAAACACGCTACTATCGAACAGGCACACCGTATCGTAACCAAGGTACGGAATGCCCTTGAAGCAAAAGAATTCTGCCCCGCGGTTTTCTTAGACGTAAAGCAAGCCTTTGATCGTGTTTGGATCGAAGGCCTACTTCATAAAATTAGCGACTACATACCGTCTGCGTACATCGAACTCCTCCGATCTTACCTCACCAACCGTTCTTTCGAGGTCCACTATGGGGAGGCCAAATCCACTACCCGAGCTATCGCAGCTGGGGTGCCCCAGGGCAGTGTCCTGGGCCCCCTCCTCTACGTTCTCTACACCGCCGATATACCGATCACCGAGTCTACCGATCTCGCCACGTTTGCGGATGATACCGCAATTGTCGCCTCTCACTGTTCCTACGACACTGCCACTGCACTCCTGCAAACCGCCTTAGACCGTATATCCTCCTGGATGAAGGAGTGGAAAATTGCAGTCAACACCGATAAGTCAGTTTACGTGATATTTACTCTCCGTAACTGTCCACCGTCTCCCATCACCTTAAATCAAAACACGCTGTTACCGTCTCCCACCGTTAAATACCTTGGGCTCACGTTGGACTCCAAACTTACGTGGCGCCCACATATCGAGAGAAAACGAGAAGAGCTTAAGATCCGCTTTCGCTCCCTCTTTTGGCTTCTACGTGCTCGTAACCGTTTATCGCTAACCAATAAACGATTGCTATACATCGCAATCTTGCGGCCTCTTTGGTCCTACGCTGCTCCCCTCTGGGGCAGTGCAGCTGCCGCTAACATCAACATCCTACAACGGCAACAGAATCTCATACTGCGGCGCCTTACCGGTGCCCCGTGGTACGTCACCAATCGGGGCCTCCATGCCGACCTTAACGTTCCTACCGTAATCGAGACTATTCGACAACTCTCCACCGCATACGAAAACCGGCTACATCGACATATCAACACCCTGGCCATTCAGTTGCTTGATCCACCGCCCATCCTGCGTCTTCGCCGACGTCATTTCATCGATCTCACTACATTGTAGCTCTACCGTAATTATCAACCCTAATTAGGTCGTACACTGTATCGTATTGATCCTATTTACCGCCAAGTTATTTACCATTAATCGTTAAGACTCTGTATCGTCATCCCTGTACAAATAACAAGTCAACGTTATCTTCTTTACGGTCAGCGGGAATGCCCGCTCACGGTAAATTCATGTAAATGCATTTTTATCCTTACGTGTAAATGTATCGTTATGCAGTTCATGTAATAAACTATTAAAAAAAAAAAAAAAAAAAAAAGGGCGAAAGAACTAGATCTGAATTTGATAACGTCTAGTTTCTTGTTAAACGAGAACCCCCCCCCCCCTTCCAAGAGAGGAGTTAGACCGTTGTGCCAACTTCAGACATTTAAATGAAAATGTATCAAACCACATATCGAAATTGGGAGTTTTTAGGTCGATTATTCCAAATATCTAATACATACAATTTTTGATCAACTGAAAACAGGATTTTCTGGATCGCCGATTTCAGAAATTGTATCAGATTTCTGATTTGGGTTCCAACACTTAAATATCGGTGTTGAAATGGACAGAGGACTTACGTTAGAGCCGAATTAAACATTTGTGATCCGGAATCATGAAATGTGCCTTTGATGTCAAAAAATCATTTTCCACTTTCTCGACAATTCTTATATAGAAAAAATCACGTTCTTTTGAATGAAACAAATCGCAGCTAGTTATCTTCATTAGTTTTTGCACAAACTGCATTTAAAAATTACATCAAAAGTTTAAAAATATCCGTTTACGTGGTGTTGTGTGAAACGGGTCCATAAGAATGACAGAGAACAAGAATTCGAAACGCGGTTGTCATAGCAACGCGGAAACGCATTACCACACATGTACACACTATGTACATCTGTGCGCACCACTACCACCTTCCCATTTCTACACTCATTTATCTCGAAACCTGTTTTCGCACGAGAGGCACATTTCATGATTCCAGGTCACATTTGATGAACTTTTCGAAATCAGCGACCCAGAAACTCCTCCTTTCAATACTTTGAGGCCCCATTGGGGTCGAATCAAAATCCGACAACATACTAGTAATCAGCGGTTCAAGAACCCCTTATTAAGAGACGGGAGACGTTATTTGATGATATCATTTCATTTGAAAATTCATAGCCGTTGGGAAGTTCCAGCCCACCTTCTGAAAAATACGAACAGAAAATGTTTTTGCTCAAAACGCAAGATGACATTATTAAATTGAAATTTTACCTCGTCGCAACTCGATCTGATTTTGCGGCTGAAAACAAAGATGGGAACGTATTCCTCTAGACACCTTGTATAAGATCTATTAATAGCCTAAGGTGTTGCATAAGTAGGAGAGGGACTGAGGTTTATCGTCAACCAAAATGAAAATGTGAGATTTGGACTCGGTTTCTCACGGTGAGTAAATAATACGTAAAACTAAATTACAATGTGTTGGAACGATAAAACAAAAAGTTGGAATTTTGATGATACACTTAAGAAGTTGCATTTTGATTATCATGACATGTGCAAATCATCACCGGGAAATTTTCATAAATTTTTGTTTCGGTGATAGTTCGGAATAGTTAGAACACTGTGTCCTTCAAACTTGATTGAAAATAGTTTCCTCAATTTCTTCACGACGTGTTTAAATTGCCCCAGAACTTCTTCAAGACTTTCCAATACTTTTATCAACGCGTTTCTATTTCAGGCCTGCTTAAGACTCTTTCAGACTTTTCAAAAGTTCATTCTGATTTGGTAAACCCCCAAGAGGAAGAAGAAGATCGACCCTTACGGATAGCGAATAATATTTTCATTGTAATAACGTTGTCATCATTAGTATTGTTATTATCATTGTTATTGTTGGTCTGCACACATGATTTTGAGGGGCCACCTTCTCAGTAGAAGATGCCTGCAAATACATACATACAAAACTCTTTCAAGATTGTTTCAGTTTCACTTATTTAGGTCCATCAAGACGTGTTCTAGACGCTTCCTTTCAGGACTCTCATACTTGTGTAAACTTACCCTGCCGATTTTACCAGACTTTACGATTGGCTCAGTGGGAAAAAAATGCTGATGAACTTGCCATACTATTCTACAAATTGCCAAATAAATAGTTTGTACATGACCAAAAACTGCCGAATTGGCAAGGGATTGCCAAAAATGTTACCTCGAAAACGTCTGCTTTGGATTTCATCAACATCATCCTTAAAACGCAAACTTCTTGCTAACAAGTGGACAAATAACAGAAATATTTTGTCACTGTGCAAGTCGGATTGATGCAAATTTTTTGAGATACTTGCAGTATAGTTGAGAATTCATAAAGATCCTTTACGACTTTTGTAATACTTGCTGTAACTCTCCGAAAACTTTTTCACACGCGCAGTAATCTTTAAGCCCCTTCTGGATGTGTCCAGGAAGTCCTGAAGATTTTTAAACAGGCCTGATAGAGTCTTTAAAACCGCCCCGTAAAGAGAAAAAGAAGGCATGGGGAGAATTTCCACGCGCCCCTCTCCTTCCAGCTCATTTTTTTCTTTTGTCAGATGGAAAAAATTATAAGCTACGAGATAAGAGGTTTCTCTCATGGTAAGGAGCGATTGCTGATTTGATGTACAGTACGATGTAGCCGTAAGTGTTGAAATTCAGGTCTTTTAAAAATATCGGGCCCTCCTGAAAGTCTAGGCCCGGGTATTTCCCCCTTTCTCCACTCCCTCTCGACAGGGTTGCTTTAAAAAGCCTTAGAGCCTTAGCGAGTTATAAAGATGTTTTGAAGATTTCTGAAACGCTTTCAATGTGTATGGAAGAGTTCTGGAAAGGCTATATATCCAGAAAATCTTCAAATGCCCCTCGGAATAAGTGCCAAGTTGCTCAAATTCTTTGACTCTTTCGACCCAAGGACGTACCGTTATGGGGGCTTACCCCCTTCCATGTAGGAAATTTTTCACTCAGCAGTTGGGGAAATTTGCCATTTCAGTCAGATGGAGTTGGGAAAATCCAACAAGTCAAAAGTTTTTTTTTTTTGCTTCGATACCTAGGAATTAAGTTTTTATTTTATTTATTTATATTTGAGTCCCCCCAACAGGTGCCCGAGGGTTCTGTTGGGAGGGGGGCCGTAGGTACAATAAAATTCTTAAGAACAAAAAAAAACTTTTCAAACGAAGGGTGTGGAATAAAGAGGAAGGAAAGGATGACCGAAAGAGGGAGGGGGAGACAGGCACCAGAGCAAGGCAAAGCGAAAGGGCGAGGGGCGTACAGGTTCGCAGGTGGCAAATGAAAATTATAAATTGAGAACTGAGGAAACCGAGGGGCCGAAAAAACCACACTTGTGCGATATAAGGGAAAGAGAGTTGAGTCAGTTGGAAAAATCCAACAAGTCAACAGATTTTTTAAGCTTCGATACTAGGGAATTTTGAGTTCAGTAACTTGGGACTTTCACAATTTTTGCCTCCCCCCCACCTCCTGGAAAAATTCTTCGGTACGACCCTGTTTCGACCAGATTCTCTCTACTCAATAGAGTGACGGATTTTATTCATCGACGATGGTCAACGAACTTAAATATGTCCGGAAGCGTCTAGAAGCGCTCGAAATAGTTCAGCAAGCCTTAATGAAGCCTTAAAGAAGTTCAAACACTCTTGGAAAAGTTTCAGGTAGTGTTTAAAGTCTGGCTGTAAGAATATTAAACGTGTCTGAAATAGTTTTATGAATATCGTAATGAGTCCGTGAGAAGTTTTAAAGAGTATGTAAAAGTCTTAAACAAGTTTGAAAAAGAAGTAAAAAGTTTCGGTCAGGTCTACGATAGTCTATTCGCTGAAAAGTCTACCAATAAAGCACTCTTACAACTTTGGTGCCGAAACTAATGTACTCATAACCAAAATAGCTGTATTACTACGTTTTGGGATGCTACCTTGAGGTAGGTCAACTAGCGCAAATTCCACGTCCCTTACCACAAGAAAAAAAAAAAAAAAGTCCTGACCATTCTGTTAGATAGAATGGGGCACACTGTCGGCTAAGAGAAGGAGAGCAGTTCTTTTATTTACCCCTTGACGCTATGGACCTGCCTTGAGGGCGGAATATCGATGAGTCTTTATTGGATAAACCAGTTTGGATGAGTTTCGAGTATGAAGCATGTCTAAAAGTGTGTTAAAGAATCTTGAACATACTTAGCGGAATCTTGAGGATTGTGAAACATATCGTCAAGGGACCCACAGAAGTTCTTTAAGATTTTAACACGAGTCTGGACGTATTCTAATAAATTTTAATCAAGCCTGAAAGATCCTTAAATAATATTTAGGTCTTCCTAAACGTTCATCCAATTGAGCAAAACTTACAAATTAAATAAAACTTATCACTTATTATTTTTATGCTAAAATTAATAATTTTTTGTTGAAGTTATCATCAACATACAAAACAAAAATCTTTCTTGTAGATCACCTTGTTGCGTAGAATATATAATTATGTTCCTATAACTACTCAAGCTCTCCACAGAACTCCCGATTTTCATTTTGGAATTACGCAGAGTAAGCACTGGGACTCCTATATTAGATTTCTAGCCACCTTTCTATTGGTCGGACTGGATGATTAGCTGGCTGTATATTCATCTTTCTATCTGTTTGTCAGATTGAGGATTTATATTTTTAGGGTAGGCGAAGTGTAGGTGGAGGCAGTGTTTCTTCTTTCTCTTGGTCTGTCTGTCGGTGTGTCTGTTATGGATTTGCTTACTAACTACATTTTCCTTTGTACGTCGGCTTATTCGCTCATTAGTCGTATATTATTTTAGCTCACCCATTGCCTCCCGTCTAAGCATAACCTACTTCTCTAACATTTAAAAAAGCTCAACTAGCTAAGTGCTTCCGCTTTAAATGAATCCCCCCCTCTCTCTCTCAACCCTTTCTGTATCCCGACGAGTCATCAACTTGCATTCCTCAGTCAATATGTCCAGTCACTCCATCCTAAAACAGGCAACATTACCCACCGTGGAGGATGAGTCGGGGCTGAAGTTTCACGTACGTCGTAAAAATGCCAGGTAGCGCGAACAATCTATATACCATTCGCAATTATAACTTACGAGTTGACATCCCTGCGGATTCTCGAGTCGCAGATATGAGCGAGAAAAAAAGGCTAAGGACGGCGATATTGGTTAATTTTACGAGCGAACGGCGAGGAATTGTTCGCGAACGGAAAATTAAAGGATTTAAGAAACGTCGTGAAGATTTGGAAAGAGAAAAAGCTCGACGAGCGTGCCGCGTTTCCATTCGGCTAAGCCGCGTGAAGACTAAATGGACATCGAAACGGCGATAAAAACTTTTTCTATAAACATAAAAGGGTTAGAAAAGGAGACGAACAACGCTCCGTACACGGCTGATGCGAAAACAAAACAAAAATAACACGAGATCTCGTTAGTAATAAAATACTGCTGTTTTTTTGTTGTTGAAAAGTTGCACGAAAAAGAGGGGCAGGGGGCAGAACGGTGGTACGAACTGTACCAACAAGGACGAGGCGAGGTCGACGGCAACGAGCGAACGGATACTTAAGGTGAGTTCTTGGGAATGCGTCATCTGGCGGTAATAACCGAAAGGAAAGGCCGCTTGTTCACGTAGGCATAAAAATTCTTCTCATCGCGGAGCTAAAATAAACAAAGGCCTGCATTTTGTATACAGTTTGAGTAGCCGTCTTCTTCTCGGCCTTTTTGTCTCGTCCGCTATTCTTTTTTCTAATATGTTTTCGATGTCCGACGTTTATGAAGACCATAAAAGTCCGCTTTTCGGTAGCGTCGTTGATTTATTCGACGTAACCGAACGCGGATTGAGCGGCCGGTGTATTCGTTCTACAACATCCGACGAGATGGACGAAAATGTTTTCCAAGTTACCAGACAGTTGAAGGGTAAAATAATTGATCCAAACGTAGTTTTACTACGTTGGGGCAAGTCATAAAAACTGATCGAATTAGCACCTGAGAGCTGAAGGGTACCTTGGCAGTGGGCATTTTATACAGTAGCCATTTCTGACATGTGAATAATATAGCTAACTCAGGCTCGTGAATTTTGGATACTACCCTCCTGAGCAGACTTCCCCTACTAGTAGGAAGACTATGGCCTTTTTTTTTTTTGGGCTTGCTTGTCTTTTAGGCGTGAACTTTGCAAGTGGCTGCCTCCCCACCATTGAAGAAGTGATTGCCCTCGTGGAAAAGTGGACACGCTACATGCCTGAGTTGACCGTTGACAATGTGAATATTTGTCATTTAAGTGTCCATGTTGGAGTGTGAGTGAACTTAGTAATATTCTGATTTTAGGGTGGGCCAATTCACTTTTTTGTTTCTGTTGTCCATAGCGCTTTCGTCTGTTACTCCATATTCAGTGGAGTTCCTCACCATTTCTTTCTATTGGTCCTGTACAAAAGCAATGTGTAGTATTATATAGTGAACCTATTGGTGTGTGTTCCTATTGGTTGTCTGTGGTCGTGTAGTCTGTCAATAGTAGGGAACTCCACTGAAGATGGCGTAACAACCGAAAGCGCTATAGACAACAGAAACAAAAAAGTGAATTGGCACACACTAAAAAAACAGAATTTGTCATTTAAAATGAGCTCAATTTTACAATCATCGCACTTAATATGTATTTGTTCAGCTTTTAGAAGGTTTCCAAGGTAATGAATAAGGTGCATTCTCCTTTTACAATTGCATGGTTGAAAAATGCAATGGAAATAGACGTAATTCACCATTGGTGGAAAGGTGAGGCTGGGAGAGGACACTAAGGTTAATGCACGAGTAATGGCCAAAGATCTCTTAGATAGAGACAGTGGCCCCATTTATACCCAAAAAGTCGATAGTTATTCTATTTGAATGAATAAATAAACAATAAGTTTGGCTAATTATGAACAAAATAGGTAAGAAATAGAAGACATTTTCCCCCTCGCTCTGCTCGCAAAACTTCCACCCTCCTACGTTACCATTTACCCTCTGATACAAGAGGCTGGCTACGAGCTTGTAAGTTGGAGGCTCAGTGTACACACGACTTCGACAAGGTGATCTAAATAATGTAATGCAACCAAAAATTATTAAAAAAATAATTAAAACTTTCAAGGAGGTGAAATAAAAAATGATAATGAACGAGGTGGAGATTTCAGACAGTTACCATTTCACAAAATCGCATATTTACGAGAAAATTATCAGATTAGAAAATAATTTAAAATTTACAAAAAGGTTGTGCATGAGAAAGGGAATAAAATAGTAACTTGTACAAAGAAATGGGAAATCCATGAATGCGAGTAACAACTTATCTAATTCTTTCGATTTTCAACAATTAATTTTTTTAAACCAAATTTTCTTACTTTAAGCACTTAAAAACTTTTTTTTTTCATGTTCCCAGTTTTTTATAAACAATGTCCTTCTGGCCCATTAGTAAGATACATGTCTTCGTAAAAACATTAAATGAGGAGCTCATATCATTCCTAAAAGCTACAAATCACTACTCCAAAATGTAACGCACACAGGTTCCATGTCTCTAGCCAATAGGCTGTATACACGACGCGGCTAAATCGGGGAAAAAAAAATTAGAATTCACAAGAAGGACGCGTCAGAGAAACCTGAGAATTTGAAAACTTAGAAACATAAAATCCCACAACGAGAATTACAATTTATCTAATGCTTTTCATTTCAACACTCTAACTACAAGTGGGTATACGTTCGAGACACTTTGTAACGGGTGCCACTTTTCCTGAGTATTTACTGTTGGAAACCACTTTTCCTAAGCATTTGCTGTTGAAACCAAAACATTTTTGTAATCAGTTGAGGGTGTCACTTTAAAAAAAAAATGTTACGTCGAAAAAATTGCAACATTTTTTTAAAAAGTGACACCCTCAACTGATTACAAAAATGTTTTGGTTTCAACAGCAAATGCTCAGGAAAAGTGGTTTCAACAGTACATACTCAGGAAAAGTGGCACCCTTTAGAAAGTGTCTCGAACGTACCCACTTGTAGTACTTTATGTTTTTGTTTACCATTTTTTTTTTCTCAAGAACTCCTCAATTCTTCACTTATTTTATTAATTTTTCCTTTCATCTTCCCAATTTTCATAGCAAACAATTTTAGGCCATTTGTAGAATAAACTGAATGTGTGAATTATACTTGCTAAACGCCAAAATAAAAATTTTACAGGCGAGGAAAAAACAAGTTTACACCGCATATCAGACTAATAAAGTGAAATCAATGATCTGCGTATGATACTGGGTGGCACTTGCATGGTTTACAGAATTCTAGGCCTTGGACTTGTGAGGGTCATCACATAGAACATACGCATTTCGAAAAAAATGGCGCTTAGCAGGTATTGTAATTCATACGTTCAATTAATATTTGTTCGAAATTTGAAGTGACTCATTATTTGCATCTGTTATTGAATTACTTACATTCATTTTTGCAAAGAGAAAATTCACTTTTTTTCATATTTATATTTCTCGAAAAAAGAGCCAATCAACATTACGAAAAATCAATTACATTAGCTAAATATTTTCAGTTTTCTAAATATTTCAAAACCGATCAAGGATCTTAAAAAACTTGAAATTTATCTTTTAAAAAAGAACATTAGTAATTTTTGAATTTATTTGAGAAATCTAAAAGTCTGTTCAGGAAATTCAAAGTCTAATTCAGCTCATAAATACATATTAAAAATTACAAGGGTAAGAAATAAAATATAATAAGTATCAAAGTTATTTTTTAACTTTACTGTACATAGTTAATTTGAAACTTTATCTAACAATGAAATTTTCAATGAAATTCAAAAATTAACAGAATCTTAGGAAAGAAAACTGAAACTTTTCCAAGCTACAATAAAAATATTCAGAATTAATAAAAAAATTGGAGATGCTTCACGCTTTTCAATATTTATAATTAAATTTGAAATTTAAAAGAGAAGAACAGGTTTTTAATAACATAAATATTGAATTTACAAATAAATTGAAAAAATTTAAAGCTAGAGGTAAATTGGATCAAACCGAAATTTTATAAATCATAAATTTCTAAATTTTTGAATTGAACTGTTAGTGGGTAATCTAGTATTTTTATTCATCATAATAACAACCTTGAAATTTTTTTAACGCAGAACACGAAGGTGGAGGTCAAGTTGTTGGATTAATTTTTTGAGGTGAGTCGTTCCTGAATCTCTTTCCATTGTCATCGATAAAATAGTCATAAAGGAACATTTTAATGTTCGTGCATCAAAAAACGAACACGAACGTCTTTAAAAACAGATACTTTATACATAAATAGCCCAAGCTCGTACATAAATATGAATGTACTTCCATTCGTACAAAAATCAAAATCCCATACAACAGTATTAGGTCGCGTTTCCAAGATTTATAGGACGGATTCAAATGAACATATAGGAACGTGGGAAACCCATGAGTTATGGAAATATTAGCAGATCGCAATTCTGCTTTTTTTCTTCCAACTAAGGAGATGAAAGGACAAGCAGACAGCTATAGCAGTTCGATGGCTTCTCATATTGTCTAGTCCCTGCATTATATTTTATTTTCTTCTCGTCTCACGGCCAATCTATTTTTATGTCTCTCTGTTTCTTTGTGCTAAAAATAAGCCCCCCGTCCCTATGCTTCAAGACCCAAGATAAGAGACCCATACAAAAATTTTCAGACTGGTGGACGGTGCTAACATGGCAGGCTATGAGTAAAGTCTCCATTTTTCGTTTTGCTCTCGAGCACTGGAAATAACTTGGGTTCTATTCGGTATCTTTGTAGTATGCTGGTATTAATCAAAAAGTTTAATTCCTTTGAATGAACCAGTGTTCTCAAAAGGCACACTTATAACCCCATGCAATTTCGATCTTTCAAAAGAGATTGACTGAGAATCCAGTGTAGCCACTGAAAGATATTTTTCCAGCCGACGAATTTTACTCAGATATATCTACTCAATCTCCCTTTCGACACTTGACCACTGCGAATTCAGAGACTTCAACCAAATTTCCCCTTTGAAACATACTGATCATCGCAAATGAATCGTTGTGATAGTCATTAGTTTTTCGCGACAAGTAGATTGTGTTTCTCCACTTGTTTCTCTCTTGTGCCAATCTTTTCATTTCTGAGAAGGAGTTAAACTTTGTATCCTTCATTATCTGCTCTTCACAGATCATTGTTGGCCTTTCTTTACAGTTCTTTTTCTCGATATTTCCCTCTAACAGTAATATCACTGGATGTCTTATATTATGACCTATCATTTTAACTCTTCTCTTTACGATTATATTCCAAATTTCTATTTTTCTTCCTCTTCGCCTCAATACTTCCTCATTCTTCGATAACATCATATTTCAAAAGCTATACTATCCTTTTTCTTTCTTGTGTTCATATTGTCTAGGTCTCACATCTATACAATACTATACTCTAAATATACATTAATTTCAAGAAATCATAGTCCTACTTTATCAATATTTGTTTTGAATATGTTTCCCCCTTGAAGAAAAACTCTCTTAACTTGTTCCGTTCTACTCATTAGTTCTGTTTTACTTTGTCCATCTTCCGTTCGTTTTATTTTTATTCCTCTTCATTTTATATTTTTATTTTCAATTTTTCACCTAACTGTTTCAATATTTTCTTTAGTTTTTCTTCACTTCTTTCCACTATTCCAATGTTATCTGCAAACCTTATCATTCTAACCGTCTCCCCTTGTATTATCACACCCGAGCTCCTTTCATTCATTTCATTAATTACTTTTCTATAAATTAGTTAAACAGTATGATGACAAACAGCACTTTTGTCTTACTCTTTTTTGAATTTTAGCTTCTCCCACTTAATTTTCGATTCGAATTCGAGCCTTTTGATTCTTATACAATTTCCATATTACTCTTCTTTCTGTATACTCAACTCCTATCTCCTTCAATATTTGAAATATTTTTGACCATTCAACATTATCAATAAACTTTTTCTATGTAAATCTACAAATTCTACGAGTGCGTGCGCATCCGAACCTCTTTTCAGTCTACTTTTTAATAAAAGTCTCAAACATAAGATTGCTTCCCTAGTTCCTCCATTTTTCCTGAATCCAAACTCATCTTCTCCCACTCTTTCTTCCATTTTATTTTGTAATCTCTTATTTATTATCTCAGCTATAATCTTTGATTCATGCGATAGATAAGCTTATAGTATGATAATCTTCACATTTGCTTCCTCCTGCTTTTTGAGGGTGCTCTTCTGGAAATCTGTTGGCATTTCGGGTCCATTACCCTGCCCCCCAAATTTGATTTTAGACCCGATTTTGGGGTAGGGGAAATGTACCCGAAATGTACCCAAATGTACGTCGCTAATATTACAAAATGTACCTCCTCCCTTTGCGAAGGGGGAACAAAAGTACTTTGATCGGGCCAGGGTAACGGGAGCCCCCCAATTTGTCTGATTTCGTCAAATGTGGTTCGAATGAAATGTACCCGAAATGTACCACCAATTATCTGAAATGTATCCTCTTTATCGCTGCAGGGGGAGGATTAAATTTGGTGGGGCTATGGTAACGTTAGCCCCCCTATTTGTTCCAATGTCACCGAATTTGTGCAGAATGAAATGTACCCGAAATTTACCGAAATGTACCATCAATTATCTGAAATGTACCCGCCTCCCATATAATGACCAAAAGTATCAGGGGGCCGAAATGAATTACAGCTTCCAATATTTCTGATTTCGTCAAATTTGGTTCGAATGAAATGCACCGAAATGTACCATAAATTATATGAAATGTACCCCCTTCATCGCCACAGGGGGGAGGAATAAATTTGGTGGGGCTGTGGTAACGTTAACCCTCCCCCCATTTGTTCCGATTTCACCAAATTTGTGCTGTATGAAATGTATTCAAAATGTACCGAAATGTACCATCAGTTATCTGAAATGTACCCCCTTTGTCGCCGCCGGGGGGAGGAATAAATTTAGTGGAACTGTGGTAACGTTAGTCCCCCCCTCATTAGTTTCAATTTCACCGAATTAGTGCAGAATGAAACGTACCCGAAATGTACCACCAAATTATAGAAATATACCCCCTTCATCGCCGCAGGGGGAAGGATTAAATTTGGTGGAGCTATAGTAACCTTACCCCACCCCCATTTGTTCCAATTTCACCGAATTTGTGCAGAATGAAATGTACCCGAAATGTACCACCAATTATATAAAATGTACCCTCCCTCTCCATGTAATGGCCAAAAGTATAAGGAGGCAGAAATTAATTAGAGCTCCCAACTTAGCTGATTTCGTCAAATTTGTTTCGAATGAAATGTACCCGAAATGTACCGAAATGTACCACCAATTATACGAAATATACCCCCTGCAAATTAATTTCTATGAACTTTCTTAAAACTACTTTTCCTGCATTTCTCAACAACTCACTAGCCATTTCACAAACTCTTTCTGTTTTACCTGCTTTCATTTCTTTCAGAGTTTTATCAAACCCCGATTTTAGAATAGGATCTCCTGTTTCTTCATCCTCCACACTATATATAATCTCTTTCCTTACGTTTACTTATACCTGTACCATTCTTACACAATTTTTAAACATATCTCACCCATCTTTGTATTTTGTCTTTTTTAGAGTCTAATAAATTTCCTTTTTCATCAGTTGAATTATTATTTGTTCTCTGTCTTCTTGTTCTGAAATATATTTTTAGTTTGTTATATGGTTGATCGGATTTTCCTGTTTTCATTTGCTCCACAGTTTTCTCACAATTCTGATAAATAAATTTCTATTCGGCCTTCTTTTACGTTCTCTCTTTAGATTTCTTAAAGCCTTATATTAGTCCTTACTTTCTCTATCATTGGTTTGTTTATATTTTCTTCTTTCTTCCATTAACTCTAGTACATATCTCAATTTTCATCTATGGTTTTCTCCTTTCTGTTATTTGAGTACTTATTTTTTTCCTTGCTGCTAGATTCATTGTGTTTTTTTTTTGTGCCATCCACTTTCCTTTAATATTATTTCCTTCCTGTATAATCTATTTAATATCTTCCTTCATCTCTTAAGCTTTTCCAAGGGTATTTTATTCTTTCATGATTTTCAAACAGAGTATTTCTAATAAACTAATTTATATTCTTCACAAAATTCTATGAGTCTAGCATCTCTTTGATTTTGCTTTCTTAAACAAAGCTCTCCCTTTTACCTTGCTTAGTGCTTCATCAATTTCTTCATACATTTTTTCGACTTCTTCTTCGCTATAACTTCCTGAGGGCATACAAACTTGGACCATCATTAAAGATAGTGGCTTTGCTGAGATTCTCACCATTAATATTCTCTCACCATGTTGGATATAACTTTGCACGCCATCCCCTACACTGCAGTTTTTTTCATAATACTACTTGCGCCTGCTTGCCCTCTTTTCGCCGCTATTAATTATTCTGTATTCCACTGTCCAAAAATCATCTTCTTCTGGCCATCTCACTTCATTAGTTTCTGTTATATCTAATTTTAATCTTTTCTTCTCTTTCTTTACGTTTTCTAATTTGCCTACCTCATTCAGTGTCCTTACATTCCATGTCCCTATTCTTAGTTTTGATAGTTTCTCACTGGGTAGTCTCCGCCCGGACATCCGAATGGTAGACATGTTACAACCGGAACTATTATTCATTTTGTGAGGATGGTGATGGAGCCGCATCTCCAGGAAAGACTACTGATATACATTCCCCTTGCTTTCATCAGGGCTTATCTGTCGGAGTTTTCCTTCTCCTACGTGCCTTTAGTTTTTCTGTAAGCCACCTCACCACGCCAAGGCAGCACACACACAAGGTGCGAATGAACAGTAACACCAAAACGAAGGTAAGAATAGCGGATTTATTCTATTATTCACAAATCTCGATGAGAACTTTTGCCCTAATATTATAAGTATTTTTGTCTTACTCTTCGAAATACAATTTTAGCAAGCTAAATATTCGATACACTCGAGAACGAAGAACAGTACAATAAAAGCTCGTTATTTGGAATTCCTGGGATGTATTCTAAAGTCCTCTCAATGACTCGACTGTTGTAATCGCCGAATGCACGGCGACAATCAACAGGTAGCCCGGCGAAAAGAATTCACGCAGGCAAATTAAACACCGTGGAATTTACACTTTGCTTTTCCACCTTTCCTAGACTGCAAAAAAAAAAAAAAATCGGTTCGCGAAGCAGGAAAATTCAGCTTTTCAACAGTGCCACTTGTCTAAACAAGGATTCGTCGGTTTAAATACACACCTCGAGCCCACGAAGAGCTCACTAACCTGAGCGCAAGTGGGCGAGTGAGTATGTGAGTGATATGGTAACACTTATTGGAGAGAGGGAGAGCAGAGCTCGACACACAAACTACACATAGGTATAGCTGCTCGGAGTCTGTAATATCGGACCGCATGGATAACAATCATACGAAATGAAAAAGGAAAAAAAAAATCCAAAAAGAAAACAAAGGGAAGCAAAAGGTATATACTCGTGGTTTCCTGGAACATGAAATTCGAGAACTTGTTCTTATAATTTTCAAATATTAATGGGTCTTTATGAAGAAAACGATCCTCCAGTATTCGTCTCTTCAATATTAATGCAGTCGAGGCTGTCTCGCGGAAAATGCGAAACGAGAAAAATAAAGACTCAGCGTTGCGAATAATGAAAAGTACTCACGCGTGTATAAGTGAGCGCGTACGAGAGCGAGGCAGGTGGGAATGGGAAGAGGCAGAGGCCGGGAGGATGGAATGGAAATGGGATGCTGCTGCAGCTGCCCATACTGCTGCACAAAATGAATATAGCTGGTTAAAATTTCTTACAATTAAAAGCTTTTCACTCGGCTGTGTATATAGCTGCTGGTAGCGAAAGGTAGGTGTATTTGCTCGATAGAAAGAAATTAATGGGGTTGGTTTTAAGTAGGCTCGAGAATGTCGACGCTGCATCGCCGGGCACGACAACCAGCAGGAGGGCGGCTAAGGGGAGGGGGACAACAACGTCGACGGTATTCCGCCGTATATAGATATACATTCCGTGCTGATGGAAATTGGAACGTGAATTTCAGCGGACTGAGGGTATTAAAATCCGCAGGACGAAGGCGAGGTTCGCCTTAATGAGGCAATTGTGAAGACGCGAAGAAGACTATAGCTCAGCGAGATGACGACGACGACGACAATGAGCGGAAATCTGCGACGTGTTCCAAAACGGCTTACCGGGTTTCCGAATTTTCAGCGTTGTAAGTCAGCGACGAGAAAATGGCCGATCAGTTTACGCTCAAAACTACCGAAATAGAGGTTCGGCTTCGGAATAGCGGCTTCCCGGATTTCTCTTGTTGACACGGCGGAGTGATGAACTGGCTTGACAAAAGGGTGAGAGAGAGAGGGGGAGAGAGCGCGGGCGCGGAAAGGAGGAATTCTCTTCAAGCCAGAACTTTTTGGAGGGGCCTGGATTTTTCATTGTTTGATTTGTTTTTAAATTTTCGAGTACAAAATTGTGATTTCGAAGAACGACCCAGCAAAATATACCATCATTTTTTTCTTTCGTCGTATTTTCCCTCCAGTCCCGGGCCTGAATTTCCTCTCGCCAGTCCTGATGATGGAAAAGTCGAGGCGGAGTTTTAGACTTCGAATTTTTATGTCACGAAAAGCTATTCGGATGATTCGGTAGATAGCGAGTAAGTTTGCCGGAATTTCGCACACCTCGAAGGGGGGCTGACTGACGAGTTATGCCAAAATTGATGAAATGGTTACGAAACTAGTTTTTGTGGGCCCAACTGTCTCTCTCTTCCTTTTAACGAGTATGATCGAGAATCTGGATTTCAGATGTGGGTTCCGATATCCCAATATCCTCAGATTCCGATCTCGGGTACAGATTATTTTTCGATTAGGACTGTATCCCCAAAACGACCAACTGTTTGTAATATTATTTACATCAATAATCTGCGATATTACCTGAAGATGGGACTGAAGTTCAAGGGACCAAAATCTCAAACTGATCTCACGCAATTCATTTCTTATATAGGAATGCGACGTAATGTTAAACTTCACAGTGAAATACCTGAAAACAGAAAAAGAAAGAAAAAAAAAAAAATTAAAACAAATACTTCGGTTACAATTAAAAAAGGGTTGAGGGTGTAGTATTCCGTGTTTCATCCAAAGGTAATTAGAAGTATAAACGAAATAAGATGAGCACGAATACAGCCTCAAAGTTTAAGAATATTCTGAGTATAAATTCAAAAAATAAAGAGAACGGGCAAAGTATGACCGGATGGACATTGTACTCCATCCTGTCTCTAAAAACATTAAGATTAATTTGGACTGAATAAGGTTGCACTGAAACTCACGAAGATTCCTCTACAGTATAAGTTATGCAGGTGTTTCTATTCATCTTAGACCTTCTATATAACCTGTTCAGATATTTTTAAAAGGCATTCAAACTTCAGACGTTCAAAAACGCAGGGCTGTGAAGAGAAAATCCGGACCCGAAACAAAATCTTTGCCAGGCCTTTCCCTAAAGCAGAATCGAGAAATTTTTCGTTTTCGTAGTAAATTTCGTACAGAAAAAGAAACATCATTCTTGCATTATTTTTATTGCTGCTGGAAGCCGGGCCTGAGGCCAGGGATGTACCGAAGAGTTTTTTCGGGGAGGGGGGGGCGAAAATTCTGAAAGTTCCAACTGACTCAACTCAAAATTCTCAAGTATCACTAAGTTTTTTGTATTGGCTAAAAACAACCTTTTGACGTGTTGGATTTTTCCAACTTTTGATTCATCTACTAAAATTTCCCACCACCGGTGGAAGCATCCGTGCCCCCCTTATTTCCGTCCCTGACTGAAACGGTAAATTTTCCCAACTACTGAGTTAAAAATTCCTACAGGGGGTAAGTTGCCCCCTCCCGCCTATTACCACATCGCTGCCGGAAGCAAACAACATCAGCTGCCCTTCCCTTGTCAGACCTGCAAAAATGCATTCAGGCACTGTGAAATTATTTCTTGAAATAACGTTCAGACTCTTTTGAGACCCATTCATACACTTTCTTACGCATTTAGATCGTTTTGGGACGACTAATTTATTCTATTATGACTCATGGCGGAGTTTCACCGAAGCTGGCAGCATGCTAGAAGCATGAAAATCGGCAACATTTACAAATGTTGCCGAATGTAGTTTACACCGAATTTGCTAGCTGCAAGTTGGCAACATGCTGCTAGCAAATGTTATCCGATCGGATTCGATTCCGTTTGGGTAACATGTTACCAATAACATTTTAATAAATATTCCATGTTTTTGTATGTTTTGTACATGCCGCGTATTTCTGCTTTTTAATTTATTGATAAATTTTAGTATACATATAGAGAGATTTAGATGGCGCCTATTTCGAAACAAAAAAAGGAGGGTTATTATAGAAGAAGAGTTTTTTCTGTAATGGTTTGGGCAATGTGCTACCTAATTTTGAAACGAGCGGCATCTCGAAGGCACCGCCGTTTTTGGATTCGACCGTCGTTGCAGGAGAAGAAGACCGAAAAAATAATACAGGGCATAAATTTAGATGACAGAGGGCTGTCCCAAGATGACCTGTATCACAGGGGATATTTTCGTTCTTTTGTTCGAATGCCATACGAACAATTCATCAACTTGCATAAGTTGATAGAACCCATGATTAAAAAACAGGTCACCAATTACAGGCTAAATCAAGATATAAAATTGTACTTGTCTATGCGCTAAATTACCTGCATAGTACATACTCCTGCCGGAAATGTGTTGATAACAATCCCACAGTGTAAACAAGTACTTTTGCTGCTAGCAGATGCTGTCAACATTTGCTGCTAACAAAATTTTCGAACGACCTATAACATTGCTACTAACATTTTGTTGCTAGCATTTGGTGTAAATGAGCCATCACGTATACGTCCTTAGGAGTTGCCGGGACTCATTCAGACTCTCTTCGAGCTTATTAAGATTTGTTCGGACTCCCTTATAAAATGTTAAAAATCATGGGGGGGGGGGCTTCTTAAAATTCATTGAACAGGGAACATTTTCGTTGAGGTACTATTAGGACATATTTAAACTTACAAATGTGAAAATGAGTTTTTGATGAAACGTATTTTTGATTAATTTCGATAACCTGACCTACAATGATGGCCACTAGTTTTCCTATTGATGAGACACAAGCGTGAAATACTGTTGGTCACTATTTCTGGTCATGTTGAATATGTCTGTTCTGGAATTATATCTTATCTAGAATTTCGTCTGCGAGCTGAAAGTTCGTCAAGTTGAGTAATTTGAGTATTTGGCACATAATTCATATGGGTATAATACTGAAATACACGGAAGTACTAATGAGTTTTCACTGGACATCCTTTATCGGAGGTTAAGTATTCAACTTAAGATTGTTCTCGAAAGTACGAGGATAGCGAGCTCGAGTATGAAGCTCGATCGCGATCGTAAAAAGGATATTACTTTGGGAGTTGACATCGTTTGTGAAGTGTAATGCATAACTTACACAGTGCTTGAACGATAAGGTGTCTTGTCAACAGTCTTGTCAACAATGGACTGACTAGTGCACTGCAGTTCAGTGGGACTGTTGTGACGCTCGTGACGTTCTCAGATGGTCACAATTGTAGATTAACGTACGGGTAATAGTTTTGTTCGAGAAGTCACGGAATGGTCTGTGGTGGCACTATGACAGAGTACGAAGTTGTTGCTCCAGGCTGCCCATTGCACGTCACAGGTAGCACGAAAGGAGCTGCTTATGCCTTCATGCTGGCTATGATCCTCCGTCTGACTTGACTCCGTAGGAGAGCTAAGTTACGTACTCATATTCCAGTGGGTTTCCAACCTACAGCTGAACTGTTGAGCTGACTACCCGAGGCCAAAGTTGAACTGTGAGGTCAAGTATGGACTAGTCTGGGTGTCAGGTCAAATTGGTGTACTGCTAGAAAGAACCGATACGTTCTGTTCGGGCGGGTGTTGAGCTCGTCCCTTTGGTGCTACGGACGGATGGACGCTGTCAGCTGGTGATGCTACAGTCGATGAGTTCAAAGACATTACCAAGAGTTCTTGTCGTTGCCACAGAGGCAGTGGTCCACGACACTTGATGAGCACCTGGCACTGGTGGTTGACGCTGCTGTGGCAGTGGTCAATATGGCATTAGTCTATCTGGAACCTGAATTATGAGAGTAAGGCCGGATTTAGGGAGGAGTCCACGAGGCCCAAGGCCTCGGGCCTCCATAAATTGGTCAGGAAAGTGCCGTTATTACAAATACATAAATGTTGTTCATACTTTATGTGTACTTAGAATTATTTTTACTCGTAATTTTGAACTCTTTTTTTTTGGGGGGGGGGGGGGGTTGCTTGACACTTTGGGGCCTCCACACCTTGCTGGGCCCCAGGGCCATGAAATCTTAAATCCGACCTTGTTGAGAGGGTTCTGTACCTTAGAGTTGAAATATGAGAGGGTTGACTTGTTGAGTACCCTAGAGTTGAAGCTACCGAGAAGGTGACTGGAAGTGAAGACAGATTGAGTCTGCCTTTCGAGAGACATGGTTGAAAAGGCTTAGGCCTAGCTTAGCTTGTTAGCATATTTTTAGAAATTTGGCCGACAGAGATGCTCCCACCATGTTTAAGAAACCTTCTTACTGAGGTTGTTATGTTATCTACTATTTTGGCCAGGAGACTGAACGAGGGTATTATTTATGTACGTAGTTGAAGAGTCTTTCCACAAATAGTTGAAAAAAAAAGTTCCAGAATTTTGTGCCTTACACAAAGTTTATTCAGACTTATATCAAGCCTCCCTATTTGCGCTTATAGGTATTTGCTTTTTGAAAATCCTAAAAAATTGAGCCGTTTTTACATTTTGCTTGAAAATGCCCACTCAGTGATATAAAATTTATCAATGTACAAAAAGAACAAACAAATTACCGACTTGATTAGTCTAAAAATGCGACTTCGCCAAAGATTCATAAAGGAGGGGATCACATCCTTCCCCCGGTCCGCTCTTAAGCCAGGATTCGTAGAGAATGGAGAGTCCTCAAATCCGGAGTTCTGATTACCTCATTTGTCTGGCTATGGAGACCGAGGAATTTAGATTTTGCACACGAATTTGTCTTTCCATGGACGCTAACGGTTATTGCAATACAAGCAATTGTTATAATGAAAATATTTTCAGTTCATCATGAACCTTCTATTTTATTTTTTTAGCATTTTATATGCTTTTACTACTGGGTATATTTGAGTGAAAAACGTAACGAAATCAAGTATACCTATGTCTGGAAGAAACTAGAAGTATTCACCGAGGATGCTTCTTAAGTATTACTTGAGTAGTGTTGAGCATTATTAGGTAGTACTTTTGACACTTCGAGTGTGGTACTTCTTTACGCTGGAGGTTTATTCAAGGGAAAGTCTTAACAATGAAAACAACTTACTAAATGTAAACCATATAGTCATCTAAACCTGCCTCATAACACGTCGCAAACGGATCTGCAACCACGAGAGAGCATTTTCATGTCTGATTTTAATATCGACTTATCAGTAATCGATTATAATTGTCGTCGACTTCCTCGTGTAGGGTAACATTTTATAAAATATGCTTTCGGTAACCTAATAAAAAAATTTTCCATGGAAATTTCTATCAGCAACACAGCTGCAGACTGCAGTCGCGCAACAACAACACGGCTGCAGATTATAGTCGCGCAGGGCGCAGCAAAGAACTGAATTGTGACCATGAAGAGCTAAATCATGCGGATAGAAGTAACGCTCAAACAGTCTGCAGCCGTCTTGTTAATAGAAATTTCCATGGAAATTTTTGACATTTTCAAGTCTTTACTTAAGCACACAAACGCAAAAAACGTTACATTTGAGGAGAAACGAAAAGGAGTAACGAAACAGAATTATCATTCCCATGGAGATTTGTAAAGCTCCCCTGACACGAAGCCAGTCCATGTTGATCGTCGACATTCTCATGTCGGCGGAATCTGAAGAGCAGAAAGACATGAAAATGCTCTCCTGTGGTTGTAGACGCCTCTGCAAACGGATGCATTTCTTCCAGCCATGAATATACTTGAGCAAAACCTGCAACTCCAGCCATGTGCTCATTGATCTTGATATTTGCTGCGCCCTGCGTGATTATAGTTCTTCTTTCTTTCTCTTCTCATTTCCGGCTCAGTTTAGCTCGCAGTTCTTCAGCTCTTCATGGTGACAATTCAGTTCAGTCGTTGACATTTCCATTTTCTTCCAGCCATAGGTATATTTGAGCGAAAACAGTAACGCGCCTCCAACACGATCCCTCGACACGAATTCAGTGGTTTTCCCTCTAGCCATGTGCTCATACACGGCTGGACGAAAAAATCATACGGACTGGCTTCGTGTCGAGGGGATGGCTGGAAGAAACAATAACGCTCAAACAGTCTGCAGCCGCAGTTTGTTAATATAAATTTCCATAGACATTTTTTTTTATTACGGTATGATCAGGAGGGAAGTCGCGCAAGGCATAGCAAAGATCAAGATCAATGAGCGCATGCCTGGAGTTACAGTTTTCGCTCAAGTGTACTCCTTTCTTTCCTCCCTTCTCTCGATGTTCTGTTTGTGAAAACCTCATCTTCCAGTCAATAGGTCGCATTCCAGCTCAGTTCCCGAGCCCATGTAGCCTGCTTCAATCACTTAGGTGAATCTCACTCTGGTTTTGGCAAGCTGAATCCAGCTCCGAATACTCTCAAAAGGATCGGTTTAAGCAACGGCTGGAGGAAATCCAGTATAAAAGAATGTCGTCTCTACAAGCGAAAAAACCAAATTTCCTAGAACTGCGCAACTTTAAGAGCTTCCGGACCACGATGCCCGTTGCTACAACTTCAGCACAGCTTCTGCTTTGTTTCTCAGGATTTTCGACTCAGATATTGTGTACACCAGGTTATATGATACTAAATTAAAATCCGCGCGACTTTATAAAGCAAGTAAGTATCTGAGAGTGTAATCCAGCCAAACGTAAGCTGAAACCACCAACGCCCCATTATATAAACTCAAAAATCACTTTGTACTGTTATGTACGTATTCTACCTGCGACGACGGTGCATCAGAAATAATTTATTACTCGTGTACCTTAGCTATTACTAAAGCATAGCACAAGTTCAGTTTTAATCTTCGTGCACTAACCGCAGCACGAACACGAGCAAGCGATGTTTCCAAAACTACGTAAGCCACTTTTGATGAACGCTTCCAGTTATTTAGCTTCCTTCTCTTCGTATTCACGGTAGCAGCCAGACTCGGCTAAAGAATACGACGCGGTAAGATATACTCGTACAACAGCGTCGATGTTGATACTTTCTGTCAACGCTGCAGGCTGCGGATTCTTGCTTCAGAAGAGAATTACATATTATACAGTCGTCGCTCCGAAGCTTTGACATAGTGGAAATGAAACGGCTGCACGGTATGCCAGCCACGCCGAGGCTAAAATATACTGCGAGGAAAAGCTGTACGTGAGGGGCCGAAGCTACAACGCAGCTCCTTCTATTTTCACTTACACCGTCAGCACTGCTGGGTGAGCAATCATTCGTTGAGGTCTGCATGAAGCAGCCTAATATACAGGGTTAGTCAGTTTTCTTTCCGCCATAGGAAAACTAGTTTTTCCCGAAACCAGGTGCACGTTGTTTCGGCAGGCCGGCGGTCTGTTCGACAAGAATTTCATGGGAAATATTCGGTGAAAACTCCGATGGCTTTTAAAGAAGAATCTTCAGGAAAAATTTTCTAAATCTCCGAAGAATTTTATCGGAAATATTTCCAGTGTTTTCTAAAGAATTTCCTCGAAAATCTTCAGGAAAATTTGCCGATAATTTTTAAAGAATTGCATTGGAAATTTTCCGAAAAAACTCCGATAATTTCCGAAGAATCTCTTCGAAAATTTTTGGAAAAAATTTCCGATGTTTTCCAAGGAAGTTCATCAACAATCTTCGAGAAAATTTCCTAATAATTTTTGAATACTTTTATAGGAATATTCGGGGGAAAACTCCGATAGTTTCTGATGAATTTCATCGTAAATCTTCGGAAAAAATCTCGGATGATTTTTTTGTAATTTCATTATAAATTTTCGGAAGTCTTTAGATAAAATCTTCAATGTTTTCCAAAAAGTTTCATAAAAATTCTTCGAGAAAATTTCTTGATAATTTTTGAAGAATTTTACCGAAAGCACTCGGGGGATAACAAAGAGCTTTGAAGAATTGTACCAGAAATCTTCAGAAAAAACCTTCGATTATTTCCAAGGAATTTGATGGAAAATATTCGGGACGATTCCTTTGATTTTCAAAGACTATTTCCGACGAACTTCATCGAAAATATTAAGGGTAAATTTCCGATCATTTTCAATGAATTTTATCAGGCGAATTTTGTCTGGAATTTTAAGAAAATCACCAATGATTTCAAACAATTTTATCAAGAAAAAATGTTATACTTTTCAAAGATTTTCGTCAGACATGTTCGGGGAAAATCTCCAATAATTTCCAAGGAATTAATCAGAAATCTTGGAGAAAAACTGTGATGATTTCCGGAGAATTTCATCGAAAATATTCAGAAAGAAGTCCAGTGTTGTCCAAAGAATCTTCCGATAATTTTTAAAGAATTGCATCGGGAAATTTCGGAAAAACACTCCGATAATTTCCGAAAAATCTCATCGAAAATTTTTAGAAAAAATTTCCAATGTTTTCCAAGAAAGTTTCTAGAGAAACCCTTCAAGAATCATCGAAGGTACTTCTCGAATGATTTCCGAAGGAATAATTGTTGAGTTTTCCTGAAATTTCCAACAAATTTCTCCTGAAATCATCGGATAATGTTGCTCAGTGATGTCCGATAACATGCATTAAAAATTATCGGAAATTTACCCCAATATTTTCGATAAACTTCGTCGGAAATAATCTTTGAAAATGAAAGGAATCATCTCAAATATTTTTCATGAAATTCCTTTGAAATAACCGAAGGTTTTTTTTTCCTGAAGATTTCCGGTACAGTTCTCCAAAACTCTTGGTGTTATTCCCCGAGTGCTTTCGATAACATTCTCCAAAAATTATCAGGAAATTTTCTCAAAGAATTTTTATGAAATTTTTTTGAAAACAAAGAAGAATTTTTCTGAAGATTTCCGAAAATTTACAATGAAATTGCTTAAAAATCAATCGATATTTTTTCCGAAGATTTACGATGAAATTCTTCAGAGATTATCAAACATTTTTCCAGAAGATTTTTGATGACATTCATCAGAAACCATCCGAGTTTTTTTCCGAATATTTCTAATAAAATTCTTCAAAATTATCTGGAAATCTTCTCGAAGAATGCTGATGAATTTTCTTGGAAAACATTGGAAATTTTCTCCGAAAATTTTCGATGAGATTCTTCGGAGATTATCGGAGTTGTTTCCGAAAGTTTCCAATGCAACTCTTTAAAAAATATCGGAAAATTTTCCCGGAAATTTTCGGGGAAATTTTTTAAAAACACTGGACTATTTTCTGAATATTTCCGATGAAATTCTCCGGAAATGATCACATTTGTCCCCCAAGACTTCTGATTAATTCCTTAGAAATCACTGGAGATTTTCCCCGAAAATATTTCCTAATGATGCCCGATGAAATTCTTCAAAAATTATCGCAAATTTTTCCGATTTTTCTCGAAGATTTCCGTTGAAATTCTTCGGAGATTTAGAAAATTTTTCCTGAAGATTCTTGATAAAATTCTTCCAAAGCCATCGGAGTTTTCCCCGAATATTTCCCATGAAATTCTTGTCGAAGAGACCGCTCGCCTGACGAAAGAACGTGCACCTGGTTACGCGTTTTTCCCGCGGAACGAGGCATTGTCGGATGACGGTGGTAGGTTCATCTGTTAGGCCATCACGACAACTACCCGAAACTGTATTAAACTCATTTTTGCCGAAAATGGATAAAGTCCACTTTGGAACCAAGCTCCTCATTTAGTTTGTTTCTCGGTATCAATTTTGATAGTAGTGGTTGTTGCCTAGCATAGATTCTTTGGTTGTTGTCGTCTGGTAGATAGGTTGTCCAATGTCCAGTGTGCGCCTATGGTTAGTAGATTGTTGATTTTTTAAAAATATTTCTGGAATTTTCTAGGATATTTTTGATTAGTTGGTTGTTGTTTTTTTTCTACTTATTGTTTCCCTGGTTATTTTCCCACTTTGTTTGATCTTGAGACAGATTTCTATTTTTTCATTTACTGATTTTTATATTTTATGGAGTAGCTTGCTCTATGTTTTATGTAGTAGCGGAAAAAAGCGGGTCTATGAATAAATGCGGAAAGAACAAAACTGATCTTAAATAGTGATACAAAAGTCCCCATAGCGGTGGAAGGAGAAACAACTGAAAAAGTAGATGAAGCCATATATCTCAGTCAAACTATCAGTTTTGAAAACAGAATGGATATAGAAGTGAAAAGGAGAATAAAAACAGGATGGAACAAGTTTTGGAGTCTGAAACTTATTTTTAAAGGACAATACACTAACAAACTCAAAAGTGCAACATTCAATGCAAATATTAAGTACTCCAACAATAACATATGGCTCACAGACATGGGAAATATAGGGTGTCCCTTATTTTATATGTATTCGCCAATCGATTGAGTGCGCACTGAAATTTGTTCCAATGGACCTAGAAACTTTCCATAAAAAATCTGAGCTCAATCTGAGATCATTAATCGCTGGCACTTTGGCTATTAAATTATGTGTAATACTGAGATTTTACAAAAAACTGCAAATATCTCGAAACATATCAACTTTAGTGCCAAAATGCATATAACATGAAATATTCTTTGTTAAATTTTCTATAAGAAAGTATTCTATACGGCTTTTCTCTGGACCCATATTTTACCAAGATAATCGCAAAAATGAGTAAAAATTTGGAGGAACATGGCGCTTTTGTTATTTTTTCTTTCATAACCGATCTTTACTAGCTAAATCGCTGTTATTAAATAAAAAAAAAAAAAAAAAATCACTTTAGGCTCAAAATGCAAATAACATAAAATGTTTCTTATTAAATTTTCTATTAGAAAGTACTATAGAATGTTTTTTTTTAGAATACATATTTATCGAGATCATCACAAAAATGCGTGGAATTTGAAAAACATAGGTTTTTTATTATTTTACGGCTGAAATATGTATTAGTGTACTACACTATAATATAACTTCAGTCTCTGTCTACTGCATAGGACGAGCGTCCCAGTTTGCCCCCTCCCCCACCTGGCTACTACGCTCATGACAGTTTGTTGGGTACTTACTATATGGAATGGAGTGGACCTTGGATTATGTATGTATCTCAACAATAGTCAACAATCTGCACATAAGGTATAACATATTCCTATTGAGGAACAGTTATGTGTTCTCAGAATTCAGGGTCCTTCATGGGCAAATCACTATTTCCTGTTATTGATATACGTGATCTCAAGTCCACTATATCAAGTCTTCAACGGAATCTTAGAAGGCTCAAGGCTCAATAAAAACAGTTTGTGCAAAATTTCATTTTCTTCAATCATTGAATTTGGAATTAATTATGGCTTATAGATACCTAGTTCACGTTTCAGTTTTAGGCTATTCCACACATTTTTCATCACTAGGGTCAGACCAACAGTCCTACTTCTTGCAAATACAAGCTTTTAACAATCGTAAGCTCTTTTGCATGTGTCCATCTTTACCCCTCAAACGATGAAATGAAGTAAAACATGTGCAGAATTGGTTACGTTGCTGTAGACAGAGACTGAAGTTATACTGTAGCGTGCATTACTCGACATTAACAGATATTTCAGCCGTAGAATAATAAAAAGACCTATGTTTTTCAAAAATTCCACGCATTTTTGCGATGATCTCGATAAATATGTTTTCTAAAAAAAAAAAAAAAGTTGTATGGGACTTTTTGGTAAAAAATTTAACAAGAAAGATTTTGTTACTTGAATTTCGGTACTAAAGCGAATATTTTTTTTAGATAACTGCAATTTAACTAGTAAAGATCGGTTATGAAAGAAAAAATAACAAAAACCACATTCCTCGAAACTTTCATACATATTGTTGCGATTATTTCGGTAAATATGAGTTCTAGAGAAAAGTTGTATGGAATATTTCTTATAGTAAATTTAGCAAAGAACATTTTATGTTATATGCATTTTGGTCCTGAAGTTGCGCGGTTTTGTGTAAAATATCAGTATTACACATAATTTCAAGGTCAAAGAGCCACGGGTTAATGACCTCAGATTGAGCTCAAATTTTTTATGGCGAGTTTCTGGGTTCATCGGAACAAATTTCATTACGCACTCAAGCGATTGGCGAAAACTTGTAAAATAGGAGACACCCTAATGGCAACAACGAAGAACCAAGGAAAACAACTCAAAATATAACACAAAATAAGATGAAAAGTTTCACATTGAACTTGAAACTACGAAACAAAGTTCACCTATCAACAATACAAAAACAGACCACTGGACATCGAAAACATAATGACGGTACATAGAAAACAGAAATTGAGCTGGGCAGGACACGTCGGAAGATTCACAGACAACAGATGGACCCAAGAGGTAACAGTTCAGAACCCATATACCTCAAGGAAAGTAGAAAGACAGCCGATAAGACGGAGGGATGCATTTGATGCATTTTTTAAAAACAAGTTATACCACAGAACAACGTGGAACAGAAGTGAATGGGAAAGACTGAAGGAGGCCTTTGCCCACAGGTAGGGTATGGCGCGATAGGGGTTTGCGTATCTCTGTCTACGCAAGAAATAGATTTATACTCATATTCCCACCATATCTCGCGCAATAAAGGCTGCTTACTTACTTATTCGCATATTATTACTAAGGAAACGTGTTCAGATGAAGGGTAGGGAAGTTCGAAGCCAGTCAAAACTGTGTCGATGACCAGAAAATATAGTGCCAAAAGGATCAGCTAAGGAAACGTCAGTAATCAGCCAAAAAATACTGTCGAATATTTGTAGTCAAATGAGTGTCAAATGAAAGTCAGTAGTGTCAACCAGAAGTGTATTCAAGTCAGTTGGTCAAAAGTGTGTCAAGAAGTCAAAAATGCATCGGACTGCTCTGATTGGTTGAAATGTTTATCAAAATGTTAAAAAACCGTGTCCACAATCGCAAAATTGACGCAGGTCAAATTTATGCCAGTCTTTCAAAATCGGGTAAATACTCTTTACTTTTTTTTCACATTTGGTTATTTCTGATAATTTCTGGCCAGATTTGCTTGGTTCCAGTATTGCAATGATTGTCAATGTCAGCTATTTCCTAGTATTGGACTGTTAGACAGTTTCGGATGGTCACCAGTTCTGAGATGTTTGTTAGTAGCGTTGGGCTGTACTGTCAGTATTGGACTGCTGGTCAGTATTTTTTAAAATCAGTTTTAAGTTGTTTGTCGATTCCAGTCTGTTCATCAGTTATAGACTGAACTTCGGCAGTTTTGAACTGTTTACCAGGTTCGTTCATTTCTGATGTTTTCTCGTCGAACGTGGTCGAGTTTCGTCACCTGACACTTAGATGACTTTTATAGTCCTTATCAGTCGAACTTACTAAAAATATATCATTTTACTCAATTTTTTACTCAATTCAGGCCGATTTCTACGAAAACCTGATTGAAATTCGTAAGGCATGCGGAGCAGCACTGACCCCGCCCCGGAGCGTATTTCAACTTAACTGCCGTGATTATGGCAAAGAATTCGATAACTGCGCGTTTAAAAAGACATTACTAAGTTACACGGTGAGGTTTAAGTACCACCCCTACATGCAGGCTTATAAACGTTCGAATAATTTGAAAGCAGGTGTTTCCCACAATGGCGCTGACTATCCATCCGTGTGCACGAACGAGCCGTTGTTCTCGCAAAAACAAGAAAACACTTTGGCCCAAGAAAGGGAAACGGTCGCGGGCAAAGCTCTACATTCGAACGACGTGAATACGAAAAAGAAACATACGTGCAGAATAAAATCGAAAATATTACCGTAATTTGCAACAACAATCGTAAAACACACAATATTCAAGGAGGAACACCGAATGCGAGAAAAGAGGATAGCGACGAAAATGAAGTATAATTCATTCTGTTTTCTATTTCCTCTGCTACTTCCCGTACGGGGAAAACTTTTCACCCTTCTCGTCCGGAATACGTAAAATATTTTCCTGTTTTATATTTTTTCATTTTTCTCCCCCAGTACTTTTCCTCTCGCCGGCGCTTGATCCGCAAAAAATTTCCTGGTTAGCGTTTATCGTCGTATTCGAAGGAAAAGGTCGAATTTTCGATTTCGAAACCGAATTAAAACGGAAATAGACGGCGAAAAAAAAAAGAGTAGTAATTTCGAAAAATATTCTTTTCAAATAAAAAATGATACGATCGTTTTGGTGTCGTTTTGCGAATATTTTTCGACCGCAGCCGGTGAGAAACAAGAGAGAAAAAAGTTCGTTCGAACTGTGGTTTGCGTCTTTTTTGATCCGAAAATCGGATTTTCTTCGACTTCGTTGACGTTCTTATTCGGAGGGAGAGACAGAAAGAAAAAAATGATAATCGGTCGTGTTCCAGGTATTTCCACTAAAAATGAAAGCGGTATTGAAGTCTTTAGCAATCTTTTCTCTTAATATTCTATTCATTTGGTATATACGTAGGTAGTTTCTCGCCATTGATTTGAGTAATATCACCGACACTAAGCCAGCGAATGTCATCATTTTCAATATTATACAGCATCCTTGTATTTTCATCCAACGAACTCTATGTAATATTCCAAATTCTGGCATCATCTCACCCTTCTTTCTTTTACTTTGTTCTGAATCACAGGATCTGCTTGTTGAAAACCGAAAAACACTGGAGCGTAAGTAAAAGATCTTCAGTAAAAATGACTTCGTCAAGCCTGAGTGTGATGTGTGTTTTTCCGAGGTAGTGAGGAGGATATTCAGTTTAGCTTCTTCTAAACTGTAGTCATCGGGGAGCAGTGAATTTGACTGGACAACAGGCAGATATTTGCTGACCTCGTATCTCAAAAAAGAACTTGCTAAGCTGTACTAAGAAAAGGACAAAATGGCTCAAATAAGTCTGATTAATACAGTCTGACCTAACTGTGCAACCTCTCTACAAATATAAGGAAGCACCAGAAAATATTCTGATCCAATTTAGCTTTTATTAAACTTAAGTCAATATGAATACGCAGTGCTGGATTTAACAGGGCAGTAAGAAAAGATTTCTTGACCCATCCCCCACCACCAAAAAAAGTCATCTAGATCCGGTAGTTGATAGGAAGACAAAAAATTTACTCAAACCCGTAAGATCAGGTCAGTGTTGCCAGACATGGTCCATTTGAACCAATCTGGTATATTACAACTTTTCTGCTACAATGTCTGGTGATTTCAACAATTCGGGTACGTTTTGGCACATTTTCATTAGCCAAGGATAGAGACAACTGGAGGAGCCTAGTCGACTGGGTTATCTAATCACGATGCCCAAAACCGGGCGAATGAAGAAGAAGAGCCCCCCCCCTGTTGGCCTCAACATTCTTCGAAATTTAAATACGAATACAATTGAGGAGCCCACTTCCAAAGTGACCTAACTGCAAAATTATGATTTCATGAGTTTTTGTTTGCAACACGCTGTCTTGCCGCGCTAGGGGCATAATTTGCAAAAGCAAAGACGACGAATTTTTCTTGAAGGCTGAACTTATTGATACTTACCTTCAAAAAATCCGTTACCTACTTTACTGTTTTGCTTATAAAGTGTTTTGCTCGTTCTTCTCAAAACTAAAATTTGGCAGTTAGGTTACATTGGAAGTGGGCTCCTCAAATTAAGACACCTGCTCTTATCATCTTACTATTCTCATTCATACGAGCACGTGTTACTAGTATACAGCCTTCAACCCTACATAACGCAGTATAGTTATAATTTACTCAACTTGTTTTTTTTTTTTTAATTAATTAATTAATTTATTTATTTTAAGTGAAATTGATTTTTAAAAACATTTTTCTCGGGAAATTGAAAATTAAAAACAAAAAACTGAAAATTGACAAAATAATCTTCGAAACTAACTAGATTTCTACCCTCGACCCCCTGGCTACTTCTTAGCCCAAACCTCGGGAAGATTGTATTATAGCTTTATACATCTTTCTGCCGAGCTTTTTTTTATAGTATGATAATCACAGCCTGGCTTGAAAAAGGCCATAGGTATTATAAGTTTCTAATAAGACTTAAGCAGTCCATAAAAAGTCCCTATAAAAGTGGAATCGTCTCGTAAAAATTAAAATAGTCCCAAAGGAGGCCTTATAAAACGGTGACTTCATGAGTATCAAATTAAAGGTACGGGCAAACCGGATGTTAATTTTTGTATATTTATTCCTCCCAAATTATGTACAACGTAACAATTAGGTATGAATCAAAATACGTTACTGCAAGAAATAATAAGATTGTTACAATTTTCTTTCCCAAGTAAAATTGATCAAAATTTTTTTTCTCAAAACACTTAAAATCTAAAATTTTTTCTTGAAAAATTGAAAGTTAATAAAATATGTAGTCTTGAAAATTAGATTTCTACCCGAAATAATCCCAAAAAGTCTGTAAAAACATCAACTTTGGGCGGAAATGTCATTTTTAAGGGAAAATAGGCCAAAAAAGCCGTATCAAAATTGACTCATTATTGGTTTTAGAATTTCCCGATTCATCCAAAAAACCAAAATAGACCGAATAGGCTAGGCTTGAAAAAAAAAAGTTTTTGCCTAAAAATTCGGAGCCTGCTAATCAGGTATAAATGTAACGATTTCCGGCAGTCTTATAATCAACCTGTAGAACTTGAATATCTTGAAAAGAGAACTCAAAACAGTAAAACAGCGTACATTGACTTTTCTAGGCCGGTTACGACGTATTGCTGATAATGTATTCATATGTATCCTAAAATCATGACCCCCGCAGATCATCGCTGAGGTTGGGAAAACATTCTAGGATTCTAGACGGAGGGAAGGAGAAAATTACCGAAGATAACAAAAACGAAGAGTAGATTTCGAGAACCAGAATTTGAGAAGCTCAGCAAAACAGCAAACGACAATTTTCCTTCCCCCGCTCTCTCGCTAATGATTATAACTTGCGATTGGTGGACCATTCAATTGGATAAACCTAGGGGAGTAATCTTTTCTTTTTCCCATAATGTGTCGTTTGTACTTATTTCGTAGAAAGAAATGTCTATAACATACGCTCCAAATTACAAGATGTATTGAACGAAAAGCCAGTTTGTCGATCACCGATATATGTTCTTACAATTCTTAGTACGCGACCTCAACTGAACTCTTTGTGTTCCAAAACTGATAAAGATATTTTCTTCTCCAGACTAATTTACGCGATGAATTCCGAGACAAGCCCCTCCGACTAGTGCTAGCAAACTGAACGCACCTAATGATGTGCCAGCCGTAGAATTCGTGCTCCAGTATAACTTCCCCGCCTCATCGGACATGAAAAATGAACGATTTCTGCTCAGAAGGTGCACGTTAGGCCAGCCCGTTGTTACATTTAAATTGGACGCTCCGGCTGGCTCTCTGGAGAATTCCACATTCGTATGGTACAAACAGAACGTGGAATTTACCCTTGCGACCAATCCCAATACGTCGGTATTTTTCTCACTCTATATCTCCACATGTACACCTTGTCGATGCCTTCCGAAAATACCGAACCTCCACGTGCGTCTTTTCGCGATTGGAATTCCACCCTCGCCGTAGCTACAACCCCGCACCTAAACTGGCGTCGGGTTCTCGGGCTCGATTCAAAATACCTAATATACGAAAACACGCGTGTACTCTCGCATCGGTCGTCATTTTCGTCCTCGTCGCCGCCGTGCGCCGCATTTATATAAGAAAGTAGCCGGCCTCAGTCCGAGAGAGGAGAAAAACCGCGCGCGATTATTAGCGTTAGTTAAGGAGCTCCGGATTACTATTGTGAATAAGCTCTCTCGAAACGGCTCGTTAGTTCTGTTCAAATTGCGAGTGGAAATTGCGAAGGTAATAACGTCGAATGGCTCGTTATTCGGCGCAACGAGATCTCATCATTCGAGTCGATTACCCTCGCCGGCGAGCGGATGCTTCGGCTCGGCCTGCCGCTGAGCCGGCGGCGAGTTGACGGCGGACACACGCATCGCACGAAATGTAAACGCGAATCCAGTCGGCTATGGTGACTCGATATCATGCCCTCAGCTCGAAAGCTGCAAGGCTGATAGGGCGAGGAAGGGAAGACGGAGTGAGGCAGAAGGAGGTTGCGGGCCTTCCGAGATACGTCGGGAAACGAGACCATAATATAGATTATTTATATGAACTGCATATCTACCCCACCCCCAACTCCGTTCCCTACAAAACACCGCGAGTGGATTACCTGCCTGAGACTGATCTGCTACCTCAAGATCAGGGCGGAGTAATAACAGGCCAATTATTACAAGAATTCAGATCAAGAAAAGATAACCTAATACTTATGGGAGACTGGAATAGTCAAGTAGGAAAAAAACAAAAGGGTGAAAAGAAAACAATGGGACAATATGGATATGGGCAGAGAAATAAAAGGGGATGGAGACTGATACATTTTTGCCAGGAATTTGATTTAAAAATTATTAATAGCTACTTCAAGAAGAGAGAGGGTAAACGATGGTCATGGCTAGCACCCAACCAGGAATATAAATCGCTAATAGATTATGCACTAGTACATGTTAAAAGTAACTTAATAATAAATTACGACCTTCAAGGCATGAGCGAGTTTAAATTTTTTACAGACCATAAACTTCTAAACTTAAAATTAAAATAAAATGAAGGAATTCCATGTCCCCCAACAAACAAAAACAAATCACAAGACAATAACTAACCCACATAAGTATGAGAGAAAACTATACGAAGGACTGGAAAACTTTAGAAAAAGAGAGAAATGCAATGACATACATAGAATATACAAAGATCTAATAGAAGCAATAGAAAACGCCCTAAAAATTTCCACAGAAAGAAAAGAAGAAGACAAGAACAAAGACCAAAACGAGAACGACACCCAATTAAAAAACTTACATGAAAAAAGAGCTGCACTATTGAAAAATAAAAACAGAACAAAAACCGAAAGAATAGAATTAAATGTAATTTCAAGATTAATAAGAAATAAGATAAGACATAGAGATCAAATTGAAAAGGAACAAATAGTGAGGGAAACCATAGACGGTAGCAAAAATATAAAAAGAATGAAGAAGAGATTGAGGCTGGGAATACAATGGATAACGCATTTTGAAGACAGCAAAGGGGAAAAGATTAGCGACAGAAACGAAATAAACAAGTTTATATACAAATATTACGAGACATTATATAACGACATTTCAGACAAAAGCCCTAAAATCGAAAAAAGAGTAGAAGGAAACCTTCAAGAAATTGAACCGAAATTCTTGACTGAAGAAGTAGAGAAAGTAGTAAGAGATTTAAAAAACAACAAGAGCCCAGGGCACGATAAAATCACCAACGAATATATTAAAGCGGGGGGAACAGAACTAATCAGAGAGTTAACGAAATTATTTAACAAAATACTAGAAACAAGAAAGATACCAAGCGAATGGAAACTTGCAGATATAATTATAATATTCAAAAAAGGAAATAAACACAAGATAGAAAACTATCGCCCCATAACTTTAGGGCCAACCCATTCAAAAATATTTTCGAGACTAATAGAAAAACGTATCCAAGCAATTTTAAATATTCAACAACCTAACGAACAAGCAGGTTTCAGAAAATCATTCTCAACTATAGATCACCTGCACAGTATAAATCAAATTATAGAAAAATGCACTGAATATCAAAAAGATCTATTCTTAGCAACGATAGACTATACAAAAGCCTTTGACTCTATAGACCATCAATTTATGGTCAAAACTTTGAACAATCAAGGGGTCCCAAAATGTCTCATAGATATAATAGAAGAAATGTATACTGGGCTGAAAGGGAGAATAATTACGGACGTTGAAGGACAGTATTTTGAAATTAAAAGAGGCGTAAAACAGGGAGATCCTTTATCATCAATTCTCTTCAATAGTGCGTTACAGGAAATTATTAGAAAACTAAAATGGGAGGAAAAGGGGTTGATTATAAATGGAGAAAGATTGTCAAATCTCAGATTAGCCGACGATATCATACTCTTAGCGAACACAGAAGAAGAATTAATAGAAATGATAGATGAGTTAGATGAACAGGGAAAACCTAAATTAAAAATAAATGAAACTAAAACAAAAATATTAACCAATAAGGGGATGGCTGGCAATATCAAAACAAAAACCGCGAAATTTGAAATAGTGAGGGAAGTCACATATTTGGGACAACAAATATCTTTTGAGAACAAAATGAAAAAAGAAATAAATACAAGAATATCAAAAGCCTGGTCGAAGTTCTGGTCTCTAAAGAACATACTCAAGGGTCCTTTTAATAACTATCATAAAAGCCTAGTTTTTAATATGTGTGTCGTCCCTACATTGACGTATGGTTGCCAAACATGGACACTGACCAAAAACAATTTAGAAAAAATAAGAATCACACAGAATAGTATGGAAAGGTCTATGTTAAACCTAAAGAAAAAAGATCGTATCAAAATTTCTACAATAAAACAAAAATGTAAATACAATACAAACATAGTAACATACATAAGAAGACAAAAATGGAGGTGGGCGGGGCACGTTGCACGATTAAAAGACGATAGATGGACATACAAGACCACGATATGGCAACCCATAAACTATTGCAGAAAAGTAGGAGGGCAACCAGCAAGATGGAGGGACGACATCACACAATTTCTAAGAAACAAAAACTACGAACAAATTGCAAACGTGAAAACCGAATGGGAAAGATTGCAGGAAACCTTTGCTCGTTACGGGCCGAGGAATAACTATAATAGATAGATTTAGAACAGCTTAAGCCTAAACCACTTATGACATCCTCAATAAAGGTTTATTATTATTATTATTATAACAGGCCGTTTCTCACTTTTTTTGAAATTCGAGATGAGCTGCCCCCGCAAAACTTGTTTACGGATACCTACAAATAAAAATTACGACTTTCAAATTTCAGCACAAAATTTTAGTATCTTCAGTTCGCGCATTGACTTCAAAGTTTTTCTTATGCCATTCAAGATCGAAGAATTTCAGATGGCAAGGTCTAGTCTTTTTGAAAGTCATTTACTTTTTTTTTCTCACTCCTTCAAGAGAGGCTGGGACGTACCACCAGCTTTGGAATTTCAACTGGAAATGTATCACGCGAACTATTGAAATATGCGTTTCTGGTATCGCTGATTTTGAATATTCACTCAGTTTTCCGATCAATCCTCTATTTCTCTCCTTTTCCAGAACCGCTGGAATGTACCAACAACTTGGCAATTTAAAATAGAAATGTATCGAGCAAATTCTTAATTTATAGGTTTCCAGTATTGCTGATTTCAGATATGCCATCAATTTTTTGATCCAACTCACATTTGAGTCACGGAATCTAAATTTCACTCGTGATTGTGGTAGGTAAAACAACCTTCTTAGAAAAATGGGCGAAAAATGACACAAAGTGGTAATATAGGAAAAATGGCATGAAATCTGCCACTTTCTGTCATTATTCTAACTAATCAGCGACATCTTATGAAATACCACGCGTTTAACTTAATGGCAATTTAATGCCATTATGTGGCAAATTTTGGTCTCAGTATGCCACGGATTTAGATGCCGCTTTCTGGCAGTTTTGCAACATATTGTGGCAGAGTGAGTAAATGTCACTTTGTGGCGTTTCTTTGCCATATAATGGCGAAGTATCTAAACGCCACTTTGTGACAAATAACTGTCACGAGATGGCATTAATGCACAATGTTCAATTTTATACAAACAGAATCATATTATTTCAAAAGACAAATTAAGGTACAGGGTTTTCACGCTAAAGCGCACATGCTAGGTACGAGTATATTTACATCGTAGGTAATGACAAGGTGGACTTATGAGCAACAATAGGTCACCAAAGTCAACTGAGTAGTCGGGTATAAAGACAACAGTGTCTTCAGGTTATGAGTCCAGAGTGATTCCACTAAATTTAATTTATTTCTCTGTACTCAGGATTTTGTTAATTATAAAGGTATGCACTGCGGAAATAATGAATAAGAATGAAACAAATGATGTCTTCAACTTTTGTCATTGGTAAAGACCAAATGGACTTATGAGCAGTGAGAGGTCAGTAAAGTTAACCAAGTAGTCAGATATAAAGACCACAAAGTCTTTGGAGATCCAGCGTGCTTCCACTATGAGTAAGTAATTAGTCTATACTCACGCTTTTAAGGTCAGACCATGTGATTGGGTACTTATTAGACCTCTAGTTACTCCATCTCCATGTGTTTAACTAGTAGTTAAATGCATGCTTTGCGTATCTTTATTATAAGGTGCGCACTGTGGAAATGAAGTATATGAATGAGGCAAATGATGTTTTCAACTTTTGTTATTAGTGATAACTAGATGGACTCAAATAAGACAATAACGATGGCAAAGATAACAAAGATAATAAATGCAGCAAAGATGACAAAGGTAGTGAAGATAACAAAGATGACGAAGATGACTATTGTAAGGAGAATTTGCATTCTCGCTCACACTATCAAATCCTTATTTGTTCACATCTTATGGGACAGTTTAGAAGTGTTAGTTTGCACCAGAATTGATGTGCATCTCGTACCAACCAAAATTATCTACGGCACGTGTAAGCTCAAATGGCCTTCAAGTGGATGTTACCAAGATGTCCACTGGTTGCACAATCAAAATGTAAAAACAATATCAAAAATTTTACACCTTCCTCAAGTTCCAAAAACTTGATCGCTACTCTTCTTCATGGCCATGGCCTTGGCAGTGCAAAAATAATCGCAAGCATCTGTCTGCCGCAGATTCTATATTTCAACATCATCCCACATGTGCTATATGTAAATCCAAGAAGACAAAGAAAGTACAATGTATCATTTCTATACCTATATATCATACCTATATTTCAAATCATAAGAAGTTGCTCCAAATTGCATAGCCTAGGTGGGGAAAACGACTTTGCGCAAATTTCCTGAATTTAGCATGACTTTAAGCAAAAAAAGATAATGCTTTTGCGCAAACAAAAACAAAGGGAACCTTAACTGGCTATAAGAAGACAATGATATTGCGTAAAACAAACTTTCAAGACTACAGATATGTATTCATGACTAATAATTTTTATAAACTGAGTACATCAGGTGAATTTCCACTTAGGTCAAGCGTGGTACCGGCACATCCAGGGAGATCGAGAGTTGCGCACCCTATACAACACCGAGAACTCTGAGGAAGGGAAGTGGTTCAGGTGGTTCTTTGGTCTGGCATATCTACCTCCCACCAAAGTTGAAGAAGGGTTCGCTGATTTTATCTCTGTAGCACCCACCCACACAGAATCTTTCCTTTGCGGATTACGTTCTAGAAAATTATTTTCAAGCCGATGAACGATTTCCTCGACTGCTTTGGGCTAATTCACCTTCTGGAGACCCACGAACTACAAATGCTGCAGAAATTTTCCATGCTCGCTACAATGGATTATTTTATCACCCGCATCCGAACATTTACTTAGTTATCGACGCTATTCTTGGTATTCAAAATGAAAGTGAGCTGAAAATTAACTCGATCATGTATAACTCGACAAGGCACCGAGCGACGAAAGTTACTACCTGCATCAGAAAGTTAATGGACACCTATGAATCGTATATGCAAAATAATATAGACCGGTTGCGGTACCTGAAACTAGTAGGGTACAGTTGCCAACCCAAAAAGATGTAATTCTATGTATAGACCAGTTGCGGTGCCAGAAACTAGTAGGGTACAGTTGTCAACCCAAAAATATTTCATTTCAATGAAGCTGATGTACACATTTTTAATCACCCCTGCTTCCTGCAGACAGTCCCAAGCCTGTTGTAAGTGAGAAGAGAAGTGAGATGCGCAAAGTCATCACATCTTTCTACCTGCCTATTCCACCTTCATTAGCGCAATATCGTTGTGGTCTTCCCCTCCTATTTTTCATCAATTTGCGCAGTCATTGCGTCCGCCTAGGCATGCCAGCAGCCTTCAAAGATAGTTAACAACATCCCTTGTGTCTCTGCTCATCTCATGATGGTATCTCATCATCATTGAACATATTTGATCATTAGTATATAACTCCTGCGCAGAGACTCAGTCGAGGTCTTCCACTCGTTTTGGTCAATGAGAGAAGTACCAGCATGGCCCTCCAGTCTGGGTGTTGGACTTAGAAATCTAAAGTGTAGTTATTACTCTGTTGCGTTTGATGTACAAAAGCCTAGTGGCTATATATAATAATATACTACTGTTCATATCTCTTAAATAATTGTCAAAGTATGGCCCTTTTGACAAATATAATGTAACCTGTTAGTTGGTAAAAAGATCGATAAATCATATTTTCAACTCTCATCACGTCTCGGCTAAGTCAGTTCAAGGAAGCCGACGCTGGTCCGCAACTCGCAGTACTTCATCTTGATCACACCAAATCGGTTCCATCTATCCGATTTGCCGATCCATCAGTTGATCGACACTACCACCTCACGACAATGACAAAGGCGACAAAGACAACAAAGACGCAATGGTGACAAGGGCCACAAAGGTAACAAAGGCGAGAAAGGTGATAAAGATGACAAAGATGACAAAGACAACAAAGACCGCAAAGATGACATAGATGACAAAGACGACCAAAGGTCATTCTTCAAAAATGCTGATATTTCAGTCCCCAGCAGTTATCTCACGAGTAATTAATGATACGGGCATTTTCCCCCTGTTGATAGATATATGACTGAGTTCTACTTCTTCAAGCTTTCAGAAGAAAATTTGATCCACTTTTAGTGGGTCAAAATGTCCATCGGCATGGCTGTCCCTCTAACAATTTCTATTATTATATTTTTCAAAATTTTCAAGCTATATATTAGAACAAATTCGCAAAATAAATGAATGAATGAGTTGGTAGTGTTGAAATTGCGTCTTCGCAGATGAGAGTGAGTGTAGCGAACCTTGAAAATGGTGCCTCAACGTTTTGTCTTTCGGCATGGCTCTTTTTCAACGAATCACAAAACAGGAGTTTCAAAATGTTTTGTCGCAATTAGTGGTCAAACTGTGTATTCTTATCAGAGCAACACAGTCCGCATATCAAATCCCGGTTTCTTGTGACGAGACTCGTTCATTCGCACATTATTGTCTAAAATTAAGAGTTATAAAAAAATTGTGTCTTTTGGCATGGTCATCCTTACACAACGATGGGCGTTCATCATCCAAACATAATTACATCTAATTAATGGGTTAGTATATGCCTTTATCAACTCTCCAGACAATTTTTTATTCTCGAATCTACTAATCGTCGACAGAACACTTTTTGTTCGCTATTGTCTTTCGGCATAGACTTTTTCATGTGTCCTTTGGCATGGCATTCATCATTTTGATTGCCTTGCCAAAATACAGAATCCCCTTACTGTCGGCCCAATCTTACTAATATGTTATACAGAACGCCTGTTAACGACTCCCATCAAAAAAATTTCAAATATCCCCACTGTCCTCCATGAAAAAACATGACTGAAATATCAATATTTCTGAGGAATGACTCCAGAGACTATCTAATGTTGACCGACATTCCTAGCCTAGTAATATTGAAGATAATGGTATACCAAACAGGACTAACCAAGACCAAGACTAAACAAGATATATTCTGACCAAGACATACCAAAACCAATCGTAAACTTTTGGCTGTTGGCCAACACCCTTATTCAGTGTTGATGTACTGGGTCAGCCAGCAACGCCAGTTCCTTCTTTCTGCGCGTGTTCTGATGTAGGATGATCCAGTGAGTGTCGATGTTGTCCTTAGTCTGCGTATTCTGTCCGCCTGTCTCTCTGTTAGTCATGGATACTGAGATTCTTATTCTAGGGGCAAAGCCGACAAAAAAGATATGGAGGTCAAGTTTCCAGAACATGTACCAGGGTAGTCACTGAATCCTCGGAGGGTCTGGTTGGACGATTGGATGGCGCTCTGGTCTCGGGATCCGGAGGTCCCGGGTTCGAGCCCACGTAGCAACTCGCTACATTTCGACCTAGGCCTGTTTTTCGGTAGGACGAGGAGAGGACTAAGGCAGCCCTAACAGCCCCCCCCCCGACGTCTCTGAAGTAATGCTCGAAAGGGCGGATTCCAGGGCTCGGATTGAGAGGAAAAATTAGAAAAGAGGAATCACTGAGTCCTCCTTGTACTTGACCCCGACAAGAATCGTGAACAGAGTGCTCAGCGCGGTGTGACGACACAAATACGAAACCAGGGTCGGTACACGGCTAAGTTTTCCTCTTTTCGACAGCAAACACGGTATTTGCACAGCCGTTCGCGTCGAATAGGGCGATGTCGAAATTCTCGCATCGCATATAGTTGACGCAACAAGTGGCAAATGTGTATCCGATATGTTCAAGCGCCACTTCCGTCTCGGAATCACTATTTCCTGTGCACGCTTTCCGTCTGCATGTATCCATGTATTATACACTCGTCGGGTGTCGAAAACTTCAACTTTCGCGCTGCTCGATGTAAACACGCCGCAACTTGTAAACGCGGCGACCACATCTGCTGGAAACGAACTTCCGATATAGCGCGATAAAGATGGCGGCCAACAGAACGATGATGTCGATAAATCGAAAATGAAAGAAGTTATTTCAGCGGACGAACACAACGTGACAGAAAAGGAAATCGGCGTGAACTTTAGGCTCTCTTTGCCAGTCCGAAATGATTAGTGGAGAAGTTGAACCAAAAACGTGTTATTACAATCAAAACTCATTCGGACTTTTTTACCCTCTGTTGCCCGAATAACGACTATGGGCAGATTTTTTAATTATAGACATTTGCGGAAAACGGACAGCCATCCGGAGCCTTTCGGAGTTCGCGTTTACTCTTCATTCTTCTCGTCAAAATTGCGGCCGAACAATGCACGATATGTCGCCGCTGTCGAAAATTTGATTGACGGTCGCCTCGGTTGCGATTAAAAATACAGCCGAAGTTCTCATTCGCTCGTCTTTTCGACAGGTTCCGTTTGACCGCCTCATCGCGCCTTTCGAAAGTTTTGCTTTTGAAAAAGTACTTCAATTTTGGGTATGTCCGCGTGTCCAACAATTTTAGAATAGAAACTAGTTTTCATTTTTCGTACGTCAGTTTTCTTATATGTGTACTTTTTCTACCGAATCCGCGTTATTTTTCATTTTCTCGACGACTTCGGTGGGACCAGCGACTTTGACGAGTTTTCTTTCGGGCGATCTTTCATGCCGGAGTTATTTTTTTCGTTGCACACGTTTACATTGTTGTCGGAAGCCTGTATGGGCCTAAGATTAACACTCTAAGAGGACAGAGATCTCGAATTAAAATGTCGCGTCAGCGGAACCCTGTGCTCGAAGTTGGATGAGTTTCTACCTGGCCAGTCGTATGATAGGTTCGCTAAACTTGAACAGAAAACAAAGTGAACTTGAAGGAAGAAAGGAAGAAGAACTCTATCAACACAGAGCAACAAAGTCCCGAAATATCAAATAACAGAGTATGCTATTCATGTAAAAGCGACCTACTGCCTTGAAAACCAAATAATGAGACTGAGCGTATTATCATTTAATTTTTTAATTCTTGATTGCTTGTTTGCTTAACAACGTTCATATATTTCTCTTTGGGAGAAAGCGAGTGGCTACTTTTTGAGGGATGTCGAGGAGGGTACTCTTGAGTCTCTTGACATTCTGAGCGTCACCATCTGAAATGAGTGCTAAAATAAATTGAATTTCGGTCAAATCGAAAAAAATGATTTGGTGCTGGAAAGCTATATGCGGCGATCCTCTCCTCTCGAATGTGCATTTTAGTATGAATTTTCTCATCGTCCTGCCTGGTTAGTTTCTACGTACCGTGGTATGAATGTCTGAAGAAAGTCTTTTGTCTCCTGCATCCCTATACTTCCTGTCTTTTCTAAACCACATTCGTCTTCTTCTTATTTTCATGACGAACCTGGCCCGTAGCCATGCATCTGCGGTAGGGGGTGCTGACTGTTTACCAGAGGAGGCTTGAGAACACACATAGTATATAATGCGAAGATTTCTACGAAAAAGTGTTGTTGGCGGGGGGGGGGGGGCAAATGTTCCCAAGGAACCTGAAATTGAATGTAAAATATGCAAAAAATGAGCAATTTTTCGCCTTTAAAACACGTTTTTTCGAAAAATTTTCGCTCGAGCAGTATTCACGTTTGTTTTTATAAAATAGTCCTCTAATTCAGCGATTTTGAAAAAATACCTCAATTTTCAACCTTTTATTTCTTTAAAAATTCTGCCCCCCTCCCCCTTGGGAAAATCCTGGCTACGCCACTGTGACAAGGTGACGCCATCAATAGATGCTGAACAATCATAAGTTATAATAAATCAATAAAATCATGTCATATTTTATTATTTTTAGAGGTTCGTTGTTCAGGCACGAATTCGAAGAAGTTGGAGTCGAATCTTTATCGTCACATTCTTTGGATTTTACCGTAAATTTCTTCAGCCACTTATCCATTATGTTTAAAATATATAAACCAAACCTTATGAAAGAAAAATCGGAAATTTATAGTGTTACAATAAGAACATTGAATTTGGTCTCAAAATTCATAATCAAAATTGGTGATTCAACTTACCGACAACCCATTGAAAAAAAATTGAATATATCGCGTGAAAAAAAGGTTAACACTTTTACAGCGATCAAATTTCCGAACTTCCGAAGTAAAAAAATTCTATTTCTGTGGACTTATCAAGTTATCAATTCTCAAACAGCCATTCAGGCATTTAGCCATAGATATTCAATGTGAACTGAATCGCGAGCCTACCACTGTATTTGTGAATTGCAATGTGACACAAGAAAAAGGCCTCTGTGTCTGAAACTGCTGGATGGACACTCGGGCCTTTTTCTTGTGACACGTCACATATGTTCTTTTCCAATTTTGCTCTCAACCCGAACCCTGGAATCCGCCCTCTCGAGAATTTCCTCAGAAACGTTGGGGAGGCTGTTAAGGCTAGCTTAGCCATCTTCTCTTTTTGCCGGAAAACCGGCCGGCGTCGAAATGTAGGGAGTTACTACGTGGGCTCGAACCCGAGGTCTCCGGATTCCGAAACCAGCGCGCTATACACTCGCCAACCAGACCCCGATACGTGACATATAAAGAACGACAAACACACGATTCGTCTATCTTTCAAAGCAAAATCAATGTTGCCAAGATTATAAGCCATAAGATGTAATGGGGAAAAAAGTTGTTAACAAAATTAACGAGAAAACAGAAAAATATATAGAATTTGTTATTTTCATTCACGAAATTTTACCAGGGGGGCTCCAGCAAGCGCTAAGATCACCCCCGCACCCCTCTGGCTACGGACCTGTAATGTGCGCTCCTTTTTCTTCTTCACTCGGCCTGGAAGAACATCCGTTCAGTTTAGTTCAGTTTAGTTCAGTAACAGTTCAGTCACATTTTATGTTTAACACTCTGAAAATCTATTCATTCAATTGGTCAATTAATATACTCGTTTTTTCTTTCGCTTTCGTTTTTTTAATTTCGAGTGCCCTCGCTGCGGTCTAGACTAAACACTTCTGTCGTACAAAACCCAAAAAACCTGCAATATTATTATTATTATTATTATTATTATTAGCATTTATTGAAATGTTATAGGTATTTACATTTTAGTTAACTCTTATATTTTACGGGATAGAGGCTCCCTCCATTCCCTGGCCCATTTCAGCCCACCTCTGGGCATATGCCTCTCCGCGATTCCTCCATTCGATTTTATTAGCGGCTACCCTCCTCCACAGTGGACCCATTTCTTTCCTGATTTCATCTCTCCAGCGAGTCAGCGGCCTGCCTTTTGATCGTTTTGTGTTCGTACGGCACCCAAAATTCTGCTTTTCTTACTCCATCTTTCCCCTTATTGTCTTGCTATATGGCTCGCATATTTCCATTTCAATTTTTTCGATATCTAAGAAACGTCATTTGTCTCCTGCACAACTCTGACGAGAAGGGGGGGAGCACTCCAGGCCCGGACTTTCAGGGAGGCTCGATATTTTCAACAGGCCTCAATTTCAACACGTACGGCTACATCATTCTGTACATCAAATCAGCAATCACCCCTTACACTATGAAAGAAACCTCTAACCTCGTAGCTTATAATATTTTCCTATTCGATAGAAGAACAAAATAAACTGGAAGGAGAGCGGAGCCCGTGGAAATTCCCCCCAGGCCCTCTTTTTCTTTCTACAGGGCTGCTCCTGCATTCCTACATATCTGATGTGACCTTTTTATTACTCTCTTGACTCATTCTTCTTTTTCTACTGATCGGCCAGGTAGGACATTAGTTTAGTTTTAGTTTTCAGTTTTATATTTTGTAGCTCAAGACATCCAGTTAATTTACCACAGTTACAGTTCAGTCACAGTAAGTCTAGCATTTATGAAGATCTGTCAGGTCGGTCAATCCCAAGGATTTATCCTCAGATTTAAAAATATTTGGGTCCTATGAGAAAGTTCAAAGATTTTTTTTTTTAAGATTTTCGAAATGTTCAGGATTTTTTGAGGAGTTTGAGGTTTCCCGCGAAAATTCTCAGAAAACGAAATTCCTTACTCGATTTCACATGTTTATAGAGTGTAAATAATGTAAGCAAAAAATAAAAGAAATAAGGCCGACACCCCGACAAACACTACAAGCATGCACAGTGTGTGACGTCAAAGTCAACGGAATGACGAGTCGATGACTCTCTGTGACTGCGGCCACATAAGCTTTTCTTAAAGGATTTTTCATTTCTCAAAGATTTTTTACGATTTTCAGTGATTTCTTATCGTTTACTTCCGCTTTGACAGGCCTGAGATCTGTTTTTTTTTTTTTTTTTTTTTGTTGATCAATACACGCCCTTTTTCTACTCCCTCTTGTTCTTTGATTTCAAATGCTCTCGCCGTGATCCAGACTCAGCACATTTCTTTCTCGTATAAACATCGAAAAATCCGCAAGTTTTCGGAGCTGAAATCCAAATCGAGTCGAAAATCTGAGGCGATTTTCGAAATTAGTGGCTCATAAACTGTTATTTCAATATTTGGAAGACGAGCTATTATCGCTCAGTTGAAGCATTAAGTTTTCTTTTGGAGCTAAATAGCCGTGTTTTCAAACAACACCGAATTATTTAAGTGCCCTTAAATGAAAAGATCACTTAAAACTGCACTTATACGTAACCTCCAGAGGTTACTTCAGGGCAATTTTAAGTGATCTTTTCCATTTAAGGGCACTTAAAAAATTAAGTGTTGTTTGAAAATACAGCTATAAAATCGGGAATCCACATAGCAGAATGTTTAAATTCGGAAAAGTAAAAAACAAACAATTTCGATAGGTTGATCGATTACTTTTCTTTAAAAAGAGAAAAGTTGGTGAACCACCACCCCCTGCTTGGGATAACGGATTTTGTGATCCTCCGAGAAACAGGATTTCTAGCATTTCCAGATCCTGCTTGGTTCCTGTCTCAGCTGCTTACACTAAGTATGTGTATCATTCTAGAACGAAACCGTCTCCGACAGTACCACTCGATTTCCAACTCTGAACCCCTCCTACCTTATTAAAATTGCATTTTCAACAGAAAATAAGCAAACTTAAACTCAGCCATCAGATTTTGGAACTACCACCCCACTCATGATCCCCTCTGGCGCCTCTGTGTTATTTTGATTCACCAATTTTTCGACGCCGCCTGTTAAAGTAACCCCGCCCCCAAACAAAGATGCTTCATCACAATGATGCTTTACCGCTGGACCATGGCTGCAGTACAGACGTAAAAAGGGTGTAAAACTGGGTACGTCGTCATACTGAAACCCGGACAACACGCGCGGCAATGTTCGTGTCATTTATCACGAGCGGAGATATTGGCGCGTGGACACGCTGGAACAGGGCCGGGCAGCAGACTGAGCCGATCTTGCGAACGGCCAAATTTGAAGGACCGAGGTAGAGAGGTAAGGATGCCTCGCAATCCTCCCGATCTCGTAAACTTAACCTCTTATTCTTCGACTCGGCGTTAAACAATTTAATCCCCCGGAACAGATGAACTGGCGGTCGAAGCGGGCGCGCGCCGCGCGGGGTAATTAATGATGCTGTCCGACGGCCCTCGGACGAGATTGAGATTTCCCAAATTTAACGGCCGAATTAAAAACGCTTTGTGTTCGCCGAAAAGACGTTCACGATGTGCGGGTCGTACTCGTTTCTGGTTCCGGCCAACCGCGCCAGTGCCGCAGCGTAGCGGCGCTCAAGTAGAAAATGTCCAGCATCCGTTGCATGGAGGCTCGAGAAATATTATGGTAAAAACGTTCGAAATTAGTATTCTGGTGGGTGGAGGGAGTCTACCAAAGGTTGTGCAAGAAATCGAATGACTGACTGCCAACTGGAGACCAGTGTGTAACATCACAACTAAGCTCTCCTGGAATTTTCGAACAATGGGCTGTTGTCAACATGACACGAAAAATAATATTCAAGCGGCACGATATAGTTTTTTGTTTGGGGGGGGGGCTAAGGTACATATTCTCTTTTCACAAAGAAGGGCTTGAATGTACCATTAACTTCTGACATGCTTATGAAAAGTGTCGTTAAAGGATTTTTTGGGGTCTTAGATTTCAGATAGATCATTCGATTTTTGAATTGTCCGGAATTCAGCTTCAAATTTGACACAATATCCTTCAAAGGATCGCAATTGACTTGGCTCGGTGAATCGAAAAAAGCATCGAAATATGAGTTATTCTCCCCTATTCCAGCAATTCTATGGATTCCAAGCTACTGCAGCATAGAGGCTAATGACCAAGTCGATGAAGCCGCCCGAAACTCGAACACAGTGGAACCGAACATGTATACCCACAATACAATAAAATTGACTAGCTTTACAATCAATTTTTTGGAGCGCTGCCTTCATCTCTCAGTTAGCCCATACTAACGTACGACATACAGCAGAGTATTCCAGTAATATTATGGGTGTTCTAGTCGTTAAGGGCGGCGCGGAGCTAGAATTTTCGTCAAAATTGAATGAAGTTGACATGTTCTTTGGTATGCCGAATAAAACATAGACATCTCATTATGCAAATAGCGTGTCTTTTATTTAGTAAATTTTCGAATATTACGTCTCCTAAAGTATTTCTTAATAATGACGTTACCTAATTTTCATTATGTTCTTCTTTTTTTTTTTGTCATTAAAAAAAAAAATAAGAACCCGTAGCCCACAACCTAGAAGTTTAGCAGATAACTTCCAAAAAGATTTTCCAAAGAACATTTATCAACCGAACACGATTCTTCAGAAAAAAATCAGATGATTACAATAAACATGCCCTGAAAGTAGATGAAATTATGGACACACTCAGAAAACAAAATCGTTCCCAGGTTCAAAATTTAATTTTGGTAAATTTTTAAATTTAAGATATCAAATAACTACTTCATTTTTACACGAAAGTAAAAGCAAAACAATTTTCTGCTGATGTCAAAGCTGACTCTGAAATTTCGGTATAAGCCTTTTTCGGCATTAAACAAAAAAAAAAAAAAAAAAAAAGTAAAATAATGCCGACACCAGGACACAAAACCAAACATACAATAAATGTTTCTTGACCTGTTTTAATACAATGTTTGAAATCAGTTTTGAAAATTTTGACTCAAATCGGCCCTTAATTTGGTGTAAAGCACGAACACGGTAAATTTGTATGGTAAAAAATGGTAAATATCCCTCCGGTGCAAAAAATTTTGACCGTGTTTAGTACGGGTGAATTGGACCCAACGGTTCTGGGCGTACTTTGCTAACTGATTTCCAGTCTACGTTCCGACTTTACTCTGTACCCTCTAATTTTTGGTGAATAATTAATTAGCTTTGTCGAATGTGTCCTTAAGGCACGGTCGGTACTTTTTCATTTTCTAAGTAGGTGCAAACTCAAGACCATTGACGGGGGTAATTTCTAGGAAAGTGGTAAATTTTTTGTCTCGAGTACTGTGTGTGCGTTTTTTTTTTGTCATTTAATGAAAGAAGTAACTGGAAATCCAATTAGGTGCAAGTGCACATTTGCTACTGGTAGGGCCGGATTTAGGGAGGGACCCACGGGGCCCAGGACCCCAGGCCTTCACAAATTAGTCATGAAATTGGGGCCTCCACATCTCCCTGGGCTCCAGGGCCACGAAATCTTAAATCCGACTTTGGCTACTGGGGATTCTCCGGCCATGCCTTCAGGTCTATACTTGAACTGTATAGGAATTTAATTCGTAGCATTTATGATTTTTTTACCACATGATATTTAGTCAATATAGAGGGAAGTCTTAATTTACATTTTTGACACTAATGAAAAAAAATATTTTTTACGGATAAAATTTGAGAACAATTTTTTTGTAAAGCAAAAAAAAGTACAAGTCTTGGCTTCATGATTTTGAATAGAGGATGGAAAGGGAGGTCAAACGACTAGTGATAGTGGACTGGCAAGGGAACCAGAAATATCGGAATCTGAAGCCCCCAGGTTTCTGGTGTTTTTCGAGTCTATTCTTGAGCCGCGCAGAAATTTATTTCATACGATTCAAATTTGATTTTTTTCCCTTTTTTTTTTTTTTTTTTTTTTTTTTTTTTTTTTTACATAACTTTAGTTCACATATAGGAAAGTCGCGTGCACCGCCATACGCACCGCCATCATCGATTACTGGGCCAAAAATTAATTCCGAAATTTAGATTTATATGAAACCGAACACGGGATACCTACTTACCTACTTCTAGACCAATTTTTTGCGTCGAGTTTTGGGTGTTCTTCAGAAGAACCTGCCTCCAGAAACACCAAAATTTGTAACCTCCGTCCGTCTTTCTACTACGCGAGCAATCGTATCAGCGTAATTCTTTTAAAAAGTAATATGCTAAAAACTGAAAACTGAGCGACGTTGCTTTCATTTGGCAAATCGAAATTAGAAAATCTTTAAAATAAAGGAAAACCTAAAGCACATAATTTGAAAGATGAAATTGAGCGAAACTGACTTGGAAAGAATTCAAACATCACATCATACTTTGATCCGACCCATTCAAAGTGCCAAATTTGAAGTAGAAAAAAAAAGAGCAAAACTGACGTGGAATACAACATTGAAAAGCTTATCAAAACAAATGTTTTGTGGGCCGCTAATTTCAAATATTGCCTTAAAATTTGATCCAACCCTCCCCCGAACTCCCAAATAAGAGAGAAAAAAAAAGGCAAAACTGACTTGGAATACAAAATTATGCAAAGTATTGGAACAAGTTTTTTTTCCCCGCTGATTTCAAATACATATTGTATCAGATTTTTGATCCGACCCTCAGTTGGGCCTCAAAACCCAAATTTGATCCTTTCAAATAGGCTACTGCGAGTTTGTTAAACGAATTAAACAAGGTATCAGAATAAAAATTTTTAGGTCGCCGATTTACAAAATACAATCACAATTTGATCTCCTGATTCTGGATTGCTCTATTTGAAAATTCGGTCAGATGTTTAATACGATTTCAATCAGTGCTCCAAATAAATTTTTCCCTTTCCAAAATGCCAATTCGTGGGGTGTTTCACAAAGGCGGAGGTAAAACCTCTTCATTTTGTAAATGGAAAGAGAACTAACTCCTTTTATTGAAGTGATGCTAAGTAAAGGATACAATTTTTTTTTTTTTTTGTAGAATGCGGAACATGTTTATTCTTTGGGCAAGAAGAGTTCTTATAATGCAAGAGTTCCGACGAAGCAATGTGTGAACGTTGTTGGGTATTCCACAAAAATTGGGGGAGAATTTCTCCCTTCAAGATAAAAAATTGACTTGATCCTACGAGGAAAGAGAAAAAAATCGCCCTTTCCCTTTTTCGAGTGAAGAGCATTGAGAAAGCCGGAACTAGTTTTCTTTCTTCTAGAGAAGAGGATGCAATCGTCGTTTTCTTTTCTTAAATGAGGACTTGGTTTCAAAAAATGAAAAATTTTATTTTATTTGAAAAAAATCACCCCTTTTCTCTCACGAATGAGAATTCTTTTACCGGAAATTTGGCCGTTCCTTTCTCGAACGAAAGAAATTTCGTTCCGTCTTTCATGGAAAGAGAAACTTTCTCTTTTTTTCCAGAAGAGAGGAACGATGTTCTACCAAGCAGCCGAAGGGACGATTTTTTCTCTCTCATTCCAAAATAAAATTCTTCTCTTCTTTCCACACATTTCCGACACTAAGTAGAAGGAAAGACCGATTGGTTTCTCCTCACGCACAGAACACAACCGAAATTTTCAAAATAATTCACCGAGAAGGGTTCTCTTGCTTCTGCAAAAGGAACAGGTACCTTTTTTGTTTTCCAATTTTGATCATTTGCTTAGTTTACAAGATTCTGCTCTTGTCGAGTGAAAAATTTCAGTGATGGCTTGTTCACTTTTTAAAGTTAAGTCAGTCTGGCTCATTGGAAGCTTATTTGGATTCTGAGACTCGTACAGATCTGGATAAGATAAATTATCGATATTAAGAAACGAAGGGGGAACTTGTAGCTTTCCTCAAAGGAAACGGGAAAATGGTCTTGTATAAAAAAGATAAGCTTCTTTCTTTGAGGAGGTAAAAGAAAATCGCTCCTTAACTTTTTGAAATTACAAATATTCCGTTCACTTTTTTGAGAGATAGAAAATAATTAGTTATATTTTTGAAGAATAAGTAATTTATTGAAAAAAATAGTTTGAGAAAAATAAATGGCTAACCTCTTTTCATTCTCTGAATGAAAAGAATTTTCTTTCGTTGAAGCCAGACTAAAACGAATGTCCATTTTTTGAAGATTGAGAAACATGGTTTTTCTGTACAAAGGAGACGAAACTGATTTCTGATCCCGGTGAGCAGAACTTCCTCTTCTAGGAAAGATGAGTAAATTGCTTTTTCTAGTTATGATTATAATGGATTTCATATTCTTAAATGTTTTTCTGAAGAAAGAGAAGCTTGTTCTTCTCATCTTGAAGAAAGTGAAAATCATCTTTTCGTTTCCTTTTCCCGAAGAAAGCGAGCAAAATCATTCCTTCTCATTTCTCAACGAGAAGAATTTTATTTATCTTCGAGAAGAAGACACCTGCCACTTTTGTCTGTTTTTTTTTTTTAATTTGAGGGCCTAGGGCGGAGGTCAGATTCTAAATCTGAAGCGATATTCAAAATCAGTGACCCAAATAACCCCTATTTCGATATTTTATTCGATAGGTTTCCATTTAAGATTTCAAAGTCGGTGGCACATTTCAGACTCCTTTACAAGGGGGAGAAACTTTTTTGCCCCAAAAGATGCGCTACCCTCCCAAATAAAAATCATACGACTCCCATCCAGTGGAAAATAAGTGGGAATCAAACAGGCCGCATAGTTTTGTCGGTCTACTACATTGCTAACCCGTTACATTGTGTGGCCCGGTGATTATTTACGGCGAATAAGGTATGCAATTTTATTTACACATACGAATGCAGGAAGTGTGATGTGACGTTTGTTGGCTTCGTTCGACTATCCAAATAGCGGTGAACGATACAAAAATGAGTGATTTACAGCATCGGCCATTAAGAATATTTGAAATTCTATTCGCAGAGGGGGAGGGGGAAGATAGAGGCAAAGAGCTGAAGATTGTTTCAGCTGTGAAGTGAACCGGAAATTCGAATCGTCAAGACAATACAGGTCGGAAGATAATGAAACAGCGGGCTATCCCGCCTCCCTCTTGATTTCATCAGGTCGAGTCAGGGTACAGCGGACATGATCTGCGTCCTCAGACAGTTGATGGAGAAAGTCAAAGAACAGCATTCAGCAATATAATATGCCATCTTCAGATACTTGAAGAAAGCTTTTGATATGGTAACCCGTAACGCTCCTTGGAAAGTGCTGCGGAAGGTTGGGTGTCCGAAGAAGTTGGTTAAGATTACTGAGGCCCTCCATTTTCAAAACGAGGTCCAGATGATAGCTGAGGGAACAGTCACTGAACCTTTCACCATATCTAATGGTGTAAGGCGAGGGTGTGTACTAGCCCCGCTTTTATTTAACTTCTTCATGACCGCATTCATGTTTCGGGTCGATCGATTATTCCGAGACAGTGGCATTGAGCTGAATTTCAGGTACGATGGCGGATTACGCCATCTCTCCAGACTAAAATGTATCACCAAGGTTAGGAAGTGCCAGGGTTGGGCAGAATTCAAATCCTCAGGCATTTTAAGTCCAAATTTACAAAAATCCTGATTTTGGATTACAAATTCTTTTTTCAAAAAGGATTTCGGATTGAACTACTAATTATTAGGAAAGGATTTGCATTTTGATGATTCCAAAAATAATTAAAATTCAAATCCAGAAATAGGGTGCTTGTAGCGCTGCGCTGCGGCAAACACCCTACGAATCCTCATTTCATCAATTTCAACAATTTAACATTAACTTATTGATATCTTGAAAATCAAACCTTACGTAGTGGTAGTTTTACTTCCTTTTTGTTGTCGTATTCTGAGAACGCGAAGGAAGCTCGTTTGGTCACCTTTAGTAAGTGAGAAATTAGAACGCTTAACGCAGTCCTAGAAATTTCTTTCTTTTACTGATTACGGTACACAATTGGATGATGTTAAGCAAAAACCGCCCAAGCGACAACATCTATTTTTTTTTTTTTTGTTGAGAAGACGTAGCATTAATTAAAAGCCAATGAATGAGGCCGGCTTACAGACATAGCGTTTACTGAAAGCTGTTTTCAACGTAGATATAGATTTTTGTATCGGGGGCCCAATAAAAAAAAAATTCTACTTTCTATACTCTTTACAACAATACTAATATCTCATTTTGTCAACAAATGTCGTTTGGGTGGTTTTGGCTTTACATCGTCCAATTAGCATTTTAACGCCGAGCTACAGACTGTGCTGCTTAGCCAATCGGAAGGGTTAAAAATTCAGCTGAAAGCTAATGTTTCCAAGCAACTGGCTTCAGCTAACAGCTATCAGCTAACTAATGGCTTGCTAATTTTGACCCTACAAGATTCGGGTTATCTAAGCAGCTCTGGCTACAGATAACAGAAGTTGTATTCGGAAGTCTTTAGCCAGTGGTAGATTGAAGATAGCGTAGGTGCTTACTGCTGAATTACTGAAATTTAGAAGTCAAAATTCAGATTATTGGATTTTGGATTTAAAATCTCAATTCTTCTGAAAATTGAGAGTATTTCGGATTCTGGATTTGAAATTCTTTTCTAAAAAGGATTGGAGACTTTGAATTCACATCCTTTTTTCACCAGGATTTCGGATTTTGGATTTAAATTTTGGAATTTCCAGATTTTGCTCATCACTGGGAAGTGCCATATAATTGACTTGCAGTACGCTGACGACTTGATTTGGCTGGACTCGAGACAGGCCATTCAATGATGCTAGATACTTATTCTACGGCTTATAGCGAGTTCGGGATGGAAGTCAGTATCTAAAAACCCGAATTTCCAGTCATGGACTGCACAGGAGCTGAAAAAAGAGCTACCGAGGCCGTGAATAATAGAAGCGTAGTAGAAGTCAATAATTTTATGTACCTTGGCAGTATTGCATCCAATAAAGGGGATTTGACCCTGAAATAAGTCACAGAATCGAGAGCGCATCAAAAGCAGTCTTCAAGCTCCAGGGCAAAGTACTCAGCTGCAAGGACCTTTAGCTTAGCACCAAAATTGCTATTTATAAAGCTGTAGTGCTTCCTATTCTGCTCTGTGGGTTAGAAACATGAATCATCTGCAGAAGGCACGTCAGAGTGCTCGAAAGATTCCACTATCGGCAGCTCAGGTACATTATGCGCATCAAATGGCAAGGTTACATCTCTAACGCCACTGTACGGCTACGAGCAAATATCCCAACCATTGAGTATCTGTTAGCTCAAATGCAGCTCCGTTGGCTTGGTCATATCTAAAGTCTCCCAAATGAAAGGCTCCCAAAAAAAGTCTTATAATATGGAGAGCTCGCTCGCGGTTGGAGAACATTTGGTGGCCAGATCAAGGGGTACAAGGACGTAGCTCACTCCATACTCAAGACCCTTGTGTTACTGGAAACTAAGAAGCTGCTAGACTGAACCGTACAGTTTGGAGAGAAATCTGCCGCAACAATGGTGGGGTCTTCGGAGCACATGCGCAGCACCGGCAGACTGAATCTGCTGGAGCCCAACTGCTAGAGTTTGATTACTGCGGCCGTCAAATCAAGTCGGAAATATGGGTAAGTCATACCCAGGTGCATCTCAGAAGGCAGTCGAAATGGTTGGAAAGACATCCACGAATCCGAGAGACGCTGACGACCAGTTTTCTGCAGCGGATCATGAGACGGTGGTGGGAAAGAAGAGGGATGACAGCGAGTGAACGGGAGACAGACGAAGAGTACGACCATTTGAGCTATTTGAGCTATTTAGCCTCCCATCTATCTTGAATTCCGCAAACATATTCATTTTAATGTACGCCTGTATCTACACAGTCGTTCCTTTTCGGCAGCCAGAAACAAAGAAAAATACCAGCTTGTACTTTTTCTCTCTCTCTTTTTTTTTTTTTTTTTTTCTATTCATCTGAGCTCCCACGCACGTATTATTGTTGTACAGCCGGCGCAGAAACAATTTTCTTCAATTTTTCCACTTTAACGAGTTATATATGTTTGGACAGAAAAGTCATCATCGCGTCGCAGCGTACGCTGGTATAAAAATGCAATCGTAAATTCTGCTATTTGTTCGGTAGTGACCTGAAACACGTTTTCATCGCGTTTTTATGACCTCTACCTCGGCGTCCTTCCGAGTTATGATTTTTCGTTACTGCTGTAACTGTAGGTAATCGCCGAGACGACGACCGTAAAAAAATTATTTTTATAGCGATTACAATGTAGTTCTCAGTTCTACTGCTTTCTTTATCGCTGCTTTTGAAACTGGTAAGCGCGTCCCGGATTTTACAGTGTTTTTTGAAAGAAATCTCGTGAAAATGTTACTTCAGATATCACGGACCATCGAATTTAGTAATATTCTTCTTGATAATGAAACGGGCGAATAGATAATCTGGATCTGAGAATGTGCAGTTCAAGAAGTTCGTATATACGATTGAAACACAAATGCCGAGATTTTCTCACAGACTTTTCCCGACATGCATGCATAGTTGCAAGTGTTATGCAAGTGCACGACCGTTCAGCCTTATTCTTGTTGAGTTAGTACAAATAAATCTCAAATGGCATTGTGCTGAAGGAAATGGCACACAAGTCACGAGTTGACAACAGAGTGAACTGAGTTACGAAGACGATTTTACGTGGGAATAAAAAAGGCGAAATTCTTCAGACAGATATTTGTTACATTTGAGACACATTTTAGTCTCAATCTGTCTCTTTTGTGAATATGTGTCCCATTTGTAACAATCAAATCCAGCCATTTTTCAGACCCAAATAAGACACAAAAAAGCCATTTTTCCCACTCCACAAATTGGCCTCCATGGATTGAATTTTTGCCCATCGGGTACAAGACCACTTTTGGTCAACTCTGGACTTCTATCGGAAACAAGGAATTCCTCACGAAACGTGGAGAGACGATCTAAACTCACTTACAGAAGCAGAAAACTTTCAAGAAATCACTGGGCACCGGAAAAAATGGGATCGTCTGCAAGGACCTTTGTTCAGCCTGGGCCGGGGTGGCGCGAGCTCTGCTCTACCCAAAAAAAAATCAGTCATTCTGCATTACTAAAGAAATACGCTGTTGTAAAACCCCAACAAAGGTTATTTATTATTATTATCATTATTTATTACTGAAATTTGAAAGCCAAAGGCATAGTAACTGGTAGAAGAGGGAGACTTTACTATCGAGTCAGCCAACCGGGAAAAGTTGGGAAAATGTCGTTTAACTTGGGGAAATTTGACCCTAAAAGCACAAAAAGACCTGTTCTCTTCTTTTTAAATTAAAATATAAATAAATAAAAACGTATAAAATTCGTCACTTGCTATATCCTTGCAAAACTTGAAACCTACTATTAATAAATTAATTTGCTCTCCTCTCCCAGTGTGATTCATTTTGCTACACTCTTTTCAAATACAATCAAATGTGTGTCCATTAGGAGCTGTTGCCATGAAATAGATTTCATAAATTGCAACTCGCTCGAAACCCATATTCGATGTAAATTACAAATTATTAAGATGAACTCGATCGACAGTTAACGTCATTCAAGAGGATCTTGACTCGGACAGAAATAGACGTTCAAAAAGGCAATAAGAAGTTAACGTCTTTTACGTAAATCGAATTCAAGGTCGACTGAAAATAGACGCAAAAGGAAGGTCGGTATAATGTCAGCGCTGAATGTGGAAATTGGACCCCACTTTGAAAATAGATGTCGAAAACAGGCAACGTCATCCAATAATTTCAACTCAGATTTAGCTGGGAAGAGGTTGACTGATGCCTAAAATGGATACCAAATATGAATCCCACATCTACCCGTTTTTTAATGTTGGTAAACCTAGATACGAACCTATACAGACTTTCAAGGTAGATCGATCAAAAGTCAACTTCAACTCGCAGTGGATTGCTAAATTTAAAGTATTTTTGACGTATACTCAAAATCTATCTAAGATCACGGTGAATGAGACTTCGGACGCTGAAAAATACTTTTAGAATTGAATTCAGCTACCCAAAACCTCATAAACTGACTCCTATCTCCAATTTTTTTCACCCCTCCCCCTTTTTCATTATAAAACTACCAAACAGAGGCATCTACCTATATCGCTGTATCATAGTGACACACATCATCAGAAGGCACATGATACTCAAAAATTGCAGAGTATCAGTGGGAGCCGAGACAAAATTTAATTGTTAAAACAATACATTTTGACGGAGAGGGAACTCTGGTTCATGTACTCCTCAATCTATCAATTAAAAATCGTGTAGTAATTGGATTCTGTCACGTTAGAATCAATCGAAGGACTTCCCCAAAAATTTTAAAAATATATCACAAGTATTGAGACAAAACGGTAAAATCCACGACGATGGACATCTCCCCCTTTGTTTTCTCCATTCAAAAGTTGGCAATTTTCCTGTCCGAGGAATTGAATTCGTGGATTCTTTGCGGATGTTAATGTGTAATCTAAAATAACCCACTTCCACTCAAAGAAAAATATTTTTAAAAATCGAAAATTAGAGTTGAAAATTTGCTGATAACGAAATATTCTCAGTTTCTAGAAAATGATCCAATAATATTTACCATTTCATGTATTCTGGACCGGGAAATTTGAATTTTCAAGAGTTTTACCGTAGGGCCCCCACAGTTCTTTGGGAAAGGGGGTAGTATCCACTTATCAAAATTTAGTAAAATTTGGATATTGGTATCGGGTTGTCTACGAGTCATGAAAGTCATGAGAAAGCCACGAATTGGAGTCAATGGTCATGAAAGTCATAAAAACCAGGAAAAAGTCACGAATTCAATTATTGTATGTTTAATTTTCCTCTCCTAAAAATCATAAATTTTCTCAAGATTTTTCTGCGAAAACGAAGAAATTAAAAAAAAGGTATCTTCCTTTTTCAATGTGAACTTCAAAATATTAGCGAAGGAAAAAATTAAACAGTCATCACTAAAATGACAAAATTAGTTTTTGTTTTTGCAGTTTAGGACCTTTAACATGAATATTGTGAGCCCATGAAAAGGTCACGGAAAGGCCATGAAAAATCATGAATTTCACAAATTTGTTCTTGGTAGACACCTTAGGTATCAATAAATGTAAATATATATTTTGAGTTTTTCACCAAATATTCAAAATTAAGTTAAAATATTTGCAAGAATCTTCTCCGTAGAGCCAGTCATAGTGCCCAGAGGACAATGATCCGCCCAGTTTTCAAAATTGAGTTAAAATTCTAAGTGGATATCAGTATACAGTAGAGTGGAGCGAAGAAAAATATGTTTCATTATTTAATTTTCATCTGTGAAGCGATTTTATTGCCTTTTGACCGAGAATCAATCTGTGCAAAATTTGAGTGAAAGTATTGAAATTTTTTCCAAACAACTTTCATTTGAAATTAGAGATTCAAGATTTGAACGATAAAAATAAAGGGCCCACTATTTCCTATAGGTAGATCAATTTTGTGGTCAATTTGTTTTCCCGCCAATAAAGTAGTACAATATTTAGAAAGATTGGAAGTATATGATAAGAAGTTCAATGTACTGTGACTTCACATTTCCAGAAGAGATGACGTAATGTTCTGTTATCAGAGTTTTAAGTCCATTGTCCCGGTTAATCTTTGACTGGTGGGAAGATATTACGTGTCTTATACATTTTTCAGCACAACAAATGGCAATGTTAGTGCAATTTTGATCTTCGAACACGACCGAAGGGCTAGATCGTAGTCACTGACGCATGTGATAGCTCAATTTTCAAAAACCGCCGAAAAATGAAATTCTCAGAGCTGTTTTATGCGCAGTCGTGAATATCAGTGTTTCCGCCAGGGACAAGATGTCTACCGTCGTAGACAAAAGTCAACCCCCTCCCTAAATTTTGATGCTTCTGCTCCGTGAACTTGCTGCCTATTCTCTGCTACATAGAACCTAAGTATCATGGTCGAGGGGGGAGTCCCATAAAAAAGAAATGCTACCTTATTATCCTCAGTGCCTGGAAAATAACCCCATTACAAACTGACGCTGACTAGAATGATATTCGTACTTCGGAACGGTGCGCGTCCATCTGGTCGAATCTGTTCGAAAGTTGCTCGATTTCTCCTTGACCAAAAATCGCCGTCCAATCGACGGTCGATTTGGTTCTGGGATCCAAATCAACTACAGCCGAATCTACCTTTCCTGGTGTTAGATGAAGGAAGTTGTTCATCCACGGAGATCTCCAGCCAAATGAGCGCCAGCGTCCCGAAAGTCGGGGAAGTGCCTCATTTACTTTTGCAGTTTCTATTCCGACGTCAAACAAACTTCGATTTTTTCAAAACTGACTGAGTCGCTAATATTAGCCCATTTTCGCCGCGCTAAGAACCCATCTCAAGGAAAGCGAGTTACGAATTTAAAAAAAAAACAAAAAAAAAAACTCGTTTCGCAGAAAGTGTCCTCGGGGCTCATTTCCAACTTGATCGTATTACGACGCCACGGCATCCGCGTTTCGAAAACGGATCAAAGCCAGTTATGTTTTCTTCAAGGCCTTCGGGGCTTTTTACTTTTTTGTACATTTTATCCCAACCTCCGTTATTTTCTTCTGTTTACCTATACGCACACCGATACATTTACGCCGGCGGGCCCGCATTTACAGCGCGGCGAAATATACGATCCGCGCTGTTTCCGCCGCCGCCGCCCTTTTCACTCTTGCCATCGCAGCAGGGTACATAAAATTGTGAATCTATGGCGATGCCCTGCTCCAAATTACCCTGCTCCAACTCCCGCCCAAAAAATCCACCTGCGAAAGCTCGCCGCAGATGTAGGCTGCGGTAATCTGTGCCATTTCCGTGCTCCGTGTGGGTCCCGGTCGCACTCCCCGGTGCCGCCCCTCGCGACAGGTTCGCCGAGCGAGCCCGGCGCGTTTTTATATTCGACATCTTACCGAGATTAAATCAGTTTAATAAAGAACTCCCGACCACTTTCTCTCGCGTTTGACAATTTTACAGCTTTTTTATTTACACTTTCGCCCCGTTTTACGTGTCCCTTATTTTCTTCTTCTTCTTCTACTTTTTTTTTATATATTTTTTATTTATCGCCGCCGTTGCGTCTCCACCAGCCCAGCGTTCTGCACAATGTATAAACGGTGCTCTTTCGGTTTTAAAATTCACCGTCGGATTTTTTACACTTCGTGTTTACTATCTCCTAGTCGTATCTTTTTAGCACCTATAACGTCGCTCTAATTGAGTTAACTCGGGGCGCGGATTCTTCTTCCGCCCTGTCGACCGGGAACTCGGGCGTTTGGCGGCGGCCGCACCTACGCGCGCGGAGATTTCTCTCTGTGGCAGCGGCTCGTCGCGCTCTCGCGATGGCGATCGGATCCGTTTTGCGGCCTCGCGCCGCTCACGCCGCTCATACCGCGGCTACGCGCTCAGCGTCTTCGCAAAATTATAAATCATTTTGGGTAAGGTGTCTGGTGACGTGACGCGATACCAGTCCTCCAGAGGCGTATAAATTAGAAGATTATATTTCTAAAATGCTGCTGTGACGGAAGCAAGCCTCCTCGCTCTCTCGAGTATATACCCTCGGCGCGAACGACGCGAAACACGAACGCCCGAGTCGAGTCGCTTTTTCCTCGGCGATGCACGAAAATCTGGTGGAAATGGAAAGGCCGCCGGGTGAACGTTTCTCGAGGCTCTCATCAATTTTCAGCCGCGTATTCTCGTACACGGAATATCGTATACTTATCTTCGTATACGCATGATTACTGCGGAGTGTCCGTTGCTCCAGAAATTTTGGGCATAGGATGGACGATCTCCACATCCCGAGGTTTTCTACACGATCTGAAACTATACTGCCTGAATTTCTTCGAATTTTCTGGGGGGGGGGGGTTCATCAGCCTTGAAGCTTATAACACGGATTACACCGCAGGAGAAAATAACCCTGAAAGGAAATTTGGGTGCTAATTTGGTGGCACTCTGTAGAATTCGGATGGGAAGTAGAAATAAGACAAATAGGGTCGTGAATACCATTCTGTATCATGCATGGCTTGCTCATACATAGAACCAAGAAATACTAAATGCAATAGTATTGGTAATAGAGGTATCTAGCAAAATAGGAGTGGCAAACGCCACGTAGGTGTAGCACTTTTACACACTGTAACGGAATCCACACTGAAAAACGTACGAGATATGGAATAACGACGTTTATTCCGCACGAAAACACTGCAGCAAGCACACTAGCTAAATGGCTTTGAAAGCACACGATTGATCGCATACAAAACTAGACTGTACGGCGACGGCCAGTGGCCTTTATATACCCTGGCGTTATCGGCGAAACTCCTTATCGCTCTCGTTATCGATCTTCTGTTTAGTTGCTCGAAACGAGTCGATCGTTCTTCAATTATCTCGAATGTTCGGGAGCGTTCGGCACAACACGTTAATGGTACGATCATTAAAATACAAAAAACTGTGATAGTATCAATATAAACAAGTAACTTGGTCCTGTATGACGGATAACTATAGTCCGTTCCAAATAAGAATGCCGAAAACAGTTGAGAGTACGATGGCATATGGGGAAAGGAAAAGGTAGTTATTCACACAACACTACAAACCGAAGCACAGATACTCTCCAAAGTTGAAAGACATCTGACAGAATTGTCAACATTTAGTTAGAGAATAAACTAATTTCATACATCATTTATTTTATTTTAGCTTCGGTTGCCGCACACACAGCCCAGCTTTGGGCAAATGCCTCCCCTTTCTTTTTCCAAAACTCTCTATCATGGGTACTTCTTACTTCAATATGGTACATTGAAAAACCAAACCAAATGTATTGCAAAATATCTCTCCAAGATTTAGTGTACGAATTCGACAAATTGGTTACTATACCAGTTTCAATTCAATTCAATTCAATATGCCTTTCTTTTTAACTTGTATGTACCTATCCTTAGAGGTTAAGTTGCCCTCTGCTGAGCAAAGGCCTTTCTCAGGCGCGTCCATTCCCCCCTATGCCTAGCAATTCTTCGGTAATCCCGGTGCTGAAAAATTTTGTCAAACTCATCTCTCCATCTGGTTCTTTTGTTTCCCTTTTTTCTGCCTCCCTGTAGAAACCCGTCCGAGGTTAATTTTGCCCATCTATTACTATCTATTCTAGCCAGGTGTCCCACCCAGTCCCACTTCAACCCCCTTATCTTGTGCAAGAAGTTCAGGTTGTATGTACTTGAGCTTATTTTTCATTTCGGAAATTTTCCCTTATTCCTCTTCATAATACCCAGAAGTGCTCTTTCTATTTCTATTTTTTCCCCTTCTGGTTTGGTAAGCGACCAGGTCTGACATCCATACGATAGGGTGGGAAAGACATAGCTGTTCAGGAATTCCTCTTTGTGTCTTCTCGAAAAGTTACCTTTAAAAATTGTTTTCAAAGACCAGAATTTTTTCCAAGAGTTGGCTATTCTCGTATCGAGTTCCAAGTTTTTAGTTTTATTTAATGAGATCATGTTTGTCCCAAGTACTTAATTTCTTGTACATCTTTTTTCCCATTACAAGCCAGAGTTTCTCCGTTTTTGTTTGACAAAATGTTACTTTGTTTTGTCCGTGTTAATTTGTAGCCCTGCTTTCTCCCCTTATCTCTCCAGTTCAATCATCAAGTCCTTCAACTCTTCTTTTGATTAAGCAATCGCCTGAGGTAATTTTTCCGAGAAAAAAAATTGATTTTGAAGAATTGTACGCCTGTCTGGGTACTTTTTTTTTGTTGAAAAAATTTTAGATCAATCCGTGCGCAGTAATATTAAAATTATAGTAAACTGGTATGGCCAACTATAGGTCACTTGCACACGCTAAAACAAATTATAGAAAAAACAGGGGAACACCAAATTGAATCACACTTAGCTTTTGTGAATTACGAGAAGGCTTTCGACTCTCTAAATAGTGATGTAGATCATTAAAAAAACCATAATCGATCATGATCGACCCTTCTGATGGTCGATCACAAACTACAATGTCAAGTACCCAGAGACATACAACAGACAGATATTCATTTCCATCATAAAAATGTGTGTTTTTCTTATGAGAGTCAAAGTAACCATCACCGTTCGCTTATTAGTTGGGTTTAATTTCGGTGTTGTTGTTGTTGTTTTGTTTGCACAGTCCGAATATTATCAATGCCAATGCACTCGCTTCTCCACTGGGTTGGCTACAAAATACAAAAATGTTTAGCAAAAACAGAGAATACCTGAAAACATTCTCTATTAGGTCCTTTTCTAAGTCAACTTTTAAAAAACGCATTCATTTCTGTGTTCAGAAAAGTTGTTAACAGAAAGGAACTTATACTCATATACCAATGGTCTCTTTTCTTATTCTTCATGATCGATCATAATGATCGCCCTGAGCACGATGATCGAAAAAGATCGAGTCGTATCGAGATGATCGTGATCGATCATTTTTGATCGAGTAAATGATCGACATCACTATCTCTAAAACACAACTTTCTAAGTAACACATTACACAGATAAGGAGTCGATGCTCGAAAGGACGGATTCCAGTGCTCCGGTCGAAAGTATAAAATGAGAAAGAGAGAGTGTTCATTAATCTGAGTTACAGTTCAGTTCAGCGGCGTTTTATTTTCCAGACAAGGAGTCCCAGGCAAACAACTCATCTCATTAATCAACGATAATATGTATTCAGATCTGAAAGCGAAAATAGTCACAGAACGACCGGGTCGATACTTTGCTGTGGACAGTGAGTAAAACAGGACGACTCCCTGTCTCCAGTTCTGTTCAGTGCAGCGCTGGAAAAGAGGTAATCATGATAAGAATGGGGCGTATGGCGATGCACGCATGCCAAATTGGCACCAGGACACCGCACCCCCTATCACGGAAATACCTCGATTGGGCCTGCGTCAGGGTAGTGGGGATGGAAGAGGTAATGAGGGAGATGAACTGGGAAAACAAAGGACTTTTGATAAATGGAAATATAGTGAATAATCCAAGTTTTGCGGAGATATCGCATCGATTTTTCATTCCAATACGTTGAGACGTCACGGATACAATTCAAAAATTCTTCGAGTTGGCAAGTTTAGCAGCAAAATTTCAAAAAACTTGACTTTGCTTTCTTTTTTGCTCGTCAATTTCGAAGGTTTTCTTCATCTGACAAAGTCAAGCCTCTCCCCCGAAAGTTGCTTCGATACAGCTCTCCAAACTTCCCTTAGTCCAAATATTTTTTTTTGGGGGGGGGGGGGAAATCGATAAAAACTGTGCTACACTGTACCAGTTCATTTAAAATTTCTGTAAATGGTACAACTGAGTAGCCTGAATCCTCTACCATACTACCCAAGACGCACAATAGTGAGAATACAGCCTATCTAGAATTATTGAAGGAAAAGTGGTCGAAATTCGTGGACAAAAGGTAGTTTGGCACTGGACGTAATACAAGAAGGTCCCTTTCTTCCTGTTAGCTCACCGCTGCTCTTCGAATGCGCGTAATTCGACCATCGAACGAGGTATCGAGATTCTATATAAAGTTACTTTTGTAGTGCTCGCATTGGCCACTAGGTAGCGCTGAAAACCGCATTTCGATTTTTTTGGACTAAGGGCAGTTTGGAAACCGTATCTTCAATTACAAGCATTATTTATTCGATTCCTAGTGTGTTTTTTTCTCTCTTCAAAAACTGAAGCAAGTTAACTGTTATTTTTAAATTGAACAAACAGGAAATGAAATGAAAAAGAATACTCGCACCACCTGAGTAAGATTTGTTCGCGTGAAATTGAGTTAGAAACGTGAATTCAGGATATTTTATTCATGTATGTCTCATACATCATCTGCACTCCTGATTTGCACATTATGCGATAAATTGTTGTTTAGTGCAACTTGTCAAGTGTACTTCTCATGAACTGGCATGCATGATGAAACTGTCAACGAGATAAGGGAAACGAATGTCATTCTGCATTTCTGAACCAACGTTATTCAAGTACTCGGTATTTACGTACTACGGCGACAGTAAATAACGAACAGATGTGAATCTAACTTCCTTCCTGCATCGAAAAACACGACTGTGTACTACGCAGTTCCCTAACTGAACTCCTTTCTGATTAGGTCAACATACTTATTTTTGGCCTACTTCGGTTGCCATTTCGAAATCGATACGATCGGCGACCTGTTGAGCATTCAGTACACACACGCTTTCGGTTTCAAATTAGCATTCGTGTGCCTGAGTACCTCGTGCGACCAATTTGACAAATTCGCTCGAAATTCTCGAGTCCGAGTGGTCCTCCCGACGTGCGATTATCACTTTCGATGGGGAACTGCATTCCACACTGGTGAAGCTACGGCCTGTCCCCTCTATTCACCTCAAAATACACATCTCAAATATTTAGCTTAAACGGTATAATGTACATATCGTACCGAGAATAATATTTTCACTCGTATCTTTGCTTAGACAACGACTTTAAACAATTTTTTTTTCGCTTTTCCCCCGCTTTATTCATTTATTTATTTATTTTTTTTTTTAAATATCAGAACAACAAAAACAAAATGACAAAAAAAAATTAAAAGGAAAACTGAAAGAATACACGAAAAGGTAATTAGACATCGGAAAAGGTTTACGTTCTAATTATGAAACTCGAAAAAGTAAATTAACCCCTCCTCTTCTTGTCCTTTCATGTTCGCGAACAAACCGTAACTGTGCCCGGACAAGTTCGTAACAAGCGATGCGATTAAACGAAAATCGTTCTTTTTTTTTCCTCGAGCTTTTTGTTTTCTTTCCGACTTTTCTCTACCTGTTTCGTTTTTCAGGCGTGAGCGAAGGGGGGAGGGGGAGGGAAATTAGCCTGAAAACTTGCGATATCGCTTTGCTAGCGTGCAGAGCGTTGTGCAGGAGACCGAAAACGGCGGTGTGACGTGACGGAGAGAGAGAGAGAGAGAAACGGGGGACAACGGAAAAATTGGCTAACTAGCAATCGGGGCAAAAAGTTGAACAAAATCATGTTGCGCCTCTCGTACACCTCCCCACTGTACACTTTTTCTCTATATGTATTTATTTTAATAAAACGTTTAATTAAAGGTAAATTATGATGGATGGCTAATGCTATAAGCATAATACGTAAGTGCAGTTGTAAAATGAACGCGAATCAGCAGAGTCGGCAGGTTAATGGTTCGGGGGAAAGTGGTGGGGCTGCAAAAGGGAGCGATCAGGGGTGAAAAAATGATGCCAGATATCGCGGGTGAGATCCCTTTATAGTAAGAGGATGAGCTCTTGCAGACCAAAGAGCCTAGGGGGTCTCCTCGTGGAATCAAAATATATTCTCCAATTTTGTCGGACGCTGTTTTGCTCTTCGATGATGGTCCCTGCTGGAATGTCGCATTTTGGTGTACAAATAATACCTGCCAAATTTGATCACAGAATATTGATGTTTTGTGCCTCCTAACGTACTGAGTGCCAGCGCTTGATTTCGGGATGTAACACGAGACCCGAGACCCGGAACTCCTACCAACGTAGAATGAAAAAAAATTGAAAAAAATTGAAATAAAAATACTAGTTGTTTGCCGATCGGTTCTTCACGTGCATAAGAATACCGACTTCGAAAACAAATTCACTCCCTCTCCGATGGGAAATTACTAAGCCCAGGAAGGGGTGAGAGGCTCCACTAAGCTTGGATCTCAGGGTCCAGAAATCTTAAATCCGACTCTGCTGAATGTTCTGGAAGGCTGAAATAGTGTTTCGAATTCATTCGAAAGTAAAATATTTTCAAGGCTCTTCCGGGCTTGTTCGGAGTTCTAGACTTCTGAAAACTTTTTTTTTCCTTTTGTAATTTCAGTTAAGAATATTCCACCCGCAATCGAGAACTTTCAAGACATGTAAGATGTGCCTGAGATTGAAATCTTCAAGCCTGCTCGGAAAGTTAAAATATCGTTCAAAAATTTCTAGTTGTTTAGGATCCGTAGACTGGTTTCGAACCTTTTCAGACGTATCTGTTTAGACGGATGTAAGATCCCTCGAAACTTTTCGAAGCTCTTCCGAACTTTAAGACTTTTCGAGATTTGTTTTGGCATTTATACTATCTCTAAGAATCTTCGTTGATTATTTCAGGTTTGTTCAAGCGTTTTGAGCAGGAATTTGGAGCTGCTATCATAGGCGTAGCCAGCGAGGGGCAAGGGGGCTATTGCCCTCCTGGATTTTGAAGAAAAAAAATGTTTCAGTGCTCACAAGATTATTTTCGAATATTTAAATCCAACTGAATGAAATTCGTAGAAAACAGGGATGTGCCTAGAGGCCTAGATGCTATAGACATTTGTATATTGTATTGACCACCCCCTTACACCCCCTATGGTGCAACTAAGAACAGGAAAATATATATATAATTCTACCTTTTTGCCCCTCTTCTCCTGGAAAAAGTTCTAGCTACGCCTATGGCTGCTATCAAGACTGGAGTCATTTCGAACTGGCGGCAGCCTTGGAGCAAATTTGAATGTAGCTTCACTCCTACTAAAATTCTTTACATTGGCTCCAGTATCGGCAAATAATGTTTTAAAAAGTTCGGCTCCACCTCCACGAAGAATGTAGTTTTGCATTGCCTTCGGTTATTTTAAAATGACGAAGTAGCGGGTCAAAGAGAAGAGGGTGAGGAGAGAGAGGTACATGACCCAGGGTCAAAAACGGAACTGAAACTGGACCCAAAAATCGGCTCAGGTTTCAGCTCCAGCTCCAGAAATATTCTGCAACTGACCTCGAATTTGACTCCGGCGAAAAGTTTTTTTTCGATTCCAGCTCTTGTTTCTGAAATTTTCTTTTTCTGGCTCCTACTCCGGTTCCTCCAGAAAATGATCGGCTCTGGAGATCCGAGCACCAACTCCGGTTTCCATCATTCGAGATTATTTTAGGCTTTATTCAGACCTTTGAAGACTCGCCCAGACTTATTCAAGATCCTTTAAAGTTCATCGGTGAAGACTATTGGAGAGCCCTTAAGGCCCCTTTAAACTCGCTTAAGACTCGTCAGAACGTCAGAGATATTGAGGTCATCCTCGTAAAGTTCTTCCAGACTCACTTGAGACTAAGTGTGGTTGAGACTGTTTCAGACTATTGCATTCTTGTTTAGGGCTTTTGAGACTTTTACTCTTCTCATGCAGATAGGATATTTGAGACCAAAATATTGAATTTACAGTGAAACAAATATGAATATTAAATTCTGTGACCTTGAACCCCTCTTCCTCCGCCGATATCACGATTCGTACCAGCGGAGGTCTTAAAAGTTGAGGTAAAAATGCCATTTCGATACTGGAAAATACGGAAAACTACAAACTTTATAGTATGGTATCTGAAGATTGAGGACAGGGGTAAGGGAACATTTCAAAGTCTGGTAAATTAATATAGATGCAGAGAAATGGTTGACAGGTGGTTTACATCCTTTCCGTTCCCTAAAATCGGTGAGAGCGAAAAATAGCAAAAGTTTTCCCATTTCTCGTCTACGGGTTCTTTTATGTAAGAAAAAATATAGGGTAATAATACCCTCCTCCCACTTTGCGGAATTTTGACGATAGTTACAGAAAAATATCAAGACTGTATATAATTCGACGAGGAGAAAATTTTGTTTGAAACATTTTTTCTATGAGATTTGTTTTGAGATTCTTGGGAAAACTGATTTGAGAGAATGTTCAGCCCCCTGGAAGACTAGGAAGTCTCGAATTCTTCAGCACTCTTAGTACTTTCATCTTGCCTTTGGTGTCAAAATTCACCTTTCCGGGAATTTTTTCCTCTATTATGTGTAACTGTACTGGTCCATAGATTCGTGTAACAATTACTATAATTTTCCGTTAAAGACTGTATAAAATCGTTACAGACGTCAGAGCCTTACCGAAATTTCAGTAATTCTTAACATAAAATTTCTTTCAGGGTGTCAAATTCTTACACATTCTGAATTGCCTCTTATAATGATTGCTTTCTGAAACCGCCACTGGTGTGATATACGTTTTGAAATACAAATAAAATTAGTTTTATGCGGACATCTAGCGCTACCTTACCTTACGAGTCTCACAAAGTTCTGGGTAAGCAAAAATGTTGATCGTACCTGAAACAGATTACAAAATTTATTAGCGAATTTGAAAGAATTTCTGAAGAGTTTTGTAAAGTCCGGCACAGAACTGAAATAATTTTAAAAAGTACAAGTTAGATTAAAAAATATCTCTAACGAGTATTCTGCAAAATTCTGAAAGAGTGTAAAGAGTTTTAAGCTTTGCTGAAAAAATAGCGAGAATTGTGAACAGAGATTAGAACGTTCCTGTAAGGATCTTAGTGAAAGCAGTACCGAAGAGTCTCTAGGGCTTTCAATTCAGCCTGAAAGTCGTAAGCACTCTTACGTTTGGTGACCATCCGGACGTTGACATACTGCGGATGGTCATCGGGTAGAGGTCTTCTTTTCCTAATTTACCCTCAACCCGAGCCCTGGAATCCGCCCTTCCGAGCATTACTTCAGAGACGTCGGGGAGGCTGTTAGGGCTGCCTTAGCCTTCTTCCCTTCTGGCCGAAAAACAGGCCGAGGTCGAAATCTGGCAAGTTGTTACGTGAGCTCGAACCCGGGACCTCCGGAATCCGAGACCAACGCGCTATCCACTCGGCCAACCAGACCTCTGGTCACCGGGTATATCTCGAAGCATGAATCTAACTTCGCCATCTGGAACACCAGTGTACATTCGATGATAGAAGGGCGTATGGCGATGCAAGCATGCTAAACTGGCTCCGAGACACCGCACCCCCTATCCTGGAAATGCCACAAATGGGCCTGCCTCAGAATAGTAAACAGTACATCGTTAGACCTCGTATAAAGTTCCAGGTTTTCAAGATCATCTTCTAACTTTTTCTCCGTTTCCCAGCTTTATCTAACTTTGTTTTTGAGATCAGCATTTTCTGCTGGCAAAGCCCAACTTCTTTCATTTAAGGTGGTAACCAACTTTCTTTGCTAGTTCTTCAACTGTTGCCTTAACCAGACTCAATTAATTTTTTTAACGATATCAGTTCATCTAATGAGGCTTTAATGCTAGCGATTTCAGCCACTACAACGTTCTTAACAATATTCTCGATTTTTATTTCAAACTGGAGAGGTGAAATATTACCCAGATTTGATTGAGTATACCTGGACTGATCATGATACGTTATCCCGATCGTGAGTTTTCCTTCTCTATGCCAAAGAGTGTGCAGCCACAGTTCGCTTGCTAGCCACTTGTTTGCACAACGTCTAATAAGCTGTCCCCGACGTGCACATACCAGTATCAGTCCTTTTAGGTCTGGTGGTAACATGCCCTGCGATTGTAGTCCCCTGTTTGTTCGAACTTACGGGCATTACAGGACTCATTATCTGTCCATCTCGATTGATACTGTTGTCGCCGTGTTCACTATGATGTTAGTGGGGGGGGGGGGATTCTAATAGCACTAGCTTTCCGGCGCTGGTGGGTTCCGAATCCGAGACGCGAGGACTGCGAATTGGGTACGTTAACCACTGGACCACACAGCGACTTTGACAGTTGTAATAAAGCATATTTCATTTTGGTGCTTTTTTATTGCTTTTATTTATTTTCAATATAGGGCCAGGGCCGAGGGACGTAGTTTTGTGGACGTGAACCACACGGTATCCACCCAGATTTTGGGGTAAGCGAGAACATATAAACTGCGATTAAACGGATGTCCTACCTGATCGATCGAGGGAGAAGAAGGAGAATGAGTCATAAGAATAAGAAGAACACGAATGTACAGGAATGCAGGAGACAAAAGACATTTGTTAGACGCTCGTATTCTGCTTCGCAGAAAGTATAGCTAGGCAAGACGATTGACACAAAAATGTACATTGGAGAGAAGAGGGTTGCCGGCACGGGTCATACATGGCAGTCTCTAAAACCGCTACTGCTGATCGGGGTACACGAATTCGCGATTTTCATATCTTATATATATGCGTGTTATGCAAACAATCATGAAAGTAATAGAGCGAGTAATCGGTAACTGGAACTCGGATTTACAGAAACAGACGCGACCAAAGAACACGTACAGTCACACCGACGTGAAAATAAATACGAAGTTTCATTTACAAAGTGTATCGTCGAAACGATTTCCTTCTCCTCGGTTATTGAAAAGAGATTTGTTGAATTTATAGAAAACGTGGTCGATGTAATCGTGTAGTTGATGGAGTAACGTCTTTAAAGTTGAGGGCGAACGAGCAGGGAACAACCACGACGTCTCGTTTATTTTGACGTGCACGCCAGATTTTATCGTTTATTTTCCTTTTCCTTTTTTTCTCCCTTTTTTTTTTCTATCCATTTTTTTTTCTTCTTTTTCTTTCTGTACTGTTTCATTGGCCATTTTGCACGAGTGTCGCCCTTGATTGCCTCGCACGAACGTGTAAGATGTTCTTGTTCGCGATGTACGAAAGTTGGGGCCGCGGGCGACAGTAATACAGCAAATTGAGAATATGAAAATGGCTGCTGGTGTAATGGGTTATGTTCGCCTGCGGGCTCCACGTTTCCACGACGTTCAATTGTCGGCTAATGGTGTTATTAATTTTATATGTCGTCTGAACCCCGAGAAAACGAAACGATTCGGCGGAATATAGTTGACTCAAACGATGTTTTGTTTCTGCTCTCCGTTCGCGCTGCGAACGAATAACCGAGTCGACAAAGTGCTTCCAAAAAATGAGAAAATTGGGTTTCCAGGCCAATGAATTCGATACTGAGAATGATTTTTTGCATTAGTCCTGAAAGTGGAACCTTTGAACTGAATAACGGCCTCAAAATAGGTCAAATTTCCTCTGTAATTACCATCGGCGTTACTCTGTGAAGTGAGATTTCAAATTCATCATCAGTGGATTCGGCCTAGTTACATCAGAGAACGAGAGTGATAAGGCACAGCTCTCACTAATTCAGAACTCAACGGCCAAAAATTCTCCGGTGTATCAATAGATGATTTTAGAAGTATTTTGAACGCTGAATTCGATTCCGAGCTTAATGTTTCGCAAAAGGCTCGATTTATTTCAAACAGAGTAAAAAGGTTCTGTAAGAATTCCGTGAATGTTCCCTTTGTTTGATCATTCCGAAGTACGCAAAATGGACGCGCTGCAACTACTGGGTGGAGCCAGCGGCTGATTAAGACACAGGCATCACAAGCACGTGCTTATGTTCGTGCGCCAATGTTTTGAATTAAAAAAAATAATAATAAGTCATAAATTAATTATCAGTTTGTAATTGTAACTTTGAGTTCGGCTTCATCGCTGAAGTCTTCTGGAAAACTTCCTGCCAGAATTTTTGTTGTTTTCAAAATATCTTCTTCTTCCATTTTAGCAAGATTTGATGAAAAAGAAAATTTTACTCCAGATGCCAAATGCTACTACGTTGGCTTCTTGTCGGGTTTTCAGGTTGGACAGTAAAGAATTAATAATTGGTAAAAATACCGATATTTGAACTCCAATCGTTCATCTCATTCTAGTTCATTGTCTCGTGTTTCGTCAACTCGTAATTTTCGAGTCACTTTTCGTCGATTTATTTCAAAATCACATTCTGACAAACAAATATCATTAGCTTTTTCTTCAAATTTTTCGAATTCATTTCGAGTTTTCTCTACTAAAATAATTAGAGTATCGTAATGCTGAATAACCTACTTGAATAATATTTTGATCAACAGCTTGTAAAGATGTGCTAACTTGGTTGAACTTTTTAAGCATACATCCCCAAAAGCCAATTAGAAATGCCGTTTCATATATTTTTTTTATTTGTTCTTTGAGACCAGTAGCTTTATTCTTGACATCCGATTTCAACATTTCATTATTCTCAACATCAGTTAAACACTGAAAAACTGTGTTCTAGGACTTTTGTAGGCTTTCGCATGCGTCACTTCTAGAAGACCATCTCGTTTGTGACAATGTTTTTGATGGTTTGGCTTTGGACCTCAAATTCTCTTCTCTTTCTTTCATTTGGCTGCCATGGACCTGGCAATTTTGTAATTCTTTCCACCGTTTGGTAGATCGTGCGAGAAAATTATATACTTCTTGTAAAAATCAAAAAAAGCGATACATGGACTGAAGTAGGCAAAAGGACTAATTCCTCGATTTCCTTTTTCTTCATTCGAATTTTTTTCATCGGGGTCATAACCGTTTTGAAGGAGACTTTGTAAGCCATTGTACTTACCAGAAAATATTTTTGGCGCTGTCGTAGGATTGTCCGCGGCAATTACGTATATTTAAACCAAATTCATCGACCAATTTTACAATAGCCCTGTACATGTAGCTGGCCTTATGTCCCACATTTTTCATAAAAGTAAGGAAACGCTCATTATTGTCCAACCTGAAAACCCGAAAAGAAGCCTACGTAGCATTTGGAGAAAAATTTTATTTTTTGTCAAATCTCGCTGGAATGGAAGAAGAAGATATTTTGAAAACAACAAAAATTCTCAGAGAAAGTTTTCCACAAGACTTCAGCGATGAAGCCGAACTCAAAGGTGAGCTAAAACAGTTTGTTGCTTATATAAATAAAGAAGATAAAAAATTTGAAATACCGAAGAACGATACAATTCTATAAGTGGTTTGTCAACTCAAAATTAAATTCAGTTTACCCAATCATCGACATCATTTTTAAAATATGTTTGTGTAGCTCAGCAACAAACTGTTCAGCGGAAAGAACTTTTTGTGTAAAAGCACGAAAAAAAAAAAAAATTGTGGTATGCAAATAGGCCTACTATTATTTATAGTTGTAGACTGTATGAGTATGAAGTATACTTGTCGTACTAATGAGGATTTTTATAAGTGGAAATTATTCACTAAACATTTTCTTGCTGTGACCAAAGTTTTGTATTCCGATTTATTCTAGATTGCGGGGAGGGAAGTCTTCATTTATACGATGGGGTAAGAAAATTATGTATGCCTATGTCTGCGCGCAAGCTAAGTTCGCGGCTGAGTGGGGCATAAGTAAGGTCACCGAAGATGAGCACAGCTTTAGAGCCGAAAACAAGCGTCTTTCAGGAAGCTCCGCAGTATCACCTGGTAGCGTGTGCGCATTAGGGTGTCCCTTATTTCACGAGTTTTCGTCAGTCGATTGGGTGCGCACTGACATTCGTTCCAATGGACCTAGAAACTCGCCATAAAAAATTTGAGCTCAATCTGAGGTCATTAACTCGTGGCGCTCAGACCTTAAAGTTATGTATAATACTAAAATGTTATTACAAAAAAAAAAAAAAAAAAAAAAAAAATTGCGGGATATATCAATTTTAGAACCAAAATGCATGCAACATAAAATGCTCCTTTTTGAATTTTCTATAAAAAAGATTCCATATAACTTTTCGCTAGAACGCATATTTGCCGAGATAATCGCAAAGATACATAAAAGTTTCAAGGAACGTGACTTTTGTTACTTTTTCTTTTATAACTAATCTTTACTAGCTACATCGCAGTTATCTAAAAAAAAATATTCACTTTAGGACCAAAATGTAAGTAACATAAAATGTTCCTTGTTAAATTTACTATAAAAAGGTCCTATATAACTTTTTTTTAGAAATCATATTTATCAAGATAATCGCAAGAATTCGGGGAATTTTTGGAAAACATCCGTTTTCTTTTTATTATTTTATGGCTGAAATATAGATTATTAATGGGAAATGCATACTACAATTTAACTTCAGTCTCCCTCTACTGGGGCAAGCGTCCCAGTTTGCTCCCCCCCCCCACTGGTTACGACCATGACAGTTCTTTGGGTACCTACCATAGAGTTGACCTCGGATTATGTGTGTAATATGTATATCAACAATAGTCAACGATTTGCGCATAAAATATAACATTGTGCCGTTAAGGAACAGTCACTTGTTCTCGGAATTCAGGGTCATTTTCTATGGGCAAATCGATGTTTCTTATTGTTGATATACATCATCTCAAGTCCACCATACCCAATCTTCAATAAAATAAAATAAAACTATATTTTTCGAAAATTCCACGCATTTTTGCAATTATCTCGATAAATATGATTTCTAAAGAAAAGTTGTACAGGACCTTTTTATAGTACATTTCACAAGGAACATTTTATGTTACTTGCATTTTGGTCCTAAAGTGAATATTTAAAAAAATATAACTGCGATGTAGTTAGTAAAGATTAGTTATAAAAGAAAAAGTAACAAAAGCCACGTTCCTTGAAACTTTCATACATTTTTGCGATTATCTCGGCAAATATGCGTTCTACCGAAAAGTCATATAGAATCTTTTTTATAGAAAATTTAAAAAGGAACATTTTGTGTTCATGCCTTTTGGTTCTGGATTTGATATGTCCCGAGATATTCTCGTTTTTATTTTGTAAAACCTCAGTATTATACATAATTTCAAGGTCTGAACGCCACGAGTTAATGACCTCAGATTGAGCTCAAATTTTTTATGGCGAGTTTCTAGGTTCATTGGAACAAATTTCAGTGCGCACCTAATCGACTGGCGAAAACGTGTAAAATAAGGGACACCCTAGTGCGCATACCTCCTTAACACAATAACTCAGCGTGACCAACATAACGCTCCTGAAACTTCAAATACAAATATTAAAATTCCCAGGAAACGAATGAAAATATCGAGCCCTTTGCAAAAAAAAATGAAACTTAGAGTCGGAATTAGCGTTGAAAATACTTCTACAATCATCTATTCATTACCCGCAGAATTACAACAAATTTAGACTTGTTGAGCTGTGTTATCAGACCGAAAAGCTAAATTTGGCAACGTTGTAGAGAAGACGATACGTTTGAACTGAGTATCATATACACTCTTAAAATAGCTCTACAAAGTGAGATTTAAGAATCATCATCGGTTGACTCGGTAAACTCGGGAGAAGTTATTATCAGTGTATTCCAGGTCACATATGCTTGGATCATACGGGAGGGGGGGGGTATGTAGAATAATAATCAAATTTCTTCACAAATAAGCTCCTTTTTGTCCGAAATGTATTGATTCTGTTTTGAATCTTACAGGAAGTGTGACTTTACTTCTGAAACGACCCTCGCACTTCTTTCGTACAGTTACCAAAAACCTCGCACACATCTTTCAATCATTCATGCTGTAGCTCGATGCCTTAGAAAACATTAGAAACGGGTTCACAAGTCCAAAGACCATTTTATTATTGAGGGAAGAACACCATTTCATCAGAAGACCCTAACAGCCCTTTTAGGACCTCCATGCACCCCTTACACGATTTTTTTTTCTTTAAAAATTTCTTTCTAGTATTTTCTTTTGTTAAGAAGAACGTCGAATCACTCTTTTTTGTGTGAAAAAGTCCAGGTGTAAAATGTATAGCAAAATTACGCGTTTTCTAATAAGAGATAACTCCAACCTCTTTCGCACAAACTTCAAATTTTGGGCAACATGTTTTTCATTCGAAATGCACAATTCTTTTTTGAAGGAAAAAGAAACAAAAATAAGGAAATAATTTTGAAATGCTAAAAGTAGGTACATTCCATACGATTCAAAAATGGAGATGGTTAACCTTTATAAGCCGGCTTGGAGATAGCTATGCTAAGTAACTCTGTAGGATGTTATCCGGCATTGTTCTATGTAAATTGACGGGATTTAGTAATTCGGGGACTTTTATAACAACTACCCACAGTAAGGTCTTTAACTGCCAAAATAGTTTCTGTTTCTTGTCATTCAACACATGCTCCGAAAGTGCATTATTAAAGTCTTGTTTACAAACGCGGATCCACGGGGGGGGGGGGTGTTAGGGAGAAAATCCACCATCCCAAACAAAAAAACGAAAAAAAATCTGCGGGGAACACAGAAATCTGTGGAGAGATATGTGAGGATCGGTGGGGGAGGGGGCAGCAAAAAATTCCAGCTTTTCCTTCTGCCATTTCCCTCCTCAAAATGGTCGTCTGAATCCGCGCCTGTTGTTTAGCGAGCTAAAAGGGGTCGTTTAACGACGAACTTCAACCGGGAAAAATAAAGTAACTGTAGCATAGATTCAGGGAATTGATTGTTTTGAACCCGTTCTGATGAGAACCCTCATTCTGAGCAAAGGTTAAGATTGTTAACTGTAGAATACCAGGCATCATTTGAAAACTTTCCGAGAATCAACCGAATGCCGATGACACTAAAAAGTAATGCTGAGACGTGAAACCCATTTTTTTTTTTAAAGCGATGTACCTACGATACAAAACATTTACGTTTCATCCTGCGGATCGCAGAGAACGAGAAAAAAGCCGGAGTACGAAAAGGGATGAGAAACGAAAATATTTCAAAGGCAGTCGAACGAGGCGATGTTTGACTCCACTCAAACAATATCCTGCTTCGTCTGTACAAGTGGATACTTCAACTACAGTCCCCTAACGACCACTGTCTCCCTACTGACAGACTACAGTACATTTTTCTTTTTATAACATCAGCTTTCGCCGTTTTGGTCTTCCCCTTTTTCTGCACACGCCTTTTTTCTCTCCAGAACGGTGAACGTGCACATAGTCGTCGAGTTTATTGCATCTTGTTTACAAGAGTGTAACTCCTTGTGTCAGCTTCGAATAACGTCTCTTTTCCGATTTCTCGATGACGTGCTCACGGTTTACGACTTTACGCGTCGTCAGGTCGACTCGGGCTCGAGCCCTTCTGGCATCAGCCAGCCCGGTCTACGCACCGATGAAACGGTGCACTGCAGTGCCCTACCATTTGTAGCCCACCCTTTGCTTCGCTTATTCTTTCACAACCTGCCGATTCAGCGGAAAATTTAATTACCCGATGAGAGAGCGCGTCCTAAGAAACGGGATGAAAAATTCCGATCGACGGCACAGTATATAATTTTTTTTAAATATAAATTGAAAAGAAAGGGGAAGAGAAAAGAAGAATGGCGCATACGTGCACGCGAGTGAAAAATTCTTAGCCTATAGATAAACAAAAAAAAAAACCTTCATCGCAGCTACGCACCTGGCAAAAGCTGATTTTTAAAATTAGAATTGCACATTATCAGTTGGTAGGTTATTTTAATTAATCGCTTATTCACGATTAAATGATGATCAGTAAATAAGTAGTTATAAGTGATTGATTATATTCCATTATCATAGTCATTTGGGGGGGGGGAGGCAAGCTGGGGCTGAGCCCTCTCTTGAGCCCCCCTAAGCAAAGAGGGAGAAAAAGTCGAAAATTGAGGTATGTTTTAAAAATCGGCGATATTAGAGGACTGAGGTAAGATTACTGCTCGAGCGTATGTTTTTCGAAAAAACGTGTTTTAAAAGCGAAAAACTGCTCGCTTTTGCATATCTTACATTCAATTTCAAGTGCCTTGCTTCGCTCCTTGGCTACACCCCTGTCTCGTAGGAAACTATATACTACGTGTATCCTCAAACCTCCCCTGGTAAACTGTCAGCACACCCTCTACTGTAGATGGCTGGCTACGGGCCTGGTTGCATACGCGCTTATGCGGAAGCGAAACAGCTAATCGCTATCACGGACTGATAATCCGCCATTGCTTCGTCGCAGAAAGGTTCTTGATGACAGTTTAAAAAGAAAAAAAAATACGAATAAAAAGTGCGATTACGAAATTTTATCTGCTAGGCCCGTAGCCAAAGGGAAGAGGGCAACGCTCTCCCTGGCACCGTAATTTGCCCCCTCCCCCGAGAAAATCGGGGGAAACTTTTTTTACTTTTTGATTACTCCACTAAGTTCAGGGATTACTATACATTTTTTGAAACTTTATTTTGGTATCACTGATTCCTTTCTCGTTCATTCTGCATCAAGGTTGTGCTGTAGAATAAACTGGCGTAGATTTTTTAATTCTACGCGTAGAATACACCACGTAGAATGAATTAATATCCTATATATTCTACAGTATAATGAGTAGAATATGTGGGAGTGACCAAAAGAAGAGCCAATTAAGTAGGAATTGAATTTAGTTTCAATTGGGATTTAAACTTAGAGTTTCAAGTGTTGGCAGCACTGCATATGTGTAAGTGATCACGTATGATTTACCGTAAGCGTGTAGCAAACTTCAACTATCATTAAGTCGATTAGAAATTTACTTTCGAAGAAAATTTGTCCTAAATTTAACTTCATCATCACCAAAAAATTCAATTGTAATCAGTTCTACTGGTAGAATAATTTTTACTTGTTTTTTTACCCTCCTGAAGATAGCAGCGTTTCTATTTGAAAGTACGCATGATCACTCATTCGTCTTCACCCGTGCAGAGGTGTTTTTACAGCGCACTCTAGTGCACGTTTCAACCTCAATACTAGTTCTACCAGGGCGCGGGACAAAAACAGCGATCGATCCCGGCGGCGGAAACACCAGAAGCGACAACGACGACAACGCGATCAGTCGTCTTACGCCGGGTACCTTGGTTCCGGGAATGCTGAAGAGCCGAAGCGGATGGAACCGGATGTTGGCCTTTGTCTCAACCATCATGAAGAAGATGCAGACAGAGTGCTCGAGGCAGAGGGCCGACGGACAAAGCTCGGCCCACACCATCGAACAGAACAACTCTGTACCATCCTAGAAGAGCTGCAGCAGCCAGGGTTGCCATTTCTGTATTTATTTATTTATTTATTTTTTTTTTCAGGTAGGGGAAACCGGGGTTAGTTGTCACAATTTTTAGAATTCTGAAAAACTATTGGACCGAAAAACTTTAAATTGGGCTCAAATTGTAGCTACAACCCTGGGCTACAAAATAGCGTATAAAAATTCTTCCATAGGGTAGGCCCCAAACAGATTTGAACTGTTAGAATCGACGTCACTTGAGTTGTAATTTTCAAATTTCAAGGCATGTTAAAAAATAAGTAAAATGAAAATTTTAATTAATTTTCTTTCCTGAACTTTATACATTATTTGGTGAATTTCGATAACTTATTTTCTCCTTCTTCTAATATTTATATGACTTCGACTGAAAATATAAGACTTTATATGACTTATATGCCTTTATATGACCGGTAGAAACCCTGCATTATAAAATTAAGAAATGACGGATATGCTTCAAATTTGAACTGTAGAGGGAGCTACATATTCGAACTTGCGATTACAAATTTAAGGTCAGGTAGCACAAAACTGATAGAAGTGCGGTGAAGTAAGAAATGAAAAATGCCTTATCAGCTTCTTATCAGTTACCAGCATGATGTTCTGACTGCGTCGAAAAAGGTCCGCGGTCTCATAAGAAATACATTGATGGAAGGCCTTTTTTCCACATGCGCTTCATTTTTCTCCATGAGCACGCAATGAAACTTCCTCTAGATGCCAGCCACTTCGATTCCGAGTCCCAATTGCCTCTCATTCATCGAGAATCACAACTGATAACGAACCTTACTTCCAGTTCTTTCATTAGGATAAGAAAACAAATACAATTGATGTTCACGTTATCTCACCTCCCCCCCCCCCATTCCTATTCAGTACAGAGTGTATTAAATTACCATCTCTCTTGAAATAAAGTGCGGTCATCTTTCATTTGTCTCCTTTTTTCCCCTTTTTCCTTCCTTCTTTAGAACCGGCTGATAGAACCTCAGCTCATCAACATTTCTTTGCCGAATTGTGAAAAATCATTTCCTTCCACATTATCCGAATATTTGCTACTGAAAAAGTCCATTTCTGAAACATAACAAGTGAATTATTTTTGTTTCTTGTGTTGTTTTCGTTTTTTGTTTTCTATTTTTTAATTTTTTTTCTTTCGGAATTGGTTGATGGAACCATCCGTAAACAAAAATGCTCATTTCTAAAACGCAGTACGTCCATTTGCTAGGCATTTCGATTCCAAAACGCAGTAAATACGGGTTTTTGAAGTTTTCTTCAGTTTATATTTTGGCGAGACCTCTAGTTTTAAAAATGAAATTTCTAAGCCGTATCGGTTAAAATTGAAACCAATTTTCGTCACAAATTGCAAGAAAAATAAAAACTGAGATTTGTGGATTTTTGTACTTCCTAAGCCGTTCAGAAATATGCCTTTATTACATCTTGGAGATCGTAAGGGTTATTTGGGTTCATTTCTTCAAATTTGTACTTTTGAAGACGCTCAAAGGTCTAAGACAGACTATTTCCTGAATTTCGTCATATGACTAACGCGATAAAGACTAAGGTGACTACATTAACATAATAGAGAGACCTAGAGAAAAGAGAAAACTCCGCAACAGGTGCCCGAACCTTCCTACAGTCAGCTATAGAACTCCGAATGAAATCTGTGACGTGGAAGACTTAGCACTCGATACTGGGCCTGCTGTTGACTCAAACGAATTCATTTCAAGACAGGGCTTTCATCTCCGCCATATAAAGTAAAAAAAAACAAAAAAAAAACTATAAATATCAAAAATTTACGTTCGCTTTTCCCGCGTTTCCCGTCGTTACGCTTTCACAGAGAAAATTCAGATTCGATAAAGCGTAAATTGACAGTTCGGAAAATCCGATGAAGTACGACATTCGAGAGATGAGTGTACCGACATGCGAAATAGGAAACCGCCTACACGGTAGCGATAAAAGCGCAACATAATCCGTATCCAAAATAAAATATAAAAAAAGTACAATTTAATTCTACATTACGTCAAATATTAGAGTTACTCGAGGGTAACAAAAAACGCATTAACCTTGGCCGTCTTTTCAGCTTTGCAGCTTTTTCAGCCCTACGGCTTTTGTTCCGGCTCAAAATACATATAGGCTATTTTTCGTATAATCTGCACCGCATACAGGCCGTGTGTACACAGCTACACACGAAGCGAATAAAAAATAATGATTTACGCTGACCGAAGATTAACATACCACCCCCTCCCTATCTTCCCTTCACTCGGACGGCTTGTTAATGTGGAAAAACTATACGTTAAAACTTAATTAACGCTGGCAGCCTCGTACGTGTCTATCAGACGGGTGCATTTTGCCGCGTTTTCGCTCCGATAGTCGTCTCGAGAATTTATAATTCATTTAGAAGCCCATTTGTTAATCGAATCCCCTCTTATGCTGTTGCCGCTGCCGTGCGTTTTTCAGCGCATACTTCGTCGTTTTTTAGCTGATTTTAAGAATCCGCTATTGTTTTGTCACCGGACCGGGAGTGGAGTTGGGTAAACTTTTCTCAAAATTTGACACAAGAAAGTGAATGGAATTGATTTTGAATTTTCATATTTCTGTGGTAGCACCGAACATAGTAATCGTAGTCCTTCTATTAAGTTGAGTAAGAAAGAAGGATAGAAACTTTAGAAATGTTATGTTACTGGAGAATGATGAAAATCGAATGGATAAGGAAGTTCAGGAATGCGGAAGTACTAAGACGAATAAGAAGGGAAAGAGAAATTTAGAATATAATTGTAAAGAGAAGTTAAAATTATAGGTCATGATATAAGACATTCAACGATATTGTTATTATAGAGGGAATGGTTCAGGGAAAGTATTGGAAAGAAAGGGGCAATGAATAAGCTACGCAGAGTAGATAATGAAGGATTATTAATTATATTATTAATTTTTTATTGCATGGTCATTTAGACTGTGGGCTCAAGTGGATTGGCTAAAGTGAGTTCGATACCACCACCCATCAATTTCGAGGGTTCAAGAGTGTAGAGGAGTCTAATCGTGATCCTAAAAGGACCAAGGGAGATGTGTGTGAGTGCCTAAAGTAAGTAAAATTCAAATTTTTTCAAAGATGTTTGAAAACCTTTTTTCTAAAGCATTAGTCAAAAGAAAACACCTACGAAAATCCACATTTTACTCCTTACATTCCACGTAATAATGACCACAGATCTTCCTACAAATTCAAAAGAAAACCAGAACATGTTTAGTATGATATGATGATGATAAGGTTATCAGTCTCACGACCGGTTTGATGCAGCTCCCTATTTCTTCCTATATTGTGCAAGTTCTTTCATTTCCAAATAACTCTCATATTTGACATCCTCGATTATCTGTCGAACATACTGGAATCTTTGCCGACCTATTCAATTCTTTCCTTCCACCCTCCCTTCTAGCAGGAGTGATATTATTTTCCTGGGTGCCTCAAGTCATGCCCTATTAGTTCATTTTTCCTCATCTTCAAATAATTCCAAATATCTATTTTACCTGCTACTCTGTTCATTATTTCCTAATTTATTACCTTACCCGTCCATTTGATACTAAGTATTCGCCTGTAGTATCACATTTCAAAAACTTCAATCCTTCTCTTCTCTGGTTTTCCTACGGTGCAAGTTTCACATCCATACAACGCTACACTCCCAACATAAGTTTTCAAAAATAATTTTTAGATTTACAGATTTGTTTTTGATTTGAATAAATTATTTTTTCGATGAAATTCTAATGCAGCTTGTGCTATTCTACTACTAATATTCCCTTTTACAACTTCCACCTTTTGTTATTTTACTTCCTAAATAGCAAAATTTGCTTAATTGCTCAATTTTCCCCTGATCAGTTTTTCTTTTAAGCTATCATGTTCACATCGATTACATACCATCACTTAAGTTTTTTTTAAATTTATTTATATTTTCATACAATATCCTAACTGAAAATCTCCTCCATTCCATTTAAAATATTTTCCAAATTAGTACACCTTTCAGTTAATAAGACAATATCATCTGCAAACCTAAGCATCTTTACACCTTTACTCGCTCTCCATGTATAGTTACACCTGTTTCAAATTTTTCTTTTATTTCTTTTATAGCCCACTCTATGTAGACATTAAACAATACCGGAGATAAAGAGCACCTGCCTTACACCTTTTTTCATATTTGCCTTCCCTTTCTCTCCTTCTGTTCTTAATGTAGCTTTCTGTCTGTTATATAAGTTTAACAGGTCCGGAATCGAATCTCCAATTGCCAACACGGTTTCATGGAAGGTAGATCTGTTGTGACTAATTTAGTATCGTTTGTAAACTATACATCATCTAACCTTGACCAAAACATACAGGTGGACGCAATCCACACGGACTTTCAAAAGGCTTTCGATAAAGTAGACCACAGAATTTTAGTTCACAAATTAAGTGAAATTGGATTCTCCGACCAGCTCTCGGCACTATTTTCCTCATACCTTTCCGAGAGACAGCAATATGTTCTCTATAAAAAAACAAAATCTAAAATGTTTTCATGTACATCTGGAGTACCCCAAGGATCAAATCTTGGCCCCCTTCTTTTCCTTTTATTTATCAATGATATAACACAACATGTTAGGCACTCCAAAATACTTCTTTATGCGGATGATCTGAAACTATTCAAACAGATACAAACGCAATATGATGCACAGCTTCTCCAAGAGGATCTTGATGCAATCACAACTTGGAGCGAAAGAAACAAGCTTCCGTTTAATAAACAAAAATGTGTTACAATTACGTACACAAGAAAAGTTAACTCGATTGGTACTACCTACATGATTGGAGAATATGAACTCACATCAGTAACTGAAATAAGAGATCTCGGAGTCATTCTTGATGCCAAATTAAATTTTAAAATGCATATCAGGCAAGCGGTTAGTAAAGCAAGGAAAATGGTCGGCTTTATTATCCGAAATACATCTAATTTTACCGATATAGACACTATAAAAATGTTATACTACTCACTGGTTAGATCTCATCTTGAATTTGCCTCCGCGGCATGGAGTCCAGCTACTGCTGATGCAATAACTTTGGTAGAAAATGTACAAAAGCGCTTTTTAAGATACCTTTACTACAGACATTTTTCTTATTATTGTTATTCGATCACATATTCCGAGTTGCACCAAGGGTATGAAACTAAAAGCCTAAGCGGAAGAAGGAACATAGCAGGCCTGGTCTTTCTACACAAAATAATTCATAACAAGATAAATGAACCGACGTTACTTGAGAATGTAAGAATACGTATACCTAGTTTCAATAGTAGAAGGACCGACGTATTCTTACTTCCGGTAACTCACACTGGTCATTTTATGAATGCTCCATTCAACCGCATTATGAAGTTGTATAATAACATGGTACAATTAGACAAAAGCCTAGATATTCTTGATTCACTGAATCAATTAAAATTTAAACGTGGCATCAATGACTTCTTCAGCTGAGCTTTTCTGTACAACAAACCCTTTCCTCAAATAATTATCTGTATCAATTCTTCTTGTCCGTTTCCTCAGTTGTGTTTGTTGAAAAGACCCCAAGACGGGGCTAAGTATCGCTGGGAGTGAAGTCACGGGGGTGGCCTACAACTGGCGGGTGGATGGGGTAGGGACACGGGGGGAATGGCTGGCAATTCGAAAAATAGATATCTTTTTTTTTTCATTATTATTATTATTTTTTTATTTTATTTTTTTTTAAATTAATTAATTTATTTTTATTTATTTTTTATTTTTTATTATTATTTTTTATTCTTTTTCTCTTTCAGTTGTCTTTTTCCTCTTTCATTTTCTTTAGTTACTTTTTCTTTTCTTTCCATTCCTTTCTTTTCTTTTCTTTTTTCTTTCTTTATATTTAGCTATATTATGTATTAAGAACTTTTTGTATATGCCCCCCCCCACTGTAATTGGCCATCAGGCTGTTGTGGAGGGCTAATTATCAATAAATAAATAAATAAATAAATAATAACTTGACTTTCTTCTTTATTACTATCATTTTTGGAATATAAAAAATGTTATCCCATTTAACATTGTCAAAAGCTTTTTCAGTACCAACAAATGCCCTACATGTATCCTACCCCGTTTTAAATCTGCCATCTACAATTAAACCACATAGTTCAGAAACAACGTGAGCCCCAAAATTTTGAAAATTGGTTGGATTGATTCCCAATATTGTGAAGTCTAATTGCATTATGGCTTTGTTATGAAAGATTAGATCTTCTGGTTTGTGGCCTTGTAAGTAACACAGTTTACTTTGTGAGCCTGAAATGCAATAATGATAGAAAACTGAAAAACTGAAAAAGAGTCGTTCTATATACGTTATGAGCCTACACAACAGCGACCGTCGTGAGGTGCACTCTCTCTCCATTTCCATGGATATGCGAAAATAAGCACAACAGCGACAGTTGTGAGGCTTACCTCTCTCCATTTCCGCGGATAGTTGAAAATAAGATATTACAAATAACGGCAGAAAACTGAAAAACTGAAAAAGAAAATGGAAATGTCAACCACTGAACTAAATTGTCACCATGAAGAGTTGAAGAACTGTGAGCTGAACTGAGCTGAAAATGAGAAAAGAACCCCGACGTCTCTGAGGTAAAGCTCGAAAGGGCGCTGACTTTGTGTCGGGGGGGGGGAGCATATTGGGGGGAGCGTGTCGAGTGAGGCGTTACGGTTTTTGCTCAAGTATACCCAGCAGTATGACGTCATAGTAACAAGAGCGTTACAGGGGACCGTTACGGGGGGAGCGTTACGGTTTTCGCTCTAGTATAACTTGTAGTAAAAGCACATAAAATGCTAAAAGCCGACGTTATGTACCTTCACAACAGCTACAGTCGTGAGGTGCACCCTATGCTTTTACTACTAAGCCGTAAAACGCTCCCCCCGACACGAAAGCAGTCTGTATAAATTTAGCTCTTCATAGTGGCAATTCAGTTCAGTGGTTGACATTTCCATGGAAATTTATCGTAGCATTGTATGTTTTTATTACTGGGTATACTTGAGCGAAAACCGATTTCCATGGATCGGTTAAAATAAGATTTCTATAAGACTGAAAAGAATGCCGTTCCTGATTGACATCTTCATGGAAATTTATTTTTCTTCCAGCCATAAATATACTTGAGCGGAAACCGATTTCTATAGATAGGCGAAAATAAGATGTCCTTAAAACTGAAAAAAAAAAAAACAGTTCCATGTACATAATGTATGAGAAAATGAAGTTTCTTCATAAATTTTCTTCCCATGAATTTTACCGATGTTTTGTAAGTTATTCTCCTATTCTGGGCAGAGACAGATCATACAAATCAAAGATCATCAAAATCGGTCCAGCCGTTCTTGAGTTATGGATGGTGTAACTAACCCGACTTTTGTTTTATATAAATAGAAAGAAGATAGATTTAACGATTACCACAATCTCAAAACCCAAAATATTAGTCAGTAATTATTGGCTACTGAATCCTGACTGATTTATCGATTTGCATAGTCAATTTTGGAAATAATGTTGACGTTGAAAATAAATTTAAGGAAGCTCCGTTTAGTACAATATGAAAGATTTATGTTTTGATCGGTAATAAATAATTCCGTCAAGTCGAACCTTTATTTTTCATTACTTCGAAGTTATTTCTGAGTTAAGAATTTTTCTGTATTAGGTAGGAGAGGTGCTCCCCCCCCCCCGAAGCACTCAATAGCCCACTACTAGGCATAGGCCATACTCAATTTAGCCATTTTTTTCTTATTTTTGGTTTTGTGGTGCCAATTTTGACCCACCACCTGACCAACCTCCGCTCCTCATTTTGTCACTGGCCACCCTCTTTTCCGTTTTCCTAAAAATTTTCAAAGTTTAAGGTTCTTGTTCCACTTGCAGCTGGATTTCATCGCTATGTACCCGGCGAATTCAAGTTTTAGTTTATTGACAGTGAAACCCACTTCCTTTTGGCTTTTGTTCTTCTTAGTACATCCTAAATATGGACTTTTTGTCCTTTAATTTTGTTCTTAGAATATTACGTAACATGGCGTTTCATCCCCCTATCCTGACGCAATCCGGACATTCTGACGCAGGCTCAATCGGGGTATTTCCGGGATAGGAGGAGCAGTGTCCCGGGGCCAATTTAGCATGATGTGTGCATCGCCATACGCCCCATTATCATCGAACACGGCGTTTCGGGTTGAAATTAGTTTTTCAGTTTATTTTTTAATGTGTGACCATGTTTGTGCACCGTAGGTTACACTGGGATTACTGTACTTTCAAAAATGTTCATATTTTATTTTAGGTTTACTTTACCATTTCAGAATATTTTCTGTTTCCACAAGGCCCTCTACGCATTTGTTATCCTCGTTTTTAACCCTTTTCCTGAATTATTTTCGAATGAAACCGTTTGACCTGAGTATTTATATATTCAAAGACATTTTCTGTTAGGTAGTTGTTGATTTTTATTTCCTCCAGCTGGTCGATATTGGACATAATTTTTGTTTTGATAAAGTTGATGCTTAGGCCAACTTTCTCAATTTCCCTCCACAAGTCTTCTCTAAAGGACACCAGTTCACCGGCGTTTTTGGCGATGATGGCGATGTCATCAGCAAATCTTAGGTTGTTTGGTTTTTTAGTTTTGTTGAAATGGTACAGCTCCCTGATTATACCTTTCCCCTCCGAGTTTATTTTCACACCTCTTCCAATACCGCGTTTAAAAAGGTTGAGAGAAAGGGGGTCTCCCTGCTTGACTCCCATGATGATTTTAGTTATGTCTGCTAATTTATCTGATTTAATAACTGCTTCCGAATTGTCGAGACAAGAGAGAACACGCTCGACTGAGCAGTTTGTAATACCCATGCATAGAAAGACCTGCAAAGCGATACTAACATTGGGAAACCCAACCTCTAGGTCTTACTCTTCCCGAGAAATTGAATTGAATTGAATTGAATCATTTATTTATACCCTACCACTGAGGCTCTGCTCGTCTTGGTTAGGCTTATAGTTTACAACACATGTACATTACAATTTTTATATTACATTTACTTCGTATATATTATGATATCGGTTAGTTAGTTATTTAGTTAAAGTGTGCGTCATTCAGCTCTTTTTTTTTCTATTATTGTTCGTATTACTTTTTAGTATTTTGTTGTTTTTGCTTTTATGATTGCTTGTCTATCGTCTGTGCTAAGTTTGTTAAAGTTTTGTATTCCCTCGTATGTACTTGTCCTTTTTCCAGAATTTGTTTTTATTTTTGGTAGTATTATTGTTCGGTCATTTTTCCTAGTTTTCCTACTTTTCCCTTGTATGTTCTCGAGATATCCTTGTTTCTTTACATATTTAATTACACTAATTTCGTGTAATTCCTCTATTGTAGGAACATTTTTAGTTTCTTTAAATAAGTGAGAGTAAATTAGTGGTATTGACAGATAATTCATTTTACTCATCTTTGGCACACGCACATTCAATATAACTTCTGAAACGGGGAACATTCCATTGCAAATGTTCCTTCCATATCCCCGGCATAAGATTTTGGGAAATTTTCTGCTTCTCGAGAAAGATCCTCCGCGCTAACAGAATCATGGCATATGTTGATGAGAGAGTTGAATCTTCCACAAATTGGCTCATATCTGGAACACATTTTTTCCAACTCGATTTTCAACTGTTCCATGACAGGATAGTAAACTTTGATTCTTAATTTTTCTTGCCCTGAGATAAAAACTTGATTTTCCCTACTTCCGCCAGGTAGAAGGATTGGCCTCCGAGAACGTAAATTTTCTTCATAATCTTCCTCTGTATACTTAGCAGCGTTATTCATAGAATTTTGAAACATTTCTTCCGTCCTTAATTCTGTTACAAAATTTATCAAAAATTTATGATGGTCATCGATCTTTATCGGCTGGAGACTTTTATTTATTTTATCGAAACGCTCCAACAATGCTGTCCACATTACAGCAATGAAAACTGACTCGAATGCGCTCAAACTTTTTCTTAAACCAGCTGCTTTTCTTTGATTTCGGGACTTTCGCATTTATTCTTTTCTATTTCATTCAATACGTCCATGTTCACCAGTCTCACAGATCAATTTTTTTTCTTCGATTCTCCTCCATTTTCCTGGAAAATTTGCCGCTCCACGCACGTGCGTATTGTGCGTTTAGGGTAATCCGCCACTGCCTCTTCTATTTAGGTATCCGTATGCTAAGAATACCATCGTTGCTGAAGGCACCGAACGAGTTTGTCCAGTTCATTGAAACCCGTGCTTTGCTTTCGTCTCGCCAATCGGAATGAGGAGTACAAACTTACTGACCGTTGGAACACGGCTCGGGGTTACACCACATTCTTAAAACTATGTAATTACCGCGGGTATTCTTTCACTGCCCCCTGCATCGGTGTCGCGGTATCCAAGATGGATGTATGAACATTTCTTCGCATTTTATTGGCAATACGACCGCGTGTGGAAGTCGCTGCCTACGCGGATGCCGCCACCGCCACCGCCAATACCACCAGTCCCCGTTAAACGAAAACCCAATTTCGAAAGCTTTTCGCACCTCGATCGTTTGAAAATTCGACGTGTATTAAAAACAAGGCCGGCGTATCCCGGCTCTGGATTTTACGACCGCTGCCGAACAAGAAGAAGGTTTATATTCGCATATCCGCGCGCGCCAGAGAAAAAAAGAAAACGTATAAATTTTATAACCCAAAAGTTTATAATCTCTTTATGTACGAACGTTTTGTACGAATGAGGCGTAAACAACGCGTTCGCAAAAAGGTTTTGTACTCGTAAAAGAGCCTTTCCCGCATATCTGCTCTTTTTTTCTCCAATTTTTTCCCCACTTTTTTTCCGTCTCGCTTTTTCTCTCTCCGTGTCGCTGCTTCTGAAAGTCACAGACAGGCGAGAAATCTGAGAATTTTTAATACACTCGGTCGTTTTAAGAGCTTATATTTTCGGATATTACGAAATTATCGACGGCAAAGCAATTTACGCGAGCGGGGAGAGAAAACGGGGTACGGATTTTCTTCTTTCTTAAATACCGGCGCCGACGGAAATATCCGCAGCGAATCTGCGTTTAAATTACGCGGCGTTAAAAAGAAATGGTTTTCGTTGTTTTTAATAATAATAATAGAAAAAAAGAAAAAAGACTTATTCTTTCTGCTCTGCTGCGAGGATATTTGTACGTCTAGAGCTGGGTCGTACGAAAGGGGAACTGACAGGTTGTGGGTTAAAGATTGTACGAGTACAACGACCTAATGCGGAAAAACGACTCTGGTAAGTCACACAAAACCAAACTGTTTTTACATGAGCACAACTCCTCCCCCTTCCTGGAAAAACTCACTGCGGGTTGCCTACCTAAAAATTGGAAAAATTGCAGGGGCAGATCAGCGACTTTCAAGGACATAATCTGTTCTAACATAAAAGATCTCCAAGTTTTAAGACATAATCGACATAATGAGACATAAAAAGACAAGACTAAAGGAGATAATAATGACATAATCACCTGTTATAATTGAGATCTCATGTCTCAAGACATAAGATAGTCTTTTTCAAGACTTGAGATATACAGACAGATAAATCGCCAGGAAGTTTGCCTTCTCGATGAATGCTACAAGAGCAGACCAACAACCAGCAGACCAGCTACCTCAGACTCCGAAATTTCATGCCTCAAGACATAAGACAGGGGACAGAGGCAGCCTTTCTATAAAGACTTACACATGAAGATAAACGTAGTCTTCATGAATAGGGCAAATCCGCATTTTGTGTAAAACCAAAAAAAAAAAAAGAAAAAAGAAGGACGAGACACAGTTTGACGTTAGGAAACTTTTAAAAACGTACTGAAGTAACGAAGTTTTCATAATCTATATTCGGCCTCAACATTTCAAAAAATGACTAAAACGACTAAATCGATAAATTAATAACCAATCGACAACCAATGTTCACGGAATAATATTTAGACGTCGTCATCGTTTCATTAGATCAGTGCACCGTCGATACAAATGTTACTGATAGCTTCCCAATTCTGATACCATTTTCAACAAACAGAAAACAAAATGAGAAAAAAAAACCGACAACACCTGAAGATTGAGATAGTAGAAAAGACAGAAATAGAGGAAATATTGGAAAGAGAGAATTGGTCAAGACCGACAATGACTGAATCAGTAGAAAAAGACAGAGAAAGACGATTAAATAAGAAAAAAGATTAGTTGAGACAAGAAAGGGCGAAAAGAAGCAGAAAAACACTAGAGGAATGAAGGAAAATGGTAGAAGAAAAACAGACGGAAAAAGGGAACGAACGAAAGAGACAAACAAAAAAGTTGAAAATACAAATTAAGGCAGGAAAAAACCGCAAACAACCAACATAAGAGGAGTAAAGAATTATAGATTTAAAAAAAAAAAAAAATTCATGATTCATATTACATGAAACACTGTGCAAGTTATTACTGAGCCTGAATGCGTGTTGGAAGTATCTCTTTCGAGTCGAAATATGTCCCAAAATTAATCAGACTAAATTTAAATAGACTGTTTAAAGGAATAGACAGAACGTGAGGGAATGACTTTAGAGTCAAAATATGTCCACGAACAAGTTGGACTGAATTTAAATAGTGAGTTTGTAAAGAAGGAGATATAGAGAGAAACTGAAAAATATTTAATGAAGAGGAAGACGTTTTCGTGAGAAAAAAAAAAGTAGAGAAAAGCTAAACAACAGGAAACTGTAAAAAAAATTTGACAAATAACAGAAAAAGGAAGAATCCTATACAGCTTCAGGCTAGAATTTTCCTGAAGGGTTCCACTCATGGACTCTAAGCTCTCTCGACCCTTCGCAGTAGGGCTCCATTGGAAAAATATTAAGAGTCCAAGTCAACTGATAATACAATGAGTGCTTTTTCAAAACGCAGTAAGTTCATATTTCTAAATCGATCAGAAAGCACGCAGACTGTCTACGGTCATTATTGATTTTTATTTCTCCGATTTTTGAAGAGAGCTCGCCTTAACCTTCACGACACGACCAGGAAATTTTCATTTTCAGAACTAAAAAAACAGTATGTAAAAAACGAAGGGAGAGAAAGAATAACAGTTATCAACAGCAGAAACAGAATTGACAAAGACCAGAATAAACTCATCGACAGATGTGTAGAAAAAGACAATAAAAGGAAAGGCATTGGTATGGTAACAGCCCACAGAGCCAAATCATGAATTTGCGAGGGGGTAACTGAGAAAATAACTTGAAAGATTAATTCAGCGTCTCAGAAAACCCTATTTTCAATTTACTTGAAGTACCTACCCCTAGTTTTCAGGTTCTAATCCCAAGTGAAGCTTGTTGGTTTGTGGTTAGTACCAAACTACGTAACATCAAAAATGAATGTAACGTGTTTGAAACCAGTGTAAATAAATTTCTATTTATTTTTATTACATATTTGTGATCTGAAATTAAAATATAGTTCATTTTTTCTAAAATCGAATCATCGGCCAATGAATGGCCTTTGGAAAATTTTCTTCACGAAATTCTGCTTTTCTTTATAGGAAATCTCATGTTAAGCGTTAACCCCACAGATGAACCTCTTAAAATTTCTTGATTTTTAAAAAATGTTGGCTCTTGCGTTTTTACATCAACTAGAAAATATTCAGCCCCGTAGACAGAAAAAGAGGGTCTTGGGGAATTTCCACGGGCTCCCTCCCCTTTCAGTTCAATTTGTTCTTTTGTTAGATGGGAAAAATTATAAAACAACGGGATAAGAGGTTTCTTTCATGGTGTAAGGAGTGATTGCTGAACAGTATGACTGAAATTCAGGCCCCCTTGAAAGTCCGGGCCCGGGGTATTTGCTCCCTCCCCCCTTCCTCTCGGTTGAAAACATATAACCCTGAAACACATAATACTTCGAAAAAAGAAACTGTTTTTGAAGAAACGAGAATAATACTTGCGCAGAATTATACGCAAGGACAGGAAAATTTACAAATGAAATGCTCTCACACTAAGATGAAACCAAAATCATGGAATTAATTTTTGTGAAATAATCCAAACATAACTAAAATTTCTCGTATCTACTCGTACCTTTTACGTGTGAATAATTTAACAATTGGCATAATGTTTTTCAAGGCTTTTCACCATCGTGTAATGAAAACTTGGGTTCTCTCACCAGACAATCACATAAAAGGAAATCCAGCAAGCCAGTCAGACAGACCCATAGCCAGGTCAGAAGGTAGAAGGTCGCAGCATGTCACACCAAAAGACGAACAGAAAGCTGGACGAATATATCGGCAGACAGATAAGAACCAACAAGAGCAAGACGAGTATCGGGGACTGAGTCGACCCCGAATTAGCTAGGAGAAGGAAATACTGCTTATTATCTCATATTTATTTTCACCCTCATGTATGGCAGTGTAAGGTTGACTAATTTATTGATGATAACACTCCAACCATTTTCTTTTTCAATATAATGTGTATTGTAAGAAGTTACTAGCAGATTTACAACGCTAGGTTAATTCTTCCCTCTAACTAAAAATAGTTCTCATAGTAAAATACTAAAATTATTACATTGGTGAAAATTAACTTCTTTCCAAAAGAATTTAATTTTGCGAGAATTAATTTCTAAAAACATAAATACAGTCTATGTTGAATATGAAACTTCATTTATAAAAAGAGAGTCGCCCACAGCTCGTAAAAACGTGATTAAAATTTTCCCTCCGCTTCTTCATTTTTTTCGCCCCCTTATTTTACATAGAAATGCTTTTCAGTGGTAGAAATGTCCGTACCTTCTCTGTTGTATTCAAAGAGGCGCACCAACAGTTAAACTCGCGGATTCTCGAATTAATTGCTTTTTCTATTTCGTCGCTTTCTTCGGCATAATAATACTGTAACAAGAAAATATTATTTCCACACAATTTCCAAGAGACTTTCCCTGCAATGTTGTGCCAATTGTACGTATCCAGTTGTTTTCAAATGTACGAAAAAAAGAGAGAAAGTCTATATACAACGAAAATAAAAGCCATACCATACGTGTCTCATTTACAAGAATAAATTACGACTTACGTAGAATCAGAGCCAGGGATGCCATAATTCTGTTCCAGTAATTAATAGACAACATAATGAGTCACGAAGAACATTATGATTCACCCAAAGAGCACCTTCCTCGTCCACTGATAAGTAACATACTCATCTAAAGACACGTTCTTAACCCTTCGAAGACCAGTCAGAGACAGTTGGCAAAAAAGCAGGACTCATCATGAACACGAGCAAAACAAAGATACTAACGAAAAACCAAGACACCAAAATAATTATTACAGAAGATGGAGAAGTCGAAAAAACTAAAGAAATAATATACCTAGGACAAACTATAACTTTCGAAAACCAAATGGAGAAAGAAATTAACAGAAGAATTACACTAACGTGGAAAAAGTACTGGTCACTAGAACATATTTTTAAAGGTCCCTTTCTTAACAAAAAACTCTATTTTTAATTCCTGTATAATACCTACTCTATCCTATGGTTCCCAAACTTGGACTACAACTAATAAAGAAGAGAACAGACTAAAAACCGCACAGAACGCAATATAAAGGTCAATACTCAACTGCAAGAAAAAAGACAAAATCAGAAACTCAACCTTAAGAAAAAAACTCAAAAATAACGTAAACATAATACATTACATACGCAGAGTGAAACGGAACTGGGCGGGACACATAGAGGTAGATTAACGGATAACAGATGGATACAGACAGAAAAACATTCTGGTATTTTGCTCAATACAAACGGAAAAGAGGATGACAGAGGGCTAGATGGGCTGACGACTTCAACAACCTCCTGAAGCACAAACTTTGCAACAGATACACAGAAACAAATGGGAACGATTACGGGAAACCTTAGCCCTCCCCCCCCCCAAAAAAAAAGGCCTAGAGTTTGCAGAAAACTAGCATTTATAAGTAGTAGCAACTGTATCATATTAATTATTATAATAATATGTTAAATGCTGTAACGCAAACGCAAATAAAGGTTATTGAATTGAATTGAACTTCTTTGCTAATCAGTTGAAGATATTCGTTTTCATGTCGAAAGCAGTATACTAACAACTGATACCTATCGAATGACCTCAATCGAATGTTTCTACCTAAATTAAGGAATCCTGTGGGGACATGAATCCTGTATAACCAAGTGGTAATATGTCCGCTTCGCAATTCTCGCGTCTCGGGTTCGAGTCGCACCAACGTCAGAAAGCTAATGATATTCAGATACCTCGACCAACATCCTAGCGAACACAGCGACTACAGTATCAATCGAGGTGGCACCACAGCGAAATGGTAGGGTGTTACCATCAGATCAGAAAGATTGGTACTGTGCGTGTGCACGTCGTAGACATAAACAGTTTACACAGCATCGTAAAACACGTGGCTAGTAAGCGAATTGCGGCTGCACACTCTTCGGCACACAGAAGGAAAACTCTGTGGGGAAAGCAACGGCAGACTACCCCGGCTAACCTGCTCAGGAGAGGCGCGCGACAGAACTCGCGACCGTCAACGGCCGGCATCGGATATGGCGCCCGAAGAGGAAGTTTTATTTTATTTTATTTAGAGTTTTATTCGGATGTGCGAGGAGTGTTCACGCCACCGAACGCGCCCATAGACGGGCATGCGCTCTTATCGTCCTCTTCTCCACCGCCCCCTATCACTTCCTATTTTCCCCCATAGAATTCTAAAAGATTTTACAATTTCGTCTCTCCATTTTGTGGGCGGCCTACCCCTTTTCCTTTTCCATTCCCTAGGCGACCATTCCTCTGCTAATCTGCCACATTTTTCTTCTCCCCTCACCATATGTCCTGCAAAGCTCAGTTTCAATTTTTTGACCCTCCAGCCTATATCCTAGGCTCCTGTGGCCTTAACTATTTCTTCTAGCTTAATCCTGTCCTTGATTCTGACCTTCATTACGCTACGCAGCATTCTAAAGTACGTTATCCTCAATTTTTCGTATTGCCCTTTAGTCAATGATCAGAATTGGGCTCCGTAAGTGAGAGTGGGTATCACACATTGCGCTAATATTTTGATTTTTCGTTTTTAGTAGTAGGTTACCTTTGAGAAGTGTTCTGTGAGCGCAAAAGTTTTTCCACGCCTTAGTAGTCCTCACCCCGGGGGTCTGGTTGGCTGAGTGGATAGCGCGTTGGTCTTGGAATCCGGAGGTCTCGGGTTCGAGCCCACGTAGCAACTCGCTAGATTTCGACCTAGGCCGGTTTTTCGACCAGAAGGGAAGCTTCCCCTCTTACCTGAAACCCTTCGCATCCTAGGTTAGTAATTATTTTAGTTTTGGAGATGTTCATTGTCAACCCCACTCTCTCGCTTTCGATACTGAGCTCCTCTGCCATCTTTTTCAGCTCTTCCAGATTGTTACTCATTAATATTATATCATCGACGAAGCGTAGGTTATTCAACCACTGGCCATTTATTTTCACCCCTTTTCCCTTCCATTTCAACTTTTTGAAGACTTCCTCCAGGGCTGCATTGAACAGGTTTGTGGAGAGTGGATCTCCCTGTTTTACCCCTTTTTCAATATTAAAGTCTTCCCCAACCCTGTCCAATCTTACGGACGCTTTTGTTTTCCCATGCCATCTTCTGAGTACTCTTATAATATCGCTGTTCACCCACTGCTTTGACAACGCACCCCACACCGCCCAATGATAAACCAAATTGAATGCCCTATTATAATAATAAACATGAGCCCCAATTGTACATTATCTCTCTATATACAAAAAAGGAAAATCCGCCACCGCCTCCGGGAGGAAAAAACGCACTGCGGGTTGCCTACCTACAAATCACAAAAATTGAAGGCCTTAATTGGGGAGGGCCTCGTGATGGGTGAAGAGGTCGTGGTGGAGGTGTGGTACGTGAACAGAAATGAAGGCCATAGTGGTAAGGGGGTGGTCGGGGAAGACGTGGTCCTAATGGGGGAGGGCACTTGAGGTGGAAGAGGGTGATTGGAGGGGATAGGTGGAGGACCGGGTGATGATTGGAGGGATGTGCGGAGGGTGCCATGTGGGGGAGAAGCGTGGTCGGAGAAGTTCATGGAGAGAGGAAGAGGGTAATGTGAAAAGATTAAGACCCAGGTGGTGGAGGTTGGTTGTGGTGGTTAATGATTGTAGAGGTGAGGAGGGCGTCCAAGGGAGAGGACCTACTCGGATGTGCAGAAGGAAAGGGTTCACAGGGGTGATACTACGGAGGTAAAAGACCATGGGGTGGGAATTGAAGCCTCTGGTAGGAGATTATGGCCGTTGTGCGGGAGGAGTCTTGGCTGAGAAGGGTTGTGACTGTTGAAATGTGACCGTGGAGACGGAGAGCGACCGTGGTGAATGAAGGGTTCATGGTGGAAGATTGAGGACCGCTGATAGAGGGGGAGCAAAAGAAGCGCAAAGCAAACCTCAACTTAGGAACAAAGGTTTTAGACCAAACACTGAGGATTGTGGTGGTCGGACGAAACGCGAAGCACCGAGCAAGGCCGGCACGAGCAAAGCGAGTGACGGCGGGGGTTGGGCAGTGAAGCGGCCAGGGGGCAAAGCCCCCTAGTTTTCTCTTATTTTTTCCAAATTCTGATTCACGGTGAAAATGTGGTCAATCATTGAATACCCCTTCCTGAACCTGGTTTGCTCCTTTGATTGATTCCAGTCCAAAATTCCAAATAATATTCTATTATTCACTATTTTACCGAAAATGTTGCTTATATTCGAAGTCGGGCTTATTGGTCTATTTACTCAGCTCACTTCTATCGCATTTTTTTATGTAACAATATTATTTCAGTTAGATGCCATTGTTTCGGTGTAAAGCCTGTTTTGACCAGTCTGTTAAAATATTCTGCCATAAATGGCGCAAGAGCGTTTGCTAGAATTCTCAATATCTCATTCTCCATTCCATCCGGCCCCGTAACTTTGCCCTTTTTTGCTGTTACTAGGACTTTCCAAACGTCTTCTTTCAGAAAAAATTGTGTATTTTCCTCTCCTCCCCTTTCTTCCGCCCCTTTCTTCCTCCACTTCTCCCTCTTGGTTTCCCCTCGCTTATCTCTATGTTGTTCTCTCCAAGGTTACTCCTAACTTCTTTTGCTTCCCTGTTGTTTTCACTAGAGTAAAGTTCATTGAAAAATTCAGTGGCCTCTTTAATTATCTCCTCCCTACCATACAGCTTAATTTTGGAATTTTTTGCTTTGATAGCTGGAAGCAAAATTTTTCCCGTTCATCGGAGCCATACGCGTCTTCTTGCTTGATCCACTTTCCTCCGATGTTTCTGCAATCATTTCCTGGTCATACTCTCTTATATCCCTTCTAATTCTTCCTTCAATTAATTTCTTCATTTCGCACAATTCTATTTGATCCCTCCGAGTCCGGTTGTCTTTGCACCTTCATTCAGTTCTTTTATCGATAAGGTCCTTCATTTCTACGCTAATCTTGTCGTTGGTTGTTGGCCTAGGCTTCGTTTCCCCCCACCAACTTTACCACCCCATTGATGGTGTCCTCCATGCAGTCGTATTCCTCTTGCAGTCCAGGAAAGGGGATACCTTTAGCCAGCTCCAACTTCTCCTCGAACATTTTGTTCGCCTCCTCCCATCTGTACACTGGTATAATCCATTTCCCCTTCGCTTCCTTTTTTCTGTTATTCGTGGGGTCAGGGGCGAGGTCCATGTTTACTCTTATCAACCTATGGTCTGATGAGAACTCATATCTGTTTATAATTTCGAATTTCTTTACCATTCGCAGGTCGTTTGTGAGAAAATGATCCAATTCACACCTTGTTTTATTGTCAAGAGATTGCCAAGTCCGTTTTTTCTTTAAAGTTTTGTTCCGAAAGGTATTCACAATTTTTAAATTTCGCCCTAACGCCACTTCAATTAACCGTTCTCCATTTTCGTTAGTTTTCTCGATTCTAAATTCCCCCAGAACTTGTGACTGAGGTGAGTCTTCTCCTACCCTTGCATTCCAATCTCCCATCACTATTGTGTGATATTCCCTCTCACGTATTATTGTTTCTTCCACTAACTTGAAAAAATCCTCTGCCTCCTCCACTGGAGCTACATTTGTAGGCGCATACACATGAATAATTGATAGCGGTTTCCCATTCTCCATATCTAGTTTCAATACTGCGATCCTCTCTGAAACCCCTTTGATCATGACCATTTTTGCACCCCATTTTTTGTTCACATAAAAGCCCACCCCTCTGTGGCTCCTAGTTTATCCAAAATAGTATAAAAGATTTCCATTCTCCCTGTCTATCATTTTCTCCCCTTTCCTTCTTATGTCTGATAATGAAATCACTTCCCCCTTCATCCTCTCCAGTGCTTTTTCAAGTTCGTATAACCTGAGTTCGCCCACAAGACCTTGACAATCGTAGAAGAAGAAGTAGGGGACATGAAAGAAAAAGCGTTTAACCCTTCTAACCTTCCCTTACTAAAGCTCGGTGACGAATTCTTTGTCAATCTGAACGCGGCAGTACATTTAGAATAAAGAAAACAAAAATATAAAAAAACAGAAAAATGAAAACCTTTCTAGCATCCTCCGACGTTTTTCCTGCGACAGTTTTCCTTCTCTTTAACCTTAGAACATTACAATGTATGTCCGCAAAATGCGTATTGTGTGACATATCATCGGGAAATACGATCCAGCATAGCACGTTCGAGTATCCACTTCGGTTATCATCAAACGGCACACTACTAACGCCACTACATGGTATATACATTTCACAAAATCGTTTCCGTTTCGGATTCCACTCTATATGTACTTGTTGATCCAGTCGTCGGAATATTTTACTGTCAACCCTTCGCGTTTTAAGCGCGTGCAATCGAAATCAGGCACCAACAGACATTACGTAAAACACTGTCCAAATGTGGCCGGTTCAGGACCGCAGCACATCGAATGAGTGAAAAAAAAATAAAGTTTTCAGGAGTTCATTTTTCCTTATCAACTTTTCAATGTATTTACCCACAGAAGAACGATTTCCAGTTTGCAGTTTTGACAACGGTCATTTTGAGGCAAAATTTCCCGCTGAGGAGCGCGGTGTGGCCTTCAGATAGTGTCCATGAAACGGAAGTGTCAACAGATATCTGCGGCAGTCAGCCCGGTGGTTTCGATTATATCGACTTTTTGTCGCATTGACGAAGTAAAATACGTGTGGGCTAATCCTTTGCACAACCTCAATTTGCAACGTTCGAGTTGCGATGAACTGAGCAACAAAAAAAGCGCCTTTCGTTGTCATCAGCGAATGTGGTTGTCCAGGCGTTCCCGCGTCCGGGAATCCGGGCGTCCACCGTTAACCTTCGTCATAAATGTTAATCACCGGTTTAGGGCTGTCAATCGAGTACACTGCGCGGAATTTCGAAAAAGACTTAGTCGCCTAAATGGCCAACGAAAATGACGTACATACTTTTTTGCAAATACATATACAGGGGCACGATGAGAAGGGCGGATAGGTTGTCAGTTTCAAAGTAAATCCACTTTCATCGGTATAACGAACTGCTGTTCGATGTTTCGATGTTATCAAAGGCGCTGACGCGCGCGTTCATTGCGTCAAAAATATCGTTTTTGTTTTTCATTGTTTTTTTACTCAATCACAGGGTCTCTCTCTCTCTCCTCACTTTTTTTATTTATTAAACGTTTGATGCGATTTCCATCACATCAGCCGCAGTTTCGCAACAGAGTGGTCATACTCACCGGCTAATTCTGGCTGACAATGACAATATCTTGGGATTTAGGTAGGGTCGTCCAGTTCAGATAATACGTACGAATTCATTTCGATTCTTTGGAAAGAGAACGTGAATTAATTATTGATTTTAATAGCAAATTTTTAGTTCGATGTTAATTAGTCTACCTATATATTTTTTAAATACAATATCCTTTAGTAGCATAATAACTGGGGAGCTTCGCCCCCTGACTGCTTCATGACCCAACCTCTATGAACCGACACTTGCTTCGCTCAGAACCAGATATTTATGTACACATTCTGTGAAATAACATCATAACTAGGTAAAATTACGATTACAAGACGGATGATGACGTCATAGTTAAGCATCTCAGATAAGGATGGCGTCATCACGCACCTGGGAATGTCACTGCCAGTGAGAACATGGAATGCTCTGTAGAATGACAAGAAACTACAGTCTGATATTCTAAAAGGTAACTGGTCTGTCATTGCTGTCTTTATCGGGTAGGCAACTCAGCGTGTCGTATCTTTATGTCTGTCTTCATACAGAGATCAGCTGCCAGTAACACTCTGATAACCAATCGTGTATCAGTACGGTCCTTTAGTTTAAATTAAATTTATTCATTTTTAGAATAATAATTTTTTTATTAGTTAAGTTTTTTTTGAGAGTTTTTTATTTAAAAAATAATTACGTTAAAAATAAAAATAAAAAATAAAGTATTTATTTATTGAAATACTAAAAATTAAATATTATAATTTTGTTAATTATTTAAATATTAATAAAAGTATTAATTTTTTAAATTAAAAATAGATTATTTTATGATATTCACACATAATTGCAAAAATATGGGTATTTTCTGTGGGAATTTCAATTTGGAACCCAGTGATAGTTTGCGCTTCTATTTCCTTCATTTCATACCTTTTTATTTCAGTTTTCATTAGCACTATCACTCCGTCGTTTTGATTTTTATTGTTTTTTGTTACATGAGTTCGGTAGCCTAATACACTAACTGTTTCTTCAATATTAATTTCATCTCTAATCAAGCATTCGCCTAGAATTATCACATCGGGTTTATTTATCATTATTTCCAGAGTTATTTCGAGTTCTTCTATGTGTTTACCTATGCTTCTAATGTTGGTAGCCAGGATGGTGAAATTTTCTTCACTTATAATTTTTTTCTCATTCAGTTCCGCTAAAGTTAAATTAAGATTTTCTATGTTAGTATATTTTTGTAGTTTGTTATTCTGTGTGTGGTTACAAGTATTTGTATGAGCTGTCATTTGCTTTGCGTAAGTTTTGTTATTTTAGTTTACATGAATGATTACTTACTAATATTCTATAGATAACATATTCATTTTATTTTATAAAGGTCTTCTTCGGTTTGAATATAGATAATTTCACTGTTGTCGTTTTTCCTACATTTCACCCTTCCTTTGGTTGTCCATATTCGACTGAAGCCGGGCTTCCTTGTATTTCTTCTTCGCTTGTATGAATAGGTTACGATTCAATTTAGTGAGATTTGCGTTGACGTATATTGGTGTTGAAACTCCCTTTTAGATGGGGAAAATTTATTTGACCGAAGAAGATCCAGTTTCCCGTTTACATCTGAGATCGCGATCAAAAAAGTATGAGGGGGACCAATTTGTGAAACACTCAGTATATCTCTGGTCGTACTATCGTCGTTATTAAGGTCGTGCTACGTTGTTTTTCTCTCGTTCTCTCATTTGTGGTAACTTGACTCATGTCTGTTTCCCATCTTATCTTCTTTTTTTTTTCTTTTTTTTTTTTTTTCTTTCTTTCTGCAAAACCTTGCAAAAACCACGTAACGACGCAAATGGAAAGGGTAATTAGCGCATGCACGAATTCCGCGGCAAAGAGTATTTCGCTCGTCAGTTGCAAACCATACATTTATGGCTATTTTGTAACATAAATACCTGCTCTCTCGAATCGATATAACATTAAAAACAAAAGAAATAGTTGAAAAAATATAAAAACAAAGAGGAGAAAAAAAAAGTCTATATGAAATACATGGAGCGGTATGATTGGAAAGGAAAAATACGAACAATGCCATCTGTGAAATAAATAAATATAACGGTTTTTTTTTCTTATATACTTTCTTCTTCCTCCCATTTGCTCTTATAAAACTTTTTTAATTGTAATATAAATCAGCGGTGGGCGTACTATTATCGCGGTATCTGGGCTTCGGTGTTTTTTTTTTTCTGCTACAGCCCACTTCCTTCTCCTCCGGGTCTACTGTTTTCCAACTTTATTTGTTGTAAAAGTTTTCCCGTTCCCGTTCTAACATTATATAGTTTACTATCACGCGACCTGTCGCATTGTCGAGTAACTGGAATATGCCTTTGTAACTCTTAACGATGGAAAATGTATACCTGCCTATACCTATACCGAATTTGTGAAACAAATTTATTAGCTCCGGTATTTTCTTTGTTCTTCCCTGGGTATTTCAATTTCGTCTTCCTTTTCAATATATCCGTGTACGGTTGGTCAACTCTTCGGGATTAGAAATACATAAATAAATAACTCGAGTTCTGTACTGGTCGGTGGTGCACGCAAAGCGTAGAGGTAATTTAAAATATGGAATTAATCGATCGCCACTCCCTCGCCGGTGTTGCGAATTTAATTTACGAAACCGAGCGTCTTCTCAAATTTCGTCTACGGAAAGGGGGACTTTGGTGAGCTGGCGTTAATGACTATCCCCCTTGCTCCTTGGCCAAATGACCCTCGGATATTCTGGGGACGTTGAGCTTGGTCTAAAAGTGTCTGCCATATGGGCCCGGCGGTGGTTGTGGCGCACTGGTTAGCCTCAGTTTGTTCAACTCGATATTCAGCTCAAGATGATACATGTATATATCCAGAGTGAATTATTAATACAACGTGTGTCGCCGTTCCCATCGTGTCTCTTTGTCTCGTTTGAAATAATCGACAGACGTTTAAATCCACCCCTTTTCCCTTCATATGCCAACTATGTATTTTCGGTCGAATCCAACCAACGCGATGTGACACTTTCGTTGAACGTTTGTATAGCTCGCGGTCGCGAAATTTCGTCAAGCGAACTCACTCGATACTATGTAATCGAGTCTTCATGTTTACTGGTCTGCATAGTTTCAGTAGAACGACAGCTGAGGAACATCTCAGAGTGATGGTCAGTGTATGAGAAAGGAATTAGGAGATGAAGGCGTGACGCAAATTATTACGTAGATTTTAACTGGGTACACTTCTTTGGTCCTCAGCGGACAGATGAGAAAACACGAGCCCAGAACCTTCTGAAGTGGCGATGAAATCGAGATTGTTGCTGTTCAGAATGATACAGGCATATAAAGACACTAACTAGAAAATCCACCTCGTCTCGACGACTTTGCTAGTTTCCTTTTTATAACGCTCAAAGCGTAGCACGCAAAAAAGAACAGAAATACAAAAATGGGCAGACCAACAGATCGATAAATCGGTACATAATTGAGGTGCGCCGTACCGAGCAAACCGTTGACAACTTATTTTACAAATTTTATTTTCACCACCAACTGCAACGAAAAAATATTGAAACTCCTGTTTTGTGATTGGTGGAAAAAGAGTCATGCCGAAAGACACGAAATCGAGGGACAATTTTCAAGAGGTTGGTAACACTTTTCCACGTTACCAACTAATTCATTCATTTACCTAGAGTAATATGATTTTGTCAGTTTGTTCTAATATAATTTTTTATAGTTTGCAAATTTAGAAAAAAAATAATAATAAGAAGAAAAATTGTTAGAGGGACAGCCATGCCGATGGACATTTTAGCATATTTAATCCAATTTTGACTCATTAAAAGTGGATAACATTTTTTTCTGAAACGGGATACCAATATGACTTGGGATCCAGATGAGTGAAATGCTCTTGATGGTGATGTAAATGAGATGGAGAATGAGATGGATGCGTTGGACGAGAGCGTGCGTTGAAAGGCGATCAGAAATATACTTTTAGGAGGAAAGTGAATCTGAGAAGACCAGTTAGTGGGTGGGGGTGGGTGGGTCTTCGAGCGAGGAAATCATGACTAGGCACTGTAGGATAGCATGGAGTTCGGCTGTGTAGATGGAAGTTGCGTTCTTAAGTCGAAAGGAGTGTAGCAGACTATCTACGGAGTAGGCGTAAGCGGTACGTCGGTTGTACTTAGAACCAGGGTTGTTTTTTTACATGTAAATTTTTTTTTTTACAATTTGTGTAAAATTACATTGAAGAATGTAAAAGAATTCAGCCAATGACAGACAAGCAAAACTGATTCATAACAACTGATAACGCATATTTTTATTTTACATTGCCGTGATTTTCCAATTTCCATCGAAGTTATGACTTATTTTCATGAAAAAATCAAAAATCAAACTTTTTATTGCATAAAATATTTTGCAAAATAAACGAAAAACATAGTAAAATGTACATAGAGGATTAGTAATTGTTTTTAAATATTCAATAATCAACACTAACTTTCAACAAAGTTGTATTCAAATATTAAAAATTTTTTAAATCACACTCAAGAACTGAAGACTGAACTGGAGTAGACTGCAGTTCGCTGTTGCTTTTTCAGCTGTTATTGTTTCATAATCACTTTTCCTGTTTCCGCACTTTTCTGCAATTTTTTAAAAACATTTTTTGGCTTTTAAATGGGATGTAAAAAAACGTAAAATAACTGCATTCTTTTACAAACGTAAAATAACTGCATTCTTTTACAAACGTAAAATTACGTAATTTTACACGGTTTTTTAGTGTAAACTTACCCGAGTTTTTTTACGGAACAACCCTGCTTAGAACCATCAGTGAAGCATAGGATACGGTCAGGAGAGCGGTCCGGAATTTCTTGCCAATGTGTCCGAAAAACTTGGGGTACAGATTTTTAAGGAATTCTGTAAGTTCAAAATTGCATTGGGAAAGGTTCAACAACCAGGGCGGGGGTGATGTATGGATTGTTCATAGGGAATTGTAGGAAAAGGTACGGGACAGCGTCCCTTCAAGGTGTGAAAGTAGATGAAGTGAGGATTTAGAAACAGGGGTGTAGTTTAAAGGGTTAAGGAGATACTCATAAAATAACTTGTCTTTCTTCAAAGTTTATCCCATTTCATATTTTCAAAAGCTTTTTCAATGTCAATCACCTGACCCAGGTCTTGAGCGGACACGGCTGCTTTGGGTCATACCTGTACCGGATGGGGTTGGCAGCAAGCGCAGAGTGCACCCATTGTGCAAGCGGAGAGGAGGACACGCCGTGGCATACGCTGTTCGAGTGCGACGCCTGGGAGGAGGTAAGGCGCGGGGCGGTCACGATCGATCCCGGAGACGGCGTGATCGACCGTCTTGCGCCGGACACCTTGGTCCCGGAGCTGTTGAGGAGCCGAAGCGGTTGGAACCGGGTGTCGGGGTTCGTTTCGGCCATCATGCGACGGAAGATGGAGGCTGAGTGGTCGAGACAAAGGTCGCAAGGAGAAGAAGCGGATGTTGCTGCTGCTACTGCGGCGGCGGATACCATCCAGCGAAGCTCACCCGTAGCACCAGGGCTGGAGCAGAGCTCGCCCGCAGTGCAAGGGCTGGAGCTTCAATCGGAAGAGTCTCACACGATGAGTGAGTGAAGAGGAAGAGGCAGCGCGTCCGACTGCGGGGGACCTGAAATTTCCAGGCGAGTGCTCTGGGAGCGCAGACCTCGGTCAGTAGGGAACCCGTGGTGGCCCTGGCAGGACGCGCGCACCGTTCCAGCCAGGAGAAATGGGGGCTCGGGCCCGGCCCAAGGCGTTTCCCTCGGTACCGATGCGATGCCCGAATGGGTAGTTTCCGGTGCCGGGGGTGCGGTGTCTCAGGGGTCACTTTGGCATGCGTGCATCGCCATACGTCCCACAACACCAATGTCAATGAATGACATGTATGTATCCTGCCTCTTTTTGAGTCACGCATCTAAAATTAACCTCAAAGCTAACACTGTTTCAAAATCATCGCCGACTTCCAAAAAGGTTCAAATAATTATGCAAAAAATAAGGGAGGTCTTATGAGCGATGTAATTTTCAACAAAAATAATATAACTGTTTGTACCAAATCAAAATTGATAAAATTCCTCGTCTTTTAGTTTAAAAAAAAATCTACAATAATGCCATCCAAAATTCTGGCAAATCGAAAAACGTTAGGTTCCCATGCTGCATCCTGTATTTTGTCTTTTTATGTTTTACTATTTCATCCCACGGATAAGGTAAGAAATGAGGAAGTATTTAACAGAGTAGATGGTAAGATGGATGTTTGGAATTGTCTGAAAACCAAGGATGAAACCTGATCTTCAGTTTAGGGGGGGGGGGAGAAGGAAAATTTGCCGATTTTAAATCAAAATATTTTTAACTGTGAAAAAAAAAATAAATAAACAAACAAGCAAATGTTTTTAGAAAACAAAAAATTCAACTGAACAGATTCAAAATTTTCCGACTGCCAAATTACTGGAGGTGTTTCACCGCCCCCCTAGTTTCATCCCTGCAAATACTGATTATATCTTTATCCCCCAAGCACTCACACTTTCGCACAACATGAGCATACCCCAGTCTGGGAGGGTAAGCTGGATGAAGGATTCTAGAAATACTTGAGAAGAACACACAACTTCCTGTACACATTAGGGTGGTCGTTATTTACCCTTGGCGACACTTTTTCCTGAATTTCCTCTGATTCGTCTCCTGAGTTTGTTCCAATAAAATTAAAATAAATAAAATAAAACCTACAAAGTTTCGGGTCGATCGGATGAGGGCAATCCATGCCAGAAGCTCTCTTTCGTTCTTAGGGGAAAAACACAAACATGGAGTTTTGACTTTTGTTCCGGACTAAATTTCCCTCCTATATTCACCAGGACCAAAGCCCGTAAATTAAATAATAGAACATTTGCAATCTGATTCAGTTTGTGACATTGTAAAATAAGTCTTTTGCTTTCAACTTTTAGATTTTCATAAAATGTTCAACTTTCTCCAATTTCAGGGTCTAAGTCAAACAGAGAATCTAGTAGAAACAGAATAGTCATTGAAACTCGAAAGTCAACGTTTTCTACCGACTTTCAGATTTTCGAAATGTCTTCCACATTTCAGCTTTGTCTCAACCTTTCAGATAATGTTCGATAATCAGCTTGAAACCTTCGGCTTTTGATTGACTAGTCTCTGACATATGAGTCCTAGGTACTCCATTTTCAGAACCGAAATTTGACTTTCAGAGTTTGGGGAGGTGGAGAAGGGAGATCTGCCGACAAATATTTTTTGAAAACTAAAAATTCGCTGATAACATAAAAAAATTAGAAATTTGCCGATTCCTTGATCGAAATATTTTTTAATTGAAAAAGAAAATAAATAGACATTCCTGAAAAATTCAAATGAACAGTTTCAAAAGTTGCCGACTGCCAAATTATTGGGGGGGGGGGGAGGGGAGTTTCGTCCCTGCTGAAGATGAGCAGAGATAAACTAATAGAGCATCACTTGAGGCATCCAGGAATAATATCACTGCTGCTAGAAAGAAGGGTGTTGTGGGACGTATGGCGATGCACGCATGCCAAAGTGGCCCCTGAGACACCGCACCCCCGGCACCGGAAACTACCCTTTCGGGAATCGCATCAGTACCGAGGGGAACGCTTTGAGACCGGGCCCGAGCCCCCATTTCTCCTGGCCGGAACGGTGTGCGCGTCCTGCCAGGGCCACCACGGGGTTCCCTACTGACCGAGGTCCGCGCTCCCAGAGCACTCACCTGGAAATTTCAGGTCCCCCGCAGCCGGACGCGCTGCCTCTTCCTCTTCACTCACTCATCGTATGAGACTCTTCCGATTGAAGCTCCAGCCCTTGCACTGCGGGCGAGCTCTGCTCCAGCCCTGGTGCTACGGGTGAGCTTCGCTGGATGGTATCCGCCGCCGCAGTAGCAGCAGCAACATCCGCTTCTTCTCCTTGCGTCCTTTGTCTCGACCACTCAGCCTCCATCTTCCGTCGCATGATGGCCGAAACGAACCCCGACACCCGGTTCCAACCGCTTCGGCTCCTCAACAGCTCCGGGACCAAGGTGTCCGGCGCAAGACGGTCGATCACGCCGTCTCCGGGATCGATCGTGACCGCCCCGCGCCTCACCTCCTCCCAGACATCGCACTCGAACAGCGTATGCCACGGCGTGTCCTCCTCTCCGCTTGCACAATGGGTGCACTCTGCGCTTGCTGCCAACCCCATCCGATGCAGGTATGACCCGAAGCAGCCGTGTCCGCTCAAGACCAGGGTCAGGTGGAAGTTCAGGCTTCCGTGCTTCCTACCTAACCACAGGTCGAGCTCGCCAATCAGCTCCCGAGTCCACTCGCCTCTCGAAGACTGGGCGAGCCTCTCCGTCCATCGCTAAAGCGTGGTCAGCTGAATGCCACGCTTCACCCGGCGTGCCTCCTGCCGCGTCCTTGCCTTCTTCTGCGCCTTGTTGGACTGCGCCAACTCGTCGACCTTCAGCTCGATGGGTGGAAGGCGCGCCAGCATGCCTACCGCCTCCGTTGAGATACGGTGCAATATGCGCTGACGCACCTTAGCGCGACTCTCCGCTGTACCCTCTCCAGCTCCACTCACCGGTACGGGATCTGGACGGCGTCCGCGAATACCGGTGCGCCGTACGTCAGGACCGACAGCACGACGTTCGCGTACAGCCTCCGCTTCTGCTCCCGCGGACCGCCCAGGTTCGCCATCAGTCGCGACAGCTGCCCGGCGACCCGGTCCGCCAAAGGAAGGAAAGTACTGGGTAGGTCGGCAAAGATTCGAGTATGTTGAACAGATAATCGAGGATGTCAAATGATGAGAGCTGCATCAAACCGGTTGTAAGATTGATAACCTTATCATCTCATCGAGTATAGATCTGATAGTTCGAAATATGGCTGAAGGTTCTTTTTCCCATTCCTGTTGGACCACCTTTCAGATATGCTGCGGGAGTTGGAGGCGTTGAACCATTAACTGCTTTTAACTCTAGACATCATCTCGAGTGATTTCGTACCGGCTACGGTTTTCTGAGGATTTGTGCGATGTCTGTGGTGTTAACTGACGACCAAAAGCAGCGTATGCGATAGGCAATGTACGTGGTGCATTAATTACCCCGCAATAGTAGGCTAACATTTTCACGCTGCGGTGATGCTACAGCGGCGTGAGTTTCAGCCTGATACGGCTCACCTAGATTCGCGAATCGGTTGAGCGACAGCTACGTGTAAACAAACTCATAATGTAATCTGTTCAAAGTTTTCTACACATAAAGCAAATCTGCCTGCACTAAACACTAACCTTTCTTACGTACCGTAGGTGCGGCTTACTTGGCACTCGGAGGGTAACTTGGCGCACCACCTTGTGGAGCGCTAGTTACCGATTATAGCTCCTGACTAATACCTGGCCGCGAACCGCTGACAGTCTTATCGTGTTCCCCATACCCAAAACATAAGTTTGGTAGTGATAATAACGATGTCTCGTGAAATTATTAGGAGTTATGTACGTTTTTTCAAGTTATGAAATTTTTAGTTAAAAAATATAGCGTGGAAAATTGCTCGTCTACATGAAACACGGTTGGATACGAAAAAGTATGTAAACCATCTTTTGTTAGAGAATTTTGTCAGCTTTAAAACGGTGTATAGAAGTCTATGGTAATGTCAAAATCGGCTTCTTGAGTAATGAAAAATGTAAAAATTTCCAGGTAAATTTGTCGTCACAAAAATGGGAAAATACAAACGTGTACCCGGATCTCGTCCTTATCAAGATTATTCGGTGGAAACATTGAAGAAGTGTTTGGATTTGATTCGAAAACGAAATATTAGTATTGCCGGTGCCTCTAGACGATTTAAGATTCCGCGAAGAACTTTATGCAGAAAGTTGAAAGACAATGATTCAAATGAGCTTAAAAAATGCGGTCGTCCAACTGTATTCACTAAAGATGAGGAGGAATCATTCGCCCAACATTTATTATTGTTAGCGGAGTTTGATTTGCCAATCACTAGAGATGACTTGAGAATCTGCATAAAAAATTATCTAACCGAGAGCGGAAGAGAAATACCAGAATTCAAAAATAACATTCCTGGAAAGGACTGGGTGTGTAATTTTTTACGCCGCCACCCAGATATCCGCACTCGTACTGCGGAAAACATAAAGTTATCAAGAGCTGCGGTAACAGAAGAAATTTTGATGAAGTATATTCAGAATTTGACAAAAACAACGGAGGGAGTTCCCATTGCAAATATCTACAATTTCGATGAAACTAATCTAACGGATAACCCGGGGCAAAAAAAGGTACTGACAGGTGTTTTTTTTTTTTTTTTTAAAAAAAGGAATTTCAAATCGCTATGAATCAATTTTTTATTTGTTTCTAGGTTTTAGTAAAAAGAGGAACGAAATACCCGGAGTTGATACTAAACATGTCAAAAATAAGTACCAGCATAATGATGTGTGGAACAGCTGTTGGTGAACTTCTACCAATTTATGTTGTTTACAAATCAGGTAGAGTTTGGTCAAGCTGGACAGAGCAGGGACCGGAAGGAACGAAGTATGATTGTTCTTCCAGCGGATGGTTCGATGGTATAACATTTGAGAACTGGTTTATGAGGGTGCTGTTACCAAGTGCCAAACGGAAACAAGGACCAAAATTAGTCATATGTGACAATTTATCCAGCCATGTGAACCAACATGTCATATCAAAGTGTCGGAAACATAATATTAAATTTGTATTCTTGCCCAGTAACACGACCCATTTAACCCAGCCACTCGACGTTGCGTTCTTCGGTCCGATGAAGAGAAAATGGAGGACACTATTGCGTGATTGGAAGTTGACTGGGGAAGGACGTCGTAATGCAACCTTACCAAAAGCACATTTCCCCCAATTATTAAAACAGCTGTGGCTTTCATTGCAGCCAAACGCCAGCCAAAATCTGATCAGCGGTTTTACTGCCTGTGGTATTACACCGCCATCAATTCAACCACTTTTAAAAAGACTTCCAAACAAAGAAGGCGTTAACCTAAATCAAGTAGGAGAAGCTTTCACTCAGTTTGTCGAAATGAGAAGAAGAGAAATTACCGATACCCCGATACAGCGAAAAAGAAAAGCCACGAACATTGTTGCTGGTCTGTACCTATAGGTAAATATTTTTAGAATCAATTGTATAGGTACTATCTACATTGATTTCATTTCTTATTTAGGTTGTAACGTTTGGTCTGACAATTCATCAGATGAGGAGACTGTTGATTCGCCGTCGGGGAGAATAATGATGAGAATGTTGATTCGCCGTTGGGGGAGAATAATGATAGTTCGTCGTCGGAGGCAGAAGATTCATCGGGGAGTGAGGATTTGTTGGAGGCAGAAGTTTCGTCAGAGAATGTACCGGTACAATCTTCATCAGCCTCACAGAATGTAAAACCCAAAGTGGTACGAATTATTTTATTCACCAACTGCTAAATAGGTAGGTAGGTACCTAGTCAACTACCTACTAAGCACAGTTGTATTTTTTACAGGGTGACTTTGTTTTGACCGAGTATGTGAGCAAACGAAATGTTACCGTCGAGTATGTGGGTCTTATAGAAGAAATTTTGCCGGGAAATGAATTTCAAGTAAATTTTCTAAAGCAATATAATAACCGAAAGAATGAATTCTGCTTCCCCAATGTACAATGCCGCGAAAAAGTCCTTGATGACTATATAATTTCGATTTTACCAGCTCCAGAAGTAAGGCGTGGTAAATATACATTTCCTTATAACATAATTTTAAGATAATTTTCTTCTTCTATTATGACCATTCCTACCTTCTTTTTTTACTTGTACTTGAAGTGAAAGTAGCATTATGATTTTTTGTACTTAAATTTAGGTCATTATATCTTTATTCCAAGTTTATTGTTCAGCAGATGTGACATTATATCGACTTTTTATAAGTATTTTTGGCATTATTTTCTTGCTGTGCCAAGTAAGCCGATCAGCAGGTAACATGGCACTTTTTACGTTGACTGATCTAGCTCTTAGAATTTTATTCCTACCTCATTGGAATCTTTTTAGTTGAATTCACGACGATCTCACAATAAAAAAACATATAAACCTTTCCTTCGCTACGATCAATCTATCCGGAGCTACAGAGCATCAAAGTTGGAAAAGTCAAAAAAATGGTGCCAAGTAAGCCGCACCTACGGTACACAAAATGTCAGCTGACAACTTTTATTAAATTTCCGAAACAACTTAAGCACTCTTTTCTCTTCGCCGTTTTAATTAATGACACCCGGAGCGACGTGCATTTCCCCCGACGACGGCGGAAATTGTAAATTCCGGAAACAATCGACGAAAAATAACAGTGTTCATTATGTTTCACGGGGCTGATTATTATTTACAAACAACGGGAAACAAGAAAATCACTTTCAAACGGCGTTACTTTGAAGTCGAGACGTGCGGATAATACTCGTTCACGACGAAGACGAAGATGTTATTTATAGACGTCGTGGGAGGGAGCAAAGTTGCGCGAAAACTTTTTCGCGATCCAAAAACTCAGCTCATTCTTGTCTTTACACTTGGAATAGATGAATTATTCAATTAAAATATTCACTTTGACGGCGACGTTTATACGGCGACATCAGCAGCAGCTCGATTGGCTAAATCTGCGCGGACTTTCCTCCAGTTAAATGAGTTTTCGAATATATATATATACATATACACCGCTCCGGCAAGAGCCGCTATTATATTGGGACCCCTTTGAAATGAAAATTCTCAGGTAAACTCGATACACCTACTTTTCGGGTTTGCAACGACGGCAACAACGCGCACAGCCATCTTCATTTTCACCAGAACGAAGTTACATGTACAAACGTTTGTTCATAAAACGCGAATGAAGAAAGCAGGACACGGCGGGGCGGGGGAAGGAAGGAAAAAGAAAACTCTAAATTTGGAAAGCGAAAAACTATTTATATTGGCTTCGAGAAACGTGACTTTTGAATATAACGGAGGCGTTTTTACGATTTTCAAAAAGGCACTCTTGGGTATAAAAATGAATGAGCTCGGACGTGAAATTTTTTATTTTTATTTTTTTGTTTCTCCGGCTCGCTCTTTGTTCCGCGCATAACGAGGTCGAGTTAGAGGTGATGGGAAATGCAACGTCATTTTTGAAAGGTACAAATGGACACGAGTCGAACTGATTTGTATTTTGGTCGAGAACTCGATAAATGCCTGAGAAAAGAGAGACGAGAGACCTGCTAATAATAAGACAATCTCGGGTGGGGAGCTTAGCCATTAGCTTAACTACAATTTCTCTGACAGCTTCCCAGAACCCGGAATAAGAGCGAAAGAATTTTTAGCATTATTTCGATATTTATTAGCCTCTCATGAGCCTCCACCCACTCCATGTCGTCTATTTACGCTGACGAGAGTTTTAGGCACGTTCATATGTGTCGAGGACGGATCCTGCGAATTATAAAGTATGACTAGACACGACATTCAAACCGATACTAAGACAGTAAATCACCGAAGGAAATCTTGACGTCTTATTAATTCCTTCGCCATTAATATGTACAAGTTGAGGTCAGCATGGAAGCTGATGTTTCTGAGTTGGGCACCGGTTAGAAGACGCCAGAAAAGGCAGAAACTGAATCCGATGAGAAATACTTCGAAACAGACAGCTCTGCAGATAGATAAGCAAGCAGGCAAGTTCCACTTAATGTCGTCAGTTTCAGCAGACATTCGGTGAATGTGACGAAGTAAAATTGAGTCGTTACTACAGCATGCTGCGACAGAACCTACGCATCAAGAAAAAGATACACGAGGAAATGCTGAAGGTCATTAGGAGTGCCGAACAAGAGACAATGCAATTCTCAAGAATTCTACACCAATAAAAGCGTTCAATGTTCAAAGGGTTACGTATTAACTTCGAGACAAAGCTAATGTCAAGTTATCCAAGCGTGATAAATTTTCTTCAATATTAGGTATACCTACTGATAACGTGGCACGCAACATACTGAAGTAATATGGACAAGGCATAAGACCAATTTAAGACGCCCTCGAGTCAGCCAAAGTACGGAGATAATACCGATACGACATAAAAAGTCAAGTCATAATGGATAAATTCCTGGTGGCCTCCTATGTACCTTAATCTCACGTTTCACCAGAAGTACCTTACCCCCCGGGGGGGGGGCTTCTTGATGGCGGTGGGGGCTCCTGGAGAGGGAGAACGGCCACGGTGAGGAAGGGCGTAGCGGTGGGCGAGGATGAGTATGGTGGGGGAAGTGACTGCGATGGAGGAGGGCAGCAGTGGTCGGGATTGGCAGAGAGTAGACCACCCCGGGGGGCTCCTTGGTGGAGGAGAGAGCTCCTGGATGGTGTAGCGCCGTGTTGTTTTCATATAATTTCTATGGGCATTTTCTTATGTAGGGGAGGATACACTTATGTTACTATGACGTCCCGGGTCGTATTTACCAGAGAACTGCACCGGGTAGGTGACAACACGGTAAAATACCTATATTACCAAGTTTTTATACCCGGTACCCGGTAATATCAGTTACCGGGTACCACCGGGTACTAGGTAGGTAGGTACAGTGTATTACTGAGTTACCAAGTAGTACCCGGTAACTAGGTAAGATACCTGGTTACCAGGTTTACCTGGTAGAAAGAAAACGTTCCACAATTTCCTACCGTGTGGAAAATATGAAGGGGATATTTTTTTGGGTAGGGGTAGTTATATATATATTTTTTCGAAAGGGAATGTTTTGGGGAAGGGGTTAAAATATTTTTAAGGGAGGCTAAAAAGTTTTTGGGGTATGGGGTAAAAATATTTTTGAGGGTGGGGAAAATTTTCTGGGGGTGAATTTTTTGGGGGAGTAAAACTTTTTGGGTAAGTAGAATTTTTTGGGGAGAGGGCATTATAAGAATATTTTTTGAGGTCAAAAAAATTTTTGGGGTAAAAATTTTTTGGGTGTGACAATTTTTGGGGGATTAAAAAAATTTGAGGAAAATAAAAATATCTGAGGGAGGGGTACAATTTTTTTTTTGGGGGGGGGTAAAAATATTTTAGTCTTCCCCCTCCTTTTACGACACGCTACGCCACAGACGAGGATTGTTCTTCAACTAGATAAGTAGTTCCATGTCTTACCTCGCGGTACTAGGTAACGCGAAAACTAAGTACCTAGTTTCAATCGTTACCTCCCGGTACTACGTAAATGGAAGTACCTAGTACCTAGTTTGACGAACCCGGTATAATTCACAGTACCGTGTTGTTAATACTAGGTAACGGTCAGGTGCGTAGGTAAGCGTGCAGTACTCTGGTATTTACAAGTAGATAACACAGGCACGTGCCTAAGGCGCTGGATTATGGGAGGCGCTAAATTTTGGGGAGAACTCTTATGATCATACAGGCATTAAGAGGGGCTACCCTCTTCTTGCGGGCTCATGGCAGTTACCGCCTCGTGGTAAGTCTGGGAACTGGCTATAAAAAAAATTGTTTAATAGTAGTTATACTTTTCCAGCTTGCAAAATACTGCAGGCCGGCAAGAGTGAAGCGAGTGCCGGTGCCGCAAAGCGGCCAGGGGGCAAAGCCCCTTAGTTTAATTATTTTATAATGTACATAGATATCTTTTTATTCCTTTTCTGTTATTCAATGTCGTTCTGTAATTGGCCATCTGGCTGTTGGGCGGCACTACAAATAGAAAATAAAATAATTGAATGAAGATTTTCAAAAAGGACATAAGTGTGAAGATCTTTTTTGTTGTTGTCAAAATCGCATTTGAAAGTTTGGTTGCATACCTTTAAACGTAAGGCGCATTATTGAAATTATCGATAATTGTATAATATGTTGCCACAATCTGACTACCCGAAACAATATTCACAACCAGTGTAGGTAAAGCTTTTATGTCTTTTTTGAAGCAACTGTTCGATTTTACTCATAGGGATGCGCCCAGGGCGCTAAAAAAAATAACAAAACAGTGATTGGCAAATCTTAACAAATGATTTCGAAAGATGAAGGTGTTCAAGCGTCAAAATGACGATTTGGGATCAGTAATGTACTGATAAGGGTTGGGGGTATGTGGAGAAAACATTATCCCCCTTGGTAGGAATTTTTCTCTAAGCAGTTGGGAAAATTTACCATTTCAGTCAGTCGAAGTTAGAAAAATCCAACAAGTCAAAAGTTTTTCTTTTTTTTTTCTTTCTTTGTCACTTGGGAATTGAGTTGAGAAATTGGGATGATCCAACAAGTCAAAGGTTTAAATGTCTCGTAATAATAAATAAATAAAAATAAATTAAAGTTTTTTTTTTTTCCTGCTTTGATACTTGGGAATTTTGAGTTGAGTCAGTTGGAACTTTCACACTTCTTGCCACCCCTCTACCCACTTCTCTCCAGGAAAACTCTTTGGTACGTTCCTGTTTGTGAAAATGACGCAAAGTCCAACTTTACTGCGAACATTTTTTTCATCGATTCCTTTTTTTATGCGATTTTTTTTTCCTGAAATAAGCACACTTTCAGATTGCTATGATATTGCAATCCTGAAATATTATTTCAACTAGAAAAATATTTTTGTAAATAGTATGAGCAAAATTTTCTTGGAAGTGAGAGGAACAAAAAAAAACGGTTCCAAACAATCATAAAAATTCCTACAAAACGGCTCCAGAATAGTAAAAATATTCTATTATTTCCAACAAAATCGTACAAGAAATTTTCTATCACTGTTCATTTGACATCATGACAGAGTAATGAAAATCAAATAAATAAATAAATAAATAAAAAACTTAAACCCAGTAAAGGTGGCATGGCGGTGAGGGAATCTCCGCCCTCGCCATGTAATAATTTATGTACATTATTTTATGCCATCTTTAAAAGGAGAAAGAAAAAAAAACAAGAAAATGATCCTGAACCGTCTTCGTTTTCTACAAAAGGAACCAATGAACGCAATTCTTTGATAAGAATTGTAAATTTTTCATTGATTTTCGACTTTTAAAATCCCGATAGCTCCCTAATCGAGTCAGAGGTGGGCGTGGTCTCATTGGAAAGCGGTCTGAAGAATCCGAATCCGTATTCCTCTTGAAAAGAACATACGTCGGCCTAACACCTTTCTTGAAATAACTCATTTAATTACTATCAAATTTCAGATAGATCAGATAGGAGCATAATATGAGCCTTTCAATTTTGGAAGGTCCTGTGTCTGCTAATGGAGCGGGCCACTATGGTGCACTTATGTAGATCGATGTACCATCTTGGGGGCTCTATGATGAGGGAGCATGGTTGAAGAAGAAATTGGACCTAATAGTCAACTGACGGGTTTTCGTGAGCTCTGAATTCAATATTGAAAATATTTTTCGGATTTGATCCTTTTAGGTAACACCTAAGGAGGCTCTGTCTAAATGAGTCATTCATTCGTGATTGTGCCAGTTCGAATGAATATCAGTTGTGCCAACTCCCCTTTGGTGGCACTGAAAGGGGTCGGATACGAAGAATACTTTCAGAATTGAATTCAGCGACCAAAGATCCCATTAATCGGCTCATATCTTCAATTTTTCTCCCTCCCCCCTCTTATAATTGTAAATTCACGAAGAACGTGAATCGATCTAGATCGCTGTACCATAAAGACTCGCATCATTAGAAGGCACAGGACCTTCCGAAATTAAATAGTTTGAATTTTTAAAGCTTATGGCGGCAGAGAAAAAAAATTAATAATTGGAATGATAAATTTCAGGGGGAGATGTAGCTCATATGCCCCTCATCCTATCGATCTGAAATTTAGTAGTAATTTTACTTTATCGTTTTGAAACCAATCCAGGAGTTTTCCCGACCAAATGGATCCACCTAAAGGAAATAGTGGACACTTTATCATTTGAACTTGAACCTCAAAATTCAAATTAAGGTAGCTTAGCTCAAATTTTGCACACATTGCTTCCAGCTTAAAAGCCAACAGAAATTGCCCTATCCGTCGAAAACATTACAGAACATGTTTTTCTCTCTCCACTTGAACGTACATAGAATATATATTCCGCACCAGGTCTTTCTAAATTCCATCAAATTCTCATACCTCATTCGCTTCTCGTTATCTGGCCTTCTAGTTTCGCTAATAAAAACAATTTGACATCCGAAGGCTATCCCGCAACACGTGTTACTCCAGAGATACAATCTTTAATTCATGTGCCATGTAGTTTCCGGTAACACTAAAGTCGTTCTCATGTTGAATCTCGAAAACGCTCAAATGATTTTTCTCGATTAGGTTACCGCGCGGCAGAGACTGATTTCCTGAATAATTCAGTAACGAGCGAGGACAAGTCCCTCGGTCTAAATTATTTTATGAAAAATAATGTTTCAGACGCTGTTAAAAGCCTTTTACCCTTTCCCTTCTTCGTTTTGGCCTTTTAATGATGTTTCCCAAGCATACACACACCTACACAGATTTCGGTATATCTAATTGCCTTGCTTTATCCCCGCCTTTACCGATGAGTAGCGGAACAAAATTAATAAAAGGCACGACGAAAAGGCGTACATAAAAGTATACGTGTTTGAAACGAAAAGTTAATTTATCGAGTAGTTTTGCGGGTACAGTGCAGGGGAGGGGCGATAGAGGATGGCTGGTTTATGAACTTATATAACAGGTGGGCATGAAAAGATAAGAAAAAGCTCCAAAAAAATCTAGCCAACGCGTGTGGTTGTTGTGTAGATCTGCATGGTTCTCGAGTAAGATATGGGCAATATTTCCAAACAATTTTTCAATGCAGGTAATAGAACTCTAGTTAAGGTGTGGAAATCTGAAAATTTGTACATTTGAGTTTGAGTAGGAAATCACCAACAAAGGTACCTCGGTTACTCATCACGAATTATTTTCGAAAAACTAATTAGGCTAGTAAAAAAAAAAATCCATTCTTTAATTCGTTTATAGCGATGAACGAACAGGGGACGGGGGTCCTATGTCCTTGTAAAACCGCGACGGAACGAACTAAATGTCTTCATTTTTTTCTTTTCTGAAAGAAAAGAAAAAAGAAACTGAAATCGCGCGTATTATTCGTCTTTTCGTTGTATTTATCCGGCTTAGCTTTTATTCCTTTGCGTTCGCCATTTCTCGGTTCTCTATTACTCTTCCTCGGCGATATTAAAAATTTTGAATAAAATTCAAACGAGGCAGGAAAAAGGTAATAAAATGGAAATTTGAAACCGCATGTTTTTCACTTCTTTTTACGCTTTTTCCAGCTTTGTTTACAACTTATTAAACAAATTGTTGAATTTGCGCACTCCAGTGATTTATATTTTTGGTTTGTTTTCTTTTTCTCCAGTTCTGAAGTCTGAACGTTTGGAGAGTACGTTCAGTACAATTCTATTGCGTCGGATCTCCTTCGAAATATCTTGTCCTTGCCTTGTTGTGTCACCTCGACTCTGTTCAGCTTGAAAAACGCTAAGCCAAACGCTACCCGCGATGTTAACATCTCATTACATGGTTTGACTGCGAATGGAAGTTCTTTTTAATAGAGCGAAATTCATTCGCTGGTCTACAAGGTCTGCGCCACTTTTTACGCAGGTGTCTACAGTCCAAAGTTTTTTTTTTTCTAAAGTCCCCCCACGGGCTTAGACATAAGCGACGGACTTGAAAAAATCTTCAATTAAGATGAAGAATACGTTTATCTAGCCTCCCAACACAGGTCTGAGTCAGATCCGAATGAATCTCACCTCTTTGTAGTCAATGAAAAATAAGAAAAAATTTGATACTATAAAAGTGCCTGCGTCCGGACTGCAGCGAGGGCATTCAAAATCAAAAAACGAGGATACATAGAGAAGGCGTGTGTTCTGATCAATCTATAGTCAAAATGGATCTGATCGAGAGTGCTAAAACTTAAAACTACAACTAAGCTAAACGAATGTCCTGCCCGACCAATCGAGGGGAAAAATAAAAGAACGTGTCCAACCGCTGCACAAAAAGACCTTATAACATGGATGTCATCCAGGTGACCGCGTTCCCTTACAACAATTCTCAAAGAGGCAGACTTTACCGTCCCAACACTTGTACAGCATGATTTATTAATGAATTAGTACACATTCATGCATTCTATTGAAGTATAAAACAATAAACATATTCCGGCATTCATGCTTCTAGTTAGAGGCAAGCGCGCTCAAGCAATGAACCTAACACGCTTGCCCATCTAGTGTGAATAGTTACCCTTCCCTCTCGCGCCAGGCTCGCATGCTCATGATTCGTTTCATTATTCTCTCTTTGAATTTGAACTAGTTAAATCGGCTATAGTCGTACATTCTCGGCATCGTTCGGAATTCTGAAGGTCCAGTGGGGGGAAACACGTGCCTGAACGAATGATCGCGCAAAGAGGAATATGGAACTACAATCCGATGGTAACGTTTTTCTGCGGAGTGTTTTTTGCAGAGCGTTTACTGCTCAGCGTTTTCTGCGAAATTTTAGCCCTTTCGCGTGACGAGCCATTACACATATCCATGTTAAAAGGACAGTGAGTCGTGAGATTGAAAAGAACAAGAAGATGAACGTGGTTTTCAAATGACCGCATATGTGACGCATCATGAGAAACCAGGCCTACGGGTTAAGAAGAAAAGTTCGGAGAAAACGGCCAAAACAGGCTGAAAACTTGATTTGTATCGAAAATGAATTTTTGATGAAAATGTGTTCTATGCATACATTTCCATCAAAAAGTCATTTTCGATAAAAATCAAATTTTCAGCCTGTTTTGCACGTTTTCTCCAAACTTTTCTTCTTAACCCATGAGCCTGGTTTCTCATGACGCGTCACATATAGGAAAATACAGGTATGCAGATGACAAAAGACGTTTCTAAGATGCTTGCATCATGCTATGTAGAAAGTAGCCAGGCAAGTCAATAATAATGTACACTTGATAATGGGAGATTGGAACAACCAAGTGGGTCAAAGACAAAATGGAGAGTACGACTCCTGTAGGAAAATTCGGATTCGGCAAATATAACAAAAAAGTGTGGAGTCTACTAAGATTCTGCCAAGAACACAATCTAAAAATAGTCAACAGCTTCTTTAAAAAATGAAGTGGAAAAATGTGGCCCTGGATATATCCATATCCAAACTAGAAGCACAAGCCGCTAATAGATTACATAATCATCCCTAAAAGCAATAAAACTATAAAAAAACTTCAACATAATATGCAACAACTTTGAATTCTACTCAGACCACCGACTACTGAATACAACAATGGAAATTAACCCCGCAACAAACAACAAAAAATTTACAAAATTAAGTAAAAATCTCCAGGAGCAACTAAACCCTCAGAAATATAAACATGGCTAGCAACAATTTTCAGCGACAAAGACTCACACTGTGAGGAACTAGACACAGTAGAAACATTATACAAACAAATCACTAAGGCAATACAAACAGCCACCACTAAATCGACAGGTGAAATAAATAAAAAATCAGAGAACACACAAACCAATACTTTCAAAACTAAAAGATAACCTAACTAAATTATTCAATAAAATTTTAGAAATGGGCAAAATCCCAGAAGAATGGAAACATTCAAACATAATAATCCTGTACAAAAAAGGGGACAGCCACAAAGCCACAAATTATAGAGGCTAATAACTTGAACTCCCAATATTTCAAAAGTCTTTTCAAAAGCAATAGAGAATAGACTTAGAAACATATTAATAGCACAACACCCATCCGAGCAAGCAGGATTTTTTAGATCATACTCAAAAATAGACCACATCCACTCGCTTAGACAAATAATAGAAAAATGTAACGAATATGGGATAAAACTTCAAATAGGGTTAGTAGACTAAAACAAAGCATTCGATTCACTAAAACATAACTCCATGCTAGAAGCTCTAAAAAATTAGGGGGTACCCCAAAAATTCATAAAAGTAAAAAAAGAAGCATACTCAAGTATGAAAGCTAGAACTGAAATGGAAACAACAGGGGAATACTTCGATATTAAAAAGAGAGTAGGGCAAAGGGACCCTCTTTCACTGATACTGTTTAAAAGCTCTCTAGAAGAAATATTCAGGAACCCAAACTGGAAGGGAAGGAGGCTAAATATAAATGGTAGTCGTTTAATAAACCTCAGATCTGCAGACAACGTGGTCCTATCTCCAGAATCAATCAAAGAGCTAAAAAAAAATGATAAAAGAGATAAAAATAATGAGTGGTACGGCAGGACTAACAATAAATAGTCAAAAAACAAAAATCTTATCAACAGATAGCCACTAAAAGACAACAAGAATTGAGAATGACAAAATAGAAATAGTACAAGAGAAAACTTACCTAGGACAAAACCTGGCTTTTGAAAATCAAATAGAAAATAGAATAATAAAGCATGGAAAAAGTATCGGTCCCTGAAGAAAATTTTAAAAGTAAAATACAGTAATAACCAAAAAAGCTAAGTTTTCAACACTTGCGTAATACCAGTTCTGACTTACAGCTGTTAAATGTGGCCTCTTATAAGAGGCATCTAAAACAAAATCAGGACCAAGAAAGACTCCACGGAAAGGTTACCTATTACCGGCTATCGATTCAGGGGGCTGCGCTTTGGAGTTGGAAATAACCAATGTAAAATTAAACTGTACTTTAATCGAATAAAGGTATTCAGATTCAGACACATTCATGCCTTCTATTGAAGTATAAAACAATAAACGCATTCCGGCATTCATGCTTCTAGTTAGAGGGAAGCGCGCTTAAGCAATGAAACTGACGAGCTTGCCTATCTAGTGTGAACAGTTACTCTCCCCTCTAACGCCCAGCCCGCATGCTCATGATTTGTTTCCTTATTCTCTCTTTGAACTAGTTAAGCCGGCTATAGTCGTCCATTCTCGGCATCACTCGGCAGTCTCGAGGTCCAATGGGGGGAAACACGTGCCTGAACGAATGATCGCGCAAAGAGGAATGCGCAACTACAACCAGATGGTAACGTTTTTCTGCGGAGCGTTTACTGCAAAGAGTTTGCTGCTGAATTTTAACTCTTTCGCGAGGTGAGCTATTACACATATCCCAAAGAAAATGAACGTGTTCTTCAAGTGACCACATATAGGAAGTACAGGATACAGGTATGCAGACGACAAAAGACGTTCTAAGATGCTTCTTGCATCATGCTATGAAGAAAGTAGCCAGGCAAGACGATTTATATGAAAATGTGCATCACAGTGGAGAGGTCGCCATATGCCCCAACCTCTTTCTGCTTTTCCCCAGACTGATTAGCCCATTCTTCTCTACTTGCCTCATCATACACGTATGGGTCAGATTCCAGTCAGTTTTACTGTTTTGGCAGTCTTCAACTCTAAGAGTCCCTCACCAATCTTGAAGTTTACTATTCACTTTATCAAAGTTTTCCCAAATGCCTTTTCTCAAATGTTCTCAAGTCTCACTCAAGTATTTTTCAGACCCGAGTTAGTGTCACATTTTTACAGTTGGTATAGGGGATAAAGGAAATTAGGCACTATCAGAATGCCCTTCATCCCTTGCTGTCTTTCCCCAGACTGATGGCCTAATTTTCTGCGCTCGCCTCCTTCAGCTAGTATGAGCTAGATCCGAGTTAGTTTCACGTTTTTGGACTCCCCTCGATCCTAAAAATTCCTTATATCCTCAGGTCCACCAATCAATTTTTGAACGACTTAGAACCAAAAAATTTAAAGCGCGACTAATATTGGAGTTCCTGGGGGGTTTGAGCTGCTGCTCCAAGCTCAAGAAATTGAAAGATTGTTTAGTTGTATGGTACTTCGAAGGTGTCACGTAAGGAAATTAGCGAATTAGTAGCAAATAAAAAACTATTTTATGGATTTTATGACTCGTGAGCGAATGAAAAAACTTGCCCCCTCCCCACACCAAAAAATGCAATCGTCACCATTGAGTGAGATCAACAGAGTGTTATTTCAGTTGGCAATGGTCGAATTTCTTCCTCCAAAAAAGATGCTGTTAACAGTATTAGTGATGTGAGCTTCATATACGGTGAATTAGTTACGTTGTAATTTTTAGTTCATGACGCGCTATATTTTTGTTTCTAAAAGTATCGAAATTATTGAATCATGTTGAATGGTTTCTTTGTTCAGCCGCTAGTGTAGTGCAGGTACACTCTCAATATACGTTAAAACAGATAATAAATAAATGAAAAATTGTGGAGCCCCATTCCAAACTGGCTTTAGTCCACCCATGAAATTGTTTCACTTTAACGCTTGTATTTCAGGCTACACTGCTGTGAACCAAGTTTTAATGTAGAATCACATGGAGGTACGTTCAGGCTTGCCACGTACCAAAAAATTTCAAAAAGTTATTGCAACTGCATCATGCGCGACAAAGTTTTTATTGATTTCCCATACTTCCAATTGTTTGGGCTGAGGGCAGTTCGGAATCGGGCTCCTCAATTGTAAAACTTGATGGATGGAAGAAGGGCATATCGTACACTTCCGGACAGTCGTTACGATGGAGATTGAAATGGATCGATGATTCTATTCTCAGCTCAGAAGTATAGTTATGAGTTTGCTCTTTTGAATGAGACTACAGCGGCAGTACTGTACGATCTAGGATTGCGGAGCTGTGGCAAAATGAAAACTTCAGCAGGATTTTCTTCAGAATTGTGTTCTTTTAATTATACGTTATTATACACTCCCCTTTTACCCAGACCCTCTATTCGTTTATTGATGTATGGAAATAGAAGAGGAATTGCGGTGTGTTGTTACAGAACCTACCAGGATGAAAGGGCTCTTCCATGCCTCATTCAGGTCGAACTTGGCTTTGATGAAAATGAAGCCCAATATGAACTCGTAGTTCACATGAACCTTTTAGAATAAAAAACTCTTCGCTTTGAACATACCTAAAACTTTTGTCCTCTAAAATATCTTCACACCTCAGGCTGTGAATATTTCCTCTTTTCGCTCAAAACCCACAATATATAATATTATTACAATCCGATACAATACCGAAACCTCTTCTTACACACACGACTCAAAACTACGCACCAGCGAGTATTAAACTCGAAAAATGAGAAGCTGGGTTCAGTATTCGGCGGCAGGCCGGGCGTTTCTAGCTAACATATTACCCGGATTCGGCACGCGGAGCACGTAAATCTGTTTGGGAGCGTTCATAGGAAATAGAAACGTCATAAATAAATGAGGACATATCAGAATAGAAACGTTCCAGTAGGTTCCGAATCGCCATAAGCGCGCGAAATAAGACAGGTAGCAATTTTATTTCGGGTAAGGTGACTCGCATCCCTCGGAAAGGTCTCTTTCCTTTCCTATACGTATTCCCATATAGATACAAAACATAATCGAATCCTTTTGTTAATGAAAGATGGGTAGGCGCGTGTGTGCCGCGAATGCATATTATCGGTTAGCAATAAGACGGGCGACACGAGATAATCTATAGCATGCAATCGGTAACTGAAAATCGGAATATCCGGTTTCGAAATCGTATTTGAACGACGATGGCGCGAAATTACGGCGACAGACTCTGGAAGATTCTCTTATTCGTGGAATAAGAATGTAGCCTATTTCGCAGTAAATACGAGCCGAAGAAATCACGTACCTGTAATTTCCGTGTATCTCAGCAACGTTGAACGGCTTTCAGCGCCGAGACGTCCCGATGTCGGCAGATAATTCTCCGTCGATTCGAAGATCTGGAACAAACGAAAGAAACGCGCGTTCGTTAGATTTCCCGTTTCAATTATTCGTTGTAAGTTTAAAAATTGGCATTCACTGGAACAATTCAAGCAGGTACATGTAGACTTCATAAGGGTATTATAATAGCTACGAATGAAAGAGACACGATTCTATGGTAGATCTGCAACCAACTTAGAGCAGAAGGTACAATTATGAACCCAAGTACAAATGTGGACCACCCCTGCAGGAACTACTGCTAGCGCTGCTGGCGAACTAATCCCGAAACATGTATTAGACACTGAATCAACCTATTCTATCTAGTTTTCGATGCAACGATTTAATTGTTTAGGCGCCGCACACTGGGCGAAATCGTGATTCTAGGCGGCCAAAACCTCTTTTTCAATGTTTGCCTGGTTCCAAGTCAAAATTTCACATTAACTTGTACGTATAAACACTTCGTTTCCTTCCAGTGGTCGGTCCCTATACACAGGGTGTCCTCTTGGCCCTTTTCACAAGTAATATACAGGGTGTCACAACTTGAATCAAAAATCCAACAAATTTAGATGGGACTCGTTCAAATGGATAATTTTTTTGAACAACTTCACTTCCGTATTACTTGATTTATTAAAAGATTGCCAACATTTTAGCTACGAGGAAAAATATGTTTGATACGATCGATCATTTTAGACTAAATAACAACTTGCGTACTTTAAAACCTTAGCAGTAATATACCTTAACGTTGGATTAATCAGTAAAAACGAGGAAGAATTTGATCATTAAATACAAACAGGACTATAATTGAATCGGTTAGAACCAAAAGGGGTCAAGTCCAAAAATCGCATTTTTCAAGAAGCGAAGAAAACGGTTTTATTCGAAAATTTGAAAATCGTTTAATTTAGGGTGGTGGTAGAGGGTCACAAGAGACAACTTTTAAGCTCGATCCCGTCGAATAAAATTTTGATGGACCGAAGCTGGACGGGCTCAAAGTTTTTGGACTTAACCCCTTTTGGTTCTGAACGATTTTTTTGCAATTTTACGGCTTGAAATTGCCCCCTCCCTTTTGTAGCCAGACATAAAGGGGTAATTTTAGTCTTGGTTCCACTCCAATGGAGCAAAATCCCTGCTTGTAAGAAAAACGTTCTGAAGCTGTATTGGAAAACTGCGATTTCATTTTTGAAAATAGCACTTTTCAGGTATAAAAATGCAAAAAGAAAGGGGTGGGTCGGAATATTTTATTTATTTCAATTCTTTACTCTAAAATACACAATTTTCGAACAATTTCTGGAAAAATTCATTTTTTGAAAAATTTTTACAGTATTACAAAAAAAAAAAAAAAAAAATGAAAGAAAAAGAAAGAAAATCATATTGCCAAAAAGCTGTTTCACGAAATTTCGACCACACCAGCAGGTCCGCGATACTTCAATACCCCATAAATCCGTAAAAGAAGCACAAACGACCAAAATGGACTTAACCCCTTTTGGTTCTAACCGATTCAATTTGCAACATAATTCTTAGATCAACATCTCAGTGTAGCTATACAAATTTGAAAGACTGTTTCAAAATTAAAACTGAAGCAAAAACTGAGTAGGTAATCATTAAGAAAGAAAGAAAAATAGCATTTTAATAATTGGAGATTATTTTTTCACCTTGACTACTTTGAGTAGGCTACCCAATACTCTTAAAAAATATATTAGTTTCGTTCTATTTGTAAAACAAAAGACGGAACTGGAACTGTTCGGGTTCAATCAACTTCTAATAAAAATCGAAACAAAACCAGAACTAAAAACTAAGATCTGAAGGAACTTTTCTTATTTACATTTAATCAAAAAGAACGCACAAATCTTCTAATCCAAGGTAAATAGAATCAACCACAAAACGTGAAATGAACAAATAACAATAACTGAGATCTTAGACCCCAGTTTTCCCAAGTTGATAAGAGGAAACCTAAGTAGTGATATCCGGGATACCACAATACTAGGGACGTACCGTAGAGTTTTTCTTGGGAGGGGGTATGGGGGTAAAAATCGTGAGAGTCCTAACTGACTCAACTAAAAATTCCCGAGTATCGAAGCATTAAAAAAAATTTTGTCACTTTTTGGATTTTCCAACTTTTGAACTCAATTCCCAAGTATCAAAGCAAAACAATGCAAAAAAGAGCAAAAAATCTTTTGACTCTTTGGATTTTCCCAACTCCGCCTGGCTAAAATGGTGAATTTTCCCAACTACTGAGGTAAAAATTCTTAGGGGGGTAAGTTTCCCTCCACTCCATCGGTACGAGTCAAGTAGCAGAAAAAAAAAGGGGGGAAAAACCTCTACGTTCTAATAATACATTATTTGATTAGAGTGTCGAATTTTGAGGGTGTTTTCCCGCGCGCAGCGCTGCAAGCACCCTATTGCAATCGAATTTTCATCCTCATCATCATTTTTTTCTCTAAATACAACTAAATTGTTTACAGCTCATAGTTCAGTTTTAGCTCAGTTGCCTTTTCCATCAACCTGCCATCTATCGATAAGTCAGTTTACTATTATGAATGTATCCTCTCCATTATGCTTACGATTTACAAATGTAACTTGTTTACGTTTTATTTCGTGATTTTGTATTTTACTCATGACAGTATTGTGCGATTCGTACTTTTCTACAAAAGGAACTATTTCCTCGAAGAAAGTGAAGACATTAACTGGATTTAGAAGAGATACATGTATTGTTTATTTGTATAAAATGGGTTCTCAGTTGAATTAGCGTAAAATGTATTTGATGCAAACCAAGTACATGCAACATCCTGTGGTACTCTTATCAGGAAATTTTCCATGGAATAATGCGATGTGAGTTATGTCTCATAAATATGTTAGCAGTATTAAGCACGTGGCAATTTTGGTATTCTATTTCAGGTCTTTCACAAATATGTCGTTTCTTGTTTGACTATTTACCTTTGTCTTTTTGGTATAAGGAACGAGGAATCATCCAAAACAGTCAACATGCCTTCAACCACAAATTTGAACTTCTATTGTAATTGTTTAGCGGAATTAACGAAAAATGTGAACAAATAATTGGCAGATCACACGTTTTGTTTCTGAAATGAAAGATTTTCTCGCATTCGAATGGTTCACGAATATTTCACGCGTTGTGTGACCAGAAGTGGAGCGTGGAGCTAATGTCTTTGCATCTTATAAACATTGAAATGAGGAGTATGAACACATTAATGTGCGTTTTCTGAAGCGAGAACACAACTTTATTTGAATTAAAGTAAAATTCCACGTTTATATGAATCGAAACAAAATTCCTGTCCCTCTTTGAATTATTATCAGAAGTTATCAGTTCATATTCATTGAAACTCCTGTATCTGAAATTCCTTGGATTTATGTCCTTTTAATTTATTTGTCTTGTAAAGGTAGAGGGTTTGATTTCTGCTTGCCGCTAGGAATGAATTAAACGGAAAATGGAAATGTATTCTAGTATATGTTCTGTGTTGATCAAAGTCTGCTGTGTGATTGCAGTCTGCAGCTTTACAGTTTGAAGCCTTGAACTTCTCTGATGTGCATGTAGCGTCATCAGCGGGAAAAAAAAAAACGTCAGTGACGTCAAATCATGGTTCGCTTATCAAAAAATACCTATTCTACTCCGTTGTTTTTTCTTCTCTCCTCTCAGTCCTTCAGGTTTCACATGGGGCCAATCTCCAATATTACTCCAGTGTCCCCGATTTCTGAGTTCTGTAAGTCAATAATATGATTTTTGGGGTCGCTGAATCCGTTTATGGAGTCATTTTCTCCATATTCTCCGCCCTTGAGGATCTACAGGGGTCTGATATACGATATTATCATTTTTCATTCATTTATAGTTTTTATTTAAATTGACGTCCACACCAAAATTCATTTATAACATTTAATTTGTCGCCACCCAGATTACTGTGGTATTTAATTTTCAGCAGTGCATTGTATATTATTGTCGTGCATCAATAAATTATTTTATTTCCACTTGTACCTGTCGATGTATCCCTTTGTTTAGTTGGGCCATTAAATCAGACCTCCTAACGAAATTATTTCCATGAAAATTTATTTTTATTGCAGCCGTGGGTGTAACACAAACGGGAAAAACGTTACATTTGAGGAGGAACGAAAAGGAGTAACCAAAAGGAATTATAATTTCCATGGAAATTCGTAACAATCCCTGACACAAAGTTAGTCCATATTATTTAGTTATTTTCCATGGAAATTTATTTTTCTTCCAGCCGTGTCCTCATTGATCTTGATCTTTGCTGCATCCTGCGCGACTACATGTGACCGTCGACATTTTTAAAGATTTTGTAGTATTTTTATAATTTTTGAGGAAACATCTTGTTTTTATACAGCCGACCAAATAGTGTTGTGACAAACAGAGTTGAGAATACCTTGTTATAATTGATAAATAATAGATTTACTTCCAAGTTATATTCCATGGCTTTCTCTGTTCCTCGTTAAGAGTAAATATATACGGTTTGATGTTGAAAATCCCTTTCTGAACGTCGCCTGATCTATCGGTTGTTGAAAGTCTTACTAATATTCGAGGGTAGGCTAGTGGGTCTGTTGTTGTTGAGATCGGTTTTGATCCCTTCCATGTGTACTAAAATAATTTCGGAGGTGTGCCATTGTTCAGGGGTATTGCCTTGATCGCAAATCGGATTAAACACTTCGGTCAAAAAGGGAACAACGCGGATATTTTTAATGACTCATTTTCGATTTTGTCAGGCCTGCTCTGTTGCCTATCAAATTTTTCAAAGTTAGTAGAACTTTGTCTGTTTGGATGGGGGGGGGGGCTTCTCTCACTACTTGGGTGGAGTCTGTTGAGAATGTCAAATTACTAGTAACACTCCTTTTTGATTGCGATGCCTTATTTCTGGGACTAGAATTAATAACAAAAAAAAATTTACAAACTACAGACGATGAACACGAAAAATTGATAAATACTCCTATATTACCAAAAATGATCAAAGTCGTGCCAAAGTTGCCCGAAGAAATAAAACAAAATAATAAAATTAAAACTAATAAGTCGAAATTATGATCAGTTATTAGCACCCGAAGCCATTATTTAACTTACTACGCGGCTGTCAGTTGAGATTCATGGCGTATTTACGGGGAATTGAGTATGCAATTTCATATGCATGCATATGATGCAAAATGCAAATAATGTTAAATAATACAGGGGGTCAAAACATAGTTCCATCTTTTCTTCTAAATGTGAGGACAGATTGATGTGAGAATATGTTATGAAGAATTTACAAGCGAAAGGACCTAGTTTCTTTCTGAGTGAAGAAATTTCCTCTCCTCTGAGTGGGAGGCTTAAATGTACCGCTAACCTTGGAATTATAAATAAAAATATACCGCATAAATACGGAAACAGAGGTCCCTTGGATCGCCGATTTCGAATATCACATCCGATTTTTGATACAGCCTCAATTGGCGGCGTAAAATTCAAATTTCTGACTCAAAACAGCAAAGTTATATTGACTTGAAAATCTGAACAAAGTACTGGAATGTGTTTTTTTAATTTATTTGCTGATTCCGGTTATTGCATCAGAGATTCCTGATCTGGCTCCGATTTGGGCCCAAGTGTCCAAATTTTGTGCTCAAAATAGCCAGATTACTCAAGAATCCTCAAGATTTTCATGCTTCTTTAAGACTAGTTCAGACTTCATAATGGCTTTTCTAGCTGATTTCAGATTTTTATCCAAGTCTCAAGATTCTTCAAGACTCTTCCCCGGTTCTTTAAGATACACTAAGACTCTTACAAGGCTCTTTAGACCTATCTGACACCTTCAAAAGTCTCCGAATTTGCGAGCAGATTATTTTCTGTAAAACTGTCGAAATCCAAACTGCATTTCCGAGACATTACTGTCATAGCTTAGAGAAGTGAAGAAGAAAACGAAGACCCGTGATATTATCACAGGCGAAATGTTTCGAAACACATTAGCGTAAAATGGTGTCTGTCGCCGTTTGCAAAACCTACCTCCGGATTTAGTTCGACTTCAGTTAAATCCAATCTTCGCTTCTTTCAACAGGTATTCGAAAATTTCGAAACACCGGACAGATACGAGTCGCATAAATTACGTTCTTCGGAATCGGAATTGTAATTATATTTTTCAGTCCTCGTTAACGCTTCCTCGAGTGTGTCTCTCCCTGTGTTGTGCATTTAAGGTGTAAATATACCGCCGAGCTAGAATCCAATTTATCTATCGAACTCCATCTGGTATCAGGTTGAACTAAGTATCTTTCAACGACTCACTCTCTTGACGTGCTATCGGTATAAAATAATTTGCCGAGTGAAATCGGCTCAACCGAGGAAGAAAAAGAATAATTTTCCTCCTATTGATGACAAGAGAGCGATGAACCCTCCAATGATGTAATTACTGATGGGTTAGCTACTACTGGACGTAGATTTATCTCGATTTTCCTCTTCCCCTTACTCCTCCCGTATCCCTCTTTTTTCATAGTGACGGATTCCCTCGCGGTTTCTCACTCGACTTACATTTTGGTTTTGGATACATTTCTACTTTCATCTTCGATTTTTCGGTTCCGGTGAAGAGCGATGAGATTTCAAAGGATAATCAGCGTCGCCTATTTCGGGTGTATTTAGCTCGCTGCCCGGAATTAGCATTCAACGTTCAGAGATTTCGAATACGAATATTCTTTTATTTGCTTATTCGCGTGGATTTTTGGAGCGGTCAGTAAACAAAAAAGCGAGCGAGTGAGCTCGCCTTCGAACTATCTGATTCTAGTTTCGACCAGGGATTCCAAAACCGGAAGTATTTTGAAGGTATTGCTAATATGCTCATCTAGTCTTTTCAGTTTTTGAATACAGTGATAGCCAGAAAACTGCAAAGTGTAATCTCCGTGAAGGTCACGTCTGATCGCTTTTCAACTGTTGCAACTTTCGGAGTGATTGGCCATAGCTTATCATTGCGACAAATAAGATAATAAACGGGAATTTCAATATACGAGCCAGAATCTCAGTTTACGCGGACATTCTGTTTTTGAATGAAATCACCTGCAAGTCTGGACCATCAACCTTTCTCTAAAAACTGAAAACATTACCATTTTTCAACAAAATCGTTTTACTTTATTTGTTATGAAGGATGCCTCTCCAAAACGCTGTGAGGCCATTTTATCGTTTTTGTTTTTCTTGGAATGGAGAAATAGAACCACCAATTCATCAATATCTTTGTAGAATTGCAGAAAAATTATTTTCCTTCATGTTACCACAGTATTTAAGTGAAATAGCTCATTGTGAGAATGGAGTATGTTCATTAGCTGTGTATTCCAATTCCAAAATACAGAACGAACATTTTTGTAAGTTTCCTTCAGCTTCAATCTGCGAAAAGATATTTCAGTTTTGAACTTAATTGGAGGGAAAATAAAATCAGGATGGAGGGTATTTTGACGGATATTATGGGCGGTAATCTAGGCGTGAGAGCGACTTCGCTGGCATTCTGGCAACTGTCATCTTTACAACAAAAGGCGTCATAATTCAAAATATCCCGCTCAACACCAAGGCATACGCAAATGGCGATTTATGGAACCACCGGGCTGTCGTCCTCGGGTGAGCGATCCGAATATTAGCCACGTATAAGATTTCAGAAGACCAGCCCCAACCTTTGTGCTGCTTTCTCGATACTCCCGAACATCGTTCGGACTATAACTCGATGTCAGGTGTCGAGCACGGAGCAGCGTAGGTACTCGCGTACCCCAGAATTTGGCGTACTTTCTTCTCTCATCTCGCTATACAACCAATTAGTGTACGAATACACGCGGCCCACAGTGGCCATAAATTAGGCCCACGTAGTCGGCAACTAGCGAGCCGTCTTGAATCGGCGGCCGAACAAATTCTTGACCGATTCCCTGGAGCATGCCACGTAAAACCGCTCTCGTCAATGGCCAGGTACACGGTCGGCCTTGCCGCCGACGGCGGGGGCTGCGGTGGCGGTGCCGGCGCTCTAATCGTTAGGCGCGTAATTTCGTCCCAAGTACGGCGCTAAATTTTCGTTCGAGTTGTACGGGCGGCCAGCCTCGAAACAAAAGACCGTCCATTAAATCTTCGTTACAAATCTCGACCAGGGAATCGTCTCGACTGTTTATAAATTCATATTTTAAGCTCGACGAACGAACGCGTTTTCCAGGTTACAACTGTAGTAGCCCTGCTACCCTCTGCTCCCTTCCATGGCATGGCACGGTTTCCGGAGTCATAAACGTACAGAGAAGCTCGGCGTCTGCTGCATTCTTCGTCGCAGCCCAACACACATACGAACTTCGGCTGAGCTGCTGTAACCGCACGAGCCACGGAGCCGATGTGGAGCGCACGTGAAGTACGGTCGGTACGGCGATGCCGAAACGTGTAATAAATTCCTCTCTGTGCACGCAGTCGATAGCAGTGCTCGAGAACGATCGGAATTCCCGGTTACCCGGGCTGAGGAAGAGGAAACGTTATTAGTGTATGCGAAAATTATACTCGTATGTACGTATAATTCCATTTTGGCGTAATGACGCGACCTCTCGCGTGTATATGTAACAGCATTTATAAAATATTCTTTCGAAATTACGGTGCACGAACGGCCAATTGGATGTCGATATGTCCGCGGAATTCGGTGTACACGAATATTTGGCCAAAAGTCAGAGGGCGAATTCGAAATCGAATTGGAAATTAATAACGTCGCCCGGTCCCCAAGCCATGTTGTGCCGCGTGCTCGGCTGTAGGAAGACTATGTGCACATCTTTCTGGGTCAACAAAGCTGGTCTTGTACAGGGTGTTTCATATTACGTGACTTCCCTACTGCCAGGTCAGTAGGCCACTCATTCTGACAGCGTGTGGATATGTTCACCTACTCTTGCACTTGAAGGGGCGAAGATACAGACATCTGCAGAAATTCTGTAACGCGCTAATGAAATTTTTCCTTCTCATAATTGCTAATAGGTAGATGGGTGGAACTTTTTTGTAATTAGTGGTTTGTAGTAATTGATAGATTTCAACTATCAATAGTTCGATAGTGACTAACAAATAATATCGATGCCATCAGTTTCAGTTAGATGATTCCCTATGATATGTACTAGCAATACTATCAATGTTTATTCGATAGTTTGACAGTAGTTATTTTCAGTGTAATGAGAATTAAAAAAATGTATTATTTTCTTTTGTCTATTCAGTAGTTGATTACTATGGGGGCAGCCCCAGGGAGATTGATGCGAACATATGGCCAGCAGCGGCCACCCAGCCTCTCATCTCCTACTCCGCACTCACCTACTCGTGGTGCCCCAGTTACATCGAGTAATCTAATGGAAGGTTGGGTAACCAGTCCCAGCGGGAAATTAGGTCGACAAGCCAACGAGTGTCGTAGTGTCTAGTTAGGGCTAGTACTCGGCGCAGCTGGGGAATGGCCTACTAGACTGGATAGGGACAGAGACAGGTTACCTATCCTGTGGTGGTGGAAGGCTCAAGTAGCCATAGTACAGCAGCACCTCAAGCCCAAGGTAGTAGGGTTACTGTCCAGCCATAAAAAGCACCCGTAGACCCCAGCTGTCATAGCTTGCTATGCCGCTGGATCAAGTCTCGGCTGCTTGTGGCAGCAGGCGGGGCAACACCGCGCAGACACCCCTACTCACTTCTTGTGCAGTCACCGTCATATTTGCTAACATCACCATCTACCAACTAACCATCCCGCAACAACATGAATACGGCGAGTGTGAAATATTCCGGACTTAAAATACCTCCCCCCCCCCCATTCGGATCTCCGGGGCGGAGGTGCACCGCTTAAACATCCACATAGAAGCAGGCGCCAGGGATCTCGGCTGATCCTTGCAGAATGGAATGTTCGAACCATGATTGACGGTGGTCCAAATAACAGACCCAAAAGAAGAACAGCTCTGATCGACTATGAACTTTGCAGACTGGATATTGACATTGCTGCACTAAGCGAAACTCGTCTAGCTGGCGAAGGATCCCTGTAGGAGAAAAATTATACCTTCTTCTGGAAAGGACGTGAACCGGGGCTACCTAGACAACATGGAGTGGGATTTGCTATCAAAAATAAGCTACTAGAGAAGCACAGCGGAATTCCAATAGGAATCAACGAGCGTCTCATGACCTTCAGACTACAAATAGGGAAAGGTAAACCGCTGAACTTAGTAAGTGCTTATGCACCAACGATGCAAGCTACCGATGAAGACAAAAAACAATTCTACGAAAGATTAGATGAAATAGCAGCCCAGTCCACCGCGAATGAGAGCCTAATTGTTCTTGGCGACTTCAATGCACGAGTTGGCAGAGACCACGTGGCGTGGAGAGGTGTGATCGGACAGCATGGGTCCGGGAAAATGAATGTTAATGGAGAGTTACTGCTTAGCTTTTGCGCCCAACATAACCTTGTTATAGCAGACACCATGTTCAAACTTAGAGACATATATAAGGGCACCTGGAGGCACCGTAAGTCGACATTGGCACGCAATAGACCACATCGTGGTGCAAAAAAATAATTTCACCAATGTAACAAGCACAAGAGTGTATAGGAGAGCCGATTGCGACACAGACCACAGACACCTAGTTACAAGACTTAATATCCTTCCTGTCAAACGCGGACCAAGGCTCAATGATGCAGCAGCACGTAGACCCAACATCTCCAAATCACAGGACCGTACAATCTGTACTACATTCAAACGAGAAATGACTGAGGCGCTAAACGCAGTGCAAGAAACTGGAGAAAACTCCATAGAAAACAACTGGCAGGCACTGAAGGAATGTCTGACGCAGATATCTAAGGAAATTCTTAGTCCACTTCCCAGAAAACGAAACCCTGACTGGTTTAACGAAAATGAGGCAACAATTGCTAGCGCCTTGGAGAGGAAAAAGCGATTCCATGATATAACTCTCGACAAGCCTAATGATAAGAAAGCCATCAAGAACTACCGTATAGCCAAAAGCAATGTCCAACGTCTTACCCGGTAGCTGAAGAACACGTGGCATTTGGAAAAGGCAGCTAAGGTACAGGCACTATCCGATAGGCATGATAGCGGAGCTTTTTACAAAGCTGTTAACGCTATCTATGGCCCTCCAAGGAATACAATCTTCCCAATCAAAGACGAACAGGGCACTCTACTTAAACAAGAGTCAGACATAACTGAGAGATGGAAAAAGTATTACAGCAGCCTCCTTAACCAGTCATCTACAACAGACCCAGAGGTAATGCAGATCCTGCCCCAATACCCAGCAAAATCAGAGTTAGTACAGTGCCCAACCCTCAAACAAGTGGAGCTAGCTATAAGGAAGCTGAAAGATGGGAAAGCTCCAGGCGAAGATAATCTACCCGCTGAAATATACAAGCATGGTGGTGGTAAGCTTGCTAGGAAACTTCACAAGCTGTTCATACGGATATGGGAAGCGGAAACAGTACCTAACGATTTCAAAAACGCGACTGTTGTAAATATTCACAAGCGGAAAGGAGACGGAGCCGACTGCACCAATTATCGCGGAATATCCCTACTCTGCATGACAGGTAAAATACTGGCAAGAATTATAATGGATAGACTTTTCTGCCTGCCTTTGAATCCATGCTTCCCGAATCGCAGGCAGGTTTCCGACCAAACAGAAGTACGATAGATATGATATTTACTCTACGGCAAATCCAAGAGAAGACGCGGGAACAGTACGCATCTTTGCACGCAGTATTTATTGACTTGAAAAAGGCTTTTGACATGGTCAACCGACAAGCTCTATGGCAGATATTGGGCAAATTTGGCTGCCCCTCCAAACTCACGAATATAATAGCAGACTTTCACACTGATAATAAGGTGCAGGTCCTAACAGGTAGAAGCGTTACGGATAAATTCGAGGTTGTCAATGGAGTACGCCAGGGATGTGTAATGGCGCCGCTACTTTTCAATGTCTTCATGGCGGCCTTTCTTATCTGTGTGGACCGAAAACTCCGAGATCTAGGTATAAAAATAAGGTTCCGTACGGACGAAGGCCTTCATAACCTTGCCAGACTCAGAAGCCAAAAGAATGTAAGAACTCGCTTCATCTCCGAGCTACAATACGCGGACGATGCGGTAATACTCGGCCACTCGGTAGAAGAAACTCAGAGGATGATAGACACCTTTATGGATACGTATCGTGGCCTGGGAATGGAGGTAAAACACCAGAAGACCAAGCTATTGATAATGAGATACGACGCACCCGCGGCTCCCGTCTCAACCATCAACATTATAGGAAATACCATAGAAACAGTAGAGCAGTGTAGTCTTGTGACTAATAATTGCAGCCTGGACTCTGAGATAAACCAAAGAATCAAGAACGCTGGCAAAGCTGTATTCAAACTAAAACGCCGAGTGATGAATTGCAACAACCTCAGAAGTGAGACCAAAATTGCCGTTTACAAAACCGTGGTACTCCCCATCCTTTTGTACGGATGCGAATGCTGGACAATCTATAAAAAGCATATAAAGTCCTTGGAAAAGTTTCAGCAGAGTCAACCCCCGAAATATATTGCATGTCAAATGGCAGGACTACGTTTCAAATAAAAGGGTTCTCGAGCTAGCAAAGTGCGACCCAATTGAGCAGATTATTGCCAGAGCTCAACTAAGATGGTTCGGGCATGTTGAAAGAATGCCGGATGAACGGCTACCAAAACAGACATTCTACGGAGAGATTGGGCAAGGCTGAAGAGCTCAAGGCGGGCAGATCGAGAGATACAAGGACATGCTGCATATGACACTGAAGAGTGCCAATCTACACAGCAACTGGGAGGAGTTGCTCAAGGACCGAAGCGCATGGAGAGCAGCAGAGTATACAATTGCAACGGAAAGGCTGCAATGGATTTGGGCGAGTAGACGAAAATAGTCTAAATAAGTCGCAATGGTTTTAGTCGACTGATAAGCGAAGTTGATCAATGCTTTTGGGCGAGTACAAAATATAATCTCAACTTGCTGGAACACGTCTTAAAGATGAAAGCAATAGTGTTTCTGCTCTTCTATAGGTACTCTGAACATCTATTTTAAACCGACCAGTCTTGAAACTGGCATTACGTAAAAACGTTTATTAATTATGGATGTGACAATTGATTCAATTTTTGAAACTAACCGTGGTGTAGTATGTGTTGTAATTGACAAATTTAAATTCACAAAATCAAATACTTTGGCCAATGGAAATTTCAGATTTCGTTGTACTAATAAAAAATGTTCGGCCGGTGTAGTGATCGATGCAGCAGTCAAATCAGTATTAGAAACAAATGGTAAGAGCCATAATCACGATCCAACAACTGAGCATCAAATAGCTGTGCAGTCTGTAAGAGCAGCTGTTAAGAGAAAGGCTGTAAACAATATTCATGAAAGGCCAAATAAAATTATTAGAAAAGAATTACAACAAGTGAGTCATTCATGTATTCAAGAGAATTTTGTTCATTCCGATATGAAATTGATGAGAGAAGCTGTATATCGAGACAGAGGGGGGAAAAAAATCCAAAAATTCGTCAAAGTACGGAGGAGGCATTAGAGCAATTGTATCATATGCAGTCTTCTTTGACATATCATGAAAATTGAGGTAAATTTTGCTTCGTCAGTGAGAATCGAACTTTGGCTCTTTTCACTACTCCACGTAACTTGCAAATGCTTTGTCAAAGTGATGTTGTTTTTGGAGATGGCACTTTTAGTTTTGCCCCATATCACTTTACTCAATTGTAACGATTCATGCGTATATTAATCGATTTTACCTGCCAGTATATTGTTTCCTTCCGTCAAAATCAACTAGTGATTACAAAATTATGTGGACTGAAATCGAAAAATTGTGTAAAGATCTCATCAAAATGGACTTGCAGATATCATTGTTTTTTGCTGATTTTGAGGTAGGAGCTCACAATGCTATATTAGAGCTGTTTCTTAGTTATCAAGTGAAATGTTGCAGATTTCACCTTGCTCAAAATTGGTTCAAGCGTATACAAAAGAATCGTAACTTGCTGCTAGCATATAATGAAAAAAATAATGAACTTGGTATTTGGTTGAAGAATTTCTTTGCTTTGCCTTTATTACTACCAGACAAAGTCGATGAAGGCTTCACTACATTAATAAAAGAGGCTCCAAACCGAGATGAAGCAATGGGATTTGCAGATTACGTTCTCCTGATGCCCACTTTCCTCCATTTTTATGGGCTGCGAAACCAGACTGTGAACCGCACACAACCAATGGACCCGAAGCCTTCCATTCAAAATACAACTCTCAATTCTACTCACCTCATCCTAATGTACACCTTGTAATCGATGTCATCAAGCAAATTCAGATTGATACGGAATTGAAAATGAATGCAAAAATATTGTAAATTCAATCCGGAAAGAGCAGCAGGTTAAACTTTTGAAAATTGTGAAATTGTGGCATCAGTTTGAAACAGACAGTATTGATATTCAGACTTATCTTAGGCATATTGGCCGCCTATTTTTAACAAAACAAATATAAAAATATAATACTTTTTTTTTTTTTTAATTGAAAACCGTGTCCTGTACGTGTATTTTGTTTTAATATCAGTTTTGCATTAATATTTTTGAAAAAAATATCGTTTCAATTATTTCAATTAGCCGAATGCTGGTCTGTCGAGTGATAGAGTCTCAAATCCACCCAGAAAAGCTTTGAAAATGAAAAATTTGTAACCTCAAAGCCAGAATTCTATTTGGTATACTGCAATGGATTTGTGCGAGCACTCGCCTAAATCCATTATAAAATATTCAAGAAGGGTCGCCCAAATCCATTGCAAAAACTCACCCAAAAGCATTCCACTTCCCCTAAATTCACCCAAACGCGTTGCAGCCTTTTTACCTGCCAACAGCGGACAAGAACCAAAAGACCGGGAGATAAACCCACACCCACCGCTTGCCCCAACTGTGGGCGACTGATTAGGTCGAGGATAGGGATTAGCCACAGGAGGGTGCACGGACGGCGAACATGACGGGCTGGGATCCTCGAGGATGAGGCCTGACGACGATGAGTTGATTACTATTACTGACTATATCGACGAATGTTCAATAACGAATAAGTAATGAAATGACAAATGCGACTAATAAGTAATAGTAACTGTTAATCGAGCAATGACAACAAAACGACTGCAGAGTGCAGACTGCTGATTAGCCGGAGGCCAATTCTCGGTTGCGAGGTTAACGTGAAACACTTAAAACTATTTAAAATGTTAAAACGCTGATTGATAGTGATTCCTGAAACACTGAAAGGATACATATTTAAGAAAATTAAAAAGATCAGAGATTCCACGCATTGTAGATGGCCAGATTAGATCAACTAATTAACTATCAACCAAGATTGACTGAAGTATAACGCCCTGCAGCTGAACACTGACCGTTTAATTACAGCTACACTCTGCCAGGAGGTCTGTAGTGAAGAAGTACTGGCATTATGGCGGTGCAAGTACGTTCACCAACTCAACAGGAGTAAATTAACCTATTTGTACATGTGATACCACCCAGCCGTTTTCGTCGACTCGACACATCGGACGATAAACAACTGCCGACAAAAAATACAAACGGAAAAGGAGGAGAGCTAAAAAAAAAAATGCTAAAAGAGAAGAAAATCAGCGCATTTAGCATTAAGTTGTACGACGTACTCGGGTATATCCTTCACAGTTACTATTTTATAAACGGCTTATACCGGTGCAAGATACGTTTATTACCTAAAGATGCCATTATCCGCTGAAATAGCTTACACAAGTGGATGTCATGCTCGTATTAGATTGTATAAACGAGCAGTTCGGCCTTATTATAAGGCGACATTTTGTCTGCTATTTAGAAGCACGGCAGACAATTTGCCGTTTCCATAGTCGATATTAAATTAAATGGAAAACGGGGGTCTTTAGTTCGCTTCTAACGGGGCTTAAACGCATTCTTCGAGCCGTTAAATCTCTTGCCCGGAATTAGATTTGCTCGGCGCGGGGCACCGCGCAACTTTAAACGCTGTTGCTGTAGAGTGCCCGTCCGAGCATCCTCCGAATACGATGCGAAAAAATACGCTATTTCGCTCGTCCTCCGCACACATCATGTATACTACACATGTAGACACTTTACACGCAGAGCGAGAGAGGATTTCACGACGAAAAACCGTTTACCGGCTTTCGTTCGCCGCTGAAAACCGCCTAGCGTAGCGCGCGGCAGAGGCGGCGGTGCCGGGTGTATTATAACCCATACTTGAGCCGCTTAAAGACTTGTTGCTGATTAAAAATATAATAATTGCGACCGGCTCGTCGGTTATTGTCGCGCGGCCGTGCGAAGCGACGGCACCGAGTGTCTGCGGACAAATCCCGCGTAATTGTAACGTAAGCCGGAAAATTACACAGACGCGAGCGAGCGCCGACGCGGCAAACGCGTCCAAACGCGAAATTGAGACAGCAGATTTGTACGCAGAAAATCGCCATAGAAGACGCAGACGGCGAGGAACACGGCACTGGGAAGACGAAGGCGCTGGTCGCGCTTCGCGGGCTCCAGAATAAGCGGGTTTAGCTGGCGCGGTAAAGTCGAATTAAACATAAATAAGGAGCGCGTGTAATCGCCGCGTGATTAACGAAAATTCGTCCTCTAAATTCGCGTAGCCTAATACAGGCTTGCGGCACGGATAGACATTTTACGAATTTCGTACCAGGGACCGGCTTTACTATAATACAATTGCACAGGATTTCGTTCACGCGGTCGATTCGGCCCGCACTTGAGATTTCCTCTGCGAGCGAAGTTCGTGGTATCGCCTACCGACTGCGCCAAGTACAGGAAACGCTCGTAAATTCCGATACAGTCCACACAAAAGTCTCGGACGATATGCGAAATTGACAAACAAAAAGGTTTTCTGAGCATATGAAATTTGGAACCGGTGCTTTCATCGATTTCCTGATATTTTTTAAGAGGAGCAGACGGAGGGGCTATAAAGGGCAAATATGAGGGTCGATATGGTACGACAGCCGTCTAAAATATTTTCTTGTATGACTTGTGTGAAGCATACAAGCCTTGGGTCTATGTCAGTGGTATCCGAAAGGGAGGAAATGTACTCATGTACCCTTCCCCCTCCCGATACTACTGACCTAGACACAGGTCTTGTATGCTTCACACAACTCAAACACAAGAAAATATTTTAGATGACAGCCTTACCTTATCGACTCTCATCTTTACCCTTTATAGCATACACGGCCTGGGTCCAGGTCCGTGGCATTGGAAGGGCCTCCCCCCTGTTGCCTGGGGGAAAAGGTAGCGGGCACCGGCCGACGTGGACAGGCTGAATCGATTGGCGAATTATCGTCCGGTCGCTTGAATATTCGGTGAGCGAGAGGGTGTGGGGAATTCGTCTCAGCTTGTCTTGGCGATGATAGACGGGGTGGTGCCTGATATCAGAGTCATTGCGGTTTTTGGTTTACGAGCAAGAGCTGGATAGCGGAGCAGAATTGATTCATGTGGTGGCTATTTTTTCGTGTGCTGTTAGTTTTCGTGCTAGAGCTTGTATTTTGTTCGGATGTTTTTCGTTGTTTGTACCGAACTGAGCTGGGGTAATATGCGGGGCTGAATGGTACGCCACGGGGCTACCCGAGTGGCCACCACCCCGTCGCAAGCCGAGCGAAAGCATCAGATGATAGTTTACATACCAGTTTATATCGGAAGATAACCCCTGATTACACCCTGTGATCATGGACCGCCGCAACCTAAGGAGTGGAGACAGAGCCAGTCGAAGGAGTCGAGACCGAGCCCAGTCCGCCAGCCTGCGTAGTCTGTTTTGCGCCAATATTGTTTTCTTTGCATATTATTTATATTATGTTGTACCGTGGGTTGTTTTTGTTGAAGCGGGTTGCATAAAATTGGGCAAAGAGGCGGGGGTTGCTTTGGGAACCATTTTGTTTATTTTTGATTTTTCCCCCACTTGTGTTAGGCGCTCGAAGTGGAGGCCTCCTCTTTGTCGCTGTTGAACCCCCAGGTACGTGACTTGTTATTTATTGTTTGCGTTTTGTATTTGTGTTGCTGGGTGATTGAAGAGGGTCGAGTAATCTGAGGGGAGGCATTTTTTGAATCTGGCAGGGAGGGGCACCCGATCCGGCCGAAATATAAAAATTCATATTCTAGTCACTAGATTGGCTAGGTATAGTTTATTTTAGCGACGCTGATTCGAGCCCAGCAGACAGGGGGAGTTTCGCGATTCCCCGTGACACCACAAAAAAATGAAAAACTATTTAGCACGTCGACAGAAAGCGATATTTTAAGTTCGCGAACTTGAAGGTAGTTCGTCTCCATAGATGAGAACAAATACGTACACCGTAAATAGTATTATGTTCTGTGGTTACGTGTGTTCAAAAGTAGAAGCTTAGAGAAGGGATAACTTAACCCGATACACAGTTCCGGATTTGAAAAAAGAGGAGGCAGGATGGAACCCCAAAATAATTTTAAGAAAACATGTTCACTTAGAATATGTAAACGCCACCACAATACATAGCGAGGGAGTAAAGTGCTGTTTATTTTCTGCTTATTAACCTTGAAGTAAATAAATTTGTCTGTAATTTGATTTTCAAATTTCGACCTCGATGTTTCTTAAAGTACCAATAGTTTGATTTGGTTTAATTTATCACAGATTAGAATGAAAGACTCTGTCAACTCTCTGTCGAACTTTGTAGCGGATAATTTTTTGATAAGGAAAGAAACAGTATTCTAAAGATTGGTAGCAAGGTGGAAAGAATCAGTGAAGCTGAAAATTGGTATAGGTAATCGAGTTACTGTACTAATCAATATTCTGAAAATCTCCAGCTAATTTTTATCGACTGTATCGAACTGAGTGTCCACAAAGTTTTTCATAAAATTTGATGAAGAAAAGTCTTGCAAACAGCATAAACTTAGGTTTGAAAACTGTTTCGCGCGACACTAAATTGTTCTGTCAATAGCCGAAATGCGAGACCCGGTTTTGTGACGCAGCGCTCGACTCTACTTCTAGTGTCAAAATGTCGTTTAGCCCAATTGTGCATGAGACCATATTAAGTTATATCGAAAAAGTTACAGGATGGTAAAAATGATGCTAGAATTTCAAATCGATTTAAAAATGTGTATTTTTTAAAGCAGAATCTTTAGTAAAGTGTCGCAGATGCACCCACTTACTACTCATACTTCAAGGTAGGATTTATTTTGGCAAAGATGGCATTCTTTTTGTGTCCCTCCTAATTTCGTCTTCGCGATAGAAAAGCATTTCTCGTTTTGACACACTTCTGATTTTCATTATGTTTTAAGGGTCGCTACAACGTGGAGATATTTAAGATGTAATTGACATAAGTGTTTGAGAGGTTAAATTAGTGGAAAATGAAAGCAGAGGGGAAAAAACTACAAGTACAAACTGGAGTTTTAAAAAATTCAAAGGGCCTCACTTATATCCCAGGATTGCTCGACTCTTCGCAGTGTGGTTCACGAATAAGGGATGGGAAGGTGGAAAATAATTCGAGTTGGTTTATAGATTCTTGAGGTTACCGAATTCAAATTGGGAATTAATTTCTTATCCAATCCCTTTGGGTGTCATCGAGGGGGCCTAAGAACAAATGATAGTCGGTCTTCTGAGAATCACATTTAACACTTCTCATGAAATGTAATGCAAATAAATATTTTAATCGAGTACTGTATTGAAAATGAAAAAATAATTTCTAACTTTGTCAAAATAAAGATCACCCAAGCTGTACTGGTAATTTTATTCACCCAGTGATTCTTTCACAACCAGATGTATACTTTCCAAATTTTACTATTTTACAACAATAATACCCTCGCAAATTTCTACAGACAGTAGGCAAATTTTTTGATTATATTCTGTATAAAATTACGCTAAATATAAATACAAGTATTTTGAAAAATATTAGTTGAGATTCGACAATTTTTGTGAATCAAGATCAGAACTGTAGAAAACAGAATTCGAGACGATTAAGGTAAAACAAATCCTCCCCTTTACAAAAGGCGTTATCCGTTTTTCTTTGTCTGCCTTCGCTCGTCCATGACTGATAAAAACGTAAACCCGCCTCCTCTCTGTTTTCCCCTCTCAACTCAGTTTTGTTATCACTGGGAATTAAAGTTTTTCATTTCGTACCAGTTTTCTAAAACGGTCCCACGTTGTCGATGAAATTCTTTATAACATTTCTGACATAATGAGACTTTGCGGAACTCTCTATCCTCATTTGTCTCAGAGATATGCCACTTTGAATTCGTAATATTTCGTGTTTTTTTTTTTGAGTTTTCTTAATTACATTTTTCTCAAAATCAGCAAAAATTCGAAAATCCTAAGCAAATATTAAAGAAATTTAAGGCAATGTTAAATCACACGTATACATCTGGATAATCAAACCTTCCCAACAAGCGCTCGCACACATTTGTAATTCGATTGTTTCATAATGTACAGTGAATATTTGATTGCATCGGAAACTCGGAAACGAATGAATATATTACATAATGGTTTCCCACCATGGCGGATCCAAACGGCTATAGAAACTTTAGGCCCTCCTTTCGAGTCATCAAGTTTACACTGATGGCATTCAAATGAAAAACACAACTCCACCCTACTGCATATGGCTCTTGTTTAGGACTCACTAACTATGCAAGGCACGTTTACACATTTTATGATTCTTTTTGACTTTATTAAGACACTTAAAGACTTCCAAAGATCCTTCCATACGTTATTGAGGCAAGAACTGAGGCTCCTCCGAACTTTTTAACGCTCCACCTAGACTGTTCAGTACTGGTTCGAGCCTCTTTACAACGCTTCTAAACTTACAAAATACTCTTTAGGTCTCATCTAGACTTCATTAGGATTCTTCAAGGCTTGATCAGACTTTTTAGGGTTCTCCGAGACTTTCTCGAACTTATTTAGAACTCTTGAAAGCCTAGTAAAAGCCTCTATAAAACTCTTCTGAATTTGTTTAGGATTATTCAGTTTAAGATTCTTTCAGACGTTTTAAAATTCTAATTGGCTTGTTTGAGACTGTAAGATTTTGATGTTTTTGGAACATTGTCAATTATAGAGTTTTTATTTTCTGGGAGGCGCAGTATACCCGAACTCGAATCAGATCTGAATTAAAAATATGATGAGATCAGTAGTGCTAACTTACATCATCTATTAAATTGAACAGGTGGTTAAAGTGGGTTTGGTCATCCATGAATATTCTCCGGAAATTAAATGGTCTGCAGTGTTCGGTTCTTTTTCAGATTCGAATCTTGGGCATTCTGTAATACAGTGTCAAACTGTAAACCGTGTTTCAGAACAATAACTCCGAAGTGCACAGTTGGTATTTCCCGGTTCAGAAGGTAGCCGCGAGTAAGGCCAGGTGAGGCATATTTCCAGGGCCCATTTTAAGAATTTTTCGATGTTGCCGAAGCATCGAAGTTGGAATAATTCCGACATTGTCAAATTTTTTTCTGTTCCACAAAAACAACCAAATTTCAATTATAACCTACCTAAGAATTTTTGGTATTTTTCAAACTGAGCGGTGTAGTCAATTAAAATAGGCCTATATTTGAACGCGGTTTATTGAGACTTAATGCACCGAAATCATTGTCTTCGAAAGTCCTATCGCTGTACTCCATGCTCTTTTTCTGAAATTCTGAATACGTGATTCGTTGAGCTTCTCCGTTTTGGAGGCGAAAACATTTTTCCTTCTATAAGAAATTCGGAATTGCTGCTCAAAGTTCCTTTTCTTTCCGGTGTCCATCCGATCACATGTTCAAAAAGTAAGAAGGAGAATAGACATCCTCTACAAGAATCATGTCGCTTTCGCGGGAAATCAATCGAGTTGGTCGACGTTCAGCATGTGTCGCAATTTGTTCAAATCCAGAAACGATTTCCACTGACTCACTACGTTCTACGGAGCTAGATAGTGAAATTCAGGTGATCGCCATGCAGAGAGAGCACGGTCTATCGAGCCTTCGTTTTTCATTTTTCGTGTTTTGTAATTTCGCAGCACAATCTTATACGTCATACAGTAATACGAAATAAGTGAAAAGGAAAAACGTACGCCGCAGACCGTGAAGTATCGATAAATTGCCATTCGTCTCCTGTAATTTGTCTATATAGACTACACTCGTACACGCGAAAGGGTTTATAAAAAATGCGCCCAAATAACGTCATGCCTGCTGTGATTCCGCTGAATGCGTTCGACGTGTTCGCGAACACTATTTGAAACTTGGATGCGATCAATCTGCAGTCCTGAACAAGTCTGTATATTACATATTTAGTATATAGCCGCATGACTGCTCCCTGAAGTGGTTAATATTACCGTTATGCGTTTCGCGGCGCCCTACCCCCTTCCACTGTGTGCTATCCCCGGTCCCAGCTCACCGAAACTCCGACAGACTCGAGAGGTGCACCGGCGCCGATCATTATGAGGAGCTAACTACACTTTCCGTGCTAGAGTTTCGAATGGAGATCGCCGCGTCGTTTTAGTGAACTGAAACAGTTGAAAACTGAACTCGGAGATTCTCTGCAACTAGTACGTGGCCTAAATACTGAAAGCTTTGAAGCGTTGTTGAGACACTGGAATGCAAGAAGGCCCACAAGGGTGCGGTGACCCTCTCCTCTCCATGTATATTTTCGTATCAATCATCCTGCCTAGCTACTCGATGGAAGCGTCTAAGAGAAGTCTTTTGTCGTCAGCATACCTGTACTTCCTGTACGTGATCTTTTCGAAACCACGCTCGTCTTCTTCTTACTCACTGTCCTTGTTTTTCTCTTGATCGACCAGGCAGGACATCTCAGTTACGGTTTATATGTTTCAGCACTCGCATTGAAATTTACTAATTTTATCGGTCAATTAATACACGCGTTTTTACATGCTCTCGTTTCTTTGATTTCGAATGTCCTCGCTTGATCAGACAGCTGAACTCAGATACAACAAAATGTCACGATTTCACTGCATACGTTGCGTGTGCTATAAATTTTTACTTCAAGTAAAGTAGTAGGTCGTTCTTCATATTATACGGTTCCATCGTGTGTGCACATATTTTCACCATACCTACTCATATTTCCGAACAGACAGTCCTAAGTCTGTATAAAATGGGAAGGAAAATATCGTAGTGTATCTACAGGGAACCAATTCGGTATCACCTGTAGAGCGTAACGGGAACCAATTCGTAATCTTATTTGAAAAGATTGCGTACCGGAAGCACAGGAATGCAGGAGACAAAAGACGTTTGTTGGACGCTCGCATTATGCTACGCAGAGCCATTAGGAAAATGTATACAAAAATGAACATTGGAGAGAGAAGGATCACTACAGGTATATCCGCGTCAGAAAAAAAAAAAAAAAAACAGAAGGAAAAACAGGAAGTTTGATGGTGGATATTTTCTTTATCAATCACAAATATGAAATTTCGGGAGTTCGTCGCCTATGAGCGGGGTCGTTCGTACTGGAATTTCGCCGAACATTTCGAAAATGCGGATATCGTTATTTCAAAATTTGGCAGAACTCTCCGAAAATGGCGGAGCCGCGATCAGAACGCTTTATCGGCAAAATTTACATATCAGGTTACCTACTCGTTTTACCACGGGACACCAGGTTTTCTCCTTTCTTCAGTAAGTGTACCTTAATACTCAATTGCAAGCTGACGACAGCCGGTGCAGATGATTCTGCGAAGTGTGCTTTCATATGTGCTCAATACACGGAACGAGTACGTATACTATTCCCATTGCGAGGCTCACCACACATGTATGACGTAGCACGCTTTCCTTGTTTTTATGACGTGAAAGCTTCGCTTTTTGTGGATACGATTCGCGTTCGCGATTATTTTTTTCATGAGACGAATACGCGGTCGCATTTCTCTTCTTGTGTTCTTCGTTTTTGCAAACAAACGAGTTTTATGTCTGCACGTGAAGTGTGCATACGTGTTTCGAAGATTTCGATTTTGAAACGCTCGATTGCTCAGACGTTTTGACCGATGATTGATTCGCATAGAATAATACGTTAGCGCGCAGCTGACACAACCGATAGTATCATTGACAATATGGCTGACGTGATGCGACGATTCTCGATGTATTTCGATGAATAATCGAATATTTCATCTTGGAAGCATGAAATTTCATGTGTTTTGGTACCAAAAGACATCAGTTTCAAGACTGGAGCCAACCCGTCAGACCCTGCCTTCTAGGTCCACTATTGCAAAAAAAGAGGCGGCCAAAATTGGAGTTTAGCCTACAACTTGACTAGCATGGTCCATAACGAAAACTAGTGAATAAAAAATTTGCAACTCTTTGGATTCACTACGAGAAAAATCTCCAGCAATTTTCTCGTATTTACTCCAAACATAACGTAAAGGGGGATTCAAAATAAACATTTATACTACCATCCATAAACAAGCGCAGAAACATAGAATTTTCGACAATTTTCCAGTTTTACGAACAAAACGGATGATGTTTACCTCTCGGGCCAGTTTCTTACACCCCTTCTTCTCTTTTCTAATTTACTCTCAACCAGAGCTCAGGAATCCGCCCTTTCGAGCATTATCTCAGAGACATCGGAGAGGCTGTTAGGACTGTCTCAGCTCTCTTCTCATCTTGCCGAAAACCCGGCTTAGGTCGAAATGTGGCGAATTGCTACGTGGGATCGAACCCGGGACCTCCGGATTCCGAGACCAGCGCGCTATCCACTCGGTCAACCAGACCTCCTTACACCCGATTCTCATGAGGCACACTTTACTGTCCCAACACCTGTGCTACACAATATACTGATGAATTAATATACATTTATTTTATTTATTTTAACAGCTTTGGTGTGTGTTCATTTCTTGTTACATATATTCCCTTCCATGATTGGAAGTTCGGATAATAGATTAAGCTAAAAGAAACGTAAGCGTTTGGTTTACAACTTTTCCTCCTTATTCAGGTCTTTTGCGCCCCAATCAGTACGTCTCTCCTTTTCCATCCTCTCCCAACTTGCTACACACCGTCCAATGTTGGGCAAAAGCCTCGCCTTTGTCCCTCCATGTCTTTCTTTCATGGGTGCTCTTTCTCCATTTTATATCCTGAAATTTGTCTATTTCGTTCCTCCAACGTGTTATGGGGCTCCCCTTCCCCTCCTGTAGTTTCTTGGGATCCATACTTCCACCTTTTCCCCCATCTGTCGTTTTCTCTCCTTCAAATATGACCGGAATAGCTCCACTTCAGGCTCTTAATCACTTCTCCAGTATCTCGTAGTCTTGTTTTTGCCCTAATTTCCGACATTTTTTTCTTGTCTCTTATTCTGATGTTCAACATGCTACGAGACATGGAGTTTTGTATCGTTCGAAATCTGTTTAAATTGGTTTCGGTGAAAGCCCAAGTCTGTGCTCCATATGCGATTGTTGGTTGGATGCAGCTCTTCCAGACCTCCACCTTAGTGATTATTGGAACTTTACCTTTGAAAATGTATCTCAGTTTGCAAAAGCAACTCCAGCCACTTTTAATTCTGTTTCAGACCTGCTTTTCCCTCGTGTTATTGAAGGATATTATTTGGCCAATGTGTCTCGTTTCACACTCGCACTTTATCTCCTCGTTGGCAATGAACACCGGCTCTTTTTGAGCATTAGAGAGTAATTTAGTTTTCTTGGCATTTATTTCCAGCCTGGCCTGGCCTGCATGCCGCTATCAGCTCGTCTGTCATCTCAACTAGATCTGCTAAGTTACTCGCTAATAAGACCACATCGTCTGCGAATATCAGATTATTTAAAATTTCGCCGTCAATTTTAATTCCCTTATCCCCCCCCCAGTCGAGATGTCTCATTACCTCCTCCAGTACGCAGTTGAAGAGATTTGACAACAGAGGGTCTCCCTGTCGGACGCCTCTCTCCACCCTGAATTCTCTTCCTTTTGCAGCCGTTCTGACGTACTATACATTCTATAAAATATAAAAAACTAGTAACTAGTTGGGTCAACTGTTGACCCGTCGCACGTCGCTGCGATCACATAAGAAAGGAATTGTTTTCATGAATTTATTTGTTTGTATTCGATTATTATTTGTGTACACACGCGCGCCATCTGTCGTAGGATAGGGACCGGGGGCTCGTACCTCCCCCTCTACTTGGTGCTTTCAGAATGTACTATGCCAAAAACCTCCGCGGGAGTGTATTCAATTACTTCACAAAGTTTCATAGCGATTGGATGAATGGCGTAGTAATGCATGAAGGACAAACAGACAGACGGACATACAATCGTTTACTTATGTAGATATAGATAAACCCATTCAAGCTTTTATGCTTCCAGTCAGAGCAAAGCGTGCTCAAGCAATGAGATTGACGCGCATGCTCGTTTAGTGTGAACAATCACCCGTCCCTCTCCCCCCTCGCCCACATCATGCTCATGATTGTTTCATTATTCTCTCATTGAACTGTTGAACTAGTTGAATCGACTATAGTCGTCCATTTTCGGCGTCGCTCGGCATTCTCCGTGTCACCGGGCAAAACGTGATTGAACGAATGACCGCGCAAAGAGGAATACGCAATTACAACGCGATGGTAACGTTTTTCTGCGGAACGTGTTTTGCGGAGCGTTTCCAACGGAATTTTCTTCTTTTGCGTGGCGAGCCATAAGACATAACTACAAATATGTCAAAAACATCTTGAACTTGATTGATTTTAGGTGGAACTGTTAGCTACTCAACTCATCTTACAAGTGTTATCACGCTTTTGATGTTCTGTATCAATATCAATGCTTTCAATATTTATTCTCTTAAGAAAAGAATATTCTCTTAGTACCATTTTTGTGTACCTAACTAATTCCCATCCTTCCGTCTCCAATACGGAGCTAAAGGGTTTTCAGAAAAATTGTATCAATTCATGAAATCACCTTCAGTGAGGAAGAGAAGCAAAAATTCAGGTCACTTAAAGCTTTTCCATTCGTTTTCTGATTCAGAAATTTCGGATCAGCTGGAATAGTCGAATTCTCAGCGAAAACGTCGTGTTGTTTTTGAAGCCACCTTTTAAGTTCAGAGTTCAGCTCGTGAATCCGGCTATAAAGTTTACTGAGTATATAGTATTCTCATTGGTATAGCGATCTGGCCGCCTGGATACGCTTCTACGGGACACTCGGCTATGTTGACAGCCGTCTCAGATAATCTCTGCTTTAGGCCGTGCACGAATATAACAACTACATGGAGTGCACGATTTGTTATTCAAAAGAGAAGATGTACTCGGTACAAACACGAACTATATACATACAGTTTAAATTTTAAACAACCCGAAGTGCAGTGCTAATATTTTAAGTGAATTTTCCGAGATTTTCTTCGAGAAACGGTTCGAAGACTCTCGGCACGGCAACCAGCTAACTCGTCGCCGCCGACTCGCTCCTTCCAGCGCTGTCAAAATCCCTCTTCTTCATATTTTCCAAGGCGAAATATGCGCGTTCGTTGCTGACAATCGGGGGATGGGGACCTTCTTATCGTGAATGATTTAAAAGTTTTTCCATCATCGATTCTTAGCGCCCGGCCATGGGTGGCGGAGAGGATTTCATAAAACAGTTTCATAAGAGGATTCCGGAGAGCGAGCGCGAGAAAGAGCTAGGCTGCCGCACCGTAATACATACATACACTCGCATAATCGACGAGCCAAATTTTAACAACGTATATGCTAAGCTGTCACCGAGTTTTAAAAACTTTTAAGCAAAATAAAAACGGATAGAAAACGAATATAATATAATGTACGTGTGCACACGCTAGGCGCACACCACACTGACGGCACTTTTATCCGGTTTCTTACTTATATACAATTTTTGTACGCTTCCCTTTCAGATTACATTAAAATGTACTACCCGGGAAAACAGAAAAGTTTAAGAGTTTAGCTGTGCGTATAAAAGAATGTGTGTACGTATGAAATACGCTATCGACGCCGAATGATGAGCTGCTGACGATTTCCCACGTTCAATATTTCAGAAAACGTTACAAAAAGGCAGTGAAAGAGAAATGAAAAAAAAAGAGAGAGAGAGAGCCGATGCAGTCGTGTATTTTTGAGAGGAAAGCTTTCGATATTGAAAATCTGAGCCCAGTTCATAACAACGCAACACAATACTGAAGTTTTCTTCACAGTGACCCACGAATAAATGATTATAATTTTGTTTGAAACCCTTTTGTCGCCACTCCTAACGATCAGATCCAAATTATACCATCAGAATTGAATTCAGCAACCTTAGAAACCTATAAATCGACACATACTCCAATTTTATTCCTCAAAAACCCCTCCCCCATTTTGGAGTCTTCTCGAACGGGTAGGAGTGAGAATATTTAGCGCCTAAGGAGATCGAGAAAAGGAATGGTTAATTAAAATGATCAAATTAGAGGGGGCCGATGTCTGGTATGCCTCTTACCTGACTGATTGTAAACTTGGTAAGACTTTTATTTTTTGTAAACTAATTGAAGCAAGATCATGAAACAATGTAGCCGATACTTACAGCATGCAGCAAGAGGAACTGATAAGGGAAGTGAATATTCTCCCGCCAAATGTTAGTCAACAGTGTTTCCTCATTCCACGACGTCCAATCAGAGAGTCGTTCTCCCACTAAAACTCCTGCCAGATAGTAGGCGATATTGGTTATATAAAGCGATGAACTACAAAAGAGGAAACATTCGTTTACCAGCACAGCCTGAAAGAAGACTTCGGAGAATTATTCAAAGGGCGTTCTCAAAGTAACTACACTGAATTTGAAGCGTCATTCCTGGCAACACTGGAATAATGAAACGTGTGTGGTTTGATTACTAGGATGTAGGTAGTTCGTGTGATTTCTCGCAATTCGTCTTGATAGGTGAAACACTGTGAATCGTTGCTGAAAGATGGAAGTTGACAAAAGTTTGCCATCAGAATGTAAAATTCATTCCGTAACTAAATTTCTGATGAAAGAAAATGTTAGTGGAAAAGAAATTTACATCATACTAATGATGTGTCCCAGAGAGCTCCATATCAATGGATTTCCTTGTTTAAGAGCGGTAGGCAGACCATACATGACAAACAGAAGCGGTCGACTGAATGTGGACTGTTGACACAGCGAACTGCGCGCGCATCCGCGCACTATACTTGATAAAGACCGACGATACACTCTTTCTGAAATTCCCCGTCAGATGGAAGCACGATTTTTGAACGATGCGAGTAGTTCCATTTGTTGGGCAGCGCTTAACGGATAATGCATCCATGTAGAAAGCCGTATTCGATTATTTTCGTAATTTGGACGCACATTCCTGCCGCATGGCGCTTCAAAAGTTAATTTCTCAGTCCTATAAATGTTTAGATACGTACGGAAATAATGTGGAAAAATAGTTTAGAATCTAAAAAACATTATACATTTTTCCTTAACTTGCACATTTTTTGTACAATTTTTTCTGAGAGCAGTGTATATACTTTTGAAACGCTCCTCGTATCTTTCGTACATTTCTCTCAGTAACAAAAGATATACTTTTATTGAGTTTTATATTTGCTAACAACATTGTTATCTCATTGGAACCGGGGGTGGTGGGATAAATCGACAAAGAAGAAATAAGGTGCACACCCTTTTCTCATTAATTAAATTTTTAATCTCATATTTTAAGTTGAAATTATATCGAAAAATTTTAATATTTTCCGCTGAAATTTTGTATTCTTTGCTTGTAGATCAGAAAGCAATATAAAATCGCCTTTTTTTCCCCAGAAAAATTCAACATTTGGAGCTTGTAACTGAAATTGTCGCCTATTGCGCAAATCTCATGTCGTGCCGTTCTAAGGTCAGGGCGAAGCTTTTAAATTGTACGTCAGCCATTCTCGTGGTAATACTGGATTTCAGCCTCCAACCTTGAGTCGTTAGTCTATGAGCAATGACCAAATCAGTGAACACTAATGAGTGGGCTGCTGATTAAGTGCCCTTTTACCAAGAATAGTGCCTACCTGTTTTCAAAATTATCCTGCAAAAATCTTTCGAAATGACTAATCCTAACTTCGTTGACCTTCCCTCCCACATCTCACAAATGTGATTTTCTTGTAATCTTTTTTAGACTTACGCGTTCGACTTAAGCCCTCCCAAAAGTTCTCGGCATGTGCAGGGAAGCTTATCCCAGGGTAAGCGCTACTGCTTTATATGTAGTGTGGAGAAATTTTTAAAAGCCAAAAACTGGAGTCGCTGACCACTTCTTACAATATTCAATTTTAGCAACTAAATTCGAATCCGTCGTCCGGATTTGGCGGCGACATTCTGTTGCTCAGATAAGATAAAAAACTACGTAAAATAGGGTCACACTGCTCAAAATATGAATTGGCCTCGAGAAACTGAGTCACATCTGCCGAGATCCTGATGCAGGAATGCTGTAACATTTTAATTAATTAAAAATAATAATAAGTTTATGAAAATATGTATTATTGAAATCGTTGATTTCCTGTTTTCTTCTTGGCAATTATATCGAAACGATCTCAATTTCCTTTAAATTTATGATTACCCTGAGAGATCTGGTTGGCCTAGTGGATAGCGCGTTGGTCTCGGAATCTGGAGGGCCCGAATTCGAGCCTACGTAGCAACTCGCTATATTTCGATCTAGGCCGGTTTTCTGGCTAGAAGGGAAGAAGGCTAAGCATAGGCGCTGACTTACGTGGGTGAGTGATCACCCATGTTAAAAAAATACGTGGGTGAAATCACCCACATAAAAAGAACAACATGTAGAAAAATATCGAGGAAAAAATGCCAAATTCAAGATATTCCTCGGTACATGTAATAATTATAAGTACCTAGTATTTTTCGGTATTGTTTCAAAATTAAAGAGAATACACTCGTATTCTGCTTTGATGTTCTTTTATGCTTTCAGTTTATCCCAATGTGTTTTTATAAAATCATTTTTCTGGATGTTTGTAAATGCATGGCATTGCGCTAAATATAACCCGCTGAAAAATCCTGCATTTTGACACCCATATTGCCTTTTGGGGAAGGGAGCCTCGGGGACAAAGATAAAAATGGCAGTCAGTACTCACCCACATAAATTTTGAAAAGTCAGCGCTTATGGGGCCAAGACAGCCCTAACAGTCTCCCTGACGTCTCTGAAGTAATGCTCGACAGGGCGGATTTCAGGGCTCGGATGAGAGCAAATTAGAAAAAAGAGGCTTTAAATTGGGAATGTTGGGTGGTTTTCGTTATTGATCACCTCAAGGTCTACTTACAGATATTTATTTCACGAAAAAAAATCAGTACTTGCCGAGTTATTCAACATCGAAGTTTCAGGAAGAATGGACGAATCAATAATTTTCTATAAAATTATCGAAAATTTTGGGCGACTCATGTAGCTGACATCCTCGAGATCAAATTGGAGATATTTTTACTCCTTGAAAAAATCGATACAAGTCAAGTTATTCAACTCTGAAGTCTTAGAACACGTGAACAAATCTACGAAATCCTATAAAACTTGACAGAAACATTCGACAATGTATTCCGAACGATTTATCGAAGTTGCAACCTCAGGCGTTTGTCCGCTGCAGAGATACGGTGCTTCAAGCTGCAAAACGTGTCTTAAATTTTTGTCGGATCAGTGTCATTAAGAACGTCCATTTCTCGACCCCCTGTAACACCAAAGATTGGTATTCGATGTATATGTTTTCACTCAACACGAAGGTTCGATGTTTTGATTAAATGAAAGTAGAAAAATCAGGTAGAACCGACTCTACGCTTTTTTACACGTAATCCATAACATCACGCACGTCACGTAGATAATATGTTTATAATAAAGTCAGATTCCCGAACGCTTTCTGAAATGTAAATAAGTTGATGATACCTGATAAGGGTCAAAACAAAGATGAGCTAGAATTCGAATATAAACTCTGGTTCTTGGGCTAGTGAGGGAGATTCGTGGAAGATTTAAAGCCGAGTTGAAGCAGATAGAGGCTCACGGTAGCTCGCCTAGATTAGCTTACGTTCTCGTTAAGACCGCTAGTGGTCCTGTGTCGTACCCCTCGCTCGGGGGATCCGCGTTGCTAAAATCAATGTGTGTTTTTCAATCGTAATGCCGGACGTCGTGGTACTGTAAGTCGCGGTATCGTACCAATGTTGAATCATCGTTGCTGTGTACTCGAATTGTAACGGAGGCTGGGAGCATTCAATCGGCACCAGCCCAAAAATACCCGTTACACCCCCCATCCCCCATAAATTTCTCCGATCCGAAGTCAGAGGAAAGCTCGAGTTTCCACTTCTGAAGACTACGAGGTCGACCGAAATTGCCTCACCCCCCCCCCCCCAACTTTCGACTAACCAGACACAGTATGGCGCGGCGTTGCTAGCATCTCTCGCTCGCAGCCAAAAACGAACGAAAAACGCCGCCCAATCGAGAAATTATTCGAACGAAATTGAAATGCAAAACGGAGACGGCAGCAATTCGGGGACGAGTCTGACAATTGACGTCTACAAGTGGAGGACGACGTATATACACGGTTTACTCTGCGAGATAGTCGAGACACTTGAACGCGAAGGCTATACGGTGAGGCACAGTTCGGTATATTTGTTTTGAAAACTGCGCGAAATTAAAACGTTTTCATATTAAAAACGATTCGAGCGAAAACAAACAATTCTCTAATCTGGAAATCTGCTTCGTTAATAAAACGAATAATGAAGAAACGCGGCGGCCGCGTGTCCTCGGGAGGGCTCGTCTTGAAATAAATTAATAATCCCGACCCCGAGGAGGAAGGGAGAGCGAAAAAGCCATGAGACACGCGGCTCATCCAGAAAGCAGAGAGCGTCAGTGCGAAAATTATAATCATTCGAAACTGTGTTCCGAGTCGATGATCGTGTAATCTCATTTCCGGCATTTCCAACATTTCCACAAGTTTCACCATTTCCAACAACGGACACCGATATTACTATTCGCGAATACAAGCAGCTGGAACGGTAATGGCGTTTGGCGACCGACTACACGGAAAGCGAAGCAGCATCTTTGGTTGCAGCGGGGGTCATTCAACACACTCTGACTCACACCTACGTTTACCATTTCTGCCGACATCTTTTGGAGAAAGTCTTTGTGTCTCTTAAAGACGAACTTCAATAATTCACTTTTCTGTGTCTCTCTCTCTGTCTCTCTCTGTGTTTCTCTGTGTGTCTCTCCGTTCCTGTCTTCTCCTGTCCTCTCTGTCCTTGCTTCTCGTCTCTCACTCTGTGTCTCTCCGTCTCTCGCTCTCTCACCGTCTCTCTCCGTGTCTCTCTCTGTCTCTCGCCGTGTCTCTCTCCGTGTCTCTCTCTGTCTCTCTCCGTGTCTCTCTCCGTGTCTCTCTCTGTCTCTCCCCGTATCTCTCTCTGTGTGTCTCCGTGTCTCTCTCCATGTCTCTCTCCTTCTCTCTCTCTCTCTCTCCCTCCCCGTTTCAATGTGTACTTCCCCGGTACCCGCTCGGTTTGCGTAATTCAGAATCCCATCCAGTCTGTAAAAGTTTTCATCGTCGCAGCCGTATTCTCGGGCAGACGAAAAAGGAGCGCAGTTCAGAAATGAAAAAGACTTTGTTGGCAAATACCGAGCGTTCTCCAACTTTTTGTTTTCTACCCACGATATCTCTCTCTCTCTATATATATATATATATATAGCTGGAAGAAATTTCGAAAAAGTAAAACGAAATTAAAAACTTTTTCGAGGTAAAGTACAAACGTTAAATTATAAACGAGAGCGCGAAATTTCGTGATTATTCGACCTCGTTCCCGGTTCCGATTTGTTCTTCCAGTCAATAATAAATAAGAACCGGAGGCGGCGGCTGCCGGCGAGAGGTCATCGGTCGTCGTAAATCGACTTTCGAGCAGTCGAACGTCGTCATTCTGGATCGAAGCGCCGAATGCGGCGGATACAAGAGACTTATATTCCGTTTTTGATGAGACCGAATTTTGGCCGAAACACGAAATGCACTGGTACCCGAGAGCTCGTGCGTGCGTCTATATGGAATTTAAAAAAAAAAGGGGGGAATTCTGACCCAAATTATGGAGTTGGTCATTATCAGGCTTTAAAAAAATGTGTTTCAGTCCGAATGCGAGCGTAAATTCGCCGAATATTACTTAATAATAGCTAATTACGTTGATTGACTCTGGCGAGCCATCGTTGTCTCTGCCTGTAGTTGGAGGTACCGAAAATTTGAGAAACATGTCACGTGCCGCTGCCAGCTGCCGGCCAAATCATTACCGTCGAACGGGAGGCTCAATTATCGTTGTAAATGGCGGCGCGTGCTCGAACATGCATGAGGCTGCTTCGGATGAAAGTATACGTCAGGCTGATCACAGGCGCTAGACCTCACGCGTGACTGAAGAGACACGAGCCTTGACAGATAGGAAAAAATTTCTAGAAGCAGGTCCCCCTAGAAGTTTCATTATTTTAGGAAGAAGAAAAAAGATCACGTAATTTTGGTTCCTGCCCTATGTAGGGGGAAGGGTCGTGGTCAATTGGAAGTAAGAATCCCAAATAGCAAACGTCTTTAAAGACCGATAGTTTTTGAAAGTAGAAGAGCAGCTGGGTGTTCCTGACTTCCCCCTACCCCTTTAAAAACGGTCTGATGATTGGATTACGTGACCAGGTAGTACAATATTGGGAAGGCTCCCTGAATGGAGTAGAAAATAGAAAATTTTTCCGAGGCCCCTCTTGTAAAAAAGGTCACATTATTCTAATAGTCCCTGCCCGCATAAGAAATCAAACCATTTTGCTGAAATCCTTCATGTGCGGGAAAAAGATGTTCAATGTGGAATACTGCTCTCCCTCTGCTAAAAAAATCGAATGATTTTGCTGGCGCTAATTACTCTTTAATTACTATTGGAGGCGAAGTTTCTATTACAAATCCCGAACTTTTCTGAGCAAATTTTTTCGCCATCTTTTCGGAATGCCATTAATGTATCCATCAATGGCTTCTGATTATTTTGTAAACGAAGTTGTACCAACAGCACCAAACGACAAAAGATTTAGTGTCCATGTTGGAGCGTGAGTCAACTTGGTAAGTTCTAAGTAGGGTGTGTCAATTCACAATTCCTTCCAGTGGTGGCAACTTCGATTTTCTTCGTGTGTTGTACGACTTTTTTAAACTAGCCGAGGGGGGGGGGGGGTAAATTGTTCTGGTCAATTTATGCGAGAGAAAAACAGAAATTTCTTGGACAATGCAAATTTAATTTCAAAAATCTCGACCAACCAAAATTTTAATCCAAATATTCAAATAAACTTGGGTTTTTGAGGTATTTTTCGAAATTTTTTCGTGTGTTGCCCGAGCCTCAGGGCAGTACTGAAGTTGCCACCACTGATTCTTTCCTTCTGTAGTCCAGACCTCTTTCTGCTGCTACGCCATCTTCAGTGAAGTACCTTCCTTATTGAAATGTTAGATTACTCGACAGAGAATCATATTATGTATTTTCCGAAGAATCAACGTTTCCACCAAAAGTACGGGCCGAGACGAATATTTACCAGGACCAAAGACCGTGAATTAAACAATAGAACGCTTGCTATCGGATTCAGCATGTGAATTTGCTTTCAACTTTTAAATTTTAATAAAATGTTCAAATTTCTCAAATTCCAGGCTCTAGGTCAAACAGAGAATCTAGAACAACAGATTTTGGGCTGCTCAAAGCGGTGGTGCGCTGCAGTCGTTACGAATGATTGAGTGAGTGAGTGAATCATCGACTCATTGAGTGAGTGACGAAGTGAGGAAGTGAATTAGAGAATGAATGAATGACTGAGGGAGTGACTGAGTAACTGAGTGAATAACTCAATGAGTAAGTGAGTGAGTGAGTGAATCACTGAGTCACTGAGTAAGTGATTGAGTAACTGTGTGAATAACTGAACAAGTAAGCAAGCGACTGAGTGAATCACTAAATAAGTAAGCGAATGACTGACTGAGTGAGTGAGTGAGTGAATCACTACTGATTTTTGCCAGGCTTCTGATATTATTCTTCTACATTTTTGCATCTTAGGTAATTTTCAGGAAAGCTCAAAATTTCGCACATTCTTAGTTTGTTTTAGTTTCTCCGAGGACCCAGATTTTCTCTCGGATGCCCTATAGCGGCCGTTTCGAGTCGAGTCCCAGCAGTGCAGTGGCGTAGGAGCATAAGGGTTCTTGGGGTTAACCCCCCCCCCACTATACTATTTCTAATTTGCTCTCAATCCGAGCACCGGAATCCGCCCTTTCAAGCATTACTGCTGAGACGTCGGGGAGGCTGTTAAGTAAGCGAGTGACTGAGTGAATAACTGACTTATTGAGTGAGTGATGGAGTGAGGTAGTGAATGAATAACTAAATTAGAGAATGAGTAAATGACTAAGTAAGTGAGTGAATCACTGAGTAGATGATTGAGTAACTAAGTGAATCACTAAATAAGTAAACAAATGAATTAGCGAGAGAGTGAATCACTGACTTATTGAGTGAGTGACGGAGTGAGGAAGTGAATGAATACCTACATTACAGAATGAGTGAGTACCTAAGTAAGTAAGTAAGTAAGTGAGTAACTGAGTGAATCATTAAAAGAATAGGCGAGTGACAGTGAATCACTGAGTTGCTGAGTAAGCGAGTGAGTGAATGAGTGAATCACTGACTCATTGAGTGAGTGATGGAGTAGCTGAGTGAATAACTCAATAAATAAGCGAAGGACTGAGTAAGTGAATGAGTAAGTGAGTGAATTTGTAAACGAGTAGGCGAGTGACTGAGTGATTCACTGAGTTTCTGAGTAAGTAAGTAAGTGAGTGAGTGAGTGAGTGAATCACTGACTCATTGAGCCAGTGACGGAGTAACTGAGTGAATAACTCAATAAATAATCGAATGACTGAGTGAATCACTGATTCACTGATAAGTGAATGAGTAAGTGTGTGAATAACAGAATAAGTAAGCAAGTGACTGAGTCTTAAAATTTTCCGACTGCCAAATTATTGGGGTGTTTCAACCCCCCACACCCCCTATAGTTTCACCGCTGATTTGAAGAAGTCTTCCATTTCCAGCTACAGGCTTTCGCTCGATTCCTGACTATGCGGTTGCGGGTTTCTCGAGATTCATAAAGAAAATCGAGAGTGTGTAGAAAAAGGGCGTCCATTGATCAACAGTAAAAACAGATCTGACCAAGTGTGCTGATCCATTTGTGACCTGGAATCATGAAATGTGCCTGTCGCGTGAAAACGGGTTTCTGAGATAAACAAATGTACAGATGAGACGGTGGTAGTGGTGCGCACAGATAAACATATCGCGTACATCTATGGTGGTGCGCTTACACGTTGCTATGATAAGTGTGTTTCGAATTCTTGTTCTCTGTCATTTCCCTAAGCCCGTTTCACATGACGCCATGTAAACGGATGTTTTTAAACTGTTGACATAATTTTGAAATGCAGTTTGTGGAAAAACTAATGAAGATAGAAAGCTGCGATTTATTTCATTCGAAAGAGCCTGATTTTTTCCGTAAGAATTGTCAAGAAAGTGGAAAATGATTTTTTGACACCAGAGGTACATTTAATGATTCCAGGTCACATATGTTGATCTAGGAATCGAATGTTGACCAGACCAACATTTGACATTTTTTCAAATGTGTCTGGGAAGGAACTATTGTACATTTTCGTATCCGGATCAAAATGTATGAAAAGCTTCAGTGTGTTATTAAATGTAATGAGCTTGAAATTGAAATCCGTCTAGGGATCTTTGTTTTCGAACCTTTCTTGAAATCCCCGTGGGTAAGCACTGACTGAACTTCAAAAAAGTTTAGCTGCGGAAATTGAACGTAGAAGGTCAAAATTTATTGTTAATTGCAATTTCAGGGTGACCAGTCGAAATTTCAGAAAAAGAAGTAAAAAAATAATCTTATTAAATAGGAAAAATGACCAAAATATGACCAGAATTGGAGACCATTTGTAATTTTCCTCCTTTTTTTTTGGGGGGGGGGGGGGGGCTTCTCTCTTTACACATTACATGCAATCACATACTCGTATCTTCAACTCTCCAACTGACCGGCTAGAATTGCATTGGAAGTTTCTGCTGCAATCTTCCGGAAAATTGAATTTCAATTTTATTTACACTGCACAGCGGCGGAAGCACAAAATACATGAAAAAAACAATTTTCTTTTTAATCAGCAGAATTTGAAGAGAAACTTTCCCAAAAATGACTTCAATGATTATTTCAGAGGTAAAATGACCGAAAATGACTTCAGATGACTGAAACAGGGAAAAAGTTACCAAGTGGTCACCCTGAGATTTTCGAGTTCAATATTGATATGGTGAGCAGCAGAGGTCATTCATTTGGCATTTTATCATAAAACCGAATTCAATTTCTCGAAAATCCGCTTTACTATTAAATATTAGTCGAGAACTTTCATCTAAAATGTAATTTTTTTAAAACTGAGTTCCCTGATATCTGGTCCACGAATATTCCCGAATATTCCCTAATTTTCAATTCGGAATCTCAGATTTTCTTCCACACCCTCCCCCTCGAACGAAGTTCTATAATCTTATCTAGGTACTTCTTACCGGCCACTGATGCGATACTCAGAAAGAGTAGTTTCCGGGGCCGGGAGTACGATGTCTCAGGGGCCACTTTCGCATGCGTGCATCGCCATACATTCCACCACACCATTAGCCTACTTCTTAGGTACACTAATGGCAAGCGTGCTCGTTTTCTGTGAAAATAATTATGTAAATTCAACATTATAAGCTTCATCATAGCTGCCAAGGAGGGCATATGCCTACATCCTCAACATTTTGTTTTTTCTTTTCAGAAAACGTACTTGTTAATTATATGGGATGAAAAACCTTAATAGGCACTTCGCTCTGTATCAAAATAAGGGTCATTTTAATAGTGATTCTTATCAGTATGCCTGCAAGATTGTAACTTGGAAACTCATTTTGCCGGAGTTTTATAACGGGCAATCCACTTCCGGCGTTCAATATACTCAATAACCCGCCAGATTAACTCTCAGCAAAGCGAAAGCTGTGACTTTCGAAAATCGTATTCTCACTGCGAAACGTGATAGGAAGAGGTTCTCCAGAAAATTTTCATTTTACCATGCGAAATACATTCTTTTATACCCTGGAAGGTTATCGCGGTTACCAAAGAGCAATTTCTGCGTTTCTTTCGGGCGAAAGTCACCTTATTATTTTTTATACCGACTGTATCTTTTATGATACACAAGGAATCGTCCCCGGCGATCTCCATCGACCGAGAACGAGAGAGGATACGTATAATAAAAAGATATGGTCACCATTATCATTTTCTCGTATTGATCTATTTTTCTACTCCGTTTAAACTAATAATAGGGAATGATCCGGCGTTTCCTTTCTTCTCCGTCCTCCACTTCCTCGGCTGGAAAGGCGTTATCGCGAAAACAAATTTATTCTTCGCCGGTATATATACGCGGATTTTTTTTCTCCTTTCTCTCTTTTTCAATGTATGGTCGTATTCATCTCGTACGCCGTTAGCGAAATACGGCTCGTAAATTTCGGTAACGTCGACGAGAACTGCGCGAGAAAGCGAATCAGGCGATAAAAGTACGCGGAAAATAAAATAGTTGCTCCTGTCGAGGGCAGCAGGGAGGACCATTCGCGGAGAGAGTAAACTGATGAGGTTTTCCCGACCAAATCGGGTGCCCCGATTACGGCGCCGACGAGAACGCATTATCCGACGAGCAGAATGGAGTGGCCGCTATATCGAACCTTTCGTCCATTAGGACTGATGATGTGTTCCGTGATCGAGGACAACGTGAGTATAGCGAACCACCGCACCGCCCCGCCATGTGTGGCCTCGGTTTTGGGACAAATTCGCGCTTCCTTGTTTCATCACTCGGCCACCCCTCACCGGTCATCTTGCAGACTTTTATTGGAAACTAAAAGTGCCCTAAGGAGCGCTAATGTGGACATGTAAGTGATCATCAGTGGGGCAAAGTTCATGCACGTGCATGGCGCTCAAGTTCAGTGCAATAAAAGCGAACGAGTTCATTATTTCATTGTTTATTTTGGGAGAAAGTAGTTTGCGTTCCGGAAAGCAAAAAACGTGGTTTGCGGTCCAAGAAAGATTATACGCAGTCCAGTTTACGTCTCAAGAAAAATGGATTAAATATAAAATTAAGAATCAGAGAAATGAAAGGGAACCTAACTAACCTCAAATTTACTGAAACTGTTCAAGACTCGTTTAAGACAATTTATAACTCCTCTAGATTTTCTAGAGACTCTTCGAGGTTTTTCATAACTCCTTCTGATTTGCATAAGGCTGGCCTAAGAGGCAGTGAAACTCGTCTATCTTTGAAGCGTTTTTGATTTCAATTTTTCTTTCCGAGGGAGGGCAGTAACCCCAACTACAACTATTGGTATGGCTCTATCAATCAATAAATCAATAGCCTTTATTACGAAAAGAAACGGGAATCAGAAACAATATCATAAACAATTTAAACATCATATATAATTTAAATCGTTCTGATTTTGCGAGACCAAACTCCTGTCGCACTCAGCTCTACCTTAGGACAAAGGCCTCCCTCATTCTTTACCATTTGTTTTCGTCGCACGCTGTTCTATGGTAATCGGAATTTTCTAGGAATCGCATTGATTGCTGAATCAAATGACGAATTGAAGGACATGATAATCGGACTCGAGAGGAGAGGGGAGAAAGCAGGGCTAAGAATTAACACGGACAAAACAAGAATGTTATCAAATAAAAACGGTTAAACTCGAGCTTATAATAGGAAAAATATAGAGTTAGTACGAGAGATTAAATACATACGAGAAATGATCTCATTTACTAAAACTAAAAACTTGGAACTTGAGACGAGAATAGCCAACTCTGAGAAAAAATTCTGGTCTTTGAAAACAATTCTTAAAGGTGATTTTTCGAGAAGACACAAAGAGGAAATCCTGAACAGCTGTGTCTTCCCCACACTGTCGTACGGGTGTCGACCTGGTTGCTTACCAAACAAGAAGAAGAAAAAAAATAGAGATTGATAAAAATAATATGGAGAAAGCAATTCCGGGTATTAAGAGGAGGGAAAAGAAAAGAATTTCCGAAATAAAAGATAAGCTCAAGTACAACTTGAACGTCCTACACACGATAAGGAGACTGAAGTGGGATGAAGCGGAACACCTGGCTAGCATGGATAACAACAGATGGGCAAAATTAGCCTCGGACTGATTTCTGAAGGGGGGCAGAAAAAAAAGGAAGCAAAGAACCAGATGGAAAGATGAGTTTGACAAAATGTTTAAACACCGGGACTACCAAAGAACTGCATGATATGGGGGGGGGGGATGGACGCGCCTGAGAGAGGCTTTTGCCCAGCAGGGGGCAACTTAACCTCTAAGGTTAAGTGCATATTATGTGTACGAGGTGCGATCCAAAAGTTTCTAGACTATCTCTATAAAATAAAAACACGGCTACGTATGTGCCAATAGGAGGGGATAGATAGATGCCTTGCGAGTTTACGTTGCAAATTTCAACTTCTTCGGCGCAATGACGGCCACTTCACAAGAGTTTCTGTAACGTGATACTTGTACTGCTTTACGATTTTCACAATAACGAAAAATTAGAGCAACGCGTGTGCATTAAATTGTCTCTTAATCTGCGGAAAAATCCTGAAGAAGAATATGAAATTATTCTAAACGAATTTAAAGAACGTACAATCAGCCGAACATAAGTTCTAAGAGGTATGGGCGATTTAAGGCTGACAGGGAAGAGCCTGCAGATGATGAACGAGCCTGCTCATAGTTTTTTTCGACATCAAAGGCATTGTGCATAAAGAATTTGTACCACAGGATCAAATTGTGAATTCAAGCTCCTACGGCGATGTTCTGAGACGTTTGCGTGAGAGCCTTAGATTTAAAATACCCGAACTTCGGCGTGCGAAGGATTAGGTGCTACACCATAAGAGTACGCATTCTCCCACTTCATTTTCCATGCGAGCATTTTTGGCAAAAAATTCGATGGCAATAGTTCCCCATCCCTCATATTCGCCCAGTTTAGCTCCCTTTGACGGGGGACTCCTACGAAAATTAAAAATTGAAGATAAATGGACGACGTTTTGAGAGGATCGAAGATATTCAGTGAGAATCGAAAACTGTATATTCGACTCGTTTCTGGAAAATGATTTCCAAAACATTTTCCAGCAGTAGAAGAAACGTCGGGACCGCACGCGTAAAGATGGAGGGGGACTACTTTGAAGGTGATGGCGGCAGCGAATATTAAAATTGATTTTTGAAACATTTGTAATATCAGTCCGGAAATTTTTGGATCGCACCCCGTAGTTATAAAAATAAATTTTAAAAAATGATTAATATAAAAATAAAGGCATATTGAATTGAACTGAATTCCATGGTAATAGGGATTTTTTAAGGAAATTGTCAAGGTTATCATTCCAGTGGGTTTCACGTTTTCCTCTCTTTCTGCTCGTTCTAGGCTCACTTGGTGGAGCATTATGGCGATGCACATATGCGAAAATGGCTCCCCAAACACCACATCCCTGACCCCGGAAACTACCCTTTCGAGTATCGCATCAGGTATCAGAGAGACGCACTGAAGTTGGCCCGAGCCCCTTTTCGCCACTCCACTTCGGATTCACGCTGTCCTGCCAGATTGATATTGAAAATTTTTTAACTGATTATAGTTTACAATTGAAAATACCGAGTGTCTCATGCACACTTGACCTAAGTGACAAAAACCTATTTTTTTCAGGAGTGCAATTTGAAAATTATAAATAACGTTGTGTTATATACGTGGCTCAAATGGTTTACGCCATCTAACGGGCTAAAAAAGGAAGTAATTCGTCATTTGCGAGTGTAGCTCGATAGGGGGCATGGAGATCTATAAGAATATGTATTTAACTCATTTTTCGTCAAAATGTCACTTAGGTTCTGCATGCGACACTCATTTACACATAATTTTCATATTGTTATAAAATTGAGGCTGAAAAGCATCTCAGTAGGTTGCCCCCAATCACACCTGAAATTTAGGGGGAAATTCATAAGACTTAAATTGATAAATATAGCACTAGTTTTGCTGGGAAAATTTTCTCATAGGTGCAATACTTCTCAAATTACTATCCAGGTCCTGCTTAGAAGAATATTTAGGCCACTCCCAAACAATTTTTAGACTAAGTGGAGGGTTGGTCATTTGATTCTGCAAGAAACACTTTAGTACCAATTTTCTCCTTCGTCTGCCCATCTGAACCATAAACATTTACATGATGTTTGGTTGAAAAAACATGTCTTTTATAGCGAAAAACAGAATTTATCAGCAGTCCTAAACCCGGATGTAAAGTCAAAATTTTACAATTCTGTTTTCTGATCGAAAAGTCTATTCCGAAGCTAGGAAAACAGGTACACCCAGGTAAATGCCGTTCACGTTTAGGCAGGGACGTTGCAGCAGCATTTTCCGGGGGAGGGGGGGGTAGAAACTTGTAAAGATACCCTTTGATCTGCCAAATTCTGCCAACTTTGTTCCCTAATTTCAATCGTGATGCAAGAAATATTATCTTCACGAAAAATCAAAATGAACTAAACTTTGTCTACTTATTGTAGTCAAATTGTTAACTCTGGCCCAAAAAACATTCTTTTCTTCGGAGTGGAGGCAATCTGTCCCTTTTACCATCCTGTATTTATAAACGAAGATGGGATAGGGGAAGCTCTTCACTAGTCATACGTGTTGCTCATTTTTCACATCATTATTTTACAAAGTTGAAAATTTTTAGAGACTGTATCTCCGTTAGTTTTAAAGATGTAAACCTCCGGCTTGTGTATTGAAATCGAGCTTGAAGAATTTGGCCCCAGGGTAGGTTTTGCCATCGCACATTCCATACTATATTGACAGATTTTATCGAGCATCTATGCATGAATAAGAAAATGTTTTTACGATATACATTTTATTTGGGAATTCGTAAGTTTTTTTTTTTCTTCAAAATTCTCAAAGGGGTCACTTTTGGTAACAATCGACATTAAACATTTCAATAACGTGCAAAGTGATTGAATTGGTACGTTTTCAATCATCTTCCCCGGGGTTATACAGGCCATTCATTTCTTATCCGAATCGAATTTGAAAAATCTTGTCATGATAATTCGAACAGCAAGTATTCAGGTTCAAGATGAAACGTAATTGCTCATTTTGAAGACAGATATTATGCGCCATTGCATTCGACAGAAGTTTTTTCGAAATGGTATGACAACGAAATCTTGTTCGCAAGAATGCTCGCATCGCGTGTAGGAGTCAGAAGCAAAACAAAAAACGCGATGTCAAAATAGGTAGATTTTTGTCAGATTTTCTGGGGAATGCTCAATGTGTAAGCGAAACAAGCAATGACAGGAATTTTTTCGACTGTTAGATTTTTTATGTAACTCCAAAAAGCCGAAATAAATGACAATTTTTAGGTTCGCACTCAAAATGAACGTTAGTTTATCGGTTCTTCGAGAAAAACGAACCGCATTCGGTTCATCGTTCTATTCAGAAAAAAAAAATGAACGACACTCAGTGCATCATTAATTTCAGAAAAAATGAAACGTTTAATTCAGGTCATCGAAAAAGATGAACTTTGAACGTAAACCTGTCCGCGTCTGGTGAACATAGAGGCAAAATTCTCGACGTTGTGCAGAGGAAACGGGATTTTTTTGTAAGTTCACAAAAGGCCATACGTTCTTCAAATTCGAAATTCAGTAGCTTGCATATTTCAAATTTTTAATTTTGCTTACTGTTCACAAAACCTATTCTTGCTATCATTATGATTAGATTTGGTTTATGCTGCTATTGAAGGAGGCGAGAGAAAAGTATCTTTCTCAAGTTAACCTCCGTTCAAAAAAATGCTAGCCTTGCGAATTCACTTACTATTGAACTACTGCTAGCATGCGTTTCTTGTAACAAAACTTTTTTTTTTTTTTTAATAATTGGACGCAGTTGACAGTAGGACATCAAAGGCGTCAGAATAGGACGGAAGGGGGTGTAAGGATACATGTCTCCACCTTCCCCAAAAAATTGAGAAAAATGTATCACTGGTATTTCTCCTTAATAGAATAAAATTAAAAAACTATTCAGCAAGTTGATAAGATGTGCCCCGCGGAAGGATTTTGATAGAGAAATTATTTACGAGATATTTGAAGATTTACAAGATTTTTTTCGCTTGTTAATTCTGCTTTTGAGAGGTATTTTTTCTTCCTTATCGCCGACTGAAATTTTACATTTTTGTATATCCTAGGAAAAAGTTCTCGGTGACATTGGCTCAACATACTGTGTCTCAGATTTTCAAACATCCACACTACACGTCCTGTTAATTTGCAACGATTATCAAGTTATTTTTCCCATAAGATTAAGACGGCATTTTGACTGAGCACCTTTTTGACAATTTTCTCAGATGATCCCCAAAAGAGTGAGTTGTCTGTTTTAGCGCTAGCGAGAGCCAACGAGAGGGGGCCCGTGGAAATTCCCCCAGGCCTTCTTTTTCTCTCAACGGGGCTACCATCTTTGTGCCAATATCTTCACAAAAATTCCCGAGTTAAGGCAAAAAATGGCGGAATAGCAAACCCGGGCTGATTTACAAAATTACTCCAAAATATTCCCACCAGAAAGCATTTATCTAATTTTTGGGAATAGCCAACCACGTCTCACGTGTTATTCAAATGTCTATTTACGGCGTTTCAGTTATGCAATTTCATACACATGGAGGAAATCAGTCACGAAACTGTCAGGCGCAGCACTGCGCTGCTGGTCGCAATGTACATGAAATTGCATAACTATTCGCCGTCAAGATATGATTTTTCTCGTCTTTGGACGCCGCAAGGTGGCTTATTTTTGATAGTTAGTTCCCAAAAGTAATTTATTTTTTTACCTCCTTCCTCACGGCGATTAAGAGCCCTCCTATAATTGGCTTTGGTTGTTAGAGGGACCAAAATAAAATGAACAAACAATATTCAATCACTGTTCTTCTCAGACACAACTGACTGTAGAGTGGCGTTGGAAGTTTTTTCTGCAACCTTCGGAAAACTGAATTTCAGTTTTATTTACATTGCACAGCGGAAGCACAAAATGAAGGGGAAACAATTTTATAATCGGCAAAATTTCCAGAATTTGAAGACAAAACTTGCTCAAAAATAACTTAAATTACTGGAGGAGACAAATTACCAAAACTGACCTTAGATGACTGAAAATGGGAAAAAAATGACCGAGTATTTTACTGTATTTTTTACAGTTGAAAAGAGAATGGGTATTTCTGTTGCTCATGGGTCGTATGTGGCAGGTTTTATGGGACTAGTACCAGAATTATACTGCTCTGATGGGAAAAAGTTGCTATCAAAGATTTTATTTTTGGAAGTTGTAGGATGTGATCTCCAGATTGCTAGACAAGAAACCCTCTTGCTCCCACCCTTCGTCTTTCGCGTGACAGGAAGTTCAAACTTAAAAAATTCAGTTGTCTGGGGCTTTCTAGAAAATAGAGTATTATTTTAGAAAAACACATCTCACGAAAAATATTCCTCATACAATTCTTAATAGAAATACAGTTGATATAATTTTTTTTTTTTTTTTTCATATGCGTCATATTTACAAAGATACCACACTCTGCGATACCGATCTTTATAAAGATTTGCGATGGTTCGTTCGGTCTACTCTGTCCTTCCACAGGGTCAAAGCTAACGTGAACAAGAGGAGACGAACTTTGTTAAACAAAATCATTGGCACAGCGGTACCGGAAGGAAATCATGAGTGGAGGAGCAGTTCAAAAATCTGATGATTGACCACGTCTTTTTTCTTATTTCTGTTGGAAATACATACGATGGCCTCAAGCACACTTGACCAAAGTGACATTTTGATGGAAATTGACCTACGTGTATGAAACGATAGCCGAAGACGTACGCTATCAGTTTGTATAATGAAAATAGCGAAATACTTACTTTCCGATCCGCTAGAGAGCGTATGACACTTGACTTAAGTGAAAACAATATGGTTTTTTGCCATGTACTGTTGTTCTAAGTGAAGATTCTCATCAACGCTTGTACTTAACACATCTGGCGAGAGACACCGTGAGAAACTGGCTACTAGCAGGTGTACTAGATGAAGTGGTTATTATCTGAATAACCGCTCATACCTGAGTTTATTGTCATTTTCTATCGTATTATTTACGTGAAAATGAACCGAGGAAGGTTACTCGCCTCTTTGGCACTAGAGAAAGCGTACAACTTTATTCCAGTATCCAAGCTAAAAAAAAAATATGATCTTTTAAATAAGGTAAAAAAACGAATTATTTCGGTAGGGTATACCAAGTATTACAAAAACTCACCTTCTGTAGAAAGAAAGAGAAAAAGAACTGAGGACAGTCCTGTATTCCTAATTAAAATAAAAATCGTTTTTCCCGATCCGAAAAATAATTTTTCTTTATTATTACCAGAATAGTAATCACTTTCACAATTCACAATTTTATTTTGAGCGAAAGAACAACGACAATGGGGTACTAATTGAATGTGGTAAGTTCTATCTCTTTCAAGCCAATTGTATCAAATACAATTTCCTCTCGCGCCAATTGTCTTAAGTACATACGCTCTGAGAAGGGAACACCTGCAGCGTGTAGTCAACTGCACTTTCAAGAAAAATTCCCCCCTTTGTATATTCTTGAATGTTTGTAGGTTGCCCCCTCCCCCTGGTCATTGGTCTTCAAACAGTATCGTTTGTGTGAAGAAAGAGCTTGAAAACTGCAAGACTTTCAAAACGCTCTCCTGGAAAATCTGGATTTTGCGACTTAGGTCAAGTGTGCTTGAGGCCATCGAGTCCCTAATCATGATGGAGAGGGGGGAGAGGGAGGTGATAGAAGTCGAATCATAAAATCGAAATTTCAGAACAAGGATAAACTTATCTTGCAACGATATACTGTAAATTTTAATGTAAGCAACTGAGTAGAGAACCAAGCAGAATCTTGAAATGCTAAATCTTGGAGGGCTTAAAGATCCGTTCTACCTCAAGAAGGAGCAGGGGGTCCACCAATTTTATTTTTCCTGAAGAAAATATATCGAACAACCTATCGAGGTTGTTCGTCTTCTGCTTCGCTAAATCCGATCCGAATACCCGATCAGATGAAGATGTTTGATCCAATCTCCATTTAGGTCCCAAAATGAAAATGTTACATTTCAAATTGGCGCAAGTGGATTGGGTCGAAGAACACAAAGGTTTTTGGCACATAGATTTTGAAGATTGCAGTAGACTTTTGATTAGATTTTGGTTCTAGCCTGCCACACTGACGTTTAATTTTTGACAACAGGCAAATCTGACGACGTGAAAAATCACTTTTGAGTTATACAGTTTGAACATCTCACGATTTTGTATTCAAGGGCCCGAACTCGAAAGTTCGCAACGAGAAATCGCAGTTTCATGAGCGGAGAAAGGACAGCTGCCCCCTGCCCATCGGCTCCAGCGCCACTGTGTTGGCAGCATTAAAAGTTACACAACTATTATAACGTACGAGTATAACCGTATTTCACTACCTGCAAGGCTGCCCTCAACATCATACCTAAATAAATTAAATAAAGCCTTGAAACAGATGTTTCGGTCTACCCACTGAGACATAGGCCTCCTTGATAAATTATTTTGATACAAAGGTTATATAGTCCAATTCCCCTTGGTGACAACCCATTACTGGGGAATGGCAACATTATACTTACCTCATACGATTACCAAACGAACTACTGTAAATTCTTATAAATGATGGCATCCAAAGTATTGCATCTTTGTAAATATGAAAAAAATTGTAAACGCCATTTTTATAGAGAATCTTATGAAGGATATTTTATGTAGGATGATAAATTTTCAAATAATGCGCTATTTTCGAGAAACTCCAAAAAATACAATTCTGAGGGGTTAAACCCCACATCACGTGAAAGACGGAAGGTTTCCCTAGTGCTGCAGGTATGATGTCTTGCAACTTCCACCAATAAAATATTTGATAGCAATCTTTTACCTTTTATCCCTAATGGTCATTTAAAATTCCTGGACTAGAAGTAAAATCGTGAAGAAAAACAAGTAGATGATAAATTAATGGGTATCTGGTCATTTAATCGGAGGACAATTCACCGACCGACATGTCACCTATGACATTCACCTGAAAGACAACTCACCGACTGTTCTTTTCACCTAAAAGACATTTCACCGATTAACATTTCACCTAATGACCATTTCACCTTTTTTCTTCTTTTTTTTCTATTGTGAAGGAGGCTTTCATCACAAATGATACAAATGATTGCAGTAGTGCTTTATTTTTTATAAAATTGACTGACATTAAAACGAAAAAAATTGAAATATTTCATTTTGTTTAAAAAAAATATACACTGATTTTTTAATGTCAAAAATTGATTTAAAGAAAAATGAAAATTAATAAGTTAAATTATGAGCTATGGCTCTTAAGTAATCGATTGGCGGTGTGTTAGCGTAATTTAAAACAACAGTTTTGAGGCGCGAATCAAGGTTAACATACCTCCTTTTTTTGGTGGGAGGAGGCACTCCAGACAAATATTGCTCAGCCACCATCTCCGTCATAGCCTGCGAACGTTTCAAAGAAGAAATTGTGCGCCACAGATTTTCATGATGGCCATACGTCAGCGCCTCAAACCCACGATGCCAACCCTCTACGACATTATTTGTTCGTGGCAATTCATTGAGGACACTATCATAGCAATTCCAGAGTTCTAATGGAAAAGATGCTTTTCGACGACGGCCTTGCCTTGTAGGTCTACCGATCCACGTATCCTCGAAGTAGTCTACGACTCCACCTGCTTCATCGGGTAAGATCTTGTCATCCGCCAATTTGTCAAAAACGCGAACTACATCCTTCTCTGGTACAAATGCTAAGGCTGGTAAAAACCGCATGTATAGTGCAAAGTCACCATCTGATTCGTACTTTTTTTGCAAACCACACTGCTGAATGTGTCGGAAAATGGCCTGACAAAAATGGAAGAAACAACCATGTTTGGTTGCACGAGTAGAACTGGCTCCTTATTCGCTCGTTGTCGGTAACGTCTAATCGTCCTAGCAATAGAATTGATTCTGGGTAGTTTGACTTTCGCACTCTGACTACAATTTCCAACATTGCTTCCGATGACAAATCTGTTGAGAGTAAGATGAAGAAATTTTTATTCAAAAGGTACTGAAAGTCATCATAATTTTTTATAATAATTTTTCAAAATCGAACTTGGAAGGCTCTCTCTGAAATAGTAGGCGATAAGTATAAGAATAATAGTAGGTACCTGGGAGTGTCTCGAGTTGTTAGGGCTGCATGGCGAATAGCCTGGATGACCTCTTTTGCCTCCACCGCCGCCACATCACTTAAATGATTGTGTTCTCCATTTTTGGCTGTGATGTTTTCTTTTATTGTGGTACATCGTGCTCGACATCCAGTTTTTTGATAGGAAGAGCATTTCCAGCGAACTAAACTTTCAACTACATTCTCACTTTCAATATTGAATATATAATTTTCAATCACAAGTTGACGTTTCCACGAGAAGATTGAATGTATTTCAACATCTTTTATATAAAATATTCAATTTTTCTCATACGAAATAAAGGTAAGTATAAACTGCCGTGACATGAAACACTGATGCCGTGATAAATAAAAATAGGTCTTTACACAATCTCACAACAAATACGAGTGAAGACGGTGAGAAATATAAATAGTCAGACGGTGTAATATACAACCGGTGAAAAATGCAAGCGGTGACCTGTCCTTTCGGTTAAAAGATAGTCGGTGAAGTAGCCTGCAGGTGAATTCTTATCGGTGATTTGTCTGTCGGTGAATTGTGCTTCGATGAAATGACCTAGACCCAAATTAATGTGATGTGTCCAATATAGGATGCTTACGATAGGCTTTTGAATTAAATGGTTCCCAATCGTTAAAATTGTTCCATATTGTATATAGCACAGTTTCCGGAAAATTCTAACTTAAATCTCGTGTTTTGGTGAGGTCTCACTGGTCAATATTATTCAGAAATCTGAAGAACTACTCTAGGGCTCTTTATACCAGACGGGAAAGTACTTCAGAAGGGTATGTAGATAAAATCTCAAAAAATGTTAAAATCGAACCTTTTGATCTGTTTACTAGAGTTGGGCCTGTTCCTCCTCCCCGGAGAAGAAACGTCAGGTGGAATGCTTACCTAATGAATTATATTAGTCGCCTAATACTAATCATCAGGGAGTATCGAATTTCAAGAAAGTCCAGTCGCTTGTTGGAATCGTAATAGTAAGTTAGAAACTTCTTGAACTCAGAAGTAAGAACACAACATTAAAATAGTATTTTGCTTCTTCGGATGTATCTCCCCATCTGTCATCGTTTTCAAAAAAAAAAAAGGACCTTCACCTTACGCGACAATTACGCTTCGTTGCGCGCCAAAGAACAAGCCTCAAACTGGTCGTAGAATTTACCTCCTGACTGGATCACCTACAGTGTCGTCTTCAAAGACCGAAGAAGCCTTTGTGCGGTCTTGTTCTTTACGCCTACTCTAAACGAAGAGGGAAAAAGTTTTCAATCATGACGGCTAGTTCAGGCATGAAACGACGAAAAAGGTAACGGCGAGAGACGTGGGTAGATCTAAAGTGTTCTGTGAGTCGTTTCTCTATGAAAAAGTACACGCGTTTACAGAGTACACAGTATTATATCTTTCCATTCCAAGCTCGCGAGATTTTTCACAGTACACGCAGCCACACGTACTCGGGAGGGTTTGAAATTCAGCACCCCGCTCGCAGCTCATTTTTCGAATACGCGACCAGTTGTGCGCCTACACGAACATACAGTTAGCAGGACGTAAAAAACGGCAACGACTAAATGAAAAGCAAAATGCGGACGGGGGCAAGAGAAACGCGGAATAACATTTGACGTAATCAAGCGTATTCTCTTAACGAATGTAATTAACGGTGTGAGGTTATAAAAAGGGATTAAAACGAGCACAGAGGAGAAAATGTCTTGAAGGGTTCTTTAACGAGATGCCGTAGTACGGCAACGCCAACGCCAGTGCCAGCCAGCGTCCTCCGGGGTGCAATAATAAGAACGAATGAATCAGCAACCGAGATAGCGAAGAATGTTATTTACGCTCGCGTGTCTCCGACCGTCGCATCGCCGACGCCGGAGAACAAAATCGAGCGTACATATAGACGTTTCCGCTTTCCGTCCGACTAGTAAATAAAAATAATTTTTTAGAATAAATTAGTCGGAAATAACGGGCCGCGTTTAAGCGGCCTTTATTTTTTCCTCGACGCGTAGCGCCGATGTGCGGCGTCTTAGAGCGGCCTAAATGCGCGTCGTTCAAACCGTTGCACGGTCTCTGTTAATAAGAATGTTCGCTTATGAAGAGTGACAAATATGCGGGCCAGATTCTCGCGTGCCAGGCTGGTCGAGGGTTGAGGCATCGCGCCCTGTTTCGAGGAACAGGAAGTGAGGTTGAGGAGTTCCGATGTGGGAGAACGAAGTTCGGACGCAAACCCGCCGTTCGGCAGCTCATTACCGGAAGGTAGAGTTTTCTCAGCGGAAGAAGATGCCTGAGGGGGTAAATTACGACCCACTTCATTTGTAAGGCACATGTGACCAAGCCGATGCGTAATCAGTTCCCCTCTAGTTACCCGTTTGCAACCCTCAGTTAGCCCCAGATCAGCCAGAAAACCGTCAATTACCCTTGGATCCCCTTTAGTTACCTGGGTAACTGGCGGGATATTATGCATCCGGAACTGGGACGAAACTATAGGGGGTGTGGGGGTTGAACCCCTCCCCCCTCAATAATTCGGCAGTCGGCAAATTTTAAGGCTGTTCATTTGACACCCCCAATAATTTAACACTCGGCAAATTGAATTTTCATTTTTATGCATATTTATTTGTCTACTTATGTGAAATAATCTCTTGCAAGCAGAGTTATATTACGACCCAAAAATTCATATGTCATATTTTATGATTTATACAAATTTATGAAAAGGTGGGAATATAGATTATTTCAGCCAATTAATCAGTTATGATGAAAGCTCAACTTGATGCAGTGGAAGGCTTGTGATGAGCTTTTATCGCCAGCTCAAAGACTAGGCAATATTGTTTATGTACTGAGAGTCACTACTACAGGAATAAAGCCATGGTATACTAACAAACGAAATTTAAACAAGGAAACTTGTTTAATATATCCTTCTAAATATGCCTCTTTAAATTATCTCATGCTCCTCCGGCGCACAGTGGTCTTTTCAGAAATTCTGTCTGGCCAAAATTCCAAAAAATGAAAGATGATGCCCACCTTAAACAACGATCTTACTGTGTTCTGTGACCTTCAAGTCATCTGGTATCGCACATGCCAACAGTATCAGTGTTGGAATTCGTTGCCTTGGCAACGCGGTAAAGGGGAGGTTACTACAGTGAACCGGTTCTGTGATAACGTGTGTGTTTGTAAAATTTCGTGCAACGAGTTACTACGCGCTGGTGAAGTACGTGTTGGTGTTGGTAAATAGTATTTTTTATGCTGATTTCAAATCTATATTCGTTTTTCAATTTTGATTTGTTGCCAGCCGAATATCAAGCGTTTGAAGTAAGTACTTTTTCTACATGTCACTTTTAAATAAGTAATCATACAAAAAAAGGTGGGAATAAGTTGGAAAAATTAACACACCACATTTCTTCCTTAGGGTATGTACTTTGACCACCACTTCTTATTTATCGCAACGAGCTGCTTCTTTTGAAGAAAAACTTATAAATATGTTCAAAATTTAACTTAGAAAAGTGGAAATTAGCGATTTTTGCTCTGAAAGTTTTTTTTTTACCACTGAACAAATGAGGGGTCCATTGTGAAATCTACCTTAGTCACTTTTAAAATTTCAACTTTTGCCGCCAGATAGCGACGTAACTGCTGCTGTTCTGCTGGATGAGCAGCCACGGATGTATAAACAGATGTTGCCATATTCCATGCGCACTACTTTAAAGAGTATAATAGTTGCGGATATAACGCTATCTGGTGGCACAGTCGAAATTTTAAAAAGTGGCTAAGGCAGATTTCACAATGGACCCCTCAAATAATAACTGTTTACAAAATGTTTCAAAAAGGTTTTTTTAATTTCAGATATGGCAGCACAGATTACGTATCGACAATTATTTCAGCACTTGAGAAAATATTGAAATTGGAACTAAAGAACCTCCAAAAGTGACGTTATATTCATATATCACCTCAAAATTACGACTGAATGTTGAAAATGATCAATTAGAAAAAGCCATTCAAACAAAAATTAAAAATTTCCTGTATCAGTTAAAAAATAAATGGCAAGCAGCTGCAAGATCAGAGCAAAAGTTTGTCGCCAAAGAAAACCCATGGCTGGACCGAACCTTTGAAACACAAGAAATATTTGGTAAGCAAATATATTATACACCATGTTAACTAAGTGAATCATTTCATATTTAGTCTTTTTAATCATGAAAATACAAATCATTTGAATGTGATTAGGACCAGTCTGAAAAATGAATTAAAATGAACTGATTTTAGTTAATTTAATTATGATTTTTCTAGCAAGTACTTCTGGTGAACCCAGCAATGTTTCCACTACTACTGAAAAAAAGCGCGGACGTCCACCAAAACCATTTGACAAATCAAAAGACAGGACAAAGCGGAGAAAAGTATCTGCGAAAGGTGAAATATTTATCTGTACTTATTGTGTAAATTCTGTAGAATATTATTAACACCTAGATTATTTTCTAGCATTAAATTTGACAACACCAGAAGCAATTGGTGTAGCTGAGCTCAAGTTGAGGAGAAAAGGCCTCCGTTCAGAAGCTGAAATTATTACGCAAGTTACAAAGACGCACTCAATTGCAAAAATGGCGAAAAGAAAACTATTTCAGTCGAACGATCCAATACCGTACACAAAAGAAGAAGCAGTAGCTTTTCTTATAGAAAACGACCTAACAAAGAAGAAATATATGAATATCAGACTTGGAGCTAAGCTCAGGAAAGCAAATATCTACCCAAAATACAGTGTTATTCTACAAGGAAAAAAAGAATGTTACCCAGACGGAATTGTGGTGTCAGAGACTGGATGTTATGTTAACCACACGAGTTCGAGAATTTTGAAAGTAGTATCAGAAATTTCAAAAATTGAAATAGAGGCTGGAGAGTACGAATTGATCTCAAAATGGGGAATTGATAGCTCCAGCAATCAGTCCAAATATAAACAAAAATTCAAGGATAGTGATCGCAGAGACGTTGAAGAGAAAAGGTAATGTTCATTTACTTGGAGATTTTATAATTTTATTTTTGTGATTGAAAATCTCTTGATTTTGCAGTTTGTTGGTAATATCGTTGGTTCCTCTCGAACTGAGAAAAAAAGAGACGAATGAAACCAAAACTGTATGGAAAAACCTGCGTTATTCATCGCCGCTGTTTTGTAGGACAATATCTTTTGAGTTTGCTAAGGAAACTCTAGAGAAAACTCAGGAATGCACTCAAAATATTCAAGAGCAGATTTGTAACTTAACTTTTACAATTTTGGATGTGGGTGGAAAAGAATTCTCAATAACACATAGTCTCATTTTATCCATGATAAATGGAAAGGTATGGATTTTTCTTGATCTGTATATATTTTTATTTGGATATCGTAACTTGAATTATTTAATTTTACAGGTGTGTGCAGCACTAACTGAAGTGAGTAGCCAGAGGTGTCAAATTTGTAATTGTCCCCCATCTGAGATGAATAACTTGAAAAATGCTACGGTAACGGGTAATCCTGATAATCTTGGGTATGTAATATCTGTTCTGCATACCAATATACGAGTGTTCGAGTGCTTGCTTCACGTTTTATACAAATTAGGAATCAAAAAGTGGCGGGTATGTACAGATTCAATTTTTAGTGGAATAAGTGAGAAACTGGATCATTAATTTTCTTTTTTTAGGTTCAAAGTAGCGAAGATAAAGCTGCTGTGGAGAAAGCCAAATTAGACATCCAACAGAAATTTGCCAATGAAACTGGTCTCTTAGTAGATGTTGTTTTACAAGGTATGTTCTCAAAGTGAGTTAATAATTGAAGTGAAAAGGAAAGATCGATTAATACTTTGAATTTTTCATTTCAAAAGGTAAAGGAACAACGAACAATGGAAACACAGCACGTAAATTTTTTCGAGACCCAGAAACAAGCTCCCGCATAACTGGCCTTGAATTAATAAAAAAATTCGCAACTCTATTGGGCGCAATAAACTGTGGCGAGCCAATAAATCCAGAGCGCTTTGAAAAATATGCATTTGAGACAGCCGCATTGTATAACAATCTATATCCATGGTACTATTTGCCTGCCCATACGCATAAGCTGCTTCTTCATGGGGCAGCAGTGATACGAAATATGCTGTTACCTTTGGGTAAGTTACATGCACTCTCCACATGTCAAGTTTTTAACCTCTGTTTGAAATTATGAATTTTTACATTACAGGTCAACTGTCAGAAGAGGCTGCAGAGGCTGCCAATAAAATAATCCGAAATTTTTGTCGTGGGTTCACCGGAAAGGATAACAGAATCCATAACGTGGAAAACTTGTTTAACCGACTCATGGTTTCGTCAGATCCATATATATCATCACTGAGAAAAACGCAAACAAAAAAAAACTGAAATTTCAAAAGAAATCCGCGAGCTCCTAATGGAAGATAACGAAGTAAAGGCCAATTTAGAGGACGAAGTGGAATCCGACGATTTGGAGGAGGAAGCGGAATGTGATGATTTGGAGGAGGAAGAGGAGTCCAACGATTCTGAGGAGGAAGCGGAGTCCGAAAATTCTGAGGTGGAGGAATCTAAATCTTCAGAAGAAGAAATTAACGTCGAAGAAATGGATTAATTTGTAGTTTTTTAAATGAATATAATATAGTGCTAGAAAAATTAATCTGATAATTTTTATTTTGGTTTTAAGATTTTTACCCCTTGCCCCAGGAGCCCATTTTGGGTTTTGGGTCAAATAGACTGCAGAAATGTATTTAGGAGGTGTGAAAATATGTATTTTGATACCCCACATGATTTTTTTGAAAATTTTCAAATTTTACCCCCTCCCCAGGAGCCCCTTTTGGGGTTAGAGCCAAAATGACTCAAAAAATAGATTCAGCGCCTTCAAAAACCCCGATGTACCAAATTTCAGAATTTTGGCCGCACAGAATTTCTGAAGGACCACTGTGCGGCGTCGGCAACTTCTAGGTTCGGACTAGCCCTAGGCTGCATCATCTAACAGTACATGGAACAAACACATATACTGTCAGTCATAAGATGTCAAGATAACGGTAAAATTTAGTAGGTGAAGAGCCAATGTAGGATCTTAAAGGCGGTTCGTGAAGTCAGTACGAAGCGGCGTAGGGTTGATCGAGTGACTTGTACCAGTGGTCAGCATAATGGAAACCTACTCAGGAACTTATAGGTGGATTCAATGTCAAGGATTGCTTGAGCATTAAGTGCACCACATTTTAGGGTAGACTTGGAGTCAAGGATTTCTCGAACTCCAAGCACTACTTGAAAGGTTCATTTAATGTTGGTCGACACGAGGAGTCGTTAGATATATTGCAGGGTCCGTTGAAGTTGGCATTTGCCTAACTTGTAACAGTGCCTGTCAACGTGTTTGCCAGTAGATGGCAAGTAAGAGGGCGAGCGTTAGCGAGAGAGCAAGAGTGAGATCAACTGTAAGGTAAACTGTAATTAATGCAACGGTTATCTGACCTGTAGATCTATGATGATCTTGCTTCACCAACCCGAAACACTTACGCGAATTGAAACACTTAACGCGGACAAATTGAGTATAACAAACACAAGCGTAACACAAGAGCGTACTGTAGCCTTTGGTGAAACCGTATACTTTTCAACTGCATGAAGTTCAACACAGCGATGATACACGGGTCTCTTATCGACTACCAGGTACTGTTGTAGCTCGTATGGGCAAAACCATGACTCATTGGTTTATCGTTAGTTTTGGAGTAACAGGCTCAAGCAATTTGGCTTTGTTCAAATATCTGAGGCTGTCGATACAAGGAATTACAATAGGGACTGAACCTTTCTTATCAACGTTAGCGAAACACTAATGCTGATAGTCGGCGTTGAAATTTGATGTGATAGGCTCATATGCTTTGCTTTTGTTAAGCATCCGAGGCTGTCGCATGTTCAAGATATATCACGGAGATATTGATTGACCAAATGAATATAATATTTCGACTATTAATTATAGTGAGACATTAATAATTAGAGTCGAAGTCGAATTTTTTCGACAACTTATTTTCTTTTTCAATTAAAAAATATTTCGATTAAAAATTGGCAAATTTTTAATTTTTTAAACATTTTGTCTGCGAATTTTTAGTTTTCAAAAAGTATCTGTCCGCAAATTTTTCTTCTCCACCTTTCCAAACTGGAAGTCGAACTTCGTTTCTGAAAATGGAGTACCCCGGACCCCTGTTAGAGACTAGTCAGCCAAGCGCAGAAGGTTTCAAGCTGAGTATCGAACGTTATTTGAAAGGTTGAAACCAAGGCTGAAATGTGGAAGACATTTCGAAAATCTGAAAGTCGGTAGCAAACGTTGAATTTCATATTTTAATGACTATTCGGATCTGCCAGCGCGAAAGAGTCACTCTCTATAATTTTAGGCGCGTGAAAAAAGGGAATTCTTGAAACCGTACATATTTTGGAGAAATTTCATCAGATTTAAATGAAAATGGTCTCAATGGAACGAAAATCTTATGTACTATAAATTTTGTCCTAATCATTTTTTCGATACACGCTTTCGTTTTCATAATATTTTGAGATTTCTTCGTAAGCCTGCCTGTAAATGAAATATTCCTCTCCAGGGGCGAAACTGCAGGGAGTGTAGAAGGTTGAAATACCCCCCCCCCAATAATTTGGTAGTCGGCAATAGTTTTAAAACTCATTCACTCGCTTACTCATTCACTCGCTTACTCATTCACTCGCTTACTTATTCACACAGTTACTCATTCACTTACTCAGTGATTCACTCAGTCACTCGCTTATTTATTGAGTTATTCACTCAGTTACTCCGTCGTTCACTCAATGAGTCGTGATTTACTCACTCACTCAATTACTTACTCAGTGACTAAGTGATTTATCCAGTCAGTCGCTTACTCATTTAGTGAATCACTCAGTTACTCACTGACGCACTTGTTCAGTGACTCCGGGATTCACTCACTTGCTTAGTTATTCACTCATTCTGTAATGTAGGTGTTCAGAGGGAGGGGGGAGAGAGAGAGAGAGAGAGAGAGACCGAAGTAGAGTTTGGTAAAATTAGTAGCAAAATCTAACGGTTATCTGACCTGTGAATCTTAGAGTGGCCCCTGGGGCTGATCGGATCGAGCCCCCGATAATAGGTGATCGGCTCGACAAATAATGTGGTCGAGTCAGAGTTGAGTTGAATAGGTTTATTAAAACTTTTCACCAATAATTTGAAATGTACGTTGAATAATAATTTCAGCAGTTGCTGTTAGGCTTGTAGGTTACCGACACGACAGAGTATTAAGACTACACTTTGAGTTTAAATTTCTAAGTCCGAAAAGGTGCTGGATCGAGAGAGATCAGCGAGAGCTCCACCTGACATGAGCGATTTAGAACCAAGACCAAGACTGAACCTCCGTACAGGAGTTATATACTAATGATCGATCATTTTGACGACGATGTCTCCGCCTATGCGGAAGATGTCACCATGAGGTAAGCGGAGACACGAGGGACACGATGGCTATCTTTGAAGGCCGGCGCGTGTAGGCTACACGATTCAGAGCGAATGGTTCGAAATATAAGTGTGAAATATAGGTATAGAAATTATACATTGTACTTTCTTAGTTTTCTCGGATTTGCTTCTGGCGCGTGTGGGATGGCGTCGAAATATAGAATCTGCGGCAGGCAAACGTTCGCAGGTATTTTGCACTGTCGAGGCCATGGCCATGAAGAAGAGTATCGACCGAGTTCTCAGAACTCGAGGAAGGCGTATGATTTTTCGATATTGCGTTTTAATTACGATCGTGCGACCAGTGGCCGTCTTGGTGACAACCACATGAAGGCCATTTCAGCATACACGTGTCGTTGACAATTTCGGTTTGGTGAGAGATGCACACCGATTCTAGTGCGAACTAATACTTTGAAACTGTCCCGCGAGATGTGATCGATCAAGGATTTGATCGCGTCAGCGAGAATGCGAGTTCGCCTCACGACAGAATTAAAAATAGGAACATTAAACGTCAGATCAATTAGAAAACTGGAGAGTCTCATCGAACTGGAAGAAGCTTTTCTGCAATCCAACATCCACGTCCTGGGATTATCAGAAACTCGAGGGGATGGGGGAAAATTATAAACGCACAGAAAGGCAACTTATTGTCCTACAAAGGTAACAAGTTAGGTCAGAAAAGGGTCGGGTTTTTCGTGAAAGAAAAATACAAAAATAACATCTCAGAAATAAGGGGAAGTAATGATAGAATAGCAATACTGAAACTGGAAATAGACAAAGCCATAATAGTATGTATTCCAAATTTATTCCCCTACCTCCGCGTCGGATGAAAAAGAGAACGACGAATTGTACGATAGCCTAAACAATACAATAGAGGACATTAAAAAGAAAAGAACGACCCTAATGATCATGGGAGATTGGAATAGTCAAGTCGGTCAGAGGGAAAAAGGTGAGAGAACTACGAGTAAATTCGGATTCGAGGGGGTGGAAACTTATACGATTTTGTCAGGAACACAACCTAAAAATTATAAACAGTTTCTTCAAGAAAAGAATGGGTAAAATATGGTCCTGGTTATCACCAAACCAGGAAGATAAAATGTTCACCCCCTCACCAGGGTTGCAGCTACTTTTTTTTTTCGCTGCTGTTAAGACATAAGAAAAGAAGCCATTGGACTTGTCTATATTATGCTGATAAGACATACAAAAATAGAGATAGATGTAAGATGCATGAGACTAGAAGCGTACCCGATTTAAATCCTACTGATAGCTACATTCTCCATCTCTACTGGTAAGACATTAAGACAGCTTTTCTTCCCTACTGTTAAGATGTGACGACAGACATGATATTTGTCTATACATATATTGCTGATAAGACGTGAAGACATAGACAGGAGACTTAGAACGTATACTGGATATAAATATTGCTGATAACTACCTTCTCCTTCCCAACTGAAGACATCAAGAAAGCCTGAGAATCTGGTCGGCAGTTCCAGTGTGTCTTTTAAAACCACCGCAGAGAGTAAGAGACTACGAATACTCTTTTTCGACACTGAATAAAACTATAGGTAAGAAGTGATCAGAGAACAGTGCTGCCTGGTTGGTAGCTCTAGGGTGTCTTTCCAAACCACTGCCGAGACCGAGAAAGAGACTATGTACACTCTTTCTCGACACTGATGTAAAACTATACGTATGAAGTGATCGAAGAACACTGCGCTTGGTTGGAAACTCCGATGTGCCTTTTCAAGTTACTGCAGATACTAAGAGACCACGTACACTCTTTCTGGACACTGACGTGAAACTATACGTAAGAGGCCACGGTCGGAATACTCCACGAGTATCTACTCAAACTAAAAGTTGTAAACGTTCTCAGCTGCGTTCAAAGCTGGAGAACCTCCTTACTCATTCGGAAAAACGAATACTCACTCGAACTTCGAAACAGAACGGAAATTTACGGCACGTGCGAAAAATATAACCTGTGCAAATGTGAGAGATCTTTCAAATCTGGTCACCGTCGACGTCGTTGAATTTTACTCAGTTCGAGTATAAGAATGCAGATTATACAACACACAGTGGCGGGTTAGTTCGCACACGAGAGATACTCAGACTTGTGTGAGACTTGCGTGTACAAGCACGACCTCAGTAACGGCAAATACGTGTCGCTGTCGTCTCCGATGTACTCGCGATTGTAACCGACTCCACGTCACGTGAAAATCGTAAACCCCGAGTCGAACACACCGAGCGTTCCTTCGACGATTATCGTGACTAATAATTTAATGGTCCGTTTTCGTTATTCGTTTCAGTTTTCCTCACGAATTGTTGGTATTATAAATGGTATGCACACACAGGATAAATATTACATGCAGCCTGAAACGAATTTCCAGGACATCGCGACGACCGCAAAAATTCCTGCCCGACCCGTTTGATTTATTTTCTCCGTGCCAAGTCTCGTGTAGGTTTACTTAATTACACCGTCCACTCGGCGTATTAATCTAATTAAAGACATATCCGGGGTATTTATGTTTCTTTTTTTCTCCCCATTTTTTTCCACGTTTCTCGCACGTGCTACGTGCGCGAATTCACCTGCATGCAAATTAGCCATTTAACTGCGAAACGCGTGTTAGTATGCGCGATTAATCAGCGGGGAGCTGGGTGGAGGGAAGAAAAAAGTGGGGAAAGGGTGAAATGTAACGCGTATGGGTAGCCGACCCGATGTTATGTCCTTGAACGTGCAGGCGAATCCGCAATCTATTGCGAAAAAGATTGAACAGAAGATGACTGTTGGCAGAGATGGTCGCGAACTCACGAAGTCGCAACAAACAGCATAACAATATCACTTGGGGGCTTTGCCAAGTGGTCACTTCGTGGCCCTGTTCCCACGGACCAATACTCGCTCTGTCTCCCTGCTCAGTTCTCCACACCTTACTCCCCCCCCCAGTCACACCACGCAGTTCAACTTCTGTTCTAGTTCAGTTGACTATAGACACTATCGACAGTGTACTCGTGATTGACACTTTTGCTGTGAAACTGAAAAATAAGAAATTTGCAAGACATACATTAGCACTCTTGATTTTTTGAGATGTGGAATATTGATGTAAGCAAAGAATAACCTGTTCAAGTTAGGTGTAAAGAATGGGTTCCTGAATTTCATGGTTGAATGTAAACGTGTACGAAATTTTTCATGCTTTCTTTGGGTTCATTAAGAAATGTTAAGAAAGGTGCGGCAACCTTTCCTTCGCGAATGTACATTTTTGAATAAATCGTCCTGCCTGGCTATTTCCTGTGTAGAACGATGCGAGCATCTAACTCACGTATTTTGTCTCTTGCATACCTGTACTTCCTGAACTTCTTCTTTTCATTCTCATGACTCACTCTCCGTTTACGGCCTTAATCTCCGAAACCCATCTCGTGAGCACTGCTAACACTCTAAAAATTTGTAACTACGATGTTTATCTTGCTAACCATCCTACCGGGCAGGCCAGAGGCGGTTCAGCAGTGCTAATTAAGAAATCCTTGCATCACCATGATGTCGACGCTTTTTCATTGCAACTGGTATCCAGTCATCTGTGATGGCAATAAACTTCAATAACCACACGGTTTACCTGGGCAGTATTTACTGTCCCCCTCGAGCTGCATCTGACAAATAGACTTTTCTTGAGCTCTTTCACCATCTAGGACACAACTTGATTCTAGGATGTGACCTCAATGCAAAGCATCCTATATGGGGATCGCGCATCAGCACTCAGCGCGGACGAGTTGTTCATTAAGCAATTGCTGAGTACAATTGTCGTGCCATTCCTCCTGATGGCTCAACCCACTGGCCTGTCGATCACAACAAACGATCAGATGTCATCGATTTCTTTATATATAAAGGCATTCCAGACAACTATCCTCTTATACAATCACAGACTTGACTTCCGATCACATACTAGTAATGTGTACCATGTCAAATGTGCCGGCCCAAACTCCGGTTCCCCACGCACTCGTAAACCGCTCAACTGACTGGAACTTATTTCGCGAACTAGTAGATAACCAAATTAACCTCAATGTCAGCCTCAGATCTATAGAAGACCTGGAACTAAGCGCAAATCACTTCACGGAAATCCTCCAGCAGCGCGCACGCCAGTGCACAACCTACAACGCACCCATCTCTCCAGTAACTAGTTATCCGACCTTCGTACGAAACCTGGTTCAACTGCGGAGACAAGCCAGGAAAGCTTGGCAACGACTCCGTACCGCTGCTAATGGGCAAATTTTCAACAGCCTACCACGTGAAACCTCCGAACCCATCAATCTTGGGAAAAACGTCACCTTTAAATCCTACCTGTCAGAATTAGCACCTTCTAAAGGAGCCGGCTACTCATTGTGGGAAGCAGCCAAACGACTACATCGACCTCCACCTGAGAAGTCTCCTCTTAAAAGAGATGATGCAACCTGGGCAAGAAACGAAAGTGAAAGAGCCGAATTATTTGTTCAGTATTACACAAAAACGTTTCAAACGAACAATATGTTCTCCGACATTGATCCAATGCCTCTGCCACCCGACAAAGGTCATATCAAGCCTACATCTCCACTAGAAGCTGCCAGACTCATCGATAAGCTGGTGTTGCATAAATCCTCTGGTCTTGATCAAATTCCGCCGATCATATTTCGTGAGTTGCCCAGAAGAGGCACAGTTTTTATTACACGATTATTCAACGCCACCCTACGAATGCGACATGTACCGTTATCGTGGAAATCAGCCAAAATTATCGTTATATTAAAACTGGGCCAGCCACCTGAAGATACCTCATCTTATCGTTCGATCTCCTTACTTCCCGTCATAGCGAAGCTCTTTGAGAGAGTGGTTCTCAACAGGATGTAGACTATTATCACACAAACTAAGATGATGCCGGACATCCAGTTTGGTTTCGGGCAAAAACATGCCACGATCGAGCAGATTCATAGAGTTGTCTACTCTATCTTGCAGGGTCTCGAAAACAAAGAGTACGCACCAGCAGCGTTCCTAGACGTTAACAGTGCCTTCGACAAAGTTTGGTACCAGGGTTCCTTCATAAAATCTCACCGCATTTTCCTGCTCCCCTAATTCTATTACTGTCTTCCTACCTTTCACGTCGCTCCTTACAAGTTCACATCGGCTTAGAACATTCTGGTACACACCCAATAACCACCGGCGTTCCTCAGGGTAGCGTCCTCGGCCCTACACTTTTCTTACTATATACTATGGACATCCCTCAAGTCCACAATGTTACGCCGGCTCTATTTGCAGATCATACAGCCGTATAACTGCTCGAAACAAAAATTATGATATTGTAGCCAGCAATCTCCAACACGCGATCGATCGAATATCCAGCTGGGCCGAACGGAGAAAAATCAAACTTAACGAAACCAAGTCAGTGAGGGTTGATTTCGCATTGCGCCCTCATCATTAAACACCCATAGTTATTGACGAGGCTCCGATTCCTACCGCTAGCCATGCGCGATACCTAGGCTTACATTTGGACTTCAAGTTAAATTGGCTGGAACATGTTCGCGCCGAAAGACAACTTCTCAACATGCAATAAGACCGATTCCATTGGCTCACAGGCCGACGTTCTAATCTCAGCTCGGCCAATAAGAAGCTGATTTACTCAGTAATCTTTAAGCCCGTGTGGACATATGGCTGCTAGTTATGGGGAACCACTCGCGATTCCAATAGGTTAATCATCGAACGATTCGAAAACAAATACATGAGCCAGATAACAAGTGCGCCGTTCTACATCACCAACGCCCAGCTCCAAGCCGACCTGGGGCTGAACTCGATCAGCGAGGCTATTAGAAAAAAGTCAACCCGCTACGTCCAGAGGCTACACAACTACTCCATCACGGAAGTCATACAGCTCCTGGATGATCAAAATGACACACGTCGCTTGAGACGGCGCCATCCGCTCGATCTCGTTAATTGAATCTTAATTTAATGTGACTGGTCGTCACTCCTCTCATTATGTGGTGTAACTCTCCGTTTTCCCTCTCGATTGGTCCAGGCAGGACATCCGGTCAGTTTAGTTACAGTACAGTTACAGTTCAGATCATAGGCGGATCCAGGATTTTCTAGGGGGGGGGGGGTGTTTGAAAAAGCATGATAATAATCTATTTTTTATACTACTTGATCAGAAAGGCAATGTTTATGTTAGTGTTTTAGAGACGACAAGGAGCGCCTATCATTCATGCAACGAGTGCTAACAAAACCTGCATGTAAAGTAAACGTCCCTCAATGTAAAGCGTTTTTACAAGGAAAAATTGCTGGCCAGTAATTTTGTACCGGGGAATCAAACCCGCGGCCATTGAAATATTTGACTGACATGCAGCCATCGTCTCTAACCACTCGGCCACGGAGCAAATTACGAAATAGCGACTTAAGAACGCATTTAAATATTCACGACGTAGTACAGCTGTTACCGTTCGTTGTTAACCGTCGTTACGTTTCTGCTGGCTACAACCTGGGTATGCTGTTTGTGCACGTGAACAGACTGAAGACAAGACTGTGATACTGTACTTCGTAGTAATTAACTGAGCCAATTAAATTTTTGAATTAATTACACACACAAAAATCACCTGTCTATAATTTAAATAAATAAATAGATAGATAGATAGATAGATATAAAAAAAACAACAGAACATGTCAGCGAAAAACATTGCCGCTTCTGATCAAGTAGTATAGAAAATATCTTCCACAACAAGAGCCAAAAGTGGGTTTACATGACAAGGAAATTGCTCACTCGTTACGCTCGTTCGCAAACTTCACCTCGCCATGTAAACACTCACTTTTGACTCTTGGTGTGTAATATACTATTTTTTATTTTATTTTACAGCATATTGGCTTGTAAAATCTCTTATATTTAACTCTTGTCGAGTTCTATTCCCCCAATATGGGCTCATTTCTGGGCAAATACCTGTACACATCCCTTCCATCTTTTCCTGTCTCGTGCTTCTCTTTCTCCACGTTGGTCCTCACTCCTGAACTATCTCGTCTCTCTATCTTGTTAGTGGTCTTTCCCTGTTGCGCTTCCCTTCTCTTGGCACCCAGTTCAAAACCGTCCTCTCCTAACTGTCCTTTTGCCTAATTACATACACGTCCCGCATATTTTGCTTTTAACTTTTTGATCGTGCATGTTATGTCTTTTTAGTCCCGATTTTTCCTCGATTTCGGTGTTTTTGATTTTGGCCTGTTTTTTGATTCCTAAGATACTCCTTTCCATTGCTCCTTGAGTGGCTTGAATCTTTTCCACACTGGACTTTGTTGCCGCCCATATCTGACATCCGTATGTTAGTGATGGTAAGGTACAACCTTCCAAGATTTTGAATTTCAGTTTCTTTGCTATTTTCCCTTTGTAGAATTCTTTCTTGGCCCAGTAGTTTTCCCACCCTCCCTTTATTCTTTTGGATATTTCTTTTTTGTTCCTATTTTGAAATGAAATTGTTTGTCCCGAATCATTGCTGATTTTATCGGGGCCTGAAGCTTCATTACTTTTTAGTTTTTTAAAGGGCGTTTTTTGCTTCACTTTTTAATATTTTGGGTGCGTCTTCTTTGTTTTGTTCGGTCTCCCCTTCTCCTCTTTTTCTTTTATGTTTTCTTTGTCGTATAGTTTTTCATAGAACTGCGTAGTTGCTTCCACAATTTGCTCCTTGTCCCTGATTTCTTCCTCTTGTTTGTTTTCTACTTTCAATACCAAGTTTCTCCCTGTGCTCAGTTCTTTTGCTGCCAGTTTTATAGATCTATTGTCTCTCAAATTACTTTCCACTTTCGCTGTATCAAATGTTCATTATTTTTTCTCTGTAGTCGAATTTTCTGTTTAAAATTTGAATATCGTTTCCTGATTGCTGCAATTTTCCAGACTTTCAAAATTGTTCTCAGTGGTGGTCGTCCCTATCACCCCCTTTAATTTGCACCTGGTATAAGGAAATCATTCGCAGAAATAAAACAGCTCTAAAGGAGTCCTAGCGAGTTTGAAAGAGGCCTTGAAAAGATTCTTGTAAATGAGACAGTCAGTGCTCTAAAAAGCCTCAGTCAGGCCTAAAGCAGTACAAAACAAATCTCGACGAGTGCTCGAGAGTATTCAGCCTAATATCATCAGTAAGCAGCGTTTCTGCTAGCGAGCTCTCACAAATAAAATGCCAATCGCTACTTACTAATAACCAGCTACTTCAAACGTTCCTGGTTTCCGATTTCATGAAAAGCATAATGAACGGGGAACTCACCTGCAACAGAAAAGAATTTGATATTAATAGAGGGAAGAAAATCAGCTTGTAGCTCTTTCGGGTGAGTGACGAAAATAGCGACAGGCTATTACCTCGTTTTGTGTTAGTCAACTGAATCATTCATCTTGAGGTAGAGCATTTAGAAACATCCGAGTATTGACATCCCCATTTGGAGTCGCTTGGTACCCGATGATTCACAATTTGATACGCGGCATGCTGGCAGCCCGTTCCGCGCGGAGAATTGTGACTCATCAAGCACCAAGTGACACAAAATGGCGGATGTCAGTACTCGGGTGTTTCCAGGTGCTCTACTTCAGGTAACCTGGAAAGTCGAGTGTACAGCAAGGCAGGTCGTGCCATGGTCCAGCTGCCACTACACTCTCAACCATCATGAAAAGTACCTATAATTTATCGCTGCAAATGTGTTCAAGGATTTCGCGTGTTCGGAACCCATTTTTAAGAAGTGCTTAGTCCCGGGTTTGATTTCATATGTAGGGAACAACCGTTCTAGACTGAACACCTTTTGGAATCGAGATATTCAATTCATTTACTCTAAAAATGGATTTTACTTGCGCCACTGGCGTCAACTTCGACTTATATGATTCGTATGTGATGTACTCGGCAACAAGTTATCAACAAAAAATGAGCCTTTCCACTTCTCGTGGCCCAAATTCGCGATAAAAGCTCGGGCTAGTGACCGCTGATGATTCGTACATCAGAAACTCACCATGATTATTGGGAACAGAGAAGTGTCTGAACCAGATATAGGTGTTGCAGCAAAGGCAATAAAAACTGGTAACAGTAATTTACAACTTCGCGTATATAAGATCGTATCTTGACACGTTATAAAGGAGTTATGTATAATTCCGATTGTCAAAACATTTATTTATGTTTGCGTTCTCGCTGAACACATCCAATTCGGCGAGATAAAAGATACGCCCCCTCCCATCCACAACGCGTACTTGATATTATTCTAATTTATAATTACATTTTCGTAATTTCCGTATAGCGTATGCAGCTATGTACATCCGCGAGCGGTTTAGACCGCGTATAGCTGGCACGTTCTGCCGCATTAGCATTTGCATCAAAAACAGCAACAATAATAGCAATAACAACAACACTGGCGACATACCCGACCCCGCGAAAAATAAAGCGACCGTAATTTTATGGCGGGTCATTTTACGAAAAGTGTTTTACTATTTTTGTAACCGACAAATTTCTTGAGAAATATTAATACTACCCCAAAAGTTATAGGGTTGGTGGGTGAAGAAAAAAAACTATGAACGGCAACTTCGAGCAACGAATTACAATTTGACTAAGACTTCTCAGATTCGAGTTCGAGAGAACTGCGAAAATTTCCTTCGTCGTGGACGTACGTAGCTCATCAGTTTCACATAATTTCTCGTGATTTCTGAAATACATTATTGATAAGATCCACTCAGCATTCCGTATTTATGGTGATAAAATTTTTATGCAAAAAAATTCTTAAGCTACTGGAGTATATATCGCTCCCTTGCTGCAGTATCTTCAAAACTAACCAATAGAGAGCGCTCTTGCTAAAATAACCTTAACTAAAACGACCATATTATCTTAAAAACAAAAAAGTCTTATCTTCAGTTGATCAATGGAAATAAATGATGAACATTATGTGTTTTTCTTACAAAACGTGCTATTTTGATTTAGAACGTTTGTAGTGAAATGAACTACAGGGCGCTTCAAAAGAAACGTTACCAATCACGTATTTAGACGATAAAAGGAGATTTTTATAACGTATGTTGGAAATGTTGCTCACGAGCTCGATGAAGAAGATTCTGGAATACAAAAAAATGCCTTTTGTTGCTCAAACGCATGATTTTAACTACTACACGTCCTCACAGCACACACACACATTATAGGCACTACGACGAAAATGACTGTTAGCTGTTGCAAGTAGGTAACGGATCAGGGTTGCCATCGCTGCATGGGCAGTGATGCCAGCCTTTTTCATTTTCACTACCAAGTTTCTATTGAAGCACAAGGAAAGTACAATAATTCTTACATAATTGAAAGAGTTACTTCAAAATAAAACTGTATTGTTGTAAGTACTGTGAGAACTGAGAAGGTACTATTTTGTTTTAGAACTATATTGAAGAAAATATTTTTTAAATCAGGTGTCTTATTTTGAATTGAAACTCTTTCTTCAGTAAATATTTGTCTTGACACTAAAACATAATTGAAGATAAGATGTTATTGATGAAAATTTCTGTATGTTCAGGTAGTCTATTTTCACTTAAGACACTTTTGAAGTAAATTACAATTTTTTCTGTCAGATGGATTTGCCTTGAAACAGAATATTTGGAAGAGATGCGGAGTTGCTCAAAATAGCATTGCAAAAACATTATGAAGCAGATCAAGAAAATGATAATGAGCAAGTTTTAATATGAAATCTTTAAAAAAATATCGATAGATGAAATTTATTTGCAATTTTATTTCAGTAACTCCGTGTACTTGTCTGGGTTCTAGTTCTCATCTTCCTGATTTGAATGTTTCCACTCCTAAATAGAACCCTGGCTATACCGAAGCGAGCATGGTCGCCTATATCCCTGCAAGTCTAGATGACATACCCATATAACAACGTCCTCCGGTGCATTAGCAATCGTACTCTCTTTTTAACATAGACAGAGTGGCCACCCCCCCCCCCTCCAAAAAAAAAGAATCTTCCAGTCCATTTTCCAACATTTTCATAACAAATAAATTATTAAAAAAAAAAAAAGTTCAATTGAGTCTGACAAGTATGGGGAACTCAGACTTAAAGAACTTTACATTTGGTTCCTAAGAAAATGCAAATTCTTAGTGAAAGCACAGGAGCGATATCACGTTGGATTTTGTTCCACAGTCGTGATCAATTTTTGGTGAACTGAAAAATATCTTCTATGGAATTGCTTCTAGTCCAACACTTCGTCAAATAATCTATATTTAATGTTTATCATCTGAACAAGATCTACCGACATACTATGTATTTCTAATGATGAAAAATGTATCAGAATTACAATGACGATTTCTGTTTCGATTTTTTTTTTCAAATTTCCTTCGTAATGCGGCATTTTATTGTCGACAGTACAGCGTAACTAGCTTCTTGTTTTCCATGGGCGCGGAAGGGTCGACACAGAGTAGGGTCAAGTTGCTATTGCTAAACACAGAATTCCCTGATTCGTCCAGAGAATTTCAATAGACTAAACAGGCTAGGCTCGAAAAAGAAAATCCTGCTTAAAATTCCGGGCCCTGGTTAGACTTGTCATGACGTCTTCTTCGTCGAACACCGAAGCGTGATCGAAAAAGAACATCCAGAATAAATGCAGAGCAAAGATCTTCCTCTCTTTAACCTCCATTCCATTTCTGCAGACCGTTACTATAGCAAGTGAGCTTGTCTACTCAGCGGTAACACTGCATACAGCGCTATTCAGAAGCGAAAATGTCGTAAAAATTTCCTCACAGTGTTCCCAAATTTTAAGCGCCTTTTTCTCAACCAGATAACCGCTTTTTAGTTGTAAGACGTCTTGCTTCCGAACCGGTCGCATATAATATGTGATTCTCAACCCACACCATCATGAGCAGGAACAGGGACCTACCGAACAGTTTTCCTGGAGGGGGGGGGGGTAAAACTGTGGAAGCCCCAAGTGACTCAACTCAAAATTTCCACGTATTAAATAAAATTTAAAAAAAAAAAAAAACTTTTGACTTGTTGAATTTTTCCAACTGATAACTAAAAATTCCGAAGTATCAAAGCAAAAGAAGAAAAACAGTTTGACCTGCTAGGTTTTCCCCACTTCTTAACTCAAGTCGCAAGTAACAAAGTAAAAGTAAAAAAAAAAAGTTGGATTTTTCCAACTCCGCCTAACTGAAATAGTAAATTTTCCCAACTGCTGAGTTAAATTCCTACGGTGGAGGGGGGGTTTAAGTTGCTCCCTGCCCCCTATCGGTACGTCCCTGAGCAGGAACCGTACCCCAGATTCTTAACAGCACCTCGATTCGTCAAATTCTCGGACCAGAAAATTACGCCCGACATTTCATACTACCACCGTACTCGTGGAATATAACTCGACCGCATACAGCTCTAAGGCACTGGTAAAGCTCATAGGCTGTACAATTGTCTCTCTCCATTTATTTTACAAAACGTCCAAAAAATGCGCAACAAAGGTCTATTCTGTTACAATAACGTTAACCAGAGAGACGAAAGAAGAAAGAAGAAAGGGGAAAAAAAAAGGGAAAAGGCGAGGATAAAAAGAAAAGTGAAGAGTGGGAAAAAATTTCGAACAATACAAAGACAAAAACCGCACAGAAAATAACGAAAGTGGATTGAAACGTATAACAAGAGGCAGCGAAGAAAGAACTAGAGGAAAGGGGAAAAAAAAGGGTGCTCGAAAAACTCCGCAGAACGAGAGACCACACCGTAGAAAGTGTCCATTATATAGAAGTTTTAAAAATGAAGTGCGAAACGTAAAAATAAAAACCTGTATTTATTTTTTCCTGTTCGAGGGCGACCGAGAAAATCTCGTGTGCGATAGACTGAGAGCGGATGAATGGGAAATCATGGGAGACCAGACAGAGCGAGACGAACGTATAGTAAATGAATGCAAGATGACATCCCTTGGAAAAGCGTCCCACAGGGTGATTGATGCTGTTAAAGCAATCTGAACGTTTCTCGTCATCCATCAACTTAGAAAGAAAGAAGAAAAAAATTGCAGCGAAAAAATTGTATATATACTAAACGGAGATATACACTGTCGCGGGAAAAAAAAGAGGTCACTTCTCCTTAATCTCACACTTTCGTCGCAGCCCTCAGTTCCAACCGGCGTGACACTTTACAGAATAATCTTGATTATACGACCCAACCTGACGTTTCCATCTCGACAGTGCCAAAATAAAAAGAGAGAGAGAGAGAGAAAAAAAAATAACAACACGTGTGATATAACAACAAAGGTGATTATAGACTCTAATTTTTCAATCCCTTATACCTAATTTAGTTTTTTGTTTGTTTTTTTCCAAATTGTCGCTGCAAAAACTCTTTACCGTACAGATTTTTCGAAATTGTTTATTTTCGAGCTGCGTCGCTGAAAACTCGATAACAGCTGCCTTTTACTAGCCCGATGGTGATCACGATCCAGTCTCTTCTTGACACCTAATTTCTTTTTCCAATTTGGTATCCACGTTAGATATTTTCGTCACTTCAAATGGGTTAGCTTCGATGCAAATTTAAAACATCGGATACGCTAATGTGAGAGATGAGCGTCGAAGAGATGATACTCCTCTAAGTACGAACGTCGACGTACCAAGCTAAAAGAGCGAAGAGGAAAGAAGAAGAAGAAAAAAGTCGACGACAGTGTACTATCTTTTTAATAAATTCCATTCTGTTCAATCTCCCTCTTCCACGGATGCAATAAAATACACCCGGAACTCGAACTTCATAGTAAATAATAGCTTTCGTATACTCGAACGTCTTCCGATCGACTCTTGATTTTTTTTTTCTCTTTCAAAATTGTTTTATCGTTGCAAATATTTAAATACGTTTTTATTTTATTTTATACCCTCTCCGCGTACGGCTCCTGTACCTTCTTAAATAAGATTAAACCGGAGAAGAAAAAAATAAAAAAACGCGACGGCGAAGGAGACAGCGATCTTTCGCAGTGCCGAGTAACCTTATGTCCTCGTTCGGTATACTTATAGAAAAGCTCGAGCGAGTTCATTGCGATGAATTGCGGTAAGACGAACGCCATGTCAAACGGGATGACAGAAAAAGCGCCGTGTTCTTGACACCGAGCACGGAGACACCTCGTACGCTGTTGGACGTGGATTTCGTTTTTGAGGATAGAAGAAGTCGAATTCGTTTCTCCGTGTCAAGTATAAATGTATTATACCGAGTACATTTCGTCGTATTATCGCACAGAGGTGTGTCTATCTTCCAATCAATTCTACGAAGTCACTCGAGTAGATTTCCCTTACGGTTCGCCACAGGCCTATCCATTTTTGCTCCAAGCACTGGGAACTGTCTAAAATACATCGCTAAGACTAGCCCACCGAGCGTTCCCAAATTCTATTATTGCCAGCCTCCAAGCTATTTCCGACATTCCATCCATTTCAATCTGACAACTTCTGCAGTGAACACTGCCACATCCATGCCATGTCCAATTTTCCTCATCTCCCCAATGCCACCTACATATTCCCAGCATTAATCTTCCCGATCATTCCACTCGTAACAGTGAAGATCAGAGTCTTGTGCTATAGTCCGTTCCAGGTAAGAGTATCAAAAACTCTGATACAGACCACAGACTAATACGTTCACGAGTTCAATTTTGCAACCAATCACGTATCACTTCCTGAGAACGTGCGCTGCGTCTTTAACGCGTTCAGTGTGAATTTCTTACTTCCCTTTTCCCCTGTGATGCCGCCACGTCTATGGGTTTTTGATACTCTTATCTGGAACGGAGTATAGAAACAATCATTCGGTTTCCCCCATACGTGAGTTGCACCACTCTACTGATGTGTTAATGATATTACTGCAGAAGTGCTGACAGCAGAACACCAGGTGACTAATAACACTAACGTGCACATTAAGAAGAAGATGGAGACTAGAATACCAGCCATCGAACTACCATTATCTAAGGCAGAAGTTGAATGCAGTAGTAACCGCGAATTGCTTTTAAAGAGCGCCTTTACCACTGTCGCGTCTTGATAGAACTGCCTAGAAAGGGACCTCCTATAGGGTGATACCTTACTGTGATGAGGAGGCTTAAGCGCAAAAAATAAAAAATTAAGACTCTCTATGAGGTTATATATCGTTGAAATCGCGACCAAAAGCACCTAGGAGAAGGTGAACTCCGACAGATAAACCTTGTTGAAAGCAATGATAAACTACAAACGTATCTCTTTCCGGGAAATGTAGCTTTTCCAAATATCAATTACTGAAGATGGCCTTCAAAAAGGTAAATAATTTTTCCGGGCATAAAAAGCTCTCCCCATTCGGATGTCCGGGAGGGAGCTACTTGGGGGAGCATCAAAGAAAGGAGGAATTAAAATACGAACTTGTCTGTCAGAATCATAAATGGAGTTGAAAGATTGGAGAATATTAAGAGAGAAGCGAAGAGGCTTGACCTGAAAATAGTTGGAACAGGTGAAATAAGATGGAAAGAGGAGAATGATTTTTGGCCAGGAGACTTTAGAATAATAAATACAAAGAGAATAAAGGGGTGAGCAGGCGTCGGAATTGTTATGAATAAACAATGTGACCTGGAATCATGAAATATGCCTCTGGTGTCAAAGATCATTTTTCATATTCTTGACAATCCTTATGGAAAAACATCACACTCCTTCGAATGAAATGATTAGTTTTCCCACAAATTGCATTTCAAAATTACGTCAAAAGTTTCAAAACATCCATTTACGCGTGTGAAACGGGCCTACAGGAATGACAGAGAACAAGAGTACAAGACGTGGTTGTCATAGACGTAAACGCACCACCACAGATGTACATGTATGTGCATCTGTGCGCACCACTACCACCATCCCATCTTCACACTCGTTTATCTCGAAAACCTGTTTTCGCACGAGAGGCACATTTCATGATTCCAGTTCGCATTAGGCAATAAAGTTATATAATATTATAAAGAACCGAATGAAAGGTTGATATCAGTGATGTTAGGCAAAATGATTTTTTGTTGGACGAGCATTTCATTTTTTTTTGTTATGTCATGAGTTCTGTCATATTCGGAGATTTGTCATTTTGTTTTTTCATAGTTTTGTTATGTCATGGCAAAATTATTTTGTCATTTTGTTTTGTCATTTTGTAATAATGCCAATACCTATCAATTTACAGGTATTTTTGCATACAATCCAGTTCCACCAATCACCAATCTTATTCTAACACAGGTTGCATACTCAGAGGCTAAGAAACTGATTATTTATAACTGCAGACGAAATGAATATACATTCGTCATATTGTTACATCTCTGAGATTGTTGATTCGTTTTCTCAGTTACCTTCACTAGAGCACTGTAAACCTAAGTGGAGAAATACGCCATTTTTTATCCAGCCGTGCCCATGGATGCTGAATCCGACCATGCGGAGCGTACCGCGTAGTCAATTTGGCATTGACGGGCGCGGTTGGATTAAAAATGGCGTATTTCTCCACTCGTGTTTACAGAGCTTTACCTTCACTGCTATGCCGCATTTCTGTCCTTCTTCAGTTGATATTCTGCAAGTTGACAAATTGGTGCTTCGATTGTAATTTGTAAGTGAAATACTGGTGATGGGTTGAGGGACATCCCATACTTGATTCAGGCGGATTCCATGTCTTTCAACTTCTTTTTGACTTCTAATTTATAATTCTAAACCAAACTGCTAACTGCTGAAGCTCCAGTCTAACATTTTCCAACTTTGAACTTTTCAACTTCAGTGTTTTGATGAACAAGGATTAATTGAGATTTGAGAACTTCCTTTTGATACGACCGCAAACTGGACAGGAAAAGACAGACTTACAATATTACAATTTCAAAAGAGGAAAGACAATAGTATTCCATCATTCAGGGGAAAAAACCGCAAATTCCACCAAAATCAAAAGTGAAATGAGAGCCAGGCCAAATAACTGATAACACAAATCATTAATTATTGGCTTCTGGCTTCCTTTGACTTGTGAAGTTTTGGTAGTTTTGGCTGGTCACTTCTTTTTTAAAAAAAAGGGGGTCCGGGAAAAAAGACGTAATGTATGACTTAGTTTAGATACATTTCCTAGGATACCAGTTCATGTACTTTCATTCTTCCTTATTTCTTGCTTCTTGTTCTTTTCCACCAATTTCACGCGATGACAAAATGTTATAACAAAATTTTTTTGTCATTTTGTTTTGCCATTGATTCAATTTTTTGTTATGTCATTTTCATTTTGTCATATGACAAAACTGATAAATGGTTTTGTCATTATGACAAAATTCCTCAAATTCAATTGTCATTTTGTCATTTTGTTTTGTTATGTCTAACAACACTGGCTTAATATTAATAAAAATCAATACCAAACCAGTACTTACAACAATAACACCTATGTATATACTCACTAACGCTCACAAGGACGAAGATATTGAGGAGGTATATGAAAAATTAGGACTTACGAAACATGTTACAGAGGCGGAGAGAATCTCATTATTACGGCTGATTGGAATGCTAGAGTTGGGGAACAAGAGGGTGACATAGTTCGGGATTTTTGATTAGGTATGAGAAATGGAAGAGGGGAACATTTGATACAGTTTTGTGCGAAGTATAACTTAGTTATAGGAAATACTCAATTTAAAAATCATTACAGAAAAAGGTATACATGGAACAGCCCAGTTAACGAAGGTAGATATCAAATTAATTATAGCGAAAGATAACATGTTAAGAATCAAATATTAGACTGTAAAACTTATCCGGGAGCCGATATCGACAGTGATCATAACTTTGTAGTAATGAAAAGCAGGCTTAAATTGAAAAAAAAATTGGTTAAAAAAGATGAGGTAAAAAGATGAAATTTGAAAAAGTTGGAAAATATTAGTATTAATGGGATGTTGAATTAGGATTAGAGGCTGAAAAAACACAGGAAATTCAAAGTGTGGAGGAAGAATGGGGTGAAATAAAGGAGGGGATATTAAAATCAAGAGAAGGGAATCTAGGCAAAACTAAGAAAGATGAAAAGAAACTATGGATGAAGGAAGAACTCTTCAGAAAGTTGGACGAACGATGAAAGATAAGAATGTAAAGATATAGGTAAGATATATGTCGCTTGTACCTTTCAGCTTCTAACTTGATTTCGCATTTCGCCCCCTTAGTGAGGACTGAGTTGAAAAAAAGTCATTCGCTAGCATTTTGTTTGGCTCCACGTCATGATTTCCCGCTGGTACCCATGCCGCGAGAAAACTGAATTCTGAATATTCTGCGCTGATCTGTCCTGATCTTTTCTGACCAAAAGTGTTGTACTTTGATGACTACTAGTCAGATCAGATTGTATTGAGATCTGGGATCGAGTTTTCTACCGACTGGAAATTTAATTCTTCATAAGGGTAGACGCAGCACACGTCATCTAGATAGTGCGAGGATAGTCGGAGGTAAACCGCTCAGGCAGTCTCCAAATTGGAATAAACACATATTGATCATTTCGATTCTCGAGTACAGGACATCGAGGATTCGTTTAATTGAAATTCACGGAGAAAAAGTAAATAAACGGCGGGGTACTGTCGTTTTCGACGATAAATACTCGGTGGCCGTTTGCACATATACCAGGCATCGTAAACAATATCGGTGTGTCGATGCCGGTTACCTTTTTTGGCTGATTTATGAGCTCGCTTGGAGAAACCGTGATCTGCTTCTCTTATGTTCGAGTGCTGCTACTATCGCTCCATCGCCGGCGCCGTCACCACCGCCGCTGCAGCCGCCAACCGTGTAAATTTTGGGTCCGCAATCCGACGAAGGCACCCGAGTAATTTCCTTTTGCCGACAACTCGAGTTGGGGTAGAACAAAACACTATGATTGATCGCGTCTTCCAGAAAGTGCAACCCCGTTTATTTCAGAATCGCTGATGCTATCACCCAGCATTAATAGTAGATTCAGGATTTCGGATTCGGAAGGTTTCAGAACGAAATTCTTCATACAAGCAAAAAAAAAAAAGGTTTTTATGAGCTGATTTTAACAATTTGTAGTTTTTTATGAACTTTTTGGGTTAAAAACAATTTAATAGATCATAAACCACCGCTACGAAACATTTATAGCATGTGAAAAATTTTTAGGTTTTGACATTTGATAAGGGAATACTGACCTGAACTCCCATCCTTAGTGGATCAGCCACCTTACTGATTTCTGAGTATAAATCGACCTGACGCTGGTTTTCAGCAAGTATCTCTGAAAAATCAGCCGTCAAGACAGTCGATATAATACATACGTCCAGTTGAACATCTTTCTAATATGACCCGAGAACTTAGAAAGACTAGTTTTTTTTTTCAATATTCGGTCTTCAGATGAAAAGCAAGGAATCTATTGTTGCGTTTCAACTAATAATTTTTCCTCTTAATTATGCAACTAACACAGGGGTGAGAGATGGATTTTCCAGCAGACGTTATTTGATTGGTCAAAATATCTCAAATTTTTGGAGGAGCGATGATTTTGTGTGCGTGAAGCACCACCTCGATCACTGAAAACTTTAATTCGTACATGGTTCGATACATCCGATCAACCAGTGAAGCTGAAGATCATTTCGTGACTAACCTCTTCCATTCTGTACGTAGGGTGTAACAATAATTATTCACAATTTCTTTCTTCTGTAGTCTAGAGCGCTTTTGGCTGTTATGCCATCTCTACTCCACTGAAGATGGCATAACAGCTGAGAGCGCTCTGGACTACATTGGTACATCCTACATACCGAATTTACCAAGTTCACTCACATTCCAACATGGACACTAAACTTCTTCCATAATCTACTCCGAATCAGAGCTTTTCCAATCCCATACTGAAGATTTGGAGAATATAAGCTCAACACATTCAGATATGCACCCCGTGGCCACCTGACCATCTACGAGCCGTTATCAGAAATTCGATCCTCAAAAAGGACTCGAAACATAAATCATTCCACTGCGGTCGCGGTCATCCCGAGTTGGACGAATTTCTACGCCGCATTTTTCATCCTCGAGCGCTTCGTCCCGCCATTTCACCACGCAGCAGCGGAAGCACATACAGCCCTAATAATCGCGCTCCTTGCGGTAAAGGCTTCGCAAAAACTTCCGCCGTTCTGTTTCCGCGTGCCGCCCGGAATGTCGGTCGGCTTCGAGCGACGGCCGTTTTCTTCTGATAAGAACCCTCGCAACGGAGGCGGTCGAGTCCAAGAACATGACAGCGAAGAAAATGCATCTACCTGCCGCCCCAGTCCCCCAAAGATAATAACGCAAGACGAAAATGCTCGCCAATCTCTTCGTCTTCCAAACCCTCACCTAGTCGCACATCCGTCAACCGGAAAATACGCGCGGGAGGCCCGTTAACATAATTTAAACTTTATACGTTTGACCGTTCCGGGCAAGAAATCTTATAGGTTTTCTTATTCGAGAGACGGCCGCAGCCGCCCGAAGCGACGGGAGCACGCGGTGCGGCCTCCGCGATGTCGCGAGCAGAGACGACGGAGAGAATCGCGGCGATTTGTCGTGACCAGCGCACCGCAGCTCTTCGCCCGTCCGGATGGGCAAAAAACGTACCGAACATAGCGGCCCAACTTTTCCGGGAAACAATGACGAATTTGATTCAGAAGTTTCGAATATCTAAGATGGCCGACGGGAATGGTTTTGTGTGCTATTGCTCCAAGCGTCGTGCCATGCCATAGACGAATATCGCGTTACTTTCGAGCAGGACACGCCATTGAAAATCTTAGTTAATGAGGAAACCCCTATTATGTGTCCAGTCTTTCCTCAACTGGCGAGATTTGTAATTTCAGCAGGGCCGCGCAATGGGGAGAATCACACCCCCAATCATTTCTCGAATCGAAAAATTTCGAGTGTTTCTTTAGCAGCAAATTCGTTGACTTAATTTCTCACATAATTAACAAATTTACAGATACAAAAAACGAATCAATAAATGAACAAGCTATGAGCTATTCGCTCGCATTACACGAGGATTTTGCAATGTAAATCGATTATAAGCGATATGTTGAATGAAAATCTTAAATCAAATGCTAACAGAGTTGAATATAATCTTGATGAAGGAACGTGATTCATACTGACACGCAGCAAACAGCCACAGACGTGCTGCAAACAGCCCCAAACCAATCAGGTATCTAAACCTCACCTTTTTCTATTCTTGGTCCACTTTTTTCCCCATTCATTGGAACTGACATTCAGTATTGGATAAAATTAGAAATGCTGCCTTCTCCCTCCAAACAAATCTCTAATTTTATGCACCCCTGAGTATTAGTTGAATGAGGTAAAAACAGGGGGGAAATAAGTATAACGTAATTTAAGGTATGGTACTGACTTAATATTATACTTTCAGAATACAATAATTACATAATGTTTTGTATCTCTTAATATCTGACCAGCCTGAATCAGAAGTTAAGGCGAGGAATCAAATATAGCAGTTTCAATATTAATATTTTTTGTGACCATGCCCCAAAAAAGTGTATGGTGTCCAAAAACCTGCTATCAAGAAGAATGAGTTTAGGCGATTGTGCCCTTAAAAAACGTGCACCAAAACTGTATAACTCATTTTTCTTAATACCAGGTCTTTGGACACTATACACGTTTTTTCGGGCAGGGTCACATTTTACTAACGAGTTTCGGTTGCGCATTTGGAACGTTTGAAGGTAATATCTGAAGAGAACAGGGCAGAGAAAAAAGACCTTCATCGTAGCCTAGGTTTTTGTCTAATAGGTTATAACTAGGGGGCTTCGCCCCCTGGCCGCTTCGCGCCTCGTCCGACCACCACAGTCCTCAGTGTTCGGTCTCAAGCTTTTTTTTCCTGAGTTTAAGTTTGCTATGGGCTACTTTTGCTCCCTCTCTATCCGCGGTCCTCAATCTTCCACCATGAACCCCCTTCCATCTTTTTTTTATCAGGAGCCTCCTCCTCCACCACGACCCCCTCGTTCACCACAATCGCTCTCCGGCTCCACGGTCACTCTTCAACAGTCGCAGCCCTCCTCAGCCACAAACTCCTCCCCACAACGGCCATAATCTACAAGAGGCTTCAATGCCCACTCCATGGTCTTTTATCTCCACATTGCGGCCTTAATCCCTCGCAACAGCCTTCCCCTTCCACTGCTCCTTCTCTGCGGCCTTCTCGTCCCAACTCCCTCGAAGATCCCCTGGTCCTCCACTCAGGAGCTTCCACCACCATGACCACCCTTCCCCTTCAGACCCCGCTACCAGCCCCTCCCGCACCACGACTTTCATTTCCCTCCCTCGTCCCTCTTTCACCCAGGACTTCCTCCTCCACCAGGATCTCTTACGCACCATTACCCCCACCACCCAGGGCCTTCATCCCCCTCCTGAGGCCACGTCCGCCATAGATTTCCTCCCCATTTTGGAGCTCCCTCCCCCATGAACCACCTCATAGAGAAATGAGCAATTAGTGGGGCAGGGTAGGCAATCCGCAGGTCGCGGATCCTCCCGAGGGTAGGCTACCCCTGGAGAAATGAGCAACTAAGGGACAGGGTAGGCAACCCACAGTGGGTTTTTTTCCTCCCGGAGGTGGTGGTGGTGGTGGTGGCGGATTTTAGTTTTTTTAGTATATGGAAAGATATGTATTTTTATGGCTTATTATGTCGGTTATGTCTTAAAACTTGGAGATCTTTTATGTTAGAACAGATGATGTCCTCGAAAGTAGCTGATCTGCCCCTTTTTCTAGACTTTTATTAGGCACCTCCAAGGTGTAAGAATGAGCAGTTAAGGCAGGTAGCAACCCGCAATGGTTTTTTTTCCCAGTGACGGCAGCGGCGGAGGATTTTACTAAGCTTCCTCCCCCACCATGACACCCCCCAAGGGTAGGCGACCCGCAGTGGGTTTTTCTCCCGGAGGCGGTGGTGGCGGTGGCGGCCCGCCTCCACCATGAATCCCCTCCCAAAGGTAGGCTACCCCCGGAGAAATGAGCAATTAAGGGGCAGGGTAAGCAATCCGCAGTGGGTTTTTTTCTCCCGAAACACCGTGCAGCCACGCAGCCACCGCCTATGATTTATCTTAAGTTAGACTATACATATGTTATATCTTGCGACTTGAGATCTTGGAGATTATGGGTAGTTATTGTGCCTTATTATGTCGGTTATGTCTTAAAACTTGGAGATCTTTTATGTTAGAACAGATTATGTCCTTGAAAGTAGCTGACCTGCCCCTGCAATTTTTCTGACTTTTAGATAGGCAACCCGCAGTGGTGAAGAGATGAGCAGTTAAGGGGCAGGGTAGGCAACCAAAAGTGGGTTTTTCTCCCGGGGGTGGTGGTACTCTTCCTCCACCATGAACCCCTCCCAAAGGTAGGATACCCCTGGAGAAATGAGCAATTAAGGGGTAGGGCAAGCAACCCGCAGTGTTTTTTTTTTTTTTTCTTCCCGGAGGCACTGCGCAGCCACGCAGCCGCCGCCTATGATTTTAGGAAAATTCTCAGTGAACATCTCATGACATGATGATGACGTCATAAGGACCTGAGATCTCAGAGTCCAAGGTAGCTTGTCTGCCCTATTCATGAACACTATATCTGCCTTTATACATATCTCAAGTTAGACTACGTATTATATCTTGCGACTTGAGATCTTGGAGATATGGGTAATTATGTCATTATATTATGTCTTTTTATGTCTTGTTATGTCGGTTATGTCTTCAAATGCTGAACCTTCTCCGTGGTAGGCTACCCCTCCTCAGCCACGGAGGAGAGGGAGGAGGTGGTAGGGAAGAAGGCCGGGATTTTGATATCAGGCTCCTTGGAGTTTTTTTCAGGAGGGGGATGGGGGGAGGAGGTTTGGTTTTTAATATATAGAGAGATTTACACAGCAAAACTCTAGTGTTCCACTAGTATCAGAACGGGCCTGGAGTACAGAGATACATTGTAGGGGTACAGACTATCATTTGTACCCCTCAAAATAGAAGAAAAAATAGGGGGGGGGGAATATTCAGCAAGTTGATGACAAAGACGCATTAAGAGATACCAGAGACAAGAAAACAAGGTTCAAGTGATTTTTGGAGATGCACAAGATTTTCTTTGCTTGTTACGTCCACTTGTGAGAAACTAGAGAACTTTTTTTTTCTTTGCTTATGCTTCCATTCCATTTGTGTATGAGGTGGCGCTGTATGCGCTGAGAGCTCAGACTTTGCAGTCCATTGCACTATTCCTCAAGTAACTGTTAAGGATTAGCTCAGTAGCTTCACTTTTATAGCCAAAGTGAGAATTTTACTGAGCTCTATCTTTTTGACTTCACTGGGTGCTGGATACTCTAGTCCCAATGCTTCGCGTCTTGTCCCGGCTATTGCTGGGCATTGACGTATGATATGGATTGAGGTTCCTTCCTCTTCTCCACAGTACCTACAGGAGCCGCTTTTCACCGCTCCTATTTTAAACCACACGTGTTTTGTAGCCCCATGACCAGTTAGTAGTCCGACAATGTTTCCTGTCGAGCCCTAATAGGAACTTGGCATACTGACTGGGGGCGTCCCCTATCAGTGTTTTGCTGACTTTCATGCCGCTGGCCTACCACCAGTGCGTTTTCGTCTGATTACTTATCCAAGCCTTTACTTTAGATTTTATGACGCTGTATGCTACAGGAAGACACGGTCTGAGTGTTGCCAGTTCCTTTTTTATGCCCTCCTTCGCTAGTTTGCCAGCGATCATGTTCCCTTTTATGCCGCAGTGTCCCGGTGTCCATAGTATGGTGACACGGTTCTCCTGAGCAAGAGTGTGTAATTTGCTAACACACTCCGCCACCACCAGGTATTTTGCTTATGCTTAGCGACTTAATTTTTAATTTTCGTACCCTCTTCCCTTCCCTTTAAAAGATCTTTGCACGCCACTGTCGCTATCCTGACGTGAGCTAAGGTGATGCCAGATTCTCTTAACGTAAGCAAACACTGCGGTGTTCAGCTAGCTCACTGGCTGAAATCCTTCGCAATTTGTTTCCGTAATTTTTCACTGCTCAAAACATGCGGAGAATTTTTTATTTGGCACAAAACGGGCACAACACGAAACGATAAAGCTGATCAAGGTGCCGTGAATGCGGTGCCATGGTTCAACTAGTCCTACGTATATACTCTGGGTTAGAAATACTTGTTGGAGAGTGAACCATATTTAATAAGTTATACACTTTATCCGCCTCGAAACGGTTGAACGAATTTATTTTCATAAATTCGACTTCCAACTCCCCTCGTGGAGGAGTGCAGGTCAGGGGTCAGGAGTCGAGACCATTCTCTCTCTCGCGCGCTCTTTTTTTTTATAAATTAAAATATACTTTCTGTCGCAGCCGCGGTGCGAATGGAACTCTGCTCGGACTCTCGTCCGCCAGCAAATGCAACGCTTTTTTTTTTCCAAACGATAAACGGCGATATTTTCGTACCATTTGAAACATCCCCGCATTAAAATATTTGTAACTTTTCCGGGCCCTGCGAGGGCTGGAGATTAAATAAATAATAAGCTCGTTTTTTATGTGCGACCGTAGGAGGGCGCCGAAGAGGAGATTGTTGGCTGATTTTTTTATGTTTCGACTGCACTAATTCGCCGAAATAGTTTCGTCGGTTTGAGCATCCCTGCGCCTTCCTTCGCCACCTCTAATTGACATCACATCGCGGTGGCACTCGACAACCACTATGTATAAGCTCCTCAGCCGTACGACAAGAGACAGAGAGAAGGTTAAAAAATAGAAGGGGAAAAAAAATCCGCGCTAAAACGCTTTTTTTGCCCTTCGTTAATTTCCTGTCCGTGTCATATTATTCGGTTCAACGTGTTGCCTAAATTCCACTTTTGACTCGAGTACACTTCCATGTTACGTTAGTTGATGACTCTAGGACGTCGAGACTTTGAATCTAATACCCACTTGAGCCTTGAAATGGAAGTTACAGAAACCTTGGGCTCAAGTCGTGATTCTTGTACGCCAGAAAAAGGCACTTAAATGGCTTGAGGGTAGTCTTCTTGCAGTGAGCAAATAGATTTCCATTAAAAGTTCATTCAAGCTAGAAACACGTTATTACAAGATTCTATAATAGAAGTATTAGATACGCGGTGTTAATTCAGTGATGCTGCAGATGATTTTCCGTTAGGTATAGGCAGGGACGTACCGATAGGGTGGTAGGGGGTAACTCCCTCCCACCTTTAGGAACTTCTTTCTCAGCAGTTAGGAAAATTTACCTTTTCAATCAGGCGAGTTAGGAAAATCCAACGAGTTTTTTTTTTTTTTTGCTTTAATATTTGAGAATTGAGTTGGGAAGTTCGGAAAACCCAGCAAGTCACGGTTTTTCTTATTTTGCTTTAATACTTTGAAATTTTGAGTTGAGTCAGTTGGGACTCTCACAATTCTTACCCCCCTCCCCCTAGGAAAACTCTTCGGTACGTCCCTATGTGTAAGGTTGGTGTTGTTGCAGGGTTAGTCATAAATACCCCCTTATCTTCGTTTTATTTGTCACCAATGCGAGATGAATGAAGGTCTTTAAATACTTATTTTCCTTTCAGCTGAAAGAATAGTCTTTTTATCCAAAGAGGGCTAGAACTATAAAATTTCAAATGAAAAGTTATCGCCCAAAAGTATCAAAATTTTATAATTTTGGGTCACTGATTTCAAATATCCAATCGAATTTTCATCTAGCTCCAATCGTATGCCACTAAATCTAAACTACATCAGTAAAATTCCCAAAAGTCAATGGGCTTATTTCTTATTTGCCAGTAGGAGACAATACCGATTTGCCTGGGGCAGTGCCTCCACTTGTAGCCCCTTCGTTACGTCTATTTACAGAGAAATCTGCTCTTCTAACTCGATCAATCGATTCATTTTTCCAATAATCCAGTCTGATCAGTTGTGCCTCTAGCCTATACAATCACGAACAAGTCTGAATGCGTACCGATATTCCAGCAGTCGAAAGTTGCACTATTCTGATATCGAAGAGCAGATCTGACATTAATTATTTCGGAGGATTATGCTGTCTGAGTAATTCGACATTTTCGATTATTATCGTTATGCGTCGACCGCATAACATGCGGACATCGGCGATGGTCTGGAATGTGGAGAGGAAATTGCACACACACAAATACACCGACGTCGATATCATTTGCCATTCAAGAGGCGAGAATTAATAATCCCTTAACCTCTGCCCCCATTCTCCACCCCCTTCCCGACACTAGGTCACCGCGCGGAAATGAGCCAGTCCGATTTAATATATATTACGTATACAGAATTTATTTTCGACGTAAATTCTCGCTGCCAAAACGAAAACGCGATAAAATGCAGCTTTTGCCCGGCCGTTTTCGCGCCTGATAAATATTCCGGGGAGCGAGTTGCACGGGCTCTCTCGATTTACGAAAATTGAAGGATTTAATAATCGCCCGAAATTAAAAAGAAAAACTAGGACGCTACGTGCGCCGATTAGTTGTCAGAAAGGTCACCGAATATGGCGGCGGTGGGGCGTGGAGCACGGCCTCGTACACAGATCGTGAACGCGTTTTGCGAACAAATCATCAATTATGTATTCCGAAATTGCTTTTTTGCACCGTGCCATACATAGCCTTTGATGGCTTCTCTCTTCTATTTTTATTCGCCCTCTCTTTCTAGTTTTTTTTTTTCCACGCTTTCCCATTTCGTGCTCGCAGAATTCGCCTGATTTTCACACTTCTGTCGAATGTCGTAGGCATTTCGATCACAGCGAATGCTCGCTTTTTGGTAAATGTGAGAAACGTTTTGCTGAATCTTAATGGTTCGAGGTGATTACAGCCATCTTGAATTGAAAACGAGGCCCGAGGGAGGTTCTGCTGTGCTGCTGCCGCCAACTGCTTTACACATGCTACGTCGGCTAAACACGATGTCCCGTTTGCAAATCCCTACACATCATAGAACGTAAATGGTGGTGACTGATTCTTATACGCACATACGACTGAGATAGCAGAGATGAATACCTTTTTCCACTGCTAACGTCACCGATGTTGTCTCAGTCGATTTTCAAAACTGCTCCACTGGCTTTCTGATTCATTTTTCGTTCCGACATAGGTACACTCTCGCTAGTTTCTTCTAGCGCCAAACCGACATGGTAGCAGAGTCTGATATGATTATTGGATTACGGAGCCTGCATGATTTTCAATGAAGGCAATGCACGAGCTGCGAGAGAGACATGAAGTGCCAGCACACTAGCACCACACATACACAATTACACATCCACTTTAATGCTACGTTGGCTACAAAAGGTTCTCATTCTCGAGTTAATATATTCAGCTCCATCATCAACCGTAGTGATTCCGCGAATTTACAGATGCGGTGCTCTCCCCCGCGATGGACTTTTTAACGCTGCCGACCTTTTTCGTACATAATTTTTGTTGTACCTATGTTACATACTAACGTACTGCCGGGCTGTTTCCTGTGTAGCATGATGCATGCATCTTAGAAACGTCTTTTGTCTCCTGCATTCCTGCACATCGGCACACAATCTTTTCAAAACCACGTTCTTCTCATTCGTCTTCTCATATGACTCACTCTCTTTTCTCCTTCGATCTGTTAGGCAGGACATCGGTATTTTAGCACTCTGCGAGGTCTGTATATGTGTTTGAAGCCCGAAATTTTACAATCTGCAGATTGCCGTACTCTGGGCAAAGTGAATGACTTTTTGTACCGAGTCCGAAATTTCGTAATTGTTACAACTCTCGTAACACAAACAAAAAAACGAACCACGGGAATTCTTCCAAAAAAATAAGGAAGATTACCGAACGTTTTCAACCTCGGAACCGCGGTATACTAGACGAAGACAACACGTTGACCGACATGGCCCAAAAATACTTGGCAGGTGGAAACGGTACTTCGAAAACTTAAATGAAAACTGATGAAGGACCCAGACCAATAAAAGAAATGGCGCTTCCAGCGGAACTGGAGCCGCCGATACTATTCGAAAAGGTGAAAAACGCAGCAAAACAGTTCAACAGTCGAAAAGCGGCCGGACCAAATGAGATTCCAGCAGACATGCTACAAGCAACCGGAGAAATCGGAATGCAGATCGTCCACTCGATATGCTAAAATATATGGCAGACCGGAACGTGGCCCAACGATTGGAGAGGATCGACCTATCCAACTACAGGACGATCGCATTGATCTCCCATGAAAGTACGATTATGATGTACATGATTCTAGAGAGATTGAAGAATATCTTGCTACCACAGATTCCGCAGTGACAGGTGGATTCGTGCTTGGAAGAGGCACTCGAGAACAGATATGTACCAAACGTCCGCCAAATATTCGATAAAAGTCGAGAGTTATACATCAGCCATTCTATGCTTCTTAGACTACATGAAGGCCTTCGATTCAGTAAGGTGAAACGTGCTGTGGTTCGTGTTGAGGAGGATGGGGCACCTAACCATTCAATAATATGCTGCTGAGGACACTATACGAGGGGAATTACGCCCAAGTCCGCGTTGAAGATTGTCTGTCGAGCTCATTTACAGTCGGAAAGGGTGTACGTCAGCGCTACGTTGCCTCGCCACCCCTGTTCAACATCTACGGTGAACGGATTATTTGGCAGACCACGGAAGGCTGCGGAGGTAGCGATAACATTCGAGGCAGAAAGATCTCGAATCTCCGCTTTGCGGATGACACGCTTCTGCTGGCATCATTAGTCGAGGAGGATGGCAGAGCTGCTGGATCGCATAGAAGGGATAAGTGCCGAGGCCAACTTGCTTCCGAATCGCTCAATAAATCAGGTTGCGGCAATATACTGCCACCGCTGAGAAATGCAGAAAGACTCTGCCACGTAGAGTCCAGGATAAAGCCGTATACTTAGGAGCACTAATTCCCAACAATGGTGACTGCCTAGGAGGAAAAAGCCCACCAACTGGAGGTGGACAAGGAGTCAGCAAGGGCTGACACCAATGACCTCAACGAAGGAACTAGGGCCGTTGACCCTGCTGCAATTCCAGTCATGCAGGTGCTAGAAAGGGTGTGGAGAAGGGAACTGCTCCTATCAGAAAGTAGGACTGAAATGCTCTGGTCTCTGCAAATTTTGTCGAAGGAAAACCTGCCTCAACACTCCGCTGTTTGCCATTGATGAGTCAGATTAAGAAGATGTCGTTGACGACCTTTTACCTCTACCTCCAACAACAGAGGAGTCTCTCCGGAGCCCCAAGAAGACATTTGACAAACTTGGGCCTTCTAAAAGAACTCGAGTGTCCCCAAGTGCGTAAAGGTACGCCTAATATTACACACTTACCCTTTCATTGTAATTTTTTTTTAAATTATTATTACACCCTTTTTTTTATTTATAAGCAAGTATGATCTACTTACAAGTATTACTATTTGTAAACGGGGGGAAAAGTCCCCCTTCCCCTTTGCTTAGGTCCCTCTTCGGGCAAAGGCCTCTCCGTACAAAATCCAGTTGTTGCGATTGGTGGCTGATCTTCGCCATGGAAGGCCTATAAATTTCTCAATCTCGTTCCTCCATCTTGTCAACGGCCTTCCCCTCGATCTTCTGGCTTCGTATGGCGTCTAGACTTCCGCCTTGTTGCCCTACCTGTCCAAATTTTGTCTTGCGATATGTCCAGCATAGCTCCATTTCATTATTTTGGTTTTGTATCCTACATCCACCGTCCGCATTTTTTCCCTTATGATTTCGTTTTTAATTTTTTCCCTCTTTTTTATTGCCCAAAATGCTCCTTTCCATCGCCTTTTGCGTGTTTTGTAATCTCTGCGTCCCTCTTTTAATTAATGCCCAAGTCTGGGCGCCATACATTAATACTGGTTGGGTGCAGCTCTGTCCTACGTCTTAGTTTTCATTTTCAAGTTTCCTTTTTTACTTTTGTGAATTGATTTTAAACTCCAGTAACTTTTCCACTCTAGTTGAATTCTGTTACTTATTTCTTTCCCCCTTCTATTTTCAAATGATATTAATTGTCCTAAATATTCAATTTCTTCTACTCATTCTATTTCGTTTCCTATTATAAATATTTTCTCTTTCCTACCATTTGATAGTATTTTTGTTTTCTTATAATTTAGTTTCAATCCTGCCTTTTTACTTATTATTGAAAATTCCTGGCCCAGCTGCACCACCTCTCCGATCGAGTCGGCAATTATGACCACGTCGTCGGCAAATCTTAAATTACACAAATATTCCCCATCGATTTTAATTCCCTTGTAATTTATTATACAATTAATAACTACGCATCTCATAAATAGGTAGTAATTTACATTGTATCGTGTATTTCTGTCGTAGGTCTCGCCATCACTTCACGTTAAAAGCATTTTACATACCAGGTCCCCCAAACGAACACATTTTTATACAATTTTGATACAAGTTTGATACATTTTTTCCTTCTAATTAATTGTACTCAATTTTATTTTCCGCAATATAAACCATTCTCCACTGAGATTCGTCAGGCTCCATTTCTTGAGAAATTCGAACAATTAAAGTTTAATAACTGCTCTACAACTACATGTCCCATGACTTTCCTCGTAGGGTGAGCATTTTAGCCGATATTCTGCACAAGAGACGGTTAAGACTAAAATTTCAAACATTTTGGGACAAATTGCCAATTTCTGAAATGCTGTATCTCAGATCCGATTGGACCTACGGAGCCACGGTTGCGCTCAAATTGTAGCAAATATTGTCGACTTTAAAAGTATACTGAGTGACATTTTCTCTAGGATGTACCTTTTAGAAGTTATAAATCCAGAACTGAAAAAAGTTCGCAATTTTCGAGGTTTCTCGAACACCACGCAGTTAACACAGGTCTTTCGAAGTTGCAAACATGGTTTTACACTATTGGTACCTACCCTAACAACATCCCACAAAATCTAAACGGGTCAATTTTTGTGCGACCTACGATGTTGTAAATGACTGGCCTGAATAGCTGAAAGATATTTTACTCTCGCTCCCCCAATATTTACTTCGCTATGATCCGGGGCAAGACTCACAACTAAGCAAGTAAATAGGGCAGCTATTGCTGCCTACCCCGCGTGGAAATTCGAGATGCCAAAAGGTGCTGGTCCAAATGTAGCGCCGTGATTCCGACTTGAAGCCGGCTCCTTCTGGGGGAAAATACACGGGCGCTCGATCGGCGCTACCAAGTTCGACGCCAATCAAGCATATTTTTGACCCCGATCTCCCATGTCGGTATCGGCGCCTCAATTTCCAGGCGGAACCTCTTGATCGAGTCTGCTTTCACTTGCGAGACACTCGTTTCAAAAAACACTCCGTTTTTCACCCCTTTCTCTCGAACATTGATCCTTAAATTCGAAAACGACACAAGATAACGTTAACGATTCCAACACCCTTTCTGTCAGGCCGACATGAAAATACGACCCCCATCCCTCGGCGACAACCGAGCTGTAGACGGTAATACCGGCGGGTTTATTTCTCGATTTGTTTCACGTCTTTTGGAACAGAACACGGTCCGTTGTACCTGCACGAATTAGCGAACTTTTTTTATGGTTGAATAAATTATCGCGCAGTTATCGTTCGATTCCCTTTCCGGCCTGTCGTCGGTACCTCGACGACTCGGTTTTTGTCGAGAAAAACAAAAAAAAGAACAAAAAAAAAAGAGAAACTGTAATTAATCAATGGGGATTTTCAGCGTACAGCTGAGAAAAGGTAAGTGCAGTTAGGTCGCAGCAACCGTTATATATAGCCGGCGCTGTCTTCGTATTCGTCGCTCTCGTTAATCCGCGCCCATCCAGACGCGGCTCCTTCTCCGGCATTTGCAGGCAATTTACGCGACTCTGTCGCATTAACCTGGCTTTAATCTGATTCGAATTTCCTTTCCGATATTAATTACAACGGAGGGAAACAGACAGAGGAAAAGCCGGCCGCACTCGTTTTGTCGAATCTGCGACTTCGCCTCGGCGGTTCGCCGTTTCCGTTCCTTCTCCAGCGCCGCCGTCGCAGTCCATCAGCCGAGTCGGGTTAAAATGTCTACACGATGAGAGCAATTAACGAAATGGAACGTCGTCGAGTAGGATGTACGTATTCCGAACACGATCTCTCTCTTGTTTCGACTACATGCCGAACGAAAATCGACAAAAACCGAAGAGGTACAAAAAAAAAAAAAAAAAAAGCAGCATCCCGAAAAGTGTACCTACAGAAGAAAATGAATTAGCGGAAAAAGAAACACACCAAGTACACGGAACGCGCAGAGTTTTAAAGAATTTTCACGAAGCGAATTGTCGAGCTTACGGTGCGCCTCGCCTCCGATAACGAATATAATGAAAGAAACGTGAAGAGAGGTTTTGCGGCTGAAGTAGAGTTGAAATATTACGGTAATTACATTCGATACGTATCGCCTCTCGGTTACCGCTAAATCGACGGATTCGGGGAAAGAAAATTAAACGCGGAAACTCCGAGGGTGAGTTCGAACGGCTGAAAGAAAATGCGAGCGCCGCTGGTACGGCCTTTTTGGCGAAGAAAAAGTAAGCAGCGCGAAAGAAGATCGAGGGATATGACGTGTGTTCGGAAGGATCTGAGATATTGTTCGGTGTATCCCCCGCTCAGGTATACCGCATCGTCAAAACCCGACAAAAGAAAAGGATACTTAATACGGTAAAACAAGCTACGAGCTACTCTACTCATTGCAACAGGGTTTTTGCACAACAAAGAGATCAAAAAGCTAAAAAGAGCTAAAAAAGCGCATCTACACATGCAGATACATATAATAGGTATGTATTAGGTACATGAATATGTCTTATGGCTATCGAGCACGTTCCAAACGTTCCACGCATCGTCATTCAACAATATAGTACAGACGATATCTGCACAAAAAAGGTGAATAGAAACATTTTGTGGGCCAGAGGCGAATTTTGTTCAAATATCAGGCTAGGTGTCAGAAACAACATATTAAAATTCCCACCCCCTAAAAGCTAGCGGCTCTGTGGCGTAGCGATAAGAACTCGGCTTCCTAACCCGAAGGCACCGGGTTCGATTCCCAACGCCGGCATCGTTATCAGTTTAGTGTCCATTTTGGAGTGTGAGTGAACTTGGTAATATTCTTTTTGTAGGGTGTGCCAATTCACTTTTCCTTCTTCTGTATTCCAGAGCGCTTTCGGCTATTATGCCATCATCAGTGGAGTACCCTAAATGAGACTTGTCTCTTGTGGTCCTGTAGTTATAGTCGAGGGTAGTACCGTATGGTGAGCCTGTTTAGTCTTGCGTTCCTATTGGTTGTCTGTGAATATGCAGTCTATCCAATCAGTGGTTATTGTTATTGGTTGTGTGCTCTGATTGGTTGTCTGTGGTTGTGCAGTCTGTCCAATCCGTGGGTGTTATGTTATTAGTTGGAATAAGTTCTCACTTTGGAAGTTAGTTGTTGTATTTATTAGGTTGCTTTGTTTTGTTTTTGCATTTATTATTTCTAGTTGTTCTTTTAATTTTCTTTTTCTTGTGTTGTTTTCTGTGTGTAGGATTTTGTACTTGTCTGTCAATTTGTCATTGTTGTGTCCCTGGTCATTGCAGTGTTTTCCAAACAGTGATTTGTCATCATTTAGCTTCTGTGACTTTTCGTGTTCTTTGATTCTGGTTGTGAATTTTCTGCCTGTTTCTCCAATGTAGGTCATGTCACAGTATTCACAGTCCAGCCTGTATACTCCGCTGCTGTTGTTTCTGTCCTTTGCTTCTGTTTTGTCATTGTTTATTTGTTTGATCAGAGGTGGTCTGTTTTTGATTCCGAGTTTTATGTTGTATTGGTTGAAGATTTTTTGTATTTTGTATGTATGTGTTCCTGTGAATGGTATTGCTCCTGCGTATTTGTCTGTTTTTGTGATTATTGGTTCGGTGTCTGTGTTTTTTGGTTGTGTTAGTTTGTTAATTATTCTGTCTACTGTTTGTGGTTGGTATTTGTTGTTAACTGCTATTTGTTTAATTTTGTTAATTTCTGTTGTTCTGAGGTTGTTGTCATTTAGTATGTTGACTGCTCTGTGGCAGTAGTTGTGTAGTGCTGCCACTTTGTGTTTTTGATGGTGAAATGAGTCTTTGGGTATTATTGCGTCAGTGTGGGTGGGTTTTCTGTAGATGCTGTACTGTATCTTGTTGTCTTTTATTTGTACTGTAAGGTCGAGGTAGTTGATGATCTTATTACCTTTTTTCATTGTGAACTTTATGTTGTTGTTTATGCTATTTGTCTCTGTGAGGAATTGGTCTAGTTGTCTGTCTGTTCCTGTCCAGATGATCAATATGTCGTCTACATATTGTGTCCATAGCTTTATGTTTTTCTTGTGTTTGCTGTTGTTTAGTATGTCATTTTCAAAGTTGTTCATGTATATTTCGGCTAGAATGGGTGACAGTGGTGATCCCATTGCTAAGCCTTCTGTTTGTTCGTAATATTTGTTATTAAACTGGCAGTAATTTTGGTGAATGATTTCTTTTGTGATGTTTGCGTATGCTGCTCCATCTGTGTTGTTTTTGTAATTGTTGTTTGTCAGTATTGTTGTTAGTTCCTATTTTGGTATGTTCCCAAACATGTTTGTTACATCCAGTGATACTAGTTTGTCATTGTTGTTTAGTGTTAATTCGTCCAGTTTGTCTTTGTATTGTGTTTTTTATGCTGTAATCTGTTCTGTGGTTGTAGTGTTCTTTCATGACTTTGGCTATTGTTTTTGCGAGTTTGTAGCTTGGTGATTGTATGCTGTTGATTAGTGGTCTTATTGGTCTGTCTTGTTTGTGTATTTTTATGAGTCCTTTTAATTGTGGTGCCTTGGGGTTCATTTCTACGAGTTTCTTGTTGTTTATGTTGTTCTTTTTCATTATAGTCTTTAGTTTGGCTTGGTATTTGTTGGTCGGGTCCAAGTTTAGTGGTTTGTAATTGTTGTTTCGGATGTAAGTTTCAATTTTCTTTATGTATTCGTCGTTGTTTATCACTACTGTGGTGTTGCCTTTGTCTGCTTTGGTGAGTATTAGGTTGTTTTCTTCAATTTTCTTTTTGAGTTGGAAAGCTGTCTTCTGTATTTTTGTCTTGTGTTTGTTTTTCCTTTTCATTTTTATGGTCAGCAGTATGTTTTCAATTTGTGTTCTTGCTTCGTTTCTGAGGTCTGATTCTATGGTCTGGATGATCTGTTCACAGTCTATTGTTAGTTCTTCTAGTGTTTTGTCGCTTATATGTTCTGTCGTGTTGTATTTGTTCTCTTTGTCCAGTAGATCGTTTTCTTCTTGTGTGAAGTTTACAGTCGTCATGTTTACTGTCTTTGGTGCAAATTTGTGCTGTCGGTTTTGGTCCTATTGTGTGTTTTCTCCTTTTTGTTTTAGTGTGTAGAGTTTCTTTAGTACTGTGTCATTGTAACGGTTTTTCTCTTTGTCTATGTATTCTTTCCCTTCTTGGTATATGTGCTGTTCTATTTGTTGGTGTTCTAGTATCTGGGTGAGTGTGACGTGTTGGTTGTATAGTTCTATGTTTAGTCTGTCCCTGTTTTTGATCGTTATCAGTAATGCAAGAAAGAACTCGTCACGCATTCTAACACCGCATTCTGATAACGTACACAGAGTCACAACCACTTACAGCAGAGGCTTCCGAGAAGTGTGTAATCGGTCGCCACTCGCCAGTATCTGAAACCTGAAAGCTGTAAATGGGTAAGGCGCTACCTGCCGGTGCTCGTTGAACTCACCGTCATAAACCACGGGGCTAGTGATACGGGTATTCGACAGGAAGATAGCGCAGTTCACCGCCTAGGCCGATTCCTAGCAAGAAGAGAAGCGGGCTAACGCAGCCCTAAGAGGCTCCCCGATGTCCCTGAGGTAATGCTCGAAGGGGCGGTTCTAAGGCTCGGGTGAGAGAACATGAAAAGAGAAAAAAGAACACCAAAAGCTGTGCTAACTTTTCTGTGGCACGTTTTAGCACCCCTGTCAAGGTAGACGCCTACCTAATACCCCTACACACCCACCAACAACGCACATCTATCCAGTATACAGTTACTGGGTAGCTGGCACGCTGGCATCGTTGCACGAGACAATGATTCAACCAGTCCGTTATTAATAATGGTTGATAAACCATTTCGAGTATTTATCGGTACATGCTTATGACTTCAACCATTATTTTTAAGAAAGTTCTGTTTTTTTCGACTGTCGAAAATCGTTCGCGGTGCCAACACCACTCCAACTCCTACAGTTTCGGAGTGGATAGAAATCGACAAAGCGTACATCACGCCACCGTTTACAGTAAGATCGTTTCAGAGTCACGAGCTGCTGAAAGGGACGGCGAACTTCAAAGATTGGAGAAACATGGTATCGTTGGGACTTCGCGCAGCTAACCTTCATCCGTTCATCGAGAGTGACTGCGAGTACAACGGAGAATGATGCTGGACGCTCAGGTGGTACAGTACCTCAGAGCATCCGTATCACAATCCATAGTACATAAGAGGATGGTGTGGTGGGATGTATGGCGATGCACGCATGCCAAAGTGGCCCCTGAGACACCGCACCCCCGGCACCGGTACATAAGAAGATACTACACATCCTAAACGCGTACTTCACATTTACAGAGTTGACGAAGCTCTTCTTCGAAAATGACTTCCACGAATACTTCGCACTACACAACCGTAAACAACATCTTCGATACAAAATCGGATACGATGCTGACCGATATATAGCTGATTTCGAACGGATCATAGAAGATTACCGAGCCATTGGAACCGTGTTCCCGGACGCGTATATCAAATCGATGTTCATCCATAAAATCGAAGGCGTGAGGGAACCGAAATCACCATTTTCCCCATTTTACAGCACCGTCACTGCGTTACCGACGGAAATTGCTAACCTTGACTTTATCAAGCAAAAATTCCAGAACGCAGCCATAGGCATCTCAGCTCCAAGCAAACCGACGACCACTAATACCCTCAAGAGGAAAACTAATGAACCGCAATCCGAAGGTAGATGCCTACCTAATACCCTACACGCCCACCAACAACGCGCATCTATCCAGTACAGTTACTGGGTAGTTGGCACGCTGGCATCGTTGCACGAGACAATGATTCAACCAGTCCGTTATTAATAATGGTTGATAAACCATCTCGAGTATTTATATGGGTATATGCTTATGACTACCCCCAAAATCATTTTTTGCGAATATTCAAAAGGTTGAAGTCTTAGAAAAAATGTTCGAACAAAAAAATATTCCTCGTTAAGTTTCTTCTAAAATGATGTATTTGAAGTTGAGTATAAGCCGCACCGATAGCCTAAAAATGCCCTTGAAAGTAGTCACATTCTCAACTGTTCATAAAAAAGAATAGATTTCCGCGAATATCTCGAAATTATCAATTCCTACAAGAAAAGATTTCTCGTGAAATGTACCGCGACCCCTCCCCACCGCGGATGCCAATAGAATAGCGAAATTTCCCGAAAAGCCCGAAGTCCCAGCCACATTTCGGAACAGGATTTTTATCATAAAGCGAACATTACGGCCGCATCAGGGGCCCGGCTGAAACCCAGGTGCCACCCCTATACCACCCAGGAATTTCTTCCGTTACAAGTCACGCTCCATCCTCAAAACGAGCGCAGCCATCGTGCGGAAGTAAGGCTGTAAACCTCTGAGGGGTAAGTAACCATTCAAGAGTTCTCGGTCTAAATTTCAAAAAATTTCAACTTCCGGCAAAGTATAAAAAACTAAAAAATAACACTTTTGGCTTATATATCCTAAATTATAAATACAAGGGGATAGCGAACGAGGAATGGGTGGTAGAACTCGAGAGAGCCCTCACCAAGGTGAACTGGGACATTGTGGGCCTTTCGGAAATGCACCGTATGGGGGAAGTTTAGAGTCCATTTCGAAGTGTGAGTGAACTTGGTAATCAAGGGCGAAACTATAGGGGGTGTGATGGGTTGAAACGCCCCCGCCCCCCTTCGAATATTTTGGCAGTCGGCAAATTTTGAAACAGTTCATTTGAATTTCTTGTTTTTGATGAATGTTTGTTTATTATTATTTTTTTTTTCAATTAAAAAATCTGCAAATTTCAAGTTTTTAAAGACTTTGTCGGCGAATCCTTAGTTTTCAAAAAATATTTGTCGTCAAATTTTTCTTCTTCACCTTCCCAAATTGAAAGTCAAATTTCGTTTCTGAAAATGAAGTACCCGGGACTCCTGTCAGAGACTAGTCAGTCAAAAGCTGAAGGTTTCAAGCTAAGTATAGAACGTTATCTGAAAGGTTGAAACAAACAGCTGAGATGAGGAAGACATTTCAAAAATCTAAAAGTCGGTAGCAAACGTTGAATTTCGAATTTCAATGACTATTCTGTTTTACTAGATTCTCTGTTTGACCTCTAGAGCCTAAAATTTAAAAAAGTCGAACATTTTATTAATATCTAAAAGTGGGCCCGTAGTTCAGCTATCTGCGGTAGGTGATGCTGACTGTTTAGCAGGGGGGCGGGCTTGAGGATACACCTAGTATATAATGTGAAGAGTTCTACGAGGCAGTGGTATAGCCAGGGGGACAAAGGGGGCGAATGTCCCCAAAGGCATCTGAAACTGAATGTAAAATATGCAGAAATGAGCAACCTTTTGCTTCAAAATACGTTTTTTTGAAAAATGTTCGCTCGAGTAGTAAGTAATTTTACCTTTATTTCCATAAAATAGTCTTCCAATACCGGCGATTTTTAAAAAATACCCCAATTTTCGACTTTTTCTCCCTTGAAAATCTTACTTTGCCCCCCCTCCCCAGAAAAACCTGGCTACGCCACTGATTGAATTTGGTCTCAAAATTCATAATCAAAACTAGTGATTCAACTTACCAGCAACCCATTGAAAAAAAAAATTGAATAGATTGCGTGAAGAAAAAATTAACACGTAGAACGATCAAATTTTCGAACTTTCGGAAGTTAAAAAACTCTATTTTTGTGGACTTATCACATTATCAGTTCTCAAACAGCCATTTAGGCATTTAGCCATCGATATTCAATGTGAACTGGATCGCGAGCCTACCATTGTGTCTGTGAATATTGTAATGTGACACGAGAAAAAGGCCTGTGTGTCTGAAATTCTGGATAGACACTCGGACCCTTTTTTTAACGATAAACATACGATTCTTCTATCTTTCAAAGCAAAATTAGTGTTGACAACATTATAAACATTAAAATGTAGTGGAACGAAAAGTTTTGAACAAAACTAGCGAGAAAAATAGAAGGAATTCGTTATTTTTATTCACGAAATTTTGCCAGGGGAGGCTATGGCAAGCGTTAGGAAGTGCTCAGTACCCCCTTGCACTACTCTGGCTAGGGTCCTGGCGTAATGATGATTTTTTAAAATTGTTGTATCTCTGCCTAGGGGGGCTCAAGATACCTTTAGAGGGGGCTCAGTCCCAGCTTGCCTCATCCTCCCATGGCTACGAGGCTGTCTAAAAGTTGAAAGCAAAAGACTTATTTTCCAATGTGACAAGCTGAATCCAATAGCAAAAACGTTCTATTGTTTGATTTACGTGCTTTGGCCCTGGTGAATATAGGAAGAAAATTTAGTCTGGAACAAAAGTCAAAACTCCATGTGTTTTTCCCATAAGAACGAAAGGGAGCTTGTGGCACGGATTCCCTTAAATCCAACCGACCTAAAACTTTGTAGTTTTTTTTAATTGATTTCATTGGAACCAGTTTAGGAGACGAATCAGAGGAAACTCAGAAAAAAAAAAGAAGATCACCAAGAGTAAATAACAACCACCTTAATGTGTAAAGGAAGTTGTGTGTTCCTCTCAAGTATTCCTAATATCCTTCCAGCTTACCCTCCAAGACTAGGGTATGCTCATGGGCGCAAATATGAGTGCTTGCATTTGCACGGACGAAACTATGGGAGTGAGGGGGGGGGGGGTGAAAAAAAACAATAATTTGACAGTCGGCAAATTTTGAAACAGTTTATTTGAATTTTTCAATTTCCAAGGTGTTATGTTTTAATGAAGCCTAAAAAAGTCTTCAACAAATTCGGAAGATCCTTGAAGTCTCCCTTTTCTTCGCTCTTTCGATCCACCTCCCAAGGGCACTCTGGCGGGGTTTTCAGACAGTCGGTACCAGTGAAGAGGACGTTATTCCCTATTAGCTGTATGGGAGTCCAATGGGTGATTTTTTGGGCCACGGTTTAGGAAATAGCGAATTAGATGTACGGGGGTAGTACGTAGTCAACCCCGTCCCCAATGGCAGACAAAATGTGTCCAGATTCTTTTGGATACGAATCACGTACAGAATACGTCTCCGATATTTACCGTTTACCTGTACCAAGTTATGACCTGAATTGGCCCGATGAGTGGCTGGGGACTCAACCAGTTCCACGTTTTATGCCATGACCGCGGATGGGCCCCAAAAAATTTCGTGGGAAAGAAGAGCCAAGTCCTTATAGGTCAGGTAAAAGTTTCGAAAGCAACGAAGAAGGTTCGGCGAACGCAATCCATAAATCCCTCTGGTCAGTTGATGCACGTGGTCAGAGTTTTCGGATTGGTAAGTACAATAATTGTGCAGACCGGATGTCCTTTACAACCTTGTAATAAAAGCTAATTAATGTACGAAATATCTCAATTCACTTACCTCATTTAATGCAGCAAACGAAATCCAGCGGGGTTCTCATTCTGCACTCCCGTTGATACCTTTTGATTCAGTCGAATGCACCTCTCGGCCATATAAAGTTTATCTAACGAATTTCACCTGAAATCAAATAAATTTGTAAGATGGATTATAAATTTGAAATATTGTAGTGATTTTCACAATTCTGTTAGTTTTGAGCGTGAATGAAATTTCAGCCAGCACTGGTGAAATTTGAATGAATACTACACGCTTCAGAAAAAGAAAAAAAAGAAATTCGAAACCTCCTGCGATGTACTGCGACTCTTACCAAGTTCCATATTTATTTCAAATCGAGTACAGTGTCATTGTACATGATGTACGAGTATAGATGAATTTTGATCAAAAGGCTTCTGACAAATGGTTTTCAATTTTGAAGCCATAAGCTTAAAACGAATCTTGTATGCGCACAACTTCAGTTTCAATAAGAAACAATTTGACATGTACAAAAACAAAATTTACGTATCGACTTTCATTTGACTAAAACTGTCCTCTTACCCTTTACCTGTTCCGTGCATGGCAGACAAATCTGAACAAGCCATTATCTATGTATACACGAATTGTGTATACCGAGCAGGACTGGTTCCAAAATTTGTCTGCTATCAGCTTAATACCCACGGTGGGTTAAAATTAGATTACACCAACAAGGGACAGTACATAGGTATATCATATAATTCACGTTTATTAATTATTCTGGTTGAGCGACGTTCCCAAAATTACGGTGTTAACGACATCTAATAACATTTTTAGATACACATTTTCAGGATTATAGAGCATCAAACCCCATCAATTACTTCATCACGAGTCATTATACGAAATTAAAAGGAATTAGGATTTAGTGGATTTTATTTTTTACCCGCCTTCAAACGGAATCGTTCGGAGCGACGACCTCGTGTAAATAAATAGAAAAACTTCTTTTCAAATAAATGGCTTTTAAAAGTGTTTAAATAAAAGACTTCCAAATTGCGAAAGTTTAAAAATATTCGAACACGCGATAAAGTTCTCTTATGTAAAATAATACCGCGGCTCTTCCTTTTCCACTGCACGCGTTCGTGAGGGCGCGCGGCGCGCTCCCTCTCGCTCGCGCATTCGAAAAAGGGTGAAAACGATTCATAACAGCAATAAGAGTTAAGAAATAAAAGAGGATAGGAAAAAGACACTGAAAGCCATAGAATGAAAAAATACGAATAAAGTGGGAACCGATATTCTAGATTTGCATTTTAGTTACCTCTCCGTGGGCTGTAATGTTATTTTAAAAAGCATTTTGTATTATTAAGATTGACGGATTCCGGTACCGGTGTTTATTAAGTAGTTTCCAAAGTTCGGGTTCAAGTATAACTTCGCTTTCTTCTCCATCGGCGCCAACGATACTGTGCCGAAGTAAGTCACACTGCGTATGCTCAGTATTCACATGAGAAGTGCATTGCCTGAAGCTGAAAGGAACATGTGTCCGCGTGGGACAACTCAAAAATCTGATGACTTTTCACTACTCTTATCAAAATTTCCCACCACAGAACCTTTGCTGGCAAGAAAGATGTTCTTTCAAATGTCGCTTCGTTCAACTGCACCATAAAAACTTCGCTAAATCTTAGTTAGTCTGATGAGGGAAATGATTGCAGCAGTCATCTTCCCTGCTCCCGTGGGAATACCGTTTCATCTGAAAAGTTTGCTCGGCCTCTCATAAGAGTTGAAAATGAGCACTCAATGATCCAGTGTTTTCTGTTAATCTACGGATCTTGGTTCGTTGTTTCTGGCGGTGGCTCCAAAAGAGGAGACTGAAACAGTAGAATTCAGCCTCGCAAAACTGAATCAAATTTCCTTCAGATTCAAAGGAGTTGCGGTGACCTTCTCTCCAATGTACATTTTCCTATATATCGTCCTGCCTTTTTACTTAATGCGAAGCACGATGCGAGCATCTCAACAACGTCTTTCGTCGTCTGTGTATTTGTACGTCTTATACGTGAATTTTTCCAGACCACATTCTACTTCTTCCTCTAACTCATTATCCTTTTTTCCTCCCTCGATTGGCCATGCAGGACACCCGTTTAGTTACAGTGTATGTTTAGCACTCGTCGCAAGACTTTTGCTATTCAGCCAACTAATACAAGCGTTTTTTCTGCAAATTCTCACTTATGTTATTTCGAATGCCCCCGCTGCGGTCTGGACTAAACACTTCGCCCAGACAACAACCAAAAAAGCCGCAAAGTCAACATCAAATAATTCTAGTCATCTCTACCATTCGATTTAAAATTTCCAGAATTAGCGCCGAACTGTGCAAAAGTTATGTAAGGTAGGCTAGATTCATCTAGATTGTAAGTGCAGGCATATAAATCAAGGCCAATTTGAATTTCGTTCCCACACTTTCGCGTCACACATTCGTTAATAAGGGTTGCCGAAGGCCGGGTGTATGGAAATTCGACCGAAATTCAATTTAGATATTTGCCCTTCAACCTCGAATCGTATCCATAATAATGGAGGTTCCTTTGTGCGAATATTACAGTTTCAAAAACTGCTGAACACTCGTTATGCAAAATTGAAACAAAAGTTCTCTTGCGAACGGGAGTACAAAAACTTACGTGCACGTTAGTATTCAACATTGACCTTGGTGGTTCTGCGAGAGAGGGAAATGTCTAGAATAATTTAATTTTTCCAAGGCTGCGCACTGCGCATACAACAGAATTATAGGAGTAGGCTCAACATCTACATGCAAAAGCGTCTAAGCAGCACTAGTAACGCCATTTAGCCCATTTCCACTGTAACCACGGTGTGTACGAACATTTCGGATCAAAAGAATAGATAATCCTGCATGAAGAAAATTTCAAGGCCGAGGGAATTTTCAACATCTGGTGTTTTCATATTTTCACCATTTTCCAATGGTGAACAACTGTGCGAGTCGTTTTTACCACACGCTAATAAAAGAACCTCTCGCGGACGCCCACACGAATCGTAATTTATTATGAAAGTCTTCAAATAAATACTGACAATGGACCTTTTGCTGTACGACCTCAGTCTGGTACTCAGGTTGATCTTGTGGCTCGTCAAATGACAGAATTGTTTTACAGAGAAGTCCATTTGCCCCTTGAAAAAATGAAATAACAACACCGCACAGCTCGGAATGCTGATTCGTCTGAATCAACAGTGATACCAAAGCCGAGGGCAAAAGGTACCTGCGACTCATTCCAGTTTCAACCAAGGATATTATAAGTATGAGAGCCCACTCATACAAAACGGTGTATAACCGGGGCGAACAAGAAGTGGCTTATTTTCTTCCGAAAAAAACATCAATTACGTATGGTCACTATTAGGTGGGTGGTATAGGCAAAGAAATATTGTACCATGATTGCTCCGTTCAGTAAATTAAGTTTAAATTTCAGCAAAAAATATATTGTCTTAAAGTCTGGTCCAGTTAAGAAACATAATTTTTTCATTACGCTGATAACGTGTTCTTGAACCCGTCCTTCCCCTCCAGCTTTACAATGCCCATTATCGATGCGCATTGCGGGTTGCAAATTATGTCTCTTAACTGGACCAGACTTTATGTAAATTCCATATGTCTGCGGGTTGCATGGAGACTAAGCATACAATACACAATGATTGTATTACTCATTGTAATCTCGACTATCTCAACATTGAGCAGTGGTTCATCACCCTCCCTCTGGTTCTACAACGCATGCCACGGAAATACGAAAATAGGGAACCTTACTTCTGAGACAACCCTCGTACATTGCCTCAGGATGAATAACCTAACAATAAATAGAATAACAATGATAATAAGAGAAAATCTGCTGATTTTGGGGGTAAGTGAATGAATAGCTAGCGAGAAATAACGAGTTTAGTGTTCCAATGTCGCCCTGTGTTACGTAGGGCTCTAGGCAAGGGCAACCGCGACACCTACGGGTGCGCTCTGACATGTTTTTCGAAACTTCAAACTCAAGTCAGCCCTCCGAGTTAATATAATCCGACTTGGCTGAGATTTTCGGGGGTTCTTTTCTGCACCAAAAGGAAGAAATTCAGCGGAAGTCTCCGACATAGAGAAAGAACTTCTTCTTCTTGTAACGCCTTCTCTTTTCAAAGGGTGGCCATCCAAATGGCGATTCGGATTTTTGAAACAGCGCCACGGAATATGTCTAGCGACCAACAGCCCAGCCATCGGCGTGGGTCTACAAGCCACGAGTTTTGCCTCCTTCCTGTTGACCGCTTCTCAGAAATTCTGCTTTCTAGGATCACGCGTGGGAGGCCGTACTTTCTGCCACGCACGATGTGCCTCCGGTATTGCACTTGTCTGTGTTTTTTATAGAAGGACAAAACTTCGACGTCTTTGTTCTTCCGGTTTAGGATTTCCACGTTGCCCATCTTTTGTGTCCTTGAGGTACGCAACATTCATTCTGCGGTAGCAGTACATTCCGGGCGTCTTCATTTTATTTTCTAGGCCGGGATTTAGTGTCCAGCTCTCACAGTCATACATCAGTATTCACAGTATGAAGCATCTCAGCATTCGTAGTCGTAATTCCGAGCTCAGATTTGATCTCCTGAATCAATTTTTCATGCCCAGGAGTGCACTTCTTGATTGCTTAATTTTCGAGCAAATTTCCTGGCTTGTATCGCAGCGCTCGTTCAACATTGTACCGAGGCGAGGTATCAAAACCGGGTCAACCTGCTCAACGCTTTGGCCGTTAACCCGTATTTCTGCAGTAACATGCCGCATCTTTGAGAAAACCATCACTTTAGTTTTTGAGATGTTAAGTGATCGCCTTTGCTCTTCTCCTCAAGCCAGCACAGTTTCCAACATGGTTTAAAGGTCTGTTTGATTGTCAGCCAGGATCACTCTGTGTTATCTGCGTAACAGATATTGTTTATTTTACTACTTCATTGATGACTATGCTACCCGACTGCTATGGTCTCCCTGAATACTCCCTCTGCTTGTATGTTGAATAAGAAAACTATTCCAACGTAATTAACCCAGACCCATGGCCAGACATCTGCGGTGGTGCGGAGGGGGGCTGACTGTTTACCAGGGCGCCTTGAATATAGACATAGTATATGTATAACGTGAAAATTTCTACGAGGCAGTGGTGTAGCCAAAGGGGGAGGGGGCGAAGGGAGCGAATCTCCCCTAGGCACCTGAAATTGAATAGAAAATATATGCAAGAATGAGCAATTTTCTGCCTTTAAAGCACTTTTTTGACATTTTTATGTTTTTACTTCAGCACACAACGGAAAAAACCTTATTTTTTAGCGTGTCGAAAAATAGCGCACGAAAATCGCGCTGGCTAGGTTGGCTGGCAACGGAAAAAGGCGTTACTCTGGAGCGTGACGAAACGAGCATGACGAAAACAGCGTTAGGGGCTGACTAGGCTCACTGGCTGGCTGACTGCCTGACTGACTGGCTAACTAATTATTGTGAAAGTTCCAACTAACTCAACTCAGAATTCCCAAGTATCAAAGAAAAAAAAAAACTTTTTGACCTGTTGCATTTTTCCAACTGACTCAACTCAAAATTCTCAAGCAAAAGAAAAAAAATTTTTCACCTGCTGGGTTTTTCCGACTGATTCAACTCAATTCCCAAGTATCAAAGCAACAAAAAAAATCAACTTGTTAGATTTTCTCAACTTGCTTGACTGAAATGGTAAATTTTTCCAACTGCTGAGTAAAAAATTTCTACAGGGGGGGGGAGGTAAGTTGCTCCTCTGACCCCTCCCCCTATCGGTACGTTCCTGGCGTCTGCAAACTGGTGCACGGGCCGTAGTACTCGAAGGCTAATACAAGAACGAAGTGTGTTTTTCAATTGGCGGATTGCAAATTGCACTTTAAATAAGATCTGTCCGAGAAAAACCTGAAGAGTAAGTTAATATCATAACCAACTTGGTTCTTCTGATTACGGATTATAATATTCACTTGCCCCCCCCCCTTCAGATTTTTCTAGTTATTCTCAGTTTCAGCTTACCTAGTTGAGATTTTAAGACAGTCTAGACAAATTAGACCCATAAGGAAGAAACAAAAATAATTTTCGCAACAACGATTTCTTTACGGAAAACTGTCAAGGACATCCCCCTGACAAACATACCAAAAACTCCTTCATTCCTCAAAGTCCCCGAAAATTAACTTTCGGTTTTTAGCAAATATTTCGGAAACTACCAAATTTATGAAAAAACAGCTTCAAATAAAACTTGTTCCGGTGAAATCTTACATAAGAAAGGCTCTTAACAATTTTTCCCCAACTAGTCCACAATGGCCCAAGGAAAGGAGTCCAAATGACCTTGTTAGCTACTAGAAGAGGAAGGAAAACATACTGGGCAATTCATCTTCCGCGTAGCATGCTACATCCTAATCCAGGGCTACGCATAAAAATACCTTGTCTGAATTCGATGTGATACATCTTCTGAAGGTTCAAGAAACTTCAACCCAGCAAACACTGATTCTGATCCTACGTGCAGTACTAAATCAAAGAAATGGCTTCCACCGAATTCAAAAATACATACAAGCGAGAACTTGATGTGTAATACTGAATTATAATGAGTCTGAAAAGGAAAAATTGATGAGAGCTTCGTCGAAGATAGATTCAGTGGCCTAAAACACCATTTTTTCGATGTAATACATCTTCAAATTGATATTATTCAATGCTAGTCCTCTCGCTCCCATCAATGTCTGAAAGGCTGGAAGGAGAAGATAAAGGACCCGAGAAAGGAGTGTAGAACATCCAGTTTTCAATATAGAAAATGTGAAAATTATAGTAATCGTGGATTAGCGCCTTTTATGGAGCCTAAAAGTGTTTACGGGACTAGAAAAAGGAGCCAAGAAACGAATTCAGGGAATCAGAGAACCCTACACACAACGTAACGAATTTGGGAATTGGGGAAATTTGAGTAATTGATGAGGAGCTCTAACGGTAGAGGGCAGAAAAGAATTGACCCCTGAAACTGATTCGACGACCTAAAAACTCGTATTATTAACGTAAACAACTTGGAAATCGGGGAAATTGGAGTAACTGAAGATTACCACTCTGGGGAGCATCAAGGGTAGAGGGGAGGGGAGAAAGAATTTAAGTGAATTCAGCGATCTAAAAAAAAGCCATCGATGTAAAGAACTCGAAAATCAAGGGAAATTGGAGAACAGGAAATTTGTCTTCGTGGAGCCCAAAAGATTGAGAAGAGGAGAGAAATGATCCCTGAAATTAATGCAGCGTCTTTTAAGCCCCCAGTTGAAATAGAAAATCACTCTTAGGGTCATATGGGGAGGCTCCCCCCACGACTGAAACTCTAATTTCAAAAATCAATGTTCATTCCCTTAAAAACTTCTACAATTTGCGACACGAGTCAACAACATTTCTGATTTGACTCAAATTTTGCAAAAATTTTTGGTTCAATACTTCACGTTGGGTGACTAGAAAAAGAGTGACTAGGTAAATTTAAAAATTGACGAAAAAGTACGTAAAATTAGGATAAATGTGACTAAAAAGTAAAGTTGGACTGATGTCATTAAAATGACATATCCTAAAAAATTTTTAATGATAGCTCAGCTGCTGATGAACAATCGTAGAGATGCACGCAGTAATTAAACACAAGTGTAACTTCGAAACGTGTAATTGAATAAAACAATAAAACATCGGTGGACCGCTTCCGTACTCGGGATCTAAGCTCAACGTCCTCTGACGAAATACTAACGGGGCGTCGTACTTATCGTAGAGCGCATACCGTATATCGGTAACAGTGTTACCAACTCAACAATATTACAAATTAATTTTTTCAGTATTATTTGAGTACCAGCGTAATTTTAGTTCCGATTTATGGACTCGCGTTGATCATTAATGGGAAAACGCGCTTATACAAAACACAGTTGACATGCAACGTTTGTATTGAATTTCCAAAATTAGCCGCAACTATGGTTTTTGGTTTAATAGTATATTACGTTGGAGCAGAGGAAAGTATGCGATTCCCTAGTGCGAAGTTTACGGAACGAGGCGAAGCCGAGTGACGTAATCGCACGCGGGAACCGCATTACTTTCCGATGCTCCAACGTACTGTATTTTAAACGAAGATGAACGAAAAACAAACAAATACTTGACCAATCAGCTACCAAATTCATTTTCAATTCTTATCAGTTAGCATTCTGCCGAAATGTTTTCTGAACGATTCTCTTTTCGTGATAACGTGTTGTACGTTAACAGTTGTAGATCGATTTTCCTTCGTACGTTACTTACTTACTAATTATAATCGCTTCTATGCAGTTACTTGTTCTTTGTTTAAAGAACACAAAAATAAAGTTCGTTTTTCAATTATATTTATTCTTACAATCATACAACCGGAGCGATAGGTAATTTCTACTTTCCACTTGGGTTCGGCAGAAATTAAATATTACCTACCGCCTTTACGTTGCAGTCACTGTTACCTACTTACAAGCGTAAAAGCGCTTCTTTCCACAGCCAAAGCAGTGTAGGAAACCTGACGTTTTCCGTTCATCTTCGATTAAAATAATTTTTTCCCTGGCACCAACGTTGGTAAATAATATTTTTGCAAGCTCCGGAAAATGACTTCTTTGGGCTTCGGCTCGACCTAAAATGTGGTGTTGGATTCTAGTTCAGTTATGTACAGGAGGAGGACAAGGGAAATGGGAGAGATTAGAAAGCCAGTAAAATATACTATTATGTAACTCAGACTCCTGAAAGTGATTCTTTACAGGCTATGACTCTGGCTCTAAGAAATGAGGTTTTTTATGCTCCGGTTCTTTAATTTGAGCTGAACCCAGATTTTTTTTTCTGTTTCCGAGCTAATCTATCGAAAGTCTACAGGTCAGTGGCTGATGAGTGCCCTCAGTCTCGGAAGCAAGGATTTAAGTCAGAAGCAAAATAATAAATCAAAAATTGAAAGCGAATGCAGAATAATTTTAGACCGAAAGCGCTACCATGATTCTAATACCAAACCATTTTGCATTACAATTTCGAAAAATTTTCGCTCGAGCAGTAATTCTACCTTCATTTTTACAAAATAGTCCTCAATTTCGGCGATTTTTAAAATTACCCCAATTTTCAACTTTTTCTCCCTTGAAAATCTTACCCCCCCCCCCCCCCCGAGACAATCCTGGACCTACTCCACTGTTATCGGTTTTTATGGCGAGTGTCAAAGGAAAACGAAACAACCCGAATGGACGACTAAAGCAGCTCTGACGATGTTTTCTTGCGAATGTACCGCGAGAGTGTACGGGGCTGCTCGGGTCTCAGGTCTCGGGTGTCTCGCCTCGTTCTCTAAACAGGCTCGGGTTACTTAGCGAGAGTGTACTGGGGTCATTACATAAAAATCCCATTCTCAATCCAAGATTCCCAAATTAGTTAACCAAGTTTTTGTTCTAAATTTTAAAATGTTTCTGTGATATTAATTCTCTTCATCCCTTCTTTCATTTTCGTTCAGCGTAATGATACTTTTTCTTTAATGGTGGTATCTTTGCCTAGGGGACGGATTCAAGATACCTTTAGAAGGAGCTCAGTCACAGCTTCCCCCCCCCCATGGCTACGGGGCTAAACTCACCGTTGAAAAAGCAAGGGTAAACTACCTCTACTATGCCACCCGATTCGCCGTGCTACCTGGTAGGAGCCGACATTTGCGGCTACTCGTATTTGAATATGGATATGGCATTAGAAGATAACTCTATTCAGTGATACCCGAGCTTCTTTTCTCCCACTACAACTAGTTCGCCGTGCAACATGATAGGAGTCGACATTTGGTACCGTACGAGAAGATATCTTTGCTCAGCGATATCCGAGTCTTTTTTCACCCATTACGGATACACTACCACCATTATAGTTAGACGAACCAAAGTCTCGAAATGATCTCTTCTCCTTCCTCCAGTAGTAGCATGAATATGACTCACGAGCAATTCAAAACCTCTGTTCGGCGTACTCATTATCTCGTTTGGCTTCGCCTCGTCCCCAAATCGTGTGCCTCATTTGGATCACTGAACTTCGTCCGACACCCGCTACAAAGCGAAAATCCATTTTAATTGCCGACTCCTTAATATAATACCTGCTGCACTTACTAACGCGAATACGAAACCGCACAAATCGGGCACGTCTCTTCGGTCTAGCTCCAACCAACATTTTAATTAAGCGTTTCAATCTCGAAGAAAAACGTGATTTTCGGGCGGATTCAACGCAGACACCGGGTCACCTCTGGAGCGGCTCTCGATACTCGCGCCTGAGCCAATTTCCGTGCCAGCGCCGCCGTAAGACGTTCCGAGGTTCCGACTTCCGAGTTCCGATCTTCCGAAATGGGCAAACTCGATAAGAGAAAGCGAAAACCGCTGTACCGGAACGAGTCTCTTCACCCCGGCCGAGAGGGTGCACCAGTCTGACACAACTCGCTCTCCAACCCCGACAGACTTTCCAGCGGTGCTAACCCTCGTACAGCGGTATTTATAGAAAGTGCAAACCACCTGCATCCGCCTCCTAAAAGCCAAGAATTTCCCTTTTTGTTTTCCATCCGTTTAATAGCGAAGACCGGGTCGAAGGCGTAAAGCTCTAATCACGACGTAGCCGCGCGCAGACGCAGATAAATTGCCTTTTATTACGGACTATCATTAAGGAGGAGACTATTTCGCACCTAATTATTAATTAGTTCGTTTAATAACCTGACGTTAATTACGCATTCTTAACGACTGTAAATGGGTTCGTTCGGTCGACACGGAGAAAAGTGCCCGCGTATACCTGGAATGCGTTTTCGCTATAACGCCCGCGTTTAGTTCGCCGGCTCCAGCGAAGGTCTCTATTATTCGGCTATCCTATCCGGCTATGTGTATTCGCAGCTCTTCTCAAACCCTCTACGAGAGACGAAGGGCGAATTATTAAAAAAAAAAGAACTTCAAAAGACTATTATTTTTTCTACATAAATTCACGTATTAACCGCGCGAAAGTATAGAACCGCGTAAAGGGTTCGCTATACGTACTTAATAGAGGGTGTATATATGGAAAAGCTCTCGGTAAGGTTTTGAAACACTTTTTTGAATGGCTAATAGGATTAAAAAACTGCCTCGAATATTTACGCCGGGGAAAAAAAAGGTGTATAGGCGCAGCCGATCCGGATCTCGTCATTTTTACAGGCGGCTCATGTTCGCAGCTAATGTCTTCTAGAGTTCTGCATCGGTATATTCCGCATACATGATAACGATTCGCATGAAGCGGAACTCGTCACAATGAGAGTACCACTACCGCTTTTGCGGAACAGATAACGTTGTGTAAGCGATACTGCACTACGCGGAACAGGTTGTGTCTCGGTTCCGCAACTTGCGGAACAAGCTTATTAGGCGTACCGCTTTTTGCGATCGTTACTTCGTCATGAGCAGAGGACGCGTGTAATATGCCTATTTATTTGGTAATTGGTATCAAACAAATGGGGGTAGAGAACTCTTATCGTACAATGTACATATAAAATATCAGGGTAGTTGAGAGTGGAGATGAAGCCATGAAAATAATTAGGAAATGTCTGCGTGTCCAGGATGCTGACGTTACTGCGTGGTCTAACGGTTTACTGAAGATATGTAACTATTAACGACGTTTGTTGAAAGTAGGCTTGTCAAAAAATTTTCAATTACCGGTTATTTTCGGTTAATTTTTTTCTAAGTTACTTTTACTTTAATGAAATACCACGCCTAGGAAAAAAACAAAAAAACCGCGTCTGGGGGAAAAAGTAGAATTTAAATCCCTAGGAAATATATAAACTGTACCGGATTGATTGAACCTTTGGGAATAAGATTAGCTGGAAGAATCAAAATTTCCATCCCCCCCCCCTTGTCTCAGAAAGGTCTAAAGATGAATCGGCAAAGTTACCTGCGTATGGGGTGACATTGCCATTACATAAGAAATGCATAGAAAATGAGTGAAAATGTACAAAATGCATTCAGAAAGGCTATAAAAACGAAAGAAAAATTGCAGTTTAAGCTAATTTACGTCTTCAGGGAAGATAAATATTCCTCGGGATTCAATACTGGTTTTTGAAGTGTTGGATCTATGTTCCATCATCGATCTACGCCCTTAAAAATGTTGATAATACATTTGTATTCATTACAGAGCCAGTGTTATGGTCAAAAATATATTCAGACCGAGCACATTTTTTAATTATTGTTCCACTATTTTTCTGTCATTCGAAACTTTATTTCACCGTGTCCGTTTTTATTCTCCACTGCCCTTCTTTTTTTAACCGCTGATTATATTTATTCGCCATTATTTTCTAATTTTCTGCCGGGTGGAAAAATGCATACCATTCTATAACAATAAAATTGTTAAAAATTAAAATTAATTTGTTAATTTACTATCAAATGGAGAAATTCATCTTTCTTTACTTATCTTCAGATTTCAAAATTATTCACAGTGTATACTGGTTTATGCAGAACATAGAATAGTATTTTTGAATCAGGTGAGAATCCTTTATAATTTTAGGATTAATTTCTTAAAATTTTTTCAAAAGTGAAAATGGTGGCTTTTTCTACCCGTACGAATACGTAGAGCCTTTTAGTTCATAATCACTTAATCTGAATCTAATTCTGAATTACTCCTGAATTTTGACCTTACTCCGATTCAGAACAGAGCTTAGAGAAAACGCTAACGCTCTCAGTTATTTTCATCTGTTATTGCAAAAAAAAAAAAAAAAAAGGTTACTCGGTTCCTTTTTGCACTGAATATGTGAATTTTTTTTTAGCAGATTCGAAATTGCTTGTTTTTTACTATATCGTACTCGTATTTTGCCGAGCAATAGCCCAACCAATCTAACGATTCTGTTATGACGATTTTTTATCCAATTGAATATTCCAAGATGAATTCCAATTTAAAAAACATGGAAATTATTAATAACTCAGGCTTCTCTTCGGACCACCGAGCGGGAAGGGCATCTCTCAAAATACCACCGAATCCATCTTTCGGTAACCACAGTGACAAGCATACAAAGAAAAAACTAATAATCCCCGAGTACATAAATAAATTCAAAATCGCAAATGAAACTTTGGCGAACGAGTTAAAGAAGCGAAATTTTGGAGACACCGCGCAAACCCAAATTATGTATAACATACTAAAGAAGACTATTCAGTACACATCAGGAAAGTAGGACCCGCAAAAGTAGTATAAAAACTGACGATAAGATTTCGGAAAACACGAAATAACTCCCTAAAACAAGAGAAAATATTAATACGAAATCTCAAAAAACAATTGAATATAAGATAGAACAAGGCGAGGTAAAAAAATCAGTGGAAGGAAATACGTCGGAATGTTAGGAATGTCGACACAACATTAATCGAAAAAATAATTAACATAAATGGCTTTACAAAATTTGCAAAAAAACTAACCCAGACCGGCACCTTTGCGTTCATTAGGTGAAAAGACTCTAAAGGGCCAGTAAAATATGGCCAAGAGGAGATTTCGGAAATCGCATCTAAATTCTACAGAGACCTCTATGCGAAAACGAACAATAATAACACGTTAATCTGGAAAAGTACATACACGAACATCAGCTCAACTCCTGCTCCCTGTGGATAAAAGAGGTGGCCAAATAGATAACGAAATAATAAAAATTCTAGCGGACACAGTAGTATACCCGTTAACAAGGATCGATAACAAAATTTTGGAAACAAAAATTACACCAGAACAATGGAACATCTCGGAAATAATCCTACTATTCAAAAAAGGTGACAGAGCAGACAGCAGCAAGTACAGACCACTCAACCTTATCTTCAAACCTGGAAAAACTATTTATGAAAATTATCAAAAATCGTATGTACAATACTTGAGACTCCGAACAACCACTGGAACAAGCAGGTTTAGGAAAAAAATAATATTATAATAGACCGCATCCAAACCCTGAGCCAAATAATAGAAAGATCCAGAGAATTCAACATTGAAGTTTGGCTGATGTTCATTGATTTCAATACGGCATTCGATTCGACATATCTCAATAAGCTATGGCAAGCCAAAGATTCGTTAGAAATTATTGAGATTTTGATGTACATGTACAATAATTCACAGGCTTACATTAAAACAGATGTAAAGGATAAATGCTTTCCTATATAAAGGGGGGGGGTAAAACAAGGGGACCCCTTGTTGCCGAACTTGTTTAACTGCGCCCTAGAACAAATTTTCAAAAATTTGGATTTGGAAGGAAATGGATTAAAAATTTTGGACAAACAAAGCTAAGATTTGCAGGCGATATAATGCTGGTAACCAAGAGTTTTGAAGAAATGCTGGAAAAGGTGAAAAACTTAAGACAACAGAGTGAGATTTTCGGACTATCAATGAACATCTCAAAATCAGACCTAAAACAACACAGTAAAACTTTCAGATTATCCATGAACATGGAGGAAATCAACAAATTCTGGTACGGGGCAAAAATAGGTAGGATAAAAGAATATAAATGTTCAGGCCAAACGTCAAAATTGAACTCCAATATGGAAGGGATTATAAATGAAAGAATCGCTAATGCATGGAAAGAATTTTGGCTAAACAATACAAGTTCAAAAAGTAAAATAAAAAACAAACTTAAAATAAAAATTTTGGAGGATTGCGTGTTGCCGGTGTTGACACACGGGACCCAAACGTAGTAGTCACTTACGAAAAAACAGTTTAAGCGTTTTATAAATCTTCAAAACTCTATGCAAAGGAGTATACTGGGCGTGCACTTAAAAGACCAGGTGAAAACAAAATGCATTATAAAACAATTGGGAACAAAAAGTATCGGAATACAAAATCAAAAAACTAAAATTTAAATATATTCGTCGCATGGCGAGAGAGAACCCTGAGAAATAGAACCTGCAATGCACTCTCTGGACCCCATTGAACCATAGCAAAGGCAAAGACCCACCGATTGCACGCTGGTTAAATGAAATCCTAAAATTTCTCGAGCCCTACTGGAAGCAGACAGCAACAAACAGAAAGGCTTGGAAGAGGGCGACAGAGACATATGCCCAACGGTGGGCGAAGTGGGTGGTGGCTTACAGACATGGCAGAAGGACAAACAGAACCATAATGTAGTGAGCTCCATATAAATGTTAAAAATCTCGTCCCGAACCTATCTACTCAATGTCAAAATAAATAAAAATAACCTTGAAAAAAATTAACCGAAAATAACCGGTTGACCAACATACTGTGTCAATTATAACTGGCCAAAAACAGAAACGCAAAAAAAATAACCGGTTAACCGATATCTGGTTATTAAAAAAAATTTTGACAAGCCTACATGCAACGGGAAAAGCCCAGACCATCGGCAATTACTGCACACGTACAGTAGGTATTCTTCAATGCAGCGCATTTTTGTGATTTGCGGTATTATAACTGACGTAGTTCCGCTCAAAGCGGTAAGAAGATAAGAACTGTACCGCATTCACCTTCCCCCCTGCGGAACATACGCATCCTACCTAGCGATTCACACTCGTGCGCGGTAAAGCGGTTGTTCCGTTGCAGAACGCTAATGTCTTCATCGCGAGTGCCGTCCCGACAGCTTGACGTTTACTGCCAGCGTAAATACCGAAACAAAGATTTGGTTAGGTAATACCAAAGCGACGGAGGGAGCTTCATCCGAACAGTCACACATTTCCAAAAATGCTAATGTATTATAGTACTTTCAATCCGTCGGGGTGAATTCCCGGGGTTAAGGTTTTATTATCCAGTATGTTCGCTGTCGCCGGTAAAGAGTTGATCGCTGTCGAGGTTACTACAGCAATCATCACACTGACAGTCCTGTTAAGGACCGAGACTTTGGGTTCGTAGCTCGGGAGCGTATAGCTGGGACAGACAGGATGCATACACAATTCAGGAGATTCCAGTCCGTGACATGGAGATTTAAATTAGTATGATAGTGAATGTTACATGACGATGCTGTTTGAGAGGTTTTTTGGTACGAATAAAAGTTGAAAACTATAGCTCGTGTGAACTTCTGTACAATTCATACCTTAGGTTAGATTCAGTGGCGTAGCCAGGAGGTCCAGGAGGTCTGGACCCCTCTGCGACTTCGTCAAACAGTGGGTTTTCTAATTTTATCATTCCCTCTAACACTCCCCCTGTTCACGCGTATGTTTTAGTACCCGTGTATGGGATTTTACGAATTTCAGCTTCCGTGAGTTTGGACGGGCTGATGTAGTCTGCCATTTTGGCGATAGCGGAATCGACGACACCAGGTAGAGATCCTTAAAGAGTCTTGTAAAACACTCCTACTGGTACAGATCAATCTAATCTAAAGCTAAATACCTTTATTGGGATTGTTGACATATGACGTACATTGATGTTGAGTCGCCCCCAAAGTAGGGCCCACCATTCCCAGGCTCGTACCGGGGAAAGGTTTCGTGTAAGCGCTCTCACTCTTTCCTGTCCTGTGCTATTGTTCGAGAGTTTTTATTTTAATTTTTTAATTTAGTTATGTCGTCCTTCCATCTCGTCGTAAAGACCAAACCCCACACAGTACCAATCTTTCTTCTTTCTGATCTGGTGGTAACACATCCTGCGATGTTTATGCTTCCTTTGATTAAACTGGGGGAGGGGGGCGGGTTACAGCACGCGTTATTTTTATTCACTTCTTGCTTTTAAACCTTTATTTAAAAAAGATATTTTTTGTTTCACAATTTTTTTTACATACAATTATTTAAAATTGACAATTCTCATTATCAATACAATGAACAAATCAAATTTCCCATGAACACTTTCGCAAAAGTAATAAAACTGGTAGCGGAAATAACTGGCGTTCATGCCCTTCCAGTCAGGGTAACAACAGGCAAGGAAGTGAGTTTTCCAGTTTTGGTTCCTGCCAAAATAAGAATGTTTCAAAAGAAAAATCAACCTAATACAAAATCACATCGCAAAATCCGTTCGATTTTTTTTTTGGGGGGGGGGGGGTAGGAGGAGAAGGTAATCGCCCTAGAAAAACTGGTGGCGTTATTACCCGCAGGCACTTTATTTTTTGTCTCAACTAATATTGAAGGGAAATACGCCTGGTGTTTCCTATTATTAACTTACGAATCAGAATTTTGGAAAATGTGAAATGAATTGTATCTCTTCTTAATCGACATTTTCGAAATTTGAAACAAAATCAAAACAAACATTGTTTTTTGCTAGCAGTCTTCTTTCGATGTTTGAAGCAAAATCAAAACAAACATTGACTTGGGAGCAATATTAAAAGTAAGATCTCAAATTTGGCATCAGATTCAAGCTAAATAAGCATACTAGAATTCACTTGCTAGCAAAAACTACCTCCTTAATGACTGCGTTTTACATTTCCATTGATTTCTGTACTATAAAATTTGAATTTTGGAAACAAATATTGTAATTTCGATCCAAATCAAATACAGGTTCTTATTATCTTGAATCAACGACGAAAGAAATCCTCTTTATTCCATTCATAAATTTCGAAGTAAGTTTCGAGTATAATGTTATAATCTGAAGTTGTTTTCGAGCCACTGCGAGGTGAAAGGAAGGACTTTGAAACTCAGTTCTTGCTGTTTCATTAAATCTTCAATTTGCCAAATACAACAGCAAATACATAAACTCTGAGAATTTTCAAACTTATCGAAGGGGAGCGGGAGAAATCGCCGTCATACACTCTTACTTCCTGGCTGCTCACAGCTTTAGTCGTTTCATTCATAACGAGTCTCTGCAAGTAGTGAGACTCATACCATGATGTCAGATCGTAACGATCACCAGAAAACTATCTCCAAATACTTGAGCAAGTCGGGCATACTTTTAGTGGCAGCGTGAGAGCAGTGTTCCAACCCCCTTACTCTTATTCCAAATTGAATTATAGAATCAGCCAATTTCGATACTTACAGGTCTCAATCGTGCAGTTTACTCGAATTGGAAATATTTGATCACCGTGTCAGGTCATTACACGTGCGTAAGCCAGGTAATGAAAAATTCTCGACAAATATTCAAATCTACTCAATCGCATCAAATTGTCTAGACCAATATCGGTGATCAGCAACATATTGTGGCTCCCCTCTTTGGTTTACAATACGCCAGGGGAAACTACTACCTGTAACGTTATTCTGTACAGCGAATAAAGCAACAGAATCTCCGGTACAATACTCCAGGGATGGCGACCGAAGTTCGAAATAAGCACTTCGATTTTCACTTTCCGCTCTTTCGAAATGTCTAGAGTGTCAAGTCTACACTGCTGTTCCGTGGAAACAACCTAACTCCTTTCCCATACAATTTCTACAATTTCCATACGTAATATTTCGCTACGTAACTACGGCATGATAACATGAGCAGCACCGCAGTAGGTGTCTAGCCTCGTATTACACTCTTCTGAAATCTAACGTCATAAAGGAACCCTTAAATATTTATTCCCAGCTACGGCTCACGCACGACCTTAGCCGCACACAGAAGAGTTATTTTTGCGCCTTCTCGAACTCGAAAGTATCGGAACCGCGTTTTCGAATTCAATATTCCCGAACAAATTACCCGTAACGTAATAAAAACGAAATTAGCGGTTTTAGAATCGGGGAAAAAAAAAAAAATCCGTACTCGAGAGAATACATATATTTCGCAGAGCAGGTACCAGCTCCAAAAGAAATGGGAAAAAAAGAAGATATACGAAGAGGGAGCGTCTCTGTAATGAACGCAGCATTCGTTAATGATCTAGCAGAGTGTAATTTATAAAAGAGAATTTAGACCACGAAGGCTATATAGATACGTGTACAGGTGTATGGAGAGAGTTGCCATTACAAATATCCTATTACGATTTTATATCAAAGGCGAAGTCGTATACGATAATGGCGTAACTTTCGAAAATAATCTCAAATACCTTATCTATTGGGTTTAAAAATGATTGGAACCGCGCTTCACCGTTTCGTTTTGATTTTATTGCAACACGCGTGGTTGTTCGCTTCGATGTACAGAATCTAGAACGGACTGGCGTAGTCCGAAAGAAGGCATTAGCGTTTCCGAACAGCACTTACCAGTTGTACTTGCTGTACGAATTCGAATGACAGAAAAAGAAATAGAATAAAGCGATCAACTTATGTAGGTTTCATTTGGCTATCTAAATGGGGGGGGGGGTACCCAAAACTTACCCGTTGATCTGTCTGCCGGTCAGCCTGTCAGTATTGCTGACTCTTTCTCGATCAAGCTAACTTTCTGTTTCATCTCTCTGTCGGACTGGATCTTTAGATCACGTAACAATAACAAACATCAGTGACAGATCTAATAATTTTTGTTCATATGGACCATTCATGTTTAGCTTCAGAAAAGTTCCGTCGAACGAATTCATCTGCTAGCTTTCATTCCTGCATGTACATTTGTCTTTCTGCCTCTCTTTGTGGCTGTTGGTCTGTAGCTGCAACATGGTGCGCATTATACCTAAGTCAGTAGAAGAAGGTCTCACCATCTTCAATGTCATTGGGAAAGAATGAAGCCAGATTCTACATAGGTCTCCATTTCTAATGTATCGTCTGTCTGTCTGTCTCTTCGTCTATCCGTCGTCCATCTATCCGTCTGTCTGTCTTTTTCTTTTCTTTTTTACATAACAGCACACGCTTCCCTATTCACGGTTGCATCATCGTCATTGTGTCCATCTTCGCCCTTACTGCCGCCGTACCCTGGTATCACCTTTTGTAAGAACATATTTTTGGTAATATCCGTATTCTAGATACTCCTTGGCACTGGCCGATACCTCGAAGCTGCGAAATCGGCTTGTCGAAGGAATGGTATTCTTTCCTCGATGGAATGATCACCAGGGATGATGCAGCGACAGGCAGAGCCCATTCACACACAGGCACCAACTTCGTTTCCGCCACAATTGTGGAGGCTATAAAATCGTATGGTCAGTCTGGTTTTTGTGCTTCTGTGCGTTCTTGAATTTTCGTATTTGTATCCTTCCTATGCTGAACTTTGGGTAAGTATGCTCACCTCATAAGTGGGTCACTTATTGAGTATTCGTCTTCGATAGGTCACCTACATAGAATTACATTAGTCAGTATACTTAGTATGTGTTAGGTCAGTGATCGATCGACACTATTGTCTTGGGGACCCGACAGTGCTCAGAAGGTAGTACCGAGGAGGAGTACTACGCAGAGTTTGGAGAAGCCAGACTCTGGCGACGATGTGCTTCCTCTCTTCATTTCCCGATCTTGAAGCTTTCTTAGATGTACGCTAAGGGGGGGGGGGATCGTCAGGATGACTTAACTCTAAAGAATCTGCACGGTGGGAGGGTGAATACAGACCCCCACCACTGGTCTGTCGGCACGCACGCTTGAATTTGTCCAACCTCTCTCTTAATTTATGTTAGTAGTACAGGTGGTTGAGGACCTAAATATTCTGCCGTGTCTTCTTCATCTTAATTACAGGTGAATAGCACCACCACATGAGCCAGGGTCCGCCTACGCTGCAGCGTGACCACATTAGGCTTCAGAGTTACGTATAGATATTTTTAATATATTATGTACTTTCGCCCTTTGTTTTTGGTTTCTTTTCCTCAGAATACTGTCGCAGGAGTTTGGTCGGTTTCTCTTCCACACCATACACGAAATTGAAGTATTTTGTATTATACCTTCTATTCCTCTCCCCCCCCCCCCGTGTACACATATTACACTTTCGATGTTCTTCTCGGGCACAGTGATGGGCTTCAGCTGCAGACCGGACCGTCCGTTGGGGGAGCCTTCCCTACTTATGGGGAGTCGTCGCCCAAGACCTGCTCATGGATTGCGTGAGCTGTGCGGATGCTGTCCGCTGTCTCACGTGCTCGGCGTCTTCATTGGCCCGCATCATTGTCCCGGCAAATTGGATCATTGCTGACCAGTTCTGCGGGTTAGTCGGCAGCACTTCAATCATCGTTTCGGGAGTGATGTGGCTGGCGACAGACGTCTCGAGCGCAGCTCGTGTATCGTTCCACGCAGTGCAGCAAAAGATGGTATGCTGCGCGTCATCGACCTGCACTGGACAATGCGAGCACTGGCTGGGTACCTTGTTCCAACGGTTAAGATAACCATTGAAGCACCCATGCCCGGTGAGCATTTGCTAAAGATGGTACGTCAGCTCAGCGTGCCGCCGCGAAAGCCATGCATCAAGATCGTGTACTAGCCCCAAGGTCCAGTGGTCGTGGGCGGGAATGAAGAGATTACTGAGTCTTCGATTGGAAAGGTGCAGGTAAGGTAATGAAAAATCATACAAGGATAACTAGCAGGAAATTTAAAATAAGATGCACAAAACGAATGTGCTGAGCTGTCGTCTATTGCATTCCTCGGCTTTTGCGAAATTCTGAGTCGGCTCAGGCCAAGCAATTACTATTTATGAACACATTTGCTCGTATTAGACGTGAAATTTTCGGAAAATCAGAAAATAGTTTCCAGCTATGGTTTACAACGAGTTCTGCCCTCACATCAATAAGGAATTGAATTAGCATATTTTCGATATATACAGAGCCGAACTGTATAAGTCGCTGATTGCAGGAGATGACCTGCAGGTAAACGCGAGGACATGATTCATCCTGTTTACAGCGTAATATGCTGCCTAATGCAATTTATGAAGGAACCGAACACGACGCGCGCTAACCAGGGACTCAATCCGGAAATTGATTTCAGGCAGGCGCACTAACCCGGAACTCAATCCGAAACTTCATGTCAGGTAACCCCACAAGCCCGGGACTCAATCCGGCAAAAAACAACGTTTTGGGACTCAATTCGGAATCCCCCAGCCACCCACTTTTGAACTGTTTGCTGTCGCCTCTTTCTTAATCTTTTCCTTTGCTTCTTTCTTCTTTCGTCTGTCTATGTATCTATTTATATATCTGCCTACCTATCTATATCTACCTGTGCTATTATTGAAGTTTAGAAAATCCACTCGTCGTGGATATCTAGATAACTTGAAACAAAAAGAATCTAAAGTGTTCAAGACGAGTTGAGAAGAATCTAGAAAGCTCGAGAAACCTGGCATTACCTTCGAAATAAGTCAAGAAGCTTGGAGATGAAGAACTAAAAGGACATTAATTTATTAATTTGGACGCAAAGCACTAAAAGACTAGTTTCTTCAGTGGAAAAGTCAGGATGAAACATTCATTAATATATTCACACTAGTCTAGAATAGATTTTAATTTATATGAATCATCTTTGTACTCAAATTACGAGGGGAATTTTTCACAAAGAAACCTATAGTCCTGCCGTTATCAGTGAATTCCCATTAAAGATGATGTCGAAAGAAATGGTCTAGTAATACAAAAAAATTACTCCCTCGAGAGGGATACAGACATGTTATTAGTGGCAAATTCATCCTTACGATGCTTTTCCAGAGACTTTGAATTAGATGATTGAAATCTGCTCAGCAATTATATTACATCGCGTAGGGAAACCATATAGAAATATCGTATATTTGGGATTTGAAGCAGAATTAATAGAGGAATATAAAATTATATGAATCATAAGAAACAAATGAAGGGTAAAGAATCAAAACTCACATTTTCCATTTTACTTCAAGGGCACAAATAGGCAAACTACTGTACACGGGTGCAGGAATATCTTTGCTGCGCCTGTGAACGTGGAGTAAGGGTAAAGGTGTCTAATATCGACCAGTTCCTAAATCCAACCACCAGCCGTTGTCGCCTCCTAAAGCCTCGACTTCCGTGGAAAAAATTCTTATTCTTTTTTCACAGACAAATCGAATGAGACCGAAATCATCGCTCTAAAGCCAAAATTGGCGGAGATTTCCGGGAAAAAAGATTTTGAAATGTCCAAAATTTTTCAAGGCGTCATTTCAAATGTTGATTGTGTAAATGTGGTTTATCGTAATTAAATGCGGTAAATTAATTAAAAATGAAGATTTCAAATTATATTGGTGCTCAATTGATTTGGAGAATTAATTTCACGCAGGTAATTTATAACTTTTTTCAAAGTTTTTTTCCGAAAAGTTCCCTAAATTCGACCGCCACCTGGTTTTATCATTTCATGAAATTTTTTCATCTGTTTATATCCACTATTGATGCCGAAAGAACTGAAAAGCCGACAAAAATGGCCAGAAAAAGCAATGACGGATGCTGTCAGATCGTCTCTGTGCATATGTGCCCAAATGTCAGTGCTTGGGGGATAAGGTTCCAATCTGCATTTGTAGGGACGAAACCATTGTGGGAAGGGGGTGACCCCTCTATAATTTGGCAGTCAGCAAATTTTGTTTATTTCACGGTCAACTTGTTACTTTTATTAATTTTGGGGGTGGTCGATATTAGGCGCCTTTTTTTCAATACCCAAATTTGACACCTTTTAGAAAAAAATTCGGGAAAAATCGAAAAAAAACTTAGGGGGTTGAAATTTTTGGGTGTAAAACTAGAATAGTTGGTCTACGTTTCGAGCCATCAACGACCTTTCTACGCGAATATGGGGCTGAGTAATTCGCAAAACAAAAATGGTGGTCGATATTCGGTACCTTTACCCTTATGTTATACATATCGCACATTCACAGGCGCAGCAAAGATATTCCTACATCTGTGTACAGTATTCTACCTATTTGCGCCCTTGAAGCAAAATGGCAAATGCGAATTTTGATTCTTTACCCTTCAAATATAGCAAAATCATTTAGTGAACTCATAAAGGGGGGGGATACATATTAGCCTTTATTTTATTCTCGAATACTGCTCTCCAAAAAGCACCCACGCAAGTAACGTATTATGTTACAACTGATGTTGTGTAGCAAAACTCGCTTATAAACTCTGTCACATATGTACATTAACCTCATAACCATGACTAGTGTTTAAGTTTGTAATATGAAACTATTTATTTATTTAGTTTTCAAAAAGAAAATACACAAATAGGAAATACTTAACATTATTAAGTACATACATGAACTGGCACGTACAATACATAATTACGTCCTCTAGTACTGATTGCCAACAAGGTATTTATTTCCAATAGGCGAAAGCTAGCCTCAACCTGTACCATGCCGGTCTACACATAGCCACTAGGAGGTATCTTTTGTGTGTAAGAACTTTAGTGAAGTCATTCAACCACCTTAGTCTCTTTCTTCCTAGTTTTCGTTTTCTGTACGTCCGAGGTACCAGTGAGTTGTCCTCTCCACCTAACTGTCCCCACCACGTCTTGCAAAATGGCCTTCCCAATCCCATTTTTTCAACTGGAAAACAATACAACAAAATCAACGCAAACTAGAAACTACTATTAACCAATTGCGACTAGGACATACAACCATGACCCACTCACATCTCCTGAAAAAAGAACCACCACCGAAATGTCTAACTTGCAACGAACAATTAACAGTAAGACGTATATACTACTTGATTGCAGAAAATATACAAAAATACGAACGAACTTACAACTACCAAACAACCTCCAAATGATACTAACTGACAATCAGACTGCCCTTAACCTCGTCCACAAATTCATAACCCAAACCGGAGTCAACTTCAGCGTGTCTCCGTAACCAGAATATGTTATACCTACTCGTATTTACTACACATAAGTTAAATTTAAGATTATAATCCTTCTAGGACATTAAAAATCTTTAATAAAAAATAAAATAAAAATAAAAATTCCTCTATTATGTTTTTGTTGCTGGGCAGCAGCTTGTTATAACTTTCCGAGTTTGTATCCTAGTTGTCGGGTTTATTCTTAACATGGCTTTTTCTACTTTATTCTGCATTACTTGTAATTTGTTTTTCTCAAAAAATCCAAGAGCCCACATTTGAGAACCAAAAGACACGACGGGAACAACGCCGGTGTTGAAGACTTTTGACTTGATTTTATTGTTGAATGAATTTAAAAAAATTCTTTTCAGACTCCAGAATTCAACCCAACCAATTTTGATTCTTCTTTTCATTTCTTTTTCGAATCTATTATTGGAACTGATTAACAGTCCCAAGTATATGACATCTTCTACTTTACGTATTGCTTTCCCTGGTATTGATATTTCTCCCTGGTACTCTACATTTGCGATTACATGTGTTTTTGTTACATTTATCTCCAAGCCTGCTTTCATACTATATTGCTATATAATTCTTGCATCATAACTTCGAGTTCCTGCTGAGTGTTTTTTGTGATAGTTACATCGACAGCAAACCTCAAGTTATTATGTTATTTTCCGTTCATTAGATATCCTTTTTTGTCCCATGCTAGGCTTCAAGAACTTCTTCTAATGCTATGTTGAATAATGTAGGGGACAGTGGGTCTAATACGAAACTACTGAGCCTTCCACTTCACACCGCGTTGTCCCGATTGCCAGCGTAAAATTACTAGGCTATAAATGTCGCGCTCGAGTTGACATCGAGGTAAAGGTGAAATTCGTTTTGACTGTCCCGGCTGTTCGGCCCTCTTAAACAGAGGGCAGGGGTAGTTGCTGCGAAGAGGCAAAGGGGAGGCAACTTCCCTGAGGGATAAATCCCACAACGCTTCTTCAAAAATTTCGTTCCCTGATTCCAACGCACCGTACACACATTCGTACCCTCCAGGAATGCAGCTCTTTTCTCCGTTTCAAAATAATTAGTAACCAAACAAAGTTTGAAAACCCCCGTACATTATTTTTGCGGCAAAAAACCATCCTGATGTCCGGTAACCGCATTTATCGCTCAACCAGCACACCGGCGGAATTTCTAAAATAAAACAGCAATTAACCAAGCGCATTACAATGATTATGATTAAGGTTGTCTCGCACCCTCAATTTTTTTTCATTCCATTTTATTTTCCTTGAACGCAGAACAGTAATTTTCGGCATTCCACATATACGTGTTGTAGCTTTTCGGTTCTATACACGACAAAGGTGCACAGTGGGCTAGCTCGACGGTGTGCCCACGGGAATAAAAATGACCGGTAATGCGATTCGCAGCGAGAGAAGGAATCGTTTACGTATACCGCATACACGCTGGTCGCGATTAATTATTACTATGTGTATAGTCGACCACCTCAGACTCGCCGGGAATCTCACATGTTAACTCGATTAATACGAATACGGAGAATAATAGGCGCGTTTATTAGTTTTTCGGCTCGATTACGTAACCCATTAATTAGTGTGTATAAAGCTGTTACACGAAGGAACTGTCTAAGTATATAGTATACGAAAATAAAATTAGATGAAGTCCGGCCAGATGTAGGTTTCCTTGAACCTGACTGCCTGATAGTACTTCGAAAATATGGAAGTTCGGTTTGTTAATTTGGTCTGTGATTGATTAGTCGCTTTCTAATTTCGGAAAGGTGGATCTGGCAACGAGATCCTTTGCCGTATATGATCGTGAAGATGAGCTAGTTTACTCTGTTGTGTGGTCTGAGAAACTCGAAAAATGGTATACTTGATTGCCTCTTCTGTATGTACTGTATGTGCGCATACGCACGTACGTGTGAAAGTCATTAGAGATGAGAAGCTTTCGTTTATGTCACGTAGACTACCCCCGAACTGATCGATCTGTAAAGGGCTGACCTGTTAGGCGGTAGGTTACAATGACCATACAATATAAATAGATACGGATCGCAATCAGCGTCGTTCACTCGAGAAATAAATCAACGAAAATGAGGTTATTACAGGTTTTACAATTATCGATATAGATCACTAAGACATCACTCTAAGCAACATAAATTAAGAATTTTCATAATTTCTCCCACAGTTTAGACTGTTAGTAGGCGGGAAGATAGACCTGACGTGTACCTTGTTCGAACTTATTTTACAGTAACCAAATAGTTCTCAATGAAAACCCGTTATGGCTAGGCCACATTTTACACCCACTAATAACAACCAGTCTCAAAAAGATCATGAGAAGGATGATCCAGCACCAAGTTCGCAGTGCGTTCTTCACACCTACTTGAGGCATTGGAATAATAAAATCCAAGTTCCCAATTAGCCTCTTGACAAGATACATAATATTACTATTGCGCCGAAACTAAGAGCGCGTACCGAGCAATCTCAAAGTTGGAGAAAATATTACACCCCAAATGTAAAATACCTCTTTTTTAAGCCCCTACAAGAGCGTAAGGTCCAGCAGGGCTAGCCTGAGCTAAAAGCCCACCTCGCACTCCGCTTTCACCGCTACTTACAGGGCTAAATGGAATGCGAGCGTCAAGGCGCTCAATCCCTTGGAACATTTTTTGAATCAAGTGCATGAGATGATCACACCGACCATTGTGACTTATCAAAATGGACATGGATAAATCAAAGCTATGTGAAGTAACTCGATAAAAATATGGCAGCCCTCTTGCTGTTGAATGTACATTTTTGTATAAATCCTCTGCCAAAAAAGTATGTAGCAAGATCTCCCGAAAAGCCAGATGTCCCGCCCACATTTCGGAATAAGATCCCAAGAAGATAGAGCTCTTCCCAGGGATTTCATCTGCTGTGGGAAATTGCCGATAGTAGACTGCCGAAGAAGAGGGCTAATAACTCGTAATAACGAACGTTCAGCGCTGACAGTCGGTGTTTCGCGATTTTCTTCATCATAAATTGTATTTTATTACATTTCATTACACACAGACCTTGTGGTGTCTCGTCCAAACTCGCAGATAATGTCGGACACAGTTTCGAATATATATATTAACCCGGTCCTTATCTACGGATGTGAAATTTTTCTTTTTAATTCATATAGCTCATCCCCCAAAGTTGTTTCTTTTAATGAAAAAATGATCTTGTACAAGTTTCAACCTGATCCAATTAACCCAACCCCCAGCGTGATTTTTCATTAATGTAGCACACGCATAAGTAATAACAGGGGATGTAGTAAATGTTCACTACTAAACACCGCTATATGAATCCTTTGTTAACGGGCTTGTAATGATACAGGCAATAGCAATATACAGTCTTCTATTATCTTTCTACAAAAAATCAAAGCATATATAAATGTAATAAATATTTTAGCGTATTTCGAAAATTTCAGATTTTCAACCTGCTAATAATTTCCGAAAGAATACAGGTACAGGCACCAAATTCTAACATAATGTGAAGAACTTCTATTTAAAACACTTCCGAAAGTAAAAATTAGGGGGTCCAGAAGGAGCAAAATGTTCTTCTCAGATTTGATTAGGATTCATCAAATGTCCATAAACCTCTCCCTAGAGTCACAAAAACTTTTCAAGATCATTATATAACTCATACTTGTTGGCAGGACAGCGCGAATCCGAAGCGCACAGGCGAAACTGGGGCTCGGGCCAGCCTCAGTGCGTCCCTCTGGTCAATGATGCGATACTCGAAAATGTAATTTCCGGGGCCAGGGGTGCTGTCCCTGGGCAGCCACTTTGCCATGCTTGCATCGCCATACGCTCCACCAAGTGAGAACTGAACTCATTAAGACCACGTTAAATATCGCAAGAATCTATTCAGACTTATCAAGGCACGTTAAGGTTTTATTGAGATTCATCAAGAATCCTCAAAATTCTGTCCAAACTTTTTAAGCAGGAATGATAAACCAATCAATAAAGTTTAGACTTATGGCTTTTGCTTATGACCTTGAATATATTACTGACGCTTATAGCTTATATGAGGTGATTGGCTTAAACTTATGGCTTATAGCTTAAACTTATGGCTTATAAAAAATCGTTGCCGGAAATGTCTTCAATCTCGACTCTTCTCGAAATATTTTCCCCCTCAGATTTGAGAAACAAATAGGAAAAAAAAAGGAAATTCGAAATTAGGGGAAAACAAAATATTAAAATTGTTCTCTGATGTTAAAATGAAAAGATATCGTAAAGCAGCTGAAAGAATACGGCTTATGCTTAAGACATATAGCTTACAGCACATTTAGCTTAAGCTTATAGCTGACTTAATTGCCCAAAAACCTTCGGCTCATGGCTTAAATCTTATAGCTTATAACTGACTTATCATCCCTGTTCTCTGTACAGACTACTCAACACAAATCTAATCTCGATTGAATTCACATATTATCCTTAGCCCACCCCTACAAGACATGTTATTAACGTTTAAAACTTCTAAAGCTTGGGGGTTCGGGTTAATATTGATCAATTCGGCTGAAATTTTAAATTTATCATTTTTTCACACAAAGGAACAATTTCAGCGGGTGAGAGATGTAAAAATAGTAAATGGAAAAATAAAGACCGGGCTAATATATATCGTATCGATGCTACGTTACGATACGATAGACTACAGAGGCGATTAAAGATACAAGGTTATATTAGACCGTCTGTTTTAATCGAAAATTTATCTGAAGTTAGGACTTGTGGTACCCCAACCCTTCACTCTCACTTGCGTCCAGTTCTGGCGAATCATCGCTAGGGACATCCCATGCTGGTTATTTCGACGTAGCGCAGGTGTTCAGTTCCACAGAACTCTTCGAAAAGACCTATAGATGTTTACTGTGTCTGCTTTCATCTGTCATAGGCTAAAAAAGAAGAAGAAGAAGAAGAAAAAAAGATCAGACTAGATACATAGCTTAGGCTCCGATTTTGACACCCTTACTCTAGTTATGCATCGACAGAGGCTCAATGAGAAGAAGCCGATCTTAAAATTGATTTTTACACCCATTTTGAAGCTCGGATATCAAATTCAGGGGAGCGGGTGGAGGTTTCAGACAGGTGGTGGTTATGGATAGGCGACGATACCCAAAGTTAAAATGAACGTAGGCAGTTGAGAAAAGAATATGAAGTGGCAACACTGCATATTGACCTACCGCTTCAAAAATCTGCCAAAAAAAATGTTGAGTCATCAGAAGTTACACACGGACACTTCGAACTTGAATTGTAGTTCGTTAATTAATAAGTATAATGGGACAGGGGCGAATTAACACGTAAGCGTAGGAAGCATTTGCTTAGGGCCCGGAAAAGAGACGGGCGCCATCAGGGGGCGAAAAACAATTTTCAACACAAACGCAGGGCGGTATACTGCCACGCGCGCGTCGATGGAGCTCGCCGAGGGCATCAATTCTGATCTTGCTTCCTACGCCAGGAAGGGTTAATCCGTCCCTGTTATTAGCCCCCGAAAATTGTAGAACATTTGTTCATGCTTCAGCCACCTTTTAGAACATCAACATTATTTGTTTTAGAAGTAAGTGAAATTTTTTGATTATGGTTTTATGACGAAAACTGTCTGAGGGAGGTTCTGGATCAAGGCGAAGGTAGAAGTGCGATAGGGCCAGTTCGCCGGTAAAGCTACGCGCCCCTCATTCAGTGGCGTAACAAGAGATTTATCGCCTAAGGATAAAGAATCTTCACCACTGTATTCGTTACAAGCTGGACAGAAGAGCTTAACCACGTCTTTAGCTTGACTCTTTGGAACAGCTAGCAGGTCAGCGTAATTACCATATTAATGACGATTCCGGTTGGTTGGAATTCGAATGTATCCGATGCGATGCAACACGACAAACGACCACTTTCCGCTCTGTACGAACTATTTCGTACATAATACAGATATATATGCATAAATAATACTAAAATACTTATACAAGTTCTATAAAATCGTCTCAATATTTTAATCGAATGTCGCCACCCGATTACGTTGATGCAACCTAACACCGCTGCTGGAAGTCATGTTCAAAAAAGAAGATCAGTAAAGTGGAATGGAATGGACGACTCGGCCATCAACTTTACACATTCGACATTAACGAATTCCGAATACTTTTCGAGTTTAATTAATTCGGCAAGCCAACCAATCGGAGCGTATATGAAATCTACAAAATATAATGCGGCATCGAATATAATGACATTGTAATTCCGCTATACGATTTAGGTGGATACGAAAATTTACAAAAATTAAACATTACCGACAGTCGTAAAACTTCTTGATTGGCGATGACATGGCATTCCACGTGTGGTCTTCGATTCTCTATACTTAAAACTTGAAACAATCTCATAATATGCTGCAGCTAGCATTTCGAGTTTCAGGTATAGTGTTCACATAGAGTGGTGCACGTGATGACGAATTAGAGCACGAATTGAATTCTGTTGAAATCTTGGATTGTATATGGAAAAGTGGCAAGCACACAACGTGAACCATGCCTTATTCGCGATTGGTATACCCCACCAAACGGTACCTATCTCTTCCTGTCTGCAAAAATGCGGCAAAAAATGGCATTGACAAAAGTTGCTAATTCTGGTATTAAAAAGTATTTAAGCTGGCAATTCTTCGACTGCTTCAACCAATCAGAACACAGCACTACTAAGTTACCAAACAATTACCTGTTCAGGAAATTTTTAAATTGCCTGAGAGGCAATACTTTTCAGACGGGTTGTGTGCGCACTGCGCAGTGACTTCTTACAATAACTAAATACTCAAACAGGCAGTGCCAATTTCTAAAATATCGGATTAAGGTCGACAGCAAGACCTCCAAAAGTGTGTGATTGTCTCGGCGGATTCTTCATATCGTCAGCGTGTTTCAAGACTACCCATACTTCCTTCAGACTTTCACAGACACAAGTTGTTTACTCTGCGGATATCTGCTTTCCGAACAACACTCAATTATTTAGTCAGCAAAACACTGATACGGGATGCTCCTAGTAAGTACGCCGAGATCCCACTAGGGCTCGATAGAAAATATGCTAGGCTCATAATCGGATTATTAATTGGATATGTGGAACTACGAAACACATGTGGTATAAAATCGGAACCGCGAAAGGCAGTTCTTGAAGGCACTGTGGAGAAGAGGAGGGAACCTCGATTCACATTATATGCCAGTGCCCAGAAATATCCGGGATAAGGTGCGAAGCATTGAGGCTGGAGTATGCAGCATCCAATGAAGTTAAAGGGATAGAGCTCAGCGAAAATTTTGGTGAATGGCTTAGCACATATTGCATGAGGATATATGTATATGAAAACAGGAAATTACTCTCATTATAAATATATTTGTTACACGAAATGTGCCAACATAGCTTTAGAAATGTTCATGGAGCTCAAAACATTCTGTTTGAAACACTATACTCTGAAGCCTGATAACGGTGAGAAGCTTACAGGTAACAAGGCTCTCTAGAACTATCACGAGGACTCCCCTACAAAGGAAGATTTTAGTTTTAGATTTCTTAGTGTAGGAGCTAAACTGTTGCATATCCCCCCCCCACAACTCGTTTTTATCGGGCACCGACCCCTCAAATGGAAAATGGAAACACTTCCACATGCAAGTGAGGCATTTTTAACAGCAAGCCAAAAACCAAATGAAACATTTTTACATTTAATACTTTAGCCGGTAGCGATCGTGTCTTCGAATTTGAAAGAAATTAATACACGGATCCTGGGGGGAAAATTTCTGAAAAGAAAAACGGTCACTACTTCTTTTACTCCGGTCATACGAAAGGTTTCAGAGGAACTGGTTTCCGTGAAAATAAAAATTGGGTAAATAAAATTACTCAAATTAAAGGTATCTCAGATAAAATAAGTTTGCTATGTAAAGAAATGGTAAATTTTAGTTCCCTAATTTTGGGGCGCGTGGCTCATTATGTCAGGAATCACAGCAGACAGCATTCGCTACAGCAAAGTCATTTCTTTAGCTCGTACCTGGCTTTCACGAGCAGGTAATTCACTCTCATCCCCCAACCGATGGTGCAAAAACAGGCTCTAGCTGCTACTTACGCATTCGCATAATGTGTTTCTGCCCCGCGGACAGGAATTTGCAGAAATGACCCAGGATGCTTGGTGCATTCTTCGACAGGCTGCCATCGCAAGAGCCGCCTGTGCAGTGTTGTGATTGCTAACGTGAAAGTGTAGTGGCAGCTGGACGAGCCAAATTTCATCATAGGTGAGTTTACTCACGGAGTACCAATCTTTCCGTAGACTAACCCTACTTCGATATTAAGCTGCTTCATTACAAATATTAATTAGGATAAAGAGTTGCGTATATTCAGAGTGTCTTGCCGGGTATTGACGTACGCTCATTAAGCAGAGCGGGGTGCTCAGGTGAGAATATGACGTACAGCCTCACGTGAGCGGTTTCACGTAGCAGGGCGGTCCGTACTCAGGGAGTACGTAGGCTTCGAGACGGAGGTCCCCTAACCCCCGCACAAGTGAGGCCAGGGTGGATTAGCGGCGTGCCTACTGCGATACCCTGCACTGGCCGACGAGGCAGTGTGGCTTGAACCCAAGCCACAGGACAGATCATGAGGTCAAACCTCACAGTTTACATGTCTTGCTAGACTTCGAATCATGGTACTCCAACGCGATTATTTTCTTAAATTCCAGGCGGCACCAGACGGCAGACACGCTTAGATCCTACCCTCGCGCTTACAACGTTTTATTGTATACTATTCAAAATTTATCAATATTGGTATTCATCTGACATGAACGTAAAATAAAGCAAACACGTATTAGAATTCATCTAGTCTTCTTAATTTAGGCCCACGCCGGCCTTTCAACTTTCTTCTCCCCTTTTCTTCTTTCTCTCCCTCTTCTTTTTTTTTTTTACTTTTTTTACATCTAAAAATAAATATCGAGAAAAATACAACTCTTTTGATAGTTCAAATTTACATCCCCACCCTCCAAGCAGACATAAAAGAAACTGAAAACTTTTGTAAAATACTACAAAATACATTGGACGCGGAGAAGGAATACTACAATGTAATTAAGGGAGACTTCAATGCCAAGCTAGGAAAACAAGTAGACCCCAAATGTTATAGTAGTATTGGAAAATTTTGTACAAGAGGAACTCTAAATAGAAATGGTGAATGTGTGTCGAACTTTACAGAAGATAATTCATTGAAAATAGCTAACTCCTTTTTCGAGAATAGAAAAAATAAGAAATGGACATGGCTAGCACTAAACGGAAATACCAGAAACGAAATTGATTATTTCATAGTATACGACTTGAAAATAATGTCAGACATATCTATAGACGTGACCAGTTTGAATTCCTCTCAGACCATAGACTATTGCGAATGAAAACTGAGATACCAAGAAGAACAAAAATCAAGAACTATATATTAAAACAAATAAACTTGGTAAGAGCATGATTCCCAACGGGAAAGTCAAGAAAGCAAAAAGGTATATAGAACAGGAGCTGCAAAAAATTAACTAGAATGATTTCTGCTCTATGCAGGCCTTACATATGACAAAATTGAAAAACCAGTCAAAATGGTCTCTGAAGAATTTAGCGAAAAAAAGAGTTGGAGGCTCCATAACAAACGAAATGTCAGAAAAAAACAAAATCATTATGCGGCAGAAAAAATTTGTTGGCTAAAAAATTAAACAAAGATTTAAAGGAAAAGATAGATTTGACTGAACTGAAGAAAACTGTCAAAAAGGCAATTTAAAAGGATATTCACACACACGATATAAACACAATGTACGAAATTATAAAACAATCAAGTTCAGCGAAGAAAGCGAAACGCGAAATTTTTCAGGACCAAGCTATCATACCAAAAATCAAAAACAGAGAACGTAAATTTGTTTTTGACAGGGAAAAGATTGTTCAAGTAGTAACAGAATTCTGTACGTAGATACCCTCATGGGAATGAATAATAAAGAAATAGTTCCACCATTTATGGAAACTGGAATCGTGTCCATCCTGAAGAAATTAAATCCTACTAAAGCAATGGGACCAGATAAGATTGGAATTATTAACTCAAACTTTTTGCAGAAGAATTAACACCAACTCTGACAAAAATTTTCAATTTGATTTCAAAAAAAGAAATAACTCCATCCAATGGAGCTTTTCCGAAATAACTTTAAATTTCAGAAAGGGGGATAAAAATGATATGGGATAAAAATGATATAAACAATTATAAACTCATAAGTCTAAGTTCAAATATTGGAAAGATTTTTGGCAAACTACTGAAAAACCGAATATACCCGCAACTTGACGAACGTCGAGGTTCGGAACAGGCTGATTTCGTAGAAATCGATCAACCACTGACCAGTTATTTATAATTAGTCAGTTAATCGAAAAAACTAGAGAATATAACCAACCACTATACCTGCGACTTATAGATTTTCAAAAAGCTCTTGATTTTGTTTACCTATCCACACTCTGGGGAGCCCTAAATCGACAGGGAATCCCAGAGAAAGCGATCAAAATTATAAAAGAAATGTACAAAAGTAACAGCGGGAACAGTGCGACTGGACAAAACAGGGAAAAAGTTTAAAATTGAAAGGGAAGTTAAACAGGGGGGGGCTCTCCCCGAACCTCTTCAATAGCTTGTTATAGGATAGTGTCCATGTTGGAGTGTGAGTGAGCTTGGTAAATTCTAAATGTAGGGTGTACCAATTCACAATTTTTTCCTTCAGTTCAGAGCGCTTTCGGCTGCTATGCCATCTTCAGTACTCATTGTGAATTGTCACACCCTACATTTTTAGAATTTATTGTTAGAGGATGTTTTTCAAAACTTGGACTGGGAACAAAAACGAATAAAAATAAACGATGAAGGCTCAGCAATTTGAGATTTACTGACGATGTGGCTTTAATCTCCCAGGACGGAAGAGAGATGCAACCTATGGTAGACGAACTAACCCTACAATGTGGTAAAGTGAGGCTAACTACAAATATACATAAAACGGTATTAGCATCCAACACAAAATTCAGTCAAGACATAGTGATTGATGGCAACAAAATAAGAGTCGAAAATAGCACAACATACCTGGGACAAATTATCTCTTTTAAAGACAAGTCGGAGAAAGAGATTGTAAAAAGAAGAACGCAAGCGTGGAAAAGCTTTTGGACATTTATAACGTCTTCAGAAGTAAAATGACAGTGGAAATGAAAAAGAAAACTCGGGAGTCATGTATTTTACCGGTAAACTACTGTATGGATCTCAAACTTGGACCACAACCAAAAATCAAAATCAAAAATTAAGCAGTACTCAGTTGGTAATGGAGAGAGCGATGATCTGAGTAAAAAGAAGGGACCAACTAACTAATAAATGGGTAAGAGCAAAATCAGTGGTTAGAGACTGTGGATATGTAATGAAGAAACTAAAATTCGACTATGCTGGACATGCTGCTAGGGGAGACGGTACAAGATGGGAATAAAAAAGTTCTGGATCGGATACCCAGCGGTGGAAAAAGAAAAGTAGAGAGACCTGCCGCCCGCTGGGTGGCTGAGGGGAGGGATTCGAGGGTCAGGGACCGGCGGAAACGAGTGGGGAAAGTCTATGCCCGAAGATGGGCGCGTTAAATTTGAGAGATAACAAATAAGCGGAATTCTCTCCTATGTAAATGGCTGTAAAATAAAAAATAAAATAGAACTGCTCGTGAGCCAACGGAACTAATGAAAACGTCCAAATCTTTTACCACTTCCTCCTAAAGATTGGGAGGGTCACACTGCCTGCTAAGGATTCAACACTCTCGTGCTCTCGTGATGGCTAGAACCTACTCGAAATTTTCAGCCCCCCCCCCCCGAACGCCTATCTTCGACATTTTTCAATGATTTTGCACTGGAAGATGATATATACACCGATTTCTCACCCTCTCTTCTCAAACCACGTGGTTTCGCGGGTAACATATTCTCCGTCTAAATACCGTCTCGCCGCCCGTTTTCCAACTCCAATGGCGGGCATTTTTTCACGCCGACACATCGCGCTCGGCTGAGTTGGCGTTGACGCGAGCTCGTCGTCCGATGTGCCGGCTACGAAACAATATAATATTTTAATCAATCAAAAGGAAAACAGAAACGCGAATGATTGACTGCCTTTTCCTTGACGCGAGCAGACGGGGCGCGGGCGGCGGAGCTCGTCAAAAACTTAAAACTAAAAACCCCGTAAGTGCTGTCGAAGGTGAACAAGACGGGCGTATTTGCGTGCTCGTTTTCATTATAAGCGATTGAAAAGCTTTTAATCGGTATTCTCGACGCGCCGTGTAATTTTGCTCGATCCTACACAAATCAATTCCCAGTACAAACATTTTCTTCGCGGTTCGCAAATCGACTTTCGTGACGACAATGCTAACGTGTAATACCAAAAAAAAAAAAAAAAAAAAAAAAAAAAAAAGCAAAAACACCGCGAAGACGACGTGAGCTCGGTCGCGCGGAAAATTTCAATAATCGGCGTCGCGCTCCTCCGAGTGTTTTGTTGGCGAGCGAAGACAAAAGGGGATCTCGAATCTGAGTCGTTACACCCGGGTACGAGTTTTGCGGTGCTTTCGTCTCGTCGTCACGTCCGACCTGCTGTCTGGACGTCGAGTCGATTAGCAACAGCTGGAGTGACTGCTGGTAAAAACGGATATGCGTGTGCGTTTCGAGTTACCGATTTGAATCGGTCTGTTCTTCAGAAGTGCGAATGTGCAGCAACCTTTAGTATGCTAAGCGAATCGAATGTAAAGGTTTAGACTGCCACCACTGCCTGCCATAAGACGAGTGCTAGTCGACAACAAGGACTGAATATCAATGGTAACTTACAAATCTTAGATTTGCAGACGACGTAGTGTTAATTTGCCAGCTTCCTTGAAGCACGCAAACTGATGCTTGTTGAACTCAAAGGAGAAGGAGGGAGAAAGCAGGCCTAAAATGATCAATGAACACTCAAAAAACCGAAATTTTTGACATCCCATTAGCAAACATAAATTTGGTACTGAAAAATAGAAAAATTGAAGTTGAAAAAGATGTGGTCTATCTTGGGAAACTTATCACATGGAAAAACAGAAAAGGAAATTGATAAGCAAATTTCACTAGTCTATAGGGATCATTCAAACTAGAGAATAAAGGTGCCATATTCAATATGTGTATAGCACCTACTCTACTTTATGGGCGTCAAACCTGGAAACTGAATGATAAAGTGGCAAGCCGATTAAAAGTCACTCAAAATAATGTAGAAAGATCCACACTCAATCTAAAGAAAAAACGCAACATTCCTTTGCAATATATGAAGTCCAAATTACCTAACGTAGATATAGTGGAATATCATAAAATGGGAATAGAGAGCATATGTAGCCCGTCTAAACCTAGACCGCTGGACTTACAGGACTACTTCTTGGTTTCTGGGTAACCATAAAAAAGAACAGTGGTGCCCAATTATTAGACGGAGAGAGACGATTTTACTCTTTCTTTCATGAATCCGAACCTACAAACAATAGCTCGAAATCGCTTTGGATGAAAAAGATTGAAGGCACCTTTGCTCATCTTAGGCCGGGGACCCGTAGTAAGCATTAAAAAGATTTCTATGTTAGTAACTATCATTACTTACTTTAACTATACAAATACGCTACGTGGAAATTTGGAATGATGAACTGTATAATCCCTAATAAAGGAAAACGAATTGAATTGAAGTGAGTCGATAGCAAAAGCGATTCAGTTTCATATTGACTACGATATCGTCTGTTTGAAAAGGCCTCTGCTAAAGTAGTGCAAACAGATTTTTTTGGGGGTGGGGGAGGGGAGAGAAGAAAATTAATAAAAGGGGACTTTTCTACTTGGCTGATGCGTGTTCTGCTTTCAGTCTTCAAGTCTGGCTGGCGGGCTGTCTGGCTATTTTTCTACTCCGCTCAGCTGGCTGTCTATTAATCAGGCTGTTTGGCTGTAAGTTAACTGCCTGACTGGATCGTGGAGTTACTGATATCCGCCCCTACAATTTTTCGTAGTTCGTAGTGAGTATTTCAGAGGAGAAGACAGGAGGTAGTAGGGAGAAATAATAGCGCGCTTTAAGGATGAGGGATGGGACATCATATACCCGTATCTATGTCAGATACATCAATATTGAGCTGCCACTAGTTCTAAGGTACTTCAGGGGTTAACACCCGTCAGCTAATAATGCCCACAATTTAATTCACAGAAACTGCGGGTTATACACATCAGGACGCGCTATTGAAAACGTCGTTTTATGACTAGTTTTGAGGTCTTTGAAGTCGACAGTTCATCGTGGTGCTATATGAAATGACATTATTATTGTCAAGTGTCCAATGAAGCGCAATTAGTGTTCTAGCGCTCGTTAAACTTTGTTTTTTATAGCGTATTTTCTTCATCAAACATAATATTAATACACAAAAAATGGGAAAAATTAAAAACAGAAAACTATAGACCCGTTAGCATAAACTCTATATTATCAAAAATGTCTTCCAAAGTGCGATAGCAAATCGTCTAAGAAATATAATATTTAGAGAACAATCCCCAGAACAAGCTGACCTTAGAAGTGGGTATTCCACGATAGACCATTTTGCATACTAGGTATAAATCAATTAATTAAAAAAAAGCAAGGAATATCAAATAGAGAGCTACAATTAGTATTCGTAGACTACACAAAAATCATTTAATTCGCAAAATCATTTATAGCCTCATGCTAAAAGCCCTGGAAAAACAGAGTATACCCAGGGAATATAGATGGATAATAGAAGACATATACAGATCTAGAATAAGCAAGAATTATAACAAATAAAAAAGAATACTTTTAAACAAAAAAAAAAAATAAATAAAACAAGGAGATCCCCTATCATCAATGCTATTCTGTGCTGCCCTGGAGGAAATATGTATTCGTAAAGTCTGGACTGGAGGGAACGAGAAATAAAAATAAACGAGGATAGATTAAGCAACCTAAGATTTGCGGATGACGCAGTAATAAGTAAAAGGACCCTGAGGAACTACAAATTATGATAAATGAACTAAATACAGCAAGAGAAAAGAGGCGAGACCAAACATAAAGCGAAACAACATAAAAATATTAATGGAAGGAAATACACATCGCAGAGTGTAATTATGGAAGAGAAAGAGATAGAAAAGAAGAGATAATATACTTGGGGCAAATGATATCCATGGAAAACAAAACAGAAACGGAAGTAAACCAGAGAATATCATTGATGTAGGGAAAGTATTGGTCCTTGGGGAACATATATTTAAAGGAAAATTCAGTAAAAGAGCAAGAGTGCAATCCCCAACAGCTGTGTACTCCCAACATTTTCATATGAATGCCAAACATGGACACTAACAAAAATGATAAGCAAGAGGATGGTATGGTGGGACGTACGTTGATGCACGCATGCCAAAGTGGCCCCTATGACACCGCATCCCCAGCACCGGAAACTATACCCTTTCGAGTATCGCATCAGTGGTCGGGGGACGCTTTGGGGCCGGGCGCGAGCCCCCATTTCTCCGTGCCGGAACGGTGCGCGCGTCCTGCCAGGGCCACCATGGGATTCCCTACTGACCGAGGTCCGCGCTCCCTGAGCGCTCGCCTGTAATTCAGGTCCCCGGACGCGCTGCCTCTTCTTCACTCACCCTTCACATGAGACTCTGTCTGCTCTAGTCCTTGAACTACGGGCGAGCTCCGCTGAACGGGATCCGCCGCCGTCGCAGCAGCAGCAACTTCACCATGTCCGTCAGTCCTCTGTCTCGACCTCTCTGTCTGCATTTTCTTCCGCATGATAGCCGACACCTGGATCCAACCGTTTCAGCTGCTCAACATCTCCGGGACCAGGGTATCCAGCGTAAGATAGTCGATCACGCCGTCGATCGGTACTGCCCTGCTCTTCTCCTGCACCCAGGCGTCGCACTAGAATAGCGTGTGCCATGGCGTATCTTCCGCTCCTCTTCTGCAGTGCGTGCGATAAGCAAGAGGATAGAGACAACCCAAAATGAGATGTTGAGATCAATTAGATAAAGTGCCAAATGTTGATCTACTTCATTCAAATGGTCCCTGCTGCTCCCTCTATATCAGTGTTGAACCGTGAAATCGCAATTAATAATAAATGTCAACCTTTTACTTTCACGTTACTCTGTTGAACTTTTTCAAAGTTCAGTCAGTATTAACCTACAGGGATTTCAAAAAAGGTCCAAAAAGTAACATTTGATCCCTTTGCGGATTTCAGTCTTAACCTCGGAACGTTTACTTATACACTGAAACATTTCCTACATGTCGACCTGGATAGTAAAATGTACACATACAACAGTTTCCTTCCCATATACATTTTTGAAAAGTAACAAATCTCCATCAGTCTTAATATTTCACACAAATCTCAAGTATGAAAATTTTTTGCTAAATGTTGTTTGGTTTTAAATGTTAATCCTTTTTCAACCCCTGAAATCTCTGGTGGCCGAGCGGGGTCTGGTTGGCCGGGTGGATAGCGCGTTGGTCTTGGAATCCGGAGGTTCCGGATTCGAGCCCACGCAGCATCTCGCTACATTTCGATCTAGGCCGGTTTTTCGGCAAGATAAGATGAGCGCTAAGACAGCCCTAACAGCCTCTCCGATGTCTCTGAAGTAATGCTCGAAAGGGTGGATTCCAGGGCTCGGGTTGAGAGTTAAAATTAGACAAAAGAAGAACCCCTGAAATCTTGAACTTTGACACCGGCAATATGAATTATATCATTGACACTGGTATAGCTTATAAAAACTGCAAATTTTGCAAAACATCAAATTGGAACAATTTTTATTATTATTTTTTCACTCGGATTCATGTGACCCGCAAGTAGCCGATTCAAAGTAAAAATGTCAAAATCTTTCAAAAGTACTTCATTTCAACCCATGTCAGTATATAACACCCACATATTGAATAATGAACTAAAGTATTTTACTAATTACTTTCTCCTAAATTCGAAAATTTTCGAATTTTAGCACATTTTCAACACAGGAATTTCAGAATTATCACGCGATAACACAAATCACGTTATCACAGCCAAAATTATATATTCACCGCAAAAAAAAGTTGGGAGCACCCTAACGAAAATTTATTGAACCTTTGAAAAAGGATCAACATTCGATATCTAGATCAACATTTGGCACTTTACTGAGTATAAAACTGAAAGATTAAATAAAACGTAAGGTGTAGAATTATTACAAGAAAGCTAAGAGGAAAATTTGAACTTTTTGAAATATGTGAGATGGTTGAGGTGGGATTGGACTGGACATGAGGCAAGAATAAGATGCGAATGATGAACATGTAATGAATTGGATTTACATGGAAAATGAAAAAAGGGAAAAAAGCAAGAGTGAGATATTGAAAGAATTCTGGAAAACAAATTGGCATATGATCGTATTGAGTGGGCCATATTGAGGGAAGCCTATGCTCAATGTAAAGGGCCAACTAGAGTTAATGTATACGTAAATATAATGTAAACATATAATGGATGATGTAATAATGGCTAACTGACTTGAGAACTCTAGCGCACGTTAAAATTTATTTTTTCTAGCATATTTTCTTTCCTGGACTTTTCGTTCATTATTGTTTTATTATACTATACCTAGTACGTGACCTGGACTCATAAAATGTGCCTCTGGTATCAAAAACTCATTATTCACTTTCTTGATAATTTTTATAGAAAAAAATCACGCTTTTTCGAATGAAACGAATCGCAGCTTCTTATCTTCATTAATTTTTCCCCAAATTGCATTTAAAACTTACGTCAAAAGCCTAAAAATATCCATTATGGCGTTGTGTGAAACAAGCCTACGGGAATGACAAAATGACAGAGAACAAGAATTCGAATCGCGGTTGTCATAGCAACGCGTAAACGTATCTGTACTTACCACTACCACCATCCCATCTTTACACCCGTTCATCTCAAAAACCTGTTTTCGCACAAGAGGCACATTTCATGATTCCAGGTCACATATACAACATCTATGGCTAATAGTACAACTTATGCTTATTTTTTAAGTTGCGTGTTGTACGTGCGGTTAACGATTAACACGATGAGTAAAGGCTGGATGACCGGAGAAAGGCGTTGAGGTTATGCAAGTTCAAGGTTTGAAAGACGGCTTTTAGTGTGGGTGGAGCGAAGTTAAGTGGAGATAGGGCATTCGAGGAGGACGTGTGATAGGAACATGGCTCGTAGAGCATATGGGGGAACGGGTACAAAGGAAAAGGTGTTCGTGGGTGAGTCGGGTACGTCCGGTAAGAAAGCGTGTGAGTACAATTTCGAGGCGGCAATTTCCTGTGTTCGGAATCGGTCTTACTGGTTCATCGATAATTGTTCGAAACTGGTTTCTAAGAGAAAGTGTAGACCAACGGTCGTGCTATTTAGAGTGCACTGTTTCAGAGAGCAGACTGGATGATCCAGGTTGAAAGTCTGTTACATATTCCAGATGGAGTGAGCGTAAGGCTGCTTCAATCCTATAGCGTATAGTATGAGTTTGGACGATTATTTGGAATTGACGTTGCTGTTGTAATCATAGTATGTGGTAGATCGACAAGTCGCAGGCAAGACTTGATAAAGATCAGTGTGCGACGTAGGTCAGGTGGAAGTTCACCTGTGATGGCGTACAGACTGGGATATGGGGTGCAACGGAGTGCCTCACTACTGTATCGGGGTGCGGTGTGACGTTTACCAGTCAGCGAGTTTAAAAGTGTGGGTGACACTGAAGAATATGAAGCCAATCCATATTTACATTTGCATCTGATGAGGGCGCGGTATACCCGGAGTAGAGAGGTCAAATCTGCTCCATAAGAGCTTCTTCAACAGGTTCAAGGCGGATGAGGCAGGTCGAACCATCACATAATACATCGTTTGAACATTCATTCGACAGCGACACTCTTTCAAAGTACCTCTCGTTTTAGTGCTATAACCTGTTCTGGCTACCCTTAGAGAAAAACGTCCTGTGTCTTCTTACTAGGCAAAGTAGTCGGGGACATCTCAAGATCAGATGCGCCACGAAGGAAATACAGCACCGATTCCCCGGTTATGTTATTGTCCTCCTCTAAATTTGAGGGGAGCTGTCACAATTTTTTAAATAATATATTCCGCAATGTATCATCATAATTATAAAAAATATTCCGGTTCTTTAACCTAGTTTCTAAGGTCTGTAGAGCGAGTGAAACTCAAAAGTACAAACAAAATGAGCGGCACCACCAGGTATCATTTCTTTACTTGTATTATTAGTTATTACTTCAATTTTTCAGATTTCAGATTTTCTGTGAAATAGTTTTTTAATAGCCCTGTACACCACGTCAATGTACTCACTTTACTTGCTCGTCTCATTAGTTACTTTTCAGTCTCATCACCCCTGCGGATCTCTCGAATCTTTTCACCGCGGTCTCGTATTTTGTTGCCGACTAATCGAGTACCGCAAATGAGTGCGAATAACCTACATCGGTGCTAATGATTCGCGGCTTTTATCTCAATTTCTGTTCCTTGGTAAGCTCGTGTAATCGCGACTATACACGAGGAAATGCGGTCGAACCGTCCAAAAATAATCTGAATTTATCCTCCGTCTAGGTGTAGCAATGGTAGCTGTTTACGTAATCGCATTTTCAAATTCGCATTTGAATCGCTTATTCTTTTAAAAATGTAATCCGTTTCCTAAACCGTGTGAATTATAGACACGTACACATATTATTATGCATGCAAGAAGTACACTCGCAAATGTAAATCAGCACTCGTTATCGACACAGGAAACGTAAAACAGAATTTGCTGCTCGACTCTCGATGCTCCTATTAAAAGTAAATCTCACCAGCAATTCGTGGGGGAGGGGGGGGGGAAAGTATAAATTGGGAAGACGTTTGAGAATACTATGTATTCGTTTTATTTTGTCTGGATTTGACGCGGTTTGCAAAAATAAGTTATACTCGTATTATCGGTCCCTTTATTCGAATAATGTAAAGAACAACTTTTTGCACTTTCTATTAAAGGAACTTGTTGAATACGAGGCAAAATTGACTGTATTTCAAGTTGAAAACCCTTTGCGGATTTAGCATTATTTTTTCACTGCGTCCTCCCTTCCTTTTATTATATTTAGCTCTTTCAACTTTTTCGGTTTGAAAAACTTTGTTTCCTTTTTTCCTGACGTCGAGCACTTAATTAAAGCATTGTGATTTTAAACGTTAAACGTTCTTCTAATTGCCGTATACATATACAGGTATACCTTCGAAAGCGAAATTTATTGTTTGCAGCTCCGAATGAAAAACAGAAAAGAAAAAATTAAGTTAAGGCGAAAAAGAAAATTCCGAACAAAAAATGAAAGGCTCTGTCAAAAATTTTCCATTCCATCTCGTCGAAGGAAATATTTTCCTCGCTCTTTAGTTTGAAGTTAATTTAATATTCAGAAAGTTATATATTTGCAAAAAGAAAGGAAAAACGAATTCCTCTACCTGCGTGTATATTCTTTACATTTATTTATTATCGTGTTTCACCGGGAAACTTTTCATGGATGAGGATCTGAGGATTTTCATTTGTCTGTAGCAAAATGACATCCCAAAAAATGGGGACCTGCAACGTAGCCGCAGTATTATTTTTGGGGTCTTGCAATATTCGTTCGTATCTGTACTGACACAACTTGAGTAGACTGCCAGGAGGACGGTTTCAGAGGAACTACGAGTATTTGCAAGTACCTAAGGGCGGATCAATTCCTTATGCGTACATTTTTTTTTAAATTTTTTTTTTTTGAAAAATGTAGAAACATATTTTGAAAAACGTCAAAAATAAAATGTAGTCCAAGAACATATCAGTAAGAATAAACTGAATACATTAAAAGAAGAAAAACAGAATTTTTTGGGAAAAGTGAACGATCTACTGTTGGTATATGTAAGAAATTTACGAAGTTCAGAGCTAATGAGTAAATGACAAATCAATTATCCAGTATTTTCTAACTATTTTAGTTTATGTATCTCGTTAATTATACATAAATACAATGTAAGAACAGTCGATTCATTTTACTGAATATCATGTACATTATTTTACTTTCATTATACTGAACAATTATTGTAAGATGAAGTACGCTGTAATAAACTGTCTATATTTTTTTGAAATTGTAAACGACTAGTGCTCAAAAGATATCATTTGACACACCAAATAAAACTATGCGAAATTTCACCCCGCAGTTGTAAGACCCATGATCGGGTTAGTGAGTTAATGAGAACTAGGTTGTTTTAACGAATATTAAAGGCTGAAAAAAACAACACTATGTTGTAGAAATTTGTATTTCTTCCCTGAGAAATGGATGGTAGCAAAGTCACAGGTAAAAAGAACATATTCTACTTTGCCCACTGGATACTGCTCAATTTATCAGTTCTTGAAAATTTCAATTTATTGTCCGGGGGCAACCGCACCATGGCTACGGCCTTGATCAACTTCACATTTTTCCATCATTAATCTTGCATCAAACATGCATTGTCTATCTGCTAGGACATATCACAGACAAGACTATGTGGACTAAAATCCCATTTTTTGCCAATATCAAGACCAGATCCTTATATCACATGAAATGTCCAGTTGAATGAAGCCCCTTGGAGGTCTTTAGAGGTAAAATTAGCAGAGCTGTATGGTTTTTAAGTAGGATGTCAACTTCATCTACTGCAGAAGGGACCCTCGTACCTCGAGAAAGAAAGTCCAGTTCCTCGGAAAATCCCGAGGAAAAGTACAGTTATTGATTCGAATACTTTGAAAGTGTAACTATGGTATTATTTTCGAATTTCAAGAGAGGCAGGACTAAATTAGGATCCACACTCCATACTGAGGGTGCTGATCCAGATCCAGAAACGGAATGAGACCACATAGGCCACCGGAGAAATCAGTTTTGCAGACAATCACCGTGACAATCGCAGGACCTCTAACGTAAGATATGTTGCCATGATAAATTTTTCCACCAGTGGAAGCAGGAGTGAAGGGGGATCAGAAAGGTCATCGGGAAACCAGTTTTGCTGGCCACATCAGGCCAATAACCCTCCTTCCTCATCCACAAAGAGAAGTTAGAAAAGTAAGGACATTTCTCATCACGTTGGCCATCTTTTTCTTGTTTTTATATAAAAGATAATCTATAATTCGGCAAGGAAGCATGTAATGGACTCAGAAACCTTTTACAATTTTCAATTTTTTCTTCGACAACTAATGATGAAAGGGAAAATTTATTAACTCAACATACACATTGGCCTTTTCATTTCATTTCATTTATTTATTTTAAAGTGGTGCGGGCAACAGTCTTATGACCAATTATAGCCCGCACCACTCTGCAATAAAAACAATCTACGCGCTTCTTCTATGAAATCTCAATCCATTATGCCCCTTCGTTGTATCCTTAGTTCTTGAAAAATCAGTCTGATCCGCGATTTGAGCCTCACGTAACACACTTTACTTGGTACCTATCATGTAAAATGTCTACACGTCAGATGCTAGTATCTACCTAACTTTAAATATACGTGCTTCATTCTATCTGGAATTCCATTCGAGTGAAATGTATTCAGTTTTCAAGGGGAGTGAGTGGTGAAATTGTATAAAATCTTACAAATTTTAAGCATTTCAGCTTACAAGCAGAAGAGGTTACAAAATAACTACTTAATGTGCGTAAGTGGAATGACTCAATAATGCTAAAATTGATGATTCAGGAGGAGAGGGAGCCATTTATACAACTCGAATTTTCTTCTTTTTTTTTCTTCTTCTTTTTTTTGGGGGGAAAATTGAATAAGTGTTTCAATACATACTTAAATTTTAAGGTTTCGTGAAGAATTCAGTCTTCCACGTAGATACGGTCTTTTTTTTTAATTACTAAGAATTCTTCTCCGTACTTTTGAGATATGTTGATTCTGATTCTCTTATCTCTTCCAGTGATTGCGTTTTTTGAGTACCAAAGTGTATCGGGGAAAATCCTTATGCAAATCCCGCGCTAAATTTCAAGGATACCCAAGTGTTAATACATATAATTAAAACAAATTAATGGCGGTAAAAGAGCGGAGTGAGATCAGGCAGGTCATTAGGAAAATCAGTTGTGTAGGCTACCGCCGTAACAATCGGAAGCCAACACCACCTTCCACTCCGTCTCTGTGGGAGAAAGTTGAAACAATAACATTCTCCATCACGATTGTCATTTTTTTATTTTTTGTTTTCTACCTTTGAGCCCTTCTAGTTTCTCCCCCACCCAAAAAAATACAAAAAAGCGAAATTAGACTGACAAATAAAAGTTGAACATTTATGAGAAAACAATTCTGGGGGTTTTCGTGCGAGAGTTTGAATGCGCAGGAATGTCTGGTGGGAGGACGATGCACGCAGGCCAAAGTGGCCCCTGAGACAATAAATTCTTTTGTGATTCCATATTTGTATCCTTTATGGATGACTGAGAATCGAAAGTCAAAATATGTTCTCTCAAAATGAGGAATCCATTAACTTCATCAAATCGAGCTCAAATTTCCAAGATTTTACCGGTCCATCAAGTGGATTGGTAATCAGGTTAGCACTGCTAATGAATACTTAGACTTCAAAAGCTCAGAATTCAAATGGCTCTGAGCAGTAGCGTACACAGGAAAATTTTGAAGGGGACGGGAAATAGCATATAACTCAAAATTCAGTAAGTAAAAAAAAAGAACTTACAAGTGAGATTTTTTTAACGACTTCAGTCGTAAAAATTAATAATTTTCAAATTTTTCCCCACTTTGAGGGAAGAATGGATTTATTTTCATCCTTCTTTACAATTTTTCAGACGAATTGTACTCGGCAAGAGTCTTTCAGAAGAAACTTTGTCGGATTTGTTTAGGATTATAATTATTCCTGGTTATAATATAAGGACTTTTTAAAGCCTCTTCCAGACTTTTACTGGATCCTTTAGGACATGTCAGGATGAGCGAAATAATGGATATTTTGTAACTTTTTGGTTGCTTCGTAGGAGGGGTTGGGAGATCATCTTCCAAGTTTTTTAAGATTCTTTCAAATCTATTTTATTCTGTACCATTCTTCCAGAATTCTTCAAGGCCATCTCTAAAACTTTTTCATTCTTATTCTATATTACTATTTCAGACTCTACGAAGACTCTTTTAAACTCTTCTCGACGTTTATAAGACCTTTGAAGACTCGTTAGGACAAGTAGTAAAATGGGGTTTTTCAACTTTTATACGGAGGAAAGAGGGAATATATCCCTACACTTCTTTGAAATTCTTTGAGATTATTCCACTCTTCAAGCAAGAATCGTTCAAGGCGATCTCTACAACTTTTGTGGCTTAGAGAATATTATTCTACGCTCTACACAGACTTTCTCAGACTCCTCTAGACTTTTACAAGACCCCTTAAGACTGCTCGCTGAGATGAATAGTTGTAAAATGGATGGAGGCTTAAAGATGTTAAGTCAATTCTGGGATCATGTGCCAGGCCTAAGAATTTGCCAGATGGCCCGGTGGGTAGTGATCTCGATCTCAAGATCGATCTGTAAAGATCGATCGATAAAATCGATCTTTTAATCGATCTTATCGATCATTTAAAATTCTCGATCAAGATCGATGATCGATCATTTTGGTCATGATCGAAATTTCGATCTTTCACAAAGTAACAACAGACCTGTTTAGTGTGACGCCACATTGTTCCACAGCCGGCGGCAGCTAGCTGCGGCCTAGGTGTAATGTAAACTTCATCTGTGATAAGTTAAGTGATATTGATATGTGGTAACAATAACGAAACATGAAAGGGTAGTCTTTTTAATTATGTGAGACTAATCCTGTTTTCAAACTCCAGCTGCAAAAATCAAGTAAAATATAAGAATGCAAAGGCAAATCAACTGACCAAAATATATGCAATAGAATTCATAGAAAAAATGTATTGTTGAGCTCTTCAAGATGAAGAATAAAGAAAAATAATCTCTTTGTACAGCAAGCCTTAATATGTTTTTTATTCCAGGTTGCAGCTCGCAGGTTCAGTTATCAGTTATTAATGTTGGGAGATGTGCTTTTGTGACAAATTTAACAAAATTTTCAACTTCAATAAATTTTCTAGATTTTTTACTCATTGACAGCGAGAAATAACCAAAATTCATTTGGATTTTGCTGATTTGCAGATGCAGATAAACTTACACCAGTAAAAAAATTCTCTGATTGATCAAGATCGATCTTATCAAAAATCGATCTTTTTACATAAGATCGGATCGAATTGAATATCGGAAGTCGTATGATCGAAAATTTCGATCAAATCGATATTTTTTGAAAGATCGAGATCACTACCGGTGGGCTACTCCGCCCCTACACAGAGCTGACGATCGAATCACGTTGACTCGACCTCGATTTGCCCGCATTCATTTATAACAAAATAGCGTGTCCTGCAAATCGACCATCGACTATACAGACATACATGACCGTGTAGCTGCCGCAATGGTAGCAGTAATAACGGAACACACATGTACACGGCAAATTGTAAAACAATTTGTCGGCAAACGTCGAACGACGACGCACAGCGTACGTGTGCGCGCGATCTGATCGGCGTCAGTGGCGGCGCGGCGGTACGGCACGTATTAATAACGGTCAATAAATTGAAAACGGATCCGGCTTGAAAGCTTTTCGGATATTAGCTCGGAACGAGAAATTTCAATTTCGAAATGGATTTGTTAAAACCATTTTGCAAAGGATTTGCGGCGGTTAACGCCGGAGTGTAGTTCCCGCGCGCGCAATATCGAGAGACTAATTACGTGCATGTGAGCGGCGAAAAGCTCTGCTCTAGATTACGACTTGCATGTCTTATGTGTAGTCTGCGACCACCGCACGCCACCATGCCGCAATCATACCAACCGCCGCACCACCGCTGTCGGCAACGACGCGTTGACAGGTTTGCGAGTTCTGTTTACAATCTGAAAGTTCGGCGACACGCGCAACTGGAGCGCGAAAATCGCGTTTTCAGCCTCGGCTGTAAAATTTATACGAATCTGCCGATAACCATTCGCGACCTACAAGCTATCCGCCAAATTACGCGTACACAAAGTAAAACGAAGCGCGGGTGCCGCCACTGAGCCGCGTACTCGCCCTTTAAATTTGAATCAGCGAAATTACCTACGCTGGTTTTTTTTCGTCATATGTATTATCTACCGGTCACATGATCACTGATTTAAATCAGCGATCACGTGATCACCGAGGTCGAACATGTTCGAGAATACGGTCCAGACAAGTTTGTTTCTTGCGGCTCAAAGACTGTTGAAGTTTCACTCCCCCCCCCACCCCTTCTAGTTAAAGCCTAACCATTTGAAAGGGCGGTGACGGAAACGTGCTAGCTCGAGTTGGCAAGTGTATGAGACCTTAGTCGGAGATTGTTTTTTTACAGTCTAAACTATCAGTGGTTGAAATTTCAGAACGTTAGTTGCATTCCGCGCTCGTAGAGAGCGCCACAAAGTTATCGAGCTTACCCTTGAAGTCCTGGGATCTATGTGTTTACAGGACTTCCCTTCTTATCAGAGCTATGGCCGCCTTCGTCGGCTTTTTACTTTTGTCGCACACAGTGTAAGGTTCATATATGGACGCTGTTAAGCGAAGTAGAACCAAGCGACAAAATCTGCTGTTTGAGAACACGTGATTCGAAGTTCAAGAGCCATGTAGAAACTATACGACATAGCGTTTACTGATAAGCTTTTTTCAACGTGAGTACACATTTTTGAATCGGGGACCCAATTTTGAGAAATTCCACTTTGTACGCTCTTTTCAACGATACTAATAACTTATTTTGTCAACAAATGGTCGCTTGGTTCTGTCTCGCCTAACAGCGTCCATATTATTTTGTCAACGAATCAAGAGTGGAAATTTTTGACTCTTTCACAACATACGAGCATATCTTGAAACTTTAAAATAAAGTACTTTTTTTTAAAATCATTTTTAATGATTAGTTTTTCCAGCTTCATGAAGCAGTATACGGGCTTCATCTGGGAGAAAAAACACCGGCAAAGAAAACGTGCTAAGTCGTTTCCACTTAGAACTGATCATAAAAGTAGAATAGGAGAGTTCTAGAATAAATACAGGATCTGGAAGCTGAAAGATGTATTTTTCAATGACAAAATTTTCAGAAAATAGCTAGAAAAACTTCCTATCGAGAACTTGTTCACGAAACTTGAAATTAGGGTTTCTCAGATCGCAGAATTGTGAGTTAGCACGTTTCCATCAGCACTTGAGAAATACACCAAAACTGACTTTTCTTAGAAAATTGAGTAAAATCTTGAAATAAGTATTTTCCGTTCCCTAATTTCAAAGTTTTATCTACGCATTTATTCGGCCCGGATTCGGGCTAAGCTTGTGTGGACTTAAAATTTGCGTGTAAGCCTTTTCTGACGGTTACTTCCCAATCGTCTAGAAAAGTCTCGTACTATCCCAGAAAAATAGGCTGTTTCTAGATAACTTTTTACCCTTGCTCAGAAGAACCGTATCACCAGACTACTGACTCCAGAGCAATGTGGCATAAAAGGGAACATGATCGCAGGTAAGCTAGCGAAGGAGGGCATAAAAAAGGAACTGGTGACGCTCGGGCCGTGTCTTCCTGCAGCATACAGCGTCATACACTCCTAGGTGAAGGCTCGGATAAGGAAGCAAATGGAAATGCACTGGCGGATGCCCATGGCATGAGAGTCAGCGAAACACCGATAGGGGATACCCCCGTGAAGTACGCCGAGTTCCTACGAGCACTCGAAAGAAAACATGCTGAGCTCATAATCGGACTAGTAACTAGACATGGAGCCTCAAAAAAAAAAGTGGCATAAAATAGGCGTGGCGAAAAGCAGCTCCTACAGGCACCGTGGAGAAGAGGAGGGAACCTCAATCGCCATCATATACCAGTGCCCAGCAACAGCCGAGGCAAGGCGCGAAGTATTAGGCATGGAGTATTCAGCACTCAATGAAGTTAAAAGGATAGAACTCAGCAAAATTCTGACTTTGGCTGTGAAAGTGAGGCTACTGAGCTAATCCCTAACAGCAACTTGAAGAAACGTGCAATGGACAACAAGGTCTGAGCATACTCGACACATTCAGTGCCACCGCACACAAAACAGACAAATTTTTGGTTTTGGTTTTGATTTTGAATCTGTGCCCAAGTATTGAGCGAATTCTTCTTTTTACCCTAAAAGTGACCTTTCAAAATCGAAAGATGCCGGAAGAAAAATTCTTGGCTGTATCGAATTTTTGAACAAACAACTTAATTACCTATGACTAAATATACTACTTAAGACCTCTTTTTATCCCTTTTTTTTTTTTAATCCAAATTTTAGTATTCTTGTATTCTTGACTTCTAAGAAATGATCTACGGGGTGAAAACAGAGCCATCAACATTTCAAAATCAGATCGAAACTCAGACTAAAAATCAGATTAGAGCGCAATTCGCGTTTTTTCAATGCGTAATTAATGCCTCAGTTTTGGCTTTTTGGTAAAGGACATTTTATGCACAAATGGTCTAGTCGAAATTCTGCGATTGGATTTGGAATTGATGTAAAATCTTGCCACCCCTACAGTCTCCAGTGTAGGATGATTTCAGTCTTGAAGTGGGGGGGGGGGGGGTTATAGTAGTCGCTATAGCTCATATACCGTCGTCTTATATCTGTGATTAATGCGCTAGAATCCATTCTGAAATACTCTTTTTAACAGCGTTTGGAGGAAGGGATTCTTATCCTCCCCCGCTTCTTCTTTTCTAATTTGCTCTCAACCCGAGCTTGTCTACAAGGTCAAGAAGTTAGGAAAAGTCAGGATTTTTAAAATTTTAAAAGTAGGTCAAGAAGTCAGGAAAAAGTCCGAAAATTTCGATAAATTAAAAAAACAATGGGTTAGACGGAGATGTAGGTGGATCCATCACCTTTTTTTTAAAGTATGAAAATGAGAGTTTCCAGGAATGTTTGAATTTTCATCATATATGTACATGTGGGCAATTGTATAAATTTGGGTATATGTAGCTCCCCCCCCCCCACAAAGAAAAAAATTCATCCTAATCGCAAACCACCCGCCTTACTTAAATCCGGTCAGGAAAAAATTTGCATCCAATGGAAGATATTGGAGGAAATCCCATAGTATGAGTATATAAGAATCAAGAAATAATATTTATTGTATGGACATTATGAATTCGTACAGGAAACCCCTGTCCCTAAATTTATACTCATGACTTTAAATTTGAAATTTAAGAATAATCCGAAGACTTTTATGTATTTTTCAATAATACCAACAGTTTAAAATTGGACCTCCCTGAGTGTTTGAAGACCATTTGTACCATAAGAAAGCCTGAACCAAAATTTTAAAGCCACTGTTGAATTTCACACAAAAATTTGGCTGAGACACCTATTTTCATCAATTTTTCATCACTTTCTTTTCTCTTTACATAGAACACGCCATTATGTTTCAAAATTTTAAATGTAAAGTTTTTTTCTGTTAGCAACAAAGGACTTTATGTCCTGGCCATTTCGCAGCCTATGATATACAGTTAATTCTCATAATTACTCTATACTTTCATAGTTACAAAAATAAATAAATAAATAAATAAAAATCGCTCGCATTTTACTGAAATGCAACTTCGGTAATCACTGTGTGTCTTCAATTACTTAACAGCTATGGACCGAAATTCCAGAACTAAATTGGTGTTAGTTAAACTTCCTACAGGTATTATTATTATTATTATTATTATTATTATTTTTTTTTTTTCTATTAAGAAAAAGATGTATTGTTTCTTCAGTTAAAAATATTCTCTCTTTTAGATATTAATCAGATTATGCTGTACCTCCATTTTCTGCCAAATGTCCTCCTAACAGCTAATCCGAGTCACCCAGTTACTCCTTATTAGCTCTAATCAGTCTCTCAGGTGTTCTCTATTTCGCTGAGAAACTAAAACTTCAAATTTTGGGGTCCTCCAACTTGCTCTATCCTGAAAACATTTTTGATTGTTTTCCACTAGAACACCTTAGCATGAGGGCATCATCCGAACAGTGGCGGATTCAGAATTTTATTGTAAGCACCGGCTTAGGAACGGGGGGAGGGGGAGGCTGGTTGGCCGAGTGGATAGCGCGTTGGTCTCGGAATCCAGAGGTCCCGGGTTCGAGCCCACGTAACAACTCGCCAGATTCCGACCTAGGCCGGTTTTTCGGCCAGAAGGGAAGAGAGCTAGAACAGCCCTAATAGCCTCCCCAACGTCTCTGAAGTAATGCTCGAATGGGTGGATTCCAGGGCTCGGTTTGAGAGCAAATTAGACAAGAAGAAGAGGGGAGGATAGGAACCCCCTCCTCCCAACGCTGTTAAAAAGAGTATTTCTGAATGGATTCTAGCGCATTAATCACAGAAGCAAGACGACGGTATATGAGCTGTAGCGACTACTAACCACTCCTCTCTCCCCACTATAAGACTGAAACCTTCCTACACTGGAGACTGTAGGGGCGGCAAGTCAAAACGAACTTTAATTTTCTCGTAAAGACAAAAAATCATGCACGACCTCTTCTTCCTCTGGTGCCATATCAGGGTGTTTACAGACTGAATGTTTTCCCCCTTTTTCCTGACCTACCTTTTCGAATTTGAAGAATCCATACATTAAAGTCTTCAGATTATTTTTAAATTTCAAGTATAATGTTATAAGTAAAAACTAAGGGACAAGGGTTTCCTGTGTGAATTCATTACATCCATACAATAGATATTATTTCCTGATTCCTATTTATTATGGGATTTCCTACAAGATCCCCCATTGGATGCTAATTTCTTCCTGACCTTTCAGTTAATTCTTCGAGATTTCCTGGCGTTTTCCTGACTTCCTGACCTTGTAGACACCCTGCATATTCGGTTCAGGAAGTCGGTCATAACGATACATCCTCCAACTAAAGAAGCAAGGTAGTCGAGGTAGTTTGTCATTCGTTTTCCCACGGCTTATTGCATCAAAGTAGTTCCTCCTTAAAGCCGAGGACATGTGCGTGCGCACGTGAATGTAGTTACTAGCCTCGTGAATTGTTACTAGCTACTTCACATGTCTCATGACATTGAGTACGTGACTCACGAGACACACACAACACAGCATCAGTCCTTCAGATACTAGCGGTAACGGATTTTGCGAGTACAATTCTTTGTTTCTTAGAGCGGGTGGGACATTTCAGAGGACCATGCACTTTGACAGGTACTATGGTTGCTTTATTCACTACGACGCGACGTTTGCGGGAAGAGTGGCAAAATCTGTTCATTCTAGCTTTCCGGTACTTGGAACTGAACCCGCGAAAGAAATATGGGAAGCCAGAGCGACCAATATACGGAATATTCAGCGAAAATATTCCAAGGGTACAGTCTCTTGCTTTCTGAATCATAATACCGATCTCTGTTCTTAACCGGGAGAACCCGTATCCACGTTAAACACTTGGAAGTTCACAATTTTTCAATTTTGAGTATCCTTGACTCTGGAATTATCAAAAATTCGGTTAATTTAGATCTTTAGAAGCACGCAACCTTTCTCACCTTCGGCTGACGTATTGTCTTTTTTTTGGGCAGGTGTCTTTCTTACGGCACAGAAAGCAGTTACCTCAGGTCCAGTGTTATCAAAAGGGCACATTTCACCTGTGAGTTTTGTTTCGGAAATATCGAGTCAGCACGCGCAGGCTTTTATCCGCAGTATACAGCATGGTTCAGAAAAATTAGCAAAAGTTGCATCATTTGAAGGCAGAGGTGGAGTGATTGCCAAAATTCTTACCGAGCGTTTAGACATTCTAGTCCAGATAGGGAAGGTAATGTTAACAATTACTCTTCTGGTAGACCTTCCAGAAAGCGTTTCCATTTTCTGGCTACCAGACCGCATTGACTCTAGGCAACCTAGATTCTGCCCAGTGGGCTGTTCCGCCATTTGTAGAGTTTCGTCTACAAACAAACCTCCTACATTGAACCGGTTGCGTAACAGTCAGCGAAAACAAAAGAAAATCCAGGTAAACAAAAGAAGGGCTCACGTGGCTATAATCAGCGTGTATTGCTGTCTCATTTCTCTACCCAGCTGGTTACGTTCTCTGTTTCGTCTTTTATTCCCTGTACGAGCGTGGTCTTCGCTGTCGTGAAACAAAAAACTATATTAACATCAAACGGGGAAGTTAATCTATTCACGAGACTATTTCTTTTACATAGGTTCGTGCTTCATGCACACATTCATTATTATGTACATATAGCCGCCAGCCTCAACGCACTCTCCGATACATCTTCATTCTATCGATAACCGTAGCCGCACGCGATCCGCATCATCATTTTGCCATTTAACGACAAATTAAATAGCCATTTTACCCTCGAGAGAGAAAGAAAAAAAAAAAAGGTAGATCCCGGTATTAACGATGTACAGAATTAACGAGACGGTCATTAGTGGTCAGCTCATGGTCTTTTATCCCATATCAAGTCGGTCGAACTATCCAGCCAGTATATCGTGCGCACCATTCAAATCACCCGCACGATGCTGATACAGCACAACCTGCACACGTCCTGGCAGTCCGGAATCCTTCTGTCCATAATTACCTAAAAAATCCCTTCTTTGGGCCCAATCCGAGTTCTCCGTGATTTTCGAACTCAAATCAATTCAATTCGGCTGTCGGTTCCCCGAATTGCGGATTTTATGTCACTCTCCCGGGAGCCCGCCGCCTATTTTTTCGTTCAACTCTCCGGGGAAATTTCAGTGGGTTACCGTTCCGGCAAAACAAATATGTGCTCGTTAAAAATTCACAATTAATCCAGGCCACACGTGCCGATGGCAGCGGCGATGGCGCTCGGTCGGGGCTTCCCCTCGTCGAAATTGGCTCGGCAGGCTCGCAGCTTAGGAATCATTGGTCGATTGCGCTTTCCTTGCCACCAAAGACGTCGGCGTCGGAAGAAAAAGAGGCAGGCGGACGAGAAACAGATTTCCTTTTTTCGCGACGTCTTTTCGCTGAATCAAATGAAGCTGCTTTCTTAAAACTGTTACCGTAGTCTGTTTATATTTATTATTTTTCGTTTCTTCGCCTTTCTCTCCACCTTCACCCGAATTCTCTCTTCACTCGCCGACAGCCACGACCGTCGTCTAGCTTAGGTAATTGAAAAATTTCAACAACTTTCGTCGACCAGATTGCTGAGTATATATGCCTGTACAGCGACGACAACGCGAATTTACGTCGGCTAAAATATTATACGTTCGCTGGAAACGTGTTACCGCGCTAAATGAGCTCGTTAATTTGAGGTACGCCGCTCGGCGCCGCCGGCCCGACGTCGTCCGTTGGACCGCCGCAGCGCCGCAACGAGCTCGCTAATTACGCACAGTGACGCGAGATAGAGTGCGGCTGCGGTCCGCAGGTGTAGAAAGGTGTCAAGTGCGGCATCAGAGGCGATAAAACTGACGCGGTTATCAATCTTACAGTTGGAGAGTTCATAGGCAGTAATGGTACCTACCGTATCGACCTGAAAAATCCCGTCAATTTCCCGAGATTTACAACCCAATTGATGTCGCACATAAACTAAAGTAAGAATTGATAACGTGCTAATGCAGCACGTCGTATTCAGTATACAACACGAAGAACTGACAGATAACGTACAGACATTTTCCCGCCATATGTTAGTCAACACTGATTGCCTACTGCACACCATTCGACTAGAAACAGTTCTCCCACTTCTCCCACCAAGCTTCTATCACAGCAGTGGGAGATTGCTGTGTAGAGCGATGCATGACTAAAGAGAAAGCATTCTACAACGAGCCGAGCTCCAGAGAAGACCAAACAATAGAAACAATGGCATATTATACCACAGGGAAGGGAAGGAAGCACCATTGTAGGAGGTCTTAGTCTTCGGGGAAGAAGAAGGGGTTGTGGGCACATATCCCGTCATCTTATTGCTGTAATTAATGCACTAAATGCACTCTGAAATGTTTTTTTTTTTTTTTAAACAATTGGGGGCATGCATGTTTTAACCCAAACCATTCCGCCATTCCTACGCTGGAGGAAGGAAGGGAAGTTTACACGAGTGATAATGCTTCCTTCAAGACTTTGTTGTGTACTATATTTTATTCAAATTGCACTCTGGAAATGAAAGCACAATACCACCTGGTATGCAATTGTATATTTTTGTAGTGAGTAATTTACGATATTCATGATATTGTAATAATCACGGCATATACGTACAAGAAACAGTATGAAACAGTCGGATTAGTGCACTCAAGTCATCAATATGAAATTATTCGTTATTTTGCGGGAGGGAAAATATGCCGTGTATAAACCATGTACGTAAACAGCAGAAGATCATGCTACTGAAAGACGACTCTTTTTCGAAACTAAACTGTTGAAACATGATGATCTTCCTGGGTACATTCTGAACAAAATAGATTTAGTGATTGCTCTTATACACTGTGATATTCCTGAAATAGATATAGGCTCATTTAATTCCATTTGAGTTTATATTCAAGAGGATGTGCCAACTGTTGGTCAGGTACCTAATGTTGGCCGCTACATTTTAAGTTCAATAACATCTATTAGGAGCGCTATGAACATTTTCTTTCATAGAAATACTTTCTGTAGACTCGCAGGTATAATTCTAGACTGAGAAAACGTGATTACAACTCCGTGTCTCTGATTTTGAAATTTATAGTGATAAGAAAGCGGTAGTTTTCTCAAAGTTTGAAAAAAGGTGTGGAAAAAAATCGAAATGGTAAGTACATAACACATCTTCTCGTTAATGTAAAGTACAATATGTTATGCCAGAGGTCCAAAAAACATATTTTCGGGGTGTTTTGAGAATTTTAGTTCGAGAAGGGGAGAAGGGTGATTAAAAAATTCGGTTTCAATTTGCGATAACTTAAGTTAGAATCAACATTTTGGTGGGGGTTTTGTCAGTTTATACATACTCTTGTACAATGTACATGCCATGACATCTATTTTTAATAAGAAATACGTAATAAGTGAAAGTTGAAAATGGCCAACAACTGTCACTGACCAACATTTGGTACCAGTTGCATCTCGTACTAACTCGACTGTCAAAATTAGTATGCGTCAGATGTTGGTCGGCCAACAATTGGCATTTTTAAAAAATCGTTTTTAGGAAAATCTATTCAGTTAACACCAATTTCAGTCCTGTATTCTATATGTACACGAACTGAAATGAAGGGAGAGGAATCCTGTGATGAAATTTTACCTGACCAGTGGATTGGTATAGCAGTACCAAATTTTGGACTTTAGGTGTCTTCGTAAAGTAGCTGTAGTCAAAATTTCTCTCATTGCATATTAAAAATTTTCGAGGGCATTAGCTGAGAGTAGAAGAATGGTAGTAATGTACTACATGGGTTTCATTTCCTAAAATCGATTCGGGGAGGTACACAAGCTGGTCAAAAAAACTTGACCAACAATTGGTACTTTCCCAGTTCTTGATGTTAGTGCGTACTCAGTTACTCACTAACCCAGAACTGGCCCACAATTCCGTTGTTTCAAATATTGCAACCATAAGTTCTACAAGTTAAAAGGAGTTCTTTAGATGAACGCCTACCTTCCACTTGCTCCAAGTACAATGCTGCACTTGAGTTCCCAGTTCTCGATATAGTTGGAGGGTCAGCGCTCCACAATACTAAAAGTATATACCTAGGTAAATTCATTGATGGCGAGCATTAGCTCCAAACGTTGGCGTTTGCTGAATAAGTCCTCGTTCAACAAATGTTGGCATATTTAAAAATGAAGAGCTAATGCTTGGAATGCATAAGCAAATTCTCCAAAATTGAGCATAGCTCGTTTTGCAATGAGTTCAGTCGTGATTCGGTTCACAGTCAATTCATTTTTCAAGAGCCAACTTAGGATTGAAGAATATGAAGAATATATAATAATACATATAAGCTAAAATTGTGAGTAACTTGTAAGTACTTCCTTTAAAAAAAAAGAAAAGAAAAAAAGCTATCTCAAAATCTTTTGAATACGACATTGGGGTCGAATTTGATATCGAATTTGGTATCCAATTCAATACAAAAATAGATTTAATCGAATTAAATGTCAACATTAACTTTTAGATAAATTTTGCATCGACTTAAATACAGAATTCTATCCAAAAGTTGATGTCGACATAGTAGCGTGACTTTTATATTGCCACAGTGTTATTTTGAGATAGTGACGGATTTTTATTGCCTATAAAAGATAAACCGTGTTTTAAAACTAAACATTTCCCCCCCCCCGTCACTAATACTGGCTCGATAAATTCTTAAAATGCTCCAGCATTTTCGACCACAATATTCCACGTGTTTAGAAATAGTAACGGATTTTTATTGTCGATAAGATGGTCGATTGGGTCAGTTTTTGTATCGACCGTGTTTCAAAGGTTTCTCATGCATTTCTAAATAGGCACTAAACACTTGCTTGCCCCCCTCTCCACTTAGTATTGGCTCGACAAATTATTGAAATGCTCCATCATTTAAAAATCAGTTCCTATCATTCATGACGTACATGGAAAAAACGTTTTGACTTTCTGGATTCTGCAGCTACGAGTCCTCTATTTTTGATGTTAAAACCAGTATTAAAAAAAAAAAAAAAAAAAAAAAAAAAGAAAAGCAGCGTTATACCTAAATTAAAGCGAATCCGTTTCTGCATCATTGGCAGTCCTAGGCTCTAAGAATAAGGGTGTAAATTCAAAATTTGATGACAGAAGAAAAGCCGAAAAAGAAGAGAAAAGCATAAAGACATACCTATCCCATGCGTCCGAAACTGGTTACACAATAAAGTTCTATAAACAAGGCTATGGGAGACTTCAATAGTGTTGGAATTAAACTACAAAACCCTTAAAGAGTCGTAGAAGGTGTTAAAATTAGTCTAGAAAAGCCTTGAAGAGTCTTAAAAAATAATGAAGAATATTAACAATTTTAAATGAGTTTGAATGTATTTTCAGGTATTTAAAGAGATCTCAAAGAGCCTTAAACAAATATTGAACAGTTTTGACGAGTTTTAAATAAGTTCTAAAATATTTTCAAAGGACCTGGAGAGGTTTTGAAAACCGTTCACCAATCCTGAAGGCGTCTTGAGCTTGATTTATAAGGGTTTCAAGAGTTTCAGCAAGTTTCAAGTACATCTTCAAGAGTATTAATGAGGCCAAAAACGTTGGGAAGAGTTCTAACATAAAATTAGCTCATATAAGTCTTAATTCGGCTTGAAGGAGTGTGAAGCATCTTAAATCCGTCTGAAAGTGTCATAAAAAGTCCTAAACGAGGTTTTAGAGGTCTTGAGACAAATATAAAGAATCTTGTTAAGTCATAAAGAAGTCTGTAAAAGTCCTGGATAAGTCCAATGAAAGCATTTAGAACGTGTCTGGAAAATCCATAGAGTCTTATGCGTTTCAAAGCGTTATAAATAGTAAACAAGTTTAAAATAATTTTAGACAAATTTCGAAGAGACTTCAGGACTCTGAGCTGGAGCCGGTGGAGTCTGAGGAAAATATATAGTAAAACAGAATGAACAAGGAAAAACGACGAAATAGAAAGAAAGAAAGAAAGGAAAAATAATGAAGGGAAACGTGTTGTGACGAAGGAGTGGCGTTTTTTTTTTTTTTTTTTTTTTTTTTTTAGCAACTGAAGACCAGCTTTCCAAAAGGTGTTTAGTGCAAAATCGTCGAAAATGAGTTAGACATGCCATATGCTACTAAAAGTGTGCCCAAATCGAACTATCTACTTGGTTTTGTCAAGCACATCTAGATCTACTTTTTTTTTTTTTTACATTCAGAGATACGCGCTCTACTGTTTTACATTCCAAAATGTGCTTAGTCCTGTATGTTCCGTAAATTCTGAGGATTTAGCACATCTTTATCCTTTGTATCAGGAAGAGCTTCATAGAAGGTTGAACATGTAAAAACATCATTTTAACATTATTTTATAAAAATAACACTCGACGCAAAGCATACTTTTTGTATTTTATCGACCATTATAGATGGCAGTATCTTTCGAGAAAGTTTTAGTCCACAAATAAAAATGACCCGATGTGAGGTAATGGGTAAGCCACCCAATTAACATACACATTAATAGGATATCAACTTACTCGTAGATTATACCATACATTGACAACCGTATATCGCATATTCTTACCTATAACAAAAAAGAAAAATATACATTACTAGCAGATTCGTTGCGTTAGTAAAAGTGAATTTGGTACAAGTAATAATGAAATAAGCTAGTTGGATCACACTTCATCTGATAAGTGATTCTAACCTAATTATATTTTCTGTGTAATCATCCTCACATCTCATTTTTTGATTTGCAATCATATAAATATTTGCTATATTTTTCGTTTTTTCAGAACGAGCATCATACCTTCATATGACCTATCTTGAAGAAGCGCGACAGAAACGTTAGATATCCTATTTGCAATGATCATTTCATCCTTACCTAATTTAGAGAAGCCAGAAAATATCAGGTTTCCCGATTACATTTTTTAAATGACTATCATATCCTGACATAATGCACCTTACAACCCGGGAGAACACGCGCTATGAGCATTTTTCTCACAGTATTCATTCAGTGATAGGGGAACATAATCTTAAAGTGGGGATATTGCGAGGCGACTCTGTATAGCTTCCTTCTATGACATGTCCTAATTTGTCATCCGCTTTTCGTGTGAGTCAGTTGTACTTTTGATCGCTGTATAGAGAAGATACTTCGTGAAAAAAGAATTTGTGAGCAAATTTCTCACTGTGCGTGCAATCACGATTGTGGTAAAAATGAGTGTGAGAACTTTTCTCATCGTGCGTGATCAAAGTTTCGTAAGTAGAGACAGGCACGTACCGATTGGGGGCAGGGGGAAATTTACCCCCTCCCCCTGTAGGAATTTTTCACTCGGCAGTTGGGAAAATTTACCATTTCAGTCAGGTGAGTTGGGAAAATCTAACAAGGTACAAGGTTTTTTTTTTTTTTGCTTTGATACCCATGAAATTTTGAGTTGAGTCAGTTGGAAAAATCCAACAGGTCAAAAGTTTTTTTTAAATTTTTTTTTTAATATTCGTACTTGAGAATTCTGAGTTGAGTCAGTTGGAACTTTCACAATTTTTACCCCCACCCCAGTCAAAATTCTTCGGTACGTCTCTGAGTAGAGAAATGATAATTATGTTGTTGTTGGTCCCTCACTGTGTTTTTCGGAATCATGAACATTGGTCCGATAAATTCTCAAATAATTTTTTATAAAAACACGGACAAAGCGATGGCACGACGAAATTTTTTTTTGAAAAATCTTGCGTTGGAACTCATGAAACCTCAATTTCTGAAACGGCTGAAGACAATAGATTATCCCTTAAGCTACAGACGATGGCTACAAAGATGAGTGAAGGTCAGGAGGTGGATTTTGTGCCAAATGCCCTCGTGGAAAGAATAGAAAAACTAAAAAATGTTGCAAGAAGGGTGACAAAGCAATTTGTAATGAACGCATTGTTTTTCTTTGTGAAAAATGTTTTGAAGACGAAATATAGGCCTAATGTAATATTGGTCAAGTAAATGTAAAAATTTAGTACATCATATTTGCCGTTCGTTTTGTCATTTGTAAAGCTACTTCACTACCTAAAGTTGTTATGTTCCATTCAAAATACATACATATGGGAGAAAAATGCTCATTGCGCGTGCATCTGTGTAAGTATTTTTGACGCGTGTTACGCCGGGTTAAAGAAGCAATAAGAACCACTACATGATGATCATATAGATGCTGCCAGATTTATTTTCAGGAAAGAAAGCAAGACAATTTCATATTCTAGGGGGGAGGGGACAACACACTTTAATGCATTTTTTCGATATCCGGAGAAGGGACAAGTACCCCATTTTCTGCCCCTCGCTGTGTACATATCAATTATCATAACCTTCCACGACCACACTTGAAATAGCGACAGAAGTGTTTGCTACCTAATCAAAAATCTAGGAATGCAATTTGAACGTGGCCATGGTTCAGTGATATTTTTTCCATTCAGATAACCTGTTTCACACAGCAGGGAGGTGAAAATCCGCCCTTTCCTCAAGGAGTATGTTCAAGATAAGGACAGCGAGAGTGGCTGGATAACGAAGATATATTCGTAAGAATAGGTGGTTAACCGAATTATGATTTTTCTTCAACTGGCTGAATATTAAGCCGGTGTATCGACGACTGACCTTCTTTTTCAACAACTCCACAAGTGATGCGGAGGTGACATACATGATGCGAACTCCGCGGCAATGTTTTCAATAATGTTTCCAACAAACCGAAAACATCATCTCCAACTGTATTCTTCGTGAAATGCCACGTCCTTGCATTTTTCTCAAAATAAAGATTTCGGACGAAGCACCATTTGGAAAGCTGGTCTTCACTTTATCGAAAGGCACATTTTATATACATTCAACATTATTCAGGTCAAAATTAAATCAAAATGTATTGACTTTAATGATGTTTTTTTTTTCCTTGCTTGCTTGCAAAGAACATTTTTGTGACAAGTTGGCATTTGCCAGCAAATGTCTGGGTTACTTAGTCGGCAAAATACGGAAATCGTGGGGCTCTTTTCTATTTTACTTGCATAACATTTTTATCGCTGAGTCGGTATTTCGACTACCCCCTTCCCTTCCATCGATCTCACCGATTGGGCTCGCAACGCCTCTGTATGTAAGTTCACCACCTGCAACTAATTAACTCAAACATTTTTAGCTTCGGTCAACCTGTCCTACCCCTTTCCTAACTCAGGAGGATGAGTGGATACGGCAGCCCCGATCCCGGAGTTAAGGATCGAGAGCCCTCTAGCAATTTCTCTATCATCTACCTTATACTTGATATCGAAGTCCCACTTCCCAAGTTAGCTCAACAAAATTGAGAATGCCGAAACTTTTTCTTTTATTTGCTTGTCCACGAAGATTGCAAGATTTTGGTCGATACTTTTTCTATTAGCCATATTCCCTTCAATATTCTCACTACAGCTTAGTGAATACAGGAGCCCTCAAACAATTGTAACCACTACAATGAGCTTTCAAGAATTTGACCCACTTCATCGTTACAAAACGACAGTACAATTTGACGGTTATACCGTTTTATTAATTTTGAAACAAAACAGTTTATGAATCCCTTCGCTCTATTTTCATTATTAATACAGAGAATGACAAAAGAAATTATATTACTCCCGCAGAAAGTAAAATAATTTGTGGGTGATAACATTTTTCACTTCTATTTCTCGATGCCAAATTTGCACAAGCTCTGATTCTGCAACTTTTACACATTCGTGATAATGCAACTTTTTCTGGGCTGCTGTTAAACTTAGGCAGTCGTTTTTTGACCTGAGTTTACATTTAATTTGTATACATCTGCATCAGCAATCAGTCTATTTCCTTCTATCTTTATAAACTCGTTTTATTTCGCCCATTTTGGGTCAGTACACCCGGACTTATCGAACTTACATCGAGGCTAGGTTACTTTGAGCTGCGCTAAAAATATAACAAATGTACATCAGGTACAATTTGGGAACACCAGCCAGCAACAACCCTTTCTCTCAGAGTCGCTCTCGATCCGCACGATGTCGTTATCATTAAGAAGCCTTTGTTAAAACCGGCATCGTAATGACGCTTTTCCGCTGAGATGAAAATTGTAACTCTTTTTTTTCCTCTCTCTCTCTCTCTCTCTCTCTCTCTCGGACAAAGACGTCTATTTATTTTCATTCTCATTTTCGTCTACCTTATTTTCTTCGACGCTGTGTGAAAAGCGAATAAGCAAGTTAGCGTTAGAGTACAAGGCGAAGGATGGCGCTGGAGGGAGATGGAAGGATGGTGAACAAACCCGATGGAAATGATAGTTATTTATATACGACTGGTAGTACCGCACGAATCTGCTCGACGCAACTGCTAGATAATAAAAAGGTATAATTATTTTCCCCGTTCGGACCTTTCCTTTTGACAATTAAAATGACGTATATTTTCAGTTAAAAGGACTGGCGAGCCACTGAAGCCACTCAAGCCAAGGGATGACGAGGAATGCCGCGGATACCGCTGGTGCCATACGGTGGATTCGCTTAGTGGTGGAATCAAAAATGCATTGAGCGCTTATTACATGTAGATTATAGACGCCACTTCCTTTGTAAACACGTCCGAGAATTTTGAACGTTATTATCGAAAGAGGTTAGAATCAAAACCGACACTTGCCATTTTACTTTAAGGGCGCAAATAGGCAAAATACTTTACACGGGTGCAAGAGTGTCTCTGGCTGCGCCTGTGAATGTGGGGTATGTAATATATACCACACATTTACAGGCGTCGCAAGAGATATTTCTGCACCCATGTACAGTATTTTGCCTATTTCCGCCCTTGCAGTGAGACAAACGTGGGCTTTGATTCTAACCTCTTCATTTATAGGTACAGAACTGTTTTCTTTAGGTATAGGTAGTTATGCAATGAAAAGCAAAGACTAAATCACTTAAGTTGACACACATTTATTTGGCCGTGCGCTAGTTAGCTTGGAATTGTACCGAATCTTCTTGCCACTGGAGGCTCACCCTACAGCATCGATGAGGGAGGTTCACGAAATCACAAACTAATTACCTCACCCCGAGAACAACCACGTCGCTAACGATATATTCAATCGCCGGAGATTAACGGCTGAGCAACCGAAAGCAAATAGAATGGATACACCCTACGAACGGTCCTTCTTCGTGCTGCAATGCTGGTAGAAATATTTCTGGCGATGTATTAGCTGCGATACATTGTATGTTGTGAGAGTAAACACACAAAGAGAAATGGGGCGCGCGTAGAAGAATGTTGGAGGCAATCTGTGGATTTTGTTCTGATCATCGTATTATCTCCCGAAGGGATTATACCATTCTATATAGGTATCGCTTCCGCAATCTTCTCCCTGTACGCATACCTACTCGTGTATATTTTCTTGTAACCCCTATATAACGTGCCAGTGTACAAGACAGTTCATTGATGCCTTTTGTGTACTTTGTACGTGTAATATCATAATATCATAATCGTCAGTTCAGTAGAACACCTGCTTTGTTCCTTTTCCATATCTCTTTTTCTCCATCCTACACTCACCGTTTCTTTTCTCTCTCTCTCTCTCTCTCTCTCATCCAAATATTGTCTTGCTTCCACACTCTGGAGAGATGTTCTTTATTTTAGCAATTCTTTTTTCCATATTCTATATTGTAACAAAAAGTGTGGTGCGATTTGGCATATGTCTATAGGCTCTTAGTCAAAAAAGATTATTAGGATAGACAGGTATTTCGTCGGATGAAAAAGAGGAGTTTTAGAATACAGTCTGAGATCGAATTGTGTGACTGTAACACTTTCGATGGAAACATGCTCGAAGCTGAAGAATGAAATCAGTTAACTAGAATATGAGAGCTAAAACAAAAGTATCTACACTACTGTGTAAGAATAAGAACCTCTGGAAATGATCATTAACGAAATTCCACACACGTACAACAACGGTAAATGATATGGTAGCTTAGGACATATAGGTATACAGTCAGCTGAATACTCGGCTGATACCGTGAGACCAACTGATATTTATATAAAACAATATCAGTGGGCTGTAAATCACAGGAAGATATTAAAGTAATAGTATAAGGCTGATCAGGCCCTAAATTAACATGCAAAGTAGGTGGCACTAGTGGCACCCAGTGGCTATGTAATGCCACACAGTTAAGTATGATCGTGCCACATCCTACATTCTACAATCGCCCTCCTTCAGAAAACTTGTCTATACATCTGTGCAACCAAATACTTCTTTCTACCTTTACCCCTTCCCCCATTTTGGTCTATGTACACTATTGACTGAAATTATTAATGCTACCTAGTGAAAATCTCTTAAAATATGCTCTGAGGCTGGTATTAAACACTTTCGTAGAAAGCACCCTCGAGTGATAATTGGAAACAAATTTAATGGATATTAATAGAGGTGGAGTAGCCCACCGGGCAAATACCCGGTGGCCTGGTACAAATTTAGCGTGATCATTCGAGAATTGCTTTAACATCTTCAAGCCTCTTCAATGCTTGCGTATAACTATCCGAAATTTCTTCAAGGCTCTTGTTGTATTTTAGGTTTTTTAAAATTCTTCGAAACATGTTTGAAGACTCTTTACTGGTCAACACTATCCTAAGCCGCGAGGCTTCCGAAAGATTCTCCAGATTCTTTGATATTTACTATACTTCTTTCAGAATCACTGAGGATGTCACCTGTTTAGACTCATCATTCAGATTCATTTGAGCCTTTTTGACATCCACTGGATGGGTTTACAACTCTTTGAGACTTTTGTAAGCTTTTTAAAACTTGTTTAGAAATTTTCAGGACTTCTGAACATATTTTTATCGTTTTTAAGGATCACCGAGATTCGTTTCAGACTTCCTAACGTGATTGACATTTTTAAAGACTATTCCCTCCTATGTTAGGATGAATTGAGACTTTTCCATACTTATTCAAGATCTTTTGAAAATCATCCAGACGGGTTTAAGATTCTTCGAGATTAATTTTTACTAATCATCATCATCATCATCGAACTATGTAGCATAGACAGGACTGTCTGTAGCTGAATCTGTCGCGTGGGATCCACTGGCAGATGTATCGATCAGTTTCCTTTCTGGCCGTCCTCTGTTTCTTCTTCCTGTAGGGGTGTAGTTCCATGCCTTTCTTGGTGAGCGGTCGTCCGTCATTCTTTTCACGTACTGTCTCCAATTTTTCCGATAGTCTTTGATCCTCTTTATTACCGGCTCGGCTCCTAGCTCCTTTAGTATTTCGTCGTTTTTCTTTTTGTCTAGCCTCGTGTATCCTGCGGTCTGTCTCATAAATTTCATCTCTGCCGCTGTCAATCTCTTCTTTGTGTTTTTTCTTAGGACCCATATTTCCCTGCCGTACAGAAGTGTTGGTCGGGCTAATATATTATAGGCTCGCAGTCGTGTTTCTGGCCGAACGCTTTTTGGTGGCAGGGCTCTGTTTAGTGCTCCTGTTACACGGAGAAATTTGGAGATTTTTCCGTCTACGTCAATCTCACCTTGGTACGATATTTCGCAGCCCAGATACTTGAAGGAGCTCACTTGTTCTAGACCATAGTTTTCACAGACAGTTTTGCTGCGGACTGATTCTTTTCCCTTGAAGGCCATGCCCTTTGATTTTTTGGCGGTTTACTAATCTTGTTTTAGATTTTTCAAGACTTCTTTACGATTCTCACAAACATGACTGAAATAGTTTCAGACTATTCAATGATTTATTGAGACTTCTGACAATCTTCCAGCCTAGTTAAATGTTTATAGAAGCGGGTGCAATTTTTTTGTGATACTCTTTCAGGTCTTTCTAAACTTGTTTGGTTTAGCGTATAGTCGAGTTTTAATAAAAGTCTTAAATAGCCTGAAAGAATTTCGGAAAATCTGAAAGAGTCTGAAAAAATCTCTGCAGAGTGTAAAATAATTATCTTTTAAACTTGTCCGAAAAAGCGGCAGAAATAATCTGGGACTACTCTGAACGAGTCTTGAAAAATGAAATGTGAGTGACAGAATTTTAAAAATGTACGACGATGTATCCCTCCCTCCCTCCTTGCATCGGAACAATGTTGAGGACACCTATTCTACATCTCACCTCAGCGAGTTTTAGGAGCTTTTGTAAAAGTCTGAAAGAGGCTTACAAAGTCTGCGTAGAGAATTGCGTAATAATCTTAAATCCGAGACAGTTTCAGAAATAGCCTTGAACCATCCTGACGGGGTCTTGATGGGTAAGATAGCCTGAAAGCATTTCAAGGAAATGTGAGGCACATATTTCTTCCTTCCTACCTATCCTCGGGAAAAAAGTTGAAAACATACAATTTACGGCCTATTTTAACGAGTCATAAAGAATGTTATGAAAGTCGGGAAGAATCTAAAAAAGATTTTGTAAAGCTCAGAGTAAAAATCTTGAGTCCGATACAGTTTTAGAAAAGCCTCGAACAATTCTGGCTAGAAGAATAACACAGTCTGACAGAATTTCAAGGAAGAGTAATAGGACATATTCCTTCCTTCTCCCCCCTTCAGAAAAAAAGTTGAAAATAACAATCTCACTGTTTATCTTAACGAGTCTTGGAAGGTCTTCAAGTCTGGAAGCCTCTCAAAAAGTCTTTGTAGAGTGTGAAGTATTGATCCTGGACAAGATTGAGAAAAGTTTCAGAAATGCCTTGAAGAATTGGGGAAAAGTCGTGAAGAATAAAATGCGTCTGAAAGAATTTTCGAAAAACTGGGAGGATACATCTTCCACCCCCTCTCCGAGCCAGAAATAAATTACAAAATACCCATTTTATTTCCCATCTTGACGAGTCATAGAAGGAGTAGTAAAAGTTGGTAACATCCCACCAAGATGGTCGTCGAATTTTGTATGATTTTATGCGACCTGGTAGGAATTGCAATTAGCTCTTACTCAGCGCTGGATTCATGTAGGAGGCCAAATTGGTCATTGCCCTGGGGTGCCTGGCCGAAGAGGAGGCGCTTACAAAATGAAAATAAAGATTATGTTACGCTCGCGTAGCTTGCGAACCCCTTATTTCAGAGAAAAACCCGGCTCGTAGCACGACCGTGTCGCTGGCAACGAGTCTCTCGGAGGGTTGTTTTTTTACACCCTGCAGAATACATTACGACTGGTGAAAGCGGCCACGGTCAGGCTATATAAACTCGAATGGACAGCCGTTCGAGAGCACTTCTTCAGAGCGAGGCTTCCTGGCAGTTCTACTTTGGTTTACTCAGCTGCGTGCTGCATCCAGTATCTGTGGTGCACCGCCGCAGATAGTCGAACCGAGAACCTTTGATACTCTCCCGTCGCAGCATTCAGATGTCCGGTGCTCCGGGACAGAACCATTGCGACGCCTACGACCTCCGACCAAACAACGGCAAGTGCAAGGTCTCTCTGTAAAGCCGCCTCGTGCCTCTGTCGTTCATTTGGTAAATAGTAGAGTAAGAGAAGTCCTAATACAGAACGATTTCAAACCTCGTGAAATTATTTCTCCGTCGCTGACGAACCTCACAAACTCACACTCATTGTCTTATAACCTCCATTCGAGGAAATTAGACCTAACATCGGGAAGCTTGCCTAATTTAACCGAGACTACCACGCGGACTTCCCCCGTTGAACCAATGGTCACACCGCAAACTTCCCCCGGTGTAACTGAGGCCAAATGGGTCATTGCCTTGGGGTGCCTGGCCGCAGAGGGGGCGTTTACAAAATGAAAATAAAGATGAGGGAAAAAGAAAAGGGAGAAAAAAGGGGAAAGAAAGACAGGTGAGAAAAGAAAAAAGGACGTTTCATGAGATTTGCCTGAGACGTGTTTCTACTAAAGTGCTGCTTGTACAAAAACATAATATGAATATAAATAGTAATTACCCTTCATTTTCACATTGGAACAAACCATCCAAGCCATACCGGATGGAAAAGTACTACCATCTGTCTGACTATGCGGTAACGATTGGAAGCAGGCACTTTTGTATTTGAGACTCAATAATACCTTGTATTTACTATGCCGAGCATTTACGCACAATTCTCAGTTCAGTAGAACTCGCTATCAATCTGATTTCACAACCTCATTTCCCATTCTCGTCACATAAGCAGTATAAGTTAATCCCTGTAATTGTAAGGACGGACAGCCTGTTACACACCCATGTCATATTAGTTGCCTAACTGATGGTCATCTCGCATTGCCTCTCCCCAAAACACCCTCTCTAAAACGTATCTTTCTTCTACTGGTACAAGTTGATTTGTGAGCTGAGATCTTCGGGATATTCACTCAGTCAGTACCTCATCTAGTCAAGTGTTCCAAGACGTTCGTCGGCAGATTGGGGGTTCTCCAAGTTTCCTTCTCTATGGCCGCTTCTCAGTTGAACGATCGCATAAACGAACATCTGCGACACGTCGCCGCTGACATTTGCATCGTGCAGTACACCGGCATCAGAGAGTCAGCCAATTGCCGAAATTCGAAATAATGTTCCGAGCCGAAACACAAGAACTCCGGACCTTGCTCGGATGTTCGACTTACGCGTTTTGCTTGTTATACAGCAAAACACATTGCCTCCATTCGCGTCTTTCGTTTCCTGGCAGTAAAAAACGCGTTTAATTGGCAAGACCGAGCTAGCGGCTGAATCGCGTTTCTGCTTCGTAATTACTTTATTTCGATTAATTGAGAGGGTAACATCTGTTTTCACGCAGTTTATTATCGCGGTTTCACGCCGCCTATACAGAGAGTGTATATACTACTTAGTTAAGGACGTGCTCGCCTCAGCCGAAAACAAAAGTTTAAACGCTTGTACACGCTCATACATTATGTACCTACATACGCCGCGCGGAGTTGGCTGAACGAAGAAGGAAATCAAAATCCGCAAACATTTTCGGCTGGTTCACCGTTTTGGTTTTCCGAGGCAATGAGTTGTGAAGTCACCACACTTACAACGTGTACGATATTGCGGTCGTAGCAAGACGGTGACAAATCTGTTTTGACGTATACAATGAATTTGGGGGTTTGTGGTCCGTGTGCGTAGTACTGTACGCACACCTGAACATGAACACGACAGTTCGGAGAAATTTTAGTTTTGCTGGTGCTACATGAGGGAATTTGGAATGTACATATATATATGTACTTGCGTCAGCAGAGCCATTGTGTTACGATGCTATGACGAATTCATGGGTTTGTTGTGAAGAATGTGAGGAATAATTAGGCTTTTTTGGCACTGTACCCAACTTGCAGCTTCTGAATTGCTTACTATTTGAAAATCAGTGAAAAACTAGAGGACTTCGCCTCCTGATCGATCTGCTCGTCATGGCCCAGTTTGGTGCTTCATACGTTGTCTGTCAGTCTGTACCTTTAGGTGCCAGTATTTCTGCCCTACTTACTGAAAAGCTGGCTCTCTTTCTTTGTCCATGATGTTGGCGATTTTCACTGTTAGGCGTAAATCAGCTTTGCACAGCGAGATTAAGCTCGCTATGACTGTTAAAAATTCAATTGAGATCAAGTAAGACTCGCTAAGAACGTGAACGTACCACTTTATGGCCTACTCTGCTGGTCGAAAATTTTGCCTCGCTCGCGCCGACCACTCGTCTAGAATTGCTCACTTCGCTTCACGGCTATTCCCATCTGATGGATCGACTAATGGTTGACTGCGGTGATCCTCACCTCTACAACGTATATTTTCGTATAAATTATCCTTCCGGCTAATTTATGCGTAGCGCGATGCGAGCGTCTAACAAATGTCTTTTGTCTCCTGCATACCTGCATTTCTTGCACGTAATCTTTTCAAACGCAGGTTCCACGACAGTTCGTTTCAGAGACGTTTTGTTCAGCGAAATTTCGTTCAAAATATTTCGTCCAGAGACAACTGGCCCAGCTTTTTTCGTTCAGCGTCTTTTCATCTAGAAGACACTTGTCCAAAAACAATTTGGTCCAATCTGCTTACTTGCAAGGAAAGATGGAGTGTCAAGTGCTGCATTAGTAGCCGTCATGTGCAGTAGAAGGCGTACGATTAAAAGTGAACCGCTTTTTTGGAAAATATTCAAAGAGACCAAAATATGAATGAGGTACTCTGGACTCAGTTGAATGGAGGTCACTCACATGTGAAACATCCGATTAAAAAAAAGTGCACAATGAAGTAAGAACCGATCGAGGATATTGTACGACAGCACGATAAGTACAAAGTTGATCGTAATATGTTTCAGAATATTAGGGGTCTGGTTGGCTAAGTGGATAGCGCGCTGGTCTCGGAATCTGGAGCTCACGGGCTCGAGCACATGAAGCAACTCGCTACATTTCGACCTCGGCCAGTTTTTCGGCAAGAAGAGAAGAGAGCTAAGACAGCCCTAACAGCCTCCCCGACGCCTCTGAGGTAATGCTCGAAAAGGCGGATTCCAGGGCTCGGGTTTAGAGCAAAAACTAGAAAAGAGAATATGTTCCAGTATTTAAGAGCTATATCGTACAATTTGAAATTGCGCAATATCGGTGAAAATACTGAAGTGGAGGAAACATAATGGGCGTAATACTGTATTAATCCCCCTTTTTCAATTTTTTAGATATACATTATAATCATTGTCAATTTTTGTAAAATATATAACCGAAACGTCCATTTTATATATGTTTGTATTTTTTCGTATAAGTTGCCAATGTTTACAGTCTCTTCATGTATTACATTTGACCTGTTTTTGGACGAACTTTTTTGTGGGTAAAGAATCTCTGGACGACTACTCTCATGGACCAACAGTCTTACTAGACGACATGTCTTATGGACAAATCGACCCGTGGACAAAATGTCTGTGGATAAACTATCAGGACACCCAAACCCACGTTCTTCTTCTTCTTCTTATTCTCATGACTCACTCTCCTTTTTTCTCCCTCGATTGGCCAGGCAGGACATCAGTTCAGTTCAGTTACAGTTTATATTTTGTACATAACTCAGAACATTAGTCTAGTCACAGTGTATATTTTAGCACTCTTGGATAGATCTGTTTTCTTCTATCGATCGTTCAACACACGCGCTTTCTCTACTCACTCTTGGTTTTTGATTTGAATGATTCGCTGCGAATTGGAGTAAACACTTCTCCTTTTTACACCTAACTCGAAATCCCCGCAGCTACCTCACTACTTGTCTCAAATTCTGGCAATTTTCTAGTGGAGACAATGTGAATACAGGCGGCTATAGGTAGTTGGAGCATAGGGAGATCAAGACCGTGGGGTCTGGTTGGCCGAGTGGATAGCGCTCTGGCCTTGGAATCCGGAGGTCCCGGATTCGAGCCCATGTAGCAACTCGCTGCATTTCAACCTAGGACGGATTTTGGGCAAGAAGAAAAGAGGGCTAAAACAGCCTTGACAGCCTCCTCGATGTCTCTGAGGTAATGCTCGAAAGGGTGGATTCCAGGGCTCGGGTTCAGAGCTAAATTACAAAGAAGGGAGATCAAGACTGTGCTAGGAGTTTTTACAACTTGTAAGATCCCTTTTTACGACTTTGTTATGGCTTATCAGGACTAGTCAAGATTCATTAAGATTCGTTCAGATTCTGCTAAGACTCACCTGCTCGACTGGCGGTTTGCCTGTCTCGAATATTGAAAGTATAACCGAGAGAGGGGGGGGGCGAAAAAGTTCTCTTTTCCGTCTGCCTAGTCATGGTGTAATTAGCCATCAGTTTTCTTATCTGCACGTTTATCTCGCAGGATGACTGACTCGATAGAAAATATCAAGTTTTGTGCAAGTGAAGTCACTTCTCTTCAGTGAATTGAGTACAACACTTAGATACACGTAAATCTGACAACTCTCAAGCCAATGATGCCGGATGAGCTAAGAACCCAGGTCTCTTCATCTGCAATATGGCAACCCTATGCTTCACCCTTCTCATCAGGCCTTTTCCCGCAACCGACACATGTAATTTGGAAAAATCTTAAATCAGCACCTCGACAGGTTGCATTAGTGATGTCACCTCCTTATGCCTATAGTAATCTAGCTTTCCTATCTCTCCCTTTTACACGAGAAAAACTGCGAAACAGGTTGCCTACATCGAATCTAAAATATATCAGGGCAGCTGGTAGATAAGTTACCTCGACATCCAGCCAGGGGCGGAAATAGAGCGAAAACTTTGGAGGTGGGGGAGGGCTAAAGCCCCAGCGCCTAAAATAACTTTATAAAAATCCAAAAATCGTAGCCCCCTCCAAAAAAAACTTTAAAAAATAGATTTTTCCTCGGTAGTACTTCCTTTGTAAGTAAAAAAAAAAAAAATTCTTACTGTATTAGGATTAATTTAAAAATAAAATTTAGGGGGGCTAATTTTGAAACTGGGGGGATTAGCCCCCCTAGCCCCTCCTATTTTTGCCCCTGATCCAGCCAGCCTACGAGATCGACCGACTGACAGACACACAGTCAGCTAGATAGATAAACCAATCGATAGGCAGAGAAACAAAGAAGCAAACAGACTGACTGACAGATACGAGGTCTGTCTAAAAAGTAATGACCTTCATGAGAATGGTCCCGTAACTCGGTAACACCTCACATTTGTGTACCCTACCTACAGACTTGCTAACTCCGTTCCCATTTGATCACGTTTTTTCAAGTAGGTACCTAGGTGTATTAGGCATATGAAATATCAACCAACTTTATGTGATCAAATTTTGCATCAAACACAATAAAAATGCTACGAACACTCATAAAAAGTTGAAACAAGGATATAGAGATAATTCTTTGTCGGAAACCTAAGTTTCTCGTTCGCAAAAGGCCTTTTTAGAGGGTCGTAAAACGGCCCAGGTGAACCTCGCTTTTGGAGGTCCAATGAAAATGTGAACAAAGTGATAGGTGAAGTGTGATCAACATCTGACAATCAGACTGATAGCTGAGCCTAATTTGAACCATCAAAATTTTCATGATAATGTAACTGAAGAATTAGACATGTGTACGGTCTGTGCGAAATTTGTAAAAAAATGAGACAAGTAAACAGAAGGACAAACGAATGAATGTATGCTCGAATCTTTTGTAACGGATCAACGAGGATGAAATTTTTCTGCCGCGTCAGGCTCAAGTCCGTGTAACATTTTCTTTTCCCAAAATTGAAAATTTAGCTTGAAAGGTCAACAATCTCAATATTTGGAAACACTCAAAGCGCCGTAACCGAGCAGCTGAAAAGCATTTCACATCAAGATTTCCAACACAATTTCAAAGATTCGGGAGAGCATCGGAGCCAGTGCATGGCGGTAAGAGGTGCTTGCCCTGAAGGGGGTACGTTGAGCCTGTACTTTAGATTTTATTACAAAATTTTACAGCATCTCTCATTACTTCTTAGATAGGCATCGTAGATAGACAGGCAAGTATTAGGCAGACAGAGTCCCAAGCATAAAAAAGTAACCAAGAGACAAGATTCAGCATCCAGATACTTGTTTTGGTTTTCGAAGTCTCATTTGAAACTACAGATTTTCAACGTCCTATTTGAGACTTGTTATGATCCTTTCAGACCAGTGTTAATCTATTATTTTATTTTCATTTAAAAAAATTAGCAGTTACGCTCGATCCAACTATGGAGTGAGGGTGAGGTCAGTGGTGGCAATTTCAACACTGCCTTGAGGCTCTGGCAACACACGACACTACTTGGGCAACACACGAAAAAATGTCGAAAAATACCTCAAAAACCCAAGTTTATTTGAATATTTGGATTTAAATTTGAGTTGGTCGAAATTTCTGAAATTAAATTCGCACTGTCCAAAAAACAAAAAATTTCTGCTTTTTTTTTCTCGCATAAATTGACTAGAATAACAGAACCCCCCCTCCTCCCCCGTTAAAAAAGTCGAGCAACTGCCGCAAACGGGGTGAGGTAATCTTTTCTAGTCATTCAGTCGTGAGGAACTGCCCAGCAAAGTACACTTAAGATCAGTTGTTGCTTTTTACTTCTTGTTCATAACAGTAACTTAATAACTCGAGTAAGAAAGGCCTAACGAGAGAACGAAAGGAAAGGGGGCTCTTCCGAGCCCGGATTTCGTCTGATTTTTTCTGATATTGTATCCTCTTTTTTTTACATATTGCCTCATCCTTTTCAGGGGTTTCTTGAAAACAAAATCGTGGCTCCCGAGAAAGGCCGCAGAAAAATCCTTTTTTTGAAAAAAGGCTTTAATCTATTCATAATTACTATCTTCATTTTAACATGCTGTGTTCAGAGGGGAATGGGAAGAGCGAAATATATGAATAATCTGATCGAAATTAGGTTTTCATAATCATATAGTCATTCTTGAATGGAAAGCAGTGAATAAATCAGAAACAACTAAATAATCAAAAGTACAAATAAACAATTAAGCCAATACAATCGATTACTTTAAGTGATCAAATAATCAAAAATTATCGATAATTCAGAAATAATCGCCAGGATGAACAGTTTTGTTTTTAGTGTGTTTGATAAATGAAACGGAAGGTTTTCGTGAATAAAATAGTTTGCCAGAATGGATCCTTGGCCACAAGAAATACGTTCATTTACAGTAAAGATGTTTTTTTAAAATAATGATTCGTATATTCGAACAATACGCACGAGTTCAATTTGAGGACACAAGATCCAGTTCCTCATCGAAAAACTGTGACATCGTGGACTGAGAAGTTTCGATGTCACGGTTTCTCAATCAAAAACTGAATCTTGCAACCTCAGATTGAATTCCTAGCGGAACTCACGTATTGTTTAACAACACGAATCGTTATTTTCAAAAAACATCTCTACCTATGACCATTAATGGACGTTTTTCTTGTGATTAAGGAGCCATTGTGGCATACTTTTTATTCGAAAAAACTTCCGTTCTCAGTTATCTAATGCACTAGAAAAACAGTTTTGACATCAGTGTTGCCATGTATAAATTTTTGAAATGGAGAGGGGGGGTATTTCTGGCGAACCCTGTATTTTATTTAAAAAATCAGCTTTACTAATGCGCGTTGGTCAAGACAAGTTATATGAAATTCGTTCACACTCGGTAAGGATTCTTTAACCCAAACTTCTTTGAAATGCTCTTCTATATATCCTTCCAGACCATTCTCAGGCGATTTAATATCCTTGCCGAGTTTCTACACGCATGGTTGGAGACAAAAGTGACACATTCCAATGGATCATACGAGTTTTTGGGATTAAGGTTTTGGTGATCGCATTTTAGGCAGGCTGCTTGCTGTAATCGATATTGCATTGTGTAAAAGGTTCTCAATTTACGTTGTTGGAATGGTAACAGAATTAATTGGTAATTGATTGGATGAATTTTTCATTATTATTTCGTCACGCATTTCTTTGAAATTTCATCTTAATTTTAGCCTAAACAAAGGGATGCATTTTCAATTTCAGTAAATGTATTAGTCAGTAATACTTCAGGCTTCTACAAGAATGATACGCAAGAAAATCACTTTCGAGTAAGAACTGACAAGTTCCAACACATATTGTAGTCCCAAATCCCCCAGAGCGCGGATTATCGAAAAAAACTTTTGGGGACACGTTTCAAACCTATGAGGGATGAATTGGAGAAATTTTCACCTCATAATGAAATATATGTTTTTTGGGAATCAGTTTTTCGTGTTTCCTGAAAAATAAAGTTTTTAAAACTGGTCTTGTTTGCACTTCGATCCTTCAATTACAATGAAATGGTGTCATCGTCGGTCGATTAAGGTCTCTGTCGAAAAAAGAAAAGGTTCAGAACTTCTCATTTGTCGGGTGGTTGTGTAGAGACCAGTCCTTAATTTGCAGATAATCCGTCTTTTTGGCGGATTATCTCATTTCGGACAAGCGCGGCTAAAGGATTGCGACACCGCACAGCCAATCTCTTCGGGGTCTTCGATTTTGGCGCCCGAACTATGCATAATGGAACAATAATGGCGTCTCGCTGGCAACACGGTCTTGTAATCCCGATGCTAATATCGTTTCGTGGGAATTATCAACAGCCGGTTCAGAGATTTCAAAAACAACATGACGGAAAGAGAACTCGGCGAGATGAGCTAAAAATGTATAAAGCTAGCGAGATAAACGCATTTTTGCGCACTCGAGTCGCCGCACAGTTCATCCCTATGTACTGGCTTGAGCAGCGGCGGCGAGGACAGATGCGGAAAAGGAACGAAAGGCGGCAAATGCGTACATTCTAATCGACAGTAAGTGATTTTCATCGTATCGCCATTTGCGTAAACTCGACGATAATGTTCGCCATCAGTACACCATCGATTTGCGGGCAAAAATCTCCTGCTCGCTCGGCATTAGCATATAATCTCGGTATATTTATCGAGCTTGTTGAGAGGATAGACGACGAAACAATAATGCCGGTTGAAGTGATCCAAGAAGGCGCGCGGCGCCGGCGGCGAAGGTGGCGGCGAAATACGCCCGTCCTCGGATGCCGCGCCGGGGTACACATTTTTGGCCAGATACCAATAGGACGAGAGAAAGTAGAGACCGAGAACCGAGAGAAAGGCACGAGAAAAGCTTCTCGTCTACAGGGTTAAAGGGTAATGTTCTGCAATTTAATCAAGCAGCCGCGCACCAGCTGAAGGTAAAAAGAATGTTCTCCCAAAAAAGCCATATATCAGGGCGCTACGGCAGCTCCCCTCTGTTGATGAAATCGAACCCCTACTAAATGCGGCAAAGGAAGAGGAAAAAAAAAACCTACGACCTTTTCATTTTGTAATCCTAAGCAATCTGTCGATGTGCGAAAATGTATGCGGCGTATATATGTTGCGGTTTGAGCCCGCCACAAGGGCGAGGGAAGCTGAGCAAAGGAGAAAAGACTAAAGATTTAAAACAGTCGCGAGCAATATATTGCCAGTTTTCTTTACACATATATCAAAGGCAGGTCTATAAATTTCGAACTTTGTCGCGAAATAAAAAAGAAGAAAGAAAGAAAAAAGCTCCATCGAATTTATAAGCCGCAATGACAATTTTTTCGAATAATAGACAGTTCTGTCGCGATAATTTGAATATTTTAACATATTTTTCTGTCTGAGAATTATTATCTGGATTGAATCGGATTAAAAATTTAAAGGAATGTAGAGGTAGTATTATTACGATTGCCCCTTCACCCAGTACAAGCGGCAGCAGTAGTTTCACGCCCCCTCCCCAATGAAACTGTAAGTTTGAGATTCTATTCACATTTTTCTGACTTTCGCAACATTCATTCTACGAGCGCGTGATTTCATTTTTTCTCAAACCGCTATCGGATCGACATATAACCAAAAAGAATGTTAAAGTGGTAAAGGCTAGTTTGAGGACGAAAACAAATTCTCACTCTTTTCGAAGAAGGGGGCTAAGAGAAGGTCCACCAGCATGGAAGTTTCAGACAAGAGCATTATCAAAGGAACATCAGAATAGGAGGGGGAGGGGTTCTGGTCACCTACTCAAAATATCAGATTTCTTATTCAGCTCCGAGTTTCATGCCAGAACATGAACAACTTTGAACTTTGAATAGGCGAAGCTGACGCTTACAGAATCGAATAAAATACTAAAGCACACTATTGAAAAGTTGGCATCGAAAGCCTCTGTTTTGGAAGTTGATTTGATTTTCTACGTCCAGTTCCAGTTTCTAATGTTGAAGGGAGCGGAAGGGAAAAGGAGAGGTACATTTTGAACATTTTTGGGAGGCTCATTGAGACGGGCGAGGGAGTTACAAGATATTTTCGGTTTCACTAGGGTGTACTCTACATTTTCAATAGGGGGGAGATGTGCTCCCATTTGCCCTAATTACGTTCCTGTCTACGTCAAGTGAATCTTGCCCTTCTCAATAACGAATGATCGATTCTGGAAACTGAAATTAGTACCAGATCCGAAATTTAATGCTGTATTCGAAGTCGGTGACCCGACAAACCTGTACGGGGATATTTTGTTTGATTTGTAAAATCAATAAATTTTGCCTACTAGAAGATTGCAATTTTCAATTTTTGAATATTTGCACGCTACGAGCGAAAAAAATCTAGTTTCGATGATTGTTTCATACTCATATATTTTTACACGAAATTTCCAAGTTAGCGGAGTGAGCTCCAATGCTCACTTCAATAACTGGGCGTTTCGATCATTTTTAAAATACAGGACCTTTTACCATTTCCCAAGACTTTGCTTAGTTCCTTTCTCAGATGTTTTGGATTAATAACAGAGAATTTCTCATGGAAAAGTAATGATAAAGAATAGAGAAGTGTATTTTTGCAAAATAAGGCACATCTGTAATTTTTATAAAATCTTTCGTTTCCAATTCGAACCGTGTGTCTCCTATCCTCACGAGAATTCAGCCAGAGGCGCCGAAAGAAACATTTTCCCGGGGGGGGGGGAGGCATTGATGGAGAAACTTTTAAGACAAATAATTATAGTATGTAGGTATAGCGATTAAAATATTTTTGTTGGAAAAAAATTACAGAAAGCCTGCGTGATTAATTATGGATTTTAATTCAACTACCTATCTGTAATTCGAGTTTGACCGAGGGAGCAACATGATACTTTTGCCCCGCGATCAGTTGAGTGGAGGGAAAATGCCCCTCTTTCCCTCCATCTCCGGTGCCCCTCGATTCAGCAAAAAAAAAGTAAGGGCAACCATTGGATTTTTCCTTTCCCCATTCATGATTTTATTCCGACGCTTCTGAGGATTTCACGGCAGGGGAGTAAAGGTGTAAACAATAATTGAATCGGTGGGACAAGTCCTAAATTGGCAGTTTTGAGTTAGCGACGGAAACTGAGGCATCAGGGCATCGCAAATCGACTGGTACACTTGAAATTTCGCTCACGCGTCGAGAACATAGTTTTTGGCAACGTCGCACCCGAAAATTTCATGCTTTTGCATCTAAAATAAAGAAAAATTTCGAAATGCCCCATTATTCAGCTTTGTAACTTATTATTTTCGACTCAAAATTTGGCAGTTAAAAAAAAAAATGCATAATTTTTTCGGCGTTATACATTTTTTTTCTCACTGTCTGGAAATTTATTAAACTGAAATGGAACCAAGTCTAAAATGATCTACTTTACTGTGGGAAGAAGTCCATGCAATTCCCAGCCGTAGGAGCTAAGTTCAGAAACTTTGAGCAGCTCCTACCTGAGGTATTTTGAATTTTTTTTGCAATGCCCTTGAAAATTTTTTTTGTTGTCCCCTTTTACTGCTCTAAGCCATGTTTCTACAACTTTTTGGTTTTTGTGTAAATCAATTTTTGTTTCCTCTGAAAAGTGCGAAAAATGGACTTAATCCTTTTGGTTCTTATCACTTCAATTTTGAATGAGGTTGCGGTTCACATTTCATTTTGTTTTGCTTTGCATTCTAGCGGAATCGTTTTTATCACCGACATACACGTTGGTGTACTTTACGATATTATGACTCCCAGGTCCAATTTTAAGAAGTGTGTCAGCAGCTTTTTTTAACTGAGATCGTGGAGTATGCCCCAGCAGTTACATTAATGAATATCTTGAAGGACGATCGCTTAAAACTGGGCATTGACATCACCTCCCTCAATGGTACGAAAGTTTGAAAAGAAGAACCCCAAAGCCAATTTTTGGGAGGGAATGGACTCCATGAGTACCTCATATTCTCCTTGTGTTCCTTCGCATTTCCCAAACATACTCGATTAGTTGGGGAAATTCACTCTGCATTCAATTGAAGCCTCAGAGTGTAGGGCAGCGTTTTTCAACCGGTGTGCTGTGAGATTTCAAAAAAAACGTAACTTTTTTGGTATGTTATTATGAATAATTCATTTCTTCGATTTTGTTGGAAATGATTTTTGGAGGATGAAAATATAGCCTTCTTGATATATTTATTTGAGCATATTAATAGGTCAAATATGAGCATGCAAGGAGGTAATGAAAATGTATTAACATCGTCTGACAGAATGACGGCCTTCAAGGAGAAATAGGGTGACTCAAGCAGGGGTGGCAAGTTGGGTGTAGCAGGCGAGCAAGTGCTACACTCGGGAACATTTTTGCTACTCTTTGGGAAAATCAGAAAAAAAAACAACTCTGCTACACTCTGAAAAATCAAAATTTTGCACCACTCGGGAAAATACTCAAGAAAATTTAAATTTTGCACCATACTTTACAGAAAAATATAGAAAAATATTTTTTACCTCAAGAAAATTGCTACTTTATTAAATTTATGATTAGTCATGTCCATCATAATTCGTAAAATCAAAAATGTGACCACGATAAATAAAGTCATAAGCATAGGCTTTTCTGTAGAGCGTTGATTCTTAGAACATTGAAAAAATTTTCCGAGGGAGGGGAGGGAGAAGGTATGAGTTTTGTGGTCAACTTTTGAAAAAAAAAAATTGTTTTGCATCATGCTACACACAGGGAAATCAAAACTTGCCACCCGTGGACACAAGAAAATTTATCTATGTTCCCACAAACCGCTGAACTCAAGTTGATGCGCACCTTTTATCTTTAATACTTGATTCCATTGCTTCTTGAAGTCAATATTACTATGTATTTTTCTAGTATTAATGTCAAGGACTATGACTGGGTTCGAGATCCTTTCAAGGTATCCGTAACCGACATACATGGTTTGCCGTTTCCTGAAGAAGAAGGAACTTTGCTCGCTGAAAAAGTTGAAATTCAGAGAACCACCCTTGGACAAATTTTGGATTTATGCTTCTCGAGAATATCCGGCAATATGTACAAAAGCGTTTACTATTTTACTTCCTTTTTCCACCTCCTACCTCTGCGATGGCTTCTCAGCTTTAATAAATATAAAAAGTAGGATGCAGAAGCGCCAACTGTCGGTTGAAAATGAAATGTGTGTTTATTAGGTATAGAGGCAAATCATTCCAAAACTCAATTACAATTTATTAACACGACGTTTCAACATCACTGTGATCATCAGGTAACACAACATGTACGAACATCCAGAAAATTAGCTTTAGAAATAATAAAAGAAAATTTTTCTAAAATGAACAACTCGATCCAAGAAGATGATTTTATGGAAGTTTTAAGTATTTGTATAAGCTCTGGTTATTTTAGTTGGCATAATAATTACTACAAGCAAATTGAAGGTCTGGCACTGGGTGACCCTCTGTCACCTGGTATTTGTGATATTGTTATGGATAAACTATTTTTTAAATTAAAAGTCACTTTCAAGATGATATCAAATTCATTGGAAAATATGTAGATGATAGCTTTATTCATATCAAACAAAGTAAAATCAATGATTTAATGGAATTTGTTAACTCGTTTAATAGTAGATTGAAGTTCACTATAGAAATAGAATCAGATAATAAAATCAGTTTCTTAGATTTGCTAATCATTAGAAATAATCATGAGTTCAAAACTGATTATTTTATTAAACCCACAGCTAGTGGACACCTACTTAATTTTTATTCATTTCACCCTCTCTCTCACAAAATCAATACCTTAAATAATATTGTTTATAGAATTCTTACTTTATCCGACAAGGAATTTCATAAGAAACAAATAAATTTTATAATTGACTTAGCTAAACGTATAACGACTATAAATATTATGACATTCAGAAATCTATCAAATATTTTTATGAGAATAACCAAAAACGTAATGATAATAATTTTAACAATGATAACACAATGGACAATAAAAAATTTTACGGGTTGACATACTTAGGGAGTTTAAGTTATAAAATTAAAAATAAGTTGAGGAATATTTGTGACAATTTGTCAATTTGTTTTAAAAGTAATAGTAATTTTTATAAGAAATTATTTACCAAACTAAAAGACAAAACTGAAAAAGACAAACTCTCTGGTTTAGTTTATAAAGTAAATTGTGAAAACTGTGAGGCGGTATATATCGGTGAATCCAAACAATTAAAAAAAAAAAAGTATGAGACAACACGAACTTGATATTATAAACAATAAAAATGTAACTGGATTATCTGACCATGCTCTTACTGTCAATCATAATTTTAATTTTAAACAATGTGAAATTTTACACTCCAACTGTATGCAGGACAAAAAACGAAAATTTATAGAAAAATGTTATATTCATAGATCGCCTAATAATATTAATATTTACACCGACTTAGATAAGATTAAACCGTTTCACTATATTTTTAATTCAATTGGCTAACTATACCCCCACCTCCTTACTGTTTTACTGTATTTTATATTCAATTGGTTAACGTTACCCCCACTTTTTTGTATTATGTTTCGTGTAACTAGCGTTTAGACCATGGATTTCAGAATTGCTTAGTTTGTGCACATGTTGTGTTATCTGATGATGACAGTGATGTGAGACGTCGTGTTAATAAATTGTAATTGATTTTTGGAGTGATTTGCCTCTATACTTAATAATTAAATAGATCTCCTCTGTTTTACCAGTAGAAATGCGTGTTTATTTACCGAAAATTAATCCACGTATTAAAGAATTATGTACGAAATCTCAGGCTCAATCTCTCATTAAGAGATCTTTAGTATTTAGTGCACATTTTTCTTCATTTTAGAAAATTTAACATATATTTTGAATTGGCGCGCCGCGGAAAATTTATGGAGACTGAAATGGGCAGCAGACTCGAAAGAGTTGAAAAACACTGGTGTAGGTATTTGGGGCAATTGTCTCACTCCTGATTCATGCTTTGCCTTTCCTTAACAGAATGGGGCGTCTTTTCTCTCTGTTTTTCGGGCGTGAAATTTTCAATTTTCCCCAAGGTTTAGTGATGTCCAAGAATATCTATACTATCGATAGTATCGATACTTCCTGGTATCAGAAAGTATCGATACCAATCACTAGGTATCGATACTTTTTGATACTTAAGGTGAATGGCTGAATGAACGCTGAATGCGAACAAATACAAAACAAAAACTAACAAAAGGAAATGTTTTTAAGTAAACAGAAACAGAAACAGATAACAAATCGAAATAAAATACCGGGAAATTGCTTGGAAGAACCCAATTGGAGGGATTTAAACACCCAAAAACCACCTCTTGCGTATTGCCTGACCTCAGTTATTCTATAGGTATTGATATCGATACTGGTTTTTCCTCGATACTTAACATCACTACCAAGATTGCTCCCCTCCTTGAAAAAATGGTTTCCCTTCTAGGGTCTGCTTCAACTTCCGGAATCAGCAATCCATTATAACTACCCGAAAATATTCATACTCGGCGACTCCGATGAGAAATTATGCTCTATTTCATGTACAATAGCGTAGGAGAGAAGCAGACACAAAATGTGAATTTTGTGGCGTCAAGTAGCAGAAAACTGAAGCCAAATAATGTCACTCACGATTAAGGAATCCCACTGTAAGTCACCTTGTCACTCACCAGAAACCCACTTCACGGGGTAATATTTCGAGATCACGGAGGCCCACTAAAGCAGGCGTTTCTGGCTCAAAATTCCATAAGTTGGCGCAAGATCATAGGATCGCTTACTATCCGGATATCCACTTGTGACATATTTTAATATTTCAGGAGGGAGAAAAATACCAAGTTAGGCGATAGCCGAACAAAATTACCCAAAATAAACACACAATTATGACAGCATCTATAAATCCTCCTCATCCACTTTGGGGGGGGGGGCAATATGACAGTTCAAAATAAATAAAATCGAAAGTAATGAGATCTTTCGAAAACTGCTTCCGGGAAAATTGACTTGATTTTAAATTTTGCTAACATTCGGTGCTCAATACAAACACGAAGCGGTTTTCCATTCGTTTGCATAATAAGTACAGAATAACTAAGGATCTCTGCCGGATTTTTTTTTTGGCTATTAGTTTTTTCAATTTTCGAAAGTACATACAAGAGTTCAGCAGTATGCTATGTTGCGCCTTCGGTGAAACTACACCAGTAAAACACATGTTCAACATGTGCTCAAACACGCCTTTGTCAACGGAGCGAGGTGTGATCTGAGATACAGACGAGGTTCATTCTCGCCGGAGGCACGAACCCAGAAACAGACTGCGGCTGCGTTCGATGCGAATGTTCAATTTCATTTTCCCGTATCCGGGACCGACGGCAGCGGTGACAAAAAATAAGAAGCTTTCGTCTTCGTTGGTGTGTAATAATTGATAGTGTGATTGTCTTGGTTGGGAAAAAGACGTAATTAAATTCCATTGCGAGCGTAATATCCTCTCTTTTTTTTGTCGTCTTCCTTTTATGCGTTTGTGACTTATAATTGACGCTATAAAGTGTTCAGTGTCGAGCGATAACCCTATTGTGCACGTGTGACTGAAATAATATCTCGGTTCACTTCTGTATCGGAAGCGCAACACTCCTGACCTTGATTAATGAATTGAAGAGTGATGCCCCCATCCGGATCATCGGGAGTTGTGAACTTTTTTGACTCGTGGAAAACGGCGGGCGCAGATGCACGTGTGTCTGGCGAGGCAAATGACCGACCTTTTGCACTGAACGGTACCGATACACTGGAGAGGAAAGCCGAGTGAACGAGTGTACGATTTTACAATCCAGTTGAACGAAGAACAAGAAATTGGAAAATGAAAACGATAGCCTACAAAGGGAAAGACGCAAAGTAAGCGATTAATGGAAAAATTGTAGAATAGGTTAACTCATTTAGATACCTCGGAAACGATACATCATGCCGAGGAGAGGTAGATGTCGGTAGAAAACTCGAGACATTTCTGAGAGTCGCAGGACTGATGAACAGATCTCTGAAAAACAACATAGTAAGAAAAGAATCGAGACTGTAGATGTATAAGGGGAAAATATAACAGCACTCAAGGAAAAAAGATTTTGCACGCAGGGTAGGAGAACGCAAAAGGAAAAGTGGAACAGCGAAAGGTAAATAAATACTAACGAAAAAGGAAAAGAAAATGCACGCAATGTAAAATGGTGAAATAAACAGGCATGTAGGTAGATATTTTAGTTTGAGGGTGTACACATACTCATGTTCGTGAGCACCCGGTGACCAGCTAGCTATACAGAGAACTGACTGATTAATCATGTACCTAACATGTAGCGACAAGGATTGGGACGAGACTGATGTATCCTCATACATTTCCAACGGAACACCACTGATCACTCATAAGATTTCGACGTCGGCTTATCATTGGGCTTCAGCAAGTACATCGGTATTTCAACAGCCACAAGCAGCATATGGATTTACACAGTACTTTATTGGATCAGCGCTCTACCGACACTACTGACTAAGCAGTAAGCATCAAAGAATGGAGGGTAAATCGAATATGTTTGATCGTTCCAAAGAACATCGATACGGCATTTGGTCTCTAACGCTGAACCCAGAATAGCAGCTTACCGATTCGAGTTGTTCATGCCCCATTTTCCTGAACCGGCATGCTTATTAGATTAAAAGTAGTCGACGTACTAGTCACTGCAAAAATGGTTCCTCTTGGTCAGAAAGTCAAAAGAGGACGGCCTGCGAAAGCGAGGAAGGCTTTCTTAACTCAGTAAATTTTTCATGTTCACTCGCTTAAATTAATATTTACTTTTTGCGTTCAATTAATTTTCGTTTTGTGAGGCCCGTTTTTCGATTTCGTTAATTTGTCTTTTTCATTGTGACTGTCGATATTGCGTGTATTTATTTTTTTTTGCTTGCTGATAAATTAGCAATCATTATGATAACATACGGACGCGAAAAAGTAGCCTAGGCTCAATTTTTGGAAAAATTGCTTTTTTTGTTGCGAAGGGTAGACAGAAATGCCCTGTATCGGTCCTGAACACACTCATCGACAAACGTAGTCCAGGAATCAAGAAGTACAGTCTACGTCATCAAAATTACGTTTGGAATCAAACTCAACATTGTCTAATGCACTCTCGGCATCATCGAGCATCAGGCTACCAGTAGATTGTGTTTACTGAATCCTCAAAAAGAATTTTGTACTCGATTACTGCAATTCTCTTTGGTGTCCTGAATTTATTTAACAATAATTCGTTTTTCTCCAAAAATGTTCAACAAATACATTCCGATTTTGTGTTACAGTCGACTGCAGTTTTTTTTTCTCTCTCTCTCTCTCTTTACTTGTACGCGAGGAGGCACAACACCAATATAATCGACGCTCAAACTCAACAATACCCCGCAGATTTACACTCCTACGTTATCTTTCAGCATCACCTTAGAATCGAACTCAACACTGTACATCTTTGACCCCCTCCCCCTGAAACATGGTGATGGGGGGGTGTGTGTGTGCAACATAATGTAGCCCCAATGAACAATACCATTATCTCTCATTTATTTACTTTTTAGCATCTGTACTCGGATTTAAAAAGTCTCTAAACGCTTTTCCTCATTCATGAAAAAATTTATTTTTTGAATGGTGTCTTATTTGATTCTAGGCTACTAACAGGCACTGAAAAAGTCGGAAAAAAGAATTAAATTCACGAGGATGGTGGAAGTAATTATGAAGGATAGGATGTGCTCAGAAAGCATAACATTAGACCTTGACGTGACGCCAATCATGAAAAAAGATCAAGGCATGTTGAAAAAATGGAGTCACGTTGAAAGCATGGAAGAAACGAGATCTTCAAGACAAGTCCTCGGATATACTCGCATAGGGAGGATGAGCAGGGGAAGACCGAGAAAGAAACTCACAGACACCTCCAACCCCGGCAGATAGGTCAACCGAATAAGTGTTCAAATAGATACGATGACGACAGCAAAAAATTGAAAAACCATAACTGAACGAAAGAAGATATTTATTTGAAAGGTATTTCGCCAAATTCTTGTTCTTTAGCAAATTACGTGGATCGTGGTCTCAGTTTTGTCCTAAATTTTGTTAACAAGCAAAAAAAAAGAACTCAACTCCGAAACATCGAACATACTTCTTATAAGAATAATCTGAAATTTCCTTTCAATACGTCATTCTACCGTACACTTCAAAGAGAAGAGGGAGAATTTTCTTTTCATTTTTACAGTTTGAAATTCCAATTATGACATAAAATATACCTTCCACATTTCAAATTTTTCATAAATTCTATTTTCACTGTCACATTTTGATTATTGGTTCGCAAATGTGGTCGTATGAAAAATCGAACAATCAGCGCCAAGCCCCTGTACTTTGCCCCATTTTTCAAGTCACTTCATCACTATCCTTTGACGGATTTCGGTGATTAAAAAGGTCTTGTTTCTTTTCTGCTATAAAATTTTCTCTCCCCTAAACGGAGAAGCTACAACGTACCACCAACTTTGGAATCCTAAATACAAAGCTACTAAACAAAATCCCGAAATATTGGATTCTCGAATCGCTGATTTCAGATATCGAATCAGATGTTTGATTCGGTTCTGATTATTTTATACCCAGCAGTCCAAATTTCCGACTCACGAATAGTTAAAATTAATTTCGCTCGAAAAATTGAATAAATTATCTTCTTTTTTTTCGAGGTGCTTCCTGATTTCAAATACTCTATCAGAGTTCTTAGTTGAGCCTCGATTTTGACCACAAATTTAACACTCTCCTCACAAAGAAAAACGCAAATTTGGGCTCCTACAATCCAAATTTCATCTTAAGAGAGGACAGCATCAATTTTACTCGGCGAATGTGTCTGGTACGTTAGGAAAACCGTAAACGATGTGTCGACCTGCCAATTTCGCTTATATAGACGCACAGAATGTTTCACGAATTTGCCCTCCCCCTGTCCTTCATTTCATTGCAAAGTCAGATCTTCTCAGAACAAAACTGGATCTCTAAGAAAAACAATGAGGAACAAAAGACCATATAATCAAAAACTAACGACGCTCAGTACAAAAAAAAATCACAAACATTACTAGGAATGACCCATGCTATTCAAAGACACAAAACAAAACAAAAAAAAAATGAAGAAAAACAACAAGATGCAATCATGACCGGTCCGAAGTCATTATTTAACTTACTACGCTAATAGTTGCTGAACTGAATGACGTATTTACGGGGAATTGAGTATGCAATTTCATATGCATGTGATTGGCAATGAACAATACCGGATGTAGACAGATAATCCCACCATCTTTTTTTCTGATCGCTAAGTCGAATCGACGCGGAAGAGTCAAGTTTCTTTTTGGGTGGAACAATTTACTCTCCTCAAAGAAGAAGGGGGCCCATTTCTCCAACCACCGAGTTTTGAATTTCACCTTCAAACATATCTCAACCGTTCGTATTTTGTCTGTACAGGTTTGTAAACGACATCTCGTTTTTACGACCCTCCTCCCCCTCATCGAGAAGAAACCTATTTCGACACTTCGTTCACATTTTTAGGCTGGAATCCATTTCGCCCCTTTCCAGAGTAGAAAATCAAACTTCGGGCTCAAATTAGTGCCGAATGAAATTGATCAAATCATCCCAAATAAACGATACAAAAAAAAATTAAATATTTTGCTCAATTTTTTAAGTCTTGGTTGATTTTACTCATCTGACGTGAACTGATTTTGACATAAGTGCCCCCAAAACACCCCTCTTTTGAAACATGGCTCGATGTTTGAAAGCCAAATTGTAGTTGGATCAAAAATATAATACCAAGTTCAGAATCGCCGTCCCTCCCCCCGGACAAAAACTACATTTTTGAAGATTTGTTCATTTTTTCAAAGCAATTCAATTTTGACACAAAGTATGCGAAATTCAGATTTTGAGGCCAAATCGAAGGTGGATTTACCATTTTATGTAATATTTGGATATGCAACCACCCCCCCCCCCAAAAAAAAAAACCTATTTCGATAGTTTGTTCGATCCTCAAGTCAATTTAATTTTGACCCTTTCTTCGGCCTGAATTTTGACTTCTGGGTCCAAATTGGAGCCTGATCCAAATTCAGACGCAATATTCGAAGAAATGCGAAACCTTACGAGAAGCGGTATGACAGTTTATTTATTAATGTAGAATATCAAGCCGATTCGATATTGGCTATTTAATTTTAAAATAATAAATTTTTGGTGGAAAAAGCAACGGCAAACTACCCCAACTAACTCTGACCAGGATAATCGCGCCTCAGAAACCGTGTTTGCCAACATTCAGCAACAAGTACGGCAGCTAATTTAATTTTTAGGCCCAGATTTGGGTCGGATCCAAAATACGTATGTTGCGATGTTTGAAATCAGCAATCAAAAAAACTCAGCAGTTTTTCAATTGTCAGTTTTTTAACTATAACAGGGAAAATCTTGAATTTGTGGTCCACATCGGGGCCACATCAAAAATCTAAAGTGATATTAAAATTCCGCCGTCAACGCCCCTCCCCCCCCCCCCCCGCATCAAACAATAAGGAAAAAATCGATAATTCTTCGATAAAGATTTATGGACCCAAATCGGGGCCGAGTTGAAAAACTAACACGATATTTGGAATCAGCGATCTAATCCCTATAATTCGATACGATTCTCTAAATTCCAAGCCGGTTTAATTTCGCTCATTTTGGGTTCCAAAATGGAATGTTTGGGTCAAAATCAAGGCGAGATTAAAAATTTGATGCGATATTTGAAATCAGAGACCCAAAACTTTCCTATTTTGAGGATCTGTTGAAATATTAAAGTAACTTTAATTTAATCAATTTTAGGTGTAACATTTTGCTTTTCAGCCTCAAATCTGGATTCAATCAAAAATCTGATGCGATAATCTGAAACAGCGGCCAACGAAACTCCTATTTTGATAGGTTCTTAAATTCTCAAGCCATCACAGTGGTCCAGATTGAAATTCTAGCTGGACAAAAATCAATAAGACCGACAGATTATGTCAAAAGTTACATTTTTTGGACCGTATATTACTAATTTGGTATTATTTTTCAAATTGCTCTCCCCCCCCCCTCTGAAGCCTTTCAAATAATTTTTTTGGAAATTTTACAGTATATTGATGTGATATATCAGAAGTTACATTTTTTGAGTCGTAGATTACAATTTTGGTATTATGTCTCCGATTGGATCACTTGAAGCCCCGTAAATAAAATGTTTGGAAATTTTACAATATACTGGTGTGATTGTATGAAAAGTTACCTTTTATTGGGTTGTAAATTACGATTTTGGTATCATTTTTCAGATTGGAACCCCCCACCCTTGAAGCCTCCAAAACAAAATTTTCGAAAATTTCAAAATATATTGATGTGACATATCAAAAGTTACATTTTTTGGGTCGTAGATTACAAATTTGTTTTTTTTTTCAAATAGGAACCCCACCCTTTAAAGCCCCACCAAACAAAATGTTTGGAAATTTTACAATATACCTATTGATGTGACATATCAAATGTTACATTTTTGGGGTCATCGATTACGAATTTAATATTATTTTTCTAATTAGACCCACCTTGAAGCCCTTCCTAACAAAATTTTTGGTAATTTTACAACATAAATTTTGGTGTGACGTATCAAAAAGTACGTTTTCTGGGTCGTAGATTACGAACTTATGATAATGATTTGAATTTTATTGAGGTCATTGAAGGCCCTCCTTCATATTCGACCATCTAACATCAATTTATTTGCGTAAGATCATGAATTATCAATGCATTTCAACTTCGGAGGGAAGGGGGGGCAAAAATCATAGTAAAAAAATATAAATGTTACTTGGGGACAATTTTGTTTTTTTGAAGAAGCAGAACGAAAATCCATTCTGCACTGTTTTTTATCTCAAAATGTATTAACAGCACAATTCGTATTGAAAGTCATTTTAGAATTTTCTAAATATTTATAAGCCTGGACAAACCTGAACACCGAATGCATTTTCCAACTTTTGACTTTTCGATTTTTGTCTAGCTAGAATTTCAATCTGGACTACTGTGAGCCAATTCAGTTTGGCTCATTTTCTGTCTAAAATTTGATGTTTACGCCAGAATCAAGTCGAAATCAAAAATGTGATGCGATATTCGAAATAAGAGACCGAGAATAGCCCTATTTTGATGATTGGTGGAATTTTCAAAACAATTTAATTTTACCAATTTCGGGTCTAACATGTTAATTTTTGGGCCCAACTCTAGACTCAGTCAAAAAAGTGATGCAGTAATCTGAATCAGCGATCAAAGAGCCTCTTATTTTAATACTCTCTCAAATTCTCAAGCTAATTCATTTGGCTATCATTTTGGGTCGAAGATTTGAATTTTCAGGTCCTAATCGAAGCTGGATCAAAAATCTAAAGCGATATTTGGAATCAGAGACCAGAGGGTTTTCTTTGGTACTCTTCTGTTTAAGATTTCTAAGTCGGTGGTACGTTCGAGTCCTATCCTGGGGTGAGGGGAAATTTTTACCTGGAAAGAGATTAGAGTATGTCACTTATAGATCTGCTGTGTCCCATGAACATTTGAAGTCGCGTTTTAAAAAAATGGGACCAATTCATCAAACACGCTGTATAAGTTTGGCTGTGGGAAGTATTTTCGGTAACAGTTTGGAGGTCATACATACAATGTTCATTTTTGCCCATTCAACAATGGTTGTCTTATATCTGGGGCTAAAAACCAAGTAAGTTGAAAATAATTAACAACTTCCAGATGAAGTAAGCCACTGCAGAAAAAAAAAAGCTATTCACGTATGAACCGAACGATTACTAAGACTTTTTGTAAAACTAATTGTTTCTGAAATTTTATCTCTCAGTCTCCGTGAAATGAGATGCAAAATGAATTTCGAGAGCACAGAACATTTAAATTACGACAGACAATACTTCATCTCGCAAATTAATACGCGTACACTTTAGACACCGCCATTTTAATCAATTACAATTGCTAATTTCGCCGAAATTCGCTGCACTTTTTCTCCTATTCTCATAATGTACGGTATACATTCGAAACCCAGCATATCGTATCAACGAATTCAACGCCAAAACTGAACCCGGTGTCAGTTCGCCGTTATTTATATCCCGCCGAAAATTATATTCCCGGTGAACGGCGAGCTCGAAAAACTCGATTTTCACACTTGTGGACGAAAGCCACAGCGGGAAAACACTGCGCTTAGTAAGTACGAATCGTAATTCTGTTTACCCCGTGAGGAAACAATTTTGAAAATATTACATCAAGCAAAACTTTTTAATTTCATTTTTTTTTTCTTCTACTTTTTCCTTTCTTTTCTCCCCTCTGTTAATTAAGTTTCAGTTGAAAATAGACAAATCTTTTTGTAGCAGATGAAATTTCACAAAAGTTTTCCCGGTCTTTCCTCCGCCGAATGGAGACTATAAGTTATACCTACCTCTACCTCAACCTAAATGAAACAAAATTAAAAAATAAAACAATTTTTTAAACGAAAACTCGGCATTCCGACATTCCGTCTTCGGTAATTAGATTTACCGTTTTAAATCTTCTAAATAATTTAACGTTCGTTTGCGCGAATAAAGACCGGGCAACTTTTGATCGTACGGCTCGGTACACCTTCGCCGAGTCCCTTTCTCATTTTAATATCGCCTCGTGTCTGTCTGCACGTATATTTAAACTGCATTTCCTCAATAACAGCAAAAAGAATACGACTGCAAGTATTCCTCCACAACGAAGACAACAGTCTTAATTTCGGGCGCCGTTATTCGATATTGTTTATTTTCAAGCCTGAGCACGATCGAGACGTGTTAATTTTCGCTTTCTGGAAGCTACGTGGCGCAAAAAAAAAAAAAAAAGAGGGAAAAATTCTCGGAACAACGGCAACAAGAAATTTTCAGATTATAAACACTCCTCGGCTGTGCAAAACAACAACAACAACAACCGAAACTCGATTTCGAATGTTGTTTTTCCATTCAACGCTCCAAGACTCTGAGCAAGCCTGGATGCGATACGATGAGATGGTATCGCGAGACGAAAATTAAAACAAAACTAACAACAAAAAATAACAATGGCACAACAGCTTTCGGACGAAATTAATTTCGCGTCTAAGGAGAATTCGACGATAATGCGGCATCGCGGAAGTGCGAAAGCGACGGAGCGGCGAGGGCATGCGAGGATACGCCATGTATAATTAAATGCCTCGACGAGAACGGTAAATTATCGAGTTATCCCTTAACAAGGGAACGCAATTATGCTACATAAAGCGTGCATGTTGCAGGAAACGCTTTCGGTGTACGTATACAATAGCGATATGTAATAATATCATATCACATTTATCGTACAATATGTATTGAAATGAGTAAATGTCAAGTAGGGCAAACTAGAGCTGGCTTTTAAGCGGTCTACGCCCGCCAGTCCGAACCCACCTCCTTTCGCGAACTAAACTTTAGACGGCGATTTGACCAGCTTTCAAATATCTCGTAAAGTTAGGTATGCCCTCTATTATAGCCGTTCATACTGAAGCAGTCAACAACGAAGTCCAAAATGCGCTTGACTAGATAGAGAAATCAGGGGGTCTAGGTGCAAACAAGACAAGTTTCGAAAACCTTATTATTTTTCAGAAAACACGAAAAACTGATTTCTAGAAAACGTACATCTCATTATGAGGTGAAACATTCTCCAAGTCATCCCTCATAGGTCTGAAACGTGTTTCCAAAAATGTTTTTAATAATCCACCCCCTGGCGGGTTTGGGATCACAATATGTGTTGGAACATGTCAGTTTTGACTCCAAAACGGTTCTTTTGGCGTATTATTCTTTTAAAAGCGAGGAGTATTACTGACTTAACACTTACTGAAATAATCGATATTGCATTGCTGTAAACCATTATCCCTTCATTTTGGCCAAAATCCCTCGATAGCAAGATAGAACGTCTAGTCAAAAGGGTAGAAGCATTAGAGAACGGAACTAGTCCTTCGCCAAAGCGTAAGTCACAAAAAAGACTATGAACCATTCCACTCGTATCCTACTTTTTGGAATGCGAATGGTCTCCTTTCGAAAAAAAATAGAACTTGAAGCTTTTCTGATCCAAGAAAATATCGATATAGCGCTAGTTACCGAAACCCACTTCACAAGCAGATTTAACTGAGAAAAAACTGCAAGTTTGGAAAAGATCATGGATGTGGATCACAGAGAATCGTTGGAAGGACGGGGAGGGAAGATGGGAAAGCGGTTTGCTGTAAAGGGAAGAGGAAGGGACTAACTCAGTTAAGCCAACACACTTTAGCCAACTCACTTTAGCCCACAGTCTAGATGACCCGCGAAGCGGGTCAGCTAGTATTGTATAAGTCTAGATGTATTAGTCACAAGTTGAGTTAACAGCCTCTCACACCATCAGAAAGAGGTGATACCAATCCACGTTACAAAAGTCCCCGACAAATTATAAATGCCTACAGCAGGGTTGTCCAAAACGCTACCCGCGGCACCCTTGTGTGCGGCCCGCAAGAAGCGTTTGGAATATTGAATAAATTGATAAAATTGTAAAATTGTCAAACGTGGTCACATGAATATAGTTACTATAGTTAGTTCATTTCAGAAGTAAATGAAAGATTTTAACGATAACAGTTATTATTTACTCAACCCCGGTGTATACACGTTAACTTATTGTTTGGGAAATCCACCCGGCACCTGACCATTAGTAATCCTGTAGCCTGTAGCGAGTGTACATGACGGGTTTCATTGCCATCAGTTTATTATTACTGAACGAATGGAAGAAGAAGTGAACGACCCTCCATTCTTAAAAGAATTAGCATTCCTGACTGACATCACTAAACCTAAAGTTCCAAGGAAAGTACCAATTCATCTCAAATTTAGTTCGTCACGTGCACGATTACCACAATAAATTGAATATTTTCAAGTCATCGTTAGCTAGAAACACCTTGACTCATTTTCAACCCTGTCTTGAAAGCCGAACTTGAGGGTCTCGATTTCTCTGAATTTACAGAAAGTGTACAGCTGCACATGGATAAATTTGACAACTGATTCAATGATTTTCAGAAGCTTGAAAAGGACATCTTACTACTCTCCAGCCTCCTAACAGCTGACATAGAAAATCAATCTCCTAATTTCGCGTTTGAACTCTGCGATTTCCAGGCTGATCAATTTTTTTGCCAGCGGGAGGAAAGAGGGGTACAATTCTTCAAATTGCTGGCCAAGGAACGATACCTGAAACTAACAGACTTCAGTCTGAAGACTGTGTCCATGTTTATCTGAGAAATTGCATTTACAACGATGAAAACAATAAAATCCCGTTTCAGGAATCGGCTGGCAGATGCATCTTTGCATTATCTCCCACAGTTAGCTGTAACCTATAATGTAGTCAATATTTCTGCCCTTGTATAGGAATGAACTTAAATAAGGTTAATTTTTTGTTGTACCGTATGAAGAATTTTTAATAAAATGTGGTGCGGGTCGCGGTAATATGTTCTGCATAATTTTTGGCCCAAATATACCTCAAGTCTGGACAACTTTGGCCTATATTGGTGTACAACAAATGAAGATATTGATTGCGTTCTGGAAATACAGATCATCAACGAAATTACTCGAATCCAAGCAGCCTCAGATGAGAAGAGACCAATGGAACATCTCAACGCCGAAGCCATCTAATTGGTTGATAACTCTGAAGAAACTCGTAGGCTTAAACGTACAAAACCTAGCGACCTGGTTGCAATAGGTCCAAGCAAACTTGAAAATATTACGGTCTTACCTTATCCTCACTCACGACAATGTACGTCACACTAAAAATTGTACTTATTCATCTAGAGATAAGACTGTACAAAGGAAGAAAGAAAAAAATATAGCCGTCGACAGCTCACATGTTGCGAGGGTCAAACATAAGTAACAAGTCCGCCTACGTCCGGAGAAATATATCACAGTTGCCTCACGTTTCAGGTGAATCTCCAACAAAGGGAAAGCATATCGACGAGGCCCACAAATACAGTGCTGTCATGCTGTCACCCAGATTACGATTCTGTCGATCGAAACTGAAATCTCAATCGAGACATTCCAGCCCGCGAGTAAGAGGAAACTGGCATAACTGAGGCAGTCATAAGGATCTGTTCAGGGAAGTATCGAAGAGTTTTTTCGGAGGGGGGGGGGGAGGGGGGCGGAAGAAATTCTGAAAGTCCCAACTGACTCAAGTCGAAATTCGCAATTATCAATCAAAATTTTTTTGTATTCGCTAAAAAGAAAAACTTTTCTGACTTGTTGGATTTTTCCAACTTTCGATCCATCTACTAAAATTTTCCAACTCGTCCTTTATTGGAATTGTCAATTTTCCCAACTTTTGAGCGGAAAATTCCTACGGGGGCGGGGAAAGTCCCTCCTATCGATACGTCCCTTGATCTGCCAGTTCAATGATCTCATATACAAATCGGTATGGCGTATATCTACAAAATCTTTGCGAACACCAGCCTATTAATTTTCCTCAGGAATGAACAACAAGCCAACCATCTAACTGAATGCATCAGGTAGGTGCTTGAAAAGAAAGAATATTGTTCCGCCGCATTCTCAGATGTCCAACAGCTTTGTGATGAAATGTGAAACCATAGCCTTTCGTATACACAAATCAAATAGTTACCAAGAGCCAGCAGTTACTGCGTATGACTGAAGTAGAGGAATTTTGAAAAAGAACAACTCTAAATTAAATTCGGACAGGACTTTTCTGTTTCGCTGGTATACCACAGGGATCGCACCATTCTAAAACAAGTCTCAGAAGTAAGCAGTAAACGCGCTAATATTCACCAGAAATGAAAACCTCCACACACATACTAATACAAAAAAAAAAAAAAAATTACAGAAACTATCAAACCACCTGACCATATCTAACCATATAAGTCTGCTGGACAATAACATGTAAGTTACGGGATTGAAACCATAATAACAATTATTTAAAAAAAAGAAAAAATTCCCTATCAGCCACCACTTGTGCCTAATTACTAGAACTTATGACCAGGCTTGATAAGATGGAGCTGGGTGAGTAATTTCACCCTGGAACTAGTCTTCACAAAGTAGAGATGCCGCTGCGATCCTCTCCTCTGAAATTTACAGTTTCGTTTGAATCGTCTAATTTTCCTGACAAGTCACTTCTTATGTAGCTCGATGCAAGCGTCTAACAAACGTCTTTTGTTTGCATTCCTGCATTTCCAGTAACTAACTACGTTATCTTTTTAAACCACATTTTTCTTTTTCTTCTTATTCTCATGATTCACTCTCATTTTTCTCCCTCCATCGGCTTAGGTAGGACATCCGGTTATTACAGTTTATGTTTTGTTGCTCAGGACATTAGTTGATACAGTTGAGTCATAGTTTATGTTTAACACTCGAAGATATGTTTTTTCTATCGGTCAGTTAATACACTCCCTCTTTCTACTCTCTCGTTTCTCTAATTTCAAATGAACTCCTCGCTGCGGCCCGGACTAAAAACATCTCTCTCTCTCTCTCTCTCTCTCTCTCTCTCTCTCTCTCGCACACATTTCGAAAAACCTGCAGTGACGTTCAAGATCAGTAATTGCATCGATCGTTTAATGCACTCGCTTTTCCTACTCACACTCGTTTTTTGATTCCGAATGCCCTCGCCGCGATTCAGGCTACTTCTTTCTCTCGTATCTCCAAGATTCGAAAAACCAGTAGTAACGTTCTTCTAACAAAAACTGATACTTAGTCTGTTTGCAAGTTCTCGTAAATACCAATACCGCTGTATTTATGAAATTTTCAAATTTTTGATCGCTCTACCCAAAAAGGATGCTATTTCCATGCTCGGTTGCCGATTCAATTAGATGTTTGTTGTTTACTTGTTTTGGTTGTTTTACATGCCAATAGAGACACCTTGATGGGGTGCGTTCATTCTTGATCCCATTGTACACGTTATTTATTACGTATCAATTATTGTATACCTTTCTGCTATGAGCTATCCTTCAACATCATCTTAAAATGACCACTTTGCTCCCATCCAAATTTTCTCTTTTCCGCTCTGTTTATGGCTAAGAGTCACACTATAATAATGGTAATCTATGACGATTATTCTGCACTATATTAAGTGATATTTTTGATGTACTACACATTACTGGTACTGGGTCCTGTGATACGGCATTTGCAGGTAAAAGTTGGGATATTCGCCGTCAGAATTGAAATCAATATCACGTGATCAGGGCAATTTTTAATACAAATCAAAAAAATTGGAATTGACCAACAAAAACGAATAAGAAATAAGGTTCGAGTATGTGTTCAAAATTAGAGGCTATCCTAATCATCTTACTAATCAGAATTTATTTTTTGTTACGTTTAGTACCTCATGGCCACTGATAACTCATTTACGCGGACCTTACTACACTGATTATTAATAAATTAAATAATTTAAAATCAATAATTTGTCATGCGAAAATACACCAGAAATTATAAAATCATTCTCCACAAAATATATTCAAATCGCGAGAGAACTTTTATTTGTGATTTTACAAGCACGAAAGTCCCAAAATGAAGAATCATTAAAATAGAAAAATCTACTGAATTCAAAATCACGAATTTCAAAACAAAGATAAAATAATTCGAAATAAATAATCGTTTGATTTTTTTTAATCTTTTCAATTTTGCCCATCTCTGATACCTCCTAGTCGTAGTCTTACAATTAGTGTAATAAACAACTATGTGTCGCTACTGCAATGGCCCCGGAATTCAAGAATCCGGAATGTTCAGAGAGAATCGTAATGACTGCAGTTCGGATTTTATCGTCTTATATCTTTTGGAAGTTCCAAAATACATATAAACTTCAATTAATTCAACTGCATCTAATTCCTAATCAAGAAGACCGCTTTCGTTAGCAGAGCATCCCCTGTCATAAATAATGATTTCGAGAGTAACTATCGAATGGGTGAACATTCAACATGGTCGCGTTGTTTCACGAGACCACCACTTCGATTTGAATTTGTTTTCGGCGTCGGAGCCAGCTCGTAAATTAAAAATTGTAAAGGTGTATCTACTCAGCGAGGAAAGATAAAATACGAAATATCAGATTAATCCGACGGTTGCTCGATGATGTCGCGCGCGAACACAATATTCATAAAAATGAAAGAAAAAGGGAAAAAATGAAGGAGGAAAAACAAATTAACAGATCGCCCTGTTGCTGGCATCGTGTGTGTAATTTATTTTCGAACTCGACCTGTAGGTTCTCTTTTTATTACCTTCTCATGTTACGCGAATCTCCATTCTACGCCGCCGAAATTCGTGTTTTCTATCGAAGTCTAAAATATTTTCATAATATTATACAACATTTTCCGTGTATCGTAAAATTAGTTCAGTCGCCATAAAAACAGATATTAAACTCGGTGGACTTGGCCGCAGCTCGTCGACGATAAAATCAGAAAAAAAAAGTTGATGGCTTAGGAATCATCATCAACCCGGCAGTTCCGGTTTATGTCGATGAAGGTAGATTGTTTCTTTGCTAGGTACGGAAAGATCGATAGATGTGAAAAAATCACAGGTATCTACTTTTACGCTATTTGGCATCCCTTTTGCCTTTTTAGCACGATAACTGGTAGTCAGTCAGTTTGTCGGATCAACGTGTTGCCTGTCCGTCTTCCTGGGAAAACACAGTCATCCATGCAGACATCATCGTCTTTCTACCTAACTGACTCGCAGTAGTACGCGTATTACTTTTCTTTGGTGGTGGTTGTGGTGGTGGTGGGGGTATACGCTCTTAAATAACTGGACTACGAATCTAACTTGACTTTCTTATTTTAACAATGTTTCTTCCTCTCCTCCTATTACCAGGTAGCCTTTTCTACTGAAAAGGAAAAAATTGATGCAATACTGAAAATTAGTACAGACGGTCAAGTTCTCAGACTGATCAAAAATCTGCAACAATATGAGCGATGCGTCATCCCGTAGGGTTCTAGGTACAAGATAATGATCCGAATTCGGAGACTTCGTTCTCAAACAAAAAATCACCCTCGCCAAATTTTGATAATGTTCGTGAAACAAATTTTCGGGCCGATTTCCATTCGGGAAGATGTCCGTTCGGAAAAATTACCGTGAATCGGCTAAGCCTTTGACTGTAACCCGCGGAAACTGCCAGCAAATCAAGAAGCAGATATTTTATGAGCCGTAAGTTCCACATTTAAAATTATTCGAGAATTGAAAAAGGAAAAATATTGAAGAATTGTACACTATCAAAATATGTGGCAGTTTCTAAAAAAAGGGGTAACTTGGTCGATCGATCGAAGTCTCAGAAAACGCGAAAAAAGAAAAACAAAATTTTTTGATCGAAAAATCAATTTTCAGATTTTGGTTGATTTCTATAAGAAAAACATCGCAATAACGAAGAGACAAAATTTACGCGCATGAGAGAGAAGAGGGAGAGAGAGAAAGAGAATGAGAAAAGAATGCGAATGTCTGCGTTCGCTTCTTCGTGGTTTTTCGGAGCTCACGAATAAATCCGAAGTTCTGAATTGTTACCACGCAGAAGTGCGAAAAATTACCTTTCCAACAAGCCCTCGTCGAGGCTGGTAACGTTAGTAACGTGATTCCGTAGCGAGTTAGGGCCGCTTGATGGAGTGGGAGAAAAAGGTGCGTCTAACTTTAAACGCGTTTTTCCCAAAAACGTGTTTTCGCGTCTTCTTGTTACACTCATCTTTGACCCCTTGTATCTCCGAAACAAAAAACACTACAAATCTCGCCGATAGCTCGTTGGAATGGGCATTCATTCCTCTATTACGTACTGTCCGTAACTCAAAATTCGTCGGATCGACAAAGTTACCCCTTTTTATAGAAACTGCCACATATGGTGTTGGACTTCTGAACCACTACAATATCTCACGCATCTTCCGATTGGATTCTCTTCCGAGAAATAATGACGAACAATCAATCTTGTATTTTACATACTGAAAACTCAAGACCAAATGAGATATTTGCCAAATGGTTTTACACGTATATTATTGGAATACGCTGAAGCTTTCTTTATTACCAGTTTGGTCAAAATCGAAGGAATAAAGAGCCAAAAATGTTGTTTTTCGGACAAACTGATATGAAATAACCCACCATGAGCCAATTGTTAATATTCTAGCTTCTTGTAGTAACGGTGGGAATGTGGTAGGAAATTGGGGCGGACTGGAAATCAGTAGTTAATTTATCGTAAAACCGTTGAAACCAACTTATAATTATTTGAAACAATTGCAGGATAAAGTATTCCGTGCAACAAACATACCGGAAGACCTCGAATCATTTCGCCGCTGACGTGCTCAAACTTGTCGTCTATTACGATCCAGTAAAAGGAACAGCTGGAACCAGTTCCTCGAAGAAATCAACAAAGATACTAATCCCTCTACAATGTATAGCGAAAAATACAAACCCTGAACGGAACAAATCCACCACCGCCAACCATTACCCTAGAAACTGACGACGGCTACACGCACGACCCTGACATCACATCCGCACTAATAGCCGAAGCTTTTGCTACCGTATCTTCCTTCCATGGATGACTTCTCTTTCGAAGTACATTCGAGTCGTATCCTGTTCCACGTGTGAAAAAACAATCTGTAACACCTGGGAGATCTGTAATGACCTTCTCCACCAGATGGTGCCAAAAAACAACTTTGGCGATCTTGGATTTTGGACTACGGGCACCTTGTGAATCAGGTCTTCAGCTGATTGAACAAGAATAACTGAATAATTAATTAGTCAGAAATAATTGATTTCCTTTTTAAAAATAAGCGTTTCTAATGTGCGTTAGCTAAGACAATGTTATTTTACAATTAAAACAGTTGAGGAGTTTTTATGCGAAACGCAGTAAGTGCCATTGACTAGAAGTTCCAATAAATGAAAAAATCTGTTTCACAGCAAAAATTTCCTCTATTATTATGGTTAACAGCTCATTGGGAACAGGTAAAGACTAGCAGATCACGAATCCAATGAAGGTTCCTTGCTGAAATCTTCTGTGAAGGTATTATGGGGGGAGGAACATACGTCACTGTGGAATTATTGCGTTTTACGCAACTAAAAAAACAAAAAAAAAAAAAAAAACAGGTAGAGCACCTAGAAGACCCAGGCATAGCCATACGCCATTTTTAGTCGTAGAAAGTCCGTAGTGAATCTAGTACCGCTAACGGCCACCGGCAAGGTCCGCTTAGTAAATTCCGAATCATCGGGCACGGACACTGAATATGGCGTCCGTCTATACTCGGGTGCACTCGCGGGTGTTTCCTAACTGAAATGATAGCTCATGACCTCCCCTCTCACAGCAGGCATACGGCTTGGTCACTAGATATCTTCACGATGTATTCAGTCTATGTTTCTACTGACAGTCTACGGAAATGCGTGGATTGACTGCGTTTTGACATTCACTTTAGTATTTTCACCGCGTTTTGCAACAGAACTGATTTTCGAGAGCATATTACAGGCTGCGAAAGTGGGTTTTTCGTGCAAACTAACTAGTGTACTCGAATCACAAGAATCAACTTTTAACTCAGAAGGAACCCAGATGGCGCTTATTGCGTTTTGCATAAAAACTCCTCAGTCATAAAAGAGATTGGAAAAACCTAACATAATCGAGGCGAGATCGCAATTTTACATTTTCAGAACCAGGTTCGCACGCACATATCCCTCGGCTGGGGCTCCCCGTGCAAGACCGAAAGAGAGAGCGAGGGTGGCGACTATCGAGCCAAAATTCCGCTAACGTTTTCGAGAGTCTTTGGCGTGTTATTTCACCGGCTCTATTTGTAATAAGGGAGATACGTAGACAACGCACGAAGGCGGCGGAAAGCGGAAATAAAAATACCCACTAATGGAATATCATTTCTAAATATTATTTTACGCGAGAAAAAAAAAAAAAGTCATTTTATTTCGTATTCGCGATTTCAGGTCGTCGCACCACCGCGATGAGGCTCGAGTACTTAGCGCCCCATTCCGGTTGATCGCTTTGATTTACTCTTTGGGCGCTGTATTCTTCCGCCCCGCGCCGCACCTCCCTCTATTCAGAATGGAAATTGGTTATTTATTCCCGCCCGCACTCGAATTGTGCGGGTCGAGATGTGGCGGTGCAAAGGAGAACGGAAACGGCGCCGCGCTGTCGAAAAAACTCGAATCCGAAAGTGCCTTTCGATTAGGAGTCCATACGCCACCCAAACGGGATTATATATTTTTTTATCGAACCCGTCACATCACCTCCGGTCGGCGCGAAAAAGCAATTTTCGAAAAGTATTAATTTTAATTTTTCGTGTCCCGGTAAGTATTATCGCGCCGACACTACTACGGCCAACTAAATCGCGAAAAATGAGCGCCCGTTTCGGAGTAAACGGAATGAAATAAAAAGAGGTTACACTTCCATTTATAATACGCGAGGCCAGGCCGGGCCAGGCCTCATTACTCGCACCTGTGCGAGTGCCGCGGCCGCCGCGTATTCATTCGAATGCGGCCGAAAGGCGAAGCTCGCAGGACATTGAGACCGTCAGCGTGTACGTCGATTTTCGAAAAATATATCGAATTCGCGAACCGACAAGTAAAACACGTGGACGAGGGCGAGAAGACCAACCAGGTTCTCTTGCTTCTCGTGGCAGAGCTCATGATGCTGTCAGCATGTCTAACACGACTGTCAAACTGGAGTAAGTTCGTTATTTCGGAAATTACGTGGGACATTCTACAAAAAGTGTGACCATTTATCTAACTGACGAATTTCTCGAGAACTATTGATATTACCCCAGAAATCGGTACATGGTTGATTAGAGAATCAAACAGACCCGTAGCCAGAGTTTATGTGTGGGTGCGGCAACCACTTTTTTTAACAAGCGAGCAGAAAAGTGTACGAAAATCTCATTCCCAATTCAAGAGTACCAAATTAGTTAACCATGTTCTTGTTATAAATTTTCAAATATTTCTGTGATATTAATGCTTTCTTTCTCGTTCAGCGTAATGATGATTTTTTAATGATGGTATCTTTGCCTAGGGGCTACAGATACCTTTAGAGGGGGCTCAGCCCCAGCTTACCCCCCATGGCTACGGGGCTGGAATCAAATTACATCTAATGCCGTACTGAACGATGACATAATGTTCGTGGTGTTCCATGAAAAGTTACGAAATGAAAAGTGTGTTAACTTTTCACGACAAGTGAAATGAGAAGTGTGTGTTTGAAAAGTGAAATGTTCCACTTTTTCATGGTTACAAATAAATGTGACGTATCAGTTGAGGAGCCCACTTCCAAAGTGAGCTAACTGCAAAATTTTAGTATTAAGAAAAACAAGCAAGACACTTTATCAGCAAAACAGTAAAGTAGGTAAGGGATTTTTTAAAGTTAGGTATCCATGAGTCCAACCTTCAAGAAAAATTTGTCGTTTTTGTTTTTGCAAAGTATGCCCTTAGCGTGGCAAGACCGCGTGTTGAAAACAAAATCTTATGAAGTCATAATTTTGCAGCTCGGTCACTTTGGAGGTGCGTTCCTCAGTTGATATTTATTTGCAACGCTCAGAATGATGGTACACCCGATGTTGATGTTAGCCAGTTCTGTTCATTGTGACTGTGGATTTCACGTTATCATGTTACGTTCAATTCGTTTTTCTTTTACCGTGATGTGATTGCTGATTAGATTACAATATTGCTTTATTTCATCTTTAGGGCTAAGAAAAATATTCTCTTAAAACGTAAGCAGTTTTTAAAATTATCTTTGATAACTTCGAAGAATAAAGAAATTTTGCGAGAAAATCATGTAAACAAGCACTTTTTATCACTTTTCACACATTTTCCACTTTTCATTTCACGGCTCACACGTTTCATGAAACGGAACATCACTACTTATTTTTCTCCAAAAATTTCATAGATTCGATGAACCTGCTACAGTTCCATCATAGAGGAGAACAGTATAATTTCGATTCATTTCATGCGTGGGTTTATCGAATTTTGCGAGAGAGAAGTGTTTAGTTCAGACCGGAATGAAGCATACGAAATAAGTAAAAACAACAACAATAACAACGAGAGAGTGTACAGAAAGGAGAAAGCATGTGTATCGATTGATAGTACGTACAGATCTCACCGAGAGGGCTAAAACATAAATTGTAACTCAACTGATGTCCTGCCTGACCGATTGGAGGAGGAAAAAGGAGAGTGCACCGTAAGAATAAGAAGAAGAAGAATGCATGGTCTTGGAAAGATCACGTACAGGAGACAAAAGACTTTTCTAAGACACTCGCATCGTGTTACACAGGAGTTGGTCAGGCAGGACGTTATTATGTAACCTTTATGTAACAAAAACGATGTGCAAAAAAGGTCGGCACCGTTGAAAAGTCAATATTAATAAGGCATTGAAGCGAAAATTACTCAATTCCCTATTCATGATTGTAAGACATCTGGCAACGTTAGCCAGTCAAATAAGGAAATCTGCAATAAATAATTTTTTAGATATAGTTTTGGGGAGCAATCTTCCGAGTAAAACTAAAGAAGCCATCACTTTCACCTGGTTTATTAGATTTTTAGAAGGGTTTCAATCCTTTGGCTCTACAGGGTGTCTAACAAGATTTAAATATGAAGATAATTGACTTTAGTTGACCATTTTATCCCGTTTATTTAAAAAACGCAGAACTGGCTTTTTTCCTTGCTCGCAGTCTATAAGAGAACCCCGCAGTTGCGGCCGTCTTATAGATAGCGCCTTTTAGATGACACTGATCTTTCATTCATTACCAGAATTCTAGGAAAATTGAAAATAAAAATCTCAAATTGTTGATAAAGTCACATTCTTTAGAGACATCAATCTACGGATGATTAGGTAATTATTTTTGATAGGATGTTTTCTTCTTCTGTTTTAATTGACCATTAGGTATTTAAAATTATCCAAGATAATTGTCTTTAATTGATTTTAATTGATCTTCCTCCAAATAGTTGACTTTAATTGACTCAGTTGACTTCACTGACTTTTTAGACTTCGAACGAAAATGTTTCTACACCGGATTTTTTATCAGATTGTCTCGGTACATTTTGTTCGTATCTGCTCCCAAACATCATAAACTGGGGGCTTAACGTAACTCTCTGTAACACAGACATACTACACCTCAACACGGACCTGAGGAAGATAATTAATAACAGTTTTCTGACCTCTTTCTTTATTTCACAAGGTTTTGAGAAAGATAAAAGTGTAAATTTTGCACGTCGCTGCCCCCTATCTCCCCATCCCCAAGTATTTTTCATCCAGTAGCCCTATTCCGCTAGTACCACTGATAATGAGTTTATGTGTTTCTGCATTTCTATGAAAGGACCTGCACAATATACTTTTTCGAACTTCTAGAAGTAAAAAATTGAATCAAGATATATTTTATGTATTGGAGGCCACAAAATTCAATTCCTATATCCTCAGTCGAAAGATTCCGTCCCAGGGGAGGGAGCTGACGATGAAACTACCATGAAATACAATACAGATATCTGAACATATAGGCTTCCAAGGTTCCTGAATTCGTTATTGACATAAACATGACTCGATTTTGAGAATTGAAACACCTGGGAGTAAAGGCTGAGGTTCAAATGGCGGGGGGGGGGAGAGGAGGAATTAAAAATATGATACGGACATGATTTCCAGGGGTTTCAGGATCTCACGACTCATTTTTGAAATGCCTTTGACCCTGTGCTGCGTAGAGGTCTGGTTAGCCTAGTGGATAGCGCGTTGGTCTCAGAATCCGGAGGTCCCGAGTTCGAGCCTATACGTAGCAACTCACCAGAATTTTCGACGTAGGCCGGTTTTTCGGCCAGAATGGAAGAGGGCTAAGTCAGCCCTAACAGCCTCCCCGACGTCTCCGAAGTCATGCTTGGAAGGGCGGATTCCAGGACTCGGGTGGAGAGCAAATTAGAAAAAGAAACCCTGGGCTGTGATTTTATAGTACTAAGAGTGAAGGTCGATGATCAAAATGCCCTGTCATAAAACACGGGTATTTAATCATAGATTTCTGAGGTCATTAAATTCGTTTTTGACATTATGACTCGATTTTGAGCATTAAGGTACTCTGGAGTGGGGGAATAGCTGAGCTGGAAAAATCGAAAAATACATTCTGTATCTCATTCTTCTCCCTGTTTTACATTATGGTATTAGGGAAGGCGGTAAAGTGAAATACGTATTCATCAATATTAGGTTTTCAAAATCGCTGAATTATTTCATTTTTATTATTATTATTATTATTATTGAAATCGGATACCAAAAGATTACGGACAAGGGTTTCCTCTACCGATTTCACCATTTACTTGTTAAATTTTAGGTCACCGGTGACCTCAGGCACTCAAAAACCAAATGGGGTACCATATTTGTATCTCTTCCTCTACGATTTTCCTCGAGCCCTTCCTAGACATTACAATTTTGTGCTCGAAGGTACAGCGAAACAGATAAGACGATGAGACAGCTGGGCTCTCAAAGGAGTCTGGCCCTAGAACCCCTCTCTTCCTCCTCACTCTCGTCAGATTTCTTAGGGACTATGAAAACCTAAAATAAGTTACCTACTGATATTGTATTCTACAATATCTTAATACTTGACTGCCTCTCCTGGTTCCACAATTTCCAACTTTTAGATTGGAACTGATGTCAAAAATGGACTTAGTGATCTTGAAATTCCCAAGAGCGATGCTCGTATTGTATTTTTCAAATTTTTCCATGTCACCCCTTCCGCCTCCTTCTGTACAGGTGGTTTAATTCGCAAACCCGAGTTGAATTTATCGAAAAAGGGGAAAAAAGCAAATTCTGTCCAAGAAGAGGGTGGAAACAAGTCGAAAATTCCGACTCGGTACCAAAGGTTACCGTGCAAGCAAAAAAAAAAACAAAAAAAATTTTGCCGATTAATATTTAAAATACTGAAGACTTATCATTAACAAATAAATGTTTCATCCAAGCAACAGAAAGGGGAAAAAAAGGCAAACAAGTTCACGATTTTCTCATTTTAAAGACAAGGGTTCAAGTAGATATAGCTCTGGACATCTTTTTGATAATCACTGGGTTTTGGAATCATTAATTGTACACAGACAGAGTTGAGCATAATATTTCGGGAAATGGCTTCAGGCAACTGATAAGAGATTTAAATAAGAGTCACATTCTTACCCAGCATTGACATTTTTCAGATTTCTCGCAGTTCTTAGAATATTAATGAATACAGCTTAAAATATTTCGTAGTTTCAATCCAAATTATCAAATTATCCTTCACTCTTCTCAAATTGACTGCGAAAATTATTTTCATTTCTATGACTTAGTAATATCAAAATCTGTAATATATCTAAAGCGCATTATAGAAGCTAGCTATTTGCATCTGCGTATTACATGAATCTTGATTGCCGTTATAAAGTTGAGAGCATTTTTTTTTTAAATCAGCTTTTCTCTCGCGGACCTGCCCGCCTAAGAGTCCTTTTTCACTAGCATTCAGCTGTACTTTCACACCACCACTAACTTCGGTAGCGAGCATCAGTGGCGTAGCCGGGGGGATTAGGGGGATGAATCCCCCCCCTTGAGAGGAGGATTTTTTACATGCTGGCAGTATCACAGTATAAATGCGCGACATGAAATATAAATTCATATGCATAATTGAAGTCGAAAAGCACAACATACTGATACGTCAATGTAAAAATATACAGTTCATATTAGGTGTACCCCCCTCCCCCGCCCAAAATGTTGCTGAACCCCTCTGTTGGAAAAATCCTGGCTACGCCACTGGCGAGCATGAGCCATCAAGTCAGCTTTTCTAAAGTCAATCGTTTCCTCTCAAAGTCTATATTTGCTCAGAATTTCTCAGAAATGCTGAGCATTTATTAGTGAGCATGTGCTCGCTCGCTATCCCTACTTTCACATATAAGGGTTGCCCACAAAAAATATCTATGAACCCTTCGTACAATCGCGTCGCACATCGCTCCACGCCCGCTGACAAGTTCGTGACTCGTCGGGGTCCCAATAGTCCGTAATTGTTACTTCACGCCCTCGCTCGACGCCGCCGCTGACTTCGAGGTTCATCGGGAAAAATCGCGATGGAAAAACCAATAATTTTTTTTTTTTGCAAGTCAACAGCAGCCCCGTAGACAGAACATGAGGGCCTGGATGGAATTTTCACGGGCCTCCCTCCTTACAGTTCATTTTGTTGTTTTTGTCAGATGGGAAAACATTATAAGCGACGGGATAACAGGTTTCTCTCATGGTTTTAAGGAGTGATTGCTGATTTGATGTACTGTATGATGTAGCCGTAAACGTTGAAATTCAAATTCAGTTCAGGTCTTTTAAAAATATCGGGCCCCCCTGAAAGTCCGGACCCGGGGTATTTCTCCACTTTCTCCCCTCCCTCTCGTCAGAGTTGATTAACAGCATTCTATTCCTAGCAACGCTCTATCGATTCGCCGAACAACTGTTCACAATAACTTCATTCTTTCTTGAGTTATCGTTTGGACAAATAAAATCATCTTTCTCATGTCAGCACGGTGTCATGCTGTCATGCCTAGTCTATAAAATCGCAATTAGGACTTTCGTCCGCATGCATAATCCTAGCCGCAGTTGTTTAACTCCAAGGGGGGAGGGCTAAAAACTATTCAAATCTTATACACGGTAAATGCCACTCCCAGGATTTCTTCTTGGATCCACCGCCAAGTGAACTATCCGACATCAAAGTGGCGGATTGATTGTATCCATTGTGTAACCACCGAGCTCAACTTGCGGGGGTGCAAATGGTCGTCCATTTTCGATACAGAGCCAACGTAACCACCATTCGACGTATGAAACCGAATTACAAAGTTAAGCTTTTTTCGCGTCATTTGACTGGCTGTTATAACTGGAGCAAACGAGGACGAGGAAGATGCACACGGTAGAAAATCCGCTCTCGTTTTTTTTCCCCCACATCGTATATCTTCTTTATTTATAGCTCGATGATGTCTACATAAATTACGGATTAACCAGCTCTCCCAGTACACGGAGACTCGGCGAATCTACCCGCAAGTTTCGTGCACACCGAACTCGATTAACAAAAATTTCGGCTTGATTTACAACATAGTTATTTATATACTTTGCTGGACTGGCCGCGGCCGACCATTAGCCCATTAGCGTAGTCCGTTCCATTTTGGGGCAAAGTGATGTAGTATGCGTTGGCTCAAGATCGCGAGCCCGTATATATGTATATAGACAAACTGCCTCCCAGCTCGCCGCTAATTTCATAATAATCATTTTTAAAATTGTGTAATGAAAGTTGAAACAAAGTTTAATCCTCATTAAGGTCCAAAAAAAAAAAGAATTATCAATTCCTGGCCACTCCGAAAAGAAGACGATCATTATGTAATTAACAAAACACGTGTATCCCCTGTGGCAACGTTTAAGACGTATTTTCGTATACTTTATGCACAAGAGAGAGGGAGAAAGAGAAAAAGCTGAAGATTTGAATCTTGACACATTGTTCATCTCCGCTCCAACAGCGCACCGTGGGCTACCTGTACCAATCCGCTACTGGCGGGTAAATCCAATTCAAAACTCTTTTTCTCGTACTAGTACGGCCACCGTATCACTACAACGGAGTTAATGAGCTATCAAGCTCCGTGACAGTTCACAATTTATTCGATTTCATTTACATACAGTTTTTTCCTTTTTTCTTTATCTGTTTCGTTAATACATAGAAACTAATTAAGATTTCTTAGCCAGTCAAGTCTCGGACGTTTCGAACTAATTTCAATAACTCGTTTTTTCCCTTCGTCCTCTCCCTCTAATCGGCCCAGACCAGCTCGTCAGATTGTGGCGGCTCTCGGAGGGCGGCTCTCATTTTCCGATACGACCGCACTCGGGTACAGATACGTAGAATTCGTGTACGCGAACAACAAACGCGAGCACGTAAAACACAATTAATTTATATACGGCACGGCGGCGGAGTCAAATTTCAAAATCAATTCGCCGTTTCGTATATTACGTATGGTGTACATGTATACAATAATTCTGTGAAATCTACCTGCGTTATGGTCGGCCGAATCATTCGGTATTTTAGTTCAAATATTTGCCCTGGCTGGGCTCTCTTTCGTCTGCCCCACTCGCCGTATATGCACGGTAGCCGATGGACGCTGCTAGTGATTAAGAGCGCTGCCTCATCTCGAACGATACTCCATTATCCAATAATCTGCCTGCAAACAGAACGCAAAATTTACGCTTCGATACATTTTTAAACGCAGTAAAAGGTACTTAATGACAGGTTTATAACGAACAAATTTAATATAAGCCGGCTCGTATATCGTAATCCGCCCCAAAAGGGCAATTGTAGCGTATCTTGTCGCTCTCGTTTCGACGAGATCGCATACCTATACATTACAGGCGCATTTTATTAGCTTTAACTCACCCTTTCGCGATGAGCGCGCAAAACTCACAGCGCACCAATATTTTTGTTTTGGAAATTATACAGGGACAGTATTGTGTACCTTGCTCCCCCCCCCCCTCCGCATCGATAACAATCCTCAAAGCGTCGTAGGTAAAATTGATTTCATTTTGTTCGATGGCTAATTCGCCAGATATCTTTTCTGATGGATGTAGCTCACGGTCCCGTAGCCCGCTTTTGTGGCCTTAATTTTGACAACAACTGACTAAGATACATCATTCAGTGTGGATGCGAAATAGAATTCTTGTTCGGCGAGTCTCTCTATCCTTACAAATTACCTATGCATATACCTATAACCTCGAGCCTTTCAAACAGCACATCGAACTCAATTTTTTGCGGAGGTAATGGCGATCGAAGTCGAAGTACCTAACAAAACTTCTAACACACTCGTGCAAAATCTAATCATAATCATGAATCAGGAAGACACTGAAAATGTCATTCATAGTTGATGAAACTGGAGGAAATCAAAGATTTAGTGAGATCGGAAATCCAGCGTTCTGTCAAAGAATCGTTGGAACAATTCGAAAACCGCGGTGAGAAATTGAGCGTAATACCCGAAGAAATAACAACGGTTCGAACGGAATTATCCAACATGATGGGAGAAAACAGGCAAGATATGGAGGTACAACAGAAGGTTAGTCGCCTCGAAGAATATACGAGAACCGAAAATGTTATCATTCGCGGAATAAAGCAAGAGAAGAATGAAACACTGGAGATGCTAATGGAAAAAGAGGGTGGAGGTCGCGAATCAGCTACATATGTTGAGATGAGACACACACACACACATTAGTACACTTCACAGGCTGCCGACTCGAAGCAAGAAACAGCCCCCGCCCGTTACTGTCCGACTTGTACATCGCTGGAAAAAAGAGCAATTGATGCAAGCTTCAAAACAGTTTCGTTTGGAAGAGATCTATATCTCAGATCAGCTAACACCACAAAAACTGGATCTATTTCGAAAAACCAGTGAGCTAAAACTAAGTGGCAACGTCCGTATGGACAAAAAGGACAATCGAATACTAGCGAGAAGAAGCGAATCCGAAGAGGAAATAGTCTGTAACAACCCGCAGAACCTAATCAAGCTGGGACGGAAGGAAGCGAAGTCCGACTAACCAACTAACTCGATGGAGGCAGAAGAGGTGGAGAGCGATAAAGAAGAAGAAACTACCAGCATCGCGTTATCCGCACGATCCAAGGCATCATCCACACGGTCCAAGTCATTCCGACAACCCACTATTAACGCAGCGTTCAAGAAAGACACGAAACCGAGGTCACCAGCTGGGAAAAATGCAACGACAGATTAGAAAGCTGCGACTCTCCTTGCCTAGGTACGAGTGGACACCATAGGCAAGTAAGGCCAAACTCTCATCAGAATTTGTGTGTAAGTACGAACATAACTAATAGTCCGTGAACTATAGAGCTCAAATAAAGAGGTCGAAGATGAAAAATTTGCTATCAAAGATTTTATTACAAGAAGTTGTTCATTAGGGTCTCCTTATACCTGGAAAAGCCCACCACCTCCACCCTCCCCGGCAACCCACTTTTTTGGGGGACAGAACGTCCAAAATTTTAGTTTCTTGCATTTTTCTCGAAGAAAAATTCGTTATTTTGAAAAAATTCACAGCGTATCGTATTCTACATCAAATTTCCTACAAGAAAGGTTCTCACAAGATTTTCATAACGGTCAACTGGAAAGAGTTATAACGCTCTAAAGTTTACCTATTTCAAGTACGAAACTCATCATGACTTGACCAAGACTTTTAAGACCTCTTTAAGCCCCCGTTCATACTCTTTAAAATTTTTCAAGACTTGCTTATAACTTTTGAGACATTTACACATTTGTTTAATACTTCCAGAAATGTTTTAAGAATCTAGCAGGCTTATTTGAAACTCGATGTGACCTTAGAGTTTTCAAAACTTTTTAATTTCAGTTTTTCTCCCTAGGATGGGCAGTAGCCCTCACTGTTTCTTCCGTATCTGCACGCCTAGTGTTGTTCTTTGACAGTGTAGAGTAAGCAGAAATATTCCTTCATGCTTTTTGATCGTAAAATCGGATCAACACGGAACAAATTATGAGCATCTCTCGGTGACAAAGTTCTCCAGTAAAGAAGTACGAGGACGTTCCATGAAATGAAAACGAATCACGTAAACTGTCAAAACAGGAGTTTCCTCGGCTGTTGATTTCAATTGGTTCATCGTTTTTTATTGAGGTCACCATTCGGGCCCCAAAATTAAGATTCCAGACTTAGCATAGAATAATTGTTTGAAATCATTGATGTACCGAAGAGTTCTTTCGGGGGGGGGGGGGGGCGAGAATTGTGAAATTTTCAAGTATCAAAATTTTTTTGTGTTGTCCAAAAAAAAAAACTTTTGACTTGTTTGATTTGTTTTACTTTTGTTCCATCTACTAAAATTTCTCAACTCCGGTGGAGGCTTCCGTGCCCCCCTTATTTTCGTCCCTGACTGAAATGGTAAATTTTCCCAACTGCTCTGTGAAACATTCCTCCCGGGGAGGAAGGGTGAGTTTCCCCCTTCCCCTAATAGTACGTCCCTGTTTGAAGTATCAAAATACTTTCAGAATTTCGAGTTTTTAGGGTTATTACTGATTTCGAATATGACATTAGATTTTTCATCTCATTTCAGTTGGGTCCGAAATTTAAATTTTGAGCGTGAAATTTTGACTTTCAGAGTCAAGGGGAGTAGAATGAAATACATTTAACGGAATATTTGCGAACAGTGATACCAAAGGACCCTCTTTTTGATATTTTGTTTAATTTCCTAATTTCAGACAATGTTATATTGATTTTATGAACTAAAATCAAGAATGAGGATCACAGTTTACTCGAAATCAGAAATTTAAAACTTCCTGATGCAGGTATCTGGCTTAGGTTTGTGAACTTTATTTTGCTCGATCTATTTCAAGCGTGAAATCTTGAATCTGAAAACTTTTAACGGTTGAGAACGCATCAAATATTTGACGGAATGGCAAATTTTCAATTTTGAAACCGACACTAGTCCCAAATTTTAGAACTAGCGTCAGATTATCCCCAATAATTGAGTTAGAAAACGTCCTCGAATTGATAGAAAAAAAGCGTGTGGGATGAAAGTGCAAATTTCCATATTTGAACACCCTTTTCCCTGGGGAGTTCTAAAGTTTGCAGGGGCTGATACCGATACTGATCTTAATGATCGGTTATTGCAGTCTTAAAAATAAAGCACAACACCTCTAGTTGGCTGGAGATAGCTGACTGGCTGTCTGTCCGCCTGCTCCTGTATATTTCGTAATAAATTTGCCTAGATCTTTGTTTCCTTTCAAATTTGATTAGTAGGCCATCAACCCTGCGTTTTCCGAGATTTATGAAGAAAGGGGGAGGGAGCGTCCAAATCTTCAGTATACCATAGAGACAGTAATCAACGCTTTCATAACACGCATGCTTCTGATCGGAGTATTAATTACGTGTAACAAGTCCCCTGCTTGTGAAATATTTGAAGACGTACGCATTAGTGAAATTATATCTGCCAAAATTGTTATGAAATATGTATTTGTATATATTAGGCACCTGCAGCGTTTATTTGAAATTAGCCTAGTTGTTCTGTGATAACTTTGAGATCATCTGAGAAGTATTAGCCAGTTGTTATAGTGAGTGCGTAGTCGGCTGCTAGCTGAGTCAAACCAAGGGAGATGTACCGAAACCAGTTTTTCTTTTGAAGGAGGAGGAACGTTAATTTTTCATTTTGAAAATATAAATTTTGCCAACGGAGAATCCGGTTTTACCGACTGCCGAACATGTTTCAAATTTACAAGCAAAGAAAAAATAAACAATAATAAATCAATTAAATTAAGAAAGATCAACACTTTCGCAATTTTACCAACAGAGAGTCCAACTTTGCCAACCGGTAGTCGATTTTATTCAATTTTGCAATTCTAGAAGACGTTTGGAGGAGCCCGTTCCCCATACCTAGTGAAATCAAACACTATAGCCAAAATAGGTTCTGGTTTCTCCACTTATTTTTTTAACTTCTCATTTCGACATTTTTCGACTGGAGATGTAGAATATGCCGCCGAGCCCGGGCAAGATTTCGGGTCGTCACGTTTCGCAGCCTTCTCCGTGATTTGACAAGAGACGGGTGCACGAAATCAATAAACAAATGAATCGATGCAATTCGATGGTACTACTGGAGAGACGGAAATCCATGGCCCGGCGATAAAACAAATAATTCGCGACTGGTCAAACGTTAATCTCTTTGCTACTGCTGGAAGCGAGTACACAGAGAGACTCTTTGTTTTAAAAAATGTAACGTTCGCCTCAAAGCACGAAGAATAATGTATAATTCGAATTGATTACTGGGAGTAAGGATAAGGAGCGCAGTAAAAAAGATCGGAAGCGGGAAAGAGCCAGCAGGAAAAAAATGTACATTATCGCCGAACTCGAGAGCTGTTCGGTAAACAAGTTGGCGTCGTCTTGGCAAATTCTTTATCAAATTAACGTTATTCCATTTTCGTCAACAGAAAGATGAAAACCGAATACGAAATTTTCGCAGAAAAAATGTCTGTATATTTATTTACCGACTGGTCTCGGCGCAACAAAGTTCTCCGCGACGATGCAGGTGAAACGGCGGGGAAAAAACGCGAGGATTAAATCGTCGAACTACGTGTTCTTTTTGTCAGATACAAATTCTTTCCAAGTTTATCCGAAATGCAGTTCGGGGCGGTGAAACGAAGGCGACGTAAATGAGAAAACCAGAATGGTAAATTTTTCAGCGACATAATAATTAATTGGTTAAGATGTTACCGTAAGGAATTGTAAACCTCAAGCAACCGCCGAAGAAACGTAACAGTAACTTTTAACGATGTAAGTTTGGCTGCAAGTTGAGAAGTAAGCTCCAGCTTACTAGTTAAACTGTCATTGTGGTCCTATTGCGTTTATGTCAGTTTTATAACGGGACAAAGTTTTCCTTCGATACATAATTCGGAACAGTTACGCAACGGATCTGCTCCGCCGGTGTCGCGCCGAAGACGGTGACTGCGATGCGGGCTTCGTGCAGCACAAGGCCAGCAAACTGAAAGCAGGAAATGTAATCTCCTTTCAGCTGGTGAATATTGAAACGGAAACCATCTCTGTGTGCTACACTCTCCGGTTTTCTTAATACCGCGAAGAGAAGGTTTGTAGAAAGGTGTCATCCGTTCACACCTTCTGGTCTCATCATCAGGCACCCGTAATCTGGTTCCCCGTATAGACAGAAAACGAGGAAGAGAGAAAAGGAGAAAAATGAGAGCATTATGATACAGGGGAAAGAAGTCGATCGCAGCCAACGAACGTTAGAAGAGCTAATTTTTCAATAAATCGATCATTTTTAGGTTTTTAGATTAACTCATTCTTTTGATTTAAAACTAAGACTATCCAAAAACTATACTACTGTAAAAAAAATCGAAAAGAAAACTCTGGGCATCAGCGACATAGAAAGCTACAGAAATAACTTCAGCTTTGAAAAAGCTTAACAACCTAAATGTGAAAAGCTATAGAAAACCTTTATGAGGCTCTCCGTAAGGTCTGGTTGGCCGAGTGGATAGCACACTGGTCTCGGAATCCGGAGGTCCCGGGTTCAAGCCCACGTAGCAACTCGCTACATTTCGACCAAGGCCGGTTTTTTGGCAAGAAGGGAAGAAGGCTAAGACAGCCCTAATAGCCTCCCCGACGTCTCTGAGATAATTCTCGAAAGGACAGATTCCAGAGCTCGGGTTGAGAGCAAGTTAGAAAAGAAAAAACTATGAGGCTCTCTGTGTGGCTATACAGGAAAGTGGCTACACAAACAACGCAGAATGTGAAATAACTCCACCTACAATAACTACAAAAGAAAATTCAAAAAGTTTATGGTAGACAAGAAAGAGACTATTATACAAAAAAAAAAAAAAAAAAAAAAAACCTGACATGGTCGAACTGAACATGGTATCAAGAAAAAAAATAATAAAAGGCATACAAAGAAAAAAAGAAGAACGTTAGAGAACAGACCTGGTCAGTTCAACTCTAGAAAGTACAAAGAATATGAGAGAACTAAACTGAAGTCTAACACTTGGAACTCAATTAACCACACATCTACTAAACAATGAAGGAAATAGGACCTATGATCGGGACGAAATAAAAACAAAATGGCCACAGAATTTTGTAAAGATCCTTACTCATCCCAAACAACTACCAGCAAATCACTTCAAACCAGCTCACCCAAAGAGATAAGCGAACCAGAACCACCATTTATACACTCTGAAGTAGAATATGTGATTAAAAATCTGAAAAAATAAGGCACCAGGAAAATACGGAATAAAGAACGAACACATAAACCTATGGAGGGGAGGAGATGACAAAAACACTTACTTCCCTTTTTAACAAAATTTGATTTCAAGCATACATGGAAGAAGGGATATTGCCTCAATAAATTTCCTGCACGGCATAATCAATAATAAAATATGTGAACCAACCTTACTAGGAAAAATCAAAATTCGTGTGCCAAGCTTTCATTGCAGGAAAACTAATTTATTTGAACCAGAGCGCTCCAGCACAAATTACTACTTAAATGCTCCCTTCAATAGAGTCATGAAACTGTACAATGATACTACTAGAATTCATGAAAAACTAGATAATATCCTGGATTCAAATGGCATATCAAAATTCAAGCAGCACATTACTCAGCTATTCGATTAAGACAGCCCTCCAAAAGGACCGGGGTGGAGCGAACAGCAGCAGTAAATATAAAGAGGACCAGGTTTCCAGTTTTGAGATTATAGGATGAGGTCGGCGCGGCACGTCAGGGAGGGCATCCAGTTTTTTTTCCTCTTTTTTGTAGAGTTGGTGAACAAAATAAAAATCGTTTTTCGTTATGGTCTTTTTATTTTGTTACAAAAAATGTTTTTTTCTTCGTTATCGTTTTCGTTATTTCATTACCATATTTTTTTTCCATTTTCGCTATTAATTTTGTTAGTCGTTCGTTATCGTTTCGTGTTTTGTTTGCCGGCCCTGTTTTTTTTTCTCTTTTTTTTTCCTACTTTTCTGTTTTTTGTTTTTCATACGTCTGTCTCGTTTGTTTGATTTTTAGTTCGTTTTTTTATTCTGTTTTATTTATTTATTTATTTATTTTTTCTTTGTCACGATTCCCTCTGTCGTAATTGGCCAACCGGCTGTGACAGAGGGAATTAAAATATACTTTATTATTATTATTATTATTATTATTTATTATAATATCCAAAAACTGGGAACTTTCGGATATAATTTTCCTACATAAAAAAGAAAATAGACACCTTATTGGGAATTACAGGCCAATAAACTTGTACCCCACAATCTTAAAAATTGTCTCGAAAATAATCGAAACGAGAATCAGACATTATTTAGGTCCCCAACAACCTCTCAACCAAGCGGGCTTTAGGAAAAATTCATCTACATTAGACCATCTCCATACGTTAAACGAAATCATAGAAGAATCCTTCGAATACGGTCTCAGCACAAGAATTGCATTTATTGACTACTTAGCTGAGCTACCCGCCCTTTGGGCGAAATATTGATAGCGCATAACTTGTACGAAAGATTTAATATTGTAATCGTTTTTAGGAAATCATTCAAATGACAGACACCCTGCAATGACCACGGACATAACAATGACAAACTGACAGAAAAGTACAAGATCCTACACATACAAAACAACACAAGAAAAAGAAAATTAAAAGAAAAACTAGAAATAATAGAAGCAAAAACAAAACAAAGTAACCTAATAAACACAACAATTAACTTTCAAAGTGAAAACTTATTCCAACTAATAACATGACCTCCACGGACTGACTGCACAATCACAAACAACCAATAACACTCACTGATTGGACAGACTGCATAATCACAGGCAACCAATAGGAGCACAAGACTAAACAGGATCACCATACGGTACTACTCTCGACTATGACTACAGGACCACAAGAGACAAGTCTCATTTAGGGTACTCCACTGATGATGGCATAACAGCCGAAAGCGCTCTGGAATACAGAATAAGAAAAAGTGAATTGGCACACACTACACATGGAATATAATAAAGCATTCGATTCCTTATATCACTGCTTTATTTTCGAATCACTAAAGAATCAGGGAATACCCCTTCAACCCGCGGAGCTAATAAAAGAAATGTATTAGGGACCAAAAAGCAGAATCATTACCGACAAAAGTGGAAATTACTTTGAAATGAGGAAAGGAGTCCGACAGGGCCACCCACTGTCACTCATCTTTTTTAATCTAGCATTGGAGGAAATATTTAGGAAACTTGATCGGGAAAATAAAGAGCTAAATTGAAATGGAACCAGAGTCTCGAACTTCAGATTTGCAGACGATATTGCTTTAATATCAAACTCAATGGGGGAGCTGGAGGAAATGATACACGAACTCAACAAAATTGGAAAAAACAGCTGAGTTAACAATAAAAAATTAAATGAAAACTCATAACGACCTCAACGGATCCAACAAAAATCAAGATAGGAAACAAACATCTTAAAGTAGTTCCAGAAACAGTATACTTGGGCCAACTCATTTCACTAGAAAATAGAACCAAAAAGGAGATAAACGTAGGATCACACTCGCTTGGACGAAGTTTTGGACACTAAAGCACATCTTTAAAGGAAAATGCAAAAACACGCCAAAAGGCGAAATATTCAATATGTGCCTAACACCGGTTTTGACGTATGGCTCTCCCACTTGGTCCCCGAATACTTTCAGACGAATGAAGAAAATTGAGACAAGAGAGACCTCCATGATGAGATCGATTCTAGGCTTAAAAATCAAAGACTAAGTGAGTATAAAAAACATTTGGAAAAAATTACTCAATATCAAAAACTGGGCACAATCAATCCGAAATTCAAAATGGTGGTGGGCGAGATAGATAGTCAGACTACCTCAAGATAAAATAACCTATCAAGCTTCCTTTTGGTATTTAAACCAGTTCAAAATAAAAAGGGCAAACCAAAAACTAGGTGGAGGGACGAAATTGATCGGTTTCTAAAAAATAAGCTCTATCGAGTGGCACAAGATCGCAAAGAATGGGAGAGAATTGAGGTGTGCCTTTGCATACTACGGGCCGAGAGCATACTCAGAATAGTAAGTGCTCTTCGAAGGTGCGACCTTGGAAGCTAAATATTATTATAAAACTGTATCGCTTTTAGTAAAAGTTTGATTGATTGTATTGTTTTTGGTTAATTCATTCGTTTCATTCAATTGATCCTGCTTGATTAATTGGCAGGACCATTGCGAGCCCTGCCAACGTGCAGGAGTGGGTGAAAATAGGTTGAAAATTCTGACTCGATACAAGAAACTGTATTAAAACTTCGCACTACAGTTATTGAAAGTGCCAACTCGGTACTAAAATTTTCCAACCATGAGATCAAAACATCGAGGGTTTTACGTGTATTTTACTGACTGATGGGCCAATGTGCCGACAAAATGACTAATTTCATCGAAAAATGCCGTTTCCTACGATTCATAAAAATTGTCATTACCCCCTCTCCCTCCCTTTCCCCGGCTACACCCGTTAATGGGTTGTTTAAAAAAACATAATTAATTCCTTTTGATCTATCAATTTTTATTGACCGATCAATTCATACCACTCTCAAAATAAATATCGACGCGCCGAATCTGTCATTTTCTTAACACGATATTGGGATCAAATTTGATACAGAACTCGATATAGAAGACGAGATAGCGAATCGACATCGACTTTTGGATCGAATTGTGCATTGACATTGATGTGGAATTGAGAAGCGACATTCCAAAACGGCCTCCGTCCATTTTTTTGAAATATCGTTTTATAGCGCCATCTGGTGAGGAATCTAGTAATACATATTCTGGCCCAAACAAAATCACGATATCGCGAATCTAACGCATGTCAGAAGCCAAAATAGACTCGCAAGGAGAAGAAAAAAGTTGTTTCAAAACGGCCTCCGTCCACATTATCACAATAGAGGAGTCGACTATCTTAAGAATTTTATGAATTAGATTCTACTGAAAGGCACAGTATGTCTAATTTTGTGCCAAACAAAAACTAATAATTCAAAAATGCTGTTCCAAAATGGCCTCTATCTAGGAGATCCCCACTTCACGACTGTCATGCGTGTCTCCTGTACAAGGTATGTACATTCAATATTTTAACGAGATAAATTTCTGTAAGTGTTCTACTAGGCAACCCGACAATCAACCGTGACATGTAAGTGTAATATAGGGATACACCAAGTTTTCTCTTCCCCATGAAAAAAACACAAAACTGAACAGAGGCCGTTTTGGAATATCGCTCCTCAATTCTATCTGGAAGTAGATGTAGGCATGGAACTCGATTTTTGTACAGAATTCTATGTAAAATTTGACCACAGTATCGTGCCGGAAAATGACAGATTTTGAATGTCGATGAAGAATCGTATTTTGTATTGATTTGTGTTTCAAGGGCCACCAACTGATTCTTATCAAACAATTAATCAATCAATTATATTTCATAAGTTAATGAGAAACGATTAATTAATTATATCTCTATTTCTGGGTAAGTAATGTTTTCAGAGTAACCAAGTCCTTTTTTAAATAACTGATTCCTTTAGAGCACCTAATCAATTTTTTATGATTTATCGAACGACTTCTTCGAATTATTCGATTTAGTTTTATTAGTCGATATCATTTCATTAATTAGTTGTTTTTCAGTCATTCATTTTTAATTAAGTAGTAAAATTTTTATCGAATACTCAATTCTCATCGAAAGCTAAATTCTTGAAAATAAATAAATTTTCTCATCAATCGATTTACTGAATCTCCTCAAATAATTAACTCTATTGAATAATCAAGGCTTTAAGAATGTATCTTTTAAACTAATTACATAATTATTTTCGATCAATCAATTCGATTTCTCATGATAAAATATGCTTTTTGAATTCGGTAACTAATTCTCTTACGTTAATTAATTTGATGTCTTTACCAATTACACTGTCATTTTAATTAATAGATTTTTACTAATAAATCTACGCCGTTCAGTTAATCAATTCCATCTAACTAATTTTTTTAAATCATTTACTTGATATTTTTTTAATTGATTTTTTGTGTTTGGTAAAAATTGTTTTTCCCAATTACTTTTGTGCGATTAATCGGTTGATTTGTTTCACCCATCTAATTTCCGTTAATCAGTTACTTTTTTTTGATCAGTATACCTACTCCCATTTAATAATCGATTCCTCCTAATAAATCAATTTTTCAAATTAATTAGTGAGATTTACAGGTTCTTGATTATTTTTGAATAATTAGACTTTATGAATAATTAATTTTTTCAAATAATTTTTTTTCCGTTAATATTAATTATTTTTGATAAATCTATTTAATTACTTTTGATTAGTTAAATTGTTTAAATTAATTAATGTACACTGTTTTAATATACATTTTTTATTAATTAATCACGGTGATTTGATTTTCAATTGATTAATCATCGATTAATCTAATATTTTCAATAATTGATATATTAGCTAATTATTATTGATTAATCTGTTGATTTTGCTAAAGGGATTATACTTCAGTTTCAATGGCATTCGCTACTTATAAATAAAATTTACTTCTAATTTTTTAGTTAATGTGATCAACATTGATATAACTATTGTGAGTATATCTTTGCTCGTATGTTCATCTCATTTCCCCTCGAGCTATTCTCCAGACAAAATATGGCACATAATGTGCTGATCAGCGAATCAAAACATAAATGAATTTACACACTTGAAACGTCAAGAGTTCACACCGCCTCTAACTCCAGCAGTTGGGTCAGTATCATAATAGCTAGTTTTGAAAATTAGCTACAAAGGTGACTCCAAAAGTCGAGATAGAACGTCAAATATATTCAGCAGGGAATGGACGCAGATACAAGAAAATCGCTTTTAAAATAACACTGAAAAGTCGTGCCATCTTCCCGACTGAAGTTCATTTAAGTTCGTACAGTTTTGCGAACAATTACGAATTCAACATTCGAACATTATCAAAGCTAAGCCAAGCCCGACGGGCACTGGAATTACGCCATTTCATCACCCTCAAATAAGATTTATACATTAGCATCACACTAACGATGGTAGGTACGACTTATGATTAAGTCCACTCGCCGCCATCGGTGTCATGGTATTGTGCGGTCTGGAACGAGGAAGGAAAAGCCACGCAAAACAGAGCAGTCTCAATCTTTAACAATCTCGTCTCCACGGTGCGAAAGTTTTTAGGAAATTATAATACGACTTTTCTCGTCTTCGGCTTCCTGTCTTGTGCCCCCTGGGCAATCCTTCACGCTCTCTAGTTCTATTTTCTTAGCGCTCTTCAAAATTCGAAAACGCTGCTTTCATAATGAAGACAGCTGGCGTTTGTTAACGAATAAATCGTTTTTTATCGTACTTCATTTCTTGTGTCTGCGCTTCAATTGTGCCGCTGCACTTTTCCGGCGCCGCCTGCCATGCCGGCGAATACCTTTGAGAGCCGAGTTGTCAGCCGCATGGAGCGCGGAAGACTAACTCACGAAACTAGTATGAAGTGTCAGACGACATCGCTACCGCGTCTTGTTAAAACTTATATCTGCAACCCGACACGTTAGTTTTGAACTTCTAAAAAGTCGCCGAAGTTGAACGAATTGATGGGGTCGGCAAATACCGATATAGTGGATCTTCTTGCATCGAGAAACAAGGCCGAGCTACGATAACAACGTTTGGATGGGAAAACATTTCTGGACCACTTTTACAGTCTTGCGATTTTGGAGTTCTTTCAGATCCATCTATAGGAGCTCTTGGAACCTCCGACCACTATACTTGGGAAAACCGATGAAGGCTCGTTGATCTTAATACATGTCGTTCGCTCAGGACTCCATCGGATCCTCAAAAGAGCAAACCATTGTGTACATACTTTAAGCATTCGTCATCTGTAGTGTAGCGTATCGCACGCGCGCTCTAAGTTGTGCACAAAATAATAGGAACATACCAGTTAAGGTTCATTTGTTTCGCCAACTGGTATCCACTTCTATACATCTCCCAACATCTACAAACTGAACCGGCACCCTGAACGTGTATCCCATGAGTAATATTGATCATTCGGCTCCGAGATCTTGATGAGTACTCGTGTATAATTATAGACTTCTGCGACTCGGGAGGCTGGTGGCTACCCGTCGAGCGCATACCTCATTTGAAATAAATTCTGTGTAGTTTCTTTATAATCATATCGCACATAATCCTCGAAGAAAGACAAACACTGCGTACTTTCCGTTTCAAATTGCTCGCGGTTAACACGTGAAATTCGCTAAGATTCGTAGATCTGAGTACGCCCGTGCAGAGTGCAGGATATAGGTACAGCTTACACGACCTGTGACGCAATGCGGACACTCCCATAATCGTATGGTGTACCTACATGTACTACAGTGGATTGAAGATTGGATACAAGTGTTCTACCTCAAACGATATCACGATTATATTTACGACGAGTAGTCCGGTGATCATTGCCGCCACCTCCTTGGGCTGTGTACAGAATTTGTAGATGAAATCGGCCAGTTGTGCACGAAGTGTGAGATGTTCTAGTTCTATAGTCTGTCAAATCTCTAACTGGAAATGACCGATCGTGATGGAATATAAAGGATTAGGGGTAAGGTGGTTCCTTCAGACTATATTATCATTTGTTCCTTAGCAATCAGGTTTTTGCGATGTTTTTAGCACTGAGGTCATCGAAGAGTGTGTTGACTAGATTGACGTAGTATCCTCATAACGAGAAATTTCGACTGCGAAATATTGCCAGTCGCGTGAACTGTTGAGGGTGATGAATTTGGAGGAGAATAACCAAAATCTTATCGAAATCGAACAATCAAAGGCCAAAATCGAACAATCAAAGGCAATGGTATTGGTGAGTTTGCATGAGACATTTTCTATGTAAGTTAGAATGATGATGATGATGATGATGACGATTATAGCTTTTATTAATACAAACACATATTTCTATATCTACATTGTACATTACAAATTCCTGGAGCATTAGGCCCATATTCTACTTTGGTTATTATTCTCGCTAGCACAAGGATAGCGAACTCGATTGTTAATAATCGACTAGATAGTGTAAAAAGGGTGCGATATTTTAAGATTGGTGCACAACTTAAATGATGCCTCAACGTTATTCCTAGTTTTGCCATCGAATGACTAATGGACTGTAATCTAATGCCTCCTTACAACTGTTGTGGCGTTGTGAGCCGGTCAAAGCTACAGACTGAAGAACCGACAACAGTAGTTATATTGCCTTAGCGACGGTTCTGTCTAGACAGACTGAAGAACAGAACCTATGAAAGCTATAGTCTAAAGAATTGACAGTTGAAGGGTACAGGGAAAGAATCAGGTAAGTCACTTTCGAGGCGACGCGAGAAAAATGAAAAACAGTCATTTGTTTACATACGGGGTATCTGTAGGTACGTGAATTTTGAAACCCGTGCTTCTGGACTGTAGAATCCTTTCAGACATCCTACCATAGCTCTTCTGCTCACTACTTCCGTTTCAACGGTATTAATAACTCAATTCCGCCAAAAAAGTGACTTACCTGCTTCTTTCCCTGTAGGGACTAGGCACCTTTTAGTTTTGTTGTTGAAAAATAGACAGCTATGGCTCTGAAACTCTAATGAAACATAGTGTGGAGTTTCCGTGTTATTCATTGCGTATTAAAGCTGGTATATGGCCAGAGTTTCTATCTTCCATACTGGGGAGAGTCTGTATGTCTGTCCGCCTGTCTGTCTGTCCCATTTGACGACTTTCTAGGGGAGATATGCAGCGTATTTATACTCCAATGCATTTTGCAATCTACAACTAGTCTTTTAAGTAACAACTTGAACTCGGAATTGCACTGTGAGGTCAAGTGTGGACTGACAATTCATGTCAGTTTGGCGTATATACCGTCCATAGATACCTAACTACCCATTGCACGTTGAGAACGGTATCAAGCTCGTCACTTTGTGTTGGAGGCAGAAGACGCGTTTCGTCACTATTTTGTTCACTGTAAGACAGGCAGAATGGACTCTCTTGTCATTGTGCATGTTGTAGTCAGTATTATCGAACATATTGATTCGCTGTTTTGGGACTGTGTTGTTGCAGAGGCAGTAAGTAGTCAGTGACAGTTGAGCATCTGGTATCTGTTATTGAGGCTCCAAAGACAGAGGACAGTAATATGAGGTAAGGCGTCCTAATACGTTCAGTCGAATTTTACGCACTTGTCGCTTTCGCTTTCCTCCGCTTCCACCCGCTTGTATGCATGACTGGTTCGCATGGAGAACCAGCTGGAGGGCGAAAGAAACATCCCTTGTACCAAGGACTTCGCGTTCGCGAGCTCGTGCCTCGTGGCATTTAGCTAATCATCACGGTGAGATCAATTTAAGGGCGATTGATTTGTGACAGTCTCCAAGTTTTCAACAGTATTATCGCGTATTTTGTGCTGTTGGTGAGAAAGGCCAATTTGGGTGAGTTTTGCTCACTGAGTACATATTTTGTTATGGCTTTATAAACTGCTTCTATGTTTACGCTTGCTCGCTATACTATCTCGCCGGCGGGGGCGTAGCTAACGCCCCAGACTCTCCACTGTGCAGGGTAGACGTTACCCTACCCAGGCGTTCGGTTGAGTCTTCGGACAGCATACTGAGCTTGCCGCACAGCTTCAGGACCGGCACTACCAGAGTACCTATGGGCATTCGTACGAACTAAGTATAGACCCCCTGGTATGTTGGTGCTAGTCGGATACTTTATGATTTTTGATTTATCCGTGTTTAAGCAGTTTTTACAATTTTATTGAGGTGTGTATCATTTCCTCTAGCTCCCCCATTGAGTTTGATATTAAAGCAATATCGTCTGCATATTTTAAGTTTGACACTCTGGTTCCGTTCAAATTTAGACCTTTATTTTCCCAGTCAAGATTCTTAAATATTTCCTCCAATTCCAGATTAAAAAGAATGGGTGACAGAGGGTCACCCTGTCGGACTCCTTTCCCGATTTCAAAGTAATTTCTATTTTTGTCGGCAATAATTCTGCTTTTTAGTCCCAAATAATGCATGATTCTCGTTTCGATTAATTTCGAGAAAATTTTTGAGATTGTGGGAGATAAGCCGATTGGCCTGTAGTTCCCAATAAGGTGTCTATTTCTTTTTTCATGTAGGAGAATTATAAAAATTTCCAGTTTTAGGGTATTATGCCGGAAATCAAAATTTTATTGAAAAGTGAAGGAAGTGTTTTTGTCATCTTCCTCCCCTCCATAGGTTATGTGTTCGTTTTTTATTCCGTAATTTCCTGGTGCCTTATTTTTTCAGATTTTTAATCACAATATTCTAATTTTCAGAGTGTATAAATGGTGGTTCTGGTTCGCTTATCTCATTGGGTGAGCTGGTTTCAAGTGATCTGCTGGTCGTTGTTCGGGATGAGTAAAGATCTTTGTAAAATTCTGTGGCCATTTTGTTTATTTCGTCCAGATCATAGATCCTGTTCCTTCATTGTTTAGTAGGTATGTGGTTAATTTGGTTCCAAATGATAGACTTCGGTTTAGTTTTTTCATATTCTTTGTACTTTCCAGAGTTGAACTGATCAGAGCTGTTCTCCGACGTTCTTCTTTTCCCCTTTGTATGGCTTTTATTTATTTAATTTTTTTTTGATACCATGTTCAGTTTGACCCTGTCAGTGGGATTTTTGTAGTAGTAGTAGTAGTCTCTTTCGTTCTTGTAAAGGTAATGGGTCTAGAAAACAATTGAAGAGCTCTTTCCCAAAGTGGCCTAGGTTTTGTTAAGAGAAAGTGATTTTTCAAAATACTAACTGTTTTTCTCCGTATCCTGTGTCGCGTCTTATTTAACAAAGCCTGGAGAATGTTCTTGAGTGGTATACCTAACTAATTCATGAAAATTACTTGTGAAAAATGTGTATTTCGTGGGCTACAAGGCTTCTAGTTAGAAACTCCTTGACGAGAGCCACTTTGGAAAAGTAAAATGTGTTTGATGATGCACGGTTTCTAGCTGATATAACGTGCGATTCTTACCATAAGAAGTCGCACAAAATGTTTTACATTGTCATTTACTTTGGATTTTTTTTTTCTCACGAAATTAACTTCCTTTTCATTATTCACAGAAAAATTAAAATTCCTGGCATTAATACAATACAGCAGTCGGGTTAGTGGTTCCAAGATGACAAATCATGGATATCTCGTCTGTTACATAGCACTATTTAGGTGAAACGTATATACTGCAGACATATGACAACATAGCACTCAGTTTAATGTGTGAACGAAATAATTATCAGAAACGTGATATCACCGAACACACGTTTTTGAATGCCAAAAATAAAAATTTTTCAAGTCCGTTTTTTTTTTTTTTTTTTTTCTTAAATTGAGAAACTAATTTGTTTAACTGGTACGTAAATTTTGAATATGTTATACAACTACAAGTTCTGCATTTCATGACGTTGAATTCATAATCATAACTTTTTTTGGTCACTACAAAATACCTCATTAAACATAAAGAAAACGTTGGTTTCAAGATGACATATTTTTCAGGTTCCAAGATGACACGTATTAATTTTCATATACTTTTATAGAAATGGGTAGCGTTTATCAACGAAAAACAATTCCAGATCAATTTGAAGCAGAAGATAATATGAAAAAGGCCGTAAATTTAGTTATTGAAAAGAATTACTCGTATAGTGTTGCTAAGAATTTGATTCTAGGAAGTACATACGAAAAGGCAGGAAAGGTCCTTGACACTTGACGTTGACCTTTCCCATAATAATATAAATTGATATCTCTGTTATATTATATTTTAATAAATAAATAATTTTGACTTTTTTCCACGTTTTTCCAGTCATTTCATTATAAGCCTCCGGGAGTACAAGTTGACATGGTCAATCGCTGCAAGTATTTCTTACTATATCTCGGGTTAGAAAAGTGATAAACCATTCGTTATTGGCTCATTTTAATCCTTTAGTATATTACTATTTTCTTCTTTTCTTTTTTAAATAAAAATTTTGAGATGTTTGAAAAAAAACTTGATCAGATACACCCAAAGATAACTGTACTGGGTCGTCTTGGAACCACTAACCCTATAATCAATATCTCATATTTTGGCATTAGATACATCACTGTGCAAGACTTTCGACTTGGTCACTTTGGAGACCGACTACTTTTTTAATCGCTGGTAACGATGAAATGAAAGGAGATGAGAATAGAAATCTACTTTTTATAGCTTCTATTTGGTGCAGTAAGATGGCGCATCAAATCACTTTTGACAAAAACTGATTTAGGCCGCTTTGGAAAAGAGCTCTTCAATTGCTGCCGAGAAAGTAAAGATAACTGATCTCGAAGTAAAGACGGATTGAGTCTTTTTTAAGGGACCCGGTTGAAGAAGCTCAGCCCTCGTTTCACTTAGTTTTAACCTAGTTTCAGAAATTAGGCCGATAGAGACTTTCCTTCCGTTTTGGAGACCCTTTTACTGAACGTGTTGTTCTATCTCGACCGACTAGAGCGAAAAATGTCCTATCTCTGAAAGAGCAAATTTCACAGGGCAGCCAAAAATAGATCTGAAAGTACATAAGGTTGTTACATTTTTAAAGGTTTGCACGCAATATACTTTAAATTCGGTGAGAGGAGTGGCTGCACTGACAGCGGAGAAAATTCCGTTTCTAGTGTTGCCAATAAATCAAAGTCGAAAAAGAATAAAGGTAAGACTTTTTCGCTCTAGGCCATCGATCTATTGTTTGATGTTTAGCCAAAAGACCCAACGAAATTAGGTATCTATGTTCCTTTTTGATAAGTTTATGTATAGATAGTTCCGAAAAGGACGGTGTAGTCTTACACTACCATACTCTTCATAATTTCGCGGGAGGAGGGTGTTCTTAGTGCATTTAAAGGGTATAGACTTTCCTGTCTGCGTCTATGAACGTTATGCTGGAATACCAGATGATTAACCCACCCAAAAAATCCTCCGACACAATTAGCATTCTAAACCGCGTGTAATTGCTTCTGTTCGGAGTCGAAACCGGTTGTAAACAGTTGGAGAAGACTTCCACGCTCCATACAAATTTATACAACAATAAAAAGAAAAACAGAGCGAAGACGAGCAACTCAATACATAAATAATGCGGACACGGAAACACCATGGTCACCAAACTGTCTTCGGTTTATCGTGCAGTATAAATAGCTGAGTTGTGATCGTCAGTTTTATTTCACCTCGATGACTCCTCCCGTACGCGAGATGCACATTCAACCCGGCATTCTAATCTCAATCACGGCGAGTGAAAGAGACTAGCGTAACCAAAGGAAGAATTTAATCTGTGGAAATCTGGAGCGTGTACCACTACAGTCGAGTGGCTGGAAAAAACAGTATCACAAAATGACTGTATATACGACTGCGAAGCACCGGCTAGAAAAAGGACGACCGGGGAGAGGAGGCTGCAGAGGGAGTAAAATACGGTTACGGTATTTTGTTTTCAAATAAAAGAATTATTATATAACAATTCCAGACTCTTCGAAAACTGATATGTCATCACGTCGATACGTTCGGAGTAATGAAAATATTTTATACACACTGACCGAATGGAAAGTACTTATTTGTTTCCGTCTCGATGATCACTCGGAAAGTCAATTGCCTAGAAACGTATAATAGAATTGTTCTAAGCTATGATTCAGTAATGAAGATATATTCCCTGCGCCGTGCAGGCGTGCAATTGCGTCTCTGCAGACCCCGGCCGTGTACAACAGTCTTTTATCGTTCACTATTTTCTCATAATATTATTCAGCCTTCCAGTCTCGGGTGTAACTCAATTCTGCCGATTTAACGACTTAATACGTTTTTCAAGCTACGGTAAGAAGATCAACGCTTGTGACTCTTTCCAGCCAATTCCACCAATCCGTTATCACCATCATACAGTTTTATGTGCTGCAATGGCCATCCCTTCACTTTATACACCCAGATCATCCATTTAATTCTAATTGCTAATCCGATTTTATTATTCTTTCCGAAAGGTTTTTAAAACAATTTCATTATAACGTCGATGTACCCAGTTTTCATTACCGTGTACCAGCGCGCCAACCGGTAATTTCTATGTATGGTATGAGGCCGCACTGGCCGCATTCCGCCACGTGAAAATGTTTTTTTTCTCTTTCTATCCGTCAGGTAAATTAGCCACTGAACATCAGGAAACTGGTTCCAGATTAACCGGGTGACGCGATAAAGAAGGTAAAGAAAAGAAAGATAAAAATAAATAAAACAAAAAAATTAACCAACTCCCTCGGGCTAGATGTGGTAGGATGTACCTAATACTTCTGTTGCGCCTTTCCATCCAGTTGTTGTGTCGATGGCACTTATAATTTTCCCTCAACCGCAGATTAGCGTTTATTCGTAATTTATTTCATTTCCTGCCTACCGTGTAAGTAGAAATTCCAATCTGGTTTTCTACTTGTCATACACGAACAAGTGTCTACAGAGGAAGAGAACATTACATACCGAAGTGGAAGAGAATGACTATAATATAGTAACCGGGTGCCTTCATCGCTCGCATATTTTTTTTTTCTGAGAAAAATTGATATCGATGTCGTTTTCAATCCGCAAATCCATGATAGTCGCTTTTCTAGACTTTAATTACTAATCGCCAGCATCTTATGTTGTTCGCGATTCTCAACAGGTGTACGAATGTAAATCGCCGTTACAGCGGAATGACACACTAGGGCGCAGAAAAACAGACAGACCGAACTTGTTCGACAGTGCTCCAACAAGAAAAAAGTCCAAACTGGTAGGTCTGACGTTAATCCGTCTTCGATGTTCGGACAAAAAACATGATCATCAACAGCAAATCGTTGAAATTTATACCATCATATTGAATTCGAGTCGCTGTGCGGCCAAGGGGTAACGTGCCTGCTTCGCAACACTTGCGTCTCGGGTTCGAGTCCCACCAACCCGGAAAACTAGTGATATATTCGAATACCCCTACTAACATCTCAGCGAACACAACGACCACAGTATCAATCGAGGTGGAAACATCGTCCTGTAACCTTGGAACGAACAAGGCATTACAATCGCAGGACGTGTTACCACCAGATCAGAAAGACTGTTTATACATGTGCACGTCGTGGACAGCTTACTCAACGCCGTGAAACACGTGGCTGGTAAGCGAACTGCGAGTGCTCACTCTTCGGTAAAGAGAAGGAAAACTCTGAACCATGGCGAAAGTAACGGCAAAGTACCCCGACTAACTCTGCCCAGGATAGTCGCGCGTGAGAAGCCGCAATCGTCAACGTCCGGCATCGGATACAGCAGCACCTGAAGAAGAAACTGCTTACTGAATGCAGCAAACTGCGAAGAGTATCTGAGCAAAACACGGGCATTTTCTTTCGCAAGTTTCAATCAGACCAGTGAATTATTCTGCTTTCTGACAAGCGGAATTTCAGACTGATGGCTACATATATGTCAAGGATTCATGAAAATGAAAGACGTCCGCGAATACGCTAAAGTTACCGAGATTCAGCCGGGTTTGTTTCAGCAGCCGTGAAGAATAACTGCCTACCAAAAATTATAAAAATTACTGCTACAACTTCAACAGTATCCAAACCGCTTGCAACTGCTCATCTGAAATGAATCATAGCACTTACAACAAACCTAATTAGTGCTAGTGACAGATGCCGATAATGTTAGCGCATGGAGGTGTAATAATAGTTTCCAGTCTTTGTCAACAACCACATGCAGACTTTGCAATCATTCATGAACTCATTCAAGAAGGAGTAAGTCGGGAATTTAACAGAATCATAAGAAGGTAGGGTGACTCGGGGCAAAAAGTGGACACCAATTTCTGGGGCAAAACTTGAACCGGCTACATCTCTTTGAATTTGTACACTTAAAGGGGAATCTTGACGCTACCGTGTTGCTTGGATATTCTACTACTACAGTAAGAGAAGTGTTAAATACTTTTCCCATTGAAATTTTCAAGAGAATTTACAATGAAAAAATACCAATTTTCTCTTTAAAAATTATATTTTGCTGGGCGAAAAAAAGGAATTTATTCTAAAATTCGTCACTCATTTTCCAATGTTCTTACATGAATCGATAAAACCAACTATTAGCATTCTTCCTATATAATTGAAAGCAAAAACTCTGGGGATAAATACTGAACACTACCGGGGTAAAAAAGAAATTACTCTGGGGCAAATAGTGCACCTGTTAATTCAGTTCTGGGGCAAATGGTGAACGTGTAGAGTAATTTAATTTCATGAAGTAGTTTTTATGAACAATCATAGAGCCCGCATTCTTATTTTGAAAACAGCCTCAAGCCTCCCAATATGCAAAGTCTGAATAGACCTTTTCAATAGGCGACGTCATGTTGACTCGTGAGGAGGACTGTTGCGTAGCTGCTCCAGTATTCGCAGTAATTCGCAGCCTGCAAGGTCCAGCTTGTTTGGTTTACATTTGTCTTACATGTAAAACTCCATAAGCAAACATTCGTTCTTCTTTGCGAGTCCATAAATATGAACGATGATTTAAATCTAAACCAAATGCTGTTAGATCATAAATAAGCGTCCAGAAGCATTAAGAAATGCTCTCTTTCATATTTATGGACTCGCAAAGAAGAACAAATTTTGCTTATGGAGTATTACATGTAAAATGAATGTAAACAAAACAAGCTGAACCCTGATGGCTGTGACTAGCTGGAGCAGCTGCGTAACAGTCCTTGTCATGACGTCACCGTGAAAAGGTCTATTAGCAGTAATCAATCGCGTGGCGTTAGGGTAGTATAGTTTCACCCGGGTATACCAGACCGCCATATTTTTGTGTCTTTGGCCCGTTTAAAGAAAATTGGCTGAACAGTAAACACTGCTACACACCGTTTGACCAGTTTTCGTTTCATGGACCGCCGAAGCTTCGTAGATAAGTTTATTACTTCAATAATTTAACAATTAATTATGAGAGGGTTGTGCACCCTGCAATTGGTGCAGAGAGGGTCACGTACCCGAAAGTTGAAGTTATCGAGAGGGTGACTGGAATGGAAGCGTTGATGTATTGAGTCTGTCTTTTAAGAGATATATACGATTGAAGAGGCTTAGATATAACTTAACTTAGCTTTAGCTTAGTTTTAGAAATCATGCCGATGGACATGTTTACACCATGTTTAAAAATCTTTTTGCAGAATATGTTGTGCTATCCACCATTTTGGCCAGAAGACCTGACAAAGTTATTATTTATGTTCCTATTTGGTAAGTTTTTGCACAAATATTTCAAGAAAAAGCGATCCAGAATTTCTTGGCTTACAATGGTGACGATGCTGGTTGAGTGCGTGTCAGTATTGAAGAACCAATAACAGCCATGAAGTATTACTGGCTACGCCACTGATATAAACCAAACATTTGGGGGGGGAGAGGGAATAGCAAATTTACAGCGTTGGTCTCAAAATTCATAATCAAAACTGGTGATTCAACTTCCCGACAACTCATGAAAAAAAAAACAAAAAAAAACTGAATGTATCGCGTGAAAAAAGATCAACACTTTTACAACGATCAAATATTCGAACTTTTGGAAGTAAACAAATTCTATTTCTGTGGACTTATCAAGTCATCAGTTCTCAAACAGCCATTCCAGGTATTTAGCCTCGATATTCCATGTGAACTGCGGCGAGCCTAAGCGAGCCTACCACTGTGTTTGTGTGTTGTAATGTGCAACAAGAAAAAAGCATTTGTGTCTGAAACTGCTGGATGGACAGTCGGGCCCTTTTCTTGTAACGCGTCACATATTATAAGGAACGACAAACACACGTACACGATTCGTCTATCTTTCAAAGCGAAATCAGTGTTGCCAAGCTTATAAACATTAGAATGTATTGCTGGAAAGAAAATTTGTGGACAAAACTAGGGAGAAAAATAAATAAAAATTCGTTATTTTCATTCACGAAATTTTACCAGGGGGCTCCGGCAAAGCACCCCCTAGCACCCCTGTGGCTATACGGGCCCGCTGAAAAATACGTTGTTATGTAGATTCATGTACGGCCAGTTATAGTGATTGGCTGCTGGAATCTGCTGGAGAGGAACTTACAATGTTTCTTACGAGGATCTGAGGGTTGTCTAGCCGGGGGTATTTCGAGGGTTTCACGTGGCTCAGAAAATGTGCATCAGGATTGTACCTTCTTATAGGTGCCACTGGGTATTGGTTAGTTCTGACTTCCAGTTTTGGTTCTTCTGTGTGCATTTTCAGTCCCCTAAAACACTGCGAAACACGTTTGGCCCGCGGAAGAGCGTGGCTTCGGGATGCTGCGAATTATCGTGCGAACGTCCTGTACTTTTCAAAAAGTGGTCCCAGTTTCATCGGATAGCGAATTACTGATCATGTTCTCCTAGGTTATCCGTTCCCCGTAATCGATACAATTAATCGTCTAACCACTTTTTGAAAATGAGGATGCACAGCCGACAAAACCGGTATTCATCAAACCTGTACAACTAAGGTGGAAATGCAAATTGCTTTTTAATCAATACGCTAACATTGCTACAACCGTGTTGAAGCGTAAACGAGTTCGGTACATCGCGATGTACCCGATTCGATAATGGCGGGAAATTTCGCATCCATCGAAATTAGTGTCGATCTAATCGACACAATATCAATATCGACAACTCCACAATCCACATTCATCCGGGAAGCGGCGCGATGCCGGTGCCGGTGCCAGCTTCTGTGGTGCGCGGTGTGCCATCGACCTGTCGGCCTGCCTCCGTCGACTCGATGATATCCTCTCATCGGCAGTCGTCCGTTTCATATTACACGGATTATCAATCGCGGAGAGCGTGTAATATATTACAGAAATTATGCTCGAAAACGTCGTCATCGTTGACCTTAATTAACGAGAGTATTGACGAATGCATATATTTATTTAGTCCGGATATAATTATCGATATAGCTTCGCACGCGATTGAATTAACTTCGAGAATCCGGAACGCGTATCCGTTATATGCCAGAACTGACGACCTTATTGGATGGAGTTGGATTAACAAGTACCGAGAGGTCTAGGATGATCGAACAAATTGATGAGCTATCATTATTGTAACATTATGACATACCTATAATCCGCCCATCACACGAAGTTGATGCGGCACTGAGAATGAGTTTCGATGGAAGCGCAGCACTAGCTAAGACACCCTGTAAGAGAAGATCTTCCTCCATGAGCGGATTTGAAAATACTACAGTGAGATAGAATTGGGATGGATAAGGGATAAAATGCAAACAGCGAACTGAAATTCAGGGTTGAGTTATGGTCCATTCCATGACCACATTGTAAAACGTAGGGGAGGCTGAGGCGAAATTTACATCCTTCAGATCTCCGTCGGATAATTGACATTATGGAATCGGTATTGAGTGGAATTCGTCGCTACTATGGATCTAAACTATAGACTCAGAATATCGTTTGTGTTGGTATTTTGTGGCAAAAAACGTAATTTGAATGGTTTCCATCGATTCTGAAATTCGATTGTATCAGAACGGAAATCTAAAATCTTGACAAAGTAAGCAATATTTGTTATTTGTATAATTGCTCACAACACTCGTCATCTCTTATAATTAAACTAATTTTTAAAAAGTCGAGCTATGAGAATTTGAAAAAGATGATTTTTGTTAATAATGCAAAATATTACATATTAATGTGGGGCGAAATGTCAAGAAGAAAAACAATGGGCTACTACTGCAGATTTTTTTTCCATAAGTTTATATTGAGGATCTCGTATAACTATTTACACAATTTTTCACGACAGAAGTTGGCACAGTATTAATGAATCTCAAGAAGTATTGTCACAAGTTAATTACGTTCAATCAGGTGGGTAAGACAATAATTCAATATCTATCGAAAATAGGTCTCCGTTGTAGGCGTCTGCGTATCCTCAGCTGTGTCCAAAAGCTGTATAACGACTACACAAAATGTTTATATTATATTGTGCTCATACAAACTTTCTCGATTGTAAATTCTAGAACAGAGGATTTTAATTCTGACACGCGAACTTTATTGCAGTCTTTATTAAAATTTAAAACAATATTGACAGCTCAACTACTATACCTTAAGATTTTTAGGAGCATAGGCCCCAAGTCGAAGTATCTACAAACTGATGGTATAGACATTATAAGAGTCCACCCAGTAAATGGTTGACTCAACAACAGCCATTTTTGAGAAAAGAATAAAGCGATCCACCAATGGTAACAATAGGATCCAGGTCGCTGGTGATTTCATTCGGCTTAAACTGCGATTCTAGATACCGGGCAAACAGCCTAGCCTTACCCAAGTTGTCTCTAATCCATTCGCCATTCTCATCTTTGAGAGGCGAGTTAGTATTGGATGGCCTACCTATTCATTTAGTGGCCTTCCATATAGCAAATACTCAGTGTCGCTAGAAGGACTCAGCGATATTAGGTAACTGTGGAGCAATTTGTTGTCATGCTCGGCCAGAGCTTCTTTTACGACTGAAGCCATTTTATTGAAGGCAGATTTGTCAAATGGATTCCTATTTCTCAACCACTTACGTTTGAATCTCCTATAGAATTTTCCCTATTTGAAAAGCACGTGACATATCGTGGTAACGTATCGCTGCCCAGTTGGGCGACATGTAAAAAAATCCTGCTGCAGAGAGAAATTCATAAAATGGGTTAAAACCGTCTGTTAAAGCCTTGAAAACTTTGGGATTACATGGCACAGAGAAAAATTTTTCATGCACCAATTTATTTAACATTACCTTCGCTGCCAATGAAATTATAGAAACGTAGATGAGAATGCAGGAACCCTTAATGTCATCTATTTTTCTGACTAATTGAAACGATATATTCGTAACATGATCATACACAGGATCGGGAAAATCAGTGTGCGGAAGGGAGGAAGGGTGGAGCGGAAGGAAAACGTATTGGTGAAGCGAATTACAGTGCAAATAAGAGACTAGATCGGTCCGTTTTGAGTTTGGGACTGATGTAGAGGGTTGGAGTTATTATAAGACGTAGGTACATGGTGGAGAGGTAACCAAAATGAAATGCTGGGCCGATACAATGGTAGTTTTCTGTTAAATTTCTCGGGCCCTCATCCGTCCCTGTTTAGGCCGCGGGGGCAGGATGCTAATGCGCCTAGCAACACCATGACCCCAGTGTTGTTTGAATGGTCGGCACTCGGTAAATTCTTATAATCAGTCGGCAAAATTCAGATACTTGGTGAGAATTTTTATTATTATTTTTTTCATCTTACTAGACATTGCTTAATTTCAGTCGGCATTTTACACTCGCCCTCCACCACTAAAAGACTTACTAGCTACGGCTCTGACTATACCTACATCTAGACAACATAAACTACGTGCATTTCGCCTCCAGTACCATTCTGTGACATGCTTATATCGAAGATGACTTGGGGAGGGGCGTACTTGTTTGTCTGCAAATACAGCGAACGCCATGTGCCGTATTAACTATTTTGAAGGAACGGAGGAAATCCTAATCCTTTTAATTTAAAAAATTTGATAATTGAGAAGGAAGCAGGGAAAAAAGGTCCTGACCTACCTCAACATTTTGATATGGCGATGATTTTCCAACTGAAACTGATTTCAAACTTGGTATCCCTCCTTGTACAAAAATGTTTGCGAAAACAAAAATCGCACACCGTTATCACTTACCAAGTCTGCTTGAAAAAAAAAAAAGACCAACCAAATTGTCGTTGTGGTCAGGTCTCCATTATGTTACTTAGTCTTCTACTTAGTTACTCTCATCTGGTGAAATTTTAATTCCACTTTCCGCATTGAGAAACTTTTGGTCTTTCCTTGAACATGATATTGGAAAAGTTGAAGCTACATAGTTTCTGAAATCCTCCAGATTAATTAGTTCATGATCTAAGACGTTCGTTAAACTGCCCTCAGATCACCTTGATAAAACTTTGTTTTCCATTTAAATGGGCCTAACTCCAGTCACCCATCAACTAGTAACAGTATGGTTCACTAACAAAAAATAAAAAAAGAATGTAAAGGAGTGTGCTTATAAGAAGACAGGTACCATTAGCCAAAGATTTAATTCAAAAATGTAAACGTTTTGATTAAATTACCATCTTTAGACTTGTAATAGAAAGCAGGACTAGACCTGAAGATGGTTATTTAATCGGAGCGTTTACGATTTTTGATATCTTGAAATTAGGCGTTCCACTTGTTTTGTAGGTACCTCCATTTTTCTCTAGTAAATAAAATATTTCTCGCCAAGACCCCTACTAATAATTTCAGAAGGCAGCTCGAAAGTCTCCTAACAGTTCACCCTTTTGCAATGAAGTCCTTTAGTTCCTCAACAATTTCTCTTTTGATAAGTACACTCTCAGAAATTCATAAGTGAAGTAGTCTTCTAATACGAAAATTTAAAAAAATGTGATTTGTCTGGTAATGTATGAGGAATCCATCATGCGCCACTGAAAAAAATTCATCCAAATTAGAAATTGAAGGCTCCTAAGTATCTTTTGTTCTTAGTTTTACAATTGGTGAACATTCAATACTAAGAAAACGAATAGAAAATCTTGTAGAAATAAACGGAGTTCAAAGATTTCAAAGCAATGTAGTTTGTTTCCCCATTTTTGGAATGAAGACTTTTGAAGTCTAAAGCTCGCAGTAATTACCAAGTACCAACTATGCATATAAATGCAATAAACAATATAGTTAAACTCAAGGATGTGTATTGTATCAAAAGCAACAAGGGGACTGGTTACTTGACGATTAATGCGATAAGATTAACACATATGGCTTAATATACACATGAATGTAGCTGCAGAGCGTACTTGTATACAGTGGTACTAACATAGTCCCTTCTGCTCAAAGCGTAAAGAGTGCAAGTATGTCAATTGAAAAGAGCCCTATATAGTCTAAAGGTAAAGATCAGCCTTAGAAGTAGAATGAGAGGTTCATTCAAGTTGCACTTGCTTTGGGCCTAATTGATGATGATTGAAAGCCGTGCTTTTTACAAGCCAGAATGAGTATGCGCCAATGATTCTTTTACTCTATGTCAATGACATGTTAATCGCATCTGATAGTGTCTCTCAAGTGAGCGCTCATTAAATTTGATACATGGTTGACTTATTGCATAAGTACAAACCACAACCTTACATCGAATACATCATACGTCGACCACATTGAACCAAAGTCCATTCTTGATCAAGATCACCGCGCAGTGAAGAAGTGAAAGCTTATCAAGAACTGGGCCCATAACCTGAAGACTTTTGAAGTCTAAAGCTCACAGTAATTACGGAGTACCGACTCCATAAACGCAATAAACGACACAGTTAAGCTCGACACAAAAGGACTAGCACGTACGGCTTAAACGTACACACGAATGTAGCTGCATAGCGTACTCTCGTACAGTGGTACCAACATTTCAACACGGATAAATATAAATATTTCGATCAGGGTTTTTGGCAGATCCCAAATTTTAGTTTCTATACTTAGTTCTATAAGGTATCACGTGAGATATACCTGGTTTGCAAGATTAGCAACGAAGCTATGTCGAGTTTTCGAAATTCGGTTTCAAATGACCCTGTTCATTGCTTTCTGAAATTTTTGCTTCCATTCTTCGAAAGAACTCATATAGTTTGCCAGATGGATGAACAGGCTGACAGTTGAGTGATTAAGCATACAGACAGGTAGGTAAGTGGCCCCTTTTGGAGACTTCTCCAACTCGTATTCTATATCGAGGGTGCGTTCATCTCGGTGTCAGGTACCGAGTAGTCAGCCAAAGTCTCTACGACGGACCAGATGCTGTAGTTCATATAAGTCTGGCCATCTAACAATATGTAGGCGCAGATATGCCGCGAATGGTTTTATTTTGGAAGACAACTGGGATACAAATTCAGTTACTTTTCAACCGTTCTGGCTGGTATTATATTTTAACCTCCTCCGGGTGAATGACTGAAACCATCTTACTTGAACACATTCATCATGATATCTTTATCTTATTCCGATCTAATTTTCTTAGTATCAATAAGCGAGAGTCTTGATCCTTTTCCCATGCATTTACACTTATTTTTTCATTCCAGCATACACGTCGAGACTTCTGCTAATCTTGAAATCCGCATCTCGAGGTGTCAGTGAAATTGTTTAAAAAAAAAAAGTTATTGCCGGTAAACTACTTCAAACTAGAAACTAGTCCTTCTTTCAACCGTATCATTATATCGTTAATCTATGATTTATTGGTCGCACTAATGCAACAACGCTTCCGATCAATTTTATATTGATTTTATAGCCAATTGCTTCGCACATCATAACTCGCAGAAACTGTAAAACGATATATGTATATCGCAATATAATAACGTAAAAATACGAGCATTAGAGAGCGAATATTTCTCTGTACTGGTTGAGTGACACAGAATTGGCAATACTGAGCCAGTCACATAGCAGTTAGCTTATAACTTTGGTATTTGAGAACCTGTATCCCGCAATGCTAATTAAACCACTGATGGTAATTAACCCGCTGACTAGCCAATATCTACACTACGGGATACTTAAAAGAAGACACTATAAAGGTATTCAATGTGTCGGCCATCGCATCGCCATGTTCTTTTATTAATTGCAAGAGAACATCAAACATTCCAATAAATTATTGACATCATCAGCTTGCTTTCTGAGTATTGATAGTGGCTATAATCCGCTAGAACAGGAATATTTAATCAACTTTTTACGATCGGCTGATCACAGATGATGTCGCCGAAACGTAATACACTATATATTTGCAAAACACTGTTTCAAATTGGATTATATTGAGCCGACTGTCTTACTGGAGCAGCGAAGCATCACAGACTTTTTTACATAAGATTACGAGTATAAACTGATTCGAATGTATAGGACCTGAAAATTTCCTTTTTTAGTAAACGAAACGACAAATTAACTATCGATTTTTAATTACAGATTGTAAAACGTGATAGAAACTGGCTGGCAAAAAATTTAGATTTTTTCGCTGTTATCGATCATTTGGCAGATGCTGATTCGTTGAAGGGACATTATAGCCCATAAAAGTTGTAGTAATTTTCCTTGAGATACAACATTGTATTTAAAAGGGTTTTTATTTGTTTTTAAGACCACTAGCATCAACCCATACATTTATACTCCTTCTAAGAACTGGTCTTGAAATCGCCTCATTATTTTTGCTTATGTCTCCAACTAACCCTACGGGCAAAATACCGCCGGGCGGAACGCGGGAGATAATGTGAGACCGATGAAACCGCGCGATTTTTCAACTTACCAGAAAACGCGCGATTTTCAACGTATCAAAAAACGCCAAGTAACCAAGCGTTCTTTATATGAGAGCGTTTATGTGACGTTTGTAAAACGCCTCTTTTCTAATGAATTTAAAAACGCTCCTTCCGATTGTTTCTTAAAAAAACGCCCTCACAAATAATTTTCAAAAGCGCTTCTTTTCAGTACTTTTTAAGAAAAAATAATTGAATAGAAATTAAATATGCAAAAATTATATTTAATATTAATAGGAAAACAAATTGGTTAAAAAAAAAAAAAAAAAAAAATGAAAATAAGCATAGGAACACACTAGGTAAACATTTTTCATAAACTAGTCAACCATAAAACAACTAAAATGTCCATTACAACAATGATAAAAAATTTTAAGAATTGAAAACGACGAAGAAATAAACATTGTGCACTATAAATTTTAATACTTATACAGTGACGCATTCATTTTTTTCTTCTTCTAATTTTAAACATAAGAAAACTGCAATAAATATTAAATGAAGAGTGGTAATGATAAAAAGAAATGTCAGGTGTATTTAATATATTATAAATTGCGTGTATCAGTGTTCTGAATTGAAATTGGAAAGTATAAATGAATCTTTTAAAATTAGAATAGAAAAAAATACAGCAATACAGCGTCCTAATATTACCAGTACGCTGCTCCAATGACGATTGACTTGACACCACTTCATGTTGTTCATCACTGTTTTCAAGGTTCTTTTTGGCGACTGGAAAGAAAAGAATGAATGAATGAACAATTTAAAAATTGTGTTACACCTCCTGCTTCCTTTCTCTCTTCTAGCTTTTTCGCCCTGGTTATCGCATTCTGCCAGTATTTCAGCCAGTTGGCTACCTCTTGCTCCAAGCCAGAATGAAAGTTGTACTCAAACTGTAAGAAGACGATTGTGTCGCTTTGGCCGAAAATATAGTTCGCTCAGTATAAGTTGACGCTCGTAGTTTCGTATCAAGTTGTCAGGTTTACTCAAACTAAAACGCTCCTGTTTTACCAGGTAGGCGCGTCACCCTGGTTAATTATATGCGGAAGGGTTAATTTAATTCACCTGTACGCAAGCAATAACGTTGGTCGACTCCGAGCAGGAGCAAATTAAATGAGTTGGTTCATGAAAAAAGCAGTTCGCGAAATTATTCTGAGCAAAAACCATCTGCTCACTGCTCTGTAATTCTGGTTCAAGTTTAACTGTGTACTACACAAGCTTCTGCCAGAAAGGTCCTCATTTGTAAAAGAATTCAGTTGAATTTGAATAAATCGCAGGGTATAATAGAGTAATGCATGGTTCATACTATTAAGAAAGAGGAGTTTCCTGCTGTATCTGTCCTAAGACAGCTAGAACCGCGTGTATTTCAACGCACAGAATTCTGCATGTACATCATCAAATGGAAGGATCAGATTTATGATTGTTGAAAGAAAGAGGACAGCGTGGATATGAGTAACACTCAGGTTCTGTATTTCAACAAGCGATCGCAGTATTTCGTCTTCACAGATATCTAGCAACGTTATATTCACAGATTTCTTTTCAGAGGTCACTCAGTTTTTTCTTTTCCCACCATACGTATTATGAATCAACGTTACACACTTTTATTTTTTTGATATACCGTTCAAAAACAAAAGGTTTTCGTTGGTGTACCTAGACCAGTTACATAATCCGAGACCTCATGGTCAGTGATAATTATTCTCAATTACAAAAAGTCAAAAACCTTATTGCAAAATTTTTGGTGTTAAAAACGCTATGAAACCCAACCATCTTAGTTAAATTTGTTCCATATGTTCAATTTCAGATTTCTTCTATCATAACACTCAGCGAAAAATGCACCGAACTACAAAGTACAAACTTTTATAAGAAGTCTTAGTCAGGATACCCGTACAAACACAATATCTTCTTTCGTTCTTGGTACAAATCAGTTGTTCTATGTTCTATTCGTTATTCGTGAATCAAGCAAGGAATAGTTGATCTCAAACCTGATCGCTGCGACACTTTTCTCTCTTTACTGATAAAGAACAATCCGGAGCAACATATTGGAGCAGTGAGCAGATTAAAAACCCTAGTTCGCTAAAAGAGCAAGCAGATGAGCGAGGAATTGCCATTCCTACACGCAATGACCCGTTGAAGATTTTCCCACTAAAAACATGAAAATCTAGTTGCGCTGCGTACACGTATTAGAGTGGAAATGCCACTACGACCCATTGTCTTTTCAAAGAAAACGCACACGCATGGAATGCGGATGGCAGTGGCGCTACGCCGACGACATATCTCTTCGTGGTGGAACTGCGCTCACGGACCACTTGTTTCCCACTACGTCGATTTCTTCGTAGTAGAACTGCGCTCACGGACCACTTGTTTCCCACTACGTCGTACCACTACCCCCTTGAAAATTTTCACATTAAAATATGAAAATGTAGTTGCTCTGCGTGCACGTATCAGAGTGGTAATGCCACTACGAAATATTGTCTTTTCAAAAGAAACGCACACGCATGGAATGCGTTTGGCAGTGGTGCTTCCCCAAGAACACATTTATTTGTAGTGGAAATGCGCTCACGGATCACTTGTTTCCAACTACGCCGTACCATTACATTACGTGTGCGAAACCACTACACAAGCCAAAATTTTCGCGCATACATATGGCAGTATTCTTATGCACGTTATGCCACTATGCACAATTTACAGTGGCGGATACAGAGGGGGGGGAGGTCGCCCCCATGAAATACCAAACATTTAAATCTGTCTATAGTGACCTAAAGCTATTATGTTTCGTCTATACCATTTTTCATTCGGACCCCTCCCCCTCCCCGAAATTATTTTCTGTATCCGCCCCTGACAATTCAGGACATAATAAAAAATTTATTAATTATAAATGAAAAGTACTTTATTACATCAGAATATTTCCATAACAGAATTCGGCATCAAAGAGGAGAGAACGAGCTTGTACAGAAAATAGTATTGTATTTGTGTTACCGGAATTGTCGAAAATTACGGAAAACTTGAGAATGTCCAGGCAATAACATCACTGTCGTTGGGTTTTAGGAACGAGGGATAGTAACTAAATAACTTGAATTCCGTAATAATTTAGTAAATCTTGAAATTCGCAAAATTGAGTAGGCCTATTCGTTAATTCCTAATCAGGAGCAGGCAGTGTCTAGTATACCTCTGCGCACTAGTACTTTGCATATACAGTTTCGTTTGATCACAACTTCTGGGCACATTTGAACACATGCAAACGTGGATTAAGGGGTCATTCATTAATTATGTAAGGATGATTTTGGCCGTTTTTGACCCCCTACCCCCATGTAAGGACACATAAGATTAACTGAACCCCCTTCCCCTTATTACGTGATTTTTTCATGAATTTTCCTAAAAAGCTTTAAAATAAATTAACATCATTTGAAAAGGTTCAACAGGTTTCACTGTATGTGTATTTACTCATCTTTAGCGGCTGCATGTAGAAAATGTGTCGCCTAGTGGTGGCTACATTAAAAATTACGTAATAAAATATTACGTAAGAATGGCTTCTACCTCTCCCCTTCTCAGTAAGGCTATGTAGAGATTTTTACCCCCCCCCCCCGGGGCTGTACATAATTAATGAACGACCCCTAATTGCATTTTGAAATGACTATAGGTGTACCTACCGCACCAAATTAGTATACCTTCTTTATAACATTCGTGTAAACTACATATTACAGAATTCAAGTTTGAAAGATCTAACAGTAATTAATCAAAAGTTTAAAAATATGGCAGAAGTTTCGAAAATTTACGAGTAATTTTATAAATTTATTCTATAGATGATGGTAAAGTACGATTTTAATCACAGTTTTTAGGAGCTAAAGTGACTGCTTAACGTGATTTTAAAGAACAGAAGAGTGACATGTCACAAGAAAAGAGCCTGAATGTTCACTTACCACTAAGACCCTTTTCTTCGACACGTCACTAGTGGGATTTATGAAATTTTAAATGTCTAGGGAATTTTAGACAAAACACCTGTTCTATAATATGTTCCCGCGCATGCGCGTTTCTACACTGACGGCTCAACGATAACTGAAAACGTGATAGCTCATTATACGTTTCGGATGTTCCAGATTTCTTCTTGTTCGTGCTTTCCTCTCATCTGTAGAATAAAACGTCATATTGTACTTCATTCTACAATTATTTTAGATGGTTTTTCTTACCAACGTAATACTCAAGCATGTAAAAGCATAAACTATTTTTTTGTTCATTTTCACTACTGAGTCATTCTTTGTCCTCAAGATTGATAGTACCTACTACCTCTCCGGCACTCACAAGACAGCCTAGGCCAGCTTTATAATCTTATAAATCAACAACGCATTTGCCTACAACAATTAAAATACACGTTATTACGTCCTTGTCATCAGTAGCGTAACTAATCGTTCCTTCTGGGGGGGGGGGGCTGAAATCATAGAAGAAAAAGTAGGTATTTTTTCACTATGTTCAATTTTCATTAAATGAACAAAAATAAACTTATAAGAGGTTGGGGGGGGGGGTTCTCCCGTATTTGCGCCACTGCTAGTCATTATAGTCATGACCTGGTCATTTTAGGAACTCGTGTGATGGACTAGGCGTTTTTGTAATCTTTGAACAATCAACATTTCCGGTAACACATATGCACATGGTACATCAAAAAAGTAAATATGTATGTTAAAATAAAAAAATGAATATCAAGATAGAATAAACTCACTACACATCTCATACAACTGAAACAACAAAAAAGATAAACGTTACATGTACTCGAATTTAGAAGTTTTTTTTAAAGTCTATTTCTGCAATAAAGCAAGAAAACAATGTCATAATTAATGGCATTCTGTACCAGGAGTCAGAAGATGTGAAGAAAATATTTAATAAGGCGACAGAAAACCTTGAGGTAGAGCTCCAAGACTACTATTTCTGGGCAGTACAAGGGCTGCCTTCAAGAAATCAGACCTTAACAATGATTGTTAGACTGAATAGTAAGAATGGGGTCAAATAAGACCTGGTAGAAAACTATAAGAAGGAAAAGCTGAATGGCCAGGTAATCTGAGCTGGCTCCCCAGTTGATTTTCATAGACGAGCACCTCTCCAAAGAAATGGTTGAGCTAATTTACAAAACACTTGTCCCAAAATATATATAAGATAGCAGAGAGAGCAAGACTGACTTACAAATTTTACATTACAACTGCAAAGGAATGGCGTCCAAAAATAGGATAGAACCAACACGGGCGGCGGACCTGTAGGACTCGTACAATCAGTTTGAGGAAGTTCTGAAAGAAACCGAACAGTTAATAAGCGTGAAGCGGGCAAAACCATGAACGTATGACAAGCTCAGTGCGACAACCAAACTGCTTATCAATAGGTGTAGATACCCTGAAATATTATTTAAAATAAAAAAAAATCATTCATTAAAAAACAATTTAAATTTTTAAAAAATTCTAAAGTATTGTATACATCCTATTCTGGAATTTGATGAGATGGACGGACCATCTAATGTCACTATTGTTTGCAAGGTATGATGTTTTGAGGAAGTGAGAGGGGTGCGCAGTAATGAAGATATTTGACTTTGATTCAAATTTGGAAACGAATGTCCCGGCTTTGTTGAACTATTCGTCCGCCTTTTTTTATACTTGGTCGTGGTTGTGCACTGTTTCGTTGGTCATTTCGTATTTTTGTGTCCCGTCGCTTATTTCTGATCCATTCCTGAACAATGTTCAAGGTTTCGGATACATTTTTGGTGATAGTTGATGCTATTTCTGCAAAATGAATATGCGCAAATTAGGAGATAATAAATGGAATAACAGACAAATAATAAATTTGTGATATCTCCTAAGGGAAGGCATACCATAATGCTCAAGACAGTAAATGGGTGATTCTCTGAAAATTAGACAATTCGACGTGGACAAAAACAAAAAAACGAGGTTCACTTTCCGAATCTATTTTCGTTGAAATCGATACTAGGAGCACTGAGAAAACCGTATTCCGTCGATGGGCGGGCTTAAATTTGATTTTTTTTTTTGGGGGGGGGGGGGGGTAGAGTCATAAAAAATTGATGTCCACGTTGAAAGACAAATTTTTCACGTTTACATAGTGCGATAAGATGAGGCTGTATGATCACACAGCGGCAATATAGGTTACAATCTTACAGATCACGGTTTTACAAAGTACCTACAATTCATCTAGGAAAGTAGTCTCTGCACAAAGAAGATTTAGAGGCTGTTTCTACAGACTGCTTCTAAGTGTCGAAAGATTCACGTCTTTCGTCGTGGATACAAGAAATATGTGAGTGTCCACGTTGAACATACCTATTTTATGTCCACGCTTAAGAACAAAATTGCCATTTTCCTTTTCCCATTGGGTAAATATGCGGAGAATATTTGATACATGTAGCTGAATGTAATGGGGCCAACATTAGATACAACTACTTATATTAAGTATTACATTTTTTACAAATTCTTAGCTGGAAATTCAATATGGAATCACCCAAATACCTGTCCACCAATTATAGAAGGCAGAAACTACAATATATTATACATAGTTACAACAATAATGCTCTTTAACGAGGAAGGGTATATCTTCTCACAGATAACGGTCAGGATGTTACGTACCAAACCCGAAATTGTACAGATCGGGAATTGTATAAGCATTTTTGTACCATTCGCGAATCGAACGACCAACTTATTTGCACTGAACCCGAAATATCGGACTAGGTACAAATAATGCTGTACCATTTGCGAAATGTATGAAAAGTTTGTACCAATAAGACCAAAAGCTGACAAAGAAGAAAATAGAGATATACAGCCATTATAGTAATTATAGTATCCCTCATCTAGATTCCTCTTGATGGAAGTACGTATAGCTTTTCCAGCATTACATTATCGTTTGAAGACGAACTGTTCCCTTTTTTTTTTTTTTTTTTTTTTTTTTTTTTTTTTTTTTTTTTTTGTATTGAGGTCAGTTTTTCGTGTAACTTCCATCACACTGATACTTCTAATTTCGCTTTCCTGTTAAACAGCGCCTCAAAAGGGATTGTTTAATTCCTGAGGGGTAACTTATTTTTTTGAAATTTGGACGAAACGTACATAATTCATCAGCCCAGGCAGTCAAACCATTGTCAATCATCCAAGCTCTCGCCATTTCCTCAACATTGCGGTTTGGTTGTTTGATACCTCTCTGACTTTGAGAATGCCGAGGTTTACTATTATGCAATCTTGAGACCCGGCCATAACAGTTCCAAATCACTGATAATGGCATTTACGAATTCGCGATAATTATTAGATTGTAACAGGGAGGGGGCACTGAATCCATAAAAAAAGGTCAATTAAATTGTAAGCAACTTCTGCAGTGGTCTTCGTTTTTTGGGAGCACATAAGTGTAAAAATTTAACCTGGTGATCTTGATAATTCACGATAAATTGAAACTGGCCATTTCTATGACTGCACATCGATCAAGTCGACTTGACCCCTAGCATTAGCTTCTGCAAAAACTGTATGCTAAATTACAACCCCTTCCAATAAAGTGATTGCATGAGAATGATGCACACCTCCAACATTGGTCACTGCACTATAAGAACTATCATGTTGAACCATGTAAAGGGCAATAAGGATTATTACATACAAATACAATCTATTCCAGGGTTTGTACAATATATTCGGTACCCACAATGTTATTTATTTCCTACAAGTTGGTACACTAATCGCAAACGGTACAGTATTAATTGTATTAAGTCTGATATCTCAGGTTCAGATAGAAGTGGGTCGTTCGATTCGCGCACAGTACAAAAATGCTTGTACCATTCCGGATCTGTACATTTCGAGCTTAGTACTTACTACATAACAAGGATATTACAAAATTTTTCAAGCCTTACCTGGTCACCAAAAGACCTCTCGCTGCAGAGTGTTTGCTTTTTTTCCACGAACTTTTGTTGGAATGGATTGTAGAATTCTCCAACATTTGATCTTTTATGCGACGTACGTATTTAGGAAATGCAATCGACCAAACACTGAATACTTTGTTCTCTTAAATTGCAAATTGAAAACAACACTCGAAACTTTCTGATAATTATTCGAAAACTGAAAAGTAACACCGAACAACCGAATGATATAGTTATCACGTTGTCAGTATCAAGCGCATTAGTAGGTAATTCAGTTTTGTTTGAAATATCAACCGTTTTTCAACAGAAACGTTTTGATTGGTCGTCATAGTACAAGTGCAGAAACGGTGGGTAGCGGTTATGTTGTGGTTTTAAAGTTGAAATTCCACCACGCAGATTGTCCGGGAATGCTCACTGTCACTACCACCCACACATCTAAACCGGTTTTCATCATAAAGCTCATCAATGTAGTAGTGGTAGTGGTTTTACAAATGTATATCCACCTGAATGCGCTCGCCAATACATAGATCCGTGGGAATTCCACAACGCAGATTGTCCACGAACGCTTACTACCACTCTTGCATCTAACCCTGTTTTAATATATAGAGCTCATCAATGTAGTAGTGGAAGTGGTTTTCCGAATGCGTTCCACTTGGATACGCACATCAAAATCTTCAACGGGTATATATAAACCAGATTTTGTTTCATGTTTCTATCTTATTTCTATGCCGAAGTATGTAATTTGAAACTCTTTTTACATACGGCAGTTTCCTAGACTCCCACTATTCTATACCACTTCTATGTAACGAATTAACAGGACGAATCTGAATGTGGGAGATGTTGTTATTCAAAATATGCATACTGAAGATCCCTGAAACACACAAGTTCTTCAGCGTTGCAGGACAAAATACGAGTATCAACTTATACAGGGCGATATTATGTACGTGCTCTTAGAAATCAATTTTCTCTCTAATTCGTACTCACTATAATGAATCGACATTGCAATCTAATATCGCACTTACTTACACATTTTAAAGATATTGTACGTATTTTACATAGTTATAGTGTTCGTTCTGGAGACATCCTCCATAGGTTCATTTAATGATATGCCTACAGACTCATAATGGAATTAACTACAACCAGAATGTAGTTTTTCGTTTCTCACCAATTTCAGCATTTAGGCTACCGTTCACAGCCACCGAAACCAGACAGGAATCAGTTATCCATAATATAATCTGCGCGGAGATCCGTATGTGGAAACGACACGAATTGTCCTAATTGGGCGTTTTCGACACTGCTTCCTATTCGCGCGTGAATATACCATGAGCGCAAACGTACGACTTTTATGTATAACAAATACAAAGAAAAGCTCTTCTTTCTTAAAAAAGAGGATTTGTGATATGAGGAGCAATAGCGCGCTGAACATTTTTTGACTCTGCGAGTAAAATAAAAACTGAAGAAACGCGCAAAATTTCCCATCTTTATTCTCTAAAACGCCATTTTTGTATCATGCAAGACATTCGAGTTGAAATGTTTTAAAACGAAAGGAACCTGGCGGTAAATACAAAAGTAGATAAAAACTGCTGTAAAATTTACAGGTTTCATTGATATATCGTTCAAACGAGTTGTTTTTTCAAAAACGGTCTTCGAGGCGGAGTTTTGTCGCAGAGGGAAGATGCCCTCTCCACGACTTTGAAATATAAAGTCTGTCGGGACGAGCCAAAACATCAAACATTAATGATGTACTATCGAAAAGAACTTTATTACATAAGTTACTGGATTCGTATAGAAATTCAAATTTTGGAATCTAGTTTTCTTTAGGTAAAAACATAATCGAGACTTCAAAATATACTTAGGATTCGAGAGAGGTATAGATCAGCCCAAACATAGTTATTATCGCAAAACTCTGAGCGGAAGAAACTATCGAACGCGTCGCATTTAGATATTTAAAATACTGAGGACAAGCAGCAGAGTGGCAGAAGAATTCTTTTCGAGCATGCGAAGCAAAAAATTGTGAACAGAAAATTGACTGAGAAAGTGACACATACGCAGCCGGTCAGTGAAATAGAATTCTGTGCTGGCACAACTCGAATAAGTCAAAAGAGGTCCTCATTTGTAAAAGAATTCAGTTGAATTTGAATAAATCGCAGGGTATAATAGAGTAATGCATGGTTCATACTATTAAGAAAGAGGAGTTTCCTGCTGTATCTGTCCTAAGACAGCTAGAACCGCGTGTATTTCAACGCACAGAATTCTGCATGTACATCATCAAATGGAAGGATCAGATTTATGATTGTTGAAAGAAAGAGGACAGCGTGGATATGAGTAACACTCAGGTTCTGTATTTCAACAAGCGATCGCAGTATTTCGTCTTCACAGATATCTAGCAACGTTATATTCACAGATTTCTTTTCAGAGGTCACTCAGTTTTTTCTTTTCCCACCATACGTATTATGAATCAACGTTACACACTTTTATTTTTTTGATATACCGTTCAAAAACAAAAGGTTTTCGTTGGTGTACCTAGACCAGTTACATAATCCGAGACCTCATGGTCAGTGATAATTATTCTCAATTACAAAAAGTCAAAAACCTTATTGCAAAATTTTTGGTGTTAAAAACGCTATGAAACCCAACCATCTTAGTTAAATTTGTTCCATATGTTCAATTTCAGATTTCTTCTATCATAACACTCAGCGAAAAATGCACCGAACTACAAAGTACAAACTTTTATAAGAAGTCTTAGTCAGGATACCCGTACAAACACAATATCTTCTTTCGTTCTTGGTACAAATCAGTTGTTCTATGTTCTATTCGTTATTCGTGAATCAAGCAAGGAATAGTTGATCTCAAACCTGATCGCTGCGACACTTTTCTCTCTTTACTGATAAAGAACAATCCGGAGCAACATATTGGAGCAGTGAGCAGATTAAAAACCCTAGTTCGCTAAAAGAGCAAGCAGATGAGCGAGGAATTGCCATTCCTACACGCAATGACCCGTTGAAGATTTTCCCACTAAAAACATGAAAATCTAGTTGCGCTGCGTACACGTATTAGAGTGGAAATGCCACTACGACCCATTGTCTTTTCAAAGAAAACGCACACGCATGGAATGCGGATGGCAGTGGCGCTACGCCGACGACATATCTCTTCGTGGTGGAACTGCGCTCACGGACCACTTGTTTCCCACTACGTCGATTTCTTCGTAGTAGAACTGCGCTCACGGACCACTTGTTTCCCACTACGTCGTACCACTACCCCCTTGAAAATTTTCACATTAAAATATGAAAATGTAGTTGCTCTGCGTGCACGTATCAGAGTGGTAATGCCACTACGAAATATTGTCTTTTCAAAAGAAACGCACACGCATGGAATGCGTTTGGCAGTGGTGCTTCCCCAAGAACACATTTATTTGTAGTGGAAATGCGCTCACGGATCACTTGTTTCCAACTACGCCGTACCATTACATTACGTGTGCGAAACCACTACACAAGCCAAAATTTTCGCGCATACATATGGCAGTATTCTTATGCACGTTATGCCACTATGCACAATTTACAGTGGCGGATACAGAGGGGGGGGGAGGTCGCCCCCATGAAATACCAAACATTTAAATCTGTCTATAGTGACCTAAAGCTATTATGTTTCGTCTATACCATTTTTCATTCGGACCCCTCCCCCTCCCCGAAATTATTTTCTGTATCCGCCCCTGACAATTCAGGACATAATAAAAAATTTATTAATTATAAATGAAAAGTACTTTATTACATCAGAATATTTCCATAACAGAATTCGGCATCAAAGAGGAGAGAACGAGCTTGTACAGAAAATAGTATTGTATTTGTGTTACCGGAATTGTCGAAAATTACGGAAAACTTGAGAATGTCCAGGCAATAACATCACTGTCGTTGGGTTTTAGGAACGAGGGATAGTAACTAAATAACTTGAATTCCGTAATAATTTAGTAAATCTTGAAATTCGCAAAATTGAGTAGGCCTATTCGTTAATTCCTAATCAGGAGCAGGCAGTGTCTAGTATACCTCTGCGCACTAGTACTTTGCATATACAGTTTCGTTTGATCACAACTTCTGGGCACATTTGAACACATGCAAACGTGGATTAAGGGGTCATTCATTAATTATGTAAGGATGATTTTGGCCGTTTTTGACCCCCTACCCCCATGTAAGGACACATAAGATTAACTGAACCCCCTTCCCCTTATTACGTGATTTTTTCATGAATTTTCCTAAAAAGCTTTAAAATAAATTAACATCATTTGAAAAGGTTCAACAGGTTTCACTGTATGTGTATTTACTCATCTTTAGCGGCTGCATGTAGAAAATGTGTCGCCTAGTGGTGGCTACATTAAAAATTACGTAATAAAATATTACGTAAGAATGGCTTCTACCTCTCCCCTTCTCAGTAAGGCTATGTAGAGATTTTTACCCCCCCCCCCCGGGGCTGTACATAATTAATGAACGACCCCTAATTGCATTTTGAAATGACTATAGGTGTACCTACCGCACCAAATTAGTATACCTTCTTTATAACATTCGTGTAAACTACATATTACAGAATTCAAGTTTGAAAGATCTAACAGTAATTAATCAAAAGTTTAAAAATATGGCAGAAGTTTCGAAAATTTACGAGTAATTTTATAAATTTATTCTATAGATGATGGTAAAGTACGATTTTAATCACAGTTTTTAGGAGCTAAAGTGACTGCTTAACGTGATTTTAAAGAACAGAAGAGTGACATGTCACAAGAAAAGAGCCTGAATGTTCACTTACCACTAAGACCCTTTTCTTCGACACGTCACTAGTGGGATTTATGAAATTTTAAATGTCTAGGGAATTTTAGACAAAACACCTGTTCTATAATATGTTCCCGCGCATGCGCGTTTCTACACTGACGGCTCAACGATAACTGAAAACGTGATAGCTCATTATACGTTTCGGATGTTCCAGATTTCTTCTTGTTCGTGCTTTCCTCTCATCTGTAGAATAAAACGTCATATTGTACTTCATTCTACAATTATTTTAGATGGTTTTTCTTACCAACGTAATACTCAAGCATGTAAAAGCATAAACTATTTTTTTGTTCATTTTCACTACTGAGTCATTCTTTGTCCTCAAGATTGATAGTACCTACTACCTCTCCGGCACTCACAAGACAGCCTAGGCCAGCTTTATAATCTTATAAATCAACAACGCATTTGCCTACAACAATTAAAATACACGTTATTACGTCCTTGTCATCAGTAGCGTAACTAATCGTTCCTTCTGGGGGGGGGGGGCTGAAATCATAGAAGAAAAAGTAGGTATTTTTTCACTATGTTCAATTTTCATTAAATGAACAAAAATAAACTTATAAGAGGTTGGGGGGGGGGTTCTCCCGTATTTGCGCCACTGCTAGTCATTATAGTCATGACCTGGTCATTTTAGGAACTCGTGTGATGGACTAGGCGTTTTTGTAATCTTTGAACAATCAACATTTCCGGTAACACATATGCACATGGTACATCAAAAAAGTAAATATGTATGTTAAAATAAAAAAATGAATATCAAGATAGAATAAACTCACTACACATCTCATACAACTGAAACAACAAAAAAGATAAACGTTACATGTACTCGAATTTAGAAGTTTTTTTTAAAGTCTATTTCTGCAATAAAGCAAGAAAACAATGTCATAATTAATGGCATTCTGTACCAGGAGTCAGAAGATGTGAAGAAAATATTTAATAAGGCGACAGAAAACCTTGAGGTAGAGCTCCAAGACTACTATTTCTGGGCAGTACAAGGGCTGCCTTCAAGAAATCAGACCTTAACAATGATTGTTAGACTGAATAGTAAGAATGGGGTCAAATAAGACCTGGTAGAAAACTATAAGAAGGAAAAGCTGAATGGCCAGGTAATCTGAGCTGGCTCCCCAGTTGATTTTCATAGACGAGCACCTCTCCAAAGAAATGGTTGAGCTAATTTACAAAACACTTGTCCCAAAATATATATAAGATAGCAGAGAGAGCAAGACTGACTTACAAATTTTACATTACAACTGCAAAGGAATGGCGTCCAAAAATAGGATAGAACCAACACGGGCGGCGGACCTGTAGGACTCGTACAATCAGTTTGAGGAAGTTCTGAAAGAAACCGAACAGTTAATAAGCGTGAAGCGGGCAAAACCATGAACGTATGACAAGCTCAGTGCGACAACCAAACTGCTTATCAATAGGTGTAGATACCCTGAAATATTATTTAAAATAAAAAAAAATCATTCATTAAAAAACAATTTAAATTTTTAAAAAATTCTAAAGTATTGTATACATCCTATTCTGGAATTTGATGAGATGGACGGACCATCTAATGTCACTATTGTTTGCAAGGTATGATGTTTTGAGGAAGTGAGAGGGGTGCGCAGTAATGAAGATATTTGACTTTGATTCAAATTTGGAAACGAATGTCCCGGCTTTGTTGAACTATTCGTCCGCCTTTTTTTATACTTGGTCGTGGTTGTGCACTGTTTCGTTGGTCATTTCGTATTTTTGTGTCCCGTCGCTTATTTCTGATCCATTCCTGAACAATGTTCAAGGTTTCGGATACATTTTTGGTGATAGTTGATGCTATTTCTGCAAAATGAATATGCGCAAATTAGGAGATAATAAATGGAATAACAGACAAATAATAAATTTGTGATATCTCCTAAGGGAAGGCATACCATAATGCTCAAGACAGTAAATGGGTGATTCTCTGAAAATTAGACAATTCGACGTGGACAAAAACAAAAAAACGAGGTTCACTTTCCGAATCTATTTTCGTTGAAATCGATACTAGGAGCACTGAGAAAACCGTATTCCGTCGATGGGCGGGCTTAAATTTGATTTTTTTTTTTTTGGGGGGGGGGGGGGGGGGTAGAGTCATAAAAAATTGATGTCCACGTTGAAAGACAAATTTTTCACGTTTACATAGTGCGATAAGATGAGGCTGTATGATCACACAGCGGCAATATAGGTTACAATCTTACAGATCACGGTTTTACAAAGTACCTACAATTCATCTAGGAAAGTAGTCTCTGCACAAAGAAGATTTAGAGGCTGTTTCTACAGACTGCTTCTAAGTGTCGAAAGATTCACGTCTTTCGTCGTGGATACAAGAAATATGTGAGTGTCCACGTTGAACATACCTATTTTATGTCCACGCTTAAGAACAAAATTGCCATTTTCCTTTTCCCATTGGGTAAATATGCGGAGAATATTTGATACATGTAGCTGAATGTAATGGGGCCAACATTAGATACAACTACTTATATTAAGTATTACATTTTTTACAAATTCTTAGCTGGAAATTCAATATGGAATCACCCAAATACCTGTCCACCAATTATAGAAGGCAGAAACTACAATATATTATACATAGTTACAACAATAATGCTCTTTAACGAGGAAGGGTATATCTTCTCACAGATAACGGTCAGGATGTTACGTACCAAACCCGAAATTGTACAGATCGGGAATTGTATAAGCATTTTTGTACCATTCGCGAATCGAACGACCAACTTATTTGCACTGAACCCGAAATATCGGACTAGGTACAAATAATGCTGTACCATTTGCGAAATGTATGAAAAGTTTGTACCAATAAGACCAAAAGCTGACAAAGAAGAAAATAGAGATATACAGCCATTATAGTAATTATAGTATCCCTCATCTAGATTCCTCTTGATGGAAGTACGTATAGCTTTTCCAGCATTACATTATCGTTTGAAGACGAACTGTTCTCCTCTTTTTTTTTTTTTTTTTTTTTTTTTTTTTTTTTTTTTTTTTTGTATTGAGGTCAGTTTTTCGTGTAACTTCCATCACACTGATACTTCTAATTTCGCTTTCCTGTCAAACAGCGCCTCAAAAGGGGATTGTTTAATTCCTGAGGGGTAACTTATTTTTTTGAAATTTGGACGAAACGTACATAATTCATCAGCCCAGGCAGTCAAACCATTGTCAATCATCCAAGCTCTCGCCATTTCCTCAACATTGCGGTTTGGTTGTTTGATACCTCTCTGACTTTGAGAATGCCGAGGTTTACTATTATGCAATCTTGAGACCCGGCCATAACAGTTCCAAATCACTGATAATGGCATTTACGAATTCGCGATAATTATTAGATTGTAACAGGGAGGGGGCACTGAATCCATAAAAAAAGGTCAATTAAATTGTAAGCAACTTCTGCAGTGGTCTTCGTTTTTTGGGAGCACATAAGTGTAAAAATTTAACCTGGTGATCTTGATAATTCACGATAAATTGAAACTGGCCATTTCTATGACTGCACATCGATCAAGTCGACTTGACCCCTAGCATTAGCTTCTGCAAAAACTGTATGCTAAATTACAACCCCTTCCAAATAAAGTGATTGCATGAGAATGATGCACACCTCCAACATTGGTCACTGCACTATAAGAACTATCATGTTGAACCATGTAAAGGGCAATAAGGGATTATTACATACAAATACAATCTATTCCAGGGTTTGTACAATATATTCGGTACCCACAATGTTATTTATTTCCTACAAGTTGGTACACTAATCGCAAACGGTACAGTATTAATTGTATTAAGTCTGATATCTCAGGTTCAGATAGAAGTGGGTCGTTCGATTCGCGCACAGTACAAAAATGCTTGTACCATTCCGGATCTGTACATTTCGAGCTTAGTACTTACTACATAACAAGGATATTACAAAATTTTTCAAGCCTTACCTGGTCACCAAAAGACCTCTCGCTGCAGAGTGTTTGCTTTTTTTCCACGAACTTTTGTTGGAATGGATTGTAGAATTCTCCAACATTTGATCTTTTATGCGACGTACGTATTTAGGAAATGCAATCGACCAAACACTGAATACTTTGTTCTCTTAAATTGCAAATTGAAAACAACACTCGAAACTTTCTGATAATTATTCGAAAACTGAAAAGTAACACCGAACAACCGAATGATATAGTTATCACGTTGTCAGTATCAAGCGCATTAGTAGGTAATTCAGTTTTGTTTGAAATATCAACCGTTTTCAACAGAAACGTTTTGATTGGTCGTCATAGTACAAGTGCAGAAACGGTGGGGTAGCGGTTATGTTGTGGTTTTAAAGTTGAAATTCCACCACGCAGATTGTCCGGGAATGCTCACTGTCACTACCACCCCCACATCTAAACCGGTTTTCATCATAAAGCTCATCAATGTAGTAGTGGTAGTGGTTTTACGAATGTATATCCACCTGAATGCGCTCGCCAATACATAGATCCTTGGTGTACATTTTAAAGTGGGAATTCCGCAACGCAGATTGTCCACGAACGCTTACTACCACTCTTGCATCTAACCCTGTTTTAATATATAGAGCTCATCAATGTAGTAGTGGAAGTGGTTTTCCGAATGCGTTCCACTTGGATACGCACATCAAAATCTTCAACGGGGACGATCAGGGTTGGAACCATTCATTCTAGGTACTATATATAAACCAGATTTTGTTTCATGTTTCTATCTCATTTCTATGCCGAAGTATATGTAATTTGAAACTCTTTTTACCAACGGCAGTTTCCTAGACTCCCACTATTTCTATACCACTTCTATGTAACGAATTAACAGGACGAATCTGAATGTGGGAGATGTTGTTATTCAAAATATGCATACTGAAGATCCCTGAAACACACAAGTTCTTCAGCGTTGCAGGACAAAATACGAGTATCAACTTATACAGGGCGATATTATGTACGTGCTCTTAGAAATCAATTTTCTCTCTAATTCGTACTCACTATAATGAATTGACATTGCAATCTAATATCGCACTTACTTACACATTTTAAAGATATTGTACGTATTATACATAGTTCTTACCGTGTTCGTTCTGAGAATCATCCTCCATATGGTTATTTAAATGATATGCATCACAGAATAATAATGGAAACTTAAATAAACCACGACTGTTGTTTTTCGTTTCACAATTTCAGCATTTCAGGCTACAAGTCACAGCCACACAGATAACCAGTAACGGTTTCACGTTATCAATAATTTAATCTGCGCGCGCAGATGTATGTGGAAAACGCCACGAAATTGTAATAATTCGGGCGTTTTCGAACCTGTTCATATTCGCGCGTATAATACCATGAGCGCAAAACGTACGATTTCCTATGTATAACAATTACAGAAAACGCTCTCTTTCTTAAAAAAGAGGCATTCTAGTGATATGAGAGAATACGCGCGCTGAACATTTCTTATGAATCTGCGCGTAAATTAAAAACTGATGAAACGCCCGGCAAATTTTCCCATCTTTACTTCTCTAAAACGCCCATTTTTGTAACATGAAGAAATTCGCACGTTGAATGTTTTCAAAAAGCAATGGCTAATGCGCGCGTAAATAAAAAGTTGTTAAAACTGCCAGTAAAATTTTCAAGGTTCTAAGTGATTTTTTAGTTAAAACCCTTTTTTTATTTTCAAGGTTCTAAGTGATTTTTTTTCAAAAACGCGCTCTTCGAGCGCTTCACCGACAGGGAATGATGCACCTCCTGGCACCGAAATGAATTTATCAACTGTGGATCCGAATAACTCAATCAAACAGTTTATTTCGTAAGTTACCTGACTTTATTTCAAATTTGGGACCTAGTTCCTACCTTGAATTAAAACATTTCGAGATCAATACTACCTTTAGGATTAAACATTTCGAGAATCAGCCAAAACAAATTATTGACTGCATGACTCTGACGGAAAATATAGACGCCCTAACATTTTATCATTACTCTGGGGACAATAGTAGAAGCGTGCCTTAAATATTTCGAAACTGTGGAAGACAAAAAATGGAAGAAATTTTGGAACTGAAACAAAATTAACAGAATTGTCAGTCGTGAAACATTTCCACGTGGCACACAAAGTAAGTGTAAAAGATTCCTAACGATGGACAAAAAAAATTAAAAGGTACGACATTTAAAAAAAAAAAAAAATAAAATAAAGATAACATTAGGTTAAAATTTTAAATTAACTGTAAACCTATTGTTATCAGTTTTATGAATACCTTTTTTTGCATTTTCTCTGTAACTTTCGTTGCTTTTCTGCTTTTTTAGCGCCTCTATTCGCTTTCTCTTGAACCTCATACTATTAGTTGAACTCTTCGAAGGGGGTTGAACAGGTATAAGGGGACTTGAGTGAACCAGAAGAACGTCACACAGCAGTACCCGAGGTAATACAAAGCGGCACAAGGTAATGAAATACGTACAATAAACACCGACATAACATCGTCGAATAAAGGGACTAAGCGTGCAAAAGCTTTAAAATTACCTTTTATAGTAACCTACAGAAAAAAAGTAATTGAACTTCGTCGTGCTACCTTGTTAGGAATCGTGTAAGTCCTTTTCTCTTTACAACATTATTCAAAGCTCTTTATTAACCGGCGTTATTAAATTTGATTTTAATTTACAGATTGTTTATTCCCCGGCTTGGAAATTTTCACGGTCGCCGCGCGACTGTGGCCGAAGTCGAAGAAGTAATTCCGACCATTTTTGGAGCTCTCGTGACCGCCCGAGGTTTCTTTTACCAGAAAATTCTACACTACCGAAAACCAGTCTGACAGTGGTGCGACCCCGACCTCGTGTATATCGCCAACTCGAATCTCGTACGGGTTGTACGCACTTCTGAGGCTTCTCGACCAATATCTCATTTCCAATATTCCAACAAATCTTCATCGGCATTTCACAATTTCAACTCGCTCGTTCGCCGCTGTGAGTATTTGGGGACCGCAAAAGCTCAATCAGAGACGGTTAGGATGCATGCCGTTCTTCCAACTTATTTCGGATGAGAAACAACGTAATTTCCGGTTTGGATTACCGGTGGCTTTAACGCCAGCGTCGAATTTTCAAAGAAGCGAACAAATTATTTTCCGATTCTCGTTCCTCCAATTTTCGGATTAACGAAGTGAAAGCCGACTCGAATGCTATGTTTGTATCGCCTATACTATCTGAACGAGCTTAAGTTTGACGGGAATACCACCGCAGCCATATCTTTCAATACGAGAGCAGTTATTCATTTGAGGGCCAATAGTAGCCATACAACCAGACCAACCGTTTCGAGTGGTACTTATGTAGCTAAGTCCACGCCTCAGAATACAATTTTCCGGTCAAATTGAAAGATTCTCTTTCATTGCCCGACCAGTACATGTAGTCGGTAACTTCTAGCCTAGCCTTTTCTGAACCTTTGTCACACAGCCCCTTCGTGATCAAATTTCTATGACGATAGTTAGGTTCGGTGCTCTGTGCCTCGCTTTCTGCAACTTTACCCGGTTCTCTCTTCGGCTACTACTTCTTCAATCACCACCCTCTCTGCCTCTGTGGCAGGATGACTGTTTCTTAGTTAAGGTGACAACCTTCCTCTATATCTGACTAAATCTTAGGGTGAGAGAAGAAGTGATACACTACCAAGTAATTAGACTCGCGTATTTCATAGTTCCACCGGGAGACAGATACATCTAAAGCGCCTTATCGAGTTACTCTACACAGTATTAGATGGGGGAGAGGGGCTAGTCACATTTTTCGATTTCACTCGAAAAATAATGATTTTCACAAGTAATGTAGAATAACTAAATTTATTCAGCAGGAAATTTACTTCATGTTGAGTGTACAAAAAATGAAAAAACCGTTACCGTTATTCTTTTATTGGTGAATATGCTTTCTGAAATCTGTATTTTGCAAGTGCAAATTTTAAGCAAATTTCGATAGATTTCGATTAAACGACTCTACTTAAACATAATACTTCGTTGAGCATCGTCATTTCTTGATTTCCATAGATTTTCCCAAAATTGTATATGCAGATTACAGATTTCAGAAATCATAATATATAGGCATCTAATGCCAATAACACAAGACCCACTGCGATTTTTCAGTTCATTTTGTATACTCATTTGATGCGAAATTTCACAGTGCATAAATTTAGGTACTTTTATTCGTTTGTAGACAAAAATATTTCTAGAGTAAATTTAAAGAATGTGACCAACTCCCTTATGACGCTATGTAAAAGTAAAGAACTTAATTCTGGTGCTATCTGACGGGCTATATTAATTTAACAAATTTTCGGAGCATTAAGTTCGCAATGGTTAGATAGCGAGTCAAATTACTTGATCAGAGATATGCCCTGCGCTGCAACTACAGTACCCGTTTCCCAGGAAAATAAATGAGATCAATTCTTTCCTTGATTTGTTTTCGTTCCGAGGGGGAGACAGATATTAATCTACAGCTTTATATAACGTCCTGGATCTTGGCTTTGAAACGTTCGCTGATCTTCCCAGCCAGGGCTGGATTTCTTGCTAGGCAGATAAGGCAGCTGCCTACAGCGGAAAATGTTGACAAAAAGGTCATCGCCGATACCTACAACTAAATGCTTCAAAATATTTTCTGGTATAATTTTTTTTTTGATAACCATCAATTTCGTAGAACCCCCCGCCCCCCTCCGGACAATTTGAATAGGGATAAGGGCCGGCCAAATAAATTTGCCTACATGCGGCTAAATTTTAAATCCCACCCTACTCATAACTAATAAGAATAGCAATGCGAAATTTACACCGCTTTCGTCATTCACATAATGAGAGGGCTAAACTGTCCCACAATGTTGTTGCAGTACAAATAAACTACCCCTATCGGTGACAAATTTTCAAATTTAGTGATGTATTGTGGACCTATTCTCAAGACTCTGAAAAAATGACCGAAGATACTTCACTGCTTACATTAAGAAATTGAGAAAGTATCCGATGGACGTTTGTTATCTACTCTCCTTAATCAACTTCGAAATGTCTAAAGTTTCCGTAATCTAGACCTTATAGTGTGGTTGTGAGTAATTACATTAAGAATTCTCTCTGATTAGCGCTCTCATCAGGGAAGTCAAAGCTGAAGTAATGCAGAGTGGCTTGTGAACTGACGTTATACGGTTCTTTAAACTTAAATTTATTGAAAAATCAAAAAAATGTTCGCCTCGCCCTGGTGAACGCTCAAGACTCACTGAGATTCTACTACGACTCGTTAACACACTACGTTAGAACTCAGTATGACTCTTGAGGGCAACAGGAGGATTCGTTGAGATCACATGAACACACGTTTAAACTCTACTAAAGCGGGTTAAAAGTCTGGTAAAGACTTCACGAGACTTTCAACGGACGTTAGAAATCGTAAGATGGTGATGAACATTCACTAAAACAGTACTAGAACTTAGTAGGATTTAGAGAGGGCTCGTTGTAACTTTGTAAGAGTGTATCAAGGACTCGTTCAAAGTTCTCAACACTTCGTAAAATCTCTGGAAGATCATGCTAAAACTTCTTTAAGACTTGTTAACAATTCGCTAAGATCGTCAAGAGTGCAGGCGCGGATCCAGACGACCATTTTGGGGAGGGAAAGTGCAGAAGAGCGCGGAAATGTTTTTGCTACCCCCTTCCTCGCAGACTCCCCCCAACAGATTTTTCCTATTCTTTTATTTTTAGGGGGTCCCCCCGTGAATCCGCACCTGAGAATGTACTAATATTTGTTATGATACCTTAAATCTGTGTTACGACTTGTTATGACTACTTAAAGCGCTGTAAAGATTATTTAAGAGTGTGTTAAATCTCGCTCAGAGTCCTCATATCTGTGTTAAGATTCTTCTCAGTACTTGTTACAGCTCATCGACAATGCATGAAGACATCTTGGGACTTGTTCAAACTATATTAAGACTTGCTAAAACTGTATAAAAATTTATTAAGGTTAGTTACTGCTCCTCAAGTCCGAGTGTTACGACTTGACGACTTCTTAAGACTGTGAAAGTATATTGAGTTACATGTCTGCCATTGGGCGGATAAGGGGGTTGCCTACACTGCAAATCTGAAATAGATGCAGTAGGCGATGAGTTTTTTCAATGTATTTTGATTCATGACTCTATATATTTGAAAGAGGGGCAGGTGACGGAAAAGAGAAAAAAAAAACTCTCACGCAACTAAAACGCGTTAGAAAAATTGATGTTTAAAAATAAATCGAAATTTTATCGATGAACTGATTGTTTTTGATTAATTGATCATTTTAAATCAATCGAAGGTTCCCGATTCATTTATAGGGGGAGGTGAATACAAGGTTTTAGTTCATAGAGGAAAAGGAGTGTTTTAGCCAGAAAACATTATTTAAAATGTTTCAAATTGCATGTGCTACGTTTTGCTACCGAAATACCATACCTTAGTGGTAGCAATTCTGAGGGGCAAGGGAGCAACTAACAGTTATGAGGAGCAGAGTGGGCAACTGCACATCTAGAAAAAATCCAGAGGGAAGACGTAGCCTCCAACAAAATTGCAACTGAATACGATTTTTCCATATTTATTAATAGGAAAAAAAAAAAAAAAAAAATGAAGGAGTCTCTTAGAAAATTCCGAGGGGAAAAAGACATTTTTACATTTTTTAATCTTTCTTGATCTAAAATTAAAATGACTTACCAGGTCTACAGAAGTACATCGCCATCACTGCCGTACTTGTGTGTTATTATTTAAATGTTCTTTCTCTCTAAAAGTAACCTTTACTGGCCTCTGGTGGACTGAAATTCAATGTCACTCTTTACGGACTTTTCAGGTATTCACAGAATTAAGAATCGTCGAACGTGAGTGCATTTAAGAGAAAAGAAAAGAACAGAACAAAAAAAAAAGAGAAAAACCAGGGCTACATTCATTTTAATTTCTGTTGCGCCTATGTTCGCCAGCGTAGCCCGGAGGCTGAAATGAGATTTTTAAAAAGGACGCAAACTCGGTGAAATTATTTATGTAAACGAAAATTTTGCTTGTTTCATTCTGGAAAAAGAAAATTACGGCAATAAAGATAATGGCGAAACGGCGTGTTCGCAACAATTTCCCATTCAAACTGCAAATCCAATCAACGTTCACAAAACGAATTCCAATTAAAGTTACATTTTATGGAAATGGTTTGTCGATACGAAAATTACTTGCCTTTCCTAGTTTACGTCGAAAGCCGTTCGGTGTACCTAACCGTTTTATATATTTTCTTTCCACGATAACCCGGCGCACACGAACAAATTCGTAAGGTTACGTAAACAGATGAGGTTATTAAGAAAAAGCAAAAGGAAAAATGAAGGAAAAGTTGATTCAAAACTGTTTTCCAGAGTTCTTCATATTAGAAATTCTGAATTACCTCATATTTGGTTTCGCCCTTCGCTTGCCTTCATTTTCTTATTTCGCTTCTCTCCTGTAGCGTACGATTTCCTCCCCCTCATATTCTTGCCTGTCAAATGACGATTGTTATCGGCTGTAACTCTAAACGTGTGTTTCTTCTCCCCCCAGGCCGTTCACCCCGTATGAGTACACGGCTGTTAAACCAGAAAATTTTGATGATTCGACGGGTTCACGTGTTCGTTAGGAGAGCACTTATGAAAAGACATTGTTACAGCGATTAACTGTCAGTTTTTCAGACAGAGAGCTTGTAGAGAACATCGAACGTACAGAAATTGTCAGCTTCGAATTTATCCAACTTCACGAGCTTACATTCATCACCTAATCTGTCGTACTCGTGGAGAGCTATTAGTGTGATTCGGAGATATTTATGAAGTCTTCTCTGAAACGTAAAAATGTATCGCATGCTCTAAAATGTGGGCCTTCACAACAGCACCGAATGTATTGTATTGAAAAATAACTATCTCAAGCAAAGACTTGAAAGCGCAATTTATAATTAATCAGGAATTCACAACGGGCATAGCCGAAACAACGATGCAAACGGGGACATCACTCTCTGGAAAACATGTGAACTCCTGCTGAAGATATGCTCCATTGTCACATCTTCCCTTTGTTGAAATTTGTCCCTTCAAAAATTCGATTTACCCTCTCTAATACAAGAGTCTCCGGAAATGACACTTCAAGTGGTACGTAATTGAAGCTATAAACATGTTAAAATAAATGTTTGCTTGTAAACCAAGACCATTTTGTTTCGATATTTCCCATTATATCCTGTTTCAATTTAGTAGCTGATCGAACTAAGCCTAAGACACAGATCAAGCTGAGGTCAGAATTAGTTTTGGGGGTTAATTCGGGGTTGCTGACTTGTCTGAGACCTTAAGCGAAGCCATATCGCAAGGTCTTCATGAAGGAGCATGTTCTTGGAAATGAGAAATATTACAACATTAATCGTATAAGCAATAAAAGTCCAAATAGGTATAGTGACTTTGGAGGATAGGCCTAAAAAACTCACTCTTGATGCGAGACGTTGGCATTTCGTCTCGTTTACCAGCCACTTATTATGGCACTATACTTGTTAAGATTCGTTGGCTAGATTATACTAAGACACTCCAATACCATTTAACTCAATCATGTTCAGTCTTTTAACTGTCATCAAGACTTCGAGACTCAGCTAAACTGTTACAGATAGGACTCGTTAAAACTATATGAGAGTTCAGCTTTTCAAGGTCAATTTAAGAATCGTTACTTTAACTGCCATCAAGATTTCAAGACTCGGCTAAACTGTTATAGATAGAACTCATTAAAACTATTCGACTGTCCAACCTTTCAATACCATATTAGGATTTGCTGTCGGAGAGACTCCGCTAGAAATCGATAAAACTTTTCAAGCATCATCGCGACAATTTTAAGAGTTTAAGAAACATCGAGACTCCATTTTTTCAATCAGCAAAATTAACAATTTTAGTTTAAAAAAAAGAAAGAAAGAAAAAAAAAGAAAGAATTTCTCTCCCTCTTGTACAAATAAAGTTACTCAGTTTTTTTGAAACATTCTCTATGAAAAACCGAGATGAAACATGTTCAGTGACTTGTATTAAAAGAACTGTAACATATGTACCGAATTTCAATTCCAACAAGTTTTGTTTTCGCGAGAGACGAAACCAAATTGCGTTTACTGAGGCTCAAGCAAACCTGCTAGCGTTTAAAAAGCTGATAAATAATCTTTCTTAAGAATGGGAGGGGTTTGAAAATCCTAAATGTGTCTTAAACACATCGGAAGAAGGGATTATAGAGTCTTCAGAAGTCTTCAAGTATTTTAAGCGAACCCAAAAAGGAATCCTAATGAGTCTTACAAAATCATAAAATCCCCTTAATCAAGTTTTCAAGAACCTAGTACGTTGAAAGAGCCTCAGAAAGCCGAGTCGTAATACCGAAGCATTTTTGAACAGATTTGGCAGAACCTTACCAGCCTAAAAATAGCCTCAAAGTATTTTGAAAAAGTATAGACAGAATAGGCAAAAGTCTCGATCAAGTCCTGAAGAGTTTTTATGACGTTTAGAAGAGGCATAATAAATCCTAAGTGAGCATTGGAGATTTTGAGCTATGTATGCATAGTTTTAAGGAGATTTCAAGTCACATATAACAGTTCTGAAGAGTCTTAAAAAAATTGGGAGAGTTTCAAAAAGTCGTGATCATGTCTTGAAGAGCTTTATAGTTTCTGGAAGTAGCATAAAGAGTCGTAAACGAGTTTAGAACGCGGACTTAGCAAATCTCCAAGAAGTGTAGAAAAACTCTGAAGCTGAAGTATCTTAAACGAGTATATGAGACAGGGAGAGTTTCAAAAAGTGTCGACCATGTCTTCACAGCATTAATTGAGTCTGGAAGAGACGCGAGGAGTCGAAAGCAAATTTTGAGCAATCTTAGTGAGTCCTATGTGCGTCCGAAGAAGCCTTGATGTGTCTCAAACGACTACGGGAGAATTTCAAAAAGTCTTGATCATGTACTGATGATTTTCAATCAAGCCTGGAAGAGGTATGAAAATCGTAGATAAATTTTTAACAGATTTAGAGAGTCTTAAGCAATTGTGCAAAAACCTGAAACGTATTTTCAAACAACTCTAGAGAACCTAAGAATTTTGAACGATCTTGAACAGTCTCAATTTTCCGGGGATAAATAGACGCTATTAAGCAAAACAAAACCAAGCGACAAAATCTATTTTCTGAGAACACATGATTCGAAGTTCAAGAGCCATATAGAAAATATATGACATCACGTTTACTGATAAGTTCTTTTCCATAGGCACAAATCGGGGGGGGGGCTTAGCCTCCAAACTTCTAAATAGCCCCCCAAAACACTGAAAAGGTGTTGCTTCATAATAAGGGGCTTCAGCCCCCAAGTTCTGAGCCCTAATTGCCCTTCTGCTTTTTTCAATGTGGGTACACATTTTTGTATCGGGCCTAATTTTGAAAAATTCTACTTTTTGCGTTCTTTCCAACGATACTAATAACTCGTTTTGTCAACAAATATCGCCTGATTCTGTTTTGCTTAACAGCGTCCAAACATTCACTTGTTTTGTGATAATCGCTAATAATGCGCCATAAACGTCTGTACAGTCAAGGATGTAGCAAGCGGTAGCAAGTTGAGAAAATTCGATATCATTCAAAAACGCTCTTAGTTTCATCATTAATAAGAAAACTGTCAGTGCAAAAGTCGTTTCAAACTCTGGACATTGCTTACTTATGTATACTCACTAAATTACCATCTTGAGGACGTAATTCCAATACTCGACGGTGATGAAGGAGATAAATACTATTGTTTATTTCTTATGCATTTCAAATTTCCCCACCCAAGATGACTTCCTTGGTCCACCGCCAGGTCGAGTTCCTGACGGGTTTCAGTTAAATGGCTGCACAAAATGGATTTAGGCAAAGTCATTTAGCAGACCTTCTATTGTGAACGATATAAGAAGGGGCATCTTTAAAACAGTATACGGTCAACATTTATGATGACTCAGATCAGCCAATACATACTTGTTTAAGCTCTATTCCATTATAAGACTTGTTGTTGGGGTTGGATAAAGATCGCTCAGCCTCCATTAAGACCATGTGCTACGACTAGTTTAAACACCGTCAAGATTCTGCCAAGACTCGTTAGGATTCGTTGAAACTAACAAGGGATTATATTAAGTTACTTGTATGACTCTTTCAGATCAAGTAGCCTCGTACGAAGTTTTGAGTGAAGCAGTTTCGCGAATCCGCTATGGCTCTGGCAGAAACTTGACTTACTTCGAGACTGGTAGTGATAAGAACCGTCAATAGTGGAAGAGGTGAGTGTCCTGACTGAACAAGGACAGACAATTAGCAATATACTGAGAACTACTGATGGCTTAATTTTTTACTAACTCTTGGGCTTAGTTTCAAACGGCCCTTGGACAGTATGGTGTTGTGGCAATTACTTCAACGTACACTGTACGCACATTTCCCCTTCAGGCTCCCATCTTTGTGTCACGGAAGGATTTTCAGTTACATTTGATTAACTCTCTATTCAGTTTGCACAGGGCTATAGGAAAGAAAATTTATTCTAAGGGCAAGAATCAACAATTTTGAAATTAACAAAGGGGGGAAAATGCCAACGGAACATTTGAAATTACCGATTCGCTAACTCTAAAGGATGATTGAGGCGCGAGCTTAAGATTCATGAATTTCCCAATTGAGTATCTGAAATTATAATGTCTGATGGGGCGTATGGCGATGCACGCATGCCAAAGTGGCCCTTGAGACACCACATTTCCGGCCCAGGAAACTACCCTTTCGAGTTTCGTATCAGTGGCCGGAAGGATGAGAATCTAAAATTGCCCATTTTTCAAATGTAAAAGATGATTGGGGAGCCGCCCTTTACGCCTCAATGACTACGGTCCTGAGTTAGCCGATTGGGGAGATACATTCTTTTCATTGGTGCCAGACTTCTTCTTCTCAACGTTTTCATTCCTAACTGTCTGCAGTCTTTTAATTCCGCAAGTCCGGAAGTTCATAAAGATGAACCCAAATTTCGATGGGTACACTTAACCCTGCTGAAGCGACAAACACCGAGAAACGGCAAAGAACGAGAAAAGTGAAAAAGGCTTACAACGTTTTGCTGTTGCTGTAGCTAGTTACAGCGCAAAATATACAGCTCGTACATTTCCATTACATTTTTCACCACTTGTCAGATAAGTTGACTTTAATTTCGTTTTTTTTTTTTAGAACATTTTACTGATAAAATGAAGACACGTTGAGCTGGAAGGCAAAATGCTGAACTGAACTATAATAAAGGAAATGAATTTTTATGCTATACCGTCGTCGTAATTTTCGCGGACGGAAAATTGGCGCGCATCGTTTGTTGAGAAGGGCGAGTGCTGGACGCTTCTGAAAGCGAATGCGGCAAAAACAAATTAAGACGAGTGGTATCTCTCGCACGGATCGGGCGATTTTATGAAATCAAACTGTAGGAGGATACGTACACTTCTTTTCACGACTCAGTCTCTGACAAAGTCAGGCATCACACTGGTTGATGGGCAAACTGCAATACTCCGGGGGTAAAACAGGGGTATTACTGCTTCCTTGTCAATGTAGGGCTGGTTGACTCAGGAAGAGAGAGAGGGGAACTACTCAAGTCGATCTAAAAATTAGTTGAGAAGGATCTGCTCATCTATAAGATATTTTTCTTGACAGCCAATCAACCTAAAACGGGAGATCAAGTGAAAGTATTCTCTATCCCACGTTAAATAGGACAATTTTCACCCCGGTAAAACGCCTCGCTCCGGGGATAAGTTTGAAACGTGATATGCAGCCAAATATTGGTGAACTGTCCGAGACAAAAACAAGAACAAATCTGACAAAGAAACCGAAACAGGACAATAATCTTAAGATTTATAAATAAATAAATAAATAAATAAATACAACCCAGCATAATGCAAATTCAGTATGTGCAGGTTTCTCAAGTTCTGCGCGAGATGTGTTCAGCCCAGACGGCAGCGAAGACATTCGAAATCAAATAAAAACGAGAGTTTTGAGAGGAAGTGCGGGTATTAATCGGCCTATAACGAAAGGAAGTCTTCGTGAGTGCTAAACATTAACTGTAACTGATGTCTTGCCTGGCCGATCGAAAGGGAAAAGGACAGCCAGTAAGAAGAAAAATAATAATAAGAAGAAGAAGAAGAGTAGTACAGGCGACAAAAGACGTTCCTGAGAAGATTTACACAAAAATGTACATTCGAAAGAAGAGAGGGTCGCCACACATGAATAAAAATGAACGAAGTCGACCAAATACAAAATGGAAATACAACATGATTAACAACGATGGAATACAGAATTCGAACCTAAATCTATCAGAAATGACCGAGTCTGACGACAAGGGGCCATAAAAAATTTTCACAAAAATGTTACCGAATACGAATAAATTCAACTAAAATCTGCCACAAACGGCGTGAAATAACCAAGTTTTACTAGAAACGACCCAGTTTGATCACCTGTATCCTTTAAATTTGACCACTGCCCTGAAACGATTAAGCACGACCATAAATGACTAACACTGGCGAATAGCCCACAAGTTATTATTAAAGACTGCACCCTCCTTCCCCAATATTCGACATGCAGTTAAATGGCTTGTGATGAAGGTCATTAAAGTCTCCCAGGTTTCTGACCAATCCGTAATAAAGAGAAGTGAAAAAGGGGGGGGGAAAACTGATGACAAATTTGGGAAAGTAGAGTCAGCGTAAATTATCGTAATGTACAGCTGAAAATATTTCTGGCTTACACACTCTCTTTCGGGCACGTGGAGAGGAAATTCAGGTCCGTAACAAAAACTTACGGGTCCCCTATATTTCGCCTCAGAATTTCGCAAAAAGCCTTTGGGGTCTTCAAGAAATTCTTCAGGTCACTTCGAGCCTCTTAGAAAACCCTGAACTCGGGACAAATTGTCTCATTTGTACCCCCGCCCTCGTCCGGCCAGGTTTCTTTTGATAGTAATTAACTGAAAATATTTCTGGCTTACCAACTCTTTTATTTAGTCACTCGATTGGTAAGAGGTGACGAGAAATAGGCATAATTTTAAAACTTTTTAAATACTACTCAAGGAACCGCCTTTGTGATGACTCACACCAGAGAGCGTCATTCAAGGAATGGCTGTCAGTATGGAGATGGCCACCGATTCCTCAACACGACCATGTTGAAGTAAAAGTAATGATCCACCCCGGAGCTTTCTGACTGGTTGCGGATTCGCCACGAGGCAGTCCAGTAGGTCGTGCTTGAGAGGCTTTAAAATTATGGCGATTTTGCGTTGCCTCTAGCCAATCGGTCAAAAACCATTCTCACAGTGTAGCGCACTTTGCCGAGTTGGAGGAGATGCTAAACAGTCGCAGAAAGTTTACTGAACTTCCTCCCCAGAAAATTTTGAAAATGCATTAGAAATATGAGAGGCATTCTATAAGAAGGTAATATACATGTCGGAAAAATGAATTTTACCCTAAAGCACAAGACTTGTTTTCGAGTCGGAAATTTCGTTTTTCGGATTTAAATGGAAACTGCTTCTAGACAGACTGGCAAAAGCGTACAGTAGAAAGTAGCCGTCTACGACGTGATATTTCAAGCTTACAAATGAATTACGATTCATAGGCTGGTGTTCGAGAAAAGGTACCATAAGTCGAATCGATCTTGTACATTAGTGTACGCCTACGGGAACTTCCTAAGAAAGGGATAGTTCTTCTTCCTTCGATCATAAACGCCTCAATCCGACTAAAACATGTTCCTTCCTCCTGGAAAATTGCCAAGATGATCGTCATTTTGAAACCGGGCAAACCAGCTGATAATCCGGAGTTATACCGCCCTATATCCTTGCTCTCATTGCCATCCAAAGTCTTTGAGAAAATCATACTTCGCCGAATTCAGCAAGTAATTGCTAAGAAAAATCTCCACCCAGACATCCAGTTTGGTTTTCGTAAAACACTTTCAACAATAGAGCAGATTCACAGAGTAGATCACACCATCACTCAAGCTCTTGAGGAAAAAGAATTTGCACCGACTGTTTTTCTTGAATGTAAGCGCAGCCTTTAATAGAGTGTGGCACTCGTGAAGGAAATTCAAGCAGGCGTTCCCCGAGGCTCTCTGTCTTTGGATCTACGCTTTTTCTCATACACACCATCGATGTTCTAGTCTCCAATTCAACCTCAATCAGCCTATTCGCAGACCACACATGCATCACTGCCTGCCATTCTCAATACCAAGTCGCAGTTCCTAAACTACAAAAATCAATCAACGACCTCTCCACCTGGGTCAAGTCATGGAAAGTAAAACTTAATGAAAGCAAATCGACTCGTGCGGATTTCTCCTTACGACCGCATGGATATACTCCTACGCTCCTCGATGGCAAACAAATTCCGGTTACCAGTGCTGCACGCTACCTGGGATTGCACCTGGATTCTAAACTCTACTGGCAGGAACATATTCGTAATAAACGAACCTTGCTAGACCTCCTCCTCACTCAATTCTATAGGTTAATCAGTCCTCGTTCGCAGCTGAGCCTGAGAAACAAACGACTCATCTATACCTCAATTCTCCGCCCAGCATGGGGCTATAAGGCGGAAATTTCGTGTACCACATCGAGATCCAACCTCCTGATGATCGAAAGGTTCCAAAACAAATAAACGCGAGCCATTACCGAAGCACCCTGGAACATTATAGCAACCAGCAACTGCGCACCAAACTCGCACTCGACCCCGTCAACCTCATCATTCAGAGGCAAGCTACCAGATATGCTCAAAGGTTACAGGGGCGTAGCCATGTGGGGGTCTGAACCCCCTTGGCATCAGCCGAAAATGTGAAAAAATTAAAATTTACTCTGGTAATAGTAATAATACCTGTAATGTTGTAAAAGTGAAACAACCCCCCCCCCCTTTCATATCAAGTCTAGCTACGCCACTGAAAGGTTACATCGGCATCCGAACGTAGAAGCCCTCACCCTGCTAGAAGTCAGTAACAAGTAACAACAAGCAAAGGCTCTCTCGGAAGCATGTAACTGACCTCTCCTAAGTCTGTCCTTAAAGTTGACTTCATCTCCCAGTAATTCTTGTTGAAAAGTATTCTAGTACCCTTTTTATTACTATCTCTTAAATTCGTGTAAATATTCCTAAGTAATAGTTCACGTAATAAATACCTCAAAAATAAAAATAAAATTGTATACACGTTATCACTACAGCTGCGCATAATAATTATCGTGTTATGTCGTACGGTACGAGAGAACGTGCAGTAGTTAATTAAATTCGATATTCAAGTATAGAAGCTATAATTTGCAGTAGGCACCGAAACATCGATTTTCTCATGTATTTTTCTGTTTCGCAACTTCAAACACATTATTCTCAAAGTTAAGATTTCACATCCTCAAGCTTGAGCTGCTTTTATTCCGGTCTATAGTGAAGCCAGAGACCTAAATATTCTTCTGTGAAATGCAGGCACATTTCTGCTTCATCAGATTATACTAAAAACTTGAAAACAAGTTTTCCGACTTATGGTACCATTTATAGAGAGCTTCACATATATCATGTGGGAGGCGAAAGCCGGTCTTTTGGACAAGATAGTTCTCTTAGCCTCCGCAACCCGTTTCGTTTATGCTTCGGGGTGCAACAATGTTCCATAAACCTGGGGAGGAGGGGACTGAAGGTACTCGATTATTATAAAGGTAGAATCGCCCATCTCATGATTGATTCTTCGATCCGTTCCAGTTAGCAATGAATGGAATATCTACAAGAAAATACGTAGTTTTAGGAATTGGACGAGTTTAATTATTCAACTAACTGTTCTGTCATACGTGAATGGCAATAGTTCGCTCAAAAATGAAAAGCAACGACAGAGACGAAGAAGAGATCGACTTTTTCGTAAATGAGAGCTGGCTACGTGGACATCCTCAGCGAAAATACTCTTGCTTGGAGACTGCGTGGCAATAAGGAAAGTAGATGCCAAGGGAATTGCGCCCGAAGTTACATTTTCTTTCTCACTCTCTGTGATAAAATTATCCGACAAGATGCGGCACATGTGCTAAGTTCAAATTGAAATTGATCAGGGCGGAGGAGGGGACAAGAAAAAAAACATGGGTATAGATCATGAAACAGGCACAGATGGAAATTAGTTCTCGATACTGGTACTTTTTTTTTTCGTCTCCCCAGTTTGATTTCGTGCTTTTGTCTTAACAACCGTGAATCCGTGTGTTACCCTTGCGTTGCACATTTTCGAGTTATTTTTGAACACGTTGCGTACACATATTTTTGTGGGTTCGCAGGGTGCGTCTTCGTGTACAGTCGGATTTCACGGCTTATTAATTAATAGGGTGTTTCTTTGTTATTGGTATATTTATCTCCTTCGCACGGATGCATTCACGTACCATTGCCTATAGATATGTGTATGCATCTTAGGCATACAGCTGTACCGTTGACATGTATGTCCCCTCGGTCTCTCATACACGCCTCTGCGCTTCGTCTGATACGTATATAATATCGTATGTACAAAATACGAGTGTGCTTTGTACAGCTTTTATTTGTGTCGTTCGGCGAAATCCGAAAACGAGAATTTAATTTCGCAAATGAAAATATTCACGAGATTCTGCTTTGATGAACCGACTCGACTCGACTCCGACTCATTTCGCCGACGGAGCTGAAAGCTCCTCATGACCGCTATCAATCTTTTCGGCAAGTGTTCTCACCGCGAATTGCTACAGATACCTACTTCGGGTAATGTGCTTTGCGCTAAATACCTAAAAGTTGCTGCGAACTGCGAGCAGAAGAACCGACCGAGCTAGCGTACCTACTGGGCGTTATTTATTGCTCACATTTCCTGATTAAATGTATTTCAGAATTTGGTCTTCCTTATAGACTACGAGCTAATTAATTTTTAAATACGCGGTGGTATGATTTCGTATATAGCTACATTCGAAAAATGCTACAATAAATCTCAATTTAATGGCTGCAGAAACGGACTTGTGAGTGATGCCTCTAGGAGTAAGTAAATGTTGAGCATGGACGAGGTATCCGAGATACGAGAATGTTTTCTTTTTGATTTCGCGGAGAGGTCAACGGTTAAGTATATTTCACGGCTATCTGGCTTGGAACTGTTGTTAATATGGCAGTTGAGGCGTGTGTATTCTTCGCGAAGTAAAGCCGGCATAGATGTACTGGTTCATATTAGAAATTGGTGTCAACTCCTAAAGATAGCAACCGCCGGTATTTACGTCATATGGTGCTCAGTTTTGCCCCCCCCCCCAAAAAAAAAAGCAGAACACTGCATGAAGATTGGAATGGACGAAGTTGAGAAGGTCCGTACTTGTTTTTAGGTTCCTGATTGGAGCAGACTCTATTTTTTCCTAAAAAACAGGACTCAAAATGGTATTTTGTAAAATTCTATTACAATCAGCAAGTTTTAAGTAACAACTATGAGAATTGTAAGCGATACTTTTTAAGGGATGTCCTCGCCGAGATACTAACCCCGCAGACTGGAGGCATGGCTGGAAATTTTTTTCCCTTGGGGAAGGGGGGTAATTTTTTCAGTTGTGTTGACCTGTATTCATCGGCGTTGGTGGATTTTTTTTTTGGAAAGGGGTGTACTATGTTGTATCAAAGTGTCTAACAGTCATTTTAAGTCATTTATTTTCAGTCATGGTCGTTTAAAAATTTAAGAATCAACAAATTACACCTTGAAAGAGAAAACAAAGAATTTGGAATTGGAAAATTCTATTATAATGACCTGAGACGACTTAATGGTTAACGAATCAGTAGAAAGGCTTTTAGAAAAATATGTTCTTTTGCACGTGAGATAACATTTCTCTTGCCCGCATCACATTCATCAATCATCAAGAAATTACGAATAGGTGCATTATCTCCTGGGTGCATTTCCTATACGAAAAAAATATTGGACTCTTAAGGAGATACTTTGCTGGATAACTTTAAAATATGATAAAAATTGTCTCAGTGTATCCAACTTAATTTTTCCTTTGAAATGATATACCCGTATTGCATTTGCATATTTATGCATATTTTACAATTTTGGCGTTTATTTTCGGCATATTATTTGGACTGAATTCAGTGCATAAAATATGCGCATATTTCGCTATTTTTTGTGCATAAGAATTGCAGCCCTGACCCTGATGATGATGATAAATTGAAATATTAGCTTACAAGAGTCTTCGCATGTATGACATGCTCATGTGAGTCGTGTGAGACGTGATCACCATGCGCGTATTAAGGTAGGTGAGCTCAATAAGGCCCTAATTTAAGGTCTTGGCTCTCCAGACTTTCATGTAAGTGATTTCATATCTTTTCTTTTTTGTGTTATAGTCGTCGACTGAAATATTTAAAAATTGGCTAGCTTGAAATTTTTCTATACTGCTCCACGTTCCTCAGATCTTCTAATAGAAATACCCCCTTTTCAAAACTTGATAAGGCCAGCGCACCAAAGAAGGCTGGGTCTATAACCTACTAAGACCCAACCTAATACCGAAGAAGCCTGACCTGAAATTCGGTAAATAAAAAGTTAAGCATGGTTCAAATAGACATTTATGAGTAAGTTATAACTGAAATGATAATCAATTTATCTTACCAGGCTGAGCCTTATTAGATTACACAACACTATTTTTCATTAGTATCGCATACCTCGGTTCCAAATTGCTCAAATTTCACTTTTCTGGCGTCGATCGCTAACCAACTACCACTACAACAACTATCCAATGTTTGATTTCTGGATAAATTCCATCTGACTAACATAGTACTCGTAAATCCTCCAAGTTACACACAAAATATATCGGAGCACTTTTTACGTTATTGGAAAATCATCAGCCGGCATATCTCGCACCAGTAGACTAAGATCTTGATAAAAAATAATTGGACAGTGTTGCCATATCATGAAGGAATAACTTTGCTGTACGTTTTAAAAGCAGTCTAAAGCATAGCAGTGAAGATCGGACATGCAATAAAATTAGTTTTTCCCCCCATAAAAATGTAGTATTATAGACGAAGAAGTATATTTAGTTTTAGCTTATTATTTTAGCGCATTCATAGCAAATGGGGGGGGGGGGGAAGGGTCATCTATTTTCAGATTTCGATTTTGTTAGACACCTTGTGTACGTGCGTATTGCGAGTTAAGTGTATGGTACGGTGCTACTCATTGCGGTATCAAATGGCACTATTCGGGAAATATTTTTAATTGAATCGGTCATCGGCAAAATCATTTAGGTCACTATTTTTTGAAAATCGTTTCTTTGCACCAATCAATTCTATGTACCAACTACCAAGACGCATCTTCCATACCAAGGTGATTCAAGTCCAAGCGACGGAAAGGGTACGATAGACTACATTTTAAAGCGCTATACCAAAAACTGAACTTTTATTTAGACAGCTGTTAAACGTTTCTGGTGTCTCTAGCAAAATTTCAAAAAAGCTCAAGTGGTTGTACCACTAACCGTTTCAATTATAATGGTATGTTACAGATCATGTTGAGTTCCAATCAGGACCTAAGTTTCATTCCATGACATAATACTCATCTACCTACTGGATGCAGAGGGAGTTCCACGAGCGTGGCACGGGCGAGCGAAAAAAAACCAGAGAATAAAAAGAAAATAAGAGTTTTCTCCGGGGGGGGGGGGGGTGATATTGTGAAAGTCCCAACTGACTCATCAGAATTCCCAATTATCAAAGCAAAAAACAAAATCCTTTTGATCTGTTTGATTTTTCCAACTGACTAAACTGAAAGAAAAAAACTTTTAACTTGTTGCATTTTCCCAACTAGCCTGATTGAGATGGTAAATTTTCCCAAATGCTGAGTGCAAAATTCTTACGAGGGGGGTAGGTCGCCTCCCCCCCCCCCGCCCTCATCGGTACGTCCCTGACTCGATGTAAACCTTTTCAGGAGAATGGCTGGAAGGATGAAATATTAACAGCGTTTGAATGGACCATCAAGGTTACAACATCGTACGACTTTTTGCAGATGAGACACAGCGTCAGGCGTAGAAAAAACGCGTGTTAAATTTTTTCGCGGGCAGTGTGTATCGAAAACGAGTTGGAAAAAGTAGCGTTGCCTCCCCAATGTCTCGACTCTCAAACACCAAATTGCTCGTGTATGAAAAATAATTATGTATCCCATTGTGGTGCTCGTTCCATCGATCTCGTCGCACGACCTTCACATCAAGACACTTGTACTTTACTCTTGTCGGTCTCCCAGTTCGAATATTTACGTATGCTAATCACCCGTATGCTTTCTTTTTTACTTCGATTATGTGAACGTGCACTGTATTATACTCGATAAATAACCCAGCAAGTCAACGGGAGTCGGTGTTAAGGAAAACCCGACCGAACTCAGTTTGTAAGTACGAAGTGCTTTATCGCGCGATTTACTAATTTACGATCGCAGTGACAGCATTTTTCACTGTTCGTTTACAGGTAGGGAACAGAGAGCGGAAGTCGTATTATAGTTTCCTGGGAAAATAGCGGTGTTGTTGTTGTTATTGTTTTTTCCCCTTTTTTTCCCTTTTTTTTTCTATAAATGTACCTCTACGTGTTTATTAAACTAGACTGACGCGTATCGTGATTTCTAAACATAATTCATTTTTTAAAACAGAAATTATTTCAAACCGTCCGAGTGAATAAAAAAAAAATCAGTAACAAGACTGCCCGGAATAGTCGCACTGGTGTATAATCGATTTGAGAACGAAAGAGAAACGTACTCACTGAAGAGACTCGTACATATGATTATGGTTAGTGGAGGTGAGGCGAGGGCACTATGTTTCGATTTGGACAAACAACAGACGTACAATTTCTTACGAACTGGATTTTGATTTTCTATACCATAATATCTTCAGTGGATAACTATATTGTCACGTGTCACGTAATTCTTGCTTTTGCAACATTAGGATCTAGTCTATGGACAACAGAATGATGACAGTTCAGCAAATGAAGAACCGAATTTTCAAGAGTTTCGTGGACCAAATCCTGAAAAAACTGTTATTATGTACCTGAGAGGTCTCCCTTCTTCTTCGCACCCATATCATAATATAAGCGACACCCGAAAGAATTCAAATACGGAGAACCAATCACATTGCAGCTAGTAGGCCAGTGACGTTCCACGACTCTAACATACGTTAGGGATCGTGCAATGTGCAGGGGCGAAACTATAGGGTGTGTGTGAGGGGTAGGGGTACCCAAGCTCCCCTCCCCGAATAATTTGGCAGTCGGCAAATTTCGAAACTGTTCATTTGGATTTTTCAATTTTTATGAATGTTTGTTTGTTTCTTTGTTTATTTTTTATTTTTTTTTTTCAATTGAAAAATATTAGGATTACAAAATCGGCAAATTTTCAATTCTTTTAAAATTTTGTCTGCGAATTTTTAGTTTTTAAAAAATTTTGTCGGCAAAATTTTAGTTTTCAAAAAATATTTGTCGGCAAATTTTTCTTCTCCCCCTCCCCAAACTGGAAGTCAGATTCCGTTTCTGAAAATGAAGTACCCTCGTGTTTCTTGTATAGTGTTCATTCTCGCATCGCGATCTTGTGTATCACCTTTGCAAAACTTTTAGTAAGTGTGCTCACCTCTTATGTGGGTCACTTATTGAGTATTCGCCTTCGATTGGTCACATAGAGTTACGCTAGTCAGTACTTAATGATATGTTAGGTCCGTGATCGATCGACACTGCTGTCTTTTGGACCGGACAGAACTCGGAAGGTAGTACTGAGAGGAGTACTATGCAGAGTTTGGTGTAGCCAGGCTCAGGCGACGATGTGCTTCCTCTGCTGATCTCCCGATCTTGAAGCTCTCTCAGGTGTACGCTGAGGGGGGATACCGACTGTCCCTTTTATGGAGAGGGATCGTCAGGACGACTCAGCTCGGAAGGGTCTGCACGGTGTGGAGGGTAAGCGTACACCCCACCGTTGGTCTGGTGGTAGGCTGGATCGGGGACAGGCAAGCCTGGATTCGTCCAACCTCTCTCTTAAATTATGTTAGTGGTACGTGAGTTAGTTAGGGACCTAAATAGTCAGCCGTGTCTTCTTCTTCTGAATTACAGGTAAATAGCGTTCGCCACGATGAGCCAGGGTCCACCTACGTCGCAGCGCCTAGCTTAAGTATCATTGTAGAATTATTTTTATATACATATATATATATATATATATAGTCTCAGTACTCTTGGTGTCATTTCTTCAGGACTTATTAGCGTTAAGCCGGTTTCTCTTCCACAGCACACTTGGAAGTATTAAAGTATTTCATATTATACCCCTGGCCTATCTCCCCCGGAGTTACATACACGCATATTATTATATTATTATTCTTTTCTTCTCAGCCTTCTCACCTTTTACAGTAACTACAATCATTCTGCAAGCTGCGAACAACACACGAAAGCACTAAGACAAGGTTCCTAATATGGACCCTATCTTGTTTTTCGGGTCTGGAGAGCCCCAATATCCCCACGGGAGGTGGGAATGGACTTAAACTGTAAACAGATACCTCGGCTATCACTCTCTGAAACAGAATCAAAAAAAAAATCCCCGATTTTTGGCGATTTTTTTTTTGTAAAATGGTAACTTTTCCAGCAAAGATTTTTTTGGGCGCCTAATATGGACCTCCACTTTTTATTTTAAGAATCGCAATAATCATCAAATAAATACGTATTTATTGAATGTTATAGATCTAAAAATCATATAAACGTACAAGAAATTGAAAAGTAAGTCTTCAAAATTACGAAAATCATTCAGAACCATTTTCACGGCCGAAGTAATTTTTTCTGGGGTCCAGATTTTCCGAACTTTCACTTTCTATAACGTAAATAGTCACTATTTAAGTCAAAGTTGCCCAATTATTGAAATTTATACCACTGAGATACGTGAAAAAAAAATCAACCAAAAAGGGTCCACATTAGGCGCCCACATCACGTAATTTTCAAATGAACTTACCTCCGATCAGGAAGCATCAACTTTACAAACCTAACACAATACCTGAAAGGGTTTGAAATGAACTACACTTTACACGAATCTAAAAAATGTTATATCAATTTTTCTTTGAAAATTATAGTTGAAAACATGAGATCTGAAAAAAAGTTCGATTATCAATTTTTGTTTTTCTGCACTAAACTTTTTTTATTGGCTTACGGATTGCTACGTGTTGGATGAATTTGATCTGTGACTTGAACTGTACAACATATTTTTTTTCCGGCCAGAGCGCGCTACAAACATAGGAGATAATCGAGGGGTCCATATTAGGCAACCTTACCTTACGTCTTCAATTTCTCCAAATGAAACAATAGCTGTACTCGATTATCTCGTATTTTCACCAGTGCCTCGCCTCAGTCTTCTTAAAAGACCTCAGTCAAATAAATATATGCACCAGGCTATTATTAGGAATTGTACATTGCAGTGGGAAATGGAATTTGAGACAATGTCACCCTTTGAAACTCCAACAACTCCAAGTTCTTAGATAGGGTAATGAGATCGTACACCGTGCACGTTTTCGTGCATCAGCAGACGCCGCGCCATGTCTGGTTAAGTGAAGTACCCTCGAAAAAGCCCATTACGTTCAGACAAAGCAATTTTTTTTTCGAATCAGTATACGAGTATTAAGATGGAAATAACCTCGTAGAATTTTTTATCTTATGTACACCAACAGGACAACACATGCTGTCACGCTGTCTGCCTATTCGCTCTTTTCTCTCTCTTTCCCATTTGCAGTTCTTTTCTCGGTCTGGTTAAGAATATTCTCTGTGGCTAAATTGCTTCCATGCTCAGTGGAGAAATGCGTGAAAATTTCAATTCCAATTTTCGTGATTTCACGTTACCATTGTACGCAGATTTTGTAACTTCCCGGTTGCAGTCGCGAATTCCATTGGCGCTGCCAAGCGGATAATCACTTTGCTTTCTTATCGTACACTGAAAATGGAAAATATCGAATCTCAATTTTCAGACAGCAAACCGTAGCTACGTAAACGTTGCCACGGGGCAATGGCCCCGACAAAGAGTGAAGAGATTTGAATTGAAAATGCTTCCAGAATAGTTAGTCAATGAACAAATACAATGAATCAGAAGGATTTGAGTGGTAGTAGTCCAGTAATAATTAGTTTTCTATGCACTTAAATCCTAGTGCCCCAACCCCATCGAAATTTAAAAAAAAAACGCATGAAGGCATTCGGAAACTTACCAATCCATAAACACCTGCAGGGGTTTATTCGTAGTCAGCCAGACAGCCAGTAATCCCGCGAGACAGACAAAGGATCAAAAACAAACTTCTCCTTCGATCGGTCAGGCAGGACATCAGTTGAGTTACAGTTACAATTTAGTGACAGTCAGATATAGTTTATGGGTGAGATTTATATGAATATGCTATTGATCGATCAATATACGTATACGCGCTTTAACTACACTCTCTAGTTTCTGTTTTAATTTCGTAGGCCTTCGCTCCGATCCGGACTAGACACTTCTCTCTCGTACAAAACTCGATAAACCCACAGTTTAAATGCAATTTTCTCTGTGAGTTTGAACTTTACGGGGCTTCAAATGGGCTCAAAATGAAGATACTTTTATCCAGTGTATACACATATTATGAATCTGCTCTTAGTTCTACTTCGACAAAATGGGCCCTTCACGTGTGGAGCGACACTATCATGTCCCGTATACGAGTGTTTCTCATTCAAGACTAGTCCTACCACTCCACTGCTGGTTGTGAAATTGGAAAAACGCCGACTAGACGTGACCGATTCGACGGTCGATTCATTTTAAAAACAAAAAATCGTTTATCCGGCGACATTCGATAGCGGATACATGACGAGTGGTGAGCGTGCTCGGGCACGAGGCAGAAGAGAACGGCGAACACCTCGTCGCGAGTGCTCGCCATTCTCCTGGACCACGGCGCGAGCATCACAGGTAAGTCCCCGGTGTATGTTTTCTGTCAACAGATTTTCGAAATACGTTTTGTTTGCTCGCCTTAACCGTCTCGTGTAATGCCTGAAATTTTTCTCGCGTTATCCGGTAATACATTTTATTAACGTGCCGAGAAACGAAGGGGGAACAAAAAAGGAAAGAAAAGGGGAAAAAACTCGGCGAATGAAAAGAAAAACGCAACTCTCTCCAGCGTCGGTAATTTCTAACCGGGAGCCGACGAACAAACGTGATCGCTTTTCAATTCGTTGGTTCTCCTCGCTCTCCAGTCTCCAGTCTGCCCTCAGCTACACAGAGCTTCCGAAATAATTTGTACAAAATTACGGACGTGTGTTTCGACGCTCTGACTGTGTAAAGGGCGTAGGGCAACGGCAGAGGGCGGGGGCTGTTTCGTCGGCCGTGATTGGAATTTCGGACCGCTTTTTATTCGGCGACTGGCCTGCTGCAGGTGTACGGTACAATTCTCATTATTTGGTCACCGTCGTGCAGTAATTTCGCTATTTTACTTCTCTTCGGGGTCAGCTATACGCGATTCTGTATTCGCAATGAAGCAGTCGGAATTGCACAGCGCCGAGCTTCCCTCCATTTTCCGCCCGTGTTTATGGGTGAGAAAAAGAGAATAAGAAGTTTGTAAACCGAAAAGTATAACATTCGGAGGACTTGAACGAAACATAATGCAGAAGGTCCATCAAAGCCAAACTACCGAGTGACCCTACATTCTTAATGTCGAAAACATCGGAGTGGAGATTCAAATTCCAGAATCAGGTCCTCACCTTCCCCACATCCGGCACAAGCTTAAGCAGGATTTTATTTCGTGTGGTGTTCTGCATTACACAACTATTAAACAACAATGATTTACAAAGAAGAAGAGGGAGAAACACTCTCCTTTTGAAGAATGCCAGAACACTCCATCCTCTCCTGGTTACATCCTTGACCCTTGGTACTGAAAAATCGTCCATCTTTCCTCGATCTAATAATTCAACCAGTGGGTCTCTCCATTCTAATCCCTTCATCAGAATATTTGCGGGAGAGTTTGACACAAGTTGGGATGGGGAGGGAGGAGGGGAGGGGGCACTGAAATAGATTACAGGAGGTTGTTACACATCAATGTCTATGTTGGAGTGTGAGTGAACTTCGTAGGGTGTGCCAATTCACAATTTCTTCTTTCTGTAGTCCAGAAGGCTTTCGGCTGTTATGCCATCTTCAGTGGAGTATCATAACACTATTCTTTTAGTCATCCTGTATTTTGACGTGTAGTACCGTATGGTAAACCTATATGGAATGTTCGCATTGGTTATTTGTAGTGGTGTAGTCTGTCCAATCAGTGAGTTTTATGTCATTAATTGGAGTAAATTCTCCCTTTGGAAGTTAGTTGTTATGTCTATTAGGTTGTTTTGTTTTTGCTTTTATTATTTCTAGTTGTTCTTTTAATTTTCTTTTTCTTGTGTTGTTTTCCACGTGTAGGATTTTGTACTTTTCTATCAATTTGTCATTGTTATGTCCCTGATCATTGCAGTGTTTTCCAAACAGTGATTTGTCATCATTTAGCTTCTGTGATTTTTCATGTTCTTTGACTCTGGTTGTGAATTTTCTGCCTGTTTCTCCTATGTAGGTCATGTCACAGTGTTCGCAGTCCAGTCTGTATACTCCATTGCTGTTGTTCCTGTCTTATGTTTCTCGTTTATCACTGTTTATTTGCTTGATAAAAAGTGGTCTGTTTCTGATTCCGGGTTTCATGTTGTAATGGTTGAATATTTTCTGTATTTTGTATGCACATGTTCCTGTGAATGGTATTGCTCCTAGTCATTTGGGTAGCCCATCCAGGCGAGCACATTTCTGTTCTATCCAGTTAGGGAACAAGTTCAGGGGGCTTATTCTATGACTCGCGCCGGGCTATGGGACCTAAATTAAATAGCAATTAAGTGATACCTACTGGTGAAAACAATAACAAATCGCTCTTTCGGAATACCTCCCGCGAAGCTATAAATGGAAGTGTTAGAAGCTCTCTTGAGGCTAATTCAGATCCTCGTTAAATCTGAATCAGACTACATTCAAGTGCTTGAGATAATATTCAAAAGAGTTCAAGACTCTTTATTCAGACTCATTAGGGCTATATTAGAACCTCTTTAATGCTCTGTTAGGACTCGTAAAAACAGTATTAAGACTTTTGAAAACCATTCGGAGTAGATAAGATGTTGCAAAAAGTACCTAAGTACGTAAGACCAATCCAGTGGCATCTTAGAACAAGTTAGGGTACAGGAGTATACCTTAATACCATATTACAAACGTATGGTGGGATGAGCAAGATTATGAATCCAATTATGTAAGTCCATGATCTTCATACCATTGAGAAAATTATCTAAAAAATACAACGGATTCAGATCTAAAATAACATTTTGAAGAAAAAAAACGCAAGAGAATCAGCTCTGACAAAATGGAAGAAATTATGTTCTTGTGACAATTTTCATCCTTAGATCACGATCTTGTCCGATTATTTGGATTCTTTTGGTCTGAGATCATGATTTTATCATTTCAGAAATCAAAGAAAGGTCACGATCATTCAGATCACGAATCTGATGATCTTTTCACAATGTTAGATCGTGATTTTTTTTTCCTTTCTACCTTTTCCTCCCAGGCTGCAAAAATAAATTCAAAAACTATTCATCAGTTCGATAATAACGCATTGAGAGATTGGCAAAAGACCATTATCTTGCTGATAGGTTGTCAATTAAAAGTTGAAAATTGCAGAACAACTGCAGGTAGGAGAACCTCTATTCTCTTTCCCCTTTCTTGTCAATTCGAATTTTAATGATGCCTCCCCAAAGAAACAGCTTCCTGAATTCAGTCAAATTCATCGTTACGATTCACCTTTGATCTATATGTTAAGATGGATTGCGACTTGTAAAGACTGATCAATACTCAACATTCACAGACTACCAGGCCTGAATCGAGAGGAAGCAGGAGGGGGATTCCACCGGGTTCCAGTTTTCTGTTGCCCAATTTTTTGGAAGAAGGGGAGAGTCGAGGACAAAGTCACGATGTCCGAAGAGGTCCCAGAAAGAACCCTTTCCCTTCGTTTCTCGTGTGGGGCGGAGACGGATTCTGTCTTTACAGTTCTAGAGACTCCTCAGAACTCTTCAAGACCATTACCTCGATTAAAAGTCTGATATTACAGAAGAAAAATACAGAATTACGACTCATTAGGATTCTTTTGAGACTCGTAAAAGTTGTTTTAAATTCGTGAACATATTTTTATTATGACTTGCTATATTAGACTGTACAGGAGTGATAGACTGACGTACACAGTACTTATGACTCAATAAGACTCGTTAAGCTTTAGATAACCTCTGTTCTGATGATAAGATCCAAGTTTCACAAAGAAGGTGCCTTGGAAAAGAATCAATGAGACTCATTAGGACTCGATGAGATTACACTAGATATTGTACGGACTCATTAAGACTAATTAAGCTTCTACAAAAAATTATAGATAACTCACGGATATTCGTTAGAATTCTGCTACAAAATCATCGTTGGACCACATAGATTCGGCTAGAAGCTAGACATCGAAGATGAAAATAACTCTGCTAAAACTTAATATAATAAAACTCCAGATTAGCACTTCGGTTCAGACTAACTGAGACTCGTTAAGGTACCTTCCTTAAGAAAACTCGTTGAGACCCGATTAACTTATAAACAGTGTAAGCTCACTGTAACTCCTTTGGATTTCATAATGCAGACTCATATCGTTCGGATCATGTTGACTAATTAAATTTTTTTTAAAGTACATTAAGCACTGTTCGGCTCATTCAACCTCTTCAAAACTGCCTTAGAACTCAATAAGAGAATCATTGGAACTCTGCCTAATTCTGTTGGATTCACTAAGACGTTGTTAAGACTAATTATGACGATGTTAACATTTCTTTCGATATCTGAGAATGTTTTTTTTTTTAAATTTCTTTCTTGATAGCTCAATCAGGGAGTTATCAAGGGGCTAGAAGGTTCAGGATGCAAAAAAAGGAATCCGTTAGAAAAATCTGAAGGAATAAGTTCTTTATTCACTGAAAATGAAGTTGAAAAAGAGAATAAGGAGAAAAAGTCCTCTCTTTAGCTCCAATGCTTGACCAAAATCGCTCTCGTTATCATAAAATAAAAATTAAAAGAAAACTGCTGCGTAAGTGAAATAAGATTGTCTTTGAAAACCCTCAAGGGGAACTCATACGAAGTCTAGCGAGTATGAGCCTCCTCCCTAGCCAGCTTCGTCCAGTAACCGATTCTGTTCACAATGTGGAGCTCGACGATTTTCCAATGCTAATAATGCCACAAATATAATATTTTTTAACCCTGAAATAGTTCCAGTTTCAAGCAGCAATCCGAGTAACTCAACAGTCCCTAGACGGCACTACTGTATATTGACTGCGTAATGCGTACATACCAAAAAGTTTCCTGAAAGTTAGTTTGTTTGCTTTTTGTATTTCAGTGATTTCTAATAAAAATCCACAACGACGAAGCCCCGAGCACATGTTAAAATTCTAACCTTGACCAATAACTGCTTTAGGTTTCTTTTCAGATTATTTTGGAACGACTTACGGGAAGGCTGTATGGCCCACTTTGGAAGACTTTCCTGAAAACAAGGACAATTCTGCTAACAGTCGCAATATTTAGGCCGGTGTCGACTCGCTTGCGACCAGCGGTAAATATACGCTTTCGCATACCTTCGGACACAATGTATCGTATTAATGGCTCCCGAAACGAACCTCGAATCACTTTCTCGGTGTACCTTTATTGGCGTTACCTCGACCCTAAGATCCACTCAGTTACCGGATAGTGTACTGTATACCGTATATATGACAGGGTAAAAAATTCCATCCTCGTCCCTCACTTTACATTCTCCGATATAACAGACCCAACAAGGCCAATGTTGATATTGCAAACACTTCCTACTTGCCACAGCTCTCTCCCTTCTCATATAGAGACAGATCACCAACTAGATGTAATTCCTGAAACGCAGTTTCAGAAGGTGTAAAATGTAGACTCTGGAATTTGACTTACTCGGGATTTAGAAGTTGCGATACCAATTTGATTTCAAGTTCAGGATTGTAGCTCCACGAATGGGTGTTCGCGGGGGCTGAACGACTCTATAAATTCCTGTTAAATTTTTATGAGGTTTAGTGAGAATATTTAGCTTTTGGCCACTGTATGACTAGAAGGGAAAGAAGAGGATTACAAAACATATTACTTTCTCAAGCGAAATCAGTTTTTTTCATTTTTGGTTCGTAATTAGAATTCTTGGTTCTACATTGTGGCTGGATCAAAAATCGGATGCGAAATTTGAAATCAGCTCCCAAAGAAATTTCAATATTTTGTTCGATAACTTTTTCTATTCCAGATTCCAACGTTGGTGGTACGTTTGAGTCCCCTTTTGGAGGAGAGAAAGTTTTTCCATCTAAAACGAAACTATTGACTCACCCACTTCGTTCACCCAGCGTCGATCCAACTTCTGATTCAAAAACCAAAAAATGAGGATTTTACGTACCACCCTATATTCATTACTTCTAGAGTTTTGAGGATGCGGAATCAATTTTTGACATTGTTTTACCTCTCAACTGAAAACTGCGGTGTCAGGGCCGAGAGCCAAGATCACAAATGCCCTAAAATACAATATGTATATAGGACGTTCGAGGTCGCTGAATCCCGTGTTTATATTATTTTGATTTTATATCCATACTGTATTTAAGGACATTTTTAGCTTGCCTCTTCACCGTGAAACTATAATTTCTTCAACTTGAGGGCAAACTGACATCAAAAATATATTCAGTCACCCCGAAACCTCTAAATGTAATTGGTACATTGTATTTCTGATTATTTTCAATTTTGGCTCCTCCTCACTCAGGATCCCCTCTATTCTGACGCAAGCCCATGTCGAGGCGTTTTCGGGATAGGGGGTGCGGTTTTCCAGGGCCAATTTGGCATGCATGCATCGCCATACGCCCCTCTATCATCGATCCTCCTCATTCACGGAAAATAAAGCCAAAATAATATAAAAAATGAAATCAGTGAACTTGAAAACCTTATATTTGGTATTGTTATTGTATTTTATGCCGTTTTTGACTTGAGCCTCCACCCGTGATGTCATAATTCTCAATCTAGGAGCAAATTGATGTTACATTTGAGTTCTGGGTTCTCAAATACCTCACAATCGATATCCAGATGGAATTTTTATATGACTTGTCGGTACGAAAAGTTCTCAAGCATACTGACTGCCCAAATTACTGAAACACGAATCACCCGATTTCACATGTATAGTATCCGAAGGGTGGGGAAGGGGACGGAAAATTCTCAGAGATAAAAATCTACAAATATAGAGAACTGAGTCTTTGTAAAATTTGCATTTCTCCTATTCTCAAAATTCCAGAACGTTCGAAAAAATTCTGAAAACGATTTTCCATTAAATAAGGCTTGTGTTACACTGTCAGTGCTACTCGAAAGGGTCATTCTGAACCCCCATTTGTAACGTTTTTGAGGCAGGTACGAAAAAAGTACCAGAGACCATTTTCACAGAGAATCAAATGCAGAACAATTTGTTCTCCCTAAAAGAATATTAATAGAAATTTCAGAATGGGGACCTTCATTATGTCAGTTAGAAGACCACCCTCAACAATTTTAACGATGTTCTGCTTGTTAACCCTTTTTTTTATCAGTCTCTCCATCTTAGATCTAATTTGCTTAGAATACATACTCGTACATCCTGCCTAATATCTTGCAAAAACGATTTTCAAGTTTATTCATTTTAAGCTTTTAGGTGGCTTTCTCAGCAAGGGGTCCGGTTGGCCGAGTGAATAGCGTGTTGGTCTCGAATTCCGGAGGTCTCGGTTTCGAGCCCACGTATAACAACTTGCCAGGTTTCGACCTAAGCCGGGTTTTCGGCCAGCAGGGAAGAGGGCTAAAACAGCCCTGACAGCCTCCCCGACGTCTCTGAGGTAATGCTCGAAAGGGCGGATTCCAGGGCTCGGGGTGGGAGCAAATTAGAAAAATAAAAGGCTTTCTCAGCCACTCAACTCGTAAAAAGGCCGTTTCGAGCATCTATTTTGAATCAACGTGAAGTGTCTAAGAAACTTCGCTAGCTGCAGATATATTAATTTCTTTTTTTTTCCTTCAAATTTGAGTTTTTCAGTACCCTGATTTAAAACACTTACCAGAAATTCAATTATGAACCTATATGCTTGACTTTCTCTTTTTAATTTCTCAGAATATTTTCTACTCTTTTGCAAACGAGATTGTCCTATCAGAGACGAAACTTGACTTTCAATTGGGGGGGGGGGGACACGAGAAGAAAAATTGACGACAAATATTTTTCGAAAACTAAAAATTCGCCGAAAAAATTGTTTAAAAATTTGAAAATTTGCCGATTTTTTAATCAAAATATTTTTTAATTGAAAAAAAAAACAAATAAACAAACGTTATTAGAACATGAAAAATTCAAATGAACAGTTTTAAAATTTGCCGACAGCCAAATTATTAGGGGGTGTTCCACCCCCCCCCCATACTTTCATCCCTACAAATGCAGATTGCAACCTTATCCCCCAAGCACTCACGTCTGCGCGTATGAGCATACCCTAGTCTGGGAGGGTAAGCTGGAGGGATGTTAGGAATACTTGAGAGGTGCACACAATTTCCTTTACACATTGAGATGGTCGTTATTTACTCTTGGTGATATTTTTTTCTGAAATTCCTCTGATTCGTCTCCTAAATTCGTTCCCATTGAAAAAATAAAAAAACCTATAAAGCCTCAGGTCGATTGGATTAGGGGAATCTGTGACACAAGTTCCCTTTCGTTCTCATAGGAAAAACAAATGGAGTTTTGGCTTTTGTTCCAGACTAAATTTCCCTCCTAGGCTTTTGACTGACTAGTCTCTGACAGGAATCCAGTGGACTCCATTTTCAGAAACGAAATTTGACTTCAGTTTGGGGAGGTAGAGAAGAAAAATTTGTCGACAAATATTTCTTGAAAACTAAAAATTGGCCGATTTTGTAATAGAAATATTTTTTAATTGAAAAAATCGAATTAATTAAAAAACAAACATTCATAAAAAATGAAAAATTCAAATGAACAGTTTCAAAATTTGCCGACTGCCAAATTATGGGGGAGGGAGGTCAACCCCACACACCACTCCATATCTTCGTCACTGATTTTAATTGCCGAAAACTCCGCAGAACTAAAACATATGATTCTTGAATTTTATGAAAAAGAGAAAAAGCGGGTTCAACCATGAACATTCCGAAAACGAAAATTATGATAAAAAAGAAAAAATTAAAAGAACGGTTCACCAAAACAGGAGGGAAACGAAGTTGAAACTGTAAACGAAATAAAATAAAAACTTGGTCATTGGTCAAACCCTATCCTTAAAAAACCAACCAGAAAAAAAAAACTAATGATTGAATAGCCCTTGGTTTAAAAAAATTTTGGTCGCCAAAATATATTTTAAAATGTAACTACAAAAAACAGTCAAAAACACAAATCCTAAACAGCTGCATCCTACCAGTAGTTTCATGTAGCTCTCAATCGTGGTTCACACACAAATCAGTTAAAAATGAGTTAAACGTCACCCAAGTACTCTACGATCCGCTCAATATTGAAGGTTTCAAGAGAAGATAAAATAAAAATCGTAAACTTAAAAAGCAATGAAAAAAGAAACCTGATAAGAAGTGTGGATTTATTGCATGATACAAGAAGAACAAAATGGGACTGGGCTGGCCACATATCCAGAGTGAGGGATCACAGTTGGAGTTACAAAATTTTAAATTGGTTCCCCGAATTAAAGAGAAGAAAGGGCCGCCAAAAGGCGACGTGGACAAACATCACTGTTAAGGCAATTAAACATTTCAGCAGAGTGATGCAGGACCGGACTGAATGGGCTCGGTTGCGCGAATCCTTTACCCAAGAAATGGGCCTTTCATAATTAACTATCGCTATAAAGGAATATTGATATCTTCTACTCTCAGAACATGTTGCTGGTGTTCGCATCATCTTCTAAGAATACAATTTCTGGCAGTGAAGTGTTTGCTGACACGCCCACTCTGTAAATCCTGTGTTAAGCTTCAAAACCCGGGGTCATAAGTTCAAATTATGTACTTCAAAAATCTGACATTTTGGTAACCTTTCTCTGATAAAAGGACAGTGGTCTGGTCTAATTTCGAAAATTTTAAAAATAAAGAACACACTAATATGTCTGTACCAACCCAATTGTCATTTACAACTTCATCGTACACACATAAATCAGTATAGGTGTACCTCTGTACACCTCGTGCGCCAAAATGACATCGAAAACTTCGAAGCTTTCACCGACACACGAGGAGTTTATTGCGGCCTTCGTGTTAAGCGAGCGTATAAATTTTCAAAATAATAAGAAAAAGAAAGCAGAAAAAAAACCGCCACCTAAAATGCCGCATAAGCATAAAAAGGCCGTTAAACTTGACGGTATTTTGTGAAGGATTACGTGTATCCTCTAATATCCTATAAATGTGTTTTTCCTCTGCTTCTCTTCCCCCACCAAAAAAGTAAATAAGTACATCGTTATAATTCGCGTGCATGTGTTTAAGCCTTGTCTGAGCGTCAACCCGGCCCATATTACACCATATAAAGATGCTAATTTTGTCGCGTCGTTTTTAATATTCGCGTGCACAAAATACTGTGCGCCGCCGAGGTTACACACAATACACACACACACATATATAGGATTTCATTATACGCTTCCTGGCATTTTCTCGGTTAACTTTCTTCCTTCAACGTAATGAGCTTATGTCGGAGATTCGATTAAAAGTTTAAAGTCACAATCTTCCTTCAGACTTCTCTGGCACTCGTACTTTTCCTAATTTAGTTTATAAAGGTTCCGGGAAATCCATTATGTATTCCGTACGTTGTATATCTGTATTTCGGTATCTGGTTATACAAGATTTTCTTCTTGTTTTTGTATTCATTCGATATCACCTTTACTGTAATGAGGCAACTTTTCCAGGTGTAGTTAAGTGTAAAAATAAACGTCGGCTCAGTTACGCGATTTAATTTCGAAGACGAGAGAGAGAGAGAGAGAGAGAGAGAGACAGAAGGGATAAAAAAAGAGCAGCTAGATATAGGTCTAGAAAGTTGTAGGAGGACTAAAGAGAAAAAAAAAGAGAGAAAAAAAGGCTCAATTTATTTTATTTTTTCGCAACTTGTGCAAAGAGTCCGTAGTGCGTGTAATGGGTAAAATTAAACGAGGAAAAAGAGTTGTACAGCAGACACGAAATTTTCGGTTCTGAAAACTCGACTTTAGATACGCGATGGGAATGGAACGTCTAATACCTCGAAGCTTTTCATGTAAAGTTAGTTCTCGCTCGCAAAAGTCTTCCGGCGTTCGCGGTATACGAATTCGTACACCGAGCTGCGAGAGCGCCTTATTCGACTGATAGACGAAATATTCTAAGGAGCCTGCAGATGGCACATTGACCTCGCTATTTTGGAGTTGGTGCAGTCACGTCTGACTGCCGAGTTATTACAATTCGTTTATACACAATTAGAACGAGCCCGGTTGCAAAATTCCGGTTACAATAATTCCGATTATTTGAACAGAAAGAAAATCGGTGATCGAACGATTTTCTTTGACAAAGGAGAGCATACTCGTACTATGAGCTCGAACTAATTCCTCAGAAAAAATCAAAAATCCTACTTTTCAAATACCCTTACACTAACTATAGGTCATTCTCCAGAAACTGGAAATATTTTGTAGCTTGCAAAATTTTGACCCCTACTTTAATTTTTTGGGGGGGAGAGGTGTTTCTGATTACACAATAACATCCGCTACAGATTCCAGCAATCTAATTCATCAGACAGGATGATTACCATCATTTGAAAAGAAAAAGCACCGGAAGATGTCCATGGTCGTGGATGTTACAATCTTGTTGCACCTTATATTTTTTAAACTTTTGTTTCAAGTTTTCTTTTCCAATAAAGTGGTATTATTATTATTCAGAAAGACTTTTTTATTTTATTTTATTATTACCGAGCCACGGAGCTATACTCTCCGGCTATGGGCTCGGAAAAGGTTGTTGTCCATATTTCGCAGAGGTACCCACTACCCAGCAGCGGAAAGGTAGGTGAGGGTGTTGTTTATGTGCTTGCGAGAGTTGGAGAGGGCCAAAATTTGACAATGGGGGACGTGGTGAGAGTTATGAATGCAGGTGAAGGAGAGGCATGAGAAGAGGTGGTCCACGATGAGAGGGTCTTCATCTTCACAGTGCGGGCAGATGAGGGGTCAATGGTTAGTGAGAAGATGCGTATGTGTGAGGTACGTATTTTCAATCCTTAGGCGGGTGATGAAAACTTCCTCGCGACTGGAAGAATGTTGGGACGTTGACCAGGAGACAGGTGTGAGCTTGATTTGTGCGGGCTAGTTGTGCCGAGAGGCTTGATGTCGCCAATCTTTGAACTACTTGCGCAACATGGTCTGGCGGATGGCGGAAGTGAGATCCGTTGCGATAGGGAGATGACGAGTGATACAGGGTTTGCTGTGTAGCTTGCTGTGCTGCTTGATCAACTGCCTCATTTGCTGGGATACCAATATGCCTTCGGATCCAGATGAGTGAAATGCTCTCGGTGCTGAAGGAAATGAGATGGATGCGTTGGACGAAAGCCAATAGACCTTAAGGAGGAAAGTGAATCTGAGAGGACCAGGTAGCGGGTGGCGGTGGTCCTTCGAACGAGGAGATCGTGACTAGGCACTGTGGGATAGCACGGAGTTCGGCTGTGTAGATGGAAGCTATGTTTTTAAGTCGGAAAAGAAGTGTAGTAGACTATCTGTGGAGTAGGCGTAAGCGGTGCGTCTCGGTTGTACGTGAAGCATAGGATACGGTCAGGAAAGCGGTCCAGAATTTATTGCAAATGTGTCCGATAAGCTTGAAGAGGTGTAGATTGTTTAGGAAATTCTGTAAGTTCGAGATTGCATGGAGACAGGTTCAGCAACCAAGGGGGGGGGGGGTGATGTATGAATTGTTGGTAGTGAATTGTAGGAAAAGGTAAGAGGCAATGCCCCTTCTAAGTTTGAACATAAGTGCAGTGAGGATTTAGATGTACTTATATGAAAAAGTTCAATTTGTTATCAGTGAATTCAGATATTTAGAAAAGATGGCTTGAAGTTCTGTTACCAAGGTTTTCAGTCAATTTTCGCGGTTGATAGTCGACTGGCGCAAAGATGTGCACCTTATTCATTTTTCAGCGCAATAAATGACAATAATAAAACAGTTTTGATATCTGAACACAATCCGGTTGCCAGATCGTAGTCATTAGCGTGTGTGTGATAGCACAATTTTCGAAAATTCCATAGAAAATGAAATTTTTGACGCTGTTTCGTCCGTAGCCATAGATATTGGTCTATATTTGGGGACAAAAGTCATCCACCCTCCCTAAATTTCGATGCTGCTGCTCTGTAAACTTTTTGAACATTCTCTATTACACATAAACTAAAATATAATGGGGGGGGTAACCCTTCCATTTGCAAAGAGTTAGTAGGAACGCACGCATCTTGCATCTTGACTCTCGATAAGAAATAATGAAGAAAAATCGCTCAAGTATACCCATGGCTGGAAGAAAGAAAAAATTCATGGAAATTTCTATCAACAACACAGCTACAGACTACAGTCGCGCAGGGCGCAGCCAAGATCAAGATCAGAGAGCACGTGGCTGGAAGAAAAATAAATGCCCACACCAATGTCAACCACTGAACTAAACCGTCACCATGAAGAGCGAAATCACACGAACTGGCTTCATATCGGGGGCATGGAAATGTCTATCAACAACGTGGCTGCAGACTGTAGTCGCGCAGGGCGCAGCGAATGTCAACCACTGAATTCGTATCAGGAGAGCGTGTCGGAGGAGCGTTACGGTCATCGCTCAAGTATACCCATGACTGAAAGAAAATGTAAATGTCAACCACTGAACTGAACTGTCACCATGAAAAGCGAAAGAACACTGAGCTGAAATGAGCTGGACATGAGAAGAGAAAAGAAGAAGGACTGTAGTCGCGCAGGGCGCAGCAAAAATCAAGATCAATGAGCACATGACTGGAGTTACGGTTTTCGCTTAAGTACATATACCCATGACTGGAAGATAAATAAATTTCCATGGAAATGTCAACCACCGAATTCGTGTCAGGGGGGCGTTACCGTTTTCGCTCTAGTATACCCAGTACTAAAAGCATATACACTATATGTGAAATGCTAAAAAAAAAAAATCGATGGAAAAGTTAGTAAATAATTATTAACCTGATCTGACACTAATAAAAAAATGAATAAATAAATAGGTAAATATAGTACGTAATTGTATTTTATAACAACAAATTTTCATGGAAATTTGTATCAACAACACAAACATTCTCTGCAATCAATTCAATGAAACAATACTGGAGATGGTAGGAAGATACATCAATATTGAGGGGAAAAAACAAGTAACCTCGTTACTCGAGGAGGGTTGACAAGGAAGAACGTATCTTGACTCTCAACAAGGAAAAAATATCACATAGTTCGACTTGATCCTGCCCTAATAAAAACTTCTCTCCTCGGCTTTGACAGTGAAATCAGTCCGTCAGGTCAGTCAGTCAGGTCAATCGATTAGTCAGCCAGTCAACTGCCCAAAAATACGTGCACACGTAGAGTAACATTTTATATGCTTTCGTACCCTAATAAAAAATGAAGAGCTAATTCATACGGACTGGCATCGTGTCGGGGGGGGGGTGGAAATTTCTATCAACAACACGGCTGCAAATTGTAAAATGTCAACCACTAAATTCGTGTCAGGGGAGCATTAAGTTTTTCGTTAGGTTTTTCGTTCAAGCATACCCAGTAATAAAAGCATATAAAATGCTAAAATAAATTTTCATGGAAACGTCAACCATTGAATTCGTGTCGGGTTTTCGTTAGGGTTTTCGTTACGGTTTTGCTCAAGTATACCCAGTAGTGAAACCATATAAAACGCTAAAAAAATTGTCCATGGAAATACTTGTTAACAACACGTACGTACTCTGCAATCCATTCAATGAAACAATGGTTGGCTAACGAAAAATTTCCATGGAAATGTAGACCACTGAACTGAATTGTGACCACGAAGAGCTAAATCATACGGATTAGCTTTACGAATCGGAAATGATGCACCACTGAACGTCAATATGTAATGGGAAAGAAGTGATTGCGAGAAGCTCGTTGTTGACCCAAAAAAGTGATTACAAGAGGCTCGTTGCCGATCCTAAAAAGTGTCTGCAAGAGGCTCATTACCGACTCTAAAAAAAACCCCTTCATATTCTCAGTTCCTGGAAAATGACCCGTGCACATCATCACGAAATCACGAAACGTCTGACAGTTAGCCGTCTCATTAGTAGCGGATTGGGGGGGAGGGGGATCTGGAGGAGACCCCTCCCCAAATTCTTAGAGTCAACATTTTTTGGCGAATTCGACCTCCTATTCGGCAGAATACATACAAATTGTTAATTTGTTCGTTAACTTTGTTTTTCTTCCTTTGGCTTGGATGGCAGATAGAGCTGTATTTTCAACGCCAGACAGAAAATGTGAAAATGACTAAATTTTTATTTTACTTTATTTATTAATAATTATTTATTCTGGATGCTGAAAACGTTTCATATCATTGAGTCGGTATTTTCAGCGCTAGTCGGCGAAATGTAAAAATGTGAAAATGGCACAGATATTTTCTATTCCTTTTTCCTCACTGCTTAGATTGACAACTTTTACACGTAGTTGGAATTTTCCGGGAAGTTTTCGTTCGAATTCAGCCCGGTCTTAACATGTACGCATTTACTAAAACACAGACAAAACTCGAACTTGTCGAACTCATCACATATCAGTGAGTAAAACCTTGAGAGCCCCCACTACCAATATTTAAGATATTCATAAATAACAAAAGTTCCTTTATGTGATGCTTGGTTGACGAACGTTTTCAATGCCGTGACTAAAACGAATTTCATTTCAAAGACATTTTGGAGAGACCGAAGGCGAATAAATATTTTTGCGAAGCTGTTGCGAAATTCGCTCCCTTTTTTCGTCCAAAAATTTCTCGGCGAGAAAGTGATGAGCCGATGACCCTTTCTCCGACGAAACGGAAAATTCATTGTGCTGCTCATTCGGTATTTTCAAAACTTATCTACGACTATGTTCGAAGACGATATGGCATTTTCGAACGGTCTGAAACGACTGCTCGTCAAGCTCATTCTTCTTGAATCTGTATTTATCCTGAGACATTTCACATTTTTTAAGAACTATAATATTTGGAGCAGCTGTATGGATACACGTTAATTGCTTCTATTTTATGTAGCAACATTATACTTGGCTTGAGTTTCCAAAATCTGAGTGTTTCAATATATCGAAATCATCAATTCTGGTACCGTTTCAAGAAGGCTCGAGCTCAATAATGGTGACAGAATTGAAATGTAACTTGAAGCAACGCTGAACTATTTCACCTGTTCTTCCCCTCAAAAGAAGAAGAAAACAAACGAAAATTGCAAAATAAGTCAAGCTTAATCTCTGAACACGTTGTCGACTGAAATTAAGAAGTCGGATTGCTCAATCCATCAATTTTTCATAGCTGTACTTGACAGCTTAACCAAATGATTATAGATATCCTGAAGGTTATATACATAATGGCATTAGCGTACGAACCTCTCGGACTTTTTAATTTTAAGCGAAATGACGTTTCGTTCCCATTCGCGATTTCAATGGATAATGGCTGACATTTGTTCGACTGGTGAACCTCTATGCAGAATATTTCAGTCCGGAGTCATTTCAGTAGTAACCCGTAACAAGAAGGCTCCACAGGGAGTTATACTGTGAGCCAAATTTAGCTTTTAATATTTCATATTGTAACTTCCTTTAGGGTTTTCTAGGCAGAGGTTATATACCTCTAGTTGAAGTGACGCAGAAAAAGAACTCAGAGATTCGAGAAACTTTTTTTTTTGTTGGTATCATCAATGCCCACATACTCGACTTTCAATATTAAAAATGTTGACTGCCAGGGTTTCACAACAGAACACGCCTCTTTTTCTTATGAGAGCAAAACAAAAATCGAAGAGGAAGGGGAAAAAGTAGAATAAGTAAACTACAATGTAGTTATGCTTGATACTACGACTCTTGGAGAATGGTATGCCTCAACCGAGTTTCCAACTCCCATACCTAAAATGACCTCTCGCTTGAAACTATTTTTCCACCTTCTTCGATTATACCTATTACGTCGACATGCATAATATATTAATAAATTTGCCGAATGTTTGAAATAGACATTCATACACGGTAACTGATAGGTCTAAATGAAGGGTTTGAAATTCGACTTTCCCAGAATATCGAAAGTTCCTCTGCTGCTCGCCAGTTGACATTCGAATGGGCATTTCTCCATTACAGAAAGACGACGCGAAAATGGTGTTTACTTTTTCGAATTATCCGATGAATTCGCAATCAGGAGTGTTGTTAACGGGAAAGTTTTCCAACGAATATGTTATTTACCTAATGTAGAAAGTTTTAGGCAGTTAAAATTACATATAATGAAAGAGGCTAGCAGAGGAGAAATAGCGAGAGAGAAATTTCTATTTACGCGCGACGAATGAAATTTGGCGGTCCGGCACAACGCAACATCGATATTACATCACCTTTTGCTTTAGTTTTTTAGCTGAAGTGGAAATCAGCTGTTGGTCTTGCTATCGGTAGTGGGAGTGGGGGTTGGGGTGAAATTTTCTCAACGATTTTCAGTACAAAACGAAAGCGATTGGCATTAATTAAAAATTTTTCTATCCTCGGCGACCAGCGCAAAGTGTGTAACTCCACTTTTCCAAATTTTAGAGGAGAAACAAAAATCGGAATTTTTTCGAAAGTCGTCCTAGAAAATGGATCTAATTGTAGGTGTGGTTTCGATCTTTCGATCTCTTTTCTCGAATACTTTGTACTGTAGTTCACGATGTTCTACCAAAAAAATGTTGATATATTTAATGGTCGAGTTACTCGGCAGATTGAAGTCGATCTATTTGTTGAGATAATAGGTTCGGAAAGTAAAAAGGATTGAGGAGTTTATAGTCTGGTATGTTTTTTTGGAGTGAGAATCCTTTCATTTAGGAGTTCATTTTGGCGTGATGATGATGAATCAATCCTGCAATTCTTAAAATACAACAGAGGACGTAATTTTACGAATTTTTCTTGGACATAATGCTTTTGAAGGGAGGGAGGAGGTGGCAGAAAATGCTCATGGAAGACACTTCGTTTTTAGTATTACATAGAATAAAATTAATGTTCTCGATTTAATTGGGGGAAATTTTGTTTAGAGGATAAAGCGAGGACTGCTCCTTAAAAAATATAATTTTGTATTTTTTTTTTCTTTTCTACTCGTAAAAAGCGCAACATTCTTTGGAAGTTGATTATTCCGTATCAACATGGGAAAGCTTGTTTGTCCAAGTCACATCCTGGGGTGGAATATTAAATCGATGTGCTGTTACCTGCCAAAGTCCTAAAGCTTTGCTACTGGAGAATTTTCACTTTAAATTAACTGCTCTTTTCGTACAGGAATTTGAAGAAGGAGGGGGATTCTTTGATTATTTTTGTCAGTTGGCAAAATTTATGACGGTAAAAAGAAAAATTCAGATTTTCTTTCCTGATAAGTGATATTTTTTATTTGTACAGTAGGTAACTTTGTGTTATGTTCTAATCACAATAGGAATGGGAGCAGGAGAGAAAGATACGCTAACATCAGGTGTATTATTTGTTTCACTTTGATGATGGTGATATATTCCTTAGTGTAGTAGCTTACATCTTTCCACTCTTCTTTCTCCTGAGATAATCTTTTCATTTTTGAGAAGGATATACACTTTGTATCTATTATCTACTCTCCATACCTCATTCTTTGCCTTCCTCTCCAGTTCCTTACTTCAACCATTCCCTCTAGCAGTAATAACAAATCCCCGAATGTCTTATATTATGACCTATCATTCTAACTCCTCTCTCTTTACAAATTATCTTTCAAATGTCTCTTTCCCTTCCTATCCATCTGAACACTTCCTTATTCTCGATCTTTTCTATCCATTTGATTTTCAACATTCTCCGATAACACTATTTCAAAAGCTTCTATAATTTTTTTTTGTCGCACATCCATACAATGCCATATTCCAAATATACATTCGAAGAAATCTCAGTCTTACTTTCACATCCATACTTGCCCTAAATATATCTCCTTTTTGAAGAAAAAAACAACTCTTTTAGCTTGTTCTATATTCTAATCTTAATTTCTCTTTTACTTCCTCCATTTTGTGTTATTAAACTATCTAATCTAAATATTTCAATTCTTTTACCTCCATAATGTTTGAATTCTTATTTCCATATTTATCGGATAATGTTCCCATCTACTAACTAATTCAGTGTCTCTCTTCTCTCCAAGGTACATTTTCGCATAAATTGTCTTGCCTGGCTACTTTCTGCACAGCACAATGCGAGCATCTAACAAACATCTTTTGTCTCCTGCGTTCCTGTACTGCCGGTATGCGATCCTTTGAAAATCACGTTCTTCTTATTCTCAAACTCACTCCCCTTTTTCTCCCTCAATCGGCCAGGCAGGACAATCTTTCAGTTACAGTTTATATTTTAGCATTTTTGGTCAGATCTGTTTTTACAATCGATCAATACAAACACTTTTTATATACTCTCGTTCTGTGACTTCGTATACTTTCGCCTCGGTGTGGACTAAGCTCTTCTCTCGCAACATTCCGAAGAACCAGCACTACCATAACTTTTATTTTATTCTTATTCATCTTCATTTTACATATTTTATTTTCAATCTTTCGTTCAACTTTTTCAACGTTATCTGTTTTTCTTTGCTTCTTCCCATTATTGTTGGAATGTTATCCGCAAACCTTATCATTCTCAACCCCTGGTACACCCTGTTCGAGTAAGAGACCTGGGAGCAGGAAAAGCACAGGACGATAATAGCGATCGATCCTGGCGGCAACACGAGCATAGCAACGGCATGATCGACTGTCGCGCGCCGAATACCTTTCGGTTCCGGAAATGCTGAAGAGTGGAACCGGATGCAACCGGATTTCGGCCTTTGTTCCCACCATCATGAAGGAGAATATGCAGACAGAATGGTAGAGGCAGAGGGCCGATGAACAAAGCTCGGCTCACATTGAACATAACGACTCTGTTCCGTCCTAGAGCTGCTGCAGCTGTTGCGGACCCCCGACAGGCTTTACTCCGCCGCCGTCACCACCTTTCTGCATCGCCACACGTACCAAGACGAGAAGGTGAAGGGTGAAGGGAGGAAGCGCATCCGGCTGTGGTGCACCCTAATTCCCGGTTAATGATGGGCGAGCGTTGCCTTGGTCTAGCGGTCCTGGAAGGACAACGCGAATCCGAAGTGGAGAGGTGAAATGGGGGCCCGGGCTAGCCTCAATGCGTCTCTCTGGTCACTGATGCGATACTCAAAAGGATATTTTCCGGGGCCAGGGGTGCGGCGTTTGAGGAGCTAATTTGGCATGCGTGCATCGCCATATAACCTCCACCAAATTAGACCTTATTATTGTAACCATCTCACTTTGTATCTTCGCCCCTAATTTCCTTTCATTCATTCTTTCAATCACATCAACCAAACAAATAGAAGTACGGGTAAGTCTCATCAGCAGCAGCACTGCTCAATGAATAGGAGACAACCGACAAATTAGAAAAGCAACCGATTAATCATACAGAACTAGCAGTGGCAGATATGGGGGGGGGACCCCCTTCATCGAAACATTTAGATTTGTCTATAGTGAGCTAGAGTTATTATGTTTCGTCCATAACATTTTTCATCCGAACCCCCCTCCCCCACCGAAATTATTTTCTGTATCCGCCCCTGAGAACTAATCAATAATTAATACTCGATGAGTCGTATACAATCAATTAATCAAAATAATTTATTGATCCATTAAGACATCTGATTGATCAATAATGTAAGTATGAATTCAGTTTAAAGAGCCGAACCAAGTCGAACACCCCATGAAAGATTTCAGAGATAGGTAGATGAAATGTCCAGAAACAGTCAGTCAGTCAGACCTGCGAGCACTATGCTGTGCTAGTGCATCATCTTGCAGAAGAGTCTGCAATCACGAGAGAGCATTTTCATGTCTTTGCTACGCGGACTGCGCCGACATTAGAATGTCATCGTGTCAGTCAGTCCAGTCAGTCAGTCCAGTCAGTCAGTCCAGTCAGTCAGTCCAGTCAGTCAGTCCAGTCAGTCAGTCCAGTCAGTCAGTCCAGTCAGTCAGTCCAGTCAGTCAGTCAGTCAGTCAGTCAGTCAGTCCAGTCAGTCAGTCAGTCAGTCAGTCAGTCAGTCAGTCAGTCAGTCAGTCAGTCAGTCAGTCCGTCTCAGTCAAGTCAGTCATCAGTCACAGTCAGTCAGTCCAGTCAGTCAGTCAGTCAGTCAGTCAGTCAGTCAGTCAGTCAGTCAGTCAGTCAGTCAGTCAGTCAGTCAGTCAGTCCAGTCAGTCAGTCAGTCAGTCAGTCAGTCAGTCAGTCCAGTCAGTCAGTCAGTCAGTCAGTCAGTCAGTCAGTCAGTCAGTCAGTCAGTCAGTCCAGTCAGTCAGTCCAGTCAGTCAGTCCAGTCAGTCAGTCCAGTCAGTCAGTTATTATTATTATTATTATTTTCGTAGCGCTCTTTTCGTCACGCTCTAAAGTAACGCTTTTTTCTGTTGTGTGCCAAAGTAAAAACATAAGAATGTCAAAAATCAGCTTTTGTAATACGCGTTAGCTGCGATGGAGTTTTTCTCATCTTTCTTTCTTTCTCCTTTTTACTTTCTTCTCCCATTCGTTGATAAATCATTTCTTAAAATATCTGTTTGGTCAAAGTGGGTTCTAATTATTTCGGTAATTTCGAGGGATTCGAAAAAAGCAGACAAAGTAGAGACGAACGGGTATAAAAAAGAAGGGTAAAAAAGGTAATAAAATTAAACGACTTCGCATTGAAATGCTAAAAAGGTTCTCTTTCAACAACGTCAAGACGGCCTTACACATGTACCCGGTGCGCCACGAAGTCAGCGACGAAAATGAGGTAATTACTCGAGGAAAACTATTTCCGGAGCAAACGCAAAACGCCCTTCATTACCGCACTTTAAAGATTTTCTCATTCGTTCGACACGTACTTTCACCCCCTCTCTCAACTTTTCCTGCATTTCTCTCGTTTCCTTTTCTTTTTCCTTCTTCTTTTTTAATTCTCTGCCGAAAGTCGAGCGCGTTTTATTTCGTACACATCTGCATATATTTCACTTCCAGGGCCGGCGACGGTACGCGGGTGAGAAGTTGTATTACGTCCGTTAGAGTATTACATTTGCCAATTTAATTTTTGGCTCGGCAAGCGACATCTTTTAGCTGTTCGGAAAAATTCGGCGGCGTTCCATTACCTTAAAAAGCTGGTGAGAAAGAGAGGTCGGTCGCCTCTCGTTGCCGCCATGAATTATAGCTTTACTTTTAAACTTTTCTATTTCCAGCAGCGAGAACTATATATGTACACATAATATATATATATATGCCGTAATAAAAGTTATTTCCGCGTCAGAATTCACCTACTCGGTTTCGATACATACGCCGGGCCCAACCGCCTCAGACCACAGATATATCCAACTTTTTATTCCGATTAACTCTACAGCGGATTATTTCGTTTCAATTTCTCATTTTTTCCCCGTTTTTTAATTTCGAAGTTTTTTGCAGATCAATTCAATATCATTCACGTGCGCGTAGCTGCAGGTTCGGCTGGTATAGCGTTTCAGAAGTCAGCGTTTCTGTCGAGAGCGAACTTGGTGTTCGCCTGCCTCGAGGTGGGTTAATTTCGTATTCGGTCGAAAACTTTTCGGTACACTCGATCCGATTCACGTGATTTCCAAATTTATGACAGTTCGAAATTATAAACCGAGCCGCGGAATACATTCTTGCTGCTCGAGGAAAAGGTACCTCGGAGATGGCATTACGATATCAGAAATGAGAAGGAGCAGCATGGGGATTCTCCGTTACAATGGAAGAATATAGAGTAAAGCTGAAAATAGAGAAGGAAATAGTAATCCAAGTTACTTACGCAGCTTAGAACTGTTCACCTAAACATTAGATGGGCGTATCTCCTTTATAAAGAACATCTGACACTTACCTGAAACAAAACAAACATACAGTTGTTAATATAGATACAAAATTCTACAGCTAGGCGTCTAGCTAGATACGGCTTAGTGATAAAGAATTTGATAAGAATCATGCTCTTTCTCAACGACTTCGTGAACACTCTGAGGCCATATATTTCGGGGGCGAAGGGAAAAAATTATAAAATTCCTGACAGGCCACGTGCCAGAATTGTTCTATGGGAGTGGATTCTCATGGAGTTCACTATTAAAAAGGGATGAAATAACACTCATTTACGAACAGAGTAAGCAACATTTTTTCAATGCTTGGAAAAAACAGCATGAAAAAATTATATTTTAAACTATCGTGAAAGGATTATCTCCTGAATCATCCTCTCCTTAAGACCAAATATGATTCTCAATCTAAAACAAGGCGTCTGCTGTAGCGGTCGTTATTTACTGTAGACAGTTTTTTCCTTCAGAATTCGCTCGGGTTCCCCCTCTAAATAACTTTCAAAAACATCAATGAAAAATTCCGCAAAGCTTCAGACGCAATGGACTAGGAGAACCCGCACAATAAGTCAGCTCGTTTTTACGCGAAACATACATGGGCTTTGACTTCTTCAACGAAAAATCGTTTTTCACAGCCCCTAAATATGCTAAAAATTTGTACTCCAAGCTTTCGATAGGTAATTCACAACTCCACAATCTGGGATAATGGTCCCAAGGATGGCTGCAAGAGAGGAGAGGGTTCGAAAAATAAAATGATTCGGTTTAAAGGTTCCGAGGTCACTGAATTTGAATTTGGGGTAATTTTTCGATCCGATTCGCTAATGTGTCATCAAAGGGAATTGAAACCAAATAATGGTAGTCTTTAGCTGTTCATTTGAAATCAGCTATTGGTTTTGTCACACCTGCCGATAGGAGGGGGAAGGAGTAAACTTTTCTCGATGTTTCGAGACAAAAGAAAGCGAATGAAACTAAATTTTAATTTACTTATCTCATATATATATATATATATATATATGCTTTCTTAATGACAAGCAATGTGCTGCTATAGCCTCCCTTCAAAAGCTCTGAGCATTCGTTTAAAAATCTGAGTGATGTAAGCGAAGTAATTTAAAGTGTTCATTTCGTTTTGGCGTCGAATATGTCTTCAAATTGAAATCATGTCACCACAACAACGACAAGTCTAAGCCAAAAATTATAAGTCAAGTATTTTACTTTTTCGTATAAAATGTATCCCCTCCAATTTTTCACTGATTTAGCCCCTTACAGAGATGATTTCTGGTTGTGCCCATGTGCAATAACTTGAGTGAAAATTAATTAATAGCGATGAAACTTAATTAGAAGGTAGAAATGTATCATTTACAAGTGCGTACTACTTTTGGTTGAAATCAGTGCTCCATTTTTGGGATTTTCTCCGATTCCCTAGAATACTTTTCTGGGATCTCAAAAAAAAGTAAACGGATCGGCATGATATTCATGTGAATAATAAAGTAACGTGGGAAATAGAGACCTATTAAATTTGATCGCAATTGGCCTCACAATTCGCGAGCTTTTGACTATTTTCATGATCAATTTTCCAGTATTGCTGGTGTTCTTGTATTGGTGCCTTAGAAGCTGTAAGTCGTAAAACTCATATGTCGAGCAGGTACGTTTGTGAGGTGATTCATTTGTTCTGTTCATAATTTTCAAACATCAAACGAGTTTAGCAAGTGGACCTACAGATTGAGTGATTTTACGTCCCCTTTTGTTTACGCCACAAAATTTACTTGACTAAGGTGTAGTTTCGTCAACTATAGTATTTTTCACAAGAACGAAACAATTAGACGCAAAAGTTTCATGCTCAACCTTATTATAATTAATAGGTCAAAACAACCGATTACTCGAACACAATCGAGTAATTTAAGTACTAGATTAATTGCACATAACCAATTAGTAAAAATTCGATCCAAACAATATAACTGTTCAATAAATGTATTTAATAAGATAATAATTGATTAATTAGAAACAATTAATTAATTAAAATAATCAGAATAATAAAAAATAATCCATTAATTATAAATAATTACCTGATCAAAAATAATTTAAAAATACTTCATTAATAATAAACAATTAAATATTATTTGAAAAAAATGTTTAACTCCCCCGAACTCGCGACTAGGATCCTTTACGATTGCTCAAGACCCCTCCAGACTGGTATATAACTCTTCTGAACATGTTCAAGGCCCTTTTTTGACATTTTCATGTTTTTACTTTGGAACACAAAGGAAAAAAGCGTTACTTTGGAGCGTGACGAAAACAGCGTTACGGGCTGGCCAGGCTGGCTGACAACGGAATGAAGAAATGCTAGTGCATTATCTTCCAGACAAGTCTGCAACCACGGGAAGGCATTTTCATGTCTGTTTCGCGGAATGCGTCGACATGAGAATGTCGTCGTTCAGCGAATGTAGCGTCCAAAAAACTAGCGCACCAAAAAATATGGAGCGCAACGTACTCTGCGGAGCGTAGCGGACGATATGAAAATGCTCTCCCGAGGTTGCAGACTCGTCTGCAAGATGATGCACCAACAGAGCGTAGTGCTCGCAGGCTGGTACAAGGAACGTGATGTTCGCATGGGAATACAGACTGATACAAGGAGTGTGGTATTCGCAGGCGAATGAAGTGCTGAGGCATAGTCAGTCATTCATTCATGCAGTCAGCCAATCAGTCAGTCAAGTCCAGTCAAGTTCAGTCAAGTCCAGTCAAGTCCAGTCAAGTCTAGTCAAGTCTAGTCAAGTCCAGTCGAGTCCAGTCATGTCCAGTCGAGTCCTGTCATGTCCAGTCATGTCCAGTCGAGTCCAGTCGAGGTCCTGTCAAGTCATGTCCGGTCCAGTCCAGTCGATGGTGTGGGTCGAGCTTGGTTCGTCGGCCCTCTGCCTGGACCACTCCGTCTGCATCTTCCTACATGTTCTAAATACGTAGTAGCTTCGTATTTACTTACTGAGAGAGTCTAACAGGTTCTAAGGCCAGTGTGGATACCATTTATATCTGAAACATTATCACCCGAAACTAAGGTGCGTTTCCCTCTACCTTAAAATCCGAGCACATTAAAAACAGTGTAGCCGCGCCATAACAGAAGTGATGACACTAAGATCACGCCCTGACTATGAGAATTCACACAGCCCAGGTTCAAATGGAACATTTATTTCAAAATCTGTTCATTCTATGTTTCGGTTCTGATTACTCCGTATAACTGTAATTAGGCAGCTGGCCAAGATTTGGATTCACGTGAAAAGGTCGACGCTCCGCTCTTGAAAATCTCGTCGAATAAGCTATTTCAATATTTTATATTGTATTCGGACTAATTCATCTCAAAAACCGGTACCATGGGTACATGTTTGTCCAGCCACAATGTTCGTGTATGTTTTTCCAAACGACAAAAAAAAGTCGTCAAATCGAGCACTTTCTAGTTCTGTCCATGGTTTACAGTGTCGCAGTGCAGGGCCAGCACATTAGCTCCGATAATTGTACTCTTGTACGACTCGATCGATTCCTGAGATGTATTAAAATGCTCTTTGAAATCCAGCGGACTCGCTATCGCCAGTTTTTCCAAGAGTGCGCACAGAACAACTGTAGATCACAATACAATCAGGCCAGCATATTTATTTTAAAAGAATCTGATACCGAAAAGGTGATTCATTCGATGCCTTCGTTTCAACCTCCACATCCACTGAAGATTCCAGTACCCGGGCGGAGTACAGCGGTGAATCCCAATACGATTCAAGCCTTTGTATCAACCTATTTAAAAATAATCTGACGATAACGAGATACAGTAAACTGGGGTAACTTGGGATTTGTGGGGGAACTCCGGACATAGCCAGAACTGGAGCAACACTGATTAGATGCATTATTTCTTCGTTAACTAAGGTGGTAAATAAAAGCTGAGACTTGTAGCTATACTGTTATGTGATGAAAACCGATGTTCTAGTCCCAATGTATAAAACCAGCGATGTCCGGAGTTCCACCACAAATCCGAAGTTACCCCAGTTTATGGTATTTCATTCATTATAGCCCTAATTTCCAATATCCTCGTTTCAGCCTTCCCATCCACCAATGATTCCGCATCGAAAAGGGGTAGCTTTCATACTGAGTTACCTAGATCCAGCGAAGCCACCACAGTTGCATGTTTTCGATAGGAAAACTCGACGTTACTTTAATATTCGCGTGCCACAATTTGCTTTTATCGTTTTCCTCTTCACTTTTCAAACTATTTCCCATTCGACGGGTTATTCGGCAATCAACGGCGGACTTGTTGATGCGGAGCGATGAGGGCAACAGGCGAAGGCTGACGCCGTCCCATCAATTAGGTATCGTATTGTCACCTCACCAAGCAAGGCTCGTAACTCGTAAACGTCGGCTCGCCTCGTACTTCATACTTTCGTATGTCGAAGCCAAAAATACCCCTCGACCCTTCTCAACTTTGCCCTCTTTTGAGAGAGAATATTCGCCAGAAAATCACAATTTGTTTCGCATAATAAAATCGATTATGTAAAGTTAACAACAATTTCGACAATTGAGGCGAAATTGCGCGTGTGGGGGCTTTTGTTGAGAGCTTTAGGTACAGAAGCGTGTATAGCTGTACGGAGCAAAAAAGGCTCACCTCGCACCTGTCCCACTCGGGTGGTACGCCGAATACAGGCGAAACATTCTGTATTCCACTGGCGTACAAATCAACGTCAAGCTATTTTTTAAACCCGGTAGGTTCCTACAGTCGGAAGAGAATACGAAAAATAAAACGATATTATTTTTCCGTTCCCCGGCGAAAGACTTTTTCGCGTTGAAAAATTCCTTTCTTTTTAAACCTTCGCGCAATTTCACTATTTCATATAATTTGCCTTGTACGTAGGTATAGCGGGTAATTTTTTTAAATTCCAATTTCACGTCGTTTCCTACTCTATAGTCGGAATAACGCATTCTGCTGTGTGTTGCAACAACGTAATTCTGTTTGGAAAACATTTGCGCTGAAATTCAATCCTAATTGAGTAGTCTGGCAACGCACCACTACCTTGTGAGAGAGGAAAAGCACCACTCACAATCATTACAACTTCCACAATGTTAACTGGGATTCTAGACACCAAACATTCTGAGATCCTTTCCCGCCAAAAATGTCTATTTCCGAGTTCTAATTAACAAATCAAAGTGGTGGAACATCCATCCAACTTTCTGTAATTTTTATGCTTCTTTTCAACCTTTTGCTGATCTAAATTCGTTCCAATTTTTCTCTCGATGATCCATAAATTTCTAAGCTTTCGGCAAGTATTCGGTTCCCAAGGCCAGAACGAAAGGAAAAAATCCTTTAGAAAATATAATTTCGGTTCCCGCAATCTTCCCACACATATAACAGAAAATATCCTTCTACCCTCTCGTCGATCAGTTAGTCCGGTGTCATATCCGTTGCCGGATGTTGGCGGTCACGGTTTCTTACAAGCGCCTTCCCAAGCAGAATTAGTCGGGGCAGTTTGCCGTTACTTTCCCCCACGGTTTGTTACGTTAGAGTTTTCCTTCTCTGCGCCAGAAAGTGCGCAGCTGCAGTTCACTTACTAGCCACGTGTTTGCACCGACGTTGAGTAAGCTGTCCACGACGTGTTCACAACAGCCTCAATCTTTCAGATCTGATGGTAACACGCCCTATGATTGTAATGCCTTGTTCGTTCGAACTGGCGGGGTTACAGAACGCGTTATCTTTCCACCTCGATTGATACTGTAGTCGCTAAGTTTGCTAGGATGGCAGTGGAGGATATTCGAATACCACTTGACTTTCCGGCGTTGATCCGAGACGCAAGGATTGCGAATCCGGCACGTTAACCACTTGGCCACACAGCAACTACCATATCTCGTATCGTAGGGGAAACAACAACCAAGGACTAAGATCCACGAACCAAGAGTTATGGTTTCCCTAGCCCTTCTCTGTTTTCTCAGCTACATTAGAAGAGAGATAGAAGAACGATGCAGCGAAGTTTTAAATTCAGAAGAAAAGAAGATACTGACTGGGGGTAGGTACTCAAGGAGGCTCTGTTTAGGTCTCCAGCTTAGGGGTACATAAGGACGAAAAGGGCAAGCGACCCGGATGTTCAGCTTGGAAGAGGTGCCTCCAAAACGAGATGGAAAAAAAAAAGGAATGAATAAATAAATCAACTACTCAAGCAGAAAGAAAAACTAAGTAACAGTGAAAAATGGGCGGGGAAGAATGAAGAAGAATTCTGAATCCAGCGCCGGCCTTTAAAATCCTCAAACCTGCTTGGAAAAAACTCAAAGAATCCGAGGCTCGTTTGAAAAAGTCTTTAACATCCTTATAGAGTCTAAAAGAAACTACAAAGAGTCTTAGCAGAATATAGGTAGCTCTTGAAGAGTATTATACGAGTATAAAAGCTTTAAGGAGGCTTAAAAGATGTCTTAACTAGTTTTCAACAGTTAGAAACAGTCTGTAACAGGTTTGGAAAAATCTTGAACAATTTGGGAAGAGTTCAAGCCTTCAAGTGTCTTGAGCAAGTTTCGAAGAGCCTTAGTAAGTCTGAGAGAATCATCAACGTAAACGGGAAATTCTCTGAAGAGGGGAAGATAGGTAAGAATATTTTGGCGAATTAGTGAGGGTCTACAAAGTTCGAATTTTCGATTAGACAAGCAAGAGAAAAGTCTTAGACATGAAATACTGTTTAATCAGGTCTAAAATTTTGCTTCGAGAGGGGGAATATATCAACCCATCCCTTCTTATTAACACACTTGTACAGAACGCTTGTAGAGTGTTCGATGATAGAGGGGCGTATGGTGATGCGCGCATGCCAAATTGGCCCCGGGACACCGCACCCCCTTTCCCAGAAACGCCCCAAATGGGCATGCGTCAGAAAAGGGGGAGCTTGTCGAATGTTGCTGAATGTTTTTGAAATATCTAAAAGAGTCGCAAAATTTCCAAATAAATCAGGAAGTCGAATTAAATGGGTTTTGAGGAGTCTAATACGTGTCTAGACGTGTCTTACAAAATTTTACACAAAAGAGCAGCGATGAAACGATAAAACCAAAACGTCAAAATAAAGGGGGAGGATCTCAAAACAGAATTCTTCTCGCAAGCAAAAAATCAATATCTCTGGTGGACGCATGTTGCCGTGGCGTGCATTTCAGGCAAGCAAGGGTAAGCGCCGCTTACCCTGAAAATTCCCGAGAAAATAAGTTTTCATATACAATATCAACTTCAACTTGTAACAAATAAAAGATAATGAAACATTGGGCAAAACAGAGACTGTATTGACGCTTACGACGCTTACGCTCAAGCATATAAATTAATTGTAGATGTATACTGTTTGGTCGGCAATCCTCATACATGTATATTCTCATAGGCCAGCAAGGTGTGCGTCGGATCTAATGTTTCTTCTCCATACTGCACATAACACTGCACGACTTACACTCCGCCTCCGTGTTAATTACCAACACCAAAACACACTAGCATGTTCAACGCGACGAAACCTGTGCGTTTGGTTGCGTTTTAGAAGCGCTTCCTGCTCTGCTTGGCTACATGTAAACTTATCTCCTTCTACTAGTCATTGCGTTATGTTTGAATGTTCCGTGTTTTTTGTTTTTTTGTTTTTTTGCCCACACAATGCGTGTTTGAGATCTCATTGAAAAACCGTTTTCGCAACTTATTCTTAATGAACAATTAGAAATTATTAATTGTGGGAAGCCGAAACTAGAATTACCATTTTTAAAAACTGAGCAAAAGAGAGGTGGTTCGAGTTTTACTAGACATTGTCACATATCGCAATATGAAAACATTTTGTGGTTAACCAGTTGTAAAGATGGTGGGAAACTGTTTTGTTGGCCATGTCTATTCAGGGACGTGCCGATAGGGGCAACCCCCCCCCCCTGTAAGAATTTTTCACTCAGCAGGTGAAAAAACTTACAAATTTCAATCAGGCGGAGTTGGGAAAATTCAACAAGTCAAAAGTTGTTTTGTTTCTGCTTTAATACTTGGGAATTGAGTTACAAAGTAGAAAAGAAACAACAAGTCAAAAGGTTTTTTTTGCTGTGATGTTTGGGAATTCTGAGTTGAGTCAGTTGGAAGAATCCAACAAGTCAAAAGGTTTTTTTTTTCTTTGATACTTGGTAATTTTGAGTTGAGTCATTTGGGACTTTCACAACTTTTGCCCCCCCCCTCCAGGAAAAGCTCTTTGGTGGCACGTCCCTGTCTATTATTCGTCACAGAAAAGAATAAATGCATACGGAATGATCCTACACAGGGATATGACAATTGGAATAATTTCATCAGTGCCGTTTTCTAGTAGCATGTTTCATACTTTCATATTCTGATTTTTACTTCACCTCTACGTTTATCGGTTACCTCCTAGGAAAAATCACCGCACGCCACTGGCATGTTGATGAGAGGCGTTAAATAATAAGAAATTTTGTATTTAGTTTAAGAAAAAAGAGCTCTAATGACCAAATTTTAACAATTTTAAGAAATTTTTTTCGTGTTTAAAAAAGACTATTACAGAAAGAATTTGATGGTGGACAATGAATAATTTCTGCTGAAAGAGTGGTGGGGCTCTCTGAGAATCTTGAAAGTCGTATACAAGTCTGTATTTATGCTTTTCTCTGGGGATTCCACATCGAATCCAGCAACCACTATTATAGTAAACACTGGATGAATAATAGGAAGGGCGAAATGTCCTTGATAATTTTATCAACGATGCAAAAAAAAAAAAAAAAGCTGACCCTCTCAGTGGCGACTACTCCGGTATAATTCTCCAGTAGATGAGAATGTTCAGGATGGGTGGTTGGGCGGTTGGCCGGTGGATGGTTTACAATGTCCGAAGCATAAGATCAAAAAAATGCCAGAGTTGTGAGAGGGAAATGAGTATAGGGTGGGTGACGAGTTTCTCTAGAAGACTTTCACTGGGTAACTTTCAAAACAGGAAGGCACCGCCGAAGTATGAAGAGGAGCTTATTTCTGTTCAATTTTGGCAGCTGAATTCGAATTCGTCATCCCGAATTTGGAGGTGATGACGTTCTGTTGCCAAGATACACTCAAAGTATTAAATCTTAAAAATAGGAGTAAGATTCGGCAAAGAATGACTTTAGTCCAACTTTGAAGCTGATTTGAATTTGTTCCAAGAAATAGAGTTGTACGTCATTTTTTTCCAGACGAAAAATTTTTCGTAGTCTTGTCAATTTTTCCAAGCAAACTCTAATATTCTTTCAACACTGAGCTGGAGTCATTTTTGACCAGTTATACTCACATGTTACATAATTTTTTGAGCTTATCTACGGCCTGGAGTGTCGCCATCAAATTCGGACAACAAATTCGAATACATTAGCTAAAACAGGATGTTTAAAAAAAATTTTAATTAAAAATATTAGACTTTCATGGGACTCTTCTCGGGCTTTTTATACGCGCAAAAACTAAGTTTGCAAGACACATACTGATCGATGTTGAGTTTTCAACCACACTACATTATTATTATTCCTCATTTTTCAATTTTTATTGCATCTATATTAAAATTATTGAACTTTTATTAGACTTATTGGCCCGGTAGACACTCAGTAAAACTAAGTACCGGAATACGTGGTCTGTGACTCGCGTTTTTTGACTTCTGAAAATTTCTCCATACTAACACCAGTGACGCTCCCCGGAAGTTTCTGCGTAGATCCCGATAACCTTTGGGGTGGGTTTAAGTCGAATAGATTAGTTGATTGCAATGTCCAGGAAAAATTATCAAGATTCATTTCACTATATTGCTTTTGTAAATTAATTCTATAAAATTTAATTTTACAAAAAATTTCATTTTTCTATTTCAAAATTTACTCTACTTTTTCTGTTAATCATTTTCATTTTGTCGTTGTATCCTCTCTTCTCTATTATTCGACTTTTGCAACCTGGGAAGGAGGCCACTTTTTAAAAATTAAGTAAAAATAAAAGATAAACAATCAGTTTCATTGGATAGGAGTGGGAGGCAATGAATGTAAGATGGGTAAGTCATTCTAGAAGCTCATTTTCAAACAAGTACATAGGTGCCTCGATAAAACCTCTTACATCAAGGTTTTTGGCAGAAACACTGTACTAGCTCCTCCCCCACCCTTCTTCATCTCAGTCACAGTCTAGTAACCCTATAAATTTTGAATATCTTAAACTTTGTATACCTGCTGGTGCTTCAGAAATCTGTGTCTCCGCATCTTGGAAAACATTTTCATGTTAACTTAGTACACGTGCTATATAAGCAGCAGTGAATGAAAAGAAACTGAAAAAGTACTAGTAATGGTGATATACTGATGGCTCGGTGCAGACTCTCAGGCCGGTATTTTATCATTTTCAGTGTGCAAACTTTGTACACTCGCCGCCGGTTCAAAATATGGATCCGTAACCGAGAAATAGTCCTACCCCTGCTGGAAGAACGGCGATTCCGAGTTATGAATCCGTATCCACTCGCAGAGGGATTCCTCGGCTCGATCAAACGTGTACCCCTTGCGTCGAACAAGGGGTCGACGCAGCTCCCGTAACGCGGGCGTAATGATTGTCGCGACGACGAGAAATCCTCAAGGGCGAGATTTTACCGCATTTTCAAATTATCAACGCATTAATACTCTCCCCTATCCCTGGAGACGTTTTTAGCCGCCGGCAAATGAGGTGAACGTGTTAGTAAAAAGCAATACAATGCGAATATACAGAAGTTGTTTCTATCTACCTCTGGCAAACCTCCTCTCAAACCTCCTCCCCTCGCCTTCAGTAAGGGATTCCGGAATTCTATATAAGTTACACTCCGATGGCACGAACGAACGAATAACGTATTTTAAGAAACAGGACGCAGCACTTTCGCGCCCAGTGCTCCCGACGGGAAGAAGAAATTTCTTTTCGGTTTATTACAAGATTTTCCCAGCGAGCATCATTAATTCGGGCAGCACTCGAAGGGTCGCAGTCCTTACCGAGCAAAACTTTTCTCGTCGCGAAAAAGCAAATGTATGTAAATATTGTTTTAGTAACTGGCTGGACGCGGGGGCGGTAAGTACCGAGTAACCGCAGAGGGCAGTGTACCAGAAGGACTGCGTAAACATACAACGATACGGTTTTTACTTTAGGTACTCGGTGTAAATCTTTTGGAAGCAGTACACTAATAATCGGATATCTTCTGCTTGTATTTACTTTTCCATTTATAAATATGGCTCTCCGCAACGTGTTTCAAATTATCCTTTAATGCGTCCGAAAGCTGATTTGAAGTATCGAGTATGTCATCGCCGATGCGTGAAATTTTTGAGATTGGACTTTGAAAAAGCCTACAGGCCAGTTCAAAGCTTAGAATCAAACTGTTAGCCTCCACGTGTGATTATTTTTATTAGGGGCTACCATTAGCCTAATGTGATCTAAGATGTATATTGTTTGAAACAAAAATCCAAACATTCTTAATTCACCATAGAAAAATAAATAAATAAAAATATATATAAAATGATTTTTGCAGATTTTTATGTATAAATTTTTGAAATCGTTATAGGGAACCCCGTCATTTGGTTTCTGCTAGAGATAAATAGTCCTTGTGGACATTTTTCTAGTTTTTATTTCATACAAAGGTTACTGCTGAAGGGCGACATCACACGTTACTCTCGCAAAAACAGTTAGTAGTTGGTCTGGATCTTCTTTAGCGGCTTCTTATGATGTTAAATCCAAAAACAATTTCAGAATTTAATTTGCTTTAAGACCTGTAAATCAACTACATATCCGACTTTGTTCTTTTTTTATCAGTTTTGTATCGTTTTCAGATCACACTGTGAGAGTTTCAGGGGGTTCAGAGACGTATATGCTACGGAATGATCTTTAGGTGAACTGATTTTTTTTTCAACATTCAACTTTTACTGATGTGAGCTGTAACCTTTTCACATAAGTTACATGAAAATTTGATCTTTTGGGATGGTCCCTTAAAATATAATCAAAATCAGAAAAAATATTGTTTCTCCGGTAGAAGCCAAATGACAAGAAGCCCCGAATGAAATTTCAGTTTTGCGAGATTAACGACCACCTTACAAGTATCTTACAGTTTTTCGAAACAACCATTTCAAATTCGAAATGAAAGGTTGAAAACAGAGGAATCCAAACATCAGAGTGAAAATTTGACTCGTTCCTATTAGAGCTTCAAGATAGTCGGCTTAGACTGCAACCTCTCCAAAAATTATTAATGAGAATCGATAATATCAGAAAAAAAAGCTACTCCGGAGTCCCATAATTTATTGGTATGAATTTTCACCAACTCCCACTCCTTCGAAAACATTAATTCTGACTCCGACTGCAGAAGTAGATCCCTATTTAAAATGAAAATTTTCACAAGCATGCATGAACCAAAAAAAAATAATAGATGAAAACAGTATTTCCAACATTTTTTCAGAAGCACCGAGTTATGCAGCGGTCTATAATAAGGGAGGCTGATTCCGAATATTTAATCAGATTTTCAATGTCAGCTTTTTTACTCATTTTAGATTAAGAATTTACTTCTTTTTTTTTGAGGGGGGGGGGCTCAATTTAGTCAGAGGGGCATGGGAAGACAGCTATGCTATTCAAAATTATCAACGACCAGAAAAACTTCCATGTCAGTACACTAACCAGTAAATAATTTTTTTTTTTTACATGAACTATGTTTTAAGAGGTTTGTCCCCCGGTTTATATTAAATTAAAATAAGCAAATTTTTAATTCTATTTCAACGTGTTCTGGTTGTTCATTAGGCTCGTTCTCATCGACTTTTTATTTATCAGAGTGTGCTCTTGCCCCCCCCCCATCAGTTTCACGTAATTAAGAACTTTTTTAGAAGGTGCGAGGAAAGTCCGTCAAAGGTAACCTGTTCCTGAAGGGGGTCTGGGTAGCCGAGTGGATAGAGCGTTGGTCTCGGAATCCGAAGGTCCCGGGTTCGAGCCCACATAGAAACTCGCCAGATCTCGACCTAGGCCAGGTTTTCGACCAGAAGGGAAGAGGGCTAAGACAGCCCTAACATATCCTTCCCGACGTCTCTGAGGTAATGCTCGGAAGAGCGGATTACAGTGCTCGGGTTACGAGCAAATCAGAAAAAATAAATCGTTCCTCAAAGGAGTTGAAGTTCCTACTGCTATTAACATTGAATTTTAGAATCTGAGATTCACTCTAAAATAGTTGGAGCCTCGGATAAGAGTCGAAAAAATATTTTCTGTTTGAAATGGGAATTTTTAGATTCACTGAATTCATTTTCTGAGTTTATTTCTCCCTTTGCTCAACCCACCAGGCCCCACTGGAAGTTTTAACATTCGAGAAATTTAAAATTTACCCCATACTTTCCATGTTCATGTGAGGAGACTCCAGTGATTGAAGAATTGTAAATACTCAAAATCAACGTTAATTTCCACAGGAGCTGCAACCTCCTTGAGGCAAGGGTTACCTTTACTGGTTTTGCTGAAAAATCGCAAAAAAATGTTCGAAATAAAACCGATCTGAAGAGCGTCGCAATGGAAAACACAATTCTTTTTATCTGGAGTGGATAAGGATCATAGGACCACCAAATTGCTCATTCCTCTGATTTTGCAAGTTAACAGGAAGAGTGTTTTTCAAAACGCAATAAATTTTCCTTCTAAATCAGGTTGTAGAATTTCAAATCAACATCTCTTAATCAAATTGCAACAAAGAAATTACTCTCTTTCATACAATTGCAATATTTGCTAGTGAAAACGGTTGGTTTCCAAAACGCAATTAGTTTATTTGCTGTTTATTTTATGTACTTTCAAAACCTAATACTTCCATTTTTAGGGGGTTTCTTCAGCTTATGAAGAGAAAAGTTCAAAATTGAGATATGTAGACAGTTTTTTTTGGGCTTCCTGAAAAATCTAAAAACAGATACCCAGTTTTGGAAATATACTCTCAATAAAATTAGGAAAATTGAGTTTTTGGGAACGAGGAAAGAAGTAATGTTAGTCACATTTTTCACGATAAGTTCGTATCTGACCTCAGAATTGCACTGAAACCATTTAGGATTAGTAAGCTTTAAACATCATTCGATGATGAAAAAATAATTTCAGTAAAATTTCTATGTTAAAACTGCAATCAGCGTGAAAAGTACATCCCGAAATTCTATGTTTCCTCTCAAATTTGGTTTTTCTTTTTCATGTTGATAATCTTCCCCAGAATTAGAAGCTGCACGGACATCTGTGGAATCCAAGACTTTTGAGTGAAATTTTCCGCATGTCAGTTACCTTTTGTCACTCCATTTTTGTCCAAATTTCAAGTCAGGTCAATTCTGACACTTTTCATGATTGAATTTCAGATTATGGAAACGTAAAATCGATACTGGATCAAAAATGTGATGAGATATTTGAAATCAGCGACCAAGCAAACACTAATTTTGATCGTTTTCCCGGTACCTTTTTATTTGGATTCCACAGATGTCCATGAAGATTCTAATTCTGGGAAAGATTATCAAAATGAATAAGAAAAACCAAATTACCTTTCTGGGTTGAGAGGAACAATGGAATTTCGGAATGTACTTTTCACGCTGATTGCATTGATGGTAGGTTTGAACCCCTTTAATGAAAAGAGAAAATATTAATGAAAAAGGAAGATAGCCTTTATCACTCGGAGATTTTCATTTTCCAGTATGAGGGTATTTCACGACACTCCCTTGTATACTTGAAATCCCACCCCAGAGCATGTTTTAAGATATTTTCACTGGGTGGCACTGAAATAATTTCAGTCAATGGCGTACCTAGACTAATTTTTTTGGGGGCGGGGGTCACGCAATGGTATCTAAACAGATCATTATTCATAGATTGTAGCATGTGGCACAATCACACTTTACTGCGTAGCACTACTTCACCATTAGGTAGCGCTAGTGCCACCCACCTGGTATGTCAATTTATGGCCTGCCCTAACCTCTCTTCTACTCTTAAAAAAATGAACACACGGGTCTTGAATACTTCAGTCAGCCTCAACAGGTTTGGAGAAATGTGAACGGATGTGAGACTCGACATCTTAACAAGTTGAGAAATATTCTGAGTTTTTACAAAGATACTTAATAGGTAGATTCGAAGATATTCTTAAAAAGTCTTAAGGTGCAGTAGCGTAACTACTCATTCCTTCGGGGAGGGGGGGGGATTGAAATCATAGAATAAAAAGTAGGTATATTTTCACCATGTTCAATTTTCATTAAATGAACAAAAAAGAAACGAACTTATAAGATATAAGAGCTTTTGGGGGGTGTCTCCAACCATCCCCCCCCCGTATTTACACCACTGTTCAGGTGAATACCAAATGAATCATTAAGAACGTTAACAGAGTCTTGAAGATCTCAACAAGTTATAACAAGCCAGGCCCGGCGCTAGGCACGAGCAAAGCGGGCCCTTGCTCGGGGCGCCCAATTTGTAGGGGCGGCATTTCATTAATTATCATGGTATTACGATCCATTAAAAAATATGTAATAAATCTTTTACCAGGGGCGGCAAATGTTCCTCCATTGCCCGGGGCGACAAAACCTTTAAGCGCCGGGCCTGTAACGAACCTTAATCTGACTCGATGATTTGTAAAAAGTCATAACACGTCTTGAATTAAAACCGAATCCTGAAATAAGTTTTGTACGGCCTGACTCCTGACAAGTCTCAACCGACCTTAGGAACTCTTCGAGAATCTGGCTTCTGTCGTTTTGAAAAGAAAAATGAAGCTGGAAGTTAGGTTCTAGGAACTATGAGCCAAGATTTCCATCACATCTCTGCAGCTTTCTGAACTTTCTAAATGTTCCCAGAATGTCTATCAAATACAAATTAAGTGAAATTCATGACTTTTTCCATGCTTTTTCATTACTTTTTTTGTGGCCTCGCAATACTCACGCTATGGGTCCTACATTGCGAAAACAAAAACTAATTTTGACGTATGACGTTTTACTGATATTCGTTCAATTTCTTCAACAGAAACAACAAAGGAGGTTTTAATACCTAAGTATAATAGGCTAATGCGCCTATTCTTCTACTTTTTTTTTTCACAGCAACTAAATATACATATTAGTAAGTTTAAACTGCATATAAAAATGTGTAGCGTCTCATAATCAAAATTTCTCTTCTTTAATATGTATGAAAGTGTTAGCTTATCTGTGGGTGGGTGTGCATGTTTGTTCGTGGTTGGCGGGTGAATCATAAGATGTGGATACCGGGGAAGAGGGTGGGGTTCTGGACCCCTTCCCCCCAAAAGATCGACATACCTATATGCGATGTCAGTTCTAGCAAAAGAGATCCCGATAGGCACATTAGGCAAGTGCCTAGGTTGACAGATTTCAAAGGGGCGGCAAAATGTTGTACAAAAACAGCGGGAAAAGGGAAGGAAATTCGGAAAAAGAGAAAAAGAAGAAGAGGCAGACAGAAAAAAGGAAACAGTTGCAGAAAACATGACTGAAAAATAATTATCAATTTCTGACCTGTAGCTCAGTAGGAGGATATGAAGTGAAGCGGGTGAGGGAGACATTTTGTTGAGTACCTGTAGCAGCTTGACTTTTAAATCCGCAGCTGGTTATAAAGAACGTGAGCAAAAAGTGAAGTCCATAATACATTAAAAAGGAAGAAGAAGTGAAGTGACCACCCGCTTGGCAGTGCAGGAAGGGTGGAGGGAGGAAAACTGCAAGTTTGGAAAAGCTCACGGATATGGATCACAGAGAATCGTTGGAAGGACGGGGAGGGAAGATGGGAAACCGGTTTGCTGTAAAGGGAAGAGGAAGGGACTAACTCAGTTAAGCCAACACACTTTAGCCAACCCACCTTAGCCAACTCACTTTAGCCCACTGGATTCAGTATAACTGTGAACGACTACGCTGGAGAGAGAAAAAAAAAACACAACTAATTAATAATTGACTTGAGAGATCAGCTCAAATCCAACCGGCTTGAAATAGTCAGATGTGAAAAAAACGATACCAGAAATAAGGTCGAAGATATGGCCGCGAGCTGTTATCTGATAACCAATCGGTCGTAACTTTTTGTCTTTGTACCCAAACCACAATGAAAAAAAGGGTATTCAGCTATGTGCCCCAGCTTATCGTAGAATCATGATCAGTAGCCTTTCTACACTCAATTCAAAAGCACGTAAAACAGTACGATAAGAATAATAATTCAGTGCCGATATTTAAACGAGCAATAACACACAGGAAAAAAACAGCGTCACGAAACTGGTGTGCATTTATTATTAAAAAGTCAACGAATGAATTAGTGGTTTAGTTGACGTGATTGGTAAATACATTTCCGATAAACGCAGAAGTATATAAACGCTTTTTCGAATTCGTGTTTATTTTTCTATGGTAGTCGAAAGTTTTTTCTTTTTTTTTCGAACTGTCGCTCTACGTGTACACCCATCGAGTATTTTCCTACGTTAAACAACGACGAATTACTATCGACGCTGGCATTGATTTGCCACGAATTAATTTATAAAACCGGACGTGATTTCGAGTTCTTGCTTTTTCCTTCTATTTGCAGGATGGATATTTTTTCACAATGTTTGTCGTCTAACGAGCGAAGCAATGAACTTTTATTTTTTCTATCAATATACTTCGGAATCTCTGTGCTCGAACAAAAAACAAAAATTGAAATCGAAGGTATAACGCGAAACCGAGCAATTAATAAAATCAAAATAGCATCCCCGACTACCGCTGAAGACCTCTGGCTTGTATCGGAATCGAGCCAACTACGATGTAAATTAAATAAAAATACGTAATTTTTTCCCCGACGGACGTCGTTAACGTTTGTATTTACAAAACCGACGTTCCTTTTTTAAACACCTAACTCGTCGATTCGTAATTATAAATTGCAATCGCAGTCGTTACTGCCGGTGAAAGAGTGCACAACACCGCATAAAATGCACCTCCAACGCGTGTCGATTGGAGCGACGAAGGGAAAACCCGAATCGGAGTTTCATTAAAAGGTTAATTCGTGAAGATTGATTTTTCGGGTCCTCGATGCAAAAAATTCGAAACGAGAGAATCGAGTTTGCAAAGAGGGCGAATACACGCTTACCGCCATGTACCTGCTCCCAAATGAATACACAAGTCAACGGGTAAACACCGGGAAAACGGAAACTTCGGGCTCGTAAATAAATAGATAAATACACCCGTTGGATGCTGTATGTACACCTACATCATGTATAATTACTAAATTGTGTGTAACGTGTCTAATGAATGAATACGAATGCTGAGATACGCGATCCTACCGATGAGCGTGTAACTTCGTAAAATATGAAGTCCGACTATGTGAACGCAAAAAAAACGATGTTTTTCGAATCCATACACGATTTAATTTAGTCCAGTCAAATTAGCATTTGAACTGGAAAAAATTAAGATCAAAGGTTTCTTTGTGAATTAGTGCGCAGCCTGGCCCACTGAATGACCCAAATAAAACCCATCTTCAACCGCGTGTGCGTTTCCACCACAGCGGCAACAACGCCCCCATGTGAAGTTTCTTCCCTATAACTAGAGAAGTATGACAGATATACGAATAGTTCATGAGACCAAAACTACGCTCGTCAAAATTACCTACAAAATAATACAAAACATAATGCCTTTGACTCAAAGGGGAGCCAGTCTAAGACTCTTTTTCCCCAGCCATTCGGAACAGATCTCTAAACTGCCCAGCGTAATCAAATTTCAATTTCTTAATTTTCTAAGCTATATCACGGTTTCTTGATTGCTCCATTAGTTCCTTAATACTCACCTTTTCTCTCTACCTTATTCTGAGCACACTTCTCGACATTTTTCTCGGTGTCACTTGTATCCTGTTTAGTTGGTTTTTAGTAAGCGACCATGTCTGAGCTCCGGAAGTCAGGGTTGGGTATACGACACGTTTTAGTATTTCGATCTTGCTGTTCACACTTATTTGACTTTTTAGGATTGTTTTTTGTGACCAGAAACTTTCCCATGCGTTTTTTATTCTCGCAGAGATTTCTTCTTGTCTATCTTCTAACGATACTACTTGCCCAAGTTGTTTGTATTCATCGACTATAGCTATTTCTTCATCATTCAAACATTACTACTTTCAAAATAATTGAATTTTTAAAAAGCACATGTAAAGTTCTGGTGGTCCACAGGTCAACTTCGTATTTACATCGACACTTTTTTTTAAATTTATTTATTGTAATCTACTCTTTAAATACATAGGTTTTAAAAGATTTAAGAACTTCTAGGATTTGGAAAAAATTTCGAAGAATATTTAAGCGTAAGAATCAAAAATAAACTTAAAACTTTGTGGGAAAAAATGGTTAGTAATGTAAAAAATGTATGAAAAAAAAACTGAATTTTTTTTTTAATTCATGCCAAAGAATCTGAAAGTTTTCCTAAATCTCAGGCACCTACTTGACAGACCCACAAATTCGAGGTTTGAAAAAATTTAAAGCAATTTTACACTTGGAAAATTTAGAAGAATACTAGCAGCGCACCACATATCTCTATTCTATATATTTAAAAAACAATAAAAATTACAAACATTTATAAAGTTGTCATATTACAGGACCTCCTTCCACACCACATTTGCAGTTTTATAGCTTCCAGGTTGTACTTGGATTTTTAAATTAATAAACGAAGTTGTCCGCGACAGAGCTCCGTATAGTTGTCCATGACTGAAGACATACTCGGGTAGATATATCCCAACCTTCTCCAGCGTCTGTCCCTGGACCTTGTTGATCGTCATACAAAAGGCTAACTTTATTGAAAATTGTCTCCTTTTGAATGAAAAAGGCAAGGTGGAATCCGCTGGCGACAGGTCCACTCTTGGGAGTAATATCCTTCGACCGCACTCCATCTCAGTTATTATTTCCAGATCCAGCGCATTCGTATACATGTTTCTCACAATTAGTCGTGTCCAATTCAGCAGTCCAAGGGCCACATTCATATTACGTAGCAACATAACAATCGCACCAACTTTTAAGTGTAATTTATTTGGTGGTAAACCTGCCAACTCCAGGCTATCCAGAAATTCAACGGGGACTTGCAGAATTTCACTATCATTTTCACTGATCAGTCATTCACGTTTGTGTAGGTTTCGGCTTCTCCAGGAATCAAATCCAAAATCTTGTCGTTGATCTTCCGACAACGATCATTCTTTGGTGCCAGAATTGCAACATTAGAAAATTTCAGGACATCCTCTGGAGTGCAAAACATTTCACCATAGACATGTCTTATAATGTCCTGAAAAATTATGCTTGCAGGTAATTCTATAATGACCCCATTTTCAGAGCCAGAATGAGGGAAAGTACCATTACCAATCTGCAGCAAGAATTCTGAGAACTCTTTTTCTCCTGCTTCCGGGGTGGAAGAAATGCGTGTGAGTAGTGAGGTTGAGTTGGTTCTTACCTCATAACTCTCTTCAGACTGAACGAATTTGAGTGATCAAACAAGTATATGAAAGAGGTTGCTTCACTGAGTGTTCTTAGACTAAGATGAACGTTGTAGGTCAAGTAGTTCGTGAGTAATGGCCAAATGAGTGGAAGAAATGCGTGTGAGTAGTGAGGTGGAGTTGGTTGTTACCTTATAACTCTCCTCAGACTGAACAGATTTGAGTGATTAAAAAAGATTCATAAGGAGCTTGATTCACCGAGTGCTTTAAGATCTTAACCAGCTTTGTGCGATAATTAGGGCCTCAGATATAGGAGCTGAACTTCATAGAACCCAGTTTTTCAAACATATTTTAAATATAGATAAATGCGGAAATCAAATATATAAACACTTTAAACATTTGGAAGACCTGATTCACAGAGTGCCTTTAGTCCAAAACAGCAATATTTGCGAAATCAGAAAAAACCTTCCCACTCTTTGTGTGAGGTTGGTAACATTGATTTGATAGTATTATTGAGAAGAGTCAAGGATATAGTAGCAACACTGTCGAAGTTTGAAAACTGTGGGCCTTACAAACGTCGAGCTGTAGGGCCGCAAAGTGGGGAAAGTCGTGGACTACAGGTAGTTTGTGATAGAAAGATACATGAGCTCTCAGTGAAAATTCTATGTTGTCACAAAACCCTCTCGACAGTGGAAAATTTTTGCATTCTGGGTCCGGATATTGCATGTGGATTTACAATTATCTTGCTTGGTAAACACAAACAGAGTGACTTCACTCTTATCAGATCTCCTTGAAACGTGCACAAATTTGAGTTATCCTGTTCCACGTGCGAAAAAGAATCTGTAACACCTGGGAGATACATGATGACCTTTTCCGCCAGATGGCGCCCAAAAACCGACTCCGGTAATTTTGGACTAAGAGCACTTCTTAAATGAAGTCTTTATTTGTAGGGAAAAAAAGTCAGAAAATTTATGTTGAGAAATCTATAAAAAATTTTTTATTCATGTTAGAAAATATGAACATTTTTTTAAATTTCACCACTCTTCGGCGATTTCAAGCTGATCTAAATTGCTACATTTCAATTTCAAGTTACACTTTACCTACAGTTTTGAAAACAAAAAGAATGAGTACTTGGTGATGCAGAAAGCACATCCGTATCAAAAAAGCGAATGCAAAGGTAAAGAAAATTTCTCGATTAGGTCAACAGGGATTTCACTGTGCGCTTGTTTGACATGTAAATATATCTCGTAGGATATACAAGAACGCAAAAAGTGTGGACGAAAAAGCAGATTCTCGATCGGTAAATACGGTGAAAACGGATTTGTATACCAAAGTCTGTAAAGCGACTTTTCAATTATTAAAATCGAATGTCGTTCTTCCTGCATATTCAAAGTGTAAAATAAAGTTGGTTATTCACGTGTACTTTTCTATTCCGTGTTACTAGAGAGAAAAAAATCCTGATGATGGGTCACTTGATGGAAACAGATATCCTTTTCCTGTTTACGCATCTGGAAGAGCGTGAAAAAAAAACAACCCTTCAAATATACAACGTGCCAATTGAAGTCACTTTTCAGTGGGTAACCCTTTTCCTTACAAATTATTACACACCCGTACACCGAAGTGAATGACAGTTGAAAAGAAAAGTATTTTATGGGAATCCGTCAACCGTGTTGCACGAAGGAAGATTATCTTATATCGATTTCTTTTTTAAGGCTAGTGGGTTTTCATTTTTTAACAGGCTGTCTAAATACGAGCGGAGGTTTCGGATTTTCAAACAGGATACACCTTCTTGATTGTTATACAGCCAATGTGTACTTAAGATATACGTATTACAGTTTCTGAATATATATTATGTAGAGTCGATGATAGAGGGGCGTATGACGATGCACGCAAACCAAATTGGCCCCGGGATATCGCACCCCATCCCGGAAAGGCCTCGAATGGGCCTGCGTCAGAATAGGAGGGGTATCTTATGTACGACATGTGTAACCGATTATTTTGCTGGAGAGATAAATAAAATACTTGGTGTGGTTTTCCTTTAACCTTGATAAAATTTCAGAAACTTCATTAACAACCAGAATAGCCTGTGTACTTATATTTACCCCGCATTTTTTAGTGAAAAGTGCCAGTTCGAACAGTGGTAGTTAAGACCCTAAGGAATATTTAAAGAAATGTTGTCAATCCCTGACCCCATATCGAGCCTCTCCCCTTGATGGCTAAAAGTGTTTCTTTCCTCAGTTTTTCCTCAATAACTATATAAATCGTACCACAAAAGTGCAAATGACTAATTTCATCTATTTCATAAAAAATTTCATTTTAAAATAGTCTCTTCATGGTCAAAAATGATAATGCAGCAGCCTTAAGAGGAAGCAAACATTAAATTTTTGATATCTTTCATCGACTTCGGGGAACCAAAAGCGTGTGAAAGTGTGAATCTCTCTCGGACCCGCTTCTGCACATCGTATCTCTACCGATTCGGAATATTTTTTTCCTTTCCTCTGCTCCCCCTTTGATACCATATTATTTGTTTTTCTGTGATCACTTTATTATTACAACTTACAACTTTTATACACCTTTCATTGGCTTGAATCAGCAAGTCGAGATATCAGCTGTGAGGGTTTCTATGTCGCAAAATCCAATTTTGATAATAGTTGGCTATAAATTCAAAACTGCGACACCTGGTTGAAATCATAAACGTTCAACATTTTTCAATTGACTCACATTTTTGAAAATATTAAAAGAAATTTGTTTACAAAGGTAGGAAAAGGGACCACTTGGCCGGTATTTAGTTAAGACTAGATCTTTAAACTACATAGAATATACTTTTAAATGAGCCATTGAGCACCCCCCTCCCCTAGATATAATACTAACCGAGCTATACAAATTTGAAATCTGAAGCATAAAAAATAATATTCGGGGGAAAAAATGAATTATTATATATGCGTAGAATAAATTATTTCTTATGAGTTTTTGTGCGCAGCGATTAATTAGTAACTACATCCGACATGTGTAATTTACACTTCCATTTTATTTTTAGAATATTACGTAACAAGGCGTTTTGGGTTGAAATTGGTTTCTGAGTTTGTTTTTTGGTGAGTGACCCCGTTTGGGCACCACAGGTTAACACTGGGATTACTGTACTCTCAAAAATTCTTATCTTTTATTTCAGACTTAGTTTACAGTTTCGGAATATTTTATGTCTCCAAAAGGCCCTCTACACATTTGCTATCCTCGTTTATAACTCTTGTCCTGAATTATTTTCGAATGAGACCGTTTTACCCAAGTATTTATAATCAGAGACATTTTCTATTGGATAGTTGTTAATTTTTATTTCCTCCAGCTGGTCAATATTGGACATAACTTTTGTTTTGGTAAAGTTGATGCTTGGGCCAACTTTCTCGCTTTCCCTTCTTAGGTCCTCTCCCATGAACACCAGTTCCTCGGCGTTTTTTGGCGATGATGACGATGTCATCAGCAAATCTTAGGTTGTTAGTTTTTTAGTTTTATTACAAAGATGGGACCCCCTGATTTTTATATCTTTCCCCTCCTGGTTTATTTTCCTAAACACCTCTTCCAATACAGTGTTAAGCAGGTTGGGAGAAAAGGGGTCTCCCTATTTGACTCCCCTATTGATTTTAATTTTGTCTGTTAATTTATCTCATTTAATAACTACTTCCAAACTGTTACACATGTTGATCAAAATTTCAATAATTTTTTGAAGTATCCCTTATTTTGCCGAAGCCGTCCATATACGGTTATGGTGTAGGGAGTCAAACGCCTGCTATGAAAGTCAACGAATATCAAGGCAACTTTGATTTGATATTCCTTGGCTTTTTCCACTAATTGGTTTAGGGTTTGAATATAGAGTCCATCGTACTAAAGTTTTTACGAAACCCTGCTTGTTCCTCCAGTTTTTGGGCGTCCAAAATGTAGATTCTATTTTTGATTATTTTCATATACAGTCTGCAGACATTTGACGATAGACTAATAGGTCTGTAGTTATTTATTCCTATCTCCTTATTTATGTGGGAGAATTATCTCTGGGAGATTGTCCCAAGGAGGTAGTGCCATTAAAGAAAAAGGCCAATGGGTGCGCCAGTATATCCCCGAAGTCCTTTAACATTTCATTTATAATCCCATCAGGCCCTGGGGCCCTGTTGGGTTTTAGCTTCCTGATTTTTTTAAACGCTTCTTGCGGTGAGTTTTCGGGGTTTCAGCCATAGCGGTTCCTATGGGATCTGCATTGTAGAGTTTTTATAAAATTCTGAGGTCGTTTTGGCTACTTCTTCTCTATTGTTTATTACTTGGCCGTGTTGGTTTTTAATTCTGGGAAGGAAGTTTCCTCTTGCCGTTGCTTTCCTAGCCTGTTTCGTGAACCAGTTTTCCTTAACTACCGATTCCGCAATCTCTCTTTCAAACTCACTAACATCTTTTCTGATTTTTTTCTTAATCAGCCTAGTACTGATTTCGCATAGTTCCATCTAGTCTTTCATTGATGGCTTTCTTCTCTGTTTAAGTTCTGTGCGTCTATAGATCAACCCTTTTTGGTTTCTTTGCTTAATTTGTCGCCTGTTTTGATTTCATTTATTTCCATCTCGAAATTGTTATATATTTTATGCAGTGATGTAGTCAAGGGGAGGGGGAGTCTAAGGGGTCCAGACGCCCCTCCTTGAGTTCAGGAAATTTTTGATCAATTCTGCATTCCTAATTTCAGTCAGTCATGAAATCTGATGCTGAATAGATGAATAATAGATTTGGGTTGTGAACATGATATTTTGGTTCAAAAGAGGTTGCAGGAACTACTCGTTTTCATTTTACTTATACCTATTGTATCTTTTCAAAATATCCAAAGATTTAAGAGGTAGGTATGTGAGGCACACAATTTTCTTAATTTTACTATAGTCTAGTATCTTGGATGCTTGACTGACAATCAAGGTAGGTCTCTGAGATGTAAAACGGGCCTCAGGGCAATTTTTTATTCATAAGCTATCAACTGTTCGGGAAAATAACAGAACAAATGCTACCCTATTAACATAGTATTTTTTTTTTCAGTCTCCGCAGGCTTTCGATCTGGAGAATCCTCTCCTCCCCTCCCCAACAAAAGAAATTGTGGCTGAAATTAAATTATGGAAACGTGAACTTGGTGAAGAAAAAAAGCATGCAATTGAATTACTTCAGAAATGTAATCAAGATTTCTACTCCAATGTTTATGAGCTTTTGAGAATTTTTTGTTCTATTCCGGTATCGAATGCCAAAGCTGAAAAAAGTTTCAGTACTTTGAAACGTCTGAAAATATACCTCAGAAATAGCACAACAGAGCAACGGTTGAATGGGTTGACGCACTTATTTGTGCACAAAGATGAAGAACTGAAGCCCGAAGAAGTATCAGAGGAGTTTTGTCAAAAAATAAGACGTTTAGATTTTTCTTATTAACTTGTATAGGTATATAAAGCCAAGTTTTTTAATTAGTCATTTTAAATCGACTGTACTGTTTTTAAAAAATTTGATTAATGCCATTTTGTTACTGGCCTGTAATTAAACTAATGTTTTCTACATTCTAAGTCTATTATTTCTTTAAAATAAATTGTATGTTTACACACTGTACGTACTGGAAAACTTTGCGCCCCTCCCCTGAACCTTCCAAATTCTCACCTTTCCATGTAAACCGTTTTGTAAAAATAGGTTTCAAAATTTGGACACCCCCCCTCCCTTGAGAAATTCCTGGTTACGTCACTGATTTTATGAATGTTTTCTAGCAGCGTATCGTACTTAGTTCGAAGACTGGAGACATGTTGTCACCTCGCTTAATTTTAGAAATTTCACTTGCTAGGAGTTCGGCGGCATCGGTTTTTTGTGGGCTGGGGTCCATTCGCGTCTGAATTTATCCTCTAGAGATTTTTCCTTAAATTTAGTTATTTTATGCGAGTTGATTTTTAGCTTACACTTAACTGCTGGTCTATGATCAGATGCAAAGTAGAGTGTCGACATCGTACCGATATTGACGAGGATTTTTAAATTATCAGTAAGTGTATCGTTGATCTCATTTTTGGTTACTCCATCGGGCGACCTCCAGGTCCATTTTTTTCTGTCTTGGTAAAAGGCGTTGGCTATTATAAGGTTATGTTCATTCGCAAATTTAGTTTATTGCCGTTCTTATTTGACATTCCTACTGCCCATGGACCCCACACCTGGATTCCCTCGACTGTCTGTGCCTATTTTTACGTTGAAATCCCCACGAGAATGAGAATATTATTATTACTTTTGTGAGCCCTAAAGCTATCCTCGAGAAAATCGTGGAATTCTTTGATTTTTTTCTTTTGAAGCTGACATATTACGGGTGGAATCTACGATGATTATACAGCTTTTTATTATTAATGCATACACTTTATCTATTTCTACATTTTATTACTATTTTCTAGTGCATTAGGCCCATATTCTGAGCGTAAGCCTTCCTCAACCTTGCCCATTCTGCCCTGTCGTTTGCTACCCTGTGAAATTGCTTATTTCTAATAAATTTTTTCATACCATCCCCCAACTGGTCTTTTGTCTTCCCTGCCTCCTGCCTGCTCTATTGTACTAGTAACTGATCTTGTAGGTCCATCGGTCGCCTGTTATTCTTGTTACATGCCCAGCCCAGTCCCATTTGCTTCGACAGGCTACATGCACCGCGTTCAAATTATTTTTGAATTTTATTTTTATTTTGTCCAACCTTACCCTATCTTTTAATTTTATTCCTAATATCGACCTTTCCATTTCATTTTGAGTTGTAATCAATTTATTTATCTCTCTGTTTGTCACCGCCCACGTTTTAGATCCATAAGTTATTGTCGGTGCTATGCAGCTATTGTATATATCACTTTTTATTTTTCTACTATATTTTCCTTTGAATATTCTACTTCAAAACCAGTACTTCCCCATGCTAGCGCGATCCTTCTAATTATTTCTTTTTTCATCTTTTTCTCCAGTGTTATTGTTTGCCCTAAATATACTATGTTCTTTTCATACACTTCACGACCTCCCCATCGATCCTTATTTCCTCCTGTTTTATATTATTTGTTAGTATTTTTGTTTTTACAACGTTCATTTCCAATCCCGCATTTGTACCCGCCTTACCAAGTTCCTCTATCATTTCTTGCAGCTCTCCCATGCTTTTACTGATCGGCAAAATGCAAATTGCCTAAGAATTCTTCATTTCGAACGAAAAAATGAAAGACAACTAACGAGGTGGAAAGACAATTTTACAAAGTTTGTTCAAAATAAACAATATCAACAAATAGCATTATGCAGGCCTGAATGGAGTAAAAGCCTTTGCTCTTGATTGGACCTGCTAGTAACACAATAAGTAGTGTGGTGGTGGTATGTATGGCGATGCACGCGTGTCAAAGTGGCCCCTGAGACACCACACTACTCGTTCCCGGTCAATTTTCCTACTCCATTTTTCCTATTTCCAAAATTCCTACTACAATGAATTCCAACTGGACAAGTTACCTGCAGACAATATTCACACGAACAATTTTCGCACTCTCTTTTTCCTACCTCCAAACTTCCTACTGTAAAATAAAAATTTTAATTTTTCCTACAACTTCCCTGAAGGTAATACGTTTCCATGGAAATGTAAATGAAAGTAAGTGGTACCTTGTTTGCAGGACGGTTGTTAGGTCACTGCGTTTGCAAATATTTCAATTACGAGTTAGTACCATGGATGCGAAAATAGTGAGCGGTAAATTGCACATCAGTGGGTTTGTGTACTATGAAGAACGATCTTCGACGGGACGAACTTATTGACAGTGCCGCGGCTGGGGAAGGCGAAGCAGTGCTCCGCAAGAGCCGTTACCAATAATTTCGATAAGCCGGAAAACGTGGTCGTCTTCAAAGGACCCACCGAATCACCTCATGAACACCCACCTAACGTTGACGAGACCGCAGCCGAAGAAATTACTTCTCGGTTGAAACGAGCTGCTGCTGATAATCCACAATTGTCGCAATCGCAAATTCTGTGAAGCGAGTTAGCCGGTCTCCAGTCAGGAGTATTGGCTCAACTGCCGGAACAAGAGGCGCTGGCGAAAACAAGGAGAAGAGCGCGGAGGAGGAACCTACCAGCGAATCCTGCAAGGCTGCGTGATCTTCGTCACATCCCCAGGCGTTATCGCGAAACATTACTGGGTGAAAATTTCGTACTCTTCGAGTCGGGAGAAGCAAGAGACGATGACTCTGATGTGGCCAGCGACGACGAAGACGAGCAAGGAGCCCGAGTCTGACGGAATCTCAGAAAGAGCAGGCTTTCACAGAAAGCGGCTTCGCGGAGCTTGCCCTCGGAAAGCGTGTTAAAGACGCACCTAAAAGAAAGTGGGGCGAAGTTCAAGAACGCATCCAAGGAATTGCAGCAAAATACGCAGACTACAAGGATGCAGGTGATATCATTGGCTACCTAGAGACCATTGGCCACAATTTTATAATTACATAACATCTCTTACAATATTAGTAATGAAACTTGCGAAATCAAAGAGATTAGAAAAATTGTCCGTGTGAATATTGTCTATAAGTAACTTGTCCAGTAGGAATTTATTGCAAATATTGTAAGAGATGTTATGTAACTATAAAATTGTGGCCAATGATATCACCTGCATCCTTGTAGCACTGGCCCCAAAAACTACCCTTTCGAGTGTCGCATCAGTGGCCAGCACAATAGGTAGTTGCGCAGTATCAGTTTATGTAAAATAAAAATCTCCTAAAATTGGAAAAACCTAGTATAATAAAAAATATTTCCATTTCCATAAGTTACAGAGGAGAGGGCCACCGCACTACTAACCTGCTACTTCTCGAACAGTTTTCTAATACATCAGATTTCCCCTGGTCAACTTGCTCCCACAGCTCACCGAAGCACCACTGCTCCCTCAAAACCAGTGCCGGAGCATTACTCATCCGCTTCAACTCCACTACACCTCCGAGATAGCCCAAAGATACCTCAACAAAAACGAGGGAGAAATTCGTCCGACGATCGTTCAACGCTCTTAATCAGCGGGCAATAAACAGACAAAATGAAGGCTCGAATTCGCGTTCGAATAATTCGGAAAAAGCGTCTCATTTATTAAATCCGATAAAACATGTAATCCGAATTCGTATTCTTCTTCGACTCGATTAATTACCCAATCCGGTGTATTAATTTCGCTCGCTGATGATACAGCCGACTGTGTATATGTATCAATGCCACAATATACATAGATACGTGTGCAGAGTTACACAGACGTAGGTATAAAACATTTTACGATCACAGGCGAAGCATAAAATGTATGGTGAAAACGGCGCCCTGGAGAGGTAGCACAGGCGAATAATTTCGATATTGGAGGGCTGCAAAAGCGACTCCCATACATCACCTCAATGATTTATACCGCGTCACAGTCGCCTGTCTCCGTTTCGATAAATAAAATTCACGCGCGCGCGGCAACAAACGTCGAAACCGCGAAAAACTTTCACGCTATTTTTCAATTCTGTGCGGCGCTTTTTTTTTCTTTTCTTTCCTTTTCGTTTTGTTTTTAAACGCTCGATTAAATACGTCGCAGAGGTGAAAAAGCGTCGGGGTGCGAACTTTACTGTGACAAAAACCAGTTTCCGTCGCGAGACCAGGTTTTTCATAATGGCTGCCCGGCAATGGCTGTTGGCTGGTCCACGTTCATGGACCTTGTACGCTTCACCGTTCGACAGAAAAGATTGTGAATGTTAAGCACCCGGATGGTCGCGATGGTGCGAGATCAATTTGGCCGATAACGACCGGAGGTGTCGCTGAGACGGTACTCTGGTCCGCTGGCGTATACAAATCAAAACCACTAAATGTATTAAAGACAATATACAGTCGAAAATGTTAACAAGGTTTTAACGACCCTAATTAGTCGATGCGAGGAGAAATTATACAGAATACAGGTGCGTCGCCCCGCCCAGCCGGCCGCGGAACCAGTTTCCTTTTTACGTATTATATTTCGTGGTAACGTACGTTTAAAATTTTTTCAATTTTCCGCCGATCTCGTCAGCGGAGGTCGAATTTGCGGGAAAGAGGAAATCTCCGAACAACGCGTACAGAAGTTGAAATTCTTTCTATTATAACACCGCCGCACCGGCACAAGCATCGCTCTGCTCGGCTTCGGGCGGGCGACATACAGCCACAGGTGAAACGTTTCTTAAATTGAATATATATATTTTTTTAGAATTTATTTGGTAGCTTTGACGGTTTTTACGACCAACTAGCCGTAGGGTACCTTTTCAATCAACATGATTGCGAACTGATTATATTCTTTCGTGCTCATTAATCTGCACCTATATACAGTTGCCGCGAATCCCTGCGGCGGTTGGTTAAATATTTTTCACTAATGTTTCTATTATCGCGATCGCATTTTTACGTATCTTGATTTGAAATTTTCACATCGTCCCTTGTAACGGTTGTACGCAAATTTTCTTCGTTACGGTACGCTAACTCTGGAGAAGAGTCTCTGTCATCTGTGATCGTATTCTCAGTTTCTGTATATGGGAGGCGTTCTATGAAAAGATATCGTACATCGGAAAACTGAAATTAGCCCTACAGCACAACTGTGCTTTCAAGTCGGAAATGCCGTTTTTCGGATTTCAACGGAAACTGCGTTTGCACACACCTGGCCACAGTATACAGTAGAAAGTAGTCGTCTAAGGCGTGTTACTTCAAGTTTACAAACGAATTACGATCTACAAGCTGGTATTTGGAAAAGGTACCATAAATCGCATCGATCTTGTTTACATTCATGCGTACGTTATTACCACATTTGCGCATAATAATCGAAGATACGGTTTTCAAACTGTCCTTAGTCCAAAAATTATTTTTTTGGGAAATCCATAAAAACTGTGCTACACTGTACCAGTTTATTTAAAACTTCTGTAAATGGTACAAGCGAGCAGCCTGAATCCTCTACCATACTACCAAAGACGCACAAAAACGATAACGCAGCTTATCTAGAATAATTGAAGGAAAGTGGTCAAAAGTCGCGGGCAAAGGGCAGTTTGGCACTGGACGTAATACAAAAAAACAACAAAACGCTGCCTGCACCGGCGCTGCTCTTTGAATGCGCGTAATTCGACTATCGAACGAGGTATCGAGATTCTATAAAGTTACTTCTGTAGTGCTCGCATTGGCCACTAGGTAGCGCTGAAACCCGCATTTCGATTTTCTTTGGACTAAGGGCAGTTTAGAAACCGTTGCTTTTTGAATGCGCGTAATTCGACCATCGAACGAGGTATCGAGATTCTATAAAGTTATTTTTGTAGTGCTCGCATTGGCCACTAGGTAGCGCTGAAAACCGCCTTTCGATTTTTTTTTTGACTAAGGGCAGGTTGGAAACCGTGCTAATGGGGTGGGGCTTACTGGAGGCGAAAGCCTTATATCGGTAGGTGTGATCACTATTGAGGATATAAAACGTGCCCTGTATGACCTCAAATCTAAATCATCTTGTGGCCCTGGTTCCATTCCACCATACATATTTCGAGCTTGCTCACACTTTTTAATTACTCCCTTAACTTATGTCTGCAATACAGTCCTCGAGACATGTATTTATCCAACAATATGGAAAATGTCGAAAGTTATTCCACTTTACAAGTCAGGCAAAATAAACGAAATAAAAAACTATCGTCCCATCTCTCTAATTCCAAGTCGTTTTTCCATAATATTTTTGTATTCAATTTATATATTTTTTTCGAGGTCAGTGAATTCAATTCTGGAAGTACTTTTTACGTTCGACCCCACTGAGTACCGCTGCTGGCATGCGGTCGGAAATTAGTCATTTTTCCAAATTGATGTGAAGATTTTTCAATGTCCAAACATGAAACTCTGAATTTCAATAAAATTACCAAAACCTACAAATCGAACATTATTTTGGGAAAAGACTAATATTTGACCGCACGCACCTGCCATGGTACTTCGTAAGGTCGAACGTAAAACATACCTCCCCACCCCCCTCACACCTGAACTGAATTCCATAATCATAGAAACCTATAAATCAAATACCATCTGGAGAAAATTACTAATATGTATTTTATCCCCAGCCCCTACAATGGTACGTACATCAAGAGGTCGAACGTGAAACGTACTGCTAGAGTTGAATTCAACGACCTCGAAAACTTATAAATCGAATGCCGCTTAAGAAAAATGACTAATTTTGTATCCCTTTCCCTCTAGTAGTACACTAGAATGGTGTCTATGATGTAAGAATTAGCCCCAGAATTGAATTCAGCCACCTCAAAATCCTACAACCATTATCTCCAATTTTAATTTTCAACAGTCACCCCCTCTTCTGAGACTTCTCTTTCGAGGAATAACCTGTATTTTGGAGAGTAAACTGTTTTCACCTTGATTTATATGACATGAACTTTCGAAATCTGAGAGAATAAATTCTAAAGGCAATTAGGGACTGTCAAAAGATTTCGTTAGTGATGTCAAAACTCTTTGTGCGCTCCTTGAGAAGGAAATGAGGCTTGAAGCATCTCTTCCTCGTATCCGATCAACTTTAAAATTTGCAGGAATTTTATTTTATTGAAACCGATTCAGGTTTCGTATTCACAACTTACTTTATACAAAGGAACTAGTAAAAAGCCGCCTTCTGTTTAATTCGTAGTTATGTTCAGAGTACGGAGAACAGCGGAAGCTCGCTGTCTATCAAATAATAATTTTTTCTAACATGCCCAATACAAGCTAGACCGGATTCGTTGGTATTTTGCTGATATGATACTTTTCCTGAAATGTCTGACCAAAAATAAAATTAAGGGGGTCATGGAAGGTAATATTTTATGACCTCCCAACTGGGATATGGACATAATTTTTATCCGAAAACGTTCGTAGAGGTCATACATAGGGTGCTCAGTAAGCAAGGTTCCCATCCAAACAACTCGAGAACGAAGGAACGAAATTTGTTTTTGAAGAAGGATTCGAAAATTACTTCAAAAATAATACAATAAATTCTGAATAGGCGCCACCTTCACTGATAAATTTGTCCCAGCCTGATACCAAATTAAAAATTGCATCGTGAAAGAAATTTCCGCCAACTTAGGCTAGCCACTGTTTGACTTCCAATTTCACTTCTTCTTCAATTGCGATTACTTTCTCGGCTAGGTGTTTCTTAAGAGGGCCAGGCAGACTCAAGCCTGGATTGTCTGACAGATGTGGCAGAAAATCAGTTTTCATTGAGCGTAATACAAGCTTGATAATCGAACGCTGTTCTGTCCTGGAGGAACTCTGCATTTCCCCATCCATCTTCAGAAAGTGATAACTCATGAAGAAATTAACGGAATAAATTGCAATTGGAAACACGAAGTTAGAAGGCTACAAACAGCGTTATCTCAAAAGCGCATCAGAAAGTTTCTTTTCGTTCTCGAGTTATTTCGATGGGAACCTGGCTTACTGAACACCCTTAGTACAAACATGTCCTGAACATTTCGCAGGTTTTCAGCTATAAGTACTACAAAATAGGTACATCATCACGTGATCACGGATTCAAATCAGCATACACACGCCGATGGCAAATTCACGTATGATCAGGCAAGTTTCCCAAATAACTTCCACACCCTTTCACACGGGGCAAGGGAATTTACGAATTTGAGACATCACACACCCAATGGCAATGGACATGTTCAAATCTGCACGTATCTCCCGTAAACTAATAGTAATTTTAAAGACCCTAATGCAGAAAAACTGTGTTCATCGAATGCACATAAAATTTATGTGGGTGAATAGAGGCATCTTGGAGTTAAGGCCTGTTGATGTTGAAGGTAATCAAATGCTCTGGTAGCGAGAAATCATGTATATGTGATTTTAAGGTTTCTGAGTTGGGCGCGTCGATTTGTCGGTGCGTTACGCGGAGCGCCAAGGGATAACGACCGCGTTGTGTGTGGGTGCGCTCGGACATGTGTTTTTCAAACTTTAATCTCTTAATATCATATGATTTGGCTGAAATTTTTAGGAGTTCATTTTTGCACGTAAATGAGAAAATTTAGGAGGAGGATGAGCGGAAAAAATCGACAAATAAGTGGCACCCACGCTGATTTAAATCAGTGATCACGTGATCGATGTACTTACAACTGAAAAACTAGCAAATTCTACTGATTTAAATCGCCAACTAGCTCATCCGGTAAAAACTGAAAACTGAGAATAGCAATCAGTACCTTCTCAATAACGGTATCAGCCAGTATCCATGACTTTTACGGGGAACCACAATATTTATATCTTAACTATTACAGGTCTACTAAAACTGATAAGTAAAAAAATATGACTCTATATAACCTTTAACCAATTCTTTAATAGCCTCTAAAAATTTTTTGCTCGTTCCGATGGCTTACTTTTCTGTTACTGGCTATTTTATATTGTATTCAAAACATCACTCCTATTGTTTCCCTCCATTTCATCCATACTCGCTGACTATTTACTTACTAGAGGTGATGTCTAGTAAAGTAAAAACTCATGTTATTTTGGCAGTTTTTCCATCTGTTTAATACAATGAAACTTTCTTAGATGACCTACGGCGAAAAAAAAATATGACTTTACATGACTTAGATGACCTCTTTTCAAAAAAGATAACTTTAGAAGATTTAAATGACCTATTTTCAAAATAGATGACTTCAGATGACTTAGATGACCTCTTTTCAAAACAGATGACTTAAGATGACTTAGATGACTGGTAGACACCCTGTATTATACATCCGTGAAAACTAAAAATTTACTCTATAAAATGGGGTATTGTACTAACAAAAAAATAATAATAATACATAGGTAAATAAAAGCGTTCGTGCTTCACCGAAAAGCTTATTGCTTCCGAGGTGTACTCACTGTACATATTCATATTAAACGCTGTAAGAACGAAGAATGAAATTGATTTTTTTTTATTTTTTTTTTTTATTCGAGAGATTACCTCTCAATTTTATCGGTATACATCGTCGCACTTCGACACAGAAACCGATGCGATGCGTCTTTTTTTCGATATTCGCTTTTTTCGCTGCCTTTCTACTTTTTTTTTCGCCCCTTTTACACACTTATATTTGCCTTTTCAGCCCGTTTCACTCTTTCATCGTATAAATTCTATTGTTTTATTGTTTTCGGCGAAAACAAGTAAACGAATACCTAAATGGATGGAAGCTGAAATATTTCATACAAAAGAAGAGATAAAAATTGATATCTTCGGAGATGTATAAAAATACCGTCTATCGTGTGTCGTGTCGTCTCGCTTCTCTATACAGCTTTTTTTTATTCACTTTCGCAGCGTTTATTCGAAGTATTTTTTCCTGGTTTTAATTCTGAGCACAAATATTATGTAGGTAAGCCGTGGCGCCCTGGCAAGAAAGCACCATTGAAATTGGAGAGACCTGAAAAAAGAGCACCGATTGACGTTCGACTGATTCTGTATTGTACAGGAAAACAATAAATCATACATAGCTGCAATTTTTTGGCTGCGAAATAAGATTAATTGCTTGCCCTCGAAGCTGGTTTTGCCACCGTGTTATTTATATGTTTTAATTGTATCGGAAGAATTTTCTTTCAGCTTGCCGACGATACAGCGGCATGGCAAAAAAAGTTCGGACAAAGGACCGAAAAAGTTCAGAAAGTCGGAAAGTGATTTTTTAATAGCTATTTTCCCTTCGGGTTGCGATTTCTATTCAAAGTGGTTTTCACGCTTTCATCAAACAGTGAAGAATGGAAAAAAGAAAAAAGGAAAAAGGGAAAAAAAGTAAAACTTGCCGAACTGTCGGAGTGTTATCAGTTGGTGAAAGCGAGTTTGTTTTGTTATTCCAGAGGCAACGAGGTATTTCTTCATGTTTGTGAAGTAGGCTGGTGAAATTCGAATTTAACTTGATTTTCGGATGCAAAGCTCACGCCGTGTGAGTTCAGTCGAAAGTGAAAACCAGAATGTCAATTAAAGCGCTAAGACCTTCAGCATAAAATAAACGTGAAAATGTATATAGTTTCACTTCTGGGTGAGAATAACCGGCCTTCTAAGTTTCTGATGGTGTATCCCTAAACACCGAAGTACATGAATCACCAACTTAATAGATGAAAACAGACCAAATTCAAGGAAAATGTAGTCCTCGATGTGTCTTCTATCGATAACAAACGTGATCTCACCTCAGCCACCATTTACTCAATGGGAAAACTAATAAGATAAATCGAAGTGTTAAGATATTATTATCAGGTATAAGTACATAAGAATGGTCTTCCTTATTCTTGAACTTTGGTTTTCTGAATGATAATTATTTCGTATAGTTTCAATTAAAAAAATCCACTACAAGTTATGGAACGGTGTATAAAAGTATTAATCCGAGCTACCGAAATTTCCAATTTTGGATCGAAACTGGTCAGATGTGGCATTTTGGACCACTCAATTATCGACCATGGCGCAGCTAGAAATGCTCAGAAACAACTCCTGCAATAATATCCACACAACACGACAATCTCACAAACCAACTGAGGATGGCGTTACCCAGTCACGAATGAGAAAAGCAAAGGTGCGATACATCGTCGTCTATCAAATTTTGTTTCATCAAAGTCTCGAGGTAGCCACAGGAAGTCAAACTCGACCCAATGGAAGAGATACTATGACGTGTGAACAACGCACAGGCCATATACTACTCTCTAGAGTCTAGAGGTTATATTTTTCCATAAGCTTTCTCCTCCAATATGCACCACCTGTTAAACTACCACGTCCGTCTCTCATACTTGCATAACCTTTCCTCTTTTATCTCGTGATCATCAATCCTTACACCTCCCATCTACCCTTTTTCTAAGCTTTCTAGATAACATATCCTCCCTCAACTATGTCCTCCATTTCCTAGCCTCTGCTCGCCTTCTCCCCTTCATTTATCCTCTTTATTTACCCGTATTCCAACAGTGTCACAATAGTTCCAACATATAAAATAACAATAAAAATTATTTCAAAACTAAAAAACGTACAGAATTTTCAATGAACTGGAAAGAGTCGATTCCATAGAGTTAAAAGATAGTGTCTGTCAAGTTTTAGATATTTATGTTCCCCAATGTTGCCACTACAGCAATTCGAATATTTTAAAAAGTGTATTGTATTGTTAACGTATTCTTTGAAATATGTTAGAACTCTAGCCAGCGAACGGAATGACTCGCATCTTGCATCATCTGATAGAGAAGAAGAAGACAAAATATTTCCCGGCTCTGACCATGGGCGAGCTACAACTGGAAACTGGAAGCAACAAATCGAAATTCTAGAACGACTATTGTTGTTGCAAAAATTATAGTGAATCGAGAAATTCAACCATCTTGACGAATTTTTAACAGTATTGTTTTCGAAAGAGAGTAAAAATGATGCCTTCTGAATTATTAGCTATTTTTTGCCCGGTAGTGTAGCCACTATACAGATTCGAACATCGTAAAATGATCATTCCATTGTTTTTGTACCATTGGAAAATGTAACTGCGCGTCTTTCTGTTACACCAGGAAACAGAGAGGAGGCGAAGTATTCAAGCTTGAAATCTAAACTACGATTTTCAGAATCGGTATGGATTACTATTAAAGTTATGAAAATTAGAAAATCTCACGATTTTAACGAAACTGGGCGAAAATATGTCGGTTAAAATTAGTAATTTTAGTAATGGGCTGTCTCTGCAGTGGTTTGAGGTAATGAAATTAATTACTACACAGGTAACTATAGTAGGCGCAAACAAATGGCTGAAGGTTTACACTCAGCATATTAAAATGACTTGAAGTAACAGTTCCATCAAGTTTCATGAAAATCGCATCTTTTACTTATTGTTATGATTTTTTCAAATAATTTGCTACTGCTTTGAATTCTGCGGTTTCGGTTTCAAGGCGAATTTCAGTCCATCTAAAGGTGTATCGTAATTTTATTTCACTTGAAAAAAATTATGTAATTTTATCTTCTATTAAATGGTAAAGAATATAAGAATCAATGGCGGACCCAGGGAGCAATAATTGGAAATATTTTAGCTCGATTCAAAACTACAAAACTAAAAGTAAACTTTTGACATCAGCTCGAAATAAGGGTAGGTTTACTCACGGTCAACTCATTTTGGGAACGAGTTAACGTTTTGTTTTAGTCTATAATTGAAAAGATAAAGTTTTCAAGTCTCAGATAGGTTGCAACCACAGGGATAGGAAATTCGAAATTTGCAGGGATTATACTGCATATTTCATCTTCCCCTCCTCTCCATCCCGTCCTCCTACTGAGCATGTTGATTATTTTTTTGACCTCTTGATGGTAAATGAGTGAGTGGATACGAAAGAATACTTGGAGTTCAAAACAATTTGTATGGCTGACTTATTTGAAAACAGTAGTCAGTGTAAGACAAATATTTTCCATTAGTTAATTTTCAGTTGTGTTAATCTGTCATGTTTATCACAATACCATCTGATTCTTTCGACTCCAAGAGACTCTCCTAGAATTATTCAAAATTCGCAACGACTTTTACATACTGGTATGCACGACTTCTAAGACTTTTTCACATTTGTTTAGAATCCCGTAACACTTTGAGACTCTAGCAGAGTCTCGATTCAAACTTATCAAGATTTCACCACTCAAGTATGAATGGTTTTCGATATTAGTGTAAGGAGAGAGAGTCACTTAGTTCACTGCGAGATTTTCCACAGAATTTCAAAATTGACAAAAGCATTAAGGTAACACTGCTCTATAAGAATGAAAAAGATTTTACACGTATAATGTTCTCACCTCAGATAACATTTTCACCAAAATTCATCAGGATCATGAGCGCATCCAGGAAGGGGAGAGTTGCCCTAATGAGATTTCGAATTTTACAGTTTAAACTCGATAAAACAGCATAATTACCTGCTTTTTAGAAACAAAACGGCTTTATTGCTTGCTACCTTTTATATAAAACGCAATAATTCTTTTTCATTAGTTTCTCCTCTCTTCCCCATACGAAAAAGGAAGAGACTCTCTTGGGAATAAATGTTGACTGGTTCCGGCTAAAAATATATGAATTTACAAATTTTCAATAATTTTTGTTACTAATTTAGCAATTTAAAAGCTCGATTTCTCGCTTTTAGGTACAGATATTGACCCCTTCCCTGAAGTTGCAGCATAAAAATGCATCAGATGAAAAAGTGTCAATTTATCCATTGGTGCAAAGGATTGTTATTCAGTTTAAGGGTTAAAACTCGAAAAAGTTGCCCAATATACAAGAAAAACCCGTTTTTCAACATCGAAATCGCAGCAATGGAAATACTCTGGTTTTGTATCTGAAATTTGATAGGAATATAGGAAGCGGTCTGAAAATTCTGTAAAATAATTTTGTCGGATCTTACCAAAAACGGTGCAATTTTTATTTTTTCATGACTTTGTTCTGTATTTCACCGACTCGAAATTTGTAACTTTGAGCTTTTGTCAATTATCCTCGAACTTTCAGTTTCTTAGTTTTTTGTTGATGTTGTTTTATTGGAGGGTGGAGCAATGATATGAAATACTTGTGGGGTACAGTCATGAATCACAGAATAAAAACAAAAGCGGGAGGACTGCCCTGATTAGCAGTAAGTCTAAAACAAGATATCAAAAGATTTGGGAAGCTAGTGCGGGTAATTCTTTAAAAAAGTCCTTATTTGACGGCTTGGGAATAAAAAAAGTATTCAAGTTTGTTTAAAAGGATTGTTAATACAGTGTGGAGGGATGTATGGCGATGCACGCATGCCAAAGTGGCCCCTGAGACACCGCACCCCCGGCACCGGAAACTACCTTTTCGGGCATCGCATCAGTACCGAGGGAAGGATTGTTAATATACATGTATCCTAAATATCAAATGTAACCTTTTGTTAAAGTCATCTCCACTACAGAAAGGAGCAAATTGTTTTCAAAATTTGATGTCCAGGGCCGAGGAATTTCTTCGGTCGTGGTCAAAAATAAAGGACCATAGGCTAAGAATTTTTTAAGTCGTGGTCATCACAATGCGCATGGGTCATTTACCTTGGTAAACGAACTGCACACCACGATCCAGGAAAAATGCTCATAATTGATATTTTCACACCCTGGTAAACGAGGTGCACACCACGACTCAGGAAAAATGCTCATAATTGATATTTTCGCAACAGAAAAATGATTATTTAGGAATTTTTATGTTTTATTGTATTTAATACTTATTATTTATAATTCACCATTTCTCATTTTTCCCCAAGTGGAAATGTGCCACAATGGTCAAAAGCTGATATACGCCGCGACCTAGGAAGTAAAAAATTGTAAACACGCTAATTCTCACAGGATGGTCTTGTGATAATAGCAATAGTGAACTCAGATTTCATATACAGGTATGGACAATATTTTATAATAGACATGCAGCTATGCAGCCATTCAGAAATATGCAAGGGTAAAAATCAGTGTGGTTGATGTAGCAAATAAAAAACGACACCACGGCCCAAGAACCAAACCCAATTACCTAACTTGGTACATCTGTGGAGGGCCTATGGTTCATTTTTGGTCCCATTTTTAGAATTAACTTAGGCCGCAATCCCTCTCAAATAAATTCTCACGTGATTTTCTCAAGAAAATCGCTCTGTTACATCAATATTGAGACGTAGAAATTTTGATATACAAGGAGTAATGAGCCACGGCTTCGGAATTTTTGGGGATGGCAGCGATTTAAACGCATATAAGGGGGGGAAGCATTCATGTTTATTGACGGGAACATACTGAGAGGATAATACTCCATAATATGGGGGGGGGGGAATTACGGTACATTCAATATTCGATGTAATGTAGCACACAAAATTAAATAATGAATTTTTTCTGAGGATCACCCGTGTACTGAAATCCTGACACTTCCAGCCATCACTATATTCTTTCTTAAGCGTACAAACTCTTCACTAATCTGGGGTGTCTCAGGGTAAATGATACTCCTTCAATTAGGTAAAGCCAAAACTGATTCCGAGATACACATGTATCTGCCTACCTTACATTTGAAGGCACCGAGATACCAATCACTTATAGTAACAGCGGTCCTGAGTAAACTGTTTCGTTCTTCCGCAGAACTAGTACCTTTGCATTTATTAGTTGGTCGGAGCCTTTTCTCATTTAGCCCGACGAGTCTGCGGAAATCTGTTACTGCATGGATGACTTTATTTTTCAGTACATGCTTCTGCAATAGCGACTACTTCTTTCGAGCATTTCGAGCACTGTCTCAACGACGTCAATGACTCGAATTTCTAGTATCCTACGAAATTGTAACACCAAATACCAGAGTATCGAGAGATGCCGCAGCTCACCCGTATCATCCCCAGTATTACAGTCGTCAACTACGGGTCCCCAGAGTTGACGTATCGATTTCATTTTTGATCCTCGTCAGAGGTACAAAAACGTTCTGTTAATACAGTTCGTTCCAATATCGCTAAAACATGAGAAAACACTATCTCATTTGTGTGGTACTGGAAAAGGCGAGGGCAAGGACACCAAAACAATCCCTGAGACAGGACGCTGCGGCGGTAGGGATGTAATTCCAAGGACAACGGACGCACCACTACTATTGACTGTCTTCCGTGGAATTAAAAATAAATAAAATATAATGAAATGTCGCCCCATATGACTTGTGTTAAAAGTGTTGGTGTACACAAAATCATTTTGAACCCCTGTTCTCGAGATAGAAAAAAATTGCATAAGATCATTTTCTAAAATTCAGCGTAGATTAGGTACTTTTGCTAGTGACACTTTTATAGTGTGACTTATAGGTTGAGAAATTAGTGGAAGAACTGAGAACAAGGGCATTTATGCTTCTCTAGAAGAGCTCGACGTGGCCTTCGGTAAAGCTTTCAATTTCTTAAACTATTCCTTATTAGAGCCTCGACTACAGATGTAGTGGCAACATTACATTAAGAATTCTGGGTATATTCAACTAGACACTAATACTCGAGGACGGCAAATACTCCAAGAGCAAAATATTTTCATTGACAATGCTCTAAGAAGATTGCTAGGTACTTACGAATACGTTGTTAGTTTCGCAACTTTAGTCATGATATCATCAAGAAATCGACACTCACCTGAAACAAACAAAAAAATGGTAGATTAGAGCAATGAAAGTGCGAGCTTTGGACACCAGGAACTGACAGACCCGGATACAAGGGGAACAGTATAGAGCAGATGGCCTTTCCAGAGTGAAATATTTCAAGTGAAAATAATTCAAAAACATAAAAATAATAGACCAGTAAGATAACAAAATAAATTCGAACCATTGGTTAACTCTTTATAATGATGAGGAAACCAGGCTTTTATTTCCTCGAAAACAAAAGCGAACGGCAAGATACCTGTCTGAAATCATACCGATTACTTCCATATCCTGTCAGACAGATTTCTCGTTTCTAGAAAACGAATCCACGCTCTGCTACCATGTTGGGAAGTGTGTGCGAACTCAGGAACCTAAAAGACCCTTATTTGGACATAAATGATGCGAAAATTGAAAAAAAAAAAAAGTGATTATTGCAAATCAACCCCCCGTGAATTAACCATTTTAATGAAGCATGAAACTCAGCTCATTTGATCTCGAAGTTCCAGCCAACTAGGAGAAATTGTTCGATTCGAGGAACGTGAACGACCCGCGAATGCATCCATCTTAATCGGGAAAACACGCCGGAAAAACGTACATTATAATTTTCTCTCCGCACCGACACAGAAAGCGTGTCTGACGTTTAATTTTGTCGACTTTCGTGCTGCTACACCTCTGCGCTGCCTCCGGTCATTCGACGTCACATAATCGAAATAAAACGCAATTTTCGAATTAAATTTGCATTAATGTCGCTCACCTACAACTTACCCGTTCTTGACGAGCGCCATTCCTCCGACAACCATTTTCGTAGGTACCAACGGAGAGAGGAAAGAAAAAAGACCGGACTGTCGGAGTCCAGATATCGAGAAAGATTCTCGTGAATTTTCTATACGAGACTTATTTACAGTGTCTGAACGTGCCGGTTGCTGTCTTTTGGCGCAAATTTTCCGCACACGTTCGCCGCGGAATATTCGACGAGTTTTGGTCGTAGAATTCCGCATCGGGTTTCGATAATTCGTGTAAATATTGCAACTCGCGACGACCTACACACCGGCGTGTACGAGTATTAGTTAGATGCACACGAAGCACAAATGTCTGGTAACTTATATACTATTTATATCGACCGCGGTTACCTTTGTACGTTGTTGGAAAATTGCTAAATTTTCCAACGAATGCACGGTTCGACCGCTGAGTACCTCTCTGTATATCTGTGAGCTGCGTCGGTTTACGTGGAAAACTATTCGATAATCGGATTTACATATCGCGATTAAATTGAGCGCTACCAGTCGTTGACCTTTTTCGAGTATTTTTCCTTTTCCCCCATTTTTTTTTCCTCTTGGTCGCGCAATTGTCGATGTCGTGTTCCGAATGGCAAGGATATACATTTTCCATACATTCGGTGCTCGTTTGGCGAGTATGTATGATGGGCTGTCGCACGTGGTTTACATATGTTCTTCTGCACAGCTCAAACACGAAAAATGTGTCCATCTGCACACAGACCGGCATCAGCGGTAGAAAATGATTTTCTCGTTGGACCTTTTTTTTTCTATTTCTTCTTCTATTTTTCCGACCAGCGAACGTTTGAAGTTATGTAACGAAGCTTCATTTTTTTGTCCTGCAGTTGACAGTACGGATTATTGCCCGTCGCAGTCTTCAGCGATCTCTCTGTGCAGCTCTGCAGTGATCAGCATATACGCTCAAACTCATTTATTCGTTGACGTTTTTTCGAAAATAGCTGAGCCCGAATATGAAGAAGCAGAAAACGATTATAGTATAGGAAAATTAAAGAAACAAAATGCGATTAAAAGAGCATTTTTTGATAACAGACATGACTTCGCTGAGAACGATAGTCGAGATTTCCTGAATAATGCCTCAAAAATCTCAACCCCACCATTTGGGCTCAATTTTTTTGGAGGTCAAATCCCCCCCCCTCCAACGATGATATTTCGAAAAGTTTCGAGAAGTTTTTATTTATTTATTTAATGTTCCCTCTTACGGCCAAAATTGTATGAGGGAACAAACTACAGGGTATTACAATTTTTCCACTATTAGTTGAAGTAAAAGACGAAAAAAAAACACAAAAAACATAAAAGGGGACACCTTTTTGACGTAGGGGGACCAATAACCCAGTCACTGATTGGGTACACGGAGGGGCTGGAAAAATGCTGGGAAATAATCGGGCTGGAGGGCTGAAAGGAGGGGTACCTAAAAAATACTGGAAGCAGATGGAACATGTAGGGGAAGAAGAGAATGAAAATGAAAACGAAGGAGGAGCATTCGAGTGTAGGGAAATGGACAGGGGGAGGAAGACATTGAAACCAAGCTGGCTCAGATGCTGATAAATGCTTCTGAATAACGTTACTAGATGCTTTACGATTCATAAAGCAAATATCCACCTCTGCATTTACTCTAGCTACCTCACTCTGTAAAGACAGAGTATGCTGTAGAGGCCGATTTGGGGCAATAAAAAGATGAGCATTGTCCCTGCTATTAAACGGTTGGGATTCAGAGATTTATAGTACCTAAAAGTTCGCTATCCTTGACTCTTCCATTAATAATGTCCCACAAGAATAACATAAGCTAATAATTTTCGTCTATTACTTGGACTCATCACCTCAAACTTCTGCAATAGTTTTGTTCATTTCATGTTGTATGGGTATAATATTAGGTACCCAAATCATGACTTAAATATTTCAAAAATGTTTTTAGATTTTTTCAATTTTTTCAATTTTACCTTTATTCTGTGGATCGCAGATAATTGCGCCAAATTCCACAATCTATCTTAAAAAAGCAAAAATAGTAGTTTCGTAGTTTCATATTTCTTGTAACACTGTTCCTTTTGATAAAACCGACTATTCTTTTACATTTTGAACTGATGACTGATGAGGTCGATATGTGACTGGAAAATGATAATTTGCTATCCAATAGTACATCCAGGTTTCTTACTTCCTCAATTTGGACCGGGCCAACAACAACAACGATGCAATGCTATATTTATGCGAAAAAGAAAATCACTCGGATTTCGATAAAAATTAGCTCATTTGAAAGAAAATTTTATTTTCTACAAGGCATGTTCTTTTCAATTTTCCGTTAACCGTATTCATTTTCGAGATATTTTGAAAAAACATTAAAATTGCCATAAATTGCTGTGCTGAACTACCCCTTTTCACCCCTTTTCCTTATCAGTTTTTCTTCAATCGATGCTAGCGAACCTACAATTTGCCCAGTCCGAATACTTGGCAATCTATAATCTCCTATTGTACAAGGGTGTAGCAAGAGCTTCTTCATACAATGCTTTGGCATTTGGATTTACTGAAGGGCAGTAGATTCCGATCGCTCCAACAAACAGAAGAATTCAGATCTGTTTGAAGCTCAATACAGTCTGAGAAGGAAATTTACAAATATGAGAAATAAGAAGGGGCCCAAGACTGATCCCTGAGGAACACCTGAAGGACATAAACAAGTATGAGATCTGGTACCATGATACTCCACAAACTGTCTTCTTCCTTCCAAGTATGACTGAAATGGTGAGACCAATTCTTCCGATAAGCCCAGTATATCTAGTTTTTGAATTAAAAGGTAGTGATTAAATGCGTCAAATGCCTTTGAAAAGTCCATGTAAATGACATCTAGTTCTTCCCTATTCTTGAAGCTATCGTGGATGTTATTAGTCAAGTTACGGTTTGTTTGTGTGGATCTACCCTCAGTTAACCCATGCTGAGTAGGGGATATATTCAATTCTAATTTATTATTTTATTTTCTATAAATTAATGTATCAAATATTTTGCACCGTACTGGTAATAGTGATATATGTATAGGTCTATACCTTTATTTCACTAGATTTTTCAGATTGGGGAATGGGGATGAGTTTTGCTTTTTTCCATACATCCGGAAAATCACAGGTCTGCAGAAGTTATAAACATTTCTCATGAAATTGGTACTAGTTTGCAGAAGAATTAATAATGCCTCTGGTATCGGTGTCCAACAAAATATTACTGGAAGAAAAGCAGGGGTGCTGTCATCCCCCTGAGTATTTCATGAGTTCCCTCTATTTTCAATCAAATCTCTCCCCCCCCCCAACTACCTTTAAAACTTAAAAATATGATGCAAGCTCTTGTGGCCATGGTTGTGTTTTAATGCATGTCATTATAGAGCATCTAATAGCGTGTTCTATCTCCATAAAGAAATTTTTTTCCTTCCTTCCATTCCGAAATAATTATATTATGTAATATAGTTGCCTTGAATATTTAAGTAAATCTACTGATTTCCCCCCACTTTCATAATTGCGACGTGTGTGGTCCAAATTCGACCAAATGTTGATTCCTACAAGGCTTTTCCCTCTGAGGCGGTTATCTATATCGTTTGCCGTAATTTGCCTACAAAGTTGATAAAATTTAACACAGAGTGTTATAAGAGAGAAAAAAATTAACCAGAAAATATGGAATAGGAATCAGCTGAAGGGAACTGACAAGGGCTTCCACTTTGTTCCTTTTTATTTCTTGTGAAACTCTATATTTTTTGAGAAAATAGCGTTTTTGTGTTTTCTCCATAAGAGCCAATGTTGAACTGCCTACAAAATTAATAAGAACATAAGAAGTCAGACAAGCAGGTAGGCAACCACCTTAGAGGGAAAAGCCTTATTCGTAAATATTCCTTTAGTAACTATTAATTTTGCCACTGTACCCTTCAAAAAGGGGGAGGGTTTTTGGGTTACCCTTTTGGACGTCTGTCACATCTTTTACGGGACTCCGTTCTCATTTATACGCTTTGGTAAGACTCCTTCAAACGTTGTTCAAATTCTGGTAGGTACTGAAAGCTGTAGAAATATTATGTTTTGACTCCTACAGCTGAGATGTTGGCTTCTTCTCTTTCTTTGTATTGGCTAGAAAACAAAGATTACACTAAATGATGTCGGATTTTCGTACCGGGTGCCATCTCCCTTAGGATTCATGTTATAGTGCAGGATGTCTCGGGGAGTGAAACCACATTAGCAAGCAACTAATCCCGATGACATATAGAATATTTGACTATCCATTTTTCGAAGGGACTACGTTCATCAATACGTGAAATTATTTATTTCTGTAACAGAAATACCTACATTTTCTAATGATTTTGAAAATAGGCAGAATTGCAATACTTTCAGGTGATAACCGAGCATATAGTCACCAGGGAAGAAAGTCACCATCTACACTGGAATCAGTTCAACGCAAATGTTCACAGAAATAAGTGACCACGCATAATTGATTTCACGTCTACAGTTTTTCACAAAACTTTTTCTCTTGACCCCAGAACCTTCAAAAAGAAAAGAAGAAGAAAGATTAAATCCGCAGCGCAAAGGATTATATATCACCAATGTGGGAATAACAGTCATTAGAAGAGGACACAGGACCTTCTCCTGTATTCAGTAGTCATTTAAAAATTTCTTCAAAATGATGTGGAAACAAACTATACAGAAATTGTCATCATGTATGAACCTAAGAAGGGGTGCAAACTGTTTTACGACAAATCCAAATTACCAACCCTATAGGTCAGTGTAGGCGGGATCAACTAGAACGAGCTGTGTTATAATTCATTGCGACATTTTGTCGCAGGACACCTTGTATAAATGGTTTAAAGTTAAATAACTGTTAATGAAGTCATTTAGGAGAATTAGCTAAACGTTCTTGCCTTCGCTTATACGCGATAAAGGTAATTAGAGGCCTGCGTTTGCAACGAAATAAAAGTTTTAATTTCGTTAACAATAAAATATTTCTGTTTCAGTCGAGAAGCAACCAAATTTTAGAAAGCTAATGGTGTTTTTTTTTTTCTTTTCTTCTTTCTTTCTTTCTATTTATTAATAATTTCTTCGGTGGCAAAAGATGTTTGCCTGATACATTGTAAATTTTTTTGTAACGCTGGAAACCGCAAAATGAATATGCTTCTTTAAAAGGTACCTGCGAAATTTGAGTCATCAGAATTAGTTTAGTGCAGCAAACCTATCACTCGTAGGCTTTAAGCTGATTTCTGTTCGACCTGTCTTAGGCTTATTTTATGGTTTTTATAAATTTTTAGGGAATCCATTTATCGGCCTACAACGGTAATGTCGAATTCGCGAAAAAAATTTTCTATTTGCTCGAAATTTATAAATAACTGGCGCAATAACAAAAAATATCACCAAGCTTATACCTACTTAATGTATTTTGTAAGCCTAGCAGACTTCAAATTTCCTAAAAATATCCCAATATTATCATGTTATCGACTGCTGTGTTTAGAAAAAAATTTTTCTCGTATTTCACGTAAATTTTTAGCAGCGATCACATATTTTTGTGAAAAATGTCATATTCGATGTTTCTTTCAAGCGTCAGATCCCATGTTAGGCTTTTTTTAGGTAAAATAAAACTAGCATGGTTTGTCTCGATATGCTCTTAATTACAAAAGTATTTGGAAATATCTTTGATATATGATGGAAAAAAATAGTTATAAGCTGAGAATCCGAACCTTACGCGTCAGCTTCCTCGGTAAAGATCGGCGATACAGTCTATCTATAGCTGTAGCACAACTGAGGACTGAGGACTATCAGAAATTAATTTTATTCTTTCTCATCTGGTCTGAATTATTCTTCTCAGACGTACACGAAATTCTATTCGTAAATAATACTTTATGATCACATGTTCAGTTAGTATTTCATAGAAATTGTTGTAGCCAACATATCTGAACAGGAACTAGGCCTGTTTTTTACAATCATCTTCATTTTGAAAGTAAAACTGCTGGACAGTGGAAGAAAATGAAATAAGTTTTATTTCACGAATATTAAATAGATATCGAGCATTTCAGAAAAACGTTACAGCAGTTGTTAGCGTTGATTACTGCAAAAGCGAAATTAAGTCGAGTTAAGATTTTCAGAGGTTCAACAAGGGTTGAGAGATTCCGCTCAAAAGGGCCCCTGCGAGTGAGGAAAACGCGGTCTATATTCATGAGCAGTTATTGACGGGCAGTCAAACTCCCATAATCTCACAGATCACTTTAAGAAGATTTAGGTTGCGACCCCCTCCTAGATTGCTAACTGATTTAAATATAATGTGGAGGAATTCCTTTCAAAATTTGATAGCGTTGGCGGTTTAGCTCGCAATAGTATTGCTGCTTTCACGCAGAGAGGTTTCAACACAGTGAAAGTCTTTCTTTACCTTGAAAATGGCTTTCGAATATTATAAAAGGCAAACTATAGACCTTTTCATATTGAGGACAAGAAAAACAGTTTTCCAATATCGGATTTGTGCGCTGATGTCGAATTTAACCTTGAAATTTGGATGAAAGCCCTTTTCATCCTTGAAATGATATTTTTAAAATTAAAGACCAAGAAAGAACTGTTGACTTTTACGCATCAATGAAAACAAAATAGTACTGAATCTAAAAGTTGATTTTTTTACTTATTTCAAATCTGACCTTAAATAAATTATGATGAATGTTTTTACCTTTTCTGCATTTTCAATGCCTCAAATTCCAGAATTCAGACCTTTCATATCGAGGAATAAGAACGAAAAATTCCCAGATAAGAACTTTGTGATGATTCCGAATCTGTCCTTAAAATTTGACAAAATGCTTTTTCCCCCTTAATTTTGGCATTTTCGGTTTTCATAAGTTAATTTTTAGGGTGAAAAAGGCTTTCATCCTAATTTCAAGGCTACACTCTATACCTCAGCACGCAAATCCGATTCCAACACAGTTGTCTCGCAAATATGTGAGACCTGAATTTTGGCTTTTGTGGGCTCAGAAAGATTGAAGAAAGACGTTCATTACAATTTTAAAGGCAGTTTCGGAATCAGGGTGAAATTCTAATCAGAAACGCGGTTACAATGCAAATGTCTTACAAACATCTTTTGTCTCCCGCATACCTGTACTTCTCGTACGTGACCTTTTCTAAGCCACGTTTGTGTTATTCTTTTTCTTCGTATTATTCTTATTTTCATGACTCTCTTTCCTTTTATTTCTCCTTCAGTCGGTCAGACAGGACATCCGTTTAATGCGCCACGGTTTATATGTTTCAGCACTCGCATTAAGACGTACTTTTGCTTTCAATCAATATACGTCATTTTTCAACGAACTCTCATTTCTTTGATTTTGAATGCCATCACTCTGGTCCGGACACTTCTCTCGTAAAATCTCAAGAAAACCGCAAATAGGTATTAAAAATTCTTTCGCTCGTATATTTTTTCAATTTTTTTCTTCAGTTGGAGGCTTTCAGAATTTGCGCCTATGTTTAGAGGTTAGATCCGAGACCAACACAAAAATATGCCTAGGAACACCATTTATTTTTGACCGGTATTAAAAGTCGTGGATAAAAAATCTGAGAAGGTGGTGTGGATGCGGCACGGCTCAACTTTTCCGGAAGGCCGCTTCGGAAATACAGACAGCACTGTGAATCGCCAACTTCCTGCAGGGAAACGGTGTTTAAAGAAGAAGAAGGTACCAATAGAAGGAAAATGGCCCTTGCTTTGTGGTCGAATCTCATTTTAGCGAGAAAGAAAGTATGAATTCAGACTAAAACGTCAAATTCCGAATATATTAGGGAAAAAATTGACCCACAAATGTATCCTTCAATTTTGTACCAATTTGTAAGTAGTTTAGAAATGAGCTTGAAACAGTCAACATGGCCCTTTGGTCATACTTTACGAGTCTTTCACAAAACAACTGTGATTGACAGAGCACTTCTGATGTCATCTTTAAATCCAGTGTGAAAGAGTATGATTCATCAGGAACACAATGAGCTTATTATGAGGAATTTTCCAGTGACGGTATAATCGCCGTCATTCTATAGACTCTGTTATTCATATTGGCTCATTCCAGTGGTAGCCACGGTGGTCGAGAGTGTCTGGATCCCAATATTTGCAATTTCATCAGATAATGGTTTTTCTAGGCTCATTCTGTTACCTGTAACCGTAGATCTTACTTTTGTTGCGAAATTTGAAGGTGAGCCGGCGACAGTATCTCTCTGTTGGCTACAAAGGGTCTGTGGATACACTCGGTGTTATACATCACGTCCGCAACAGAAAAGCAAAAGAAAATACAGGAACGCTAACGTAAATTCAGACGTCATGTTTAATAACAATAGTCGAGAAAGAAGAAAAAAGGAAATTCAAATGAGCACATACATTATGTACATTTAAATATAAAGCCCGAAGGACTCTCTTGTACTTGAGTTTCGTCTTTCTGGTCCATACCTCGAGGCTATGTCTCTTCGATTTTGTTAATTCAAAGTCTGATTTCTCTTTAGGGAAACAGGGAAAAAAATGAAGAAAGAAAAGAAAGGTGGAAGAAACAAGACTCCGGGGTTTGCAGGAAATATTGCTCCCTTCCTCTTCTATGGACAGCGATACCTCAGCTACACGGTTTCGTGAAAGTGATCGCAAGTGTTCTACATTACCTACATTTTCTTTTTATGCCCTCACTCATCCACGTTATTATATGTTCTTTGTTCACTGCCGAAACCTGGCCTCTTCCAGAAATCTCCAGCAACCTCAAAATTCTCCGAATACGTTGGCTTACAACCTACTAACTTTCGTTGGAAGAGATAATGAGGATTTAATTCATTTTAGATTCGTTCAACTTTTACAAAAAAAAAACACGCGTTGCAATGTGTCATACATTATTTATGAGCGAGCGCTGCGTATACCGAATACTGCCCCGGCCCACACATCCTCTCCCACTCTTTTCATTCTTGTGTTATTTGTTGAAATTATTTATGGTGTTAGAAGTTATCGACTTCTCACAAGTTTAGATTATTGTATAAATGGTCTAACTGTTTTACCTGGTCACGTTTTGCGTAGCGCGATACGAGCAAATCTAACAAACGTCTTTTGTCTCTTGTATTCCTGCATTTCCGGTACGTGATTTTTTCAAACCCAGCTTCTTCCTCTTTTTATTTTTATGATTCACCCTTATTTTTTCCCCTTGATCGGCCAGGCAGGACATCCATTTAGTTCAGTTTAGTTACAGTTCAGTCATAGTTCAGTTACAGCTGAATAACAGTTTTTCTTGACCGCTCACAAGATCTGTTTCTACTCTATCGACTAATCAATACACGCGTTTTTTCTATTTGCTCTCATTTTCTGATTTCGAATTCGGGCTGCTCAAAGCGGTGGCGCGCTGTAGTCGTTTACCTTGTAACCCTAATCAAGGGGAATATTTCATTTACAGGCATATGAAGAAATCTCAAAATATCATGAAAACGAGAGCGTTTATCGAAAAAATGAATAGAACAAAATATATAGTACATAAAATTTTCTTTCTATTGAGACCATTTTTATTTCAATCTGATAAATTTTTCTAAAATGTGTAGGGTTTCAGTAGTTCCTTTTTTCACGTGCCTAAAATTGTAGAGGGCTTTCGCGCTGGCAGTCCGAATGCCTTTGCTGCGGTCTGGACTAAGAACTTACTTCCAATAGTTCCTGAGAAGCCTCGCATGCCTTAGAAACCAATATGCAGATAGGTACGCCCATCTGTTTCTGTGCATTCCAGCCACACGTCCCGCCCAACCCCATTTCAAATTTTGAATTGATGATAAACAATTTTTTGTATTAAGATGTTTATTTTTTATTTTTGTTAAATTGACATAATCTTTTAAATTAAATTTTAACATTGACTTAATAATTGAGTTTTGGGTGTTTTGTATTCTTATAGAGAGCCGTGAAGTGAGGGACAAAATGTGGATGCTCCTTATGAGAGAACCGGTGCAACACACGTATTAAAGATTTCTCCTTTTTCGGTGGTTCTGAAATTCCCTTTGAAAATATGTTTAAATGTGTAATATTTTTGCTACGCGAAAGATATTCTAAGATTTAATTCTTTTAAGTTCTATTTTCCAGTGAAATGAGTTGGTCCAGATAAATCGTTTCCATAACAATTTCCAGTACTTTATTTTCAACCTTTATTTTCGGCGGGTTTGAGGTTGTCGTGACAATTTTTGATTTTTGAAGTTCATCGATCGCCCGCACTGTTACTATTAATTTCTATTTAGTTCGTGAATAATTTCTGTTAGCTTCCCTATTAACTCTGATATAAGTGCTACATCATCTGCGAATCTTAAATTGGACTACTTTTTCCCATTTATTCGCAAGTCTTTTTGTCTTTCCACTCCAAGTTCTTAAAAATTTCTTCTAAGGCTGTACTGAATGAAATAAGGGAAGGCGAATCTCCCTATAGCAAGCATCTTTTTTCATTTCAAGGTACGGTCCAGTTGTATCTGTTACTATACGACTCCAAGGGTTCGTAAATATCTCTCATTATTTTTGTATCAGTTGCGCATGGACGCCACGATTTGATAACGCTTTTACAATGAAATTGCGACTTGGAGAATCGCAGGCTTTATTGCAGTCTATGAAGGCCAAGTGTAGTTCCATCCCATATTCTTTACATGTTTCTATATTTAGTTCACTAATTGACATTTCCTTCAAGTTTCCTCCTCGTTAAATTTACACTGTAATTACTCAGAGAATTGGTATGTATAATTTTTTGAAAATGTTGAAAAATACACAATCATCGACGTAAATTTCGAAGGTGCAAGTAAAAACATAAAAATTAATAAACGTCCTAATATGGGTAAGAAACTATTCGTCATTAAATCGAAATTTGAAATGAAGTTGAGAGAGACGTATGTGTGGCTAGAATGCCACAAAACAGATGGGCATATCTAGCCATATTGATTTCTAAGGCATGCGGAGTTTATCGGAAATTGTAGGACAGAAGTGCTTATAGTCAAGTATTGTAAAGTGGCACAAAAAGTTTCTTTTTCCCCTAGCTCCCTGATTTAAAATCCGATTAAGATGGAACAAAAACCAAATAAGAGAGCAATGAATTCTCTTTAAAAATGATTATAGGCAACCCCTCAATAGTTAAGTACACTCCTCAAAATTTGAGTGCGTCACTTTACAATACGCATGTCACTTAACAACATCCATATTGTAAAGTGACACATAATAAGAAAACACATAGAAAATGCTCATCAATGTGAGAAAACAGTTCCTTGTTTTGGAAACATCATGAATGCTAAAGAAAGCGAAAAGTACATAATTAATACTAATTACGTTAAAATGCCGCTATTTTATCCATTGTGTCACTTTGCAACACCTTGTTCTTTTCTTTCAAACTCACCTTTTCTATCCACAAATCGTTATTTCTAAAAGAACACCTTAATTCGATTCGCCTCGAAACGCTCTTTCCAACAATACCAAATTTGCCTTCTTTGCAGTGAAACAATTTCCATAAATTCAAAAAGTCTACTTTTCCGAATTCAATTTTTGGCTATGAAAAAATGATTCTTTTGGGATTACAGCCAGAGAAATCTGAGAAGATCGATTTCTGGTACATCGATTATCGTTTTTTGCTTTGATATTTGATATATGTTGATGGCCACCAGGTAGCACCACTAGTTCCCGAGATTTTCAGGTCGTGTCACTTTATAACACTTGACTCTAGTTCGGACCGCAGCGAAAGTATTCGAAATCGAAAAACGAGAGCGAGTAGAAGAAGCGAGGGTATTAATTAGTCGATATAGTAAAACAACAGATCTTGTGAGTGCTAAACATAAACGGTACTTCAACTGTAACTAAACTGAACTAAGCGGATATCCTGCCTAGCAAACCGAGGGAGAAAAAAAAGAGGAGGATACGCACAGAAATACCCCTGAGACCTGGCAGCAAGGATACAGATTAGCAATCTGTTGATTGTCTCCCCATCCCCCTCTCTCTCTCACACACGCACGCGCTACGATGAACACCGATCAAATGTACAATAAAACTGTCTTTTTCGAGTTTCATGGACCGCTCATTCGCGATTCCCAGTACCGTCGGCAACACGAGTCTCATTTTCGATTTGAGCGGCTATATCGACTGACACCGTTCGAGCCTTCGCGGCATCCGAATAAATTTCCCAAAGGAAAGCGGTAGTTCGCGAATTTTCTCGATCGTTATTTGTTGCTCGTGTTCCCTTATATTCCGGATAGTGCCGAAAGAAAGAAAATATTACAGTAGCTTTTACACGGCCTACAACAGCAATGTCGCAGGTATACTCGTCACAAAAATGTAGCGTCAAATTTATCAGCCAGAGAAATCCGCAGACGAGCGCTTCGAAAGCACTTCTCTTAATTTCGACATCGCCGATGCCGCTTCGGCGGTGAGCTTCTCGTCTTCTTCACACGATGATTTTCAGCGGTGATACGTACGATTTTAAGGCCAAATGTGTCACTCTGTCTCTGCTCCAGCATTTACGAAACTCGATAGGAGGCTGAATGTTTCGATTTTTGATTCACATCGACTATATACAGCACAACCTGCTACACACGCGTCAGGCACTCATCGCAAGTGGCGGGTCCACGAGACGCGGACCGTTTTCCCGGATGCCCGATAATTAATGCGAAAATGGGCGCTGGTAGGCGCCGAACGGTAATCGGATTACGATATAGACCAGAGAATCCGGCCTTGATCGGCTGAGCACCGAAACGAGGAAGCGATGTAAAGGAGTGAGTCTCGCTGGCTATTTGCATATCACGCCTTGCCGTTGCTATAGTACACCTTTTAAGTATCCGCTCTGTGTATTGCCTTTCATTTGCCCCGGCTTGTCGTTTCACGCCAGAAGGGTCAGCGATATATACAGTGTCCAGCTACGGGACGTCGCCGTCGCAGTGTCACAGATTAGCTATAATCTAGTCGAGAGCGAAAGGTGAGAATAAATTAAGGTCGCTCGATGTTCGCAGATATCAACGGGGTAGGTTCGATGTCATCGGCACTGCCGGCGTTTTTCCATTCGGAAACAAAAGGCCTTCGTGTACAGCCGAAAGGCTAATTTGGCAAAGCGACGTTCCTTCACGGTGACGGACGCAGCTTTGGGGAGTGTTTCACAGTGAAGTAGCTTACGCAGTTCGCCTGATCCGCAGCGTATACTCTCATTGAGAATTCTTCTATCAATCACATCGAGTTCATTGGCAAGGTAGATGTTCCGCTCCTTGATGCCTTTGCTACCACGCCAATTTTCATTCGAATTAGTCCCATGCCCGAGCTGAGTCGAGAAGATCTGATAAGTGTTGCTTATCAATAAATTTAAAAGACCTGGTTCCAGGGAATGTATGTATAGTGATGTACACATGCACAGTGGTGCGCTGAAAGGGGAATGCTGATCCTAATTTTAAAAAATGAAATCGGAAGAGCGTGCTGTTTTCCATGGTTGGAAAAAGAAACGTGAATCTTCTGAATTTCTACAAGATTTAGCATTCATGTACGATATATTGGACGAACTATCTAACCTGAGTCAAATTTTACAACATCGTGGAACTATTATTTTTAAAAGCTAATCAAGAAATTCAAAGAACCGTATGATTTTTGATATCATTCAAGGAGAGAAAGGGAGAAAAAACGGTTGAAGTTTTTGATGTCATTGAAAATAATGACAAATTTCGCAACATTTCACTGAAAAACTCTGGAAAACTGTATATAAACCAAAAGCAATTTCTACAGTCCTTACTTGATAGAATGTCGCAGATTGGCGGATACTGAAGATACTGTAACAGCAGATCTTGGCATCGCTCAGGAAATATTATTAAATGAGGCACCACCAAATACGAGTCAAGGCGAAAAGGAAGTAAGGTACATTGCGCGAAGATTTCATTTGAGCGAGTCTGAGTCTATTGTTGGCATTAGATAGAAAGACACAAAATCAAAATTCATCAGACTAACTCGCACATTTACCTGCTCAACAGCAGAATGTGAGCACGGATTCAGCATGATGAATTATATAATGACTGATTTACGGACCAGACTAACTATCCCTCGCACTTGAAATTTATTATTCCTGTCATTGAATGGTCCAACAGTCGAGGACTTCTATCCTGAGCCATAAGCAAAACTTTTGTTGAAGACTCAATGAAATGCCGATGACCAGTGAGGGGGTGGAGTCACGATGAAAGAAAATGAAGATAAGCCCGCTAAAAATTATTATTTTTCAAATTTATTCAAATAAGTTGATAATTTTTACTACTAGTATTTACTGACAAATAAAAACCAGGCTTCAATACTTAGTACTTAGTCTACCTACGAGTTTTTCAAATTCTTAAACAGTAGTAGGTATTTTGTTATTAAATTTAGCTTCCTAAGTCTGGTAAAATGATACCCATATTGTGTTTGAGGATGGGAGCTCAAAAAGGATTTTCTTGGGGTGGAACTTGAGCTTCCATTTTTAGCGTATACTCTGAAACATTTCTTTCAGCGGACCACTACGTGGTTCGCAGACTGAAAAAGGTTGAGAAACGCTGGTCTAGGCAATCCCTTGCAGCCAACTGCTCAGGTCTAACTTTAAATTCGACCAATCATGAAAATTCATGGCTGCTGACTAACCAGTTGGCAGTGGATAATTCTAGCAAAAAGAGGCCGAAATTTTTTAACGCTCGCTCCATCGTCATTACACCCATTCTTGGATAAATCAAATCCTATAATTCCGAGGGTTGGAGAAGGGAAGTCACTCCCGAGACTTCTTGTGTAGCTATAATAAGACCATAACTAAAGGGATGCGAACCTTAAGCGAAATGGAAAATTCATCAGAACACCCTCATAGGCCTGACAAGAGGGTAAAGAAATCATGGAAATTCCTTCTGGGTCCAGACTTTTTTCGGTACCCAGATTTTTTATCATCTAATTTTCTCTTACATTGTCTGATTTTTTTTTAGGAAGGGGGGAGGGGTCGAGCGCGAAATTGTGAATTTCAAGAACCACCAGAGAAAAATTGCATAATCTTTTTTCTCTTTTCCCCCCGGATATTTTATATCCCAGATTTCTTCTCAAATGCCCTGCTCCCTCCCCGTCCTCATTTACTCATTAAAAACCACCAGTTTCCCTAAAAATTTTATTTGCTCTTCCTGGTGCAAAAAGGTGAACTATCCTGACTGTAGTTACACTCAAATAAATAAAACTGTAAAAACAGAAGAAAAACTAAAGAAAACAGAAGAATAACTAAAGAAAACCGAAAACTACCTATTAGAAATTTAAAATTATCAAAATGAGACCACACTGAGTAAAAAATAAAGTAAAAATAAATGAAAATTGGGAATATAAACCTAAAATTTTCCAAAACAAGACCAAGAAACATCAAGCATTATTAAAATAAACGAAACGAAACCAGAAAAGACAAATGAAATAAGAATAAATGTATCTTTGATCAAAGCCAAAAGCAACAGTCCAACATCAAAAAGTCAGCAAGAAATTCCAAAACCAACGAACCAAGAGCAAGAAAGGTCATCAAGAAACCAAAGACAAATACCAAGATTCGCCGAATGCAGACCCAAACAGACGACAATAAAAGATCAATCCAATCCACGAAATCATGACAAATAACACAGAAAAAGATTGGAAAAAAGCATTCCGCCAAATCAATACTACACAAGACCGGTACAGACCAAAAACACTGAGAGACAATAAAAATCATATAGGATGAGATTAAAAATTCACAAACAGACCCAACAAACACCACAGATCAAGAAATTATGAAGAAAACCAGACTTGAGCAACCAAAACGAAAAAATCAAATCAAGACAAGCAAGACGGAAATAAGATCAGAGGACCCAAAAATCGGACGAGAGATCACCAAAACTGAAGAAAAAAGTAGCAAATGAGCAGGGGCGGATTTAGGGAATAAGTTGAGGGCGGGGACTTAAAAAACTATGCACAAACTTTTTGGCCCTCTCTTTTGAACGTTTCACAGACTTCTTTAATGTAATAAAAGTGAAGAGAGAAACAAGAAACTTTTCTTTCTTCCTCTTTCTTTCTTTCTTATTCTTTTTTTCCTTTTCTTTACGTTCCTTTTTTTTGGAATTGGGGGAGAGAATCGCTACCCCCGTAAATCCGCTACTGAATGAGTATCAAAATATTACACTAAATCAAAATCGAAATAGACCAAAAATCAACTAACCCAGATCAAAAATATAATTAGATAATAGATACCACTCTCTTTTTAGTGTCTCCTCATTTGACCACAAACTTGTTACAGATGGTAATCGTATACATGGTGATCTGGGTAAGACCACATCGGTGTTTACTTAAAATGTTAATGAATAGCTCACCCGAATCGAGAGAGGAAGTGATCTGTGGATCAATTTGCCACATATTGTCATTGAAAGCATAAGTGACGTCTATAGACAGCAATACCAGTGACTCTGTGAATTTAGATTTCACAGCATAGGATAGATGAGAAAAAGTACACAATATTGTGTTCGTTTTCAGACATGGTGGCGTAGGAAGGTTCAAGGGGGCAGGGAGGAGGGGTGAAAAAATAAAAAACTCAAAAAGTTGTGCAGCGAAAATACCTTTTAAATCCTGTCTCTGGGGACTTTGAAAGCGCTTGGGGTGGGGGAGTCAAAAATTAGAAATTTAGGACGTCTATCAGCGAGAAAAAACGGTTCCCTTATCCTTTTGATGTGGAAATAACAAGCAAAAAACCAGAAAATATCCAAAAATCACGCAAATTTCTTCTCTGAATGCTCTTAGGACGTTCAGGTGGTGGGGGGGGGGGTACAATGTATCTTTATACCCTTCCAGTCTGATGCAATGATGGCGGACTAGATAAGCTTTGAAACTATATTTCGGCTGTTTTGAGTTTATTTGACAGAAATTCAGTGCTCATCCATATAAAGTAAGTTTCCCATGCATTTTGCTGTTATTATAGAGACTGTCAGACCTCTGCGTGCTTTATCCAGGGGCGTAGCGAAAAGGGATGACACCTTTCACGAATCTTCGGAGTCAGCATTTCTACTGAAATTCAACCATGGGTATTTTTTTAAAGCCCTCAGCCACTTAGTCATCATTTTGGATATCATTTGGCAACAGAGTAACCCTGATCTTATCAGCGTTGCACAATGAGAAGAAAAGTTTCACTAATAGCCGATAACGCTTGGAGACATTACATCATTTTGATGAACCAGCGAACTAACCAACGTCAACTTTTTACTCAGATTTTTTCCCTTTTTTCTCGTCGTTTGATCTTCTCATTGTTCAGCCTTTCCTCCCAGTTTTATTTTCTTTGAACATTTTCCCGGCTGTTACAGCGCTTTCTCTCGATACGGCTTTCCCCCTTTTACTTACATACGTTATTAATTTCGTCTCGGGTACTTTGATGTGTTTCACCCGCTTCATTTTAACGAACCTAATCTAATTGCTGTTTCCACACGTATACGCACTCTTCTGGGCCAGACACCAGACCTACTCGCGATACTTACGACGTTCCCAGCGTTGACAACCGACACTCCCGCCGTTTGGTTGATCTTTTCGAAGTGACCCTACACGGCCAGGAGAAGCTCTACGGATGAACTTGACACTCGCTGTCGCCTTTCTGTCACTATTACCGCAACTATATTCCTCACGCGTTTAAAGTGCACACCAAGAGTGTGATAACCACGAGGAGTCACTCTTAAAAGAAGTCACCAACACAACAACCGATGCACGCAAAACTGTCTGCTCAGTCTGTTTCGCCTTTTTTCGAATTAGTCTATTTCCAGCCAGTTCCGTCTTTTTTTCAGCGGCTGAACTCCCTTCCGTTCACCGAGTCGCAGTCAAGGAACTCTCAACAACCCCTTCTGCGCGTACCGGAAACGATTGTCGAGTGTACACCGGTGTCGGCCTGTCGACAATATTTCTCGTTCACTCTCACCATTCAGCTGGAAAAACGAATTCTAAATTTACGGCCGATAAAAACGTTATCACGAGCGAGCGCTACATAAATTACGCGCTCTTGCCAACAATCGCGTATAATAACTTCTTCGGTAAGCGACATCGAAATAAGAAATATCGTTCTCGGCGTCCAATTATCTGCGGCGCTAATTTCGCCCAATGTTTTCACGCCCAAAAATATATACCTAGTATTCGAAGCGGCGCTGGAAAACGTTTACCTAAAAGCTGAACCCCGCGGATATTGAGGTTCGAATTACAGCTTCATAATGTTGTCGTCGTGTATACTAGAAAACACACGAGCGCTTCTTCGGAATCATTGCCGCTCCCAAACGTCCATCTTTTTGGGGTAGTTTCGTCCGCCTTCTTCGCCCTGTGCGCGAACACCCGATGCTGGCCGGCCCGGACTCCCGGGCTCGCTCCTCGCTACCGCCGAAATAAGAGGAGAAATCGCGAAATTAACTAACTGTCTATTCGTCGGAGAGGCGAACAAAAGCAGGTGAAACTAAAAAGGACGATACGATGGGATGCGTTTCAATCAGATACAAGGGGGCTTTGTTTTCGGCAACGCGTCGGTCGTGATTTACCGCCGCAATTGTATAATTTCCGCGAGCAGAAATACGCGGTGGACGCGGGCCGCCGCCAAATTCAATAGTTAATTCTGATATGAACACACGCAGACACTGGCCTAACCTGACCGGGGCTCGGGCTGGCCCGGCGAGGCCGCCGCGTAAAAAGGAAAAATCCGCCGCTGCTCTGAAGGAGCAGAGAGCGTGCAGCTCCAATGAAAGCTCGTAAATAACTCGTTATCGCGAAAAACGATTAAAACTTTCCGGATACATGTATATTTTAGCTCGTGGAAATGCCCCTGAAATAATGTACACCCGGTATAGTTGCACTACTTTGTGCGTACAGAATTCGATGTATATAGGGCGTGCGGCAAAAAGGTAGATGCCGGCCAAGTCAAAGGGAAACAGCAACTCCGAGAAGCTAATTAATATAATGATTAAGTTTGAATTAGAGCAGGGATTTCACTCCTGCTGGCAGCGAGATCTTATAGTTTACTTTTAACCTTACACGCTGATGCTCACGTCATTCAATTGAGTCTCTTCGCTTTTATTCGTAAAATTTACCGAGTGTTGACGTACGGGTAAAATATGGAAAGCAAGATAGATCTCGCCTGGCCATAAAGAAACTTTCATCAGGAATACACACAGATAGATGGATAGGAAGTCATACCTGGCAGCTGAACGGAATCAAACAGACATCAAAAGCAACTCCCCCCCCCCAATCCACCGTCTTCATCACAGAAATTGACGATCCACGCTGCTAACGCTACTTCTGATGGGACTAATCGGAACACTCTTCTTCTTCACTGACAGGCTTGTTGTCAATGTAAGGCCTAAAGCCCGTTCTAGACGATCAATAATATTGATCAATATTATCATACTTTGCAATATTATTGACCATGTGGGGAAACTCATTCAATAATATTGACATAACGATCAAAAATTGAGACATCATCAATAAATTGACAGTTCATCAAAAATATCAGAACGAAATAGATATTTTTGATACATTGACAATATTTTTGCATTGATTAAGTTTTATCAGGGTGCAACCAAATTTAACAGCTTCTGAAATGTGTCGCTCTCAAGTCTTAAACAATTCCTGAAATCTTTTGGTTCTGTCAGTCTGATGTCATTTAATAGATTTTCCTGTGTATACACTTTTCTCTTATTCAACCATTCTCTTGTCCATCTTCGACCTTTCTGGCTTCCCTTCCTTCTGTTTTCCTCTTGTTTGTATTCTGCATACAGATAAAGAGAAAGGCTGATGACTGCTACATCGTAATCATCCATTTCACTGAGTACACGGGTACAAATTCAACCAACCGAACAACAATACAAAATAAAATACCTGATTTTAATTAGAAAATCGGACTAAATAATATGTTCAGGATCGGTATGCTGTAAACTTTAGTGATAAAACAGCTGCTGATAATAGTTATCAATTTTTGATCGTCTAGGGAAACTACATTGATCATATGGATGAAACCATCAATTTTTCTTTTTTTGACACAATATTATTGACATCAATATTATTGATCGTCTAGAACGGGCTTAAAAGCAGTATTGATTTGAAAAACATTTTAAATAGAATGGAGGATATTTTGAATATAGAATAGCGACGCAAGTACAGCCCACCCCCCTTTGTCCCAAAAGGAGTGGAGATTGAGCTCTGTACAGCCCTGAAGTACCTGGGGCTGTGGTTCGACGGGAAGTTGTATTTCCGAGAGCACTTCCGACGAGCAGCTAGAAAGGCGGATCGAGTAGCTAGACAGCTGTCCTGTATGATGTCGAACCTAGGGGGACCGAGGGAGAAGAGAAGAAAGATGTATGTTAACGTCATTATGTCGGCCCTCCTACACGAAACGCCAGTATTTGCCGACGCCATCGAGATTTCCTACAGAAGAGCAGAGATGGAGAAGATTCGGCGAAAAGCCGCGATAAGGTGTGTCAGTGCGTACCGCAGTGTTTCTTCGGAGACAGTAGGCGTGTTAGGGTATACACCGCCGATTAAACTCAAGGTCAGCAAAATAGCGGAGGTATACGGTGTGAAGAAGAGAGTGAAGTCGAAACGGGAAGCACTTCGGGTCAAGCGAGTCATCCAGCAGGACACGCTTCGGAAGTGGAAGCAGGCGCTCGCCCATTCACGACCAAGGGCGAGTGGACCCGAGCGCTGATACGCGGTCTCGATGTATGAACAGGAAGATGTCACGGAGAGCTGAACTTTAACCTGACCCAAGTCGTGAGCGGCCACGGGCTCTTTGGCACGTACCTACACCGGATGGCGATAGCGCCGAGCCCCGTGTGCACGCACTGTGATCGAAGCGCGGAGGACACACCTTGGCACACCCTTTCCGAGTGTGAGGCCTGGATCCTGGAAGCAGGAGAGATGCGGAACGGAAACAATAGCGATCGATCCCGCGGCGGAGGAAGCATCAACGACGACGACGTGACCGGCCGTCTCGGGCCGGAAACCCTGATTCCGGAGATGATGAAGAGTTGAAGCAGTTGAAGTCGGGTGTCGGCCTCTGTCTCGGTCATCATGAAGAGGGAGATGCAGACGGAGTGGTCGAGGCAGAGGGCCGACAACGAACTAAGCTCGGCCGACACCACTGAACAGGACAACTCTGTACCATCCTAGGAGAGCTGCTGCAGCTATTGCGGACCCGCCGGCAGGGCTCCCCCGCCATTACCACCTGCCTACGTCGCCACACGGAAAAATGCGAGGAGGTGAAGGGTGAGTGAAGAGGAAGCGCGTCCGGCTGTGGAGGACCTGAAATCCAGGCTAGTGCTCGGGAAGCGCGAATCTCGGTCAATAGGGAACCCCGCCATGGCAAATCGGAAGCAGCGCGGTGAAATGGAGGCTCGGATCGACCTCAAAGCGCCCCTCCAGCCACTGATGCGATAAATAAAAATTAAACTGAAGTAATGGAATGCAATTGTGACAGAAGATGGAATGAGTAAAAGGGATAATATTAGTAGAATAGCACAAACCAAATTAGCATTTTATCGAAAAAGTAATCTTTTCACATCAAAAATAAATCTGGAAATCAAAAAATTGTTCTTTAAAATTTATGTTCGGAGTGTAGCCTTGTATGAATGTGAAACGTGGACCATAGGAAAACGAGAGAAGAGATGATGGAACGAAGCTTTTCAGATGTAATGCAGTAGGCGGATAGGTACTTAGAATCAAATGGACGGATAAGGTAAGAAATGAAGAAGTACTCGAGAGAGTAGGAGGTAAAATGGATACTTGGAACTGTCTGAAGAGGAGAGATAAACTAATAGGGCATAATTTGCGGTACCTAGGAATAAAATCACTGCTGCTAGAAGAAAGAGTGGAGGGAAGGAATTCGGTGGGTTAGCAAAGATTCCAGTATGTGTTCAACAGATAATCAAGGATGTCAGATGACTTACGTGTTATTACGAAATAAAAGAACTAGCACAAGATAAGGAGAAATGTAGGGCTGTATCAAACCGGACGTAAGACTGAGAAACTTATCATCATCATAGCCATAAATGAAGTTCAATATGCATATTTGAAGGGCATTTTATACACAGACCTCCTCCCCGTCCCAAATAAAAGGAAAACTTTTCAACAAGCTGATGAAAAAAGGCACCTTGCAAGACTTAGGAGCTGAGATTTATAACATTTTTGAAGATTCACGAGACTTTTAGAAATTTACAAAATTTTCTTTCATTCTTATGCTAATCAACTTGAATATTTAACGTTTCTTAAACTTTTGTATCACCTCCTCTCCTCTTCAAAAGGAAAACCTTCCCAAGCTACTGTCACGAACTGCAATAAAAATTCTACTCAAACCTCGATACATGTACGGATTCAAGTCCAGAAGAGTCAAATAAAGTCATAAATGAGTTCTGGGAAACCCAGGAGAGTTTTAAGCAAGTCTGCAAATTTTGGAGAGAGTACGAGTGGGAGGATACTCCCCCCTCTCTCTCTCTCTCTCTCTCCTCTCACTAAAGGTAAAGGTTTTCTATCTCAATATTTAATACTCTAGGCTAGTCTTAATAAGAGCTGTTCCTTCTTCCCCGCCAAAACGAAAAACTAACTTCTCCAGTAACTGTCACACATTCAGTAACGCGGGAAGTTGAAAAAATTTAATAGGAAACTCCGGAAGGTTCAACATTAATAAGAAAATGGAAGCACCATTTATATTCTCTCAGTTACCATCGATTCTAAGCATGATCCGTATGTTCAATGAGGAAAAACTATTCAATTTTTGTACATCTTCAATAACGCCCATTTTAGGATTATTCTCACATCTTCCACTGGCAACCACGAATGAAAATAACGGTTTGGTAACCCAAGTTCATTATCTTTCGGTAAAACGTGTCACAAGTTGTGCCGTGTGTTGAATTTACATCATTCTTTACCCAACAGTCTATGGTTACACTTGGCGAGCCCACAGTGTCGGAAAATGAGACAAAGCGGGGCACTGCTCCCTGAGCTGACGAGTTTTCTTGCTCACGAGATTTTATTTCCCGAATTTAAGAGAAAAAATCCAACTTAAGAGATTGGTTTTAGCTTATTTACTGACATTTGGAGGTAAACATTATCACCTTGCTTCTTTTCTTCCACAGTTCCTCAGGACCTGACGTTACTGCCTATCTTGGAAAAGTGGCTACTGTGTAGCGTTGGAGCAATGTTTTGAAGAGCAGTCAGTGTTACGTAATTTGACGAGAATTTCTCCCAAAATATTGTGTTTGGTCACTGACCGTCGTTTCTCATTGACAGTCAAATACAAAAGATTTTTGTGTAGAGATTTCGAGACGTCTACAGGTACTGTGGACGGCGTGTATTCTACGACGAAAGGAATTTTAAGAAACCCCAAGCGACAAAAGTGATAAATCAATGCATTAACCCAGTGATGACATATGCTAGCGAGACGTAAGCCTTGACCAAAAAACTGGAGAATAGAGTGATGAAAACGCAGAGGAAAATGAAAAATGTTGATGCCGGGACAACACTCAAGAATAAATGGACGAAGAAGCAGATACGAGGAAAAACTAGTGTGTTAGACATGATGTAAATGGCGAAATGGAGCAAATGGAGATGGACGGGGTGTCCCAGAGTAACCAATTGGAAACCGGAGCGAGAAAGGGAAACTGGAAGGCCAAGGAGAAGATGGATCAACGGGATAAGGAAGATCGATAGAGAATGGTGGTCGGTGGCGCAGTACCGAAGAGTCTGGAAGGTGAAAGGAAATGCCTTCATCCAGCAGCGGATCCAAAATAAGGGCTGGAAGAAGAAGAGGAAGAAGAAGAAGAAGAAAAGTGAATAAGATAACAATGTAATAGGTTTCAGGATAATACAGGACCAGAATACAGTGTTCGTTTGAATGTAGTTTTCAGTTAACATAAAGCACTACACACGGGAGAGTATAATGGGTCGCTATTTTGACGCACACCATGCCCGTGGATGCCGATCTGACTATGCGGAGCACACCGCGTAGTAAATTCGGCATCGACGGGCATGGTGTGAGCCAAAATGGCGGCCCATTGTACTTGAGTATGTAGGGCTCTAGTCTACAGGAAGTAGACAAACCCGATCTTTATTCGCATACAGCGTGTGTGCGTGTGCTTTGGTTACACACATTTCAACTTGCTCTCAACACAGCCGCTATGCTTTCAGTCCAGTCCCCTCTTTTCCAGTGTTTGTGTCTTGGCTCTACACCTCTCAGAATCTTCATCTTTTCATTCTGCTCCCTAGGTCAAGAGTCTGGTAATGCGTAAAAATATATGTTCTGTACCTAAGTGCGCAATTGCATGTGTCTAAAAGCATGTTCGAGATCTGTCTGCCACAACTTGGGCTTCCTACAGATCACCTATGACACTCTCAGTTATACCGGTGCAACTGTATATCCACACGGTTTGAGTAGAATGTCCGTTTAGAAATAGCGCTACATTAATTCGCACTTTTTCCCAGCATGCCCAGCCGACAGCAAATTATTACGAGGATAAATGAGTCCTCCTTTCAACCGTGGCGTGTCACCGTTTTCCCTTAAGTCCGTGGATAATTTGGGTCGTGAAAATATTGTATTACGTTTTATTTACTTGCCGGCGCGAACGCGAAGAGTTTTCAGCCAGGTCCGGTCGTTCATTCGTTCGCATCTCGTATATGTTGGCAACACGAACACGCTTAAAAACGTCCTGTTGCATGGCTAAAGTTAACGCTATGCTAGTTAGCTTAAACTTTTTATACGTATTACCGAAACGAGGTCAGTTTGGCTTAACTTTAATCCGGGTAGTGTTCGCTGCTCGGGTCTACATGCTGTTTAATGTCAGAGCAGGAGGAGGAGAAGCAAAATTTAATAAGTCCTTCGAGAAGTGAACAAAATTGTTGCATGAACATATTCGACGTCGTGAAAATTTAGCATTATTACGTCTAGTTTTCGTTGTAAAATACAAGTTACACGTCTTTTCCGGAAGATGCGAACGAAGTTCGACGAAGCCGGGGTTTCAGAGCATCATGCGTGAAATTTGATTCGTGTTTAGTAGTTAAAGACGCATCCCTGCTGACAAAAATCGAGGAAAAACTTGGCACATTTTTCTAAACAGCCAACATTTGTTCACACAGACAGACGAATCATATTTAGACGCTGTTAAGCGTAACAGAACCAACCGACATTTGTCGACAAAATGAGTTATTAGTATCGTTGAAAAGAGCGTAAAAAGTATAGAATTCTTCAAAATTGAGTCCTCGATTCAAAAATGTGTACTTACGTTGAGAAAAGCTATCAGTAAACGCTACGCCACATAGTTTCTACATGGCTATTGAACTTCGAATCACGTGTTCTCAAAAAACATATTTTGTTGGTTGGTTCTGTTACGCTTGACAACGTCCATTTGTGTCCCGTGCGACTAAAAAGTCACGTCCTGGATACTGCTATGTAATCTTGTCTATAACGCCACAGGCGTTCAGAATTCAGTTCTGGATGGCCAAAATACGTGGAAATGAACTATGTGGTTTTGACAAAACTATAATTGCTACGTGTTCTGTAAATTCCAATTCATCTAGTTTCGCGTATGAAAACTAGTTCGCAACCCGAAGAAACAAGCACAGGTAATAAGAATCAAAAACGAAATACACGAATTACACAAAAACAGGAACAGACTAAACATAGAACTATACAAACAACACTTCACACTCACCCAGACACTAGAACACCAACAAATAGAGCAGCACATATACCAAGAAGGGAAAGAATACATAGCTAAAGAGAAAACTGTTACGCTGACACAGTACTAAAGAAACTCTACACACTAAAACAAAAAGGAAAAAACACCCAACAGGGCCAAAACCGACAGCACAAATTCGCACCAAAGACATTAAATATGACGACTGTAAACTTCACGCAAAAAGAAAGTGGCGTCGAGTCTGGGTGTTCAAAGTATTCACTGCACACCCACTTAATTTTTGTCTTACAACAAAAATCCCAGAAACAAGGGAAGATTTAAATTTTGATTAAAATACAAAATATAACCTCGAAAAATTGAAAAATATCCGGAATATTTCTCTTTGTCACATACTACGGGAATCACGTAGGATGTTTTCACTAGCAACATTGCACACTCTTGTCGGTCTTGTCGTAGTTGCGTTATCTTTGTCACATACTATGGGAATCGCGTAGGATGTTCACTAGCAACATTGCACACTCTTGTCGGTCTTAATGCAGAGGCGTTATCTTTGTCACACTTACTATCTCAGAACAACAGAAATCAACAAAATTAAATAAAGAGCAATTAACAACAAATACCAACCACAAACAGTAGACAGAATAATCAACAACCTAACACAATCAAAAAGGACAGACACGGAACCAATAACCACAAAAACAGACAAATACGCAGGAGCAATACCATTCACAGGAACACATACATACAAAATACAAAAAATCTTCAACCAATACGACATAAAACTCGGAATCAAAAACAAACCACCTCTACTCACACAAATAAAACAATGACAAAACAGAAACAACAGTAGCAGAGTACACAGACTGGAATATGAACACTGTCACATGACATAGGAGAAACAGGCAGAAAATTCACAACCAGAATCAAAGTGCATGAAGAATCACAGAAGCTAGATAATGACAAATCACTGTTTGAAAAACACTGCAATAACCAGGGCCATTGACAGAAAAGTACAAAATCATACACATAGAAAACAACACAAGAAAAAGAAAATTAAAAGAACAACTAGAAATAATAAAAGTAAAAACAAAACCGAATAACCTAATAAACGCAGCAACTAACTTTCTAAGCGAAAACTTATTCCAACTAATAACATAACACCCACGGTTTGGACAGACTGCACAATCACAGACAACCAATAGGAGCACACGACTAAGCAGGTTCACCATACGGTACCACCTTCGACTGTGACTACAGGACCACAAGAGACAAGTCTCATTTAGGGTGCTCCACTGATGATGACATAACAGCCGAAAGCGCTTTGGAATACAGAAGAAGAAGAAGCGAATTGGCGCAACCTGCATATGGAAGAAAACCAAACAGAACTGAACAGCAGAACTGGTCCACCAGACCTTTATTAACAACCAATCAGAATACAGGGCATGGCAAGACAGTTCACCACACGGTACTACCTTAACCAACATAATGTTACAAACAGGCTTCAGCTTAGTAGCTACATAAATAAATAAATAAATACAGCCTTGAAACAGATGTTTCGGTCCACCCACTGGGGGGCACAGGGCTCCTTGATCAATTATTCTGATACAAGGAGTATAGTTCGATTAATTCTCCTTGGTGACAAGCCATTACTGGGGAATGGTTATGAAAGAGTTTTCCTTCTCTATAAGGGGCAGGAAAACTGCATGGCACACCAGACCAGCAGGTGTTAGTAGTCTATAGGTGTGGCTAACCCAATTGTAGGTTATTTGAATTCCGGCGGAACAATTAATTGAACTCCATCGCTTGCTACTATTGGTGTGGCTTGGTTGGATGTTAATGTTTTTCATTATTCTTGTATTTTATCATTTTCTTATCATATTTCAATCTTTAAAATTCGCCGTCCGTACTGCAATTCGATCCCACGTTCTGTGGTTCAGGAGGCAGCGTTCGAATCCTCTCGGCCACCAAGCCACCTTAGTAACTAAGCCACTGACTTATTTTTCACTTACGTCTCAAGAGCACCTATAGATCAGTAAATATTGATAGATCCGATCGGCTTAGAGTAACTGGGAGGCAGAGAAATTCGCCTAAGAAACCCGCTTCCTTTTTGTAGAGCAAAATAACTTTTCGTGCAGAATGTAGAATCTCAGACAGCTGTAACATCTTGTCACTCATTAAGTAACTAGTTCACGATAGGATGAAGACAATATCACGTGGAATTGGACGCTTTTGGTGCACGATTCTCCAGTACGCATATACCTGCCACGTATTTACGACTTGACAACCCGTCTACTGTGTCTCCGCCGTCACCACATATTCGTTTATTCAATTATTTAAACCGAACCCCGAGTTTAATGAAAAGTCTCACGCGCACTTCCTCTCCGCCGTTCGGAAGCTAGATTTTAGACTCCACGGTTTGTTACTTCAGAGAATTTCGTTGTAAATTCCCCGTTCGTTAAAGTCGAATAAATAACACAGTTTTGTACTTACAAAGTTGTAATTTACGCGAACGCAATTATTATTTTGACGGCGGGGAAACACTACATTCGTGGACGAAGGGGAAAAAATAAATGAAAGAAAAGAAATCGCGTGTGTAATTATCTAGATTCCATTTTCCCTTTCCTTCTAATTGTTCGTCAAGCCGAAGCAGCGCTTTATGTATACAAGTTACGAGCCTATTTCCTTCTTTTTAAAACGAGTGTGGTATCGTTTTAATTTGCATTTGTACGACAAGTCAGAAAATGAAATACTCACTGGCTTACTGCATTTGGTTGTTCTTTATATATATACTTATATACAGCAGATTGTAGCGTCCCTGTGATGAGGTGCATTTCTTCGGCCTCCCACCCACCCACTCCGATAGACTTTAAATGTATGCCATTCGTTCGCGCTAGTTTGAACCGAAAACGCCATTGTTTGTGCTGCCCCCTTCCTGAGATATTTGGAAAAACTTTTTTTTTAGGGGAGCTGTAAAAACAGGAGCATCCCATTTTCATCTAGGGGAACGAAAATTGTGTCAATCGTTTGTGCTAACCCCTTCGTGAGATACTCGGGAAAACTTTGGGGCGGGGAGCTGTAGAAGCGGAAGCACCTCCACTTTCACCAAAGGGATAGAAAATGGTGGCATTCGTTCGTGCTACGTTTGCGCTGGTTTGAGCTGCCATCCATAACCTTTTGGCGCATTTCCCCGTCAAGAGAGGGGTCTTCCTTGTACACAGCAGAATACAACATAATCAGATTTGCCTGAAAATGAAGGAGTAGGCAAAACATGTGTACGCAATAGGGGAATGCGATAGAAAAGTCAGTGTTGCCAGACTTGGTCCAAAAGGACCAATTTAGGTCCATTTGTGAATTGATGAAAACACCTGGTCTATTTCGTTGGTCCATCGCAGTTATTGTGGTCCTTTCTTGGTCCATTTCAAGCCTACACCTAATATTTCTAGTTTTGATCAATTCTCATTTTGCCTTGTGTTGGAAAATATATGTAGTAAGGTACTAAGAGAAGCAGTACTGCAGTTTGCAAGCCAGCTCGCAGCTAAGATTTTAAAAACGGCGACGAAAGATAAGAAAAAGTTTAGTCAACAGGGAAAACATGACAGGCACAAACTTCCCGAAGAGTGGATTGGATTTCAGCATCAAAAAAACGTGGAACATTACGATGCCTAATTTCCTTTACCCATTACTCGATTATATCGTTACTGCGCCTCAAATGAGGAAGGAAATTGAAATCAAAATTGCTGTGTATCTCATTAAACATAATATATCCATCAGTTCTAGCGATTAGTTGAGAGATCTTGAGGAAAGTTCAGTCAGCGCAAAGCTGAAGGCAAAGATACCTCGAATATTTCTTTTAAGCTGTTACTCTTTCTTGTATAGTCAATAAAGCTAGTTAGTCTTATCTGGTTCTTTTTTTTCGTGACTCTGGTCCACTTTAACATTTCTTATCTAGCAACACTGAAAAGTTGCTTCTTTGTTTGTTAATGAGCTCAATCAGCCGGGCTTTGCTTCGTACTTACCTAGACCTATCTTATAATTCATTTCTGGACAAGAATTTATTACCTGAAATGTGTTTATATGGCAACTGCTATTTTCACAAAAGAAAGAAAGAAAAATAATATTCGAATGAACGAGGAAATCAAGTGATTTTGACCAAAATCAAATTGCTTACTTAATCACTTTACTTTCTTCAGATTTTCACAAGCACAGAACGAACGATTGAATCTATTGTAACCCCTAGATAAAAGTAGGAGTGTGCTCCCGTTTGTACAGACCCCTAAAAAAAAATTTCCAAATATCTCAGGAAGGGAGCAGCACAAATGTAGCACAAACGAATGGCATATATTCCAAGTCTATCGGAAAATGCACGAAGCAGGAATACATCTAGGTTTAGGTGAGTAAGCTAAAAGAATGCAGCTCATCAAACATCTAGAGCACATCCGCAGAAGATTTGGAATGTACTGAACTCGTACAATTTGTCATTTTATAGTCCCAGTTTGGAGTCACTTGAACCCTGAGTCATCCAATTCCACATGTCTAGGAGATGCTTCATCTAGAATGCGCGATTGCAGCTGATTTCTGCCTAGAACTGCGGCAGATTTAAGGAAATCTGAAGAGGTCTATGGCTCCTTCATCGGTCAGATTCTAATTTACGCCAGATAAGATTGAACAAGTTTTACGAACTATTATAGAAGGGTAATTTTAATTCTGCACCCTTAAACTGTACAGAAAATAGCCAAACAGTTTTCGTAGATCCACCGAACCTTGTCTCTCCTTCGTGTACTAGTTTCCCTCTAATTATTTCAACTCACAGGAGTGAAATTATTGTTCACTGATAACTCATCAAATTCTGCTACCACCTAATAGGTCACCGACCCCTAGGTATTTTCTGGTCCTTCATAAAAGTCACCCGTTCACCCTCTTCTGGCCGATCGATCGATCGCTTTTAACATAGAATCTCTAAAAAAGTATGTACCTAAAACGTTCATCCAAAAAGAATACCTATTAGGTCTCAACTTCCCACCCAGGTTTTTAAAGAATGTACCCATCATATCATTCCCACATTAAGATATTAACATTATACATCGTCATTACTTCTAGAAAGAAAATTTCTTTGTGTAATTAAATTAAGAAATTTCGGTCTCTTCAATTTTGTATTCTAATTTACTGAAAACGCAATTCGAGTAACCATATCGGCTTCCTTCTTCTTCTTCTTCTTTTTCTTTTTTTGGTAATTCTTGTTTAGAAAAAAGTATTAAAGATAAACGGCTTACGATTCGCTCACGACACCAGATAATAGGGAGGGAGATTAGTTCTTTCGGCGTTGGGTGATTCCGAAAAGGAAATTAAAAAGCTGAATCGTGAGCCGATGTTCCTTTCAAGTCGCGATAAGAAAGAGTGAGCAGGATTTACTACCAGATTTGATTTTAAGATTCGGCGGCGCTTTGGACAGCCGGCTGAAATGAACTTTTCTGTTTTGAAAAATCGGTGCCTTTGTATTCTACATGCAAACAGCAGCCAAGTACGATAACATTGGGGTAATAGCGGGCGAGAACTTGGTTCGAAGCTGACCGAGTTTAGTCTTTTTAAAATTCCCGCACTGAGAAAAATTCTATAGTAAAAATTGGTACAGTGCAATATTTTGACAAGTCTGTGACATTCAGTAGCACCCTTTAACTGACTATTCTGGTAACAGTTAGGTACAGCAGTTATTTCAAAATTCAGTAGAATTGCAATAATTATTACGCAGCAAAATCTAGTAAACATAAAATCGAAATTTTCAGTTAGAGAATGCCTATTGCCGAATGTAGAATTCTAGTAACATTTAACATAAATTTTTCTTAGTGTGCTGCATATATTTAGTACATATATCTTATTACAATATTCGGGAGCCTAATCTAATGATCTAATACAGACTGTTATAGGAATAGATAACATAGTCTATTACAGAACTTATCAGTTACGGATTGGAAGGGAAGCTACACGGACTAGGCCCTTACTATTATTTATACAGACAATTTTGGTGAAGCGGTTTCACAATAAAAGAAGACTCGATGTCATTCATCCCCAAGTTGGGATTGTTCCCTCCAATTTCTTACGAACATTTTCTCCATCATGCAGGTTTTCGAATCGACTTCCACGTACGAGTTCATTATTTTCCATTCCGTTCAGGATGTAGTCACTGTCTAAGTATATTAAAAGGCTTGATGAGAGGAATGGGAAAAGGAGAATTCTCTCGGGCCTAAACTTTTCGGGGGCCCAGGTTTTTCATCAGCTGTCAGATTACTTACATCGCCAAATTTTTTTCAGCCGACGAGCAAAAAATCATGATTTTCAAGGAGTCCGAAAAAATTACACAGGCTTTCTTTTGAGATTACGTCACGTCATAAGTAATTTCTCAAGATCTTCAGAACTGGTAGGCTCATTTCCTTTATCTGCTAACACAGAAACAAGGTATTTAACTTCCTAGGTTCTGAAAAATTCCTCAAAAAATAAATCCTAAATTTTTACTACTTCTTTTAACAATAATTATAAGAAGAAGGTACACAGATTCTGTGAAAGACTAAGGACATGGCAGCACTACTGTATATTATTAAATATTCCTTCCTTTACATCAACATTTTTTAACCGCTTACTTTTTAAAGTATCTTCACAAGCAAAGCCTTGTAGTTTCCATGAAACTTTAACCATTTCATATAAATTTAAATGACCACCCCTCCTCCCCCCCCCCCCGAAGAAAGGCAGTATGATTGCTTCCATCCTTCCACCAGCCTGTGAGCGCTACTGATTGGAAAATCGTTCATGAAAAAAAGTTTGTATCAAAATACATAGTTATATCCGACAGTTTTCGAACTACAAAATACAAAAAGGGTCAGCGACCTTCTCAACAAAATTACTCGTAATTCTACAGTCCAGTCATTTCATTTATGTTTGAGAGATTAAAACAAAACCGAATAGGTACATATTAGCGGGGCAATGAAAATTATGAAATCCATTGAAAACACTCCATCGACACGGTGTTTATTTTTTCGGTACCCTTTTCGCTGGGTGCGTTATTAAAAAAGCGACACAAAATGTCGGCAAATAAGAATGTATATTTTTTGTTATCACGCTATAAGGCAATAAAAATGGGCAGAAGAAAAAGAAATGCCGTCGATATAACTTGACCTGCGGGTGAAGAGTGTTTTTGCATTCGACTGTCCCCTATTTACTGTCCTCACCTTTCAGAAATCGCAAACCGCACATCATTGCATTACCTGTTGCCAGTTGAGAAAGTGAAAATGAAAATGAATCGAGTTGCTTTTTTGAGCCACTGGTTATAGCCCGATCAAATTACGATTTGAACTGGAAAAAATTGTGATCGAAGGTTTCTTTGCTGATTATTGTGTGAACTGGCCCACGGAATGACCCACATAAAACTCGTCCCCTAACTCGTGAGCGTTTCTCATCATTGTGGCAAACGTGTCCCCTTCAACTTTTTCCAAATAGTGTCCATGTTGGAGTGTAAGTGAACTTGGTAAATTCTGTATTTAGAGTGTGCCAATTCACAATTTCTTCCTTCTATAGTCCAGAGCGCCTTCGGCGGCTATGCCATCATCAGTGGAGCACCCTAACATTTGTCTCTTTGTCATCCTGCATTTATAGTGGCGTGTAGTACCATATAGTAAAACCTATTGGTGTGTTCCTACTGGTTGTCTGTGGTTATGTAGTCTGTCGAATCAGACTACGAAAACAACACAGAAGGAACTGCATACGCCAACATCACAAAAAATACACTCCCTGGTTGGACAGACTACACAAAACCACCGACAGCCAATAGAAACACACCAAACAGGTTTTACCATACGGTACTACGCACCACTATAAATACAGGACGAAAAAGGGACAAGTGTTAGGGTTCTCCACTGATGATGGCATAGCAGCCGAAAGCGCTCTGGACTACAGAAGGAAGAAATTGTGAATTAGCACACCTTAAATTAATATAGAATTTTTCCAAATAACTCGAAAAAGTATGAGAGACAGACGTGAATTTAGGGGGTTGCTTAACCCCCTCCCCTTCGTGGAATGAAAAAAACAAAATAAACGAAAAAACAGAAGAAAATAACGCCCCCGAGATGTAATTCTAGATCCGCTCCTGATAAGAGATATTGGATTAGTTCATCGAATCCAACAAAACCTATCGCCTGACCAGGCTACGTTTTCCACCGCGATGGCAAATGTGCCCTCTTTGAGAAATTTTTCCAAATAACTCGGGAAGTATGAGAGATATTGGAATACTTTATCGAATCCACTAAAACCCATCCCCTAACTCATCTGTGTTTTCCATCACGGTGGCAAATGTGCCCCCTTCGTCAATTTTTTCCAGATAACTCAAAAAGTACGAGAGATATTAGAACAGTTTATCGAATCCAAAATACGCTCTTCGAAATACCCCACAAGATAGCAAAATTTGAAGGGAAAGCGCCAAAGAAGGCCGCCCACAACGGACGTATTTTTACTCTAATTTTTTTTTCTTCTTAGGAAATAATGGAAAATTACGCGAAATAAAGCATATTCATCGCATTAGAAGAAAATTTTGTTTACAATTTCAAACAAAACGATACACCACCAATGCCCTAACATGAGGCAAACCATCACAAGGGGTTACCACGAGAGAACGATTTGCCGAAATGCTTCATCATAATTTGTATAAGATATTTATATTGACGCAGAGAATACAAGAACTGTACTTTTTTTATGGACCCCTATGATGGTGGGTATAATATTTTTTGTGTAATTTTATAAGAAAAGTACGCAGAAGTTTTTGGTCCTCTAAATGTTTCTCGTAGCTTGCATAGTTTTCCACTAAATTGGTAAAAACTGACGAAGAGGGCATATCAGGCTGCCCAAATACTTTCTAATAGAAAAGTGTACCACAAGTCGTTCAAAAAAATTTTCTGGCAAACTCTTTCTAGTCTATATATGTTATAAATATTCTGGCCTACACTTCCCCTCCCTTTCCTTTTTTCTCTTCCTGGATCGAGTCAAATATTGTTAAAAAGAAAAATGGGCTGGAAAAATATTCACGCTTAAATTTCATTTATGCTTTAATCTTTCCCTACCATAATCTTGAAATCGATATTTCAGCAGCTAGTTTGTATTTCATCTTTGTATAGATCATACATAAGAAGAAAGATATTGATAATAAATAAATTTATTGATAATTAATAGATCAGTATCCGATTGGCAGCCCCACGGTAGCTCAATGTGGTTTGACAAACTCTTTCACTATGTGGGTTTTTCTTCAAAAACGTTAATATTTCAGTCCCCAGCAGTCATCTCAAAAGTTATTAATGATTTTTTTTTTTTTTTCCGTGGCTAGATATGACTGAAACTATTTCACGGTTTCAGAAGAAAATTCGATCCACTTTTAATGGGTCAAAATTGGATTATATGTATATGCTAAAATGTCCGTCGGCATGGCTGTCCCTCTAACAATTTTTATTTACTTTTTTTTCTTCTTCTAAATTTTCAAGCTATATATTAAACTGGCGTATGTCCGCAAAGGAGTCGCTTCAGGTGACTCCTACCGAAGACAACATATTTTACTGTTCACTGATTGGTGGATTTGGACGAAAACATGACATGGGAGGATGATGATAGAAAACATTATCCAATAAATCCAAAATTAAGCTCATCTGATAGGAAATGAAAAGGGTTACAGCTTTTGTTCTTAGCAATCTTTCATAAAAATCAATATAAAAGCCGCGAGCAACACTTTTATGAGCACACGTTCTTATGGTGTAATGTACATCATGTTTTCATCTTCGACATTAGCGCTCCTGGTGGAACTTGTATACGTGAATAATATTACTCTAGATGAATGAATGAATGAGTTGGTAACGTGGAAATTGCGTTTTCACAGCTGAGTGTCAGTCGTGTCAACTTTGAAAATTGTCCCTGGATTTTCTGTCTTTCTGCCTAGCTCTTTTTCAACCAACTCCACAGTAGGAGTTTCAATATTTTTTCGTTATAATTAATGGTCAAACTGTATAATTCTTATCAGAGCAACAGAGTCCGCATTTCGAATCCCAGTTTTTTCGTGACGAGAACTGGTCCATTCACGTATTATTGTCAAAAATTAAGAGCCTAGAAAAAAAGTGTCTTTCGGCATGGCCATCTTTATGCAACGATAGACGTTCATCATCCCAAAATAATCACATCTAATTAATGGGTTAGTATGCCTTCATCAACTCTCCATATTTTTTGTTTAGGAATCCACTAATCGACGGCAGAACACTTATTGTTTGCTATTGTCTTTCAGCATGGCACATGCCAAAAAACAGAATCCTCTCACAGTCGGCCCAGTTTTACCAATATGTTATACAGAACGCCTCTTAACTACTCCCAGCATCAAAAAATTTCAAATATTCCCTACTTTCTTACACGAAAAAACATAACACCTGAAATATCAACATTTTTGAAGAATGACCCATACACATAGATAAAATTACGTTATAACTACTACATAGTGAAAGCCCTTCACATAATTTTTACATGTAATTATAATTGCTGACTGTATAGTGAGTGTCTGTATTGCTCGATTAGCGAACTTTGGCCCTCGCTGTCAGTCATCATTATATGGTTATCTTTTATATCAGCTTCAGCATAACAAAACAGTACTTATTGACATTATTGAGGAAAAGACAGAGTTATCTTTTTTTCATTATCAAGAGTATTTTCCTCTAAAAAGAGTATGATCTGGACAGCTTGGCATATTTACCCCCGTGGCGGAAAATGCCCACGAGTTAGGAGATGGGTTTCAATGCTGTCATCCACTGAACCAGTCCGTACAATAATTCGCAAGGAAGCCTTCGATCGCAATTTTTTCCAGTTTAGACTCGTTTTGATACTAGTTTGACCGGACTACTAGCGAACCAACTAGCTGGTGAGAGTTTTGGAAGCTCTCTCAGGGGAAAATAATCAAGAATTCATTTCGGTTTTATGGAGGGGATATCCCCTAAGCGTGCAGAACTCAATTTTTCGTAAACGTTTGTCAAAAAATTGAAAAATATTCGCTCACGGGGGGTGAACACCTCCAAAATCCCCGTCCACGGTAGAATTCTTGCTACCAGCCAGTAAACGTTTCAGTTCGACTACTAGAAGTGATTCAAGACGAACCGATGTCATAATCTGTTTTTACACCTTCATTTATCATATACTAAAACACAGCCAACTGAACCTCTCCTCAGTTCTTCAACTGTCGAACTGGACTTGAAGAAAGAACATCGACGTTAACTCTTTCCTTTTTTCTACAAGAAAAAAACGAAGTTAACTTTCTTTACAGCTAGGTAGGTCGTTTTCCTCTCGACGCAAGGCTCACAGACAATAAATAAAAAAAATAAAAAAAAGTAGCAAGTTTTGTTCCGGAGAAGCACTTGATGCAATTAAATGACTCAATTAGTAATAAAGCCTTAGTAAGGTGATGAATTTAATTACAAGAAGTTTGGTATAGTCATGTACTGTATAGATGGGATCTTCTTAGGTAGTTCCGATACTTAATTCCGTATTACCGTAACAGTAATGGTCTCTATAAAAACTAATATAACAACGGGGGAAAATGCGAATCCGTTTCAACACTTGGGAACAGGGGTGAGTGCTTACAATATTATCATGCACCGAGAAATTTCCCTGGTGAGTTGGTGACGATTGCGGGTATTACCAGCAAAGAAGAAAAACTCTTCCGCGGGTTTCATAAAGAAAGGAAGAAGGAAAAAAAACATTTTTCTGACAGAGCAAAACCATTACAAGAACCTTAGTTTGAACATAAAAATGACGCTGAATTGCCATCACAAAAGTTGCTCATTATTTTCGAATCTCTGCATTATAATTAGTCAGTCGGGTCGTTACAGATATGTCTCGGTAGGAAAATGTTATTGCTGAGTGAGTTCAAGATTAAAACACAAATCCGAGCGTCTTATTTACAGCATGCAGACCGTATGTATTTTCTCTGGAACAAGACAAAAAAAAACTCCTGCATCGTCATAACGTTTTGCTGCCATTTTATGATTTCGCCTTCAGCAGCGTAAACATATCTACTGACCACCAACAGACTTGAAGAAACACAGGTATATAGTCTTTCATTATTTAATTTGGCCGAAACTGTTTACGTTTCACAAGCGGAATTACTATCGCTCACCAGTCCCATGAAGAAAAAAATTGTGAATTTTCATGCGGCTGTAGCCGACCGGGTAGAAGACATAAAATGTGTGTTCCACTGCATGTTTTACAAATTGCCTAACAAAAACACACCAACAAAAAAGAGGTCTACCGAATTAACATCTCTGGTTTCCACGCGATCAAAATATAGTAACTTCGTAGTTAAATTTTATGACCTGAGAAGTGAAGATGACATGCGACTGGTTCTTATTTCTAATATTCTTGTAATCGCACACCGGGGAAAATTCTTCGCGGAGGGCACATACATAGATAGCACCGACAAAACAAATACCAGTTTTGACCATGTTCACCTCATGCTGCGTAAGCGTAAATTTGTACGTAATTATACGTTCCTTGCTTCCTCAGACCAATTTGAAAATTAAGTCCTCTCGCTGTTATTAACTCATCTCAGCATTTCCTCTTGAAAGAGTCGCCGCATAAATTTCAACGTACAGGATACCGCTGCTTGCTCACCACTGAGATGCGTGTAATTTGATCAACTTGTCGCTGAGGTCGATGATACATATTAAATGCGCGGACCGAAAAAAAGGAATTATAAGGTCAATAGAATGATACTAACGAATAAAATGGCGCGACAAATTTACATAACCAGAAATCCGTGTTAGATATTCTGAAACCGCTTATATGTATACATTTCTGTTTAGTGGCTTCGGCGTAACTACGAGTACAACTCGGTGATTAGTGACAAGTTCCCAAATTAATAAATAATAGCACTTGTGCATATGTTTTGTTTTTTTTTTCTTAACCCTGCATAATTTTGTTTCGAACATGCGTGACGTCCGATGGTTGATATTTATTTATTCTCGGACTTCTGAGTCTTATTATGATCGCTTCGGCCATTTTTTTCAATTGGCTATACATAAAAACCCATTTAGCCGCGATGTAGTGACTCGGCTCCGAGAACTTTATAAAACTGCACGAACTTATGATAGCTAATTTAACGACGCAGGTAATTAAGTTCGACATTCCTAGACGGTGATTTCGCCTTTTACATCGAAACTACTTCATCTCGTTTTTGAAGATGCATGCAAAGTCTCACGCAATGAAGGGTGAATGGCTGAACGTTCGGCTGTCCTACTATTTGATACACAACCAGGGACTAAAGTACAGTTTCTTGCCTGAGTTTTTAAGTCGATGAACAGTAATGACCAAACGTCCAACTAGTTTGGGCATGCCGAAAAGAGGTTCCACACACGATTTGAAAGTTCACATCAGTTAAAAAATTCGTGACTTTCTATCTGTTTCTATGACTAAAATCAGAGAAAAAAGTACGAAATTCTTTCGTTCACTCCAATCGAAATATTCAGCGTACAAAATTGTGTGCAACTAATTAGAAATCTAAAATGGGAGTAGGCGGGACACATTGTAAAACAGGAAGCAGAGGAAAACAAAAACCTCTAGATGGAGGGACGAGATCGATGGTTATATCAAAAATAAACTTTTCACCGGATTGCCCAAGATCGAAAGGAATGGGAGAGGGTGAGGGGTACCTTTGCCATCCATGGGCCGGGGGTACATTCGGAACGAGGGCAAAGTACGCGGAAGACTCACATTCCCGTTATGTAATGTACCTCTAACCAATAAAGGTTTATTTTACTATAATAAAAATTATAATCGAAAGATACGAGGCATCCCGTTGCTTTCGACCCCCCCCCCCCGCCATCTGGGAAATTTCGCTTTAGGCGTCCCTCACAACCGAACCGAGAAACAAACAAATCAGTAAGACAAGGAAAAGATAGAAGAAGAAGATAGGAAAAAAAGATAAGGATAAGAAAGACCCCACTGCTTGTACGACTGCTCTCGAAATTTCGCTTCAGGCGTCCCTCTCAACTGGACCAAGAAACAGACACGCCAATAAGACCGAGAGCCGTGAATAGGAGAATAAAGGTATAAGGAAAAAAGATAGAATAAGAAGGATGAATGAAGGAGAAAAGATAGAAGAAGAAGAATGAAGGTAGGAAAAAAGGCAAAAGTAAGAAAGAATGAAGCATATTATCTGACCGAGTCTTCTCATTCGGCTGTTAAAAATTCGTACCATCGAATCTTAAACAAGCCTTTTTTTTCTAATTTGCTCTCAACCCGAGCCCTGGAATCCGCCTTTTCGAGTATTACCTCGGAGACGTCGAGGAGGCTGTTAGGGCTGCCTTAGCCCTCTTCTCTTCTTGCCAAAAAATCGGCCTAGGTTGAACTGTAACAAGTTGATACGTGGGCTTGAACCCGGGACCTCCGGATTCTGAGACCACCGCGCTATCCATTCGGCTAACCAGATCCCCTTCCAACAATGCCGCAGGGGTCTTAAATGAGTATGGAATAGTGGTGTTTTAAAAGGTCACTGTGTGTGGGGGGAGGAGGGTACAAAAATTTGTGTCGTAAAACAAAAAAACAGCAAAGCAGAAAATTCTTACATCTCTGAAAGCAAATTGAGCAAAAAATCTCGTAAATCTTATCTCTGAATTTTTTTGAGGAGGAAAGCTCGCGTACAAATAATACTTTGTTCCCTCGTCCACATATTTTTGAAGGTATGATGCAACCCTGCAGCCTCCCTATTCCAATACCAAAGTGTGGTTAGGGCGAAGTAGCCCCTGAGACACCGCACCCCAGCACCGGAAACTACCCTTCCGGGCATCGCATCAGTGCATACCATATATAGGCCTGGTCCTAAAAGTTCTCAATGGCCTTATTAAATCTTTTTAAGGTTTTGTGTTGAAGAGTTTCAAAAAAAGTATTGATAAATGATTCTTTAAGTGATTGCGAGTATTAAACAAGCCATCAAGAGTTAAATACATAGAAGTGTAGATGGATGTTACGGAGTCTTAAATAAGTCTACAAAGGTTTCAATATCTCTTATAAGCGTTTTAAAAAATATAAGTATGGAAAAATCTTATCACGTTTAAGTGGGGAGGCCATGAAAAGATGTAAAAGGGTCTTAATTAGTGTTAGAGCAAGTTGGAGAGAGTCTTAAAGATTCTGCATTACTTATTGAAAATTCTTAGCTAGTCCATAGCCGGTTCCCTGGTTCCCTTTCCAAAAGGAAAAATTAAATGGTGGGAGGTAAATGCTGGAAATTCTTCAAAAATTATCACCCATTCTGGATTCCCGTCAGTTTAAAATTTAATTGCATAGGTTCAAAGTTGTTTTCTTCTTCTTTTATTTTCAATATCAATAAGAACATGGTCAGCACCGACTAATTATTACAACTCCAAATAGTTATCACTCATCTACCCACTAGATTATTATTTAAAAAGCATAAACGACCACGAGGGGAGGGAGCGGCTCGCTTCCGGTCATATTTTGTCAAAGTTTGTTAGAAAAATTTTGATTCTCGTCCCTCAATAAATTTGCTTCTCTACGGTCCTGAGAAACGATTTTGAGGCCTTCAAATTCCTAAACATTTTGAACTGTCTCTCTCAGAAAGGTTTCCTGTAATCGTCATCAAATCTAGCGTCATTTTCTAACCAACTTCTGAAAGTTACAAGGAAAACACACAGTACCTGGACCGTAAGGAGGAGTCGCATCTTATCCATACTGAAGTAGGTAATCACCATAACTCCGGAACAAGTTTCCGAGAAAATGAGTTCGATACAGTCAAAATCAAAATTTATCACTTCACTAGGCTCATAGTTATCACGGTTATCTTAGGAAAAGCCCCAAAACTTCGAAATGGGTTTCGTACTGAGTTTTGTACTTGTAAAACTGATCTCACAATTCAATATGGTCAAAGTTAAAAATCCCCTTCTTCAAAATGTGTTTCATATAGAGTTTGGTATTTTCAAGACTGATTTCACAATGGTCGACGCGAAGTTGTTTAAGGATAAATTTACCCGTATGTAAAAATACCTACTATTTTTCATTTCATCTGAAAAATTTATAAGGGAGTAATTACGATCTCTTACCTTCAAGGAAGTGACCACTGACCAAGACCATAGCTATGAACCTAGACTAAGTATTTAAGTAACTATCAAGACCTCCTTAAATACTACACCATTGGAATTCGTTTAAAATCAAAAAATATTTTCTTCCCATGCTCGCTAACATTCGAAGAGCTTTTGTTAAGATTATTGACTTATAAAAGCATTATAATTCTGTAACGTAAGATTTGTTAAAACTTCTGCAGACTACGTCAAGACCTATTTGAGTTAGTTAAGAACCCTTATGATTGCGTTAACATAGGACTCTTCGAGACTGTTTTTTATATTCTTGAGAACTGCGTCAAGAGTTTTGAAGATAAGACCTCATAAGACTCATTAAAACATTATTATAATTCGCTAGGATTGTGTTCAAACTCTGTAAGATTGAGTCACGGCGTGTTAAGACTTCCCAAGACTTCTTCACACACTTATCATAACTCTATAATTTGCTTCCAAAAATTAAGATGCATTCTCCTTCAGACGAGGATACGACTCGTTAAAGCTGAATAAAGCTGTATTAAAACTCAGTAGTGATTCACATGATGAAGACTCGTTCAGACCCCTTCAGATGGGACCTGGTAACACGTCATAAAACGGCATCAAAATTCGTCAAGGCTTCTAATGATCGTTCCAGACTTACTAAGGCTGCATAGAGATCTTTCAGAACTACGTTAAGGTTCGTTAGCATTGTTTCAAGACTCCTTAGGAATGTAACAAAAACTTATTAGGACTTCTTAATTAAGGCTGCGTTCTGATTGTTTAAAATATTTCAATCTGTGTTACCGTAATATTTTGTTGTCTCCACAGAAATGTATCAGGCCTCAGTGAAATGACTTAGGACTCCCTCAAATTGAGTTAGCACATTACGCTGTTACGTTCTGTTAAAATCATACAAAGAAACGTTAGTCGTAACGAGCATCTTTGTAATACCACACTGTCAGCAGAAATCTGGTCCTGACGTATCTGATGACGCAAGAATAACAATGTATTTTCCTCATATGTTATGCGGATCATTCATTTCCACGTGAGTAGAAATGATTCTCCCGGTTACGCATCTTGTACGTTCTGGCATCGGCTCTCAGTTGTCTACTCTGAACTCATTTTTCATATTTACTTATAATCTTCCCGTTATAATACAGGGGCGGATACAGAAAATGATTTCGGAGGAGGGGGTCCAATTTAGATATATCGGAAGGGCTCCGGACCCCCAATCTCCTGTATCCGGTACGGGTATAAGAGGGAGTTTTTACCCGAGAAAGTCACGAATCGTTGTAATGACACAGGGATATGATGTGTTTTCTGTACGCGCCAATCTTTCCTCTCCACGCCCGAGCTATCTTCTCCTGGTATCTTGGAGGTTCTAGTACAGGCATCCAGCTTTCTGCTCTGAGTTAATTTTCAGCGTTGTTTCTGCTCCTACCTTCGATCTTTGGGATACTGCAGCCAGTTATATTGCCACCTGAGGAACTGGTTATGACCCTTCGTGGTGCCACAAGAATAATGATGTGTTTTTCTTCTGCGCGTGTTGTTGATGAGTTTATCATGCGACACTTCTCACAGATGAAGTCTCGCACATGTTTAGTTACATTTCAAGTTCAGCAATTTAATTCGTTTTCATCAAGTTATTTCATTGACCGAAGTTCTGGCACAGGCATTAAGCTTCCTGCCCTGAATTCATTTTCAACAGTGGCGTAGCCAAACTTGGTATTGTGGCCGATAGATAGTCTTACGTACAGATATAATTCGGATAATTCGTTGGCCTATTATCAGCGGTGTAAAGATAACTCATAGAATGTAGATATAAGGAATATCAGTTACTAGTTCGAATCGTGCGTCGTGTTTATTCAAGAATAAAGCGTTGAACTGAGAAGAGCACTTTTTGACCATAGTATGAAGGGGGGGGGGGGTCTTTCACTTTTACAACATTGCAGGTGTAATACTTACTATTACCAGAATAAATTTTAATTTTTTCAAATTTTTAGACTGATGCTAAGGGGGAGGAGAGGGGATCAGACACCCCCCGTGGCTACGCCCCTGATTTTCAATGTTGTTTCTGCTCATGCCTTCTATCTTTGAGATACTGTAGCCGTTTTTTAATTTATTTTGTTTAGTTAAATTATTTAATTTTTTTTTTTAGATTAATTTATATAAAATTAAATTTTTTAAAAGAATATTTTTATGGAATAATTTAATATTAAGAAGGTTTAATAGAAATGAAGGGGGGGTCATTTCACTTTTACAACATTACAGGTGTAATACTTACTATTACCAGAATAAATTTTAATTTTTTCACATTTTCGACCGATGCCAAGGGGGAGGAGGATCAGACGTTCCCTGTGGCTACGCCCCTGATTTTCAATATTGTTTCTGCGCTCATGCGTTCTATTTTTGGGATACTGTAGCCAGTTATATTGCCACCTGAGGAACTGGTTATGATTCTTCATGGTGCCACAAGAATAATGATGCATTTTCCTTCTGCGCTTGTTAATGAGTTTGTCATGCCAAACTTCTCATATATGAAGTCTCGCACATATTTCGTTATATGTTGTTAATTCACGTTCAGTAATATAGCATGTTTTTACCGAGTTATTTCACGTAGCTCAAGTTCTGGCACAGGCAGCCCGCCTTCTGCTCTGAATTCATTTTCAATGTGGTTTTTGCTCCCACTTTCTATCTTCGGGATAAATAAATAAATCTTGAAACGGATGTTTCGGTCCAGCCACTGGGACATAGGCCTCCTTGATCAATTATTTTGATACAAGGTTTATAGTCTAATTCACCTTGGTGACAAGCCAGTACTGTGGAATGGTAATGAAAGAGGTTTCCTTCTCTATAAGGCGCATGCAACCTGCATAGCACAACAGACTAGTCAGGTATTAGTAGTCTATAGGTGTGGCTAACTCAATTGTAATCTTTTTGAATTCCAGCGGAACAATTAAATTGAACTTCACCTCTTGCTACAATTGGTGTGGGTTGGTCGGATGTTAAAGCTATTCATATATCTTGTATTTCATTATTTTCTTATCATATTTTAATCTCAAAAATTCGCCGTCCGTACTGGAATTCAAATCCGCGTTCCGTGGTTTAGGAGGCAGCATTCGAATCCACTCGGCCACCAAGCCACTATCTTCGGGATACTGTAGCCAGTTATATTGCCGCCTGAGGAACTGGTTATGACCCTTCGTGGTGCCACAAGAATAATTATGTGTTTTGCTTCTGGGCGTGTTGTTAATGAGTTTGCCATGTGACATTTCTCATAGATGAAGTCTCGCGCATGTTTGGTTACATTTTGTTAATTCAAGTTCAGCCCCCCCCCCTCCCTCCCTAATTTTACTCTCAACCAAAGCTCTGGAATCCGTCCTTTCGAGCATTACCTCAGAGATGTCGGGAAGGGGGCTGATAGGGCTGTCTTAGCCCTCTTCTCGTCTTGCCGAAAAACCGGCCTAGGTCGAAATGAAGCGAGTTGCTACATGGGCTCGAACCCGAGATCTCCGGATTTCGAGACCAGTGCGTTATCCACTCGACCAAGTGTTTTTGATGAGTTTGTCATGCGACACTTCTCATAGATGAAGTCTCGCACACGTTTAGTTATATTTTGTTAATTTAAGTTCAGAAATATAGTATGTTTTTATCAGGGTTATTTTATGTAGCGTTGATAGTCAAAAGGGTCGGTGCGATCATTACGCCTGATTCGACTAATATTCCGAGAGATTGAGCGCCCTTGACGCTCACATTCTATTTTGCACTAAGAGTAGCAGTGAAAGCGGATGCGAGGTGAGCTGTTTAGCTCAAGCAACCCTCGCTGTATTTCACGCTCTAATACAGGCATAAGGATCTTTAAAAAGTAGTTTTTTCCCCCAAAATACATGTTATTCCTCTCTCCAAGCTGTGCATCTTGGAATTTGGGGCATCACCTTCCAACAATCCTGCTCTACTAGGACACCAAACAGCATATGTATACGCCGTAAGCACGCAGACCACGTTCATATTGCCCCTTTTGTCAATATTTACATTACTGACCCACGTCATGTGTACTGTCAATAGGCTCAGCGCCATGTTACAAATATGAGTACACCACACATACCATTATGAAAACGAACACACCCCAAACGCCACCGTCTAATGTAACTTCATAAAATAATGTATCCAGACCGAGAAGACTTTAATTTACAACAAACTATACGCCTCGCGGTTGACTGCATTATACACAAGGCGACTTAATTTCCAAGTGATCCGATCTATTTGAACGGAACGAGTAATTACAAGGCACGTTAAGGTATAAATAAATTGTAAACGAGGGTTTTCCATCGTCGGCCTGAGTCTTTGGTCGTGTTTCTTTCCGATACATTTCGCAGCCAATTCGCGTCTTAAGAAGCCTCATCGCTGAGGCAGTAAGACAGAGCCGGCGGAACCCCGAAGCCGCATCAGATAGAGAAGAACTCATTTTCACTCGCGCATTAATTGAAACGCGAGTGAAACGAAAAAGCCCCGAATATGGCGCTCGTTCGGCACCATCCCATTCCATCCCATCTCGACGGCGTGCTTACCCGAAACTATACATATAGCTCCTAATACTGGTAATGAATTATTTATTCTGTATCTGTTTGTTTAAAATAGCGTGAGTTCGATGTTATTTATCCGGCGGGATCGGTAACGAAATGAAACATTTTAATTAAACCGAGCATGTCATAGAAATTGCGGAATAAGACAAAAACCCTCAATTCGCAGCGCCTTGTCAATGTGCTCTCCGTCTCTAGCGCTTCCGCCATATGATATTTATTATATGTTTACCTCGTTAATTACAATATACAGGGCGTTCCCGAAATTCGCGAGATATTTACACAATTCGCGAAAATCGTTATCCGATCGAACAGTTCGACTGATGCGTATCTTCGACCTGATCGGTTTCGGTATCTCACACGATCTTCGAAACCACGTCCCAAGTACGTGGTTTCCAATATAGGCGTGCTAATACATGCTAATATAGCGTCTAGCCTGACCAGACTGCAGTTATGTGTTGGAATTCGATTAAGAATCAAGGACCCTACTTTTTCTTTTTCTTTTTTTGTATCTAACCGATGATCGAAAAAACCGAAGCTAGAGCGCTACAGACCCAAGTATGGTCATACGCCATCTTGATTCCAAAAGCACCCGTCGATGCCAAATTGACTACGCGGTACGTTCCGCATAGTTAGGTTCGGCATCGAAGGGCGCTCATGGAAACAAGATGGCGTTTTGACTATACTCGGGTATCTAGTGCTTTGCCGACGCCTCCTTGGGCTGGGTGAAATAGACCAAACACATACCTCGGGGCCAGGGAGGAGGATATAGGATCAATACTCAAGACAACCGGGCACTTGTACCAGAGGTCAATATCCCAGGAGACACTCAGGAATAGAATCGAACTCAAGTTCATGGCAACAGAACTGATTGAGATAAGAGGACAACTTGTACCCCTGAGGAATGTCGAAGAGTTCCTTAGGATTTTACTCCCTTCTAGCTTATTATGTATGTTATTGTTAATATTATGTATAATCAGTTAAAGTATATTTTAATTTCATAGAAATTCTCACTAGTTCCTCGGGCCATTGACTCCTCTCCTTACGAGATGACTGGCTCAAAATTTTAGAGGTCTTTAATTTTTATCGGTTAACACAACAATTCAAAGTTTCAGTCTGGTTGCTGAAGAAGAACGCCTTCTAAGAGCTATGAATTGTGAGAAACCAAGACTTCTGATCGTTTTTGGCCATCGTCTGATGCTCCTTGAAGTCGACGAGGCTGAGAATTCCAAATGAGGATGAAAGTTACAGATTCTCTGAATTTCACCCCGATCCGTCAATAAAAGAAGGAATCCAGGGCAGAAAATTGATGAATATTTTATGAAATTACACATTTTAACTGATCTAAAGTAAATTCTAACGGTAACATAAATACAAAGGTTCTCATATTGTCACACTGGGCAAATATTATATTTTTTAATATTCATCTACAGTCACAAAAATACGTAAAATAATGACATATTGTGTTACGCAACACTGACTGAGGAGTTATTGAGCGTAACTTTTTCAAACTAGAGGAAGATTTAGGTTGTGTTTTTGATACCCAGATACTATGATAATTTTTGGAAGTTCCTTCCATATTGAAATATTAAAAAACCTGATGTGGAATACTGTTTTTTCTGATAGTTCTATACTATGAATAAGCAAAAAACCAAGATGGAGTGAGAACATTATAGATAATCCCACAATTTAATAAGAATTTGATCCTTTATGTGATTTATCAAGTCTTGAGATTATGCAGGGGATGTATTCTCCAATAGTTCAGTATTCTAACTACGGTGACCTTGTCCCAGGCCCGTAGCCAGCCATCTGCGGTAGGAGGTGCTGACTGTTTACCGGGGGGGGGGGCTTGAGGATACACATAGTATATTATGTGAAGATTTCTACGTGGCAGTGGTATAGCCAGGGGGAGCAAAAGGGGAGAATGCCTCCGAATGTAGAAATTGAATGTAAAATATGCAAAATGAGCAATTTTTCGCCTTTAAAAGCACGTTTTTTCGAAAAATTTTCGCACAAGCAGTAATTTTCCTTCATTTTTGTACAATAGTCTTCTAATTTCGGCGATTTTTTAAAAATACCCCAATTTTCGACTTTTCTTCCTTGAAAACCTTACTCCCCCCCCCCCCCCCCAGGGAAAATCCTAGCTACGCTACTGATTGAATTTGGTTTAAAAATTGATAATCAAAACTGGTGATTCAACTTACCGACAACCTATTGAAAAACAATCGAATATATTGCGTAAAACAAGATTGAGCTTTTTAACAACGATCAAATTTTCGAATTTTTGGAACTAAAAAAATTCTATTTCTGTGGACTTATCAATTTATCAGTACTCAAAACAGCCATTCGGGCATTTAACCATCGATACTCAATGTGAACTAGATCGTGAGCCTACCACGGCGTGTTTGTGAATTGTAATGTGACACGAGAAAAAGGCCTGTGTGTCTAAAACTGCTTCTTGAAAACTCGGGCCCTTTTCTTGTGACATGTCACATACAAAGAATGACAAACAAACGTTTATCTTTCAAACAGGGATCCGAAAGCCGAACGATACGCCAAATCTCATCCAGCTTCTCGCTTCCAGCCTCAGTTTATGAGCTTCTAACTTCTAATATTTTTTTCGACTTCTGGCTTCTAGCTTCCAGCTTCTTTTACCTATTTTCACCCAAGGTTCTTATAGTTAAGGAAGGTTCTTTTTAGAAACTGAGGGAAAATAAAGTGAAATGAAGTGAAGCAAAAGAGGTATAATATTAGTTTTCTTTTTATGGGTTTTCGAATTTGAGCAAAAAAATCTTTAAGAAGAATATTGTAAGAAGTCAAATGGAAGCCAGAAAAGCTTCCAGTTTCCAACTCCTGGCTTCTCAAAATTGTCCCAAAACTGCAAGAACTTCCGGCTTCTGACTTCCAGTTTAATGAACATTAAGATGTAGTGGAAAGAAAAGTGTCGAACAAAATTGGCGAGAAAAATATAAGGAATTCGTTATTTTTATTCACTAAATTTAGCCCGGGGGGGGGGGGGCTCTGGCAAGCACTAGAGGTGCTCAACACCCGCTGGCACCCCCGTAGCTGCGGGCCTGCCCTGTCCTTTCCCATGTACATTTTTGTGCAAATCATCTTGCCTGGCCACTTCCCACGTAGTATGATGCGAGCATCTAACAAGTCTTTTGTCTCCTGCATTCCAGTACTTTCAGTATCAGATCTTTTCGAACTACGTTCTTCTTCTTCTTCTTCTCATGTTTTACTTCCCTTTCTCTCCCTCAATCAGGCAGGTAGGACATCAGCTTAGTTTAGTCACCGTTTATACCTATATTTTAGCACTCGCACTAAGGTCTGTTTTTACCATCCATCAATATACGCACCTTTTCCACACACTCGGTTTTTGATTTCAAATGCCCTCGCTGCAGTCCGGACTAAATACTTTTCTCTCATACAATTTCCGAAAAACCAGCATAACTACGAGTCATCTTCTATGTACCAGGAAATTCGAGTTGAAGGAATACTGATTTGAAAGTTTTGAACCTCATCCGCAGCTACACGAAAAAATGTTTCTGATGATGTTCTGCGACATAGTTCCCCATCAAAGGGTACACGAATGCAATATATAGATAACTATTCATTTCCTACTATCAAATTCGAATTGAAGAAATACTTTTCAGAACATTTCCAGGAAGAACGCCGGGCTCGTGGCTGAAAGCAAAAATCTTCCCAGTATTTTCAGTAACATAGGAATTTCCTGAACCTCTGACAGAAGAATTCTTCGTCACCTGCCACCAGCTGAGGACCTCTCGAAACCGTCGAATATTATACTACAAACGTAGTAGGAACTTTATGGCTTCAAATTCGAGAGTTCACCACTGCAAAATTTCTTGAACTAGTAATTGATATCCTACTGCAAAATTCGAATTCAGGAAATACATCCTTGAACATTTTGAGAAAGAATGCCTGACCCGCTGCTGGAAGTAAAAATTTTCTCCATATCATCAGTACCAGAGGAAATTGCTGGACCCCTGACAGAAGGATTCTGCGATGTGAAGATTTCTTGAAACGTGGAAAATGAAACTATTCATTAAATATACAATAGACATTGACTTATCACAGGTAATTTAATTCGAACATGCAAATACTGTAGAGGTTATATTCCTCTGGGCATTAGACACCGCAATAAATACTTGATTGGTTTTCTATGCAAGTACACTCAACCCATTCCTGCTTCAGAATCCAAGTTGGAGAAATATTTTTCTGCGAATTTTAAAGAAAGGAAAAATGTTCTAGGATTTTCAAACCCATAGTAAAGCATTTATAGCCCCCCGACGAAGACAGTTTCTCTTGTTTAATACATAATTATAATCACTACTCAACTATTTCCTGATACGTGTTCAGGTTGAAGCATTTGCAGGAAGAATCCTCAGCTGCTTTTGTAAATTATACTGATATTTTCAAAAACCTAATAGGAAATTCATAGCTTTTCTTTAAAAGGAAACTCCAATTCAGTATACACCTACTCCACTATTTTCTATTACAAAGCTCAAGTTGAAAGAATATTTTTTCGAGGACTTTTAGAGGCAAGATCTGGCCTGCTGTCGGATGCAAAAATTTCGAAAACGCGGAAGGAAATACACTGCCCCTTAGCATGAGAATTCAATTAATATGTAGATACAGATAACAATCATAACAATTTCCCAGAATCCTGCATTCAGGGGGTCATTCAAAATCACAATTCTCAGATAAAATTTGATTGTAAAATCAGAAATTCCTTTTTAAAACTACAAAAATTACTCTTTAAGGTGAGAAAATTGCAAGCACTGAAACCACAACTCATAGCTACTTTGAAGTGCAAATTACATAAGATTGAAATGCTTTTAAAACGCACTCAATTTTGTGACTCTGAATTTCAGTTAAATTATGCAGATTTTCATAATCTTTTATTGACACTCATCTCTGTTGTTAGATATAAACGATACCAAACTTTGCTTCAGTGGTGCGAAGTAAAACTCTTCCAGAAGGGAAGCGGGGAAGGGCCCTTTTCTAAAAGAAAAGACATAATTTTGTAAGTAACTTCTTATTTTCTTTGTTTTTGCAGGGGGGGGGGGATACAAGGGAGCCAATACCCTAGGTGTTTCCTTCCCTAACAGTGTTCATGCTGTCAGTAAGTTCTAACTATCGCATCAGAATACATAACTACGAGTAAAAATTATGCACAAAACGGTCGATTTACACAAAAGACTAAAGAAGCCACAGCTCTAAGGCACTTGGGTGAAAATAACACCTGAAAAATTAGTACGAAAGCAGAGATAATTAAAGAAAGGAAGACAGAGAGGAAGAAAGAAGCAGATGCCGCTGGAAAAATCAGGGGAAAAATTGTTGGGCGGTTGAGGGGGGTGTTTTTAAATGATGTATAAGTGGATGATTCACTGAACTAGTTAAAACAAAAAATGTTTGATAGCAACTTTTTTCGGTTTAATCTCTTATTGGAGCTATTTCTGATAGACAAGATTCTTCTCATGTCTCAGGCATACGTGAGTATCTAGTCAATTCTGATTATATTCCGTTCTGTATGGGAAATTTTGGTTGGGATTTATTATTCACTATTTCCTGGTGGTTCTCTTTGGTCATCTCTGTTGTCATTCATTCGCTTTTGAATCAATTTTGGCTATCAGTGGTGTTTTGTGATCATTGTTTGGTCAAGGGATACTCCCTCCACTTGAGGGTATCTGGTCAAATTAGGTATTTGCTTCTTTTACAACAATCTGGGTACATGTTTGGTCGAATGTACTAATTTTTTGATAACGGTCAAGTGTACTACGTATCACATTTAGGTGGGTTTTCCATCCTCCGGTCAATTCCAATCAAATTTGGCTATTCTTGGTTGGATTCGGGTTTTACGGCTCGATTTGATCATATTGGTCACATCAGATCGATTTCGGTTGTTGTTAGTCATTCTTCATCGCGGTTGGTCTTAGTCCGATTAAACAGATTTTGAACGGATATTAAATAATGTGTGAGCTAATTTTGGTCCGATTTGTTCAGATACGGTTGTTTCATCACTTCCAGTTATAATTGCTTTACTTACTTTTATTCATTTTCGTTGAAATATTAGTCAGATCTGTTAAGTTTTGGTATTTATCATGTTTTATTCAAGTTCTTTTCGTTCCTTCCAAAATGAATTCCAGCTAGCTAACCGGATTGGGATTGGGTTGTTCACATGGATTTGATCATTTTCGTCATGAGAAAAGAAAAATAATACAAACTCAATAAAATTCACCGTGAAGGAGAAAAATGAGACTGAATCAGATGGGAATTGATCCGGCTCGACATCCTCGGATTTGATCGTTTTTGTTTAGCATTTGCTAACCCCCCCCCCCCCCACACACACATACACACGCGCACAGAGTTAGAAAAGCATTTCAGAATGTATTTTAGCGCATCAAACTACAGCAATCAGATAACGGGATACGTGCTGTAGTGACCACTAAACACCCCAAAAGCTTGCATTTTTGTGGCACAAATAACGTTAAGAAAAATTTTCTGGGAGGAATCGAAATTTCTTCATGGTCTCGAGTGAGATCTAAGGAATATTTTCATTATTCTTAAACAACTCCTGAAAAATCAATTTCTCGTGAAGATGAATTTTACAATTCAATCTTACTAATTTTCATACGTTACGCTCAATGCTTCTTTCACATTTTTCCATCTCCTCCTCAACTCCCAGTTGACTCATTCGTTTCTCACATTCGTACTCGATGTCATCGGCCAGCTGCTGACCGTTTCTTCCATTCACTTACTCCGCCTCAGCGAAGAGAGCCAGGAGGTAAAATCCAGAAGTTATATCTGCTCCAATTATGAAACTTATTTAACAGTTCTGCAATACTCAAGACTTTTTCTAGAATTCCACTTTTCCCTTACACTTTTTCGCCTTCGGTCTTCCATCGGTCTTTCATCGAGACTTAATTGAATGGTCGACCTTGACGCGCCAGAACAAAGTTCACGCAGTCGATACTAAATTAATAAGTTAGATCCAAATGGGCTTGACGTGATTGATCGGCACTCCGAGTACAATGAAGGCGAGTTTTTAAACGCTTTCGTAACAATATTTACACGTACTCAGTGGTCATATTCGACACCATCAGTCAACTTGACGAACCTCCCGGGTCTCATTCCGGCCGCGGGAGAAAAGCGCATCGAGCTGATGCTGAATGGCGCCGATCAAGCAACGCTGTTTTGTAGTATTTTGACGGCTAATTGAAAATAAAATTATAATTGGCGTTTGTTCTTCGGATACGTTCGTTGAATGACTAATAAGCAGTGTTGGCTATGTACGTTAACAAGTACCTGCGAGCGACCAGATTGACAGACGGAATGGACGGACCGTTCAATTCTTGAAACTCGAATGACAGATTGGTTAAGATGTTCGGTACGATGAAGATGTGAGCCGTGACTACTGCAGATTGATGGCGACTGGTAACGAGAATCGTCATGCGAAGTGGCCGGGCCCCATTCGGTCTTTCTGCCCATTTCCAGGCACCGACGAGACTTCAAAGCAGACATTTTTCTTTCGCCTTCTCACTAAACGTCGATTTTTGATGCGAAGAGGTGGGCCTATATGGTTGACGACATGAGAGAGATCGGGGCAATGCCCTTCGAAATCAAACGGGGGTCTTCCAGTTAGCGGCGGATCTAGAGAGCAATCGTGAGAAGAGCAATTTAAAGTGTGCAAGAACTGAATAGTTTTACCAGCCACTCGCCCCCTCCTGAACATTTGGATCATTTATACGCCCTTGAGATCATGAGTTCTTAAGAGTTTCTGGCTACCGACTGTTTTGTCATTAATAAATGGCTTATAAAAAGTGCAATCAAATATTTTCAGCTCGCTAAATTTTGTACCGGTGAAACTTTATAGAAAATTTCTGAAATTTAATCACAGTATACTTGTTTTTTTTGTTTTTTTTTGGAAGGGGGTTCTTCTTAAATACTACTCAACACTCTTCAATGCCAATTCAGAAATTAGAGGGTCTCCTAAACTTGCCTTTAACCTTTAAAAACTTAAACTTGTTTAAAGCTAGCTAAGCATGGTCAAAACTCGTTTCCTATTCCCAGACTCAATTGAAACCCTTCAAGACATCCGATCGAGACCTTTTAAAATTTGTCAGTACTTGTTTATGGTTCTTCAAGATTTACATAAGACAGTAAGACTCTTCAATACCCACCTAAGACTCTCCAAGACTGTCTTAGACTTGGTTAAGACTCGTTAAGGCTCTTTCAAAATTATGTAAGGCTCGTTTGAATTTCAGTATAACTCTTCTAAATTTGCTTCAAACTCATTCAGACTTGATCAAGATTTGTTATAGGACTCCCTAAAAGATCAAAATGGTACAGGCACTGATCTTTCATATTGTGCTTTATGGAGCTGAAACTTGGGATATTATGGAAAGTTGACCGAAATAGACTGGACAGCCTGGAATTTTGGATCTGGAGGAGGATGCTTCGTGTGCCATGACCTGCAGAAAGGCAACCAATGCGTTAAGGATAAAATAGGAAACCCTGAACGGCTGAGCTCTATATATACGCGACTCATGTTGAAATATTTTGGTCACATCATGAGACGGGAGACCGACAATCTAGAGAGGCAGGTTATGACTGGAAAGACAGAGAGCAGGCGGCCCCGAGGCCGTAGCCCAATGAAGTGGACAGACTAAATTCGAGATGGTACATGTGGAGAGCCAGTCCATGCTGTCGCAAGAAAAACAGAGCACCGGGAAAAGTGGAGAAATTATATCGCAGCTCTGCCGCGGTGTAGCTATGATCGGATCGATCGGCACTTTAATAAGAAGAAGACTCCTCAAGACCTTTCAAGACTAATTTAAAACAAGTGAACACTTGTTCAGAAAACTTTGTGTAACACTCTTACAGACTTGCTTTAGACTTCAGTACCTGTTTAGAATTACTTGAAACTCTTTAATCCGATGCGCAAAATCCCGCCAGTTATCCAAGTAACTAAAGGAGAACCAAGGGGTAACTCAGGGTTGCAAATGGGTAACCAGAGGGAAACTAAGTCCCACCAGTTACCCAGGAAGCTAAAGGGGAACCAAGGGTAACTTACGGGTTTCTGGGTAATCTGAGGGTAACTGAGGGTTATAAATGGGTAAATTATCCAGCAAACTAAAGGGGAACCAAGAGTAAATGACAGGTTTCTGGGTAATCTGAGGGTAACTGACGGTTGCAAATAGGTAACTTTTCCGCGGGTAACTAGGATAACTGACTGAGCGGAACACACTGACGTGCTTCAAACTTTATGCCTAATTAACTATCTTTGAAATATTTTCAATTCAAAATTTCCTCTCACTTGGAGGGACAATTGCCCTCACTGCTTTCTCCCGTGTATCTGCGCCTGATTCCAGTAGACTTTTACGTCAATTCTTTCGGAGAATTCCGAGTATTTCTTTCTTTTCTTATCGCTCTTGATATTTTTTTATCCTCTTGTATTCATTTTGGCATCACTTTACCAAGACCCTTCCCCCCCCCCCTACCCTCTTTAGCCGAGCGTCCAAAGGTTCCAGTGAATTCGGCTAAATGGCCAACGATCATAGAAAACCAGTACACATCAGTACTTAATGACCAACAATCACAAAATTCGACCAAATTTAACCAAACTGAGCCAAACCGATCGAAAACATTCATGCTAAGAATGGTGGACACAATTGAAAACAGCCACATCTACTTATAAATTATCAAACATTTTTCCATAAGTAATCAAATTGTGGACACGAACGAAAACAACCAGGTCTACCAATAAATTACCAAAAATCTTCCCACAGGTAAATAATCAAACCTGACCAGTCAACCGAATCTGACCAAAGTTGACCGAATCAGTTGATCGAAAGTAACAGAAATAAGACAACCTAATCATAGATAAATAAAAACTACCGAGTGCCACCACAAAAACTAAAAATTACCGAAGTTGCGGCCACAGTTGCACAGCGTTTATTGAAATGAACTATACAAAACAACATGAATCAAAAATTATCAGAAATGACTAGCTCAACCAACCATGACAAAAAAATAACCAAAATTGATCAAATTCGACCAACATTTCCAGAAAAAAAATTATTAGAACCAACCAAAATCGACCAAATCTACTAAAAAAAAAAAAAAAAAAAAAAAAAAAACAACAACAAGTAAATCAGAAGAAAACTAGTTTAAGAAGATATGATCGGTAGACTAGGAAGGAACAAAATGACCATCAAGAAAATTTTCTGAATAATAATCGCAAATATAGGGCTTAAATTTTCCTTATTGCTAGGCCGTGTGCAAAGTTACATAAAAGGCATACGCAGCCCAATGAGCTAGTTGACCAATTGTAAAGCTGAAAAATAGTTTGTTTAGAAATGAATTTGTAAAATTTTCAGCTTATCTTGGCATGCTGATTTCCAATCAGGTCTCATATAATTTATATAATTTCTCTAAATATGTCCACTTTACTGAATTCGAATTTAGGTGAAATTACAAAATAATGGTTTTGATCGCACCGAATTATCTGGAAAACTAATTGACCGAGCGATTCTCACGAAGACCGCTCGTCAGAATCCACGACCTGTCAGTTCAGTGGCGTATCAGCTTGGTATTGGAGAAGGAAAAGGGGTCTGGTTTCTACCAAAGGGAAGGGAATGTTTGAGGGGTGTTCAGATTAGAAAAACCACTATTTAATGAAGTCGCAAAGAAGGGTCCAGACCCCTTCAACCTCCCTTATCAATTCATCACTTATTTACTTTTATGACTGGGAAAAAGATACAATTCGGTATGTTTCCCCATTTACGCAAACTGGTCCAATTCTGCGACTAAAACTCAGGGCCATCACCCGCCTAATACATCCTTAGACATGTGCAATGGCGACGCTTCCTCCTGCACTGCTATTAGAGGTCACACGATGAGGCCAAGGACAATTTCCCATTCTTCTACGAAAACAGCTATTATGTTTTTATTCAACCATGTTCAGAAAATTTTTAGGGAAATCAAATTTCCAAGGGGAGGGGGAGGAGAGTTGACCAATGAATTCCTTATAACTTATACACGGGAAAAATTTCATCAGACAGCAAAACATCCAGAGTCTTGTTAATTATTCGAAAAAATTTCGAACTTCCAGCGAAGATTTAATTATTCGCATCCAACAAGTAGGCAAATTTCATAATCAGATTTCCGAATCATTATTATTTTTTTGTACACTATATAGTTAGAAAATGTCTTACCCCTTAATCTGACCGGGATATCGCCTGCAGAGACGAATTTAAAATCAGGGTGAGGAGGAACCCTAGCTATTGAGAACTGGCTTCAATTGAAAAATCAATAGCCCTCAGTTGAGAAGTATAAGCAATTTCAAAAAATCTCTCGCTCGCTTCGCTCCCAAGAGGGAAAATTTCGATGTTCTCTCCATCTCCAACCTTTTTTTGTACGTCCGGCAAGTATGTTCCCATATTATTACATATTAATAATGAAATAAAATAAAATTCGCAACCAGTTCCGAGAAGAAAGTCAGTACGAGGTTTAAAATTGAACGTTTGAAACATTAAGGGGAAATGATGAAGACATCAGGAACCTTTTGCACAAGAAAAAAATTAGCTGAATTTTTTATGTAGACACCGTAAATTGGTGCTTTAAATTCCACAATCTCACTCCGTGAAATTGGAGCGAATTCTCGTCACCTGTATACTCGTAGCGTCGAAAGATGGAAAAATTCCAAAATTCAAACATTATAAAAACAAAACGAGCACCAGTTTTGCATGCTGATTCTGAATTTGACCATGAAATTTTGATGGGAATTCACTTTTCCTTCACAGGGCACCCTTTTGATAAATGTGTCTGATTTTAATCGACCATTTATTCGGTAACGGTAGTGAAGGAAAATATAACGTACGGATTCGAGAGCGGCATAAAAAAACACCACATTCGCTGCATCTTCAGAAATAGGCAATTTCAAATTGAACAGATTCTTCTGAAATGTTTTTTTTTTTTTTCTTTCTTCTTTCAATAGTTCGCTTACTAATATCCTCTACAAATTCAGTTTCAAGTCTGGTTGATTTTCCTTGATAAAAATATTTAAAATTTCATCTGCATTCGGGACATGCTAGTGATGCTCATCTCATCAGTATCGATGAAAACGTTCTAGTCGGTGACGTGTTTACGGAACGATCCTTATATAAACCCGATCTTGTTGAATTTCAAGGCCTCAGTGGCACTGGTTGGTAATATTCGAAGAATCTTCGCATATTCAAGTGTTATCAAAACCAAAGAAAATACTTCAGGGGGGGTCTCGATCAAATTTCTGGAGTTTGTTGAATAGAGGGGACAACCTGGCCCTACTGTAACAGGCCAGAGAGGTTTCAACATAAATATGGTGTAAACACAAACTAAATAATTCAATAAACTCAACCACAAAATAATCTCGTACAACGAGAGATGTAGCCAGCAATTTATGGCACGGGGGAGGGTATAAAGAACTACAATAGCGATCAAAAAAATTTCAGTTGAAACTATTTCCTGGGCATTGTAAACCACCCACATGTTCTCAGCGTTTGTCGAGAACTAACATCAGGGCGGGCGCCACAGAACAATACGTTCGTCAGAATTGCAAATGACCCTAGTACAGTTCAAATGTTTCCAAATCACACTCGCCGTTTCGCTTTTCGGATTTCATTCCGCATCCCGCACAGAATCAAGGTTGCCAACTTAGAGGAGTTCTCCTCGAAGTTGAGGATTTTCCAGATGCCTTGCAAAACATGCGAGAACATTCAGGATTTTAACATTCTGAGGGTGAAGAACTTGATCAACTGCAAAATATTGACGAAAATCTTATTAAATGCCCTTAGTTTCAGTTTCAGTGGCGTAACCGGGTAACGGGGGAGGGGAGGATGGGCCTGACCCGCCCAAAATATTTCAGATACCAAAACCTCTCTAAGCCCAAGGAAAAAAGAAAAAAAATGATAAATCGATCATGGAGAAATAGATGAAAAGATTTTATTTTGAAACAATTTTGAAGAAATAATTTTAAGAAAAGATACTATACGAAAGCAGATTCTTATTTTAATTTGATTTTTTATGAATGTTGGAAAATTTGTAATACATTTAATATTAAAGTACCTAACTGAAAAAAAAAAAAAAAAAAAAAAAAACACTCAACATATTTTTAAAATTCCGCTTAAGCTTATTCCATAGATAGTCTACTTCACTCCTTCCGAATTAAAAATTAAAGAACCATCTACACAGCCGAACTACTTGCTATCCTACAGTGCCTAGTCACGATCTCCTCGCTCGAAAACCCACCCAATCCCACCCACTATCTCGTTCTCTCAGATTCACTTTCCTCCTTAAGATCTATTTCTGATCGCCTTTCAACGCACGCTCTTGTCTAACGCATCCATCTCATTCTCCATCTCATTTCCTTCACCACCAAGGCATGTGCACTCATTTTAAAATCAAAATATTCCCTGAATCTTCCTCTTTCCAGTAATACCAAACATGACTACCGTTCCGTTCATTTTCAACCCGCTAAAGTGCGCTCAAGCTTCAAAAACATGAAAATGTGTGTAAAGTTACCCCAATTGACTGTATTGTAAAATACGAAATCGAGCTGAAAACGGGAAAAATCTTATAAATCTATTTCTTCTTCCAAATTGCTGCGTTTTCCTGATATTTTGAAGAATTCCTCATAATTATCAAACTCATTCAAAAATCATTAACATAAACTGAAAAAAGTAAAAAATATGAAAATTTGCTGTTTTCGACATTTTTTTTTTCTCACATTACAGAAGTTTTTCTCGATGTCTAGGAGATTTCTCGAGGGCGGATTGATATTCAGAACATCAAAATACATATAGAAATGATATTCTCATATTTGAGCATTTTTCGTGCAATACTGTGTAATTTTGAATAAAAATCTCAAAAAAGAAAAGAAAAGCGGATTTCTGAGTATTCTGATCCAGTAAAATCCTGCATGAAATAATCGGTTTTACAGTCTGATCATGAGCATCGCTGGGGGGGGGGGGTAGAAATGATAAGTTACTCCCCCTCAATTCAAAGGCCAATAATTATATTTATACTTGCAGTTATAAAAAATTTGCAAACGAATTAGTGCCGTACCCTATACTTAACTCGCAATACTCACATACACAGGGCGTCTAACTAAATTCCTATTTGAACCATGCTTAACTTTTTATTTACCGAATTTCAGGTCAGGCTCATTAGGTAGTAGTTTGGGTCTTATTCGGTTATAGGCCCAGGCTTCTTTGGTGCGCTGGCCTTATCAAGTTTTGAAAAAGGGTTAATTTTATTAGAAGATCTGAGGAACATGGAGCTGTATAGAAAAATTTCAAGCTGGCAAATATTTAAATATCTCAGTTGACGACTATAACACAAAAACAGAAAAACATGAGATCACTTACATAAAAGTCTAGAGAGCCAAGACCTTAAATTAGGGCCTTATTGAGCTCACGTACCTTTTAATACGCATATGGCGATCAGTGATTACGTCTGACACGACTCATATGAGCACGGCATACATGCGAAGACTCTTGTAAGCTGATATTTCGATTTATCGTCATTATCAGGGATGCAATTTTATGCACAAGAATTGCGAAATATGCACATATTTTATGCGCTGAATTCAGTCTAAATAATATGCCGAAAATATGCGCCAAAATTGTAAAATATGCATAAATATGCAAATACAATATAGGTGTATTATTTCAAGGGAAGATTTAAGTTGGATACACTGAGACAATTTCTATCATATTTTAAAATGATCCAGCAAAGTATCTCCTTAAGAGTCCAATCTTCTTTTAATAGGAGATGCAACCCAGGAGATAATGCACCTATTCGTAATTTCTTGATGATTGACGAATGTGATGCGGGCAAGAAAAAAGTTATCTCACGTGCCAAAGAACATATTTTTCAAAAAGCTTTTCTACTGATTCATTGACCATTAAGTCTTCTCAATTTTTTCGGAGTCGGACATCATTCTCGGAACTAAGAAAATAACTTTTTTGGGGGGAGAAAACTGAAAAATAAGCAGAATTGGTGCAAAATATGCGGTAAATGCCAAAATTTGCGAAATATGCAGGATGGAGTGCTGCTCATTCTGTGATTCGTGAAGATCTTTTGAAACTTACATCTATCTATACGCCGCAGAGAAAAACATGCATTCGCATAAAAATTGCAGCCCTGGTCATGGGTGGAGAACTAGATATAGCAGGTGTAGCGCGCGCTACATTCAATCATAAATTGCTAAACCCGGATAAAAAATTTGTTTCACCAACTTTTGTATACACGAAATGCGACAAGACAACACATGAAGAACAATTACAAATTTTCAGAAATTGGGAATGTATATAAGATAGTTCAGTCTGCAGACTGCAGTAGAAAGCAGACTTACACCCAGCGGCCCGCGGTCTCCACCTTTCCTGATCCACTATGCAATTAGTCCCACAAGGCGGACTGTTAAAAGAAATGTAAATTTAATGTTATGGGATGGGTTATGGGCGCTGAGAGCGCTAATGGAATAAAATAATATATTGGAAACTGAACATAGCAAAAGGAAATTCGCAGGATTTTGAACCACACTTACGAATTTTAAGCGTTTTGGCAATATAATATTATTACATTCAATGATTTTGAAATGTGGTGCATTTTTCAAGAGTGTGGTACAATTTGTTCCTTTTAGTGGAACATTTTTGAAGGTTTCATCTGGGAACACTGTTAACTGGTGATGTGGTGATTCAAGGTATTCGCATAGAAAACCAGAGAGACCGGTAAAGCGAAAAAAAATTGGAGATTCAGAAATTACTGATCGAGATGTATGAGAAGAGCCACTGAAAAAAATGTTTCTGATTTCATTACCAATGAAATGACAGAGATTCAAATTTGCTGATAATTTTTGGTGGCAGCAGCTTTATTTGACTTTGAACATTTGTTTTTTTTTGTTTTTGTTTTTAATTTAAGAAGAAATTCCCAGATGATATTTTCGAGCATACAATTAAATGTTATACTTTTCTTGATGGTAAAAAATTGAAAACAGAATTCCTGATGTGCAAAATCCCACCAGTTACCCGGGTAACTAAAGGGGAACCAAGGGTAACCGAAGGGTTTCTTGGTAATCTGAGGGTAACTGGGTTGCAAATGGGTAATTTTCCCGCAGGTAACTAGAGGGTAACAGATTGCACATCGGGTTGGGTGTTATATACGAAAGAGATGACTTCAAAGCTGTATCAAAATGCATACACACACCTACTCTTTTTTTAGTGAAAATAATTTAACTGAATCCTTTGGTGAGCTTATTAAGCTCCTGGAAATTTTGATAATTCCAATGACTTCAGCTGAAGCAGAAAGATGTTTTTCCACTTTAAAGAGAATAAAAACTTTTCTGAGGAGCACGATGGATGAAAATAGATTACCTGCACTTGTCATGTTATCCACTGAAAAGGGACTGATTCACGATACTCATCCCGACTTCAATGAAGCAAAAAAGAAAGACGTATGATATACAAAAATTGAGGAAAGCTTAAATTTTACTTCACAAAATTATCGTTTCTTAGCGAACAGATTAAACAGTTCTTGACATTATAAATTTTGATCAGTGTGTTATAGCTTTTGTTATGTATTCTAATTTTTGAATGTCGAGATGTTGTAACCTCGCATCTAATGACTATCAATACCCATTGAAACGCCTATCAAAATTCTCACGAGCCGCCATTGGTTCCGAGTTCTGAGCCACCAATAAAGTTTTTTCATGTCATGTCAGTTTGTCAGACATGTTTTTTTTTAAAGTTGCATTTTGATGAATTTTTATCAGCAGAGGGATAAAGTCCATATTAAAATTTCAGACGAAGAGGGAGGGGCTTCAAGACTTAATCTGTGTTTGCTACACCCTGAAAAAATCTAGGTCTCCACAACTGGCCCTGGTCATTATAATATACAGAATTTCCCAGTTCTAAATTCTTTGTTTTCTCTTTCAAGGTATAATTTGCTGATTTTTAAATTTTTAATGACCATGACTGAAAATAAATGACTTAAATGACAGACACTTCGATACAACATACTATACCCCGCCCCAAAGAACGCTGATGAATATAGGTTAATACTACTGAAAAAATTACCCCCCCCCCCCCCCAAAAAAAAAAAAAAAAAACCAAATCCAGTGACGCCTCTGTTTTACATCTAGCTACCGGTTTTTTGACATACGGTTCTCTGTTTGCACGATTCTAGATGTCCGGCAAATTTGAGATATGAGGATTCCGGATGTGGCAACCCTGCATGAAAGTGAGGACGTTCCAGTCCGAGACTCATCCAACATCCATCCCAACCCACAGAGAAGTTCGATTTTATCGCTATACATCTACCGGCTTTTCGAGACGGTTCTGTTCGCACGATATTTGATATTGGGGAAATTTCAGAAATGAGAATTTTTTATTTGGTAACCCTGCATGAAATTAAGGACTCTTCAGTCCCAGAATCATCTATCGCGATCGAAAGATAAGTTCGGTTTTATAGCTTTACATCTACCGGCTTCTCGAGAGGGTTCGTTCTGTTCGCACGAACTGACGACCGTGTAAATGCAACAACGCAGTTCGGGCACATCACTCTACTCACGTGTAATATCATCATCAACATAATCATTATCGGCGGAAACGTTGTGCACGAAAGCTAAAAGCACCCTTGACGTCGACCATAACGAATACAAATTCAACGTTGACGCGGTTACCGACCACGGGGCAAACTGCCCTCGTTAGATTTTTGAATCGAGTTGGTTTTAGCGATCGTACATACCGTCACCCCTTGAATGCGTACGAACGCGAACTCGCCGAACAATTTCACTGTCTCCGAGTTTTCGCCATCGTACTAAAAATACATGTTATATAGTCGATCACTTACCGGCAGCTGTCCAACCGTGATCTCCAACAGGTAGCAGAAGTTCTCGGGCACAAAACACAAACAAAATTCTCGTTCGCGTCGAAGGTACGACTCGGAAAATATGAACGATTTTAATTTTCCTTTTTTTTTTTTTTTTCTTTCTTTCTTTCTTTCTTCAATAATTATAACACGAACGTGTCACTGATCACTATACCGAGTACGCGTATTTTCGAATACAAAATACTTATATCGGTTATTCGGTAATGGCGGCGCGACACGGCACAACGAAAATTGGTCGGCGACGAATCGAACACTCGAAATAGACGAAAATTAAACCGCGATTTCGCGAATCAGCCGAATGATAGAAACGATTTAAAAAGCGATTAGCATCGGACAAAACCAAAAATTTACGTGAATTACGAGCTGAACGGATACACCACACAAACGCTCACACGTTCTTTCAACGTTCGGCGAAGACACGCGACTGGCGGCAAGTCGACTCGTGGACTAGCAAGTGCGATCTTCCGCGCATGCGCACTCGCACGCATGCCGACGGGAAGACTATTGTTGAATTGTATGAAGTATATCGTTGCTTATCAATGAATGCAATATTATGCTTGCAGAAATGTGTATGTGTCTCGATCGACACGAAGCTTTTCACGCAAATTTTTCCCTTTTCTTCCTTCCTTTTCATTAATTTTTCATTTCCCGTAATTCGTAAACTATGCGACGGCAATTTGCACAGCATATTGCGAGGATGGTACAGAGACCATACTGGACTGGCAGCCGTTGGCGTATGCCCTGCAAGGCCCCGATTACGACCGACCAATAAGCCTGATAAAGATACAGCGACAAAATATCATGTATTACGATCAACGATTCAGTTTCCCTGCTTTCTCAACCTTGTCACTCCTCTCAACATTTTATCAACAGCCATGAAGAAGTTGATAAAACATTGACAAAATCTGTTTTATCGTGGTTTTATCACGTTGATAAAAATTGATAAAATTTTTTATCACGCTAAACCGTCGGTCGTAATCGGGGCCCTGGGCCGGATTTACGAATAGGCAAAGTAGGCAATTGCCTACGACGAACGCTCATGAGTGGCGCCAATAGGCGCCACTCGTTTCATTGGCGCTATTCGAATTCTCACGAAATTTTGAAATTGATTTTTAAAAATACATACGAATGGATATTCCCCTCTAGTTTCGGTTTTAGAAGAGATTAAGAATGATGAGAGAGCCAGGATAAGGAGACCCAATTTCAAAATAATAGAATATTCTAAAGAAGCTCCTTTCTCCAAAACAACTCACCTTATGATTATTTTGTGGACAAAAATACTGAAAAGACTGAATGAGACGAATATAACTTTACAAAAAGTCAGAATATCTCTGAATGAAATTATATTTTCAAGACTTGAGAGGACGATACAATGAGTTAATTTCAGAGATGAACACAACATTCCACACTTCTCTATATATGACTGTGCCGGATGAAGGTGATTCTCATCAGGGTGGAACTATAGGGTGCCTAGAATTCGAAGGACTAAAAGATTTCATGATGAAACTCAGACTCCTGAGGTCATACTGACCGGGGTCGAAAAAATGGAAGTGGAAGGTTTCAACGTGATTATTGATAATTTGGTCAACGAGATGGAGCGGAGGAAGACAGCTTACAATGATATAAATGATAACTTTGAATTTCTTTTTCGGAAAAAGTGATGAACATAACGAGGAATTAAGGAAAAGTGCGAAACAATTTTCAGAATTTTATTATGTCGATGTATCCAATGACATAATTGAGGAAGCAATTCAATTCAAGTATTTTCTGCAGAGTCAAAATCTTCAAAGTCCTCTTAAATCGGATCCCTTGGAAAATTTCCACTGTATCACAAAAAATAATTTGATGTCCACCTTTCCAAACATATTTATTGCTTATCAAATCTTCTTAACATTACCGGCCAGCAATTATTCTGGGGAAAGGAGTTTTTCAGCTTTGAGACGTATCAAAAATTACCTAAGGAATACGCTGAGTCAGATTAAGACTTCATATCTCTCGTTGTTGCACGCTGAGTCTAAACTGACCAAAGAATATGATTTTAATCAGATTATTGATGCATTTGCGACCAAAAAAAGCCAGAAATAAATCTTTCTAGAGTGTTTTGCACCATATTTCAAAGTAATAATACGGTTGGCCGTCTATCACAATATGATTGGTGACTCTTTTCATTATTTGTTTTTGTATTATTATACATCTCTATCATTTACTCGTGCGTTATTGTTGAATTTTCATTACCTATTTATTACCAAACTTGTGATTTCGTTTATAACCTACAATTGTTTCTTATTTTTATTCTCATCATATAGCTAGTATATGTATACTTTCATTTTCATTTTTTCAATTATTATCATAAGTTTAATCTTTGGTCTCGCTATCTAGTTTTTGGTTCATCAATCATCAACACTATTTTTTTGTAGTTTTTTATTATTCCTAATTCCTAATACATGATCATATTATTCATATTTCAATGATTAATCAGGGGAGGGAGAGAGAGAGAGAGAGAGAGAGAGAAAAGAATGAGGATATTTTCTCCCACGAAAAAAATGTTAAGGGGGGGGGGGGAGGGATTTCAGAGTGAAAATTCATAGGCGCCGCTTTCCGTTTTGCCGACGACGCCACAGAAGGTAAATCCGGCCCTGGCCCTGACTGTCCAATAGCTCCGGGCGAGGTAGAGGAAGGGGAGGGGTACGTAGCTGTACAGTTTGGCGATATCACCGGATACAGCTGCTACTTCTCCCCAAACAGGAGACTGGAGGAGTTCGAGGCCTACCTCGCCTGTCTTGAGGAGAGCATCGCGAGGAAGACGACTGGAGTCATCGTGGCCGGCGACTTCAACGCCAAATCAGAGGAGTGGCACGCCGGCCGGACCGACCCTCGAGGATATGTCCTGGGGGTGTTCCAATGAACACGGGCGGCACTCCCACCCGTTTCTATCAGGGCGTCAGGTCGGTCCTCGACGTCACCTTTACGTCAGCCAGGCTGGCCCGCTGGATCAACGGCTGGCCCGTGCAGGAGCCTACCACTGTGTTCAACCCTGACGAGAAGGAGGGGGGAAAGGGGGAAATACCCCGGGCCCGGACTTTCAAGAGCGCCCAATATTTTTAAAATACCTGAATTTCAACGCTTACGGATACATCAAACTGTACATCAAATCAGCAATCACTCCTTACACTATGAAAGAAACCTCTTATCCCGTAGCTTATCATTTTTTCCCATCTGACAAAAGAAAAAAATGAACTGGAAGCAGGGGGGCGTGGGAATTTCCCCCAGGCCCTCTTTCTCTCTCTACGGGTCTGACTGTGTTTGTGAATATTGTAATATGACACAAGAAAAAGGCCTGTTGGTCTGAAACTGCTGGATGGACACTCGGACCGTTTCCTAGTGACACGTCACATATAAAGAACCACAAACATTCGATTCTCTAATCTTTCAAAGCAAAATCAGTGTTGACAAGTTTATAAACAATTATATGTAGTGGAACGAAAAGTTTTGAACAAAACTAGCGAGAAAAATAGAAGGAAATCGTTATTTTTATTCACGAAATTTGGCCCAGGGAGGCTCCGGCAAGCTTTAGGGGGTGCTCAGTACCCCCTAGCACCACTCTGGCTAGGAGTCTGGCGTAATGATGATTTTTTAAATGGCGGTATCTCTGTCTAGGGGGGGGGGCTCAAGATACCTTTAGAGGGGCTCAGCCCCAGCTTTCCCCCCACGGCTACAGGGCTGTGTAAAAGTTGAGAACAAAAGACTTATTTTCCAATGTCACAAGCTGAATCCGATAGCAAATATTCTATTATTTAATTTACGTGCCTTGGTCCTGGTGAATATAGGAGGGAAATTTAGTCAGGAACAAAAGTCAAAACTCCATGTGTTTTTCCCATAAGAACGAAAGGGAGCTTGTGGCACGGATTCCCCTAAATCCGATCGACCTGAAACTCTTTGTAGTTTTTATTTATTTTTTATTTATTGATTTCATTGGAACCAATTTAGGAGACGAATCCGAAGAAATTCAGAAAAAAAAGTTCACCAAGATTAAATAACAACCACCGTAATGTGTAAAAGGAGTTGTGTGTTCCTCTCAAGTATTCCTAATATCCTTCCAGCTTACCCTCCCAGACTAGGGTATGCTCATGTGCGCATATGTGAGTGCTTGCGGGATAAGGTTTCAATGTGTATTTGCAGGGACGAAACTATGGGGGAGGGGAAAACAATAATTTGACAGTCGGCAAATTTTGAAACTGTTTATTTGAATTTTTCATTTTCGAAGCTATAATGTTTTAATGAAGCCTGAAAATGTCTTGAACAAATTCGGAAGATCCTTGAAGTCTCAGGAAAGTTTGAAAGAGTCCAGAAAGTTTTACATAAGTTGGAGGAGGAGGTCTTGATGGCTCAAAAGAGTCTTATTATCATAGTATTAAATGAATCCAAGTAGCCTCTCGGATGGTGTATGTTTGCACAAGGGCCGAGAGAACTTGCGCAAGATAGGGAGAAATGGAGAGCTACGCTGCAACCAAAACCGGTCGCAAGACTGGCAACTTTAATCATCTTGAAAATGGTATTCTTTGCGGGCGTGACGTGGCCCACTAGTAATCGGGCAAATTCCCGGTGGTTTGGCACAAATACTGACAGATGATCCGCATGCCCCCGACGCAAGCAGGAACACAAAGAATTGCAGCAAAACACATGGAACAAGAATATTTGGACAGGACAAACAGATTCGGACACTGATAAGGAATCTGATTTATCTTACATTTTCCTGGATAGGGTTCGCTCAAATGTTCCTTTGATGATCAAAGGTTAATATCTGAATAATTGAAGAATTGCAGAATATTATGAGAGTCGCATTGCGACATCCTAGCATGACTGAATGCGGAGTTAATAGTTCAGTATGGGTTGAAAAAATTTGAAATATGAAAATTCCTTTGTCCACTGTAATTAGCATTAGCTTGCAACCAAAAAAGAAACACAGTAGTTACGACCCGTCTTTCTCATCAGTACATAGAGGTACGATGATGTGGGTTAAAATCTGGCATTCTGTAATGCTTCTAAATAGTGTACAAAAATCAACGTGTGATTATTAAAAGAACATTTTTGCGATTTCTGTTGAACAAAATGTAAGATCAAGTACATAGAATTCCGTATGGAAAAAATACAGTGTCCGAATATTAATATGACGTATTATTTCGTGTTTTTCTTTTTTCTGCGCTTATTTTCCAGTCTGTCTCCGAATAATTGGTTGTCTATGACCTATGACTCCTTATGTTGTCTCCTGCCACACACAATGTTATAAAATTTTTATCGCCCATTTCTCTTCAAATATTGCAGGGAAAAACCACAAAAAAAGAGGTTTCCTGATTATTTTGCGAGTTACTGTAGGTACGGTAACGCTGCACATTCTTCTGCAGCGACGTGTCCTTTATGTAACCTTATCTCTCTACCTGACTGCTCTTCATGTTTTTACCTGCACTCAACTGTACTAGGATGGCGATTACGGCAGTGTCTGAATCTTTTTGTTCCGTATGTTGCTGCAATCCTTTGTGTTCGTGCTGGCGTGAGGGGCATTTCTTCGATGACTTGTTAGAGGTTGATCTGTTCTACCTGCCTATCTTTTCTATTTTTTTCTCCCAACCCAGTCCCTTTTTCTGGCTGCTACATATGTACATCTTTTTTTTCACAGGTGTCCGAATGTTTCCGTCTCTCACGATAGCCTACTGATCCGAAAATTAATTTAACATCTTCAAGACTTTTCAATGTTTGTTCCTGACTTTCCAAGAAAACAGTATAAGATTGGAGCAGGTACATATATGTATGTAAGTAAATGTATGGAAACAGAAGACAGGGTGAAGGATGAAGAAAGAGGAATTCCTATTTTGAGATCAGAATTGATAAAGCTCTGAAAGAAAGAAAGAAATGAGAGCAGGTAAAGCAGGAGTAGTTTATGAAATTGCTACTGAATTATTGAGGAATGCAAGAGAAGTAGTTTTTAAAAAAATCATGTGAAAATTAATTTGCAGAATGTATGAAAAAGGAGAAATATCAATAGATTTCCAATGAGATTAATTATGATCCCTAATAAAGCAGGAGCAAGCAAATGTAAAGATTATCGTACTATAAGTTTACTATCGCACGCATCAAAGATTCTAACAAAGATAATAAATAAGAGAATACGAAATAAAATGGAAGAAAGAGTGGGAGAAGATCAGTTTGGATTCAGGAAAGGGAGAGGAACTAGGGATGATATTTTATGTTTGAGGCTTTTATTTAAAAAATACTGAGAAAAAAAAAGATATCAGGAAAGAATTCGAAACAGAAGTTTTCTGAGCTTCTGCCCCGATTTAGGTCCCAGATTAAAATTTCACTCTTGAAAATGGCAAGAAATTAAATTCGAATCAGAAAATCAAATAAACTGCGAAATGGAAGATATTTGGCAGCTGGATTCCAATATCCCGTCAAAATTTCGACAGTTTGTTTGATTATCTGATTCTTCATGATATCTGACATCTGGAAAATTTGAGTTTCGAGTTTCAACTTTCGAGATATTATCTACTCGAATTCCATGGTAGAAGTAATAAAGTGCCGGTTCTAAACCCCACGATAGACTATGCTAAGCGACAGTCTGACGTCACGCGAGTCATTGCAAGTTGTGCGCGTTGTCGATGATGTTTAAACACGTTTTCTTGGTGCACATGTGTTTGAAACTCGCAGGTTTTAGAGCATGTGGACGGATGTTGGAAAGTGCAAATTTCTCGTATTGAGTATTAGATATGAAATATTAATATTTTGATTATTTATTCCAGTCAGCTTATAATTAGCGGGTTTTAACGATAAAGTAGGAGGCAAAGAGGTTATAGAAGCTTCGAATATGGGATTTAAATTGGAATAAACAGAGTATAATTCCTTTGAACAACAGTTATTGATATTAATTATTTTTTATTTTAACCAAAAGGTTTTTAATAATGGAGATTCAATCGAGAGAAAGAAGAGGTTTTTTCGTTACATAGTGATAGCTATGTATCAAAATAACTCTCTTCCCAATTAAAATGAAATAATTTATATGAAATCATCGACTTCTCGAATACAGGAGATGCGTATTATTTTTGCTAGCCGCAGTCAACATGCAACCAAATTCTACTTTTGGGCGAGAGACAGTTGAAGTAGTTGATAAGAAATGAGTATTTTAACAAACGGTCGACTCTACCATCTTTTTCAATTAATTTCGCCAGATGTACTCTCACAATCGAATTCTTCTTTGCACTTTTCTGAGAAAAAGGTCTTCCAGTTCGAAGGTAATGTATCATTGATAGGGGTTAGCATTTGCAAATGTGGTATTTCCCGGAAATTGAGGCGCCAGCCGTCATCATCGGGGCAACTCTCTTCTCCAATAAGCTATTGATGCGTTTCCAACGTCGAGCTCTCGCTAGATGCAATTAGATTCAAGCTGGTAAGATAATTTGGATATCTGCGGACTACTTTGCTGGTCGCGAGTATATTCAACAGTCAACACGTGGTCAAATTCCACTTTTGGGCAAGGGAGAGTTAAAGCAGTTGATAAGAAATGAGTATTTTAACAAAGGGTCGACGCTACTATCTTTTTCAATTAATGTTCGCCGGATGTACTCTCACGATCAAATTCCTTTACACATACGCATACTATTTCCTAGAGTATCTTATCAAATGCTTCCAAATGCACTCTTCTCAGAAAAAGGTCTTCTAGTTCGGAGGTAATGTATCATCGATAGGGGCTAGCGTTTGCAAATGTGGTATTTCCTGGAAACTGAAAATGTGTCTCAGCTAAAAGCAATTGATAAGTAATTATCAGATAGATGGTCACTGTATTTCGAAACTGTAAACAATATGAAAAGAGTCGGCAGAAATTAAGCAAAACGAGAAAATTTTTTAAAATAAAATTGAAAATTGCAAAAAAAAAAATGTGATACAAAAAGTCAGAGCCTCGAGTATTAAAAATCTGGAAGCAGACGACTGGAACAGCAATACAAATACGATGTTGCTTGCAATCAATCACAAAAGTTGGAATGATTGAGCTCGTGGCAATTTAGTCGTTATATTTAATTCTAGAAGGGCGCTCGCTGTTTGGAAATTATGTTAAACGCTCTGAAAATTGGGGGGTAGTTATCAAATCATTGGTTCGCTTTTGCGATTCCTCTTTCTCCCGGGGGTTAGCACTCTGCGATTGGTAGAGTCAAAGAAGTTAACCCCCCCCCCATGTTGAAGCACCGCAATAATTTAAACGAGAATGGATCTCACACTTTCAAAAATGTGTTCATGTTTCTATAATGGAGATGCATTAGCATTAAATTGGGATACATTTGGAAGGGTATAACATCCAGTGCAATCCTTGTTTTGAAATACCTGCTATGTAACGAAAAAAACCTCTTCTCTCTCTCTCTCTCTCTCGATTGAATCTCCATTATTAAAAACCTTTTGGTTAAAATAAAAACTAATTAATATCAATAACTGTTGTTCAAAGGAATTATACTCTGTACATTCCGATTTAAATTCCATATTTGAAGCTTCTATAACCTCTTCGCCTCCTACTTTATTGTTAACACCCGCTAATTATAATCTGATTGGAGTAAATAATCAAAATATTAATATTTCATATCTAATACTCAATACAAGAAATTTGCACCTTCCAACATTCGTCCACATGCTCTAAAACTTGCGAATTTCAAACACACGTGCACTGAGAAAACGTGTTTAAACATCATCGATAACGCGCACAACTTGCAATGACTCGCGTGACGTCAGACTGTCGCTTAGCATAGTCTATCGTGTGGTTTAGAACTGGCACTTTATAACTTCTCATGGTCGTTAATCCAATAATGCTTTTTTCCCAACCAGTAGTAACTGTTGTATTGCTTCGTCACTTTTTCGTTTGACCTGACTCTAAAATCTCTTAGTAAGGCTAAACAATTACCCTTTCGATTCCAATAGAGATACAATGCAAATTACGTGGTTGCTTTCATCCGTATTAAAGACGAGCTGAGAGGACGACCCTATTTCACAGTTTACACAGTAGATTTACCTATACTTTGTGTTCACGCCATTTTACTTTGTCTATCGCACTGCGATTTACAAACCGTGAAATTCTTCACTTGATGACCGAATAGCGTTTGTAATACAACAATGCAAGCCAAAAATCTAATTAAAGAAAATACCTGCGCGACTGCGGTATATTAATTAAACAAACTGATACCTGTAAACGTTGAAAGCTATTGACAGCTTTGTAGTTTCTTATCAGCAATGGATATGTGCTCATCTTCTTTGAAACTTTGAGTGTCGATAGCAAAAAGTTGGGCTATAGGTTATTTGACAAAGGGCGGAGTATAACATATTTCCATCACTTTACGTAAATTCCATGTGACTGCGAGTTGCACGGAGATTAATCATAAAAGATGTAGTACTCTGCACGTGGTTGTTTTCTCGTCTATCTTGAACGTGAGCAGTGGCCCATTAATCTACCTCTCGTTTTGGTGTCAGTAACATAGGCTTCCTGGCGTCTCAAAATGTCTTCCAACTCAACCATTCCCTCGTCATAGAAAGTAGTCTCCAGCAAACCAATTTGACATAGTTTCTTTTAGTTCGTTGTTGTTGTTGTTATAAAATGACATACCGCCTAAATATCGTTTTAATTATGGACATAAATAGTAATCCGGTAGCACCAAGTCTAGTGAGTGCGCGGGGTGCGACAAAACATCCCCTTTATGACCCACGAGAAGTCGGCTCTTTCGACATCAGCTGGGATAAAATCGACACATTTTTCTACAAAGAGACTTTGCCAGATTTCAACACAAATTTCCGCAAAAATTCAACCAACCATGAAGCTTCAAATAACTACACTTCTAATTTGCTTCATGTCACAAAAATTCGTAATTCAGTTAGAAAATAGAATGAAATACATAGGAAATTGTACATAATTGTTTTTTCTTGCCCTTAGCTTGGTGGAGCGTATGGCGATGCAGGCATGCCGAAGGGGCTCCCCAGGCACCGTACCCCTACTCCCGGAAACTACCTTTTGAGTATCGTGTCAGTGACCAGAGAGAGGCATTGAGGCTGGCGCGAGCCCCCATTTCGCCTCTCCGCTTCGGATTCGTGCTGTCCTACCAGGGCCACTATGGGACACCCTACTGACCGAGGCAACGCTCACCCAGCATTAACCTGGAATTCGGGTAAACCACAGACGGACGCGTTTCCTTCCTTCACCCCTCATCTCCTCGTCTTGGTACGTGTGGCGATGCAGGAATCTAGTGACGGCGAGGTGAACCCTGTGGGGGGGGGATCCGCAGCAGCTGCAGCAGCTTTAGGATGGTACAGAGTTGTTGTGTCCTGTGTAGACCGAGCTTTTTCCGTCGGCCCTTTACCTCGACTGCTGGATGTCTCGCTTGACCCGAAGTGTCTCCCGTTTCGTCTTCGCTCTCTTCTTTGCACCGTAAGCCTCTGCTACTTCCCGGACCTTGAGTTAGATCGGTAGTATACACGCTAACAAGTCTACTGCCCCCGAAGAAACAATGCTATATCCACTGTCACACCTCATCGTGGCTTTTTGCTGAATCATCTCCATCGCCGCTCTTCTATAGGGTATCTTGATGGTATCGGCAAATACTAGCACCCCGTATAGAAGGACCGACATGAAGGCATTCGCGTACACCTTCCTCTTCCTTTCCCTCAGTCCTCCTAGGTTCGACATTAGACGGGACAGGTATCCGGCTACTTGATCCGCCTTTTCAGCTGCCCGCCAAACGGGCTCTCGGAATGACAACTTCCCGTCGAACCACAGCCCCGGGTACTTCAGGGCTGTACAGAGTCCAATCTCCACGCCTATTAGGACAAAGGTGGGTGGGCTGTACTTACGTCGCGTTGCACACAGTATCGCCTCTGTCTTCTGTACCACTAAGCACAGCCCTTAGTATCTACAACGCCTGGTTACTCGTCGCCTGACCGCTGCTGTTGTCTCGGCTTGGCACACCATCAGCGTATCGGAGTAGCAGATGAGTTTGACGCCTGGTGGTAGGGCCAGTCTTAGCAGTCCGCTGAAAGCGACGTTTCACAAGGTAGGTCCGGGTACTGATCGCAGGTCATCTCTGTTGTAACAGGACCAGCTGCCGATTCCATCTCTACTCGGCGGCCGTCGAAGTAACTCCGAATGATGCGCACGAGGAAACCTGATACCTGTGCTACCTTCAGCTTCTCCATGATACGCGTATATGGTATCAAGTTGAAGGCGTTGTTAACTGCCGCTCGCAGATCGCCTTCTCCGCCCTTCAACTTCAGCACTGCGTCTGCAGTCGAGCGGCCAGTTCTGAATCCATACTGACTGCTCGAAATCGTCTTCCTCTTTCGAAACGATGGTCCACTCGAACACCTTCCCGAAAGTGTCGAGCAAGCATACAGGCCGGTACGAATACGACTGGCTGGCCATCTGGTTTTCCGGGCTTCTTTATCAGTGCCAGCCATGTCGTCTTCCCTCTGCTCGGGAATGTCCCCTTCTGCTACGCGTGATTAAAAACCTTGGTCAGGAGAGCGGGTCTGCCCTGTGGACCACTTCCCAGACGATGCTGTGAATCATGTCCGGACTAGGCGCCTTCCTCTTCGTCGTCCTGATCCCGTTGATCGCGCTGTCTACTTCTCCAACATTAAGTAAAGGGAAATCCTCTCCCACTTCGACGGGTGCCGCCGTTAGCGAAGGGCGCTGTAGGAACAGCTCTTGAATCACCTGGTGTAGCACCCGCAGCTCCATTCAGCTCATCACCAACGGCCCTCCGACTCTCTTCATGACCACCTTGTATGGATTGCCGAATGGGTCATTGTCGGCTTCCTTGCATAGCTCCTCCCAACCTGTTTTTTTGCTTTTTGGTATGGCTGACTTGAGAACGCGACGAGTTTGCTGGTATCGATACGAACCTGCTGCCGCCCCTTCGTCGTCACAGTGGACCGGTGACTGCCTTCGCGCTTTTTTCTGCCTGACATCCACCCGTTCCGCAGGTGAGAGCCAGGAAGCTCGTCTTCAATCGATCGCCATCGAGCTTCGTGACCGCCCATCTTTCCAGCATCTTTGGAGCAGCGATCTCGGTTCCTTTATCCATCTTGAAGGCGATGTAACTTTGGTCACTCCCTGACTCCTCATCCAGTACGAACCGGCACTTGATCCAACGGGCCAGTCTGGCTGACGCGAAGGTGACGTCCGTAACCGACCCCCAGCCCTTGATGGAATTGGGTTAGAGTGCCGTCCGTGTTCATCGGAACTAAATATAGCCGGGCGGCAAGCTCCCCCAGGGCATATCCTCAGGGGTCGGTCCTGCTGGAGTGCCATTCTTCGAACTTGGCGTTGAAGTCTCCGGCGACAATCAATTTTGCTCTCTTCATCGCGATGCTCTCCTCGAGACAGGCGAGGTAGGCCTCGAACTCTTCCAGTCTTCTGTTCGGGTATAGAAGCAGCAGCTGTAGACGGTGATGACCTCCCCTTCCTATACATCGCCCCCAGAGCTATGGGACAATCAGAGCGTACGCCAAAGGCTGGCAGCTCAGTACGCTCGCACGATATCACCAGGTCAACCCGTCTCACCGTGCTCCACCAGGAGATCCTGGGCAACTGCACAGTGGCTTAGGTTGACCTGGAGGAAGGAGAGTGGCCTATTCAGCGTTGCTTGGGCCGCCGGACACGGCCTCTCCCTCCTTGGACTTTCACATCCTGGCATCCTCGACAGCCAAGGACGTGTGTGAAATCGCGCCCCTCTACCCTGCTACAAAGCGGGTTTTCTTGCCCTTAAGTATTTGTATACCTTTGTTACGTACATTTTCGTACCGTTCTTTTTTTGAAAGTTTGTATGTATAATTTTGTACGTTTTTGTGGCAGTGGTACTGCCCTAGGAACCGCAGCCCCGACCGTCTTAGTCAGGCATTAGATCGTATGACAACAATCCCTTAAAAATATTACACTTACAGTTTTTATGACATAAAATTTTATTTAGAAAAGTAAGTTAACAATTTTCATTGTTTGGAGGTTCGCTCACTTCTCAAACCTGTCTGGTCAATTCATTATATTTGTACCTGGGTTCATAATTGAGGCGGTTTCTATGAGTAACTCACCCTCTCCCACATCACTCATGAACAGGATTAAGTTTTCAACAAAGAATTAAGAAACAAGATCCGTTATCAGAAGTTCGAAGTGTGCCTCCCATCCCCAAACACTTATCATTCGGTTACGGTTGGACCATCGTGGAGGTATCGCTGTTCAGACGAATTAGACGGCAATTTTTGTTCTTTTACGAGAATTTAATGTCCATTCTGTGGATACTGTATTACGAAACCGGTTCCCAAGAGTGCGACGATGACCTGGAAAATCGGTTGATGTTTGCGACTGCCCGAACTGCGCGCGTATTTTTCTGAACTGGAACTGCCTTCGTATAGCAGAATCGAGCAATGGACTCATTGTGGAAACGCACAGCACCAGTTACAAATGCTGCGAAGATAAAAGCTCCCGTTAAGTACCACAATTATCGTCGTTCGCAGCGAAAGTTTCGTTCAAACAAAACACCGTGCAACCCTCTTGAATTATCGTATAGTCGAAGTTTCCAGGGAGCAGATATCGCTACAAATGTTAGCGTTTTGATAAAAGGATTTTCGCGCTATAGAAGGGCTTCGCTCGGTTCCTCGCTGCAGGATAATATATCCCGAATTACAATCGCTAGTATTCGTTTTCTTTTCAGTCGACATCTCGCCGCACGTTTATCAGATTTAATTTTTTATTCGTCGACGAAGTAGGAAGGTAACTCTGCGACCGATAAGTAAAATACACGCGAATGCGGAGAGTTTCGACGAGAGTTTGAATTATTATCCGGTGTTAAAGATCTTTCACGAAACGCATTCGCGGCAACGAGGTCGTATCAGGGGGAGATTGTGTCTGGTGCAAGTGGATGGTAAATATTGAAATCTCTACCTTGTTTGCGGTCTGACGCGAAACGTCAGTGGCGAAGTGGGACCAGACAGACCACCGGAAAAATCAGTTTTGCACGCCACCACCGTAACAACTGCAGGCCAAGACCCCCTCCTACGTCCTCTCCATGTGAGAAAGTTGAAAAAATAAGATTCTTCATCGTGATTGTCATTCTTCTCATTTTCGACTTTCTTCAGTCCCCCCCCCCAGAATTTATTATTTCTTAAAGACATTTTCTACACATTTCAGCTTTCTTCTGTAAGTAATAACAGTCGCCGAAATCCCATTGATTCAGCATAAGAGCTGGACATTTTTGAGAAAACCATTGCACTTTCCGTCCAAGAGTTTTAATCTTCTTCGGACGTCGTATCCAATGCCGAACGTTGTGACGGTCGCGGCTCTGACGCGTGACTCTTCTGAGCGGGGTAGTTTTCCATTGCTTTCCCTTCGGTTTTGTTGCGTTAGAATTTTCTTTCTCTGTGCCGAAGAGTGTGCCACTTACTGAAAATTCAAGTCGGAGTCAGATCAAACAAAGGGCCTAGATAGCTCTGTTAACAGGGGAGGGGGTCCAAATTTTTCTTCTCTGTCTTGTCTGACACTTTTCCCTTATGATTTACCTCAAATAACTTCTGAAAAAACCGTATTTTTTTTGCTACGTGTACCAAGTACACCCAGTAGTAAAAGAATATAAAATGCTAAGACCTCATGAAATTGTTCTAAAAAGCCGTGATCAATGTTGACAAGTCTAAGAGGAGTTTTGCCGATTTCAAAAAGATTTAATCAGTTATAAAAAATCTTCTATTACATAAAAGTGTACGTTTGTCTGTGTGTTTGCTAATTTGTTTGTTTGTTTATTCGAGGTTGGCGGGTGCATCCTAAGAGCTGGGGGGTTTGTACCTTCTAGATGTGTTCGTATGAACCCGGAATAGGTTTTAAGCCTTAAAAAATTTCTGTACCGGGTTAGTTACACCATTTATAACTGAAGAACGGCTGGACCGATTTTTATAATCTTTGATTTGTTGAATTTCTGTATCAAGTAGCACCCACCTACCAACTGATGTCGTAACTCGCACAGTGGAAAGGGAACTTCGCTTCTGTCTGGTGCCCCTCGACCCTTCACGCATTCGTGATCGGTTGAATTAGAATATTGTTTCAGGCTCATTTATGTACCACACGGCCCATTTTAAGTCCCACATCTCTAAAATTTCAGTTTTTGGAAACTACAATCAGCATTTCATCTAGTATTATCCAACTAAATTTTTGAAAACACGAACATGTTCGGCCAAATAACACAAATATGAAGCGATATACGCTACACCGCCACCTACCCACCAACACATGCATACATAGAACAGAAATCAGTTGTTATTGTTTGACTGTACTAAATATGTGCCGTGTGTCTCATATATTAAAATATGAAATAATTAGAGCTACAAATATTGTTCACTGTCATAAGTACACACATTATTACCAATCAAACTTCCAATTGGGTGCAGAAGTTTACCTACCCATCCCAAAAAAAACATGTATCTATCCGCTGTTAAGTAGGTATCTACATGAAAGTCATTTGGGTACTTGAGAGTTTGGAGTAGCTTCAGGATCCTGTTGCGACCATTTAGAAAGAAAAATCAAAGGTAGAGATGTCGAGATGTACAAATATGTTTAGTAAGATCAAATTGAGAACTAGATTTAGTGAAAATATCAACAGAATTCGAATATGGAGCCACTGTCTAGCCAGATATTATATCTCTATAAGGTGATAAGACGAGGGCAAAAGTAGATCAAGAGAGAAGGAGAGAAAACGATGAGTAACCAGCAAATATGCTCATGCGGAGCTATTTTTTATTTATTTGTTATTATTATTTTTTCATGAAAGCATTTTCCCCTCTGTTCAATTAATGTGCATTACTTGCGAAAGGTACATTCACCAGGCGCAAATCCACGAGGGGACCCCCCCCAAAAAAAAACACGGGAAACTGTGTGGGGGGAGGGGCAGCAAGAGAATTTCCGCGCGCTTTTCCTTCTGCCATTTTCCTTCCCAAAATGGTCGTCTGGATCCGCGCTATATATCCCGGCGTTATCGGCGAAACTCCTTATCACTTTCGTTATCGAACTTCTATTCTGCTGCTCGAAACGTGTCGATCTTTCTTCGCTTATCTCGAATGTTCCGGATTATTTATCACAATATTATTCCTGGGTGTCTCAAATTATGCCCTTTTAGATTATCTCTCCTCCCCTTCAGACAATTCCGAATAGGTATCCATTTTACCTCCTACTCTGTTGAGTACTTCCTCATTTTTTACCTTATCCATCCATTTAATACTAAGTATTCGCCTACGCGTATACAAGTTCCACCAGGAGCGCTAATGTCGAAGACGAAAACACGATGTGTGTGCATTACATTCTGAAAATGTGTGCTCATAAAAGTGTTGCTGGCAGCTTTTATAATGATTTTTTTTTTGAAAAAATGCTAAGAACAAAAGTTGTAGCCCTTTTCATTTTCTATCAGATGAGCTTGATTTTAGATTTTTAGGATAACTTTTTTTATCATCGTTCTCCCATGTCATGTTTTCGTCCAAATCCACCAATCAGTGAACAGTATAATGTTGTTTTCGGTAAGAGTGACCTGGAGCGACTCTTTTGCGTGCATGCGCGAATAGCACCACATTTCAAAAGCTTGGATCATTCTCTTCTCTGGCTTTCCTATGGTTCAAGTTTCACATCCATACAAGGCAACACTCCGAACATAGTGTTCAAAAATAATTTTTTGATTTTCAGGTTCATATTTGATTTGAAAAAATTACTTTTTCGATAAATTGATAATTTGGCTAGTGCTATTCTACTACTTTTATATCTCTTTTGCTCTTTCCATCTTTTGTTATTTTACTCCCTGAACAGCAAAATTCGCTTTCTTTCTCGATTTTTTCCTGATCAATTTTTGGGGTCGCAGTTCAACAAAAGAGAACCAACTAACATTTGTAAACAAAATGAGTTATTAGTATCGTTGAAAAGAACGTAAAACATAGAATTTTTGAAAATTGGCCCGCGATTCAAAAATGTGTACTCACGTTGAAAGAAGCTTATCAGTAAACGCAATGCCATATAGTTTCTACATGGCTCTTGATTCAATCACGGGTTCTCAAAAAGCGGATTTTGCTAGTTGGTTCCCTTTTGCTGAATAGCGTCCGATTCTCTAGTACCTTTAGTGTTTCTAAATCCAAACTGATCATCTCCTAGTCCTGCATTTATTTTGTTCTCATTTCTCTTATTAATTATCCAGTGAATATTTTTGACGCATGCGAAAGAAGGCTAATTGTTCGATAATTTTCACATCTATCTGCTTCTGCTTTGTTTGTATAGTTACAACAGCACTCTTTTTAAAACCCTCCGGCATTTTCCTTTATCGCCAATATAACATACCTACCAATTTGTACAATTTATCAAGTACATAATCTTTTAAGTTTTCTAATAATTCAGCTGGTATCTCATCCCCTCCTGAAGTTTTTCTTCTTTAAATTTCTCAATGCTTGGTCAAATTCACTTCCTCCCTTTCCATTCTTATCTCTTCATCCCCACTTTTAGTAATATAGTCCTCCTACATACTATACCCGCGTTTTCACTTTCCCTTCAAATGTGTATACACATATAGGCGCTCCCTCCTCTTCTGTGTTATATTACTTGCTTTCTTCCTTCTTCCTTCAAACACCATTTTTACTTTTCCATGTGCCAATGGGACTCGGAATCAAAGTGACTGACATCTAGCTGATGTTTTGTACTTTTACCTATCACTCGCCTCAATTTTGTGACGACAACTGAAGTTTTTTCAGCAGAAAATAAGGTATTTTTTCTTCAGTTCGAAGGAAAATGAATGTCCAGCTTATTTGCCCGGTCATACATCGTTTCGTATAAGCGAGCTCTCATTCTTACAATTTTCTTCGTTGAAACAGGGGGAGGGGGCGCAAACTGATTAAGTGCCCCCTGCCCCATATCTCCGGCGCCACTGTCGATGTTATATTTGCGCTTCTATCCTCCTCTCAGGGCTAGTCTGCCTAAGCCTCCCCCGTCTCGCTTCGAGCGATATCGAGGCTGACAATTTTCGCAGTGTCTCTTTCGGGAGCTGTTTTTTCGAAACTCGCTCGTTAGTCGCTGTTTGGCGACAGTAGTTTATGACTTTCGCAGTAACGACGTGCCGAGAGCATCGTCACATCGTTTATAAACGAGCATCGAGGTCGAGTTCGGCCTGCGAGTACCATTCGCCGAATAAAATCGAGTCGTAAAGTCGAAGAGGTATTGCACACTACGCGGCACCGGCTTCGCAGGACCGTGGAGCGGATAGCGTCATCGCCTCGTGCTCGGGCAGCGCAATTACGGGCAAAGAGCGTCGCGGATGTGCGGCCGTCGTGACGTCTTACGGCGTTCGCGCGGAATTTCGGAAAGAATTTCGCAGAATACTTGCAATAACGCGGTTTGGATTTTAAATCACGTGGAAAATTATTTCACGCTCGGTTGCGATTATCGAATACACTCGAATCTGGCCGACCAAATAAATCATGATGAAAGAGAAAGGCGAAAAATTCACCATCCGAAACCGGCGTATCTTTTTCGATTTCCGAATTCCTGGCAAGGCTGAATGGAATATATGAATGAATGGCATTCTTCCTCCTCCAGCTGGCCTAATAGAGTGACCAATTCACAGGAAGAGAAGTAGGAACCACCTTCGCCAAAGTTTCAAGCTCAAGTTTGAACGCGAAAGAGTTTCAGGAAAGATATTTTCGTTGTCAAGAGCTTTTTTGGAAGAGTGCAGGACATGTGGTGAGTCTGCCATGATTTCTAGCAGTCATCTCCTAGATTTGATACATGTTATTTTTTCAACGCAAAATTTCACGGTTAGGTACCATTTTATACCATGAAATTGAAACGGGGTCGATGAACTTACCGCCACATCATTTGTGACCAAATGTGTAGAGACACAAAATTAAAATCCACCGTGTCCTCTTCAATCACTTTGCCAGATATTATTCCAGGTTTCGTATTTTAATTAACTGTTGTCGCGAAAACCGAGCTATCCGGCCCGGTCGGTCCGCGGAGGAGGCAATTCGGCCGGTGGGTAGCGGGACCCGGCGGTTCCGGAGGGACCGGAACGCCTCGTAACTGGCCGAGGACCGCGCCTCGTCGCGAGTCGACATTTTTTTTAAGTTCGGGAACGGCCGAAAATTGGGGCGATCACTGCGCGGCACCAAATAAAAATACGATTGGCACAGAACTGATTAAAATGTATTGAAAGTAAAAATTAACACGGCGATAGTATGTACAAAAATGCCCCGTGGGCGAAACTAGTAGCACGAAATGTTGTAGGCGCAAATGACACGAAAAAACTGCGGTTGTGGCGAATATAAAGTACTTTTTATATTGTAAGGCGGCGGTACGACGGCGGCGCGGAGGGTTCACAGGTCGTATCGATGACCGTGCGGCCTAACTAAAACACTGTTCACAACTTGGCCGGGATGCAAGGGAGCCAGGAGGGGAGTGGACGGAGGTAGCCTATATCTGATGGTCAGGGGATCTCACCCCTTTTACTTCGATCGTGTCGGTGAAGACGCGATCGTAGTAGGCCGCGGGTTAGATGGCAACCTGTCGGATCGCCTACAGGTACGCTATCTAACTCGGACAGTAACTACAACCCCTTTTACTTCGATCGTGTCGGTGAAGACGCGATCGTAGTAGGCCGCGGGTTAGATGGCAACCTGTCGGATCGCCTACAGGTACGCTATCTAACTCGGACGGTGGTCGTTGATCAGCTAGGCGTAGCGAGAGAAGGTGCAGCAGCAGGCTATTCGGGAGTAGCAGGAGTTTTTGCAGGAAGCGAGAGGCTTTTTAGGCTGAAGAGTGATTTCACTTAGGCTGGAGAAGATAGAGTTTTTCTTAGTTGGAAAGAAGCGGAGGTTCGTAGGCGTTGGAAGAAGCAAGAATTTGTAGGCTGGATGAAAGCGAGGAAGAGAGTTTTAGGCCGAAGTTGCGAGCGCGGTTCGGATCGACTGGCCTCGAGCGAACTGCCAGACGAGTGTCTTGAATGAGGGTGGAAACAGAGGTTATATTGGGAAGCACGGCGTCTTTTCGGGTCGCAGGATCTGGAGGATTGGATAGAAAAGCGGAGCGCTTAAGAATGTGGCTGCGGCTCGAAAACCGAATTCGCCGATATCGGGAGAAAGAGACCGAAAAGACAGTATGAATACCGGGGCTAATGGCCGAGGGACAATAGGTAGCCGGTCGTGCGAGCATCGCATCTCCGGACGTTTTGGAATTGGTTTGGGAAGGAAGCGGAGAACGGGAGGGATGCAGTCGATACACGTTCGCGAGGGTGAATGTTAATTAGGCCGCGCGTTCTACTGCGGAGGTATTGGAAGTCGTTTGCAAAATGCGAATTTAGGCACGACAAACAGTGTGTGCCGTCATTATCACTGTTTTCGGCATTTAAGTTAAGAGGGCTAGGACAGCTAACAGCCTTCGGCGAACGTCCCTAGATAAGCTCAACGGACGACTTGCAAGGCTGGGGTTAAGTAAATTAGAAAGAGGCATTGTAATCAAATATTTGTAAAAAACGACTGAAGTTAGAAATATTTTTAAAATTTCAGTTCACAAAATTCTTTGCAAAACAAGATAACCAACTTTCAAACTGTAAGGGAAAAGAACAAGAATAAAACCGCAACAGTCAGCCAATAATAAATGAAATTCTCACGTTAATTTGGTTAGTTAGCAATAATTTTGTCATTCTGCCGTATATAATCGCAACCAACCTGAATATGAGGAAAACTTTTTTCATTACTCAGAACCATAAGACCATAATTCAGCTGGTTCTTCTATCCGTGTCAACAGAAATTTGTTGGGCCTAGATTCTTTAATCTACATAAATAACATTCCGCATCACTAAATTAATACCCCCCCCCCCCCCACCACCAGGGCCACCAAGAGCCAAACCGGGCCCGGGGGAAAGTTTGCGGGCCTACACTGAAATTATTTGCTCGTAAGAAGGCATATTGTCTATTCGATAATTATAATTTCTGTGACTCTGCGGGCCCCCTCAAAAAACCCAGGCCCGGGGGAAAAGAACCCTTCTCCCTTCTCGGCGGCCCTGTCCCTCAGAATGTTACAGTAAATAGAAAAGGTACCAACATTTCTCAATGCAATTTTGTACTAAGTGAAATTTATGTTATGAAAATCATGATCAAACAATTTTCATGATCTTTAATTTTTATCTATGTGGTTACCACAACTTTCGTCTTGCACCACCTTCCCATCGGTATGCGCTACATTTAGGGGAATATGACCAAAATGTTACCAAAACCGAATTTAGTGACCTTCGGAATTATCAATTATTGAATACCCATATTAAACGTAACTGTGGCGGACGTTGGTTTATATTTAGATATTACTTTCAGCCCTACCGGTATTTTCAGTTGCACACTCCTACCTGTTCTGTTATCAAGATAAGGATTTGCACTTTTATACACAGCAGCTAGCGAATTGCCTTTCAGTAGAATATAGTACGTACTTACACGAACCTTCTGCCTTGTTATTGTGTTTACGTGAACGGACACGAATTACCACAGTGGTGACCTACGACTGGTCTAATTTTTCAAGTGATTTTCATGTTTTACTCGTACTTTGTTTTTTCGCGAGTTTACAAGTGTCTCAGTGCAGTGGCGTGTCGTCCACGAGTCGAATGAAATCTGAACTAGCCACTAGAATAATGGATAAAGAGAATAAGGTCAATATCACCATACCGAATTATGATCCGAACAACCCAGCTGGAGTCAAGGTATGGCTGAGTCAAGTCGAACTTCGTTTTAAAGCTAATAGTCTGACAGATGAAGAAACGAAATACTCAATCCTCGCATCTGCTCTGCCCAGTGAAATCCTATCACGAGTGTATGAATTGGTGACCGACCAACCTTCCAGGGACCCGTACACAACTTTGGTGAACCGCATTAGAGCAGAATTTGAGCCTAGCGACTCAGCACAGGTCAAGAAACTCTTAGATGGGCTACAGAGAGGTGACAAAAAACCCAGCTTATTTTTACGTGAGCTGAAGGAACATGCCAAAGGCGCTGGTGGTGTAGGTGAAGTGATGTTGCGTGAACTTTTTTATAAGCAGTTACCTGCTGGTGTCGCGGAAACATTAATCCTAACCGATGTGACCGATCTCGATAAAGCAGCTCAAGCTGCCGACCGCGCCTGGGAACGAGAAACCAAGATCAGTATTACCGCAGCGTCTATACCACCACCCACAGCGACGACAACAATCGATTCCCTGCAAGCTGAAATCAGTGCGCTCCGAGAAGAATTTTCGAAATTTGTTGCAGGCTCTACACAACATCGTTCACGCAGTCGGGACTACCACCATAGCAGACATAACCGTCACTACAGCCGCAGTCCAACACCTGGCCGACGTGTGCGTAACCAAAGTCGGAGTCATCCGAGGTACGATCCAAATGGTCCACAATGTTACTATCATTTCAAATTTGGTGAAGAAGCAAGAAAGTGCCGTGACTGGTGTGAGAAATTTGATTCATTCAAACTGCAGCAAAAATCAAAAAACGAGAGCAACCGTCAGTGAGTGCCGCAACTGGCGGAAAGAAGTCGCGGCGCCTGTTTATTTACGACCGTGGTACATCTTTAAAATTCCTGATTGATACCGGTGCCGACCTATCAGTGCTTCCTGCAACAAACGACGAACGCAGACGGATTTCCAACTTTAAGCTGTATGCCGCTAACGAAACAGTCATTAATACCTATGGTGAACGGTACCTGCCCATACAGTTTGGTTTTCGTCGTGTTTTCCCGTGGCGTTTCATCACAGCTGATGTTACATATCCAATAATTGGTGCGGATTTCCTGGCACACTTCAAATTACTACCTGACTTGCATGGGAAATGCTTGATCGATAAAACAACGAACCTCAAATCAGGTGGTCAAACAATGTTTGTACACTATACGAGTGTCACAACTCTCAACGGGTCCGCCTTCAGTAAACTGCTAGCTGATTTCCCTGGGATATCACAGCCGGTAGCACGTCGTCCGTGCCAATTCACACACGGAACCACACATGTCATCGAAACAACTGGTCCACCCGTCGCAGCACGAGCCCGTCGGCTACCACCTAAAAAACTCAGAGCAGCCAAAAAAGCGATTCAAGAATTGATGGATCTTGGTGATGTCATACCGTCGAAAAGTCCGTGGGCAAGTCCAATTCACGTCGTACCCAAGAAAGGCCCAGAGGAGTGGCGAACTGTCGGTGACTATCGCAAGGTAAATAGTATAACTAAACCTGATCGCTACCCGATACCTAACATCGTCGATTTCAATTCTAGTCTATTCGGTGCCAGAGTATTTACTACCCTCGATATAAAGAGAGCCTATCATAACATTCCTGTTGCTGAAAGTGACCGTGAAAAAACTGCAATTATAACACCATTTGGATTGTTTCAGTATGTAGTTATGCCATTTGGCTTACGTAACTCAGGGCAGACTTTTCAAAGATTTATGGACGGGATTACTCGCGACCTTGAATACGTTTACGTGTATATCGACGATATACTTATTGCGTCCGCCGACAAATCTGTGCATACTGAACATGTACGTGAAGTGCTTCGTCGTCTCCACCAAGCCGGGCTAACAGTTAATGTATCAAAATGTGACTATGCGAAGGAAGAAGTGTCTTTCCTCGGCCACCGTGTCAATACAGCAGGCATTACTCCTGATCCTGAAAGAGTCAAACCAATCCTCGATTTTCCTCAACCTTCTGATGTTGCCGGCCTACGAAAATTTTTAGGCATGATTAACTTTTTTCGGCGCAGTATCCATCATGCAGCCGAAACTCAACGTCGTCTACAAGTGCTTATCAAGAGTAACAAGAAGAACGATCGTACTATCTTACAGTGGACCCCAGATGCAATCAGCGCATTCACCGAATTAAAATCTGCATTGGCCAACGCGACTCTATTATACCATCCCAGCGATGAAGCTTCCATTGTTTTGTGCACTGATGCATCAAACGCAGCGATAGGTGGCGCACTTCACCAGATTAATAATGGAAAAACGGAGCCATTGGCATTTTTCTCGCGGAAGCTGTCCACTACAGAGCAGAAATGGTCGACCTACGACCGGGAATTGCTAGCGATTTTCGCATCGATCAAACATTTCAGGACACACTTGGAGGGGCGCGATTTCACCATCATGACTGATCATAAGCCTCTCACATTTGCCTTCATAAATCCGTCGGAGAGTGCATCACCAAGAGTAGTACGCCAACTCGATTTTATTGGACAATTCAGCACCAATATCAAGTACATTCCTGGTACAGAAAATATCCCAGCTGACTTTCTATCTCGCATCAACAGCCTAGACTTGCCGAGTGAGATCGATAATGCCGAATTGGCCAAAGAGCAGGTCAATGACCCAGAGCTACAAGAACTTCTAAAAAGTCAGAAAACAAGCCTGGTCCTGAAGCAGTTAACCTCCGCAGATAGTAACATACCTATCTACTGTGATGTGTCAACTCCAAGGATACGTCCATTTTTATCAGGTAAATTCCGAAAAATTGGTTTTAACATCACCCACAGGTTAGCTCATGCAGGCGCACAGTCAACAGCTACCCAAGTTTCGCACCGTTTTATCTGGCCCAACATGAAGAGAGATTGCAAACAATGGGCTCAGGCCTGTGTAGCCTGTCAAAAATCGAAGATTTCTCGGCACACTAAAACTGAGCTAGGAGACTTTGCCCAATCGGGGCGCTTCCAGCACTTACACCTGGATATCGTTGGACCTCTCCCACCATCTGATGGAAAACAGTACGTCGTAACTATGGTTGATCGTGCCACACACTGGCCAGAAGCCATCCCAACTAACAGCATTTCAGCTGAAAGTGTTGCAAAAATTTTTGTGCAACACTGGGTTGCAAGATTTGGTGCCCCAGAACGGCTAACTACAGATCAGGGTCGACAATTTGAAGCAGAATTGTTCCAGCACTTAGCCAAGACCCTAGGCACCAAGAAAATTCGTACAACCAGTTATCACCCACAGTCAAATGGTCGAGTAGAGAGATGGCATCGCTCACTAAAAGCTGCCATTATGGCATATGCAGCCGAGCGATGGACAGAAGTGCTACCACTCATCCTCCTAGGTCTCAGGTCATCAGTTAGGGAAGATCAGGGCGTCTCAGCAGCCCAGCTCACATATGGCGCAGAGTTGCGCCTGCCGGGCGAATTTTTCGCCTCAGACGATTCCAGTATCGACAAAATAAAAGATGCCCCAGAATTTGTTCGCCGCCTCAGCACAGCTCTGAGAAAGTATGCCGATCAAACCCGAAGACATGGAGCCAGCCCTGTATATGTGCCTGGAACACTCAAAAGTTGCACACACGTTTTTGTGAGAGTTGAACTTCAAAGATCCGCACTACAACCACCTTACACAGGTCCGCACAAAGTCATTGAACGGGACAGTAAAACTATAACAGTTGAAATGGAAGGAAGAATTGTCAAAATATCGTTGGATCGAGTGAAACCTGCATTCATGTTGAGTGAACCAAAAGCAGTACCTGATAGAAGATCACCGATCACAGTTACTGTCGCACCACCTCAACCAGTAAGACGAAAATTACCTAGCCGACGAGTCCATTTTAAGGGTATCTACCCACAATAGTCACTTTCTAGATTTTAATCTAATTTAGTTCGTATCATTTCTATATGTGTTACCATTTTTCTTCTTGTTTACCATTTTAATGTGTTTACCATAATATAATATTATTATTTTTTCGTGCGAAACGCACTTGGGGGGGAGTGTGTGGCGGACGTTGGTTTATATTTAGATATTACTTTCAGCCCTACCGGTATTTTCAGTTGCACACTCCTACCTGTTCTGTTATCAAGATAAGGATTTGCACTTTTATACACAGCAGCTAGCGAATTGCCTTTCAGTAGAATATAGTACGTACTTACACGAACCTTCTGCCTTGTTATTGTGTTTACGTGAACGGACACGAATTACCACAGTAACAAAATACTAGAACCCCCCCCCCTCATTGCATGAGCCTCAATTTCAAATATGGGGTAAATAGATGAAAGCAGAGAGGTGAATAAGCCCCATAAACGATATAACTCTGCGAAGTGGTAAAGTATCTGAAAAAGATGATTATTATCTTCATATGGTCTGCGCATCTGTGTTAATAAAAGTAATAATTCTTAATGGGGATATCATGAACTCCATTTTGAGCAGTTCTAATCCAGATACAAGGAAATTGCTAATAACCTTTCTCATGGGGAATTGAATGTACAATCTATTGCGAATAAAAAAACAATAGCTTAAGAAGGCAAGTTCCACGGGAAATTGAAAAAAATGTAAAAATTGTTTAATATAATTTGTACTAAAATTGATTTTATGAACACCCTGTTGAACCGATTCGGACCATTTTTTATTCTGTAGTTACCACAACTGCCCTCTCCTATTACCTACTGGTATCATTTGTCTATCTATCTCCAATCGTGAGAAGAAAAATAAATTCATAGATAGAAAACTTTTCAAAACTTGACCATAACTCAGCCCCTTCAAAAGTAAAAGTATGTAAACGTATCTATTTATTGTCATGACGCGTGCCTACTTATCAGGTGGAAGGGGGTCATAGCAAAAAAGACACCCTGTATATAATATACTTTTTTTTTTTAGCACGCAATAATGCACAGGTATCTTCTACACATGATCGCCTACAAACAATTAACCAGTTAACTGAAAAATGTTCAGAAAACACCCAATTCACATAAACCTTATACTAATTGATTACACTAAAACTTTTGATTCTGTCAATCACCACTTTTTGATCAAATCATTTCCCATGCAAGGGATACCAAAGAAATGGGTTAATATCATCTCCGAAATGTAAACATGTGCACAGACTTGAAGGCAAGAATCATGACTGAGCTAAATCTCGTTATTTCAAAGTAGAAGGGGGGAGGTAAGACATGGCGATCCCTTGTCTCCATATTCTTTTTAACTGCTTACTCGAACAAATCTTTAGAAAGGTAAGCTGGCAAAAAATAAATGGAGAGTTTCTAAACAACTTACGATATCTAACCAAACTTGGACAACAATAAATTACCCTAGCGAAGGTTCTGGCTGATGGATATTGCAGGATCATTCCCGCTCTTGGATGCTGAAAATCATTGTGTGTTATGTGTAGGCAATTACTCCAGTAGATGGCCTGAAGTATACCCGATGCCAACACAGGACGCTGAGGTAGTGGCCAGGATGCTGACGGAGAATTGGATCACACGTTATGGTATCCCACTGGAGCTACATACAGACCAGGGGAGGAATTTTGAATCCAAGTTATTCGAAGAAGTATGTCAGCTTCTGGGAATTCGAAAGACGAGAACGACTCCGCTGCATCCGCAATCCGACGGCATGGTTGAGCGATTCAACCGGACGCTCAAGGAATATCTGGCCAAAGTCGTTGCCGAGCACCAAAGAGACTGGGACCAACACATCCCGTTGTTTTTGTTGGCCTACAGATCAGCCGTCCATGAAAGTACCCAGCAGACCCCTGCAAAGGTCGTCTTTGGCCGGGAGTTACGATTACCGTGCGATCTGGAGTTTAGAACTCCACCTCAACAGCCGCAACCAGTGGACGAGTTTGTTAGCCAACTGAGAGAAAAGCTCGACTCTACTCATTGCAAGATCAGAAATCACTTGCGAATTGCCAGCGACCGGATAAAGACTCGCTACGGCATCAAAGCCAACTAGGTCGGCTTCCAGGATGGGGACCGTGTCTGGTTTTACAATCCGCAACGGAAGAGAGGACGGAACCCGAAGCTACAGAGTCATTGGGAAGGACTGTACATTGTTCTCAAGCGGATCAACGATGTTGTATACCGGATTCGGAAGCTTGGTGATGGACGAGCCATAGTCGTGCACCTTGATCGTTTGGCTCATGGCCGGGACATCCAGGCTTAAGGAGGGGGCAGTGTGGCGAATAATCCCGAACATTCGAGATAAGCAAAGAAAGATCGACACGTTTTGAGCAGCAGAATAGAAGTTCAATAATAAAAGTGATAAGGAGTTTTGCCGATAATGCCGGGATACATAAAGGCCGCTGGCCGTCGCCGTATAGTCTAGTTTTTGTTTGCGAAATTGTACGTTTTTCAAGTGATTTAGCTACTGTGTTTTGTGCGTTGTATTATAGTGTGATACTAAAAGTTCTTGTTGCGTTTTTCAGTGCGAATTACGTTACAATACTATCGCAGCTCATTCAAGCTGTGACAAGAACCTATACCGTACTCCAGTCGCACCCACGACACCCCGAGGTAACCACATGTCGGCAGATTGGGCATAAGAAAACCCCTCAAACCCTCAGTTTATAATTTCACCGCCAGCACGCACTAAAGTGAAACAATGCCGCTGTTCAAAGTAGCCTCACTTTATGGTAATGCAGAAGCTTATTCGCTAAAGATGTAGCGCTGGCTACACTGCGATATGAAAGCCTTCGCCATTACGAATGCTTCTTGAATCGGGTGCACAACCCGATAGAGGATAGACGGTGATTCATGGATATTAATCTTTTCAAACGTCAATTAACAAACACATTGCTACTGTGTGTTCTCCCAAACCCATAAACACGTATCTCGGACAAGAAATACGCGCACGATTACCGAATTAAATAAAAATTTCACGTTCTAGACTGTTTTGCAAAGTTCGCGAGACATTCATTTCCATAATTATCCGCCAGAACTGGTGCACGGAGCGCGTAGCGAAGTTCACTATCTCCGCGTAACGTGGCGGATAAACTCGCGGAGAAAAAATGATAAAAATAAAAGCACAAAAAGTACGGGTGCTTTGCGAAGGGGCAATTAGAAGTCGACGGGCGAAGGTGTAGTCGAGAGACAGTTATTAGCGTGCCGCTCGTTAATGACCAACAAAACAACCCGAGCTCGTGAATCGCTACCGCTGGCTCGAATCGACGCGGCGTGGCGCGACGCGTGTTTTCCGCCGCATCAGCGAAATAAGTTTTCAGATTTCGCGCCACTGCGACCAGCAAGAGGAAGCAGGATGGCGTAGAGACCGCTGCAGACATCAGTGGCTATGCCACGTTTCTCTCGGTCGTTAGGCAGTGCAGCTCTTATTGGTTTGATCAACCCGAAGAACCGGAATATGGCCTTTGACCGCAAAAGCGATTCCAATTATAATAATCGCGATAACGTTGCCGTAACGTTTTCATTATAGCCGCACTTCTCAGCGCGATAATGGATTCGGAGCGTGTATATTCGAAAAGCGATAAAAGGACGCGAGCTGGGATGGGTGCTCGCGCTGAAGAGGTCCGGTGGCGGTGCTGGCACGTCGTCGAAACAGCCGAGTCGACGAATTTTCCTCACGACTGATGGAAGAGGGGGGTAGGTAACGAGCAGGACGTCGGCCGACGACACCGACGGCTCGTTGAGGCCATTTTTCGACGACTTACGGACGGCTTTTCGGTTTTTGTCGCGCGAATCAACCGTCTGAAAAGCGGACCTTTATCCGGGTGACCTTTGGCCATCGTTAGCGACACCTTTCATACTGTGCAGCGTGTCTGTCGGCCTGTGCGCGATGTATCGCATTGACACGGCGCGCGTCCTCTTGAATAGGGGATTTTCAGCTCTCTCGGATGAGCGGAGAGTTACCTTCGTAGAAAATCAGTATTCAACGCGAGTACACGAAGACATTTTTTCAGGCAGGCGTTTAAAACGCGAACTGTGACTGGAAAAGTCGGCTGCGTTTTCAGGATATATGTGCGCCATTGGTAACCTCTGCGTGGGACGGATTGCAGACGGTAAAAATTATTTTTTCCTCCGCACGGAGATTTTCCTCATTTACGCGCTCGTTTAGTCTAAACAGTAACGTCGGAACGGGTACCTGGTACTGTACCCAGCCAAAGATTTTTCCTATATAGGGATTAATAAAGGCATGTGGTGCTCTCTGGTCACTGATGCGGTACTGGAAAGGGTAGTTTCTAGGGCCAGGGGTGCTGTGTGTTTGAGGAGTTAATTTGGCATGCCTGCATCGCCATACGCTCCACCAAGTGAACCAAACATTTCGGAGTACGGAGTATCACAGGGACGGATGGGCGCTAAAATTATTACCGGGCATTTGGAGTGGTTTGGCACCGTAAGAGATTTGTCCCCCCCCCCCCAATACACACATAGAAATTAAATTGACTTTTTTTAATAAAGTGTATTTATTACTGAGAACACCAAGAAAAATGTTTAAAAAATGATATGTAATAATGAAAATTATTCAAAAATGTGTCGGAAGTTAGAAAATATGGGGAAAGACTGGCAGAAAGGAGGAGAAGCAGCTATCTATACTACTCTGGTTCCACAAAAGGTTACAGGGGATGGGTTTTTATATTAACAAAAATATCAAAAATAATGTTGTGGAAATTAAAATAATATCTGAAAGAATAAGTATGCCTACTAAAACTGAAAATAGATAAGAAGACAAAAATGCTAATCTTGCAAGTGTATGCACCTATAGCCGGAGCAGAGAAGGCATAAGCAGATCAATTTTATGACGAGCTGGAGGCAAAAATTCAAAAAGAGAAGGAATACTATCAGGTAATAATGGGGAACTTCAACGCAAAAGTAAGAGGAGAGGCTAATTCAAAACACTGCGGCCCATTTGATGTAGGGGAGAGAAACGACAGGGGGAATGATTAGTAGAAATTGTCCAAAAATTTAACTTATGTACAGAAAACACTTTTTACCAGGAAAAAATGTCAAGAAGAAATGGATATGGATATCGCCACACAGGAATACTAAATATGAGACTGACCCCCAACTAATAAATGACCTGTCAGTAATTAAAGATGTAACAACACTGCCAAAATCTGGCTTCTCATCAGACTACCTCATATCGAGCAGTAAATTGAGCATCCCGCAGAGTGTCCAGTATAAAAATCACAGGAAGGGTAAAGGGAGAAGAAGGCGGATCATCCCAGTCAGAAAGAAAGAGGATGCACGCCAGAAACTAAAATCAGTGCTAGAGGAAATGAAAGTCGAGGAAAATTTCTACAACAGAATGGTCCAGGCTTTAAAGAACACGATTGAAGAGTTGGGAGTGACGAGGGCTAAAGAGAAAACCAGGGATAAGCTTTCAAAACAGCCTCTCGAGTCAGGAAGAATAACCTTAGGAAAATAGAAATAAAACACCATTGGACAAAACTGAGCTAACTGAAATACAAAAATTGGTGAAGAATGAAAATTACCGGCCCTCATCCTCTTTCTGAAGAAAAATTATGTCGAGGAAACAAAGATACACAAGCCTTAATACCTCTTAAAACTGTGAGGCGGGAAGTCCATACAGGCGAATAGGTATTAGGAAAATGCTAGGAAATTCCGAATGATGACCCGATCTCATCACATGGCCATTATCGGAAAAACTGAAATACAAATTGGAAAACAGAACATAAGGAATATGTCTCCGATGTACACATGTAATATTCCTGTCCCGTCATATCTTATCTGTCGTCTAATCGCTTCATTCAATATTCCTTCCCCAAACCTGCACACATTATCTGATCGTCGTTCTAGCCATGCCGTCTGTATGTCTAGTACATTATTAGCTTTCGTGCTTCGCACATCTACTTTTTCTCTCTCGCTTTCCGTTTGCGTACGCTCGCTAAACGACTTCGTTTTTTGAATTCGTTGTTATTTTTCAATAAACGCATTCACTCGAGTCGTTTGCCTTTTTGCTTTTCTCAACTCCGTTGAGACTTATAAATTCAAAAACGCTAAACCTATATTCATCTACACTGACGCCAGTGGAGTGGGTATAGGAGCAGTATTAAAACAGAACAGACAGACGGGTCTAAAAAACTAGTCGCCTACTTCTCAAAAAAATTGTCCGAGGCGCAAAAGAAGAAGAAAGCGATCTACATCGAAAGCCTGGCTATTCGTGAATCCATCCGTTACTGGCGGTATTGGCTGATCGGCCGCCACTTTACCGTTATCACCGATCACAAACCTCTCCAAAATCTCAATTTGAAAGCTCGAACTGATGAGGAACTTGGCGACTTAGCTAATGAACTACTTCAGTTTGACTTCAATATACTGTATCGTCCCGGCTCGGACAATCATGAGGCGGACTGCTTGTCTCGTAATCCAGTTCTAGATCCATCTGACAATCCTAATCATGAACGTATAATTCCCACATTCAATTTTTTAAACCTCGGCGAAATAAAAACCTTGCAGAAAAATGTAACTAGCTTAAGTTCTGACACAAAAAAACAAGATGTAATTTTCAGAAATGTACGTGGTAAACCACGAATACCTTTAGATTACGATGCAGGTGTAAAACTTACTAATCTGGTACACTCAAAATATAGTCACGTTGGTTCAAAACATGTCTTAGCGATTATTAGCGATATTTTTACCTTCCCGAATATGTACAAAAAATATATAACCGCTTATTGTAAAGGATGTAATGTATGTATTCAGAATAAATCTCGTCGCTCCCGACGCAGCGGTGAGTTAGGTCTCCTAGGTCCTCCTGACTCTCCTTACCAAATCATGTCTCTTGATACCGTTGGTGGCTTTGGAGGCAATCATTCTACAAAAAAATACCTTCATATACTCGTCGATAATTTTTCACGTTACGTTTACATCTTATGCTCCCAAGGACAGTCAGCCAAGGAAATGATCTCCCTCGTTGATTCAGTTCACAAGTGTCACCCAATAGGTATGCTTATGACGGATCAACATGGAGGTCTGACTTCTGACGAGTTCCGCTCCTATTGTTCCCGATCTGGTATAAAACATGTGTATACTGCAGTCGATAGCCCATCATCAAATGGTTTAAATGAAAGGTTAAATCAAACGTTGGTGAATCGCATCCGCTGCATGAAGCATGATGAAAATACCTCTCCCACAAAGAGTTGGGCTGCTATTGCTACAGAATGTGTTAAACAGTACAATAATTCTCCCCACAGTGTAACAAGGTTCTCGCCTTCCTATTTACTCACAGGTCAATGTGACCGGATTATCCCATCATCATTATTGAATCCCCCAGACATCGCCGCTGATAGGAAAACCGCATTATGTAATACAATAAGAAATCACGAGTATATAACAAAACATTGTACGATAGGAATAGAATACTGATAGACTTTAATGTTGGAGACAATGTATATGTCGATAATGGAAATAAACTTAACCGTGATAAGTTAGATAAATTACGTACAGGACCGTATACTATTACTAATCAAGTATCAAAGAATGTATTCGAAGTTCAAGTGGGCATTGGCCCTTTGGCAAAACGTTTGTATCATGCGAGTAAACTGTTACATGAAAAATGTAAACGATGATCTGTACTTATCCCTTTTAGCGAACTTACCACCCTTCATTCTGCTCTTAAACGAGTGGGAAGGGGGGATGTAATATTCCTGTCCCGTCATATCTTATCTGTCGTCTAATCGCTTCATTCAATATTCCTTCCCCAAACCTGCACACATTATCTGATCGTCGTTCTAGCCATGCCGTCTGTATGTCTACACATACTGTCACCATCTTCCATTATCTCAAGTTTTTGTGATAACACATGCTTTTTCGAAGTCTTACACCACTCTGCGGCGCTCTGTTTCTTTCTAATAAGTTTCCACATGAATTTCTCAACTCTTCCTCTCAGCTTAAGGTCATTAATTTCCACCTAACTCAATCATAACCTTGTGGTAAAATGAATATACAGTTAAACCGAACTAGCTATATAGGATTGTTCGATACAAGCAAACATTTTAGAACACATGTAATAGGAATCGAGGCGATTTAGGATGCCGAATCTAGCTTTCAATATGGTGTAGGGGGAAGCTCCTAATTGCGCGCAGTCTCCTTAATGAGAATGGTAACACTGTAAATTTATCGAATTACTTTCAGAATTCAGAAGCAGAGAAAACTGGATACAATGTTCAAAATGTAGCGGATGGGTCACACAAAGTGTGCTGATGTACCGAAAGCTTCTGTATCTTATTTTTGTGATTTATATGTCGAATAAATCAAACTTTCAGTACATTCCGGATATTGCGTAGTATTAGCAGCCACTGTGCGTATTTTTAGGCGACCTAAGTGTCTAATAGTACCCGCATTTCTCGTATTTTATTCGAAACTGAATATATCTCAGCAAATTGTGAACAAAATCTTCTGAAATTCAGGTGATATGTAACCAAGAGTTCAGTCTATGAACTGTCAAAAAAATATAGCTCTAGGTCTATTCGCGGCGGAGGTGTAGCGACTCGCGTACCAAGTGCATACTATTAAGAGCCCTTCCCCTAGTGCAGTTTGTCTTTCAATTCTCACTCTTCAAAACTCATAGTACAGTTTAAAACTGTCCCACTTCGTGACTGGTTTTGCAAACCTAAAATGCGCAAATTAAGTTGTCACTCGTAGACGCAAATTATCCGGCTATAAATCTGCAACACAGCATACCAATGGTAGTTTATGTATGCGCACGTATTCACTTAGATAGGTATCTAATTTAAAGTTCATCGAATCGTTAAAAGACCATCGACATCGTAAATGCGGTTGTTCGGATGCATTTCCAACCATCTCGCCGAAGAAAGAATTCGATATTATTTCAAATTTAGATTAAGAATTATTTTCAGCTCAAAAAAGCCAGTTGACAATGACCGGGCCGTAAGCTCGTTAATCCTTTAGTTTATTGATTTTTATCCTCGTTAAGTGATCGGCATTATCGTCGGTCTGCGATCAATACAGACGAGCCACCATTTACGACTGGAGTCGGCGGGCGAAATCGCCGAGAGATCTCGTTCTCGGTTGTCATCACTCGACCTCCGGCCATTCTGTTAGAATTATTGTCTCCTCGAATAGGCGTATAAATAGGGAAAACCGGAATGCATTTTCACACGTATAGACTCTAAATAAATTCGCTGATAGCCGGTCGGGCTTTCTTCGTATTATTGATGTTTGACAGAGAAAGAGCTCCTCGTCACCCCGACACGATTCGACATTTCGATATCTACAGGGTATCGTGTGTGCATAGCACATTGATTCCACGTTGGTAATTAAGCCTAAAATTGATGATGTGCGTTTGTCGGTTTTGTCGGTCTCCGATCTCTCGCTACCATCGCCGGAATCGTTCCGATCGGGTGAGTAAATTTTGTCGAAGTCGAATGCGTACGCTAGTCTGAACCTTTATCGGTCGATCGCATTGCTCGGCTATGCGAGAAAGCGCGGCTTGTGTAGTGAAATTAGAATATTTTGCGCTCAGATGCCAACGAACTATGTAGGAATGAAAGCTCGAGAGCTCGTGCTCATGATTATGAAATTCGAGATCTCGACACATGAGGAATATATAGTATCGGCGATCGCTTACTTCGTTTTTATTCCTCGAAGTTCCAAACCGTTCGTACAGCCTGGCATAGCTGAATTTTTTGTTTATCGTTGGAGGGTGATGGGAAAGAGCTTCAAGTCAGAAGAATAGAAATACATATCTCAAACGACCTTCAGAAGAATTTCTGGCGACCCTCATTTGGTGATGCTCTGTTCAATATTTCAATACGAACTCGGAATAAATGAAAATTTGCAAACTCTTACGTTACGTTTACTTCTTCGTAAAATAACATGCCGTCCGACTTCACGCGCTGATTACAAAATCGACGATCCAATGCTTGATCAATACGACATTCAGGCTAATGTCGCACTAGGTAAACTTATCGATTCAACATAAATTTTGGCACACACAGACTATGGCTGAGCTGGATACCTCAGTAAAAAATTGTTCCTTGTAAAATTCCCTACAAAAACACTCATTACAAGAATCTACTCAAAGTCATATTTAAGCAGTTACAGCCTTGTCGAAATTCGGAATCGATGATAGAGGGCCGTATGGCGATGCACGCATGCCAAATTACACCGCAACCCCTATCTCGGAAACGCCCCGAATGGGTCTGCGTCAGAATAGGGGAGATCGCTTTGGGGTAGCTCCTGCTACCCCCATTTCTCCTGTCGCCTTTTCATGGCGGCGAAACTACGGTGTCTCATTCTTCTGTCTCTTCGCTGTTGAGTTGCGCCGGATCGTCTTCTTCGTCGGTTGTTGACAGTCGCGACATCGTCGTCGTTGTCGATGTCGGTGGGATGGCGAGTGCCGACATAGGGCGCTGTGTCCGCTGCCTTTGTCTCTGCCATCCAGCTCCATCTTGCGACCCAACGTCTTCTTGACAAAGGCAGCTGCCTGGTCCCATCCCGCTCGACTCTTCAGCATGGCCGGGACCAGGTTCTCTGGTGTAAGCGACTCAACGCCCGCGTTTTGAAAGGCGGCCGCCGCTTCTTCCCTCTCTTAGTCGAATGCCGGACACTCGAACAGGGTGTGCCAGGCATCATCATCTCGCCCTCCTCCAGCGCAGTAGGAGCACCGCGGGATTTCTGCTATGCCCAACGGTGCAAATACTTGTTGAACACTCCATGGCCGCTCATCACCTGTATGAGGTAGAAATCCAGCTGAACATGGCGTCTGCCTAACCACGCGTTGAGGTCACGTACTAGCAGTCGGGTCCACTCTCCCTTGGTACCGCGGGAGAGCCACTCTTCCCACATGCAAAGCGTGAATTGCCTATTATCCCGCTTGACCCGTAGCGCCGCGCTGCTCTTCGGTAGCATCTTCCGCGTTGCGCTGTATACCCTCTCCAGCTCATCCGCTAGTAGGTCCACTGGTGGTATATCTGCTAGCACACAAACTACTTCTGTGGAAACAGTGCGATAGGCTCTGACACATCTCAGTGCAGCCTTCCGTTGGACCCTTACCAGATCGATTCTTCTGTACTCCCTGGCACCGATGGCGTCTGAACAGATTGGCGCCCCATGTAGGAGGACCGACATAGCGAGGTTCGTCAGCAGCTTACGTTTCTTCTCTGTCGGCCCCCCTAGGTTTGACATGAGTCGGTTTAATCCGGCTGCAACTCTCTCCGCTTTCTGCGCTGTCTTCTTCGCGTGTTCTCTGAACGACAGCTTCCTGTCAAACCACAGCCTGAGGTACTTCAGGGCTGTACAGGGCGCAGTTCCCGCTCCCTTTAGGTGAAAGTAAGAAGGGTTGTACCGTCAACGGCGTGTAAACAACACCGCTTCTGTCTTCTCGGCTGCTATAGGCACAACCCGGCCGACTCGATCCAACGGGTCATTGCCTCCAGTCCTGCGTTCATCTTGTTTTCAAGCATGGCTACGTCGTCTTAAACTGCGACCTCCGGAGTGTCATCAGCGTAGTAGATGATGTTCACCCCTGATGGTACTTCTGCTGACAGGATGCCGTCAAATGCGATGTTCCACAGGAAAACGAGATGAACACTTGGAAAATAATCAGACTAAGTGAATATTCGTCCCGCAGACCTAATCTCACTGAGACTTTTTAGGAATCATTTTAGAACTTCTAGCCTTCTGAGAGTCATTCTGGCTTAAGTTCAAATTCATTCGTTCAACTGAACATGAAACTGATTTACACCCTGTAAAGACTAAAGATTGATTCACACAATTCCTTCGAATTCTAATAATATACCTTGACATACTCGTATATTAATTTTTGAAGTTCTGGGAAAGGAAAAAAAAGTCGTAGGAAAAATAGTGTATTAAAACTGGGTTGACTCATATAGGAAAAATAAGTTTCCAAAGAAATGTTTTAGGCTTATGGGTGAAGCTTGGGATGCTATCCACGTACTTGCAAACTTTCTGAGAGACAGTGAGACTCATTAGTACGGTGCACAGACGGTTTCAAGGATAATGGGGGATAATATCTTAGTTTGTTTTGCGAATAAATACCATCAGATATTCTTGAATCATATTTCCAGCTAGAATCAGTTGGTTGTAATTGCGAATGACATTTAGTCACACTTCATTGTTTTTTCCTATTACAGCTCAGTTTCTATTTCTCCGGTTATTTTCGGAAGATATTTCCAAAATTTCATCAACGTTTCTTTGAGTACCTTCGTAATATTTCCGAAGATCTAGATTTCTATAGAAAATCTTCGGATTTATTCGGAACAAAATTGAAGATGTTTCTCGAAAATCTTCGTGTTTCTTCAAAACAATTTCTAGGATTCCTGAGTAAAACTATCGAGTTTTTTCGTTAAAAATTTCCAAATATACCGGAAAAAAGCTGTTCAGATTTCTTAAGACTTTTTGAGGGGAATTTCTTTGAGCACAGTTTCTGAAGATTCCCGCAGAAAGTCTTCGTGCTTTCTCAGAAGAAATTTCCCAATTTCTATAAAAAATTCTCCGAAAATCTCCAGTGCAGATCTTCAGGTTTTTCGGGGGGAGGGGAGAGGGAATTTCTAAAGATTTCGCAAAAAATTATTGTTTTTTTTTCAGGGTAAATCTCCAGAGATATCCAAAGAAAATCTTTAGGTGTTTTCGGGAAAAATTTCCGAAGAATTCTACAGAAAATCTTCGAATTTTCTCGGAAAATATTTGCAAAGGTTTCTTGAGAAAACTGTAGGTTTCTTTTTAAAAAAAAAATACAAAAAATTCCAACAATCCCCGAGAAAAAATTTTCAGTTTCTGTGAAAAAATTTTCAATTTTCGAAAAAAAACTGCCAATTTTTTTCGGAAAAATTGTCAAAGATTTCCAAAGAAATCATTAGATTTAAAACGGACTGTTATTCAAAAGTTCTGAATTTAGAAAAAACATGACATCTTGTCCAAGTAATAACCAGTTAACTAAAGTCACATTAATGATTGTATTAACTACTAACTAACGGATTAGATACCAGTGCCGGATAGGGACTTAGCCGTTCTGGGCCAAAAAAATTTTCGTCGCCCTTATGTTTCACAGGGGAAAAAGAACAGTTGTATTATTATTAACAATTTCGAAGAATTTGCCGCTGAAAAATTCTTGTAGAATATATGACTAATGGGTACCACAAATGAGTCTCTTGTCCTGAAATTGTTGATTGACTTATTATGGATTAGATATTGACGTCAGATACGCGTCTAATTTAAGTGAATCACTGATTGATCAATAGTTGACAGGAAATTGATGTCAAAATTCGATCTATAAGTATTTCATACTTCTTCATTCACTCTTGACGTATAATTCATACTAAATAAAAGTATAATCGGCTGCACTATATGATTAATTGATATACAAAATGAATCATTCATAATGGACTCATATTTGACCAATAATTGATGTCCAAAAATTGTCACTTTCACACAAAATTATTTCTGAAAGCTATGACATGAAAATGAATATGTTTTGATATATCAAAACCATCAAATTGTTGACTGTATTTCAACATCAAATAAAGATCAATTTTCTGTACAATTCACACTTTGTACTACTTTTATATCAATCAATTGATGTCAAATGGAAGTCAATTTGGCAACTGATGTGAAATTGATATCTTATGGATGGTCAATCTGGTTTATCAGGATCTTCAAGGGCTTAATGAAAATCTATTTGTTTATACATGATTTTCAGGTTTTCTCAGGGGTTTTTTTTTTTCGGAAAAAATTTTGGAAGCTTTCTCTAGAGAATCCTCAGATTTCTTTGAAAAAATTTCCAAAGTAAATCTCCGGGGTTCGTTAGAAACACTAATTCAGTTTTCCGCAGAAAAGTTCACGTTTTCTCGGGAAAAATGTTTAAGATGTCCAAAGAAAATCGCCTAAATTGTAAAAAAAAAAGTTCAAGACAATAATCTGCAAGTTTTTGGGGAAAATCTTTAAAGAAAATTTTTGGATGATGTTGGGGAAAATGTTCATTAAAATGTTTGGATATTATTGAAAATTTTTAGTTTCAGGAAAAAAATGTTCGAATTTTTTCGGAAAAACTTTCCAAAGATTCCTGAGAAAAATTGTTGGATTTTTTGGAATAGTCCAGCCTTAGAATTTGCACAGACTAATACTTCATAAATAGCATTAACGAAATGAAGATGTTATAAAGAAGTCATGAATCATTAGGCGATAGATTATCAGAAACAAACCCTACATCCTAATGATAAGCAAATAACTAAATCTTTGGGTTTCCTCGGAAAAAATTTCCGAAGATTCTTGCGGAATTCCGCAGAAAATCTTCGAATTTTCTCGCAAAATGTTTCCAAAGATTCCTAGAGAAAATCATAAGTTTCTTCTGAAAATTTTCCGAAGACTCCCAAGCAAAATGTTCGAGTTTCTTCGGAAAAAAATTTAAGATTTTTGAAAAAATCTACAGGGTTTTTCGGAAAAAAATTCCTGATTTCGAAAAACCTTTGAGTTTTGTCGGGAAAATTTTCTGAAGAATTCCACAGTAGATCTTCAGGTAACTGCTGGAAAATTTTCCAACAGTATCTGAAGAAAATCTTCTGATTTTTTTTTTGGAAATCTATTCCGAAGTACTTCACAGAAAATTTTCGGGTTTCTTAAGAAAAAGTTTCCGAACGTATAGAAATTTCCTAAGAAAATCTTCTTGTCTTCCCAGAAAAAATTTTGAAAATAAAAAAAAGTCTTCGGATTTCTTCCGAATAAATTTCTGGAGATTTCTAAAGGAAATTTTCGGTTTTTTCCCGAATATTTTCGAAAGATTTCTAACAGAACCTTCGTATTTCTTGTGTGGGGGGGGGGAGGAAATGCCAGAGAAAATTTTCAAAAACTTACGAAGAAAATCTTCTCTTTAGGTTTCCTCGCAAAGAAATATTTGAAAATGAAACTGACGCACGGCGACCTCACCAGACACGGACTGTTTTTTTAAAGCGCTCCGAGAAATCTGAGAACTAGGAGGCAATGACAGGGACTTTTTTAACTAGCAGTTTTTGTTTTAGGCATTTCGCAGCAAAGGCACGTTGATACTACAATTTTTCGCGTCCAAGTATTACATATTTATATTTAATTGATAAATGATTACATTAACCACGTTTAAACAAGTTGAGATTCACGAATTTGGGGTGCAAATAAGCTCTGGAGCGCACCAGGAAATTTCCCGGTTTTCCGCTAAGGCAGTCCGTGTGTGGACCTCACAGTTAAACGGAGCGGCAAGAACCAGGTTTGCCACCAGTAAACTCGTTGTAATTTAGTGGTATAATTCAGCATCGTGTGCGAATAATTTGAGGTTACATTTAGGAATCAGAAAAATATTGACCAGTCAGCTGGTACCTACATCGGATTTTGCACGCCCGTGGTGAGTTATATAGCTTTGTCAAGACGTAGATCGAATGCGGGCTATAGTAAGGTAATTTTTAATTTTCACGATTTCAGTTACACCGTGGTCAAATCTACAACTTATACGAGTACCTGTTCTAGTGATATCTACCGTGTAAAGTGATCGCGGATTCGGAGAAGATATCCATTTTACCACTATAATCCAGGTTATATTACCGTTAATAACACACCGAGCTGGAGAGAATAAGCACCCGGTTTGTGGGGCCGATATCATTAATAAAACTTGGTTGGTCGGTGCTTGGCGACCGAGTGTATGTTCGACATCATTATATAAGCAGCGTAGTACTAGGTTCGAGCTCTCGTATTAAAACAAAACGTAATGGATAGCTGTAATAATTTATACGAGATGTTTTTCATTCGCTGGACTAGGAATAGGTGGCGGAGGAGCACAGAGGCGAATACGAAGAATTGTTAGATTGTAAAGTGCATAATCTTCATATTGTACTATGTGCAACATGCTGTCTTCGAAAACAGAAAGTTAAGTTTTGTGATTTTACACCATGCAGTCCAGGAAACTTAGACCAAAAAGAAACGAATGGATCTTGGTAGGAAATGGTCGAGAATGGTTTCCTAACCAACATACTAATATTAACACCCCCATTCCTTTTACTAATTGCTCTGAAATAACTTGAAAAAAAAAATTTAAAAGAAGATAAGATGAGTGGAAAAGAATGGAAGAATCTACACTGCATGCAGATAGATCTGCACATGGATACGTCTCATGACTACCAAACACATTCACGCATTCAGTCAACTACATCATTGTACGAATAGTAACATTCTTTATGTCAGTCGTCCATTCTCGGGGTCAGTCGGCATTCTCCGTGTCGGTCGGTCGAGACGTGGTGGAACGAATGACTGCGTAAAGAGGAATACGCAACTACGTCACGATGGTAAATAACGTTTTTCTACGAAATGTTTCGCTTGCTAAGCCATTAGACAATCCATGTCAACTCGGCACGTTTCAGTAACCAGTAGGTACATGTTTCAAATGTTGGACATGTTAAACGATATCATAATTGTTTTGTTGAGCATTCTCTCCATTGCCTTTTCCAACCATTGCAATAACCCTCTCCCTCGCAGCTATTAGACAAATTAGGTAAAGAGGCTGAATGTTCCATAGCCGCGACAGTTGCTAGGTAAGTCCCCAAATTCTCTAGTCAGTATACTGAGCAATTACGAGTTTTTCCTGAGAAAAATACGTACGTAATATTCGAACTTCAGTAGAAGGTACAAAATGAGCAGAAGTGGACCGTGGAGGTGTGCGAGGAGATGACATCCCTTCCCAAATCTTCGGAGTCAGTATTTCTCGGCCAATTCTAACATTTAGTCGTAAAATCGAGAAAATTGTTCAGTTATCGATATTGACTTTCTTTTTACTTGCACTCAACATTTTTTGCATCGAGTTGGCATTTGCGACAGATTTCTACAACTCCCAGATGATGGGGAGTGAATCGCTCAAAATTTCGGTCAGAACTTCAAACCGGTTACAGGACAGTTACCCGAATCCAATTACCCGACAGTCTGTTTCCCCGACAAGACATTTCCCGGAATTTTTTTTTCACCTGAAATAATTGTCGGTCTTCGTTATGAAGTACCAGGGTGCAATGGAGAAGTAAGTGCTTGCAATATTGAAAGTAACATGGAAAAATAATAAACCGCCATACTCTCTGTATTATACTCGATAAAGGAACATATGAGTGATAATGGCCAAAATAATTGGACTTGAGTTGATCATTGAAGGATTCATACACCGCGCCAACACAATACGAGTGTATATTGGGACTGCCGAAAGGTCAGGTCCGGAAAATGTACTGCTCATGCTATAACAAGTGCTGCTGCTGACACTGAATATGAAATTGTGGTCAATTAAGGTCCTTCAGGTTTACCAGATACTCACCCCCATCTCCCTAGCCAAGAGCAGTGTCAAGCTGAAGTTATGCTGCATCGTGTCAAAAGCAAGGCTGAGGAATACCCGGTGCAGCCACCGGCGCAATTACTCCGCAATGAGTTAGCAGGTGTCCCACCAGATGTGCTCGAGAAGCGATGAGAAAAACAATTCGCCGCACTCGTCGACAACATCTACCGCTTAATCCCGAATCTCTGGAAGAGTTGCAGGATCTCCCCCAGTAGTATCAGCAAACGTTGCAAGGAAAAAGATTTTTATTATTTTTGATAACCGTGAGAGTGCAGCCAGAGCCGTGTACTGATATTTGTAACACAGAAAAATATATATTCGTAGTTGCTGTGTCGGAGCAGATTCTGGGTCCTCGATGAAACTTTCAAGGTTAGTCCGACAATTTCCCCTCAATTCTTCATCATCATCGGTCTGCGTCAAAGAAATCGCATAGACGGGCCGAAATATCCCCCTCCCCTCTATAAGGAATCAATATTCGGCTGTTTGTGCCAACTCTTACAAAACGAACAATGTTAGTGAGGGTTGGCACATCCGCTTCCGCGTAATTGTAGTCAAACACCACCCTGATCTGTATTCGACAATTACTGAACTCCAGAAGGAATAGGCCAATACAGAAGTCAGCCTGACAGAACTTAGTCTTGGCCGGCGAGTGACAAACTCGTCACGAGCTAAGTGGTTGCAGCTGCAGACTCGATTGAGGTCGATCGTCTTGGAACATGATGAGTAAGTATGTGGATGGTTGTCGGGGAAATAAATTCGGGTAAAAAAACTTCAGGGAAATGTCTTTTCGGAGAAATTGCCTATCAGGGAAACGGATTCGGAGAAATGACCCGGAATGCTCTGAGCCATGCTCTGCTACCATAGTAGAGGGTGATGGGAAGAGAAAACATAGATACTCTCGTTAGAAGCCTCTCCGGCACGTAGTCATCATTCGAGAGGAATAAGGTCACTGTAAGGGGAATACCTTAACCGATTGTCGATGCAGGTAGACAGACTGACGAATGGTCGGTCCTGAGGATTTACAGACTCCATACTCGCGTGTGGTCTATGAACCTAAGAGAAGAGTGACAACAGCGATCTCTAACACAGTTGAATTATGGTATGAAGATAACAAAGGGAGCTGTCCAACGCGCCTTCTCCAGCCGCATGCCAATAGACAAGCCACATTGATAGCAGGTACTGCCTTGACGGTCCTACAGAAGCTCGAATCATTCAGTACTCGAAGTATGTGTCGTGTACCTCCTCTCTGACTCACTCAGTTACCATTCCGAGAAAGCTGAATGGAGAGAGGAGAGTTTAAAGCTATTCAATTTCTGCGTACTCCGAGTTTCCTCCCAGGATATTGCTGCCGGAAGCCGCCACCAGTTGGTGTGGAATTTCACCTTTGATATTGATGAGAAGTTGAGAAGACAAGCTTATAGCTTACATATAAATAAAACCAGTACAATTAGCCCCCCCCCCCCCCTCCCCCCCCCCCAAAAAAAAGAGAAGAAGAAAAAGAAGAAAGAAAGAGGAATAGGTGAAAAAATTAAGAAGAAACTGAATTTAGGCAGAGACGACCAGGTGGCGGTACTGATCAGTATACACTGCAAATTCCTGGAATCTTGAATACAAGCTTCCTCGGGTACAACAAGGAGGGAACAAATGCCACAAAACTGAACTGTCGGGAATAGGTGGAAAATACTTATTTTACCGAAAAAACTGTCAAAAATGTGAGGCGGTTGTACATAAGACGGATTCATTTTAATTTTTTCTGATTACCTCAGGAATGTTGGAATAGGGGTCAAAATTATCTTGTACACTGCCATGGGAGAAAACGCAGTTATTTTCTAGTCTCACCGACTTTAGTAAAAGGAAAGGATGCAAGGAAGTCGTCTTAGTACCCGTTTCTCTACATCCCAATCTATTTATTATTTATCATTTATTTTATTTTTCAGTAAGTATCTGAAAAGACTTTATTACAACCGACGAGTCAACAAACTGAGATAAAAATATGAGGAGGTTTCAAGGTTACAGAATTCAAATTTGATATATATTTTTCGGTAAATACAAAATATAGTGGCTACTGGCCGGAGACTATACAGCTTCAAAATGTCATAAGATGGAATATGGACGTCTTCACATCAGTTTAGAAGGTCGCTGGATTCACTCATGATAACAATTTTCAGAAATTAAAGCGATCGCTGAATTGATTTTTGACGCTGATATTTGACTTGAAGGAGAACTGAGACATGAACAGCGAAGGCGAGACCTCATTTGCACAGAATTTCATAATATTTTACAATTTATTAAGATGCCATATTCAAATTTGCTGATTAAAAATAAAGAAATCGCAGACTGACCGTCCGCTGTTTCAGAATCTTGATTTTCGAGTATAATCTTCTCCTGCCTTCTCCTTATCGGTACAGAATAAGCTTGAAAATGTAGTTAGTGGTTCTCGAAACCTACAAAACATTGTCTGGCTTCATATACATCGACTCCATTCATTTTTCATCCCTCACCCCCCTGCAGCTGCTACAATCTGTTGATTAAGATCTAATATGAGCCCAGCGACCTTTAAAACCTGCGAAGAGACGTTTATACCTATGGCATATAGAGTCTTCAGTTTGGAATCTCTCCCTCTGCTTCTATAGACCAGAGCTTGCAAATACAGACGAGAGCTTGCAAATTGAGGATGGATTGTTACCAACAATGAGTCCCCGATGAACTGAAACTATAAAATAATACCTACATGGCATTCCTCAAAATCTTTCCCCTCGGTACTGATGCGATGCCTGAAAGGGTAGTTTCCGGTGCTGGGGGTGCGGTGTCTCAGGGGCCACTTTGGCATGCATGCATCGCCATACGTCCCACCACACCATTCCTCAAAATCTTATATTTCGAGCCCTCTTCACTTTCCAGATGCTACAATTTGTGAACTGGGACGAATCGTTATCACAAATGAATTCGCGACTCTTTGAATCCATTAAACGACATTTCCATCGTATTTCATGAAATTTATGAGTATCTTTTCCGTTCCCAGGCGCCGCAGTTTTGAATTCATAGGCAAACGGACATCTAAATTGCATTCTGTGCCTTTAAGTCCCGTACAGCGATACCTCGATTCAACGATTCACCCGATAGAGAGAGAGAGAGTTCGAAAGATTGTTATACAAAAGCAAATTTCGCTAATAAAAATTAATAATAATAATAATGAAGAAAGAAAACAAGTCTGGGGTGACATGCATCTCTTCTGTTCGCTGTAGTGTGAGACTAAAAAAATGTTAAGACTTTGTGTGATAATGGATGGTAACATGGGGGATTCACTTCTGTACATGATAACCAGGGTTGTCAATGTAAAGTTTTAGTTTGTAAATTTACATTCTTTACATGTGTAAAGAATTATGTAAAGAATTAGTGTAAAAACTAAAGAATGTAAAGATTGTAAAGAATGTAAAAAATAGTTAAGAATTAATTTTTTAATTATAATGTATGATTGTTGTAATATTTATGAGTATGTGTAGGTAAAAAAGAAATATACAGTACAAAAAATAACGCCTCAAATATATCTTTTCTTATTTTTTATAATTTGTATCAAGTTAAAATATAATGAACATGAAAAATTAATATTTGATAAATCACACTCATATCATACATTTTTTCTCCCATTAAGTATTAAGTACTTGTTGCAAAAAATTATTAAATTTATTTTTAAGAATAGTAGGCATAAAATTAAAACACGAAAAAAAACTTTGAACTGCATTAATCTATTTAAAAAGTATCGCATCAATATGTATCGTTCATTCTCAATAACTTGAAAATTCGGTTTCCCTTTTGTGATGCTCTAGAAAGTGATACTGATATTTTTGTAAATTTGTTACTTTTTAATCGTTGTGATGCCACATTTGCAAAAGTTCGGCGGTATAGGTATATTACATTCCGCCATCCTCTTGGTTTTACTCCTTTCATTTACACTTATTGGGGTAAATTTCAATTCAGCATAAATCGAAGTTTTTCGACCTGCTGTACTCATTCTAATACAATACTTCAATATCTACTTTAAACAACTTATTTGAGAAGCTTATTTTCCTAAACCATCTGAGATCTGATGATTATCTTATTTACCTACCATTTTCATTTTTTTGAATATTTAATTTTTTGACTACAGTAGAACGCCGATTAACCGGATGCCAGCCATCCAGAACGCTGAAAAAAAATTAAATTAAAAAATAATAATCAGGGCCCCGATTTCTAGGCAAAAGCTCTTCTTTTATTTCTTTATCAATTTATGAAGGGAGGGGTCGAAGAGGAGAATACCGATTGCAGCGCTCGTATTTCTGGTGAACGTGCGCGACACTACATTAAAGTTTGTTTACCTTTCGGCGACATTGACCGAGTTGCTTATCTATTAGAAAGTGATAATATGCTTGTCTATGGATGGTAATGTACTCGCACAAGGTAATTTTGATTCCCCGTTTCGGACATTTCTGCAGCAGTTGAGGAAAATTAAACAGAACTTTTCGTATATCAAATCCCGTCAGGAACATGAAGCGTTTTTCGATAAAATAGATATTTCTCGACTTATAATTTCCAAAAATTCAGTTTTGTGGTATTTCTCACCCGGCACTCGGGCCTTTGGTACTCTCGGATTCCAGGGATACTTGTAGCAACGTCGATCGGTGCCGCCATCTGACCCACTGCACCAAAATGCAGCTTCACATCAATTTTCTCATCTACGGCCGATCGATTTCCTCTACAAGCCGGCGAAGTTTGAACGCCGGCTTTTGGAAACATGCGGACCTATGGCGCTTATCGATTTACGATTATCAGATTTACCGTAATCACAGGTTCGCCTCGTGTTGAGGAACATTGTTTTTACACACGCAGGCACGAAAAGTATACAATTCGTTGGCTGTTTTTCGCCTCTTCACGGCCGACTCCCTTGCCCGGCCCAAATATTGTTCAAACACCGCACAGGTATATAAAAACCACGACCAGAGGCAAATGAACGCGCCCGGGTCGAAATAATTAAAAAGCAAACACTCGGCGTGAGCGCCGGCTGGAGGCTGCAATCCGCGGTGGTGTCACCTCCGAATAATTCCACATAATTCGTTAACCGCGTATTGTTCTATCGAATTCGTGTTTTTAATTAACGTCGACTGCATCGTATGTACACTCTATGCATGTATATAGTATAGACTTTCGATATATCGAAAACTATTTACTCTCGACGCTAATGAATATTAGTCTGACGTCGGTGAATTGATTTGGTCGCTCCCGTTTTGGAGCGAGGATGTGCGCGAAAAGACGAGAATCGACTGCTTCGCTATATAAGGATGAGACCCGGCGAGAGTGGCCGGGGGAGGCGCGGGGAGACGGCGAATCTCGAAGCATTTTCGAAGCCGCCGCTCATAATCGAAGGCGCGTTTGTATTTTCGAGTACCTACAACAATGGCGTTTCGACGCCGTCGGCCGTAATTAGCGTTTAAAAAACGTTTTTAACGGCGAAACAATTCATTATTATATATAAAAAAAAAAAAAGAAACTATGCCCCATACTCGCCGCATATACATATACCATACGCCCCGTTATAAACTGTTGACAAGTATAGATTACTTTGCGCTTTAGTCGGAGAGGGCTTTTGTTCGCAACCCCGAAACGGGCTCGTAAATTCGAGATAAATTGGAATTTTAAATAAGTCTTTAATCAAAAGGCCAAAAATACCTCCCATGGATCACGCGATACTCCCATAAAGAGAGCTTCGTGATTAAGCTTTCATTGTAGCCACTGACAACGATATCGTGTTTATCTTAATAAGTCGCAAATATCGAAGGCGAGGGGCGGGGGTCGGCTGCGTCGAAAGCCCAACCTGCCTTATATGCGTCGGAAGAAGAACGAAAAAAAAAAAAGGTAGATTTTCATTTAACCCAACACACGCTCGCGGTAACGCGAAACGGAACCGACGAATTAGGGGGTTCGAGAAGATTTACCGAAGATGGGCCCGTAACCCTCGAAGGCCGCTTTCGGCGGCTCGGTCGGGCTAGGCGCTCGAAAGTCGCGCGACTGGCAGGCCGCAAGGTGGAATTAAGCCATCGGCGAAGAAAATTTGTTTCTGGTTAACACGAATTCGGATCATCGAATCGCCGAGTCGAGTACGTACTCATGCACTCGCTCAACACTCGTTTCGCCGCTCGTCCGCGTTATTTACGACCGGCTCGTGTTCCCGGGTCGTCCTCGTTTTCTTTTATTTTTAGCTTTTGCGAGAAAAATAATAATATAACGTTCCGAAAAGGCCGAATGCCTCTTCGACGGCGCCTCTATCGGCGTGGCCGAAATCGTTCTCTCGTATTTACGATTTTCTCCCGCGAGAATATACGCGCCCGTTATTTTCGTTACACGCTTCGACCGCTATTTCATTTTTCGCCGGCGTATCCCGCGCGCGCGTTATTTAATTAGTCAGCCAGCGCGCTGACGATCATAAACCAGAGGCGGGGGAGGGGGGACGTGTCTTGCACGCGCATAATTACGAACCAGAAACGAGCCAGAGCTCTATAGCAGAAGAGTCAGCTGGCAGCTTTAAGATGATCTTTCGCCTCCGTGGTCCAGCTCTTACACTTAGTCGAATGAAGCCAGCATTTTTTAATGCAAAGGTGACATGTGGCATATTTCTTGTAAAGACCCTAAGGAATATGTCAGAAGTGTCAAAGCACATGCATCATTATTCGAGATATTGAGGTTGGTATGCATGATGTTCGACGAGAGAGCACGTTTGACCGTGCAGAAGAAAGCGGCACTTCTCTGCGTCCGAGGTTATCAAACAGTCAGTCAGAAAGCAGCACTCGTTCTGGCTGATCTTTCCCCGATAGACCTTGCGATTCATGAGCGGTCAGTCCTATGGCTACTCCGTCGTGGCCTACCTGTCACCCAACTGGAGCCCGTATCCCAGAGCGGCCCGCAACCCATCCGGCAAGTTCCAGATAGTGGCGGAGGCCGCCGCTGAATACACCGATGAAGCAGATGACGATCTCACCAGTGGCAGCGAAGAAGAGGACGCAGTAGCCGCTTCCACTGTTGGGGCTTCACCACGGCGCGCGAATCATGACTATGGAAGAGTCAGCCAGAGCGATGCTTGACGCACTGGTCCCGTCTGAGACTGACGGGCTCGTCACCGACCCGCGTGGCGATGGAACGCGAATTGATGACGCGCGGCCGAACTCGCCAGTGATGGTTGTCATAACCGAGGAGGCACGAGCCGCACTTAGGCGGATGAAAACTGGACGCACACCCGGCTCGGATTGTATTCCTGTCGAGATGCTGCGAGCCGCCATGCCGGAAGCACTCGTCGGCTTGTTCAACAAATGCCTCGCCAAAGCCACCTTTCCGGACAGCTGGAAGGTTGCCGAGCTGTGCCCAGTTCTAAAGGGACCGGGCGTAGACCCAACAGATAAATCGGCCTACAGACTGATCAGCCTACTTCCCACTCTTGATGGGAAGTGGCTGGAAGAAATCGTGTCGCGTCTCAAGATCTCGATGACTGCCAACCAATGGCTCGACAGACGCCGATTCGGGTTTGCCGCGGGCCGTAGTACCGAGGATGCGGTACACTGCCTTCTGAACGGAGTCTGTGAACTCCCGCATAAGTATGTGGTGGGCTTATTTTTGAACATTTCAGGTACTTTTGACAAAACGCCCGCTGGTCTTAGATTCTCGCCAGGATCGAGGGCACGGGGTGTGATCGTCATCTGTTCGGCCTGTTTCTCGAATATTCTCGTAATAGGTCATTCATGCATCGAGTGCTGACAAAACCTGCATGTGAAGTAAACGTCCCTCAATGTAAAGTGTTTTTACTTTCGTATCAGGGAATCAAACCCGCGTCCATTGAAACATTTGACTGAAATTCAGCGCTCGTCTCTAACCACTCGGCCATGGAGCGAATTACAAAATAGCGACTTAAGAACGCATTTAAATATTCACGAGGTAGTACAGCTGTTACCGTTTGTTGTTAACCGTCGTTACGTTTTTGCTGGTCACTGCCTGTGTATGCTGTTTGTGCACGTGAACAAACTGAAGACAAGATTGTGATACTGCACTTCGTCGTAATTCACAAAAGTGAGTTTACATGACTTGGAAATTGCTCACTCGCTACGCTCGTTCGCAAACTTTCTCCCTCACAACGTAAACACTCACGTTTCACTCTTGGTGTGTAATATACTATTAACACCCTCTTAATGGTTGAACATAAGCCTGTCTTTTTCGTGTTTTTTTTTTATTTTATTTTTTTATTTTACATGTTTGTACATATGTTGCCAAATTTACAAAAACTGTCAAAAAGACGGCTATTTTACGTTTCATCCTTGTCAAAAAAATCAATTCATGGTAGGAGGGGGGGAAAAGTTGAAAAAAATCTTAGCACAAAAAAAGCAACCTTTCTACTCGAGGAGGCTTCAAACTGCGAAGCTGCAGACTGCAGTCGCGCCACTCTATGAAAAAATTTTCGTTTAATATTAATATTGATAATATCGATACCACTTGATCTTAATACTGATATTATCACTATTGAATTATTTTGATATTTGCGTTCACTATCAGTAACAGTAAAACAGAATGATATGAAATAAGTCAGAAGTCGTTTGGAATTTTTTCAACTTTTCATGTAGTGGAGATACAACGTAAGTCCCGAAGTTGCGTGGTTTCTGCATTACACGTAAATTTCTCATTGTTGCCATGTTCTTTATTTATCAGAGAAAATTCTCATTTGTTCACTATAGGTGCGCGTAGGGTCAAGGCCCATTTTTCTGTAAACAACCGATTTTCAAAATTCTGGGACTTACACTGTTTCTGAACTATGAAGTTCATTTATGACTCTTTAGAAGGAGCTCAACATGAAATCCGTGGTAACATTTCTCAAAATACGGCAGTGCAGGAAATAACGTCCCACTTTTTCGATACGAAGTTATGAGTGCTGGCATACTCAGTATGGCACTAAAGTTCCCGAACTCGGTTTTGGTAGCCAATACAAATGGCACCATTTCTTCAACAATACTGAAAATAAGTAGTAGCATGTCTAAGAAGGGCATGTGCGAAGTTTCGCGCCAATCGTTTGAATAGAAGTATGATGTGTTTTCGTAAAGTGTGTTTTGTAATCGCATACGAGTGTTTGAAAAAATGAACAGAGAAATGAGAAATGCTGTAAAATTTTGTATTAGACTCCAGAAAAATGTGGCTGAAAAGTTTCCAGTGATTCAAAAAGGTTTTGGAAACGAAGCTCCAGTTCGTACTACCACTTACACCTCGTGGAAGCGTTTCAAGGATAGTAGGGAGTCGCCGGAAGACAATGAGAGAAGTAGCCGGATGTCAACACAAGACACAGACGAAAAAGAGGCTTGATCCATCATGAATTTCTACCCCCGGGGCAAACCGTAATTGCCACCTTTTACCTCGAAGTTATGAAGCGCCTGTTGCGTCGAATCCAGTGGGTCCGGCCCATGTATAAGGATCCAGGCAGCTGGACGTTACTGCCCTCTCCCCGACAATACACCTGCGCATTTAGCTAACCTTTTGGAAGTTTTATTTTGCCAAAAATCAGATCACATTCGTCAACCACCCCCTACTTTCCGGATCTGGCTCTAGCGGAGTTTTGTTTTAAATTCTGAAGCTTAAGTTAAAGAAGAAAAGAACCTTTTTTGATGATACTCCAGTCATTCGACCTGCTTGTTCCGAGCATCTGAAGAGGACAGCAGTTATGTGCAGTTCTCCAAGGCATTTAATTCGTTGTACCAGCACTCTCCCAAGAGTTTATTGCTGCAGAAGGGTCTTATGTAGAATCCTAACCTCAATAAAGTTTCTTATCTCTGATAGTACTCTTGTTTTATTCTAAGTTCGGGAACTTTAGTGCCATACTGTGTATACTAGATAAAATTTCTGACAAAATCAGACCTAGCTCCAAAATTTGCCGAGATATGGCTGTTTAAAGCTGAGATTTCAAAAAACCTAATTTTGAGAAAAATGCAATCTAAAAAAAAAAGGTTCATAAAAACGGAAAATTACAAATTCAAAGTGGCTTACCTCTGAGACAAATAAGGCTAGAGAGCTCCTCGAGGTCTCATTTTTTCAGAAATTTTAAAAAGAATTTCGTCGACGCAGAAAGTAATACATGCGAAATGAAAGAGCTCAATTTCAAGTGATATCAAAACTAAGTTGGATGGAGGCAAAACAGAGAGGAGGTGAGTTCACATTTTCTTTCGTAATGAACGAAGGAAAGCAGACAGAGAAAAACGGATCCCCGAACTTGTGATGAATCTCGATTCTGACAATTTTGATCTTGATTAAAAAAATCGCCATATCTCGAAAACTAGGATCGACAAAGTGGGACATTGTTCTGTGCTCTACCATGTATTCCCTCGGGTATTGACTACGAATACGTCAGATGGCAACTTTGCATCAAAATCTGTAGGGCTCCTTCCACATCATGCAACTAGCATCTCTTCTACCTTGATTGTTTCGAAGATGCTCGGGTCGGTACCGCGATTTCGAACATTCGAGCAGGTGTTTCGGGCGCAACAGTACCGTCGAACGAGTGCGCAAAAGTAGGTCGTAGTCGGCCAAATAACAAAATTAGAGCCTGCAAGACGAAAAAAGTATATATGTATATGTATACGCCCGGGATATTCCAATAATATAGGTACAGTCTTACCGGAGTCGAAGAAAAGTAGTTCGGATTGCATTTTAATCAAACCCGTTTATTAGTGGATTATATGCTCAGTGGTACCTCTCGGTGTCTCGGTAGACCGGAGAGAGCTTGAAAAGATAATTATTCTTACCTCGTCCGCTTTTGCCTTTTGGTCGACGTCGGTTTTCTTTTTTCTATTCTTATTCTGCTGGATATATGAACGAACAACGTTTTCGATCTGATAACCAGCGTTAAATAGCGTGCCACCGAAACCGAAAAAATCTCATAATAAAGCACCCAGGTATACTTAATGTAGGGTGTTCTGTTACCGCTATCGAGTTCGAACTACGAAGAAGACAAGAGCAACGGATTCAATTTCAACAGATTCGGACGCATGAGGTGGCAGCTTCCTGGGCAGCTTCTACCAATGTTTTTCTAGTACCCGTGTAATTACATATCTAGTATCTACCTGTATTCTTTAAGACGCTTCAACTACTCTGCCGATTGTAGGAAGTGCTGTCTGGTGTCTATTTCGAACCAGTTGCACAAGCTTACCAAAGCAGTCTTCTCGGAAAAGCAGGGAACAGACAGGAAACCGGGAAAAGCAGTTTTGCAGGTCACCATCGTCAATACCCTCCTCCCACTCCCTCCCAATGTGAGAAAATTGAAAAATCCTCCCACTCCCTCCCAATGTGAGAAAATTGAAAAATTAATATTCTTCATCATGATATTGTCATTTTTCTCGTTTTCCCATTTCTTTACCCCTCTCCCCCCTCCATCCACCAAAAATAAAAGTTTATAAATTAATTTATTATTTTCGTTAATGATAGACAATTCTCAATTTCCTTCAGAACAGTGATAACAGTCGGCGAAATTTTATTCACTCAACATACGAGTAAGAAGTAAACGTTTTCCAGAGACCAATTTTTGCGTTTTTAAATGAGAGTTTGGATGTGTAGAGAGAGTTTTTTGTAATTACATTTTTGTGTCCTCTGTGAATGATTGGGAGTCGAAAGGCCGAGTACGAGTCTGTTCTCATACAATGGGGGATCCGTTTACTTCATCAAATCGAGCTCAAATTCTCAGAATATTGTCTGACCGCCAAGTGGAATAACAATCGGTTTAGCACCGCTAACTGGTACTTCGAATTCAAAAACTTGACCAAAAATCAAAATGTTGAAGGTGACGACGGATACCTAGCTTATAGTTTTATTTAAAAAAAAACAAAAAAACTCTTGTCTAAAAAGTAGTAATTTTCAATTTTTTCCCATCTGGGAGAGAAGAGGGGGGGGGGGGGCTTAACGTCCTATTTCTTTAAAATTCTTTCAGACGTACTTTACTCGAAAAGATAGGCGCTTCTTGTTGTCCGTAAAACACCAACGTAAACATTGTCTTTCTGATCACGTAGTATAAAAATCGTATCTTCTTTAGACAGGAAGAAAGTATCTGCGGTGATCCTCTCCTCTCGAATTTTCATTTTTCTATGAATCGCGTTTAATCATCCTGCCTGGCTATTTCCTGTGCAGCATGACGGGGGCGTCTAACAAACGTCTTTTGTCACCTGCATACCCGTACATCTGGTGATTTTTTCGAAACTACGTTCTTCTTCTTATTCTCATGACTCGCTCTCCTGTTTCCTCTTCGCTCGGCCAGGCAGGAGCAGGACATTATTGTAGTTGAGTCACAATTCAGCACAGTTACAGTACAGTCACAGTTTATGTTTCGCACTCTGAAGATCTGCGTTTGCTGTCGACCAATACACGCGCTTTTCATACTCATTCTCGTCTTTTGATTTTGAATGCACGCGCGGCGTTTCGGTTTAAATATTTCTCGTACAAAACTGGAAAAACTCCGCGCATCAAAATGGGGATATTTAACAACCCAATCAACTCATATGTTCATACTTTATCTATTTTTCAAACAAAGGTAATTTTACTCCCTTCTAAGGGTGAAATGTGTCATCAAGCTAAATCTGGTTCAACTGGACTGCGGCATCTGTAGCAAGATGCTGTTATTCCCAATACTGTCAGTTCATCATAACTGTTCTATAGTAACAAGCGACAGAAACAAAAAAGTTCATTTTGAATTTCCCCCCCCCCCCAATATAGTTCAACATGGGTTCTCTTTTTCTCGAATTTGCTCTGCCCTGGAATCCGCCCTTTCGAGCATTACTTCAGAGACGTCGGGGAGGCTATTCGGCTGTTAGGGCTGTCTTAGCCCTTTTCCCTTCTAGCTGGAAAACCGACCTAGGTCGAAATCGGGTGAGTTGCTACGTGGGCTTGAACCCGGAACCTCATCTAGATTTCGAGACCAACACGCTATCCACTCGGCCAATTGGATCCCTAATTCAATATGGGTTGCTAAAGAGGAAAAAAGTCAACAAAAAAGAAACATTGAGAAAAAACAGAAGGCTTAGCCGATAAATTTCTTGTTCAAAATTATGTTACTCTTTTCTAATTTTACTCTCAACCCGAGCTCTGGAATCCGCTCTTTCGAGAATTACCTCAGAGACGTCGTGGAGGCTCTTAGGGCTGTTGTAGCCCTCTTCGCTTCTTGCTGAAAAATCGGCCTAAGTCGAAATGTAGCGAGCTGCTACGTGGGCTCGATGTTAGTAAAAATAATTTTTTTTTATATGGCTTCGCTTTCAGAAAGTGACGTTCAGTGATACAGGGAGAGAACCAGCCACTTCCTTCACGAGGGAAGAAAGTTATTCCTTTGTAACGATCTATCACAGTGATAAAGCGGGTATTTTTTATTGAAAATTTGACAAAAATTGGAAAAATATCGAACATATTCAAATTGTGAAGGAGGCGATGTCATTTATGCGTTTAAAAGACTCGCTGTCGCTTATGGCTCCTACTGTAAACATCGCACGCATGAAAATGTTTTTTCCCTTCCTTGTTGAGTAATAACAAATTCTTTTGGATATCACTCTCGACCCAGGGGATAAACAAAAAAATAACAAAAGTACTACAAAATATTCATAAGGATGCTAGGGCCTACGTGAAAACAGACGTGAAGGGGAAGGAGTTCAAAATTGGGAGGGGGGTACGTCACGGGGATCCGCTATCTTTAAACCTTTTCAACTGCGTCCTGGAAGAAGCTATAAGACGGCCAGAGTGGGACACCAAAGGCATAAAGATTGACGGAGAATTCCTCAATCAACTAAGATTTGCCGACGACGTAACCTTAATTTCAGACAATTTAAAGGAACTCATATAGAAATGGCTGAAAACTTCATTGAAGTGTGTAAGCTGACGGGGTTGGAGGTCAACAAGGACAAAACAAAACTAATTTCTAATGCTAACGAGGAACCAGTCGTCATAGGAGGGAGATAGAATGGGCAAAAGAGGTGTCCTACTGGGGCCAGATCATCACCTTCAGCAATGTCAGAGAGAGGGAACTGAGCAGTAGGATCAAAGGGGGCTGGAGCAGTTACTGGAGTCTGAAAAACATCTTTAAAAACAGGCTGTCGGTTCGGACACAGGCGGGGGTGTGGCACAGCTGCATCTTACTCACCATGACCTACGGGGCTCAGACTTGGGCCAGCACTAAAGCAAATATCAGCAACCTTCAGAGAACCTAGAGCGCCATGGAGAGGAGTATACTGAATGTAATGAGAAGGGATAAAATTCCAATTTCGAAAATTCGAAAAAAACAAACAAAATTGAGGGATATTGGAAGGGTAGTGACAAAATTAAGAAGGGAATAGGGGGATATTAAACTGGAGGGGTGGCTGCCAAGGGATTTAAAAAGAGGAAGGGGAAGACCAACAGTCCGATGGAGGGACGAGTTTAAAAAATACACGGCCCAGAGTGGAGAAGGCGAACTCAAAATAGGAGGGGCTGGAGGGAGGATGGGAAGGCTGTTGCCCAGAAATGGGCGGCGTGGGAGGAACGGGGAGGAGCTGAGAAGGGAGGCCATGACACCCGAAACGCAGCGACTGACTCCGATAGTCAGTAAATAGGAACCAAGGGTAACTGACGGGTTTTTGGGTAATCTGAGGGTAACCGAGGGTTGCACATGGGTAAATTTTCCGCGGGTAACTAGAGGGTAACTGATTGCGTATCGGTATGTGCAAAATCCCGCCAGTTACCCAGGTAACTAAAGGGGAACCAAGGGTAACTGATGCAGTTCTGGGTAATCTGAGGGTAACCGAGAGTTGCAAATGGGTAACTTTTCCGCGAGTAACTAGAGAGGGTAATTGATTGCGCATCGGGTAGCACCGATCTGACGGTGTTTTATGTGTTTTTATTTCAGTATTGTGCTGTTAGTTCGTTATTGTGCTTCCATTTTTCGCAGTACCGTTGCCAGCCCAGTGTTAGAAGAGGTCAGCTCTTAACCAAAAGGGGAGGAGGAGGTGCTAAAATTAAGAAAATACTATTTGACGACATCGCAAATGGGTCCAGACCCTCTTAACCTATCTCCGTCTCCACTACTGACTTTCTGAATACCTGCATACATTTTGAAAATGAAATATCGGGCACTAGAAAGTCGTACAAGCGCTACTTTCTTCCCCTTCTCAAGTATGTACTATTTTCATGGAATTTCTTCAGAACATTTAACATTTTCGATCACACTGCTTGGCATAGGAGTATTCCTTCCTCACTTTTCGAAGGATTAATACCTTGCAGTCCACCCTCATGTGCAAGAGACTGGGTTATCACATTCTGGATAGCTAAATTTTGAACTGTAACACGTCACCCCAGCCATGAAATTCGCTAAACACGCGTTAATCTGAAATGAATAATAAGGGTCGATGACGTTTTTCGTTCCGGAAAGAAAAACTATATCTCGCGGTATCGATACAGTTTTATTTTATAAGAGACTTCATCTCATTCTTCCTCTCTGGTGTAACTTTTATGTACAATGTTCAGTGTTCATTCGTGAAAGATTAATTACCAGCAGATCGATTTCTCAGTAAACGTATCTTCGCGGCCACAAGAATAATGTGAATCAGGAGGTAAAAATTAATTAGTGTAACGCGTTTCGAATTTCGAGTTACAGACCGGACATGACGGGAAATGCGTATCAGTTCCTAGAGGGCAAATATTAAAACGGATTTGTTGACAGTACGCACCTATGTAGTCGCAACATCTAATATTACGTTTGTGGATAATGAGAGAAGAGAACTTCATTAAGATTGTAATTAAATTTCTCATTTACCTACTAGATTTTTTTTTTCGTATCCAACATTAATGCCAGCACCCAGATCGATCTATCTTTGCATAGTTCCACGTGTATCGGGTTTTTGTATGAGTGTCGTGTAGGTAATCGAAGTCCAAAATATAGTAGTTTATATACCTAGCTAATACCCTGTTACCAAAAATACCATCGATACTGACCTGGTTCACAGTCAATCGTATGCTTATCATCGCTCGAATCTAAACCTAATTTTGTTTATCTAACGTTGAAACAAGTTTCGCCGTTTACATTATTTGAAAATTCCGCCTGAAAGAAATTTAAACAAACGAATGTGAACGACATCGAGAAACTCAGCTTTCGGCGGTGCCATCATCGCCTGCCCCGCAGCTCGTAATATTTGTGAATTGCCCCTAAAAACGTTTCCAACTCTTCGGCTGTCTCCAGGGAGGGCGAATGTAATTTTAAGGACAATATAATTTTAAAATAGAAGTTAGCAAGAACAACCGAAAATATTACTTCTGTTCTTGGGTACAAAGAAACTAATTAACAAACTAATGAAAACTTTAGCGCCGCCAACGAAAGAGCAAAGCGGCAAATTGTAGTTCGCTTTTGGATGTAATAAAAACATTTATACCGGGGAACTGAACACCCTGGGTACGGATTATTCGAATAGACTTTCTTTTCGTGTTTTTCTATAAGCCTTCCCACATTTTAGGACGCCTATGATGGTCATCAACTTTTTAATTTCTTATTTTTCTTCTTCAGTTCTGCTCAGTTTTTCCTTCAACAGAGATAGGTACTTTTTTGCTCACTTAACTACAAATTACATTCCTAAGCGATCAAGGAGGAAGAGAAGATATAAATTTTTCCCGCTGAAAAGTATCAAATTGGCCAAATGAAAAAATATGGATACCTACCAATTATCTGAAGAAGAAATCAGTCTTGTCAATTGCCGAAAATTTTTGTCATTGAAAAGTAAACAAGTAAAAAGCTTTACTCCTTCAATTTTGTGAACAGAGGACCATATTTTCTTTACTTGGAATAATTTTGACGACTTGGCTGTCTCTTGAAAGAAGAGCAGCGTGGAAGATGGCATTTTTTAAACCAAATTATAATTAGCTTGAAATCTTCTAATATCAATGGCTCCAAGTCACTTCAAAAACAGTGTTGCCTTCATTTATTCTATTAAATCTAACGATAAGACCTTGTGCTCGTCTGAAGACTATTCTGCCAATTTGAAAATTTTGTAAAAGGTCAGTCCACTTTTAGCAACTACAGTTGAAGACAGTTTTACGAACAGGATATATGTTGATATTGACAAGTATTCCAATTTTGCTAGCTAAGAACACGATTCTCAGACCAAAAGTGATTCCGACATTGAACAGTTTTTTCGGGATCTAGGAGCCTCCACACACCGTTGGTACGTCTGCAGTCATTTAGTCCCGATTCTACATTTTTTTTTAAAGTTTTTAAAACACATGGATTCTAAAGTTTCCACAGATCCTAAGGTCCTCCAAGGCCCTAGTGTTGTTAAGAAATCTACCACTTTAGACGACAGTTATATAGTGTTTGAGGAGGGGTCTCTTTTTTTCTCATTTTTGATCTCAACCCGAGCCCTGCAATCCACCCTTTCGAGCACTGCCTGAGAGACGTCAGGGAGACTGTTCGGGCTGTCTTAGCCCTCTTCTCCTCTCGCCAAAAAGCCAGCCTAGGTCAAAGTGTAGCGAGTTGCTACATGGGCCCGAACTCGGGACCTTTGGATTCCGAGACCAGCGTGCTATCCACTCGGCCAACTAGACCCCCATGAGGAGGAGGTCTGGTCTTGACCAAAAATTCGAGAGGTGGTGTGTTACAATTATCAAAACCACTATGCGACGAAATCATAAAGGCTACTCGAGGACATCCTCCCTCGGCTACACCGCTGGATTTTTATTCACAGCTTAAGTCAATGGCCGGCTGACGCCTAATTATCCCACCCATTTTAGGGCATTAACCTTCATCACTCTCCTCCATGACAATCTATTTTGAGCGATCCCCTTCCAGCTGGCATCTACATTCGCAACTAGTTCATCATCACACCAGCGGATTGGAGGGTGTCCCCTTCTTCTTTCACTGTCATATGGGGTCCACACAGGAACGTAGCAAAGAGTTTTTCCCAGGGGGGTAAAAATTGTTAAATTCCCAACTGACTCAACTCAAGATTTCCAAGTATCAAATTTGTATGTATTACTTGTATGTATTTGGGTAATTCTCACAAAATCGCAATATTTTCACATTCAAGAAATTCAAAAACTGAAGTCATTTTTCTTAATTTTTTTTCGTGGGAATTGTCAAACTATGAGTCTCTAAAGCTATTTCAGTTATTTGGCTCAAGTAATCTGTACTAGGGGCAGGGGCATAGAATTTTAAAAATTTTATGAGCCACAGCTAAGAATGTTCAGCGTCGTGGCCAAATTTCGTGAGCCACGGCTAGGATTTTTCAACGTCGTGGCTGGATACTAGGAGCCATGATATGGAAATTTCAACGTCGTGGCCAAATTTCAAGAAGCAAATGATGAGCAAATTCAAGTGTTGTGGCCTGTGATTGTGACTAGTCACGTTTAGTACTTCATTGACAGCTTTGTATCAAGGATTTTGAAAATGCTGAAAGCGCCTTGAATGCAGTATTTATATGTAAGTACCTATTTGTTTACTGCAAACATACGAGTATATATATTATGCAGACTCAAGTTAATGCTTGAACGTCCATCATTCTACAAGAATCAAGTATAAGGAGATGGATTGAAGGTGCGCTTGTTGGTAAAGCTATCCATTCTAGCTACAAGCATTAAGATCAAAGCGGAGTTCAGGTAACGATAATATGGTTGCATTTTACACTAATTATAAGAATAAAAATAATAATTCAGAAGTTGAGTAAGAACAAAATATAATCAATAAAAAAACGAAACAGTTCTCAAATTTATAGAATAGGTAGTCTTCTAGTATTTAATCACATATATTTTGAGGTACACTATAGTCGAAAAACTCTATGTAAAAAGTAAATCTCAACTAAAAGACACCTAACTTGGAAACTCACAGCTCATTAAGTTACTTATTTAATAATGAATACAAATTCGCGATGCAGACTAGAGTCTAGAATTAGGAACAAAGGTAAACGTTGAACGCCTCAATATTTGTGATTAAATTATAAAAAAAAAATTATTCAAAGGGGGAGGGGCACAAAACTGTAAGCCTACAATGAGTTCTTATGAATTAATTGTGGAGGCGGAATTGAGTACAGACGTTGCGTTTTATACACTGTCATATATAGTTCACGATTTGTACTGAAGATTGTTCATTATTTCAGCTCACCGTCATTGCCCGTCTGAAGAAAGATTAATCTGAGTTAAATACATCATAACTTGAACAAATTATGTCCTTAACATGTATGCATTAGGTGACAATAATTATAATTTCAACGCTGTGGCTCTCAGTTTTCAACGTCATGGCTAGGAAATTCAACAAATGCCACGACGCTGAAATAGAAAACTAGCCACGGACAGGAGAAATTGCTTGAATTATTCGTTGTTTGGAGCTTGAAAAATTTTATTCGTATTTATTCTTACTCTGATGTTGAAATATTTACCAAAAAAGTTATTTCCGATGTTTCAGGAGCGCCGTCCAAGTACGAGATTCGCAGAATGAAGAACCACGGCGATGAGCGTTGATAGTTGTAGAGATAAGAACTTTCACAGAAAAATGTTTCCAGAATTAATAACTCAATAGCGATCCGTGATATCAAAATACGGGAATACTCTCATGGCAGTAACAAAGCACTGCAGCCACTTTCAAGGATGAAATATTTTAACAGTGTCACCAGGTTGACCAAGCGAAAAAATGGCCACGACGCTGAAGTTAAATGTGGTTACACAACTTTGACTTATGCTGGAGGTCACCTCATGTTCTTTTGGTCGCTATTTTTGGTATTAACATGCACCTCAAAGTTTTCTTTCCAAGTTCTTGTAATTTTTTCCCCGAGAAAATGCCTATATCCATATCAATATTTGCAAGAACCATTGAAAACATAGGTGGTTACCAGCCACGACGTGGAACATTAAGGGGTTTATCATACTATATATACACGCAGGGGGGGAGCTACAAACCTGTATGGCTGGAAAAGGTAGCATAGGTGATGCTTTCCAACATCACTTTTTTTTTAATTGCCCAACTTCTTAGATTTTCGAAAAAGTACAGATTACTGAAATGTTGCGATTTCGTGAGAATTACCCATTAGATACCTATAAAAAAAAATAAAATTTAAAAAAAAAAACTTGAAATCTGTTTTGATTGACTGAATTTTTCCAACTTTTGATCCATCTACTAATATTTCCCAACTCCAGCAGAGGTTTAGGTGCCAGCATTTGAATTTAAATTTTTTAATTTTGTAACCAATATCCCTGATTTTAATTTTTTCCAATTTTTTTTTTCTGACTTTGTCCTTAAGAGTAATTCTCAAGATACTAAGAGGAACATCGAAAATTGTGTCTTTTTTAGTATATTCAGGTCTTTCTTGGTTAACCACCAAGTTTGGGAACCATAAGTAAGTACCGGAATTATAGAGCTTTGGAATATTTTTACTTTGGTTGAGATTTTAATATTAATTTTGAAGATGTACTTTTGAGCCCAAAAAGCCTTCCATCCATTAGCTATATGTTTACCAATTTCACCAGTCATTTTATTTTGAACTGATATCGTTTGGCTCAGATATGTATAATATTCTGGGACTTTTTCGATTAAAAAGTTATTGGCTTGGATCCCCTAGTCCTGTCATCTGCTGACATAATTTTGGTTTTTGAGGTGTTCATTGCAAGAGGTCTATTCGCGCACAATCCTTGATCATCTCCTCGAGTTCTTCTAGATTTTTTCATAACAGTAGGATGTCGTCGCCGAATCTCACGTTATTTAAGTAGGTATTCGCCATATGTTGAGACCTTTTTCGTTTCCCACTTGAGGCTTCGGAAGGCCTGCTCCAGACCACTGTTGAAAATATTCGAAGAAAGCGGGTCACCTTGCTTAGCGCTCCTTCAGATTTTGAATTCCCTGCATTTTTTGTCGGTTTTCATATACGCTGTTAGCTTTCCTTAGAAATTACTGAGAAGTTTAATAAGCTTTGGGTGGATCCGCTGGTCAAAACAATATACTATTTAGTTGCTTAATACAACCATTTGGTAACACGAACATGAAGGTACACGTCCACGAAATTTTAGTGATAGATTGAGTCTTCATCAGTGTTGCCAGATGGGAGGGATAAAAATTTACCAGCAAGGAATTTTCCAAAATTGCACTAGATTTCAAATCGAATTTACCAAAAATAATGTGTTAGAATGTGTGATCTTTAAAATTGTTTCACAATGTAGAAGCATTTTTTGTTTGGCTAACATCTTTAAAATGTACCAAAATCCACTGCATAATATGTTAAATGTACCAAAATGAACTAAGACATAACATACTATAAAATATAGATTAAGTGGTACAAACGCGGCCAATGGTACAAATGCGGTGCTACAGCTGATTCTTGAAATTCTAGCCCCTACCAAAAAAAGTTCTAGTTGCGCTCCTGGAAAGTTTCTATCACTTTTCACAGTTGCATAGAAACTTCCATTGAAACCTTATTTAAAGTCAGATTTACATGACTGGTTAACTAAACTGTGATCAGTTATTAAATTCTTCATCACCTTCAAAACGAGGGGAACGAATTTTCAATATAGTCGGCCCGAAGAAGCACTCGTGAAATACGCTAAGCTGTTGAGGAATCAATAACGTGTGCCATGGGACAAATGTAAAGAACTGTTACGAAGCTATGAAGAAATCAGTCATAAAAGAATGATTTCATGTCGAAGTGGGAACTCGAGAAAAGAAACAAGTGTTGTCAAATAGAAATGTAAAGCCGAAAGCGACTGCAAGATTCTAATTTGTACTCAGGTTTTTATTGTCTCTATTCTGCGATAGAAGTTAAACGTTGCGGAACTAACGTACGCGAAAAATGAGTCGCGAAAATACTCGAAGCTGAGAAGCCTACCAGCCTCCGCGATAACATCATATTTCTTAATCGAGCTGCAACCTCTCCACCACCGTGGCTGGTGAAAAAGTCATTTGTAGCGTGATTTTTACGAAGTAAAGTCAGTTTTAGGTTATTACGAGACCCTTAATAGCGTTAACTTTTTCAATTTTAGATTCGCAACTTCTCGTTCAGGTGACAATGATATATTACGCTGCATAGTCAACATCATCCATTTTCACATTTACACAGCTTACGAATGGTTTTTAAAACGGAGTGAGGCGAAAGGGAACCCGAAGACGCGAAAAAATGAATAAAGAAAAGCGCTGAACGACTGAAGATCCTTAAAATTTAAAATCGAATGGGAGACGACGAAAGACGAGATCGCAGCTGCACGTCGCCAAAATAGCGAATTCTGCCATTATCGGGCCTGGTCTTACGCTGAGCTCCTGATACAACTGATCTAGCAAATGGAAATCAGAGAAAACAAATATTCACAGGGGTATAACTGTAAATTAGGTGAATAGATACAGGAGGGGAGTCCCAATACACAATAAGTTTTGCAGTAAGAGCTAAATACTCTCACAGGTGCTATTATTTTGAGTTATACATCGATTCCCATTATACGCGATGGAAATATGTTTCAGCCGGAATTTATTTCAATTTTCTCTCTTACCGGAGGGGGGGGGGGGGAAAGCATTTAACTTCCAGCCCTTCTAGCTCTCCTTTTTTTTTTTGCTGAATATGAAAGCATTTCCCCAGTCATTGTTCTTTTCGCCTTTGGTTTAGAGATGTGTCAGTCTGCCTTTCTGTCCAACTTCCAGTCTGATTGACTGGAAAGCTACGTATTAACATGCTTATCTCTAATCTCGCGGTCTAAGTCTTTTTTCAGTGGGAGAAGAACTTTGGTTTTGGTATACAGAGCAATTCAGCACGCAAGGTGTAAAAGACCTTTTTGAAAAGTAAATTCTGAGTGCGATAGGACCCTGTCGTTTTGCCACCTTGGCTCTAAGCCTGTCTGTCCCGTGCTTTGATCCAAGCCTGGACGTCGAAATTCAGATATTTAAGGAACGAGAAGGCTTAATGTTTCATATGAACTTGAAAGGAATGGGTAAAAATGTCAGTCTCAACTATCGAATGCATTCAATTTTAATACTCCAGTTTATTGTTTTTGATAAATTTTTCTATTTCAATCGCCCGTCAACATTTTATCACTTTAGAATTATTTATTTTCACGTTCCCAGTTTGTATGAAAAGTGTGCATCGAACCCATTCACAGAATATAATTTTAGAGGAAGGGTGGGTACAGTGTTACACAAATTGCCTTATTCCCATCTTCCTACCACTAAAAGTCTTTAAAAGGAACCAGTCTGCTGCATCGAAAAGTATGTCTCTTTCTGAACGTTTTGATGTATTGAACATTAACGAAGCTTTTTTTCCAAGGGGTTAAATTTAAAGTTTTATAAAGTTCCTTTTTCTGTAACACTGTACCCTAGGGATCGGTACAATGTTACCAGAGTATGGGTATAATGTTACATGTATAAATATGGCTGAAATAAGATTATCTGTCAGGTTTTTCATGACAGATTGTGTGTAACGTCTTTCCTATACGGTATAGGTAATATTGACAATTTATACACATAAAAGTCGACAGTTGTTTACTTTACCGAAGGTGGCAAAACTGATTTCTACCTTCCACAAGTATGTACTCATGGTTCAGAAAAAGGATTTTAAAAGCAATTGGGACGGTAGTTATTGCCAATTTAATTTTTAAGCCATTTTTGAAGAAAGAAAAAAATTAATTCTTCGAGTCGAATTTTTTCTAAAGAGAAATAGGTATATAAAATTAAAAAAGAATACGAAGGTGCTGACTTCCTTATTGATATCGATTCATTGATTACTCGATCAACGGCGATTCTCATTTGTTGAGAAGACACTGACTGCAAAATTTTCTGTCAGTTTTCTTTTTCCTGACCATCTGAAGGAACGAAATTCATATTGACACGATTAAAATTTGTCTGAATTAGAACATCTACCGATTATAGATATGTCAAACCGTTTTATTTTTACCTTAGACTTTCAGAAAATTCTTCAAACAAGTACATTCACATCCAGAGACGTTTAAAACTTGCAAAATGTACCTTCGAACTGATAACAACGCAGAAATCATAAGAGCATGAAAAATTTAGATGGTAACACTGTACCTTAGAGCAACTATTTCATAGATATTGCACTTACCAAAAATAGAAAAGTGCTAGAGTCCAAGGGTATTAAAGGGAAGGTTGGTCCACTTAGTAAGGCGGAATACGTCAATGACGTCACTGCACTGAACATTGAAACCCACACAGGTGGCTTATGAGAATACAGCTTTTTTTTATCTTTATTCATAACTGATGTCTTCAACACATTTTTCTACTATTTTTACCGTGTATAACATTCAATTGGCTACCGTTTTTTTTAAAAAAAAAGGAGCCCTCTATAGTAGAAATTCAATTTTCCCATTACTTTCTTATGAAGTGATTTTTGGCGCGGGTGAGACGAGAAGAATTGTTGCAGGTTGCCAACCCGAGTGGACCGACCTTCCCCTCTACTATCCTTGGCTAGAGTCTGTATTTTCTTTACGAAAATGGAGGTAAAAAAGATATAATATAGCAAACTTTGTATTCGTTTTTATTTTATATTTTTTCCTTTAGAAAAATTTCAATTTGCAAAAAATTTCGATTTTTCCCAAAAATAGCTCAAAAATTGAATTTGGCAATAACTACTGTCCAAATTGCTTTTAGAATTTTTTTTTTTTGAACCATGAATACTGTGGCGAATAATCCCGAACATTTGAGATAAGCGAAGAAAGATCGACACGTTTCAAGCAGCAGAATAGACATCGATAACAAAAGCGATAAAGGGTTTCGCCAATGACGCTAGGATATATAAAGGCCGCTGGCCGTCGCCGTACAGTCTGGTTTTTGTATGCGAAATTATGCGTTTTCAAGCGATTTAGCTTTTTGTGCGTTATATTAGTGTGATACTAAAAGTTCTTGTTACGTGTTTTCGTGCGTTTTCCGGTGCGAATTGTGTTACATTGGTGTCAAAATTCTCTATTCGCAATGGCTCCGGAAAAGTTGTTCGAACTTTCGCAGAAAGAGCTTTGGGAGGAATTGAGGAACCGTGACCTATCGCTATTGGGTTCGAAAGCGGAACTGGTTCGGCGGCTGGAAACTTTCCTGAGAGGTGAAGGTAAGGACCCAGAAACTTTTGATTTCAATGTATAACCAGAACCGGAAGACAAAGTGTCGACAATGGCTGCTGCTGTCCAGTACATTATGAACATGCTGAGCGACATAAATACGGATCAGGCTCAACAGTCCACAAAAATGGAAGAAATGAAGGCAGTTCAGCTCAAGAAAGAAGACCTGATCAATCTAAAAGCGATCATTGTCAAGGAAGTTGATGAGAAGATTGAACCAATCTCTCAACGGGTCGCTGTATTAGAAAGAGAACTGGAGACATCTGTGGCAGTACCTCCAGGTAGCCAGCAGCCCACCCAGATGGATTCAGCCGCCGGTGCATCGTCAGTGGAGGCTCCAGACAGCCAGCCACGTCAACTGGCTCAGTGGCTCAGTAAAGGGGAAACCGCTAATGTTTGATGGTCAGCATTCCTGGGAGACCTACCTCATCTAGTTTGAAGCAGCAGCTGCCAGTAATGGCTGGGATGAAGCGACAAAGGCCACAGCATTGGTCGTCAACCTGCGAAGATCCGCGATGGACGTGCTGAAGACAGTCCCAACAGAGTACCAGAGGAATTTCCAGAAGCTGGTGGAAGCCTTGGAATGCTGATATGAGCAAGCCCATATGAAGCCTGTATTCCAGCAGGAACTAAAGCGGTGTCACAGAGGCCGGGTTAGTCGCTTCAAGCTTTTCATACAGAGGTAGTTCGCCGCACCAATGTTGCTTATCCAACATCCTCTGAAGATTTCAAAGAGGAAATTGCAGTCTCAGCCTTCATTGATGGAATCAAGGATGAACAAATCCAGATGATGGTGAGAGTTGGCAACCACCAAAACTCTCGGACTGCTTTGACGCAAGCCCTGGAGCTAGAGGTTGCACAGGAAAGCTCTAAAATTTGGGCTACTGTTTGTCAGGCCCAGGCCTATAAAATGGAAAAGGAACTTGCATCTGTTAAGCGGGTATCACTGCAGTCTAGTGATGCAATGAAGAAAGATCAGCAGGAAGATGAAGTCGTCAATCGGATTCTATGGGCCAAGCAAGCAGGCAAAAGACTACTGTGGCAGGAAATTTCGGATCAGTCACAAGAGCTGAAGGCTCTGTGGGTTCAGTGAGACTCGCTGCGCATCAGTGACGGCCTTCTGGTGCGCGCTTGGGAGTCAGAAGACGGCACAACAGTGCGAATGCAGACCATCATTCCATGGAAGAAGGTTCTGGAAATCCCATGTAGTGTGCATGACCAAGTGTCCAGAGGGCATCGGGGTACCACAAAAACCCTAGCAAAGGTTTGAGAACGCTTCTACTGGCCGATATACAAAAGGAAGATGTGGAAGACTGGTGCCGCCGCTGCACCACTTATGCGGCGGTGAAAGGGCCACAAACTTGGTCTTGCACGAGGATGCAGAAGTACAACGTTGGATATCTATTTAAACGGGTCGCAATAGATATTACAGGACCATTTCCACTCTTGGATGCTGGAAACTGGTATGTGTTATGTGTAGGCAATCCGTAGATAGCCTGAAGTATACCAATGCCAACACAGGACGCTGAGGTAGTGGCCAGGATGCTGACAGAAAATTTGATTACACGTTATGATATCCCACTGGAGCTACATACAGACTAGGAAAGAAACTTTGAATCCAAGTTATTCGAGGAAGAATGTCAGCTTCTGGGAATTCAAAAGATGAGAACTACCCTGCTGCATCCGCAATCCGACAGTGTGGCTGAGCGATTCAACCAGACGCTCAAGGAATATCTGGCCAAAGTCGTTGCCGAGCACTAAAGAGACTGGGGCCAACACATCCCGTTGTTTCTGTTGGCCTACAGATCAGCCGTCCATGAAAGTACACAGCACACTCCCGCAAAGGTTGTCTTTGGCCGGGAGTGACGATTAACGTGCGATCTGGAGTTTGGAACTCCACCTCAACAGCTGCAACTGGTGGACGAGTTTGTAAGCCAACTGAGAGAAAAGCTGGACTCTACTCATCGCATAGTCCAAAATTAGTTGCAAATTGCCAGTGACTGGATGAAGACTCCCTACAACATCAAAGCCAACGACGTCGGCTTCTAGGTGGGGGACCATGTCTAGTTTTACAATCCGCAACAAAAGAGAGGACAGAATGCGAAGTTACAGTATCATTGGGAAGGCCCATATACTGTACTCAAGTGGATCAACGATGTTGTATACCGGATTTGGAAGCTTGGTGGTGGACGAGCCAAAGTTGTGCACCTTGATTGTTTGGCAGTCTGGCATGGTGACCATGAAGAAGATCTGGAGCCTGACCGGGATGTTTAGGCTTAAGGAGGGGGCCGTGTGGCAAATAACCCCGAACATTGGAGATAAGCGAAGAAAGATCGGCGCGTTTCAAGCAGCAGAATAGAAGTTCGATAATGAAAACGATAAGGAGTTTCGCCGATAACATTGGGATATATAAAGACCGCTGGCCGTCGCCATACAGTCTGGTTTTTGTATGCGAAATTATACGTATTCAAGCAATTTAGCTACTGTGTTTTGTGCGTTGTATTATAGTGTGATATTAAAAGTTCTTGTTACGTGTTTTCGTGCGTTTTTCAGTGAGAATTACGTTACAATACTTGTGTAAGGTACAAATCACTTTTGCCATCAAAAAAAAAAAAAAAAAAAAAGAAAAGAAGTAAGCAAAAAATGTACTTATTGCAAACCGTGCCTACCCTTCCTTTATTACAAAATTGTTCTTAATTTAGGGAATATTTTGAAATTTATAAAACGAGGGGCAAGTAAAAAGTGAGCAGTTGAAAATCTAGGACAAGAAACATAAAATTCAAAAAATTTGAATAGGTACAATTTGTTATGCTGACAAGTATACAAGGCATACCTCTGCAACAGTCAAAGATTGACCACGACAATGGACTAAAACTTTAGGTAACAAAACTCAACATCATTCCTCCCAGAAATGACAGCAAATTGAACTTCTTAGTATATACAGTAGAATTTCCCTATAGCAAACTTCTATATAACAAAATTTTCTACATAACGAACTTCTTCGCTGGTCCCTTGGAATTTCCGTTCCAAAAAGTTTCTTTATAACGAAAGAAAATTTCTATATAACGAACTTCTTAAGCTCTTTTTAAGCTCGGATGCTTGAGTCACATTAAAAACATATGCAGTACTTCCTGGTAATTTTAAGCTTATATACACGTCCGCCCACCAAAATGATAACGAAAAGTGCACTGTATGTATGGGTGGGCATTTCTTTTCAGTTCCTTGAGTCTAATGGCGTTCTTCAAGTTAAAACATACGTTAAACATGTCAAAAGAGAACAGTTTTAGATATAAGAAAAGAAAGTACAGCAAGATATTCGTAATTATTTCATTCCACCTAATTTAATCATACACTTTATTATGCACAGGAACATACCAAAGAGTTTTTCCTGGAGGGGGAAGTGTAGAGTCGTAACGGATTCAACTTAAAATTCCCAAGTGTCAAAGCAAAAAAAAAAAAGAAAAAAAACTTTTAAATTGTTGGATTTTTCCAACTTCTTAACTCAAAATATCAAAGCAAAAAAAAAAAAAAAAAAAAGCTTTTGACTCTTTAGATTTTTCCAACTCTACCGAAATTTCCCAACTTTGACTGACTACAATGGTACATTTTCCCCTCCTGAGTAAGAAATTTCCTACTTGAGGGAAGCTCGCCGCCCCCTTCTGGTACGTCCCTGATTATGTACTTACTTACAGTATGCATAAAGTCTACCTTACAGTGCTGTACATGTACGTATACTGTAACTGAAAAAAAAAAAAAAAAAAAAAAAATATTTCTATACAACGTAGTTTTTATATAACGAAGTTTTTCTTTGTCCCTTTCGAAGTTTGTTATATGGAGGTTCCAATGTACTTCCAATCTTTCTGAATAATAATATCATTTTATTGAGAAAAAATACTTCGAAACAAAAACTTAAACAAATAATATAATAGAGGTATTGAGACAAGATGGTAACATCCGTGACGATGGATGTCCCCCTATGCTTTTTCTTTTTAAAAGATGGTGATGGTCTTCTGATGAACTAAGTTGGTGGCATTTGTTGCGGATGTTACTGTGTAACCTAAAATAACACCTCACCTCTCCCCCATACAAAAATCACAAATTAGGGTTCAAAATTTACTGGCAAAAAGATATTCTCAGTTTACGTTGATTCTGTTGGTTTTTGTTTATTTTCGTGGAATTTAAAATGTGTTGATGTATTTCCAAATATTAGGAATTATATAGCATCCTCAGATTAGCCTGCGAAATGAGATCGAAGCGAGCGGAAAATTTTTAAGTAATCCGGGTACATGTAGGGGGTCTTTACGCTCATTCAGCCTCAGTCAGTCTGGTGCCGTATCCGTGGCTGCATCTTAATTTAGTCTGGGAGTGATTTCGAGTTTAGTCCACACAAACAGCCGAGTTTAGTCCGTTGTTCGGTCTGCCTTTCCTTGATTCAGGTGAAGTACAGGATTGCTTCGTGGACGACCTCATAACCATTCAGCCGGAGAACATCCAGATCCAGAAGTTCTGCGATTACATGTTCGAGTATTATATCGTAGATGATTGTAGCTTTCCTCCGAGCATGTGGGCAGAGTACAGCGCGATCATAACTACTGGAACTACATACTCGTATTACAAATACGCGCGAATCATTCCATTCGAAATTGAATGGATGTCTTATGCTGCCCATCCAACAATTTCAAATTGCTTCACGTCCTCCTTGAAATTCCCATAGAGGAGACGTAATGCTATTGACAAGGACCTCCCCCCACATTGAACGTATTTTTCATGACGATGCAACAATTGATATGACGTTCCCTACAAAATTCTATTCTTGGATGACTTGGCTTCCTCGTGGTGTCTTCTGGATAACGCTAACAGGCTAACAAAACTACGAGGGACTAAACTCGGACATCCTTGCGGAATAAATTCGGACATAGCTTCGGACTAAACTCGACCTTTAACGTGGGGCTAAACTCAGTTAAAAAAAGGTGAACGGGACTAAACTCGGAACCATCCGTATCCGTTGCCGGATGTTGGCGGTCGCCGTTTCTGAAGCGCGGCTTTCCAGGACAGGGTTAGTCGGGGTAGTTTGCCGTTACTTTCGCCATGATTTGTTGCGTTAGAGTTTTCCTTCTCTGTGCCGGAGAGTGTGCAGTCGCAGTTCACTGTAGCCGCATGTTTGCACGATGTTGAGTAAGCTGTCCACGACGTGCACACGACAATCTCAATCTTTCAGATCTGGTGGTAATACACCCTGTGATTATGATACCTTGTTCGTTCGAACTGGCGGTTACAGGGCGCGTTATATTTCCACCTCAATTGATACTGTAGTCGCTGTGTTCGCTAGGATGATAGTGGGGGATATTCGAATATCACTAGCTTTCCAGCGATGGTGAGACTTGAACCCGAGAAGCCAGGATTGCGGAGCGGGCGCGTTAACTACTCGGCCACCCTCAAAAGCCTTCATACAGTCTAGCCCAGCATCACTAGTCTGACTCGCGCTCCAAATACGCGATATACTCGTTAACGTGAGCGAGAAAACGCCGAAATGAAAAATGTAAAAACGATTCGTTTAATTATCGAGCTTGTAAAAGTAAAACAAAACAACTAGCTAGACCGGAGCGTGAAACGAAATAATTAATTACCGGCGCGTCGATACACAACCAACGCCGGACACGGACACGCTGCCCAGTCGAATTCCATTCTCGAGATCTCGAGTCTCGAGCGAGGAAATTGAAACATCAACTCATTTCCCATCGGATCCGCAGCTTCGTCGATTACCTCATCGTAATCGTGTCCAAGTTCTCACCGCTGGAGCCGAGGATCGGGAGCTCGGGAAGATGCACGAGCTGTGCGCTGCCTATGCGGAGTCGTGTTCACAATACGGACGGTCGTATTTTCCTAATGCATTCCTCCAATTGGTACCAGACGTTATGTTCGATTTATTTCCGATAAATCATCGGTGAACACTTATTCTCGAGTCGGTGCCGGGAACACATGTATGTACAACACGAGAAGCTGGAAACCATCCCATTTAATTAAACCGTACTCGCGTTTGCCGCGGTTTGAGCCAACCAGTTTCGGGAAAAAATGAGCACCGACGCCGACTGAGGATATATAGCACTTCGTATTTGTAAGTTCGAAGAGAAACGGCGAAAGAGTTTAAAAATTAACGTTTTACTTCATCATTGTTTGTCGTTAATAAGTTTCTCTTTCATGCCCTCCTGGCTTCCACAGTTCGTTTTTCATACGTACAACGCGTCGGCTACCGGATCCGTTCCGCCGTTCCAAACTGCCCATAAAATATTCACCGGCCAGGGCCGAGGTAAATGACAACCGACGCACTCACGTAGGATATACGCTTTGTTTTCGCGAATAAAAAGGGAAAAATGCACGCAGTACGGAAAATATTTTTGGTCGATTTTTAATAAATATTTGAAAACTGGAGTGCTAATTAATTTTTGATGAGTCTGGAGGTGGTTCTCGGCGCCTTTAAAAATCAATTTTTGAAATCTCCGCCGTTCTTGGGTGTACCACCGCCGATGTAATAATACGCGTTTTGGGAGAATTGATTTTGTCAAGAAATTGGTTTGTTTCCGTTAAACAATGTCGACGGTAGATTTTGAGCCGACTTTGAGTCGAATCATTATTATTATTATTGTTATTATTTTCCTGCGCATTACAAGGGTTTTATTCCTTGCTGTAAGTATTACATTATGAGACGTGCTAACAACTAACAAAGGTTTCTTAATCTAGTACACGTCCGCCAAAAGATTCGCCTAACAATTGTAGTGGTCATCTGGATTGTCGCTTTCTGTTCTTCTTTCATAACATACTACCGCCAGTGTTCCTCCTCAATGAGTCCAGTAATTCCCTTAACAGTACGGGTCGGCACAACTCCAGTAGCAGACATGATGATAGGCACAATCCGGATGGTTGTCATATTCCACTGAGCGCGAATTGCTTCCTTTAGCTCAACGTATTTTTCGCACTTTTCGTTCGCTGTTTTATGTAAATTGCTTGTGTTTACTACTGCTATGTCAATGAATTTAGCTTCTTTCTTCCGTTTATCCATAACAGTAATATCCGGCCGATTGTGACTCACTGTTTTGTGCGTGAGAAGTGTTCGATCCCAGTACATTAGATAATTTTCGTTTTCAAGTACTTTCTCCGGCTCATATTCGAAATATTTTGAGACCTTACTGCTTAGCTAAGGCACTATGAAGGATTTTAGTTACTTTATCGTGTCTATCCTTATAATCAACAGGTGCCAGCTTCTCACACCCGGCGATAATATGCTGTATCGTTTCTGGAATTTTCCCACATGCACGGTAATGGTCATCCACAATGTCCGGTTCTTTTAGGATATACTTACTGTAGTTCCGGGTTCGGATAACTTGGTCCTGTATAATGAAACCTTCCGTTTCCGGTAATAAGTAACCTTTCTGTAACCACATTAGAGAGATCTTCGTATCAACACCTCCTTTCTCGATTTCCGCTGGGTATCTTCCATGGAGGGACTTTTCCTTCCACCTTTCCAACCTGCCCGCCGTTGTTTTGCCCCCTGCACTGCACATTTCTTCACTGTATAGATTAGCAAGCGTATATGCTTTGTCTGCCTTGACTATTATATTGTGCAGCTTTGATTCTTCTTTTCTTTTCACGAAGTAGCGCTTTATACTATTGATTTGTCGGGCATGCAGCTCTGCCAGGTTTGTAATTCCGCGTCCTGCTAGACTCCTTGGTAATGACTGCCTCTCTATCGCATAATTCGGGTGCAACATTCTATTTCTCGTCAGCAGAGTTCGGATGCTTCTCTCAAGGTCATCTAGATCAGTCTGCGTCCACGGTACCACGCCAAACGTGTATGTCAGTGCAGTTATAGCCTTGAACAGGTTGCCACTATTTAGGCTGGATTTCAACAATTTCTTGACCCTGCTCCTAAACTTTGCTTTTACTTCACTCTTTATTACAGCATGCTCGGTTTGCCTGGCTTATTGCATTCCAAGGTACTTGCATGTTTCTCCCCTAGCTAGGGCTGATATCACCTCCTCTTCCATCTCTGTCCTTATGTCTTCCGCCTGCAAGTGCCCTTTAACAATTTGCACTGTTCTGCACTTCTCCAGGCAAAAGTTCATTTGAATCTGTGCAGAGAACCTACTGGTAATCTGTATGAGCTGTTCTAGTCCTTGTTTTGATCCAGCGTGCAATTTGATGTCGTCCATGTACATGAGGTGACCGAGCGTGTGATTTTCTTTGTGGGCTTTTATTTTAAAGCCATATCCACTTCTATTCAGCATTCCAGATAGGGATTTAGAGCTCTGCAGAACCATAATGGGCTGAGTGAAACACCTTGAAAAATGCCCCTTCGAATCCTGATTTTTTCACTACTCACATGCCCGTTATCTACCCTAACATGTAGTCTTGTCGTCCATTTCTTTATTATTGTCTTCAGGAAGAGCACTATCTGTGTTTAAACTCCATACACTTCCAGCGACTTTAGTAGCCATGAGTGCGATACAGAGTCAAATGAGGACGTATCTGTAAAAAGGGCGTTCGTTCAATGTATTTCTTATAGAACGGACGCCCTTTTACAGATACGTCCTCAAATGTTTTTCGGTAGTCAATATAGCAAGCGTATAGATTTTGGTTATTCTTCTTTGCCTGTTGCAAGACAGTGTCATCAATTACACTACTGAACAACTATTTTCCACAACACATTTCGACAGCTGATTCAGAGGTACTTTTTAACGCTGAACACAATACTGTGACACATTTTTCTCTATCACGTCACAATTCGAAGTTCTGAACGACTGAAATTCATTTCCATTTTGTTTTTGCAGTGGAATAAGCGGTACCACGGACTAATATTATCAGTGTTATCAGACAACTATATAACAGAAAACAAACAAACGGAATACACACCACTACACACAACAACACGAATCAGTATGACCACATTCAGTTCCTAAACCTCTTTCTGAACACATTTAGTTGAATTTTTAATAGTTTTTGATCAGAAAAACTAGACGTGATAGAGAAAAACGGCCGACGGCACTGTATTCGGCGTTGAAAAGTACTCAAGAATCATCTCCTTAAATGCGTCGTGCAAACAAAAAATTTCATTTTGTTCAGTAGTGGTATCAGTTGCGCCTTACATCCACACGTATTTCTTCTACATCCCTTCTGCTGCTCGGCAAGGGTTCCATCACAGTGAACTCGGACTTTCTCAGCACTACATGCTGTAAGAAGCTTATATAGTGTTGGTAAGCAAGCAATAGGTCTATATTTGGCAGGATTTATCCGATCATCTTTACTTTTTGGTATAAAGTAAGTTAGGCCTTAAGTCACAAATTCCGGGCACTTCTCTGTATTGTTTAACAACTCGTTGAAATGTTTGACTAAAAGTCCATGTGTGTTCGTGGATTGCTTGTACCAGAAGTTGTGCACCGTATCGATTCCGGGGGCTTTCCAATTCTGTGTTTTCCCAATTACTCTCCTCAACTCTGACAACGTAATGCCACATGCTTCTTCATTCCTTTGCTCTCCTTTCTGCTGGTGTTCCTGAGCTTCTCTTTCAATCCATTTAGCACCTTCGTTATGTGCTTGTTTTTTGTCCCATATGCCTGCCTAGTATTTTGTGAGTTCTTCCTTAGTAGGCAGTTCATTTACCGAGCCCGAGCATGAGCCTTCATCAAGTTGTCTCTACAGGAACTTTTGGCTTCTCCAGAATTGACCATTTTGCTTGTTCCTTTCTGCGGGTTTCTTGTATTTCTTCAGCTTTGAGTCAACCACCTTCTGCCGTATGGTGTCTTTGATCTCTCGCATTGTTTCTGCACTATCTTCATACTTGCTGTGCTTCATAATATACTTTTCTTTTGTTTTTCTTATTTGAGTTTTCGCTCTCTGGCTCAGTGCCGCACCTTGTTTGCTTCTTTCATACTGCACGACTCTGGTCATGTCAGCTCGAAGTTCCTGTATCTTCTCATTTATTCTTTTTTCCCACGCCCCTTCCTTTTTGTCCCTCACTTCCTTTCCTAGCACCGTGACTGCTGCAACTGCCACACAATAAATTCTTGCATGGGTTTCGGTCAGTGACTCTGCCTGTTTCTCTTCTGCGAGCACTTCTTCGTTTACTTTTCTTACTACTATCTTCACGTGCTTGGTTATTTGCAATACTGGTATCGCCGGCCTTCTAAGCTCGGGTCAGTCTCACCATATAATATCAATGCGCGCTGATATTGGTTCTTTATTTCTGTTCTTAACTTCCGATCATTTTCATCTTCAACGACCGCTTCTTGGGAACTTCCCTTTCCAACCGCTTCTTCTCCCATTGCTTCTACCGTTATTTGCTGTTGGGTGTCGTCCACATTACCAGCACTGTACAGAGTATCACTAATTGCCAAATAACATATTGCTGCGGATTTCGCCACAGACTTCGCGTGCGTAATGGACGGCGAAGGGGGCTAGTCTCCCCCTTGCCCCCGTGATTGCTTTATCCGCCCATTTCTGAGCATGTGCCCCCCTTTTCCCTCCAATTTTTCTTGTCTCAGGTACGTCTTCCCCGTAAGGGACCGAGCGACTTTCGAAATAAGTCTCTCCACCGCGTAGAGGATCTACCTCTCTCTCTTTTGTGATTGTACGGAGTCCACCCTTCCACCCGTGTTTCCCACCTTCCATTCCCCTGTCTCCAGATGTGTCCTTCGTACCTCCATTTATTTCTTATTACCACTTCCCCTAAATCATCCAAACCAGTTTTTGCCCTAATCCCTGAGGATTCAATTTTGTCTTTTACCTTGATGCCCGACATACTACGCTCCATCGCTCATTGGGTTATCTACAACCGCTTCTTTCACCACTGCACCAATCATCCCAGGCGGCTACCAGCGGTATTGGGCTCTCGTTGTGTAGCAAACAATCGTAAGTTTTTCATTCGAATTTTCAACACTCTTCTCTCTGCACTCGATCTGGGTTAACTTGCGTCGTCACTGCATCGTTAAGGACAATTCGCCGGTCAAGTCTAACTAATTCGCGTACCAAGGCGCAGCCACACTGAGAGGTAAAGTGAGAACGGGAGATCAAAAGAATGAAGTGGTAGACCTTAAGCTGCTGCTGGCGGAAATTCGTAATGTGAAAGATATTGCGACGAAAACAAACGAAGAGGTGGCTGGCTTCCATAACAGAATGGGGCAATTAGAGCTCGTAAATGTCCAGATAAAGGGTAAAATCAATAAGTTGTACGACGCCGGAGCTTGTATAGAAGACAAGCTAGGGAACTGGAGAGGTACAGCCGCAAGAATAACATCGTTATCAGCGGGGTATCAATGTCAAACGAGAGTGTTATTGATATTGTGAAGCTCATCGCCAAGAAATTAGGAGGTGGAGCTGAGAGAGTTTGATATCTGTGAGGCCCATCGACCGTCAACTATGAGAGGTGCACCAGATATCATTGTAAATTTTTCATTTCTATCAGATCAAGGCAAATATGATCAAAACCGCCAAAAAGAAAAGTCTGTCAATACAAGATACTTCAATCTACATCGGCGAGCAACTGCTGGCATCTTCCAAATCACTACTGATGGAGGCAAAGCAGCTGAAGAAAAAGGGGTAAGTCCAATTTGTATGGACCCGAAATGGCGACATTTACGTGAGAAAAGCGGAGGGAGCTACGACCATGAAAATTCGCATCAAAGGCGATCTTATCAGACGCCTCCAGTGGCTGAATCAAACACGCGAGCAGGGCAAAATGGGGCATCCAAAAGGCCTCTAAGCGATAGCAGTCCAGAATAGCTGTTGGTAGGGGAAAGCAAGAGACTCCAGTGCAACGAAGATATAAAGATTAGAGGGCGTGCGAACTCAATCCTCAATATAATAATTCAATGCAATTCAAAACCTTATTTATTGGATGTACGCCGGACAGTTGTGTGTACGCATTACGTTGAAACATTAACAATTTTATAGAATTACAATGCGATCTTTTCGCGTGTCTGAACGTACCCCTGGCCCGAGAAAGGGCGAAGGTGCCTCTCACTCTTTCCCATTCTTTTCTTTCAGAGGCTATTCGATAGAAGAGTTTGTGTTTAAGGAATTGGTCGACTTCGTCCTTCCACCTAGTGCTAGATTTACCTTTTTTTCTTTTCAGATGTGTTAGCGACCAGAATGTAGCTTGGTAAGTGCATCTGTCCGCAGGGAGCTTTGCTATATGTCCCGCCCAGCCCCATTTCGAGTCTCTAGCCGTCCGTAGACAGTTTCTCACGCGCGGTAATTTCTTTTTGATTGTCCTGATGCTGATACGGTCTTTAATGATTCCTAGCATCGATCTCATCACTGAGTTTTGTGTGGTTTCGATTTTTTTTTTTGCTAGGTTTGAAGTTAGGGTCCAAGTAGGTGAGCCGTACGTGAGGACTGGAGCTACGCACAGGTTAAAGATCTCGCTTTTAAACGTATTTTTAAAGTTAAACGTATTTTTAAAGTTCCCTTTAAAAATGCTTTTCAGTGACCAAAATTTCTGCCATGCCACAATATAATAAGGGCCACCCAAAACTCCTTAGAGCGTTCTGTACTGGGCAGTAAGAAAATAGATCATATATTAGAATAGTTGAACGGTAAAGAGTAAACTGAGACGTAAGGTTGATGTAATACGTAAGACATATTCGTCGTACGAAATGGAAGAGGGCACGTCACGTCTCCCGCCTCACGGACGACCTATGGAGCTACAGAACCACTTTTTGGTAACCTTTAAATTACAAGAGGAAAAGAAGGCGTCAACAACGAAGGTGGAAGGACGATATTAATAAACTCCTCAAAACACAAAACTCATTATTTGTGCCTTCATTTGCCGAACCAATAAGTGTGCTCATCTCTTAAGTGGGTCACTTATTGAATCTTCGCCTTCGATAGGTTACGTAGAATTGCATTAGTCAGCACTTTGTATATAATTATGTTGGGTCAATAATCGGTGGACAGTACCATCTTGTGGACCCGGCGGTACTCGGAAAGTAGTACTGAGGGAGAGTACTATGCAGAGTTTGGGGAGGCCAGGCTCAGGTGACGATATGCTTCCTCTGCTGTTCTCTCGATCTTGAAGCTCTTTCAGGTGTACGCTGAGGGGGGGGGAGGATACAAAGTGTTCCCTTTATGGAGCGGGATCGTCAGGACGACTCAGCTCTGAAGTATCTGCAGAATGTGGAGGGTGAGCGCGGACCACCGCTGTTGGTCTGGGGAAAGTATCTCTTAATTTATGTTAGTGGTACAGGAGGTAGTTATTAGGGACCTGAATACACAATCTTATCTTCTTCTGAATTACAGGTAAATAGCACAGCCACGTAAGCCAGGGTCCATCTACGCCGGAGCGTGATCACATCGGACTAAGAGTTGTATATTTCTTCCCTTTGTTCTTGATTTCATTTCTACAGGATACTGTCGCAGTTAGGTCGGTTTCTCTTCCACACTATATGTACTCGAAATTCTTAATATTTTACATCCCCGTGTTACTCCATGGTCTAGTTGAGCTGAGAAAGCGAGTCAGCTAGTTATATTGTATGTAAATGTTAAGCCCCCGCCCCATCTCAGGCACGACAATTTTGGTTACAATCGAACTTATACCGAAGTCAAATTCTGTGATCTTGAAACTTCCACAACCGATAGGTCGTATAGTAAGGAACAACATACTGGAGCCCGATCTACAAGGATTGACACAATTTTGACCTGCGTCAATTTTGCGAATTTTGACACGGTATTTTGACATTTTGACAATATTTCAACCAATCAGAGCACTTCAACGCATTTTTGACTTCTTGACACACTTTTGACCGATCAATTCTGCTATACAAGTGGGCGGAGCCTACGTGATTGTCAAGGACCGACACTATTTTGACTCAGAACGAGTGTCAAGAGTGTCTGTTGACGCTGATTTTGCAAATCGGGAGGTCACTCCGAAGAAAACAGTTTGTACTGGTGAAATGTGACTCGTACAAATAACCAAGTAACGTGAGACAATATCCACGCTCAAGCTGCACAACATGGAGATCAAAACAATTTACCAAGTACAGTTTCTAAAAGTCATAATTTTTGGATAGCCTCGCGTCATTGTAAGCTCCACTGTTGAATGCCACCGACTGGAAAATGACTGACCCGAAAACATGAGAACATTTGCTACGGACGGTGCCAAAAGCTCGTTCCTTTCTTCCGGTTGTACTGCTCGGTAGTTCTTCTATGTATCCATTTCACATTCACCTTTCGTCCCTTTGAAGACGAACCCGACAGCAGGCCACCTTACCGGCTGATCTCCAATTTGCATAATCGACCTTCCCGGAACCCAAAACCGCACGAGACCGGAAACACGTTGAGCGGCTTTTTGCGGAAATTTTCCGCAATTCCGAAAAGAGCTCGTATTTTTTCAAATATTCCAATTATTCGCACTCGTCAAACATTGACTCGGTGACAATGGACTGGGCTGGAATTTCGCTTCATTTTTTTCTTCTTTGTTTGATAGATATCGTGTTCACTCTAGTGACAAACACGCGAGGAAACCAGTTTAATTATTTAATTTAAATAGCATTGAGGTACGTGAAACTAAATAAACCGTTTTTTTTCAATATTTACTGTGATGACAAATCGTTAAGTGTGTTCGGTTTATTTGTATAATATCGTTTATAGAGACGGCATAGTAGAGCGGAAGGGAAAGACAGAGCGTGAGGGGACTTCAATACGTAAACACCTTGCAATATCTCGTTTTATAAATCGTTAATTAATACGGCAACCGGGCGTGGGAACGACGAATGTTGGCTCGATTCTTTTTTGATTAAAAAAAAAAAAAAAGGATTTATACCGATCATTTAATATGTTCTGTTTATTCTTAATTACGGTTGACGATCAAAAGGAAGTCGTTTTCCGTCCTGAGTTCTGAAGATCGAAGGCACACATTTCAGTTTAATGGCTTTACTTCGTTTCATGTACTATGCTACTCGGACGAAGGTACCTCGATACCTCGGACTGTCTATATATAGTGTATAGCGAAAGAGAATCGTTAAGAAAATCTAGGGTGTCAGCCGCTCTCGTTTGCGGCATGGCACTGTGCTCTGGTAAAGAACAGCTGTAAAAATAAGGCGACCTTCATTTCACTTAAAAAAGACGGATAGTTACTTATATTTTGTTGTTTTTAAAAAAAGTAACCGAAAATTACCCTGCACCACACCGTAGGCACACTAACCTCACTTACACGCAGGGGCCCAATGAAGTAAATTTATTGAGTTGGTGAGAGTCACAAATCTTACTGCTGTCGGAGGCGAAAACATCAAACATTTTCCAATTCACGAGTAAAAGAACAACCAAAAAAAACTGAATTTGCTGCTCGAAGAGGGTCGGCTAGGAAAGCTAACCTTTCACTCCTGTATGTGCTTTTACTAAGTATTCAAAGTTAGTTCAAGGCTTCAAACTGCGAAGCTGCAGACCACAGTCGCGCAGCAAAGATCAAGATCAATAAAGCGACTTTCTCTGAATGAAGTGTCCTCAAACTATTCTCAAATTTGAATGAAACGGATTCGTAGAGTTAGAAATCCAGGCCCGTAACTAGGGGGAGGGGCGGGGACAACGCCCCCTGGCTATGCTCTTTGACCGCTAGAAAAATTCGCTTTTTTTGGTCACACAGGAGAAATAAAGCTCTTGACTCCAAGGTCATTTATCAAAAATTTTGATGCTTGAAGATAAAAATATACGAATCTGGAAGTATTTTGAACTCTAAATGCAATGCCGCAAACCGTTTTTCTCCCAACACATCAGAATTTTTCTCAATTATACGTTAAAGTTTCGAAAACCATGAAAAAAAAAAGGTCGAAATTGCATACTTTTTAGCTTATTGAAAAGCAACTAAAAACCTCATCAAAAATTGTTTTTTTTTAATGCTGTCGTGCTCTCTGATACCTGCACAAACAATTTTCCAGCCAACTGGTTCAGGAACAAATGATGTCCAGAAAATTTGAGAAATTCCGATGTAAGCAGTTGCTATAACACAATAGTCCTTACCTACGAAAAGCCATTTTTGATAGCCAATCAACATTACCCAGTTAAACATACGATTCTTGAACTGTTTGTTATGTTGAAATTAATGTCGTAAACTATTTTTGGAAGCACTTCAAAATTTGTCTTCATTTTACATTGACATTTTGAAAAACATGAAAAAATGTTAGAATGGCATACTTTAGCCTGTACAATAGCAGTTCAAAGATGGGTCAAAATATTTTTTGTACTTGAATTGTAAGGGTTCAGTAACAATAATAAAAACAAAGTTTGATAGAAGATGCTTTAATGGGTACTTTTTTCCCTTTTGTATAAATCTGGATCAATTTCCAACAGTAGTCTGCTAACATTATTATTTGCACTGCATCGTTTCAAGTAATTGCTGCTGGCTGAAGCGCTGCCGTTCTGTGAAAACCCACGGACAATTTGTTTTCGACAATTTTTCATCAGATAACCAATTTCAACTTTTGTTTCAGTCAAACATAACTTCTTTTCATATTTTACGTATATTTCTTACGAATGTGTAAAGTTTCTCCATTGTTATATAATTTTACACACTTTCTTCAGAGGCTCGTAACTGTTCTCGGTCGTATGCAAGTTCACTCATTCGTAAATCAAAATTTTCCCTGAATCTTCCTCTTTCCAGTAATACCAAACATGACTACCGTTCCCTTCATTTTCAACCCACTGGAGTGCGTTACAGCTTCAAAAACATGCAAAAGTGTGTGAAGTTACCTCAGTTGACAGTAGAGACGAAACTTGACTTTTAGTTTCGGAGGGCGGAGAAGAAAGATTGGCCGACAAATTTTTTTTTTTAACTAGAAAATCGCCGACAAAATTTTGAAAAAAATTGAAAATTTGCCGATTTTTCAATCAAAATATTTTACCGGGGGAAGTTTGCTGGGTGGCCATTGGTGCAACGGGGGGAGTTCGCGTGGTCGTCTCGGTGGAGTTAGGCAAGCTTCCCGGCGTTATGCCTGGTTTCCTCGAACGGAGGTAATAAGGCATTGAAGTGTGAGTTTTCGAGGTTCGTCAGCGCCGGAGAAATGATTACTCGAGTTTCGAAGTCGTAACTGTATTATGGCTTCTCTTAATTTACTATTTACAAATGAACAACATGAACGACAGAGGCACGGGGGCGGCTTTACGGTGAGACCTAGTGCTTGCCCTTATTTGGTCGGAGGTCATAGGCGTCGCGATGGTTCTGTCCCGGAGCACCAGACATCTGGATGCTGCGACGGGAGAGTATCAGAAATTCTCGGTTCGACTCCCTGCGGCGGTGCACCAGATACTAGATGCAGCCCGCAGGGAGTATCTCGAAGCAGAATGCGACCCCTCTTCAGTTCGTACCCGGAGCACCAGACATCTGGATGCTGCGACGGGAGCGTATCGAAGATTCTTAGTCCGAATATCCGCAACGGTGCACTAGATGCTGGATGCAGCACGCAGCGGAGTATGTCGGAGCAAAATGCGACCTCACTTCAGTTCGCGCCCGGAGCACCAGACATCTGGATGCTTCGACGGGAGCGAATCGAAGTTTCTCGATTTGGATATCCTTAACGGTGCCCCAGATACTGGATGCCGCACGCAGCGGAGTATACCAAAGCAGAACTGCCAGTAAGCCTCGCTCTGAAGAAGTGCTCTCGAACGGCTGTCCATTTGAGTTTATATAGCCTGACCGTGGCCGCGTTCGCCAGTCGTGACGTATTCTGGAGTGTGTAAAAAACAACCCTCCGTGTGACTAGTTACCAGCGACGACGATCGCCTCCCATAAATTAGGGGTTTGCAAACTATGCGAGCGTAATAAATTGAAAAAAATAAATAAATAAACAAACAAACAAACAAACGTTCTTGGAAAATGAGAAATTCAAACGAACAGTTTCTAAATTTGCCGACTGCCAAATTATTGGGGGAGAGAGGGTGTGTTTCACCAGCCTTCATAGCTTCGTTCCTGCCAGAGCAGACTGAATCCTTGTCCCCCAGGCACTCACATTTGCGCACATGAACGTACTTTAGTCTGGGAGGGTAAGCTGGAAGGATGTTAGGAATACTTGAGGGGAACACACAATTTCCTTTACACATGAAGGTGGTCGTTATTTACTCTTGGTGATATTTCTTTCTGAATTCCCTCTCATTCGTCTCCTAAAATGGTTCCGATAAAATAAAATTAAAATTAAAAAAAAAATACAAAGTTTTAGGTTGATTGGATTAGGGGAATCCGTGCCACAAGCTCTCTTTCGTTCTTATGGGAAAAACACATGGTGTTTGGACTTTTGTTATCCAGACTAAATTTTCTTCCTGTATTCACCAGGGTCAAAGCCCGTAAATGAAACAATAGAACATTGTTTTCTATCGGATTCAGCTTGTGACATTGGAAAATAAATCCTTTGCTGCTTTCAACTTCTAGACTTTAATAAAATGTTCAACTTTCTCAAATTTCTGGCTCTAGGTCAAACAAAGAATCTAGTAAAACAGAATAGTCATTGAAATTCGAAATTCAACGTTTGCTACCGACTTTCAGATTTTCGAAATGTCTTCCACATTCCAGCTTTGTTTTAACTTTTCAGATAACATTCGATACTCAGCTGGAAACCTTCGGCTTTTGACTGACTGGTCCCTGACAGGAGTTCAGGGTACTCCATTTCCAGAAACAAAATTTGACTTTCAGTTTGGGAAGGTGGAGAATAAAAATTGCCGACAAATATATTTTGAGAACAAATTTGCTGATTTCTTATTGAAATATTTCTTAATTGAATTGAAACAAAGAAATAAACAAACAAACATTCATAAAAAATTCAAATGAACAGTTTCAAAATTTGCCGACTCCCCCCCCCCCCGCCTATAGTTTCGTCCCTGGCTGACAGTATTTTAAAGAGAGAGATCGAGCTGAAAACCGCAAAAATCTTGAAAATTTATTTTTGCTGCGTTATCCTGATAATTTGAAAAATTTCTCATAATTATCAAACTCATTTACAAGTCATAAACATAATATAAGCCATGGATACGAAGAGTTATTACTTTTTTCAACACACATTTGTTCACTTTTTAGGAGTTTCTCGATGTCTAGGAGACTTTTCAAGGGCGGATTCGTGTTCAGAACATTAAAATACACATAGAAATTATATTTTCGTCTGTGCGTATTCTTCGTGCAAAACTGTGTAATTTTAAATGAAAATCTCAAAAAAATTCACTCATGCGCAATATTTAAGAGTTATATGTAGAAAATTTCTTGCAGTTTTCTCATCGAAATGAGTTCTTTTTTTGGGGGTGGAGGAGGGATGAGAAGAATCACAATTAGAAGTATTTAAAATGTTTGAAAAAAATCTTGCCCTCTGTGGTCTGCAGTTTGCCCGCCTTAAAGATTCAGTGTGGTATGGGCCTGTAAAAATCTTTCTTCTGTATTATTTAATTCAATTCAGGTGGCATCTTAGGATTAGGAAATCATAATTCTTCAGGCGCTCAATACAAAAAAGGAATTTTATTTTGATTCAAATTGCTTACAATTTAAACAGGCATGACTAAGAATATCACCAATACCTACTATCAAAACTTGTTAATTGACATGCAATTTTGAGAACATCCGAAGTAGATTTGTTCGTTATAACTCCGTAACTCAACATTGACACATAGAACAATCGAAAAATAATCTACATTAGGTATACTTACAATCGAATGGCCTTGTTTAATATCCTAGCGAATAACAATAAACTTCTTCACTATATTCAACAGCAGGCCCCAAGATTTGATTTTGATTCGCTTGATAACATTCATATCTAGATTCTCAGTTCGCTTGATTATATTCACATCTAGATTCTCGTCGCTTGATACTGTTCACACATACTTTTGACAACTACAGCTGTTTACCTTTTTGACTTGTCTTATAATGTTCACGCTGACATTTCCTTAGTTCTTCTCGTTTTGCTTGATAAATTTGGAGTCTTTGTTGTAGTATTTCTCCCCCATGCTTCTTGTAATATATACAGTTCTGCATCTGGCATTCTTGATCTACATTTACAAACTCTCTATATTATATGATATGGTACAGTTTCATCCTGTGCTTGTTCACTAGCTGATTGTTCATTTGCAACTTGTTCATATGTTATTAGATCATTGGCTGCATCGCATATTACCACAATCGCCACAGCGGGGAATGCCGGTGTTTCGTCTTCAGATAAAGACAGCCACAATGCTAAAAGACTTCATCGCTCGAAACCTGAAACAGAATACCAATATTACTATTAATACTTTTATCATATTTGTGAGACATTAGTTTACCCGTCGCGCGTTGCTGCAATTCTTAGAAGAAAGGAATTGTTTTCATGAATTTATTAGTTCATATTCGATTATTATTCCTGTATACACGCGCGCCACCTATCATATGATAGATGTACAATGCCAGAAACCGTTGCGGGGGTATACTCAACTTCCCAAAGTTTCATGGCGATTGGATGAATGGTGTAGTAATGCATGAAGGACAATCAGACAGGCATACATTAGTTTTTATATTATATAGATAATTCATATGGCATTACTCCTTGGAAAATTTACTGATAAGAGTACCACAGAAGGTTGTACTTGGTTCAATTCAAAGAAATTCTACACTAATTGAACTAAGAATCCATTTTATACATTAACAAACAACACACTTACCTCTTCTAAATCCAGTTAATTTCTTCGCTTTCCTTGAAATAGTTTCTTCTAAAGGAAAGTAGGATACGCACGGTACTCCAGTCGTAAACAAAATCCAACATAAAAATAAAATGTAAAAACATAGGAGAATGCATTTTTTTATTTCATCTCCGTGGCTCTATACATTGACAATGACGCTGGCACATTAATGAAGATCAAGATCGATGAGCACTACTGAATAAGGAAAGAAAACGAAGATAAAAAAGTGATTGCAAGAGGCTCGTTGCCGACGCTAATCAAATCGAAATTGTTGCTTAAAATTATTTTTATTGTTTTCAACTAATCAGTTTCTCGAAAATAAAGCGCCACTAAACGGAACTGTGACTTAAATCATTTAACACTATTGAAACCCACACATCTGCAATGACACGTCACTGAACTGAACTGTGACTCAGATCACTCTGAAAAAGCAATGAAGAAAAAAAATAGCGATTACAATAGGCTCGGCTACTCGACCCAAAAAACTTCTTCTAGATGTATCTATTTGCCATTTACATACTTGGCACCTGAAATTTTCAATTTCCGCCTTATGTCTTCCATAGATACGGTCCTGCATATCCGATGACTGGCAAGAACACTCCTTCATAAATGTACAGTCGTGCCACCAAATCATAGCCCTTATCTGGTATGGGTGGTCCACCATGTCCCATATATCACTCCTGTCATTGGTAGACAACATGATCTTCTCTTCTTCCAGTGCCACGACCGTTTTCGATCCTGGCTCATCTATTGGTATGTAAGCTTCATCAATTTTGTATAGGCGTCTCTGTCAGCTGTAGTATGGAATAGTTCCTCGACACTGCAGCCGGTCCATTTACGGAGTTAAACTCTTCCGCCTGATTCTCTGTCTTCCCTCGATCTTCCTCATCGCAGTATATTATGCAATAGGGTATATTTTCGCACATCATATGGATATTGTATTCCAATTTCTTTATTTTGACAATACCTTGCACCTCTCTTTTCATGTTCATCATCTGAAGCCCTACGGAATTTTTTTTTCTTTTTTGCCCATAGGACCCGGAATATGCGTCGATAACACCAAAGCTCGAAGGCTTCCAAGCGGTTAGGCGTTCTGGTCTTCAGTGTCTATGTTTGCACTCCGTACAGTATCACCGACCAAACATAGTATTTCAGGGTTCTGATTTTTATGTCAAGCTTCATGTGGTGGGCTGTGAGCACCTTCTTCATTGTCATGAAGACCACTTGGTATTTGCTCAGTAGGGCATCTCATCTCGACAAGTCCCTAATTCATGATCCACCGTCCCTGTTCGCTCATCACTGGAGTCTCTGCCTTATCGATTTCAGCATCCGTCTTCTTGTTTGCAGCTCGTGATTGCACGGCCAACTATTTTCATCTTCCAATTCATTCATAAAAGAATCACTGCGTTCGCTGTCATCGAGGTGGCACTGATGTAGAAAATCTGCAATATACGAAGGAAAAGTTAGTATCATTAGATGCACCGTGATTCATGGCTCCTTTAATTTACTGATTAAACTAGATTCCTTAGCCGGGATTTTCATCACAACCTGCTACAACAGAAAATCAGCTGCTTTCACTTACAGGACCAGTATTGAAAAATTAATACAATAAATGAGGCATTGAGTATCAAAACCAGCTCAATCCACATTTTAAGGAAACCCCGTTTTTTGCTGAAACTGTAAGTTGAAACCATCCTCCATCACCTACCAACCGAATATCGGTTCAAATCCATCTCAATCCCATTATAAAATGGTATCAAAGATATGCTTTTGTATCAAACCCAGCTCAATCCAAGGTTCATAGTTCCACCAGTAGGAGCGCATTATCAAGTAGCCAATTCGCAATTTCTTATCAATCGTATCAGTATCATTTTCATGATAAAAAAGAGAATTTGGAAAAAATCGATTATTGTTAAATGACGAGGAATCTAACTTCTACTGATTCAGCCAAAAATATCGAGAGAATATACAAAACTTCGTCGCGCAGATGTTTTTTGCCTCTCCTGAAAAATATATAAAACTGGATTGAGCTGGTTTTGATACTCAACGCCTCAAATACCTCTCAGCAGCCAAAGTTTGTAGGTAGTTGTAACATGCCTGGAGGAAAATTCAAGGGTGAAAGTCGCATTTTCACTGCCTTAATTTTCATTTAATATGCACCTTGATTCGTATAAGAAGTTTCCACGTGTTATTGCTACGCTAACGCCCAGTTCTCCAACCGTCCAAAAATAAAAAAGCTAGGAAGAAAACAACGCGAGAGCAAATGAAATTTTGCTGCATGAGACGTACCCATTTAAAAAAAAAAAAAAAAACTTTCTTCGAACGTAATTATAACAATTCTCATTTTCACGGTTTTACAGCGAATTCGAAAATCAGGCGCCTTTAGTCGACCTAGCGTAGGTGTACCTACCGTTTTTAATTACTTTTCGGATTTCAGATATTGTGGTAATTTACGACGCAATACGACGATGGCTTTGTAAAAATAATATCGATTTTTGCGTCTGCAAATCTCGACACGAAGTTCGCGTTGGCGCGAGCCCAACAAAATACATTTTCGATTTTTCCTTTTTTATAAATAACAATAATGTAATCACTTTCTCGGGTAAAAGTAATTAAGCAGCTAGACGAAGGTAGAAATGTGAAACTTTATGCGAACTACAGTAGGTAAAAGGCAGCAATATTCACAACACGAAGGTACCTTTGCCTTCTGAAGGAACCTCTGAAAACCTGACAAATATTAGACAACACCCGGCGCATAACGGTTTTCATTTGTTGTTAACAACCTAATTCTCGAAGCTGCTACGAAAAAAATCACTCTATTTTGCAGTCGAACGTGGCCGTATAGAGAGCGAATTATAAAGTTTTCTCATTAATTAGAATATAAAATGTAATGTTTGTACTCGCGCTCGATGAAAAGCGTACAAACATTCGCAAGCCTTTAACATCTTCATTCGTTCCGGAAGCAGGCCGACCCCATTGCAAAATTTGCAATTAGAATATCCTAGGGAAATACGAAATCCGCTGGCGTTTTCCTAACCCTTTGAGAAATATACATACCTACTTTGTTCGCACGCGAAGGTTTTGTTTTCTGTTGGAAGAGATGGCGCGAGGGGTGGTCAAAGGCGTACCGAAAGAAAATCTCTAGGAAAGGAAGAGGGGCCAACCATTTTCTAAACTAGAAGCCTCCGATTTCGGAGGTGGACAGAGTGAGAATATGTTCGAGGTTTTTTCGTTTATCTAAATAATAAATGAAGGCAACTATGTGTTAAGAAATCTCAAATTTTCCAACTCGTTCCGAAAGGCCACTAAATGTTTCAACTGAAACCAAACACCATCCCTCTTTCCCTTTGGTATTCGTCTGGGTGTAGTGCTTCAGCAAGTAAGAACGTTTAAAATAAAAATTAACTCAAAATGGTTTTACTGGTTGATCGGGGGAGGGGAGTGAGAGTGTGTAACTCCCTCCCTTTCCCATTTCTTAAATTGTTCTCACAAGTTGTGGAAGTCCTACATTCATATACGGAGTATAGCCATACGATGATCTTTTTCTTTTGCTTGTTATAAGAAATTCGTAATATTTCAGTCGATATTCACCGAGAAGTCAAGAAAATCTGAGACCTAGTTAGACAAATAAGGATTTTTTTTTTGCCAACTAAAATTTCAAGTGAGAATTTTTGGTGTCTACCGCTCCTTGTTCTTAAGAATATGTTTTCAACCTTCCTGACTTATGGTTTCAGAGATTTTTTGTTTTAGGAAACAGCCACCGAGTAACATATGATGGAAGACGCCCGGTAGAAAGTTTTGCCGAAAATTTCCCCCTCCTTTCGCGGAAAAATACAGATTATCATTACTGATGCTAAGATTCTGAGAGGATTATATACGAAATTCATCAAGATTACGCTAACACGTCAAGGCCAGGAAAAGCCTGAAAACGATTCGGTCAATACTCGATCAGACACTCTTCAAATAAGTTCAGATTCTATTACAAGTTCGTAAAGAGAATCATCGAAACTGTTCATAGGCTTCATTAAGATTCGGTTAGTACCTTTGGAGACTCGTTCTATTCTTTCTGCGAAAATTTCATTATTTATCTCTAATTTTTGTAAATAGCGTAAATATTTTGGCATCTAACTATTTTGATTATTATATTATGCAAATAAGAAACACATTATTTCTCTTCTGAACATGTTTGAGACTCTTTACAGATGTTACGGACTCGGTCAGCACTATCCCAAGCCTTGAGACTTTTAAAAGATTTTTCAAATTCTTTGATATTTTCTATACCTCTTTCCATCTTTTTTTCATTACCTTAGTTTAGACTTTTCTAGATTCGTTTCAGTCTTTTCAATATCCCTCTAGATGGGCTTAGACAGTGGCGTGTGCTGATTTTTCCTAGGAGGTAAGCGATAAGCGTAGAAGTGAAGTAAAAATCAGAATAAAAGTATGAAACATGCTACTACAAAACGGCATTGATGAAATTATTCAAATTGTCGTATCGCTGTGTAGGGTCATTCCATATGCATTTATTATTTTCTGTGACGGAATAATAAACACAGGGACGTACCACCAAAGAGTTTTTTCAGAAGGGGGGGGGGGGGGGGGACATATTGTAAAGTCCCAACTGCCTCAACTCAAAATTCCTAAAAATCACAGTAAAAAAAAAAACCTTTAACTTGTTGGATTTTTTTAACTTCGCAACTCAATTCCCATAGTATCAAAGCAAAAAACAAAGAACCTTTTGACTTGTTGGATTTTTCCTACTCTGCCTGATTGAAATTGTAAATTTTTCCAACTGCTGAGTGAAAAATGCTTACAAGAGAGGAGGTGCCCCCCAATCAGTATGTCCTTGAATTGACATGGCCAACAAAACAGTTTTCCACAATTTTCACAACCAGTTAACCACAAAATGCTTTCATATTACAATACGTGGCAATATCTGTAGTAAAACTCAAACCACTTTTCTTTTGCTCAGTTTTTAAAAATGGTAATTCTGGTTTAGGCTTCCCACCATTAATAATTTCTAATTGTTCACTAAGAGTAAGACCCGAAAACGGTTTTTCAATAAGATCTCGAATACGCATTTTGTAGACAAAATACACAGAGCATTTAAACATATCGCCTTCACTAGTAGAAAAACATAATCACGTTTCACTGTCAACTTCAACGTTCGTCTGTAGCTAAGCCAAGCCGCAAGCGCTTTAAGAAGCGCTTCCAGAACGCAATCAAACGTACAGGTTTTGTCGTGTTGAACATGCTAGTGTGTTTTTGTGTTGGTAATTAACACGGAGGCGGAGTGTAAGTCTTGCAATATTATGTACAGTTTGGAAAAGAAGCGTTAGACCCGACGCTAACCTCGCTGGCCTGTACAAATATACATGTACGAGGATAGACAAACGCCAAACAGTATACATCTCCCGTAAATTATTTACATACTTAGGCGTAAGCGTCGTAAGCGTCAATATACAGTCGCCGTTTTACCTAATGTTTCATTATCCTTCATTTGTTGCAAGTTGAGGTTGATGTTGTACATGAAAACTTATTTTCTCGGAAATTTTCAGAGTAAACGGCGCTTACCTTGCTTGCCTGGAATGCACGCCACTGGGTGGAAGGAAAGAATTGAGTAGGTCGGCAAAGATTCCAGCATGTTCAACAGATAATCGAGGATGTCAAATGTAAGAATTATGTGGAAACGAAAGAACACTTTCTTGACAACGAGTTTTTCAATATTAAGATTTTAACGAATTTGTAAATTTTTCTCATTATTCCACTATGAGGACTTGGTAACCTAGGTTGGTTCCAGGGTAGGGTAAGGGGTCAAGACGTGTCGGAACTCAGCATATATGGTATTGGGGTGTCCCTTATTTTACAAGTTTTCGCCAGTTGATTAGGGTCACACTGAAATTTGTTCCAACGGACCTAGAAACTCGCCATATACAATTTGAGCTCAATCTGAGGTCATTAACCCGTGCCGCTTTGACCTTGAAGTTACAAGTAATACTGAAGTTTTACAAAAAAAAAAAAAACGCGAATATCTCGGAACATATCAACTTCAGGACCGAAATGCATATAACATAAAATATTGACTGTTGAATTTCCTATTTAAAAAATCCCTTACAACTTTTCTCTAAAATGCATATTCACCAAGATAATCTTCCTTTCATAAAACCGATCTTCACTCGCTAAATCGTAGTTATGTAAAAAAAAAATATTCACTTTAGCACCAAAATGCAAATAACATTAAATGTTCCTCGTTAAATTTTCTGGAAAAAAGATTCCATACAACTTTTCTTTAAAAAACGTATTTATCGAGATAATCGCAAAAATGCGTGGAATTTTCGAAAACCATTGGTTTTTCTAATCATTTTACAGCTGAAATATATATTAATGTCGGGTAATGCATACTACAATATAACTTCAAACTCTGTCTACTGGGGCAAACACCCCAGTCTGCCCTCCCCCCTGGATACATCAGTCACAGTTTGTTGGGTACCTACTATAGAGTAGACCTCGGATTATGTATGTATATCAACAATAGTCAACATTGCGCATAAGATATAACATTGTGCTGTTAAGGAACAGTCACATGTTCTCCGAATTCATTGTCATTTCTTATGGACAAATTCCTGTTTCCTATTGTTGATTGTATATCATATCAAGTCCACCATACCAAGTCTTTAACGGAATCCTAGAGTGCTCAAGATTCAATAAAAACATTGGAATTAGTTATGGCTCATGGATGACTAGTTCACGTTTCAATTTTAGGCTCTTCCGCAAATTTTTCATCACTAGAGTCGGACCAACAGTTCTACCTCTTGCAAATGCAAGCTTTTAACAATCGCCAACACTTCTACATGTTTCTATCTTCACCCCTTTAACGATAAGATGAAGAAAAACATATACAGAAGTGGACGTTGCTCATAATACCTACATACTTATGTTTTCTTACTTGCATGAGCAACGTAACTACTTCTGCAGGTAATTCCAAGTTCAATGATTGAAGAAAACCAAACTTTGCGATTTAGGGTTAACAAACTGTTTTTATGGCGTCTTGAGCATTCTAAGATTCCGTTGAAGCCTTGGTATGGTGAACTTGATATGATGAACAATCAACAATAGGAAACAGGGATTTGCCCGTAGGAAATGACAATGAATTCTGAGAAATGTGACTTTTCCTTAACAGCACAGTGTTATATCTTATGCGCAGTGTTGACTGTTGTTGATATACGTACATACATAATCCGAGGTCTACTCTATAGTAGGTACTCAATAAACTGTCACTGACGTAGCCAGGTGGGGTGGGGGCAAACTGGGGTGCTTGCCCCAGTAGACAGAGACTGAAGTGATATTGTAGTAGGTATGCATTATTCGACACTAATAGGTAGGTATATTTCCAGTGGCGTAGACAGGATTTTCCCAAATGAAGATGGGGGGGGGGTAAAGTTAGATATTTAAGGGAGAAAAAGTTGAAAATTGGGGTATTATTTTAAAATTGCCGATATTAAAGGACTATTTTATAAAAATGAAGATTAAATTACTGCTCGAGTAAAAATTTTGTATTTTGTTGAAAAAACGTGTTTTAAGGGCGAAAAGTTGCTCACTTTTATATTTCACATTCAATTTCAGATGCCTTGGTAGGGGGAGGAAGGAATCTGATCTCTTCGCTCTTCCTCCTCCCCCTGGCTACGCCACTGGATATTTCAGCTGTAAAAACATTTAAAAAGCCTACTTTTTTGAAAATTCCACGCATTCTTGCAATTATCTCGATAAATATGTTTTCTAAAGAAAAGTTGTCTAGAATCTTTTTACAGAAAATTTAACGAGAAATATTTTATGTTATTTGCATTTTGGTCCCAATGTAAATATTTTTTCAGATAACTACGATTTAGCAAGTGAAGATCGGTTTTATGAAAGGAAACGTAACAAAATCCACGTTCCCCGAAACTTTCACAAATTTATTGCGATTATCTGGGGTAATATACATTTTAGAGAAAAGTTGTATATGGTTTCTTTTATAGGAAATTCAACAGGTAACATTTTATGTTATATGCATTTCGGTCCTGAAGTTGATATGGAGTAATATAAATAATTTACACCACTATGATGTAACGATTGCCGTGAAAAATTTTCAGGAATTTAGGTCGGTGCAGGTATGTTTTTTTAAACAATTCACGTACTTTTCTAAAGATCAGTTGGCAGCCCTACTCGGGACATTATCTAAGGTTCTGTTCGATACTGTATGTTCGTCGAGTTATAGTACACCGATAGTAACAGAATTGTGTCGACTCAAATTTTTTCATGATAAAACAGATTCTAAGGCTCCAATTTTCGGATACAATGAGGAGCTAAATAACTTCGACAGCCTGATGGCTCGTACATTCCATGAATCGTTTCTATCATCAGCTGGTGGGTTGGGCGAAACAGAAGCCATAGCGCAGTGCCTGAACTCTTACAGCCGAGCCTGGCATAGGAAATACGAACATCGGGTGCTTTATTAATCTTCCCCGTAACTACACACTTGTGTCATTTACCACGCTCTTACTTTTCACGATAATGAAATCCACGCTCGACTGAGTATTGCGCCGCGTCGATATCTTCGTCTGCGTCTCCGCCGACCACATTTATTGGAAATCCTTTCCCGAATTACCTACACGCAAGCTCGTTGAAACGCGCCGCGCGAAAATTACCATCATCGGGTTGTTGGAAACCGCGAGCCCTCGCCTCGCCTCGGCCTTGCCACGGTGACTCATGCTGGCCGGCTGAAAATTACAGCCTGCCAGGAAGTTCCAGAAGAAAACGGACGATTCCTCGAAACCTCTCGACACCGTTGTACCGTGTCCATTCGGGCCGAGCCCAGGACGGCTGGCGGAGAATATGTCGAAAGTCGCCGCGGCGATTGGCGTCCACATCGCCGGCGCTGTCGTTAAACGAATCACGCTACATTTCCTAAATTAATTGTTTTTATTTTATCTTATCGGTGCGCGGCAAAGCGTAAAATTCGTTCACATACCCGCCTGTCCTGCGTTCGCTTTCCGTGTCCATGAATCTCATCCGTTTGGCAGTTATAGAGCCTTCGAGTTGATGGCGTTCTTAGTGCGCGTATATATACGAAGTTACAATGTGTAAAGTACCATTTTATGTACCGAGTTGGTATAATTAACGTTACGGAGTTTATTATTTGGTCGTAAACGCGTTCGCCGGGGCCTAGTGTCGCCTGTCCACAAGAGCGGCGCGCAGCAAAACGCGAACAAAAAACTCGCTCGGATGCACGCATTAAGCGTGCAAAAGTATCGACATGTCCACAGGCCATGCGAGCGTCTTTCTTCGGCACACACAGATTTATACAATTCTAGCTTCATCGTTATTATTTTTTCGATTCGTATATACGTGAGGAATGCGTTACCGTAGCTCGTTAAAACTGATATATAATAGAACTGATATACGAGGGCACGGTTTCGGATTATAGACTGTATCGTTTTCTCCAGTCCATTTCTGCGCGGACGATTTTGTCTCGCCCGCACCCGGCCTAGATGCAGCTCGACCTCGGAGCACACGCTTACAAAGAGCGCATACGATCACGACCCGCCGAAGACGCGCGGAATCGGCGACACGCGAGTCACTCGATATTCGGAAAATTGGTCCGGCGGCCGGTGCACAGCGTGCCGGAAAATCCGCGTCGCAGCACCGCAAAAGCGCTCGCTTTCTCAGGTTCTCCAGATAATCGGTATGGCCGCTATACGTGACATTAACGTCGACTGATTCGATTTATCGGTAAGGGTATTAAGCCGCGTTCGAGTCTTGATAAAACGAGATTAAAATGGTGGACGATGCACACGGGTATGGTGGACGGCGGGAAGATAGGATAGTACCCCGCGAAAAAAAAAAGAAGAAGAAAAAAAGAAGGAAATAATGGAAGGACGACGACGGTCGGATCGCAGCCTCTCGGTAGCGCGCTCTCGACCATCGCGAAAATGGTCGTTTCGTGTTTCCCAAAAATATTTGCCCGCTGAAAGCCTTTTTACATGTCGCGCTTTTCTCATTTCCATAAATCCGTGCGAACGGCCTCGGTCGGCGTCGCTGTCGTCGGTGCCACTTATATTTAGGGACGCTGGTCAGCGCGGCGCATTTTATCTGGCCGCAGTTAACGCGAAAGGCTATACGCCGGCCCTTTGGGGGCCAGCCTTCCTTTTGTGTCCGGCTTATGTTTTCGCTCGTGGTTTACAATATCGCCACCATAGTGAGCGTATTATGATATTATCAAGAATCTGTAATATGACTCGCTTGGCTATATCAGAACGTTCGCGATATGGATGGTCATTAGATGCACGCGCGTTCAGATAAGACGTTATTTAGTTGCCTACTAGACATCTTATTTACATTGTAGAGAATACTGATCATTAATACAAAGCACAAACTGCTGCATTGACAAGTGATCATCATTGCTGAGCACTTAGGGATCCATCAGATCTCTCGCCAGTCCTCACGTTCCTCGGCGTTCTCCACTAGCCGTTCCAGTCTCCTACTCGACCGTTTTTCAGCCTGGCCAAGCCATCTTCAAGACGAATGTCCACTGGATCGTTTTCCTTCGCTTTTGCCGTGTACGACCATCTTCTTCAAGTTGTCATTCGGTCTCCGAACAACGTGTCCAAAGAAACGCAGAATTCATTAGTCCGTTGTATCCATAGTTCGCTCAGAATTGATAAATGCGTGCACATCGCAGTCCAGGGTATTCGCTACATCCAGTGGCGGATAAGCCTATCGGGAAATCGGGAGTTTCCCGATGCGCCCTTGCGCCGTCGAAGTAAATTCAAACATTTCCTGAACATTTTTTCAGTAGAACATGAAAATAGTAAATTGATCTCTGATGAAACTATGCCGATTCACACCCACACGCCAGGAATTTTATCGCCTAATTAATTAGGTACTTTCCTTGCAATTTTTGCAAATGTTTCACTGTAATTTGTAAATCTTTTGTTGTACGGCTGCCTGCGTACAGGACACTACTAGCCGTAGTACCAGCGGCGGATTAAGGCACAGGCATCACAAGCTCGTGCTTATGTCCGCGCGCCAATTTTTTGAAATAAAAAAAAAACTAAGTCGTAAATTAACTATCAGTTTATGATAATAACTTTGAGTTCGGCTTCGTCGCTGAAGTCTTCTGGAAAACTTCCTGTGAACATTTTTGTTGTTTTCAAAATATCTTCTCCTTCCATTCCACATTCCAGCGATATTTACAAAAAATAAAATTTCTCTAAATGCTATGTAGGCTTCTGTCAGATTTTCAGGTCGGACAGTAAAGAATCAATAATTGGTAAAAATGCCGATATTTTGAACTTCAATCGTTCATCACATTCTAGTTCATTGTCTCATGTTTCGTCAGCTCGTAATTTTCGAGTCACTTTTCGTCGATTTATTTCAAAATCACATTCTGACAAACAAATATCATTAGCTTTTTCTTCAAATCTTTCGAATTCATTTCGAGTTTCCTCTGCTAAATTAATTAGAGTATCGTAATATCGAATTACTTGAATAATATTTAGATCAACACATCAACAGCTTGTAACGATGTGCTAACTTGGTTAAACTTTTTAAGTATAAATCCTCAAAAGCCAATTAGAAATACCGTTTCATCTTTTTTTATTTGTTTTTTGAGACCAGTAGCTTTATTCTTGACATCCGATTTCAACATTTCATTATTCTCAACATCAGTTAAACACTGAAAAACTGCGTTCCAGGACTTTTATAGGCTTTCGCATGCGTTACTTCTAGAAGACCATCTCGTTTGTGACAATGTTTTTAATGGTTTGGCTTTGGACTTCGAATTCTCTTCTCCTTCTTTCATTTGGCTGACATGGACCTGGCAATTTTGTAATTCTTTCAAGCGTTCGGTAAATCGTGTGGAAAATTATATACTTCTAGTAAAAAAACAAAAAAAGCGATAGCCTCTGGACAACATGTAGCTTTGTAGCTGCTGCTCCGCCAGTCAGATTCAATGAGAGTGCTGCACATGGATTGAAGTAGGCAAAAGGACTAATTCCTCGATTCCCCTTTTCTTCATACGAATTTTTCTCATCAGGGTCATAACCGTTTTGAAGAAGACTTTGTAGGCCATTTGTACTTACCAGACATATTTTTTGCGTTGTCGTAAGATTGCCCGTGGCAATTACGCATGTTTAAACCAAATTCATCGGCCAATTTTACAACAGCCTTGTACATGTCGCTGGTCTTATGTCCCACATTTTTCATAAAAGTAAGGGAACGCTTATTACTGTCCGACCTGAAAACCCGACAAGAAGCCTACGTAGCATTTGGAGAAAATTTTTCTTTTTTGTCAAATTTCGCTGGAATGGAAGAAGAGGATATTTTGAAAACAACAAAATTTCTCACAGAAAGTTTTCCAGAAGACTTCAGCGACGAAACCGAACTTAGAGATGAGCTAAAACAGTTTGTTGCTTGTATGAATAAAAAGATTAAAAAATTGAAATACCGAAGAACGCTACAATTCAACAATTCTATCAGTGGTTTATGAACTCGAAATTAAAGTCAGTTTACCCAACCATCGACATCATTTTTAAAATATGTTTGTGTACTCCAGCAACAAACTGTTCAACGGAAAGGACTTTTTCTGTACTGAAGAAAATAAAGGATTATTTGAGAAATAAAACCAAGCAGGACAGATTGCAGGCCCTAGCAGTCTTGTGTATCGAATCAGAGATTGCACTTCCCTTGATTATGATTTGATAATTAATAAATTTGAGGAATGTAAAAGCGCGAAAAAAATTGTAGTGTACGAGTAGGTCTACTATTACTTATAGTTGTAGACTGTATGAGTATTAAGTATACTACTTGTAGTACTACTGAGGGTTTTTATAAATGGAAATTATTCAATAAACATTTTCTTACTGTCACCAAACTTTTGTATTCCGATTTATACTAGGCGGAGGGGGAGGGAGGTCTTCATTTATTCGGTGGGTTAAAAAAATTATGTATGCCTATGTCCGCGCGCAAGCTAAGTCCACCACTGCGTAGTACATACAATTCGACGGGTGAGCAACTGTTAAATTTTTTCATATTTATATGTTTTATTCGCAATTCCTTATTTTACGTAAGTCGCGAATCAGGCCTGGAATAATGTGCGAAATACGCGAAAACATGGCAGTTTTGTTTTGTAACCTGAGAATGAAGTTGTATTTTGTATTTCAATTTATTTCATCGAAAATCTTCGGGATAAATCTCCGATGATATCCAAATAATTACATTAGAAATCTTCGAGAAGTTTTCGTAGATTTTCGAGGAATTTTATTGAAAACGGAGAAGCCCGATTGCGTCCGGAACGTAACACAGCTTTTTCATAATCTTATTGCGTCCCGTTTTTGCCCCTTGCTTGGAATGGTTCAATTGCGTCCGAAATGTAAACAGTCCGTTTACCTAATAGTTCGATTGCGTCCATCATAAAATTGTGTTTGACCAAGTGACGTCATAAAATAACCTCATTTAACATGTCGTTCTCTTTTCCGTTTGCGTCGTTGAAAAAGAACCACTCTTTTGCTTCAAATCCGAGTTTTGGCTTTTTTGTGTGCTGAGACTTTTTGTGACCCTCTTTTTGTCAACCGGGGATAGAGTCTGAATGAGTCCTAGAGCCAGCCTCAGTGAGTCTAAATAGAGTCAAGAAGTCTGAACAGATCCGAATGAGTCTCACATGCCTCAAAATGTGGTCTGATAAATCTCAAAAAGGCAGCATGAGTCTCATCAGAGTCTAACAAAGCTGAACAAGTTTGAAGGCGTCTGATTCAGTTCTAGCGGAATCTGATAGTCTTTACGAAAAGTAGGAAACGGAATCTGGACGCGTCTTTTAGAGTGTGCGTGGTCTTAACCCTTTCACTCCCAACAGGACACCGTTTGTCCCAACGGTTTTTGAAAAATTCTACTGGTTCAAATATACGTTGAAAACAGTGGTAGTTATATCCCGCTGGTAGAGTACCTACAAAAGCATATCCTAGCTCACTCATGTCTCAGTAGATGGCGTGGTTGTTTCGGAAATAATTTTTTTGACTTTCATTACTCTACCAATGGGACATACGCTGCCCCAGGTCTATTGGAGGCACAAGGTGGAGTGAAAAACTCTTCGACATCAGAGTGGTATTATGGGGAGTCTATTCAACAATTTCCAGTAAAAATAATAATTCAAATTGAAGAAAAAATTGGGAGCGAAAGGGTTACAGCTGAATTCTAACCAAAAAATTCTATTAACTTTTCAGAATCAGACCTAAGTTTACATAGGTGCTTTTTCGTCTGCATTTCTGAACAGGGCAAGTTGTGCACTCACTTTCATGTTTTTAGTTCCGCGGTTTATTCAGATTTCAAAGAATTATCTGGATGTATATTGAAAGTCTTGACTGTAATTCGGTCTGTCTCCTCGTGGTGCACTCTGGATGACACTAAATGGACTGGGACGCAATGTAACTATGAGCCTGGACGCAATCAAACTCTACATCGGGCTGCAATGAAATCATTCATTTTTTTCAATAATTTATCTCCTCTTACTGATCCGGACGCAATCGGGCGACGCCCATCGAAAATACTGACGAAAAATTTCCGATAGTTTTCAAAGGATTTCATCGGACATCACTGAGAAAAATCTCCGATGATTTCAGGAGAATCTCGTCGAAAAGAAATCTTTGAAAACCATCTCTGATGATGTCTGGAGAATTTCATCGGAAATCTTCAGAACAAATTCCTAATGTTCTACAAAGATTTTTTTTTTCAACAATTTCCGAGAAAATTTTCCCATAATTGTTGAAGATTCTCATCAGAAATATTTGAGAAAAATCTCTGATGATTCCCAAAAAATTTCATCAGAAATCTTCGAGAAGATTCCTTTGATATCCAAAGATAATATCTGAGGAATTTTATCAAAAATGTTATGGACAAATTTCCGATCATTTTCGAAGAGGAAAGTTAGTGAATGCACCAGTGTCACATTTTCCTACACGCTGACTACGCTTTGTAAGGCGGCACGTTTCCAGGGGCAACAAATTTTTCTGTCTTTCTTTTTAATTTTACTAACCAATTTTTCTTGAGCAAGAAATAATAACAATAATAATAATAATAATACAAATGTTGATGATAATGCTTCGTAAATCCGACACTGGAATGCGCCCTCGAGAATATATTCTCCCGATGAAAAAAAGTGCCTATCCGCCATTGGCTACATCCTTTGGTAGGCCATATTTCAAAAGCGTCTATTCTCTTGCGGTTGTCGGTTTTGATCATTCATGTTTCGGTGCCATGTAGAGGAAGATAGGGAACACGACAGTTCTTGAGAGGCGCAGCTTTATATTTCTGGTCAGGCTTTGATCTTTCGTTAGCCCCAAGTCGAACTCTGGGCACCGTGGGGCAATATGTTCAGCTAAAACAATTTAGCACCCCCCCCCCCCCCACACACGCAATAAAAATAAAGTTATCAGCAGAAAAAACCAAACTTGAAAACCCACACCACGGATTTGGTTCATCTCAGCTGTCAGGGCATGACTGTCTAACAAAGAGAGTATAGTTGAATTTGAAAATGCGTTGCCTCAGGGTTACATATAGGCTTTATTGGACTATTGGAAGTTGAAAGAAACAACGAAAAGCTGATAATTCGGGAAAGCGGTCACATTCTCTATCAGTTTGGATCGACGGGAAGATTTGCAATGGTAAAATTAAAAATAAACAGTTATGAAAATATCTCCACACTTCAAGATGTAAAATGTCAGTTTCAAAAGAAGAAGAATCAAAGAATTTTATGAACTTTGATCCTCAAAACTAAATTCTGTTTTGTTTTTTTGTTTTTTACTTTTTTCCTGATTTTCTGTAGCATTGCTGTCAACTGCATTGAAATCGTAGAAAAGGTTGTAAATCAAGACTAATTTACGCTGTAAAACAGCTCAGGGTATTACAGTTTGCTATAAAATTGAAAGGGGTGGTAGTCCTGCTACAGATAATTTCCAAAAACTAATTAAAATAATATATTTTTAAAGATCAAAATACTGATTCGAGGTTTCGGCCAATAGATGAGCAACTTCAATTCCATAAAAACTGTGTCAGGCGCTAGGTAGCTAGTACCTAGCATTGTCATGAATTTTCAAAATTCATCAAAATTTATTCTTAACAACCAAAAAAGTTTACGCTCAATCTTGAGGTGATGAGCAAGCGATTTCATTTTGGTCAAAACCGAGACATTTTAAATTTCCGTGTTCATTCGAATAAAAATTTCATTGTAAAAATAGCAGTGCGCTATCACTGCATTAATAATTCATTAATTCGTGTCCAAAAATGAATTATGTAAATCGGTGGGTCCAGAACGTAATATGAAACAAGCTTCGGAAAATTAATCGAGCTAATTACAAATAACGAAACAACTTCTCTACCGCATTCCCTTTGTGTTTACATATGTTTTGCCTACTCCTTTATTTTCAGGCAAATCTGAATTGTATCCTGCTACACGACAAAGAGCCCTCTTTCGGCGGCGTGATGGGGTAGGACAGGCCTGGGCAACCCGTGCTCCGCGAGCCATTTGTGGCCTGCGAAGGCATGAAATGTGGTCCCCGAGACAATTTCAGAAAATGAGACAATTCGTTAGAATTTTAAGTATTAAGGACAATAATATTAAACATATAAAATTTGAAAATTGTAAACAAAAATGAAATATAGGAAAATGAATCTAATCCAGTGAGAAATTTGACATTGTACGTTGTGTACTAATTTACTCATTTCAAGTTCAAAATTTGTTGTCACCGATCGATGTAGGGAATGAAGATGCTCGTTAGTCAGGCTTGATCTTTGAGCACTTTTTATCGATTTCATCCTTGAGAATGTTTGCTCGATGGGGTAGGTTGAGCCGAGCATACAAAAAATACGTTGAGCATGGTGTCTAAGTTCGGGAAAGTTGTTTACAGATAACACGCGGTAAAATTCCAACAAATTCCGACGATTCTTCGCATACTCGTCTTGGAGGAAAGTATTTGCTTTCAACTTGATCAATTCCATTTGAAATTATGCGGGCACGTCATCTTCGTTATGGTTTGAAAAGGATTTTCAACAATGCGGAATAGAATACTATTTTTCTTTACTTCCTCAAATCGCGTGTCAAATTCAGTCTGCAAGTACCTCAACAAATAAATGAATTCGGGACCAAACAAATGGAATAGAAACTCTTTTTCGGACCTTGGCACAGGCAGAAAATGAACATAATTCTGTTGTTCCAAATATGGAACCAGTTAACTCACTTTACTTTGAAACGCATTTACATCATTCAACAGTTCGTAAATGAAGTTTTCCTGCGTGTTTGTAATTTTTCATTCAAATTATTACTATGACCACAAATATTGGTGAGGGAAGCTAAATCGAATAACCAAACCGGATCGCTGAGCTGAGGCACATCCTTACTTTCTTCTAAGACAAACATTTCAGTTACTTCTAACAATTCAAAAAAAAACCGCTCCAACACGTTACCACGGCTCAGCCATCGCACATTGCTATGGTAAACGACATCGTTGGGTTCACATTCAAGTTCTGCCAGAAATTCATTGAACTAGCGGCGATTAAGTCCACGTGAACGAATGGAATTGACAATTTCGACGACTACATCCATGACGTGCTTCACACCCAGTGTTTTAATGCAGAGTATTTGTAAGTGAATAAGGCAGTGGACAGGTACAGGTATTTCAAGATTTCTTAACCGCATCAACTGATTAATTCTGGCTATAGCCCCAATCCAAGGGCCGACTATATTTGGAGCTCCATTTGTAGTGATTCCAGAAAGACCTGCCCAATTCATTTTCAATTTCTCCACACACGCCACAATTTCATTACCTATAAATATCTTCACCTGTCGTGCGGCCCTTCATACTCTGCAAAGCAGCAAGTTCTTCAGTGATATTACAGTTTATCGTCAATGCCCCGTACAAAAAGAAGTAGTTGCGCTGCATTACCGACATCTGTACTTCCGTCCATTGCAAGGATATTATAAGAGGCAGCACAAATTATTTCATCCACTTTTCTCTTTTAAATCCTTTGTCTAACCCCTTTATCAAAAGCCGTTTCTTCAACACCCCCCCAGAACACCTCAACATCTTCGGAAGAGAGGAGCAGCACAATCGATTGACACAGTTTTCGATCCCTTAGGTGAAGTGAGGGTGCTCCCGTTTCAACAGCACCACCAAAAGTTTTCCAATATCTCAGGAAGAGGGGCAGCACAAACGAGGGGTTTCCAGCACAAACGTAGCACAACCGATTGACACTATTTTTGACCCCCTAGTTGAAAGTGGGAGTGCTCCCGTTTCTACAGCATCCTCAAAAATAAACCTAAAAATCTTGAGAAGGGAGCAACACAAACGACGTGATTTTCAGCCGAAACGTATGCCTTGTGACCCCATGAATCTGATCAAAGGTGGCGTGCTTGCTGCGGAAGCCAAACTGATCCGTGAAATGACTGTAAGAATTGCAGGGGAGGGTGGAACGTTCAGGGTAGAACGGGGGCTCATGGTGATTTAAATATCTACTGCACTGCTGTAAAAGAGTGGAAAAATAGAATCTCAGCCCTCTCCTAGACCATTAAGTCAGAGAGTCTCGGAAACATCAGTAGGTATTTTAATTCTTGGTTTTCTGGGTGCTGAAGTGGCGATGGGAAAGGGAGTCTGAGAACACTGGATAGCTTTCCATTATCGTCATAAGATTGTAAAATAAAACATCAAAAATAAAACTTAAAAATCTGAGACAGTGACAAGTAACAGTTCGGAAGCCCTACAGACAATTTGGATCCTAAATAGTCAACCACTCAGGTATCAGTCTATTTGTATTTTTCCCTTGCAATTTTTATTGATCAGTATAGTAAAGTGATCATACATCTTTTTAACAGAGGTTTGCTTACGTATATTCAACTCACCCCACTAAGAAGACCCAACAATTTCGAAATAGTCAAAAAAGATGAAATGCCCGAAAAGAAGGGGAACCGCAGCCTTATAGTAACGAAGAAATTTTATTCTCTCAGATGTTTACATGATCGAACCTCATTGGACATAATTAATTAATTATGGCTCCAGGAGGTGGACATGAGTCATTAGGACAAGACCGTGCAACTGGATTTTATCAACAGTTGCCGGGAGCTTTCGAAAATTAGCCTAAACAGACTATTTCGAATGATTTAGAAGACATTAGCGAAACACATTTTCAGTCAGATGCCAGATTCATACGCACTTCAAAATGGAACCGTAAAAGATGAAAGCTTTTCTCTATCATAACTGTAATGTGTTAGATGAAAACGATAAACAGACAGATGATTGCCCTCAGAATTAATTTTCATTGCTGTACCCTAGGATGACCGCAGCGGCAGAGACCGAAATCAAACGGATTAAAAAAGAATCGATAATCGATAACGAAACTATACAATGTTTGTGGCGGAGCCAATGCGTGAAGGAAGACAGAATAAACATAAATTAAAACAGTAGGCAAGATTAGAAGCAGAAAAAAAAAAAGAGTTGGACAATAAAAGAATGCGACTAATAACCGATTCGACGAGTAGTTGTAGAAGCTACGAATACATTCAGATTAATCAAAACCGGTTCCTTTGTTCTTGTTCTAACAACGTAAGTGATCATCCAAGAATGAAAATAACTCTCTTCGTAATGGAAGTTGGAAACTTGGAATAGGTAAAAATACGATGAGCGAATTGGGAAAATTAAGTTCCGAATATACTAAATTATGGTCAACGGAACATGACAGGTAGAGCGATTACTGCGAATATTCCAAAAGAATTTCCAGCAATTTTATTTGTTGTGACTGTGCGATGACTTTTTGATAGGAGTTCGCAGCGGGCGGCAACGCGGGAATTTGATGTGTCCAGCTACATTTATAAGAATTTGGCTGAGAACTGCGTACATTTGCTCTAGTGACGTATCCAAGGGTCTGGACCTCCTCTTCGCGACTTCGTCAATTAGGTTTTCGTTTAAATTTTAGCACCCCTTTTCATACCCCTTTCCTTTTTGGTACCAGACCACCCCTTTGAACCCCAGACTGGCTACGCCACTGGGGTACTGCTGTACATTTGAGTAAACCTAACGGAAATTTACAAGTAACACGTACCTAATACCCTGGGAAGCCTGCGACCATTTTCTCGAGAGAGAGAATAGGACAAAAAACAGATTTCAGAAGTCAGTTTTACACACACAGACAAAAAATGTGAGAAAACAACGACTGGGTCAAAGATAAGTTCCCCCAACCCCTCCCCAATATAAAACATAATAGGTAGTAAATACCAACCAGAAATCATTTTCACGTGTTGGGTTGCATGTGAGCAGAAGGCTGTTCGTCAGTTTCAGGGCCGGTTTAGGACTTTTGGGCCCCGGGACCCACTTTTTAGATCGGTAATTTTCCAGGGGAAAAAAGATGTGTTATCATTTTTCATGCATGGGTAACTGATCGGCAAACAAGTATAATGTTTTTATTTCAATTTTTTATATTCTTGGCAAGCAACTATACCTACGGTGCCTCCTAAGTGAAGATAGGAAACATTTTGAACAACGTACTTGCTTTTTTTCCCCTCAGAGTTCGAAGTTAAATTTTCAACAACAAAAACTGTACGAGTATAATTTTTCTCCATACAGTGACCATCTCCTATCCAGTATACATTTTTGTATAAATAGTCTTGTCTGACTACTTAATACGACCTGCATACCTGTACTTCTTGTACGTGATCCTTTCAACACCACGGTCTTTCTTCTTATTCTTATTCTCATGGCTTAGTCTTCTTTTCTCCCTCGATCGGTCAGGCAGGACATCCGTTTAGTTCAGTTCGAGTTTATATGTACATTGGTCCAATGGGGCCAATTTCACCATCGTTATTGCATAAATTCATGCAAGTAGTGCACCGCAAAACAAACTTATTTTTCTCGTAATATTCGTTTGTTATTAGGTTCAGGCCAAGACAACGAGCAAAGAAGACAAGAGTCTCATTTAGGGTATTCCACTGATGATGGTATAACAGCCGAAAGCGCTCTGGACTACAGAAGGAGAAAAAGTGAATTGGCACACCCTACAAATGGAATATTATCAAGTTCACTCACACTTCGAAATGAACACTAAGATCACACCCCGTCAGGTGAAGGAGATTTATAGACACCTAAAAACAAAGATCAAACTCGCAAAGACGATGACCAAAATCTGGTTCAACAATGACCATACGGTACTACTCTCGACTATGACTACATGACCACAAGAGACAAGTCTCATTCAGGGTACTCCACTAATGATGGCATAACAGCCCAAAGCGCTCTGGACTATAGAAGCAGAAAAAGTGAATTGGCACACCCTACAAATGGAAAGAAGACAGAGACGATGTTACTTAGAATTGTCACTTAATAAAATTTGTAACATTTTTCGGTGTGAGTAATTTTTTTTAATTTTTCAATTTTATCTGGTGCACGTTTTCCATAATAGGTGAAAATTTAGGCAAAATATTTTTCCTTTAATATCGACGCAACTTTCCTTAGATTTAAACGATTCAACACCCTCGATACAATTTTATGCCAGCCCCAGGGTCTTGGTCCTGTGGATACACCCCTAAATTCGGCCCTGGTCAGTTTTGGGCAATTTGTCAGTTTTCATATGCTCATATACAAGAAGATTTGGATTGCTCTTCTCACTGTCCGTCAGCGTAAGGCTGTTGAACGGTTCCATGCAATTTGTTCGTTTTGGATTGTTAAGTCATATAAAGGCTCTTGATCAGTTTTGGGCCAGTTCACTAGTTCAGATCGTTTGATTTCAGTTTTGATTATCGACTGCGGACTGTTGGTTCACTTTGGACAGCTGATCATTTTGCAGCTCATCAGTTCTAGGCTAGCTGTCTAATACAGGCCGTTTGTAAACCCTGCGGGTGTTTCACAGTTCTAGGATGTTAATACTTGCATGCATGAGAGTGTTCGGCTGTTCTTCGGTTTTTGTTTGCTTATCAGTTTCGGACTGTTGGTCATTTAGAGGCTTTGAATCAGTTTTAGACTAGCTGAACAGTATTTAGGCCGTTTGTCATAAGTCTTGGGTGTTTTTCAGTACTAAATAATTATTAAACAATTCTCGAATGTTTTACAATTTTGGACTGCACTGCTCACTTTTGATCTGCTTATCACTATATCGGGCAGTTGATCATTTTGAGAAATTTTTTCAGTTTTGATTTAGCTTACTAATTTAGACCGCTTGAAAGTTCTGAGCGTATTTTTGGGATTTTTGACTGGTCCATAATTTTAGCTGTTTTATAGTTCTGAGCAGTTTTAATAACCATCAGCGGTTGAATGTGCAACAGGGTTGAGCTGTTTTTCAATTTCCCCTCCTGCTCATCAATCTGTTGTTCATTTTGAAGTTTTTTAAATCAATTTTGGGCCAATTGAACAGTTTTTGCCGCTTATAAGTTTTGGATATTTTCCAGCTCTGAACCGTTGCCTGGTTTCTAAATAATATTTAACAGTTTTATTTCCCGTCCCCACCACCCCACTTTTGGGCATGTTTGTCAGATGTAAATGTTGAGCTGTTGCTTATTTGGTGGCTCTCTGTATCTGATTTGGGGTAGCTGACTGGTTCCGATCGCGGGTAAGTCTTACGTATTTTTCATTTCTGGTCTGTTTATGAATTTTCGAATGCCCGACAGTTTTTTTATGATTTTCTGTTATAGTCTACAAGTCAGTCTCACGCTGTTGGTTATTTTGAGACGTTTCATCAGTTTTGAGCTACTTATACTAGTTTTCAACTCGTTTACAAGGTTTTGGTGTTTTAGGCTTTCGGACTGTATCTGGTAAGTTTGGACTGTTTATTTGGGAGCCCAAGTATATTTTCACCTTGTACTAGATTGTTCAAAATCATCGATATAATTTACAGTGTACGTCTGCATCGAAATGATCCCCTTTGTAGATATGGAGGTAAAGGGAGGGGGTTATGCTAGATAAAATTACCTTTCGAATGAGGCCTTAACAAGCTCTGCGGTGTTATAGAAAGATAGAAGTATTTCTTCGGATTTTTAAAGTTGAAGTACGGAGAAACCGTATTTTGAGAAAAACGCGTTTGAAAGTTTGCGAAGTGACTAAGAGTAAAAACTTTTATTGAGGAAAACAAAAAACCAGAATCGCCGACAACCAGGGCTCTTTCTGTTTCGACACGTTTCATACTTCGGAGCTGGGAGGGAGTGAGATCTCGGAAAGGGATAAAGTAGATCTAAAAGAACAGGGCTCCGGCTATCCGAACTGCTAAAAACCCTATTATCGAATTTTTGGTAGACATTCAGAAAAACAGCACAGCCAAAATTGTGACCCACAGAGTGAGCCCTTTCGATAGAAACGTAGGTACACTATGAAATATGACGTCACAACATAATCAGCACGATTGGAAATGCTGAGTAGTATTATATTTTAGAAGAATAATTAACACCTTAGGCTCGCGAGGTCGCTTACTTTTGAGAAATTTAGTTAAGTACAGAAATCATTTGGCGACTATGCTTCCATTTTTCCAGGCAGTCGAACCACCCCTTCGAAACAAGATAGTTCAAGCCATATGCCATTACTTGCTAGAGTGTATTAGGCGAGCTGTGCAGATGAACCTAATAGAATGAGAACTGGATGTGTGAGTTACGTGAACAAGCGATGGCAGTGTCGTGGTATGTCAGAGCGGTCTGTGTCGTTATCCGTCCCCCACCCCTCCAAAAACTATTAAATGACTCTTTGATGACATTTTCATTATGAACAAAGAAACTGCAGAGTACGGAATTAGGCGGAATAATGCGGAAATCTAAACACGGAAAATACATCTTCACTCTCTCTTTCCGTGAAGATCTCTGCTCTGAAATTTTACCTAAATGAGATCAAACCGCTCTCCTCTAGCACGATTACTATTCCAATATGGCGAGCAACGTGAAACAGAATGTTGGATTATGGGGCTGCAGCCTACGAGTATCAGTTCTCTTGAAAATGATATATGTTACCTGGAATCATGAAATGTGCCTCTAATGCGAAAACAGGTTTTTAAGATAAACAAGTGTAAAGATGGGATGGTAGTAGAGATGCGCACAGATGTACCTACATGGCGTGTACGTCTGTAGTGGTGCGTTTACGCGTTGCTGTGACAACCCTCTGTCATTCCTGTAGGCCCGTTTCACACGATGCCATGTAAACGGATGTTTTTAAATTGTTGACGTAATTTTTAAACGCTATTTGAAAGAAAACTAATGAAGATAGGAAGCTGCGATTTGTTTCACTCGAAAGGGCGTGATTTCTTCTATAAGAATTGTCAAGAAAGTGAACAAGCTACCTCGCAGATAGCGAGGTAGTAAGAGGGTGTTTGCTGAAGATGAAAAACTTTCAGCATCCAACTTCTGGCTTCTCAAAATTATCCTAAAACTGCCAAAACTTCCGGATTCTCCGCATTCTGGTGTTGTTGCGCCAACTTCCTACACTGATATTGATAAAAGAAAACCAAATCTGAAATGTTAAAGCTTTGAAGCTAATATTCAGACACAGTACCAACGTCTATGCGATAAAACAAATATACGCCACGAACGCCAAAATGAGAATCTGTTGAGGTTAGCACCTCTCATCTTCAACACGCCTCCGCCTTAATACCGATCTAACGATCCAAACGCAACTGAGCTAAAACTGAATTATGAACTGTAAACAATTCAGTCGTATTTAAAGAACAAGCGACCTCGCGGATCGCGTGGTAGTAACAGGGTGTTTGCCATTGGGACTATGCAAATTGTAGAAGCGCTAGTGTAGAATAGGTATTTTTTGATAAGCGAATGATGCTCTAAAGGCTCTGAATTCCGAATCTGAAGTCTTCTTTTCGTTTTTCCCCCTGACCCGGGAGCATAAAAGCTCAGGACGCTACACGCACATCATGGAAGTTCAAGGCTCCGAACTGCGAAGCTGCAAACTGCAATCACCCGGCAGACTTTGATCAACACAGAACATACTAGAAAACTAGAAAACATTTCCATTTTCCGTTTAATTCATTCCAAGTGGCAAGCAGAAATCAAACACTCTACCTTTACAAGACAAAAAATAAATTCAAAGGACATAAATCCAAGGAATTTAAAAACTCAGGAGTTTCAACGAATATGAACTGTTAACTGCTGATAATAATTCAGAGGGACAGGAATTTTGTTTTGATTCAAATAAACGAGGAATTTTACTTCCATTCAAATAAAGTTGTGTTCTCACTTCAGAAGATGCACATTAATGTGTTCTCACTCCTCATTACAATGTTTATAAGACGAAAAGACATTAGCTCTATGCTCCACTCCTGTGAATTCGTGAACTGTTAATGCGAGAAAAATAATCTGTCATTTCAAAAACAAAACGTGATCTGCCAATTATTTATTCACGTTTTTCAATTCCGCTACACGATTATAATAGAAGTTCAAATTTGTGGTTGAAGGCATGTTGATGGTTTTGGATGATTCCTCGATCCTGACTGATAACGAAAGACGAAAGTAAATAGTCAAACGAGAAACGAAATATTCGTGAAAGACCTCTGAAACAGAATACCAAAATTACCACTTACTTACTACTGCTAACATATTTATGAGACATAGGTAACTCACATCGCATTATTCCTCGGAAAATTTCCAGATAAGAGTACCTCACAGAATGTTGCCTGTACTTGGTTCGATTCAAATACATTATACACGCTAATTCAACTGAGAACCCATTTCATACAAACAAACAATACACTTACCTCTTCTAAATCCAGTTAATTGTCTTCACTTTCTTTGAGGAAATAGTTCCTTTTTTAGAGCAGAGTCGCACAATTATACTGTTATGAGTAAAATACGAATCGAACCACACGCCTCCGCCTTAAGACCGATCTAACGATCTAAACGCAACTGAGCTAAAACTGAACTATGAGCTGTAAACAATTCACTCGTATTTAAAGAAAAAAAAAATGAAAAAGCAATTGCAATAGGGTGTTTGCTGGCAGCGCTCCGCGCGGCAAACACCCTAAAAAATGATGAAAATTCGATTGCAATAGGGTGCTTGCAGCGCTGTGCGCGGCAGACACACTAAAAATGACTTTTTTACACCATAGGCACATTTTATGATTCTAGGTCACATATTGTCAAAAGTAGCATCAGTTTTAAGGTAAGATCTAGGCCAACATTGGATACTTTCAAATTTAAAACGGTAAAAATGTGAAAAATAAAAACATTTTTCGTACGCCGAGTCTCCGAGTAAACAAGTAAAGCAGCCTCTTTGATACTCTGTTCTTGTTACGCTACTGGAAACAAGTCTCCAAGAATCATCAGGAAGTAAGTCTCTCTAAGACCCTCATTTTTAGTTTCCAAGTTCTGTAGACACTATGATGACAAGTTTTTGCTTGTTCTCTCTCCGCAGCGCTGCGGATCCGATCTTACCAAAAAGCCCATTGACTGCTTCTTCTCCTTGGAGGTTAAAAAGTAGTCATCACACTCTACAGATTAGTTTCCTAAAGTACATATTACGCATTATTTCTTAGAAAGAACCACTATGATTTATCAGATTATTGTGGGAAACTTCAAACTGCCGATGCCGCGGCTTCCTGTTCATACTTTTCACATGAGTTATTCGCCGATTCTTCTGCCAATTTTGTGGACAGCGTTTATTTAACATTTTTTGTACAATTTGATTCCCATTCACTATGACCAGATATGAAGCTCGTTTTAAACGTTCTCGAACCCATTATTGTAGATCCAAAATGCAGCGGTCCGCATTGTGTACGGAGGAATGGATGGAGCTGCTAGTGTTGAGCGAAAAGCCTTTCACGATACTGATTTTCAAAATAAAAGAAAACACGACCTCGCCTCGTATCGTTGTAAATGGTTTACCGCCAGTCATCCGATAAAAACGCATCCTAATCACGAATTGGAGCATTTTCTCGTTGGAGATTTTCCCTCCTCCATTGTTACAATTTCGAAATTACACGGACAATCTCGAACGCACTTCGAGCCGGTAATATTTCAATTCGATCGGAGCAAAGGTAGCTCGTTATTTAATCGGCGAGCTGTTGGACATCGAAATCACCGTCTAACCGACCGACCGGATTGCCTTCGCTTCGGTTCCACAAGACACCTAACGATTCTAATTTAAAAGTCGCTCTGTATAAATGCTACGTGATGGAAAAAAGTAATTTGATGGAAGTGTTTGACTTCACGCTTCTAACTGGTTTGTATACATTGTCGCCTGTGTTAACTATAAATGCTCGGTCGTGAGAAATAACACCCACGCCACCGAATACGAACACACGATTGCTGGACAAGTCTCCAGCTCCGTGGTCCCGTGCACTCCACAGGCACGAGTTTTTCATTATCATATATAAAATGCAGAAAATTGTTACAAGGTATAATGTACTCTAAGCGAGGGGAAGGGGCACATTACAAAAAATCTAATAAGTATATGTTGGAGACCAGCAGCGGCATTGGAAAAAATAGAGAAACAAAAAATAAAATCATTTTTTCGGATGACACAAAAACCAAAACAAAATTATACCTTTTGTATTGTAAATGTGTGGCCAACGACAGAATTTTGAAATTTGAAAATAACATAAGAAAAACACGGCTGCAGACTGCAGTCACGCAGCAAAGATTAGAATCAATGAGCAAATGGCTGGAAGAATGTCGGGGGGGGGGGTAACGTTTGGTAGAACACGGTTTATGCTCAAGTATACTTGTATACTCAGATCAGTAATATGACGTTTTAGTAATAGGAGTGCATCATACCCTGATGGGAATTTCTATTAACAGCACGGCCACAGATTGCAGTCGCTTAGTTAAGATCAAGATTAATGAGCACATAGCTGGAAGAATGTTGGGTGGAGCGCATAGCGTGTCGGGGGGAGGGCTAGCATACCCATGGATGTAAGATGTCAAACTTCTAAGCACTACAAATTAATCGGATGCAGACTGCAGCCGTGCAGCAAAGATCAAAAGCAATGAGCACATGGCTAGAAGGAAAAATAATTTTCATGGAAATGTCGACCACTGAATTGTGACCAAGAACATCTAAATCATACTAATTAGCTTCACTCAATACGCACAACTAAACTGAACTGAATTGAAATCAAGTTCCTGGTCGGTTGGAAATAGGATGGGAGGGGCAGCCAATAGGAGTAACTCTACAGAAATGTGGATTACTTTCGTAACTGGTAAATATCTCGCTTTCTGTGAGTGCTATTTGGAAATTTTTGATGTCCAAATTTAGAGAATAGCGTCCTCTACATTGTCCATATGTCAAACGTATTTTATCCTCACCCCTTCACCCCTAGAATTAGACTCAAAGGAGTCAAAATTCCATCGTGGTGACCGTCACCGCCTACGATTTTTAGTTTTTTCTATTGAAAATGGATGATTTGTATACATTTTTGTTTAAACGAGTACGGTAACATTGATCGGGATAAATTGACGTAATACATTAGCACCAATGAATTCGCGTCCGGTGCTTCTTGGTTCCAAATATGTGACGTCAATGCAGTGTCACCACCTCTTTTTTCGTTTTGGTGATCATGTTTTCAATTAGCAGTTTGAGTGCTTCTTGCAAATTTTTTGAATGCGGTGGTCATGTTGTTCCCTGTAATTATCACATGATTATCCATTGGTGAAATTACTGATCGCGCCAAATACGTCGCCTTGATAACAGATTTAGTTGATCAATTCAAGAGAATTCTACTTCGTACTTCTAAAAATTTCTAATGACCATCATTTTTCAGCCGCAAACATGGAAATTATCTATACATATAAGGTGCCTCTCAGTGAAGAGCAAGTTTGCCTGAAGAACCACACATTTTTACTTCTTACTCTGAAATTGTTAATGGTTGACAGGATGGACAAATTGCCATCGTGGTGATCTTCCTTCGTAGTGCCAATGATACCTTTAAAGTCCCTGTACCCCCTTTCCATGGGGTCTGCTGTATGCTCAATGTGTATAACATACTTCGGTGAATACATACTAACAACCCATTAAGAAAAAAAAAATTGATTAAACAAAACTGAAAAAAATGTACTCAAAATAGTCCACATTTCTGTAGAATTGCCCACAGACATATCCATGTCAATAAAATGGAATACAACTGCCCTCTCAGAAATTAGGGAAAATGGAGAAACCCTAATCAATAAGAATCAGGGCTACTTCTTCGACGACTACGGACAAACCAAGTATTACAGGGAGGTGGGATTATATTAAATAAGAGCTCATGAAAAATGTGGTTGTAATTGAGGAAGTATCGGAGAGGATATGCTTTTTTTAAATTGCAACTGGGAAAAAAGGTTAGAGGGCTTTGGTGGTGGCAGTATACGCTCCAAAGCTAGACTCCGAGGAGTGCGAAGTAGAAAAATTCCATGAGAAACTGGGAACTCTTACTTGTCGAAAAGAATATTATAATTAGGCAATTAGAACGCTATCATCGGAAGCCGCCAAAGCACAACCGAATGCGGTTTGGGGAATATAGGAACCAAAATAGAGGGAAATGAATTGGTTTTTGTATGAGAAACAACTTAAAAAGTTGCGAATACCTTCCCCCCCCCAAAAAAAAAACAAAAAAAAAAACAAAAAAAAAACAACAAACTAAAATGGACTTGGTAATCGTCAGGCGACAAATATAAAAATGAAATTGGCCACCTTTTGGTAAACGATATAACTGTAGTCGAGAACGTATCGACTCTGCCGGGGTTCCGCTTTAGCTCGGATCATCAAGTATGCAGAGGCATCTTAAGCTTCCTAAGGAGAGTGAGATTCAATAATAGGAAAAGAGAAAATCAAGGAAGAAAAGAGATTCCAGTTAGGAAGATGAGTGAGGCCAGAGCCGTGATGATAGAGAGTATGAGGGAAATACAACGTACTTTGGACAAGTCCAGCATACAGGAATTACATGTGAAAAGGCAATTAAAGAAACCAGCGTGAAATTTGGCAAGGATAGCTCTGAAATTTTCACAAATGACAAATTAAAGGCGGAAACGAAGAAATTAATGTAAAATAAAGATATGCTGGGAAAAAAGAAATGAAGAAAATTGAGAGAAAAGATTGTTACTACTGTTTAGGAAAAAAATACGAGAGGAAATCAGGACGTATGTACGGGTCTACGACACCAGAAAGATTGAGAAGATCTTGGCAAAGAGCGGCTCAATCAAAAAAGCCAAGAAGGAGCTATATCCGGACAGAAATCTCATTCCTTGTATGATAAACGAAGCCGGAGAGAGAATGTACGAGCGCAAGGGAATTATGGAGGTGGCAACACATTTCTACGAAGATCTGCACAAAGATGAGGAAGAAGATGAGGATTGGCAGGAATAAAAGATTGAGGACGAAGACTCCCCAGAGATATTGAGTAGAGAGGTGGAAAAGGCAGCTAAGTCCTTAAAAGTAAGCAAGACAGTGAGCCCGGATGGGGTCGAAAAACACATACTCGAGCTTTTTACGAATGAAATAACACCGCCGATGACAAAATTGTTGAACCAGATTTTGGTCACAAAAACCACCCAATATCAGTGATAGAAGACAGAAATGATTAAATATTCTATTTTAGAAAAGTCGTAAAAAGAACATTCAAAACTATTGACCGATAAGCCTTACTTCAAACAGCAAAAAAATCTTTACGAAAATTATGAAAGATATACTCTCAATTGGACTATAACCAAGCCCGGTTACAGGCTTGGTTCAAGAAGAACCTTCATCAGCAGGAACCTACCGAAAAGTTTTTCCTGTGGGGGAGGGGGGCAAAATTGTGAAAGTCCCAGCTGCCTCAGCTCAAAATTCCCAAGTATCAAAGTAAAAAAAGGGAAACGAAAAGGCCTTTTGACTTGTTGAATTTTTACCTGTCTACTGAAATTTCCCAACTTCGCCTGACTGAAATGGTCAAGTTTCCCATTTTTCCAACGGCTGAGTGAAAAATTCCTTCAGAAAGTGTCCCTCTCCCCCTAACGGTACGTCTCTGTTTACCAGTACTTCACAATTATTCGGCTATTGAGGTTCTTAAACTAGGTGTCCTTTTATACGATGTAATGACGACACACTTTGTCGCCCTAAATTTTTCAATCTGCAAACGAATTATCCGAATACCTCCGCAGGTAGAACGCGCGGCCTAATTAATATGCACCCTCGCGAACCTGTATCGGGGTAATTCTCCGAAAAATGGACAATTCATGTAAATGGGATGTAACTCTGCTACTTATTATCAGAATGTTATGCACAATATGTCAAAATTGAGGAAATGAATTCTTCTGATGGAGACATAGTGGTAAAAGCTCTCCCTAATTCAGCAGAACATCCTTAGAAAATCGAAAATGCACCTGAAATGTCCATCAACGTGGGTGTCAATCTGGTCTAGTTCCGATTTATTTTATTTTTTTTTCTCGCTGGAAGAGTTTAATACATAATTTTCAGGAACTACTGTTTCCCATTGTTGAAGAGGTAAGTTGAGGCCACACGGTAGGTATAGGTCTTACAATCTTTTACTAACCAAATTAAGCAACCTTTAGAATGCCTCAGAGTTGTGTCTAGGAAGAGATATGTCCTTCAACGTGGATAATTTTCAAACCTCTATGTAGGGTTCCACTATAAGCATAAACTTCTCTCAAATGCTCGTATAACTTCCTCAAACTTCCTTTAGAAGAGGCTGTGTAAGAACTTCTGTGAAATTATGATAATTTGTAAGTGTCCTTCATCGTGAAAATCAACAGCTATATTGAATTTACAGCTCAGAATTTGTAAAAACGTAATAATATATCTAATGTTGGCCACATCACATTCAGCACCCCTCGGTACTGATGCGATGCCCGAAAGGGTAGTTTCCGGTGCCGGGGGTGCGGTGTCTCAGGGGCCACTTTGGCATGCGTGCATCGCCATACGTCCCACCACACCATCACATTCAGCAACATGTATCAAATATTCTCCGCATATTTACCCAATGGGAAAAGGAAAAAGGCGATTTTGTCCTTAAACGTGGACATAAAATATTATTCAGCGTGGATACTCGCGTATTTCTTGTATCCACGTTGAAGGACGTGAATCTTTCGACACTTAGAAGCAGTCTGTAGAAATAGCCTTTAAATCTTCTTCGTGCAGAGACTACTTTCCTAGATGAATTTTTGGTACTTCATAAAACCGTGATCCGTGAGATTGTAACCCACGGTGCCGCTGTATGATCGTACAGCCTCATCTTATCACACTATGTAAACGTGAAAAATTTGTCTTTCAACGTGGACAACTACTTTTTTTTAGAACCCACCCCCTCCCCCCTCCCCACAAAAAAAATTCAAATTTAAGCCCGGCCGGTACCGGAATATGGTTTCTCAATACCCCTGGTATCGATTTCAACGAAAAAATTTGATTTTTTTGTTTTTGTCCACGTTGCATTGTCCATTTTCCGGAGAATCACCCATCGACTGCATCCCTCCCGTCCTCCGGTTCCATCCGTAATCAATTCTTTAACATCCGAAGATGCAATGATCGCACGACCGTATCACCTTTTATCCTTCGGCCATTCGCCCCGGTATTCTTTTTGTCTTTTCGGTCTCTTTTCTCCAGATATCGACGAGTTCGGTCATCGAGCAGCAGCCGCGTTTCTAAGCGTTTGGCTTTTTCTATGGAATCCTCCAGATCCTGCGACCCTGACAGACGCCGTGCATCCCAATAAATTCTCCGATTCTACCTTCATTCGAGACATTCGGTAGGCGACTCTCTCGCCGAAACAGTCGATCTGCGTCTCGCTTCGCAATGCTGGCTACGTTCGTGCTTCTTCTCGCCATTCCTGTAGATATCTCTTGCCACCTCGTCCAGCCTAGAAACCTACCGTCCAGCCTAGAAGCCATACCTTCTCAAGCCTAAAAACTTCTACTCCGTAAAAACCTCTCGCTTCCTGCTAGCCTACTAATCGCTATCCGGTCGTTGCGCCGCTGCGTCTTCCTTCAGCCTACTTCTTAATTAAGGGCTTATGATCTGTTTGTCTCTATGCGTACCTGATTGGCACCCAGTAGGTTGCAAAGAGCTAATAGATCCGGCTTTACTTACGACCCCTGTAAGTCGCAATTACACCCGTTGCGCCCTCTCCTAGCCTACTTCTCAGTAGATTCGGCTTTACTTACGACCTCTGTAGGTCGCAAGTAATTCGCTACGCCGTCTCCTAAACCTCCGCCTAAACCAAAGGCTTACGATCTACTTGCCTCTGTGCTTACTTGACTGGTACCCAGTAGGTTGCAAAGAGCTAGTAGATGTAACAGTCAACTTTAGTTTCTTTCAATTTCCTAAATTTTGACAGGACGTTGAAAACTTTCAAGCGCTGAAGTCGTAAACATTTCGAAAAAAGTATTTTTTTCGTTCCTGATGTACACTTTATGCAGTGCTGAAGAATCTTCGGTGAGCCGGCAATGATGCTTGCGAAGGAATTACCGAATAAAACAGCGGGAAGGCGATGGCGGGTCAGAAAAGAAAATGAATTATTATTATCAAAAACCAGTTCGTTAGCGGGATTATTCTCTTTTGGAATGTTGATAGTAGTGAGCGATGGCTGATGCGCGATATTTTTGTTTTCTTCTCTCTGTAAACTGGAAAACCGAATCAATGGCCCGCTATACGCGATAATACGCGTATATGCCTTTATTTTCCACCAATAAATTAACGGGCGGTCGTGCGACCGAAGAAAAATGGCTGTTGAATATGAATTAGAAAATTTTAACGAGTACAAAAATGCCTAAATTTATGGGCTCGGTGTTGGTGGCGTTTCGGTAGCGGCGCGGGCATTTTGGTTCGAGGGGCCAATTTCTCGTATAAATGGTTTACGTCTTACCGGTATTTATGTACGCGTGTTAGCCGATCGGTTTAGGCGAGCCGAGAGGTGTTGAAAGAGTCGAGTGGTCTTGTTTAAACTCGCCTCAACGGCTTACTCGTCGAATGGGTTATTTATTTATTGCGTTCAAATTAGAAAGACTGTGCGGCGGCGGCACGGTGCTCGTCGATGTGCTCTCCGCTGGCGGATAATGGTGAAGCGCTCGTTATAGGCGGTTTCAAGAAACTCGAATAGCCTAACACTTTCCCCTTTCACGGTGCCGGACGGGTCAAGTTCTGATTAGAGCTGCACAGCCAAGAGACACCTGGACATACCCGCTTTCAAAAAAAAAAAAAATTACCATCGATTGTTCGCTAATCCATCGTCAACCTCAGAGAACCAATACTCGTATAATGGTGCAGTCAACCCTATTCATTATTCATAAGTCGGAACTAGAAAAGGGAGAGGAAGGATTCGTCAGAACATAGCGTAGCAATGCTCAGCGTAGCACGGCATAGTGCAACATAGCATGATATGACGGAGGACAACGTAGCGTAGGTAGCAAAACCTTGCACAGCATGACGAAAGAAAGAGCAGGATAGAACAGAGCACAGACTGCATGAAACAGCGTAGCACAGCACAGCAAATCCAAGTCCAACCAAGATAAGTCAAGCCGAGCCAAATCAACATCATCTTCATAGACTGCTGGGGGGGGGCAACTAACAAGGCTACCAACCATGGCCAGGCCATGGAGGTTGCGGAGGAAGATGCCCGAAGAACAACACCTCCGCATCCTCTACACGAATGCCAACCATAGTTCTCGTGCCATAGACGCGGCCCTCATTGCCGCACGCGACAAAGAAGCGGACGCCATGTCTATCACAGAGCCACACCCGGAAAATGGACACCTGTGATCCCCCAGATGGTTACAGGTGTGTAAAAGGAGGGTGGCGCAATTCATCCAGAGTGATGTCTGCTACACGCCGCTAGCTAGCCTTCACGACGACGTGGTAGCGGCGAATGTAGGTTGCGTCTCCATCCTGTGCACCTACGTGTCGCCCAACGAGCCGCTGGATGACCCCTGCTGGCGGCACACGAAAATGCTACAGTTGTCGGCGACTTCAACTGCCGCACAGCCTTGCTGCCAGCGTACCAGAGCAAAGCCCGAGGACGAGGTCTGGAGGAATTCATCCGCCTCCACGGACTCGCAGTCCTGAATGACGCGACGCCGACTTACCGTCGGGCCGGGTGCTGGGGATTGAACCACCCTCTTCTTGGCACGCGGGCACTCGGCGGCAAGAACACGAGTCCGGGTGTTCGAGGCCGATTCCCTCTCGAACCACACTCTGCAGCTGATCAACGTCAACATGGAAGCTAAAATCTACCGCAGACCGCTGTACACGCACCTCAACCTGGAGAGGCTGGCCCGGGAGGTCAAGTGACTGGACGTGGGTCCCCGTCCGATCCTCTCTGTAGCGGAGCAGATTGACGAGTACGCCCTGCATCTCCAGACTCAACTGCAGGGGGCCATTGACGCGGCTTCCAAAAGCCGGGAGCAGAAGCCACTGATACCCTAGTAGGAAGTGAAGCTATCGCCACTTAAAAAGCCGCTGAGGAAAGAGAAGTCGCGATCCCATCAGCTCGGCGATACTCTGCAAGGTACAGTGCACCATCCATCAGGTATACAGTTAGGCGATAAAGGAGGCGAAGCACGTCACATGGCGGGAATTTCGCACATTGGACAAGCCCTGGGGCAAGCCCTACACTGTCAGCAACGGCTCGGAATGCGCAGCGATGCTCTATCTCAGCCGAGAAGACGGAACCTACACAAAGAGCGAGGAAGAGTCTACCAAACTACTTTGTGCGACCAAGTTCTCTATTGATCCGAGTGTTGGGTATGCTGCGGACACCGTCAACATCCGAGGCATCGCCGAGCCACCACAAAGGTTACCGCCGGTCTGGTCACGAGGCTGATCAAGAACCTAGCCAACTTAAAAGCGCCGTTGTCTCGGCTATCATGAAGAAGAAGATGCAGACGGAGTGGTCGAGACAGAGGGCCGGCGACTCACCAAGCTCGGCCCACACCATCGAACAGGAGGAGAACTCTGTACCATCCTAGGAAGAGCTGCTGCAGCTGCACTGCGGACCCACCGGCAGGGCTCACCCGTCGTCACCACCTGCCTGCGTCGATACACGGACCAAGACGAGAAGGTGAGGGGTGAGTGAAGAGAGGCAGCGCGTCCGGCCGTGGGGGACCTGAAATTTCCAGGCGAGCGCTCAGGGAGTGCGGACCTCGGTCAGTAGGGAACCCCATGGTGGCCCTGGTAGGACGCACGCATCGTTCCAGCACGTAGAAATGGGGGCTCGGGTCCAGCCCCAAGGCGTCCTTCCGGTCACTGACGCGATACTCGAAAGGGTAGTTCCTGTGGCCGGGGGTGCGGTCCATACGTCCCACCACACCAACCTAAAAGCGCCAGGATCAGACCAGATCAATCATGAAACGCTGAAGGCGCTGCACAAATGTCACCCGGCGGTACTCCCACGACTCTACACGGCATGCCTGACTATCAGACACCTCCCCACACTCTGGAAACGAGGACGCGTGGTGTTTGTGACCAATCCATGCGAGATCCGGAGCTGGCAGACAGCTATCGCCCTATCACCATGCTGTCTGTCTTGGGAAGACGTTAGAGCGAGTGCTGAAAACGCATTTTGACCGCCAACTGGAGAATGGAAACCTGCTGGATCCACGGCAGGCTTCAGGGCTCACCGATCAACAGAGGATGCGGTAGTGGCGGCCGTCACAACCATTCTAGAACACCAATCCACACATGCGATGACTGCTGTCCTGTCGCTGGACATACAATATGCGTTCGACAACTCCTGGTGGACCACTACTATGCTCACGCTGCAGAACATGCACTTCCCGCACCTTGCGGTGCCACACTTGGTAGCTACTTCAGCAATCAACAAGAAATGAATGGGGTATGTGTTGTGGACGCTCTAGAGAGGCCGTCCTCAAGGATCCGTGCTAGGATCAGTCCTCTGGAACATCAGCTATAACTCCACACTTGCACCGATTAGTCATGGGACCTCGGTGCATGCGTATGCCGATGACACACTGCTTGTCTGTAGCGTCGAGACATTCGAGGAGCGGTGGCGCATTGTCGCGCTGGCAACCAACACCATTATTGCTGGACTCGCCGCCAAGGGTCTAGAGTTGAACGTCAGCAAGAAGGAAGCACTGTTGCTGCGCCGCGGAAGAACCAAAGTACCGGACCAGATTCAACTACCTGCTGGAGAACGGACGGTGGTCCGCCCGACGACGACAATGCGGTACCTGGGAGTAATTCTGGACACCCAACTGAACTGGGTCGAGCACATCCAGCAGGAAACTGATCGAGCTGTCAAATCGCTTCTCGTTCTGACCCAAATATGCACCCATATGTTTGGGTACAGCTTCAGGTTGACACGGATTATGGTGCAAAGATACGTGCAGACATGCCTCCTGTACTGTAGCTCTGTGTGGTACCTGCGGGCGGTCCTACGAATGACACGGCAACCGCTGATGTCGGTGCAGAGGAAAGCAGCACATCTCATCTTGCCCCGATAGACCTCGCGATTCATGGGTCAGTCCTGTGGCTACTCCGTCGTGGCCTGCCAGTCATCAACTGAGTGAGGTCTGTATCCCAGAGTGGCCCGCACCGCATCCGGCAAGTTCCAGATAGTGGCGGAGGCCGCCGCTGATTATACAACGAAGCAGATGATGATCTCACCAGTGGCAGCAAAGAGGAGGACGCAGCAGCCGCTGTTGCTGGTGGGGTACCACTTGAGCGGCTGGTCAAGCAGTTCCGCCGCATCACCGAGCAATTTTTGGGGAAACGTTGAGACGAGGCGTCGACTGGTCGATGGACGCACTCGATTTTCCTCAACATCAGCGCCTGGCATAAGTCCAAAATACAGCTCTCGTTTTGTCGGATGAAACAGGACACTGGACTGCAAAAATGGCTAGCGTAGGAGCTGAGGGTGCCCGACTCAGGTGAGTTTCGAGTTACTTAATTTCGGATCGAGAAAATTGTCTACTGCAGCATGGGGCGTGTTACAGTGGTACCTTAAATGAAAGTCATTTCAATAAGAACGTAGCTGCGAGATTCTCGCCGGCTTGAATGATGCTCAAGACGAGTTACAAACATAATCGCGGTTCTGGAAGTTCTGCTTTAGTTGCTACGCAATAAATCAAGCCACATCGAGACATTGAAAGATCGAATTACGCGTTTAATCAAACGTTAATCTGGAGATGAAAAGTACGCGATACGAGTGCGCTATAAAACGCACGTTTCCAGAGCCCTTCGATTTGGAAAGCGGCAGAGGGTATCCAGTCACTCTGTATCGGATTATTGTAAATATAAATTCTATCGAGGAAACCGGCGGTGTTGCATTTCATATCAGCTCAATATACGAATCCGGCAATCTGCGTAGAGATTCTTTCGAAAAAAGAAGAAGAAGAAAAAAAGAAAAAAAAAACTCTCCGAAAACTTTAACGCTTGTATTCTGTACGCTTTTTATCTCAAATGACGTTTCCTATACCGAAACGCGGGTTATTTAGTTACTCGAATGGTTCGGATGTTTTGTCGTATAGAATTGCCCGCGTTCCCGACCAAGAAGAACTGCAACAATTTGCATTTTTATTACACATGCGAAAGATTTAAAACGGGATATAAATTCAAATATGTATAATGGTTTGAAAAAGCGTATAGGGACCTGCGAACATTTTATGCGATTAGAAATAAATCAAACGGTACGGCCGATTCAGCTTCGTGTTGCATCGCGAGTTGTTCTGATTTGAAAAGCCTTTTTGTCGACGATAATTAAAATTTTCAGCGCCGTATAATGACCTCACTGTTGCGAATTTCAAAAAGGTAATACGACACGCTGCTACTCAAGATGCTGGAAGTTATGCATCTATGCGACATTGTAATCGTAACTTATTAACCTGTGTTTGAAACTGCGTTTGCATCGTGTTTGATAAAATTTACTGAATGAAGCTCCATCTCAGGCCATCGGGGGTCGTAATTCTGCCTTGCGAAGGTGTCAACGTCTTACGACTAGCATGCCAATTTGTTAGACATTTTCGAGACGATAGTTCGCTACGAGTGGACACGTACATCTGCATACCATTTCATTGATTCGACACTTTGAATACATAATCGGCCAAGTTTGCTTTTCTGAAACAACAAATTTCAGCAAACTTGAATTAGAATGCAACCTAACTACATATACATGTCCGTTACACCTATAAATAAAACAGGAGCCTTAACCGTGTTAGCGAAAATATATTCATCTTGGGAATTCCTCGTAGGCGTATTAATACCTATACACGTATACCAGTTATCATATATAATAATAAAAACTAGGTACCTAAAAAGATTGTAAAACGAACTTTGTAAGTGCGCCAGCTGCGAATTAATTTGGCAACACGTATTTTGCACTCCCGAATATTCGACTTTTATATTTAATAATTTTTAATTTACGATTTCCTACCTTAGGCCCCGGCTAAGAATTTTCAATTTTTTAACGATTCGACTATGCTCTAAGCTCTCGTTCACAGGCACGTTATCGGACATTTCTACGAAGTTTCCGTCCGAATATTGTGACCTCAGAATGGGTCAGTTTCCGGAGTAGCTACTCGTAAAACGGCATGTAATGCAAATCACTTTTATTAAATTGGTGGGCGAAACGTTTCAAGACGAGTATAGATTCATATCTGTTCGATTTCTCCTTGTAGGTCTCACAAGGTGAAGCCTGGTGGAAGAAAAAAATGTAACTGAACTCAAATTAATGTTCACAGAGGTTATCGAAAAATCGAAATTCAAAGTTGTCTGAAACTTTCTTCAAAAAGATCTTCCCTACTGGTGCAGTTGTACGCTGAGAACAATTGTACGACAAAATTACGAAATTTTGGTAAAGCTCTGACGTTCCGCTATTTTCAGTAGCGTCGAAATAGGGAAAGGGAGTATATCGAGCTCACTAACTGCGCGTTGTGATTATGGGGGTGCAAAGTATCATCTTCTTCTTGTCCTAAAGAATCAAAAGTACAAAAACTATTCGGCAAGTGGATGAAAAGTCACCTTAAGAAATAGGAAAGATGAGATTTATAAAAAATGTTGCTGACTAACTCAGCTTCCAGAAGTTCTCTTGTTCTTTTTGACTGCAATTTTTGTATCCTTTCCGAGGTCTGTATCCATTCTGTCGAAATGTAGTGGTACATTAGGGTGTCCCTTATTTTACAAGTTCTCGCCAGTTGATTAGGGTCGCACTGAAATTTGTTCCAATGGACTTAGAAACTCGTCATAAAAAATTTGAGCTCAATGTGAAATCACTAACCCGTGCCGCTTCGACCTTGAAGTTATGTGTAATACTGAGATTTTACAAAAACGCGCGAATATCTCGGAACGTATCTACTTCAGGACCAAAATGTATACAGCATAAAATGTTCCCGGTTAAATTTCCTATTAAAAAGATCCCTTACAACTTTTCTCTAAAATGCATATTCACCGAGATAATCAATAACATGTGAAAGTTTCGAGGAACGAAGATTTCGTTAGTTTTCCTTTCATAACCGATCTTCACTCTCTAAATCGTAGTTATATAAGAAAAATATTCACTTTATGACCAAAATGTAAATAACATAAAATGTTCCTCGTTAAATTTTCTATAAAAAAGATTCGAGACAACTCTTCTTTAGCAAAAATATTTGTCGAGATAATTGCAAAAATGCGAAGAATTTTCGAAAAACAGTTTTTTTAAATATTTATTATTTTGGCTGAAATATCTATTAATGTCGGATAACGCACACTACAATGCAACTTCAGTCTCTATTCCCCACCTGGCTACGTCCATGACAGTTTGTTGGGTACCTACTATAGGGTAGACCTCGGATTATGTACGTATTATCAACAATAATCAACATTGCGCATAATATATAACATTGTGTTATTAAGGAATAGTCACATGTTCTCAGAACTCATTGTCATTTCCCATGGGCAAATCCTTGTTTCCTATCAGTGGCGTAGCCAGGGGGGAGCGAAGGGGGCGAATGCCTCCCTCAAGGCATCTGAAATTTAATGTAAAATATGCAAAAATGAGCAAATGTTCGCCTTTCAAACACGTTTTTTCGAAAGAATTTTGATCGACAGTAATTTTACCTTCATTTTTTATAAAAAAAAAAGTCCTCTAATATCGGTAATTTTTCAAAAATACCTCAATTTTCGACTTTTTCTCCCTTGAAAATCTTACTTCGCCCCCTCTTTGGAAAAACCCTGGCTACGCCACTGTTTCCTATTGTCGATTGTACATCATATTTCAAGTCCACCATACCAAGTCTTCAACGGAAACACTTCTGCATGTTTCCATCTTCACCCCTTGAACGATGAGATGAAGAAAAACATATTATGCAGAAGTAATACGTTTCTCATGCAAGTAAGTGAACATAAGTACTAATATTTATTATAGTGTCCTCAGCGAAAACTGACACTTTCCAAGTATACATGCATAATCCGAGGTCTATTCTATAGTAGTTAGCCAACAAACTGTCATGGGCATAGCCAGATGGGAGGGGGGGGGGGGGAACTGGAGCGTTTGCCCCGGCAGACAAAGACTGAGGTTATATTGTAGTGTGCGTTACCCGACATTAATGGATATTTCAGCCGTAAAATAAAAATAAAAAACCTATGTTTTTCGAACATTTCACGAATTTTTGCGATTATCTCGATAAATATGTTTTCTAAAGAAAGGTTCTATAGAATATTTTTTACAGGAAATTTAACGAAGAACATTTTATATTATTTGCATTTTGGTCCTAATGTGAATATTGTTTTAGGTAACTACGATTTAGCAAGTGAAGATCGGTTTTATGAAAGGAAAAGTAACAAAATCCACGTTTCTCGAAACTTTCACACATTAGTGCGATTATCTCGGTAAATATGCATTTTAGAGAAAAGTTATATCGGATCTTTCTTATAGGAAATTTAACAGAAAATATTTTATGTTACATGCATTTTGGTCCTGAAGTTGATATGTTCCAAGATATTCACGGGTTTTTGTAAAATCTCAGTATTACACATAAATTCAAGATCAAAGCAGCACAGGTTAATGACCTCAGACTGAGCTCAAATTTTTCACGGCGAGTTTCTAGGTCCATTGGAACAAATTTCAGTGCGACCCCAATCAATTAGCGAAAACATGTAAAATAAGGGACGCCCTATACTATTGTACACATAATATGTTTTATGTTCCTAAAATACTTATAAAATATCATGTCTGCATGTATGTTTTATGACTGTATATGCGCTTTGTTTCATGCCACGATGGCTCATGTCCCTACAGCCCCGGGTTTACCTACGGATACAACAAGCGCCGCCGGCTTGGAGCGGCCGTTTTTTCGGGGCGGCCAAATTGTCAACATTTTTGCCTTTAACATGTTGGCGTATGCCACCAGCCAGACACGGCAATGTAAATAGAAAATTACTGAACAGATGCGAAAAAAATGTTACCAGCTATAGACAGCTGGGGGCCCAAGTGCTTATAAGCGTTCTATGAGTAGAACTCGTATCCTACGGAGCCTATTTGTTGAAACATACAAGTAGGTATACTTGATACAAATAAAAGGCCAGCAACACTGTTTATTGTAATGTTATTCAAAGCCTTTTACGTGCATTTTATTTTATTTTCGTTTTTTTAAATTTCATTTCCATAATTTATCTATCTGAAATCAGTATAGTATAAAAATAAAGAAGTGTCATATTCTCAGTGAAAAAATACGAGGGTAGCTAAAAAATTTTAAAGGGAGGTTACTCTTCATATAGCTCTTACTTGAAAAAAAAAAAAGTGTCGGATCTGGTTTTTTAGCTTTGTGAACAAAAATCAGTGGGAAAAACGAAAAAAATAGTTTTCTTAACGTTTAGGTATGTGCTACCATTCACAAAATGCTGAAAATTGGCATGAAGGTGAATACATTGAGAAATATTTGCAAATTAAAATTTTTGCCAGCTCAAAAATGACGGTGTAGGCGCGATTTTGAAAATGTCAAAATCAAGTTTTAAAGTCAAAAAAGTTAGAAAAAATTTAAAAAAAAATGGTTGTATTTATGCTGGAAGTCTTCACCTACATGGCGAATTTCGCACCATTCGAACAAGATATTTCCCAAGATAGAGCTGAAAGAGCGAAAATCATACATTTCGAGGCCACACTCCTCTGGAGGAGGGTAGGATTAACGATGGGGTCTGAAATTTTCTTTTACCACTGCAAACAGAGGACTGAAGAGAAATTTGAAAAAAATCGACTTCGGCCGATTCACCTATCTTATTACCCTCTGCTATGGCATTTATACTGAAAATCCTTCAAAAATAAGTGCATGGAAAAGTCTTACAGAATCTCCAACAAACCTGCAGGCGTCATGCAGGTCGAGCAATCATTACAAAGAAGAGTCTCATAGAATCTTAAATACGTTTTCAGGAACGTAGAACGAGTTCCGAGAAGTCTTTATCAAGTTAGAAAACGTCATAAAGAAATTTAAACGAGTCTTGAACGGTCTTCGCGAGTTTTTAATGAGTTTTCAAGGGCCTCGTAAAGTTTTAAACGAGAAACAAACGTGGAAAAAGTTGAATAAGTTCTGATCAAGTCTTGAAAATCTCTAATGAAGTCTGCAAGAGGCACAGAGTCTTGAGCGAACATTTGAAAAGGGTACGAATCCTATATACGAGTCTTATAGAATTTCAAACAAGTTTGGGCGAGGCTGAGAGCAGTAGCAGATACGGAAAGCAGTCTTGGGAGGGGCACTTCAGAATGTGTGATATTCGAATCGTTTTCATGCTCGCCCCAAGGATATCTGGAGCATTTAATGCCTTCACAATTGAGTGAGTAGATAAGAAAAACAATGGAGACATATTCGTGAATTCAGGACAATTTGTGATGTAAGCTGTTTTCTCGGCGGTGAAAATGAAAATACCAAAATGACCTATCAAATTTTTCCAATTTACTGAACTCCCGATAGAACGACAGTTTTCAGTCTTCATGTGTGAAATCTCTATCTTTATGTCTTACTTCTTCGAATCTTTTTGTAATCATCAGAGATCTTCATGATGTCTAATGTAATGTAGGTCTTATCGACAAAAAAAAAAAAAAAAAAACACGATAAAAACATTTTGAGGTAACAAGCAAGACTTGGTTGGAAAATGTAGTACTAGATGATAGAAACAACCTCCTAAAAATCCCACACCCAAAATTCTGGGAAAAATTTTCTGTGACACGTTAAAGCGCCTAATTTCAGTTTTTGGCTTATATCTCAGAGAATTGGAGCCCCAAAGAAAAAAGTTTCAGACAAAAAAGATTCCTAATACAATTTGCTAGGAAACGCATTTATAACGTGTTAGCCTAGGTCTAATCCTTACTTTACAAAATTTCGAAAAATTGACAAATTGTGGCGAATATCTTGTAAACGGCGAGTTATAGGAAAAATTGTTTCAAACCAAAAAGATGCCTCCTAAAATATGCCATAGAATGGACTATCTTTAGTTTAGTCTAGGCCTAATGCTTGCCTCCTTGTTTTAGTCTGCAGATCAGCCAGGACAGTCAAAAACAAACTTCACGCGCTTACTTCTCTCAGTCTAACGAATTTTCACCGGCATTCTGAACAAAGTAGGATGAGGTGTTAAGTCCACAAATCCCCCCATAACTGATCCACTTGAGATCTATTACCTGTTGATCAACAGTATAAATATTAGCGAAGGAAATACTGTATTACGGACCTTAACACCAGTCGTTGTTATAAGGTTACAATACACGTGCATATGCGACAGAGTTTATAAATGAGTTTCACTGCACTATCATCTTCACTTTTCTGTCCCTTCTTCCTCACCGAATTATAAAAACGTTGCAAATTAGGGCACATTTTTTCCTGTAATGAGTTCAGTGACCCTTTACACCTGCGTAATGATATATAATATGAAATTTTAAGTCCCTTCCTCCTTCCTGAATGCTACAATATGCAAATCAGGGGTAAATGATAAATTTAACTCAGCAACCCTTCAAAACTAGGAAACGACGCCCATTATATGCATTTTATTTTTCAGTATTCATTTTGAATCCACCCTCTCTAGGTGGTACAATTTGCAATTTTGAGCTCAATCATTACCAAATATGAGTTACCAATTCTTCAAATTTCGGTTTATAAAATTTTTAAACCATCTCACGCACAACATTTTTAATTTTAAAGCAAACTAGTGTAACAATAGATTTCTGTGACCTTGAATCCCCGGCCATTATCTTGCTTATGAAAAATTTAAAGATTCTAATACATTTTGATTCGGGGAAAAAACAGATTTCAAATTGTGGTATCACAGGCAGGGTGATCAGTTTCTGAAAAACGGGAAAAGTCAGGGAATTTTGAAGGAAATTTTATGATGTGAAAGTATTGTACAATTTTCTCTGTTGGATTCAATTGAATATTTTTTTTACAAAATTTGTTTGTTGAGAAAATGTTGGAAAATGAAGCGGAAAAATCTGAAAAGATCTGAAAGGTCAGGGACAAGTCAGCGAAGTTTTTTTTTTTTTTTTTTTTGGGTGGGGGACTGGCCACCATGTCAAGGCTGGGGTAGATATGGAGGGAGAGGAAATAATTCCTATAGATAGATTTCAATATTTCGGGGTGAGAGGGTCCAGACCCACCTGTATTCACCGCTGCTCCCTGCCATAAGGCCTCATTTATTTTATGGAAAAATGAAGGGTCACTTATAACCCCCGATTTAGGGTGTTTTAGGGACAGTTACAAAATCTATAATAAATATTTTTGATGCTGAGTGAAGAACATTCTCTACGTGAAATTTTCATCTAGATTTGATATTAACTGTATTTTGGGGAGACGTTCGAGTAGGAACCCTCATGTTGTGTGTTATGCTTCTACGAATTTCATGAGCGAACACTTAGGCCTAGGCCAGACTAAAGGTAGTCCATTTTATGGCATATTTTACGAGGCATCTTTTTTATTTGAAACAATTTTCCCCATAACTCACCTTTGCCAAGATATTCGCCATAATTTGTCAATTTTTCGAAATTTTCTAAAGTTGTCCTAATTTGAATGATGATTGTAAGCTAAGGATTAGACCTAGGCTAACATGTGATATATGCGTTTCATAGCAAATTTATGAGAAATTTGGTTTGTCTGAAACTTTTTTCTTTAGAGCTCCAATTTTCTGAGATATAAGCCAAAAACTGAAATATTGGGAGTGTTAATGTGCTACAGAAAATTTTGCACAACATTTAGGGGTGGGATTTTTTGGAGGTTGTTTCTGGCACCTAGTACTATATTTTCCAACAAAGTCCCGCTTCTTACCTCAAAATGTTTTTCGGAATGTCTGTAGAGCTCAGATTAATGTCGATGTTCTGTGATATGTCTTTATGTCACGAAATTTCCCTTGAAGTTGAAGGGGGATCAGGTTCTTAGTGTATATATCGGAAAGAGATAGTTTACTTGCATCCTCTGAGAACCCCGTTATTCCTGAAAGAGAAGGGGAAAGTTACAGCGTCATTATTCTGAAATTTCCGAAGCACAATTTTATCTCTTCACTCAAGAGTCGCATATTCATTATTATTTCAACACGATGGCTCGGTGCCCAGATTCTGAAATCGTGATCGAGTTCTAATGAGAGCTCAAACACCGTTCTGAGCTCGCGGCTCACTTGACGTACAGCTCGAACGAATTCGTAAAAAATACAAATTTCTTTTTCAAGACTATACTTCGCCTGTGACGAGAAAATTAGAAACTGAATGGAAAACACGAGTATTAAAATTACCAAATAAGCGAGATAATCAAGGAGGTAATATAAAAACAAAAAACGAAATACGAGCAGGTTCGAACGGATGATTAAATTTCCTGGATGGAGTCGGGAGTTCGTGTATAATACGAAAACGAGAGAAAATTACGAGTTTTTTTTTTTTTTTTTTTTGAATGAATAATAAAGCTGATGCGGTTTTCGTCCGAATGCGGATGGCACAAAGAGCCTCCATTGTTGGCTCGTTTATTCGCGACTAAATTGGCATTATTCGTTTGTAAGTATTTTCAAAAAAAAAAAAAAAAAAATCTACGAGAGTGGAACGAGAATGACGATGAACTCGTAAACCGTGTGATTATAAGACGACGGAACGTAAATATCGTAAAATTAGGTAGATATCGTAAAAATGGGGCGAGCAGAGACATTTCTCGCATCTCGGATGCTCCCTTCGTGGCTAAGGCTTTCTGTCTGACAGGTGTAAACAAAAAATTTTGATATCAAAATATAGCTGAAACGATTTCGTTTACATACATTTCGATTCGAATTAACCTTTATTTTTAATGGCTTACCGTAATTTCATTAGATTACTTTATAGAAATAACCATTAATACGGAACTCTCTGGTTTATTTTTCCTCGTAAAATGACTCAATTCAAACTTCTTGAAAATTATACGCGGGATATAAATTTTGTTTTGTTTTATTTACAGTTTTATGTTTCAGATCGCTGTTATACGCTCGCGTGTTATTTCAATCGAAAACGAGAACTGAAAGCGGAAAACAAAGAACATTTTCGTCCTCGGTTTACTATGTAGGCGATTTTGTACGCAAAACCTTCCGGCCGAGGAAGTCTTTTTCTTCTTTTGCCGGCCGAGGAAGCCTTTTTCTTCTTTTGCCGGCCTATGTCGTTAGCTTTATTGTTCTTGCGTTAACAGTCGTAAGGTTTGTTTAAACTGCCTCTGATTCAATATTTTCTTCTTTCTCCTCACTCTATTGTAATTACATTCATCCCGCTAATTCGCCATTTTGTTCTCATTTGTTCCCGGTTTCCCGATTCAATAATTCAACGCGGCCCTGTCTATGTAAAATAAACTTCCTATAATTTAGCCGAAATTTTACAGATTGCTCATTTTCTCGGTTCCTGACTTAGGTAGGTAAGGTGGATATGAAGCGATGATTATTTTTAAAATGTGTACCAAATTAATGGGCAGTAGAAATGAAGAGAAATCTCAATAGGCTGGTTGCATGGAGTGATAGTAATTGACTTCCTGTAAATAGGTCAAAATGTGAGGCGATAAGTTTTGCTCGTAAGAAAAAGCCACCTAATTATGGTTATGTAATAAAGGGGATAGGATTAAGACAGGTCCATCAGGTGAAGGATCTCGTAAATATTGATACAAAACTTCTCTATAATAAACATTTGGATTATATCAGACTGAAATGCAGGAAAATACCTATTGGGATTGCTAATGCGTCATGGCAAAAACTATTCGGAAATAAAAACTTTGAACTTGATATACATTTCTTGGGTACGAACACTCCTGGAATATTCACCTCTAATTAGGGATCCTGTCACGAGGAAAGGGAAGGCTAGTTCAAGAAAAGTTTCTCAAGCATTTATAGGTATTTTCGAACTTTTTCTTACTGCCACGATGGTATCGACTACAATGAGCTGTTAGCTGGATTTGAAATCCTAAGTCTTAAACATAGACGCACATTGCTGGAAATTCTGTTCCCGTGGGATCTGTTAAAAGGTAGAATAAACGATTCCCAAATACTCCCTCATGTAGGCATAAAAGTAACCTCTTTTCATTCCCGAAGCAGTGACCTATTTTTCTCCTCTTCCAACATGGCTTCGAGACTGGACTCAGCACTTCGAATATATAATATCTTGGTACAGCGTAATCCGAACATGGACATATTTTTTATGGGCAGGAGCGAGTACAGGGACGCTGCTGTGAAAGCTTTGTCTACAGTCTAGTTACTCATTTCCCCCTCTTTAATGACCCCTGTCGGCTACCCCCTTTTCCCAACCCATTAACGGTTCCTATTGAAATTATTATTATTATTATCATGTCGGGAACGAGCCGAATGGAGCCGGCGGTGCTGCAACTGGTAGTTCAAGAACTGTTCCTCAGCGGCCCTCGCTAACGGGGTCATCCGCCGAGGTGCGAGTTCCCTCTGCTGAGTGTAGAAGAAATGGACAAACGCGATCGACCGGATCAGGACGAAGAAGAGGAAGACGCCTGATCCGGACATGATTCCCAACGTCGTCTGGGAAGTAGTCCACCGAGCAGATCCATCCCTCAACGTTTTCAACCGTGCTTTGCAGGAGGGGACATTTTCGAGCAGATGGAAGACAGCACGGCTGTCACTGATCAAGAAGCCCGGAAAGCCAGATGGCCAGCCGTCCTCGTACCGGCCTATAAGCTTGCTCGACACCGTTGGTAAGGTGTTCGAACGTACCATCGTGGATAGGTTGGAGGAGCTCTTTCGGAGGCGGAAGACGATTTCGAGCAGCCAGTACGGATTCAGAACTGGCCGCTTCTCTTCGGACGCCGCGCTGAAGTTGATGAGTACGGCGGTGAAGGCAATCCGTGAGCGGCAGTTCTGCGCGACACTCAGCCTCAACATCAAGAACGCGTTCAACTCGATTCCGTATACGCGTATCATGGAGGCGTTGGAGCTGGCGCGGGTACCTGGTTACCTCGTACGCATCATTCGAAGCTCCTTCGACGGTCGCCGAATAGAGATGGATAGAGATGGAGTCGGCGGCCGGTCTTGTTAACCGAGAGATGACCTGCGACGTTCCACAGGGATCAGTAGTCGGACCTACCTTGTGGAAGGTCACCTTCAACGGGATGCTGAGGCTGGCACTACCACCAGGCGTCGAGCTGATCTGCTACGCCGACGACATGCCGGTGATGTGCCAAGCCGAGTCGACAATAGAGGTCACGCGATCACGCGACGAGTTAACCAGGGGTTGGAGATGCTGACCCACTGGATCGGGTCGGCAGGGCTGTGCTTAGCGGTACAGAAGACAGAAGCGGTGCTGTTCACGACGCGACGCAAGTACAGCCAACCCACTTTTGCCCTAAAAGGTGTGGAGATTGGACTCTGTTCAACCCTGAAGCACCTGGGGCTGTGGTTCGACGGTAAGTTGCATTTCCGAGAGCACTTTCGACGGGCAGCTGAGAAGGCGGATCGAGTAGCCGGACAGCTGTCCCGTCTGATGTCGAACCTAGAGGGACCGAGGGAGAAGAAGAGAAAGATGTGTGTCAATATCATCATGTCGATCCTCGTATACGGGGCACCAGTATCGATATTGACCATTCCCGTAGTATGACAATTTTTCTAAAAGGATGCATCGGGGGTCTTGGGAACCTAGGAAGGATGCAAGACAATCATTTCAGCTTCCAAATTTCAGTATGTGAGAAAAAAAGTTCTATTTAAAATGAATTTTCCCTGAATTCGGAGAATAAAATCTTGAGTGGAAAAACGTCAGCTCAGGAATTCCAATTTACCTCTTCCCTTCCAAATTCCTTCACTGTGGTGTTATGTTACTCACCTATAACATGAATTAAGAAAAAAGATATCTTTTCTATACCATTTCTTTAAATTTACGATCCTAGTTGGAGAAAAATAAAATTCTTCATTCGAACTTAATTGAATTGATGAAAGCACATCATACTGACCTTTCATCAACTTCACCAATTTGCTATGAATCTGTTTCTAGATTGGTCGAAAACTGACCACGAGGTAGGACCGTTCAATCCAAGACGCTTGTTTGATGTGGAACACCCTGTCACCAGTGTTTTCAGATGTGTCTATAACCCTCTACAATAATACACCGTATTCAATTTGTCCACAACTTGGGGGGGGGGGGGTACATAATCGGGAACAGCCACGACGATGGATAGTTTAGCATATTGACTTAATTTTTCATGACGAGGAAGAGGCATATTATTTTCAAAACGTGTAAAAATAGATGAGATTATTCTTTAAAAATACACAAGTACAAAAAAATAAGTTAATGAGTCATACTATTAGTAGTTAACGAAACAGGGCCGTAGTTTGGAAGTTTTTTTCAGAGGTGGGGATAAACAGCTAAATACCGACCAACATATAATATCTGCCGAAACCAAAGAAAAAAGCTTTTCTATTTTTCTGACTGGTTACTAGAATTTGTCAGGTATGCTAAATTTTCAAAGAACACTGGAAGGATGTGATCCCCCATCCGTCGCTACGGCTCTGGCATGACAAAAAGAAGTGGGAGGCAGCATCAACATTGGATAATGATCGCTTCTCTAGGGGAAATACAATTCCAGGCCCCTTTTTTCCTTCACCACTGTCTCCATTGTATCATCCTATCTTTTGGAGTCTAAAACTTTTCAAATATTCTTGATTCTGATTTTGGTTCTGCTCAATTATAGAATCCCGTATCATTTTTCTTCACTCTCGGAAAAATGTAAAAAAGTGACATTCTCTCAGACATTTTTGTCAGCTAGCAAAAACACCTTTAAATGAAAAAATCTTATCTTTTATACTGAGTTGTACGAAACCAAAAGTTATACGTAGATCCTGAAACATACACAGCTGAAATATCTCCAAATTTCGAAATCCCGCATCTATTATACCTATTTACTGTATATATTATGCTTGCCTGTCTGATGTTTGATTGTCTTTTCTGGTTGTACTGCCATTCAGCTGTTAGTACCCTCTTCCATAACTGTTCGTTCTTTTTGCCTCTCTATTTTCTTTTTTATGCTGTCTGATATTTTGGTAGGGTTGCTATAAATTCAAGGAGGAATACCTGATTATAACAGAAATAGACATGGAGTGATATTTCGAAGGGGTACGAGGGGCTCAATTTTCAAAAAACTTGTTAAGAAAAGGAGATTTGGGGAGAACGTTTAATTCTCGGGTTTCGTACGCGACCAACTTCTACGAGTAGCTCCGCTATAGTCATTCAAAACATTAACTGAAAGTTTACGTGATCTATAAGCGTACATAGCCAACCTCGAGTAGGAGCTCATGAAGAGATAGCTGATTATAAAAATAATGCTGAATATTCTTCCGCGCTTATAATTTTTCAGTCTTTTTTTTTTGTGGTGGTGGGTGTCTTACAGAGGATTTGAGGTAGGACCAAGCCACTCAAGCCCACCGTTTATGTCTATACGACTAAACCTAACCTACAACGAGAATCTGTAGAATTGCAGACAGTCTTACATCCAAAGACAAAAGATATCGAGAAGGAAGCTGAATTGGATGCAGAATGAAAAATTTTATTTTAGGAAACTAGAAAATATGTGTTTTAAATTTCTGCCGCGCGATTTATGAATATTCTAATGGAAATGATCCAGATTTAGGAGGTTTTATGCTAACTAACATATAAGAGTTAATTTTCTATGATACTCAAATTTCAAAGAGCATGCAGCAGTCGATTTTTAACCATACCTACAACGAGAATCTGTAGAACTGTTGACAGTACAACATTTATAAAAATGGGAAAGAATTATCGCATAGGGGTTGTGTCGTATGTGCATCAATATGAGAGAACCTAACTGCACTGTTTTTAATATTTTGAATTTTAAATTTCGAATAAGCACGAGCCGAGGAGGTGGATGCCATATTTCTACCGCTCCTGGCCCCGCCAAAAGGAGCCAAACTTAATCTAAACCTAATTTTGATTGACTAGCCGTTTACAAACAAACAAGGTGAGTTGTCAACAAGTGATATTGATGTTTATCTTCCCAAATGCTTCGATAACACTGTTCTATGCATTATTGTTCCACAGGTATGGCTGCAGAGTCACTGAATGCGTTACTTCGGAAAATTTACAGTAAACTGTTATCAGTGTTCCGGACTTACAAGGTCCTATTCTTTGCGAGGACAGACTACTTTCTCAAACCCCCACAGTGCGGCCACCACTCGGCGCCTCCAGACCTTGTAGCGGGAGCCTCGGTCCTCCAATGGCGTGGGATCTACAACGAGCATCTGTATAATTGTAGACAGTCTTAAGTCTGTAGAAATGGGGAGAGAAATCACTGCATAGGAGTTGTGCCGTGTGCGTATCCAAGAGAGCGAATTCAGTGGATTAATTGCGAAAATAAGGGAGCCAATGCGGGTAAATGGCAAAAAATCGGAAGCCGACTCGAATATTAAAATGCATACTGGGAGCGAATTCGGATTCTGCGCAACCAGGGGATCAAGCTGAAAAACTGGGGATCCCTCTGTTGATTTGTTTTTATTCAGTTCGTCTCAGCTCCTTCCCCGTCAGAATGTTCACTTTTTTCTCATACGGATAGTATGGCTGCAAGCTTGGTCGCAAATGCAGTAATAATTCGGACATAGAAAACTGACCTACAGACTGCCACCCATTAACTGTATGGTTGATCTTTCCCTGTATCTCATGCTAATTAGGATATGCTTTTTTACTCTTTTAGGTATTTAGTGACCCTGAATGAAGGAAAACAGCAATCGAAACCGGTTCACGAAGCCATGTCCTATGGATGAACAGATCATAAAATAGAACTGATGGTGCATTTACACTGAGGCTGGCAGCATTGCTGTAGCAATGCTATAAGCATTGGTACAGCAGTGCTGCCAGCCTCAGTGTAAATGCACCATAAACCTCCTCACTATCACTGCCACTGATGAAACAAAGAATTGGGCACACTTGGATGACAGTAACCATCGGTAATAGCTCCTTTGCTTCTATCATCAGTGTTACCCGATTCTTCGTCTATCATGACCCCAAACCGAGCTTGAGAAATCGCCAAAAATCACCAAAACATACTGAGAGTGCTTAAACAGCGGGAATTAATGCGCTACAATTTTTAGGGTCGGCGGAGCGGAACGTATTGAAATCGCTTTTTTTTCTCAATTCTGAGTCACAGTTCAATTCATAGTAGTGCTCCCAATTCTTGATCGATTTTTAATCAATCGATTTTACAAGATAATCGATCTTTGAAATATCAAAATTAATCGATCGTTAATACCAGCAGATCGATCGCAGTTTTCTTATTTTTATTTCATTAATTCTAAAATGTGATGTGTCGCACAAAAAGGTCCTTGTGATGATCTAGGATTTTCTTTTTCGCTTATGATATGTCTCTTATTGTTAAGGTCTACAGAATTGAGATGGCTTCCACACATTAGTCAGCTAAGGGCATTTATGAAACAGCTTCTTTAATTCTGTGAACTTTGCCAGTCAGTATTACAGGACTCGCCAACTCAATATTTTAAATCGCCACAAGGGATCTTTTTACGCAACACATCACACATATTGTGATAATGTAAAATAACCGAAATGCTCCAACTTCTCGTTTCATCCACAGACCTTACTGATTCTCAAGACTTCAACTGATATTGATAATTTCAAAAAAATAAATTTAAGCAGATCAATTTTTGATTAATCGATTTTATTTTATTTTATGATCCAACTCTTCAGAAATCGATTTTGACATTTTCATGTTTTACTTTGGCACACAACGGAAAAAAACGTTATTTTGGAGCGTTACGAAAATCACGTTACGGGGTGGCTAGCTGACTGACTTTTTTCTCCTTGGCATTTTTATGTCTTTACTTCAACACTTACAAGGAAGAAACGTTACATTTTGTGCGTTAGGTTTCTGACTGACTGACTGACTGACCCGACTGACCTGAATGACCGCGCAGGGCCATACAAACGCGAGCCTATGTATCGTACTTCTTCCAACTATCCGCACTTTGATCCGCATTATTAGAAGTTTCCATGGAATTAACAATAAGGCTGCAGACTGCAGTTGCGCAGCAACAACACAGCTGTATAATCTAGTTGCGCAGAGCGCAGCGAAGTTAAATTCTAGACATGAAAATGCTCTCCCGTTAATGCAGACCCGTCTGCAACATGACGAAAATAAAATAATTTTCTTGCTAAGACTATCTCGTTGTTTACGTGGTCTCTCCATTTTCTATAATTTAGGGTACCTAAAAAAAAGACACATAGTGCAAGGTACAACACCGGTGTTGTATCTTGGACCAATATTTTTAAATCGATCTCTCCAGAGACAAAAATTGGGATCACTAGGCCATATGGTGTTCTGGTACTAGAAAATCGAATATTAATACACAACGAACACACACTACATTACAGACTACACACAATACGTAGTCATATCAGGGCGGGATACTCCTCATTTTCACTCAAGATTTGAGAAAGAGGCTAATGAAAATGTATCTGCAAAAAATACTTTCTCTACCAACAATATAACGACATTAAACGGAATTAGAAATAAGCAAAGGACCTACTGCTAAACTAGAGAATAAATTAGTCTCAGAAATACGCCAATTATGTTGCCAGTGGATGATGCAAATTCGTCAACCTTGTCGCCAGATCGCCACACAAGTTTTAAAATCGCCTACTTGGCGTAAAATCACCAGTGTTGGCAACACTATCTATCATCTATTTTTTGGGATTTGTATGGGGCATTGTGAAAAAATGTGTATAGAGCATTGCGAATCGGCTTCGATTGCTGGTTTTCACTGTGACCACAACCACTACTGTACCAAGGAGCATCAGCGTCTTATAATTTCTATCAGTATTCACTACGGCCAAATCTTCGAATCATGGATCATCTTCTTGACATTCCTGTTCAGTTAACGTCTGAATCGAACCTCACTTGCTCTCACGGTTGGTACAGTAAACTAAAAGAACGCGGTACCAAAACACAAGCGACTGTTTGGAGAGAAACTTATCAGCGTGCGTCGAGTCAAACATATACAACATAAGCTTTGCTTCACCATGCAGCAAAGACGAGCAATCTGGAGCCAAGTTTGTGTAAGGGTTGCGAGTTGCTCTTCAGCTTTTTCTGGCTACAGAATGCGAACGTTTTTCACGCGTTAAGCCCTCAGTTTGATAGGTCTACTCTCGTCAACTGTGCTGAGTAGTAATGTTCCCTGCACTGGGCAGTAATGTTGATTGCTCTGGACAGTGATGATAACTGCGCCAGGCAGTAATGTTGGCTGCGCTGAACAGTGATGTTGACTGCGCTGAACAGTGATGTTGACTGCGTTGAGTAGTAATGTTGACTGTACTGAGCAGTGATGTTTACTGCGCTGAGTAGTAATAGTAATGTTGACTGTACTGAGCAGTGATGTTTACTGCGCTGGGCAGTAATGTTGGCTTTGTTGAGCAGTGATGTTTGCTGCGCTGGGCAGTAATGTTGGCTTCGCTGAGCAGTAATGTTGACTGCGCTGACGCAGTGATGATGACTATGTTAGGCAGTAATATTGGCTGTGCTGAGTAGTAATGTTGATTGCGCTGGACAGTGATTTTGACTGCACTGAGCAGTAATATTGACTGCGCTATTACGCTGGTTTCTTTTGGTTATTCCATCGAAAACGAAATTATTATGTCGATATGATATTATATACCATCGATTTTCTTCTCAACTAAAATACATAGATCTATCCTGTCTCGTATCATCCTCCACACAAGTACACCTACACTACTAAAGTCAAACAATATTCGAGACAATGCGCGAGCACGGTCGCGCTTTTTTCTTGTCGACGCGAGAGCACATCGTTATTAGCCGCCATAGCCTTCTTCCCCATCACAATTGTCGGGTACCGTGCTCATTATCTCGTCCATATTTTTCATCAAACAATCGAGATTGAGACAGGGCATCTCTGTAAAATCATCTCTCTGTTTCGCTCCGGTGCCACGTACCAAACAACTAGGTATCTCGTAACAGAGAACATAACATCGCGTATCGTAATGAGACACGCGTGCGGCGTGCGAATCGAGTTGTCTGACCTCTATGAGAAAAAGGATCATCGTGATGATGAATCGTTTCAATGTCGCGGACAGACGGACACACTCGCATTCGCCTTCTTCGTAAATGTGACGTGAAGGCTACCAACGTAATCGAATTGAATTGACTTTCGGTTTTGGTATTTCGACGCACCGAAGCGGACCAGAGACCACCTGGACTAGAACGTGCAGATCAAAAGAATACCATCCAACGATTAATTTCAGAAAATTAAGTTGTGCGCGGTTTTACGGCCCGGTTAAAAACGTTAAAAAGGCGAATCCAATACCAGAGTTTACGACCGATCGAATTGATGAAAATGGATATGGAGTAGATGCATAAAAAGTGCGCTTGTACATGAGTATTCCGAAAAGAAAGAAGAAAAACAACAACTATAAAAATGCAGTTATAGTTATTTATTCGTACTTTAGGACTTCCATTTAGCCTACATAATAATTCTCAACATTGAGGCGTACATACAGAAGGTATTGATTGTTTGGCTTTTCAACGAGGTCTTGTTGGCTTCGAGCTGGCACAAGCGCCCTGGAGTTGGCTTTCGCAGTTTTGAAATGCCTAAAGCAATTGGGAAAAATTGTTTCTTTTTTGAAGGCGCCTAGCGCCAAACAGCTCAAAACGGGCATCACAGAGAACAGAACAGGTGCGGTCCTGCAATCTGTAGCTACCCGATTGACAATTTGGAGAACACTCACATAACATATCACAAACCACTACCGTTTTGAGACTTTTGCCAATCACATTTTTTAATGAATGTTCAACATCTCATCATTTTAAGATAGTATGTGTGAAGTGATTGCTCAGCATTAGTGTGATTACTGAGTGATGTTCGGGGACACCTCCAGTAAGTATGCCAAGTTCCTATTAGGGCTTGACAGGAAACATGCAAGGCTCATGGTCGGACTACTAACCGGTCATGGGGCCATAAAACACATATAAAATAGGAGTGGTAAGAAGCAGCTCCTGTAGGTACTGTGGAGAAGAGGAAGAAACCTCGATCCATATCATATGTCGGTGCCCAGCAATAGCCGTCTAGTCGTCCAGCTTGGTCAGTTTCAGTGTAGCAAGATGCGAACGTCTAACAAAGTCTTTTGTCTCTTGGCAAAGGCGAAACTTGACTTTCAGTTTGGATGGGGGTGGGGGGAGGAAAATTTGCCGACAAAATTTTCTAAAAATTTGAAAGTTCACCGATTTTTTAGTCAAAATATTTTTTAATTGAAAAAATAATAATAATGAACAACCAAACGTTCTTAGAAAATGAAACATATTCAAATAAACAGTTTCGAAATTTGCTGATTGCCTAATTATTAGGAGTGTTTACCCCCCCCCCCCGTAGTTTCGTTAGTTTCGTCCCTGCAAATGCAGATTGGAATCTTATTCCCCAAGCACTCACATTTATGCACATGCGCATATACCCTATTCAGGGAGGATAAGGTGGAAGGATGTTAGGAATACTTGAGAGGAACACACGACTTCCATTACACATTGAGGTGGTCGTTGTTTACTCTTGGTGATCTTTTTTTCTGAATTTCCTCTGATTCTTCTCCTAAATTGATTCCAATAAAAATAAATCAAATCACAAAAAAAAAACACAAAGTTTCCTGTCGATCGAATTATGGGAATCCGTGCCAGAAGTTCCCTTTCGTTCTTATAGGGGAAATACATGAAGTTTTGACTTTTGTTCCAGACTAAATTTCCCTCCTATCGGGCCGTACAGCGCTAGTATCGACTACTCTTATCAGCGACCAAAAGGTGAAATTTTTGACACATGTAGCAAAATTTTGGAATCTCGGATGTACGGCCCGATTATTCACCAGGACCAAAGACCGAAAATTAAACAATAGAACATTTGCTATCGGATTCATCTTGTGACATTGGAAGATACCTCTTTTGCTTTTCAACTTTTAGATTTTAATAAGATGTTCAACTTTTTTCAAATTTCAGGCTCTAGGTCAACAGAGAATGAAGTAACAACAGATTTCGGGCTGCTCAAAGCGGTGGTGCGCTGTAGTCGTTTACGAATGATTGAGTGAGTGACGCAGTGAGGAAATGAATGAATAACTGAATTAGAGAATGAATGAATGAGTGCGTGAATCACTGAGTGAATGACTTAGTAACTGAGTGAATAACTCAATGAGTAAGCGAGTGACTGAGTGAGTGAATCACTGACTCACGTCGGAAATAATCTTTGAAAATGAAAGGAATCGTCTCAAATATTTTTCATGAAATTCCTTGGGAATAAAAGAAGTTTTTTTTCTGAAGATTTTCGGTACAGTTCTTCAAAACTCTTGTGGTTATTCCCCGAGTGCTTTCTATAAAATTCTCCAAAAATTATCAGGAAATTTTCTCAAAGAATTTTTATGAAATTTTTTGGAAAACAATGGAGAATTTTCCCAAAGATTTCCGAAATTTTGGACATTTTCCCCGAAAATTTACAATGAAATTACCTAAAAATGATCCGAGATTTTTTCCGATGATTTACGATGAAATTCTTCGGAGATTATCGAACATTTTTCCAGAAGATTTTCGATGAAATTCATCAGAAACAATCGAAGTCTTTTTCCGAATATTTCCTATAAAATTCTTCAAAATTGTCACGAAATCTCGAAGAATGCTGATGAATTTTCTTAGAAAGCATTAGTAATTTTTTCTGAAAATTCTCGATGAGATTTTTCGGAAATTAACGGAGTCGTTTCCAAAAATTTCCAATGCAACTCTTCAAAAATTATCGGGAAATTTTACCGAAAGTTTTCGAGGAAATTCTTTTGAAAACACTGGACTATTTTCTGAATATTTCCGATGAAATTCTCCGGAAATCATCACATGTGTTCTCCAAGATTTCTGATTAATTCCTAGAAATCACTGGCGATTTTCCCAGAAAACATTTCCTAATGATGTCCGATGAAATTGTTCAAAAATTACCGCAAATTTTTCCTGAATGGGAGTTTTTTCTCGAAGATTTCCAATGAAATTCTTCGGAGATTTAGAAAATTTTTCCTGAAGATTCTTGATAAAATTCTTCAAAAGCCATCGGAGTTTTCCTCGAATATGAGGAGACCGCTCGCCTGGCGAAAGAACGTGCACCTGGTTTTGCGAAAAACTAGTTTTCCTATGGCGGAAGGAAAACCGACTAACCCTGTATAGTTAAATGTCCATGGGCGGAGTGGGCATAGACAAACCACAGGGAAAATCAGTTTTGCAGTAAAACCATCACCGTAACAATCGCAGGCCAATATCTTCTCCCACTCCATCTCAGCGGCAGAAAATTGAAAACTAACATTTTTCAATTTTTCATCATATTGACTTTTTTTTTTTTTTTTTTTTTTTCGTTTCTTCACTACCTTCTAGCTTCTAACCCCCCCCCCCCTCTGAGAGAAAAAGTTTAAGAAATACCATTTATCATTTTTTTAAAAACATTTTTCTTCTGAAAAGTAATGACAGCCGGCGAAATTTTATTGACTCAGCACAAAAGCTGGACGATTTTGATTCTGCGTTCTCCACGTGCGAGTTTGGATTCGGAGGAATAAATTTTCTTGTGATTCCATTTTTGTGTCCTTTGTGGATGATTGAGAGTCGAAACCTTGCTTGCCTGGAATGCACGCCACTGGGTGGAAGTAAAGAATTGAGTAGGTCGGCAAATATTCCAACATGTTCAACAGATAATCGAGGATGTCAAATGTAAGAGTTATGTGGAAACGAAAGAACTTGCACCAGATAGGGAGAAATCAGGAGAGATGCATCAAGCCAGTCATAAGACTGATAACTTTATCAACATCATACTAAACATGTTCTGGTTTTCTCTTGAATTTGCAGAAAGATCTATGGTCATTATTAATCTAATCACATTCATCTGAAATCTGTACGCTGACAGCAAGGTATACTCGTACGGCTTCAAGACCCAATCGCATCAAATTTTCAGCCTGCTAAAGATATGAGACAGGGCTGTATCCTTATCGTCGATCCTGTTTAATATATTTATACATGTATTTACGGGGAGCACAACATGAGAAGCCTTGATAGATGGGATGGCGGTGTGCGAATCTAAGGACACACGATAAGTAACTTGAGATTGGCTGATGACACCACGCTATGCACCGCAATGCAAGATGAAATGAATATGCTCCCCGAAAGAGTGAAAACAATCAGCAACAGTTGTGGTCCCGCCCTCAATCGAAGCGAAAGTCAACCGTTTTGTATATTTCGGCTGGATGGTAGACGCTAATGGCAGTACGAGGCAGCGGTCAAGCTCACTCCTATCTGGAATAAAAAGGAAATTAGCATTGCCACTATAAGATGCGGCTCATCAAAGCACTTGTATTTCCAGTCTGATAAAATCGAAGGAGGATTGACGCACTCGAAATGTGGGTATACAGCCGGATGTTACAGATACACCATGGACTGCAAAAGAAAACCAATGCTTCTATCCTCGAAAAGCAGGCAGTCCAAAAACGACTGTCATCTTCCAGCTACAGCCAGATCATACAATTCTTGGGACATAGGTATTATAGCGGAGAAGAACGGGAGATAATTCAGAGAGACTGGTCGTCCAGGGGAAGTCGAGGCAAAAAGGTGCCGATGAAGGTCATCAAAACGTTGGAGTGATCAGTTCGAAGAGGTAACAAAAGTATGCCAATCCATCAGCTCACGCGACTGGCGGATGACCGCCAAGCCTGGACACTGTCGGAGTCACCCGACGCTCCGTCATGAACGACGGATGTATGATGATGACGTGAACACAAGTTCTTGAATCCAGTCAGCAGTCTCATATCTTTCATTCTTAGCACAAAACTTTTAATGGTACTCCTCTCAAATGAGGTACATGAAAACAGTCCTTTGAACGAATGAACTTTGATGCGCGTTTTCACGCCGTCAAGACTGTGCCACCATCATTTTACCACTCTAATGATTTTGATACCCGCTTTCAACAGATCAGCAGATAACAAGAAAACTTCTAATTTTGATAGTATTATACTTAGTCATCATTGAGTCTTCGTTTTACGGATCTGTAAAGGAAATTAATGTTAAGTGCAGGGCCCGCCACGAAGCTTATCATTATAATGCTATACCGAAGTATCGCCGATAACGACGTTAGTCGGTAGCGCTCTCCCTCGGGAGTTAAAGATCAAGCGGCTATTACTGTCAATACGAAGACCCTATGGTAGCTGACACTGATATGCTAATTTAAACAATTAACCGAACATGAAGACTCGATCGTCGGATGCGAGGCTTAATAAAATTTAATGTATTCCATCTAGGAATCTCGTTGCAAATACGAGTAACGGAAAGAACACGTTTATACTGGTGTCAGTGTGCTTGTTATTCAGTGTATTTAAACATGCGCCCGAGCAGCTTCTATTGCCTCCATATGCAGTTACGAGGAACGAGAAAAATCTCCACATACCGCGGATTCTTCGCTCCGATAAATGTCCGAGATTGAGGCGGAAAATGTAAATGATCGGCGTAAGTTAGGTTGATAGTCGTGGACGAAGACAAAAATTAAATTAGTCGAAGACCATCGTACGCTATTGCGTTCCTCGATCGAAAGAATTGATACACCCGTGATCAGTGACCGATCTATAGCAGTTATTCCCGGTCGGGGAGCTCTCGAAAAACAGCGTAGAGTTACTGCATTGAAGGTGAAAATGAGCTTTAAGGAATGCTGCCTTTCATATGAATTGCAGATCGCAGATGTCACTTTTGTTATGAACCACCAGTCATGCTTGTAGCCGAAATACGACATTTGGCATTACACCGCTGTTCTTGGGGGAAAGAGACTCGAATCGAAGTTCGCAGAAGCTGGAGTTGGAACCGGCGCGAAAAACTGATTTACAGAGACCTATATACACCGAGTTTTAAAGTACGAATTAGTTTTCCGGATGGGTGATAGGGTGAGTGCCGACGGAGTTTCAGCTGTACAGCAAAGAGCAAACTTTTCAAAATCGAGATACACCCAAAACTTGACTGAAGTAGTAAACTTCAGAAAACAGGGACACGTGTCAATACACTTGGTATCTTGACAAGCGAACGTTGTAATTATTCATCCTGTTCGTGAACACGTGATTCATCTTTTATTTTCAAAACTTTTTTTTTCTTCTTATTCAGAAATTAACATATTTTGAACTATAAATTTTCCACGAAGTTGATTCCCTCCTCTTTCTTATAACGTCGACGTTTTTACGCATCTGCGATGAGTCTTAACAGTAATCAACTCATCATCGGATATAGCTAACTTGTTTTGAAACTTGAAAAATTCATATATCTAGTTCAACGGGGATAGGACAATCATAAGTAGAGACCGGATTCCTCGGCATTTGTCACTTTTGTTCCTGAAGGGGCGGGAGCGTAATTTTTACATATAAGCATAAATCGGAGTGAATGGAGCCCAGGAAAAAATTTTTATTTTGCCAAAAAACGCCGAAAATGAGAAAAATGCCGGAACATGCCGAAAATTGCAGATTTCGCTAATTCCATCACACTTTTCTTTAGAAATCATCTGCATCACGCATACAGTCATTGACAGTGAAAAATAGCAAGAAAAATATTTCTCAGATATCCTGCCCGTGTTTCGAAGTACTCGGAGATCATGAAATGTGAATTACCTCCCGACGTTATTATCACAAGATGGGGCTCATGGGTACGAGCTGCAGTATTTTTCGCCAACGGATTCCCAGCATTTTCCGAGCTCATTTCAAATCTTCCTGACAACTTGCAAGAGATGAGTAAAATAAAGACGCTGATGACGGATAAGAGTCTACCAAGCGATTTGACCTTCATTAAAACTCATGCTTCCTTCTTACCAGACGTCATACAGAAATTAGAATCTCGCGGCTTGTCCCAAAGTGCGCAAGTGGAGGAAATAGAAAATGTTCGAGCCAAAATAGCCAACATTCCTGGACCAAGAGGGGTCATCCTGAAGAACAAATGCGACTCCGTCTTCACTAAGAACGTTGGCTCCTCTAAGTTACGTGATCTTGCTGCCTCTCTCATCGACAGTACGCTTCTTACGTCCGACATTTCACAAGATCCGGTTGTACTCGGCTCCTATACATATGCGCCGCTCGTCTCAGTTGACGTGGAAAGGTCTTTTTCCGAGGACAAAAATCTCTTAACCGATAAAAGGTTTAATTTGAAGGAAGGGAACATCGAGAAGCACCTCACCGTACTGCATAACGATAAATTTGTCTAAAAATGCATTTTCCTTTATCTATGAAATAGAGTTTCATTACTTCTTTGCTTTTTGGTTGCTTTTGAGGGGTTTTTGTAGGTTACTGCCGAATAATGGCGAAAATGAAGTTTTCAATGCCGATTTTTTCGCTTTTTCGTGCCGAGGAATCCGGCCTCTAATCATAAGCATCTTGGTAACGTAAAAGAAAATGCTGTCGTTAAATGACCAGTTGCCAGAGCTGTCAGTTTTGCATTTTAGCACGATTTCAAGTTCCAAGAACTATAATATACCTATGTACGAAATTATAGCGTGAAATATACGGGCGAATTGGCAAACTGTTCTGATTTTTGGCTAGTGGAGGAACTTCACATCGATATCTGTTCGCCTTAAAAATCAATTAATTGTGCTGGGCCATGCTCTAATTATGCGAGCTGGAATACTATCGAGAATCTAGAGCACTTAAAATAATATTCGAGAGATGTGTTAATGACGGTGGAAGGTGTTTAGCAGGATACAAAAAGTTAAATAGACGAGCTAAGCGAAATAAGTTTTTGTATTTGAGAAGATGAGTTAGCCGTACGTATGTGCTCCTGTACTCCTTTGTTCCGACACCACTGCTGAGTATAAGTGACTTAGTGTCAAGCAGACAAGCGCCATACTAATCAATGTGCACTTGTGCACAAACTTACGGTTTCTTTGGGATTTATGAGCGACAGGAGTGCTTAGTCCGGACCGCAACGAAGGCATATATGAAATCAAAAAACAAGAGCCAGTAGGAAAAGCGTTTGCGAAACATATACTTTACCTAATCTGTAAGTGAACTATTCTAATCGGATGTCCTGCCTGAACCAATAAAGGGAGAAAAAAGAGAGTGAGTCGCTGGAATAATAATAAGAAGACAGGAAGTACAGGTATGCAAGAGACGAGTGGCGTGCATTCCAGGCAAGCAAGATAAGCATCGCTTACCCTGAAAATTCTCGAGAAATTAAGTTTTCATATACATCAACTTCAACTTGTAACAAATGAAAAATAAAGAAACATTGGGCAAAACAGCGACTGTGTTGACGCTTATGGGTTGGATCTAACGCTTCTTTTCCATACTGCACCTAAGATTTCATGACTTATGCTCCCGCCTCCGTGTTAATTACCAACACAGAAACACACTAGCATGTTCAACGTGACGGAACCTGTGCTTGTGTTCTGGAAGCGCTTCTTAATGCGCTTTCGGCTCGGCTTGGCTATACAGACAAACGCCAAAGTTGACAGTGAAACGTAATTATGTTCTTCTACTAGTCAACACGTTGTTTTTTTATCCACAAAATGCGTATTCGTGATCGTTTTCGCGACTTACTCTTAATGAACAATTAGAAATTATTAATGGTGGGTAGCCTAAGCCAGAATTACCATTTTTAAGAACTGAGCAAAAGAGAGGTGGTTCGAGTTTTACTAGACATTGTTACATATTGCAATATGAAAACATTTTGTGGTTAACCCGGTTGTGAAGAGGTGGAAAACTGTTTTGTTGGCCATGACTTTTTTCTGAATATTTTCGATGAAATTCTCCGGAAATTATCATAGTTTTTCCCCAAGATTTCTGATTAATTCCTTAGAAATCATTGGAGATTTTCCCAGAACATGTATGACGAAGATCTCTGAAAAGTATAACATTTTTTCTAAGGATATCCTCCAAAATCGTCAGAGATACTTCTCGATGATTCTGGATAAAATTGTTTGGAATCATTGGAGATTTTCCCTAGAATTCCTGACGAAATTCGCCTGATAAAAGTCATTGAAAATGATCGGAGATTTACCCTTAATATTTTCGATAAAGTTCGTCGGAAATAGCTTTGAAAATCAAAGGAATCGTCCCGAATATTTTCCATGAAACTCCTTGGAAATAATCGAGGGTTTTTTCTGAAGATTTCCGAACAATTTTTCAAAATTCGTTGTGTTATTCCCCGAGTGCTTTCGGTAAAATTCTTCAAAAATTATCAAGAAATTTTCTCGAAGAATTTTTATGAAATGTTTTGGAAAACAATGGAGATTTTATCTAAAGATCTCAGAAAATTTACAATGAAATTGCTTAAAAATCATCCGAGATTTTTTCCGAAGATTTATGATGAAATTCTTCGGAGATTATCGATAATTTTTCCAGAAGATTTTGGACGGAATAGTTTTCCCCCGAATATTCCTATGAAATTCTTCAAAAATTATCAGGAAATTTTCTCGCAGAATGCTGATGAACTTCCTTGGAAAACATTGGACATTTTTTTCTAAAAATTTTCGAAGAGATTCTTTGGAAATTATCGGAGTTGTTTTCCGAAAATTTCCAATGCAATTCTTTAAAAATTTTCTACAAATTTTCCCGAAGATTTTCGAGGAAATTCTTTGCAGAACACTGGAAATATTTCCGATGAAATTATTCGGAAATCTAGAAAATTTTTCCTGAAGATTCTTCTTTAAAAGCCATCGGAGTTTTCACCGAATATGTCCCATGAGATTCTTGTCAAAGAGACAGCCGGCCTGGCGAAACAACGTGCACCTGGTTTCGGGAAAACTAGTTTCCCTACGGCGGAAAGAAAACTGACTAACCCTGTATGTGTTCCAGTACTGCACATACCAGTTTAAAAAATGCGAATATTTTGAGGCTCCTGTAGACTTTTCACTTGAATAAAGGGATCACAACACCACTGAATGAACTTTGCCTAATTTTGTTGTTGACCCGATAAAAGGAGTGTTGGTCTGGGAGGTTAAGCCACAAAATGGTCAGAATGAACAAGCTATGGACCAACGTGAACGAAGACAGTTCGGTGAGGAGGTCGAGCCCCGAGGTGGCTATAGGGCAAAGCTCGTCATTATTTGTTAACTGAACTATGTATACTAGATGTGAGTAGCCCATACGAGAAATGCTTCACACCCGTGCAAAGTTCTGTTTAGGTTCGATTTCTCTCAGTAACAAAATCTGAATGTAAAATTTTCTGTTCGCCGATGAAGCGTAACTCATCATAATAAGTTGATCGTCCGGCATCGTCTCGAAGGTACGGCACGGATTCGCGAAAGTACCCGCTGAAACAATTTACGTTGACGTTTTCAAAATGACATTCTGCAGACCGCGTGCATCCAAAGTTGGGCCGAGTTCGGGCATAAAGTTTGTAGGCCGCGTCGTTTTACATACGAATCATACTCCCTCAAAGTTAGTTAACAGCTCAGCAGTATGAAAAGCGATTCCATTCCGCGTACGTGTTAATATTGGGCGAGAACACGAGTGCCCTTTTTATTTGTTGCAGACTTGGCGGCAACCGCTCGTGATGAACGATTTTTTCAGTCGCGTTTCATCGAGTCTGCGGGCGAAAAAGCGTATATTTATATGTTCGTTTGCCCGGCCCGAATACGTAAAAGAATCTCGATTTAAGATTTATTAATCGACTCCGGTCTTGTGAATCGCCGCCGGCGTTTTCACGGAACTAGTTTGATATACCGGTTCGCGCCGAGACGACTCGTGGCTCCACGCGACTCGAGACCTCGAGATGCGTTCGCTCGCGCCCCACCATCGACCGGGAGCTGGACCCGACCATCGAGAAGTCATTATACCGACAACATGGGAAAGACGAAAGGGCTTTATTTCTTCTGCCGTGAACAGCTTCTCCAGGTTCCGCGCTTCCAGTTCATATTACCCCGACCATCGCGTCGCATCGCCTCAGACGGAGATACGATCTTCTTTCTGATATAAAAAGGTTCTTATTGAAAAAAAAAAATAATAATAATAACAATGAGCGGGTTTCCACGGAACGAACGAGTTTTTTGTCTTACTCGTCTAAACTGTATCTACGCTCGCGACTCTGTTTGGTTCCACGTACCCTGCACCCAGCGATTCCGTTTTATGGCAGTACCGTTTTACAGTCGACTCTCTGATACACCTCCGCCTGAATTTGTTTATATCGAGATTGACAACTTCATTCCCGGTTGTAGTCAACGTCTGTGGTACCTTTCCGTACGTCGAGAAGGCCATCGACTAATTTTCTTGACCCTTACAACTAGGAGTGCTTTGCGCAACAGGTTGCATTTATGGCACCGTAGCACCAGTTTACACACGGAGTGGTACATACAGCCCCGTAGTTTTGGGGAGAGAGAAGACAAATGTGAGTCCCTTTTCTCCTCGAGCAGATGGTTTACACCTATTTTTCAAATTTAGGCGTTAAAATCTGAGGGAAAAAATGAAGAACTTTTTCTGGCTGGTTCGCTTGAATTTGACGGATGAAATTGCCACATTGCCTTTGGATCCCGAGCTGCTCCCTGGAAAAGTGGTTACGCTACGAGGTTAGATACATGATCGGTTGATTATCATTCGCGTATCCGGTCGGCAACTACTACTAAATCCCTCTGTTATTTCAACCTCTAATATATATGTAAGATATTCGTCCTGTCGAATATCTTATTCGTTAGTGTCGCAGTGATACTCACAGATAGTCGAGCGCAGCCCAACTGATACAAGCTGGAATATATAATGACGCTTATCATTCCGAGAGCAGTCAGCTGTACTGTATAGTGCATACCTACGGGACTCTCAACTTTTTAAATCGATTCAGTATTTTACTGCATCTGTTATGATTTGTATAACCCAATGCGCAATCAGTTACCCTCTAGTTACCCAGTTAACCACGGAAAAGTTACCCATTTGTTCCCCTTGGGTTACCCTCAGATTACCCTTGTTCAGGGCCGGCTACTTCTGTATAGCGGGTGTGCCGAATGCTACACATGGCAACACCCAGGAAATTATTGGTACAATTGGAGCTATGCATAAAGAGAAGCTTCAACCTTCACTTCGCAAAAGTGAAGTGCAAGCTGCAGAGTGTATGCATAGAAAAAAAGTGAAAAGGAAGCTTGTGCTCAGGAGTGAGAACGTTTGCTTCGGGAAAAAGGTTTCCCTTCGAGTTATATGCATAAATAGGAGTGTTAACTTCAAAAGTGAAGCTTTCGCTCGCGAAAAAAATGCATCTAGTCCCGAGTAGACTTCTTTTCGAAAAACACACGCAGTTATCATCCATCTTCGAGAAGATTCCTTTGATTTCCGAAGATAGTTTCCGAGGAATTTTATCGAAAATATTAAGGAGAAATTTTCGATAATTTTCGAAGAATTTCATCGGACATCACAGAGAAAAATCTCCGATGTTTTCAGGAGAATTTTGTTGAAAATTTTAAGGAAAATCTCCAAGGATATCAAAGGATTTTACTGAAAATCATCGAGAATATCTCTGATGATTTTGAAGCATTCCTTCAGAAGAAAGGTTCGATAATTTCCAGAGTTTTTATCGGAAATTTTTGGGATAAATTACCGATTCATCAGAAATGTTTGGAGAAAATCTCCGATAATTTCCAAGGAATTTTATCAGAAATCTTTGAGAACAATCTCTGATAATTTCTGGAGAATTTCATCCGAAATCTTCAGAGAAAATTTCCAATGTTTCCCGAAGAATTTTCTCAAAAATCTTCCGATAATTTTTACTTAATTTTATCACAAATATTTAGGAAAAATCCGATATTTTGAAGAATTTTATCGGAAATCATCAGGAGAAATCCCTAATGATTTCCAAAGAATAATTTCATTGGAAATCTTCGAGAAGAATCTCCGATAATTTTCAACGAATTTCATCGGAAATGTTTGGAAAAAAATTCAGAAAATTTCCGAAGAATTCCATTGGAAATCTTTCGAAAGAATTTCCAATGTTTTCCAAAAAATTTTATCTAAATTCTTCGAAAAAATTTTCCAATAATTTTTAAATAGGAGAAACATTCGGGGGAAAATTCCGATAGATTTTGAATAATTGTATCGAAAATTTTCAGGAAAAATCTCCGATGATTTCCAAAGAATAATTTCATTGGAAATCAAGAAGAATCTCCGATGATTTTTAAGGAGTTTCATCGGAAATTTCTGGAATAAAATTCCGGTAATTAACGAAGAATCTCATCGGATGTCGGAAGTCTTTAGAAAAAATTGTCAATGTTTTCCAAAAAATGTCATCAAAATTCATCGAGAAAATTTTCTGATAATTTTTGAAGAATCTTATAGGAAATATTCGAGAAGAAAACTCCGATGGTTTGAAGAATTTTATCAAAAGTCTTCAGGAAAAATGTTCGATAATCTTCGAAAAATTTCATCGGAAATCTTCGAGAAGAATCTCCGATGATTTTTAAGAAATTTCATCGGGAATTTTTGGAAAAAAATTCCGATTCCCGAAGAATTGAGACTATTTCCCTCTCATGCAATGGGATCAAAGACTTTCCCCGAAGATTTTTCATAAAATTTCGCGAAAATCGTTGGAAATTTTTTCTGACGATATTCTCCAAAAATTCGTGGAAATTTTTTTGAAATTATCGGAGATTTTTCTCAAATTATTTTTGATAAAATTCTTCGGAAATTGTGAGCTGATTTCCGAAGAATTCCATTAGAAATCCTCAGGAAAAATCTCTGATTCCATCGCATGAGTGAAAAATAGTCTCAATTTTTTAGAAATTATCATAATTTTTCCCCCGAAAATGTCCGATGAAATTCCTTGAAAATCATTGGAGATTCTTTTTGAAAATTTCTAATGAAATTATTCTCTGGAAATCATCGGAAATTCTTCCTGAAGATTTTCGATAAAATTCTTCCAGAAACCATCGGAATGTTTTTCCAAATATTTCCAGTGAAATTCTTCATGAATTTTCGGAAAGTTTTCCTGAAGATTTTTGAAGAAATCCTTTGAAAAAATTGGAAGTTTTTTCTGAAGATTTCCAATGAAATTCTCCGGAAAAGATTTCCAAAAAAATTCTCCTGAAATCATCGGAGATTTTCCTCAATGATGTTCGCATTTTGGACGTTGTTGCCCCCTGTGGATGCGGACAGCATTTTCACCTCATATTTTGGAGACAGTATCCATACAATCGTGAAGCGAAACCTATGATTACATTTTTTCCCTGATCCTATTTTTGACACAACTTCACTGGGCTACATCGTTTTCTCTCATTTTCTCTTGCTCTTCTTTTTGCTTTTCTCTTGCTCTTCTTTTTGCCCTCGTTTTATTACCTTTATTGTCCGACTAGGCAGTGACTCCCACATTCGAATTTTCTTGATTTTCTCGCCAGAGGCGGATCTAGAAATTTTTCAACCAGGGTGTCTTAAAACTACAAATTTTTCCACCTCCACCCCCTAAAAAACCGCGAGATGAATGTCATTTTAAATAGTTTCTGAAGACAAGTTTCATAATATGTGATCAAATCGTTTCAAAATGATGAACATTGTAGACTGTAGCGCTGCAGTTACAAACAGGAGAAAAACTCAAAACTCAAACGATTGTCTTTTTCTTCTTCGGCCCGAAGGAGGGTGTCCGCCCCCCCCCCCCAAATACATCCGCCACTGATGCTCACTGAATCTAATTCTCAATTCTGTATTTCTTTTTTTCTTTTTATTTATTTAAGGGAAAAGAAATGCAATGGAGGCTATGTCCCTTTAGAGTTAAACTATAATTAACAATTTTGCGGCAGGAGATGTGTTTTTGGTAAATCGTTGAAGATCATTCGTCTGGAAGTTGGTGGTATCGAATCCTCCAAAGTTACAGCATATCGAAAGCATATGTGATATGGTAAGACGCTCGTTGCCTGAGCAATAAGGGCCGATTGGTGGTTGTGTTCCTTCGAGGATGTAGGAATGTACGAGTATGATGCAAGTGTGTCCCAGTAGGACAAAATTATAGTAGCTATTTTCAGAAGATGGTTTGAGTCACTTACGGTACCTATCGATGATGCTGGCCCAGCCTTGGACATCACGTTTAAAGGTTCTGAGTTTGCTCGGCTGGAGAAGCTAATTTTGGAGCCATTAGGCTTGCAGATGTTAAATCAATTCTCAGATCAACAATATTTATGCCCGGTTACTAGGAATGTGCCCGGTTGCTCGGTAGACTACTCCGCCCTTTTCAGTGCTCCTAAAACTTCTGAAACTTAGGGAAATGGATCAATAGCTGCTTTAAATCTACACAATCTTCTCTACTGCGAAAATTTCCTCAAATTCGGCAAACGCGAAAAAACCGTTAAGCCACTCAACCATTTTTTTCTCAAGAGTCGGTCTGTACCCCAAAAAGGGGACAGTGATGGACGACGCTAAGTATTTATAATTATAATTCACACAAGCTGTGGCCTTCGACGAATGAGGAAGTAGCTAAATCATATTTCTTGGCTTTCATATCAGTCACTGAATGTTTGTTTTCCTTCAGGAAAATACCTTTCTTTTCAGCGTGGGGCAATTGGATGATGTGAGTACCCTATTTTTTCAGAAAGAAGGTAGCTAGTCTAAATGTTACAACTAGTCAGCGAACCTACAGTTTGGAATCCCTCGTTAGTCTTGAAGGTGAGAGAAAGATTAGTTCCCTACACAGTTCTTAAAATTTGTACCAATTTCACTTGGAAGCAATTGGCGTCAACTTCAAGAACTGTAAGCAAAAAATAAAGTTAATAAAATAAGAATAAGAGAACATAAGAGATAGTCAGCTGATCTGAATTACAATGATGAATATATGAGAAGGGGTTTCAAGTCAAAAGCGGAATAGGGTTCAACCAAAGAGGTCAAAAATAGTGCAAAAAGGAAATGACAGAACTAAATGTTCCAGATTCTGATAGAAGTGAAAACAGACCACCTCCCCCTCCTTGGTGTGAGCTTCCTTCGAGAAGGATTTCCTCTTGGTATGGTTTGGTTTCTTTTGCTTCTCTTCTTTAGGTTGTATTTCTTCCTTTTTCTCTTTTCCACCACTATCTTGTAAATATTCTTAAGCTGGTTGAAATTGGTTGGTTGACCTGAAAATCAATTTTATTGAAATTTTTTTCTTTTATTTTCAATTGAACCATTTTGTAATGAGAGGGACTATAATATGTTAAGTTTTATAAATTTTTCAGGAGAATGATTTTTAGAGACAACAAAAAGTTATTTGATTTCCTGAATTGTGTTCCGAATCGTGTACTGTACACTCCTCCAGAAACGCTTGGTTGGTTCCGGAAACCATAAGAGGCCCTTTTCCTCATCAAGAAAGCAGTTTTTTATAAATTATAACGCAAAATTCAGCGCATATTCATCATACCTACCACTCATAGCTTCCAACGGATATAAGAAAATTGGATACATGACACCATTGTAGGTGTAAATAAGTTGATTTCAAACCGAGCATAATTAAGTACTGTCTTTATTTTCAAGAGTTAGGTAAAAAAAAATCCAGGATAAAACGTTTTTCATAGCTCGTGAACTCATTACGAAAACTATGTGTACATTGTACAATTATGACTTTTGGATAAACTCGATCGCAGGTATAAGATGATCAGAGGCGTTTTTTGGGAACGCCTTTAGCATAGTATCGAATTGATCAGCTACGCCTTTTGATTTTTTTTCCCCATCAGCTCGAATAAACGAAATAAAATGACCGAGCCGAATTAATATTATGCCTCAAAACGAGGTTCGCAATGATTTTATACATTCACCAAGTTAACTAACTTGATCAGCAGTTCACTCAGTACTGAGGTGGACTATAATCATAATAATCATAATAATAATCGTAAAGAAATGAGGATGCACCAGTACGACTTTATTCAAGGAACGGATCAGCCTTGTAAGTTTTCCAACAAAAATATGCTAAATGAGACTGCATTAGGCTCGCACACGATGACATTCCCGAATTCGTGCAAATATAACTGGTACCTAAACCGATAGGTCAATAACTTCAGCGACTTGAGATGTAACCTAGTTCTTACATATTGACACTAAATTGGCAACATGCCTAAGAACTAACCGAATACCAAATTAGGCGGAAGAACGAGAAAACTGCACATGATGATTTTACAAAGTCGTGGCGCTGGCGATTCCCACGAGATATGGTCCCCGAAAAACTCGATCGGGGGTAATAGTTGTAGAGACGATATTTCTGAGAGAAATAACGGATATATATATACATAAATTTGTAGGATTAAAGAATGAGTGACTGATGAACTGCTCAAGGCAGATACCTTCATTCGATTTAGCAAAGTGCACGTACAGGGAGAGGGTATTAGTGTCAATCGCCATTCCAAAAGAGAAAAATTTGTATTGAGAATTCTCAGAAAGTAGTTGACCAGTGGATCGATCCAATTGACTAGAATAGGATGTGAAATTTAGGTATCGAAACCTGGCTTCTCCTTCTCCTGCTATCGGAGAGAGCATCGGGAAGGTTGTTCATCTGTAACCAGCAAAATTTCAGAAAAAGATCTCGATTGTAACCAGATACAGCGTCACTAGATCGAGCAAACCTAAAAAACCAACAGAGGAACAGACGAAGCCAATCGTACTGCTATTCCACCAGGTAAAGGGATATAAGCATAGAGAAAATGACAGGCACTTGTAGTTTCATTTTGCTACCTCGCCTCCCGTTGCAACAGGGAAAATTGTAAGAATGAGAGCTCGCTCACACGAAATAGTTTATGACAGAGCAAGTACATTGGAGGCAAGTGGTTTTTTAAAACCAGAGAAAAATAAATCGTTCATTTCTTTCCGAAAAAACGTTAATTAACATCACAAATGAAAGATATGATGAGCAAAGAAATACTAGTACCTTAAATTTCTGTAAAAAATAATTTCTGACGTAAATTTCCCATATCCATGGGTCACGTAGAAATTGACTCTCTCTCTCTCTTTTCAGTGGTTGACACATTTGCTGCGCCCTGCACGACCATGACTACAGTCTACAGCCGTGTTGTTGATAGAAATTTCCATACTCCCCCCTCCCGACGCGAAACTAATCCGTATGACTTAGCTCTTCATGGTGACAATTTAGTTCAGTGGTCGACATTTCCATGAAAATTAATTTTTCTTCCAGCCATGTGCGTATGACTTTTCTTGTCTGTCCGACTTCTCCCCCCCCCCTCCTCCAATAGTATTATACGTAATAGAGAATATTCAACAAGTTCATATAGCAGGAACATCAAAATTTATAGAGAGGCACAAATTTTGTTCACGACGATAGACATCTTGTTTATGGCGAAAGCATTGATATCCATGTCCAAGGACCAAACAGCTTCAAGAATTTGCTTTTCAATGTAATTTCTGAAAATCGTGTTATTACATGCAGCAATGACTATATACAATCTGACACCTAGATCGTGTTTAGGGGTTAAAACTGTACCAGTATTACCATTTGTTGTGTTGAAAAATAATAAGGCACGTAATATGTTTACACCAGAGTCAAAGATTGATCCCGCGATGGACTGAAAATCCTGGTAACAGAACTTTACGCCATCCCTTCCAGAAGCACTGACAGCAAATTGAACTTCTTAACATGTAGAGCAACGATCTGTAGGAATGCCTACAGTGCCTAAGAGTGCGCAGTGGCTCTTTCTCTAGGCTGGTAACGTCATTGCGTTCAATGACTATGTGGCAACATTGCACCTTTCAAACAATAATAACTGGTGCGAAAGTTCCGAGTTTGCAGTTAGTTTTGTTCGAATTTTGGACATTCTTAGATATCTATGGTTGCGAGGATAATAAAGGGTAGTGCGACAGCTAACGACCGTTCCAAATCGGGTAAGTTTGTATATCCCTGTCGTGAGGTCGCTGAGCCTCTTGGGCTCCTGCCGGTTGTCGTAATGGATCGACGTGAAATCAGGGGGCTCCACGACGTGGGCCCCGAGGCTGTCGGTTAGCAAGCCCCAAGTCAACGGTCTTCGGCCTGATAAATGGGCTAGCCGAGTCGAGTTAAAAATGTACATGTTTTATTTAGCAAACGGTACATTTCAGTACTTTACTTTTTACGTTAGGTTATTGATACTACAAATAGCAAAAGGCTTCGAAAGAGCGTACGACACGACATAAGTTACGTTATAGGTTGATTTTCTAAGTTCCAGATTGACTTGCGAGAGACGTGACAAGTTCTCCACCTTACTTTTGGAGAGAGCATGATTGAAATCAAGACCAAGATTTCGGTCCTTGTAGAGAGCTTATAAAGCCCGAGCTTCGATTTCGAGCTCGGCCTCCTCGTGAATTAGGGGCTTCCTCCAGATGAAATGGTTTTGGGTATGGTAGGATCAAATGCAGTGATCTGGGGATCGTGACGAAGGGTCGGAGGAGTAGAGATGACGTGTTAGTCCAGCGGTCGAATTCAATAATTTGGTGATTGGTCACCCGCGTGTTCTTCGCGGTGTGATTATGGCCAATAATTTTTGGGAGCGAAAGGCGTAACACGTATCTAATTGGTGAACCGGTGTCGGTGGGAGATGAAGACGAAATTTCGTACGTTCGTGTCTAGGCGCGTGCGGTCCGCGAGTTCTGAGAATTTGGGAAGTACGGCGCGTGTGTATGAGATTTTCTGGGAATTTGAAAAATACGGCGCATTTGATTGATTCGTCGACGCCGAAAGTGCGTCTGCTGGAATGTCGATCATCTGTGCTGTTGGTATTTTAGGTGCAGGTTAATTCGAGGAAATTCTGCGTTTAGTCGAAAGTGGTCAGACAGCTACTGGATGGCGCCAGTCGAATAGCGCGAGAGAAAAGAGCCTTTGGAATTTTGCAAAGGCGAGTTTCGCTGCACGACAATCCCTAGAAAGCTAACACGGCAAGAGTTTCTCAATGAAATATAAATTAAGAGGTGTTACGGTCAGTTTAGACAGAATAAAAAGAAAATTCAAAAACAGGAACACGGTGCAAGTGGCCCGTCAAATCAAATGGAACTGAGCTGGGCATGGAACAAGAATAACAGACGATCGATGGACCTACAAAATCAATTACTTATAAAATAGAATAGGCAGGAAACAGGAAAGACAAAAGACTAGGAGGGGGTGATACAGGAAGATTTATAAAAAACAAACAATTTCACAGGGCAGCAAACGATAAGACGGAATGGGCAAGGTCGAAAGAGGCTTATATATGAACCTAATGCACTGGAAATACCAATTTTGTAATTATAAGTAAAAACAGCGATAAATGTTCGCATTAATAAAAGCTATGATGACGACGATGAGGTTCATCATTGGCTACGAAACGGTCGAATTTTGCTTCTTCTATAAATTAGCGATAGAAGCGAACCCGTTTGTTTTCTTTTACTCATCGAATTCTTGGATTTTTACTTTTTGTTCAAACTTTCCAACGCTACCGCTTCTCATCCTCCTCAATCCAAGCTGATTCATCTAGCCCTAATACAGTAATTTTCTCGATTTTGGAAAGCCGTTCAAATATTTCTACGTCGTAACGATGCAAGAGGCTTATTTCTGTTCCACCGCTTTCAATATATTCTTATTTATTGTCCCATGCATGGTGCACTACCTCCATAATATAATCACTTTCAGGTAACCCAAAATCTCGTTTTGAAATGCCTGGGGAGAAATAATGTGTTAAGCTCATTTCCTGGACACCCGTCATTTGTTCTTGCTTTTGACAACGTCTACTTAACAGTGTATCTTGCTGCCTTCAAATAATGCATTAGTCCAGACATCGTTTCCAGCATAGGTGTATTTTTAAGCGGTTGAAAAGTTTCTCCCGAAAGTACATTGCGCCTTACATGTTATATAATTCAGTCATCATCGAGTTGTCCGGCCGATCCTGACCTCGTCGCGTGTACGCAACACGAATAGTATATGATTAATTATAGGGGCTCCATAAACAGGTTCCTTCTACAGGATTACAGATACCTGGGCTATGTTTCGATGATGAAGAAAGAAAAGAAAAGAAAAAAAGTACAAGTAAAACTATAAATACATTAATCCGAGGAAACGTTTTTTCAAAGTTATCGATCTTATTACGCCGGCACTGCATTCGTGTTACGAATAATTTCCGAATGAAATTCTTTTCCTTCGTCTTTTTTAATTCTCGTTAATTAATATCGTCGGATAATTGCCACGCGGGCGTCGACTGTCAAGGACTGGCAAACATCGAGTATACAGCGTCGCGAAAGTTTTGACGTTTCTTTCCTCTTGTGAATGAACCCAATTGAAATGCTACTATATACACACACAAACATGCCATTTATTAATGACTCGAAAAGTAAGGGGGGAAAAATGAAGAATTTGTAACTGTATTACGATGATGTATTTTAAAGCAGCAAACAAGACAGAAAGCGATTCTGCATTCTGTATTAAAGGAAGTAATTAGAAGTACATCTCGTTTATTAATTAATTGTCGGGAATTTTTAATGAATTCGAATATCAGATGCAGATTCCTTTGTCAAAATATCGCGCGGCTGACTACATGACATAATGGATACGAACCGGACGCGATTAAATGTCTGCGATTAAGTTATGGATGTCTTTCATCAGGAAAAGCAGCGACTGAGCTAATTTTTTCGGGGCATCTGAATGCAGAGCTGCGACCACCTACCCACAATAATAATCGTTACTAAGTACAGTATTGTTCAGCCTCGTAGCCAGGGGAGGCAAGCTGGGGCTGAGCCCCCTCTAAAGGTATCTTCAGCCTCCTTAGGCAAAGATACCACCGTTAAAAAAATCATAATTACGCTGAACGAAAAAGACAGAAGGGATGAAGAGAATTAATATCACAGAAACATTTTAAAACTTAGAAAAAAAACTGGGTTAACTAATTTGGGACTCCTGGATTGGGAATAGGATTTCGAAAAAACGTGTTTTAAAGGCGAAAAATTGCTCATTTTTGCATATTCTTAATTCAATTTCAGGTGCCTTGGGGGTAATTTGTCCCCCTCGCCCCCTGGCTACACTACTGCCTCATAAAAATCTTCACATAATTTTCCTGAGTACTTTATTCCTGTGCAAATTTTTTACTTTCCTGAGCTATTATATATTCCCCATTATCTTTGCCGCCTCCTGGCCATACCCCTCCAGGACCATACTTATGATTAGCTCATCGAGCTTGATTGGGTCCAGTAATGGCCAACAGTGACCGCAGAAATTTTCTCCTATGGTTATCACAACTCTACCTATTAATGGACTTTTAATTCAAAAACCCGCTGCAGGGATTACTTGGGTAAATAAGAAAGACGACTAGATAATAATATGAACCATGAAGAATCAGTAGTGACACAATAGGCGTATGCCTGTTCTGCATGCATCAGGTGTATACTAAATTTTAGAAATTAACTTTTATTTGAATTTACTATATACTATATGTATCCTCGAGCCCACCCTGGTAAATACAAAAGTCAGCACCTCCTATTGCAGATGGCTGGCTACGGGTCTGGTATTGTCTGTTCGATATTTGTGAGGACACTATGAAAAGGTACATTCAGATAATTAAAAAAAGAAAAACAAGAAAATAGGCGTGTTTAAAGTGATATTAAAATGAAATTTCGAATATGATTTTCTAAGACACGCTTTTCCTGCAGCTTTAAACTCAGTTTCACTCCGAACGGTCTGCCTGTCTTACTTGACCACTCTGTCGGGGAGGTTCACTTCAATGTGTTTTATAATAGCTGGTTTTTCTGGCTCACTACCTGCCATTGAAAACGTTTTATTTACGCTCAAAAGTAAAGGGATGACCTTTAGGAAAATTTCTTGACCTACTCTTGGGCAGGTACCTTTTTGTTCAGAGGCGGCGTTACGGATGGCTAAGGTATGTTCTGCCAGACAGCCTCGCGTCAGGGCGGGGAAATCAGTTTGCAGGTCACCACCGTAACAATCGCCGGCCAATATCCCCTTCCACTCTGTCCCCTTAGAAGAAAGTTAAAAAATAGATTGTCTTAGCATTTTATGTGCTTTTACTACTGGGTATACTTGAGCAAAACCGTAACGAAATAGCTCTGGGTAGTGGGAGATGGTGAGATGGAACATTTTATTCGTAATTTGCATTATTTTCAAGAGAGAAGTAAAATTAAATACGTTTTGAACTGAAAACGAACAGAAAATTATCACAAAACAAAATTACATCGACTTTGCGGCTTGGAAGAATCCTCAAAAACTGGATCGCAGAAGGTTGAACACGTTAAGTCACTTTAGAAGCCAAAAGTAGTTTGACGTAGTCCACTTTGGAAGAAAACTTATTTTTAAATCGCTCTAGTAACACTGCAAAAAAATTAAACAATGTAGAGGAGATCCTGAGGGACAGCTTGTCAACTAAAAAAGTGAAGAAAACAGTAGTCCACTTTTCCATAGACATTTTTATTTCATCTAGCCATCTTCAGAGTTTAATAGAAATTTCCATAGACATTTTTTTCATATTCGGGTAGGATCAGGTCGAACTGAATTGTGACCATGAAGAGCTAAATCATACGGAAATCGAGACATGAAATTTTGTATGCTTGTACTACTGGGTATACTTGAACAATTTTCCTTTTTTTTAGTTTTGGAGGAAATTTCCCCATTTCCCTCCCTCCCCCGTGGATATCCGCGCCTGAAACCCTGTCACCCTACTACCTCCTACAATACGTGTCTCCTACAAAGACACGTAAGGTAACATTTTATATGCTTTCGTACTTCAATTAAAAAAAGCATGAAAATTTCTATTAACAATACGGCTACAGACTGTAAATGTCAACCACTGAATTTGTGTGGGGGTTTGGACGTTGTTAAGCAAAAACGAGCCAAGCGATATTTGTTGACAAAATGGGTAAAGATTTAAACGGAAATTATTATAGACGTGTTGTATGAAACGAACTGTTACTAATGTTGCCACTGATCAACAATTTGACCAATCGAACGTTCCATTTTTAAAATTTTGTACGAGGTACCTATATCGAAAAAAACAATCGCAAGGAATTTAGAGTGACGAGACAGGGACGTACCTGTAGGGGAGGCAAGGGGCAACTCCCCCCCTCCCCCGTAGGAATTTTTACTCAGCAGTTGGAAAAGTTTACCATTTCAGTCAGGCAAGTTAAAAAAATGTAAAAGGTTTTTTTTTTGTTGCTTTGATACTTAGGAGTCGAGTTGAGAAGCTGGGAAAACCGAACAAGTCAAAAGAGTTTGTTTTTTTTTTTGCTTTGATACTTGGGAATTTTGAGTTGAGTCAGTTGGAAAAAACCAACAGGTCAAAAGTTTTTTTTTTCTTACTTTCATATTTGAGAATTCTGATGAGTCAGTTGGGACTTTCAGAATTCCTGCCTCTCCCCCCCCCTTCCCCGGGAAAAACTTTTTAGTACGTGCCTGTGACGTAAAAGTCAAGAGCAAGAATTTGTATGGCGATCTCGTCATTAAGAGTTGTTGGGGGTAAGCGGGTAAAATGTATTTTCATGGTACTTTGATCTCCTTAGCATTCTGAGAAAGGACAAGAAAGAACACATTAGGTACGAGATAGAAGCATTTGTACTCGTACATCAAGTAATACAGTTCGAAAAATTCTTTTTATAATCAATATTTCGAGCCTGTTTTAGAGAATTATGAAGTAGCGAGGTAAAATGTCGAGATTTTTACATTAAAAAAAAATAATTGGATTGAAATTTAGAATGTTGATGAACCTCTAATTTTGCAGATGCATACCGGTACAAATAGATTTGGAAATATAACATCTTTAATAATACGAACAATTTGTTTGAATATGTCGAATACTTCTGTATGCTGAAATTAGTCAAACACAAAATTTCTGAAATTAGTAGCCCCTTCAATTTTGAGGATAGACCATCAATTTATGAACCATTTAGTGCTCGATAGGTTTAGTAAAGTTCGTTACCTGGTTCGTGTAAAGACTTCAGTATAATAGAATGTATCTCGAAATAAATCATTTAAAAAATTACAACTCCTGCAATTTTCAAGATACGCAATATTTTTTTAAATTATATTTCCACTACTATGATCCGCATTTTTTTTAATCATAGAATTTAATATACTTCAATTATTTTTTTTTTTTTTAAATTGTAGCCCTTTATTTTATACGATATTCTACATGTGAAACTGAGATTACGTTTTTCTTGTGTATCTCGACCCCTTTAATCTATTATGCCAACAATTTCATCTTTTGAACATGGAAGGGATTCCCCTCACCATGCGACCAACATCTCCATTTACTCGCCACAGTTGTCAAGATGGGGGCGGGGCAATGTATTTTTTACTTTTCAGAATGTGTAAGTATTTAATTATACTTTTAGCACTTTATATGCTTTTACTACTGGGTATACTTGAGCGAAAACCGTAACGCTCCTGTTACTATGACGTCACAATACTGGGTATACTTGAGCGAAAACTGCAACGCTCCCCCGTTACAGCCCCCATAACGGTCCCCCGCAACATTACTGTAACTATAACGTCATACTACTGAGTATACTTGAGCGAAAACCGAAACGCTCCCCCGACACGAATTCAGTGGTTGACACTTACTGCGCCCTGCACGACTACAGTCTGCAGCCGTGTTGTTAATAGGAATTTCCATGGATTATAATTGTTACTATGACGCGATACTACTGAGTATACTTGAGCGAAAACCATAACGCTCCCCGGGTATCGGCCTTCTGTAACGCTCCTGTTACTATGACGTCATACCACTGGGTATACTTGAGCAAAACCCGTAATTCTTCCTTCCCCTTGTAACAGCCCCCTGTACCGCTCCTATTACCATGACGTCATACTAGTGGGTATACTTGAGCGAAAACCATAACGCTCCCCCCATAACGGTCCCACGTAATGCTCCTGTTACTACGACATCATACTAGCAAGTACACTTGAGCTGAAATTGTGTTTATGCATTTCCATGGAAATTGATTTCTTCCAGCCAGGGGTATACATGAGCGAAAACTGTAACATCCCCACCCCCATTTTGACACGCTCCCCCGATACGAAGCCAGCGCCTGGACTGATGTGACTGACTGACCTGACTGACTGACTGACTGACTGACTGACCTGACTGACTGACTGACCTGACTGACCTGACTGACTGACCTGACTGACTGACCTGACTGACTGACCTGACTGACTGACTGACCTGACTGACCTGGCTGACTGACCTGACTGTTTGCTCAAATATACCCAGTAGTAAAAGCATATGAAATGCTAAAAGTGATGCCTTGGATCGGGACGAAAATAGCCTTCTGAAAATCGCGTTACGGATTGGCTAAGCTGGCTGGCAACGGAAAAAGCATTTTGTGAGGTACTTGCTAAATTCATTAAGATGACACTACCTAATTTTCTGCTAGAAATCAGGTTACTCTAACTTTTATTTTTTTTTTAAGTCTATTTTCATATCCAGTTGTCTGTCAAGTCAAAATGTCAACCTCATTTTTGACGTGATAAAAACGCGAGTTGTGCTTATCAGCACCCACCGTGTTAGAAGTGATTAAGCCGGCACCTAGCCTTCAGCACACTGAGCAGTCAACACCCAAACCGTATTTATAACACGAGCACTCCGTGCCGCTCCTGCGGCTTTCTAGTAACCCGCGCCGCGTGTTTGTATGTGCCCGCGTTCGTGTCGAAAATAAAACCGCAAAATCGGTGGCCATTTAGATTTACGACGTGCGGCGTTGGGAAGCCGGAAAAGGAAAAATGTATTGAGGTTTTGGAAGTCGTAGTCGTCGCCTGGCTCAGTGCAGCGCTCCGGAGTTTCATCTTTGTACGCGGATACCCGGAGTACGGTGATTACTATGATTATACTTCCGATGCTCGGCTAAAATACTCCATTTTGTAATGAATATAAATCTCGCTGCACGTATTATATCGCTCGCGTAATTATAACAAATATACGATTTACGTTCGAAGCGTATAAACAAATCCGGGCAGCATAATTACGATTCGGACGAAGGAGCAGGAGAGGCAGCGGAGTCGACGTCTCCGCTGCAGGTGAAAAAATTGGAACTCGTTCCGTCACCAACTTTTTCTCGTCTCCATTATTCTTGTGTACTTTTTTTTCCTCTTCTCGTTTAATGCTTTACAGGGTTCCTTTAATCTAGGCTATTCTGAACTTGTTTCGGTTTACCTCTACACTGATTGATTGTAGACCGGTGTTACACGATCGTAGAATCGACAAGAGATGAACTCTTCTGTCTATTTCGTAGCATCATTCTGATTGCCGTTGATAAGCAACCCATTTAAGTGACTGTTATGGGCAGGGGTACTTCTTTCCTGGCTGAATAGCAATTCACTGAATTTCAAGTCTCGCAGTCGAGCAGCTCTAATAGGTCAAGCCAGTCTACAGATGCCAACTTAGTACATCCGATCGGTGGAGTACAAATGAGGCTATCGAAAAAGTTGATCTCCCAAAAAATAGCTAATCGAGTCTCAATAGGAACAATTTTTGCTTGTCAAATGCGTAAGTATCGAGTGCAGACTGTCTTCGGGAACGGCTATCAAATCTCATTCTTGACCTGGAATAAATTTCATAGCTCACGGATATGTGTTTTCGCCACATTAGAAGCGGAGCAGACGGGTTGAAGGCTCCAGGACCAATATGTTCTGTGAATGCCTAATACATCATCTTCGAAGCAGAGGTCGAGGTGACGTGTCATAATATCCGGCTCGTTACACCATGTCAACCGTCGATTTTGAATCGACTTGGTGTCGTTAGGTAGTGTCGACCTAAATTCGACTTGAATGCGACGTCGAATTGAGGTCTTCACAAAATTTCGTCGACATGGAGTCGATTTTTAAACTAAATCGACTGCTAACTGACGTCGATTTTGAGTCGAAATGCAGTCAAATTTAGAAGTCATATGTGTTCCTCAATTTCTGACTAATATCGCCGTCGAATTAAAAGTCATATGTGTTACTTAATTTTTACTTAATTTCACGGTTCACTCGAAGTTGGAAGTCAGTCAAATTTAAAACCATATTGTGTTACCCAATTTCTACTTAACTTCACCGTCGACGCTGAGTCGAAATGCAATCGAACGAAAAACTATACCACCTAATACCAGGGGAGGATACAGGAGGAATATATATATATATATATATATGTTCAGTAAATCCTCGAAAAAAATCACTCTCGAGCATTTTTCAGCTCTACAGTTTTATGAAAATGATTTATCATTGATGTATTATTTAATGCCAATGAAATTCTCTATTGGATCGCGGGTGGCGATTTCAACGCCAAGCACACTGATGAATGGGGCTCTCGAACTATCAGCTGTACATTGAAAATAACGCTCGCTGGCTCGCACCTCCTACAGAGATCAAGATCAATGAGCACTACTGAAGAAGGAAAAAACGAAGAGGAAAAAAGCTGATTGCACCAGGCTCGTTACCGACCCAAATAAAATCAAAATTATTATTTATAATTATTTTTATTATTTCCAACTACTTGTTGTCTTGAAAATAGAACGCCACTGAATTGAACTGCGACTCAGATCACACACATCTGAAATAACACTACTGAAACTGAACTGAACTGTCACTCAGTTGAGAAGAGAGGAAGAAAAAAACAAGCTACCTCGCAGATAGCGAGGTAGTAAGAGGGTGTTTGCTTAAGCTGAAAACCCTTCAGCTTCCAACTTCTGGCTTCTCAAAATTATCCTAAAACTGCAAAAACTTCCGGCTTCTCCACATTCTGGTGTTGTTGCGCCAACTTCCTACACTGATATTGATAAAAGAAAACCAAATCTGAAATGTTAAAGCTTTGAAGCTAATATTCAGACACAGTACCAACGTCTATGCGATAAAACAAATATACGCCACGAACGCCAAAATGAGAATCTGTTGAGGTTAGCACCTCTCATCTTCCACACGCCTCCGCCTTAAGACCGATCTAACGATCCAAACGCAACTGAGCTAAAACTGAATTATGAACTGTAAACAATTCAGTCGTATTTAAAGAACAAGCGACCTCGCGGATCGCGAGGTAGTAACAGGGTGTTTGCCATTGGGACTATGCAAATTGTAGAAGCGCTAGTGTAGAATAGGTATTTTTTGATAAGCGAATGATGCTCTAAAGGCTCTGAATTCCGATGAAGTCTTCTTTTCGTTTTTCCCCCGGACCCGGGAGCATAAAAGCTCAGGACGCTACACGCACATCATGGAAGTTCAATGCTCCGAACTGTGAAGCTGCAAACTGCAATCGCCCAGCAGACTTTGATCAATACAGAACATACTAGAAAACTAGAAAACATTTCCACTTTCCGTTTAATTCATTCCAAGTGGCAAGCAGAAATCAAACACTCTACCTTTACAAGACAACAAATAAATTCAAAGGACATAAATCCAAGGAATTTAAAAACTCAGGAGTTTCAACGAATATGAACTGTTAACTGCTGATAATAATTCAGAGGGACAGGAATTTTGTTTTGATTCAAATAAACGAGGAATTTTACTTCCATTCAAATAAAATTGTGTTCTCACTTCAGAAGATGCACATTAATGTGTTCTCACTCCTCATTACAATGTTTATAAGACGAAAAGACATTAGCTCTATGCTCCACTCCTGTGAATTCGTGAACTGTTAATGCGAGAAAAATAATCTGTCATTTCAAAAACAAAACGTGATCTGCCAATTATTTATTCACGTTTTTCAATTCCGCTACACGATTATAATAGAAGTTCAAATTTGTGGTTGAAGGCATGTTGATGGTTTTGGATGATTCCTCGATCCTGACTGATAACGAAAGACGAAAGTAAATAATCAAACGAGAAACGAAATATTCGTGAAAGACCTCTGAAACAGAATACCAAAATTACCACTTACTTAATACTGCTAACATATTTATGAGACATAGGTAACTCACATATCGCATTATTCCTCGGAAAATTTCCAGATAAGAGTACCTCACAGAATGTTGCTTGTACTTGGTTCGATTCAAATACATTATACACGCTAATTCAACTGAGAACCCATTTCATACGAACAAAAATACACTTACCTCTTCTAAATCCAATTAATGTCTTCACTTTCTGTAACAAATCATTACAAGCATTAAATCTTCTATTGGCATTATTGTTCAATTGTTCGGATACAACCTCAATTATTCGCTACTGACGAGTGACGACTGGAATCGAATTCCAAAATAACGACAAACACCCTAAAATCTTGCTTGCTCGAGCTCCTTCCTTGTTGCGCCAACTGGTATTGATAAAACGGATAAAACATTGATAATAAAAACTGAACTAAAACTGAACTATGATCTGTAAACAATTCACTCGTATTTAAAGAAAAATTATGATGAAAAAGCAATTGCAATAGGGTGCTTGCAGCGCTACGCGCGACAAACACCCTAAAAATGATGAGGATGACGAAAATTCGATCGCAATAGGCGACCCTAAAAACGATACGGGCTGACGCTTTAGTTCTCTTCAGGTTTCCATAAAAAACAATATTGAAGTTACTAGAGCTCATTTTACTTGTACGTGTTTTATATCGTAAGAATATCCTGATCATATTTTCGTCAACGATACTAGCGCACCTACAAGAGTATCCAAACGCCAATTGAATGAACTAAACGTTTTGAGCTCAAAAACATTTCAGTGACTTTTTCTGTTTTGCAAAGCCATATGTCACCTAAAATAATGCATCGTGTATGCGTTTTCCTAATTTTAGGGCTCTTGTGCCTCCCTTCATAATTTTTTTCTCCAAAATCCTACAAGTATTACAAAAATAATTTTTATCTCAAAGTGAATCAGTGTACGAGGTGAGACTTTTAAAAAGTCATTTCATTTTCTTCGTATGTTTGAGATACAGTCTCTACCCTTCAGCTTCTATCGGATACTACTTCTCACCGTCTTTGCACATTCAGTTTCACTCTCTGTACTGTAAACACTTGATCTCTCACATTGCACTTGTCAATAACAAAGTTAACGAGTTGGTTGATGAAATGCAGCCGAACTTTGTTTATAGCAGTCGTGTAAAGCCCACTTTAAAACTGAAACCGGTTCACCGCCACCCGGTTCTTGGCGTTGGAAATCTCGTCTATTTATTATTATTATCATAGAGCTGCCGAGGAAGGAAGACTTGAGACAGAGAATATTATGTAAACCATTTGATTTCCCATCTGTGGTCGGAACTCGCCGTTGAAAAAGTGCACCTGCTTCGCTGGTATTCGCCTCATCGAATCGCCTGGTTCTCTGCACTCATACCTATAAGTATCTACATTTTTGTGTACGTGTCTTGTAGGTCTGTTTATAACGCCCGGATCGGATCGCTCTATCCCGATACATTTATTTTTCATGTTATACCGTGACAGTGTTTCCCATTAGGATTATGTATAGTTGCCGCCGTTGCTACTTGAACCTTTTGGGCGCGAAAAAAGGCGCGCAGAACGACGACCGATCGGGCCAGACACAGACAGAACTGGTAGACAACGGGAGTGCAAATGCTCGTAAAAATAAAAGCAAATAATAAAACGCTTAGCAGAACTAGATTTCGCAATTATATAAATATTTATCCGGCAGATTTAGGCGATACAATTGAACCCAAAGTTCTCTGGGTTTTTTATTTTTTATTTTTTAAACTGCTATTTAAATACGAACGCGAGATAAATGAATTTTAATAGCTGGTAACGGGAAATACATTTTTAATTTTCGGTGGATTTGTGTGCTCGTTAATCGAGCCGGAAAATGGCGAAATGCGTGCGGATGATAACGACGAGGTTAGTGAACGCATATTCGCGCCTTCTGGTCGACGGTTCCGACGAAATGCTGAAAATGGATAAGGGTTCTAATTGAGGATGTGGGTGGAAGAAGGGCCCATAATTAAAAGTAGAGTTTGAGAAAAACGCTTGCGAAGTTTTCATTTTGTCACAGCTCTGTGATCCTGTGTTGAACGTTGCTGTGATCGCGGTGTCATTTGAAAGACTGAACTCTCAGCTACATCTGTACGATGAGAAAACGAAAATCTATTTCGATCTCTATCACGACCACTGTGTCGAAGCAGTTTAGAGGCCTTTCTCCCGTCAATCAAGTTTTACGTTTCATTACCGCATATCGATGGCAGATGAGGCGTATTAAGGAAAGAGACTGCTCCAGGGCAATACAAAATCTGCCGCCTCATTTGATTAGAAATACATTGTAGGAACACATGGAATCGTAAGTGCGCCCAATTTATAATGACCAGGTGACTACATGAACTAGGCTGCTAGAGTGCTAACATCCTTTAGACCAAATTTCGGACTTAAAATCACTTCGCTGTCAAGAAAATAAATCAAATCAAATCAAAACGGCCTTTACTTGGACTTAACTTAAAATATACATACATCGTATATATAATAGGTCAAGTTCCCCTCTGTTGGGCAAAGGCCTCTCTCAGACGCTCCCATCCCCCCTGTTTTGCGCAGTCCTGTGATATAGTCTATACTGGAACATTTTATCAAACTCATCCCTCCATCTGGTTCTTTGTTTCCCTTTTTTCCTCCCCCCTTTCAAAAACCAATCGAAGGTTATTATCGCCCACCTGTTATTGTCTATTCTCGCCACGTGTCCAGCCCCATCCCACTTCAGCCTCCTTACAGCATGGAGGAAGTTAATGTCATATTTTAGCTTCTTTTTAGTTTTAGATAAATTGATCTTGTCTTTCCACTTTATCCCAAGGATTGCCTTTTCCAAACTGTTTTGGTGAATGACGATTTTTTCTCTTCAATTTTCGTGAGCGACCAGGTCTGACAACCATACGACGGGGCGGAGAAGACGCAACTGTTCAAAATTTGTCCTTTTTGTTTGAATGAAAAGTTTCCTTTGAATATTTTTTTCAAAGACCAAAATTTTTTCCACGAGTTGGCTATTCTTATGTCCAATTCTGAATTTTTGGTTTTGTTAAATGTTATCGTTTGCCCTAAGTATTTAATTTCCTCCGCCCGCTCTACTGTTTTTCCACTTATAGTCACCGGATCCCCCCATTTTTTCCACAAAATTTTTGTTTTCTCCATATTGATTTTTAGTCCCGCTTCTTTTCCCCTTTCGCTCAGGTCTTCCAGCATATCCTTCAGCTCGTCCCCGGAGCCCGCTACCAGGGCAATATCATTAGCGAATCTCAAGTTGCTTAACCTTCGTCCGTTTACGAGCACTTCCTTCGTTTCCCAGTCAATTTTTCTCATAACGTCCTCCAGAGCCGCGCTGAACAGAATCGGAGATAAGGGGTCGCCCTGCTTCACCCTCCCCCGGTCTACGGCAAAGTACCGCCCTGGTCGCTCCGTAACTATTCTTGCCTTCAAGCCGCTGTACATATCTTTTATCACTGAGACAAATTTTTCCGTAATGCCTTGATTACGTATGGTTCTGATCATAAAATCGTGCTTAAGGCAATCAAAGGCTTTCTCGTAATCCACAAAAGCTAGGTGCAATTCAGATTGGTATTCCTCTGCTTTTTCCATTAGTTGTTTTAAAGTATACAGGTGATCTATGGTCGAGAACCCCCTTCGGAAACCAACTTGTTCATTGGGTTGATTCTCATTCAGTTGTTTGTTTATTCTTGTTTCAATCAGTTTTGAAAAGATTTTTGAGAGAACCGGGCTAAGGCTTATTGGTCTATAATTTTTGATGTTGTGCTTATCTCCTCTTTTATATAATAAAATTATGTCTGATTTTTTCCATTCTGATGGTATCTGTCCTATTTCTAGGATCATATTGAAAAATTAAGTGAGATATTTTACTAAAGTTTCTCCCCCAAATATTACATGTTCGTTACTAATTTTATCAGCACCTGACGCCTTCTCCTTTTTCAATTTTGTTGCTATTGCTTCCACTTCATGCTTCAAAAAATGCGGAACTTCTTGGATTATATTTTCTTCCTCTTGCTTTTATCCTCATATAGTGGCGAGTAGAAAACTGTGGCTACCTCGTTATTTCTGTTCCTGTCAAATACTTTCTCCCCTTTCTGGTTGACCAAATATATAGTCCATTTTTTTCCCGATGATAAACTTTTCCACATTTTTTGATGTTCTTGGTACCGTTTAGAGTTTCTTCGATCAATTTTTGTTGCTTTTCATATTTCCGCGAGTGAAATTCCTTTCTCACTAATTTACTGGTCTCGACAATGCTGAAGAGTAGAGCGGGATGGGATCAGGTAGCCGCATTTGTCAAAAAGACATTGAGCCGCAAGATGGAAATGGAGTGAGCAAAGACATAGGCAGCGGTCACAGCACCCAATGATGGCACTCGCCATCCCACCAACATCGACGACGACGAGGACAACGACAATGTCGCTACTGCAGACAGAAGATGAACACGATCCGGGGTAACTCGACACTGAAGAAGACCAATAGGACGTCGTATACACACACAGTACCGATGTTCATCGCTGACCACACCAACTTCACAATCGCGATAGTCATAGACTTATTAATTTTATTGACAAATCTAAATTATACATTATCCTCTAAGCACATCTATAGCGTTTCCCTCTATCCTGACGCAGGCCCAATCGGGGTAATTCCAAGATAGGGGGTGCGGTGTCCCAGGGTCAATTTGAGGTGCGTGCACCGCCATACACCCCACGATCACCGGAAGATAGGAGTTTTGTGGGTCGCTGATTCCGAACATTCCTTCAGATCTTGTATTCGACCGCGATTTTTGTTCCAAATACAAAATTTCATTTTTGAAGTGGGCGAGCTCGACGTTGCTAAACAAAATCATCTGAATACGTCCAGTTACCTAAATTTCCTCCGGTGAGCGAGTGCTATCCTCCGCACCGGTAATGAGACTATAGCGAGCGCTGTTAGCAGGAAAGGCCACTCTGAACAAATAGGTACCATCATCAATCTCCATCACGCTCCCGACTTCGGCGATGAATGCCCGGCCACGGAAGACGGAACCTTTGCGTTAAAACGCTTTTATTTTATATCTGGCCGCGTATTTCATCATTAGTGTATTAAAAAAAAAAATGACGACAATGATAGCGAGGACGGGCGAATGATTCACCGAAAAAAGTACAGGAAACTGCCTAATTTGAAAGCTCTCTTGTACTTTGCCGCCTGCGCAAACGGCTGTACAGCGAGATCGTAAAAACGAACAAATTACCTACCGGGGATAAATTATACGTCGTCGATGTCGATTACCGTAGATACGATTTTGCGATTCGCCGATCACATAAATAAATTAAGCAGAGTAAAGAGTTATGGCTATGAAGTGAAGGAAAAAACGACTTGTCCATTCTACTTTTTTCTGGTTAGCTTTCTACACCACACGGCATTAGCTGTACGTGCAACTTGATGCCTAAGTTACAATTTTTTCTATAACGGCCGGCTTGAATACGTATCTGTTGCAAAATTTACAGCACCGCCGTTATAATTACCCGATGTTGGCTAACGAAACTCCGAGTGGTCGCCTGTTTTATAAATCCGCAATTAAGTAACAGGTCAATTAAAAACGGTCGCTTAAAAAAAAAATAAATAAATAATCGGTTAATCCGACCCTAAACTATTTCTATAGTCAATTAGGGTACTGGCGGTTTCATTAGCACAGTCGAGATAAACAGATCGGCTTTCCTCGAGCAAATAAGTAAGTACCTACTGATCGGGTAACGGTATAGGAGAACGATTTCTAATTAGAGGGAGTTCCATGTCGGTCGAGATTCGAATCTGTGCGTGTAAAATTACGGGTGAGATGATAAGATGACAAGACATCAGGTTGAAATTGATTTGAATCTGGAACTAGGAAAGCTAATAAGCTTTGATATAGACGTAAGTGTAGTTGGAACGTGGGGTGATCCTTTAGTTTGGAAACCAGGGCCATAGCGAAGAACATTTATTGATGGGGCGAGCAAGCGAGAATCAACAATTTTCTAATTGTTAGGAAAAAAAAAAACTCAAGATGCGTCTATTGGTTGCTGACTCTAAAAAGATTATTTGGGGGAGAAGGACCGCCCTTATACCAACCATAATTACGGCCCTGTTGGAAATACAAATTTATAGGGTACACTACCGTCAAATAGTAAGTAACTTGGATCGGTCGCAACTACTTTTTTAAACGTACAATTGGCTGCAGTGAAGCTAAAAATGCACAAAAAATTGTGGTGCCAAGTGCTCTTTTTCAGACGGCCTCTTAAACGGTTACAGGTAAAATTTTCGCCGTAAATTCGTAGCCAGTTAATTCTCTACTGCATAATATACTTGAATAGGTCGCTGGAACAACGTTGCATGTTACGAATTACGCATTTTACAGGAGAGCTGCTTAGTGCAGGGGCGAAACTATAGAGGGGTGGGGGGTGAGACACCCCCAATCGGCAAATTTAGAAACTGTTCATTTGAATTTTTCATTTTTTATGAATGTCTGTCAATTCGTTTGCTTGTTTATTATTTTTTATTCAATTAAAAAATATTTCGATTAAAAAATCGGCAAATATATAATTTTTTTTAAACTTTGTCGGCGAATTTTTGAAATATGGAAGACATTTCAAAAAGGGTAAAATATAATCAGAAGTTAGGAAAATGCCTTTTGCAGTCACGATAAATAGACTTACACGCTAAATTTTGAACAACAGATTAATAGGTAGAACGTCAATTCTGATAGAAATGCACGTTAATTTATGAAAGTCAATACATTGTATACTTATTACAGCTGGATATTATTTCTTCTCTTTCTACACGTCACAACATGCATCAGTTCGATGATTTTATGTTAGTGCGAGTGGTTGTCCTCCCATAACCGTTGAAAGCCTTCAGAATTTCATAGTTAAAGAAGGTGAATGGAAAAATGTTGACGAGTTTAAAACTGTTCACTACTGTACATGGACGATAACATTACACCCTGAAAATTCGAGCTGCAGCTGGACCTGTCCTTACTTCCTGAAGTACCTGATATGCAAATATTCTCTAGGTATAAACATAAGGTCGTGCCGATGGAAGCAAAGTTCGTCAGGTACGTACCGAAGAGTTTTCTCTGTGTGTGTGTGTGTGTGTGTGTGTGAGGGGGGGGGGGGTAAAAATGATGAAAGTCCCAACTGATTTAACTCAGAATTCCCAAGTATTAAGGCAAAAAAGAACATCTTGACTTGTAGGGATTTCCTGACTTCTCAACTCAATTTCCAAGTATCAAGGGAAAAAAAATCCTTTTTAACTTGTTGGATTTTCCCAACTCGCCTGACTGAAATGGTTAATTTTCCCAACTGCTGAGTGAATAGTTGCTACAGTGGGGGGAGGGGGTTAGTTTCTCCCTAACCCCTATCAGTACGTCCTTGAAGTTCATACCACTTGGACAAAAACAAAAATGAGGACGACAGACAAAAGCGAGGAGAGCTCTTTTAGTCCTAGATTAACTTATTACAGGGTACTTTCATTTTTATTTTCATCTCGACATAAATTTTTTCATTGTCATTTAATAAGTACAACGTGACCATATTTTTGATAGTGCGATATAGATTTCTTTATCGTTAAGTAATAAGGAGAACGTGGTAATATTTTTAATATCGTGCTGATCGATCAGTTTAGCGTGATTCTGATTATTTAACGTGAATATTTTCATTAAATGGGGAAACTATCATTTTATCGTGATTTGTATTTTCTTAAGCGTTTTTTCTTATTCCTTGAAGCGTGCGATTAAATCCATGCTTTTCAAAAATCTGAAATTCGGTAGCAAACGTTGAATTTCGAATTTCAATAACTATTCTGTTGTTACTAGATTCTCTGTTTGACCTAGAGCCTAAAATTCGAGAAAGTTGAACATTTTACTAAATTCTAAAAGTTGAAAGCAAAAGACTTATTTTCCAGTGTCACAAGCTGAATCCGATAGCAGATGTACTCTATTGTTTAATTTACGGGCTTTGGTCCTGGTGAATCTAGGAGGGAAATTTAGTCTGGAACTAATGTCAAAATTCCGTGTGTTTTTCCCATAAGAACGAAAGGGAGCTTGTGGCACGGATTCTTCTAATCCGATTACCTAACCCGAAACTTTGTAGGATTTTTTTTTTTGATTCTATTGAAACCAACTTAAGAGACGAAAATCAGAGGAAATTCAGAAAAAAATATCACCAAGAGTAAATAATGACCATCTTAATGTGTAAAGGAAGTTGTGTGTTCCTCTCAAAAGTATTCCTGACATCCTTCCAGATTACCCGCCGAGATTAGGGTATGCTCATGTGCGCAAATGTAAGTGCTTGAGGAATGAAAAATTGAAAACGAATAAAGTAGAATTTATTTTACGTATATTTTTGGGCTCGGTAAAAAAAACTAGCACATAGCGGCCAGTCAGGTAAATCCAGCCTAGTTAGTGAATAAAAAAACTGACCGTTAATTATTATACAAACTGTAAAATGATAATCCTCACACCCATTTTTATTCCATAGTCCGATCGACGTGGAACAAACTGAAGTCTTCAAAAGGCAAGTCGAGATGCTGAATTGAGGAAAATGCATTCACTCTCATTTTTCTCCTTCTTCTCCCCCCCCCCCACGCAAGAAATAAAGATGTGCCCATTCTGAATGGGAAAATAAAGTTTTTTCCTTGATTCGGCATCTCTGACGGCAAGGTCTCGTTTCTTTTTCAGTTAAAAAAAAAAAAAAAAACTCCCATTAAGCAAGACGAGAAATATTTTATGGAAAGATCACTGAAATAGGAGTTTTTGGGTCGTTGATTTCGAAAATTTCACCGGGAGATTTTTCTTTAAACCCTGAATTGACTTTCAGAGTCCTCTGTTCTTGGAAATTGCGTAACGAATCAAAATATAAGCAGTTTTTCGCATCGCTGAATTTGAAAACTTCTATGAGCTTTCTTATTAAACTGCGATTTGGGCCCCAAAATTCAAAATTGATTTTTAGGAAATCGAATAAAGTATTAGAATTTTCTGGGTGACTGAATTCGAAAATTTCTTCGGATTCCTCTTGGATTCTCGATATAGGTTTCAAAAGCCAAAACTGGTCTTCAGAAGTGATTAAAATTGACTTCCCGGAAACCGAATCAAATATCGAAATGGGGAAGGAAAGAGGAGAGGTAGCCTAATTTGGAAATTGCATCAACGCGATAAATTTTCGATATTGACTCTCGGGTAGGCCCCAAACACCAAAATGAGAGTCGAAATTGAACGAACTTGACTTAATCTTTCAACATTTTCATAACCATCAAATTACCAAAATTCAAACTGGAGGAAATATTTCAAAATTATCCAAGTATGAGTTATTATAAGGGGAACATTCGAGTCTTTAAAAATCAAGAACTATGAAACTGAACCAAAATTAGGAATTACAATAGTCGCTGTTTCAATAGATTACTTGGGTTTTCAACGTCAATTAATTTTTGTCAATCTTTGGACTTTAAATATTGGCTCGTAAAGATGAAAGCTTTAATGAGTTTTTTCTTCAACATTACACGCAAAAATTGCCATTTGCCCTATAAGAATGATGAAGTCCAATCAAAGGTCCAAGGGTCATTACTAAATTTGTAACAGCCTCCCTCAACTCAAACAAGAAAATGAAAATAAAACAAATTTCACTTCTATAATTCAATTATTTTTTATAAAATCATTTGCTGCTTTTGAAAATTCGTCATTTGACGATTTAACTCTTCCTCAAGAGATTAGGATGTTTGTAATGATGAAAATGAATCAGCGATCTATAGCATTTTCAAAAACAGTCTGTTAATTTGAATTTAAGATATCGTAAGAACTCTCCACTTCAATCGTCTACTCGATTTGTAAAAACTAATTAGTGCTCGTCCATTTCGAATTATAGAGTCTTTTGAGCTTGAATCAGATTTAAGATTTAGCACATGTTCGAATTCAACTATCCTTAAGGTCAGTCATCAATGTCGGGAGTTTATCCACTTTGGGATACCATTCTGAGTTCTGGAGTCCAGGGACGTACCCAAGAGTTCTTCCTGAGGGGATGGGGGGGGGGGGGTAAGAATAGCGAAAGTCCCAACTGACTCAACTCAAAATTCCCAAGTATCAAAGAAAAAAAAACCTTTTGACCTACTGGATTTTTTCACTGACTCAACTCAAAATTGTCAAGTATCAACGGTACAACTACTCTCCAACACTTTTACCTTCATTCTAACATTAAGATTTCCGTTCGTAATTTCCTAAGAAGCATGACAAACGAATTTAAAGAAGAATACAAAAAGATAAGATTAAAAATGAACACATCAAAACGAAAGTAATGTCAAAAAATGCAGAAGATGAGGACATATACGTAGATGAGAGTAACGGAATATATAAATACCTAGGGAAGATAGTATCGTTTGGGGATCGCATGCAAAAAGAATTGAAAGAGCGAATAAGAAAGGTATGGAAGGCCTTCTGGAGGTTAAGAGCAATTAAAGGTAATACAGCTATAGAAAAATATCGCAGCGATTCTGAAAGAAGTACAGAAAATGTCAGTCTGAAAAATCTTTAGAAAGTTTCGAGACTTGGAAAGTGTTGATATTAAACATGCTTTGATAAACTTAAGAGTAAGAGCTTTTCTTCAATAATCACAAGCAGGCACTGAAGAGGCTTGAAAAGATGTTAGATCAATTTTCGGATCATCAGGCTATATTTGTGCCAGGCCACCGGGAATTTTCCCGGTTGTCCTGCGCCACTCGAGCCCTGGCAAGGAATCAAAAAGACAAAATGGGACTTCACCTCAAACTAAAAGCAAATCCGGCTGCGTTCGGTTGTCTTTCTCGTATTGGTACTTTGCTGAATTTGATTTACTAACCTGCTCTAATGTCAGACTTTGACTACTAGCAACGAATCGCCGTTCACTTTTTACGCCATTTGAAGAGCTTATTAAAATATTCCGGATTTCGTGCCACAGTATGCTAAGAGCAGGACTGCTGCCGTTAACAATCTCTAGAGAGGTGATTCACAAACGAACCATTATTTGATTCCATCTCCGAGAACTAGATGATGACTGGATCCATCTGATTCGACGTAGAATATCTTAATGTGCGTCGCGTCATACTCTCCGGAACTGGTTATAGTTCTCCCAACGCTAAAGACTCAAATTAGGCGCGGAAACGGCTAATCACGGCCAACGAGTAGCGATTTGCGAGCCGGCAGAATTGAAATTGAAATGTGATCATAATGTGTCCTCGTGTAATAAGCGAACGCCGCGCCGATTTTCTCCACTTTCGGAATAACGGGTAAAAGCAGGTCCATTTTCTTCTATATACATGAAATTACATTAGCAAATGACGAGGACTAGTGCATTGGCATTAGGAAAATTATTAGGTAGTAGGTACCGAAGGTGCGTTCCTCCATTTCCGTCATCGTTTTACGTGCAGCACGGTAGGTCGATTGACGATCTTCGTTTTGATCGCCGATTCGGAAGCCGGAGGCCGAGAGGAAGTTCCTTGGAATTCGCTTTAGTGTAAATGGCCTGGGCGGTTCCAGAGTACGATGGAATACATGGTAAAATTGGACCACGTGTGCGTTCCCACTCGCCGAATATGGGTAAAGACGTAATTACTCTGGCGGATTACAGTTTGCCTGCGGCGAAGAGGGCCGTCCTGTTGGCTGAACTTACAAGCAGATAAGATACAGCTAGTGAAGTCTAGGCTATACAGAGCACTAGAACTCAAGATCGGGGTAGGTTCACATTTCCTTCCTTCCAGTTCGGAGTTCTATTCCGTCAGGTCGGATAAACTCCTCTCATTTAGATAATAAGTCTTTGGAGAATTCGAGTTCACAACCTTCCATCTCTTTACTTCATCCAGTGAAAACTAAAGAAGGTCTTATTTCTGGTCCAATGATTCCGAACTTGGAAAATCTTGGTGTCTCGAAGCTCTTGGGATCCAAGTTTCCGAGTTAGATGACACCAGTTCGATTCGAGAATCATTGGTATAAAGTGAGGATGGTCTAGGGAACAGGTCAATCCTTCACTTTGTTACACGGGGATTATTCGATGGGATATATTATCCCACTGGTACCGAAAAATACGAATCCACAAATACAGCGGCTGATTGTCACCCTGCGGCGCATTCTGGCGGAAAAGTAAGACTGGGATGTTATTCGGCAGCTCAAATACTCCCAGTAGAGCAGTTTAAACGGATTTATACACTGTTAGTGATCCCAACAGGATATTGTGAAAATTCTTGGGACATTTTATTCAGCTAGGACTGAAAGGGTCACAACAATGGTAGAGCTAAATGGAAAAGTTAGACTGTAATTGTGTTGTAGCAAGATTTCCTGAAAGCCAGATGTCCCGCCCAAATTTCGGAATAAGAGCTCAAGAAGAAAACAAGTTTCTCCCAGGGATTTCACCTGTAGGAAATTTGCCGATAGTAGATTGCCGACTGAGGGGGCTAATAACTCGTAATAACGAACGTTCAGCCTGCTATCACCATACTCATAGGTGTTTAACCACAGACTACCCTAAGCCCCACGGGAGTCTGGGCGAGTCCACGATGACCCCTGTCCCCAGTGGTACTCCATTAACGAAGTAATGCCGAAAGACCTGAGCCATCAGAATGGACGTAAGTACTTGGGAACCCACTCTTCATGTCCCTGAATGAAAAGAGGTCCACCAAAGGGAAAATTAATTTAGAAACCAGTCCAGGGATGCCACGTACCATAAATCAAACACTTAGCATGGTGGTACGTCCATGCATTTTCGATAGATAAATAGAGAAAATAAAGTTGTTCCAAATTCACCTCACTGAAATTATGAGAATCATGTCGAACAGCACAAAATACGTGTATTGTAAATTGATAAATAAAATAAATCATAAATGAAAAATAAAATTGAAAATTCATAAGAGGAAAATAATAAAAATAAAATTCGACTGAATGGAGATACTCGACGGTTTTGTAAATAAACATGGAGCAGTGGCCCTTACTTCGTGATACGTCTGTTCGTACGCGATCAAAAATTAGATGCCCATAGGCTCGAAATCAATAATAAATAAATATTACAATCATACTGCACTGAGTGATAACGATGTGGACATAGGGTCCTCTCTCCCCTAAAATCTAGAATACTTAAAACAACAGCATCACAGACTGGAAAAGAAAATAACCAAAAGTCTATGACTAGGAAATGTGAAATCAAAAAACCAATCCACAGGGAGTCCCCTTCTCCCTAGGACACATTCAAATTTAGAGATTTGGGCTTTACTGATCTCGAATTAAGAGCTCGAGGAGCCTCAGTGCTTCTAGGAAACGATCGCTTTCGATGGTCACAGATTTGGTGACGACTCCTGCGTCTTGAACAGATACTGGTCTCACAGGACCCTACAATTTTGAATCACCTCCCTGAACGTGGCGTAACAACGATGCTGAACCTCCACGTGACATTCACGTAGGCTATATTCACTAAATTTAGAATTGAACAAAAAGGAAGGGGGGGGGAGAAATAAACAAAAATAAATAAAATAAAACGGATTGCTTTTAGCCCCAGAATTTTGATAAACCAAGATCAAAAGTAAAGGGAATTTCTATTCCGCGCCCTTTCCAGATCATACACGCGGGTTGAAAGGGCGTCGGCTCGTTGGTAAGCACGAATCTTAAGGCTAGCACTTGCGAAATCGCACTATACCACGGGTCGATGATAAAAACCAAAAATAAGGTACTTTACCTAGCATTTCAACTAAAATACCAAAAAGAACTCAAACTGGAGTTAGGTAATCCAATGTACTGGACAAGCTGGAACGTTACCATACGTATGGTCTGCAAAGCGAGATGATGGATCTAGATCTGCGAAGTGGCCATTGCTACAAATCCTCCAGCAACTCGTCGATAAATGATATGGTGCAGGAACGAACTGAAAAATAACATAGCACAGTAACTTGTCCCAAAACTCCAATTTGAGGCGAATGTGAATCTGACATAAAAATGAACAAACAAAACGTAATGTTTAGCCGATACTGAAAGGTCCTGGAGCCATTGGCAGCGAATTCGATGATGATCTCGTAGCATCGGCCTCGTGGCGGCATGGTCTGGATCGAATCGCGCCATAGTGTCGAAAATTTCTCAAATTTTCGACTTCAACTCCGTTCACGTTTCCTTCACTTCGTTGAAGAATACGTCAGGTTGACGATGATGGTGAAGATATTTGGCTGGTATAGATCTGAGGGTGGAAGAAATAATTGGCTGTGCTTAGTAAGGGAAAGTAACGTCTTCGTTTGAGCTTACATCGAACTTTCGTCGCAGTTACTTTTTATATTTCATTGAGTGATACAAGCAAAGTCTGTGCAGGATGGCTGAGGAAGAAATTATGGATACACAGATCAGTAAATGTATTGACATCTAAGAAATCTAGAACGTGTGTAGTTCTCGTATTTACGTAATTCTCGTAATTCGGTTCGGACAAGTTTTGCCAAAGTCATCATCGCCAGTCAACAAAATTTGAGTTGAAATTATCGATGCAAATTCGTGTCGATCGTAATAATTTGAATTCCTCGTGGAATTCCGTTCGATTTCTTCGAACATTCGCCCTTTGGGGCCTTCAAAATTCAAGCTAGAATTCCGTTCGAAAAACTCGAACGTTCGCCCAATGGGGCCGAATCTTTTTCTCCTTTTTGTTATTTCTTAGACTGACGACAAACGTTTGTTTTATGTTTGTCGTTAGGTCCGAATCCAATAATTTATAGAAGTCCGGATCCCGAAGCCGAGCCGACCGTGTAGAGAAGAAATTAATTTTACTCCTTGTATTTCTTTTAAAATGTCAATTTTATGTTTAATAAATTTAAGTTATACTCAAAATTTCGATTTCTCCTGGTTAACGTTTTCTGTAGTGAATCTAATTTTAGTCAGGGCCGTTTCCCTTTAGTATTGACGTAACTCCCCTTAGGTAAACGATCCAGAATCCTCTTCAAGTTTACAAATTTACGTTATATAGATCGTACTGGACTCGGAATCTGGAGCTGGAAACGACTTCTTGGCACGGCAAACACTTTGTGGAGACTCAGATCTTCTTGATTGAACCAAAAGAAACCGAAAATGTCACTGCTGGACAAGGCTTATAGCATGCCTTTTCATCTCATCACGTGGTTGGCTCAGGGAACGGATCCAAAAAATGAGACTGTGGCGTTTCAGTTCTGTCACTTTACGGCTGTAAAAAACACTTCGAACAACCGAAAATGCCGTCGAATTTCAAATTTTGAGAACAAAATAAACGAACATAAAACTTCAAAACGAGTGACGCGTTCTCAAACTGAGTAAGTGAACACAATATACGAGATTTTCACAAAGGTGAAAATATGCAGCGAGATTCATAACGGTGACTAGATACGTAGTTGCTTAAGAAACGAAATGAACCACGCTGCAATTTTCAGCTCCGTGTCTGACTTCGCTTATCTGGATTACTCCGCCGACTAGTCTACTAACTTATCATTCCATCCCTCCACCCCGCACTATCCTTGTAATAGTAACTCTCCGAGAGATAGAAAGAGACGTCGACTTTTGATTGCGTCGAAAAACATACCTATAGTCGTCACCAGTATGCAGTTCGGATTCAAAATAATTGTCGAAAATGTCCGACCGCATGTACCGTGATATACGAAAACCATCGTTCCTTCTAGTCCCACAGCTCCTACTTGACTCCTAATAAGCAGTGTTCGGACGGAGAATTCCCGTTTCCAATTTCCAGGAACGAATTCCCGGAAATTGGCATTCCCGTTCCCGGCTCTAAACTGGCATTCCCGTTCCCGGCTCTAAACTATTCCCGAATGCCCGATCCGTTAACACTTAACACTGCTGATAAGTTAGTGTTGATAACGCTATCGCTGAATTTACTTTTTAGATGTGATGATGTGAATACTGGTGAATTGGTAATAAGAGTAGTGCTGAATTCGTGAGCTACAATGAAAGGGTTGCATGACAAGTTCTACCCTTGTTCTACCATATGAAAAAGAGTGGGACTCGGCTCACAATGATAAGAAAAGAACGTAGAATACAACTCCGCCGGGAATTCCCGATGGGATTCCCGTTCCCGAAAAATAGCTGGGAATTCCCGGTCCGAAATTGAATTCCCGGGAACGTCCGAACACTGCTAATAAGAAACAAGCGACCTCGCGAATCGCGAGGTAGTAACAGGGTGTTTGCCATTGGGAGTTGGGACTATGCAAATTGTATAGAAGCGCTAGTGTAGAATAGGTATTTTTTGATGAGCGAATGACGCTCCAAGGCTCCGAATCTGAAGTCTTCTTTTCGTCCCCCCACCCCCTGGACCCGGGAACATAAAAGCTCAGGACGCTACACGCACATCATAAAAGTTCAAGGCTTCGAACTGTGAAGCTGCAAACTACTATCACCGGCAGACTTTGATCAACACAGAACATACTTGAACTAGAAAACTAGAATAAATTTCCATTTTCCATTTAATTCATTCCAAGTGGCAAGCAGAAATCAAACACTCTACCTTTACAAGACAAAAAATAAATTCAAAGGACATAAATCCAAGGAATTTAAAAAGTCAGGAGTTTCAACGAATATGAACTGTCAACTGCTGATAACAATTCAGAGGGACAGGAATTTTGTTTCGATTCAAATAAACGAGGAATTTTACTTCCATTCAAATAAAGTTATGTTCTCACTTCAGAAAACGCACATTAATGTGTTCTCACTCCTCATTACAATGTTTATAAGACGAAAAGACATTAGCTCTATGCTCCACTCCTGTGAATTTGTGAACTGTTAATGCGAGAAAAATAATCTGTCATTTCAAAAACAAAACGTGATCTGCCAATTATTTATTCACGTTTTTCAATTCCGCTACACGATTATAATAGAAGTTCAAATTTGTGGTTGAAGGCATGTTGATGGTTTTGGATGATTCCTCGATCCTGACTGATAACGAAAGACGAAAGTAAATAGTCAAACGAGAAACGAAATATTCGTGAAAGACCTCTGAAACAGAATACCAAAATTACCACTTACTTACTACTGCTAACATATTTATGAGACATAGGTAACTCACATCGCATTATTCCTCGGAAAATTTCCAGATAAGAGTACCTCACAGAATGTTGCCTGTACTTGGTTCGATTCAAATACATTATACACGCTAATTCAACTGAGAACCCATTTCATACAAACAAACAATACACTTACCTCTTCTAAATCCAGTTAATGTCTTCACTTTTTTTGAGGAAATAGTTTCTTTTGTAGAACAGAGTCGCACAATAAATTATAAATACTGTTATTGTTATGAGTAAAATACAAATCGAACCACACGCCTCCGCCTTAAGACCGATCTAACGATCTAAACGCAACTGAGCTAAAACTGAACTATGAGCTGTAAACAATTCACTCGTATTTAAAGAAAAAAATGAAAAAGCAATTGCAATTACAGACATCTTATCAAGTGAGATGTCTGTGATTGCAATAGGGTGTTTGCTTGCAGCGCTCCGCGCGGCAAACACCCTAAAAATTAACCCAACAAATTATCATGCTACAGTGTAAAAGTTGACCACGATTTTCGATCATTTTCGCTAACACGTGTGTGAATTTAAGCCGAAAACTGAAAAGAAAAGCTTGAACCTTGGACGCGATCCTCTCCCAAAAGGCTAAAAATTAAACTCAAACCGAGAACTCTAAACCCAGAACTCTACAGCATCCGAGAAACACGGACGCACTTTTATTAGCCAGCTACATTTTTCGCGGGTACTTACTCAAAACTTTTTCCTTGTTCGGAACATATTTTGCTTTTAATGAGCCGGATTGTACATCGGTAATAGGTACACCATTTTCAGAACCCATAAAATCTGTACAGATGGTAAAGAGAATCTCGCGTGTATTTATGTATTAATAAAACACATATTTAAGCTCGGATATGTTTCTTCTTATTACAGCTCGTTAAGCGCAAAACTACGCAGACAAAATTATGATAAATGTATAACGCTTTATAGCCCCGGCGCGTTAACATTTATAGTAAGATATCTCGGCAGCTACAGATGATGTTGAATCCAGTCGTCATTCGCAGTCATAAAGAATAAAACAACAACCTTCTGAAAAAAAATTACGATCGTGCAAATTCTCGGGGTATATCGAATTCATCTATATACTCGGTTTTATTTGGTGAATAAAAGCGGGAAAATATGATTAACGTGAAAGATGAGTCGACTTCACGAATTCAAAAGGTGACCGGTGACATGAAAATAGAACAATCTAAGTTCCAGGATCATTTTTACTTCGAGTACCGTCATTCTCCACAGCTGGACTTTGGGAACGGAAACTACAATTTTACTCCACTTTTCTTTTCAATGCCTACCACAATTGCGTTATTTCTCGCGCTGGTGTAACGTGTAGAATCGCAAACTGCCTTCAGTCTGAGCTAAATTAAGTGGAGATTAAACAACAAAAGTCTTCGAAGAAGTTGAAAAGAAACGACTATGTACAGAAGTTTCCAACTTTTTCTTGGGAGTGTATATCCCAACGAAAAGTGATCGTTTCTACGAAATACCAAGTGAACTTCTCCACGGTATCGTCGATTAAGAAAAACTTGCGTGAAATTAAAGCAGAAATTTGTTAAAGATTGTAAGCTGCTCGTGTACGTTGTTGTGTACTCAGATATCAAAGTTTAATCGGGCTAGGAAAACGTATCAAGCTGATCAAACGCTTTCTAATTAACCATGCATAGCCTGCACACGTGTATAAGAAGTTACACAGCTGTCTGCAAGTCCACAATATACGTCTACATGTAAGGGAGACTCGAGTGAAAGGAACCACTTAAACTAGAACGGCTGTAGGTAAAAAATGTTCAGATAATTTTGAACTCAAGATCTAAATATACCGTTCGATAGAGTGAACTTTGAGCTACAAAATTGTTTTTTATTTTTCGCAATCGAATCATTTTAAAGTACTCAAATTTCAGTGAGATTCCTTTCTAATACCTCAAAAAAGTGCCCGAAAAGAACAACCATTTACGTTGGGACAGGCCCGCAACCAGGGACAGGGCAGGGGGCAACCCCTCCCCGGCTGCGCTCTTTGCCAGCTGGAAAAAGTCGCTTTTTTTAGACGTCTCAGAGGAGAAATAAAACTCTTAACTTCAAGGTTATTTATCAAAAATTTTGATAACACTGTTCTTCTAAATAAAAATATACGAATATGGAGGTCCATTTCACCAGCCCCTCCCCCAAGGTGGATTTTGAAGAAAGAAATGGGGCAAAAATTTGTGTATAATTTATGTAATTTATGTACGCTTCCGTCCCCCACTATAAACGCTCAAAGTTTGGTGGGCTGGGTAAATACTAGCCTCCCCCCAAGTTGAATTGGAGGTCTGGAAATATACCCTCCCTTCCCCCACTATAAAAATCCAAGTTTGGGAGCTGGGGAAATGCTAGCCCCCAAGTTGAGTTGGAGGTTTGGAAATGGGGCAAACATTTGTGTACAATTTGTGTAAATTGTGTACGTTGGGCCCAGAATGTGTGTAAGCTCCCTTCTTCCACTATAAACTATCAAAGTTTAGAGAAACGCTACCCCCCCCCCCCTGGTTGAGTTGAAGGTCTGGAAACGGGCGCAAAAATTTGTGTATAATTTGTGAAATTTGTGCAAGGTGGTCCCAGAATTTGCGTACACTCTCTTCCCCCACTATAAACGATCAAAGTGTGGGGATGGGAAAATGCTAGCGCCCCCCCCCAATTGAGCTGGAAATCTGAACAGTGGGGCAAAAATTTGTGTGCAATTTGTGTAAGGTTAGTCCCAGAATTTGTGTACGCTGATTTCCCCACTGCTATAAGCCATCAAAGTCGGGGAGTTGGGGACATGCTAGCCTCCAAGTTGAGTTGGAGGTCCGGGAATGGGGTAAAAATTTGTGTATAATTTGTGTAACTTATGTATCCACCTCCTGCAACTTGTGCACCCTCCCTTCCACCCCTAGCGACCATACACACAAACTGGGAGGCAGAACATAACACATATGTGGAAATTGCAATATTATCACCGCCCTTTAACGTGAAGCTTGAGCGTCGGGAAGAGGGGTAATAACTTGTGCACATTTTGTGTAATTTGCTTATCCACCTCCAGCAGTTTGTTTACCTTCCATCCACCCCTAGCAACCACATACCGTAAGAGGTGAGAAAAAGACCGGCCCCCCAAAATGAATTCGAGGTCCGAGAACGGGGCAAACATTTGTGTACAATTTGTGTAATTTATGTATCCACCTCTGGGAATTTGTGTACCCTCTACCCTAGCGACCATATAACGTAAGGGGTGAGAAAAAGACCAGCCCTCCAGATAAATTCGAGGTCCGAAAATGGGGCAAAAATTTGTACACAGAATGTTCGGGCATCTGGGGATATACTAGCCCCCCAAGTTGAGTTGGTGGTCTGGAAATGGGGGCAGAAATTTGTTATAATTTGTGTAATTTGTATACGTTGGTCCCAGAATTTGTGTACGCTCCCTTCCCTCACTATAAGCGATCAAAGTTTGGGGGTCTGGGAAAATGCTAGCCCCCAAGTTGAGTTGGAGGTCAGAGAATGGGGATTAAAATTTGTGTACATTTTGTGTAACTTGTGTATCCACCCTCTGCAATTTTTGTACCCTCCCTTCCGCCCTTAGCGACCATATACATATACTGGGAGACAGGGCATAACACATATATGTAGAAATTGCAGTATATTATCACCGCCCATTAACGTGGAGCTTGAGCGTCGAGAAGAGGGGTAATAACTTGTGTATATTTTGTGTAATTTGCTTATCAACCTCTGGCAATTTGTGTACCTTTCATCTACCCCTAACGACCACATAACGTAAGGGGTGAGAAAAAGACTAGCCCTCCAGATAAATTCGAGGTTCGAAAATGGGGCAAAAAATTTGTACATTGAATGTTCGGGGATCTGGGGAAATACTAGCCCTCCAAGTTGAGTTGGTGGTCTGGAAATGGGGACAGAAGTTGTTATAATTTGTGTAATTCGTGTACGTTGGTCTCAGAATTTGTGTACGCTCCCTTCCCCCACTATAAACGATCGAAGTTTTGGGGTCCGGGAAAATTCTAGCCCCCCCCCCCAAGTTGAGTTGGAGGTCCGGGAATGGGGGCAAGAATTTGTGTACAATTTAGGTGACTTGTTGTATCCAGCTCCGGCAATTTGTCTACCCTCCCTTCCACCTCTAGCGACCTTATATACTCCAGTATATGGTCGCTAGGGGTTCAACAGTGAATACACAAATTCCCGGAGGTGGATACACAAATTACACAAATTGTACACAAATTTTTACCCCTCTTCTCGGCGCTCAAGCTCCACTTTGAAGGGCGGTGTTAATATTGCACTTTCTACATATGTGTTATGTCCTGCCTCCCAGTATATGTATATGGTCGCTAGTGGTGAAAGGAAGGAAATACACGTTGCCGGAGGTGGATACACAAATTTTTGCCCCCATTTACAGACCTCCAACTCGACTTGAGGGGGGGGGGCTAGAATCCCCCACTTTGATTGTATATAGTGGGGAAAGGGAGCGTACACAAGTTCTAAGACCAACGTACACAAATTACACAGATTATACACAAATTTTTGCCCCTATTTCCTTTTTCAAAATCCACCTTGGGGGGCTGATGATATGGACCTCGAATCTGGAAGTATTTTTAACGCTGAATTCAATGCCGCGAGCCGTTTTTTCCTAACACATCAGGACTTTTCCCAATTTTATCTCAAAGTTTCGAAAAACATTAAAAAATACCGAAATTGCATACTTTTTAATCTACTGAAAAGTACCTAAAACCTCATCAAAAAATTTTTTTTTTAATGTTGTCGTACTCTCTGATACTCACACAAACAATTTTCCTGTCCAACTGTTCAGAAACCAATGATTCCCAGAAGATTTAAGAAACTCAGCTGTAAGCAATCGCTGTAACACAATAATCCGTATCTAAAAGTATTTAACAAATGCTCGTTTTTGGTAGCCAATCAACATTACCCCACGTTAAACACCCGATTCTTAAATTGTTTTTATGCTGAATTCAATATCGTAAAAACCATTTTTGGATACCACTTCGGAATTTTTCTGCATTTTCCATTGAAATTTTGAAAAACATTAAAAAAGCGAGCGCGTTAAAGCTTCAAAAACATGAAAAAGTGTGTAAAGTTACTCCATGCAGTTGACCGCATTTTAAAATGAGAGATCGAGCTGAAAACGACAAAAACCTTGAACATTTATTTTTCCTTCCAAATTCCTGCATTTTGAAAAATTCCTCATAATGTCATAATTATCAAACTCATTTAAAAGTCGTAAACACAAAGTAAGATAAGCTAAAAATATGAAGAATTCTGCTGTTTTCGACACTTTCCTTCACTTATGGGAAGTTTCTCGATATGTGTATATAGGAGATTTTTCAAGGACGGATTCGTATTCAGAACATCAAAATACATATAGAAATGATATTTTCATATGTGAGCATTGTCCGTGCAAAACTGTGTAATTTTAAATAAATATCTCAACAAAAAAAATCCCGAAGTCACGACCCCCTTGGTCTCGTGTACCGAACCCACAAAGTCACGACCCTCGTGATCTCATGTACTGGACCCACAAAGTCAGGACTTCCGTGGTCTCGTGTTCCGGACCCACGAAGTTCATATTCAGTGTGAAAATTTGGCGGTGACGCTTATGTTCCCGAGATAGGCTCGAAAACGTGGTCGAAATGAGTCAAAAAGTGGGTTTAGCTCAAATTTGACATCGGATTCGAATTCGTCTCGAAAAATTGAGTAATTCGTACTCAGACCCACGAAGTCACAACCCTCATATCTCGTGTACCGGACCCGCGATATCACGACGCTCGTGATCTCGTGTCCCAGACCCATGAAGTCACCACCCCCGTGGTCTCAGCGCAGTACCATCGATAGTACATGATGAAGTCACGCCAGATTCGGGTCGTGATCTCGTGTACCGGACCCATGAAGTCACGACTCTCATGATCTCGTGTACAGGACCCACAACGTCACAACTCACGTGGTATTATGTACCGGACCCAAGAAGTCACGATCCTCGTGATCTCGTGTGCCGGACCCACGATGTCACGACCCTCGTGATCTCATGTACCGGACCCACAAAGTCACGACCCTCGTGATCTCGTGTACCGGACTCACGAAGTTCGTATTCAGTGCGCAAATTTGGCGGTGACGCTATGTTCCCGAGATAGGCTCGAAAATGTGGTCGAAATGGGTCAAAAAATGAGTCTAGCTCAAAGTTGACAACGGATTCGAATTCATCCCGAAAAATTGAGTACTTAGCACCAGCACCGACGCCGAAGCTCTTCGAAAAGTTTTTCGCCCCAAAAAAGACGATCTGCAGTACGGAGAAAATTTTTCAACATTTGAAAAATCAAAAATTTTGAATTAAAGACTGTTTTCTACTCAATTTTTTACGCTGAGTTCGAATGAAGTATTCAAATTTGTCGGTGACGCTCCGTTTCCAAGATAAATTCGATAATGTGGTCAAAAAATGATTTTAGCTCAAATTTGACAATAGATTCGAATTCGTCTCGAAAGATTGAGTAATTGGCACTAACTATTATTCACTAATCTCAACTCAAATATAAAAATCAGGGTTAAATTATGGTCGTCAGCATTTTCTTTTGCTACCTCATCAAAAAATCTGCGAACGCCCATGAACAAACATACTGTACTCCACCTAATAAGTGAGAACTAAACAACATGCACAAACCATCAGAGAAGCCGACCCGTTTTAATTTTTTTTTTTTTATGAGGACGGCATGATTTACGGAATCATCTTATTTATATTCCATCATCGATTTACAAACTGTCTTCCTCTCACCATTTGCTCTTCCGTGGCTGAAAACGTCAAAAGCAGTGCGACACATTAAGTACTCCAAAAATTTGGCACATTCGTAAAACTTTTCATAACAAGCTATTTTGTGAAACCAGCAAACCAAGCTTCACTTTTTCCGCTCATTTCGATCAATATCGACAACAACAAATAAAAGCTAACGAGATTTCGAAGAAGCTGTATTCCGCTCGACGATACTATAATTTCCAACTCGTGTGAGTGACATGAAGGAAAAAAAAAAAGTTTCGGAATTTCTTGAATAATTTCGCATCGAGCTTAAAAGTCATTTCACTATCCTCGCATCGTGATGGAAAAACTTTTCGCCGTTAAATTCGTATAAATCAATTTATTCGCGTTTTATTAGTTCGATCGAAATTATATGCAACTTCGCGAATAAATCTTCTCGAAACTGAATGACGTGCAGGCCGTATCAGAGAACCAGAAAAAGCGATGTGAAAAAAAGACGGCGAAGCGAGTTAACGTTTAACGATATTATCCGGCTAGAAATAGCAAAAAATCTACAAGTGGTCGAAAGCTCGAAAGCGTTTCGCGTTTTCACTTTTTTTCCTCCTCACCATCAATCAAGAATTCTGGGCTTAGAATTTCGACGACGAAGATTTCGTCCTCTCGTCGCCGTTAAAGGAGCTGTTCGAAAGATAACGAGCGTTCGACGACAGCGACGACAGAGATTCGAAGCAAAACTTGCAACCCGCCGCCCTTCATGTCGCCGGGTTACAACCTCCAGAAAGTTTCAATTAATTATCAGACAGCTTGCAAATGAAATCGAACACCGCCAGTTTTCTTCTGACGGTAAAGTCGCGCTCTGTTCTGAACGGTCGCACAGAACTTTCGCGCAAGAAGGTAGAGTATACACATAATAGTCGAGTGCAGAACTAAAAACAAGGTACAGTCTGCGCTCCAGCTAGATTTAGTTATACGAGAACTCGAAGAAACTTATTGTTAATAAACGATAACAATAAGCATTAAAGAAGCCACGTACCAGAGTTAAATTTTATTAATTAAGCAGCGGCAGCTATCACACTAACCATATGGCGCTGCTGAAATTTACAGTCACTCCAAAATCTGCTGCGATCGCGAACACGTTAATTTGGCGGGACGAAATTAAAAAGTATCGGCACGACGTTAACAAAAATGACCTGGTTGGACGGTTGTACACCTCCCTCCCCTTAAGGAAAATACCAGAATTTTCTCAACACTCGAAAGAACGCCAAGTCCTGGATATGAATGCGGAATGGCGAATACTATTCATGAAAAGTAATCCATGTCGAAGGACGAATAAATTATCGTCATTTTGGTTATTGCTATTACGCTATGCAAGTTTCAGCGTTTGCAACTTATTGCACGAGAGACCCAAAAGCGAGGCGACGAATGAGAAACAGCTGCGAAGCTTCCTAACTTCACCGACAGTTTTAGAAATTATAATTGTCTGCTGAAAGTATTTATTAAAACGAATATATATGAATTAAAGAAGTAAATTCGCACTCCCGCGCTCGCGTACTGTTCTGTTGTAAGAGCTGCGTACTCGGCGACGAGAACCGCACAACTTTCTGCTGACAGAAAAAATGAAAAAGTTTGAAACTATCTAGCTTACGTGCTGCAGCTGTCAAAGAAAATTAACGAAGAGGCAATACATCAGACATGTGAACGTATTTTGCTCTACGCTTGGGTAAGAAGTTCTTTATTGCCTCCCTGTTACTCATAGCTTGTATGTAGAGTAATAGTAGATTACTGCACCGCAGCGACTGGAGCTAACGCGCGAGGCAATGATCACCTACCTACCAACTCTGTGCAGTACGCTATTTAACTGCATACAGGTCCGGTAATCTCGAACTACAGCTGACTTTCCACCTCTACCAGCTCGCTTACACCTCTAGAACGGTAATGTTGTTATCGCTAGCCAATCACAGCGTCTTTACAGCGCTGCATCAGTATTCACGAGAACGAGGCGTCAAAATGTCATTTACAGGGTTGCCAGATTTGGTCCTTTTTAAAAATGTTTGTCCTTTTTTGGGTCTTTTTGGTCCGCAAATAATCTTCTAGAAATCGACTGATATTTCAAAAATAAGCCATAAGTAAAGAATTGGAGGTTCATCTTAACAAATGAAGAACATTTATTGTTTTAAAATATGCCAATACTGTTCATGTGCTGGTAGGGCAGTATACAGTTTCACCCGGGTATACTGGACCACCATATTGTTGCAACTTCGGTCCGTCAAAAGAAAATCGGCTAAACGGTGTCACACCGTGTGACCAGTTTTCGTTTCACGGACCAAAATTGCAACAATATGGCAGTCGGTATACTCGGGTGAAACTATACAGCCCTAGTGCTGGTCATCATATACTATCATACCAGAGTCTTGTGGTTGTTTACGTACCATAACAGCCTACGTGAAATATCGACATCCGTGCAATATTTCTGGGAAATGTCAAGTCTCCTAACCTAGTTTGTTTCCTTTTAAGTTAAAGTTTGCACCATATTGCTCCATTTATCAATTTATCAATTTATTTGAAGGTCTATTATATATGAAGAATTAGAAGGACTTATGAAGCACGTTGGAGGCGAAGAGAATCTTATTATCATGGGTGATTGGAATGCTAGAGTTGGTGAAGGAAGAGAAGGTAATATAGTTGAGGATTTTGGACTTGGAATGAGAAATGAAAGAGGAAAGTGTTTGATACAGTTTTATGACAAGTATAAGTTAGTTATAGGAAATACACTATTTAAAAATCATTATAGAAGAAGGTATACATGGAAGAGTCCAGGTAACAAAGGTAGATATCAAATTGATTATATTATTACAAAACAACTGTTAGGAATCAAATATTGGGCTGTAAAACTTATCCGGGAGCCGATATAGACAGTGATCATAACTTGGTGGTAATGAAATGCTGGTTTAAATTGAATAAATTTGGTAGAAAAGAAAGGGTAAAAAAGATGGAATATGATAAAGTTGGAAAATATTAATAGTAGAGAGAAATATCAATTGTATTATAATTAGAGGCTGAAAAAACACAGGAAATGAAAGGTGTGGAGGAAAAATGCGGTAAAATAAAGGAAGGAATACTGAAGTCAGCAGAAGAAAATCTAGGTAAAACTGAGAGAGAAGAAAAGAAACCATGGATGAAGGAGGAAATCCTCAGAAAGATGGATGAACGAAGAAAATATGGACGCTGTTCAACAAAAGGGAACCAATCCACAAAATCCGCTTTTTGAGAACACGTGATTCGAAATTTAAGAGCCATGTAGAAACTATATGGCATTGCGTTTACTGATAAGCTTTTTTCAACGTGAGTACACATTTTTGAATCGGGGGCCCAATTTTGAAAAATTTTACGTTTTACGCTCTTTCTAACGATAGTAATAACTCATTTTGTTTACTAATGTGGGTTGGTTCCCTTTTGTTGAACAGCGTTCAGAATATAAGAATGCAAACGACAGGGAAGATCGATTAGCTTATCAAAGGTTAAGGAATGAAATAGAGAGAGAGAGAGAGTGTAAAAGGCAAAGGAGGAATGGATGAAAGAAAAAAGTGAAGAGTTTATGAATAAAGGACAAACAGACTTGGCCTATAAGAAAAGTAAAAATGGAGTTTGGAGAAAGAAGGAAGAAAGCAAGTAATATCACAAACAAGGAGGGAGGGCCTATTTACATAGCTTAACGAAAAGTGAAAAGGTGGGTAGAGTATGTAGAAGGACTATATAATAATAAGGGGGATGAAGAGATAAGAATGGAGAGGCAGGAAGAGTGGAAGAAGATGAGAAGGGAGACTCAATTTTCAGAGGTGAATTTGACAAAGCATTGAGAGATTTAAAAAAGGGAAAGCTCCAGGAGTGGATGAGATTCCAGCGGAATTATTACAGAACTTAGGAGAATATGTAGGCTACTTGATAGATTGTACAAATTAGGATGTTACATTTATGATAAAGGGGAAATGCTTGAGGACTTTAAAAAGAGTATTGTAACTAGATACCAAAAGAAGCAGGAGCAGATAGGCGTGAGAATTAACGAACAATTAGTCTTCTTTCGTATGCGTCAAAAATATTAACTGGGATAATTTACAGGAGAATTGAGGATAGAATAAAATCAGAGTTAGGAGATGGTCAGTTTGGATTTAGAAAAAGTAGAGATACTAGGGAAGCAGTGTTAGCTTTGAGATCATTAACTGTAGATGGGAGACTCAAAAAGGGGCAGGATACATATATGGCATTCGTTGATAAGGTAAAGTGCCAATACTTGGTCGGGGTACCAAATCTTGGTCATTTTTTCCGTGCGCTCTAGCGTCACAGATAAAAGTCTGTTGGTGCTACCACCTATCCTAACTTGTAGAGCAGACCTTCCTCTTCGATTTAAACGCTTGGCTGACAGAAATAAGTGTCTTGAGTGCTTTTAATCAGTGATTGAAGATTGTTGATCTAAAAGTGCGAAAATTTTACATTGTGGAAAGGAGAGTTTATGTAAAGGACAAACCAGACTTGGCCTATAAGAAAAGTTGTTGAAATATCAAGATGGTAAGTAATTTTATGATCATTTTGCATACATTTTTGCTTTTACATGACCATAACATAGTACAGTGATGATTTTCTTCATGTTTTGATAAATTTGGATTTTTTTTGGTAGTACAAACTAGTTTTGAAAGTAAGCAAAATTCTGTACATAGAACTTGAATTATTGCAATGTTATGGTGCATAAATCGATTCTGATGAGTGGAAACACTCTTTGTAATGAAATAGAAATGATTTCGATGAAAATTTTTAACAAATACACTTTTCCATTTTTTGAGTGACCAACATTTGGCACTCCACTTTTTTGACCAACATTTGGCACCAAAATTTTTTCATTTTGAATTCTGATTCTAGGACTGTTCTGATTATACAACATACTTAATACATAATTTTTGTGCATGTATGATTTTTCATACTTTATAAGTATAGTGTCTGTAAGTAAATTTTGTCCAAAAATGCGAAAATTCACAGGGTGCCAAATGTTGTTCAATTTTTGGGTGTGCCAAATGTTGGTCGATCAAGATTTGGCTTTTTTTTTTTTTGAAAATTCAAACCCCCATATCTCTTTGAGTTTTTCAGTTTTCACATTCCGCCTCGCACTTTTATGTCTTATTTGCCTTCTAGTTTTTATACGTTTTGGAAAAGTTTTATCCGAAGGGGTGACCAAGATTTGGCATATGGTGCCAAATCTTGGTATTTGGACGTTTTTTCAAACGTAGTTGGGGAGGGGAGGGGATTTTTTTAAGTCTCAACCCCCTTAAAAGGTAGTTAAAGGATGAAATTTTAGTATGCCCGTTTCAAATTTACCCTCTGACCAATATAGACCCCCCCCCCAGGGGACCTCAAAATACCCCGACCAAGTATTGGCACTTTACCTTATTGAAAAAGTTTTGATAATGTTAAATGGGATAGAATGTTTGATATTCCGAAAAACCTAGGAATAAAATTTAAAGAACGATAACTTATTTTAAACTTATATAAAGGACAGAAAGCCACATTAAGAACAGTAGGAGAGAAAGGGGAGGCCAGTATAGAAAAACGTGTAAGGCAGGGGTGCTCCTTATCGCCAGTATTATTTAATCTGTACATAGAGTGGGCCATAAAAGAAATAAAAGAAAAATTTGAAACAGAGGTGTCACTATACATGGAGAGCGAGTAAAGATGCTCGGATTTGCAGATGATATTGTCTTAATAACTGAAAGGCGTGTATTGATTTGGGAAACATTTTAAATGGAATGGAGGAGATTTTGAGTATGCAGTACTGGGCAAATTAATTGAGCCTATGATTCGGGCAACTTAGTTGAGCCGCTCAATATACCTTTTCTATATTTCATGTTCTCTGTAGTGCAACACTGTTTCTCAGTCGAGAATCGATCATTAGCGATATTTTTCGACCGTAAGAAGACGGCGCGTATCATTCAGCAAGATTTGGCAAAATGTCACATGTGTAAAATCGCCACCCACATGAGTGAGGCCTGTCTGTCCACATCCTCGTTTTCGAGCTCTGTCGGGTATCTTCCGTGAATTACCTTGCTCCTCCATCTGGCGTACAGTTCCTCATTGTATGCTGCTTTCTTTTGCTGATCCGCTGTTCTTGGGTTCTCTTCCAGTAGTCGCACCGTTGTTAAACTCCTATCTGCCGTCACCACTGCTTTGTGAAGCTCAGAGGTAAGCTTCTTTTTTTGAAAGTATCTTCTGATGTTATCAGTTTGTTTATTGTGCAGCCATTTTAGGTTCGCGACTCCACGACCCCCCCCCTCCCATATTTCTAGGTAGTGTTACTCTTTCTATTGGGGACCGTGGGTGTAGCTTTCTGTTCCTTGCCATTAACACCCTCACTCTTCTTTCAAGGTCTTCTAGCTCTGTGTTGCTCTAGCCTAATATTCCGAATGAGTACGTCAGTACAGGCACCGCATATGTATTAAGCGCTTTAACCAGGTTTTTGCTGTTCAGCCCTGTCTTCAGTATTTGTTTAATACGCAATATGAATTTTTCTCTGAGCTCTTCTTTCATGTTTTTATGTTCTGTGCACCTATTTTACTAAATGCCGAGATATCTATACATCTCGTGCGGTTCCATATCCTCGATTTGCTCGTACTCTTCTTCTGCTTGATGTAGTTCGGTTTGTTGGATGCCTTCCTTATTTAAATCTAATATACGGCACTTGTCGAGCCCGAATTTCATACAAATATCGTCCAAAAAATCTCTCACCATTTGCAGTAGCTGGAGAAGTTTGCTTCTGGATGGGGCGTATAACTTTATATCGTCCATGAATAACAAGTGTGTCACATTGTACATAGTTCTTCTGTTATTCCGTATGTTGAAACCTATCAATGTTTCCTTTAACAGGGTCGAGAGGGGGTTTAGGGCCAGACAGAACCAGAGCGGACTCAGCGAGTCTCCCTGGAAAATTCCTTTTCTTATGTGGATTGGTCCCGCTTCGATGGCACTCTCCGCATTCTTTAGCTGAATTACAGTTGACCATTTCTTCATCATGTTCTGTAAGCACTTGACAATTATTGGCTGCACTTTATAGATCTGTAGGACCAGTATTAACCAGGTGTGGGGTACCGAATCGAAAGCTTCTTGGTAGTCTATATATGCCGTGGCCGAATTATTATTATTATTATTTTAACAGCATTCTCGACCCACTTATTGAAATTTTGAAATTTCCGACCACTTTTTTGAGCATGATGTTCTAACCTTCCTCACAGGCCCCGGAGGCTCTATTTTATTAATATTCCTTTTTTCGATAAAATTTTTAACCCTTACAGGAACAGTCATTTCAGTGCTGGACACTGGTTTATGCGGTTGAATGGAAAAACTTTTTCGAAAAGCACGATTGGTCTATTGGTGCAGGATTTCTGACGAATCAAAACTGACCTAACGGTAAACGCGCGGTGTTCCACTCACTCAGCGTGACTATAACTATTACATATAACTAAAACTTGGTAAACTAGACTATCAGCAGTTGATATCTCGCTACTCCACTAAATCTGCTTCGCTACAATAGCGATTTGAAGTAGCATCGTATAACCAAGACTTGATAAACTAGACTGCCGCCAACTGATACCTCGCTCCTCCACGAATCCATTTGCTTCACTAATGTAGCGATTTGAAATACGATCGGATAAACAAAACCTGATAAACTAAACTGCCAGCAGCTGATATCGCACTCTCACCACTCCATTTGTTTCATTACAACAATGATTGGAAATACAATCAGATAAACAAAACTTGATGAACTAGACTGCCTTCAGCTGATACCTCACTCTCCCTCCTCCATTTGTTTCATTACAACATTACATTTACATTTGTGTGTGAGGTGGCGCTACATGCACCGAGCGCTCAGACTTTGCAGTCCATTGCACTATTCCTCAAGTTGCTGTTAAGGATCAGCTCAGTAGCCTCACTTTTATAGCCAAAGTGAGAATTTTACTTAGCTCTATCCCTTTGACTTAACTGGGTGCTGGATATTCTAGCCCCAATGCTTCGCGTCTTGTCCCGGCTATTGCTGGGCACCGACATATGATATGGATCGAGGTTTCTTCCTCTTCTCCACAGTACCTACAGGAGCCGCTTCTTACCACTCCTATTTTATACCACATGTGTTTTGTGGCCCCATGACCGGTTAATAGTCCGACCATGAGCCTAGCATGTTTCCTGTCAAGCCCTAATAGGAACTTGGCATACTTACTGGGGGTGCCCCCTATCAGTGTTTTACTGACGTTCATGCCACTGGCCGACCGCCAGTGCATTTCCGTCTGCTTGCTTATCCAAGCCTTTACTTTGGATTTTATGACGCTGTATGCTACAGGAAGACACGGCCTGGGCGTTGCCAGTTCCTTTTTGGTGCCCTCCTTCGCCAGCTTGCCAGCGATTCTGTTCCCTTTTATGCCGCAGTGTCCCGGTGTCCATAGTACGGCGACCCGGTTCTCCTGAGCAAGGGTGTATAGTTTGTTAACACACTCCGCCACTACTAGGGATGTAGTTTGGTGTGACGATAGTACTTTGATAGCTGATTGGCTGTCTGTACAGATATAGATCTGCTTATTAACAAGGCCCTTCTGCTGGCTTCTCTCAATGGCCACCGTGATCGCCATTATCTCCGCTTGGAGGATAGTGACGCTCTCGCCCAGTGCCACTGAACAGTTGCCAGCGCCTTTTGCATTCGTGATTCCGATTCCTGCACCTTGGTCATTCTTAGAGGCATCTGCAAACCACACATTCTCCTCTTTTCCTAGAATGCTTGGCCACCTTTTTTCCCAAGCCTCCCGTGTGGGTATTAGCGCACGGTATGGATGTCAAAGAAGTGTTCCATCGCAATTCTATCCTTTGGCATCCCAAAGCATTTGTCTATCGTCCTGGCCATCTCCCATATCCTTCCATGGCCTGTCTTATGGGCCCGAAGGTTTGGTTGACCCAGACGATGAGCCCCCATTATCGCCGCTGCTTCTATAGCAGTGTGAAGTGGTGGCAAGTTCAGGAGCCTTTCTAGTGCCTTTGTCGGCACCGTACTCATTGCCCCCGTTGTCATCACGCACGCGAGCCTTTGCAGGTGGTCTAGTCCCTCTCTGACGTTGGTCAGGTGGACCCGGCCCCACCACACAATGGCCGCATATGTGATTCTGGGGCGTATTACACCGGTATATATCCAGTGCATCATTTTGGGAGAGAGTCCCCAGGTCCTGCCGACATAGGTGCGGCAAGCCCAAAGAGCCTCAATCCCTTTTTTTATTTTATCTGAAACGTGATCCCTCCAGGAGAGTTTTTCATCAAGATATACTCCTAAGTACTTCACCTTTCCTGTGAGGGCTAACGGTCTTCCCTTGTATTGCACCTTGATCAACTCCTTGCCTTTCCTTTTACGAGTGAAAAGAGTGATCTCCGTTTTGTCCGGGTTTATCGATAACCCTTTTTTCGCACACCATTTTTCCACACATCGGAGTCCCCACTGCGTTATCTCCGCGATGGTTCCCGGAAATTTTCCGGTTACCACCACAACCAAATCGTCAGCGTAGCCCTGTGTGCATATTTTTTGCCCATTTAACTCCTCCAGCAAGCTGTCCACCACCAGGCTCCACAGTAGGGGAGAGAGTACTCCCCCTTGTGGGCAGCCCCTGATGGTAGTTGCATGGATCCGTTCTTGTTGGTATGTTACCCGGATCTCCCTGCCTTTTAGCATAGATACAATCCAGTTTATTAAGCTTTCCTTCACTTTCCTTTCCCTCAGGGCTGTTTCTATGGATTCATGAGAGGTCGCGTCAAACGCTCCCAGTATATCCATGAATGTTGCCAGGACATAATCTCCGCCAGTCATCCCTCTCTCGATTGCTGTAACAAGTGAGTGCAGTGATGACTCTACTGATTTGCCTGCCCTATATGCATGCTGGTTCTCATTTAGTGAGAATCTTTTCAGGGTAACCTCTCTTAGGTGCCTGTCTATCAGCCTTTCCAAGGTTTTTAGCATGAATGATGAGAGACTTATCGGCCTGTAGGATTTGGCCTTGCAGGGGTCTCTGCCTGGTTTAGGCAAAAACACCACTCTCACACCCCTCCACGATTTTGGAATGTGCCCTAGGGCTAATGATGCCCTGAGGACCCTAATGAACGTTCCCATTATGGTCTCTAGTCCTGTCTGTAAGCCGACTGGATAGATTCCATCTGGGCCCGGTGCTTTGTACGGCGAGAATGTGTTTATGGCCCAACATACCCTGTCTGGTGTAACCACCTCCTTCGCCGTTTCCCAATCTGTTCCTTTTCGCACACTGTCGGCTCCTGGTAGCGGCTGTGTGTTTTCCATAATTTTTGCTCCCGGAAAGTGCGTGTCAGTGAGGTGCTCTATTGCCTCTCTCGGGGTGGTGGAGAAACCACCCGTCGGGAGTTCGAGCGGCCCCTCTGCCACCCACCTTTCCTTACTGAGAAGTTTTTGCAGGCGTGCCGTCTCCGGTACCTTTTCTATAGATTCGCAGAAACGTCTCCACCCCTCTGTTTTGGCTTGCTTTACCGCCTTTTTATATGCTTTTTGGGCCTCATGATATAATTCCCAGTAAGCTGGTGTATTATTTTTTAGTGCAGCCCTCAGCCTTCTTCGTGTGTCTTTCCTACGTTTCCCCAACTCTGTTGTCCACCAGATGGTTTTACGTAATTTTATTATCTTAGGCTCACAGTTCTTCTCGTAGGCGTCCCTGAGTGGCACCATCCAGTATGTTGGCTTGTGCTTCCAGGTCGTCCACGTTCTGAATCCGTTGCCAGTTGTAACTTGTCAGTCTTTCTAAGTCATTCTTAAAGCCTCCCCAGTTTGTTTTCCTAGGGTTCCTAATAGCTCTTTGTTCCTCCTTAGGTGCCCGGATCTGGTATTGGATGTATCGGTGATCCGATAAAGACGGTTCGTCCAACATTCTCCATCCCTGGACTCGGTCCCTAAGTTTGGAATTACAGAGTGTTATGTCTATAACTTCTTGCCTTACTTTTGTGACAAACGTTGGTTTGCTTCCCTCATTTAGAACAAGCAGATCCTGTGTCGCAAGGTAGTCTACTAGCCCTTTCCCTCTCGGATTTGTGCCTGTACTCCCCCAGATAGTATGGTGCGAGTTGGCATCGCATCCGACAAGAAGGTCCAGCTTTTCCCTCACACAGTGTTCTACCAGTTCCCTGAGCTCATCAGTTGGGGGAGGGTCCCGAGAGTCGGATGGAAAATATGCTGAGCATATTACTATCTTCTTCTTGTTCCCTTTCTCCTCATATTCCAAAGTGGCCGCCACAAGATCCCGTAGGGTAAATCCCGGTATTGCTGTGCAGCTCACTTGATATGTAAATATCGCTGCACGTGGTCTTCCTGCATTTTTTGCATAAATGAGATGCCCCTGTGCCATTTGTATGCCTCTCACTTGTTCCCGATGATACCATGGTTCCTGTAACAGGCATATATTTGTTTGCCCCTTTTGCAGCCTCCTGCTCAGTAGGTAACAGGCTGCTTTGCATTGGTGCAGATTAATTTGCAATACCCTTATCATTCCGTGTATAGCTTTTCTCTGTTATCCTCAGACTGTCACCTTGACATCAACCAGGCGGTCCAGGAAAAACAGCTTGTTGCCCTTTCTTCTCAGGTACTTCACTGACTCCTCGTCGATACCCACCGCCAGAAGTGTACCTTTCGGTTCCTCCCTGCAATGGGCAACGTACCAGGACCCAGCAGACAGCCCCTGATTCTGCAGCTCCAGCCTCTTTAGGAGCACTTGCGCTGTTCGCCCGCTTGTAGGCAGCCAGACCGACGCGCTGGTCAGCTTCGGCAGACCCTCCCAGGGTGCGACTTTGAGAGTTTCCTCCCCCAGTCGCACCCCGCTGGCGAGCCCCGCCAAGAAGCGTTCCCGGCTCGTCTGGTCTGCGCATACCACCTGCAGTGTTCCTTGATACAGCGTTATTTGTTTGATGTTCGGTAACGCCGTTTCCGGTAGTTCCCAAAGCATCTCACGAATAACGCCTTTGGCGTCCTTTGCTTCCTCGGCCGTCAGTGTGGTCTTCGGGTAGCCGTCCCGAAAGATGGCCACCTTATGTCCCTCCTCCGCCGCCGCCGAAGCATAGGTCGTCGTCCTACTCTTTTTTGGCGCTGCCTTCTCGGGTCCCGTCGACGGGGTTTCCCGCGGTCTCTTGCCTGACAATGGAGTTCCCGCAGAGGTTCCCTTTTCAGGTGTGCCCTCCTTGGTTCCTCCACCGTCCTCCTGCTGTCTCTGCTTCTCACGCTGCGCCTTCCTTTTCTGCGCTCCTGTACGTTTTCTTCTTTCCTCTTCTGTTATTTTGGCGACGGATCCCTGGTTCCCTGGTCCGCCCGCTTGTGTCCCTGCTTCACCGGATCCACCCGTAGATGTCTCCGGTTCCGCTGGTCCAACCGTGGGTGTCCCTGGTTCCCTGGTTCCCTGGTCTCCGTCTCCATCTTCTCACCCAGTGTCACTCGGTCCATCACTTCTGACAGCCCTTCCGCTGCACGCTTCTCTCCAGTGTCCCTGCGGGTCCGGCTTTCGCCAGCCCCAGCAGGTCCGCTTTCCTTACTTAAAAAAAAAAGAGATTTTGCTTCTTCCATACGGTTCCCACGAGTACCAGAGAAATATATCGTCCACCGTGGCAGAGCTCCGAGTACCACGGCAAGCTTACTTACTGAGGGAGGTCAGCCGGTATCCCTCAGGTTCCTATTCGCGACTGTTTTAGCCCAACAGCCATGCATCCCTTCGGCATAGGTAACACCAACCTTGGGATTGGGCCCGTAGCTGTACTGAGATACAGGCTACGGAAAGAAGGGGGTAGGCAACTCATCGTCTGTCGTACACGGGTCACCCGACGCTGGTGACGGCCCTCACTGCTACATACCCGATTTTGAGAGGGGAGCAGCTTTGCCGTCTATGCCACACGACCATTCTGACTTTACGTCGTCGGGTCTTTCTTTCGCATCCAACGTCGGGTTCCCCGCCTAGCGCACAGATTCCGAGCGCGGGACGTGCTTAACTATAGGGACTGAAAGAAGTTAAGACACTAGCGTAAGGTCCTCGGGTGCGCCACGCCCGTACTTGCCAGCTGCAAGCCCTTGAGGTTTCATTACAACAGTGATTTATTTGAAATACGATCAGATAAACAAAATTTCATTAACTAGACTGCCACCAGCTAATATCTCGCTCCTCCATTCCATTTCCTTCACTACAACAGCGATTTGAAATACAATCAGATAATCAAAACTTGATAAACTAGACTGCCACCAACTAATATCTTGCTTCCCTCACTCCATTTGTTTCACTATAACAGCGAATCAAAATGCAATTGGATAACCAAAACTTGATAAACTAGACTGCCATCAGCTGATATCTCACTCTTCCCACTCCCTTTGTTTCAATACAACAGTGACTTGAAATACGATCAGATAAACAAAATTTCATTAACTAGACTGCCATCAAATAATATCTTGCTCCCCTCACTTCATTTGTTTCACTATGACAGCGAATCAAAATGCAATTGGATAGCCAAAACTTGAAAAACTAGACTGCCACCAGCTGATATCTCACTCTCACCACTCCATTTGTTTCATTGCAACAGTGATTTGAAATACAATCAGATAAACAAAACCTAATAAACTGGACCTGCCACAAACTTCACGCTCCCCACTCCATTTCCTCCCTACTACAGCGATTTGAAATACAGTCAGATAAAACCAAGACTTGATAACTAGACTGCCACTAGCTGATATCTTGTTCCCCTCACTTCATTTGTTTCACTATAACAGCGAATCAAAATACGATCAGATAAACAAAACTTCATAAACTAGACTGCCACCAGCTAATATCTCACTCTGCTTGATTCCTTTCACTACAACAGCGATTTGAAATACGATAAGTTCCCGTGCTGCACCCTATACCTCAAACATTTTTTTCAATTATTTATAACAATTTCCGAGGGTGGGGGTGTAGATTTGTAAAATGACAACGGCCTTCCCTCATAAATATAACTTAATCACTCTAAACTTCTCTTTCCTCTATGTATTTCACCAAAATTGTACAACTGAAACCGAAGCAGTATGTAGGCCTGCTATCAGGCTACCAACATACGTGCTGAACAAGACGTAATACAGGGGAAAAAATACTCCTAGAAAACGGAGATCCGCTAAATCTGTCCTCAGAAAAATATATTTACACTCGGGTTGTTCCTGGAATTGGCACTGGCTGGCGGTTTATCTTACTAGAACAAATAAGAAAAGCATCATTAGTAACGATATAGCGTTCCCAAGCGGTAATGCAAAAAGTGCACAGGCATTTCTCCGTTTCCGCCCCGAAAATGTCGTCCTGGCATACTCTCTTTAAATTATCTTGATCGGAGTGCTTTATTGGTATTCTGGAACAGTGGCTGCGGAAGGTTCGAAATGAGAAACGTATTTCCATTACTATTGCCTGTTCATTTTATATAATGCAGTCACGTAAAAAAGTTGGCCCTGTTGTCTAGTCGAGTGATGTCACCTACCCTATCGATTCGTTTGTCTTATCCGCACCTACGTCTTTCCGTAATCTTCCCATACACGTGCGTCGCCAACTGTGCAGGTGTAATAAAAGCGAATCTTCCACACCACGAAGACGACCATTACCTGGGTGCACGACCATTACCTGCGCCAAGGCACGTTCTCCTTCAATGAGAACTCGCACGCAACCTTTCATACGACAGAGCGAGAAATATAGGCATCGGCAACTAGCTAGGCTACGAAAAGCAAACACACGAGCAAGATGGCCGAGGAGCCGAGGTGTTCGTGCGGCAAAATCTGCCCAGTCTTCCCATTTTAATTAATTTCACCGGAGCCGAGTATGAAGAAGTTTCCTGCAACATTGTTTTTTCACTTCGGCTCGTTCGTCTTCCCGTAGCTGAATTTTTAATCCACGTATGAACTTTCGATACTAATCTCTCTTCCCAAACGAGCGACTTTACGAAGTTGAATCCGGCTGAAAATTATACGGCGCTAAGAAGTTTATCGTAACAGGTGGAATGATTCTGGAAAACAAATTTCACTCTTTGCATATATTATCGCTCTCGGTTGTCGAGTTACAGGGACACAAACGTCAGGTATGACACAAGTGGCTTCGCTTTCGTATTAATCATTCCGCAACATACAGTCTGAATTTCAGCCTCGAATCGCACCGGATGTTTCATATTTAGAGACTTCAAGACTTCATTCCAATACTGCCGGCGTAGGCGTTCATGCCGTGGCATAGGATATACACAAGGGTTGCTGTTATTTACACCCAAAATGAAAAAATTCGCCATTTCTTTTGGGCCAAACTCTGAATTCGTGTCTCCGGTCGTAGAACTCCCGTATACCAAATTTAAACCGAGTCAGATTTACCCATGCAGTAGGGACGGAGTGTAACCTCTCTCCAACATTTCGTCGGTGGCGCGTTTGACACCTCGTATGTGACATTTTTAGCCAAAACCACTGATTGGTCTTGTTGGATTCGTCTCTGATGGGCGGGTCGAATAAAATTCCTCCTGTGTGCTTAGTTACAACGTTGTCCGCTAGAAGACGCTATATAACACCTCCCTATGTGCATGGGTTTCTAAACCTGGCTCCAAATACCTCGTATGTGTACAGGGCTGCCGAGAGGGGGGTACTTTTCCCCCGGGCCCGGGTTTTTTGAGAGGGCCCACAGAGTCACAGAAATTATAATTATCAAAATATGCTTTTTTACGAGCAAATAATTTCAGTGCAGTCCCCCGGGCCCGGTTTGGCTCTTGGCCGCCTTTGTATGTGTAAGTGATGAGTAAAAATTGTATTTTGCACATAGGAGGTGTCCAACGCGCCACCGACGATTATTAGCTACCCACGCGCTTTTTCGCCGGATATACTCGTATGATATTTCTTTATTTTTACCATAATATTGATTTTCGATAGATAAGTGATCGAAATGAAATAATAATAAATAAATAAAAAAAGAAGTTCACCTAAAGAAGGTTTCGAATAAGCAGTGTTTTGACCTTCTATTTTTTGTTTTACTTATAAGTTTCAACGAATAGGCCCCAAGTAGAATAGCACAAGCCAAATTAGCATTTTATCGAAAAAGCAATTTTTTCAAATCAAAAATGAATCTGGAAATCAAAAAATTGTTCTTGAAAACTTATGTTTGGAGTGTAGCCTTGTACGGGTAGAAAGATTATTATTATTATTATTATTATTTTGAAACAATTTTTTTTTTGTAACCCTCCCCCCTCATCGTAATTGGCCTAACCGCTGTGGTGGGGGAGGAAACTAGTAAATAAAGGGGAAAATATAATCGGAAGTGAGGAAAATGCGTTTTGCAGTCACGATAAATAGACATACAAGCTAAATTTTGAACAGCAGATTAAAAGGGTAGGACGTCAATTCTGATAGAAATGCACGTTAATTTATGAAAGTCAATTCTGATAGAAATGCACACTAATTCATGAACATCAATACATTGTATATTACAGCTGGATATTTCTTCTCTTTCAACACGTCACAACATTCATCAGTTCGATGGTTTTATGTTAGTGCGAATGGTTGTCCACCCATAACCGTTGGAAGCCTTCAGAATTTCATAGTTAAAGAAGGTGAATGGAAAAATGTTGACGAGTTTAAAACTGTTCATTACTGTACAGGGACGATAACATTACACCCTGAAAATTCGAGCTGCAGCTGGACCTGTCCTTACTTCCTGAAGTACCTGTTATGCAAATATTCTCTAGGTATGAAAATAAGGACGCACCAAGTGGCCGTTCTGATAGAAGTAAAGTCCGTCAGGGACGTACTGAAGAGTTTTCCCTGTGTGGGGGAGAGGGTAAAAATTATAAAAGTTCCAACTGATTTAACTCAGAATTCCCAAGTATTAAGGCAAAAAAGAACCTCTTGACTTGTTGGATTTTTCCAGCTGACTCAACTCAAAATTCGCAAGTATCAAAGCAAAAGACGAAAAACCGTTTGACTTGTTGGGATTTCCTAACTTCTCAACTCAATTTCCAAGTATCAAGGCAAAAAAAAAACCTTTTTAACTTGTTGGATCTTCCCAACTCGCCTGACTGAAATGGTTAATTTTCCCAACTGCTGAGTGAAAAGTTCCTACAGTGGTGGGGTAAGTTTCCCCCTACCCCCTATCGATACGTCCTTGAATGCCGTACCACTCGGACAAAAACGAAAATTAGGACGACCGGCAACAGCGAGGAGAGCTCTTTTAGTCCTAGATTAACTTATTACAGGGTACTTTCATTTTTATTTTCATCTCGACATAAATTTTTTCATTGTTATTTGATAAGTACAACGTGACAATATTTTTGATAGTGCGATATAGATTTCTTTATCGTTAAGTAATAAGTAGAACGTGGTAATATTTTTAATATCGTGCTGATCGATCAGTTTAGCGTAATTCTGATTATTTAACGTGAATATTTTAATTAAATGGACAAACTATCATTTTATCGTGATTTGTATTTTTCAAGCGTTTTTTCCAACTCCTTGAAGCGTGCGATTAAATCCATGCCGTAAATAAATAAGTAATAAAAATGTTTTATTTAGGTTAATAGTTACCCCACCCCCTTTTCCATACTCTTTTCAGTTCGTACGCCATTTCCTCCAGTTCCTCTATTTTTTCACTCAATTGTGTAACATCGTCCGCTAATCTCAAGTTACTAGGGTATTTTCCATTTACCTTTATTCCCCTATCCCCACTTTAGTTGGCCAAATGCGATAGGGGAAGAATGGTCCGCCTACCTTGAACCCCTTTTAGTTACCACCCAAGAGGAATATATTTCATTACATTCGGTTGAACCGCAAGGCATGGAAGAGGTGGTGAGGGGGCAGCAGTCAGTGGTACTTTCATGGCAAGGTGGAGGATTTAACAAATATTCTTTTTTTCCCTCTTGCCACCCTGTGTTATATTTTGTATTCCGATTATTTTACACAAAAATACAGGTTCAACCATGAGCGCGGGAATCTGGATCGAGTTGATAAGGGGGAGGGGGTTCTGTATTATGGTACCCTTGGTTCAAGCTACATATACTATACACTCAATTTGTTGCTGACGTCAGCCCTAAAATTTTACGCTAGATTTTACTCTGAAGAAGAATTAGACTTCACCTTCCTGTACATTTCAAATGGACGGGGTCAACGTCCTCCCCATTTTTGCACTACTAAGGTATTTATGTAAATAGACGAACGATTACGGAAATTGTTGAAGTAAGCTAAGATTTATTCAGTTCGAAGTGATCCAGGAGCTTTTGAAAAAACGAATCTTTTATGTCGATATATGTAGCCTAATGATTAGAGCTCGGATTTTTATGATTAGTAATGTTTTCCTACATTGGAGAAGATTGCGCATATCATTGCGAACCATAACATTCTGAGTAAAATGAGCCCAGTTTGATAGTGCATATTTTGCCTATATTTTAGACGTTTTAAGCGCATATTCATCATATTTTGACCTTTTTTTTTCTTCATTTTTCAGTCATAGTTTGGAAATGTTGGCCATATTTTTCTTTATTATTATTATTATTATTATTATATTATATAGGTATATATATTTTTATTTTTTTTCACTGAAAATGGCAAACCTGAAAAAACCAAGAAATTCTATTGTTCCAGCGGAATTGACTGAAATAAAATCGAAAACACTTAACCTCTTTCTTTTCATTTGTTTAATTTTCTACACTTTTCTGTTTTAAAAAATGACCTTCAAATTAAAAAATCTTTTCAAAAGATACCCATATCGATGTTGTATAAAAGTGCATTTTTGCTAGATAAGTGCATATTTTGTCATATTTTGACGAAAATAAATGCATGTTTTATGCGCATAAAACAATTTTTTAAGCGCATGAAAATCCGAGCTCTGCTGATGATTCTTCGCACATCAGCTACACGGAACGATGCGTGTTGTTCAGCGCGCGCGAGTGTGTGTTTTCACACCTTTAGTCTCAAGTCAGCAGCTAAGTAGTAAGTATTCGATTTGCTTAAAATGTGGTATTCGAGAGCTGTAAGCCCAAAAAGGCACAAATCAGGAGTTCGGCCCAGCAATAATTCGAAAGTCCCTAAAATAAGTGCCACCATAGTTTGAAATATAGTTCAGGTTCCGAATGTCGATGGAGGCTCATCCCACACGCGAGTGCAGAGAAAAATTTGCTTACACGTAGAGAAATTTAGAGCATTGTGAACGCTCAGCAACATAAATTTGCAAGGTACCTTATGTTAGCAACACAAAGAATAACGCAATTTGGCGGTGTGCAACGATTAACCGGCTGAAACTGAGAACGTGGTTTCATCGATCCCAACCAATTTCGTTCTAGATCTTACAATGAACTCGGTCCACTCGTCGCAACCGCGCCTTTCAAAATAACAATATATTTCGAAATTATCATGGCCACACGATTCTCCCAGCCAAAGAAGGCGCTTAGTCAGCGGAAAAGCGATGAAAAATTACACTCGTGAACGTCCGGCCGGCCGGAGGATGAAAAGCGTACCGTACGGATACCGTGTGTGTGCGACGGTGCCCCTTCGGCAGAAAAACACATTTAAGTTATAAATTCCTTTTATGGCCGTTTAATTTTCGTTTGGCAATTTGCCGTCCGCGTGCGGACGCCCCGAGCCCGGTCGTGTTTTAACTACTTGTAAACCTCACCGATGAAGGCCATCATTTAGAGCGGCTATTTTTCGCCGCGCCGCGTGCTGTTACGGGGCAACGTGGCCTCCTATGCGCCTTTCCACGCGAATTAGGCTGATTAACGCACCCCGCTCGCTGACGCTGTGAAATACGAGGGCAGCTAGAAATATTCTTTTCTCGCTTTTCGAGCAGCTTCTTGCGTAAAGTTCGACTTCCGAAGCCACTCGGACACGTTAACAATGTACCTAAAGAGGGCATTTATTATTCGAAATGGAGAGATCTGTTTTCGTGGTGGGGAAGCACCAATTTAGGTACCGCTTCGTTGGTCGACATATTCGGTCTTTATTTTCGACGATCTGATCTTCATAGATACGACTGTATTAGTCAGTGGCATAATTTTTGTGTACCTTCAGGAAATTTTGCCGCATTGAAATTTAGTGCCTAAATCTGGCAAAAATCTATATACGATGTGAGGAAGAGAAACATTTTATTTTTCGAAAAGAGACAAGAAATTGTCCCTTTGGCTTTCTTTTTGTTCAAAAAGTAGAACAACTTATTTTCCATAATATTTCAAGATTAAACTACAATGTGTCACAACGGATGAATATAGGAAGCTTGTACGAAGCCTTGATAACGAAATAACTAGGAGAGCTCACGCACAAATGGGGCCTATAGCTATAGTATTTCACACTTATCAAGTTATAAAGAAGAACGACCGTACGTTTGTTACATACGTCACTTTCACCCCACCACAGACACCAACGACGTGGTCGAGTCATTAAGAACACTCGGACACGAAGTCCGAAATCAGTTAATGTCCAAATTAAGAAGAAATTCGACGGTAAAATTAATACAATTCGGTTACCGCTACTCAGACTTGAACTTAAATCCAACGACAACAATATGGATATAGAAGAACTAACGACTATACTCCATACAAGAGTAAACATTGAGAAACCTAAAAAACCTAAAAATATCGCTGATAAAATTCCGCAGTGTAATTGGCGTCAGGATATTGGACACAGTCAAAAATACTGTAGGCGTGCGCCTAAATGTATTAAATGCGGGAATGAACGCTGGACTAAAGATTGCAATAAGTCCAAAAAAACGAAGGTCAAGTGTGTGAACTGTCAATGGGACCACACTGCTAATTACCGAGGGTGCCCAGTCTACAAGAATAAAATTAAGTCTATCATAGATCCAAGATCAATCACAGCTAAGCAAAGATTGTTGAATAAAAATCAAGATTCAGCGCCGCCTACGAGTCGTCAAGTAGATAACTCTTATGCTAGCGTAGTTAAAGGTAAAACCGATCCTGCCAATATTCAGGCCAAAGAACCTGCGGTGTCAAATGAACTAGAAGTTCTAAGTATGCTTAAGGACTTATCCGCCTCCATCAAAAACATCGAGATCTGGGTCAGCAACTTGGAGAATCGCTGGACTCAGTTAACGGCCTTCAAGGAACCACCGTCAAAGAAGAAGAAATGACGTCATTCACCAAAATCATCCCCTGGTAGCAAGGAGACAGGAATTTGAATACTTCCTCGAAAGCCAATAAATCGATGTTGCATTGGTTTCCGAGACCCATTTTACTGACAGATACTACATTAAAAACCTACGTAACTATGATGTGTATAAATGCAACCATCCAAGTGGTAAGGCCCAAGGAGGTTCCGCCATACTTGTTCGTCATTCACATACACAACACGAAGTTTTCAAGTATAGTAAAACGAACATTCAAGCTGTGACCATCTCTATCAAGTTGAATGGCAGTAATGTTAACGTAACATCAATTTACTGTCCCCCTAAAATGCTAGACCAAGCGCCTGCGCTGCAGACTTTACCGAACTTTTTCGTCGCAAAGGTGACAGATGGATATGCGGAGGTGACTTCAGCGCCAAAAGCCCCCAGTGGGGCGCAAGGACCACTTCTAAAAGGGGCAGAGAACTTGTGACAGGTGGGACTTGGTCTGCACATTTTTTGATTTCAAAATTCGTTCTTCTCGATCTCCGCGATCGCTTTCGGCCAGATACGCGTAGCAACCTAGGTTGGAATTCGAATTTTTTGTGTACATCTATATTTAGACGTATAGTCGCTGTAGCCACGTGCATTTCTCGTCCGATCTCACCCTTTCGTCCATCCTTTTCCTTCACAATCAAACTGCCCTTGACATCATTGCCTCCCATATCCTTTTTTTTTGTTTCCTTTTTTCTCTCTGCCTGATCCTCGTCGGGTTGCAGCGACTTTTAGTTTTTAGGTAGAAAGCGAGTACGTTCGAGCCGTTCGACGATCGACATCGCGGATCGACCGTTTTTTCCTCTCTATGTGCGTGCGATAAAATTATTAAAATGATTCAGAGTATGATAAAATTTTCAAGTATATTTCGCGTATTCTATGCTATTGACGTGATGCGCGGTTAAATTTTCGCCAGCATGGCTAGGTGAACAGTGGCTTGCCTGAAAATGTGAGTGCAGGCAACCTAATTTGAGCGTTTGTGAGTAAGATTCACGATGTAGGTACTTAGTTGTTGCGACCTGGGGGTCATCCCGATGATTAAAGGTTGGGCAGAGCAAATTCTTCTACTCACCTCATGAATAAATTATTCAAAATTTCAAAATTTTAGTGAATACAGTTCAAACTTGTTTTAATTGTACAGTCTAATGCTCCCTCCGAGTTTTCTTACGTCAGCATGAGTAGATTTTGATTCTGTACTGATCCAGCATGTTGAAATTTTGTTGTTTTTTTCTGTGTGCACGAGTGCAAACAGGGTTTTTGCAGACTTGGGAACAACTTTCCTCATCCAGGATGTTTTCCTGATGCCCACTGTAACCCAGTGGAGGTTTTATTTTTCTTGTTTTTTGTTTTGCCTCCTCCCCATGTTTCCTTTTGGCTGTTCTACCAAGTTCTGTGACTGTTTTGCAGGATGCTTCTGTTTACAGAGATTCAATTTTGCTCGTTTTGTCAGTACAGAGTCGAAACTATCTTATTAAAGTGTTGTATACAAATCAGCGTTTTTATGGTTTTTATACAACAATGTGCAGTTTGGCAGTCTATCCGGGACTGTTTTTGCCAACCTGACACAAACTTCTTATACCGATTAACCATCGTAACTGCTCAGCCATCTCAAACGGATAACCAACCTACTGGCTAGCGGATGTAAACAAGATACCGGACGTCCTGGCCTTCTTTATAGTGAAAGGCTTGTCCTCAAATTACATTGATGTGAGGAACCAAAGCGACCTCTCTTCCGACCAGTCACCTGTGACGATCTAACGGGCTTCGTTCAGCTACCCAATATTCTACAGTACAGTCGGCACTACAATAAGATAAGCGCATCAATATAACACTTACTCTATAGTAAAATTAATTATTATGTAGTCAACGCGTTCAAGTGAATGCCTTAGGGCAGTTCTTGTAAAACAAATAAATTTTAAAAAAATGTGGAAGAGTGGAAGGAAAGAATTGAGTAAGTCGGCAAAGATTCCAGTTTGTTCAACAGATAATCAAGGATGTCAAATGTAAGTGTTATTACGAAATGAAAGTACTAGCACATGATAGAGAGAAACGGAGAACTGCCATAAGCGCCGACTTATAGAAAATATTGGGGGGGGGGGCAGAATCAGTCGGAGCGTGGTTTTTGTTTGATTATTTGATTATTTTAATGAGAAGCGTCTGATATTTCGGTATTATCGATTTTATTCTTATTCGTTTTCTCTTTTTTTTTTTTTTTTTTTTTTTTTGTTAAATTTAAACATTGACGGTAAAATTTGTTGTTATTTTCCATTTTTGAGTTGAAAAGATTAGGAATGGCGTCGCCCTTCCAAAGTTTTCATTGGGGGGGGGGGCAAAGCCCTCCAAAAAAGTGTCAAGTCGGTGCCCATGAGAACTGCATCAAACCGGTCGCAAGACTGATAACCTTATCATCAATTCGATTTTCAAGCTCAATTTTGAAAAGCTCTGGCTCCATTTTAAGCTACTGCATCAGCCCATGGTTTCGCTATACTTGCTTTTGAATGAGAAGGGGACCTTCACTTCGCCTCTTGTATTACCGCAATGCCTACTCTGCTACCGCGCATCAGAATAAAACCTAGTACTGTCTCTGCTCTGACGGGCAATCGAAAGTCGTAAAATTTATAATGAGAGGGCGACGATGAAAAACGGGGTTGTTCGTCACACTATCAACATCCCCGTCTGTCGCTGAACCAAAACGGCGAACTAATAAATGAGATTTCATTCTCGTCATTCAAAACCACTCGACACGTTTTTATTGACCACGATTTTTCACTATAATTAGGCAAGATTTCCGGGCGCGATATAACGAGATATTATATGTTATTAATCGGCGCTTACGACATATTTTCCCAATTTCCGATTTCGATAATCGAGCTGAAATGAAGCAGAACCAGTCGTCGACTCATTCGTTTGTCTTTGTATACCAAATTTTCCGCCACAGCACCGACAAATTTAAAGGGTACCGCTTTTGCCGGCTCGTCTTTCACGCTGGCGCTATAAACAATTCATTAAATCTCGTATTTAGATGGTCAGCTATTGGTGATTCGATACTTATCGTTTCTAAATCACTGTGCGCGTCGCTCATATGCGCCATGTTTTAAATAGAGAGCAGGCGAAAACATTTTGAGAAAATGTAAATGAAAAAAAAAAAATTGGAAAGCTGACCCTCTCCGTCTTTCGATTCTGGTGCGGAGATTTGCTAATGATATATCCCACTCTTACCCATCAATTAGGAGGTTCATGGAATCGTATTTACTTACGTCGACTCCCGTTACTAACCGATTAATTTTTTTTCTCAAACACTTGTAATTCGTAGTATTCCTATATTTTCGTTTATCTTTTCCTCTTCATCGAGTTATATATTTTTCAATGATTTATACCATGTATTACTGTAACACCCTTCGGTAATCACGATTTCATTTCTCTATCACTTATTTCGGAGCCGCAGTATGGACGCTCTGGTCGTTGATTGTCGATCCGGCGGCTTCACACCGAACGCGAACCAAACTGCAAATCACTTTTGGTTTTTCTCTCAAAAGGCTTACATTGTTGGCAGCGCAAAAGTGGCGCCCACCCTGATATAAGTTTCCGAGAACTTCTATGGTAGGCGGGCGGGCAACAAGGTGATCCAGCGAGTGGATAGTTTGCAATGTCAAAAAAAAAAAAAATACAAAGACGTAAAAACTAAAAAAACAGACTTTAAGTTTGAGAGTCTTTCTTTTCGTTTTCGAGTTTTGTGATTTCTTCAACTCCTACATTGAAGAATTCAGCGACCGTTTCTGCAGCTTCCTTTAGAGTTATTCGAGCGTGGATGAGATCTTCTTGGGTGATTAGTGTAGATGAAAGGATTTCTCTCACCGATTCGAAACTTCTGATGATAGCTCTCCTTCGACATCTTTGATCGGTTGAGAACACCGACATACTATTAGCGTTGTAGTTTACGAATGTACACGCGCGACAGAAACAAATCGAGATGCACCTTATTGAAGTGCTTAAGCGAATGAAATCGCGAAAACTTGATGATGAGATCGCGTATTAGCTAGCGATCTAACACCCACTAACACTAACATCACTGGATACATAAATATCCAGCCCGGAGGACCAAATTTTTGTTAATTAAAAGTGCGAAAAACAATTAGACGAAAGTATGAACTGTATTGTAACTTCACGTACACGAGACATGTTGCAGACTGAACGAATGTGTAGGTATAAAACGAAAACTAGTTACGACGGAAAATCTTATCTTAAAAGAAAGCGCAGTGCTCTGCAAAAGTAAGCGTAACATACTGTCAGTCTAAGAACGTAACAAAAAGGAGATAGTCCGTTTTGCGGTGCACTACTTACACGAAATTATATTGACCCCATAGGGCAACCTTCGCAGAATGAAAAATATTTCGGTCGGTACATACATATACATATTCGTATCGATGTTGTCAGCTCAAATTTTGTTGACTAGTGATGGTGACTTACTGTTGTCGTCACTTCTACTTTGTTCACGCTGCGTATAATATACTTCTCGAGAAAAATTGTGCTGACTTTTTGAAAATTCAACTTTGAACTTTAAGAAAAAAACTAATGCAGGTATAATGTTGAAAATGTTTCTTTCCTTCACTTACCAAGCACCGTAAGTATAGTTTTTAGAGAAGTCTGGTTGGCCGAGTGGACAGCGCGTTGGTCTCAGAATCCAGAGGTCCCGGGTTCAAGCCCACGTAGCAACTCGCCAGAATTTTCGACCTAGGCCGGTTTTCCGGCCAGAAGGGAAAGGGCTAGGACAGCCCTAATAGCCTCCCCGACTTCTCTGAAATAATGCTCGAAAGGGCAGATTTCAGGACTCGGGTGGAGAGCAAATGAGGAGGTGAATGACAAAACGCAAAAAGTATAGTTTTTAGCCAAGTACGAGTATTTTTTGCCATCATCATCGTTAACACATTGGGTACACATGACGTAATCCTCAATAGAGTGGAGAAAACGTGAACAGAGTTGAAGTCAAAAACTGAGAAATCTTTGACTAAAGCCACTGAAGTGTATTAAAGAAAAATTTTCAAATATTAAAAAACTTGAATCGTCGATCAATTTGTACTCGGTTTTGTCCGCTGAATTCGAATTCATTTTCTGCGCACCCCAATAGGCCAGCTCCGAAACCTGCCTTCGAAATTGAATTCAGTGACCGCGAAACCCTACGAATTGAAAACAGTCTTAATATAATGACTAGAGCTAGGATTCCTCGGTTTTTGTCGAATCACTTTTGTAAAGGGCAGATGAATAAAAATCAAATAAAGTCCATGTCAGAGTAGTACGGACCTGGGAAAGAAGTTTTATTTTGCCGAAAAAACCGAGAATGTTTAAAATACCGAAAACCTTTATAAAAACCGAAAATGTAATAAAAACCGAAAATGATTATTTCAGCCAAAAACGGGCACAATCGAGAGTAAACGAAGAACAGATTTTAAGAAATGGAAGGAAGAAAACGGTAATATTGGAAAGAGACCGATTCTTACCGGATGCCATACAAAAACTGGAAATAAAAGGCCTCTCATTCAATTCGCAATGTGAAGTCATAAAAGAAGTTCGTGCCAAGATGATGAAAATTCCTGGTTCTTGAGGGTCTATTTTGAGCAAGAAAGCTGACGACATTTTCAGCAAAAATGAAGGATTCGTCACATTGCAACATTTAAATGCTACTTGTGTACACAGTGACGATGCAACATCCTCACCCATTCCTCCAAACTCCGCCATCCTCAGCGCATACACCTACGCACCTCTTGTTTCGGTTGACGTGGAAAGACCGTTTTCCGATTATAAATATCTTCTCAGTTACTGACGACATAGCTTCCAGCAATGCAATCTCGAAAGTCGAAAGACATGTAATCGTGCTCTTTAATAGGCGCTTTTTGTAAAATTTTTAACTTTTTCACGCAATAAGGTTTTTTTTTTTGTTTGCGCCGAATAAAGCCGAAATTGCGATTTTAAAACCGAATTTTCAATTTTTTACAACCGAAAATTCCTATAGCTCTAATAATGACCATTATTCAGCCATAACCCCTATGATGGGACCAAGAACACCTTTCGGTGGAGCCCTAATGTATCAAATCTAAAAAGTATCCTTAAAAGGTTGTAAAAAATTTTTTAAAGCAGCATTTTCGAATTTGCTTGTTACTTAAATCAAATAACTTGCTACTGGCAGGCACAAATCATTTCTTTTGTTTGACTGAATTTTCTATAAAAATCATTTTCACCAATAGGATCTCTCCCAGAAAAACCGAAAGGGCTGGGGGCAAGGCTGGGGTTACCTGATTCACTGCTATATGCGAATTTTTTGCCGCCCTCAATAATATACGTGAAACAAATTTTATCTTCATCTTATTTATTTTCCATTTTCCATGAATTTTGCCGCCCTCAAAATTTGGGTACTCCGTGCTTAAGCACACCTTAGCACAAGGTAAATCTGCCATTGGTTGGTTATAATATTGACTTCCTCTCCTCCTCCTCTTGAGGGTCGCCTTGGAAAGATCCTATTGATAACAATTATTTTTTTAATAGAAAATGCAGTGAAAAAAAAAAGGCTGATTTGTGCCTGCCAGTAGCAAGTTATGCAACTTGAATAACATGCAAATGCGAACTTCTGAATATTCTTCGGGTAGCCTTGGGGGAAATGGCAACATTTTTCGGAAAATTGTGAATATCTCAAGAACGGTGAGAGACAGAGAAAACGGAGGAAATTCGGTAAGAAACCGTTGCTGAAGAAGTGCTAATTTTTCATTTTTTACATTTTAAGATCAATTTGCCCATTGGCCCTGAGGAGGCTACTCTTGGGAAGGTGCTGCTGAAGAAAATGATTTTTACAGAGGACATAATTTATACAGATTGGCAATTGGTACTTCCTGATGGTAAGATATGATGTTAACATGCCCTAAGCCTCTTGGAACTTCTATTGGGGAAGTGCTTCAGGTGGCAATAATTTGTATAGTGGAAGCAGTTGTGCAAATTGATAATTTGTGTCTGGTAGTAGTTGGTTGTGATATTGACCTGCCCCCAGCCAATGGCAGATCTACCTTGTGCTAAAGTGGGCCTAAAAGCACAGAGCGGTAAAATTTTCAGGGCAGCGAAATTCAGGGAAAAAATAGAAAACGAATAAGGTAGGGATAAAATTTGTTTCACGTATATTTTTGGCGGCGGCAAAGAAAAATTAGCACACACGGACCAATCAAGTAAGTTCGGCCTAGGTAGAGAAATGTTCATAAGTCAAAAAACGTGAATTATCGACCCCTTATTCTTACTCACTTTTGACCGATTTAGCAACGACGCTTCATTACCGAGATACGATCAAAAATTTCGTAAAATTGAGGTAGAAGGGTGAAATTTACAAAGCAGGACTCTAGTTCAACTTTGAAGGCGGATTTGAATTTGTCTCGGAAAATTGAGTCGTTAGTCAAGTTTTTCTTCCTAGCGGAAAGTTTTCTGAATTTTAGCAATATTTCGAAACCATTTCAGATTTTCCCCTAGTATAGAGCTACAGTCATTATTTGACGCAATTTTGCCGCCATTTTACGAGATTTTTGAGCGTATTTCGGCAGTGGAGCATCGCCGCCAATTTCAGATAACGGATTCAAATTCAACAGCCGAAATTGTGTAGAAATGAGTGTTGGCGACTATCAGGTTTTTTTATTTGACCAAATATACCTGAAATAACCCGACCCGATGAAAAAATCCAAAATTTACTAAATTTACCAAAATTGAACAACAATTTACGTTCATTCCTCCTTGAAAACGACCACAATTCATTCGGAATGATCATATTATTATGAAGAGCTGGATTCCAAAGCAATCTAAGTAATTTTGAAGGGAAAAAAAATTCAAATTTGTCAGATTTCTCCAAAACAGTCACGCGTTTTTAGTTGCAAAGAATGATATACATGAAGTTTCAGTATTACCAACAACAAAGTTGCATTAAAAATGCTTTTTATCGTTTTGAAGTTACTAGCCTGTAAAGTTGAAAACTTGTTTACTTTTCGAAAGGATTAACGCCGGCTCAGGATCTAGTCCTTCTGGTATTCTTCCAACCGCCCTCGTCCAATCAAACACCCCCAAGCCATGATCTCTTTTGCCCCTTAGTTCTGGTGATTTCAATGCCCCCTCCCCCAGAGGCCGCAGCAGTTATCTGGAACAAACATGATAGACGTCTGTAAAAGTACATTCAGTCTTCTCGTCTCATCTCGTCCATCAATTTGAGCCGCTTTAGTGCGGACCATGTTCGAGTTCCAGAAAATGAAAATTCTTTCTGAGATGTTGCCTCGAAATCCCTTCGCGTTCTTGTGTGATACACCGAAATTATTATTTCTTCTTTATCGACGTTTAGTTAATACGAGTAAGTACCACGTTCGCGGTACAATCGTAAATTATTATTTACTCTCATTATAATGATCTTTTGTTGTATATATTTGTGTCTGTAGGCTTTAATAGAGTTCTTCAATGTTTTTACGTGCGCGTGCCACTTCGAAATACACGAAGATTAAATCACTCGTGCGCCTAGAGTTATTATTATTATCATTATTATTATTTTTTGTATATGCGTATACATGCGTAAAAACTTGACCACGATAGCTGGTCAGCTATATTTGACCCATCAGGCCAGAAGTAAGGCCACAAGACTTTCTGCCGAAGTATGATGCATAGAAAACGATTACAATGTACGCGCTGATCGTGTGCTGCATCGTGACTACAAAAAGTTGGAGCCAAATATTGGTCAGATCAAATGTTGATTCATTTTTTTCTCCCGTATGTTGAATTTCTTCATTGCTGTATGTTCTGCAACTCTCAAATGAGCTACCGAACTTACGGAAATCAAAAAACATAATGATAGAACTGAATTACAATCAGTTCTACAACCAGATTCCATCTCCAATTCCCAGAACTTACACTCAATTACTCAGTCGTCTGTTAATTATGTATTCGAAAAATGTTTCTAAGTATGTCCTTTGAACTCACGATTATAAAAAATCCAAAATTGATAGCGTGATGTTCGATTTTAATGATGTACTTCGAAAATAAGAGAACGTTATCCGAATATCAGAGGCTGCCCACAGAGGGGAGTACTCTTTTCCCTACTGTTGAGCCTAGTGATGGACAGTTTGCTGGATGAGTTAAATGGTCAAAAAATATACACACAAGGCTGTGCTGACGTTTTGACTGTGGTGGTAACTGGCAAACTTCCGAGGACCATTGTGGAGCTGATGCAGTGAAGACTCTGATGGGTAGGAAAATGGTGTGCGAAAAAAGGACTGAGATCATTCTTTTAACTCATAAATGGAAGGGCAATGAGTTGATCAAGGTGCAATACAAAGGAAGACTGTTAGCTCTCACAGGAAAGGTGAAGTACTTTGGACATAGCGTGACGAAAAATTCTCCCAGAGGGATCACGTCTCAGAAAAATAAGAAAAGAGATTGAGGCTCTTTGGGCTTGCCGTACCTTTATCAGCAGGACCTGGGGACTCTCTCCATATACCGGTGAAATACCTCTCAGAATCACATGTGCGGCAGTTGTGCGATGGGGCCCAGTCCACCTGGTCAAAGTCAGAGAGAAACTGGACCATTTGCAAAGGTTCGTGCACGTGATGACAACAGGGGCAATGAGAACGATGCCGACGAAAGCACTTGACAGACTCAGTGACAATGAGTATGTTTTAGTTCTCCAAAGATCAGCACTGTAGAGCGATCGAGGCACGAACGAACGCATGTCAAAAGCCGGAGTAATAAATCTTACTCGCGGAGATTTCCGTTTGTTTCGTCTGCTACGTGTTATTGAAATTCTGGATAATGAATTCGGAAAAGGAAAAAGTTAATTTCGTCCTCTTTTTACGCCGACGAATTTGTTACGCGACTTAAAAGTTTCCTAACTCTTAGAAAGTTTTATCTCTTCCGCATGCCCCTTCACACTTACATCCTTTAAACTTTTCATCTTTACGTTTCGTAGAATCCCTTCGCTTTGCCTCCCGCCGTCATTTTGTATTTATCTCAAAGAGTTACAAGAATTTAAACGTTTTCCAAAGAAAATCTCATTAAATCGCACATATATTCCGAGTTTTCCTTTTGACTATAAGCCTCGGATAGTACGAAAAATAGGAAAATTTTTTAGACTCCCTGTTTCCGTATATTCTAGCCTTCGTCTGGGATTATACGCTTATCAAAGAAATTCTACCCGAGACAAAGAGTTAGAAAAAAAAAACATATAACGTACGTACCGTAAACTATAATGGTGTATATAACTTCTTATCTTCTTAAATGATGGATTTTTATTTTCATTATAAACGGTTTCCCGGATTTATTAAGTGAAAGACTTTTATAAAAATGGAATTTACGAAACGTCGGACGTATCGTATTTAATCTTTAAATCGCGAACGGAATTACACAAAGAGGATGAATTCTTTTTCTTCTGGGCGAAATATAATATTTAATTTTTTATACACCACGCTCTTAATCCCTGCGCTTTTTTTTAATACCGCGATAATTTTTTATCGAGTGCGGGGAAACGATAAAAAATTGGAGTTTTAATAGAATATTTTTCGTGCAGTTGAACTGGAAAAATCGTCAGTTGCGATATCGTCAGACAGCGTGACTGCAGCCCCAGAAATTAAAAGCACGAGATTGCCCAGCACTACGTGAGTACCTTCCCGTTCTCAGTCAACTCTTTTTTCATTCTCATCATTGTTTTCGCAGCCACGCGAACCATTTTAACTGTCTTATGCTTCATAAGATCTGCAGCGCGGTTTTCTAACTCCGCATTTAAGTTCAGCTCGAATACGCTTCTCATGATAACCGAAAACGTATTCGACGTCGAAATATTTGACATGTACAGCGGGGAGGCTGCTCGTCCCATCGTCCCAAACACTCTGCACTAGCTCAGAAAATCATGGGTGTCGTCTCGAGAAATTTGAATAAAAATATTTCTTCTTTTTGCTTTTCAGCTCCCCAAATTCTACTAGCCTTCATTCCCCCCCCCCCCTCCAATCAACAAAATGGGTTTGGTGCATCCAAGTAAATACCTACTCTTAAATGGATGTAACTGAATTTGCATGCTACTTTAGTGCTCCTTAAGTATTGGTTATGTTTTCTCCACTTTTTATACTGAATATCTCATATTCAACAGTTGCCCTCTCTCCCTGCACGCTCTAGTATCTATATTTGGGACCGAAGCGTTAAACTATTCCTGTTAATGTAATTATACTTGAGCTGATCACAGCTTCAGCACCACACTTCACTTAACCGGAAAAAGAATCCGGGATCTCGGAGCTGAAATATTTGTAGCTGTTTCCCTTATGGTATACAGGATATTTCAAAGTACCTGCCCCTCTCTTCAACCTGGTAAGTAAGCAACCCATTCTGACAATGTTCAGATATATTTGCCTACTGTTTCATTTGAAGGGGCGACAATATAGACGTTTGAAGAAATTGTGTAGAGGAAGCTGTTGTATCATGGTGTCAAGTTTAGTTCAACGCTCATTTCTCCACTTGGAGTGAATCAAAGGAGTTTGATTCTCACACATGATACCTTGAACCTTTGGGCATTCTCTGTAAGAATTTCAGCTTTCTACAATAATTTGAAGTTGAAGTGTAAGAATTTGCCAACGAATGTTGTTACTTTATTGGTTCAAGGTACAACACCGGTGTTATACCTCGGAACTCGAACCAGTGGATATCTAATAGTGAAGCAAAAATCTATTGTCATTACAAATCGATTATCCGATTTTCCCATCATAACAAAAAATCAAGTCGATTTCTTGTAGAAAAAAAAAATTGATTAAAATCAATTATTTCAGTATGCGCTGTAATGAAAAAATTGAAAATATAAAATAAAATACGAAATAAGTCAACTTATAGACGTACTTTACTACTTAAACATGTTTTGAAATAGATGGCAGACTCGAACGATTTTCTGCGAGACCTATTATTAGTTCTCACTCAAGTCACCTTAGCGCTAGTAGCGCATCGCGCTTCGGTACTCCCAGAGCTACTAGACTCATGCCTATTGCTGTTACTCCAGGTTCGCAGGTTCAAGCACTGTCTGAAGACTGCAATTCTGTATTCTCATTTGAAGAGTCCAGGGAAGAAAGGGGATGAATGCATTTTTTTTTTTTTCAGGTATTCAATCAAGGTTAGTAATATGTAGCTCTTGAAGAGTCGAATTCGGTGAATTACTCTAACAAGGGAGAGGGGGGGCCTACCGTAGCCAAAAACGCATTTGAAGTTATTGCATACAATGAAGAGGGGACCATCTCCACCGATAAATCGAAAAGAACGGAAATGGAAAAATTGGCTGTTAACTCCTTTCTTCCATGGACTCTTCATCCCCCCCAACCAATAATAAGAGAACACTCAAACACGCAATGATTTAGAAAATCGATTTCTATCGATTAATCGGGCATCATTAGTATCTAAGACTACGTATATAATCTTTTTCTAAGTTATGAAGAAAAAAAAATCGCATGCTCAGAACAATGAACACTTTATTTTACATTTACATTGTAAATTTCATCAAAAGAGTCAGATACGGCCGGATATGTTCCACTGTACCCTGAATATTGACGATCCTGATGAGACCGTCGAAGAAGAAAGATCACGCTGTCTTTTTGAAGCCAGTTTTTTGCTAGTAGTTCTTCTGGTAAGATTTTGGTTCGTTTTTTGCTGGTTTTACTCTTAGGTATTTTGATCCTGCAAAAATGACAATAATTATCTACTGGTCCAAGAACATTTTTTTGCATATATGGACTTGCCCCTTCCTCAGAATTAAAGCTTCTTGACGCTGTTCAAAATGCGGGTCTCCGTATCGCCATTGGCGCCCTTCACCCAGCCCAGCTTTGAGTATATGTGTCGATGCTGAAATTCCTCCTCTCTCTTACCGCCGAATGCAACTCACTGCCAAACTTCTCGTTACGATGGCACACAAGCCTAAACTTCCTGCCTATGCGTATCTCTTTAACCCTCCAAACTACACCCATGTTCCCAAATCCCCACTACACTTACGGTCACACTTTGAAGGGACACTGTTCCGTACCTATCCCTACAAGTTACTACCAACAATCCATACATCACCCCCACCCTGGTAGTTGAAACTTCCCCCATCCAATTCTGAACTTGGTGTGGTGGGACGTATGGCGATGCATGCATGCCAAAATGGCCCCTATGACACCGCACCTCCGGCCATAGGAACTACCCTTTCGAGTATCGCGTCAGTGACCGGAGAGTCGCCTTGGGGCCGGGCCCGAGCCTCCATTTCTACGTGCCGGAACGGCGCGCGCATCCTACCAGGGCCACCATGGGGTTCCCTACTGACCGAGGTCCACACTCCCTGAGCGCTCGCCAGGAAATTTCAGGTCCCCCAAGGCCGGACGCGCTGCCTCTCTTCACTCACCCCTCACCTCCTCGTCCATCGAGAATCTTCGGGAACAATATTCGATGATTTTAAGAAATTTCATCGGAGAGTTTTAGAAAAAAATTCCGTTAATTTCCGAAGATTTTTATCGGAAATCTTTAAAAATAACTGAAATTTTCCGAAGATTTTCGATGAAATTCTTCGGAGATCATCGAACATTTTTCCAGAAGATTGTTTACTAAAAATTCTTCAAAAACCATCGGAGTTTTTCCCCGAATATTTCCATGAAATTCTTCAAAAATCATCGGAAAAGTTTCTCGAAGGATTTTGATGAAATTTTTTGGAAAAAATTGGAAATTTTTACAAAGTTTTCCTGTGAGATTCTTCGGAAATTATCGGAAATTTTTTCTGAAAATTTCCTACGAAATTCCTTTAAAATTGTTACAAATTTTCCCGAAGATAGCCGAAGATTAAAAAAAAAATATTTGGAAAACATTGCACATTTTTCCTAAAGATGTTCGAAGAGATTCTTCGGGAATTATCGGAATTTTTTTCTCCAAAAATTTTAGATGAAATTCCTGGTCATCAAAGAATTTTCCCAAAGATTTTTCTCGATTTTCGATTAAATTTTTCGGGGAACATTTTACCAAGAATTTGTTGATAAAATCCTTTAAAAACTGTCGTAGTTTTTTCCCAATTCCAAAAATTAGCGAAAGATTCTCGAAAAATTTTCATGAAATTCTATGGGAAACATTGGACAGTTTTTCTAAAGATTTACGTTGAGATTCTTCGGAAATTATCGGTTTTTTTTTCAAACATTTTCGATGAAATTATTCCAAACCAGCGTAATCAGGAAATATAAAGAGGTCCAGGTTTCCGGATTTGAGATTATGGGATGAGGTCGGCGCGGCACGTCAGGGAAGGCATCCAGGTTTTTTTTTTCTTTCTTTCTTTTTTTCTTTCATTCTTTCTTTCTTTTCTCCTTATTTTAGGGCTGGCGAACAAAACAAAAATCGTTTTTTCGTTATCGTCTTTTTATTTTGTCACAAAAATTATTATTTTTCCTTCGTTATCGTTTTCGTTATTTCATTAACATCATTTTTTTTTGTTTCTTTTGTTTTGTTTTCGTTATTAATTTTGTTAGTCGTTCGTTATCGTTTCGTTTTTCGTTTGCCGGCCCTGTATTTTCCACCTACTTTTCTGTTTTTTTTTGTTTTGTTCTTTTTTTGTTTATTTTTCTTTCATGTAAGTCTCGTTTGTTCTATTTCTAGTTCGTTTTTTTTCTTTTTTTTTCTTTTTCTATATTTCATATATTTTTTCTTTGCTATCATTCCTTCTGTCGTAATTGGCCAACCGGCTGTGACAGAGGGAATTAAAATATACTCTATTATTATGTTGCGTGTTGATTTGCCCCAGTACGACGTTTTATACAGTGGTACACATCAACGTGCGCTTTATGGGACTTTCCTATATTGCGTGATGATCTGTTCCACACTGTATATTTGTGCACAAATTTGAAATTTATGTGATTTTTAGTTTCATGGTACACTTAATTTTTGGTGAATTTCCAATTTTATGGTGTCTATCGGTTCCGGAAATTCCGGAAAACACGGAAACGTCCCGGAATTTACTTAACTATTGCCCAAAGTCCCGGAACTTTTTTACAAATTGAAGACACCGAGGAAGGGAGGGGCAAGGTACGAGCCCTCGACCCCTTCACTGAAACTCCTTTAAAATAATTAAACACCGGTTAAACTGAACTTCATATATTAAATGTGATAGATTAACATGTTAGCTTCGTATTGTCGTCCACCGCAAGCGTCGTAAGCTTCGTACATCAATTACCGAACTCATTACGCAAGTGACAAGAGAGAGGGCATCGACCTTATCTTAACTCAGACTAAGCGATAGGCTAGGCAGCAGTGTAGACAACCTTAAAGCGGCAACCCGCCCTTCAATGTAGCCACCTCAACGCAAATGTCGGACACCATTTTTTCTCCAAAGCTTGGACTGTTTCCCGATGCATGGAGACTGCTTCGTCAGGAAAAAATTGGAAAAAGGTCAACTAAAGTCAACTATTTTCATTTTTTAAATTCTGGTAGGCACCCTGTCTGGTAGAAAAAAATCGTTCGCTATCACTTCAACTATTTAAGTTCAACTTTGATTAGCTAATCTCAAGTTCTTTTACTTTCGTATTAATATTTTTCAACCAATTTTTTAAAATAAATAAATCTCTAAAGTAATCTATGTATGTAAAGTTGTTTTTCGGAACTGTCCCAAATTTCTTGGAGGTGCTCAAAAAATTTTTGGTACAGCTCAATATAGGCAGTACTGCTTCTTAGAATAGACGTTGCTTAAAAGCGAGTTGGTCAGAGATTTGCTTAAGTAGAGAGTGGTTTATTGAAAACAGTTTTCATCAGTCGTGTCGCCACTAACTTATTCGTAACTGTAACTTAGAATGTAGAGAATTTCACGCAATAAATTATTGCATGCGCGCTCACGTGCACGTTACTTACTTAGGTACCGAAAGATTAAACAGAGAACTCCATTAAACCAATAGTTATTACCGGTCTTATATTTTATTCTATTTCTATTTCTGAAGTCAAGGTAGTCAACACAAGTATGGGATTACTGTTGATAATGCATTTAAACCTTACGAATTTTTGTAGTTAGGTACCCGTCAAAATTGTCACAAGTCTGATTGGACTTAGCTTTCAGGAATTCTATAACACTGGAGAATTTATTGTATCCGTGAGTCCACTCTTTTCTTCCTTCTCTCTTTCAATCTGGTGGAGTGCAACGCAATAGCTGAGGATTAAGACTCGCGTGAAATTAATTACCGAGCTCGGTGAGGTTACCCTCGACAGGCGTTTATTTACGGATATCTCCGTGTTATTTTAAACTACGATGATTATTTTAGACGGCGCGACGTGTTGTCGAGAGTGGACCTGATTTGAAATGCGGTAATTCTGGTCTATAAGCACCAGCGAAAAAGGGCGTTCATGGGTCATCCATTTCGGCGGTGTAAAAACCATTATGCACTTTCGTGTGTTGTACGAGTAACGGCTCGGGCTTTCGGGTCGGTGGAATCGATTTCAAAACACAATAATAATTACACGTGTTCCTCCGTTCGAATCAGTTATTTGCGAGCTAGATTTCGAGAACTTTTAATAATTGTAGGTACGTTTGTGTAATTTGCTTATCAGAGTTGCTGTCAGATTGCTTGTAGCTGAACACAAAATTGCTGAGTAAAATGCAATATTAGTTTAAGGTAGCACTTCGGCACATAGGCGCAGTTAGGGATGGCCCAGTGGATACATTTTCCCCCAATGAGATTATAAATTGTACATCCTACAATGCTAAAACTACCTGCTGAGATAAAACGCAATCATTTTTCAACTTGGCCACCACTGAAAATGAGAGGCCCCTACTGGGAGGAAATTCTGGCGACGCCTTTTCTTTGGCAGTTGATGGGTTTGGTATTCTTGGGATACTTGAAAGCCCTTCGAACACGAGACTCGTGTAGTTTTTGGAGCTAGGGCCATAGTGATAAAATAGTGTGGAGTGTTACACTCCCAATGATATTCGAAAAGTCGACACTTAACGACTGGTTCAGTAGCCAGCCAACAAATTGAATTTTCTGTTTGTTTGCACACTTCAACTGATATGCTTTCATTATTATCAACATTTCTGCTGTCTAGCCTCCCCCCCTTCAAAGAAAAACTAGTTCGATAAAGTTCTAGCTAAGGTTATCGAAAGATCGATCGATCTAAATCTAGAGTAGCTGTTTGCCTAAAAAATTAATCGAATTCTCATCCATTCAACTATGCTAAAGCCAAATACATATTCACAAATAGTAAACATACCAAACTACAAAAATGTTACTCAAAGCTTATGCTAAGCAAAATGAAACCAAAAAATGGTCATCTTATCTGAAAAGTCGATTTATTTGGATTAATCTTGTTCTCGATTTTTCACAACCGTGGCGGGATGTTCAAGAATGGTCATATTATCTACAAATTCATGTGATATCCAAAGTGGAAACTAGCCATACTATCAATTAAATTCTATAGAAAACTTGAACTTGGGGTATTCTTCTTTTCTAATTTTACCCTCAACCCGAGCCCTGGAATCTGTCCTTTGGAGCATTACCTCAGAGACGTCGAGGAGCCTGTTAAGGCTGTCTTAGCTTTTTTCTCGTCTTGCCGCAAAACCAACCTAGGTCGAAATTGGAGCGAATTGCTACGTGGGTTCGAATCCGGTACCTCCAGATTCCGAGACAAGCGCGCTATCCACTCGGCCAACCACACCCCCCCCCCCCTTCAAACTTGAGGTATACTCAGCTGATGAAAACGTTCGCTTCTCTTAGAGAGAGTGCACAGCTTGTTATCACATGAAATGTTTAATCCAGTCTACAGAGACGCCAGATGATCTTTCTTGTTTCAAACCCGCATGATTCTCTTTCATCAAAAAGTGAAGTCCTAAGCTTGGTGTAATGAATCAAAATGGAATTGGGGTTCATTTATTAATCCATAGGTCAAAGCTAACTGTGATATTTTCAACCAAAGGCTTTACAGTCACATTTCTCTGGAATGGTGTTTGAACCGTGGTAAAATGAAAGGGAAAAATGTTATCTCACGACAAATTTGGTTAAAATCCCCCCACTCCCAAGATTTTCCAATTATAAGTGCTCAAAGCTTAAGTACGTACACTTGCCCCACCTTAATTTAAGCATCATTTCCTCGAAATCGGAAAAGGACAAAGGTTCGATGCCAGCACGCCACTGATCTGGGAAGTCCGAATACCGTAACACGGGATGACTTTATAATCACGGGGTAACATGGCACACCGCCTATCCTAAACTTCTTTTTGACGCTGCCCAAATTAGAAAACTTATTGTCGTTTTTATTACAATTTTTCTTTGCTTTTACTCCCTCCTCTCGCCTAAAAAATATAATCTAATTTCAAGTACCGTAATACGGGGTAACTTTGCTCACTTTTTTTTGTACTTTCAAATTTGATGCACTCTACAGACTGTAAAAACTAAGTCAGAGAATCGGGATATTTTTTGTGATTTTGATGGGACATTGTGGAATACATTTCCTTAAAGACTGAGACACCCACGCCCCACAAATTTTCCCACAGAATTACAAAATAAGAGTGCCAAGCGGTACTGCGATGGGGTGACATTGCACTCGTTTATAAATGAATGGAGGGGAGGAGGAGTTGTAAATGTAGTGTCGTCTTTAAAAAGTGTTAAGTAATTTCAAATCGAAATACTGTGTATCAAAAATAATGTGGTTTTCAACTATTTCATTGATCCTGTGGTAACACTGACCTATTAGTAGAAATGGATGACAATTTGCCTACTTAGTCCAACCTCACGAAACTCTATTTTTCTATGCTTTAAAGGAAAAAGCTTAACCTTCGACTTCTGTGTAGTGTGTGGTAATGGCATCCAATCAAAGTCAAATTTTTCTTTTAAATATTTTTCAATAATTCGGAGCACCTCTTGAGGGGATCAGTGCCAACCCTATCGAGAGGGGGGGGATACCCTGAGCCCGGATTTTCTAGGGGGCCTAATATTTTTAAGATGCCTGAATTTCAATCACACTGTACTTCAAATCAGCAATCACTCATTACACCCTGAAAGAAACCTATTATCCCGTAGCTTGTAATTTCTTCCCATCTAACAAAAGAACAAATTGAACTGGAAGGAGAGGGGGGGCCGCAGAAATTCCCCCAGGCCCTCTTTTTCTCTCTACGAGGCTGATCATCGCAAAACGAAAAAAATTATTTGAATAAGGATCATCATAGACCAATATTTAAGAAAATTAATAAATAAGAAATTTAAAATTCAGATTCAGAATTAGTACGAAAAATTGAACCAAAAAAGACATCTTGCCTCTCGGAAGATATCTCAAAAATAGAGTTTTCAAACTTGATGAGTTTCTTGGAGTCTCAATTATAGAGATTCCTGAGAAATTCAATTTTGTAATTGGGAACGCTCTTTTTTTCTTAAAATTCGTTGGAATTTTATTTATTATATATGTTGGCGTCGCTGTGTAGCCAAGAGGTAACGTGGCCCCTTCGCTATCCTTGCGTCTCAGGTTCGAGTTGTACCAGCGTGGAAAGCTAGTGATATTCGACTACCCTCGCTAACATCTTAGCAAACACAGCGACTACAGTATCAATCAAGGTGGAAACATAGCACGTCCTGTAACCTCCGCCAGTTTATACGAACAAGGCATTACAATCGCACGGCGTGTTACCACCAGATCAGAAAAGTTGGTACTGTGCGTGTGCATGTCGTGGACGGCTTACTTAACGTCGTGAAACACCTGGCCTGCGGCTACACACTTTTCGGCACAGAGAAGAGGAAAATTCTGAGGCAACAAAACCGTGGGAAAAGCAACGGAAAACTACGCCGACTAACCTGCCCAAACGGCGACCGCTATCGTCTGGCATCGGATGCGGCGCCTAAAGAAGAAGAATATTATGTTGGCGATAATCGCAGTTTCTTCTTCGAATTAGTGTTATTGGGTAATAACATGTTCTTACTAAGAAAATCATTTTCTAATTTCCATGTAAAACTTCAAAGCCCCGAGCAAGCCGAGCGAGCGAGTTATTTTTCAAGAAAATCTGAACATTTTCTGACGTTCCTTTTCGATGATAAGGAAAAACTTTCGGGCAAATTAGTACCAAATTTCGAACAGTCTTCTTATGGACGCCCTATAGTAACCATAATATATACTAGGTACTTCTTCAAATGCAGCAATTGATTATAGCATTTACTCTGAAAAAATTGCACGAAAGGAAACAAAACCTCTACTGTGTTCCGCTGTTAACTACGGAATCGTGAGTCAAAACTTGTATATACATAATACAGACATATTATTGCTCTAATCCTCCATTCCTGTTTCCCTTTTACAGCTACGGAAAAAAAAAAAAAAAATGAATCATCGCTATAAATATTGTTTACCGGGTCATTAAAGTGTCCCTCGCGAATCTTGCAACAGAATTATCGAAGCCGTTTCTCGCATCTTTTAATAATGACCGAGCAAAAACTAATTTTCGAAGACCTTTTTTCATAAACCATGCGCACAATGGAACCATACGAAATGTTATTCATTTTTCGCGGTACATCCCACGATACCGTAATACATAATATCGTAGCCTGGTCTTGGTTATGATTGATGATGGTTACACGGGAGCTTCTCGTATTTATAGAGGGGCATTCAACAAGTGCTATTCTATACATTCATAAAATACGTAGTACGTCTCCAACATACAAGAAAAATAGAATTCTCATACATAATGCATCAATTACCGGAGTTTCTGCTTCAATATGAATCGTGAACATACTCGGCCAGATAAACTTCTACTAACGTTAAACTAAACCTAATTTTTACAGAAAGAAAAAATTTAACAGTGCCTACAGGATGAAAGGAAAGAAAGAAGCGAACAGAAAATAAATACAAAAGGAAACGGCAAAAAGACGGACAAGCAGAAAATGGAAGAAAAAATTGGAAAAGAATTAGAAAAATGAAAAAAATTCAGAGAGAATTATGAAAAATTAGAATACATTATAAAAAATTAGAAGAAATTGCAAGAAACTCTAGAAAATATTCCGGGAAAAATTTTTAAATAAAAGAATAAGACAAAACTAGACCTACAAAGAATAAGAAAGCATTGAAATTATTAGAAGGAAACTCGCAAATATGGGCGAGCTTGCCAGAGAAAAGCTGATGTTTTTAAAATGCGCTTTCTACTTCGTCTGTCTGCTCTTCAGGGACGTAACAAAGAGTTTTTCCTGGAGGGGCAAACATTGTGAAATTCCCAACTGACTCAAGTCAAAATTTCCAAGCATCAAAATTTGCTCGTATTGGCTAAAAAATCTACTTTTTAGGATTTTGACATTTTCACAAAAAAATACGTGTCTCGTAGTGTAACATTTTATATGCTTTCGTACCATAATTAAGAAAAATTCCATGGAAACTTCCATTTATAACACGGCCGCAGACTGTAGTCGCGTAGGGCACAGCAGAGATCGAGATCAATGAGCACATGGCTGGAAGAAAAATGAATTTCCATGGAAATGTCAACTACTGAACTGAATTGTCACCATGAAGAGCTAATCATACGGACTGGCTTTGTGCCGGAGGGAGCGTAACGTATTTTGTTCAAGTATACCCATGGCTGGAAGAAAAATAAATTTCCATGGAAATGTCAACCACTGAACTGAATTGTCACCTTAAAGAGATAAATCATATGGGTTGTCTTCCTGTCGGGGAAAGCGTTATGGTTTTCGCTCGCAGGTACATCCAGTAGTAAAAGCATATAAAATACTAAAATAAATTTCTATGGAAATGTCAATCACTGAATTCGTGTCAAAGGAGCGTGTTGAGGGAGCGTTACGGGGTGAGCGTCATGGTTTTCGAACGTTACGGTTTTCGCTCAAGTATACCCAGTAGTAAAAGCACATAAAGTACTAAGAAAATACACCACCCCCCACCCCACCAAAAAAAAATTGAATCAGGAGTTCCAGTTTCCCATTTAATATAAAATTTTTAAACAAGAATTCTTGATTCCTGGTTCTAGAAAAAAAAAAATTCAGCCCTTGTTCACAAATCCTGAAATCTTTCCTGATTCGTGAGTTTGTATCAACAATACCCAATTTCTCAAAATCTCGATTAACTATATTCGCCTACGAGTACCACACTCTTTGTATCAGCCTGTATTCCCTCGCGAGCATCACGTTTCTTGTACCAGCCTGCGAGTACTACACTCTGCTAGTGCATCATCCTACAGACGAGTCTGCAACCACGGGAGAGCATTTTTACGTCTGCTTCGCGGACTGCACTGACATGAAAATGTCGCCGTCCTCTATGCTCCGCAAAGTACATTACGCTCCGTATTTTTTGGACGCTACGTTCGCTGAACAATGACATTCTCATGTCGGTGCAGTCCACGAAGCAGATATGAAAATGCTCTCCCGTGGTTGCAGACTCGTCTGCAAGATGATACACCTGCAGAGCGTAGTGCTCGCAGGCTGGTACAAGGAGCGTGATGCTCACAAGGGAATACAGACTTCGAGGAGTGTGGTACTCGCAGGCGAATGAAGTTTTGAGTCAGTCAGTCCAGTCTGTTAGTCTAGTCAGTCCAGTCCTGTCAGTCAGTCAGTCCCGTTGCTAGCCAACCTAGCCAGCCAGTCAGCCTAGCTATCCCGTAACGCTATTTTCGTCACGCTACCAGGTAACGCTTTTTTCCGTTGTGTGCCAGCGCGTAACGCGTAAAAGTAACTTTTTGCGGCCTGTGTGCCAAAGCAAAGACATGAAGATGTCAAAAACCTTTTGACTTGTTGGATTTTCCCAACTTTTGATCTATTCACTAAAATTTCCCAGCTCCGGTGGAGGCTTGGGGGGCAAGTTGCCCCTCCGTGCCCCCTATTTTCGTCCCTTCTGCTCTTGTCTTCCTTGTAACTGCAACAGTAATCATGATGGCATCTACTAAGCAAATACACACATTACCGACGAACTATAAATTAGTATAATCAGCTTCTATAACGCGCTTTGGATACATTACACAGAAGCTGATTACCACTAAGCCACAGAAGCTGATTTTTTGCATTTGTAGTTCGTTTTGGTAACGTATCTATAGACGTATCATGACTGCCGTTGCAGTTACGAAGAAAAGGACATAACAGCCAGCAGACGACTTAGAAAACATTTTTCTAGAAATCAGCTTTTCTCTCGTAGACGGGTCCGCGAGAGAGTTTTTTCTAATACATTTTACGCATTTTCAATCCCATCAAGTGTCAGCACGAACACCTGTGGTAGTGAAAATCGAAAAGAAAAGGATAAAGTATATATACATGTTTCCAGAATCCCAGAATATGTTACGGAGTAAGCTTTTCTTAAATCGAGCGTTCCTTCCCAAAATATTTGCTGAGAATTCCTCAGAAATGCGAAGAATTTATTTGCGAGTAATGGCTCAGACATAAGGGCTCTTCTTACAAAAATATCTGTGAACCCTCGGAACAATCGCGTTTTCTAATGGGAATCTTTGAATCCTCGGAAAAGTTGCTTTTCACATTGCTTCACGCCCGCTGATGAGTTCGTGACTCATCGGGGTCCATATGGCCCGCTCCCGCTACTTTACCCCTCGGTCGCCGCCGCCTGTGAATTCGAGGCTCGACGGAACAGTGACGGCGAGAGCTAAGCGGGCTTTTTTTTTTTTTTTCTAATTTAGTTGGGAACTAGCCGTTGGTAGTCGTCCTTCACGTTTTCATAGTCACCCCTAAAAAATGTTCACACTTCACTCCATGTAAAGAACACAACGAAATAGTACCTACATTTTAAAAATTATTTTTCAACTGAATTACGGGTTCTTGGAAAAAACTCGGGCCCAGTGCAAATGCACTTTTTGCCCCCCCCCCCTTTGCCGTCACTGCGTTGGATAGTCAATGCATACGTTCAGCATCTGCACCTGTTCAGAAATTTCTCTCTTTAGGTGTACTAAAGACTTACCCTTCGGAATAGAAACTCTTAGGAATCTGAGAGTTCTCATTTACTTTGTTCATCGGATGGAGTTTGTGTACGGAGAGCGAGTGAGGACAGGGGTGGTGACAATTAATGGAGGAAAAGTCAGAGGGTGGTATTGGGTGAGTTGGAAGTGGTTGAGAAATTGTCTTTGGGTGACCCGTTGCGTGGATGGATGAAGTGGTGGCTGGGTTGGAAACTGGAAGAGATATCTCGTTCTTTCATCATTTGTTTACATAAAGTACAAGCGCTCTGCCACCTCTTGAGTGGAATCGGTGAAGGGGCTGGAGAAGGACGAGAGAAAGGAGAAATTGAAGAAATTATATACGGGAGAGGGTAGCGGGAGGAAAATAAGGAGGGTGATGATAATGAGGAAAGAGAAGTGGAGACGGCAGACGATGAGAATTAGATGAGTGAGGGTGAGAGTGAAGGGAGATTGATGATGGGGAGGCAGAAGAAGAAGAGGAAGTAGGTGGAGGAGGAACTGAATGAATGGTTCTTGTCCCTTAGGGTGCAAGTTTTCGCCAATTGATTAGGGTCACACTGAAGTTTGTTCCAATGGACTTAGAGACTCGCCATATAAAATTTGAGCTCAATCTGAGGTCATTAACCCGTGCCGCTTTGACCTTGAAGTTACGTGTAATACTGAAATCTTACAAAAAACCGCAAATATCCTGGAACATATCAACTTCAGAACCGAAATGCATATAACAGAAAATGTTCCACGTTGAATTTCCTTTAAAAAAGATCTTATACAACTTTTCTCCAAAATGCACTTTTACCGATATAACTGCAATAATGTGTGAAAGTTTCGAGGAATATGAATTTTATTTTTCCTTTCATAATCGATCTTCACTCGCTAAATCGTAGTTATCTAAAGAAATATTCACTGTAGGACCAAAATGCAAATAACATAAAATGTTCGTCGTTAAATTTTCTGTAAAAAAGATTCTATACGACTTTTCTTTAGAAAACGTATTTATCGAGGTAATCGCAAAAATGCGTTAAATTTTCGAAAAACATAGGTTTTTAAAATTATTTTACAGCTGAAATATTCAGTGGCGTAGCCAGGAGGGAGGGAAGAGCAAAAAGGGCAAATGCCCCTTCCCTCTCCCAAGGCATTTGAAATTGAATGTAAAATATGCGAAAATTAGCAATATTTCGCCTTTAAAACACGTTTTAAAAAAAAATGTTTACTCGAGCAGTAATTTTATCTTTATTTTTATAAAATAGTCCTTTAATATCGGCGATTTTTAAAAATATCTCAATTTTCAACTTTTTTTCCCCTTAAAACTCTAACTCTGCTCCCACCCCTCCATTTTGGAAAATCCTGGCTACGCCACTGGAAATATCTATTAATGTCGGGTAATGCATACTACAATAATAACTTCAAACTCGGTCTACTGGTGCGAGCACCCTAGTTTGCCCCCCCCCTACCTGGCTAAGTCAATGACAGTTTGTTGGGGACCTACTATAGAGTTGTTAATTGAACATCATATCAAGTCCACCATACTAAAGCTTAAACGGAATCTAAGAATACTCAAGACTCAATAAAAACAGTTTGTTAACCCTAAATCGCAAAGTTTGGTTTTCTTCAATCATTGAACTTGGAATTACCTGCCGAAGTAGTTGGGTTGCTCATGCGCAAGTAAGAAAACATAAGTATGTACTGTGAGCAACGTTAACTACTTCTGCATTATGTTTTTCTTCATCTCATCGTTAAAGGGATGAAAATGGACACATATAGAAGTGTTTGCGATTGTTAAAAGCTTGTATTTGCAAGAGGTAGGACTGTTGGTCTGATCCTAGTGATGAAAATTTGCGGAAGAGCCTAGAATTGAAACGTGAACTAGACATCCATGAGCCATAACTAATTCCAATGTTGTTATCGAGTCTTGAGCACTCTAAGATTCCGTTAAAGACTTGGTATGGTGGATTCGATATGATGTACAATCAACAATAGGAAACAGGGATTTGCCCATAAGAAATGACATTGAATTCTGAGAACATGTGACTGTTCCTTAACAGCACAATGTTAGATATATCTTATACGCAATGATGACTATTGTTGATATGCATACATAATCCGAGGTCTACTCTATACTAGGTCCCCAACAAACTGTCATTGACATAGCCAGGTGGGGGGGGGGGGGAAACTGGGGTGCTCGCCCGTGTAGACAGAGTTTGCAGTTATATTGTAGTAAGCATTACCCGATTTAATAGATATTTCAGCTGTAAAAAGATTTTAAAAACCAATGTTTTTCGAAAATTCCACGCTTTTTTTGCGATTATCTCGATAAATACGTTTTCTAAAGAAAAGTTGTATGGAATCTTTTTTACAGAAAATTTAACGAGGAACAATTTATTTTGTTTTCATTGTGGTCCTAAAGTAAATATTTTTTCAGATAACTACACGATTTAGCGAGTGAAGATCGGTTATGAAAGGAAAAATAACAAAATTCATATTCCTCGAAACTTTCACACATTATTGCAGTTATATCGGTAAATGTGCATTTTGGAGAAAAGTTGTATAAGATCTTTTTTATAGGAAATTCAACATGGAACATTTTATGTAATATGCATTTCGGTTCTGAAGTTGTTATGTTCCGGGATATTCGCGTTTTTTTGTAAAATTTCAGTGTTACACGTAACTTTAAGGTCAAAGCGGCACGGGTTAATGACCTTAGATTGACCTCAAATTTTATATGGCGAGTTTCTAGGTTCATTGGAACAAACTTCAGTGCGACCCTAATCCATTGGCGAAAACTTGTAAAATAAGGGACACCCTATTGTCCCTATTTACGACGTCCTTTTCCCTTTATAGTCGAAACCAAAACTCCACCGTCCCACCTGTAGTACAGTAGGCTGAGCATGCAGTTCATACTCATCTGCCTTCGCTTGCTCCTTCGAACAAAGACGGAGACGTGAGAGCAGGTAAGGATTTGATAGATGAAAAAAGGGTGGAGACGATATGGGTGAAAATCAGTGGAGAGGGGTGGGGTGAGGGAGATGGTATCTAAAGCCATGTGAAGACGAGGAGAGAGAGAAAGAGAGAGAGAGAGAGAGAAGAATGAGGAAATTTCTTCCCACGAAAAAATTTTGTGAGGGGGGGGGGATTTCAAGATGAAAATTCTTAGGCGCCGCCTTCCGTTTTTCCTACGACGCCACAGAAGGTAAACTCTGGCTTTGAGAGCGAAGTCTGAAGCCACTTAATGATGTATTTTTATACCAATTTCACTTCGAAACAACAATACGTTCAATTCGCATACGACTGTGGTGTATACCTAATTTACAATGACGGAATATGGAAAAGATCACTGGCAAAAGAAAGAAAGAAAAAAAGTTATTTCACGAAATGAAATCGGCCGCATATTGTGATAATATCTCGACTATAATTGGGCCGGTTGGCTGCCGCTGAAAATATAAATAAATTATACCTACGCCGAGAAAAAAGTAAAAAAGGAAAAGAAACAATGATAAAAAGGAAATGAAATTCCTTTCTTCGCAAATTTCCTCGTGCCCTTTTTCTATCTTCGCGGCGGTGCACACAGCTATCAGGAAACCGGAATTTCGACGAAAAGAAAGTAATTCGGCCCGACGTATTCTAATTGGGTATTTTGAATTTTTTGTTTTCCATTTCGGTTTGCTTTCTCGAGTTGCTTAGAAGTTCGTGCCGACCTAATTAGGCATTTGCAAACGAATTTCCGAATTTCGGAATCGCGTGTCTTTTTGCGGCCACACGGCGCGATGTCAACCGGCAACATGATAGCTTGTTAACAGGTTGAAAAAAAAATCGTCCGACGTTTTAATATTCAGAAGGCTTGAATAATTCAGTATCGTCGCGACTGGGCGTAGCCTGCTGCCCCGGCGGTTGGGAGGAAAATGGGAAAGAAAATAGCCAGCCGTTACAAGCGGTGAACGAATACGTAATTTTTTAGAAGTACTAATTACACTGCTTTTTACCGTTATATTAACGATTGTAATATTAAATTCGTCCACTGGTTTTCATCTTCGATTTGTATTAGGGATGTCAACTCCTCCCTCCCTGTACATTGTCAAAAGAATCGGTGCTCGGAAAATTCCACTGGCCAGTTGGCAAGATTGGGAATGTAAAGACTTTTTTTTATGTTCCACCTGGCATTTTTATGTTTCATGCTTTGTCGGAATTTTTGCTACCTGTCATCACTCGCCACCCCCCCCCTCCCTCCAAGAAAAAGAAAGAAAAAAATTAGGAGGAAGAACCTGACCTGAAAGGGATGAACAGTGGAGGGGGTGTGAATAGTTTTAAAACTAAAACTAAGACATCAGTTCTCATCGTGATAGCATAGCGTACACAAGTCATTTTTCTCGTTCTCGTTTTGCATTGTGAATTGAACACGAACTGATGAGTTATTGTGTAAATACAGTTAATAGCGTGCAGGCATGGACGTGGCATCACTTCCGACCGAAGTTCGCGATTATATTCGAAGCCTCGAAACTCGCGTAGATCAGCTAGTGAAAGAAACCGCTACTCTGCGTGAAAGTTTGGGAATAAGGAAATATCTCAATCCTAAACCTCAAAATCCAGCTGAGGAAATGGAGAGCAGTAAGAAGGAGCAACAGCCTCCGCGTCGATCCGAGAAAAAGCCCCCACCCTTCTTCCTCAACGGTATCAAATCTACTTCCATTCTGAAAGGACTACTGGATAACCAGGATATACGACTAGAGGAAATGAAAGCAATCCGTAATGGTGAGTTGAAAATCCAACCATTTACTGTTGACAATTATAGGAAGCTACGTAAGTTATTAGATAGTCCTGAAATAAGTAGGGATGAAAGCAGGGAAAAACCTGGTTATCTGAAGTACCACACGTACCAATTGAAGGCAGACAAGCCGTACATAATCTATATACAACATCTGCATCATACTACTGAAGCAAACGATATCACGACTGCGCTTGCACAGTTTGGATTTGAAATTATAAACGTTATCAACATACAAATCAAGAAGAAAGTGAACGATAGACCCACGATCATTAGGCTGCCTCTGTTCAATGTCGACTAATACCAATATACTAAAGATCTCTTCTCTCCTGAACTATTGTGTCTCAGTAGAACTCCCAAGGAAGACGAGCGTAATTGCACAATGTAAAAGACGTCAAGAAATAGGATACTCGCAGAATTATTGTAATAAAATTCCGTGTTGTGTGAAGTGTGAAGATAAACACCTATCAAAGGATTGCGACAAGCAGAAAGATGCCCAACCGTAGTGTACAAACTGTCGCAGAATGCACCCAGCCAACTACAGGGGCTGCTGGTGTTCAAAGATAAAACTACCCCCCCCCCCCTCCCCGAAGGTAACAACCGTTGACTGAATAAAGCAATTAGTTGTGTCTTCAACCGGCAAAGTAGATAACTCCTCACTAATGTACGCCAGAGTGGCCACCTGCTCGACTAAGCCCGCAGTGTCAACAAAACCTGCCACTCTAACCAGTCATGAAACTCAGCAAGTAGACATAAGCAAGATTCTAGAAGCTCTGGCGCGTATAGAAAACAATCAGAGCAAAGTCAACACTTCAATCACAAACCTGGAAACCCGGGTTGCAAACCTGGAGACAAATCCAAACTCTCCCAGCCCTACCAGGAAGAAATCGAAAAAATAATGGCTAAGTACATCAGCATATTATTCTGGAATGCCAACGGGATTCTAGCCTGTAAACTTGAACTTGAACATTTCCTTCACTCTCACAACATCGATGTGGCATTTATAACTGAAACACACTTAGTTAATGCAAACCAGCTACGCATCATCAACTACAAATCATACGCATGTTGCCATCCCAGCGGCAATCCTAGAGGCGGCTCCATTGTGCTAGTTAAAAAATGTATAGCCCATTCACACATGGGTGTCTACGTCACAGAAGGCATCCAGCTCTCAGCAATAACGACAAGCATACACAGTGTGGACATAAACATCAGCAGCGTCTACTGCCCGCCCCCCATCGTATCTACTCCAAAAAGCCGACTTCTGTGAAGCCTTTGACTTAATTGGTAATAGGTGGCTTATAGGCGGGGACTACAACTCCAAACACCCTATGTGGGGGTCCAGACTAACCTCTCCACGAGGACGAGAACTGATCAAAGCCATTAACGAGAAGAAATGCAGCATAGCAGCTCCCAACTCACCTACCCACTGGCGATTGCCTCCCCATCGTGATGAGGTTGAATGTGACACCTAGCAAAATTGAAATCATTCCTGGCCTGACAAACAATCTACACGCTGGAACCAGTACTGAGATATTATCAAAAAAGAAGTCAATCTAAGCACCAAGACAACTATAGATAGACAATGACTTAAGTAAATTCAACGAACTCTTGAGTAATGTAGCCACAGCATCTACACACTATACCGCAGAAGTCAGGAACTCCCCCTCCTACCCTGGCGCTCGGTTAACTGGGGTACGTTCTTCCACTGCAGTTAGCAAGGCAAATCTCTCATCTTCTGAAGACGTACCACAGAAGGGACTGGAACATTTCAGTGCTGTGGCAGAATATGCATTCACAGCCATCGGCAGGATTTTTCCAGGGGATAAGACAGTTACCGCACATTTGTGTGGTGATACAAGAACACAAATACGAGTATACGTTGTAATCGAGCCTCGGTAAATATGTACAATAAAAATTACGAAAGCTACTTCAACGCGCTGAAAGACTTTTTCGAATGCTAAGGGGTGTTTCGCCTTTGGAAAAGTGACAACCCGAAGGTAATTTTGGGTTTCCACGACAAACATACACAGAAAATTGGTACGCCTATATTTTCCTCCAGAAAGTTACCGTTTACAAAACAAGTTTATTATTCGCCATCGTATCGCATCGTTTTACAACCGTGTGTACGATCCTGCGAAGCGATACCCATAAATTATTTCCGAATTATTAAATTTTTACAATCCAATTACTACGTCGTTTTGGAAGACACTTATACGCGAATATACCGTAGGTTGTTTCTTTTTTTGAAGAGGCATCAGCGTCATTTCACTACAGCTGTCAAAGTTAAACATTCTATACCCAAATTTTCACTCTGTATGTATACGAAAACTTTGGTTTTGAAGTATCTCTGCCACCTTCGAGGAACACGCGATCAAGTGATCCTTGATGACTCGAGACCGAGACAGGAAATACTAGTATATGCATGAAACCCCTTTCTGTAAAATGACAAATCCGTACTAGGCCTTATATGACAGCAATTTAACATCTGGCATTTCATTTATGTATCTACTTATTGTAGCAACATCTAATATTGTCACTAAGTATCTATTTTGGACGACTATTTAGGCTGGAGAGAGGAGGCTTTAATTTAAAAAAGATGATCAACGAAATCAGAAACATCTGCCAACTAAATACAGAATATGATTGTGTGCATCAAGAATTCTGCAGTAAAATGTTCATACATCTAAAATTTACAAGAGCTACTCAATGATTTTGTTCATCTCAGGGACAAAACTATAGGGGGTGTGGGGGATTGATCCCTCTTCCCCCCCGTAATTTGGCACTCGGCTAATTTTGAAGCTGTTCATTTGCATTTTTCCATTTTTATGAATATTTGTTAGTTTTTTTTTTTTTTTCAATTAAAAAATATTTTGATTAAAAAATCGGCAAACTTTTAATTTTTTTTAAATTTTGTCGGCGAGTTTTTAGTTTAAAAAAATATTTGTTGGCAAATTTTTAGTCTTCAAAAAATATTTGTCGGCTATTTTTTCTTCTCCACCTTCCAAACTGAAAATCAAATTTCGTTTATGAAAATGGAGAGTACCCTGGACTTCTGTGCTAGAGACCAGTCAGTCGAAAGCCGAAGGTTTCAAGCTGAGTATCGAACGTTGTCTGAAAGGTTGAAACAAAGCTGAAGTATGGAAGACATTTCGAGAATCTGAAAGTCAGTAAGGTAGTAAAAGTTGAATTTCGAATTTCAGTGACTGTTCTGTTTTTACTAGATTCTTCGCTTGACCTAGAGCCTGACACTTGAGAAAGTTAAATATCTTATTAAAATCTAAAAGTTGAAAGCAAAAGACTTATTTTCCAGTGTCACAAGCTGAATCCGATAGCAAATATTATATTGTTTAATTTACGGGCTTTGTTCTGGTGAATATACTTAGGAGGGATACTTTGGCTGAGACAAAAGTCAAAATTCTGCGGTGTGTTTTTCCCATAAGAACGAAAAAGAGAGCTTGTAGCACGGATTCTCGTAATCCGATTGACCTGAAACTGTGTAGATTTTATTAATATTTTTTTGACTTTATTGGAGCCAATTTAAAAGACGAATCAGAGGAAATTCAGAAAAAAAATATCACCAAGAGTAAATAAAGACCGCACCTTAATGTGTAAAGGAAGCAGTTGTGTGTTCCTCTCAAGTATTCCTAACATTCTTCCAGCTTATCCTCTCAGACTAGGGTACGCTCATGCGCGCAAATATGAGTGGTTGGGGATATAAGGTTCCAATCTGCATTTGCAGGGACGAAACTATTTGCCAATCGGCAAATTTTGAAACTGTTCATTTGAATTTTTTATTCTTTAAGGACGTTTGTTTGTTTATTATTATTATTTTTTCAATTAGAAAATGTTTTGATTGAAAAATCAGCAGATTTTCAAATTTTTAAAACATTTTGTCGGCGAGGTTTTCTTCTCCACTTTCCCAAACTGAAAGTCAAGTTTCGTCTCTGGTAGTATTGTCACAACATACCCAGCCATTTAAAATTATTTCAATCCACGCCGCAAATTATTGCTCAAAGTTATTCTGAAATTTACATAAGGATTTTGGTTGTGCTACGAAATTATCAAATTATACTTTAAGAAACTGAAATACAATTTTCAATATTTATAGATCAATCGGAAATAAAATTCTGGTCATTTTGATGAAAAGAAAAAAAAGTTTTTACGACCAATGACTAACTGACTCAAAATTCTACATTTGCCTGTGAGTACTACACTCCTATCACCTATTACCAGCCTGTATTCTCTTGCGAGCATCACGTTCCTTGTACCAGCCTGCGAGCACTACGCTCTGCTAGTGCATTATCTTGCAGACGAGTCTGCAACCACGGGAAAGCATTTTCATGTTTGCTTCGCGGACTGCGCCGACATGAGAATGTCGTCCGCTACGCTCCACGGTGCACGTTGCGCTCCATATTTTTTGGCACGCTCATTTTTTGGACGCTATGTTCGCTGGACGATGGCATTCTCATGTCGACGCAGTCCGCAAAGTAGACATGAAAATGCTCTCCCGTGGTAGCAGACCCGTCTGCAAGATGATGAACTAGCAGAACGTAGTGCTCGCAGGTTGGTACAAGGAATGTGATGCTCGCGTGAGAATATAGGCTGATACAAGGAGTGTAGTACTCGCAGGCGTATTACGTGTTGAGTCAGTCAGTCCAGTCAGTCAGTAGTTTTATTATTATAATTTTTCGTCACGCTTCAAAGTAACGCTTTTGTCCGTTGTGTGCCAAAATAAGGATATAAAAATCTCAAAATGATTTCCATGGAAAAGATAATTCCTTTTTGTCACTCCTTTTCGTTTCTCCCCAAATGTAACGTTTTCCCCGTTTGTGTTATAGCCATGGCTGGAACATGCCAAAGTAAAGACAAGAAAATGTCAAACTAAATTTTCATGGAAATGATTATTTCATTTCTCCACGCGTAAAAGTAACGTTTTCCCTTTTTGTGTGCCAAAGTAAAGACATGAAAATGTCAGAATTAAATTGGTGAGAAGCGCTTGAAGTTGGAGTATCACAACAAATCAATATTGGAACATGTCGTACTTCCCTACGTTTGGATTGATTTACCCTACTAGGGTCATTCTCCAGGAACTGAGAATATTTTTTAATTTTTTTTCCCCCCATAATACTTGATGTATATGCAGTGGAGAATATTCAACAACTTTACAGAGCAGGAGCATCAAAATTTAGTTCCATGACGATAGACACCTTGTCCATAGCGAAAGCGTTGATATCTACCACTACGGACAAAACAGCTTCAAGAATTTCCTTTTCCACGGAATTTTTGAAAACTGTGCTATCGCATGCGCCAATGACTACGATCTAGCCTCTGGATCGTGTCCAGGGATCAACACTGTACCATCATTACCATTTATTGTGTTGAAACATGTATACGGCACATATCTTTGCATCAGATAAAGATTGCCACATGGACTAAGAACCCTGGTGACAGAACTATACACTATTCCTTCTGAAAATGTGAGGTCACTGACAGCCAACTGAATTTATTAGTATAATATATACTTCCAATCTTTGTGAATAATAATACCACTTCATGGGGGGGGGAGACAAGTACTTAGACGATATGTTGACATCCACGACAATGGACATCTCCCTATGATTTTTCTATACAAAAAGTCGCAATTGTCTGATGAATAGGATTTTTGGAATGTCTTGCAAATGTTATGGTACCCTCTACCTCCCGAAAAAAATATAACCGAACGTCAGAGTTGAAAATTTGATGGTAGCAACATATTCTCAGTTTCTGGAGAACGACCCACTTATGAGTAAATATTTGCCGCTTCTAGACTTATCCATCATTCTAGTTTTAAATCAGAGCTTCAAATTTAATTAGAACACTCTGCTTTTTCACCATGAAAATAACACTTGTGTAAAATAAATAATCATTTTCAATCACAAGTCTCCTCTTTTCTAATTTACTCTCAACCCCAGCCCTGGAATCCACCCTTTCGAGCATTACTTCAGAGACGTCGGGGAGGCTGTTAGGGCTGTCTTAGCCCTCTTCTCATCTTGCCGAAAAATCGGCCTATGTCGAAATGTAGCGAGTTGTTACGTGGGCTCGAACCCGGCACCTCCGGATTCCGAGTCCAACGCGCTATCCACTCGGCCAACCAGACCTCCAATCCCAAATCTAACAATTCTTCCTGAAATTCTCAGGTCATTCGGAATCAAGGCAAATTTTCCATTCAGGGACACTGTTTTATTTTTTGGATGTCGAATTTTAGAGTTCTGAAATTTTTAGCCCTGTAATGTACATAAAGTACTAATTTTAGGGTGAATAAAAAGTTGAATTGGGATTTCAAGGTCCAATTTGAAATCAGTGTGAAAAATAGGTCTAGATACACTACACTTGCTCAGTGGTATTGGAAGGTTAAAATTAAGCTTGAAGGATGGCTGGAATCGTAACGTTACGTTGAATTTCAGAGACTCCCTTACAATTTCAATCTTTACCTTCGAAACTTTTTATTAAATTCTTACAACCCTAGTCTTTATCTTTATAGAAACTTTTTATTTTTCTCAAAATGTTCAGAATTTAATTCACTATCGAGTCATAATACTGAAAATTGAATTCCAATTTTTTAAAGTAGACTTATTCAACAATTACAACCAAAATTCTTATGGGAATCTCACAACGCCTATTTTAACAGGTAGTACCGTCTGTATTGGGTAGTACCAAAAATTCGTTGGGTACCTCAAAAATGCAAAACTACATACATACTTACGTTTAAGAATTCATTAATTAATTTTTTTTTAAATTGTTAAAAAATACTCACGAAAACGAAAGTTTAAAAAATTTGGAATTAAATAATCCAAGTTGAACATAAATAGTTGAAGCGATAACGAACGATTATTCTTTTACTCGCCGTGGTTTCTTTTCTTCGCCCAATTCATTTTCAAAAGTTTTTAAGTCAAAAATATCACATACTTGAAATTAGATATTTGGGGGGGGAGCAAGATGAAATTATGGTAAAACTGGCCATTTTCTGATTTGAACAGCTCCAAAAAATGCTCAGAGTAGACACTGGAGTCTCATGAAAAACTTTTAATTCAATTGAACCTGTTGTGACAATACTAACTCATAATAAAAGGAACAACATCATTGGGTAGCTCATATAATTTTCGAAAATGTGAAAAATTATGAACGCTAACGTAGATCTTAGTTGTATAAACATTTTCTGCAAAATTCTTGGTGAACAAAATTAAATTTTGTATTTAGTTGGCAAGTTTCTCCAATTTCGTTGATCATCTCTTGAAATAAAAATTGCCCCTCACCTCTCTCAAGTCTAAATGACCATCAAAAATAGACTTTCCACGACAATATTATTTGAAATCCCAATTGAAATTTTCAACAATTGGCGGCACGAGTTGATGATTTTCATATTATTTTATTTTTTTAATGTAAAAGTGCCAGAATTGGCACTTGTTATGATTTCAAGATCATTGTGTGGCCTAGTAACATGCCCGTTTCGCTATCTTTACGCCTCGGGTTTGAGTCCCACCGACGCAGGAAAACTACAGTGATATTTGAATACTCCCACTAACGTCCTAGCGAGCACAGTGATTACAATATCAACCGAGGTGAAAACATAGCGCGTCCTATAACCGCCGCCAGTGCACACGAACAAGGCATTACAAGCGCAGGGCGTGTTACAACCAGATCAGAAAGATTAGTACTATGTGTGGGCACGTCGTGGCCAGCTCACTCAACGTCGTGAAACACGTGGCTAGTAAGCGAACTGCGGCTGCACACTCTTCGACACAAAAAAGGAAAACTCTAACTCAACAAAACCCGGGGGAGGGGGGCAGCAACGGTAAACTACTCCGACTAACTTGCCCCGCAAATTTGCGGGTCAGAAAACCGCGACCGCCAATGTCTGGCATCAGATACGGTGGCTGAAGAAGAAGTAGAATGATTCTAAGGTCGCATTTCTAATGTTTGTACTCCCCAAAAGTATCTTCCGACTCAACAGTTCGAAACACTGTTGAGTAAATGTTAAGAAGAGTACGTGAGAGGTTCAGGGCCGTAGAGAGAAAATTGGGGCTCGGGGGAAATTTTTTATGGGGCTCGGTTGGAAAATTACTTTATCAGAACAGAATTACTTATCACCTGTCAGCACGTCAGCTACTGCAAATCGACCGAACCACATCGATTACTTATCAGTGTTTTTGTTCAGGTTTATTATGCTTTGCTACATAAAAATTGTTTTCTATTATTTTCATATTTTTTTAAACCTTTTTGGTATTTTCAGTGGCCCCCGTTCCAATACTGGGGCCCAAGGGAAATCTCCCCCACCCCTCTCATCAGACATGGAGAGGTATTTTAAACTTGGATCACTCGAAATCTCGAATTATCGCCCCAAAGAACCCAAGTCTCTGGCATGACTCGAATTACTTTCGCTTCTCCTTGACCCGCCCAAAACACTACTGAGAATCGAACCACCGGCTATCTCATAAATTATTACTTTTAGCAACACTTTTCATCTCGTTCGAATATCTCAGTACGTATATACGTGATAATTCGCTTCCTTCGCGCTAATAAGAAAAATCGCTCGCAACACTTTTTTTCACTCACCGGACCCTTCCTTTCAGTCATCAAAAATTAAAATCTAATATCCCAGCTCGCCGCTTTACTGCGCTCTTAATGTCTATTCCGAAGTGAATACTATTTTCTGTAAGTTTATAGATTTTACACACCTTCGAGAAGTTATATCTGTTGAATTTCTAATCACAATTACGTATTAGGTCAGTATGAGATCCTTCCTGTGCATCGAGAAAAACGTACAACCTAAATCACAAGTTAAATATACTCGCGGGAAATGGACTGAGGAAAGCATTTCCAAAACGCAAAGGATTGAGAATATGAAGGTGAAGCAATTCTAGTTAACAGGGGCGGAAATAGAGCGAAAACTTTGAGGGCTGAAGCCCGGCGCCTAAAATAACTTTATAAAAATTCAAAAATCATAGCCCTTCCTCCCCCATCCTTCCAAAAAAAACTATGAAAAATAGATTTTTTCTCTGTAATACTTCCTTTGTAAAACAAAGAAAAAAACAACCTGTTATTGTATAAAGAAAAAAGAAAAATCTAGGGGGGCTAATTTTGAAACCGGGGGCTTAGCTCACCCTAGCCTCCTCCTATTTTCGCCCCTGCTAGTTGATTAACTTTGGATTCGCCCTTGGTCTTGACCCAACGCCAGCAGTGAACTTTTCAGAAAAGAAAACGATGAATGGCGCTGCCTAATTTCCTACTTTCATACTTTAGATGTAAGCAGTGCCTCTCCAAAACGCAATCAGCGCATATTTCTAGAATGTTCAGGAACTGCAAGTAGGTAGCAAAGGGTTTTTGCAGGGGGAGGGGGCAAAAATAGTTAAATTTCCAACTGACGCAACTCAAACTTCCCAAGTATCAAAATTTTGTTGTATGGGCTAAGAGAAAAACCTTGAAGTCATGTTTGACTTGTTGGATTTTCCCAACTTTTGATCCATCTAATAAAATTTTTCAACTCCGGCTGAGAACTGGAGAGCGAGCTGCCCTCCGTGCCCCCTAGTTTCGTCCATACTATAAGAAACTGTTTACTGATCGCAATTTTATTTTTTCCAGACGATTTTCGACAAAAGCTAGCCTCGATTTTAAAGGATACTGGTTAGAAATTTCATTTTCAAGAGTAAAATATTGGCAAATACCGTCAGTGTGGGAAGGGAAATGTACGATGTTCAAGATTTTCTGGACATAACTCGGTGAATAGTTGAAATAGCGAGCCTATTCCTTTTGGTAGTGAATTCTACATCCTTCAGTCACCGATCAGCAGGGGTAGCAAAACTCTATCAGCAAAATATGATTTTTGGGGAATTTGCAATGATAGCAAGGTCGGACTAGCTATGTATTTTAGGGTAAAGACGTACACCCATAATACAGAGAAACGCATTTTTGTTGCTGGAATTTGACAAAAAAACTACATTATACGAAAAGGAAAATTTATATTAACGTATGACAATATGAGTAGGAAGATGAAAAGGAGTGGCGACCACGATCAAAGCTGTTCTTTGCGATGACATTTTTCCCGTACAGCTTTCACGGCGTCTCTTAATTTCTTAGGTTCGTAATGCATGTATATTCGAGAATCCTTCTTACGTTTATACGTTCGTGGTATCCTGCAAAATAGAACATAAGTAAATGAAGAAAAAGTTGAACAGAACTCGAATTCGGTATCACATTCCATCATGAAAAATTCCAGGAAACACGTCAGTTTTTCAGACAAAAAACGTCGTAACTCCTGTTCTTCTGATCCAAAAATTTGATTGTAGCTAAACGTCTTACCTTTTGATTGGAGAGCTACTTTTGAATCTCGTTCATTCGATACTTTTTTTAAACGAAAAAATCGAACACTAATAACTAAAATCTCGCTCTACTGCATTCCAGTGACGTAGTTTTTCCTTCTGGAGCATGAATTCAAAACATGGATCATGATCATAGTATACCAATAGATTCGTTTCGTTATTTTTCTTCTCTTAAAGAAGAAAAAAAAATTGGGGACTATATTCCCACCTGCGCTTCAGGTCGAAAAACGTAATGTTATCAGTTTTCACCCCAGTGTACATTTTACCCCCATCTAGTGGTATATGAAAGACCAAAAATTGTAGTTATCATTATGTAGAATTGGAACTCGTAGCGAATAGACTTACTGCGTTTTGAAAATGAGCTCTTCCATTAGCAAGTATTCTGATGATGAAGGAATATTATCTTTTGCTATTAGGTGAAAAAATATTGATGAGCTATAGGTTTTATCCCCTGATGTCAAAAAAACAGAGAAAATAGAATCGAAGTACCTATTATAGCTCACCTTGTTTCTAACTTCAGTAGCGACTTACTCAGGGGACTTTTTTTTTTTTTTTCATTCATTATGGATAGAAAAAGGTAACCCTCAGCTACAGCACTACTTACTTAATTCTTGGATTAGAAAATAATCCTCGGCCCTACAGAAGGTCTACAAACCATTCAACTAGCCGCTTTCAATTCACTTACACTGAAAGTTGATCAGTTTTATTTGACCTATTTGACTCTACATCCTCGATGTCTACTTGTCTACATTCAATTCAATTCAATATCCTTTATTGGGAACCGTTGTTGTAACATAAACATGTTATTTTTTTATGGTTATAGGGCTCACGCCCCCCCGGCCCATAGAGAGCCAAGGATTCATGTAGGCGCTCCCATTCTTGTCTATGGATGGCTATTCTTTAAAAATTTTGACTATTGAGGAATGGTGGTGTGGTGTGGTGGAACATATGGTGATGCACGCATGCCAAAGTGGCCCCTGAGACACCGCACCCCCGGCACCGGAAACTACCCTTTAGGGCATCGCATCAGTACCGAGGGGAACGCTTTGGGGCCGGGCTCGAGCCCCCATTTCTCCTGGCCGGAACTGTGCGCGCGTCCTGCCAGAGCCACCACGGGGTTCCCTACTGACCGAGGTCCGCACTCCCAGAGCGCTCGCCTCGAAATTTCAGGTCCCCCGCAGCCGGACGCGCTGCCTCTTCCTCTTCACTCAGTCATCGTATGAGACTCATCTGATTGAAGCTCCAGCCCTTGCACTGCGGGCGAGCTCTACTCCAGCCCTAGTGCTGCAGGCGAGCTTCGCTGATCGAGGAATGGTAATTACGAGTATATCATTCGCCCATCTTGTTTTTTGGTGTCCCCAGTTTCTTTTGTGTTCGAAAGGTTGCCAAAAGGTTGTGAAATACGTCCATCTTTCGTCTTTTAACCTTGAAATATGTCCTGCCCATCCCCATTTTAGCCTCCATATTGTTCTCACCCCATTTTGATTATTTCTCAATTTCTTTTTGATAAATTCCAGTTTTGTGTGATTTTTTCTTTTTATACCCAAAATTGATCGTTCCACTGCGTTCTGTGTACTTTTTATTTTATTCAAAAGCTTTTGATTCAGTGACTATGTTTGCAAAACATGCAAATTGAATGCTAAATTTTTTAATTTAAATATACTAGCAAAGAAAAATTCCATACTGATGAGGGGAGGAAGGAACTGTTTTGCGCGCAGAGGCTTGGGCCGCTCTAATCAAAATTGCCCGGGCCGCTTCGTTAAGTTTGCGCAACTCTGTTAGTTAAGGTTTCATTCGAAAGATAATGTTGACTAGTATAACTCCCTGCACTTAATTCCATACCGACCAAGTGAGCCCCTTCGATAGAGACGTACACTATATGTAAATCCTATGTTAAACTTTAAGGCCCGTGGGGCACGTGTTGATATTTTCATAAAAGAAACTGGAATGGTACAGAGGGGGAGTAAGACCAGGCAGCCCATTGGAAAAATCAGTTTTCTGGGTCATCACCGTTAACAATCACAGGCCAATACCCCCTTCCACTCCTTCTCCACCGAAAAAAGTTGAAAAAATAACATTCTTCGTAATGATTGTCATTTTCCCATCTTTCCCTTTCTTTATCCCACCCCCTCGCCCTCCTTCTGTTTCAACTTTTATCCGGGTTCGGAGGCGGGAAGGATTTACTTGTATACATTATTAAAATTCTGTAAGGCGCAGTTCATTTTTCAAGCCTCGTTCAGAATTATTGATCTAGATCAGGGGTTCCCAACAAAAAACTTCCAGGGACCCCTGGAAAAATCGCTATAATTTCAAGGACCCCTTATGTATATAATGCATTTAAATATACTTCAAATTTGCTACAACTGTCAAATTCCTGACGAACGAAACATTCTCGGATCAGCTCGCAGACCCCTAAGCCATCCTCCGCGGACCATTTGTTGGAAACGACTGTTCTAGATTATTTTTGGAGTTTTTTCGGACTTGTCCATTATTATTTTATGTTCTGCGGAGACCTATATTCAGACTCTCTCAGACTTTAAAACGTCTCGAGGCTTAGGATAGTGTCGATCGAGTTTGTAAGATCTGTAAAGAGTCGCAGACATGTCAGGAGGAATTTCGAAAAATCTAAACCTCAGTAAGAGACTTAAAGAAGCTAAAGAGTCATAAACAAGCATAGAAAAGACTTCGAGTCAAGCGGAACATCCAGCAGTCCATGCTTCGTAAGTGGAAAGATGCACTCGCCCAGTCGATCAAGGGCGAGTAGACCCGACGTTGACACGCGACCTCGATGTATGGGCAGGCAGATCCCATAGGGAACTGAACTTCCATCTGACCGAAGTCCTGAGTGGCCACGGGTACATACATCGGATGGCAATAGCGCCGAGTCCCGTGTGCGCGTACAGTGACTGAGGAGCGAAAGACAACCCCTGACACACCCTGTTTGAGTGTGAAGCCTGGGAGCAGGAGAGACGCGGCACGGCACCAGTCATCGGTCCCGGCGGCAACACGAGCGATAGCGATGGCATGATCAGCTGTCTCGCACTGGAAACATTCGTTTCGGAAATGTTGAAGAGTAGAAACGGATGGAACTGGGTGTCGGCCTTTGTCTCGACCGGCCGACGGACAAAGCTCGACCCACACCGGACACAACGACTCTGTACCATCCTAGAGCTGCAGCAGACTCCCCGGTAGGGCTCACCCCGCCGTCACTACCTTTCTGCATCACAACACGTATTAAGACGAGAGGGTGAAGGGTGAAGGAAGGTAGCGCGTCCATCTGTGGTGCACCCGAATTCCAGATTAATACTGGGTGAGCGTGCCTCGGTCAGTAGGGTGTCCCATGGTGGCCCCGGCAGCACAACGCAAATCCGAAGCGGAGAGGTGAAATGAGAGCTCAGGCCAGCCTCAGTACGTCCCTCTGGTCACTGATGCGATACTCGAAAGGGCAGTTTCCGGGACCAGGGGTGCGGTGTCTGGGGAGCCACTTTGGCATGCGTGCATCGCCGTAGTGATTGAAGAGGCTTGAAGATGTTAAATCAGAATTCTCGAATCATCAGGTGATATTTGCACCAGGTCACCGGGAATCTTCCAGGTTGCCCGAAGGGCCACTCCACATTCAGCTCAGGAGAACAAACTTCAAGGGGCCTCGCGGTTAAAATTCGAAAATTTTTGAAAATAAGAGCCATAACTACCAGTAGGTGCCTAGAATTTTTCCTGGGTCGATATACATCCTCCTTGCCCCTAGGAACTGGCTGAAAAACATCTTTCCACTCTTAGACTAATTATCTATATTAGTGGAGTTAGAAATTTCGTGAGAAAGTCCGCAGTCGAAGAAAAGAATCAAAAGCCAGAAACTGGGTATTTTTTGTTCAATTTCTTCGCATTATCTCGAGATATCAGACTTACTTTATTTATTACAATAATTTACGATAAGCGAATGCGTTCGTCCGATGGAAATATGCGGTAAGATGACGAATGAGCGGTCGCATTAACATGCCGGACGTGCGGGTAATTAATATTTCCTAAAATTGAAAAACCACCTTCGATTGGCGATAATTAATTTTCTTCGCCCACTGGTTTGTGTGTTTTCTCGACCGATTTACTCAAAGACGAACCGCAGGCTGCTTTAAATGTATTTCTAATCCGAAGCGAGCTGGCCGTGGTATAGGAAATAATACGATTTTGCTCGAATTCGACATGAAGGATGTTCGGCATATCGTAGCCATCTCAGTGTGGTGCCTGCACCTGACCCTATTACTAACAAACTAGAATTTCTTTCGATGTCCAATATAATCGCTAAAATTAACTCTCAATTTATCGCCTATTCGTCTCCCCCGCTGTATCCATTTGCGATTTGCATATATTGGCGGCGTTAAGCTACCTCAGATTTTAAAATGAATTAGCCTCTTTCTTGTCTTCGGTACCTCGACATTCCCAGATTAGAACGTCTCGACAGAGCTTCGTTATAGCTTTCTGGTATATACATTTATCCGCAACCGTCTGCAATTTCACTTAATCCTTTGTGTACTTTTTCTCGACGCCATTTATTTAGCAGTACCAAGGCTCTTTGGTGGTCTTCGTCATCTCATGGCATCGCTCGAGCAAAAGTAAATATCGATGATAAGGAAGAAGGCTACAGCAGCAGAATCTCGTTATTCAGCTATTTGTTCGGTCATTTAAAAAGCATTTGTCGTGATTCGGATAAGATTTTAGAGTACAGGTTTGTTAAGTGAAATTATTTTGGAGAGGGACTCCCCCCTTTTTTTTTACTTTTTAACGAAGAAGAATATTAATTAACAATCATGATATTCTGTCCGTTTCATCAGGCCGGAGAAATAGCGGTTAGTGATTACTGAAGTCTGTACTGTGCAAGTAAATATAAGCTGAAATTAATGAAACCGGTTATTAGGGGCCGAATCAGAAATACATGAGAGGAGATACACATTCGACTACACCACAGATAAGTTAATGGCGATCGTCGGGTATTCCAGATTAGGTAATTAATTCTTTGTTTATGTAATCCACCGTTCCGGTTTCTGCAATTAAGTCGTCAAAATCAAAAGATACTTTGGTTGATTGGAATTAGTTTTTTCAACTTATCACAAGACGTCATTTCGGCTGCTGAAGAATGTTACTCGTCTTTACGAAACAATTAGTCTGTTTCGACCAAATTTCAAACCGAACGAGCCAACCAGAAACGCATCTGGGTAATTCCTTGAAAATAGCCGCATTATAATTTTAAGTAAGTACGTAATACCTCCTTAAGGATGGGAGACAACGGAATTTTTTTTTGTCAACGTCTTTTAGAGTACAGTGTCAATGACAATTTTCAGTCATTCAAGAACTCAGGGGGCCCCCTCTCACCTTCTAGAATGGTCACCTAAAGCATAATCCTCCACCGCCGTGGCTGTGCATCTCATCTCATTTTTTCAATCTTCTCTTACAGGCCATTTATACTACATTTTTCGACAAATTATAGTAGAGAAATATTAATCTAATAATTCGGAAGTAGGTGAGAGAGTTGATATGCCTAACGCCAACTCAAAAACATTCCTATCGTCATCCACAAGGGGGAATACTTCTTGTGAATGCACGCCATGGAGATTTTTCGCTTGCTTCGTTGGTATCACTGGTTTTCTTATCAAACTGTTCTACTTGGCTGAATGACTGTATTTTTGCGATATGTACACGATGCCTTTATGAAATTTCGTATGCTGTCAATTAAGTCCTTCAGGCAAGACATTTCCATAAAATTCTTCTAATTTACAAGTTCGCGTCTCCACTGGCGTCCTTTATCAGTTGTACGGCAAAGCTGACTCGTGTGACCTGAAAATGCCACAAATAATATAAGTTAGTAAAATGTTATTTAATTGTGCACAAGAAAAAACTTATAATATTTTTTACAGCTGTTATCTCAGAAGAAGTTCTCTCCGCCGACGTGGGCAACTAGAACTCAGTGACCAGGGCGGTGGAAAAACATCACGTTCGCAACAGTGTTATAGACAAAACAAAACAAAATGACAAAATGACAATTGAATTTTCAAAATTTTGTCATATGACAAAACCTCAAATCGTTTTTTGTCAGAACCGTTTCGTCAATGACTTTACAAAACTTCTAGAAAAAGTTATTTCTAGAACATATTGAAAAGTTCTGGAATGTTTTAAAACGAGTGCAGAATTTTCAAAGGCAAAAGGCGGCGCCATTTTGTCTTCAAAATTTCTCGAATTTGATACTATATTTCTAATTGAGAGCAAATGATTCAGTCGGTTTCAAGTTGGTAATTTTCAAAAAAGAAAGAAAAATTAAGCAAAGGAAATTTAGACATGTGGCAGACGGATCTGCAACCGCACGGGAAAGCATTTTCATGTTTCGATTTCAATATCGAATTCTCAGTAATCGACTGCAATGGTCCCCACTGAACTGAACTGTGAACTGAACTGGAAATGAGAAGAACGAATTATTAATTAATTTTTCCATAGATTTTTTTTTCTTGTCAAGAGTCAAGACGCATGCTTTTTGCCGACGTTCTCCTTTTTTATCCTTTGGCCCCTTTTCGAGTATCTTTTCAACCCCATTCGTCCCCCCCCCCGTGATCGAGATCGACGAGTTCGGTCATCGAGTCGCAGCCGTTCTCTCTCTCTCTCTCTCTCTACGTTCCGTTTTTTCCTCAAATTCACTAGATCCTGCGGCGACTATACACGCCGAACAATTCTATAGACCTTTTTTCAGAAAATGCTGTTTTGCGACGCTTTCGCATTGTTGGCTTACTGCTGTAGTTCTTCGGGTTAGCCTACATTAATTTACTTCTCCGCTTCTCCCCCCTAATTCCCGCTGCCCATCCTCTAGCCGCATACCACTGCACCTTGTCCGATCGGTCTCCCTTGCAGGACTGGCGGGCCAAATGGCCTAGGGATCATGACACGACTTACGGAGACATTTTGAAATTTGGAGGCAACTTTACCCTGTGGCGGTGAAGCTCCACTCGTATTCCAGCGGAGACTTTCAGTATTTTCATTTACGCCCAACTAGCCAACTAGGGTCAGTAGGTGCATATAAAGTGGACCCCGAAGTAATACAAGTGAAGCACATCCATCTGTTTCTAATGACTTGTCACTTGATGCACAAAGTGAACTAATTTCATCTCTGTTCCTATTCCCTTAAAAAATCATCGGAAGCAGAACTGGACCTAGTCCTTCTTACCTCCACTGATTTTATACTAAATATCAGCTTTCTGAACATTTTTATTTTTCTTAATTCCACTTAAACTAACTGAAGTGAACAAACGTCTGAGCTGGAATAAACTGTGACTCGATAAAACAGCAGGATCCAGACGACATAATCCAGGTTAAAATAAATGTTATTAATATGTAAATTAGTGTTTATCTTGTATTATGCTTTCGATTAGTAATGATACTCCTTTTATAATAAGATTCTTAAGAGAAATATTTATTTTGGTAGGTATAATTATTCAATTATAATTTTGTTTTATTTTGTAGCTTCGTACCGTGTTTTCATGGCATGGAGAACCACTATGGGGGGCTGGAAAAATGCCTGCCCCAAGTTGCGATTTGAGAGCTGAAACTGTGTTAATGAATTGTGCTTGAATTGTGCCGAAATATGCTGACATTATTTCGAATTGTGCTGCCCCCAAAAGGTATGAAACTTAATGTATTTTCCCCTAAGAAAGAGAGGAGGCTTCTGACGTGACGCGTGTCTTCTTACACAATCGAAGTAAAACGTTCTGTAAATTGGCATTTATCTATTTGAAATCGCTGCAGAGTGAGGGGTGGGGGGAGGTGGTTTCGCGCCATGAAAATTCCAATGTTAAACTGTTTAGTTCTAATAATTGAATTGAAATCCATATCTAAAATTGCATGTTTTATTGGTGTGAATATGGCATTACAGTGCAGTATCACCAACTCTAATATTTTGGTATTCAAGAGCAGAAAGTATATTTCTTAAAATTTGCCAGCTGTCTGGCGATCTTATCCCTCATCAGAACACGGCTATGTACAAAAATTGTCTTCCTGTAAATCTTGGTTACGGTTGGTTGTATGAAAAAGAACATAAATATCATGGAGTTGCGTACAACCTAATGAGATTTCGTAAAAATATTTTTTTTCTTTGTTGGCATCGATCTTTTTGCGAACTGTGGATTCTGTTCATTAATGGCTGTACTAGGTTGTTGCGAGGATCCGTGCCAAGACTGTACTGTAATGAAACACATCTTTGATTTTAAACTTGAATTAAAAGAAACGCTTTAAAAGACTAATTCTGTTACGTACTCGAATACTAGTGCAACATAGGATATTTTCTTACCTTAGAAAAAGAATCGTAAATCTGGTAAAACACATTTACCTCATCTATGAGATGAAATAGATTTAATATACCATGTACCACAGAAACGCTACTATCATCGGAGCTGGGGCACCTCGGTTCCTCTTTGCAGTGATTAATTAAATAGTTACACGTGCATGGAAGAATGCAAATTTTATCTGAAAAAACAATTCAAACAACTCACGACAATATTGGTTTGCACTTTCCCTGATGACCAATCCCAAAGTATAAAAATTGAAATATACCTAAATAGCTTGTATATATCGTGATCCTTTTACATATTTTTGTGTGTACTAACATCACGGATCGAACATCATTTTTTTCTATTTTTGAACTTGTTCACAAGTTTATATACCATTAGATCAGTGTCGTACCCGGGAATTTCCGAAGGAGGATCCATATATGAAAAAGTCTGAAATTGATGTCGTTCGCGAACGGAGCAAGAACACATTTGTGACAGGAACAGCGAAATACGCATGCAAAACTTACCCGGATAGGTACCAAAATAAATGTTAATTAGATCTTGATCGAACAAGTATGGAAATGGCTTATATTGATTACTCAGTTGAGCTAGGTTTTCAATCCATTTGAATTCACGCATTTTCTTCAAGTTCATGAATATCACACCCGAATTGACACCTAAAAAATTCGAAAGGCTAATAAAAATTTGCTGTCGCAGACTGACGGTTGATTTCACTGCGGGCGAGCTCTGCTCCAGCCCTGGTGCCACGGGCGAGCTTCGCTGGATGGTATCCGCCGCCGCAGTAGCAGCAGCAACATCCGCTTCTCCTCCTTGCGTCCTTTGTCTCGACCACTCAGCCTCCATCTTCCGTCGCATGATGGCCGAAACGAAACCCGACACCCGGTTCCAACCGCTTCGGCTCCTCAACAGCTCCGGGACCAGGGTGTCCGGCGCAAGACGGTCGATCACGCCGTCTCCGGGATCGATCGTGACCGCCCCGCGCCTCTCCTCATCCCAGGCGTCGCACTCGAACAGCGTATGCCACGGCGTGTCCTCCTCTCCGCTTGCACAATGGGTGCACTCGGCGCTCCCCGCCAAACCCATCCGGTGCAGGTACGAGCCGAAACAACCGTGTCCGCTCAAGACCTGGGTCAGGTGGAAGTTCAGGCTTCCGTGCTTCCTGCCTAACCACAGGTCGAGCTCACCGATCAGCTCCCGGGTCCACTCGCCTTTCGAAGACTGGGCGAGCCTCTCCGTCCATCGCTGAAGCGTGGTCAGCTGAATGCCACGCTTCGCCCGGCGTGCCTCCTGCCGCGTCCTCGCCTTCTTCTGCGCCTTGTAGGACTGCGCCAACTCGTCTACCTTCAGCTCGATGGGTGGAAGGCGCGCCAGCACGCCTACCGCCTCCGTTGACACGGTGCGATACGCGCTGACGCACCTTAGCGCGACTCTCCGCTGTACCTTCTCCAGCTCCACTCTCCGGTACGGGATCTGGACGGCGTCCGCGAATACCGGTGCGCCGTACGTCAGGACCGACAGCACGACGTTCGCGTACAGCCTCCGTTTCTGCTCCCGCGGGCCGCCCAGGTTCGCCATCAGTCGCGACAGCTGCCCGGCGACCCGGTCCGCCTTCTCCGCCGCTCTCCGGAAGTGCTCGCGGAACGACAGCTTCTCGTCGAACCACAGCCCCAGGTACTTCAGCGCCGGGCGTGGCGCGATCCTCTCGCCTTTCAGCACGAACGTCGGTTGTTCGTACTTGCGGCGCGTCGTGAAGAGAACTGCCTCCGTCTTCTGCACCGCCAAGCACAATCCCGCCGACTCGATCCATCCGGTCAGCAGCTCCAACGCCCGGTTGACTTTGGTCGCGACCTCCGCTGTTGTCGCGGCTTGGCACACCACCAGCGTGTCATCGGCATAACAGATGAGTTTCACGCCTGGTGGGACCGCCAGCCGCAGCAACCCGTTGAAGGCGACGTTCCACAGGATGGGTCCAAGGACCGACCCCTGAGGGACGCCGCACGTCATCGCCCTCGTGACTGGTCCTGTTGCCGACTCCATCTCGATCCGACGCCCGCAGAAATAACTCCGGATAATCCGCACGAGGTAGCCCGGCACCCGCGCCTCCTTCAACGCCGACACCACACATGAGTACGGTATCGAGTTGAAGGCATTGCGAATGTCGAGACTGACCGCCGCACAGAACTCTCCGTCGCGTATCGCCTTCGCCGCCATCGCCTTCAGCCTGAGTGCTGCATCCGCTGTCGAACGGCCGGTCCTGAAGCCGTACTGGCTGTTCGAGATCGTCCTCCGCCTCTCCAGGTGCGCCTCCAGCCTATCTACAATCGTCCGCTCGAACACCTTCCCCACGGTGTCCAGCAAGCAGATTGGCCGGTATGAAGATGGCTGCCCGTCTGGCTTCCCTGGCTTCTTGATGAGGGCAAGCCGCGCCGCCTTCCATCGGTCCGGAAACGTCCCCTCCTGCAGCGCGCGGTTAAACACGTTGGTCAGGAGGGACGGCTCCACCCGATGCACGGACTCCCACACAACGTTCGGGATCATATCAGGCCCTGGTGCCTTCCGCTTCTTCGTCCGGATCCGCTCGATGGCACTGTCCACTTCGCCGGTGCTCAGTGGACAGAACTCCTCCGTGGCCTCTTCAGATGACGATGCCGGTAGTGGTGGGCGCTGCGGGAACAGCTCCTCCACCACCTTCTGCAGCACTCCCGACTCCATGCGGCTCGTTACCGACGGCCCCCCGGCCCTCCGCATCACAACATGATACGGCTTGCCGAAGGGGTCGCGGTCCGCCTCCTGTCGCAGCTCCTCCCACGCCGTCTTCTTACTTTGCCGGATGGCCGCCTTGAGGGCTCGGCGCGCCTGCTGGTACCGCTGCGAGGCTTCACCCGTCCCTCCGTCATCTCGTCCTATCCGCTGATAGCGGCGACGGAGGCGGTTACATTCCTTCCGCAGCTCGGCAATCTCGTCGGTCCACCAGTACACTGGGGGTCGCGCACGTGGCGGACCGACGCGGGGCATTGCGCTATCGCAGGCCGCTGCCACCGTCCTGATGACGTCCTCGGCGGCGGCCTCGGCGCTCCTTTCTGCGGCCCCGTGCTCTCCCTTTTCCCAGGTGAGAGCCAGGAAGCTCGCCTCTAACCGATCGGCGTCTAGCTTCCGGATTGCCCATCTTCCCGGCTTCTTCTCCTTTGGTACAGCGACTGCGGTGTGACCCTTGTCAAGCTGAAACGCGATGTAGCGGTGGTCGCTCCCGGACTCCTCGTCGAGCACGGACCAGCCCTTGATCCAGCGGACCAGTCCTGCTGACGCGAAGGTCACGTCGATGACTGAGCTCCATCCCTGGTGGAACCTCGTTGGAGTGCCGCCCACATTCGTCGGAACGAGGTCTAGCCGGGCGGCAAGCTCCCCCAAGGCGTACCCTCTGCGGTCGGTCCGGCCGGAGTGCCATTCCTCTGACTTGGCATTGAAGTCTCCGGCCACAATCACCCTTGACGTCCTCCTGGCGACGCTCTCTTCCAGACAGGCGAGGTAGGTCTCGAACTCCTCCAAGGTCCTGTTCAGGGAGAAGTAGCAGCTGTAGACGGCAAGGTCGCCCAACTGTACAGCTACGTACCCCTCCCCCTCCTCTACCCCTGACGGTTGATTTAAAGAGCTCTCTACAGTTATCACTAAAATTTAATTTGAAAATGTTTAATCATCCTAACTTTCTACGAATGTGAAATGCCTCTGCTGTATCTCTAGTCTCTACCTTCCGTGCCGGTTAATTGCCTACCCAATTCTGAAAAAGATACATCTATGATCCTTTAATACAATCAAAGAAAAACCCGGGAAGTCCGCTGACTATCACACCAGTCCCAGTCTTCCTAATGTATGTGGATTATAAGTTTGATGCCAAAAATTTTGAATTTCAATCGAATGTAATATTAAATTATTAGAAATTAAAAAATAATAAGGAATTAAATTTATAAAATTTAATAAAAAAATTAAAATTAAAAATATTTTATTAGAGTTTAATAATTTATTTGAAATTATATTTTTAAAATAAAATTTTAATATAAATAAATTTTTAAAAGAATTTATTCAAATATAATTGAGTTTATATCTAAATATTCAATTATAAATAAAATTATAAATATTATAGACTCAAATTCAATATTAAATCCAGAAATTAATTCAGATTCACTTTCAAAAAAATCAAAAGGAATTCGTATAATTTCAACTATTATTATAATAATTCAATTTAGAAAAAACTAATAAATTTATAAATATTATTAAAACATATTTTTGATAATTTAAAATAAAAAGAAAAAAAACGCGAAGTTGTTAGTTGACACAGATAAGAGTGTTGTTAGTTGTCACACTAATTTTAAAAGACGTTTTTACTTCTAGATGGATCAGCATTATAGGCGCCGACTTATATGGAAAATACTGGGGGGGGGGGGGCAGAATCAAAGTTATCACGGTTCTTAAGATCGGTCGAAAATCCCTCTCCTTTAAAACTTGAATGGTCGTCTTCCATCTATCTTGGTGCCAAAATTATACCCGCCATCTCACAAGTCTCATACTTCGGTATTATCGATTTTATTTTTATTCGTTTTCTCTTTTTGTTAAATTAAAAAATTGATGGTAAAATCTGTTGTACTTTTTACATTTTTGAATTGAAATATTGGGGAGGCGTCGCCCCCCCCCCAAAAAAAAAATGCTAAGTCGGCGCCTATGATCAGCATCGCGAAAATCGTAAAAGAAAAACGGCACGCGGTGATTTTACTGCAGAAACGATTCAAGCGTTCTAACATAACCAATTCACAGACGAGGAAAACACACTTTTCCCAGCGATGTTCTGTGACTAATTTTTTTTTCTTTCTTTCTTGAATTTTTAGGAGTTTCCTGACTCAATTTTATGTGTTCTGTGCCGTTATAGTCATTTCTTGTCAATTTCTGTTTAATCTTCCCAGTTTTCTCCGCTGTGTCAATTAATATTACCGTCTGTGTCACACAACATCTTGTCTCACAAAATTATTCATTACTGCTGTTCAAATGATAGCTAAAATACGATTTAAAAAAAAGAAAACATACGCAAAAGTCTACTCTCTCAAATGAGCCAGAGAACTTGAAAAAATATTCGCAAATGGCTTCAAAATTTACAAAAAAATCAATTCGTGTGTCAACTAACCACCCGTGACCCACTTCAAAATAGATTTCAATAGCAATGGACGTCATAATTACTCTTGAACATGCATGGTTCTCATGGATTCAGATTCATTTTCAGCGACAAGAAAAGTGAAATTCCATGTTCAAAGTATCCTCAAGCTCAGTTCGCACCATACCCCAAGTTGCGAGATAGTGCGGAAATTTTTGTGAAAATTTAAAATGCCACTACAGTGCTGTCTCCTTCCCCCTTCCCTCAAACATAGTTTTTAATACTACATTCAGTGGCATAAATAACGAATTCCCAGGATGAGTATAGTTTCCTGAAAAAACACTAAACTGTAAAAAAGTCAAAAGTATTCAGCCGCTCCCCTAGGTATAGTTTCTAGCAAAATATATTTTGTCATTATCATCGTCAACAAATTGGTTCTACCCGACGTAATCTTCAGCGGAGTGAAAAAACTGGAAACTGAGTTTTAGTTTAAAATTTTCAACCGGAAGGGAGGGGTGCGTGTTTGATTGTCGGTCGTCCAATTTGACTAGCTCGCAATCTAGCTAGCTGACTGCTGGGTTGCTGACTTTCTTTTTATTCTTATACGGCGGTCTGTCTCGAGTTCTAATGTTTTTTATTTTAGTTTAGGCTAGAATTGAGAAAGTAAGCACAATGTTTGCTAATTAGGGAGTAAAATAAAAGAAGATAGAAGGAGTAAAAGGGATATTAGAAGTAGAATAGCACGAGCCAAATTATCACTTTATAGAAAAAGTAATTTTTTCAAATCAAAAATAAATCTGGGCATCAACAAATTATGTTTGAAAACTTATGTTAGGAGTGTAGTCTTGTATGCATGTGAAACTTGGACCATAGGAATACCAGAGAAAAGAAGAGAAGATTTTGAGATGTGGTGCCGTGGTGTGGTGGGACGTATGGCGATTCACGTATGCCAAAGTGGCCCCTATGACAACGCACCCCCGGCCACAGGAACTACCCTTTCGAGTATCGCGTCAGTGACCGGAGGGACGCCTTGGGGCCGGGCCCGAGCCTCCATTTCTACGTGCCGGAACGGTGCGCGCGTCCTACCAGGGCCACCATGGGATTCCTTACTGACCGAGGTCTGCACTCCCTGAGCGCTCGCCTGGAAATTTCAGGTCCCCCACTGCCGGGCGCACTGCCTCTCTTCACTCACCCCTCACCTCCTCGTTTTGGTCCGTGTATCGACGCAGGCAGGTGGTGACGACGGGTGAGTCATGCCGGTGGGTCCGCAACGCAGCTGCAGCAGCTCTTCTAGGATGGTACAGAGTTCTCCTCCTGTTCGATGGTGTGGGAGATGTGGTGCCATAGGCGAATACTTAGTACCAAATGAACGAAGAAATAAGGAAGTACTTAACAGAGCAGGAGGTAAAGGATATTTGGAATTGTCTGAAAAGGAGGAGAGATAAACTAAAGAGCATAACTTGAGGCACCCAGGAAAAATACCACTGTTGCTAGGAGGCAGGGTGGAAGGAATGAATTGGGTAGGGGCGGCAAGGAATCCAGTATGTTCAACATATAATCGAGGATGTCAAATGTTAGAGTTATCTGGAAATGAAAGAACTTGCACAAGATAGGGAGAAATGGACCGCTACATCAAACCAGCTGTAAGACTGATAACCATATATGATCATCATCTAACGGAAGCACTATTTAATATGCCCAGAGATAAATTCTCAAGTATTTGCATTCCTACACGTTACCTACCTATTTTTCCAACTATCGGAAAATGTCTTTTTTTCCCACGGTCTGCTATGGTAGCGGGATAGTTGTTGTCGTATACCATTCCAGCCAGATGACTGTTGTTCATCGAACGAAAATGTTGCCACATAACTGATACTTCGTTTAGAAATATTGTATCAGTGTCCAGGTATAGCAAATAATCTTCATTTCTCAACATGGTCTAGAAATGTCGATATTATCAAAGTATTAAAAGTAGATAAATGGATATTATATATATAATGGTGAACACGAGGAATATATGATATTTGCAGAAGATCGATATAAAAAACCAATGGGGGAGCGTATCATGATTTAGTACCGAGTGATAACAACCATATATTATTACCTATATTTTCTGTATAAAGTTTCGAGCCTTTTACCGTATACTCAAGTTTTCCAAAATGATAGCATTTTAAGGAAGAAACTTGAGAGCTCAAGTCTTGACGTAAGTAATGTAATGCAGAATGAGGGTGTTTTGTTACTCGATACAATACCTTTTTACGGCGTTTTCAGTTCAGATCTATAGATTTTAGAGGAATGTGGTATTTTAGGAACAGTGGCAGTTTCTTATAAAAAGGGGTAACTTTGTCGATCGATCGAACGCTCAGAAAACGCGAAAAAAGAAAAACAAAATTTTTTGGTAGAAAAATCATTTTTGAGATTTTGGTTGATTTCTATAGAAAAAAAACATCGCAATAATGAAGAGACAAAATTTACGCGCATGAGAAAGAAGAGGGAGAGAGAGAAAGAGAATTATGAAAGAGAATGAGAAAAGAGTACGAATGTCTACGTTCGCTTCTTCGTGGTTTTTCGGAGCTCACGAATAAATCCGATGTTCTGAATTGTTTCCCCGCAGAAGAGCGAAAAATTACCTTTCCCACAAGCCCCCGTCGAGACTCGTAACGTGATTCCGCTGCGAATTAGGGCCGCTTGACGGAGTAGGAGAAAAAGGTGTGTCTAACTTTAAACGTGTTTTTCCCAAAAACGTGTTTTCGCACGTTCTCGTTACACTCATCTTTGACCGCGTGTATCACCGGAACAACAAACGCTACAAATCTCGCCTATAGCTTGTCGGAATGGAAATTCATTCCTCTATTACGTACTGTCGGTAACTCAAAATTCGTCGGATCGACAAAGTTACCCCTTTTTAGACAAACTGCCACATTTTAAAGTTCGGCAAAGGGCTCAAGACTTGAAATAAAAAAAAATGGGTGGTATAGGTATAAAAAAGTGGTACGACGAAATTAATAATAGGTAATAAAAGGTAGACTTCTTCACTGACAGACACACACGGACTGGCTAAGCGGGAACCCGGGAAATTACCCGGTGCACCCCAGCGCTTATTTGCGCCCCAAATTCGTAAATCTCAAATTGTTTAAACGTATTAGCCCAGGAGAATTACAATCAAGAAACAGGTTCGATTGGAAAGAATTCGCACAAAAGGTCTGACTGCCGAAAAATGTTGAGGAAGGTGTCTATAATGAATAGTGAAAAACCATCACCACCCTCACGCTGGGAGCTTCTGCCATTATTAACGAAGGGGGCTACACAAAATTTAATTTTGAACGGTTTTCTTGATTTTTCTCAAATTCATGACATTCTAGGAAGAAAATACCTCAGTAAAGAATTGTTCCTTGTAAAATTTTCTACAAAAAACCTACTACAAGAATTTACTCACAAGTCATATTTGAGGAGCTACAGCCTTGTCAAAATTCGGAATAATTCTTTGTGCATTCTCAAATCCGGAATCAATTCTTCATGGATTATTCTTATCGCGTACTCACCGATACGTATACGTCGAACTATATAATAGACGCTGTTAAGCGAAAAGCGACCAAGCGAAATTTTTTGACAAAATGAGTTATTAGTATCGTTGAAAAGCGCATAACGAGTAGATTGTTTTAAATATAAGGTTCCCGAATCAAAAATGCGTGCCCATTTTAAAAAAAGCTTATCAGTGAAGGCTATGTCGTATAGTTTCTATATGGCTCTTGAACTAGGAATCACATGTTCTCGAAAAACAGATTTTGTCGCTTGGTCGTTTTTGCTTAACGGCGTCCATATTAAGACGATGTCACTACGGTAACGCCACATGAATCCAAAAAGTAGTCAAGAAAAGTATCAGAAGAGACTGCGTAGAAATTTCGAAAAAAGAAAAGTCAGAGAAATTATCGAGAGCTCCTGGTCCACGAAAAAGTTAAAAAGAGAACTCTATTATGGAAAACAGTTAGCGGTGGGGCTCTTCAATAAGGCAGGCGCAAAAGTGACAGGTAGTGGGATATACTTCGAGAAGCCATTGAGTTCTAAAAAGAACTATATGGCCTACCTGTAACCACAAAAGAGGGCACGAAACGCGAGGGAAAGCACGGACCAACACCGCCAGGGGAACCATTTCTACCGCTCCTGAGGCATGAAGTTGAGACTACGTTGAAAAATCGAAAAGTAGGGAAAGCGTCTGGCCTTGATAAAATTGAAAATAAAACTTTAAAAGAGTTTGCGGGAGTATTAGCGGAACCATTGATTCTGCTTTTCAACAGAATCATTGCACAAGAAACGATTCCAAAGCAGTGGAAAAAGGCAGAAATTATCCTCCTGCATAAGAAAGGGGATAAGTGCCAACTAAACAATTACCGGCCAATTAGCCTCTCGTCTAACTTGAAAGTGTACTGTCTCCTTTCTTTTTCCAGGAAAACCTTGTGCAGACGGTTGCGAGTCCTGTCACGGCCTGCCCTGCCCCAATGCCGGGTCACGCTATTCACAGTTAGATGATGTAAACGAGTCTAATGATAATTATGAATGATTACACGTACATGTAGTATTTCATACAAAACAATAAACATTTCTAAGCCTGTAACTCCTCTAGTATAATTTGTGAGTAAATTCTTGTAATAAGGAGTTTTGTAGAAAATTTTACAGGGAATATTTTTTTACTCAAGTATTTTCTTCCTAGAATGTTATATTTTGAGAAAAATCAAGAAAACCGTTTAAAATTCATTTTTCCGCAGCCCCCTTCATCAGTAATGGGGGAAGCTTCCAGTGTAGTGGCGGGGGTTTTTCACCACTTATTATAGACACCTTCTCCAACATTTTTCAGCAGTCAAACTTTTTGTGCGAATCAAAAGTAGTAATTCGCTTGGGCTACATAATGGCTAATATAATCATTTATCAATCAAATATAAATATGCAATACTTGGACGTGAAAAGATTGAAGTATCAACGTGCCTTTGCTGCAAAATGCATTAAAAAAAAAACTGCTAGTTAAAAAAGTCCATGTCACCGCCTCTCTTCTGCGAAGCGCCCTTTCAGTTCTCAGATTTCTCGGAACGCCCTAAAAAACCAAGCCGTGTATGAACTAAATAGGAGGGAAAGGAGACGGTATTATTCAAAGGAGTAACGTCTTTAAATACTAGTATTTAAGGATTTTTATCCGCCGCTTTTGATGAAGATAAATAATTATGGATGAGCAAACATTATCAGGGCGACTAGTGTAGAAGAAGCAGGCTGTCAGACCAAAGCACTAGCAACTAGCATTACATCACCCGCGATATCACTTCAACAGAAAGTAATGCAAATTGACAAAATTGTGTACACTAGAGCAACGTGATATCACTAGTTGCCGAGTTACCGTGATATCACCAGGTGATATTACGTGCGATGTGATAAATTGCTGCAATTTTTGAACAACCAAACGACCTTATCGATTCATCACAAATCACGCTGCTCTAGTGTACGCACTTCTAGTCGTGATATCGCTGTCTCTCATGAATATACCTATTGCTATACCTACTTGCTAGATGCTTCGCTCTGACACAGCCCGTGAAGCCTATAGGTTTTAAAGATTGAACAGGAAGAATAGAACAGTGGGATAATTTCAGTCAGTAATGTGATGAACCTCAAGAATTGGTATTTAAGGATTTTCATGAATACTGCTACTTATGGATTTTTGTGATCACATATATCCTCCAGCAAAAGCATATGCTTTAAAAGCTCGTGTCGCAACATTTGCACTCGTCGGAAATCAATTACTGAGGAGAACCTAGTGGCGTAATATATACTATTATAGTCACCGCACAGAATGAAGCTAAATTAAGGATTTCCTTCAGAAATTATGACTGAGGATTCTTGCAACCACATTCTTAAATACTACATAGTACATAAGAATTTTTAGCGGTCGCATGCAAATCGACGAGACGAGCCAGTATCATTATAAGTACCTTAAATACCGGACCTCGGAATTTTTCTGAATTAAAAATTATTCAATTTGATCGATTTACAGGGTATCAGAGACTTTACCAGACATATGAAGGCAGAAATACGCATAATCGCCGATGTCACGCAAGGGCCACTTTTGTGAGTCTATTTTTTTTCTGTTTTCTGCTTACTTGTTGGCTAAAATAGGAATAGAACTACTCACTGGCAGAAAAAAACGTTCACATGAACATGGCATTGTTTTCTCAATTCCTTTGAATTCTTTCACCTCAGTGCCAACAAATGACATCGTTGTATTCAACAGCTGGTATTCAAATGAGTTACTGGCAAATTGCTTCATATATTGCAACTGCAAATTTACAAGCAACATATTAACCTACTTAACTATTGTGTAGCTGTACAACTAAGTCAATCCTCTATACATTGGCTATCACACTGTTGATTTGTATGTCACCGGCATATGGTATTTTTAGGCACATTATAATACCCATGCCAAGGCATATTGTATCTAAGAACGTACTTCTAATTTAATTGTAATTTGCCTGGGGAAATTATAATTTGTCTAGGTATATTATAATATGCCGACATCCATGCAGGAAGATTTCTACTCTAAAGCCAAGGTATACACGAGCACGATCAATTATATTGATGAAAAGTTTCAATAGAATTAAAGGCGTGCGCCTCAGTTACAAATTAAGTGAGCTCATGTCATGGAATTATGATAATTGTGTTGACGTCAATATAATTGATCGTGAACACCGGGCTCAACTTGTCAGACTATAATTTCAATTCTAGTGAATTAAGGATAGATGCGTGCATCACCATACGCTCCACGAAACATATTAGGGCCAACTGAGACTTTTACATCTTTATTCAAGATCCTTTGAAAATCATTAAGACGGGTTTAACATTATTCAAGATTCATTGAGATTTTTCCAGTCCCGCTTTAGGTTGTTCGAGACTTTTTCAAGATTTTCACAAATATGACTGAAACTTTTTGCGACTATTCTATGCTTCATCGGGACGTCTGACATTCTCGCAACCTAGTTATAAGTACTTAGAGGCGGATTCAATATTTTGACGCGGATATGTCTAATGGCTTGACACGCAAAGGAGAAAAATTCCGTAGATTCGCTCCGCAAAAAAACGTTACCATCGTGACATGGTTGCGCATTCTTCTTTATGTGGTCATTCATTCTATCAAAGATGTAGAAAAAATTCATATTTTTCGAAGCAAGGAAAAAAGGTTCTGAACATCTCTGTGATCGAATGTTTTGTGGGAGGAGGCAATGGCTCCCAAATTTTTTGTTCAGAGGTAAGGCTTATTCGCCCCCAAACGGCCAAGGATCGCCACTGATGCCTGGGGTGCTTCTGCATACTTTAAAAAAAAACAATCCTGCCTGATAACAATTGGCAGACGGATCTGCAACCACAAGAGAGCATTTTCATGTCTCGATTTTAATATCGACTTCTCAGTAATCGATTATAACTGTCCCCGACTTCCTCGTGTAGTGTAACATTTTGTATACTTTCGTAACCTAATAGAAAAAGTTCCATGGGAATTTCTATTAGCAAAGTCAACCACTGAATTCGTGTTGGGGAAGCGTTACGGTTTTCGCTCAAGTATACCCATGGCTGGAAGAAATATTGAAGATGGCTGGAAGAAATAAAAATTTCCATAGGAATTTGAACCACTGAACTGAACTATGACTATGAGGAGCTAAATCATATTTACTTATTCAGTTATTCACACAGTTATCAATCACTTACTCAGTGACTCAGTGATTCACTCACTCAGTCACTCGCTTACTCATTCATTCATTCACTAATTCGGTTATTCACTCACTTCCTCACTCACTCAATGAGTCAGTGATTTACTCACTCACTCACTCACTCAATCAATCAATCAATCAATCATTCGTAAACGACTACAGCACGGCACCGCTTTGAGCAGTCCGAAATCTGTTGTTACTAGATTCTCTGTTTGACCTAGAGCCGGAAATTTGAGGAAGTTGAACATTTTATTAAAAGCTAAAAGTTGAAAAGCAAAAGACTTATCTTCCAATGTCACAAGCTGAATCCGATAGCAAATGTTCTATTGTTTAATTTATGGTCTTTGGTCCTAGTGAATATTCGGGCCGTACATCCGAGATTCCAAAATTTTGCTACATGGGTCAAAAACTTCATCTTTTGGTCGCTCATAAGAGTAGTCGATACTAACGCTGTACGGCCCGATAGGAGGGACATTTAATCTGGAACAAAAGTCAAAACTCCATGTATTTTTCCCCTTCTGGCACCGATTCCCCTAATCCAATCGACAGGAAACTTTGTAGTTTTCTTTTCCGATTTGATTTGTTTTTATTGGAATTAATTTAGGAGAAGAATCAGAGGAAATTCAGAAAAAAAGATCACCAAGAGTAAATAACAACCACCTTAATGTGTAAAGGAAGTTGTGTGTTCTTCTCAAGTATTCCTAACATCCTTCCACCTTATCCTCCCAGAATAGGGTATGCTCATGTGCGCAAATGTGAGTGCTTGGGGATAAGGTTCCAATCTGCATTTGCAGGGACAAAACACGGACAGGGGGTGAAAGGACAAGGTTCCAATCTGCATTTTCAGAGACAAAACACGGACAGGGGGTGAAACACCCCCAATAATTAGACAGTCAGCAAATTTTGAAACTGTTTATTTGAATTTTTCATTTTCTAAGAACGTGTGTTTGTTTGTTTGTTTGTTTATTATTATTTATTTATTTTTTCAATTAAAAAATATTTTGATTAAAAAATCGGCGAATTTTCAAATTTTTAGAAAATTTTGTCGGCAAATTTTTAGTTAAAAGAAAATATTTGTTGGCAAATCTTCCTTCTCCACCCCTCAAACTGAAAGTCAAGTTTCGCCTCTGCAAGAAATGTGCGATAAACCCGGTAATAGAATGAGTTAGCACTTAGTAACAAAGAACAAATCATGCCCATTCTGTGCGAAGAGGTAGAAAAAACTATGAAGGGACTCAAAAGAAGTAAAACACCCGGCCCTGATACTATCCAAAATGAAACTTTAAAAATCCTAAGTCAGGCATTAACGCAACCTTTAACAAATCTATGCAATCTAACTCTGGAAAAAGGTATAACCCCACAACAATGGAATATAGCTGAAATCATTATCCTGCACAAAAAAGGTGATAGGTCGGATATTAACAATTACCGCCCCATCAGCCTATCCTCGAACTTGGCCAAAATCTTTATGAAAATCTTAAAAGAGCGCATCTACAATATACTAGACTTCCAACGACCTATTGAACAAGGCGGCTTTAGAAAAAATTTTTCCACAATTGATCACATCTAATCGCTGAACCAGATTATTGAAAAAGCAAGCAAAGGAATACAAAGTAGAGACGTGGCTGATGTTTATAGACTTCAATAAGACGTTTGATTCTCTCTATCATGATAAGCTATGACAGTCCCTGGCAGAAAAAGGAGTTCTTTACAAAATCATTGAAATTCTCAGCTACTCATATGGTTGCTCCGAAGCCTGTGTGAGGACGGACACGAAGGGTACAAAGTTTCCTCTCCAAAGAGGTGTAAAACAAGGGGACCCTTTGTCCCCATACCTCTTCAACAGCGTACTGGAGCAAATTTTTAGAACTTTAGATTGGGAGGGGAAAGGGATTAAAGTTCAGGGTCGCTGGCTAAACCATCTAAGGTTTGCAGACGACATTGTAATTATTGCTAAGGATTTTGAGGAAATGGAAAAAATGATAAAAGAACTAAAGGATGCAAGCCAAGAGTTTGGACTTTCTATGAATTTATCGAAAACAAAATTTATGTCAAACAACGCAGGGGAGAAGGAACTACGGCTAGAAGGGGGAAATTGAGAGAGTAGGGGAGTACAAATACCTAGGACAAACCATTTCATTTAACAATAACATGGGCCAAATCATTAGTGCAAGAATATCGAATGGCTAGAAATCCTTCTGGGCACAAAAACATATTCCAAAAAGTAAAATGAAAATTATGCTCAAAACAAAAATCTTGGAAAGTTGTGTAGTCGCCACCCTGAAATACGGATGTCAGACATGGTCACTAACAAAAAACCAAACTGAACGTCTGGAAAAAACATATACTTCAATGCTAAGGAGTATGTTGGGAATCAGGTTGGAGAATAGGGTGAAAATGAGTTCCATCAGGATGCAAACGAGGTTAAGGAATAAAGGGTACAAAATAAAACAATTGAAACACAGACATGCGGGGCACATGATTAGAGGAGACTCTGCTTGCATTCTGTGGATCCCCTTGGACAGAGAAAGGAATCCAGGACGACCAGCTACTCGATGGGTAGATGAATTTCTGAAAACCTTAGGCCCTCGTAGGGGAACAACTGCTAGGGAAAGGAAAATATGGAAAAAGGTGACAAAAGCCTTTGCCTCACGGTGGGCAGATTAGGCAGCGACCCACTCACTAAGGAACGAAATCCCTAATCAAGGCTGTAAATAAAATAAATAAATAAAATAACAGTTATTGCTACCTATAGTACGTACAAATAGCCAGAGGTTTCTATGAAGAATAATTTTTTCGCGTTTATCAATTCTAACGATTCGTACTTAGGAACTGTCGAGAATAACTGTAGATAATGTCCATAATTTTCCACTTTAACTGGTCGCATAGTAATATTTTCGTTATTATCCATAATAACTAGCTATTTTCGACAATACCTATAATTATCGACTTTAACGCCAACAGATCTACTAAAAGAATCCAACCAGGTTATGGGATTTAAGTTGCTCACGTTTTCATCCAGCTTCGAATGTAAATTGAATTCGCTCACTACAATGAATCTAAGTTTGCTTGATGCCTGAAAAAGAATTGCCGATTTGACCATTGTCAGAAATACTTCTAGATTCTTACCATGACCACAGATAGTAGATGCTATAACAACTTCTTCGAGATTCCTGCAAACATTTAGTCGCAATAGAAATTGAACATGGTTGGCATGGAAGTATGATAGTTAACGCAAAACGGAGCCTCAGGTATTTGGTTGGATTAACTGATAGTACATCAGTAAGTACTATTGCAATCATGCCTTGGTGTATCTCCTTCTTCTGTTGGGGCACATATAGTATCAATGAAGTGGACAAATCGTGCACACTGCAGCCTTCAGCCAGTTCTCTAGATCTCAAACAGCAAGGCGTAACCGCGCCGAGCATACATAACATTTTTCAGGTTTAAAAATAGGCACATTATGCCGGGAAAAATAATGCATTTCCTGAATATCCGGAGGAGTCTGAAAAAATTGATTATGTCTTGTGTGCACTTTGTGGGTTAGTTACAAAACGTTATAAAACAGGTGGCTGCACACTCACACCTTTTCTTGAGAGAGAATGCACTCATATGCAAGAAACTGTCGGGAAAATAATGGCAAAATTACCCACACTCACGCAACCTGATCGCTGTGGACGTCAGCGTCTGGTCACAGATATGGCGCGAAGAGAAAAATAATCCCCAAGTGCTATAGTATAGCTCTCATTTAATTTGAGGCGCTCCGATTCTAACCAGTTTTATATGCCTAACTTGACTACGTATCTATTTTCATACTTCGATTCATCGATTTCATCAGACATCCCTTGTGCCAGAAGAAGCGCCGGCTTTTGTGTATCGCTGTTTTCAATCATGACCTTCTCTCTGCACAGAATAAAAGTGAATCAGTCAGTGGTTATACAAAAGAATGATCTTATTTCTATTCAGTATACCTAACCAATGTATTACTTTGAATCAGCATCAGTTTTCTTGGACATCGTTGGTATTGCAAAGGACTGCGGCTCTTGAAAATCGATATTCAATTCGTTATTTACTTCCTCTCTGCATAGCATGGTTTCAGATACAATAAAAATGAACGAAGAAATAGATTATAACTTTTTAATTTACTGTTGATTGATTAAGGGGCGTTCTAAAATATGTAACTAGATATACGTACCTAATGGTTGCTGTAAAAGTTAAATGTTGAATTTGACTGAGATACTTCTTTGAGTAAATGATAACGGTTATTGTAATCAGCAAACACAAAGTAATGATCGAAATTCTATTTTTCCATTTTCTCATCAGCTTAAATGGAGCGTATGATTTCGACATACTGAACACAATTTTACGGCTCTTTTTTCAAGTAAATAACATGGAATGTCTCACTTACTCAGCAACTATGTATTGCGTTTGAATAGAACGTGTGTTCAGTTTGCGACGTTATGGTTCCAACTGACTTCATTAGGTTCACCGTTCATAATACTAGTAATGTGATTTCAACTACAGTACTCGTAGTGAGCCACATGTATTTTTACTGATGATAAGTCACTTCTATATTCGAACCAAAAGAAGGCGATAGTGGAAAAAATACCCATTAAGCCCTACTAAAAAGTTCATGAATTAGGTAGTTTGTTTTGTTAATGACCTGAAAAAAATACAAGTGGTTTCTATAGAAAACTTTTAAAATACAGTGGAACTTCCATATAACGAAACTCCAAGGGGACAAAGAAAAACTTCGTTGCATAGAAATCTTTTTTTTTTTAAATTGCAGTTCATATGTATGTACTTACATGTACAGTACTGAAAAGTAGACTTTATGTATATTGTATGTAAATAATAATGGGTATAATTAATAAGGTAGCATACACACAAGAAACTGAGAGCTTTTAATGAAAAGAAATGCCCACCCATACATATGTACAGTGAAGTTCTCTTTATCATTTTGGTCAATCGTTAAATTACCATAGAAAGTACTGTGCATGTTTTCAATGTGATTCAAGCATTCGAGCTTCTAAACCGTAAAAAAAAGTTGGTTATATAGAAATTTTCTTTCGTTATAAAGAAACATTTTTGAATGGAAATTCCAAGGGACCAGCCAAAAAGTTCGTTACATAGAAGTTCGTTATAGGGAAGTTCCACTTCAGATAGTAATAAAATGCAGCGTATTATTTTTTTATCCCAGTCCGAGAAATTATTTAAGACTTTTCCAAGATTATCCAAAATTTTTGCATAAATCTCCGGATTTACAGAGGTTTGAGGAGCTCCATGTCGCCAGCGGCACATGTATGCGGAATATGAATGAAACCAATATAGATAAATTGTGCTTTAATTGTGCTCTTTTGTACTTCCAGTTGCATAATTTTTCCTCCATTCCTTCTGAAGTTATAGCCAAAAGTAGGTCAATGTGCTGCCGGCGACATGCAAAGGAAATTTTGAAATTTACTCTGATGGAAATGAACACCCGCTAAAATCAATGGGCTAAATTTGTGCTTTTTTGTGCCGACAATTTCGAGACACCCCAGTGCCCCCTTCCCTCTCCCCCCTGATAGGGGCACAACATTTTTCTCGTCTTACCAAGTCTAAAGTATGCAGAAAAGTAGTGCTCTAATTGTGCTTCATGTTCCCACCAGCCCCACCATTTTTGCACAAACTGCCCCCAAGTTATGACCAAAAAACTGAAAGTGGGTCAATGTGCCGCCGGTGGCATGCAATGAAAATCATGAAATTAATTCCAATGAAACTGAACACAACCTAAAATGACTGTGCTACAATTGAGCTTTTTTGTGCAAGCAATTTCGAGCCTCCCCAGTGCCCTCTCCCCAATCCCCCTCTGATGGGGTACAACATTTTTCTCGCATTACCAAGTAGAAAGTATGCCAAAAAATTGTGCTCTAATTGTGCTTCATTTTCCCACCAGCCCCAAAATTTTTGCACAAATTGTCCCCAAGTTATGACCAAAAAACCAAAAGTTGGTCAATGCGCCGCTGGCGCAATGCAATGAAAATAATAAAATTTACTCCAGTGAAATGAATTACAACCTACAGTGACTGTGATGAAATTGTGCTTATTTGTGCCGACAATATTTAAAATTGTGCTTATACCCCTTAGCTTACGCGGGGGCGGGGTATTTAATATTCTCATCTGTGGTGTTATATTACCTGATGTTGAAAAATAGTGCGATGTAAGCGGAAGTGGCGTCAAATAATTGTGCACAAACTCTGCTTTGTCAGGCAAATAATTTCTGAATTTGTGCTCTAACCCCTGAGAGCTGGGGGATCCATATTACTATTATTGTGATAATATCCGATGACGAAAATGAATTGATGTAAGCGGAAATGGCGTCAAGTCATTGTGCACAAATTCTGCTTTGTCAGACAAACAATTTTCGAATTTGTGCTTCAATCCCCCCTCCGGCTTGGGGCGGACGACCTGAAATATTTCCAGGGGTATGATGTTACCTGATGTTGAAAAATGGTGGGGTGTCAGCAGAAATGGTGTCGAATAATTGTGCTTGAATTGTGTCTCTTCAGTCGAACAATTTCCGAATTTGAGCTTCAAGCCCTAAACTGGGGAGGGAGTCTGTATTACTAGATTACTACTGTTGTGATATTTCCCAATGACAAAAAATGGTGCGGCGTCAGATAATTGTGCTTGAATTGTGCTTCTTTAGGAGAATAATTTTTCCGAATTTGTGCTTCAACCCCTGAGCAGGGGAGTCCGAAAAATTTTATTGTCTTTTCAATTTGTCAATATTTGTTTTGTAAAATGGACATTTTATGTATTCCAATCACGGAATCAAAAATTCGGAAATTGCCTGACAAAGCACAATTTGTGCAAAATCATTTGACACCACTTCCGCTTACGTCGCACCATTTCTCAACATCACGTAATATTACAACAGTAGTAATATGGACCCCTCCTCCCTAGCTGAGGGATTGAAGCACAAATTCAGAAATTGTTCGCCTGCAGAAGCACAATTTAAGCACAATTATTTAACGCCACGTACGCTTACATCACACCATTTTTCGTCATCGGGTAGTATCACAGTAGTGGTAATATGGACTCTCTGATTTAGGGCCTGAAGCACAATTTCGGAAATTGTTTTCCTGACAAAGCACAATTTTGAACAGTTACTTGACGCCATTTCCGCTTACATCAAACCATTTTTCGTCATCGGGTACTATCACAATACTAGTAATATGGATCCCTCAGCTCAGGGGTTGAAGCACAAATCTAGAAATTATTTGCCTGACAAAGCATAGTTTGTGCACAATTACGAGTATTTGACGCCACTTCCGCTTACATCGCACTATTTTTCAACATCAGGTAATATAACACCACGGAGAATATTAAATACCCCCTTCCCCTGCGTAAGCTAAGGGGTATAAGCACGACTTTAAATATTGTCGGCACAAAAAAGAACAATTCCATCACAGTCATTTTAGGTTGTGATCCATTTCATTGGAGTAAATATCATTATTTTCATTGCATTTTGCCAGCGGCGCATTGGCCCACTTTTGGCTTTTTGGTCATAACTTGAGGGCAATTTGTGCAAAAATTGTGGGGCTAGTGGGAAAATGAAGCACAATTGGAGCACAATTTTTCGACATACTTTCTACTTGGTAATGCGAGAAAAATGTTGTATCCCATCAGAGGGGGATTGGGGAGGGGGAACGGGGGGCTCGAAATTGTTTTCACAAAAAAGCACAATTTCAGCACAGTCATTTTAGGTTGTGTTCAGTTTCATTGGAATCAATTTCATCATTTTCATTGCCTGTCGCCAGGGGCACATTGACCCACTTTCAGTTTTTTGGTCATAACTTGGGGGCAGTTTGTGCAAAATGGTGGGGCTGGAGGGAACACGAAGCACAATTAGAGCATTATTTTTCTGCATACTTTCGACTTGGTAAGACGAAAAAAATTTTGTGCCCCCATCAGAGAGGAGAGGGAAGGGGCACTGGGGGGTCTCGAAATTGTCGGGACAAAAAAGCATAAATTTAGCACATTGATTTTAGCGGGTGTTCATTTCCATCGGGGTAAATTTCAAAATTTCCTTTGCATGTCGCCAGCGGCACATTGGCCTACTTTCTTTTGTGGGCTATTACTTCAGAAGGAATGGAGCACAAATTCTGCAATTGGAAGCACAAAAAAGCACAATTAAAGCACAATTTTTCTGTATTGGTTTCATTCATATTCCGCATACATGTGCCGCTGGTGACATGGAGCTGGTTTGAGGTACTAGTGACGTTTGTGTCATTGAATAAGATACCTGACCCGAGTAAGGCCACCTCGCTTAATAAGGTCATCTATCAAAACATCCACTTGTACATATTTTTTCCGTCACATCGCGCTATATAACGAATATTTTACCTATTTTTAATAACCTATCAAAGTTTCATGCATGTACGGGCTGCCTGGTCGACCACAATTGCGTGTTGAAGTTTACGTTGTGTTTACTGATAACGTAAAGTTAAAAATTTTTGTTTTTCAACACGGTTTTTCTTAATGGTCAAATTTATCAGAAGAATACTACAAATACATCATTTTAAAAGTAATTTTATGCTATTTCAAAATATGTGTGATTCATTCACCTAGTTTGAATAGGTTTTGCGTAATTACGAAATATTTGAACAGGTTGGTTTGTTCTCAATAAGGCCATACTTTGAAAATGCCGTCAAGAGGAGCGAATTGGACACGCGAACAGTTAGGCACAACTAACTATAAAAGTCGTTCATGATGGAGTTGGAGTACAGACAGCCGCATCTCGTCACAATATACCTCGGAGAACGTTGAGAAATCATTTAGCTGCTGGTTAGTATTTACATCATTCCTTTTCGCCTGTGTAATTTACAGAGAATTTCAAACCAAGATATTTAACAGGTACTGATGTCAAATGTTTGGGTCGAACTCCTACTTTAACCGAAGCTCAGGAAAAATACTTATACTCGCGAATTATTAGATTAGCTGATGTTGGAATGCCAATCCAGTGGTGTGTTGAAAAGAAGTCTGTATTCGTACTGCGAAAGGTATAAAATTCTCAATCCTTTCAACGACGAGAATCGAGCAGCCGGGCTTAAATGGTATCGCGTATTTTTAAAACGTAATCCCGAGATTGCTCGCAGAAAAACACAAAATCTAAATCCACGTAAACATTGATCTTTTCGCGGTTTGATTTCAGTTATATTTTTTCCAATTCAATATTTTTTTACTTTCTTCAAATTTTAGGCCGGGCGATGAAACTGAATCGATTTATTGTCAAGGATTATTTTCTCAAGTTGGAAACATTACTAGACGAACTTGGGATAAGAAATAAGCCACAATCTATATATAACGTAGACGAGAAAGGTTGTAGACTTACGGTACATCACTCACAGAATGTATTGGCCAAATGCGGAACAAAGGGCGTTCATTTGATAGCGCCAGAACACGGCGAAAATATAACTATGGTGGCGTGTGGAAATGGCAGTGGAACGAATATCATACCACCAGTTATTCTTTTCAAAAGGAAAAAGGATGAAACCAGAATGGGAAGATAATCTACCACCAGGTTCCAAGGTTATTATGACGGACAAAGGATCCATGACTACGCCTGTTTTCGCTCAATGGATAAAACATTTCAACGAATTTAGAGGAAATTCCGGACCTACTCTGTTGATTTTTGATGGCGCCTCTTCGCATCTGGATGCATCCATCGTTGATGGGGCAGACGAGTGTGGTGTAACGTTATTTTGTTTACCGAGTAATTGTACTCATGAGCTCCAACCACTAGACAAGCGTGTATTTAAACCATTCGAAACACACTGGGATCAAGAAGTGCTAAAATACTGGTCAAGCCATCCAGGTAGAACAATTTCTCGTCAAAATTTCGGTTTAATATTTCGCCCTGTATGGTTAAAATCCATGATTCCGGTAAATGTACAAGGAGGCTTTAGAGCTACAGAGGTATGTATCCTTTTGACCCTGATCAGACTCCGGATACGGCGTTCGCTCCATCTGAAATTACAGGAGATGTGGAACCAGAGTCACAAACCCCATCGTCGCCACAGGTCCTGAATTGGCCAGAAGCTCCGCAAACTCATGCCACGCCGACTTCCGGTCAACGAAATTCATCGAAAAATTCATCGAACATTAGCTTCAAGGAAGTGTTACCTACCCCAGAAATTACTCACAAAAAAGAAAAATTAAATCGTTAAACAGTCGAGCTGAAAGAGTGTCCAAAATGTTGTTCGAAGATTTCGAAAAGTCAAAATCAAAATCAAAGTTAGAAGTTTCAAAAAAATCCGAAGGCGCTACCAAAAATTCTGGAAAACTTTCTACGAAAATGACCGCTGTCCAGAAAACAGCTGCTCGTGGAAAACGTTCTAAAATGGGTCCTTCACAAGGAAATTCTTCGAAAGCAAGTTGGTTTTGTAAAGTTTGCGGTGTAGATGCAGTGAAAGATACGCGCTGTTGCATTTAATGCGGCGGTTAAGTACACTACGAATGTGTCGGTTTTTCATCAGAAGATGATTATGACTACGTTTGTATAGATTGTGACTTTTTCGCAATAAAACTTTCGTAACGGCTTCAATTTCCTTCATTTTTGCACTTGCAGAATGTGGCCTTATTAGGATGGGGGGGGGGGGTCCTAATAAGGCCACCTGAGCATAATTTACTATCTGATTTTTGGCGGGAAAGGGACTTCAAATTTTGGAAAATCAAATATTTCATCTTGAAGAGGAGGGTTGATAATATACTTCACCAAATTTTCATCAAAATTGAATTATATTTAGTACATTGAAAATCGGTTTAAGAATTAACGTGGCCTTATTCGGGTCAGGTACCTTACTGTCTGACTGTAGAGGTTGTGTTAGCGTTCGGGAGGCCTTATGCCAAATATTATATGCGAGGCCTTTGCACCATGCAATGGGCACAAGTGAGGAGTGGAAGGTAACTCTTTTTGGCATCATTATTTCCGAGTTTTGTTTTTTGAGTACTCCGAGGGAACAAGAAGAAAAGTTTCCCGAACATATAGCCTCAATGAGGATTTCACAATTTAGCATAAATATAACTTACGCGAAATTTACCAAATATTAAAAAATAATATTAATGTTAGCAGAGGGAATATCTATAATATTATTTCCAGCGCAGTTTACTTTTTCATTAGCGCAACCTACTTTTTCTACACTTCAAACTGTCCCCAAACAATTAAAAACAAAACCAGATTTCCAAACCAATTTTGAGGTCAAAATTAGACCATTTCATCAAAGATTTCTTCACCTCATGTTTCGAAAACTTCTCTTTTTTGTATCAAGCTTTAATCAGTTTTCCACTATTTTGATAAAACGTTTTTCAAAATCCCCAGAACTCAAAATTCTTAGCGTTGTCATAGATTTATCAATTTTTCATTCATTTTTCATCACTCCCAAGAAAATTGACAAGTTGAATATTTACCCGTTTGACGAAAATTGCCTCGTTAATTTTTTTTTTCCTCGGTCAAAGGATAAGCAAAATCACCGCCGAAGCCAAAGTCAGGTACAAAGCCAGATAGGTTCCCAACATCATCATCGACTCCCACTGAATTATTTTGTTTAGCTTTTATTCTGTAGGGGTTTACATATATAAGATAAGATAACATACGCCACAATACTGGAGCTTGCTCCCGATTCGATCAAATCAACAGCAGACGTCATGATATGTGAGACAGCAAAAGTGAAAAACGAAAAGGATGAAGGAAAAAGTTTGCTGCCAAATTCGATAAAAGATAAGGTGAGAAAGTACATATAAAAGGTGAGAAAAAGTATTCCCTTAATTCCTTTGTAGGGTGTGCCAATTCACTTTTCCTTCTTCTGTATTCCAGAGCGCTTTCGGCTGTTATGCCATCATCAGTGGTGAGGGTACTCCACTGATGATGGCATAACAGCCGAAAGCGCTCTGGAATACAGAAGAAGGAAAAGTGAATTGGCACACCCTACAAAGGAATATAACCAAGTTCACTCACACTCCAAAATGGACACTATTCCCTTAATATCTTCAAACTCCTCAGTGATGAAGAATTCGTTGATTTCCTCAACTGAAATTCAAATCCTAATTTAGTCTTTTTTTCTCTGGGCTGACAGGTATTTTGACTTCGAAAGTTCAAAAACAGTTTTGCTCCGGACAGTAGCGTAGACAGAAAAATTTTGAAGGGAACAGACGCATACAGCTTATAAGTTTCATCGGTAAGAATACAATTACGAGCGAAAGCGTGAAATTTACTTTTCAACGATTTGAGTCGTGAATATTAGCAGTTTTCAAATTTTTGTTTCAGTTTGTAGGAAGGGAGGATTTATCCCCACACTTCTTTAAAATTCGTTCAGACGTGTTTTGCTCAGCAACAGTCTTCCAGAAGGAATTCGGATTTATTCAAGATTATTATTCCTAATTCTACAGCGATTTTTTTAGCCCTCTTCCTGACTTTTACAAAACCGCCATTCAAGACTCGTTAAAATGAGCAATAAAATGGGTATTTTAAAAATTTTTCCTCAACTCGGAGCGGAGGGAGGAGCATTTGTAATCATAGTTCTTTACAATTCTTTTACACGTATTTTTATTTTTCATTCTTGTCCAGGATTATTATTTCAGACTCTACAAAGACTTCTTAAGACTCTTCCAGGCTTTCATAAGACACTTTAAGACTCGTTAAAATAAGCAGTGAACTGGGTATATTCAACATGTTTCTGGAGGAAAGGGAGGAAGGATACTTCTTTGAAATTCGTTCTGACTAGCTTAATCCTTAACGCCCTTCCCGAATTATTCAGTTTCATCTCCAGAACTTGTTTGAGATTATAACGCTATATTCTGTATGCAGATCTTTAAGGCTCAAAGGGGGAAGGGGAAAGGATACGGAGGGGAGACTTTTTGATAATTTTGGTAACACGGGGGCTATTAAACAAAAACAAAAAAGATGCAAAAATAAACAAAACCCTTCCTCGTTTTTCAAAAAACAAACAAAAAATTAATCTTTTGTATTTTAATTGCCGGGGTTTAGTTGGGGTGGACAGAATATACGAATTTGAAAATAAAATAGACAACATAAAATGGGACATCATCGCACTGTCAGGAATACGGGAAGAAGGGGAATATCTGGTCACGAAAAAACACTACCGCTTTGGCCAGTCCAAAGGCTACAGAGCGGTAGGATTCTACATAAAAAATAGTATTATAATGAATGTTGTAGAAATTAGGGGTATTTCAGAAAGAATCTGCTTCCTGGAATTAATGGTGGACAAGAAAGAAAAAAGGTTGGTTGTATCAGTGTACGCCCCCGTTCTGGGCTCCGAGGAAAGCGTGGTAGAAAACTTCTATGAGGAACTGAACAGAACTCTTGAAGAACATGGAGAATATTATAACTGTGTGCTTGGGAGACTGGAATGCAATTATTGTGAAAAAGATAGACAATAGAGAAAATATAGGTGATTTTGGCTTGGAAATTCGTAATTCCAATGGCAATAAACCAATCGAGTTCTGAGCTAAAAACAACTTGAAAATTGAAAACACGTACTTTCCGAAAAAGAACAAACTAAAATGGACTTGGCAATCGCCGAGGGAAGGGGGAAAATGTTTTTGAATTTGAATGTCAAAATGACGTTCACAGTAACCTACTTCACCTATAGCTTTTTCTCCGAGAAATACTGTCCTTCGTCGGGCTTACGAATTTGACAGTTGGCTGAGCTTTTCAAACCGAGAAAACCTCGCAGTTCAAGTTAATGCTTTAATGCTGTATATTTTTTGCTCATCAACAAATCTTATAATAGCATAACGAAGAAGGGGAAAAAAACTTTCGGTTTAGTATAGTTGTGAACAACTTCCCTCCTTCACTTTTATTCACGAAACTTAAAAGACCGAAATTAAATTACCGTGCTACTTTATAAGATTATGATAATTTCCTGTAAGTTATCGAGTTTCTTATTCTACCTCGCGATGATTAAAAAATAACAAGTGTTCGTCCTCATTGCCAATTCCTGGAAAGAATGTTTTCATTATTTAAAAAATAGTCACTCCGTTTCACCAACGATATAATAATGAAATTTACAAAATGTTTCATGCGTTTCACGTTTTTTTCTTCCTATTTTCCCCTCTATCCCTCGCTTTTCGCGCGGGCAAGTCTTACTTCATCGGTGTCTTTTCCGGGCGACTTTATACAATATTAAATACTTTACGAGTAAGAAGAAGAAAAATCTAATAAATGATAAGATTCGGATTATTTTCTTTTAATATTCGAGTGTAGAAGCGGTCGGATGGCTGGAAATTTTATTAAATTTCCATCCGACGTTAAATGTGAACGTTTGGTGAAAACAAATTTTCGTACCAAGTGTTTGGCAACTTTCAGTATGAATTCACGAAAACAACGCAGCCAGACGTTTTATCGTATAAAAAGGTGACCTTTATTAAGTGCGGACTCACAACTTCCATGGAGGTGAGCCACACTAGTGTAAACTTATACTATACAAGATGGTGAGGAGTAGACTTTGAAGTAACTAAACGTGTAAAACACGTCGTCAATGAGAGCATTAACGAAAAGTGACTGAGTTAAATAACTGTAATTTCCCAATCAGGTATTTTCGTGCATTTCGCTGTACCGATAATTGGAAGCATTTTTCATCGAAGTAATTTATAAACAAAATCAACAGCTCAGACGTGTGTACAACTAATAAATGGAGACAGGCAAGTTTGGAGAGTGACTTTTTCGAATGACAATGTATACCTGAGGCTTGGAACTAAAGGTGCCTAAAATTGAGTGAGATAAAACTTGTCTCATTAGTCATTTAATATACTCGACTTGTTCACTAAGAGAAGGAAAACTCCGATAGATAAATTCTGATGGAAGCGAGGAGAAACTACACCAGTATTCTTCCCTGGAGATGCGTCTCCACCATCACAATTATGGTCGCAACTCACAAAGTAAAATAATAATTCCGGATGTAAAAGGTCTCCCATTTGGATGTTCGAGCGGAGAATACCTAGTGAGAAACTTCAAAATTGAAAATACGAACGTGGAATGTAAAAATTAGAATGAGGTACCTAGGCATATTAGAAAACTTAAAGAAAGGGTGATAAGATCAAAATTAGATATACATAATAAGAATTATAGAAAGAAAAAATGAATTTTGGACGGGGGAATATAGAATAATTAATACAGCAACAAAAAGAGGGCAAGAAAGCCTTGGTATTACTGTATTATTATGAATAAGGTTGTAAGGAATAGAGTGCAAAGTTATACACAACATAGTGAGAGAATATTGATGGTGAGAATTTCAGCTAAACCAGAACCTTCAGTTACAGTCCAAGTTTATACGCCAATAGGAAGTTATAATGAAGAAGAAGTAGTTATGAAGAAATTGCTGGAGTATCAAGCAAGGTACAAGAAAAGAAAATTTAATTATAATGAGAGATTGGAACGCCAGAGTAGAAAGAAGAAAAGAAAAATGGATACGCGGAGAGCATTGTTTAAGAGAGCGAAATGACAGAGGGTCGAGGCTCATAGAATTTTGTGAAGAATATGAATTACTCTGTTAGGTATTGGAGACAGGATCCGGGTAGCTAACCGCCGCTGAATTCATCACGGAAAAATTAAACGTGGTTAAGTCACCATGAGGTAAATTCATCGTTGGACAGTTCACCAAGGGAAACATTCATCGCTGGAAACTTTCGCTAATCGTGGGACAAATCACTAAAGATGTGACGTAGTTCACCGCCGGATTCGCCGAAGTCCACACAAGTTAGCCCAAGTACAAAAAGGAAAAAAATCTTCGAAAGTTGAAACTTGGTATATAAGCGCTAAAACTTGGAGTTCCCAAAGTTGGTAGCCCTGCGTACTGAAAAGGTGATCATGTACAATTTTTCATAAGATTACAGCAACCTTTAAACGTATTTAACCCTTTCAGTGGCGAGAATGTCCCATCCACAGAGGGATGGTGTGGTGGGACGTATGGCGATGCACGCATACCAAACTGGCTCCTATGACACTGCACCTCCGGCCCCAAAAACTACCCTTTCGAGTATCGCATCAAAGACCAGAGGGAATCCATAGGGGGATGTTTATTTTCATTGATTATGATAACGACTACTATTTCAACAGACATGATGGATAAATTGCCTAACTAACTCCTGAATTCCAGTAGGAAATGGGAAAAGAAAACTTCAAATTTCCTACTTCAGTTTTGAAAGGAATCGATTGGGACATGCACTAACTATCGCAGAACGGAAGATATTCAAAAAAATATGAAAATTTCTTGGGGAAAAAAATTGGAGAAATTGGAGAGGGAAGAATTACCACTTTTGATTGAAAATAAAACTTCACCGCTCGGCCTTCGAACTACGAACTGTTTCACCGTTACGACGATCGAATTTTCATAAATTAATTGACGCAAAGGAAACTAGCGCGCCAAATCTTGGCTTTTACGATTCCCTGAGTACTGTAGTAGAAAAACTGTGTTTTGTATGACGATGACAGAATAACCCAATGCCGAAGAATGATTTTCAAAAGTATGAATTATTCTTCCTCACGATTTTGAAATTTTTGGACAATTTTTTCATTGACATCATTGTTAGGTGCTCTGTATTGAAATAATTAGAAAAGTATTCTGTGAAAGCGAATTTTGTTGTAGGAAACCCAGAACTTGATATATTTCTATAAGAAGCATTATTTTAGAGCACTCCCATTTCATCCTATAATTTATGAAATTCGGAAAATATCTCCTTATAGACATACATGAGAGAAGCGCTGCATTAGAATCATCACAAAAGTATCCGCTCAACTTCAGTTTTTTAATAAGATTTACAGAGAGGTGTCTGTTTACATCTTGAAAAAACATTCAGACGCCGAAATCCCACTTCCTACAATACACTATAGAATTTTTGAAAAAATTGTTTGTGGAGATAACCCACTCTACAAAGTACTTGGTTCTGGAATAATGTTTGCAAGAACCGTATATGGTAGACAGTCAACTGTGAGAACATAATGAAAATTAATTCCTCAACTTGAGACTTGTAGTAGGAACCCTTGAATAATGTACACTCATGTCTACTGACAGATTACTATTGGAGAAGTCTTACTTCCTTACAATAGAATTTTAGAAAAATCTTCTTGAGAACGTACAAGTTTACCACTCAGCTATGAGATCAGCATAAAATCACTTCCTCAACTTGACTTCTCTAGTAGTGGTCTTAGGGACATATACACTTATATCTTTGAAATGCACCAGGTTGGAGAAAACCCACTTCCTAGTACAATCCACAGTGAACCGAATAAATTTTTCCAAGGACGTACCTGCTAGGTACTCAGCTTTAGGATTTCAACAATAGTATATTTCAAGTCAAGGAGCAAAAATGAGGTTTATCACGACAAGTTCATGTGGTTGCGAGACGAGCCGAAGGCGAGTTGAGCAAATTGAACGAGTCATGATAAACCTCATTCGCTCCTGGCCTTGGAAGATATTTTGTTCTACAAATGCATCGAAAATTTATTTCCGCTGCCACAGAGGTATTCACAAATTAATAATCGAACAGAAGACGAACGAAAATAGTACGAGTTCGTTGCGAACATTTCGAATCGTTTCTTTCCAAGTGTACAGAAAAAATTTTCTTTTCACTCCTAGTACAGATAAAAACGCGTTATCAGTGCTGATCGCTACAATAACGATAAATGTCTCTGTCGCTACGCAAAACTGTTACGCGAAAACGCGTTTTCGACGCATGTGTAGAATAAAATTATTTCCTCAAGATGAGTTCTTTAGTAAGACTACTTTCGGCATTCACAAACATATCTTACATGGGGAGTGTTACTTTCTTCTACACATTTTGGAATATTGAAAAAATATTTGTTCTACACATGCATCGAAAACGCGTTTTTGCGTAACAGTTTTCCGCAGTGAAAGAGACATTATTTATCGTTATTGTAGCGATCAGCACTGATAACGCGTTTTTATCTGTACTAAGAGTGAAAAGAAAATTTTTTCTGTACACTTTAAAAGAAACAATTCCAAATGTTCGCAACAAACTCGTACTATTTTCGTTCGTTTTCTGTTCGATTATTAGTTTGTGGATACCTCCGTGGTAGCGGAAACGAATTTTCGAATTTCGATGCATTTGTAGAACAAAATATCTTCCAAGGCAAGGAGCGAATGAGGTTTCGCTCCTTGACTTGAAATATACTATTGCAAGAACGTACAGGATCGTCACTCAGCCTCAAGCCCGATGCGCACAATCCCACAAGTTACCTGGGTAACTAAAGGGGAACAAAGGTAATCCGAGGGTAACAAATTGGTAACTTTTCCGCCGCGAGTAACTAGAGGATTTAACTAATTGCGAAGTATTCCGCCAGTTACCCGGGTAACTAAAGGGGAACTAAAGGGGAACCAGGGTAATCTGAGGGTAATTCGAGGCTAACAAATAGGTAGCTTTTTTGTAGATAACTGAGTAACTAGAGGGTAACTGATTGCGCATTGGAAGATAAGCAGAAAATTGTTTCCTCCACTTGAGTTTTGTTGTAGGAATCCTTGCGGCATGTACACTTGTATCTTTTAATAGAATATGGTTTCCAAAGTCTTACTTCCTACTCCACAATAAAGAATCTTTGAAACATTTTCTCGAGAACGTACAAGTTCGTCACCTAGCTTTGAGACCAGCGTAAAAGTATTTCTTTAATTCTAGTCAAGTAGTAGGAAATTTAGAAGCTTATATACACTTACATCCTTCAAATCCGTTGACTTGGAAAACATGTCAACATATTTACCTAATTTTTCTATTTGTAAGCACATATTCCGCCGCTTTCACATTTTTTCTTTAGCACACGTTTAAAAAAAAGTAAGGAAAAAATGGAATTATGGATTCCGTGTCCCTATGCTACACTAGCGCTCCGTACGTAATTCTTACAACTAATGTTTTTTCAGGTACGCGTTGATTCGTATCGATTTTCTTATCTAAAATAAGTTTCTTTAAAACTAGCATAAAACATTGTCTATCATGGAACATGTTTCTTCTGGGTTGAAAATGTCAGCCATTGTGACGATTGTTTTCTATTTACAAAATAAATTTATCAGTACGTTGAACTGGTTCACCTTAATTTGAAATATAACTCTTTTCCCCCCTTTCTGTCTCTTTCTCTCGTATGTTGTTCTTTAATACACACACCACATCGAGCTCTTTAAAATGAGACCCATATTGTTTTCGCATATTTTGCACATATTTTTAAAAAAATGCATATAACGTATTTTTAGCGCATATAAATCCGAGCCCTGGTGATCACTAACCTTCGAGATCTACACAAAATTATTTCCTTAACTAGAGTTCTCTGGTAGGAATTTTAGGGGCATATACATTAACATCATTCAAATGGATTCGGTTGGAAAACATGCACACTTTTAACTGTAATATACCGAGATCCAGAAGAATTTTCCCAAGAACATTGTGTTAGTCCCTCAGCTGTAAGTTGAGAATAATATTACTTCTTCAACTTGGGTTTTATGGTAGGAGTCCTTGCGGCATACACACTCATATATTTTTTGGAGGGACACTATTGGATATGTCTTACTTCCTACTAGACATCGTAGAATTTCGGAAAATTTTTTGAAGGGCGTATATGATACTCGCTCAGCATTCAAAGCACCATGAAATTATTCCTCAGTTTAAGTAGTGTAGCAGGAATCCTTACGGCATGTACACTCGTATCTTTTGAAAGAATTCTGTTGGATAAGTCTTACTTCTTATGAACATCGTAGAATTTTGGAAACATTTTCTCAAGAATGTACAAGTCCGCCCCCCAGCGTTGAGACCAACAGAAGATTACTCGTATTTCTTCGACGTGAGTCTTGCAGTAGGAATACCTAAGGTATGTACACCTAATTTTTTGAAAAATATGTACTATTAGAAAACTTCATTTTTCTACTATACTTTATAGAATGTTCATAATGATCTCACAGCTAAGTGTCTATCATATATATATGGTTCTTGCAAACATTTTTCCAGAACCAGGTAAATTGTAGAAGGAAGTGGGTTATCTCCACAAACAATTTTTTCTAAAATTCTATAGTGCATTGTAGGAAGTGGGATTTCGGCGTCTAAATGTTTTTTCAAGATGTAAATAGGCACCTCTCTGTAAATCTTACTAAAAAACTTAAGTTGAGCGGATAATTTTGTGGTGATTCTAATGGAGCGCTTCTCTCATGTGTGTCTATAAAGAGATACTTTCCGAATTTCGTAAATATAGGAAGAAATGGGAGTGCTCTAGAATAATGTTTCTTAGAAATAGAAATATATCAAGTTCTGGGTTTCCTACAACAAAATTCGCTTTCACAAAATACTTTTCTAATTATTTCAATGCAGAGCACCTAACAATGATGTCAATGAAAAAATTTTCCAAAAATTTCAAAATCGTGGGGAAGAATAATTCATAGTTTTAAAAATCATTCTTCGGCATTGGGTTATTCTGGCATCGTCATACAAAACACAGTTTTCCTACTACAGTACTCAGGGAATCGTAAAAGCCAAGATTTGGCGCGCTAGTTTCCTTTGCGTCAATTATTAATTTATGAAAATTCGATCGTCGTAACGGTGAAACAGTTCAAAACTTTAGTGGATAAGGGCCCGGGGTTATAAGAGGTACTCATGGTGGAGGAGGGAGCTCCTGAAGGGGAGGAAAACCACGGTGGTGTCGGGGATTGTAGAGGGTGATAAAGGCCCCGGGTGGGGGTAATGGTGGTTAGGAGGGACTGGTGGAGGAGGAAGTCCTGGGTGAAAGAGGGACTGGGAAGGAAGATGGAAGCCATGATGCGAGAGGGGCTGGTAGTGGGGGTCTGAAGGGGAAGGGTAGTCATGGTGATGGAAGCTCCTGAGTGGAGGACCAGGGGATCTTCGTCGGAGTTGGGATGAGGAGACCACCGAGAAGGAGCAGTGTAAGAGGAAGGCTTTAGCGAAGGATTATGGCCGATATTGGGAAGGGCGTAGTGATGGGTGAAGAGGTCTTGGAGGTGTGGTACAGGAAGAGAAATGAAGGTCATAGTAGTGTGGAGTGGTCGGGGGACGTGGTCCTAATGGAGGGCACTCGGAGTGGAAGAGGGTGATCAGGAGGGAGACTAGATGGAGGACTAGGTGATGATCGGAGGGATGAACGGATGGTGCCATGTGGGGGAGAAGCTGTGGACGGAGAAAGTCATGGAGCGATGGAGAGGGTAATGTAAAGAGATTAAGGCCCCGTTGGTGGAGGTCGGTTGTGGTGGTCGATGGTTGTAGAGGTGAGGAGGAAGTCCAAGGGACAGGGCCTACCCGGATGTGCAGAAGAAAAGGGCTCGCAGGGGGGATACTGCGGAGGTAAAAGACCATAGGGTGGGCACTGAAGCCTCTGGTAGGAGATTATGGCCGTTGTGGGGGAGGAGTTTGTGGCTGAGGAGGGCTGCGACTGTTGAAGTGCGACCGTGGTGAACGAGGGGGTCGTGGTGGAGTTGGAGGCTCATAGTGAAGAAAGAATGGAAGGGGGAATTCATGGTGGAAGATTGAGGACCGCTGATACAGGGGGAGTAAAAGAAGCGCAAAGCAATCCTCAACTCAGAAACAAAAGTTCTAGACCAAACACTGAGGACTGTGATGGTCGGACGAGCAAAGCGAGTGACGGCGGGGGGTTGGGCCGTGAAGCGGCCAGGGGGCGAAGCCTCCTAGTGCTTCTTAGAAATAAAAATATATCAAGTTCGGGGTTTCCTACTACAAAATTCGCTTTCACAGAATACTTTTCTAATTATTTCAATGTAGAGCACCTGACAATCATGTCAATGTCTTACAAAACACAGTTTTCCTACTACAGTACTCAGGGAGTCGTAAAAGCCAAGATTTGGCGCGCTAGTTTCTTTTGCGTCAATTATTAATTTATGAAAATTCAATCGTCGTAAAGGTGAAACAGTTCGTGGTTTGAAGGCCGAGCGGTGTAGTTTTATTTTCAATCAAAAGTGGCAATTCTTCCCTCTCCAAATTCTCCATTTAAAGTGGCAATTCTTCCCTCTCCAAATTCTCCATTTTTTTTTCTCAAAAAATTTTCATATTTTCTTGAATTTCCTCTGTTCTACGATAATCAGTGCATGTCCCAATCGATTCCTTTCAAAACTGAAGAAGTAGGAAATTTGAAATTTTCTTTTCCCATTTCCTACTAAGTAGAATTCAGGAGTGAGTTAGGCAATTTATGCATCATGTCTGATGGAATAGTAGTCGTTATCAGAATCAATGAAAATAAACATCCCCCTATGAATGGAACATTATCGCCACTGAAAGGGTTAAATCAATTGAAAATTGATTTAAAAAAAGATCCCATCCTACATTTTATTGTATTGTTACTAAACAATAGAATTATAGTCAATGCAAGTAGGTGGAATAATTTTCAGCCGTTTTTTTCCTTCCTAAGGATAGCAGTATTTCCATTTAAAAGTATCCATGATCACCCTTTCAGTGTCACCCGCGCAGGTGATTTTGTAGTGCTTTCTAGTGCAGGTTTTGACGTCTATTGGTCTAAATAAGTATCCTGAACAACATACTAAAAGTCCCAACGAATCCGGTACCGGCGTCGGCCTTTAGGGGGCAAAAGGAAGTTCTACACACTTGTGCTAGGCAGAGGAAGTCATTCGCTACGTACCACATATGTTTTTGTTTCTTTCTAATTGGAGGAAATACTTGCAGAGCATATGAGAATCCAAGATTTTCTCAAGAGGGGAGAGGGGAAACAAAAAAAAAACATGAATAATAATACTGATATTAAAAAGAACTAGTGGCGGGTTATTCTGTATTTTTAAATTTAAAAATTAAGTTCGAAGGGGAGATTACCCCCACCCCCTCCTTAGATCCGCCTATGCTGCTGAGTAAATAGTGGACACACAAACTATCACACTTTTGTGAGAATTACCCATCTGCCTGAAACTGGCGCTGTAGTGTTTAAATTTACTTTGTGTGAGGGACATCAGCTACTGATCAGCGACAACACTTTCCTTTTTCGGCCACAGCTTCCTTTTCGACCAGACCAAACTGGAAAGGGTCTATCTATGAGAATCTAATCAGTTATCTCATCAATACATACTTCGATTGTTATAAGCGCATAACTATTCAATGGCCACCGACAACCAAAACTGACCTAGCACACCTAGCCAGCTGCCAGAGTCGGTAATATACCTTCGTCGGTGTAGATAAATGTATTCATACATTCGTTAAGAATCTAGCTAACACGATTTTTTTCGGCCAGACCGAAAAATTCAAATGATTTTTCCACATTTACGACTTCGTGTTCGGAATAAAAAGTAAGTATAAAATAGACCCATTCACATCGCACGGCCCACAGAGAGTGCCTTTTGCTTTCATGAAATTTTTATTTCCGTTTAATTAAAAGCGGGCGCGCTTCTGTTTTATAGTTCATACCTGACTATAGTTTCAGACGAGACACGTTAAATATACGACGCTTTTACTCTCCATTTTTCTTTTTACATACTTCTGGAACTTAAGTACAATTCGGTCGTAAAATTATTAGATAAAACGATGACGATTTGTACCATCGATTAATGGGATTTTTCGGCGCTCGAATGAACAAAATCTGGTGAACTGAATTTCTAATACCTCGTAGTCCCCCCCCAACCCCCATGTGGGCTACTTTGACGTGGTGAGGGGACTTACAGGAGAGCTAAAGATATACGAGCCTTGGAGATGCCTCCTCACCACCACAGTATGATGGTAACTCACCAAGTAAATAATAATTCCAGACGTAAAAAGTTGGGTGGTCCTTATTTACTCTTGGTGAAAGAAAATCTCATCTTTTCGGTCTGGCCATCCAGTAGATCGGTTCGATGGGCTGAAAAAACATTTTCTGCTGAGTCTGGGTCAAATCGAAAAAGGTTAACCCGTGCCGCAAGCGTTGTTCTAATGGAAATGAACATTGATTTTTGGAATTTGAGTTTCAGTTGTTGGAGAGCCTTCCCATTTTAGCCTGAAAATTATTTAATATTCCGAACAGAGATATCTTCAAGGTCGCTGAATTCATTTCAGGGGTTATTTTCCCCTCCTCCGAATCATTCATGCTCTACGGAGGACTAATTTCCAGTTACTCCGATTTCCCTGAATTTCTACGTTTTTTACGTCGATAGTTCAGGTTTTTTGGGTTGATGAATTGGTTCCTCGGGTTATTTCTCCTTTCCTCTATTCCTGAGGTTCCACAGGGGCTAATCATCAACAGTGGTGTAGCCAGGACTTTCCGGGGGGGGGGGGGGCAAAGTAAGATTTTCAAGGGAGAAAAAGTCGAAAATTGGGGTATTTTTTAAAAATTGCCGATATTAGAGAACTATTTTATAAAAATGAAGGTAAAATTACTGCTCGAGCGAAAATTTTTCAAAGAAACGTGTTTTAAAGGCGAAAACTTGCTCATTTTTGCATATTTTACATTCAGCTTCAAGTGCATTGGGGGATTTTCCCCCTTCGCCCCCCCCCTCCCCCTGGATATGCGACTGATTTTCAATTACTTCGATTTTCCTGGCATCCAAGTTCTTTACGTCGATAGTATGGTTTTTTCGGGTCAGTGAATCCGTTTTTGGGATAATTTCCCCTCTCCTGAGTTGAGTTCTTTTTATGTTGTTACTGGGGTTTTCTGAGTCCCTGAATCCGTTTCTGAATTTGTCTCTCCTCTCTCTTCACTCCTGCGATTAGTTATTTTGTTTTACAATTCTTTAAGCACAGTGAATGTGTAAGGTTTTGTGGGTTACTCACCCGAAAATGCAGCTGTATCGCACAATATTATTAGCAAATCATACGTAATGCGTTTTACTTATCTTGTATTCAAAATGAATCATTAACAGAACATTCAGAATATGCAGTTAAATTTTGCTCTACGCGGTTATATGGGTACTAGCTTTGAGAATACTGAATTCCACGAATTAATGTTAATTCCCATAATTACTTCTCCTCCCTTACAGCACGAGTTAACTTTTACCCATTTTGCTCAAATTTTGCTGAAAATATTTAATCAACGCGTTCGTGGAACCTAAAGTCGCAAATAAGGACCACCTCGGTGCATACTAATTTCTGTTAGTTACTAGAAGAGGTATAGAGAAATATATTCGGCTCCCCATGCCCCCATGTCGCATGCAATATCCTAAACCAAGGCTACGTAAATTTTGATTCAAGTTCTGCCTAGAGTTCTTAATCAAGTAAATGGCTTTGACTAAATTTAAAGATACAAAAGAGAACGCAATATTTATGCAATATATATGTAGAATTATGATGAGTCTGCACAGAAAGTATTTGAAGGAGAACTTCACCAAAAATAGATTCGAGGACAAGAAAAAAACATATTTTTGACGTCATATATTTTCGAATTTATAATATTCAATGCCCGTCCGTCCCTCCCACCAAAGTCAGAAGAGTCGAAAAAATAAGGAAAAGGATCCCAGAAATTAATTCAGCAACCCACAAAATGCTGTTTTTGATACAAAAACAGGGTAAATTGAAGTAATCGCATATTCGCCTCCTGTGGAGCCTGAGAGTTGAAAAGAGGAAGAAAAGGAACCAGGAACGGATTCAGGTACTCAGAAAACCCAATTGGCAACGCAATTCGGACATTTGAGTAATTGAAGATCAGCTTTCTGTAGTGGAGTCCCAAAAATGGATAGGAGGGGGAAAATGACTCTTGAAACGGATTCAGCAACTTAAAAAATCGCATTAACGATGTAAAGAACTTGGAAATCAGGGAAATTTAAGTAATTGAAGATCCCTTCTCCCACGGAATTTCAAGAGTTGACAGGGGAAAATAAAGAACTCCAGAAACAAACTTACCCCTCCCCCCTAAAAAAACAACAATTTTTAAAAGAAAATCATTTCTATGCTCATATGGAGAGGCTCTTCCTGCGACTGAAACTCAAATTTCGAAAAATAACGGATAAGAACGTCTCTCCCTCTTCACGGCATTGGTCAACTTTTCCTGATTTTGCTCGAATTTTGCAGATGTTTGTTTTTAAATAATTAGAACTGATCTAAGGTGTAGCCTCTCTAAAAGAAATCAGAAGTCGGAAATAAGGGCCACTTAGTAAAAAGTCTATCATTCGCATGTCCGCCGGGTGAAGACTAGAGCAAGGTTTAGGAGAGCGAACTGAAATAAGGTCAAGGCTCATAAATTTCTGTGAAAAATATAAATTTGTTATTGGAAACAATCTCTTGAAAAATCATGAGAAGAAAAAACACTTGGAAAGTCTATAGGAGATGAAAGAAGATATCAAATAGGTTACATTATAACCAGAAGAATACGTAAAAACCAGATAATGGATAGTAAGACATACCCAGAAGCGGATGTAGATAGTGACCACATTTTACTAGTAATAATGTAATGCAGGTTTAAATTTAAAAATATGAATAAGAAGAAAGTAAAAATAAGCACAGAGGCACCTCATTTATGCAAAAAATGCAGAGGAAGACCACGTGCAGCGATATTTACGTATCAAGTGAGCGGCAAGCAATACCAGGATTTACCCTATACGGGATCTTGTGGCGGCCATTATGGAATATGAGGAGGGAGAAAACAAGAAGAAGATAGTGATATGCTCAGCGTATTTCCCATCCGACTCTCGAGACCTTCCCCCAACTGATGAGCTCAGGGAACTGGTGGAATACTGTGTGAGGGAAAAGCTGGACCTTCTTGTCAGATGCGATGCCAACTCGCACCATACTATTTGGAAGAGTACAGGCACAAATCCGAGAGGGAAAGGGCTAGTGGACTACCTTGCGACACAGGATCTGCTGGTACTGAACGAGGGAAGCAAAGCAACGTTTGTCACAAAAGTAAGGCAAGAAGTTATAGACATAACACTCTGTAATTCCAAACTTCGGGACCGAGTCCAGGGATGGAGAGTGTTGGACGAACCGTCTTTATCGGATCGCCGATACATCCAATACCAGATTCGGGCACCTAAGGAGGAACAAAGTGCTATTAGGAATCCTAGGAAAACTAACTGGGGAGGCTTCAAAATGATTTAGAAAGACTGACGAGGTACAACTGGCAACGGATTCAGAACGTAGACGAACTGGAAGCACAAGCCAGCATACTGAATGGTGCACTCAGGGACGCCTACGAGAAGAACTGTAAGCCTAAGATAATAAAATCACGCAAAACCATCTGGTGGACAGCGGAGTTGGGGAAACGTAGGAAAAACACTCGAAGAAGGCCGAGGGCTGCATTGAGAAATAATACACCACTGGAAATTATATCATGAGGCTCAAAAAGCATATAAAAAGGTGGTAAAGGAAGCCAAAACGAGGGGGGGTGGAAACGTTTCTGCGAATCTATAGAAAAGATACCGGAGGCGGCACGCCTGCAAAAACTTCTCAGTACGGAAAGGAGGGTGGAAGAGGGGCCGTTCGAACACCCGACAGGTGATTTTTCCACCACCGAGAGAGAGGCAATAGAGCATCTCATTGACACGCACTTTCCGGGAGCAAAAATCATGGAACACAGCCGGGAGCCAACTGTGTGCAAAGCGGAATGGATTGGGAAACGGCGAAGGAGGTGGTTACATCATTAACAGGTTATGTCTGGCGGTAACACATTCTCGCCGTACAACGCACCGGGCCTAGATGGAATCCATCCAGTCTGCCTACAGACAGGACTAGAGACCATAATGGGACCGTTCATTAGGATCCTCAGAGCATCATTAGCCCTAGGGCACATTCCAAAATCGTGGAGGGGTGTGAGAGTGGTGTTTTTGCCTAAACCAGGCAGAGACCCCTGTACGGCCAAATCCTATAGGCCAATAAGTCTCTCATCATTCATGCTAAAAACCTTGGAAAGACTGATAGACAGGCACCTAAGAGAGGTTACCCTGAAAAGGTTCCCACTACATGAGAACCAGCACGCATATAAAGCAGGCAAATCAGTAGAGTCATCACTGCACTCGCTTGTTACAGCAATTGAGAGAGGGATGACTGGCGGAGATTATGTCCTGGCAACATTCATGGATATACAGGGAACGTTTGATGCGACCTCTCATGAATCAATAGAAATAGCCCTGAGAGAACGGGAAGTGAAGGAAAGCTTAATAAACTGGATTGTATCCATGCTAAAAAGCAGGGAGATCCGGATAACATACCAGCAAGAACGGATCCATGCAACGACCATCAGGGGCTGTCCACAAGGGGGAGTACTCTCTCCCCTACTGTGGAGCCTAGTTGTGGACAGTTGACTGGAGGAGTTAAATTGTCAAAAAATACATATACACACAGGGCTACGCTGATGATTTGGCTGTGGTGGTAACCGGCAAATCTCCGGGAACCATCGCGGAGTTAACGTAGTGGGACTCCGATGTGTGGGAAAAGGGGTTATCGATAAACCCGGACAAAGCTGAGGCCACTCTTTTCACCCGTAAAAGGAAAGGCAAGGAGTTGATCAAGGTGCAATACAAAGGAAGACCGTTAGCCCTCACAGGAAAGGTGAAGTACTTAGGAGTATATATTGATGAAAAACTCTCCTGGAGGGATCACGTCTCAGATAAAATAAGAAAAGGGATTGAAGCTCTTTGGGCTTGCCGCACCTATGTCGGCAGGACCTGGGGACTCTCTCCCAAAATGATGCACTGAATATATACCGGTGTAATACGCCCCAGAATTACATATACGGCCATTGTGTAGTGGGGCTGGGTCCACCTGGCCAAAGTCAGAGAGGAACTAGACCACCTTCAGAGGCTCGCGTGCGTGATGACAACGGGGGCAATGAGTACGGTGCCGACGAAGGCACTAGAAAGGCTCCTAAACTTGCCACCACTTCACACTGCTACAGAAGCAGCTGCAACAATGGGGGCCTATCGTCTGGGTCAATCAAACCTTCAGGCCCATACAACAGGCCAGAGAAGGATATGGGAGATTGCGGGGACGATAGACAAATGCTTTGGGATACCAAAGGACAGAATTGCGATGGCACACTTCTTTGACAAGCCAGACCGTGCGCTAATACCCACACGGGAGGCTTGGGAAAAGAGGTGACCAAGGCTTCTAAGAATGACCAAGGTGTAGGAATCGGAATCACGAATGCAAAAGGCGCTGACTACTGTTCAGTGGCCCTGGGCGAGGGCGTCACTATCCTCCAAGCAGAGATAATGGCGATCACGGTGGCCATTGATAGAATCCAGCAGAAGGGCCTTGTTAATACGCAGATCTATATCTGTACAGACAGTCAATCGGCTATTAGGGCACTATTGTCACACAAACTATATCCCTGGTGGTGGCGGTGTGTGTTAACAAACTATACACCCTTTCTCAGGAGAACCGAGTCACCATACTATGGACACCGGGATACTGCGGCATAAAATGGAACATGATCGCTGGCAAGCTAACGAAGGAGGGCATAAAAAAAGAACTGGCAACACCCAGGCCGTGTCTTCCTGCAGCATAGAGCATACAGCGTCATAAAATCCAAAGTAAAGGCTTGGATAAGTAAGCAGACGGAAATGCCCTTGCGGTTGGCCAGTGGCATGAACGTCAGCAAAATATTGATAGGGGACACCCCCAGTAAGTATGCCAAGTTCCTATTAGGGCTTGACAGGAAACATGCAAGGCTCATGGTCGGACTACTAACTGATCATGGAGCCACAAAACACATGTGGTATAAAATAGGAGTGGTAAGAAGAGGCTCCTCGGCGCATACGGCGCCACCTCATACACAAATGAAGAAGTAAAAACAAAATGGAATAACGAAGTAAAAAAAAGATAGGAATATCAAAAAAAAAAAAAAAAAAAAAAAAAAAGGAAAGAAAAGATACGAAAGAACTTTGTAAATCAACAATAGGGAAGGATATTGAAGGGTGAGTGGACAACACTAAGGAAAGCTAAAATCTGGCAACGAGGAAGAAAATAATCTGGAGGAAAGGACCCTCAGAGTGCTCATCACCTATCAAAAAAATTATATTACTCAGTCAAGTTTACATGGAATTTGCTGAAATTTTGATATAACGTGGGAAAAACTTTTTTTTTTAAATAAATTTTAAACCATTAAATTAAAAAGATATCACGGGTTTCCTAGAAAAAGTCAAATGCGCCGAATTCCTAAATGAACACAACACGAATCCTGAATGTGCACGTGAAGTTAAATCGACAAATGGGAAAGAGATATGAGTTAAATATAAAGAAAAAAGAGTAATATGGAACTTATATAAAAATCAAAGGGCTCAAATACAAAAAATGAAGGATGAAGTGGTAGACGCGAAAATTCAAAAAGGAGTAAAACAAAGTTTCTGTTTGCTACCCTGTTGAACTCATTTATAAGGAAGTCAGGTGTGACAATATGTGCACGAAGAAAAAAGATATGGTTAGAAATATGGAAAATAGAAAGTGAAAAAAATGAAGGAAGTTAAAGAATTTTGATACTTAGGTAGTCTAACAACGCAAGATAGAAGAAATAAAACAGAAATAAATAGCAGAACAGAACAAGCTAAAAGAGCTTTCTTTCCAAAGAGACCTATTTAAAGCAAAGATTTGGAAATAAGATTGAGATTTCTACGAAGGTATATTTCAAATATAGTACTGTATGGATCTGAGACCTGTGCAATACAGGAACACGAGAAAGAAAAAGGATAGAAGCTTTTGAAATGTGTGATCCTATACGGGCAGAAATGATCAAGAATGAGGAAGTATTGAGGAAAATAGGAAGGGAAAGAGAAATTTGGAATATAATTGTAAAGAGAAGAGTTAAAATGATAGGTCATAATGTAAGACATTCAGGGATATTGTTATTACTGCTAGAGGAATGGTTGAAGGAAAGAGCTGGAAAGGAAGACAAAGAATGAACTACGAAGAGCACATAATAAGGAATATAACGTTAAATCCTTCTCAAAAACGAAAATATTAGGACAGGAAAGAGAAAATGGAGAGATACAACAACGTACTAGTCGAGAAACTAAGAAATATATCATCACTCGTAGTTCTCGAAGGACACAAGATCCTCTAAACCCTGTGGCGATGGGACGAAGGATCGGGTCTACTACACGTGAAACTATACAGAGTACAGATGCGGTTTTGCGAATGGTAACTGACTCGGACATTTTCTCGACTCTCGTGCAGTGCCTGAAACTCCTTACCGGGAATTCGACCTCGCAGTGCTCCGGACCGATCTCCGGTGTCGATCGACACTTCTCTGAAACGGTTAAAGAGTCGCCTTTCATCTTCGCCGTTCACCTGCTTCCTCTCGAAGTAGCGGAGTCCCTCCCTCGCTCGCGAAAGGGAATTTACAATAAATTAGCTCTACTAGTAAAGCCTTTTGTAAACAGAGTTCCTTTGAAATAAACTTCAGCAAATAATTCTTCAGCTGATAATCGCGAGAAGATTTTAATTAAGTGGCTAAAAGGCGACTGGCAAACAGAAATGGAACGGCGTGAGAAAGCCAGTGTTGCCTTACGTCGAAAGCGTGAAATATATTGTTTCATCGTAACACACCTCATTAAATCCTCAAGTTCGTTTACTTCTGTTCGGAAGGAACACCTTGAGTATTAGTTTAACGAGTCTTATTAAGAATGTAATGTTACATAGATTTATATAAGGTCTTTGTTTTCTGGCTAAGGCGGTTGCTCGTCTGTGTGCTGCTCCGCGCCGGCAAGGAGGATGTTTTATTGTACAAGTGTGTTTATCCTCTTATTGAAATTAATCGTTTTAAGGCGTCTCATATTTGTGAAGAAGCTCGAGGCTGGTTTTAACTTACGTACAATTCGCGCGCCGAGAGCCTGACTAATACGCCGAATACCGGGTCTATTTGCAACGGAGAGGAAAGGCTTGCGGTATCGACTCTTTTTCATTATTATATATACATGCAATAAGGAAGGACTGAAGTAAAGCGTACTATAAACATGGCTAAAAAGTATCGTTTCGCATACGCGTATATCCGGAAGGAAGGCACCAGCGATTTGCAGACAAGACGGAAAAGAATGACTTCAGCGAGACTAAGATGATACCTAGCTGAGCCCAACATGTAGCTTGAAATTCGAACCGACTTTTCTGGATTGTTTACCACAGCAGGGGCCGAATCCAAGTTCTGAGTTGGTCGCATCACCTCAGCCAGAGCAAGAATGTGCGATTGTACGTAACTCTCTATCTCCCCCCGGTATAGAATTCATTCGTTCGTACTTTCGAACCATGTTTTGCGGGCCCGTATGGCAGTCGTTTCGCACAATGTAATTTTTTATATCACCCAATGAGAAATGGGCGTCAAGTTGAATAATGTCCCCTTGTTTTTCACCCATAATACTCGCTGGACGTGCGTTATAATCCTACTAAATGGATATATATATACGGTGTAGGCAGAGTACACCCTGTATATGTCACCAAAGCGACATCGAAAATAAATTGCACATATCTTGCAGGAAATATTTTGAAACTGGCCAGTTGCGGGGCACACGCGAGTCTATAAATATGTAGCGTATGTAGTGTGGACTAATACACAGTAGAATCGCAAGCAGAATATAAATATCCCATTTGCGACCATCAGCTAAAACCTCGAAACCAAATTTTTCATAGGGGAGAGAATTCGCCCTGAGTGCCTCAGAGTTGCCATGAGTGGTAGAGGTAATATAAAAATGAATTAAGCTTAATGTTATCTTGCTCGGTAGCAAAACATAGGTATAGAGTGGCCACTAATTATTATGAACTAAGTCTCAAACCAGCAAAAGGTGTAAAGCAGGATGTATTTTTTCGTCAATCCTTTTTAGCATCTATGGCGAATAATTTATTATGCGGAAAAGCTTAGATGGTTGGAACAGAACGGTTCGAGTAGGACACTATCAACAACCTCCGATTCGTGGAAGACACCACCTTATGTGCGACATCAGAAGATGAAATGAAACAACTCCTGGAAACAGTGAGGAGGACTATGGCCTTACAGTGAACTAACGCACCGTAAACATGAGTGCGGAAACCTGCCATCTTGTATCCCACCGCCCCCGTCGATGCTGAATTGACGACACGGTACGCTCCGAATAGTCGGATTCGGCATCCACGGGCACGGTTGGATACAAAATGACAGATTCCCGCACTTGTATGGTTATAGATCTCTAACTTGTTACGTACGCGCGTACTCTGTTTACTCGGGCGAGAAAATACTTCAAGATTTCACCACCACTAGAAGCATAGTCGAGCGCTGCAACACAAACCCGGGTCTCGCGTCTCGGTTATTGAGAGAACAAATTTTGTGTTGCGCGAACCGACTTAGTACCGCGAGGGTGATTTCGCGGTGCGAGGGTGGTTCGTTGTTACTCGCGGATGAAGTCTGTTGCTCCTACCTATTTAACTACCCGGAGAAATTAGGGTAGACATGCCAACTCGGGCAAGCTTCTTGCGAAGGCATTTATTGCTGCTAGCACTTCTGGCTTCCTTACGATCAGCTGCGAGCGCTTTACTGGTTACCGGTGAACCCCAGCTCTTCTCCTTGCATTTGCCCTTCCTCGAGTCTTCCTCTGTGTACTGTGTGCGCTTTACTGGTAACCGGTGAACCCCAGTACCTTCCTGTCGGCGCGCTTTACTGGTTACCGGTGAACCCCGAGTCCTCTCCCGTCAGCGCGCTTTACTGGCTACCGGTGAACCCTGACACTCCTCCTCTCGGCGCGCTTTACTGGCTACTGGTGAACCCCGAGTCCTCTCCCGTCAGCGCGCTTTACTGGCTACCGGTGAACCCTGACCATCCTTTTCCTATCCCTTCGGCGTGCTTTACGGGCTACTGGTGAACCCCGAACTCCTCCTGACTGCTGGCAGTCCACTGCCTTCCTCGTTGCCAGTGCCACTAGGGAGTATCCGCGTCGCGCGGCGACTGTGCTTCGCACTGTGTAGTGTTATTACGTGTTCCGGGAGCATTCGCGCCCCCTCCCCCTCGTGTATGGTTTAACGTTAACAAGTTTTCTTTATTTCACTGTCGGACTTGTAATTATTGCCGTGCTTGGTCTTCTCGCCGCGACCTTAATTCGTATCTTCGTGTAAATACTTTTTGTGAATATACCTATCTCTGCCGACCCTCTGTGTCATTATTTGCCGTGCTACTCTCGTGTCGAAATGTCCGCGTTCTGGAGCTTACGCTCCCGCAATGTGCCCCGCGAGGTCACCCATCCTCGCGACTTCAGTGCTCGTACTCCCCCGGAAAGCGCGTCTCGCTGGCCCCCGCGGTCCCGAAACGCGACAAACTGAACAAACGAAGATTATGATAACAGATCGTGGCAGCAACATGATGCCTTTGGATGCCCTTCGGGCTTTGAACAGGTGGGTCATTTTGTGTACCTCGGCTCAACCGTGAACGTAAACAGCGGCAGCTCAACAGAAATACAAAGAAGGATGATCCTCGCTCGAGAAGCCACAGTAAAACTCACGCCAATATGGACAAATAGGTTAATAACAAGGAATAGAAAGATGCGGCTCATAAGAGGGCTGGTATTTCCAGTGTTCCAGAATGGATGCGAAACAAGGACCATCAAAGCGGACGATCGCAGACGGATTAACGCGTTGGAAATGTGGATTTATCGACGAATGCTCCGAATATCGTGGGCAGAGGAAAGAACTAATGCGTTGATACTTGATGAATTGGCTGTGAGGGACCCACAATAGTCCACCTGCTACCGCAAGATATGTTGTATTCCAATTCTTCGGGCACATCGCAAGAAGACCCGGTGACAATCTAGAGAGGCTATAGTGGTGCAGGGAAAGCTCGAGGGAAAACGTCCGAGGGGAGATTCCCGAAGAGAAGGACCGACCAGAGGGAAGAGTTAACGGGGCTCTTGTCAAACTCAGCAACATTTTCGGTAAAATTTCGAAAAATAGAACGCACCTACTGTACTTCGGATCGGAATCAATCAAAGGAGCAAGCGGGTTTCAGGAAAGGCTACTCGACCGTCGACATCTTCGCACTGAACCAAATTTCGGAAAAAACGAGAGATTATAATATACCACTAGATCTCATGCTTATAGATTTCCACAAGATATTTGACTCGGTCAAACATAATCGTCGCGAAGGACTACCAGAAGTAGGTATCAACAGCAACAAGAATAACGACGCAGTAATTAATATGTAGGTCAGTAGAAACTATCTACTTATAGGTTCCAAACGAAATACGTCACCGAACTGAACCTTTGCCCAGGAACGTATGGTCAGTTAGGGAAATAAGACCACTCCTTAGACCAATGAATAAATATAAGTAATTTGGTAGGCAGAATTAGAGAGGGAAAAAATGGAAAATAAACGTAGGTAGCCTAAATGTGAGAACCTTATGAAGACCAGAAGAACTTTAGACACTGAAAACGCTTATTTTGAAAAGAAAAAGAAATTTATGTGCTAAGACTTGCAAAAGTAATGAGAATGGAGGAACATAAATGATAGTCACGAAAAATCGAAATCTGTTATAAAAGGGAAATAATTTTCAAAAATATGGAGTAGGCTTCATAATGAGAAAAAATTTACCTTCAGTGACCTAGAATTCAGGGGGTATCAGGCAGACTAGCATCTATGGAAATGAAATTAAACTCCCACCATCAAATTTCTATTCTCTAAGTATACGCCCTAACCTCAACAAAGGAAGAAATTAATCAATTCTACACGGATGTAAAGACAGCCATCTCTGATCTTAAAATAAATGCTAAAAATAATATTTTTATTGTAGTAGATTTCATCAGTCAAACAGGGAAGCAGATAAAAGAAGAAAAATGGATAACCAACTATGGATATGGTGTAAGAAATGATCGACGTTGGCCATAACTTACGAGTCTATGCCAAAAGGACATATGTACTCGTAATCTTAAAATTCTTAATACCGTCTAAAAACGACCAGAAAAATCTGTGGACTTGGATCTACCCCAACATGAGCACAAAAAATCAGATAGACTATACATATACTGGCTGAAACCAATAATAGATCAATTTCAGATCGTGGGATACTTTCAAATTTTGAATACCACTTCGATCACAGGTTAATAAAACACACAATCGAAGTGAAGAGTTAGGAGGTTTGTAGAAAAACCACATATAGTTACCAGTTAAACCCAGAAATTGAAAAAAAAAATTCAGGAAATACCTCCAAATGCAAAAGCCAGCAAATAGCTCAATGAGTTTTGTTAGAAATTACTGAGATTTTGGTGTACATGCACAATAATTCACATGCTTACATCGAAACAGATATAAAGGGTAAATACTTTCGCATCCAAATGGAGAAGGGGGAGGCAAGAGGACCCCTTGTCGCCGAACTTGTTTAACGGCGCCCTAAAGCAGATCTTCAGATATTTGGATTGGGAGGAAAGGGGATTAAAAATCTTAGGCAAACACATAAGAAATCCAAACGTCACAGATGATCTAGTGCTGGTAATAAAGAGTTTCGAGGAAATGCTGAAAATGGTGAAAACCCTGAAACAACACAGTGAGACTTTCGGACTATCCATGAACATGTCAAAATCAAAATTTACGTCAAACAGGAAGGGAATCAACGAATTCTGGTTAGACGAGGCAAAATAGGCAGGGTGGAAGAATATAAATATTTAAGCCAAACGTCAAAATTCAACTCCAATATGGAAGGGATTGTAAACGAAAGAATCGCTAACGCATGTGAAGCATTGCGGTAAAACAAAACAATTTTAAAAAGTAAAACCAAAAACAAACTAGAAATAAAAATTTTGAAGGGTTGCGTGCCTTCGGTGCTGACATACGGGACCCAAACCTGGTCACTAAAAACAGTCTGAACGTCTTATAAAAACTCAAAACTCTATGCAAAGAAGTATACTGGGCGTGCACTTAAAAGACAAGATAAAAACAAAATCCATTATGAAACAACTGGGGACAAAAAGTATCTGATAAAAAATCAAAAAACTAAAATTTACATACGCTGATCACATGGCGAGAGGAAACCCTGAGAAAAGGAACCGACAATGCACTCTTTGAATCCCATTGGACCATAGCACAGGCAAAAGCTGACCTGCCACGCGCTGGTTATATGAAATCCTACATGGAGCCATAATGGAAGCAGACAGCAACAAACAAAAAGGCTTGTAGTTGGGCGACAGAGACATATATGCCCAACAGTGTGCGGAGTTGGTGGTGGCTTACTGACATGACATGGCAAAAGGACAAATAGAACTGTAACGTAGAAAGTTCTATAGTCCATAGAAATGTTAAGAATCTCGTCCATAACCTAACTACTCAATATCAAAATAAAATAAAGTGCATACTTGAGCAGTCTAAGATTCGAAAATGATGTAGCACGAATATCAAAAAACGGGGAAGAGCTCGAGTTAACATTAAAGGAATAATTGTATAGCTCAAGTCTAAAATAGAATGGATTAAGAATAAATGAGTAAATAAAAATCCTCAGCAACAGTAAAACACCACCCAAAATCGAAATTGAAAACCAGACTAGGACAAGTTCATGAATAGAACTATTTAGAACAAAAATTACATCGTTGAAAGAACGATTTCAAAAAGAAATAAAAAGAAGAAAGGCAATGGGATGGGGAAAAAATCTCCCGAGTCTGAAACATATCATGAAGGAACAGACCCTATACAAACTTCTCCACAAGAGCTGGATATTTAATAGCTGTTTTACCCACTCTCACTCGAGGATCACAGACTAGAACCCTAACAAAAAAAAAAACTCGCAGTAACTCAAAACTCCATGGAATGGTCAATATTAGGAATTAAATTGAAGAATAGAAAAACAATCCCAAAAATGAACAACAAAATAGGTAATAGTAGATACTAATAGAAATATCATGCACATAACTGAAGGAAACAAGTGGAAATGGGGGGGGGGCATGTATCAAGATTAAAGCATGAGAGATGGTCTTATAAAATTATGTTTTAGTACTACAAATACAGGAAAAAAATGAAAAAGAGGAAGCCCAAGAAATTGGGAAACTTTATAACCATTCTTCATAATTGATCATGACCATCCATACATGTATAAGTCCAAATAAATAAAAGCTATTTCGTTTCATTTCATTTCATTATTACAATATTAAGTAAGTATTAATTATTTTACTGGTTGCAACGGCCTTATTCGAGGCAGTCACACATTCCATCATCGTCGTGTCTCAACGCTGTCTTCGTTTTTGTTTGAAGTGAGCAGCACATCCAGACAGAACTGCAATTCTCTTGTTGTCCAATTTTCAAAACGTGTTTCTAAGAGACTTTCGATATCCTACTTTTTTTCAATGAGGGATAACGATCAGAAAAATCTGATTCACATTGCACACGTTAGTTTCATTATTGATACCCGCAGTTCCTTGTTCTGCCATTTGAGTTACCGTTGCTAACTTGATTCGTTTGTAACCTCATGCGAACATCCGAAGTTCATTATTGTTTCATCTAGTTTAAGAAATTTACAACGGCAGATGATCTTTTTTGCGTTCCATGATGAGCATCAGTTTCAGTCCATGCATAGACATGCGAATGTTTCGTATCAGGCTGTTACACAGAATGCGTAATACAAAAGCTCTCGTTTGTAAAACACTTCGCAGATAGGCACTTTTGGCAGAACTTGTACTTGCTGTAAATTGAATACAGGTCATAGAAAACTCAGTTTTACTTCGAAGTAATGCGTGAAAAACTTTTGCTTAGGTGTGACGCGGAAGCAGCTCGGTATTATACCGGCGATATTTCAACATATTTTCATATTTTTGATAGTACTTTTTAGCATCCTTCATTCGTGCACTATCAGCAGCTAGTGAACGGAATCCAATATTATATTCACGCATAAAAATTTTGTGAAACAAGGCCTATGTAACCTAAGATATAAACAAAATAAAATAAACATATAAGAGCGAGACAAATCATTAACCACTTACAATGCCACTCAAAATACAATAATTAGTGGTATAAAACATCATTTTCAAATACCTTTTGATCTTCAACAGCATCGCTATTGCACACTTTCCGCAACAATTTAATACTTAGACTGCCAACGAGGTACAGTCTTCGTACTGCCATAGTGACTCTCCAGAGCAGGCAACTTTCCCATGAATTTCGGGACAGGTATCTTCCGCGCAGCAAATTTTTCTTTCTCACAATTACCGCCTCGTTTTTTTGTTTTTTAAACATTAGTTCCCCTTTTCTTGCCCTTAGCAATGGTTAATAATCTCCGCTTTGACACTTCAAATACAGACTAAAAAACGTTGAGCATACAGCCTTCTTGTTTTGGTCTTTACCGCAGTCTACATACAACAAAATAACAATAGTATGTTAGGCTACGTTGTACATTGTATACTCATTAATCAACCCTGCAGTATTTTAGTATTCTGAAACTCACCTTGATGCAGTGCTGTACAGACATAGTTTCTTTCAGTACCTACTTTTGAATCATTCAGTTCAGTATTCCCTCCACGACTACGAGCTCGAACCGGCGACTTCGAGGATAAAACCTACACACCTTGTTCTTGTTTATCAAGCTTTTCGAATATGACTCTCTTGGCAACAATGAAATCTGGTTGTTTAATACTGCTGCAGTTGAACGCCGACTTGTCTTCTGTTCAATGACGGCATTGAGATTCCCAACGTTCGGCAATGTGACTACAATAGAACGAAATAATGATTAATATTGAATCCCAAACTGCGGCAATTCATAAATTCATTAATAGTCGCCTTCGATTAGTTCACAGCATTGGGTTAAGATTAACCGACTAACTCAGTGTAACACCAACACCGTGACATCGAACTCAACCCTTCTCGAGAGGAAGGTCAACATTTTCAACACTGGTGTCAATACCAGTAACAAACTGACCTCAGAACAAATCGAACGGCCAAAATCGCTGGATGTTAATCACGGTGTTAAAAAGTGTCAAATTTTGTGCATAATCGAACACGGCTATTGAGTTATCAACAAATACATTCTTACCTTGCCGGCTTTGTGAGTTCTCTTTTTGATATTTCTCTGCGACGTCTTCTCGTTCCTCTATTTGTGGCTATATCTTCTTCTATTTAGAAAAGTTCCACCATCATCGGATTTCTTGTTCATTATCCCACTTACAAGTGAGACAAAACTTACTTTCCAATTTCCAGCACCAGAAACAATAAATATCAAAATATGAAAAATCCGAACGCAGATTCTACAAGTCACGAACGCGCGAATGAAGCCAAAATGACATCACACGTCAAAGACATTATAGCATCGTTGGATGAAGCATATACGACTATAGTCCGTTCCAGATTAAAAAAAAAACTATGGAAAATGCGGTATCAGTGGGGTGAAGGAAAGCGCGAAATTCACACTGAGCGCGTCAAGCAGCAGAACGCTGCTCGTCTCTCATTGGTCATGAAAACGATGCGCCGACATTCAACGTTGTGGTCGCCCCGGAGGTTTTTTGATACTCTTATCTGGAACGGATTACAAAAACGAAAATTCGACACCAGTGTTGCCAGATTCAAAACCAAGAAAATGCCATACCGACTACCGAACTTTTGATTTTGAAAGTACAAAGTAGGCCGTAAAATTTTTTCCAATTTGGAAGAGAGTTTAACACTGTCCTATAATAAGAGTAAACTCTAAAACTATCCAATTATCAAGAAAATATATATATAATTGAATAAAATAAAGAGTTTTTGACAAAGTGGTTTGAAGTTCTATTGAAGACCAATCACCAGGGATGGGCAAAATCCGGGAACTCCAAGATTTAAATCCAAAATCCTGATAAAAAAAGGATTTGAATTCAAAGTCTCAAATTCTTTTTAGAGGAGAATATCAAATCCAAAATCCTAAATCATCTCAATTTTCAGAAAAATTAGGATTTTAAATCCAAAATCCAATAATCTGAATCTTGACTTCTAAATTTCAGTAATTCAGCAGGTCAGCAGTAAGCACCCCCACGTCAATCATCAGGCTACCATTAGCTGAAGACGTTCGCATACAATTTCTGTTGTCAGTGGCAGATCTAGAAATTTTCCAAGGAGGGTGTTTTAAAAAAAAACTTTTTCCACCTCCGCCCCCTAAAAAACCGAGATGGATGTCCTTTTCAATAATTTCTGAAGTCAAGTTTCATAATGTGATTAAATCGTTTCAAAATGAACATTGTAGACTGTAGTGCTGCAGATACTCAAAAACAGGAGGAAAACTCAAAACCCAAGCGTTTTTTTTTCTTCCGTCCGAAGGCAGTGTCCGAACCCCCAAAACACCCCCCATAGATCCGCCACTGTCTGTTGTCTGTGGTTTAGCACTAAAATGCTAACTAATCACTAATCAGTGAAAAAAAAAAATTTTTAAGACTTTGCGTTCAGCGTTCTAACTTCTTATCTACTAACAGGCAAGGACTGAAAGCTAGCCGAAAGCCGAATGATTTTTGCACGAAAGCCAAAGCTGAAAGTTGAAAGCCGATTGGGTTCGAAAGCCAAAAACAAAAGCCGAAACTTTTTCTTTTCGTATACTGATAATGAGAATTGCCAAAAAGCAACTCCTCAGTGTCCTAGACACCCTAAAAGCACCGAAGTGCAAGGCAAACGGGAGGGGGGCGAGTAATGATCTAATAATAATATTGTAGAAAATTAGAGAATCAAAAGCTGGAAAGCCGAAAGCCGAACGATTTTGGCATGAAGGCTAAAGCCGAAAGTCAGAAGCTGATTAAGTTCAAAGCCGAAAACCGAAAGCAGAAGCCGTATTTTTCAAGGTCAAAAGCTAAAGCCGAAAACGAAAGCATTATCGTTCGGTTTTCAGTCCCTTCTAACATCTAACAGGTGACCAAATGAGCTTCCTTCCTCCTTTGCGACAACAAAAAGGATGTAAAACTATCAATGTAATGTATGGTTAGATTTTCAAGATATCAGATTGTTATAACTCTGATGAAATGAGGATTTTTTGGGTGTTTGCCGCAGCACAGCGCTACAAGCACCCTGTTTTTGGATTTTATTTATTTTCGGAATCATCAAAATGCAAATCCTTTGCTAATAATAAATTAGGGAAAGGATTTGAAATCCAAAATCCGAAATTAGGATTTTTGGAAATTTGGATTCAAAATACCTGAGGATTTAAATCCTGCCCAACCCTGCTAATCACTGATGACCAGTTTTGTTCCAAAGGATGATAGATTCCAAAAACAATCGATATTGTCGACAATATCTGTCACTATTCTCAAGTTCAAAGTTATCGGATGACCGCTGAAAGTCCCTTTCTCCAGTTTGAACAATCTGATTCAGTCTCAACCACTCCAGTGACATAATTTCAGCTACTCGCCTGAATGTATTTCTCGCTTCATCTGAAATAACGGCATGTTCCAACAGTGGCGTAGCGTCGAGGGGGGGCACGAGGGAGCACCCCCCCACAATATTTTTACATAGTCCTCTAATCTAATATCGACAATTTTTTAAAAATACCTCAATTTTCGACTTTTTCTCCCTTGAAAACCTTCTTGTGCCACCCCCCCCCCCTTGGGAAACCTCTAGCTACGCCGCTGGGTTTCAATACGAAACACATTCAAACCAGCAATTCAAATTCAACGACTTTAATAACAAAAGGAATGTAACAAAAAATATTGGAAAATGAGCACGTAAAAGCAAAATTGACTTACATCAATGAAAAACATGAAAATCACAAAAACCTCTGATACTTTCTCTTACTTAGATTAGTAAGAACAAAAAAAAAAATTAAGTAGGAAATATCACGATAGTAAACATTCAGTCACCGATTTTTTCTTCCCATCTCAATATAGCTACGTATACTGTTGCTTGAGGACCTTTGGTTATTAATAGTAACAGCATCAGAGGTAACAATTACACTTGAAATTAACATTAACTTATTCATTCAAAATGCCACATGTAGAACGTACATGCCATGCGTGTAAAACGCCGCAAATGGTAACTCAAATTCGTGTTTCAAAAGCTCATCACAGTATTAGAGTACCATCGATTAAAAGTAACTGAAAACAATATTAATGAACCGACGCGCTCAGGCTCAAACGTATTCTAATGAATATCGATTTCACATAAATCTTGCAAATTAAAGGAACATTAATAATTTAATAATGCTAACATAGATGATGTACCTGATTCTCAAATCTCTAATCAAAAACAAATTTTACTCAAATGTTTTACACAGAGAGAGCAATGAGACTTTTCATCCAAGATTCACGTCGGCTTCAGTTATTAGCTAAAGCTGATAGTTCGAAACCGTAACATTATTTTTAGTATCATTTATAATATCGCCACTTGTTTTGAATAACCAAAGCTTCCCCGCACTGACGATATGGCAATCTGATTAAAGACCACAGATACGAGAGGAATCGAGAAGTTCGAATACACCATGCCGAATAAAGCGGCACATTTAAAACAGACGTATGATGAGAATGCGTTGAAATCTTCCAAAATCATTCATCAAGATTCTTAGTTATCCGCTATGTTCTGCACAACCTGCTTCAAACGACGATGAAAGTGTTCTTTTCAAACTAGTATTTAACATTGGCTCCTGGAAACAAAATTCCATGCAATTACAAAAATGATACGAGGTAAAGGGGCGGACAGACACGTAAGCATGGGAAGCATTTGCTCAGGGTGCGGAGAAAAGAAGGGCGCCATCAGGGGGCGAAAAAAAATGTTTTTCAAGACAAACGCAGGTGTGTGCGCGCGCCGATAGAGCTTGCCGAGGACGCCAATTTTGATCTAGCTTCCTACGTCAGAAAGGGTTAATCCGCCCCTGTAAATGATGAACGTAGCGGTTGAAAAACTGGACAGAAGATAAAGACCGCTTGAAGCAAATCGGTATAAAGATTGCATCATCGGCCATAAATCAGTGGGTCACTGAATTACCCTAAAAATAATAACACAAATGAAATAAACCTAAGCATTTAATCCAGGTGGGGTTCGATTACGGGTTCTTTTTCTGAAGGCAAGACCTCTTCTACCTGCTTGCTTCTACCTGCTGTCGAAGAATTTTCGCCACAGTCATTCATTGAATGGACATCTTCTAACGCAGAAATATCACCTACAACACGTAAGAGTGAATACGAAATTATTAATTCATTATCAAATAGCAAAATTAGAAACATGTGAGCGGTGATCACAAACTACTTCAAGACTTCAGAACTACGCACTGAGCTAGAACTTATTCATTTTATTATGTAGTACCTTAAAAGGAATGAACATCCAACATTATTAAGATCTAAGTACAGCAAAACTAACGAGGGGGGGGGGGGTGATGACCGAGCCCATGAACAGAAGTAAACGCCACGAAAACCTTCTTCTAGCTGTGAGAACGATCAAAGCCAGGCATAGATCACCGATCTGTATTGGAGATCTGCGGGCCGTCCTCTTAAAGCCTCTTATATTACGATTTATTCATTTCAATAATGGTCTAGTCTTGTATTGATCAAATCTGCTTCGTCTTTGTGATCGTCATATTGATCTCATAAATCCTTGATGTGTTAGTGGAATGTTATAACCAGGACCCCAAGCTAGAGCTCGACACTAGCCATTTTCCACGGGAGACGGAGCTCAAACTAATTACTTGCTAAAGCCGAAGTCAGGGTTCACAAAAAAGTATTAGCTCAATCCGGAGCCGGAACTCGTTAAAAATTATTTGGTAGAGCCGGAACCTAAGCCAGAGTCATTTCAAAATTTTACTGCAGCCGGAACAAATTTTGCGTAACTCCGTTCTGACTTTCATTCGGACCCACCAACCTCTCCTCTTCCATCCCCTTGCACTCGTCGTTTCTCCTTCCTTTAAAAGTAACTAGAGCCGGAGCAAAAACTTTTTGGTGCAGCGGGAACGGCCATCTAGTATTTTTTGCCGGAATTCGAGCCGAAGCTATTTGCCGAAGCCGAAACATGGAAAAAATTATTTACAGTTGGAGTCAATTTTAAGAATTTTAGCCAGTAAATTTGCTCCGGACCAGAAGTTAGTTCACAGCGCTCCGGTTTTGATGTCCGCTCCAGGTCCCAGTAGTACAAAACATACTTTGCGAAACTGTACCACGTGAAAATAGTATTCTTATTTCAAAATTGATCTCATTATGTGATTACTTGGTACTGTCAGAACGTATCAGAAAATGATCGGTGTTTCTACCTGTCTGATCTCATCTTTTTCTCCTAATGATGAGGATCTGAAAGTAATTTGTTCTTTTTCGTTTCTTAATGATAAATCTCTATGGGATCCAGGAATAAGCTAACTTTCTATGAAGCCTAAGAGCTAAACACTAAGTCTGAAGGTCATTTGAGAAAACCAAGCTCAAAAATTACCAGGAGAGAGCTTTAGAGCGTTCGTTCTTGTAAGAACTTGATCAGCTCGAATACCATTCGAGTTCAAAATTCAATTAAATACAAACCAATTGGAATACTACTCGAAGTGGACGAACGGTGCTCCGACGTTCTATCATCTTCTCTACTTTCCAGTCTTCTGAACTGCGCTTTCAGCAACTGCACGGGCACTGTAATCATAAAATATTACTTCATCCTTGGAATCCAAAACAGATTATTCCATTGCATTGCTTAAAAACTTGAACCAAACTTCAGCCCAACTAACCTGTATCAACAAAAAAATTGTGGTAGAACGACAACGACGTCGTGAAGAATACAACACATATATTAAAAAGGATGCCAAAAAATGCGGATGTGGTAGGCCAATAATACATGAAGTAACGCATTCCTACTAAATTAGCATTGATATTTAAAGTAGCGGAGTATATTTCTATCTCGTGAGCTTGCACTTCAACGTACACATCGGTTACTGGATGGTTCTATTTAACAGAAACAATTATTTGCAGTCAATAACTTGTAAGTTAGTATAAGAATGATCATACCGCCGTCAACAGGAATAAACCTGCTACGTGCAGAAAACCACATTTTTTAGGAGGAAAACGCAATTACAATGACGACTGACTCAGCGCAGACGAGGTTTTTCATACACAAATTGGAACATCAAAGAATAATAACTGACAAGACAAATTTTACCCACTGATGCAGGGAGGGTTGAAGTACTTAAGAAAGTCAAAATCCCGTTTAAAAATGCATATAGCAGGTTTATTTTCGTTGACCGATATATTACCGCGACCTTACCTGATCTTCTTCGAAGTCGGAATATAACTCAAAATTCAACACTTGTTTTTCCTCCTTAGCTCCGAGTATAAATAGAGGGGAGAGTAAGATGACTCTCGTTTTGTAAAGAAGGTCACTGTGATATTGCAGCATACCGGACCGACAAGACTGAGACGTAAGAAATCCAGCTCTATCAGCAAGCCGAATACAGACCATGAACATTCCTATACAAACATTTTATATTAATGTATTCTCAGAACTGGCAATTTATTTACAACTTGCAATGCGCAATGAATTCCACTGAATTATGAAGCCCAGCAAAAACTCACGAGTCCCAGCAGTGAGAACAACGTATTCTGAGCAATAGTTAATGGGTATTTATTACACTATCAAATGAATCAGAATGTTGAATACCAGTACCTAAATTCTTATTCACCGGCGACTCCGGCATCTCCATTTGAACTGAAAACTTGTACTGCTGTCCCATCATCAGCAACTGATGTCGTCGAGTTAATCGAACATGAGCCGAAGGAAACGGACACGCTATGCTCGCATCTTTGCAGACTCTGACAGTAAAAACATAAAATAATATACTGTGAGTGAGGAATCAAGTTCAACTGACGAGCGGCTTCTCCATAGTACAATAACATAAAATAATACGATGTTGATTATTAGAATGCGACTTACTCAACTTGCAAATGAACAGGCCTCGTGTACGACGGTGCCGGAACATAGGCGTAGTAAAATATAACGTACATAAATATGGCAACCCAAACTAGGGTGATCATAATAAGAGAAAACATGCCACCGTGAAACGCACGTTCGAGAGCATTATCAAAGCTCTCGTCAACGCTGCGCTTCAACGATGTAATTTTATTAGATACAACGTCGGTATAGAACATTATCACGAGAATTTATAACGATGTAAAAAGCGAAAATGCGATATTAAAACCGAGATCAGCGCTACAATGTTACATTCTCGAACGCCTTCTTTCACAATCGAACATCGACCATTCTCGCCCAGTACTAGTTGAACAAGTCAATGAGTGCAAGGTATATTCAACAGAACTGATTATTATCTTTGGGATCAAAGTATCATGAAAGAAGATAAGACACAAAATACACTGGCAAGTTCGAACAACGACCAAAGACGATTAAATCATGAGTAGAATCGTGCTCGTTTAGTTTAAATTTCAGTTTTCAGTCTTCCAAGTGATAACTGAGGAACAGCTGCAGCTGTTATCAATTGTCGACAATGTTGATTTTCGACGTTACGTCATCAAGCTCGGTGGATGACAGTAGGCAACAGTACCCACAAACTGAGTCTGGCCGTCGCGAAGCCGATCAGCGAGGGGAGCTCTCCGCGGAATCAGGGCTTGGAAGTCAGCTGAAATCCGAAAGCTAAATTATGCTAAAAGCCAAAAAAAACCGTATTTTCGAGGAAGCCACAAGCAAAATCCGAATCCAAAAAATGTACTGGTGCTGGGAAGCTGAAAGCTAAAAGCCAAATCGTTTTCAGCTTCTTTTCGGCTTCTATGTTTTAGATAAGTGTTAACAAGCCAAAGCCAATGAACAACAACTTTGGTGCTCATCTGGTACCAGTAAAGTACTATAACAGGTGCGGACATCCGTCATTTTGGATCCTACAGTGCCAGCTGGTGCCAGCAGATATCAAATCCGACTATGCGGAGCATCCTGCGTAGTGCGTAGTCAATTCGGCATCAACGAGCGCGGTATGGTGGGTGTCCGTACTTGGTATGTATATAGTACCTTTTAGTACCAGTTGGCCAGTACAGTAAGGGGTAATGCCGGTAACTGGTAAGCCTCCCCTGATGCCCTGACTCAGTTTGCTTATAGAAGTTGAAAGTCAAAAGCCAAAAGCCGGAAAAAACCACATTTTTGTGGAATCTGAAACCGGAATCCAAATCCAAAAAACCTTGGCCCGGTATGAAAGCTAAAAGCCAGAAGCTAAAAATTCTTATAATTGGAAGATAAGCTGAAAGCGGAAGCCTGCAACAGATGGCGCGTTTTTAGGGTCGGCTACAAGTACAAGTAGCCGAGCCTATTGTGATCACTTTTTTCTTTTTCTTCTTCTCTAGTTGTTGTGGTTGCGGACTCCGCAAGAGGGTACAAGGAACCTTAGCATTAATGTTTATTTGCCTACTAGTAGCCAATGCTTGATAATTGTTCGCTAATCATTTGATGTTTTTTGGGTTGGCTAGGAGGCATCAGCATTACCTAAAGTCTGGTCCAGTTAAAAAACATAATTTTTTCACAGCGCTGATAACATGTTCTTAAACTTGTCCTTCCCCTCCAACTTCAAAATACTGGTGTGTATTGCGGGTAGCCACAGTTATGTTTCTTAACTGGACCAGACTTGAATGTTTATGTTTAGTGGTCTGTTTGATCACCACGTAGAACACATTAAAACAGAAAATTAATTCTGAACGCATTAAACGGAATAATACGGAAAAGGAATTCTCGTTATCTTTGTAGGTTTTGGAATAAGCAGCGTGTTCTTGTTCCTGTTCTCGTTCTGCGTAGATCAGATATTTTTTGTGAAAGTTTTTTTAGGGGCTGAGTTTTTAGCGCATGAAAAGTTACGATTTCCTCATCCTAAGATGCCACCTGAATTGATTGAATTGAGTAATATAGAAGAACGTTTTCTGTTGCCATAGTTACCAGTAGTAGCGAGAAGCAAACGAGTTGTAATATGTAGCATGTAAAGACGTTATCAGTAAATCAGTATGTTGAAGTGCACATTATGTTTGTACCAATGTCTTGTGTAACACGAATCAGTTCTGCTAGCGTGAATATTACGTTGTCTTCATTCCCTCAGAAGTGGATAATTGGTTGCTATTCATTTGATGTTTTTAGGGTCGGCTAGGAGTAGTGTTGGTCTTTTATCTGTTGATCAGTTGCTCTTCCGAATGAAATCTTCCTAGGTTGAAGTGCGACTGTTGCGGAGCGTGCAGCTTCGCAGTCTGAATAAGTCTTTTTAACCTACCATATGCTGTTGGTGTGTGTGTAGTGTTATCTTAATTAACTTTCCTCTATCAGCTCTCATATCCCAGAACAAAAGACCTTAAACATGATTACCAAATTCTTCTTGTTTTGTTCCGCTCAAAATTTGCTCATGGACGTTTAAAATAGCTGATTTGTTCTGGTTATTGTTCCGGTTATTGTTCTGCTCAACAGCCCTGCGGCAAACCCAACCCAGCTGAACAGAAAATTCAACATTTTATGAAAATATTATCGTCAACACAGTTTTGATTTTGGCTTTGTAATTGTGTAATTATTGGTTATTTTACAGAAATTATGCAATTTTTAGAAAATTACAATACTGTAAGGTAAAAATGCAATGTAATTTTACGTAAATTTACGTACATTTGCACTGCAAGTTTTGGTAAAATAACGAGTCCTGCAACTCTACATGCAGAGCATTGCAGCCACCCGAAAGCCGAAAGCCAGCCGTATTTTTCATGAAAAAGTCGAAAGCTCAAGCCGATACATGGGCAGCTATATTTTTGAAAAAGCCGTATTTTTTTGGCTAACTTTCGGCTTACAGAAAAAAAAATCCACCAAGAATACAGAAGAATTCGATGAAAATGACGGAATTTGCAGTTTTTTACATTGGGAAGCTGATTGGCTAAATTCTGATGCTTGTTTGCTAAATTACGAAAACTCAACTTCCAGACTGGAATGAAGACTCTGTCTAGAGGGAAATAGACTGGTTTGGGTCAAAAACATCATACATCATAGGCGATAAAACCTGCACTAGAGAGCGCTACAAGAAAGGGTCATCATGGATAATTTTAAATGGGAATACTACTATCCTTAGGAAAGCAAAAAAATGGCCCATAATTAATCCACCCACTTGCGTTGACTGTAATTCTATTGTTTAGTAACAATACAATAAAATGTAGGACGAGATTTTTCTTAAAATCAATTTCTAATTGATTTAAAAACGCTTAAAGTTTGCTGTAATCTTATGGAAAATTGTACATGATCACCTTTTCAGTACGCAGGGCTACCAACTTTGGGAGCTCCATGTTTTAGTGCCTATCAGTAAACCAGTTGTGGGCCAAAATAATGGCTCCAGAGCAGAAAATGAAAAAAATTGAAAAAGCTGAAAGCTAGCTTTATTCCCACAAAAGCCGAAAGCCGAAAGCTGAAGCTGTATTTTTGAAGGTCGCAAGTTTAAGCCGAAAGCCAAAGTGTGACCTGTGACGCATAGGCCAGTGGTATCAGATCTAAGTTTCTGAATTTCTCTAAATATCAAAAACATTCGAAATGATATTTAAAAGAAATGTAGGCTTCCTAAAAATCCATGGTATTCCCATGATTTTTATTCTGATTTCTTTGAATTTCTTTGGAAATATAAAGAATTCTAAATTTCACCTTTCCTTTCCATCACGAACTTTCGCAATACTAAAGAGATTACTTTACATCTGGTAGTACTGGACCCGCTATCCCTTGGCCTTTACACCTTTCCTTACACCCAGGTGTCTTTTGGCGGTAAAACTGTCCTAGCTCGTAGCTTACCGGCAACATGGGACGTGACGGAGAAGGAGATTTGTGTGTTTGTGTGCGTAAATTGGTACAGTCATCGACAAGACAGATTCATCTGTTGCGTCATCCAAGGGAAGGGTAACCTTATTTACTTTTTCAGTGTCATGGAAAAGAGATTTAATGAACACGTAGTTTTAGGCCTTTTTTCCTGGACAATTTCAGTGGCTTAGTCAGCTTAGTCACGTTTCGCTGTGCAGGCTAAGTCTTGTTCTTTTGTACCCTGTTCCTGGAAGAGTCGCAGTCCGCCATTTCCGAAAATGAGTTCGCATTTTTTGACTGTCGTCAATGCGTTACAGAAACAATTAAATACAGGATGAATTTCAGTTTAAAATGGATTAGAAATTGCTTATAGTTTGAGCATATTTCCTTTAAAAAAAAAATGTATTTAGTGAAATGAGCGTAAACAGAATGAACATCGGCTCGTCAGACTTGGCGGTTCTATGTATCTTGGGTACGTATAATATAGTAAAATGCGAAACTGGGTAATGATTTCGCGATTATTATTCTCATAAGCGTGTACCAGTCGGTATTTTACCTACTCTTAACGTAAATCTGCCAGTTCTAAGGCTGGGATTAAGTCGGGTGTGTCAGAAGTTGCATATCCTTGGAATATGCTGCTTGCACAACTCAGTGGTTTAATTCGGTGATTGAAATTCGTTCTGGAGTGGAATGGAAACAATGAATATAAAGATCGTGGAAGTTCGTCGTCGGATCTGCTGCTTGTGTAGACTACATTCGATTACCTTGGCTTATGTTGAATTAAGTTGGCGTGTATGTCGGCATATCTCGCAACACAGTACATTGAATACTTTTGTTTCACCGGCTTCTGGTTAAAGATGATATTTGTGATGATTCTTATTGACATTTGCGCGGAAGAAATTACCACTGGGCTCTGATTGGAATAAATTGCATTTTCTTAGAACTGAACGACTTCCTGTGTGCAGTTATGAATAAGAATAAAACGAGTGTATCATTTTGTAGGTCCATTGATGATCACTCCTCGGAAGTAATGATTCAATTATCTGCTAGGTATGCGACATAGTATTGTGATGAAGTTAGAAGAAACGGTGGAGTTGCCTTTACCAGATTGAAGTCAGTTGAATCCCAGTTATGTATGTATTCGCATAAAGATTCTTATCTCTTGTTAGCTTGGTATACTAGATACATATTTCCAGATGTACGTTATGCAGTTCAAAACTGCGATGTGTGAAATTCAGTTGAACACGGGAATAAAACTGACTCAAATAGCTGCAATACTTGTAGATCTGAGAAATATTGTAATATATTTTGATACTTCTATAAGTTGTCATCCGGAAGCAATAGTAATAGCTATCTAGCATTTAGTGAACCCTTTGAATTTGAATTCTCATAGGCTGCATGTGTTTAGCTTTCATCTGTTAGAGTACTCCTATCGTTACTAAAAACTGGAATTTATATTTCTTGACAGAGAGTGCAGATTCATTGCATGTATACTCTCGTCGGTATAATGTTAGAGAAGGCCACTTGTGACACTACATTGCGTTTTTCTTATTTGAATTCTACACGGTACCCAGTCAAAGGTTGAACACGGCGATTAGTTCCTGCAGCGATGATCTCGATGTGCATCCCATTTGACGATTCATTTCTTGAAACAAATGTAAGTACATATTATATGATCAGCAGTTTCCACAAATTAAAACGAACGTAGTAAATGTATTGAATTATCCAGTTGTAGTTAATTTGTAAATATCACAAATTGAACGAAACTATAGGATAGGCTGCGTGAAATTCTCTTATAAACTTCCCAAGTAAAATGTCCTCGGTTTTTTTGGAATTTTCTGTAATCACTTTTATTACTTTTATTACTTCAAGAGTGGCGATTTCATTGCATGTATACTGGTCGCTAATGTTGGAGAAGACCACTCGTGACTCTATACTGCGTTTCCAGCGGAAGTTGTCGTAATTGAATTCTACGTGACACCTACTCAGCGGCGATCTCAAAGCATAGCCCATTTGACGATTCATTTTTTCAAACAAATGTAAGTATTATGATCAGCAGTTTCCACAAATTGAAACAAACGCAGTAAATGTATTGAATTATCCAGTTATAATTTGTAAATGTCACCAATTGAGTGGAACGAGGATGATAGGCTGCGTGAAAGTCTATCTTATAAATTTCCCTAAGTAAAATGTGCTTGCGGTTTTCTTGGAATTTTCTGTAATCACTTTTACTTACTTGACATAATGCAGATTTCATTGCTACTGGTCGCTAATGTTGGAGAATACCACTCGTGACTCTATACTGCGTTCTTTGCGGAAGTTGTCGTACTTAATTGAATTCTACATTACAGCTACTCAGCAACCATCTCAATACGCGCATTCCATTTGACGATTAATTTCTTCAAACAATTGCAAGTATTATGATCAGCAGTTTCCTTAAATCAAAACAAGCGTAGTAAATTTATTGAATTATTCAGTTGTAATCTGTGAATATAACAAGTTGAACGAAACCAGGATAGGCTATACTTGAAATTCTCTTATAAACTTCGAAAGTGAAATGTGCCTAGTTTTCTTGGAACTCTGTAATCACGTATACACTTACCTGTTACCTCTGTGTTGTTAATTCAATTCATAATATAACATCCAGTTCCGTTCATTCCCAGATGGCAAAAGAGATGCTGAAAAATTGGTAATACTACCTTTGGATTAGCGAGTACAAATATACAGAGAACTGAATATAAATGCTTAGAGTAGTAGTAAATACTAGGCTTGTCAAAAATTTTTCAATAACCGGTTTTCGGTTAGCTGGTTATTTCTTCACATGTTTTTTTCTTTTTTCTTTTTGACTAGATATAACTGACACAATATGTCGGTTAACCGGTTATTTTGCGCCTGAGGGGGAAAAAAATGTACATACATAGGATCCAAATCACCAAGTTTCTGAAATTTACACATTTACAGTATGTAGAGGTTGATTGATAACGCAATGAAGTTGAAAGTTGAAACTACCAGATTTGAGCTTTAACGTACCGTGAATTCTTTTTTGCATCTTCAGTTTCAGTGTATGATCCAAGATTCAAAAGAATTTTTCATTTAGAATTGAACACAGGTCTCAATTTTTCTCGATAATTTTTATTTCAAGTCAGAACTGATGCATATCATCTTCAGGGAAGTACCGAAGAATTTTTTCCGTGGGGGGGGGGGCTACTAATTGTTGTAATTGTTAATGTCTCAACTGACTCAACTCAAAATTCCCACATATCAGCATTTTTCTGTATTGGCTAAATAAATTAACCCTTTGGAATTGTTGAATTTTTCCAACTTTTGATCCATGTACTAAAATTTCCTAACTTTAGTGTGGAGGCTTGGGGGCAAGCTGCCCCCCGTGCCCCTACTTTCGTTCCTGTAAGAAACATAGAAGTACAGCAGTCCAGTGTTCTCAACTTATAACTGAAATGGTAAATTTTCCTAATTGCTGAGTGAAAAATTCCTACCGAAGGGTAAGTTGTCCCGTCCCCCTATCGGTACGTCCCTGATCGTCTTAAAACAAATACGAACAGTTATGAGCCGTTATTATCTTTTCATCCCACCAATAACACCGCTACCACTCATTCTGTGATAGCAATAAAATTGTTAAGAATGTGAAGATTGTTAATTTTGAAGATTGATTTGTTGATGTATTATCAAATGGAAAAATACCGGCCGTCGCTGGGTTCCATACAATCGAAGCAAATTCCAATTGCGATCTCACGAGCAAGTAATATATTATCAGAATTTTCTCGATTTTCGTGAAATTCTCCGTGTTCCTTATAATGAATCCTCCCTAGAAGTTGACCCGCGTCCCGATAATTCTGTTAGCTCAACATAAAGGTAAAAATGAAGACTCACACCTCCTACCCTTGACCGATCGACTTGATAGCTGAATTTTCCGTGGAATCTTGATCTATACGATCGCTCTTTCTCCCAAGCTATTTCTCATACTTTTTATATTGTCTCATGAGTTGAAACTACCCCCACCCCTCCTGTATCTCTCAGAAATTCCCAGATACTAATCTGGTTCTGAGTTTGATTTAATGTTTATTAAAACGTGTGGTATTGTATTTCTTGACGATAGGTATTGTCAAATTCATTAAATAGGAATCAAGAATTTTAAATATGTATTAATATAAAAATGTAAGCTGGAGACTCGACCTTTTTGTATCTTCATTTGCTACTGCTCGACATTTAGCCTAAAAGTCTCTAATTCCCACTTTCCTTGAAATTTTGTTATATTATACACCTGAACCTAGAATAAAAGTTTTATCAAGTAGTTTTCAGTTGTACAGCTGTAATTAATTACATTTTCATATTTTTAGGAATAACCAAGCAGACCTGAAGTTTAGAAACATCGGCGATGAATATACGGAAGAACTTGAAGAAAAACATCGATGAATATGTGAATGGACAACACAGACTACATTTAAATTTTCCGAAGATTTGTGCTAGTTTCTTTTTTGAGGAAAGGGATGGAAAAATTTGCAATTGAAAGTACCTCAATTTTATTTCTTATGTTGAGAAATTAATGCTGACTCTATAGTTAACCGATTTGGTATAGGTATTGGGAAACCATAATGACTAGAGCTCGAATGTTCGTGCAGTAATAGGTTTTTGAGCCCATGGACAAGTTCAGTTTTTGGTAAATCTTTATCAGCTAAATGATTGCACGTTATGTTTTTTATAATGTACTCTTATTACCTATGCTCCAAGGTACTTCAACTGGTCGACCATCTGTATTTTGTCATTTTCCAGGACTATTTCTGAGTTTTCGGGTTCTGTGTCTCTTCTTGGCGTCAGTTGTAATTCCATACGTGTCGTATTCTTTTTCTATGGCCAATACCAAGGATTTTTTGTTTTTTGCGCTTTGTGCCAGAATAACGCGGTGTCATCGAAGTATCGTATTTGACTCGGGTGTCTGCCTTGATATCTGAAAATAGCTGCGTCAGCATGGACATTAAACAGAATTGGCGACAAAATGAAGCTCTTCTTACGCCGCGTTCGATTTTCAATTCTTCCGTTTCTGCCGTTGCCCCTTGAGACTGCCGCAGTTTGCTGTTGGTATAGGTTTTTTATAATTCGTGTGTATCATTTGCATCGATTCCAGTATTTCTCAAAGTTTCGATTAATTTCATGACGTACTCTGTTGAGCGCTTTCTCAAAGTTAAGAAAGGTTAGATACATCGTTCGCCGATTCTCTTTCATCTTCTGGATTAAAATATCCATAGGAAATAATGCTTCTCGTTCCAAGTCCGCCTTTGAAGCCAAAAAATCGAATTTTTCTCGTTTTTTGGCGTGAACGATTTTCAGGAAAATGTTCATTGTATGGCACATCAAACTAATAAGTTTGCATGTCTGTGTTCAGTTAACTTTGAGTACCTAGTTGAATAAACGTTGATGTCAACTACTTCTTTGGTATATGGCCAGTGGTGTAAATTCTGTTGAACAGCTTAGTAATGAGCTTTATTTCATTTTCATCGAAGGTCTTGATTATTTCAACATTATTACTTCGTCTGGTCCTGGAGCCCTACATGTTTTGGCGTTTTTAACATCATGCTGAACTTCATCTTGTAGTATATGGAGAATATTTTCATTATTTTCAAGGGATTCCGATGTCAATTCATTGCAGTCGTCACTGAATATGTAGCGAATATGCCGTTCCCACAGTTTCTTGCTATTGGTCTGCCGTCATCATTTTTTAGCGTCATTGGTCTTCTTAACCAATACACTCCTGCAGTCACCTTCAATTTTTTGTGTAAATTGTAGTCATCGTGTACACGGAGATTTTTTATAGACATTTTTCTTCGAAGATGTGTCCTCTTTAGCTTTTCGGAGTTTTTGTTGTATCTTATGCTGGATTTTGTATATAGCTAGCTACATCACTATTTTTAGTTTTTCTACGTTTGTTAAACAAATCTAATATCTCCGATGTGATCCATAAACATTTTCAAATGTTGGTGCTTCGAAAATGAAAATGTGAACATTATCGGCTGCTTACCTCAGTCTTGAATAATATTACTCAGTTTTCATTAACGGTTCGACTATTTTCTATTCGCTCTTGAGGAATGCTTACCCTAACGTGATAGTGTTAGGAGGTAGTTTAGTACTGATATATTTCTGGTTTTCTTTTGGTCTTCTGTTTAGACATCTACAGTTTAGTAATTTTTCAACTTTTCTGATTGCACTATCATCGTGAGTCCATTGCTCATGACTAAGCTCTTGGGAATCCACCAATTGTCTCAACTATCTCGTTCACGAACACTTGCCATTCCTCGCGGTCTTCGGCATTCCGCATTAGCCGTTCTAGTCTCCTATCGGACACATCCTCAGTCTAATCGAGCCATCTTTTCGGTGAGCATCCCGTGGATTTTTTCCTTTCGATATTAACCTGTACGACCAACATGTTGTCGTCCGGTCTCCGAACAGTGTGTCCGAAGAAACGCAGGATTCTTTGGTAGCATATAGATGATAAGCGCTGTTGTATTCGTGGTTTACTCAGAATCGATAAATTCATGTTCTTCGCAGTCTAGCATATTTTTCCAACATCCTTCCATACGTCCACATTTCGAATGTCTCTATTTTCCTGCGGTCGTCGGCTTCTATCGTCCATATGTTTCAGCGCCATCGAAGAAGATGGGGACACGAGGGTTCTTGAAAGGCGCAGCTTTGTATTTCTAGTCAGGCTTCGATCTTTCCATATTCATGTTAGTTTGATCGTGGCCTCTCTTGCTGTGATGATTCTTCTTCTTATTTCAGCAGTGCTTCCTCTATTGCTATCAGTCAGAGAACCGAGGTACAGAAATTTCTCCATTTTCTCAAAGTTCTTTGAGGCGTCCGACCTTGGGAGTGTGTGCGCTCGATCGACTATCATGATATTGGTCTTGCTTCGATTTAGCATGGGACCGAGGTCGTGCTGTTCTTTTTGACGTGATCCAAATCAGCAGTCTCAGTTCGCTTTCCGAGTCGGCGCATAGGTTGTGTCATCAGCAAATCTCAGATTGCTGATTTTCAGCTCATCCTCTCATACTTCACTGGTCCATCTATCCAGACTTTTTCTCATAAGTAATATATTCACCGTAGATGTTGAAAAGTATAGCTGATAAAGTGCAACCCTGCCTCACTCCTCTAGATGTTTCAGAATCGAGTGAATGCCCCTCCTGAAGACTTACCACTGCTTTGTCGTCTGCGTATAGGGTTCTTATAACTGCAATCAGGCTCTTTTGGCATTTCATCACTTAAGTAATAGCATAGCCGTTTATGTAGGATATTCAGGAGCATTTTTCTTGGGTGTGACAGTAGTGAGATAGTTTGATAATGCCCACAGACGCTAGTGCTGTCCCTCTTGTGAAGTAGGACAGACACTGACCGTATCCAGTCCTCTATCCACACTCCTTTCTACCACACATTGCAGCAGATTTAGGTAGTGCAATGTAAGTATCGACTCCAGCTTCCCCGGTTGCCTTATATCATCTCTGCTGTAACGCCATTCTCGCCGGGTGCTTTGTTGCGCCGCAGCTTTCTAATGGCTGTACGAACTTCGTCCTTCAAGATGATTAGCTCCGTGGTGGTACTTTGCCGAGTTTCCCCCCAGAGTCTTAATAGAGCTGCTGGCAATAGCTTCTCCATCTCTCTGCAGTTTGGTTTCGGTCAGTGAGAAGTATTGAATCGTCATCTTCAGCCGCAGATATGCGGAGTTTAAAGAATCTGGTAATTCATTTTATTTCCTAGAACTTAGCCCTCTAGTTTCATTTTGCTCTTTGTGTTCCTTAGTTTTCTTACAGATGTCCTCGTACTACGCATTTTTGTCTCTTCTTCAGCCTCTTCTTTTACTCGCGCCGAAGTCCTTCTGTATTCTCTGTTGTATTGTTTACCTTCTGCCTTCAGATGTCTTCGGTTTTCGATTTCTCTGATCATTTCCTCCGATATCCGGCAAGACTTGGATGGTTTTCTCTTTTTTTCTTTTGCTAATTCCGCAGTTATCTTCTGTGTGGTGTCTTGAAAGGTCTTCCACATCTGGTTCGGTGACTCGTTCGTTTCGTGGTTCTGCAGTTCGGTCTGGATTCTGCTCCTGAATTTACTTATTTCTTTCGCGCCGAGCCTCGCGCCGATATACTCAGCTGCTATACCTATCGGCCTTGTTCATCTCTCTTTCAGTTGTTTGAAACTTTCCAACGTGTCCTAAGCCGTGGACGTTCCACGTAGCTATTTCGTGTATTTTGTTTCGAATTGACACTGCTGCTTCATTCATGGTCGCTCTCTCCAGAGATCCGATCGGAGAGCTATTTAAATCACCGGAACATTTAACAGTGAACGAAGCCGTGACGGATTTTCGTGGGAAGATACTAAGAGGAGTTTCCCCTTGCTTTCTCCGAGGATTTTCTGTTAGGGTTTACTCCATTAGCCTTTGGGAGTCTCCATTCCTACACCATAAGGCATGGTCCTCAATTTTTAATCTACATTTAGCCAGTCTGGACTGCATGAACATCCGGGCTTTGTTATCACTCTTTAAATAAGAAAGCCAATGTATTTTCGCATCTCCTGAGGATTTCTTTCTGTATAGTCTTCTCGACTGTAAACAGTGAAGATATGAATGAATTAACTCAATAGGATTATACACGACTTTCAATTTCAAGCTTATTTCCTTTCCCCCTTGTTTCCTCTCTTTTTTTTAATCTCGTGAAGTGCGATTGTTCGCGAATTCGTGTTCATGTGAAAAGTCAAATTAGTTTTTAAAAAATCGCGTTCGCCTGAAAAGTGTCGTGTCCGTTGAGAAGTAGTGTTCGTCCGAAAAGTGTCGTGTTAGTTCGAAAAGTGGTGTTCGTCCGAGAAGATTAGTGTTCGTTGTTAAAAAGCCTTATGCTTGTATCGAAAAGTAGTGCGCGTTATTCGTGGTCGATTTGAAAAATATCGCGTTTTTCTCATTATGTTTTATGCTCAACGCGTAAATTCACGTAGACCATTCTTCTGAAGTCAGAGCTTCCCATTCGTCACAGGCGGCAGCGTTCCCGGACATTCTTCGGGTATCAGGTAGGCATGTAATTTATTTGTAGGTAGTTGCATATCTCATTCACTCGACTTGTAGGCTATTTATTTTCCTCTTAATTATCATCCTCATCACTGGAGGATAACTGGAAACGTTCAAGTAACCTACTGCTAGGGTACATCCATATTTGTGGCCGACAATAATAGTAAAACTCCCCACTCCCACGCAAAATGATTTTGGTTTGGACATGAACTAAAGACGAAATTTTTCAGTTTGGAAACAGCTTATTCTTTCGAGTTGGAAAAATTGAAATTTCTCTCTTTTTACCCTGAAACTTTCTTTCTAGTTATCTCCCGGAAAAATTTCAAATTACTTCCTTTAAATACACATATTATAAATCTATACTTATTTCCTTTCTTTTTCTCTTTTTTTTTTGCCTATGTTTTTTAAAATTATTATTTGTGTGTGCGTGTGATCTTATAAATTAGCTCCCACTAATGCGTTGTAATTCAACTACCTATACATATTCTATGGATTACCAGAATGGTGATTGCAAATTGGCTTGGTAAGTTTTTGTTACCTCTCGTTAAAAATGTTTATTTTATTTTTTTTTTGTTTCAGGTAAACATGATATCCGAAGGTCGGTGAGTGTTTTCCAACTTGTATATTCTTATGGTGGTGATAGTGTTGGTAGTGCGAAAAGATATGTTAATTTTGGTAACCGGCTGTAGCCTTTGTTTTGTTACTCAGAAAGAGTGCGTGTTGTTTGAATTTTGGTTGAATTTTGCTAGTTTTCACTTTTCAGTTCATGTTATACCTATTGGTGCATTTAAGTGATATGTCATCGTGATGTTTTCCATTTGTGGAAAAGTGTACAATGTTGTTTGAATTTTTGCCGAAGATTATTAATCTTCAGTCTAAGTTGTACCCATAAGTGCGTTTAAGTGATACTCATTGTTTATGGTGCTTTATTGACCTGAAAATTCTGAAGAAGTATTGACAGCCAGGACTTCAGTTCATCATCTCCAGATTTCATCTAGGTAATACAACATGGGGAACTTGGAAATCCTCAAAAGTAAGTGCAATTTTTTCTTGACTTTCCAGTTGGTAATTAGGTTGTAACATTCCATGTTCATATGTATATTAATGTTTATCTTAGGTAGTGTTAACTGGGAAGATTCTAAGCAAGGGCATCCGGGACTTGGGGCCGTTGTTGGATTTTGTGTCACCATATTGATGAAACTCAGGTCATATGTGGTGGTCTCCTTCTTGCCTCTTGCTGGTGTCTGTCAGGGTTTTCTCCCTTAGTTAGAGGGTTCCAGTTTTAAGATGATAGGAACTTAGATACTCATTGAGCATAGAATGGGTTTGACTGTTGCACATAGTTGGGGATGACTAGTTGGTAACCTAGGAGGTCTTTCTGCAGCAGTAAGCTTTTCATGAGAAATCATGGCAATACAAGTAATTTTGATGGTTCACTGCCCAAAATATGGAGGCTGACAAGCTGCCCTGAGGAGGAGTACCTACCGTGATGTGGTACATACATATAGAGGTGGGAAGTAGTTTAGAAATGGTCCTTTCTTGTTTTCTTTTGGTCTTATGAAGTCACCCAGTGGTGGGAAGTAGTCTAAAAATGGTCGTTTCTGATTTTCTTTTGGTCTCAAAAAGTAACTCAGTAGGATTTTGGAGAGCTTTCAATTTTACTCTTTTTTTCTTTCTTAATTTTCTTATATTCTGAAAAGTGCGGTTGATCCGGAATTCGTGTTCGCGTGAAAAGTCAGATTCGTTAAAAAAAAATCGTGTCTGCCTAGAATGTGTCGCGTTCGTCCAAAAAGTTTCGTGCTTGTTCGAAAAGTGTCGCGTTTGTCCAGAAATTTTCGCGTTTGTTCGAAAAGTGTCGTGTTCGTTCAAAAAGAGTCGTGTTCATTCAAAAAGTGTCGTTTTCGTATTTAAAAAAAAAATTGTGATCGTCTGAAAAGTATCGCGTTTATGCGAAAAATCGTGTTCGTCGTAGTAGAGGAGTGTTTGTTTTTGAAAAGCTTTATGCTTGTCTCTGAAAGTAGTGCGCGGTATTTGCAGTTAAATTAAAAAGTGTGCCGCGGTTTTCTTCAATCTGTGTGGTGTCCGGCTTATAAATTCACATTACATCAGCAGCATTCTTCCAAAACCAGCATCCCATTCATCAATGGCAGCGTTTTCGGCCATTCTTTGGGTATCAGGTAAGCATGTAATTTATTTGTAGGTAATTCTACATCTCACTAACTAGACATATAGGTTCATTGTTAACCTCTTCATCCCCTATCCTCACCATTAGAGGATAATGAGAAACTTTCAAGTAACCTACTGCTAGGCTGCATTCATATTTGCGGACCACAATAATGGTGAAACTTTCCCCTTCCCCTGAAATATGATTTTGGATAGGATATGAACTGAAGACTTGACATTTTTCAGTTTGAAAATTTAGTCTAAAAGATTGAAATTTCATTTACTGATAAACGAACAGTCTTGAATTTCTAATTTATATTCTTTTGTTTTTTTTTTAAGTTTGTTTTTAACCTATGCTTATTATCTCAGATATGGTTTTTGAATTGGTTGAATTTTGCTAGAATTTTGTTCATGTTAACTTTGTCATTTAGTTTAGTACTGATTTTCCATTTGTGGAAAAGTGTACAATGTTGTTTGAATTTTTTGCCGAAGATATATTAATCTTCAGTCTTAAGTTGTACCATAAGTGCGTTTAAGTGATACTCATTGTTTATGGTGCTTTATTGACCTGAAAATTCTGAAGAAGTATTGACAGCCAGGACTTCAGTTCATCATCTCCAGATTTCATCTAGGTAATACAACATGGGGAACTTGGAAATCCTCAAAAGTAAGTGCAATTTTTTCTTGACTTTCCAGTTGGTAATTAGGTTGTAACATTCCATGTTCATATGTATATTAATGTTTATCTTAGGTAGTGTTAACTGGGAAGATTCTAAGCAAGGGCATCCGGGACTTGGGGCCGTTGTTGGATTTTGTGTCACCATATTGATGAAACTCAGGTCATATACATAGGGTGGTGGTTCCCTTCTTGCCTCTTGCTGGTGTCTGTCAGGGTTTTCTCCCTTAGTTGGAGGGTTCTAGTTTTAAGATGATAGGAACTTAGATACTCATTGAGCATAGAATGGCTTTGACTGTTGTACATAGTTGAGGATGACTAGTTGATGACCTCTAGGAGGTCTTTCTACAGCAGTAAGCTTTTCATGGAAAATCATCGCAATACAAGTAATTTTGATGGTTCACTGCCCAAAATATGGGGCTAGCAAGCTGCCCTGAGGAGGAATACCTACCATGATGTGATACATATATAGAGGTGGGAAGTTGTTTACAAATGGTCCTTTCTTGTTTTCATTTGGTCTTATGAAGTAACCCAGTGGTGGGAGGTAGTCTAAAAATGGCCGTTTCTAATTTTGTTTTGGTCTCAAAAAGTAACTCAGTAGGATTTTGGAGAGCTTTCAATTTTACTATTTTTTTTTCTTCTTCTTTTTTTCTTTTTCTTTCTTTCTTTCTTTTTTCATTTTCTTATATTGTGAAGTGCGGTTGATCCGGAATTCGTGTTCGCGTGAAAAGTCAAGTTCGTTAAAAAAAAAAATCGTGTTTGCCTGGAAAGTGACGCGTTTGTCCAGAAATTTTCGCGTTCGTTCGAAAAGTGTCGTGTTCGTTCGAAAAGTGTCGTGTTCGTTCAAAAAGTGTCGTGTTCATTCAAAAAGTGTCGTTTTCGTCTAAAAAAAAAGAGTTGTGATTGTCTGAAAAGTGTCGCGTTTGTGCGAAATTCGTTGTAGCAGATGGAGTGTTTGTTTTTGAAAAGCTTTATGCTTGTCTCTGAAAGTAGTTTGCGGTATTTACAGTCAAATTAAAAAGTGGCCCGCGGTTTCCTTCAATCTGTGTGGTGTCCGGCTTATAAATTCACATTACATCAGCGGCGCATTTTTCCAAAACCAGCATCCCATTCATCAGTGGCAGCGTTTTCGGCCATTCTTCGGGTATCAGGTAAGCATGTAATTTAGCATCTCATTCACCAGACATAACTCGAAAAAAATGCATTTTTCAACCCAAAAAAACAAGCAGCTGGCTGCTGGAATAGGGTCGGCTCTCGACTGAAAAATTAGAGATAGCCTACCTATCTCTTATTGGCGGTGGTTAAAAAAGATATTAAGAAAAATACCTATTGGTAATCATGTTTAAGGTCTTTTGTTCCGGAATATAAGAGTTGATAGATGAAAGGTAATTGGGACGACACCACACGCACACTAACAGCACATGGCAAGTTCAAAAGGCTTCAAACTACAAAGTTGTAGGCTCCGCAACATTCGCACTTCGACCATCTTCCATCTAGTCGAAGATTTCATCCTATTTCTAATTTCTAAGAGCAATTGATCAACAGATAAAAGACCAACAGTGCTCCTAGCCGACCCTAAAAACATCAAATGATTAGCGAACGATTATCCACTTCTAATTCTAAAGGAATGAAAACAATGTAATATCCATGCTAGCAGATTCTCTGTTCCCTTGATGATCAACATACTGAATTACTGATAACGTCTTTACATACTACATAATAACATAATATTACAATTGCAACTCGTTCGCTTCTCGCTACTACTGGTAACTGGCATTCCGTTTCATTTAATACATTCAGAATTCGTTTTCTGTACCGTGTTAAAATGAACTATGTAATTACAAAAATTCGAATTATGAACATTATTTAACGCTAATAGAAATACTAGCATTCAGCATTGGGATGTAAACTGAAAGTTTCAAGTATTGGCAGCCCTGTATGAAATTTGAGTGATCACTGATCAGGTATGATTTATCATAAGGGTGGATTTACATTCGAGTCGGCGACATGTCGCGAACAAACTTTTAAATGTTGGCGACAACTACGGATTTACATTCCTCTCCAACTTTGTCGCAGATGATGGTGGATGATCACTCATTTATTTTCAATTTTTCACCTGCACAGTGATTTTGCAGCGCACTCTAGTGCAGGTTTATATGTGACCTGCCAGGAAGGAAAAGGAATCTGTGCGCAAAAAATCACGTTTGTCCAGGGCTGGCAAACGAATTTTTTTTTGACTTTTTCGTTTTTCAATACTTGAAATGTTTTTTTCCGTTTCATATTTCGGTTTTTCAATACCCCAAATTTTTTTCCCGTTTCGTTTTCCGTTTATCGTTTTTTCATTTTTGCCCAAAATTTTCCGTTATTCCGTTATTTTGTTACCGTCACACTGGATTTACACCAAATTTATAAAAGCATAATGCTATTAACAAGTACGCTACAGTTGAAATGTGAAGGTAGAATTAACAAGTATACTCATAACTTTGGTGTAAATCCAACATTTCACTATCATTTGTCAACCCTAGAAATAATCGCGACTTTTCCGTTTCGTTTTTTGATAGGTACTCAAAATTTTTTCCCCGTTTCGTTTTTCGTTTACCGTTTCTTCATTTTTGCCCAAAATTTTCCGTTATTCCGTTATTTCGTTTTCGTTACCGTTACCGTTTGCCAGCCCTGCTTTTGTCCTTTTGTGATAATAATTGTTTTTGACTAATTTTTGGCCGCTCTTTTGCGTGGTGTTGTCAAAAGAAATCTAAAAATGTTTCCCAAACTGTGGTAAAAGTCTTCAAAGTTGAGTGTCTCCATAACGCGAAAACGTTATCAATTTTGTTTATCCACTCTCCTGTAAAATTTACATTTTTGCACTCAGGTCCCTTTCTTCCTGGCAGGTCATAATTTTGTTTAAAAATTTTAAATTTTATTATTTGGAGGTTGGCAGTATGACGTCATGCTCGGGATGGGGACGGCGCAGACTTAGCGCAGATGGCGTGACAAGAATACAAAAATATAAGTTCGTAGAAAGGTACCTTAAATGTGAGTAATTTAGAAGCTTTTCTGTCTTTTCATTTGATGAAACCAACTGTGAATATGCTGTGCTGATAACGTGATAACGAGATATTTTCCCTCCTTTTTCGTCTAGTTTTCGTTTTCGTCTGATCCTGTTTAGCTGTTTTAATATGGAGTAATGGAGTAATGAAGTTTGTCTTATCCACGTTATCTGTGTGGATAATTATTAGTGTAACAACGAACGTGAATCACTCACCTTATTCTGAACTCTGAAGTGTAGTTACTTCATCTACATCCATGTACGAAGTTTGGACCCATACCAATATGTTTTGCTGTACTCTTCTGTCACATCTTTGCGGATGCTTACAACTCTTGGAAAATAAGGTACTGCTTAGCTTATACCCTAATTGTTACCGACTACAAACTAGTCATTTGTATATATTGAATGAGTACGTGCTTGATAAATCCCGTTTTCATTCTGGTTCTTCAGAAAAATTTCACCGATTTCCGGATTCGAAAATATGCATGTTTTCTGGTAGATGACGAAAACATTAATTGTATAGCTGCAATCACTACATGCCAAAAGTCGAGATATATTTGTGAGTAAAATTCTACCGAACGCACTACTTTTTGGTCACCGCGAATGATCTATTGTGAAACTCCCATGTTCAAATGTTGGCAGTATTATTGTGTTTCCAGTTCATATCCGTAACCATTGTTTCCGTTTTGTAGAAACGTACTCCAGAATTTTATTTTCTTGTGCAGGAAATTGTGGCCATGTGTCAGTCGAATACATCCTATACTACATTTAATATGGAACTGACGAAAGAAATCGAGTCTGTGGATGTTCAACGTGTCGATGTCGTATGTACCTTATTCTATATTCTTTACAAATCATGGTTGTGTATGCAAGACAGTTACAAATCTTTGTTTAATCTCGTCTGCTAGCGGCTTTTCTATTTGAAATTGAGTCTGAAGCAGACAATGCAGAAACTTCCTGTCCTTCAATTACGCTTCTTAAATTCACTTTCAAATATCGTCTTCGCAATATTTAGAAGTCATACAGAAAAAACGATAAAATTTTCTGCGCGAAGTCACCCAGTCAGTAACACTACCGCTGAGTTAGGCCTTCAGTGATGAAACTGTTGGTTACTTTTGATTCATTACAAGCAACGTTGCTTGCTCTCCAGCTTCAGCTGCTGTCTAGATTTTTTTTTTTTAAATAAAAAACGTTCTCTTCTGAAAATGAGACAAAACGTTCCACCTATTTTCGAATTTCAAATGGCAATGTATCGTACGAATTGATAAAGTTAGGGGGCTTTGGGCAACGGATTTTAACAATACCTCATCAGATTTTTGATTCAGTCTTGATTCGGCCTAAAAAGACAAGTTTCAAAAGGAAAATTTGGATTCTGAGGTTCAGATGAGGTCGTTTTGAGAATAAGAATCTAATAATCTGTGAAGATAGATTAACTTTACCACTTCACAAATAATAAGTTTGAAATTTTTGTTTAGGGGTTTGAAATCAAAGTCTGGTCAAGAATCTGACAAAGATATTTGGTTCGTTTAATTTTCAAAGCTGAATTAAATTAGCCAATTAGAAATCTGAAATTCAATTTTAAAACCCAAATCAGGACCGGATCAGAATATAACAGGTCGGGAGAGGATAAAGTCATATTCGGATTCCAAGCTGAGCTCGCATTAGAAACCTAATAGAATTGTCGAACTTAGCAATCCCAAACTTGGTCAAATCAGTTTAGCCCATGTACAGGAGTCACATTTTGATGTTTGAACCCGAATCGGGATTTGGTTGAATTATCTAATTTTCGAAATGAAAGACACGAAAAGTCGTTATTGTAGTGAAATATTCGAAATTGATGACCCAGAATATACATCTGTTTTGATTGCTTGCTTCATACTACTCCCTTATATAATACAGCTTACGTCTCCTTTTGAGGAAGAGTAATTTTGTTCACTAAGAAGGAAAAAACTAGACCGTGTTACTTAGTTTTTTGTTATTGAACAGTGGTTGATGACACTCTGTTCCTGCTGTAATTAATAAAACAAAGGTTACTTTTACAATAAAAATTGCCAATAGCTTACTGATCTGCGTCTGATGATGTCAAGGTGGTTGTACCTTTACTTTCAGAGGTATGCAGTTTTGGAAAATGTATCTAATATATTATCTCGAAGAGGCCCAGTGGTGAATAGGAACGTGAAAAGATACCGAAAAAATGCGTTTACATCGCCCTAACTTTCCTTGTTCAGCACCGCTCCAATATGTCTCATTTTCTTCTTCCCTCGCTTCCAGTCATGGCTCCGACCCAAATCTTATGAATTGAACCGACTTGCTGGGCCTAGTTACTGGTGCGGCCAATCCGCCCTTGAAGAGGCGGGTATTTGCAAACCACCTCCGTAGTTAGATACACCCAGCATCTCTATCTTCTTTTCATGTCTTTGGGTGAACTAAAACTGTTCTTTGTCAATAGTAATTTAATTCTACATAGCTTATTTGTAGTATGCTATATGTATTACTGATAAAGACTAGTTAAAAAAAAAAAACATTGGTTCTGTAAGAATTCGTAGAATACTCGTACTTTTAGTAACTTACGATGCCCTAATTAAGTAGGTATCGGAACACAAGTTGACAAGGCACATAGCCGGTTTCCTGCCAGTTGCTACTGGTGTGCGTGCACTCATGCGTATATGCATGTGTGTGCGTGTGTATTACCTTATCTGCTATCAGATTTGCTGTGCTTAAATATAGCAACACTCGAGTGTTTTCTGTCAAAATTCATTCGACTTATGGTCGTGGTCTTGGAAATGGTGTGTGGAACTATGTTATTCCAACTTTGAATGGTAATTTCTTGATCATGTATGTTACACAGTAAGAATTTAGTTTAAATTGATTCTCATTATATTAATTCCGGCTTTCTTTTGCTTTAAAAGTCACTTATTTCAACCTTGTTATAGTAGCGATAACCTTTCAATAGTTCGTAATTTTTCTGATTACAGGTTGTATCAACAGGTGTTATCGATCCTATGACTATCAGATGAATATCTATGCAGCTTCAAAGAAGTCTTGAATAAGTACTTTCACTGTCCTCTAACTGCGGATGTTTCTGAATAGCAGCTAGCTGCGAAATTATGGATAAAGATGTGAGCGTGCTTGTATTAACATATTTCATAGAACTATGAAAGTTAAGATGGTAAAGAGCAATGACTACCCATTTGAAATGGATATGCATGAAATTGAGGTTCTTTCCAATTTTCAATGTCAGAATAGCAAGATATTTTAAATGCGAAGTTCTTTCATAATTTTCGTCATTCTAGGATACGGAAATTCTGACCGGAAAAATTACAACAGATATGTCTTCCCATAGTGACTCCACGCTTTCGTCAACGGCACTGTTATCCAATGATCGCGGATCTGTATCGATGAAATTCATCAGCGTAGCATTCGTTGGTTTTTTTCTTAGCGTGGCCCACTACCTTTCTGGTAATATCTTGATTAGTATCACAAACATGTACATATAAGAACCGCATAAACAGTATTGCGAAATATACTGTGCCGAAAGAAGATTTTATTAGTGTGCAAAATATCAATTTTCGGTTTATCAGTGATTTCGGTAGTTCAAGATTTGCTCTACAACCTTAACGAACAACGCTCGTAAAATCAAAACAGCACATTTCATTATTTTATATATCACTTTCCCAAGTATCCATTTTTTGTTTTTCTCTATGTTTACGTTTTGCGCACTAGTAACGTTCTTTCGGCTCAGGTCACATATAAGCAAAAGGCGAATGAAAATTTAATATTTCATCGTGAAAGTTTGTTTCTTGTTTAAGAACCTAATGTAGACCCGCCTGGAAATCGTGGCGCAAGCTCAAATCCTGGCATCGGCGCAAGATATGTGCCAGATTTGCGCTAGATTTACACCAGGCGCTACATTCGAAGATTTGAGTCAAATTTGCGCCGGCGCCAAAGATGACTCAAAATTCAAACACGATGCCTGCATTTCAAGCGGAAAGGTGTTAGCGTGAACCATGTGCTAATGTGGCGTTGGGGCCACGATTTCCAGGCAAACGAACTCTTCAGCTGATACTGAGATGAAGCGCATTCATTCATTTGTAGTTATTCTTGAATCCACGTTTATTGGACGTAAAACTCACCAATTCGAATAGAACAGTATTTAATATGTTTCATATTTTTCCGTGTATATCAAATTAATACACCCTGTGTTAAATCTGTTGACGCTGTTAGATACAATACAAGCGAATGTAGTTGAGTCCCAGTACTGCCTGGCCGTTCTACATGTACAGCCAGCCATTTGTCTCAATTCATCATCAGTCTACATCGAAGAAGTGCAGCAATTTACTTCCTCATTTTCAATGCTACGAAGCATTTCAATCGTAGTAATACGATGTCTAATGCTGATCTTTCTTGGCGCGTGGAGTGATATTTATGGTCGTAAGATGTTGATGATTCTTCCCACAACCGGTGAGGCAAAATTTTATTCCTAGTCCGTATTTCAGTTGGAACTAATGACGTAGGTACCAGAGTCCTGCACGATTCCACCCGTAACCCGGTTGAATCCGATTACTACTCGTACCGCATGCGGATACGAGTATCGAGTGGTCGGGTAAAATCGTACCCGGCTAACTTCTGACCCGTTCATGACCCGTAACTACTCGTGATTCTTAAACATCAATTTTGTTTTCTTAGAACTGTTTTTTAGAATATGTTTTTGTTAAAATTTGTAAATTTGTGTGATTATAAAAAAGTATAAATTACTAGAGAAACGGTAGCGAAGATCGATCTTAGCAAAGTACAAACGAAAGGCGTACAAAAATGAACCACGGGTTTTCCGAATAAACCTTTGCCCGGGTAGTACGAGTCGAACTCGCTTATCAGACGGGTCAATTCGTAACCGTGCGCTGACGAGTTAACTCGTTTTACTCGTAAACGCGTGACCGTGCAGGACTCTAGTAGGTACCTACGTATTGAAATTAACTATCTGGCACTAGTTGAGATGATACCCCGGAAGTTATTGTACTGTCTATATATATAGTATATTCGCCCCATCATGTGTGTTGTACCCTAATTTTCATGACTAGGTTACCTGATAACATGTTATTTGTGGACTTTGGGCTCTACGGTTCCAACTTTGAATCCGATGTTTTTCCTCTTCTTCGATATCCCAACGGCGATAGGTGGAGGTCTACCAATGCTTGTCTTCAGTGCGAATTGTATTATTTGCGATGAAACACCCAAAAAGTATCGAGGTTTCAGGTACCTAATTGTATAATTTTACGTAATACGTTCTGTGACATCGGAGCAGCAGCACGTCCTATTTCGCTTGTATTACTGTTTGTTACAATTGTTTGTTATAGATTAGGTACGCTTCTTGCTGTATTCTCTTTTGGTAGTTTTGTCGGTTCATGCTCCTGTTATTTCGTACAGCAACATGGATTTATTATTACATTCATCTGTGCAACGGCATTAGCCCATGTATCTGTTTTCTGTGCCTGTTGTTACAGTAATGAACCATCAGAAAGTTCACGTGTACGTTCTTGTTCTGTAGTAATTCAATGCTAATTTCTGAAAAGCTTTCTCATTATAGACCAGTCGGGCTGATGGCACCAGAACTACCAGAACTGATTGGATTAAGTCCATTATTAATTTTTTATTCTATTTCTGTCGAATTCTTAGTTTCGAGTTGTTCCTAGTCATTCATTGATGCTAAGTACTCATATTTTGCAGGTTCAAGTAGATGTGAATGACACGAACCAACCTTTTCGTCTAAAATATTTGAAAGAAACTTTCGACGCCTGTTGCACTAACTTAACTTCGAATAAAAGACTCTTATTGCTCTCAATCATGTTCATTTATACATTGTCACATTTCGAGGATTCGGCTATAGGTATTTATGACAGCTAATGCGTGTTGTAAACGTACAATGTTGCTAGAATTAGCAGTTGAGTGTTTTGATCTAGAAATTATTCTTTTACCATTCATCTCAGGGAAAATTTCTACCAATGGCTGCAAGAGTAAAACATAACTTATTATAATTCGGAATGCACCCGCATACTTTGCTTTATTGGTGCGATTAATAATGAGAATGATGAAGAAACTAATACTAAGTATGATTTTCAGGAACCAACCTGAGGTATTTGTATCTACAGCGAATATTAAAATGGAACTTATCGCAGTATACAGTTTTTGTCAGCTTCAGTATCTTGGCTCATGGTAAATCTCGCATCAGTTTATGGGCATGTTTACAGTATTTTTCTGACAAAAACTTCATATCTCGTTACTGTGTGAAGAAATGTACGTACGTTATCTAAGAATGGATTTTTCCACTTTTCACTTTCTAGGCATTGGTTTGGCTGGAGGTGCATGGCTATTTTGTTCAAAACTTGAATGGCGAGACTTAGAAGTCTTAGCCCTAATTGATTGCTTGCAGTTATGCTCGTTGCTCATTTTTATGTTTGCCTTCCAATCGTGGCACATTTTCTTCGCCAAATTCCTAGATGCACCTCACGCTTTATTCGATCCGCTGGCCAAATCGCTGGCCTCGAAAGTCGTTAGCAATAATGAATTGGGTGAGTACCTATATGCATATAATGTACTATGTGGACCTAGACAGAATAAAAATAATTAAGTGCAGCAAAAATAAAATTTGATTGTTATAGGAAAAATCTTCTCGGTGATGACTATTTGGAAAAGTGTAGCCGAATTTATCAGTTCAATGATGCTAACTGGACTGTACAAAGCCACCTTGGATGTATATCCTGAGGCGATCTACGGTCTTACTTCCATTTTTGTGATAATTATCTTGTTTACTCTAACGTAAGTTCTTTTGAAATTGTGTAAGTACAGGCTACATAGTTGTATGACTTCGAGAAAGTTAATGTTGTACCGTGTAAATTGTATTTGATACATCTGTACATACTCATTGTACGTATGTTATGATTCTAGATTTATGATCAAGTTGGTACAAGATCGTGAAGGAATAGACGCTGAAGATTAGAATTTGGGACTATTTGAATGATATGTAATACGGTGGATCAAATATTAACCGAAAGTAAAAAATATGAATATGGATTACAGGCATTCTTGTAGCTAACGAAGAAAGCGGAAGAAATGTTACGGAACTCCAAAGAAGTGCAGAATATGTCAAAGTTGTAAAGGGAAGTGAATATTTTCATTTGAAGGTTTAAGCAAATGAAAATTTCTACTTCACTACTTAATTTATTAAGATCTCACCTACGTTAAAATACCAGTTCGTTTTATATGTATTTGATAAAATTGATTTACTTTTCTTGTTACCAATTTATTCCAATTATTTTTAACTTATTATTCTTTTATGCGGTACGTACTCTGTTGAGTGATACATTTTTTTACTATTTATTTTATTTATACTTACATTATTGATTTACATGAGTGTATTCGTTCATTATCAAATTTACCTATTCTTGAAGCTACCAATCAATGCATGATTTCCTTTTTACTGGGATTTGGAAACTCACACTCTTTGGTATTAACTGGTGAAAGTGCCTCAAATGTTTTGAATAGATAACTTTGTAGGGATTACTTTAGCAGCTGATTTGGCAGATGTCAAAGATGGTAATATACGTATGTAAAGTATACATAATATTGTAACGGAATTCGCACCAAGAAAACGCACGAAAACACGTAATAACGACTTTAATTTCACACAACATAAAACAGTAGCTAAATCGCGTTTGAAACCCACGATTTATCGCATACAAAACTAGACCATACGGCGGCGGCCAGCGGCCTTTATATACCCGGCATTATCGGCGAAACTCTTTATCACTCTCGTTATCGATCTTCTATTCTGCTGCTCGAAACGTGTCGATCGTTCTTATCTCGAATGTTCGGGAGCGTTCGCCATACTGCCCCCTCCTTGAACCGCGACGTCCCGGCCAGGCTTCAGATCTTCATGGTCGCCATGCCAGACTGCCAATTAGTCAAGGTGCTCGACTTCAGCTCGTCCACCACCAAGCTTCCGAATCCGGTATACAACATCGTTGATCTGCATGAGGACGATGTATGGTCCCTCCAAATGACTCTGTAGCTTCAGGTCTCTTCCTCTCCTTGCATATTGTAAAACCAGACACGGTCCTCAGCCTGGAAGCCGACCTCGTTGGCCCTGATGTCATAGCGAGTTTTCATCCGATTGCTGGCAATTCGCAAGTGATTACGAACCATGCGATGGATTGAATCGAGCTTTTCCCTCAGGTGGCTAACAAACTCGTCCACCAGTTGCGGCTTTGGGGTGGAGTTCCAAACTCCAGATTGCATGATAATCGTAGTTCCCGGCCAAAGACGACCTTTGCGGGAGTGTGCTGCGTACTCTCATGGACGGCTGATCTATAGGCCAGTAGGAACAATGGGATCTGCCATTCCCAATCTTGTTGGTGCTCAGCAACAACTTCAGCCGCAGGTATTCTTTAAGCGTTAGGTTGAATCGCTCGACCATGCCTTCAGATTGCAGATGTAGCGGAGTAGTTCTCGTCTTCCGAATCCCCAGAAGCTGGCATACTTCTTCGAACAACTTGGATTCGAAATTTCTCCCCTGGTCTGTACGTAGCGCCAGTTGGACACCATAATGTGTGATCCAATTCTCCATAAGCGTCTTGGCCACTACTTCTGCGTCCTGTGTGGGCATCGGGTCTGATGCACCTGTACCAATTTTTTTCCCTATCATTTTTTTTTTCATTTTGTTTTAATTTAATTTAATTTTTTTTTTCCAATAAGTCTGTATCTTCTTTTTTTGTTTTCCTCTTATTCACAGTTGTAAAAATAATTAAGAACGGTCTCCTCTATAATTGACCAATGGCTGTTGAGGGGATCTTAAATAAATAAAATAAAATAAGAATTTACTGAAGTAATTGCCTACACACAGTATATACCAGTTTGCAGCATCTGAGACTGGGAATGGTCCTGCACCAATGCGACCCGTTCAAATGGATATCCGACGTTGTACTTCTTCATTCTCCCGCGAGGCCGAGTGTACCTCTGGCTCTCTGGTTGAAGTCCGATGATGTTGTCTGGTCTCTTCGGCAGTTTCCTGGCTTTGGTCTTATACAGCTGTCTGGGCCCAAGGTTGGCAGCCTTCTCGAACTTTACGACCCGATTTCGATATTTCAGAGTCTGCTGTTCAGGGTCAATGATCAGCCCATGCTGCACCATCATATCCCAGCCAATTAGCATCTTGTATGTCGGCCACTAGGAACTTTTGCTCAAGGAAGGCTCGAAGGCGGACTGTCTCATATTGTTTCTCCGACGGCTGTTCGCAGGACATACTGCTTCTCCTGGTCCACCTCCTCAGCTGAAACCAACTCGCGTTGGAGGATCGAGTACGATGCTCCAGTGTCTCCGCAGAAGGGTATAGTCTTCTGGCCAAGCTTTCCTTTCACATAGTTGCTTGAGGCGTCATGTTGTAACGGTCTCTTGATGACGATGATTGTGCGGGCCTGTTGGGAAAGTACCGGAGACGTTCGGCCCGTAACACCCCTGCCACTTAGTTTAACTGTCTCGGTTTGACCGCCTTCTTGTTCTGGGGGCAGTCAACACGAATATGCCCCAGTTCACCGCACTGGAAGCATCGCAGTTTTCCAGTCCAGCGTGGACGTTCGGTGCTTGGTTGCTTCTTCGTCTCCATCACCTACTCCACTACTGCTTCCACAACTTTCTTCAGGCCTGCCAGTTCCTCTTCTGTTTCATATATCTGGGCTTGTCGGACCGTGGCTTTCTTTCTGGAGCTTTCCAATGCAGCTTCCAGCTCCAGAGCTTGTGCCAAAGCAGACCGAGAGTTTTGGTGGTTTCCAACTCTCACCAACATCTGAATATATGTTCGTCCTGAATTCCATCAATCAAGACCGAAGCCGCCTCTGTGAATGCTTCCAATGACGTTGGGTAGACGGCGTTGGTGAGGCGAACTATTTCTGCTTCAAAGGCTTGAAGCAATTCTCCCCGCCTCTGTGACCAGACCTTCCGTTCCCGTTTCCGCAGTTGTTTCATATGGAATTGCCCATATCGGCGTTCCAATGCTTCCACCAGCTTCTGGAAATTCCTCTGGACCTCGGTTGGCACCATCTTCAGCACGTCCATTGCGTCTCCTCGCAGGTTGACGACCAATGCTGCGGCCTTCGTAGCCTCGTCCCAAGCCATAACTGGCAGCCGCTGCCTCGAACTGGACGAGGTAGACCATGGAACGTTGGCAGTTTCACTTTCATAGAGCCACCACCACTTGGAGTTGGAACCATTTGGCGTGGTTGACTGACTGCCTGGAACCTCCACTGATAATGTACCGGCGGCTGAATCCATCTGGGTAGGCTGCTGGCTACCTGACCACTAACATTGTGGTACGGACAGTTCGAAGTGCCTCCAATTTCCTTTCCAGTACGGCAATCCGTTGAGATATTGGTTCAATCTTCTCATCTATCTTCCTCTCCAATCCTTGAACGATCAGCTGCGACTGTTCTTCTATTTTCTTGGATTGTTCCGTTTGTCGTTCTTTATAATAATTCACAAACATAAAGGTAGCGTCGCAATCCACTTCATATTGAATATCAATGGCTAAATGCCTGGATGGCTGTTTGAGAGTTGATAACTTGATAAGTCCACAGAAGTAGAATATTTTTACTTTCAAAAGTTCGAAAATTTGATCGTTGTAAAAGTGTTATTCTTTTTTCACGCGATATTATATTCAGTTTTTTTTTTCCCTTTATTTTGCTATGGGTTGTTGGTAAGTTGAATCACCAGTTTTAATTATGAATTTTGAGACCGAATTCAATGTTCTTATTGTAGCACTAGTGCCGTAGCCAGAGGATTTTACCGAGGGGAAGGTGGGAGGGGTTAAAATTTGGTTGAGAAAAAGTCGAAAATTGAGGTATTTTTTTAAAATCGCCGATATTAAGACTAGCTATTTTATAAAAATGAAGGTAAAATTACTATTTGAGCGGAAAATTTTCAAAAAAACTTGTTTTAAATGCGAAAAATTGCTCATTTTTGCATATTTTACACTCAGATACAGGTACTTTAAGGGGATGATGGATTCGCCCCCTTCACCTCCCCAGCTACACCACTGCCTCGTAGAAATCTTCACATTATATACTAATTATATCCTGAAGCCTCCCCCCTCCCCTGGTAAACAGTCAACACGCCCTACCGTAGATGGCTGGCTACGGGCCTGCACCAGTATAACGAAATTCGCACCGAAAAACGCGCAACACGTAATAACGACTTTAATTTCACACAACACAAAACAGTAGCTAAATCGCTTTGAAAACGCACAATTTATCGCATACAAAACTAGACTATACGGCGACGGCCAGCGGCCTTTATATAGGTACTCTGGCGTTATCGGCGAAACTCCTTATCGCTCTTCTATTCTGCTGCTCGAAACGTGTCGATTGTTCTTCACTTATCTCGAATGTTCAGAAGCGTTCGCCTCAATATGTGGATGTCGGTACCTGTTCGAAAAAAATTGCTCAACAGCTACTTAACAAACAGCTTGTGAGCTACAATTACTAATAATTCCTTGATCAAAAGTGATCTCATATTCTTAAAACAGATGTCAACACTCAAAATCCTTCACTTTTCGACACGGCATTATGGTCGGGTTTGAAAAAGAATTCAATACAAAAGTTGAGAGTTACCCTAGGACGTATCAAAAAAAAAGAGGAAGAAAACGTAAATTTTCTATCTGCAGAATCCCTGATTCAACGAATGGAGTAGGCGAAGAAATGTTCGAGGTTTTCGTACCGATTTAAATGATGGAAACAGGTAAAAACGTGTCTCATGTAAGAACCTATTTTTGGTAGTATCAGTATTCTAGGCACCCCTTGACAATAGTCGATACTGCGAAGTTAACAAACTTCCGATCAGTGTGATTTTTGTGTGGCTTCGCGCGCGTGCTTTTGAGTAGTGTACATATTCTTGTATCACGATTTTGTGTATTTCATTTGCAGAACTTTAGGTAAGAGTGTTCACCTCTTATGCGGGTTGCTTATTGTGTACATTCGCCGTTGATAGGTTATGTAGAGTTACGTTAGTCAGTACCTAATGATATGTTAGGTGTCATTAATCAATGGACACTACTGTCTTGTGGACCCAACAGTACTCGGAAGGTAGTATTGAGGAGAAGTTCTATGCAGAGTTTGTGGAAGCCAGGCTCAGGCGATGATGTGCTTCCTCTGCTGATCTCCCGAGTTTGAAGCTCTCTCGGGTGTACGCTGAGGGAGAATACCGAGTGTCCCCTTTATGGAGCGGGACGACTCAGCTCTGAAGGGTCTGCATGATGTGGAAGGTGAACGCAGACACCCACCATTGGTCTAGCGGCAGGCTGGATCGGGAACAGGCAATCCTGGATTCGTCCAACTTCTCTCTTAATGTAGGATATAATGGTACAGGAGGTAGTTAGGGACCTAAATACTCAGCCATGTCTTCTTCTTCTTCTGGATTACAAGTATAAATAGCATCCGCCACGTTGAGCCAGAGTCAACCTACATCGCAGCGTGACCATCCTAGACTATCATGTAGAATTATTTTAATATACATCGTCTTTTTACTCTTGATGTCATTTCTCCAGGACTTGTCAAAGTTCGTGTTTGGTCGGTTTCTGTTCTACACCTTACTCGAAATTATTAAAGTATTTTATATTATATCCCCTATCCCTCGTGTCCATATTACACTCAAATGCCTCAAATTTTCCAACTGAGAGCCGCTGATTTTCCAACTGAAGCCAATGGATCAGCCTCAGCTCCTCTCTGGCGGTAACTCTATCTCTGTGAGTGCAGTCCCAGAGTATGTGTAGGGCGAGACGTCCCCATACATTTCGTATTTCGGACTCGCGGTCTTTGCCTTCCAGCATAGATACTGGGCGATGAGGTTTTCGCGTCCTGTCAGAAGCTGAGTGACATAGGTGTTCACCATTAAATCTTGTCTCACTCTAACCCTTATGTCGGGAATGAAGTCTCGAGTGAGCCTGGCCGTTTCCTCTACAATGATCTATTCTTATTCTGTCCCTTCATCTCTTGTCTTCTTTCTTCCCTTTTTGCTCTTCCGCCCACTCGGTCTGCTATTCCTCTGCCACTCTACGGCTTCAGACAGTTCTTGCCTGATATTTTTCTCCCCCACCGATGTGACAGCTTCCTTACTTTTCCCGACGTATTCTGCTTTCGCCACCTAATCTCCAGATCTACCAGGTAGGTCCCTTCTGATTACGTACAGGGCTTCGTATGATGTGCCAATTGCCCTTGTTACCGACGCCAGTACGTTCTTCTGCCCTTTCTGGAGAATTCGACGATCCTTGTCCGTGAGCCTGGTTGGGTGCGAAGGTTACAATCGGTAGGTACACTTCTATGTTCAGTTTCTGCATTTGTACCGTCTTGAAACCCCACTCTCTTCCAGCTACATGGCGAATCCGCTGGTAAATCGCATCCGCTTTTCCGGCGACAAACCGTGCGAAACATAGCACATTTTCCACAAAGTCTAGTCTAACTCCATTTAGCTCACCTATGGGCAACGAGGTCTTCAACTTTTCCGACATCTTCAGTAACTGGCATTTTGTTGCCGAGAACTCCTTTTTTGCCATCAAAGCCCATTTCAGTATCTCGTTTATCACTCTTGTTACTTTTCCCTGGAGTTCTCTTTTTGTTCTGGCCCCTATGGTCACTGTAGCGTAATCTGTGTACACTATCTTTTCGTATTCTTCTGGAAAGGGCAGCTCAAGAAAGCTGTTGAACAACACTACCCACAGGTAGAGCTCTAGAACCGAGCCCTGCAGTCATCCACTTGTGACATTTTTCTCGAAGTTCTTTGCTTCGCCTACCATCTTTACTTGTCTACTACTAAGGTAGTTGACGATCATTCCTTTCTGCATTTTAGCTTCCTGAGACTGACCAGGATGAATGGCCGCCGAGCTCGATCAAACGCTCTCTTTATGTCCAGAAAGGCACCCGTGACATATTCCCAATTTGAATCTTTGGCTTCTAGGATTTTACTTATGGCCTGCCGAGTGCTCTTACCCTTGGTGAAGCCGAACTGCCACGGGAACAACTTTGCCCCAACCTCGGTTCTTATACAGGGTGTTCCACGAAAGTCCCCCCCCCTGTTTTTTCACGAACCGATGGGCAGATCTTCCCGGGACGAAAATGATTTTCCAGTCGTAACATCTAGTTTCTCCTGAGCTTAAAAAATTTTCTCCCCCTTTCACGGGGGGCTGGAACCTACCACCAACTTCGTAATCTTAAATAGGAAGGTATGCCTTTATGCACCTCGTTGGAAAGGTCATTTACTCCAAAATACGAATCCGTAGAAAAAAATCAAAATTTATCAATTTTGGGGGGCAAGGGGCCTAGAGATGACCAAAATTCACCCAGAATCAAAGTGCGGTGACCTATCAAACGAACTATCGAAAATGGGGTTTTCCAGGTCGCTGATTTCGAATACTGCCTTATTTTTTCGATTTGACTAACCCAGGGGACAGAACATTCAAAAATTTGGGGCAGAAGGGGTTATTTTAAATGTTTTTTATTTTCGCTGATACAATGTCTTTATGCACCTTGTTGGAAAGGCCTCTTCCCCCCAAAATTGAATTCGCGGAAAATATTCAAAATTCATCAATTTTAGGAGGCCAGGGGGCCTAAAATTGGGGGAAATCCACCCAGAATCAAAGTGTGATGACCTATCGAACGAAATATCAAAAAAGGGGGTTTTCAGGTCGTGGATATCGAATATTGCGTTATTTTTCCAATTTGACCCATTCAGGGGCAGAAAATTCAAAAATTTGGGGGAGCAGGGATTCATTTTTTTAACGTTTTTTATGTTCACTGACACCATGACTTCATGCACCTTGTTGAAAAAATCTCTTCCCCCAAAATTAGAATCCGTGAAAAAAATTCTGATTTGATTAATTTTAAGGGGCCAGTGGGCCTACAATTGGAGAAAATCCACCGAGAATATTGTAGTGTGATGACCTAGGATTTTTTGTTCAGAAAGTGATTCGTTCGCTTTTTTTGTTTGCAAACTGTTGGAGAAAATCTGCAATTATTTTTCTTTCCGTTTCTGATGAACTTCCTTTGAAAATTATCCGGGATTTTTCCTGTATTTTTCTACCTTTGGACATTATTGCAATTTTTTCCCAAGAATTTCTCATGAAATTCCTTAAAGATTATCGAAGATTATTCTTGCAGATTTTCGATGAATTTCTTCGGAAAACATTTTTCCTGGAGGTTAGTTGTATCAAAAATTACCGGAATTTGCTTCCGAAAATTTCCAGTGAAATTTCTTGAAAATTCTCGGAGATTTTCACCAAAAATCTTCGATGAATTTCTTCGGAGAACATTTTTTCTGAACATTGTTGATACTTCAAAAATCGTCGGAGTTTTTCTCTTAATGAAATTCTACAAAAATTATCAGAATATTTTCCCTAAGAATTTTAAAGAAATTCTCTGGGAAACATTGGAAATTTTTTCCAAAATGTCCGATAAGATTCTTCAGTTCAGCATTAAGCTTGTTAATAATAAAAAAAATTGAAAAAACCCAAGGATTTTTTTCTCAAAAATTTTTGATGTAGTTCCATCAAAAGCATCGGAAAATTTTCCCAAAGAAATTCGATGACATTTTTCTAAAATCCTCGAACATTTTTCCTGAAGATTTTTGATGAAAATCTTCAAAAACGATCGGAGCCTTTCCCCAAATGTTTCCTAATGAAATTCTTCAGAAATTATCGAATGATTTTCCTGAAGTTCCCCAAAAATTTCTGACAAAATTCCTCAAGAAATTTTTGATGGAATTCCTCGGAGATCATGCAACATTTTCCCTGAAAATCATTGACAAAATTCTCCAAAACCATTGTAGTTTTCCATCAACTTATTTCCTATGAGATTTTTCCTCCAAAATTTTTAATGAAAATCATTGGAAAATTTTCCCAAAGATCTTCGATGAAATTCCCAAATTTCCAAAAGTAAGGTTACAAAAACTGGAGTGACATTTGTGGTATCGATTTTTGACCATTCTAACGTAAGTTTTTCTTTGAATTTTCTCAGAACAATTAGAAATTCCTAGTCATCACACTTTGATTCTGGATGGATTTCCCCCAATTATAGGCCCCTTGGCCCCTAAAATTGATAAATTTTGAATTTTTTCCGCCGATTCAATTTTGGAGCGGAGAGATCTTTGCAACAAGGTGCATAAGAACATACCTTCCCATTTAAGATTCCAAAGTTAGTGGTACGTTCCAGCCCCCCAAATATGGGGGAGAAAATTTCTTGTGCCCGCAGGAAACTAGACCACGGTACACGAAGATCGCATTTTGTTTGGGAGCAATCCGACAATTATTCGAGAAAAAAACAGGGGGGGAGGGTCATTCTCAAAACTCACCCTGCACCTCTTTTAGGTTTTTGATTTTGGATAGGTTTTGGCTGGCGTTACACCCCGTTCCCCGAAGTTGATGAATTTGCAATTTTTCTTCACGAATTCATATTTTGGAGGAACTGTCTGATCCAGCGATGTGCATGATGCCACTTTGATAACTTGAGCTAAGAAACTCAAAAATTTGTCAATTAGAACCACTTTTGGGTCTAAAATTTTGTAAGGCTCTGAAACGCGTTGAATCAGGGGAAAAATGTGATATCCGGAATCAGCGACCTCGAAAATCGCCTTTTCGATAGTCTTTTTGCTAGGTCATAATACTTCAATTTTGGACGGATTTTGGTCATCTCTGGACCCCTTACCCGAAAATTGATAAATTTTGAAATTTTTTTCACGAATTCATACTCTGGAGAAAGTTTTCTATTCAACGATGTCCATGAAGCCACTTTAATAATCTGCATTCAGAAAGTCAAAAATTTGTGAATAATGGAACCAATTTTAGGTTGAAAATTCGGATTTTAAAACTAAAACGGGTTAAATCGGGAAAATAAGGCAATTATTCGAAATCAGCGACCTAGAAAACCCTCTTTTTGATAGTTCGTTTGATAGGTCATCACACTTTGATTCCGGGCGGATTTTGGTCATCTGTAGGCCCCCTCGCCCCCAAAATTGACAAATTCAAAAAAATTCACGGATCTACTTTGGAGAAGAGGCCTTTCAACAAGTCATAAAACATTGTATCAGCGAAAATGAGAAACATTAAAATAACCCCTTCTGCCCCAAATTTTTGAATGTTCTGCCCCCTGAGTTAGTCAAATCGAAAAAATAAGGCAATTTTCGAAATCAGCGACCTGGAAAACCCATGTTCGGTAGTTCGTTTGATAGGTCACCACACTTTGATTCTGGGTGGATTTTAGTCATCTCTAGGTCCCTTACCCCCCCAAAATTGATAAATTTTAATTTTTTCCCACGGATTCGTATTTTGGAGTAAATGGCCTTTCCAACAAGGTGCATAAAGGCATACCTTCCTATTTAAGATTCCGAAGTTGGTGGTAGGTTCCAGCCCCCCGTGAAAGGGGGAGAAAATTTTTTAAGCTCAAGAGAAACTAGACCTTACGACTGGGAAATCATTTTCGTCCCGGGAAGATCTGCCCATCGGTTCGTGAAAAAACAGGGGGGGGACTTTCGTGGAACACCCTGTATACGCTTAGCCAGACACCACTCCAACAACTTTCCCAGGTTATCAAGTAGACGAATGGGTCGGATGCTGTAGATTTCAGATGGAGTGGTGTCTGAACTTTTCGGGATTGTTACAAGGACCGCCGCATTCCACCAGACTGTCGGAAACACCCCCTGCTGCATCGCGGCATTGAACACCTCTGTGACCCTATCACCAGTGGCACCCCATCTCTCGATGATCATTTCATTCATGATTTTGTCGTGTTCAGAGACTTTGTCCCTTTTCAGTCTTCGTATTTGCTTTTCTGTCTCCGCCTTAGTGACTTTTCGTTTCAAATTTGGTTTGCTTCTTTTCTGATTTCTCTATGGTCTTCCGTTGTCTGTTTCAGTTTTGTTATCTGGGATTTTATCGTGAACGATCTCTTTCATCGAGTTAGTTCGGCTGTCTGTATAGGTGCCATCAGGTCGTTTGATGCTGGCGAGGATCATTCGACGTCTACCCACCCTCTTAATGAGATCGTAGACTATTCCCTATAGGGCACGGTCTCATATTTTCCTTTCAGAATATGTCCCAACTGTTTTCTATGGACTTGACTATTTCATGAGAGTATCTGGCGAACGCTCTTCGATATTCAGCCTTTCCATGTTCTCCTTTTCTTCTTCGGTCAAATTTCTGTCTTTGTTCAGCTTTTGTAGCCTTTTCGCTTTTTTCTAACTTTGAATTTCCGCCAGATTTCCTTTCCACCATTTGACTTTTCTGATCTTTTTCGAGCCCCTGAGGATTGCCGAGTTGGCCGCTGCTGTGATAATCTCTTACAGTTTCGCTTTTTTCTCAACCTTAATCCCCCTTAGGAGTGTTTCCGTCGAGCCTTACGAGTTCTTTTCGGTACTTTGTCCAGTCTGCCCATCTAGTTTTTTACCCAGTTTCCAACATGATCTCATATCTCTTGGCCGTTCTAGGTTGTAGTCAAATATAATAAGCCGATGGTTACTGGCTATTTCATGAGGGACTACGGTGCATCTGTTATTCTATTTGCCAAGTTCGGTGTTGCTGGAGTGACATCAATATTGGATTCGCTGCTAGCCGAAAATGACGTTTCCAACTGGCTGGGCTTATTTGCTATGTCTGAATTGTTTCTCAGTATGAACTCTTCAGTGTTTACTTCTTGGAGTCGATCACAGAATTGTCCCGGAGCGTCGATCTGACGTTGGAGTCCATGCCGATGACAACTCTGGCTCTTCTCTCCAACTCCTCGAGGACAGTCTGGAGCCTGTTCAGATACTCGCCGAGTTCATCTCGGAACTGGCAGTATAGGTACACTGATAATCACTACTGATTTCAATTCTGTCTCGATTTTAGCCACTGCCACGGGGCTATCCATCCACTGGGGTAGCTGAACTACCTTCAACGTGGGGTCGGCCACAACAATAGCTGCCATCGGGTCTTCTTCTCCGCCTACACTGATGATGCGGTTTCTTCCGAGACATAAAATCTTCTTATTCTTTGTTGGAGGGTTCTTTCCACAGTATGGCTCCTGTATCAGTGTAACCCCAATTCATAAGCTGTAGATCGCCGCTTCTAATGCGTTGCTGTCTGCGGACGACTTCTGTTTTGTTTGCATTACCAAAGGGTATGGTTGATGCCATCCGTATATGTCCAGGTCTTCAGCTGTTTTCCTAACAGCGCTCTTGCAGCAAGAATACTCCTTGCTGTCGACTGGATGATGATGATCAATCTTACCAAACCTACAATTTGCGCAAACTGGTGCTTCTACCTGACATGCTTCGGCCGCAAGACCCTTTTCAGCGCACTTGGCGCCAGTAATGTACGTTCTACGACAATTTTCCTAGGCATGTCCAAAGCCTTGACAGTTACGGCATATCTGGCCACATTAATGAAGTCATCAGTATGGCAACTCCCAAAGCCAACATACGGCCTGCCTTTTTTGGTGGATATCTCGCCTAACAGCGCCTGAGACCTCTGTGACCCAGTGGACCGTGTCTCGGTCTCTAGGCCTGGTCCGGAAGATCGGCTTAATTTGCAAATTTAGTCTTGCTATAGTTAGCTGATGTGTTGCAGTGGCGGATTAACACGTAAGCATGGGAAGCATTTGCTTAGGGCGCGGAGAAGAAAAGGGCGCTGTCAGTGGGCGAAAAAAATTTTCAGCCCAAATGCAGGGCGCGTGAGGGTGCCAATTTTGAGCTTGCTTCCTACGCCAGAAGGGGTTAATCCACCCCTGATGTGTTGTTTCGATTATGTACTTTCTCTGGTAGGGATCTATCCACACCTAAAGATCATCTTTAGTAATCTCGTTTTTGCCTTATGTAACTACTTCAAAATTTATCTTCCTTAGATTTCATCTTTGACGATTTTGCCAATGTCTTCCTCTGTTTCGATTTCGATAATTATCGCCGCCCCTTTAGTCTTTCCTATCTTTTAATTAGTATTATTCTGCTCTGTATACTTTTTTATTTCTCCTAGAAAATTTACTTTTTCGGGATTACGAGGTATTGGAATTAAGCAGTTCTTTTCATTCAACTATTTGTGATCCGATTCTGCCAACAGACAAAACTTTTTTTCTTTCTTTTCCTTCGATTTTGTCCTTGTTCAGTACTCCCAATTTCTGTATGTACGTATGTACAGTAGGTACACTTTTGATATAATTTTATCTTTGTAGCTGGCTGGCGTTAAAATATTGATAAATATTTTTATCAGTTTAACGGATCGATATCAAAGTTTGAACAGATGGTCAGTTAATATGTAGAACGTTCTTTGTATTTCAAGGCGAATGAACGAAAGCTTACGTATGCTAATCCGAAACTTGTATCTTTTATTCAGTGCCCGAAATTGAGATGAGTTCGAAGGTTACGTGTTTTGTATTTCAAAACGAAATTAAAAATCCATGTCACTTATTAACCTTGCTTTCTGTTATCGATTTCTGTTACGAGTGATTTGTGCGTACCTATTGATCTTTCTAATCTTCAGCTGAACTCAAGATCGAACTAGGATCCAAAAGGCTGAGGCCAAACTATTTTTATCAGGCCGCTTAAGTGCATATAGGATAGGGCGTCTCACCTCTTCAGAAGTTGCGAATGAGTGTTCATGAATTATGGAGGTGGCAGGTTTCTTAGATTTTTTATTTCACATCCGTAGGGCACTTTTCCGACTAGCAGGCAGAAGCGCAAATAGGGCTCGGAACTGAGAGGGCTTAAGCCCCCTTATTATAAAGCAACACCACTCTCTGCATCATTTTCTTTGGTAATCTTTCAGAATTTGGGGGCTAAGCCCCCAAACCCCACCTATTTACGCTTATGCTAGCAGGTCATAAACCTCGTACTCGCCTCTCCCCTCAGTTCGCTCCTGGCCTTCAGGGGAGCTGGAGATGGGGACAAAAGGGGTATTTGCCCCCTCCACTCAACTGATCTCGGGGCCAAAGTATCATTTTGCCCCCTCGATCAAACTCAAATTACAGATAGGTAATTGAATTAAAATCCATTATTAATTACGCAGGCCTTCTGTAATATTTTTCTAACAAAAATTTCAATCGCTATACCTACATACTATAATGATTTGCCCTAAAAATTTCTTCATTAGTGCCCCCCCCCCCTCCTGGAAAAAGGTTTCATCCGGCGCCCCTGCTGGCCTTATTGATCAAATTGAATACCTATTACCTACCTGTCATATTTTAATATTATGATTGGCTGAAATCGGACGTCCACATGCACTAGAGCTGACGACTTACACTTTTTACTGAGTCAGTTGATGCCGCCTGAGAAAAGCTGCCCCCTCCGATTCTCATACTTGAACTTCAGATTCAAAAAATAATAATAATTTTCTCTTGCAAATAGTGGTCATTTTTTCAGTTGTACAATTTATGGTTTCGTATTCAGTATTTGTTCATTTGGCTTGTTAGGTCTGAAGGATTATTTTGAAAAATTTACTCTCTCAACGTTAAAAATACTGTAGGTAAGAAATCATTTTTATTGTAGCTTTGACTGTCAGTGTACGTTCAATATATGTGGCAGTTTCTATAAAAAGCAGAAGCGCAAATAGGGCTCAGAACTGGGGGGGGGGGCTTAAGCCTTCCCTTGTTATGAAGCAACACCACTCCCTGCATCATTTTCTCTGGTAATCTTTTAGAGTTTGGGGGGATACACAGAAGTTGGGCGGAGGGCTAAGCCCCCAAGCCCCCACCTGTTTGCGCCTATGATAAAAAGGGTCAGCTTTGTTGGTCAGATCATTTTTGAGTTATGTAGTAGACTCAATTCCTGACAAAATGAGACCTTTTCCAGCTTCCTATGTGCTGTATTCATCTCTGAACATCCATTAAAAATAAGGTACCTCGCAATTTTCGAAAAACAAGGTTTTGAGAAAAACACCTTCGAAGTTTTTGAATACATTATGTTGATTTTCTTGTCAAAGATCAAACTGTTTCATAGACTATTATACAGAGAGTCCGGACTGCGTTCAAGAACCCGCTGTACATATACGCATAGTACTCGAAAAAACTAAAAGAAAAGTTAATTACGAAAAGTTGCATATGAGCAAATTGAAGGGGCCACGATATTTTAAGGATTACAAAATAACACAATTTTCTGGATGATAAGCGAGACATGATAATTGACAAAATAATCTGACTATGAGGGCTGGTAGTACTGGCTGGGATGGAAAATACAATCTTAGTACGATGTATTGCCTATTCTCAAAATTGAAGGCGCTGGAAAACGTTGAAAGTTAGGTAAGATATCATTTTTCGTTAAATGGTCGAAAAAACCGGGTTTCAGCCCAACTCTGGGTAAATAATTAATGGTCTGCGAGCTATTGTGACTATGGGAACTGGTTGTACGTATCTAGGAGATGAAAAAATTACTCAGTGCAGGATAACTTTTTAAAAATTCAGAATTCGGCGAAAATGATCGTATAATTTTTTTATTTCCTAAGATACGTACTATGGTCGAAGATATAGAACTACTTGCTGATATTTTTGTAGACTCGATTCTTTTTGCTGAACATTTCACTTTTTAGTTTTTCCCGTTTTCCTTCTCTTTTTCTTATTGACAAAGGTCTCCCTGTTTATAGAAACTGCCACATATTTTCCGCCAAGTACTTGGAGCTGTGGTGTAGATGAGCCACCGTTTAGTCTGCCCATATGAGAGCATAAGCCTCTGACATGTTTTTCCAGTATCTTTTATTTTGGGCGTTGCTGACCCATTGAGGACCTATGTACCTTCGAATTTCGTCTAGCCATCTTGTATTAGTCCTTCCTCGGCTCCTTTTATTGCTTCTAGGTATCCATTGGGTGGCTAGCAAGCTTCATCTCTCCCGGCCCCCTGGCTATATGGCCTGCATACTTGAACTTGAGTTTCTTGATCTAGTATCCAATATCTCGGATTTTGACTTTATTTATAATTTATTTAATACTAATTTTATCTTTAATTTTGATTTTCAACACGCTTCTCATCATTGAATTCTAAGTTGTTCTTGGCCTAGAAACTTGATTCTTGGTTAATGACCATGCCTGACATCCATACTGGCACTATACACATGTCTAGAACCTTCAATTTTTGTGTTTAATTTCATAATTATAATATTTTATTAATTAATTAAATATTAATTTTAAAAAATATTATAATGTTTTTAAAATATGACAAATTTGAAAAAAATTTTAAAATAAAAAATAAAAATAAAACTTTTTTTTGAAAAAATACGGTGCAGACGACTAGTGGGTGGATGGGGTAGGGACACGGGGGAATGGCTGGCAATTCGAAAACTAGGTACCTTATTTTTTTTTTTTTTTTTTTTTCTTTATTATTATTATTATTATTATTATTATTATTTTTTTCCCCCTATCTTTCAGTTGTCTTTTTCCTCTTTCTTTTTCTTTAGTTACTTTTTCTTTCCTTCCTCTTTTATTTTACTTTTTCTTTCTTTATATACTTACTTATTTTTGTATATGCCCCCCCCCCACTGTAATTGGCCACTTTGTATATTACTAAGTTGCCTATTTGGATATGATCTACATGTTTTTCATTGGTCATTATTTTGGTTTTCGACGCGTGTTTGTGCTTAGTCCCACTTTCGCGCATTGTTTCCTCGGATCTTTTCCCATTTTTGCTCGTTCTATTGCATTTTTTTCTATCAGTACATCATCTGCGAACCGCAGATTGTTTAGATTTTTACCGCTCATATTGATTCACATTTTTTCAATTCGTTTCCCGAAAAACGTCCTCTAATACTTCGAGGGGGTTTGGAAGAAGAGGCCGCCGAGAAGGAGCAGTGGAAGGAGAAGGCTGTAGCGAGGAATTAAGGCCGCAATTGGGAAGGGCGTAGTGATGGGTGAAGAGGTCTTGGTGGGGGCGTGGTACGTGAACAGAAATGAAGGCCATAGTGGTGTAGGGGTGGTCGGGGAGACGTAGTCCTAATGGGAGTGGGCACTCGGGGTGGAAGAGGGTGATCGGGGGGGGGGAGACTAAGTGGAGGACTGAGTGATGATCGGAAGGATGAACGGAGGTTGCCATGTGGAGGAGAAGCTGTGGACGGAGAAGGTAATGGAGCGAGGGAGAGGGTAATGTGAAGAGATTAAGAGCCAGGTGGTCGATGATTGTAGAGGTAAGGAAGAAGTCCAATGGAGAGGGAAGGGTTCACGGGGAGGGGGGATACTGCGGAGGTAAAAGACCATGGGGTGGGCATTGAAGCCTCTGGTAGATTAGGGCCGTTGGGGTGGAGGAGTTCGTGGCCGAGTGACCGTGGAGGCGGAGATCAACCGTGGTGAACGAGGGGGTCATGGTGGAGGAGGAGGCTCGTGATGAAGAAAGGATGGAAGGGGGGTTCATGGTGGAAGACTGAGGACCGCTGATAGAGGGGGAGCAAAAGAAGCCCAAAGCAAATCTCAACTCACGAACAAAAGTTTTAGACTAAACACTGAGGACTGTGGAGGATGGACGAGCAAGGCCGGCATGAGCGAAGCGAGTGACGGCGGGGGGTTGGGCCGCGAAGCGGTCAAGGGGCAAAGTCCCCTAGTATTGCATTAAAAATGTTTGGTGAAAGCGGATCAGTCTGTTTCACCCCCCTCCCCCACTGTATCCAGAACGTTTTTCCTTTTTTATCTATTTTTATGTATGGTTTCGACATGTCATGTACCTTTGTTATATGATCTGAATAAAGTCATGTGCTACTCCGTGTCTGCTTAATGCTTCGAACATACTAGTGTGCGATACCGAATCGAATGCCTAAATAAAGTCGGTGAATAGAAAACCCTCTGTAATGGTATATTCTTTGGCCTTTTCCACTATCCGGATAAATATGTGGATGGGATCCACTGTGGCAAAGCCCTTTCTAAAACCCGCTTAAGTCTCTGATTGGTTCAAGTCCAACCCAATTTTCAAAGACTTGTACGTTTTCTTAAAATTATCTTTTTGCATACCTACGTAAATGAGTACCATGCAGTGGCGTAGCTAGGGGTTTCCCAAGGGGGGGGGGCATAATGAAATTTTCAAGGGAGAAAAAGTCGAAAATTTAGTTATTTTTTAAAAATCGCCAATGTTAGTAGACTATGTAAAAATATTGGAGGGGCACGTGCCCCCCCCAGTGCCCCCAGACGCTGCGCCACTGGTACCATGTGTCCAGAAAATATGGATCTGGCGGACAGAGCAGGAGCCTAGGCCTGTTCAGTTACAGAGAAGCAAGTAGAGTTTCCTTAATCAATAAATTATCCCGTTTCCTGCCTACGAATGATCACGAAGGATAACGAAGGGCTAGAATGAAATTTGTCTACGACTTAATTGGGATTGCAGTGACATAACGAGTATTTCGACCCGTAGAGGCGAAATTCTTTGGCGGTTCTACAAATAGCAATAGAATTGGAATATTGTAAGTGCACTGTGTATTAAAACTGAACTATCATGATCAATTTCTACAGCGGTACTAGCGCACTAACCCTGTACTATTTCGTTTCACAACGGTAAAGATGAGAATTGCTCCGTTAGTCGGACATTTCATGCGATCCTTTTCACAATAAGTCCATGTTCCCCCAATTTATTTCGATATTTCGTTCAATATTTGCAGTCATAAGGACGAAATTTGTCCGTAGAAATGATTGCCACCGTAGGAAACGGTGCTCCCACGAATTGGTTCATGGAGCGACCGTCATCACTGCCCCTACGGATATTACGCTGTTGGTTAAAATTCCTAATTCTGTATCGTTTTCTCGGAAAATGATGACGTATTAAAATACATCCACCTACACCGTACTTCTTTTCTCCCAGAACTTACGAAATTTCTCGCCTCATGCCCCCATGTCTGAAAAAGTGATCGCGTTACGGGCCTGCAGAAGCGTTTCATAGAGAAAGGTTCCTCGCGTGCAAAATTTCCAGTAATCCAGGGACGCATGATGGCATGTACTCACGTTACCCAGGAACCACGCAATGGGGTCGATACATTTGCGAGTTTAGGGATATAGATGATAGAGAGGAGAGAGGTTGTTGGCGAGACATGGTGTAGTACCACGAAAATGAAAATTTAGGCCAATGCGATGGCATTTCTTCGGTATGTTTGTGGGTTTTAATTTTACAAACTATCTGAAAAGGATTTTTCTTAAGTCATGTTCTCGTGTTTACGTTTATGATTCAGCCGTTATTTTTATCAATTATAATTTAATTTTAATAGTCGTATGAATGTACGTGGACCAATGTTCATTTCCTTACGGTACTCGAATCGTTTGCTACCAAATGAGGTAGAAGAGTTGGGTGTCTATAAGTGAAATTTGCGAGATAACACTGTAATCACATTATTCTCGAGATTTATCAAGTTTATGTGTCTATGTTACGTATGCGTACACAATCTTCATTTTCGCAAAGTTTATCTCTCGACTTTTGTTGTGTCTGATTATTCTTACTGCGAGAAGAACACGTGAACCGTATGTCGGCAAGTTGTGGTAGGTGCAGTGGAGTTCTGTATTTATGTCTTCGAATTAGTGAATAATAAATTTCATTATTTGAAGCGCTAGATACAAGACCAAAATTTATAAGGTTTGTTTTCATAAAAATTCAGTTAATTCGATCGTAAGTATGCTATTTACAGAAATGTAAGTACGTATAATAAATAGGTAACAGACACGCTCATCTGATCAGTAATGTAATTTTATTAGCATGCTTGATATAAGATAGTCAGTTGAATGATAACATTGGACACTTCTTGTAATTTATGTTGAACAGTGAAAACAAGGATACTCGATCACCTCTCAATCGATAAACGTAAAAATGCGAATCGAATGTTTCGATGAAAATTCCATTCTTGAAGTTAGTCCTTTATTGCAGAAAGGCGAGAAGAGGAAAAAGCATTATCATATAGAAACCTTCTTCTTTTTATTTTATATCGGTACAGTATTGTTTGGTAAGTACATAAAAGTATTGGGATACAGTTTTTCATCCTTTTAAATATTTCTGCTGGTGCATTTATTGTAACGAAATTTTATCGATTTATGGGGTTAGTTTTATACGCGTCGGTTAAACGCTAACCAAGTCTTTAATGATTAAGTATTTGAGTGTCTGAATTCAGGTGGCTGTCCCTGGATCAGCAAATTAGCAAAGCTGTACAACTAGCCCTTGTACAAATATCGAAACACCGTTTTCCATTTACATACGCCTTCTGCATATCTTTGTGGAGGAGTAAGGTTAGTAAAAGTGATTTCGGGAGTGTGATTTGGAAAAGGAGAAACCATCGTATGTGTACGGTTGAATTGACCTACACACCATATACGCTCATGGCGATTGTCTCATTTCCAATATAAACGAAAGCAATTGTATTTATCAATGTATTGTTTGGTATTTTATACATACACCTATATAGGTATCATATTCATGTATGCTCACCCTAGGCAACTTAGCCTTTGTACAGTCAACTTCACCATTTCAGATTTCAGGAATAACTTTACTACTGAGTTGTGCCTTACTCAGTTTCACTGTTATCCCCTTCTTTCGCCGGATACTGATACCTCCTCACTAAAATGGTTAGTTTCGCCATTTTGGATCTTTGGAGACAAATTGGTTGTACATTGAGTTTTGCTAACTTGTGCGAAGATTATGCCGTAGTCAGTTTTTCTCCCACTCTCTCCTTCTCTTCACTAAAATGATTATCCCCGCCATTTTGGATTCCTAGGAAAAAATTATTGGATGTGCTGAGTTGTGTTTACATGCCAAGGTTATGCAGTACTCAGTTTCTCCCCACCCTCTTTCTTCGTCAGGTACTAATACCCAGGGCCGGCTCAAGGAAAAATCTTCCCCCGGACAAGGATCCTTTGAGGCGCCCTCCTTTATTACGGTAAATTAACATCGTTGTTCTTACATCTGTTCTCACGAACTTCCAGTCAAATTTCTTAAGATGAGTATAAAAGTAAGATAAGTAAATAAAAAATTTACCTCAAGTTTATTCAGCGGAACATCGTTTTTCGGACGTTCGGCGCCCCTAAGTTCACGGCGCCCCGGGAAAGCGCCCGGCTCGCCCGGGTCCTAAGCCGGCCCTGCTAATATCCCTCATCTAATTTGCTACGAGTAGTGCTAAGTTGTATTAAGATATTCCCGAACGCAGTTTCTCCCCACTCCCTCCTTTCATCAGATTCTGATATTCCCTAAATAAAATGGCCAGCCCACCATTTTTTTATTTCTGGAGAAAAGTAGTGCGGTGAATGCTCCCGAATATTCGAGATAAGTGAAGAACGATCGACGCAAGTTTCGAGCAACAGAATAGAAGATCGATAACGAGAGCGATAAGGAGATTCGCCGATAACGCCAGGGTATATAAAGGCCGCTGGCCGTCGCCATGCAGCCTAGTTTCTGAATGCGATAATTGCACATTTTCAAAGCGATTTCACTACTGTGCTTAGTGTTTTGGTGAAGGAGTCTATAGCGCGTTTGTCTCGCAATCTGGAGGTCCCGGGTTTTCGGCCAGAAGGGAAGAGGGCTAAGACAGCCCTAACAGGTTCCTCGACGTCTCTGAAGTAATGCTCGAAAGGGCGGATTCCAGGGCTTGGGTTGAGAGCAAATTAGAAAAAAAAGTGTTTTGGTGTGTTTGTGTGGAATAAACGTCGTTATTCCATATTTCGTGCGTTCTTGGTACGAATATCGTTGTTATGCTAAAATTTTGCCGTACTCAGTTTTTCTCCCACTCCTCCCTTCGTCAGATATTAATGGCTCTCCCCTGATTTGTTAGCCCCGTAATTTTGGATTTCTAGAGAGAAATTGGTTGTGCTAAGATTGTGCTGTAACTACTTAATTTCTCTCTGCTCCATATCTTCCCTAGACGCTGATCTTTCTTCTTTAGGCGCCATATCCGATACCGGACGTTGACAGTCGCAGTTTCTGACGCACGACTCTCCTGGGTAGGTTAGTCGGGATAGTTTGCCGTTGCTTTCTCCACGGTTTTGTTGTGTTGAGAGTTTTCCTTCTCTGTACCTAAGAGTGTGCAGTCGCAGTTCTTTAACAAGCTACGTGTTTCACGACGTTGAGTAAGCTGTCCATCCAACCCAATCCAATGCCGTGCCCACGCACAGTACCAATCTTTCTGTTCAGGTGGTAACACACGCCCTGCGATTGTGATGCCTTGTTCGTGTGAACTGGCGGGGTTTACAAGATGCTCTTCCACCTCGAGTGAAACTATATAGTCGCTGTGTTCGCGGTGATGTTAGCGGGGGTATTCGAATATTAGTGGCTTTCCGGCGTTGGTGGAACTCGAACCCGAAACGCAAGGATTGCGAAGCAGGTACGTACGTGACCATTTGGCTTCACTGAAAACTTAAGAGTCTTAGATACTGATTCCCGGTCCTCACTAAAATGTCTATCATCGCAATTTCGGATATCTGGATTGTTGCTGGAACAGAGTTTCGACAACAAAATTGAAAAACAGTGTTGGTAAATAATGTGTTGCTGTAAACAGGTGGGGAAATTAAAACATGATCACCAATATCACTGCATACTCCAATTTTGCTGAGTTAAACATTCTTGTAAGAAAGCAGACTCTATCTTAAAAGTAGTATACACCTAAAGTACTTTCGTTTCTGACATGAAGTTTCTATTCTTGTATGCAAGTATTGTAAACGCACAAAAATATACCTATGCCCAGTCTGCAAAATTAAAGTCAGTTGATGCATTTAAGCTCCGTCCATTTTGAAACGCAATGTGAATGAAAGTGTAAGTTGACAAATTAACTATATTTCGGCCGTTAATTTCAAAGTAAAACTAAACAGGTTTCTGTCAATTAGGGGTCGAAACGTTAAGACCAAGTCATAAATAGTATACATACCGAACCTGGAAAAGTCTTCCAGCTTGAAAAAAGGGTGAATTATCTCCTCGACAAGAGTAAGGAACAGTAAGGGGCAATCTGATCTGGTGTCAAAATTTTCTTTTCCCACTGGTGAATTCAAAAAGATGAAACTAAAGTGGATCCGATAGTACCGTCAGTAAGACTTGAATAGGAGCGCTAGAATGATGAAAAAAAAAGTTTTGACCGATGTGAAAGGGTGAGATGTGGATTCAATGGTGTTTGGATATGCTGAGAGTCGAGGAAGTCCGAAAAAATGAAACTAACTTGCATTCGAGTATATTTGGGTAAAAAAATGATAAACATGCGTTTTTTTTTTGTTTTTTTTTTCCAATAAGACCAAAAAGAGGTGAGGACAATTCGATGGCAAAACACAAAAGCTCTTTGCTTCGATTCTTACGTCTCTATTAGGAAAGACCAAAAAGAGGTTGAGGGCAATTCGATAGTAAAACACAAAAGCTCTTTGCTTTGATTTTTGCGTCTCTATTTGGAAAGTAAATCTTCTATAAGGGTAGTCTGTCGCCTCAAGAGGAGGTACGCACGTCAAGTAATGTACAGGGTAACCGAAAAGTTCTTTCAATCCAAAAATGCTTTAAAAAATTCCATAATTAACTTATCGAGAAAATTCCAACTGTACCAACATTTGTGGTCCGTTATATACTATTCGAACACAGACCATCCTTCGAATTATTGAACCTTTTAGAAATTTTAGTTAGCATTTCCAACCCTTGTTCAAAAGGACATAGCGTTTTCACAGCCACATGTTAATCGAACAGCTTAATAAAAGACAGCTCTCGGCCGGTTCGAAAAGTTCAACCAGTTTTCCTCCAGAAATCCAAAATGGCGTGCTAGCCATAGTGAGGAGTATGAGTATTTAACAAAGAGAGAGGGTCGGGATAAACTGAGTACGGAATAGTCTTAGCACAACTGCGCACAACTCGGCACAACCAATTTTTCTCCAGAAATCTTAAATGGCTGAGCTAGCCATTTTAGTGACGGGATATCATTATTTGGCGAAAGGATACGGTTGAGGTAAAACTGAATATGGCATAATCGTAGGGCAACCAAGGTTTTCTAGGAAATTTGAAATGGCAGGCTAACTTCAGAGAGCTAGCTTTACTCGGATATGTTTTTCGCGCAGGTACCGTGTCTACGAACGCATTGGAAGTATATTACTGTCGATACTTTTGGGATGTATCTGAACAAGCATGTCTCAATACTTCATCACCGTACTTTGAGGATACTCAGAGATTTGCAGCTGCTGCTCAGCTCATTACCAATAGCCTTAGCTACATCATTCCAGCCATGTTATTTCTTTTTATCGGGCCTTGGAGTGACATTCACGGTCGCAAGCTATTGATGATCCTTCCTACTTTTGGTATTGTATATTTGAATGTCTTATGTTGGTTGTGTGTGCGTAGCTACCAGTACTTTTGTTGAATCATCTATGCTAGTTATTCTCTTCTAGTAACAGAGAGTCAGAGAAAGTATCCTACTGGGAATGAAGTGGGTTTTGAAAATCCTCATTTTTAGATACCTACATAGTACATAATATTATGTGAAAATACATTATCTTTCTACATATACCTAGGGGTTATTCTCCAGAACTGAGAATTTCTTTGTTAGACTTTTTTTATGTATACCTATTTAGTTTGAATGTAGTAGAAAATATTCAAGATGCTTACAGAGCAGGAGGTGGTGACTTTTGTCCGCGACGACAGACATCTTTTCCATAGCGAAAGCTTTGATATCCACGACTGTGTACAAAACAGTTTTGAGAATATCCTTTTACAGGGAATTATTGAAAATTGCTTGTCACATGTGATCTGGTACCTGGGTCGTATTCAGGGATCAAAACTGTACCATTATTGGCATTGGTTGTGCTGAAAAATGTATAATACTCGTATTTTTGCACCAGTCAAATATTGACGATGACAATGGACTAAAAACCCTAGTATAATAGAACTTTACGCCAACCCTTCTGGAAATATGAAGTCACTGATAGCAAATTGAACTTCTTAAGATATCCTTTCAATCTTTATGAATAATAATACCACTTTATTGGAAAAAATAGCTCGAAACAAAGAGAAAAAAGAAAAGAAAATGAACAGGTATTGAGACAATATGGTAACATCCACGACGATAGACACTTCCCTACGCTTTTTCCATTCAAAAGGTAATAACTGTCCTATCTGATGAAATGGATTGGTGGAGTTTGTTGCAAATGTTATTGTGTAACCCAGAATAACCCCCCCCCCCACCACCACCACTATCAAACATTTGTAAATTAAGGTTCAAACTTTGCTGATAGCAAGATATTCTCAGTTTCTAGAGAATAATCCACAGTCTATGAGATTTATAGTTGAATGTACCTAATACCTTGAATTATAAGTCAGTAATAATACATTGTTTTCCCCCTTCAGGTTTCTTGATTAGTTTTTGTTTATGGACATGGGGTTCAACGGTTCCAAGGATTAATCCGTTGTACTTCGTAATATTTACAATGCCGTATACCATTCCTGGCGGCGCACTTGTCATAATATTCGCAGGATATTGTAGTATGTGTGATCTAACGCCAGAAAAAGATCGAACCTACAGGTAAAATTTACTCTTTGGACAAAGTAGAAACCATGAGTCGATAAAATATTGAGTCTGTAGATTCCGGCTAAACTCAACTGATGAAGCATAGTTCATATGTACTACAAATTCTTGTAGACCTCGTCTGGAATGTGGGGCACTAATTCTTTACCTTGAGGCCGGAAATCAACCCGAATCATGCCTAATCGTATGTTGAGGTTAGGATCAGAGCTAGTTCCATAACCCCACAAATTCCAAGAGGTCCAAGAGGGGAGGGCGAACCTAATGTTTTTCAAGGGATCAGTAACTTTTCGTCGTTTAGCTGAATTCATCACTAAAATGTTATTTTTCATGTATTTTCGAGGAGTGAGTTTTTTCTATTTCGCGGTTTTACTATAATAAATTGTATTTTTTCAGTTTGAGTATGTTGCAAACATCAATTTATACGGCTGGTGTCGTCGGTAGTATTGGCAGCGTGTTTTTAATACCATACGGATATACTGTAATATTTTCCACGTCGAGTTTCTTCCTTCTACTTGCCTCATTCAACTTGTGCTTATTCGTTAAAGAGACAGTTCCACCTCATACTGATGTACGACGATGATTTGTATTCATTAATTATGTACTACATATTCATACTTATTCCTATTTAGGTAAAATCATAATACCTGCGTATACATTTGTCATGCGTAATATGTAGGTATAGGTTGACTTTTAGAAAGGGTTCGGAGAACAATAAGCAGTCGGTTTGATCAAATAGAGGGTCACAATGCTGCAGCATACAAAAAGACAAAACATGGGATTACGAGGTAAAACCGTGTTTCTTTTTTAGCCAGACACAGCCATTTTGGTGACTTCGTCATGGGCGGGGCTAAATACAATTTTGCCTAAAATACCGAAGGCGGCACCTCAAGTAAAACTTTCATCGATTCGGTAGTGGGTAATGTTTATAAATAGAACATGATGTGAAGACATTCAGACTGGTACTTGACTTTTCTTAACAATGTTACATTCTACGTAGTTTTCCAGGGGAAAAGAAATCTCATTTTTATTTCTGAGAGATGGAAGCATTCCACATTTGTTTGAAACTTTTATACAATCACTCTACTATTTTGTCAAATATTTCTAACTTTTAGTATTTAACGCTTACAGCCATCGAAAGAATCTATGAAAGCTAACAAAAATATATTTCAAATAGAATATCTGTATGCAGTAGCACGGTGTTACCGTAAACAAACTCCAAAGAACCGTAGAACTATTGTCTTAGTGACAATCGGACGCTTGCTCTTCTACTTCACAGTTGTTGGTGAGTTGGAAAATTATGTACAACAACCACATATTGTTGCATGATTATAGATTACTGGGTATATCTGCCGAATCTACACATATGTGTGATGATCCCTCCATTTATACACTAACCAGCACGGAATTGAGCACGATTTTTTTGTAAAATACTTATCGTGTTGAAAATTTCATGTTGTTCAATGTACATAAATATGTTAGATTTATTCACCATTGAATGATTGCCACTAAAAGAAAACGTAATTATAAAGATTTTAGGTTTTGATGATATGAACTTTTATTACTAGAACACTGGCGGCTGAGGCAGGCCTGATGAGAGGTGGGAGATTTCCCCCGGTCCCCGGTCTTAGAAGGGGACCCACCGAAAATAAGCAAAAAGGCAAAAAGTATATGAAAATAATCGAAAACAATTTGCAAAATAAAACTGAACAAGAATATTGATACTTCTCCCGGGCCCCAATTTTCTCTCTACGGCTCTGGGCTGAGGTGAAGCTTAAGATGGGTAACATTTAGGTACTTAATATTCCTTATAGCTTTTTTTCGTACTGCAAGTTTTACACTTTCAGCGTTCAGAGGTGAATATGAACTTAAATCAGTGAAAAATTAGTCATTTGTTCCTGTTGTAGGAGACGCCATGATTAATTACCTATTCTTACAACTCCGGATGAATATATCTTTGAGTGAATATGCTGTGTATACAACTTTCACAATGATTATTCTCGGTAAAACGATCATCTTATTTGTATTTAGTAAACGATAAACATAGTAATATTCTAGTCCCTTATTTTATATGTTAAAAATCAATTTTTTGAATTCAGCTGTGGGTACCGCCGGAGGAAGTTGGATCCTTATCAAGAAGCTCCAGATGAACGATGTATTCATGTTAATGATAATTACCGGTCTACAGATGTTATATGCCAGCTTCTACATTTTCAGTAATCATATGTGGTTAATTTACATTGGTTCCTCATTTAGTTGTCTGGGCAGCTTATTTCTGGCACTTTTCAAATCATTTTTATCGAAAATCATCGACAGCGAGGATTTTGGTGAGTGACATATTATTCTCATTTTTAGGATCTTGAAAGATTATTGCCAAGTAATTCGGATAGTACTTGTGTAAATATATGATTACACATGTACCATCAAGAGATTATCAGTGTCAGCAGCCAGATACGGGCAAGTGACCCCATTTTTGTAGACTGGATCACTAAAAGTTATTTTAAATTAGTGGTTTGACTGAGGTAAACCTCTACTTGACTTACCACCTTTTAGAGTAGAGGTGCATTTTATATTTTTCTACTGGGGATGTTTTCCTCAGATCTGCCACAGACAAAGCCCTACTGATTTTGACATCGCCCAAACTAACTTCGCCATTCACTGATCGTGAGACCATTCTAAGCCCCACACCAAATGCTACGACGAATGAACTGAGGAGAATTTTCCGTGAATTTTTCTAGGTAAAGTACTTGCTGCAACGGACATTGGAGAATCACTGATCGGATTTGTTGCGTCTTTGATTTACCCTATTCTATATCAGCTAACTCTGTTGACGTTTCCAGCAGCGGTGTATGTTTTGTCCTTACTTGCCTACACAGCGCTTCTGATCATCTTGATGTAAGTTATATTAACAAAAATTATGATTTTCTAACATTTATATTACAAGTTGAAACAATAAAACAAAAACATTTTGTGTAGCTTTTAAAATATTGTCTTTTATTTGCAGAATCGTCGTGAAAATAAATGAAGTTCCATGGACGAATCGATAAAAAAATGAACTAGTGATTATGTATTTCATTCTATGTATATTATTCATATATTCTTTACGTACCTACCTCATTATGTGTTTTGTCAGTTAGTACCTGCGATATAGGTTCAAATTTCAATATTTTCCAACTTGTGAACGTGGATCTTGCGGCATTTTACTTTATTTCATGAGCATATCTTGGCAGCAAACCGCGCTGTAGTTATGCAAACTTCCTACGCTGCCGATCGTTGAGCTGAATGCCGCATTCACGGGGAATTGAGTATGCAATGTCATATGCAATGAATTATGAAAAACAAACAATACAGGGTGTAAAAAGATTATACGGCCATTTTTTCCCCCGAACAAGAAGTGGAATCGGTGTGGAGTAAACGAAGAACTTCAAATGTGAGAGTCTAGTGTAGTTTCTTATTGGGTGAAAAAATTTTCTCTCAAAAAAGAGGCTCGAATGTACCACCTACTTTTGAATCTCAAATGGAAAGATAAGGAACAAGGTGTCAAAATGGAAGTTCCTCGGGTTACTAATATCGAATATTACTTGTACATCAGATTTTTGATCTAGCCTCGATTCAGGCCCACAACTCTGAATTTTGAACCCAAAATGGGCAAGATTAAATTGGTTTGAAATTTGATCACAGTATCGAAATAGTGGTTCTTGAGTCGCGGATTCCGAATATTACATCAAATTTTTTGATAGGTACGATCCAGATTAAGCACGAAATACCGAGTTTGGACCCAAAAATGAACAAAATTAAATTGGCACGAGGAATTGAACAATGTTTCAGAGCAGTTTCTTTCGGTCACCGATTTCGAATATCGCATCAGATTCATCAGTTGTACTCGATTTGAGTTCAATAATTAAAATTTCTGACCGGAAAAGGATCAATTCTATTTCTGTTGAAAAAATTATCAAGTTTTTGTGGGAGTGAGGAAGGTAGCTGATTTCGAATGTCACATCAGATGTTTTGTTTGGCATCGATTTGGACCACAAATTCAATATACTCCCCATCGACTGAGCAAAATTATCTGTAAAATCACAAATCCGAGCTTCTACGATCAAAATTTTATCTTAAAGGGGAAGTGGATCAGTTCGACATGGAGGATCAAACGAAGTATCCTGATACGTTTTTTATGTAAGTAAACTTTGAATTATTTCATTACATTTTATATCAAGTTACATGTGAAGTATACTTCCAATTTCCGGAATGAAAGTGACATATTTTTTCAGATTTCTTTTCTGCTTCACGTGAAAATGACCGATTGACTGCTATGTATCTATCAGTAGGAGTCATCGATCCTCCAGGCTACCCCTTTTGAAATTCCCGCTCCTAATTCCTGCATGTGGTCAGATTGCGAGCTGTGAGGTTAGTTAGGCCGCTCCCACCATTCACACCCTGAATTTTAAAAACTATTCGCGACTTATTTTCGCGCCATATTTCCTCGCCCTAACATTAATTGTAAATATTCGATTGTGTTCTTATCATTTTTTTTCTTCATTGTTTCTCTAACATGGCATGTAATATATTCGCTTTATCCTGTCAATATATTAATTATCCTATGCCAGTTGTTTTTTTTTTTTTTTTTTTTTTGATACCGCACAAGCCTAATCTCGGGTTTTTCTGGCCGTTGCCCCAAACTTTAAAAAAATGCACGACGGCTCTCGGCCAACAACGTCGAGTGAAAGGATTGTACAATTTTGCGATTTAATTTGGAAATTGAGTACTCTCGCCATTCCGATATCTCTCTATAGTGATCTGAATAAAAACTTTCATCCGTATAAATAGTTTGACAACGTTTAAAAATACATATTATAGGGAATTAATAAAAAATGTATATGTACATTTGCGTGAGATGTTGAAATTGTTGAGAAGGAAAGTACAAAATAGGTAAAAACTGGTAATTTTTATTCAAAAATGGGTGAAATATTATTTGTGAACAATGTGACTACTTTTTTTCATTTTTGAAAACGATGAAAAGAAATTGAGAACTCCGTGACTGCATCAAAAAGAAATCATCTTCTATTTGTATATAGAAGGTAGTGGAGGGCCTGAATAATATAGGACATTTATAAAAATTGAATACAAAAATTTGAAAATTTTATAATAATTTAGCATGACAAAAAATGTGAGAAAATAAGCTACTTTTTCTCTGAAAATGGATAAATATTGTATGTGGAAACGTGGCAAATTCTTTAGATTTTTAAAAGTGACGAAAGGTGTATGAAGAATTGAAAAATATGTAATAAAAGACCCACCTTGGTGGAGCATATAACGATGCACACATGCCAAAGTGGCTCCCCAGACACCGCACCCCCAGACCCCGGAAACTACCCTTTCGAATATCGCATCAGTGGACGAACTGAGGCTGGCCCGAGCCCCTCTTTCGCTTCTCCACTTTGGATTCGCACTGTCTTGCCAGGGCCACTATGAAACACCTTACTGACCGAGGCAGCGCTCACCCAACATTAACCTGGAATTCGGGTGCACCATAGACGGACGCGCTACTTTCCTTCATCCCTCCCTCCTCATCTTGGTACGCGTGGCGACGCAGGAAGGTGGTGATGGCGCGATGAGGCCTGCCGGGGGTCTGCAGCAGCTGCAACAGTCCAGAATGGTACAGTGTTGTTGTGTCCGGTGTGGGCCAAGCTTTGTTCGTCGGCCCTCTGCCTCGACCACTCTGTCTCCATCTTCTTCTTTAGGACAGGTCGAGACAAAGGCTGACTCCCGGTTCCATCCGCTTCCACTCTTCAACATTTCAGGAACCAAGATATCCAACACGAAACGGCTGATTACGTCGTCGCTATCGCTCGTGTTGCCGCAGGGATCGATCGCTGTTGCTCTTCTGCGCCTCTCTTGCTCGGCCTCGCACTCGAACAGGATGTGCCAGGGGCTGTCTTCCGTCCCTTGATTACAGTACGCACACAGGAGCTCGGCGCTATCGCCATCCGATATTGGTACGTGCGGAAACGCCCGTGGTCGCTGAGAACTTAGGTCAGGTGGAAGTTCAGTTCCCAGTGGGACCTGCCAGCCCATACATCGAGGTCACGTATTAGTGCTCGGGTCCACTCGCCCTTGGTCGACTGGGAGAGTTGTCCTTCCACTTAAGAAGTGAGGACTGCTGGATGTCCCGCTTGACCCGAAGTGCCTCTCGTTTTGTCTTTGCTTTCTTCTTTGCCCCAGCCCCATAGCCAGAGTTTATGTGCGGGTGGCGCTCTATGAACCTTTTGGGGGTTCGAGGCCAATATTTTTTTTTAATGCGAACAGAAAAGTGTACATGGGATTTAAATTTTATTTCAATAATGGATCGCAAGTATACGCGACTGCTCGGGTCTCGAGTCTCGGGTGCCTCGCCTCGTTGTCTAAACAGGCTCGGGTAACTTAGCGAGAGTGTACTGGGGCCATTAAATGAAAATCCCATTCCCAATCCAAGAGTCCCAAAGTAGTTAACCAAGTTTTTGTCCTAAATTTTAAAATGTTTCTGTAATATTAATTCTCTTCATCCCTTCGTTCTTTCTCGTTCAACGAAATTATGATTTTTTAATGATGGTATCTTTGCCTAGGGGGGATCAAGATACCTTTAGAGGGGGTTCAGCCCCAGATTGCGCCCTCATGGGTACGGAGCTGCTTTGCACCGTATACCTCCGCTATTTCCTCCCACCTTGAGTTCGATTGGTGGTGTACAATACACGGCTAACACGCCTGCTGTCTCCGAAAGAACAGTGCGGTATGCACTGACACACCTCATTGCGGCTTTCGCTGTATCTTCTCCAATTCTGCTCGTCTGCATGAATCTTGATGGCGTCCCCAAATACTGGCGCTCCGTATAGGAGGATCGACATGATGACATTCGCGTACATCTTCCTCTTCTTCTCTCTTGGTCCTCCTAGGTTCGACATTAGACGGGACAGGCGTCCAGCTACTCGATCTGCCTTCTCAGCTGCCCGCTTAAAGTGCTCTCGGAACATAGCAACTTCTCGTCGAACCATTGCCCCAGGTTCTGCAGAATTGTACAGACCCCAGTCTCCACACCTTTTAGGACAAAGTTGGGTGGGCTGTACTTGCGTCGCGTCTTGAACAGTACCACATCCGTCTTCTGTACTGCCAAGCACAGCCCCGCCGACTCGATCCAATGGGTCAGCATCTCCAACGCCTGGTTAACTCTTCGCCTGACCTCTGCTATCTTCTTGACGTGGCCCACCATTAGCTTGTCGCGGCGTAGCAGATGAGCTTGACGCCTGGTGGTAGTACCAGCCTCAGCAGGCCGTTGAAGGCGACGTTCCACAGGGTAGGTCCGAGTACAGCCCTGGGGAACGCCGCGGGTCATCTCTCTGGTAATGGGACCGATCGTCGATTCCATCTCTATTCGGCGGCCAAACCTGTGACTGCAATAGGAATTTTAAGTTTTGAGGATTCTGGGAAAAGTTATGACGAAAAAAAAAAAAAGTTGGATAAGCACTTGTATGAAGTGAGCTAGTCTTGGACAAAAATTGTGGATTTTGTAAACGCGAGGTGATGTAAAATTGAAATAAAATGTCTGATTTTGATTAAAAAATTGGCAAACATTCACTGAGGAAATTTTGAGAACGTCGAAAAATCTAAAGAATGAGTGAAAGTTGAAAATGTCATGACTACACTAGAATGAAAACCTTCATCTATATAGAAGGTTTAAAAAAAATTGATAACAGCTGGATACAAAAAATGTTTGAACTTGTTGAGAAAAAAGTAGAAGTAAAATAGGGTCGTTTTTATTCAAAAATATGTAAATATTCATTGTGAAAATCTGAGGAATTTTTGAGATTTATAAAAGTAATTAAAAATAAAAATGAAAAGATGACAAATCTGTGACAACTCTAAAGAGAATATAACTTCTCTACTTACCCCTGCATACATGGTAAATTTGTTTCCATACATAATAACTAGTGTACAATGTAACCGCAATGACAAAGGTCACAGTGAAGACAATATCTAGCAATAAAGACTGATACAATGGCATTTCAGAACTAGCTGACTTCAAATGCGAGGTCCCGTTATGTCTGATTACGTACTCTGTCCAATAAACGACCGATTCTTGAGGTGTCATTGGGCTATTTTTAAACATTTGAGACAACTTTTGCATCTTCTCATAATATCTATAGAACAAGAGAACATTATGGTAATCAGATTACTATAATATTTCCATTCTTAAAGCGCATTGCGATAGCGCAACCTGGAAGAGCCAATTAAAAAAAGGTTAAAAGTACTGTTTATGAGTGTAGCAAGCGAACATTTTTTAAATTTTCCAATAAATTTATGCCGAAAAAAATTCATTGTTACCACCTAAAGAAGAGTTTTGAACCCTCCCATTTCTGACCTGATCGATAATACGTAGCTGACGCCGTGTTCATGTACCTTTATTATATGAAATTCGCCAGCGCAAATAGCCGACCTGGGGAGGGCGAGCTCGTGGGGGGGGGGGCTTCTTTGTGGCTCCCTAGACCAGAGTTGGGCATTTTTCAATCGACTAATTAATCATGATTGATGATTCGTCAATGCACGTTTTAGTCACGACTAATGACTACTAATCGCTTCGAATGTGCATATATGACTACTGACTGAACAATCAGTTTTTAGTCATGACTAATCAGTCTACAAAGCGTGAATAATAAAGGAATAACTGAAAGTAAACAGGTTAGTTACGAAATATGAGAGGGTACGCGGTACAGTAATAATATAGTCATGACTGAATTAGTCATGAGCCTCGTGACTAAATTAGTCATAACCTTTAATCACGACTAATGTAGTCATTCCAGTTTAGTCGTAATCATACATTTTAGTTGAATACTGCCCAACTCTGCCTCAGACATCGCACCCCTAGCCCCGGAAACTACCCTTTCGAGAGGGACGTCTTGAGGCTGACCCGTGCCCCCATTTCGCCTCTCCTGTCCTCGGATTTCCGCTGTCCTGCCAGGGCCACTATGGGACACTCTGCGGACCGAGGCAACGCTCACCTAGCGTTAACCTGGAATTCGGGTGCACCACACACAGCCAAACTGCGCTTCCTTCCTTCCTTCGCCTCTCACCTCCTCATCTTGGTACGTGTGGCGACGCAGAGGCCCATGGGGGCTGGATAAAAAATGCTTTCGCGTATACAATTTTTCAAAATTTTTATTGGGGGGAGGCCTTTAAAGAATTTGGGGCTAAGCCTGCTAGCTCTCTCTTTATGTATTTATAATGACATTCATATTTAATTACCTTGTATTATTGATAATTGTATTCAGAACATGCAAAACATCTTCAGTCGTCACTGTCTTCAAATCGAGACGAACAGCTACGCCTAGCTTTTCTAGAAGTGCTGCATTTGAGTGTTGGTCGTAGAATACAGATGTTGCAACGACTGGTGTGCCAGTATGAATTGCTTCGTACATCCCACTTATACCGCAGTGGCTAATGAAAGCCTTTACGTTTTTATGATCTGCACATAATCAGATATTGAACGTTTTTATATTTTTATTTTGATCTTGGAGCCGCTATACCTGATTTTTAACAGAAGTCCTCGCTGTCCTGGTAAGATATTAGATAATCCTTTTGGGGTTGACGCAAACTATTTTGGCACATATAGTTTTTCTTATGTTGATTCTCACAATTAGTGCAATCGTCAAGAAAAGTTTGTCCTGTGTGCATTTTCTAAGCAATGTCTATATAGGTATTGCGCTGATGCATGTAGTACACAGGTATTTGTAAAAGAGCCTACCTAGAATATCTCGTTGTGGTAGCCAGGAGGACAGAAACACATTACTGGAAATCCCTTTGATTGACTCTTTAGACTTCCAGATCACTCTTTGAGGTATAACTGCGAAAGCATTTACGAATGCAGTTCTCTGTTCGATGGACAAGCCAGTGGCATCGAGCAAGGAGCCGAGAGTGAAAAGAATAACCCCGTTTTCGGCTTCATTGATGAACTTTTCTAACTCCTAGTAACAACATTAACAATTGATTTCTGATCAGTCGCATAAAGACATAGGTGCTGAATCGTGTTACCGATGCGTGTTTGTAGTTAACAATCAAATATAGGTACATTAAAAATCGAAGAGATAATTTACCTGCGGTAATGATTCAGCTGGCCTAATGTGAATACCCCCTATCTCAACAGTAGTTTGATGCACTGGTCGGGGAACTAAGCTCTTGTGGTTGTTCTGAAATACTAGGGAAATCATTTTTTCTTTCTGTAAAGAGAGAGTCACATCTGGATAGTAGTCCTTGTAAAACTGATCAACTTTGTTAGAAATTGCAGGATAGTAGTAGTAATCGTTGAGCAAATAATACATGCTGTTCATCAAACGCTGCCTCAGTGTCATTTTGTGGTCTGAACCGGTGGACAGAATAGGCACAATAGCGGGGTTGTTGATGCTAAAAGCACTGCTTGGATGTCCAATCATGAATGTGCGGTCAGTGACGGTTCCGATGATAGGAATACCAAGTTTTTTAGCAATGGGAAAGTGACATTCGTGCATGGAATGCATATCAGTAAACATAACATCGTACTGTTTTTCAGCTGAATGCAGGGCTTCCTATGAACACAATGAAGTTGACTAAATTAGGCAGATACTCTTAAGATAAAAGAAACACGGGGTGATCTGATGTGTATCTATCAAGTACGACTGATGTGCAGTAGCACAGACTGCCCAAGAAAATGTTAATGAAGGATGAAGGGGGATGTTGCCATCAACATTGTATATAGTTCACGCGGTGTAGTGGATAGGTAATGTCGAGAATAACAACTATTTCGGGGGGGGGGGCTGCAGAATTCCTGGCAATCCACAATCCATAACTACGCCACTTCAACAGAGTAGTAGAGTTGCACAACCTACTTTTAATACTGATATAATTGCAGTATAAAAGGTATGAGTCATAAATACTTACCTGAATCTCCTTAAGCTTCATCACATCATGGCAATACTCTTCACCCAACTGAAGGTCTGTTTTGTATACGTTCCATACATTTGCATCCGACGCTGCTTGCGTTGAAACTGAATTTAGACTTGAAAAAGTGAATGCTTTGGAACGTAAGTCTATCATTGTGCAGTTCTCGACTAGATGCACTGATGGAAACGGACTTATAATTGTGATATGGTGTCCAGCTGCTTGTAAGCTTCGCATGATGGCCTCGTTGAAGTTGAAACAACTTCTCAATTCCAACGGAAATATCGCCAAAATGCGTGCAGCATTGGCGATTGTCAATAAGCTTAAAAGCTCATACAGAATAAGTAACCGAACTGAGGACATACCTGGTGCTGCTGACTTCCTTCAAATCTTCCGAAAACAGAGTGGCTCCGATTAGACAAATCGAAGTTGCGAAAAGCACGAGTATCGTGAACCAGCGGAATGAGACTTGAAGCAGTTTTATCGGTACGGAATCCGTTTCTAGAGGCCAAGCTCCGATTTGCTTCATTAAAGTTATCTGATAGCTGCAGTAAGTGGAATTATACCCAGTGTCTGATTTTAAATATCATATGTATAGTACCTTACTTACCTAAATTTTCCAACTTTTATCTATTCCGTATTTACGTTAAGAATTTGTTAACATGTTTCAGAATGTCTAATTTACACCTATAAGCAAGTTTCAAAACTTACATATAAAATAGGGGAAAATAACCAATCCTCTGTTTTGAATATATTACGTACATATGAGGCAAAATAACTTAGCAGCAGGTGTATGGCTGAACTTGAATTTTAATTCTCTGTCCAGGATATTTTTCAAAAGTGTATGAGAACTATTCTTTGAAAATGGCAGAACGAAACGAATGATGAAGTGGTGGTTATTCTGGTCGCTATATCACGAAACATATGTCTAAAGGGGTAATTATATGAAAACGAGTTAAAGCAGCCATATGAAACTGAAAGGAAACAATGACGCAAGTTCTGAGCATCTTATGCCATATTTACTATATTGATGAAGCTTTTCCCCTGTAAGAAATTATTTACTCAGCAGTTGGGAAAATTTACCATTTTATTCAGCCGAAGTTGGAAAATTTCGGTAGAGTTGGAAAAATCCAGCAAGTTAAAAGCTTTAGGCTTTTTTTTTTTTTTTTTTTTTTTTGCTTTTTTACTTTAATACTTGGGGATTTTGAGTTACGAAGTTTTTTTTTGTTTTTATTTTTGCTTTGACACTTGGGAATTTTGAGTGAATCAGTCGGGGCTTCCACACGTTCACCCCCCCTCTCCCCGAGAAAAACTCTTTGGTACGTCCCTGCTAGTAAATGCACATACTTATTTCTCTGGAAATGTTTCGTTTTCTAAACCATGTAGGAAAAGTGCTGTGTGGATTCTCAATTGACAGCCCAGTAGATGTCTGCAAGGTATTTTATTTAGTGGATTGTCTAGTTGCCATAGTAGCCAGTGCAGTTTTTATGAAAAAATATATGAACTGTTTTGTCAGTGATGTATATTGGTGTTGTGGGACGTATGGCGATGCACGCATGCCAAAGTGGCCCCTGAGACACCGCACCCCCGGCACCGGAAACTACCCTTTCGGGCATCGCATCAGTACCGAGGGGAACGCTTTAGGGCCGGGCCCGAGCCCCCATTTCTCCTGGCCGGAACGGTGCGCGCATCCTGCCAGGGCCACCGCGGGGTTCCCTACTGACCGAGGTCCGCGCTCCCAGAGCACTCGCCTGGAAATTTCAGGTCCCCCGCAGCCGGACGCGCTGCCTCTTCCTCTTCACTCACTCATCGTGTGAGACTCTTCCGATTGAAGCTCCAGCCCTTGCACTGCGGGCGAGCTCTGCTCCAGCCCTGGTGCTACGGGCGAGCTTCGCTGGATGGTATCTGCCGCCGCAGTAGCAGCAGCAACATCCGCTTCTCCTCCTTGTGTCCTCTGTCTCGACCACTCAGCCTCCATCTTCCGTCCATGATGGCCGAAACGAAACCCGACACCGGTTCCAACCGCTTCGGCTCCTCAACCTAGCGTTAACCTGGAATTCGGGTGCACCACACACAGCCAAACTGCGCTTCCTTCCTTCCTTCGCCTCTCACCTCCTCATCTTGGTACGTGTGGCGACGCAGAGGCCCATGGGGGCTGGATAAAAAATGCTTTCGCGTATACAATTTTTCAAAATTTTTATTGGGGGGAGGCCTTTAAAGAATTTGGGGCTAAGCCTGCTAGCTCTCTCTTTATGTATTTATAATGACATTCATATTTAATTACCTTGTATTATTGATAATTGTATTCAGAACATGCAAAACATCTTCAGTCGTCACTGTCTTCAAATCGAGACGAACAGCTACGCCTAGCTTTTCTAGAAGTGCTGCATTTGAGTGTTGGTCGTAGAATACAGATGTTGCAACGACTGGTGTGCCAGTATGAATTGCTTCGTACATCCCACTTATACCGCAGTGGCTAATGAAAGCCTTTACGTTTTTATGATCTGCACATAATCAGATATTGAACGTTTTTATATTTTTATTTTGATCTTGGAGCCGCTATACCTGATTTTTAACAGAAGTTCTCGCTGTCCTGGTAAGATATTAGATAATCCTTTTGGGGTTGACGCAAACTATTTTGGCACATATAGTTTTTCTTATGTTGATTCTCACAATTAGTGCAATCGTCAAGAAAAGTTTGTCCTGTGTGCATTTTCTAAGCAATGTCTATATAGGTATTGCGCTGATGCATGTAGTACACAGGTATTTGTAAAAGAGCCTACCTAGAATATCTCGTTGTGGTAGCCAGGAGGACAGAAACACATTACTGGAAATCCTTTTGATTGACTCTTTAGACTTCCAGATCACTCTTTGAGGTATAACTGCGAAAGCATTTACGAATGCAGTTCTCTGTTCGATGGACAAGCCAGTGGCATCGAGCAAGGAGCCGAGAGTGAAAAGAATAACCCCGTTTTCGGCTTCATTGATGAACTTTTCTAACTCCTAGTAACAACATTAACAATTGATTTCTGATCAGTCGCATAAAGACATAGGTGTGCTGAATCGTGTTACCGATGCGTGTTTGTAGTTAACAATCAAATATAGGTACATTAAAAATCGAAGAGATAATTTACCTGCGGTAATGATTCAGCTGGCCTAATGTGAATACCCCCTATCTCAACAGTAGTTTGATGCACTGGTCGGGGAACTAAGCTCTTGTGGTTGTTCTGAAATACCAGGGAAACCATTTTTTCTTTCTGTAAAGAGAGAGTCAAATCTGGATAGTAGTCCTTGTAAAACTGATCAACTTTGTTAGAAATTGCAGGATAGTAGTAGTAATCGTTGAGCAAATAATACACGCTGTTCATCAAACGCTGCCTCAGTGTCATTTTGTGGTCTGAACCGGTGGACAGAATAGGCACAATAGCGGGGCTGTTGATGCTAAAAGCACTGCTTGGATGTCCAATCATGAATGTGCGGTCAGTGACGGTTCCGATGATAGGAATACCAAGTTTTTTAGCTATCGGAAAGTGACATTCGTGCATGGAATGCATATCAGTAAACATAACATCGTACTGTTTTTCAGCTGAATGCAGGGCTTCCTATGAACACAATGAAGTTGACTAAATTAGGTAGATACTCTTAAGATAAAAGAAATACGGGGTGATACCTGATGTGTATCTGTCAAGTACGACTGATGTGCAGTAGCACAGACTGCCCAAGAATATGTTAATGAAGGATGAAGGGGGATGTTGCCATCAACATTGTATATGTATAGTTCACGCGGTGTAGTGGATAGGTAATGTCGAGAATAACAACTATTTCGGAGGGGGGGGGCTGCAGAATTCCTGGCTGTTAAGAGACATACGCTACGCGCCGGTCTCTGTCAGCCCTGGCCTTTGTGTCGAGTTCGCTCTCCCTCCCTATACACGTTCTCGTTTCTCGTTTATAGCTAGCATTACCTGTTGCCGATTACCGAGCCCATTCGTTGAGTGAAGCTCGCATTGAAGCGTTGGTCTAGTGTTAGTTCTTGCTGTTATTCTAAGTGGGTTATGGGCCGCATTGTTCGTTTGTTTTTCGCCTAACTTTTTTTTTTTTTGTGTGTTGTTGTTTTTCTTGTGTGTGGTTTTCGACTTTGTGTTTTCCGAATCTTCCCTTTTGAGCATTAGTGTAACTCTCATAATGGACAAGACAATTGAAAACAGTACTGCCGACATTGATGAAGACGCACTATTGAGTGAACATGAGACCAGACCAGTTCCACCTGGGAAGAGAGAAGATAATGGAAGCTCATCATTACATACAGAATCTCAACCCTCCATTTCTAGTGTTCCCTTAAATTTGAACACATCACTAACAGATGAAACGCGGACGCTGCTCCAGGAATTCATGACCTCGTTTTTCCAGGCACAACTCAGTAAAACACCAAAGCTTGAATTCGCTCATTGGGATAAGCAAGAGAAGCTAACTGGTACTCGTAACTATATAGCATGGAAGCTGAGCTTTGAGGTTGGTCTCAGATCAAACAAAGTAACATCCTTTGTTGATCATGAATTTGGCAATGACTATAAGAAACCTCTTGAAGATCGCCAGCAGATAGATGCACTGCTACTACAGCACCTTCGTACAACTGTTAGTCCAGAAATTGGTAAGTCCTTATTGAAACATAAGACCTTTTATGCAGCTTTTCGTTCGTTGGAGATTTGTTATGGTGGCAAAAAGTTACATGAGCTTATGAGATTAGAAGATCGCTGGGGAAAACTTCATTTTGCTGACTACTTCAACCCCATTCGTTTTATTAATGATTTTGAATCATTGCACTCTGAGTATGAAGCACTCCAAACCACCTTCAATGATGACCTTTTAATCACTCGATTTTTGAGTAAAATTGACTCACGCTCAATTGATGGAAACCCTTACTCTATATTCTACAACTCAATTCTGGCGCAAAATCCAGAAACCCGAACATTTGAGGCTGTAAAAAGTCAATTTAGAGATGTGGATAATCGTGAATTGGTTCGACGTCACCAGAGGAAACGTGATCACTCAAGGGATCAAGAAAATCCAAGGAAAAAGGTTCGTTCCTTCTCGCCAAACAATCACTTTGCCAGGTGCACTAATCGTCGCAATCGTTCTCGTTCTTCTAGTCCTTCTAGTACTCGAAATTCGACATCTAGACGTGATCATAGATCACATACTAAGACTGCTGGTACCCAACCTCGTTCAGGGACAGCTGCAGAGATCCTCAACCTTGACAAGGTCACATATCGTGATTTGTATACTGATGCGCAAATCACAAAATTGAAGTCACTATCGAAGGAAGATCGTGTAAAACTGCAATGTAAGCTGTGTGGGACCTACTTCCATGAGAAAGATCGATGTCCTTACCAAAAACCTCTATGCTTCAAGTGCCATAAATTTGGACATGAAGGAAAACGTTGTACAGGTAAATCTGTTTCTTTAAAACTTTCTGTTTTTCTTCTTGATACAGGTGCAACTCACCATGTGACGTCTAGTAAAGAGTTATTGAGTAATTTCGTTAGTTTTGAGGAACCACAGTCAATTGATCTTGCAATTAAAAAGATCACAAGTCATACTCTTGGCTTTGGTACCATGGCGTTATTAATTGGAACAGATACATTAGTACTTGAGGAAGTTCATCTAGTCCCTGAGTTAACCAATAATATTTTGAGTGTTTCTCGTTTAGCTGAACAATCTGGAATTCGAGTACAAATCAAGACTAATACTTATTCGCTCTATTTCAGGAACACGCAAATAGATATTTCATGTGAGCATGGGCTCTACTTCGTTCATTTGTTTTGCAAGTCAACATCAGAAGAAGAAAACTTGGATTCGTTGCAGGATACAACTGCCCCTCCTATTATTCCTTTAGTTTCTAATTACTTATTTCCAGAAAATTTTTCGTTGAATAAAACTAATTGCAGTAGTCGTTCCAGAATACGCAAAATGAATAAAAAGATTACAAATCAACAAAAAGAGTTGCTTTTGTCGGAGGGTGATCGCATACATAGTCGTTTTGGGCATGCTTCTGCAGCCTACCTGAATCGTTTAAAATCTATTTCGAAAGGTTTACCAGATTTCTTGTTTGTTAAAGATCAAACTACCTGTGAAATATGCAATAAGAGTAAGATGACTCGTAAAACCTTTAATAAAGATAGAGAAAGAGCCGAATTTCCATGTCAAATAATTCATGTTGACCTTATACAATTTTCGCCTCCAACTTTTGTAAAATGCAACAAGTATCTCTTGATGGTCCTTGATGATCATACTCGCTATTTACAAACATTTTGTATTTCTTCAAAAACAGAAGTTTCTGAATGCCTACGATCAGCATTATTGCACCTTAAGTCCTTATTTCCAGAGAAACCTTATTTTCGTACTGTTCGTAGTGATAATGGTACCGAGTTTACTGGTCGCCACACACAACAAGTCTTTCAAGATTTTGGTATACAGTCGCAGTTAGCTGAACCTTATGCACACGCACATAATGGGACAGTTGAAAGAGCTAATCGAACCATTGAAGAGAAAATTCGTACCTTGCTATTTCAGTCTGGTTTTCCACCTTCTTTTTGGGGCCTCGCTGCCCAAGCTGCTACATATATCTATAATCGTTTACCACACTCAGCATTGGATTTTGTTACACCATATGAGAAAGTGTTTAATAAGCAACCTAATTTACAGTATATTCGAGTATTTGGCTCTAGAGTACATGTCTTCAATGAAACTGTTGCTCAAGGTAACAAAACAGCACCTCGTTCATCAATTCAATACTTAGTTGGTTTTCATGATACAGGTTACTATACCTATGACCATAAAACCAAGAAAACAAACTCCTGTTGTTCTGTCAAGGTAGATGAGTCAAAACAATTCTATCATGATTTCCCTCAGGCTTCAAAAGTTGAGATCTTAGATATAGTACCTGTTCGTAACCGAGAGACCCCTAGTTCTAGTTTACCTAATAGCTCTTTAGTTACCTCTACCTCTTTTACCACTGAAACTACAATTGAACCTCTAGTTGAACATGAAGATGTAGTCCCTGATAATGAGATAAAAGAAGCAACTGAGGAAGCTAAATCATTCATACCATCTGAAGTTAAAATTAGTTCGCTACACTATGCAGAAAATAGTCATATATTTGATAGAGAAATATTAGAATTAGTCAAAGTCCCAATAACATATAAGGAAGCAATGAATGCTACAAATCGTCCTCTTTGGCAGAGTGCTATTCAGTCAGAACTGAATTCAATTATCGATCATCAAGTTTGGAGGCAAGTTCGTCGAAAACAGGAAATGAATCCACTTCCTACTAAATGGATTTTTGGAATCAAACCTGATGGAACAAGAAAAGCGAGATTAGTAGTAATAGGCAGTTGCAAAAAAATAAAAAAAAGAAATCCACTCTCCAACACCTAGTTATACAACTATTCGTTGGCTTTTAGCTGATGCCTCTGTTTCGAAATTACATCTACTTCAACTCGATATTAAAACTGCATTCTTGCATGGAAACCTTGATCGTAATAAGTATATCTTTATTCCACAGGGCGTTCCTGGCAATTCTAAAACACAGGTTCTAAAACTAGATAAAGCTTTGTATGGTCTTCGTTCAGCACCTCGTTGCTGGTATAATACTTTTCATTCGTACCTTGTCTCAATTGGATTCCAAAGAAGTGTTCGAGAACCTTGTCTGTATAAACAATGTGTTGATACTGTTGATATCACCCTAGTTATATCTATGTTGATGATATTCTTCTAACTAGCTCTTCACAGATACTTGTTGATGGAGTAATTACAAAACTTAGTTCTCGTTTTAATGTCAAGAATCTTGGCTTTCCTTCTCGTTTTCTTGGGCTTAATATTGACCGTACTTCGTCAGGGCATATCTCAATCTCGCAGGAATCCTTCCTAGCAGAAATGTTAATCAAGTTTAATATGCATGAATCGCATAAGAGTAAGAGTCCAATGGTAAAGACACTTGATCCAACTAAGTCAAGTCAAAATCTTACAGAGTTTCCTTACAAAAGTGCAATTGGACATTTGATTTGGCTATCTACTTTGACTCGCCCTGATATTGCTTTCGCTACCCATTTTCTTGCTCGTTTTCAAGTTTCGCCTCGAGAAGAACATTGGATTAGAATTAAACGTATCTTTCGCTACCTTAATGGAACAAGAAATAAAGGTATTATTTTTGACAAAGCTGAGGAACAAATTGTTGATGCATTTGTTGACGCATCTTATAAAGATGATCCGTCTACTGGTAGATCAACTACTGGTTATGTCATTCGATATCGAGGAAATATTGTAGCCTGGAAATCACGTCTACAGACATCCATGGCTAACTCTACTACACATGCAGAATTTACAGCAATCGCTGATGCAGCCCCAGAAATTCTCTTTTTGGGCCGATTGATTGAAGAAACACGCTCTCTACCTGTACTTCCTGTCCGTATCTATGAAGATAATTCCTCTTGTATTTCGATTTGTAGTAAGTCGGCATCTCGAGATCGACTGAAGTATCTTGAAACAAAGATCTTAGATGTTAAGAGCTACTTTGAAACTAAAGAGTTGGAAGCTGTAAAAATTGGCACTCAGGATCAACTTGCAGACATTTTAACAAAGCCACTTCCACTCTCACAATTTGAAAAATTGTCCAGTCTCCTCATATCGTCCATAGCCAAAGGAGCTACTGATAGTGGAGATGCCTGAGATACATACTTCTTGTATCAACAAGGTGCGGTTCTTGTTCATCATTTAGGAACTGATTCGGCTCAGAGGCCGGAAAGATCTTTTGATCTTGTAGTTGCCTTCTGAGATAGTGTTTTTGTTATTTCGTTGGCGCCACCCCCACCCCCTTAGCTATTTCCTTTTTCCACCTTTGTGTTTATCTTTTCAGCAGTGTTTTATTTTATTTTTGTTTCTGTTGTTTGTTTTTCTCAGTTCCGTTTAGTTCTTGTTAGTCATGGATAGCTACTCATACTCTGTATGACGTCTATCTTTGCCTATACCATTTGCTTTTGCTTCTTGTTGATCTTGGTTGGCTACTCGTACTTGTATGACGTCCTCCCTTGGTCATTTTCATATTTTGTTTGTTCATTTGTTTTGTCACTCCGGCCGGGCTGGGAGGGTGTGTTAAGAGACATACGCTACGCGCCGGTCTCTGTCAGCCCTGGCCTTTGTGTCGAGTTCGCTCTCCCTCCCTATACACGTTCTCGTTTCTCGTTTATAGCTAGCATTACCTGTTGCCGATTACCGAGCCCATTCGTTGAGTGAAGCTCGCATTGAAGCGTTGGTCTAGTGTTAGTTCTTGCTGTTATTCTAAGTCTGGCAATCCACAATCTATAACTACGCCACTTCAACAGAGTAGTAGAGTTGCACAACCTACTTTTAATACTGATATAATTGCAGTATAAAAGGTATGAGTCATAAATACTTACCTGAATCTCCTTAAGCTTCATCACATCATGGCAATACTCTTCACCCAACTGAAGGTTTGTTTTGTATACGTTCCATACATTTGCATCCGACGCTGCTTGCGTTGAAACTGAATTTAGACTTGAAAACGTGAATGCTTTGGAACGTAAGTCTATCACTGTGCAGTTCTCGACTAGATGCACTGATGGAAACGGACTTATAATTGTGATATGGTGTCCAGCTGCTTGTAAGCTTCGCATGACGGCCTCGTTGAAGTTGAAACAACTTCTAAATTCCAACGGAAATATCGCCAAAATGCGTGCAGCGTTGGCGATTGTCAATAAGCTTAAAAGCTCATACAGAATAAGTAACTGAACTGAGGACATACCTGGAATTATATCCAATGTCTGATTTTAAATATCATATGTATAGGTACCTTACCTAAATTTTCCAACTTTTATGTATTCCGTATTTACGTTAAGAATTTTTTAACATGTTTCAGAATGTCTAATTTACACATATAAGCAAGTTTCAAAACTTACGTATAAAATAGGGGAAAATAACCAATCCTCTGTTTTGAATATATTACCTACATATGAGGCAAAACAACTTATCAGCAGGTGTATGGCTGAACTTGAATTTTAAGTTTCTGTCCAGGATATTTTTCAAAAGTGTATGAGAACTATTGTTTGAAAATGGCAGAACGAAACGAATGATGAAGTGGTGGTTATTCTGGTCGCTACATCACGAAACATATGTCTAAAGAGGTAATTATATGAAAACGAGTTAAAGCAGCCATATGAAACTGAAAGGAAACAATGACGCAAGTTCTGAGCATCTTATGCCGTATTTACTATTGATGAAGCTTCTCCCCTGCAAGAAATTATTTACTCAGCAGTTGGGAAAATTTACCATTTCATTCAGCCGAAGTTGGGAAATCTCGGTAGAGTTGGAAAAATCCAGCAAGTTAAAAGCTTTTAGGCTGTTTTTTTTTTTGCTTTTTTGCTTTAATACTTGAGGGATTTTGAGTTACGAAGTTGTTTTTTTGTTTTTGCTTTCACACTTGGGAATTTTGAGTGAATCAGTCGGAGCTTTCACACTTTCACCCCCCCCCTCTCCCCGAGAAAAACTCTTTGGTACGTCCCTGCTAGTAAATGTACATACTTATTTCTCTGGAAATATTTTGTTTTGTAAACCATGTAGGAAAAGTGCTGTATGGATTCTCAATTGACAGCCCAGTAGATGTCTGCAAGGTATTTTATTTAGTGGATTGTGCAGTTTTTATGAAAAAATATATGAACTGTTTTGTCAGTGACGTAAATTGAGCATTTTGCTATATCTCGGAAATTCGATAAGAAGTTCTTGTTTTATTGGAATAATTTTTCTATAGGTGTAATGTTGACGTTGTACGTTTAGAGTCCCGATGAACAACTTCATAGAAAATAAGAGAAAAAATGTCCACATTCACGTCCAGTTTATGCTCAGATGCTCAGCTTTTAACATGATGACTCAGATACCAGTACGCGAGCGCATGTATTTGAAATGATAAAAATGACGTTGGAATATTTTCTTCAACAATAATTAAGTTCTTGACGCGTACATTTGTAATTCTGCGAAAGCGCGTGTTTAACTGATAAGAGTCTTTAAATAAATAGAAAACTTGTAAAAGAAAGTTGGGTGGCAGGTAGTTAGAAACATGATTTAGAATACATGCTGTTGCTTCTTGCTTGATTCACCCGACTGATAAAAATGATATTAAGGCAGTAAATTCAAAATGTTTGTGCTCCTGGTACCTACTAATTATTAGATTATCACTAATAGTATGCTAAAATTCCCACAAATATAAATGTATAGGTACCATACTCACCAGAGAGCAATAAATTACCATTAGTGGGATGTTGCTAGCCGGTGCAAGCGAATCTCACACGTAAAAGCTCTTTTTCATTTTCAATATTTATGAACCCGTTGGTAGGTACTTACCTCATTCCTAATAATCAGTTGATTTGAGGACTTTGGAATGCAGCTGATAAACATGCCCCTCTCAGTGGTGCCGACTGCTGCTGCTGCTCATAGAGGAGGAAAAAGTATACTACATAATACCTATATATGACAGTACTTCGAAAATCAATATCAAATAATGAAGAAAATTTGTACTGTATTTTTATACTGCTTCTGTCTTTTAACTCAGTTGCGGCTACCTGCGTAATTGATATTCATATAGGCATTTGTTATAAGTATTTATTTATTTGAAGTCAGTCAAAGCACACTTTCAGCAAAGAAACGTGAAAATTGGGGAAAGAACGCATCAAAGAAGATTCCTTGTCCAAAACTCAAAAGCGAAACATCAAAAAAAAAAATAATAATAATACTAAATACAAAAGACTAAAAAGGTATTCATTTGGACAACATTTTGATTACATAGATGTTTCACCAGGCATTTTCATTTTCTTCAGAATAAAACAAAAAATATGAAATTTATTAATGAATAATGAACTGATGAGTCACATTCAGTTTTGAGAAACTGAAAAGGGCCCGAAAATATACACACTTTCGTTTCACATTTTCCTAAAAATAAAAGTACTTTTCAACCATATACCTTTCAATTTTTACCTATCAATCACTACTCAAAAACAATCATGTTCTCAGGAATTCACGGAAAATTTCCCCGTTCCTATAGTGTAAGAATCGCTGGGTTAGTACAGGGCCGCCGGGGGGGGGGGTTACTTTCCCCCGGGCCCGGGTTTTTTGAGAGCGCCCGCAGAGTCACAGAAATTATAATTATCAAATAGAAAATGTGCCTTTTTACGAGCAAATAATTTCAGTATAGGCCCTCAGATTTTCCCCCCGGGCCCGGTTTGGCTCTTGGCGGCCCTGGGTTAGTGTGAACGGGTGCTATCTGCAAAAAAACAAATCTTACAGGAAAGAGGTTTAAAGGTTTTGAAGCAACCACGAGGAAGCTGTTAAAAACGGGTTTAACTAAAAATAGTATAACAATGCTTCAACATTCGCAACTAAGAATACACCTCAGAGATGGAAATATTCCACTTTTCTTTTCTTAAACCTTTTCATGTGATGAATTTTGTTAATAGTGTATTTTGAGCCCATTTTGTTTTAACATTTCCTGTTGAACTGAGGCAATATTTTACCATTTACCGTGTGGTATCTTGTAGATAATCAAATTCCTTATCTAACGATACCAAAAAGTCACTTTGTGAAAAAATTTCAGATAGCACCTTTCTACACTAATCTAACGAAATATTCTTCAGGAATTTCCGGGAACGGGATACCTAGAATTCTTTACGCATAGGTAATCCATGACGCTCACACCTGATGTAGTCTATGAGGTCCCTCTGTTAAATTCCCAAGTCCTTAGCAGGAATGGAAAGTTTAAGCCGATAATCGCTCAAGTCGAACCTTTTAAGCTCATTCTTGAGCGGCTTTTAAGCGCTTCAGAAGCCATTCGTTTCCTTCTCTATTCAGGGGCGGGTTAAACCTTTCCAGCGTAGGAAGCAAGATCAAAATTGGCAGTCTCAGTAAGCTCTATCGGCGCGCACACGCCTGCTTTTGTGTTGAAAAAATTTATTTTCGCCCCCTGATGACGCCCTTCTCCGCGCCCTAAGCTAATGCTTCCTATGTTTACGTGGTAATCCATCCCTGTCTCTAATAAGCGCAAGCAAGTCATAAAGGAAAAGCTGAGTCGCTGAGTGGCTTTTTAAAAATTTTAATTTTTTTATCACTTATCAGCGATTTTGATTTCTTCAAGAATGAGCTGGTAGGTTAGCTGAAATTCAATTCGGAAATATTGTGAACAGTGGAACTTCACTGATGATAAAATAATGTGATTTTTGAATTCTACGATCGATTTCATTGGGATTTAAACCTGCACTAGAGTGCTGCGCGGGTGTTAGCGGGTGAAAATGAGTGAGTGATCAGGTGTACTTTTAAATAGAAACACTGCTATCTTCAGGAGGGTAAAAAACCGAATAAGAAAATTATTCTGCCAGTAGAACTGATTATAATTCAATTTTCTGGTAATGATGCAGTTGAATTTAGGACAAATTTTCTTTGAAAGTGAATTTCTAATCGACTTAATGATTGTTGAAGTTTGCTACTACACGCTTACGGTAAATCATACGTGATCACTCACACATATGCAGGGCTACCACTACTTGAAACTCTTAAGTTTAAATCCCAATATTGAATTGATTTTAATTAGGGCTGGGGGAAATATGAAAATGCATATTTTTATAGGGTGCAGCTTATACGACATATTTGTGTTTTCTTTGTGATTCATAAAATTCTGATGACGATACTGAAAGTTCATAGCGCATATTTTTGCATATTTGAGGGTTTTGGGGCATATTTTCACCAATAAATAATAATTTAACTGAAAAATAAGAACAAACCAAGAGATTTCAAATTTGTTTCGAGGGAGGTTTAATTTTCTTCGTAAAACAGAACTGATGTAAAAAATTTTCAATTTTCAAATCTTCATAGTGTTGCCACGTTATTCAGCTTAAAAAGCACTTTAATTTGATACCCATGTCACTATCCAAAGTTTTCAGAGCATATTTTTGCATATTCGGATTTTTTAGAGTACCTATGCATATTTCGATATTATAAGTGCATATTTCCCCTAGCCCTAATTATAATGTTGAAAATGAGCGTGCAGCGAGTGTGTGAACGTCTAAAAAGCTTTTAACGCAACGTGGAGCGAATAAAGTTGAACAGTTTTAACTTTATTTGCTACACGCTGCACGCTCATTCGCAGCGAATTAAACGCTAGTGTGAGCGAGGCTAAATTGCCGACTTATTGAGAAAAAATAAAAAAAGCCGATAGCGAAGCGCCTAAAAGCTAATGATAAGAACAAAAAGCCAAAGCTAAGCTGATGAAATATTCTGAGAAACTGTTAAGCTGAAGCCAAAGTTTAGGCGCTTTGCGAACGATCTATATACTTTGCAGTTTTCACCCCAGATCCTCACTTCCTATTAATTCCAAACATTCAGGTCTTAAAAAAAGGACTTAAATATATATGAGGTTTAGGTCTCTTGTAATAGATCTCATTGAATACCTATACGTTAAAATACCACACTGTAGCGGTGTTGCTCGAAGTCCAAATGACGTCAGACAGATTGAATAATAATGACGTCGTGATTGGTTGAAAGTAGGCTCCACAGTTTTCACTTCATCCAATTCGCGTTCTCGACAAGTGATAGTAGTCACTAATCAGTACGGAAACAGAAGTGTTGAATCTTGTTTGATGGAAGTTCGACCGTTGCTCATGTGCTTCTTACGTCTGCTGCGAGTTCATCGTATTATCGTAAATCTAGTTAGGTAATTGTTATCGAGCATTCACCGGATGGTGTAATACGCTTTGTGTTTGTTTCAAGTTCGGGTTGTTTTTCTGCTCACGTTATCTGCGTATGTGTAATGAATCATGAATTCAAGCGAGGTAAGTTCCCTTACCAACGCTCTGTTATTTCATATAATCTATCATGGTATTCATAATGACGATTGAAATTGCCACTAATACAATGAATGAGTATTTCACAAAGATTTGCTCACCTTTGTGAACCAAAAGGTCAGTTTACCCATTTCATAGACGATCAAACTGATAACAGTAATTTTCGCTTTATAAGAAAATCTGTGTCAGTGTAGATAAATCAACGTTTTAAACAAACCGTGAAATTACTAAAATTCGTTAGATATGTATCCTTCGTTGGAAACCGACTGAGCAGTTTGAATGTTCTAATTCTGTAGCAGGTTCAAGTTACATTTGATTAGCATTGTAAAAAAAAAATCCTGTTCTCATAAATCAAAAGTGAGCACAGTTTTAGTCATCGTGTTTCTCATTCCGTGATCCTCTGTATGGAGGCTGATATTCATGAACTCTGTCCAATGGACGAGAGCAAGAAAAAGAATGGAAAGGTAAAAATAGTGTTGTCTGTACTTATTATCTAATATGTGAAACATGGTGACCAAGAGATTTTTCTTTGTTCTGCCGAGAAATTTGATCGTCTTGTGTAATCTTAATTGGAAACTTGTTTACCTTGTGAGAATATCTTACGTTATTTTTTTACTGCTTCATAGATCAAGTTCTTGCCTTGCTCTTTCAATAGATAGAAAACTTCGATTTTAGAAGAAATCAAGTTGCGTTCAGTTAAAGGGTTTAGAAATTAACGTGCTGTTGTGCGGCTTCAGTTTGTGGGAGTGCAAATGACAGATATACCTCAAATTGTAAATTTGTACAGATTCCTTCTCGAATTTACGGTTTTCGATGTTCATTGTACGGAATTGAAGCCGGAATACGTGTATCAAATTTCAGTTGTTGCAGGTGTTCGGTACTGTACATGTGTACTTACACGCGTCAGCATTATAAATATCTAAGCTCGAAATTAATGAGTCCTGACCGAGTACTTCAGCCACGTTTTTGGTGAAACATTGCTGATCGAGACTTAAACTTGATTCCGTGTGATTTGAAAGCTTGTACAGGATACTACGCATGTGTACTGTTTGTAAACGATTAAAAATCAGCCACAACACTCAAACCTATTATATTTGTAGTATGGGACATTGGTGAAAAATCGTGTATTTTGTCATAAAAGCATGAAATTTGATGTATTGTTGCTGAAAGATCAGGATCAATTCTAAGATTGGTGCCTGCCTGTCGGATCCTTTGCGTCTGCAATTGTGGGGGGAAAAGGGTCAAAATTGAAGTTTATAGCCTGTAAGTAGCCTGGTACGGCCTAAAACGTAAAATGGACGATACAAAAATTGAAGCTCTTTGAATTCTCAAGATCTGCAACTTTTTCATGTCTACTCCAAAAATGTCGTAGGGGAGGGGGTCAAAATAACCCTGTATGCTGCCACTGCCATCCATGAACACAAGCCGTATGTGTGGCAACGTAGATTTTTCGAACGTTTTTTCAGCACTATCAAATTTTAACAATGGACATGATGATTACTATATTCGACCCGTTCCCCTATATCCCTGCTTATCCCTTCCCGGGTGTTTTCTATCCCTATTTCCCCATCCCTTGGATTCCACACGTGTGAAATCACGTTTTCTTTGTGTTTTTAAGCTTTGAATAGTATTTTGATTGTTGAGTTTTGTAAGCTTTCGTAAAAACCATTAATGGAACTCACATAGCTACGCTATGGATTTGAAGGCCACTGAATTTGTTTTTTGTATCACATTTGGATGGATAAGCTCAAAATTCATGTATCCCGGACAGGGGAGTTGAAATTTTTGGAAAATACAATGTGTAAATCAAATCGTGTACATTTATGAAAGGGCTAGATTCAGTTTTGGCTTCAGTTTGATTCCAAATTTGCGGCGTCGACGGGAAGGAAGGATGGAAAGTTTGAGAATACGATATGAATACTATGGAATAGTCGAAGAAATGGGTCTAAATTCGGACCTTTGTGGGTAATTTGGACCCCTCCAAAATCTCGATTTGTATTGAGTGCACTTTGGCGGAAATGGGCTGAATGTATTATGTATTCGTTCAAACTTGTGTGGACAACTTTTTCAATTCCCAATATATTATTATCGAGAGTTATTTGGTGTTATGTTTTCTGACATACTGAAAAGTTTTTCCAGGTACTAGTCTGTAAGTTGTCGATGATCATACTGAATAATTGGCTGAAATTTGGTATACTGGCAAAAGGTGTGTTCTGCTTTGCATAGCGCAGGTGTGTTTGATAAAATTCAAGGTTTCTCATAGCACTTGGATCAGTTTTATTTCGACTGCCATGCACGGGCAATTTGAACCCCCTCGGAATCGGATGAAACTATGCAAGTGTTTTGCGTTCAGCTGCTTTTGAATCCAAATTCATGCCACCAAGAAAAAACTTGACGAATCTAGGGCATAGTTTTTGCGAAGGCTGGGCACCGTTGATGGGCGTCACTGGATGGAGTCCCAGTCGCGCCCCTATTTGATATCAATCCCTTTATTGAGTCCCGGGTTAGCGCGCCTGCCTGAAATAAATTTCCGAATTGAGTCCCTTGCTAGCGAACCGATCTCCCTTGTTGGCATTCAGGAAAGAAAACCAACTTGATTCAAGCAACTCATCAAGATTCTTCAAGCCGTTGCTCCAGACTCGATAAACTGATCTATTTCAGACTTTTTCGACTATTTCGGAACATATTCAGACAAGTTTTAGACCTTTAGCGACTGTATGGCTTTCCAAACTGACTTGACACTCTTCAAAACTTTTACAAGACTCCTCCGGACATGTTTCATTCTCTTCACGTGAGACTCTTCAATACTTCTACAAGACTCCTCCGGACATGTTTTATGTTCTTCAAAACTGTTTCATTCTTAATTAGGACTATTCTTAAAGCATTTTTGCATTTGTTCAGAGGCATTCAAGCTCTACAGAAACTCAGTTCTGACTAATCCAGACCTGTACTACAATCTTGAAGACTATTCTTGAAGCGAAGCATGTCGCAATGGGTCTCAAACAAGTTTGATTAAACACATCTGGGTGAATCTTAAGATATTAAAAAGAACGAGAAAAGTCAAAACTCAATCAAGCATAGAATAGTCTTGAAAGGTCCCAGTCAAGTCGCATTTCTAATGCAATGTACGAAGGAACCGAACATGGGGGGCGTGCTAACCCAGGACTCAATCCGGAATTTCATGTCAGGTAACCCCGCGAGCCCGGAACTCAATTTGGAATCCCCCTCGTTGATTGCACTAAATGTAACGTGGCGCATACGTTTGTATTTTCTTTGGTAACCTTTTTTTTTTTTCATGTTTTTTTCCAACTGTTGAATGCATTTTTCATTATTACATAGGTTATAATTTTTTTGTCTTTTTGAATTCGTTCTATAAGGGGTTCAAATTACTTGCACACTTTGGTCGAAGATCCACGCAGAAACAGTAAGTAGACCTTTTTAGGTTTTGAGCAGCTCCGCATAATAAAAAGAGGGCTTCAAATTTTTACCACTTCCTGTTGGTTTCTAAGTTCTCTGAATTCATTTTTGGCATGAGTTTGACCCCTGGTGGCGCTAGGGAGAGGGAGAGGATAACATTTTTGAAAAATAATTAGTGTATCAAATAATAGGCTCTGAAGGTGATAGAAATCATTTTTGGTATCAATTTGAACCTAAACTATTAATTATTATTGTGGCGCTGGAGGAAGGAGGAAAATAACATTTTTAAGCAAGAAAATGTACATATCTAGTTATATGTTCTCAAGGTCACTGAATTTAGACCATAGTGGGCTACTTACAGGAGGCTACTTATAGGCTAAACTTTGATTTTGACTCCCTTTTTTCCGTTATTGTAGACCCAAGGGGGTTTGATAGATGGGCTCCAATTATAAAATTAATCCTTATATCTTTCAGCACTGACTTCCCATTTCATGCTTTTATGACAAAATGAACAATTTTTATGCAATTTCGCCGCAGGACCCTTACTATGATATTTTGTGACGAATGTACGATAAGCCATGCTGTCAAGCGACGAAATTTGCGAAATACACTTTTTGCAACTTTTAGTTGGCTAGAAAACCTGCCGTCGTAAACATTATGTGCAACAATGAAATCCGGTTCTAAGATCAGTGTAGGATCCAGTTTCTGAAAGCGATGAGAGGTTTCAAGTTTCTAGTATATAGTTTTAGTGGTTCTTCTGCAACATTCCTGACTGTATCTCATTTGAATTTTTGAATTTCCTTTCCTCGTTTTCTCACCGTTCTTTCTTCGTTCGATTATTCTCTTATTTTTGTAAATTGGTTTCAGAATTTTATCTTTCAGTGTTCCGTGTAGGCTAGAATCCATTTTCATTCTTACACTAATGCATCGAATTACTAACAGTGAACCTTTTCTGTCTCTCGTACGACTAAAAACAAGGTTAAGTTTGAATGAAGTAAGTACACGAACTTGCTCTTCTTTGATACGGTCTCGAACTGATAAACCTATGCAAAGCTGTCTCTTTATTTGTATTTCGACAGCTATTACACGTACTTTGTACCTGTGCCGGCAAAATGCTTTGAACGAAGGAATTTATAAACCATTGTTTTGTTAGTAATTGGTGAACGACCTGGTTACTGACCGAATGGCTTTTGCCCTTCTCCCTATTGTTATAATTCATGTATCAGGCTCTAGATTAGTTTCAAGAACATTGCCGACAGAGCTTACCGAGTTGCCGTTATTACTTTTAATCGACTGCATGCGTACCTCAAGGGGTTGACGTTCGTATGAGGATTAACATTAATTTTGAGAATTTGAGTTTCTTCAGTAGCCGGAGCCTCCTGTATGAGCCTAAAAATCATTTTCTTTTCGTGATGTGGACTTAGGGATCACTAAATCAATTTCTGAAGTTCTTTCCTCCTCTCCTGAACCCTTCTAGCTACACAAGGGGCTGATTTTTCAATGATTCCAGTTCTGAAGACCTCTAGAAAAAGGGTGAGAAGAACCTACAAAACTTTAAATCCTCATCTCAACTAGAAAATAATTTTTAGGCCCGTGATATGAGGAAACTCCAGCTCATAGAGAACCTCAAATTTTCGAAAGTAGTCTTAAGTTATAATTTTTTGAGAACTTCAGCTCCCTCAAGGCTTAAGGCAAAAATTACGCTCGGAGTGACGCGTCGAAAGATAAAATAAGTCGAAGTAGGGACTATAGATACTAATAAATGTCTTCCTGAAACAACCTGTAGTCTGAGTCATAATGTCAGATAAACTGCTTATCAGTGATAAACATAGAATATTCGTCGCTGATTCATTCGTAATAAGAACTTGTCATATAATTCGAATTGTTTGGAGATTCTCAAAGTTAATCTTATAATTCCCTTGAGAACTTCAGCCTCCTTAAGGCAAAAATTACTCTTGACCGACTTGGCTTAAACTATGCTAAAAATTATTATAAAGGTATGCAACCGCTTTGAGGAGTGATGCATCTGAAAATGAAAGAAGTCGAAGAGAGGACTATACTAATTTACTAATACATATGTCTTCCTGAAACAGTCTTGGTAGTCTGAGTCATAATGTAAGATAACTGGTTATCTATGTTAAACTTGTCATACAATTCGAATTCCGTGAAGTTGGAAAGATTTGACCAATTTTATGAAGTTCCAATGCCATTTTTAGAGGTACTGTTTAAATTGCAGAATCACTTCATCTTAAAGATTACCTATGTTATTTTTTAATTTTAACTTTTTTTTTTTTTTTTTTTTTTTTTTAGGAAACCAGAACTCTGTCCGAAGATATTGAAAATGAAAGTGATACACATTCAGTTGGGCTTCCAAGTGTGCAGCCGAGAAAATTCTATTATGTCGAACCAATCTTGTTTTTCATGTGTTTGGCCATGAGCACATTTGGTAAGAATGTAAATTTGCAAAAAATTAGTCATAGAAGTAACTAAGTAACCCCTTCTATTTACTTTCGCTGTGTTTCACTTGCGTCTTCTATTCACAATATTTATCTTCTAGACTTCAAAATTTTATGTATGTACACTAGATGTCCCGTCCTAGATAAGAAATGTTTCTACAGTACTAAAAATAACTTAAAGTAGGTATTTTATTTTGGATATCTTTTTTTTTTTGGTGGTTTTCGTTTTTGGTGATATCTGCGAAAGTCAGTCTCGGCGCGTACGCCAACCTTTGCAGCACACTCCTTCGCTACATTAATCAGGTTATTTATTGCGCCAGTATCATTTCGCAATGAAGATAATGTTTCGTTCAAAGATTCCAAAAGATATACGGCATCAATTACACTGAAATCTACGCATTGTAATTCTCAAGTATCCAAGCAAAAGAAGAAAAGCTCGATTCCCGAGTATTAAAAAAAGCAAGCTTTTAGCTTATTGAACTTTTCCAACTCGCCTGACTGAAATGGTGTATTTTCCCAACTGCTGAGTGAAAAATTCCTACGGGGGGGGGGATAAGTTGGCCCCTGCCTCTCTATCGGTGCGTCCCTGGTCTAAATTTTTATACGGCGGTCATTCACGGTGCCTTTCAAATTTTGTTTTCCTTGCTTGATATCAAAACGTCGAGTGGTACTTTAAATTCCTTTCGATAAAACGTTTTACAATCTAGATCAACTGCTGTTTGACTATTTTCATCTAGTTTTTTGCGGGCTCTTCGAAGGCAATGATGTTTCCAAAAATCTTCTTCAGGATTTACGTGATTTTTCCCCCAAAATTTCATTGTATCTATTTCGTTATTTATTTGCTGGTCATTTTCTCTTGTACTTCGCAATATATTAACCGTTGTATCAATTAACAATATAGCATCTATGATGTTTAAATTTGATTTTTCACGTGTTTCAGTCAGGATTTTCAACTTGAAAAAATTAATTTTCCAACATGAGGCAAGCAAGGAAATCCAACTGTAACATTTAAAGCTTTATGTCTTCTATCAGTTGCATTTCACCTCTTCGGTACAGTATTGCATGTAGGAATACATTCATTCAAAGTTAGAATTCACAAATTAATTGCCTTAAACGAACATATTCACCGGTGAAGACCTTTACATGTTTTCTTCCATGCAATGAAACTTATTTTCAAGGTACTGATGAATGAGTTAATAGGGTTTTAAAATGTATTCTAACCTTCTTCAACTTAGTAGTTGTACTGTATAATTTTGCTTGGGTCATTCCTTATTTCATAAGTCAAGCACGATCTTAATCAATTTGCCGACTGCTCTCAAAATTTGCCAATTTGCAGGCTTATTCTATTGGTTGGGGGGTTAGCGACCCCCTCAGCCCCCTGCCCGCGACGTCCCTGTAATTCTTGTTTTGGTATGTTTCCAAACATGTTTGTTACGTCCAATGAAACCGTAGTTTGTCGTTGTTTAATGTTATTTTTTTCTAGTTTGTTTTTAGTTGTATTGCGTTTTTTATACTGTAATCTGTTCTGAAATTGTAGTATTCTTTCGTGAATTTGGCTATTGTTTTTGCTAGTCTGTATCTTGGTGATTGTATGCTGTTGATTAGTGGTCTTATTGATTTGTCTTGTTTATGGAGTTTTATGAGTCCTTTTAATTGTGGTGCCTTAGGGTTCTTTTCTCCCAGTTCCTTCTTCTTTATGTTGTTATCTTTCATTATGGTTTTTGGTCTGGCTTGGTGTTCGCCGCAAAATCGTAAGATTGAAATGTAGTATTTTTTGGATCCAAACCGTTTTCAGTAAGTTTTTGAACGATGGCTTCTGGAAAACCTGCTCCAGATTTATCTTTAATTTCGCCGTAATCAATAATTCTTCCAACGACATTTCTTCCTGAATTAATATAATGAACATCAAGCGATAAATGGTCTTTATGACTCAAATCTGGCGTCGTATCGGCCATTACCCTGAAAAATTTTCCTTGTTTGATATCTTCGAGTATTTATTTCTCGACTCCTTGAGAAAGTAACGCAATAAATTCGTTTTGAGAAGTATTAAACATATATGTGACATGGTGTTTTCGAAACTCCTTTCCTTGTAACCACTTTTGTAGAGATGGTACGTGTCTGGATAGAAAAGCAACGATTTGATGGAAATTACCATCTTTCTCATTATTATCACCTTGAAAAGCAAGATCTTGACGAGCGAGCGTTCGGGTGACATCCATTAAAATCTCGATAATCTCAGCGTTAAACGTCTTCTCATGTTCTAACTGTATCGCTTCTATCAATTTCCAAAATTTTGCCAACATTGCTGAATGAAAAATTACCCCCCCCCCTCTCTCACCGGCTCTGGCCTTGTGGTTGTTAGTTGTTACGTCTCTAATTGTTGCGTTTTTGAAGTGAGTTCTGTCCATCGTTACATAAAATTTAACATTTCGGAAATTCTACAAAAACTTTGCCTTTATAATATTCTTGAACTCCGGGTGGTTGGAAAGGATATGTTTCTATCATTTGCTATACCTTTGTAATAGAGTTTTTCCTCAACTACTAGCTCCAGCTAATGTTTGGTGGAGCTTATGGCGATGCACGCCTGCCAAAGTGGCTCCCCAGACATCGCACTCCTGGTCTCGGAAACTACCCTTTCGAGTATCCCATCAGTGACCAGAGGGAGCTCAAGCTAATAATATTCATCTCTCTTCAATATACACAGATAAAGCCGTAAAGAATCGGAAGATACTTGATTAAAATTTATGCTGGAATTTTATAGATCGGATTACCAACTTTTTGTTGCCCCTGTAATCTTTATGGTAATCAATAAAACACTATGCAAGTTGTAGTAGCGTTTTCAAAAAAAGAGTACATAACTGTACTCTAAGTCTACTCACTGATGCCTCTGTGAAATTGCTCTAATTCTAAGTAGTTTTCCAGTGCTTAAAATTTTCAATAAGGCATTTTAATCTTTCTGCCCAAATAACCGTGTTAGTGTGAGGAGGCTATCCATTAACATAACCCTTTCAATAATTTATTAGTGACATACTTGCTATCTGAAGGGGGGCGACATGAGAAACTCTATATTTTACAGAGGATACTATAAGTATTGAGTAAACGTAAGAATAGGAAATTGCATTCTATGCAGCTCCGTATACAAGACTCGATACTGTTGCGCCTGTGAAAACTTTGGAAAAATCATATGGAGAACACTCTTGAAGATTTTATTGCCTACAACTTTTCGAAAATCCGAGTTTATTATTTCTTGAAAGCTTAACGTATTTTTGCATTGATGAACTGCTCGAGCAGAGAAACGTATACTGGCAGTGAATTGCTTATGCTCAGTTATTACGTTTTATGTTGCCATTATTTCTTTCATTTATCTCATATACGTACAATTAGTCTGATTGTAAAAATTGTACGGTGTTTTGATAACGTTTTCTTGACTATCGCACTTTTGTTATCACGTGATTTCAATACCTCAGTTATTCTCCTTCAAATGAAACCAACGACCTAGCATTGTTACAAAAGTAATGATATCAATATTGCAGAGGCACTAATGGACTCAAAGGGGCTGCGTTTGAGGTAGTTACTCTGTGCAAATGGTTCTTGAATTAGTTGCCCAGATGGCGGATCTCGAAGCTTTAAAATCTTGGACTTGGTAGCCAGAAAATGGAGAAGTATTTCAGCTTCCCCAGTATTTAAATTAATGTCTTCTGAAAATCGCTCTCGCTTTTGGAAACCTGTTAGTTATTTTCGATGTTGGTGCCCTCAGACCTTATTTTCTTTATCATTCCTAACTTGGGGATATGGTGATCGCCAGAGCACGCCACGACATATTCAGTTCATTGGCGTCACCGTTTGCACTAACCTATTATCATTTTGGATATTCGTTTAATCATTACTTTTATTTTAGTGCATTCAATTTTTATGTAACATAGTTCGATGAAAAAGTACGAGTTCATATTTTCTCTTTCCGTATGTTAAATATGTCAGGGGAACTACCATTTCGTTGTGAAACCAACTCATCGTCTGATAATGTCCCGTTGGCACCATTAAAGTTTGTTGTGTTTTGACATTTCGGCTGTCATGCCTCATCAGACTGTGAGACAACAGCCGAAAACGTTTTTGTCAAACTACAACAAACTTTAATAATAAGCTAGTGGTACTGCATTAAAGAATTAACTTGAACTTCACGAACACTTCGCAGCAAAATGAATTCATCTTACTCCGAATAAACTTAAGTTTTTCATCTGGAAATATACAGTGTTCTATAGTGTTCCACGTTGAATAACCCGTGCCATTTATTCTATATTTGTATGTCCTTTTTCAGAGGCAATATTGCCCAACGCAATCGAAGTACAGTACTGTAGTGCCGTGCTGAACATAGACGACTCAAGTTACTGTTTGAACAGCAGCAATCCTTATGCAACCAAAATACAGGCATACGCATCCACCTTTGCAATGCGTCGTTCCTTTGTGGAGCTGTTGGTACCGGGCTTGCTTTCATTCTTCGTGGGACCTTGGAGCGATACGTTCGGCCGCAAACCACTCATGTTGGCCGCTAGTACTGGTAATTGTTATGTTTTCTCAATTAAATTACCCGAGCGCGTAGACGCAAACAAGGGGGAATTTAGAGACTTAGCCCCCAAATCCTGTGGAAGCATCCCCTAAAAAAACTAAAAAATAATAGAGTAAAAGAACTTTAAGTATTATTTCGATACTTATTACCCATACGTTTTAGTCAGCTTACTGACCTGCTTATGTAATGATGGTTGAGATGTTGGGCCTTCTATTTCGTTCTACTTTGACTCAAGGCCTCCATCTGTATTTTATTAAAAACCTTGTTATTTGTTACAGGATATTTAATAACATTCTCACTGTGGACGTGGGGGAGTATGATGAAATCTCTGCATCCGTCATTCTTCATCTTATTTAGTATACCGATAGCTTTTTCAGGAGGACCTGTAATCATGATGTTATCTACGTTTTGTTACATCTGTGATGTGTCCTCCATAGAGGACCGAGGAACGAGGTAAGTTATCGTTTAACGACCCTCGCTTTCTAGTGTGCTTGAGTACTTATTCGCCATTGAGACATTGATTTGTGATATTCAGCCGATTAAGCTACTTCGAGATCTTTGTTTTGCGGAAACTTATGGCAGATATTAATTTTGAAATGATCTTATTTCAGACTAGGATTATTGCAGGCTTGCTTCTATGCTGGGTCATTAGTTGGAAGTATAGCTGCTCCTCATCTCATAACTGAAGGTTATACCGTCGGGTTTGGAATAGCTGTTATATGTGTGTTTATCACGCTAACCTTCCTGCTCTTCGTGCTCAGTGAATCAGTGACAGTGTCCCAAGTACGTTCACTGTACTGCATTACTTATACTACACCATATATGCTTGTATTGGATGCAAGATCTTTCAGCATACGTATTTGAAAATGTACTTCACCAAGTGGTGATGATTCTTGAAGAGTACATCACAGCTGTTAAAGTAGCATTTTTGACTCTTTTTTTTTATGTCTTTACTTTGGCACACAAACCGGCAAAACGTTACTTTCACGCGCCACGTTTTAATAAATAATAGTAATAATAATAAAACTACTCACTGGACTGACTGACTGACTGTCAGTCTATGGCTGATAAAAGACATAATGACAGAGAAAGATATACGATAGGCAAGAAAAAGTCTACCCGATATAAATCTGACAACCACCTTCTCCTTCCCCACTGATATTACAGCAGTCTCATTTCCTACTGATAAGACATAAAGACAAACATAAAACTTATTTATATGTATATTGCTGATAAGACACGAGGGAAACAGTCCAGTCAGTCAGTCTCATGTCTGTCTTCAGGTCTCTTATCTCAGTAATGAAGTAGAAGGTGACTGATCTATCACTGCAAATCTTTGGATCTTTTCTTTATGCCTTATCGACGAATCTCGTATCTGTCATTATGTCTTATCAGTAATGAAGGAGACGGTTGCTTGTCAATTTTTTGAATTTTTCCTTTGTCTTATGAAAAATATATACACAAGTCTCATGTGTTTTTATGTTTAGGAAAGGAGATTGTCTTAATACCTTCTCAGTAGGGAAGGAGAAAGTAACTGTTAATGATATTTATATCGGATATAGTGTAAGTCTCATGCCTATCTTATATATTTCACCATGTCGTTATGTCTTATTAGCGATAGACTGACAGTGTCATGTCTGTCTTTAGGCCTTATCAGTAATGAAGGAGAAGGTAACTGATATTTCTCTGTAATTTTTTTGGTTTTTGACATTTGTGTTTTTACTTCGGCACAGGATGGAAAAAAGCGTTACTTTGGAGCGTTACAAAAAGAGCGTTACGAAAAAATAATAATAAATAACTGACTGACTCACACGATGACATTCTTATGTCGGCGCAGTCCGCGAAGCAAGGACATGATTATGTCTTTACTTTGGCACACAAGCTGAATTCATCTCTGACGGGCGCGTCGAATAAAATTCCTCCTGTGTGCTTAGTTACAATGCTGTCCGCTACAGGACGCTGTATAACCTCTCCCTATGTGCACGGGTTTCTAAACCTGGCTCTAAATACCTTGTATGTGTAAGTGATGAGTAAAAGTAGTATTTTGCACACACGAGGTGTCAAACGCGCCGCCGACGAAATGCTCTCCCGTGTTTCTTATAAAATGGCGATGTGAATATTGTTTAACAACTAACTTGGCGGAGCTATGTGAATTTCGATCAAACCGATGTTCGTCTTTCCACATCTGTAAATTCAAATGTCGAAACTTGATGAAGATAGATTTGAACCAAAGTTAGCTCTTAATATGCCTGCCCCAAAAATTGTATTGATCTTTATTTGCCAACCTTGCAAAATTGAGGACTCACTCCGTCCTCCCCCATAAAATGCAGATGGTGTACAAAACTTGATTGTATATGTATCAGCAGACACCGTTTATCACGCGGCACTGAAATTGATTGTTTATGTGGATATATCCTTCATTATACAATGTAAAGGGCGGATGCGAATTTCAACACACGTCTATCTTCGTACATTAGATTTTTGGTGAAATGGAAGATTTGTCACCAACTCTATTTGGTAGTTTTTCTTCGCAGTATGAAAATTCGTAACGTAATCATTTTACCAAGTCTTGGAAAACTGCAAGGACAGTGTAGTTTCACTTTTGATCCTTTTATTCTCAAAAATTCTGATTCTGATACGCAAAGACGTACAACATACCTGAAGTATTCGTAGCAATTAACTTAAAGAAATGGCCTCATCACCCGTGAAAGTCACATTTTATTGTGCATTACTTTTTGAAATGTGTCCTCAGCCAAAGTCTTGTACAACAATGGTAGAGCACCTTGCAAGTATATCAGATATCGGGTTTCTTCTTCCGAACTTTAACAATGCTGTTACTTCTTTGTTGTATACAGCTTCAAAGAAACACAGTTAGTAAAAATCCATTCCAACTGGAACAGTTACGGAGTTTGTATCAGACATGCTATGTGAAACAATCATCACGAACATTTCTAACTTTGTCGTTGTTGATCCTATTAATGAGTTTGTCACTAATTCAGGCTTTAGGTAAGTTTTATTTAGTATGAAACAATTTAATTCGCTGGTCATCACAACAGGCAAGCTGCCTATTATGTGGGTCGGTCTCTGTGCCTGTTCATTGTCGAACTCGAACAACGGTTGAAAAATTTGCCGTTTTTGAGTGATTTCGGAACTTAACATGAAGGCTCATGCAGACAACGTTTCTCCTATTTTATTCATTTTCGTTATGATCTGTTTCAGGCGAACAAACAATATTTTACTTATTTCTGCAACACATTCTCGGCTGGGACCTTCTTCAGTTCACACCTTTAAACTGTTTTACAATTACCGTTAGTGGTACGAACGAACCCTTTCTTACATTGTTGTTGCACAAAACATGATCCCCATCGATACATTATTACGATTTGCTCCTGTATATTGCAATTATTCTTGCAGCTATTGGCGCATGGGCTGGTACTTGGTTGTTCACCAAATACCTGAAGCTGCACGATTTGTACACGCTGGCTATCTCGTCATTCTTCCGTGTTTTGTCTGCCTTGTCTCTGATGTTCGGCACTGAGATATGGCATATATACATGACGAGGGTACTCGGAAGCTCTGCCGGTGTGTTCGGGCCGATCGTTAGAGTATTTTTATCAAGAATTATTGCACCTGAAGATATAGGTAAGTATCGTGTTGTAACTCACCAGAATTTGGTGTATGTGTTCATCAGTATCTTTATGCTATTTTGATGGCGTTGTCGTGTATCACAGGAAAGGTGTTCTGTTTGATTGGCTCGCTGGAATCGTTAACGCCATTGATTGGTTCCGTGGTGTATACCGCTTTATTTACTGCAACCTTAGATTCGTATCCTAGAGCGGTGTTCGTCTTGTCTGGAATACTCTGCACAGCTGTAATACTGATTGTTGCGTAAGTATTCAGAAGTTGACACTTAAAAGATTGGATGTATTGGTTTTGTTCGAAGTTGCAGAGCGAGTTTTCAGACTGTCAGTTTTTTGAGTGCTCATAACACCCTTGATTCCTTTTTACTATGCCAGTAATATTTCAACTCGAATATTGTATCCGTGTTTGTTTGTCCATATGAGTTAACTGTCTCTCCATCCAGCTCACTGGTAGCTATCTGTCTTGGAATAACGGATCAATATCTACATTTTTTATATTTTTTTATATTTTTGATTTTTTAGGCATGCAACATACCAAAAGTTGGAAAGTTTTTTCAGTTTTGAGTGAACCTAGCCAAACCTTTTTTGATGTAGGAGATTCTTACAATTTTTTTGATATTCGTTGTCAATTTATTATTTTATTATTATTAAAAAAAAAAAAAAAAAAGTGAGTAAGAGTTACCTGATTGACAATTTGGAGGGCACTCACACAGCATATCACAAACCACTACCGTTTTGAGACTTTTCGCCGATCACATTTTTTTGTGAGTGTTCGACAGCTCATCATTTTAAGATAGTGTGTGTGAAGTGATCGCTCAGCATTAGTGTGATTACTGAGTGATGTTCACAAATGCACTCATAATTGGCCTCATTGTCAATCGGGAAGATATCTAGGACTCCCCATTCCCACCTTCTAGCTACGTCACTGAGCACTGTTATTTTCTAAATAAGAATAATAAAAAGTCAATATTGTCTAGTGTGTCCAAATTTCCCTATGCTGTGTCTAAATCCAGCTAGATATTACAAGAAGAGTTAGGGAAAATTATTGAAATTTTATTTTTTGGAAACTAAGTTATAATAACGTGAAACTGATGTACAGCGCATGTGCACAGGTTCAGATTTTGATTTTGCATTTTCAACTTTTGACTTGAACAGTCTTCCCAAAAAATTAAAAGTTGAAATAATTGTGTATTTTCCCCCTTTTTCATACCTGTGAAGTGTATAAGGAGGTAATATAGTTAGCTATTCCTAGATCTTTAAGTTATTCCTTCCTAATTTTTTATTTAGCAGATAATAGTTAGCCGTCTTTGTTTTCAACTGTTTTGTAAATACCTTCTGAGTATATCATCGGCTGTAAATGAAGACTATTGACTTGATCCACTTCTTTCTGTTCGCTCCATTGTAGTTGAAGCTTTTCCCGATTTTTCTTCATTTCCTTAATAACGATACGATTTATTATACCAAAATCTTTCACTTTGTATCGCCGTGTCTTGCAAATGTTGATATGAAGGTATTTATTTCTAATCTCTTTTATTTCAGACTCCTCGTCAAAATACATCTTCGTCCGTCTATGGACCTTACCGTACCGCAAACATCCAGTATAAATGCTTGAAATATCGATGGTACTTGCGATAAGCCTTTACTAGATTTCAAAATATCTGTGATAATTTAGTTATAGAATGTATTTATTTTTATTTTCATTTTTTCTTCTTCTTATTTTAGTGATAATTAGGTCTGCTAAACTTGTGCCTTTATTTTGATAGAACAGAATTTATATTATGGCTGTGATATTGAGTGCATTTCGTCTATCACTCTTGAAAGTCGCATTGGAATAGAAAGGATCATAATTTAAGATTAGAACAGGGTTCATCTGAAACGTTCTAGAACTTTATCATGAAATTTGGACACCATTCTTTCAGTGTTTTAAAATCAGAATCAAGTATAGCGTTTCTAAATAGATCAGAGAATTGCTCTTAACGGTGAGAATACCGTGCCTGCGCTATACAATGGACGATGTTTCACTTCATACCTGTTCATGTTTTGATAAATGAAGTAATTGCTGAAAGGTTACCTAATGTCTTTTGAAAATCAGTTCTTTTGATTTTAATGGTGTGTGACAGATTATTCATCATATTTCTCGATTCTTTTTTAATTCACGTTTATAAACAAGGTGCTCACGTTTCTGTAGATCAGATAGATAATTAAGTCGTGTGCCTGATCCGCCTTAATAGGCCCCCCGTTCTATCAAGGCTAATTTTTTACTTATTTTTATATTTTTTATAAATTAATTTCTACTTTAATAATGTTCCGTACTTCCAGAAGAAATTTCGCTGGGTGGAATGCTGGTCCAATAACTTTAACTCAAATAGCATAGATTGGATCTATTTTTATTGATTATAACTAATATGGAATTAGATTTTTATCATGCTAGACTTCTTGACTCAAAAAGTTGGTTGAAACAAGGTTCGTTGAATATGAATAAGTAGTGGGCTAGCACTTGAAGGATGTTGAATGCTGGTACTACCATACGCGGCTGGTATACTTGTAAGTAAACCTACGATCAAATGTAATTAGTCATATTTATTCAAGTTTAATGAAATTTGTGTGTTGCTCTCTGAAAATACTCACGTTTTTTTTACCATAAATAAGCATTTTCTTACCAGATATTTTTAACATCTACATTTCGATATAGTGATACACAGGCTGCATTTTTTGTAAAATCATAAGTTTAATTTATTATCCGCGATACTCGATTCTCATGTGCCAAGTTGGCATTAAACTCAGGGCCGTAGCGATGAGTCCCCCTCCTAGTGACTTTTAAAAAGTCGGCAATCGGCAAATTTTAATAGCTAGTCGGAAAAATTGGGGAAGGAAGTTGTTTTTTACTTTCTTAACTTCGAACTGAAGCTTTGTGTGCTCCAGTTGGCATTTTTGCTGGTTGCACCCCTCCCGCCCCCACCTCGCCAAGGAAATTTCTAGCTACGGTTCTGATTCAATTTCCGTATTTTAACGATTGAATGTTTTAATGAAAGCTCGTTTATATTTTTTGTAACTTCTCAATCTGAAGTTGGAAATAAAGCACTGGAAACTATATATTTTGTTTCTACCCATAAGCTACAACCTGGGAACATTTGCATGTATTTTATTATAGTTTTCCACTGTGAGTGCATACAGGCGGCAGAGTTTATCTTTTGGGAGACATTTTTGATTCGATGATTTATTCTTTCCCCTTCTTCTGAAAAATAAGTTTGTGCATGATCTTTTAAACTGAACATATAACTTTTTCAACGCGAGTCTGAGTTTTTTTCCCTCGCATTTTTGAGGAAGGCAAGTTAACCTCGTTTTGCTGCCTCTCATGTCTTCAGCCTACTTTTGGAAATCTACGAGTTATTTGCAGACTGTCAAACATTTCATATGTCTTGCAGATCCGCATGTAGTTAATACATACAACGTGACTATCCTACTTGATATACTTCCAAATACAAGGTGCCATTTCTTTGGGGGAGGGGATTTTTGAACTCTGAAACTGGGATGCGTCTTGAATTTGAAACAAAACAACCGTCACACGATTCCAACGACGATTTTATACGCAGGTAAGCACATTTGAATTTGTTTCTGATATAGCACAGTACTTCGTTAACCTGCATATTTTATTTCAAACGTTTTTACTCGGAATGAGCCATCATACTAATTTTATGTGTTTTAATTGCAGGTTCCTTAATGTTGTTCGGGGTAGCAAAAGTAATACCTTCGGCGGAATTAAACTGGCATTCCGGTAGTCAAAGGTCTCCATTCAGAAGTTGTATACGTATGTAACATCACCCGAATGATTTTCCTTTTATTAATAGGTATTTAAAACATCAGAAAACAGGTAGGTAATCATTATTAGAGTGAAAAATTCAGAAATCATGTATTCTACTGAACATGAAATAATGTTTTTTTTGTGTGTTACAGATTTGTGTAAGTTACAGTTATTCGTTTCACCTGCACTTTAAATGCTGAGAATTGTGCCTGGCCCTCAGGAGATACTTGTGAAAATTCGGCATCATTGGAGCAGTTTGTCAGATTTCCGGTTTGTGAGCTCATGGTATAATTATTGTTGTTATTCCCCCCTCCCCCCATTAAACAGCTATTTCTTTGTTTCGACTGTTAGCTTATCGTCTGTGGTCTTTCTTTTTCTAGCCATTCCATGTTCTTCAGTTACTTTCCTTATTGTTTTCTCAATGGCGGTGTACATCTCTTGTACGTTGTCTCTCTTCTTGATGTACTTTTTTCCACTCTAATTGTTGTGCAGATGCTTCTCTCATCTCTTGTCTCCTACTTATCGGCACTACTTTCCTCTCCATGAAATCCTTCTTCCTATATTCTTTGTACTCAGTGGTGGCGATCCTGGGAGGGGGCACATGCCCCCCCCCTAGAAAAATCAGGGGCTGTGCCCTCCTGGTAAAATTATTGTTTTTCTTTGAAGGGGTATACATGAATTATAACTCTTGAAAGTAAAAAGTTTAAAACTGAATAATCTGGAGTTTAATGAAGAAAGTGCTCACATACTATATAATATACTTAACGTAAACAGAGATGAAACAAAAGAAGCACTACCTGAACTGATTATTACAGGGTTGGTGCTAGCAAATTTGTAGACTGCACAGTGCATACGGAAGCCCGCACCTTGTGAACGATATAACGATTTTGCTTATGATGTAGAAAAAGCAACTCACAAATTTATTGTAAAGAATTCAATGCGACGAAACACATTTGCATTATTTTAATGCAAATGTGTTTTTACTTGAAAGTTCCTAAACATAATATAGTAATTGCGTATTGATATTTGTAAAATTCATTTCTAGTAACAGTAAACGCGGTTTAATTGCACTTCTTCTAATGAATCAAGCGAAGCTATAGTGTTATTTCTCCGAAATTACACCCCCTCCCCCCTCTGCCGTCATCAGTGGAAAAATATCAGTAGATCATCAGTTTGTGGCCCCCCCCCCTGGGAAAATCACAAATCACCACCACTGTTTGTACTTCATTCTTGCAACATGGAATTCCCAAATCGAAAGCACCGTTTACAACATTAGGAGGAAGTTCCAGCACACAGACCAGCCGGCTATCAATGTACAGGTTGCGGAACTTACATCAGGAGACTGGATTTGCTGCCAATCCACACGTATGATGAACATCGAGACGACCCCGGTTTGAAGATCTACATCTGTGATGAACATAAACTTGGTTGGCTGAACCGTCCATATTACCTCAAACTCTTGTCAACAGCCCATCCTGGTGAAAACCGTCAGCCGCTGTATCTTCCAGTTGGTAGACCAAAGAAGGACAAACCGCCGAAAGAAAAACGTCCGCTCTGCTTCGTCTGATTCTTCGTCGGTTCCAGCTTCGGCTTGTACTGCTGAATCCATCTGTTCTGTGCCGCCTATCGCACCATCTTCATTTCGGCCCCCAATGGCTAGCTCAACGGCTAGATTGCCTTTGAAGTTCATTTTTACTTTCAGGCCGCGCTGTCGAACTTGCGGGTTCCGCTGGGCAATCTAACGCCTCGGCGGGCATCGTCTTTACTGGATGGTGTTACTACTTCAACTTTCGTTAATTTCACCTGCTAGGTAAAATATACTATAATGTTTCAGCTGATATGTCAGTGTGTATAAACGAGTAAGAAGTAAATAAGAGGAAACTCATTCCGCGTGAATATGGGAGAGTAGCAGAACAGATATGATGCCAATACACGTAGACGACTACCATCGGGAGGACGCCGGCTTTGGTGTTTGGATCTGCGAAGAACACCAACGCTGATGGCTGCAGCACTCCAGGTATCTGCAACACCTGTTGAAAGAGCACCCCGATGTAGACCGTAAAGCTCTCTATCTTAAGACAGAAAGACCGAAAAAAGAAAAACCACCAATCGTTAAAAGACCACGGGGTCGCTAAAAAGGATTCAAAGTTCCGCGTCCGCCACCGCCCGCACCGTTGCCTGCATCTTAATGTCTGCAAATTTTTAATTTTATATTTTTGTATAAAAAGATGAATGTAACTCGTAAATAAGTAAAAGTTTTCAAGCAAGGAAATATGCAGGATTGTATTACCCGTGAACGTGCAATATCTCATGGTCCGTAAATAAGAATTTACTCGTGCCCGCTGGCGGCCTTAGACGACCATTCGGAGCGATTTCCTCAGAGTAACGCTGAAGGATTTTCCTCGTAGTAACAAATGATGAAAACTGGGGAGTGGGGCCCCCTGGCCTCTACACTACAGATGCCAGCAACCCCAGTCACTCGCCTCTCTCGTGTCGAAAAGGAAGATGGGGTTGCACAAAACTGCGGTACGTCCACGGGAGCGAAAATATAATTTCGAACTGTAATTTTCGTAAAGTTCGCCTGAGTTGCCGTTCGCCCCCCCCCCCGCTCCCCGCGTCAGAGACGTCAACAGTGCGGCCGGACAGGGGGAGGAATAGCCTCATAAAAATTATTTGATTTCGAAAAACAAAAAGTCGTCTTCAAAACCTACAGTCATACAACAGGGAATATCTGGAGGATGTCCGAGCACAACCCTGATAATGCTTAAAAATTCGTAACTTAGGCAAGGATGAAGATAAAATACTGAAATTTGAAACGTGTATGCGGACAAAATCTAGTCGTTGATTTTGAGTAGATGGGGTTGCAAAAATCTGCCTGACGCTGACTAGAGCGAAAATAAAATTTCGAATTGTAAGTATCCGATAAATAAATGAATATCCGAAATCCTAAGCGGTGGAAGACTGAATGACGTCAGAAGAGCGGTTATTAGATAGCAAAAGTAGCCGAAAAACAGATACGATTGGTAGATGGATCCCCTCCCAAGGGTAGGCTACCCCTGGTGGAAGGGGCAATCAAGAGGCAACCCTTAGTGAGTTTTCTTTTCTCCCGGAGGTGGCGGCGGCGGATTTTACTTTTTCAAAATTTTGCTAATGTGGATATATCTACTATCGACATTGTCATTGATTAACATAATATGATCTATCTTGTTTTTTATTTTGTGGTCTGGAGATGTTTATGTCCATTTTTCGTTCTTCTTTCTTGTGGAAGAATGTTTTCATTTTATTTTCCACTGCGAATTCTGTCATTCTCTCTCCGAGTTCAGTATTTTCCCATCTCCGCTCTTTTCAAATTGTCACTCCCAATTTTTCCATTCCAGTCACCCATAATTATTGTTCTAAAATTCTTCTTTTCTTGCTGCAACACTTCTCTCCCAGTCCTCATGAAACTTTTCTCTTTCTGTTTCTTCTGCATCCAGAGTTGGGACATATACTTGTCTAATTAACAGATTTATGTTCTTTTGTACTTTAAGTTTCAGATAACAGATTCTGTCTGGTACGCCTCTTATCACAGTTACACCTGACCAAGAAATAAGTCTGTACATGACCTTTTTGACTAAAAATATAACTTTTTCAACCTGAGTCTGAGTGTGATTTTTCCTCGCATTTCTAAGGAAGTCAAGCTAACCTCATGTTGCTGCCCCTCACATTTCAAGCCTATTTCCACAAATCTACGAGATATTATTCGCTGACTGTCGAGCATTTCATATTTCTTGCAGATCTGCTTGTAGTTAATACTTGCACACAGGTAAGTATCCTTGGATTTGTTTCTAATTTAGTATAGTGTACTTCGTTAACCTCTCTGCATATTTTATTTCAAACGTTTCTAGTCTCGAAATGAGCCATCATACTAATTTTATGTGTCTTAATTGCAGGTTCCTTGATGTTGTTCGGTAACAGAAGTAATAACTTCGGCGGAATTAAACTGGCATTCCTGTAACTAAAGGTCTCCATTCAGAAGTTGTATAAGTGCGTATGTAACATCACCTGAATGATTTAATATTCAAAACATCAGAAAACAGGTAAGTAGTCATTATTAGAATGAAAAATTCAGAAATCAGAGCATGAAATAATTATTTTTTATTTATTTTATTTGTGTTTTAGATTGGTGTAAGTTACAGATTCGTTTCACCTGCACTCTAAATGCTGAGAATTATGCCTGGTTCTCAGGACATAGGTATTGTGAAAATTCAGCACCATTGAAGCAGTTCGTCTTATTTCCGGCTTGTGAGCTCGTGGTATTATTAAGTACCTACTGAAATTTATTTTTACAAATGTTCAGTAAATTCGTTCCAATGCATAATAACTTGTACACAGTGTGGTTGTAATGACAATGATCATAGTATGGCAATATGAAATAAGAAGGACTGGTACCGTGGCAGTGGCTGGCTTCTGATACGAGCCCCCGTTATGCCTGATTAAGTCTTCTGCTTAATGAACGACTGAATTTTGAGGTCTCATTGGGCTGTCTGAAAACTTGAGAAAGGTTCCGCATTTTCTCTTAGTACCTACGAAAACTAAGCATAGTTAATACATGTATTATGTGTACTCTCCAAGAAGCAGGGACATTCGCATACGGATGTTCCACCAAGAGCACTAATGTCGAAGACGAAAACATGATACTTGTACATTACACCATAAGAACGTGTGCTCATAAAAGTGTTGCTCGCGGCTTTTAGATGTATTGATTTTTTATGAAAAAATGCTAAGAACAAAAGTTACTTATAGCCCTTTTCATTTTTTATCAGATGAGCTTAATTTTGGATAACTTTTTATCATCCTCCTCCCATGTCATGTTTTTGTCCAAAATCCAAATCCACCAATCAGTGAACAGTACATGTTGTTTTCAGTAACAGTCACCAGGAGAAGCGATTCCTTTGCATCCATACGTCAATACCTAGTCATAAAGGAGCCACGTGACAATGTGGCCCCCACAAGAAATTTGTTGAGACATGACTATGTTATAATGTGACATAATATTACCAAGTTTAATGGGCAAAATTAAAAAAGCGAAGACTTCCTTTCTTTCCCGTTTTAAGGTTCCATTAGTGTATTCTTAAGACGTGAAACTACTGAGATTGATTGAGTGGATATCATTAGCGTGGCTTTTATTTTGAGGACGTCCAAATTTTCACTGTGACACCCCCCCCCCTCCCCACAATTGTTCTATACCACGTAAAAACAATGTGTGCCAAATTTTAGTATTATCGGGGAATTTTAACCCAAGCACCAAGAGGGGTGAAGTTTAACATGTAATGTACATAACTAAGGGTTTTAAGGACATTTCAGTAAAAATTGAATACTGAAAAACGAGAAGTATCTAGGAATATCATTTTTGCTTAGAATTATTCCTAAGGGTTTCACTTATCGACACAGTGTATGATACACCTCACCAGACCCTCTCATCCCTCATGGTCAGGCTGCGAAATGGAAGAGGAGGAATGAGAATACAAAATTCAAAATAGCAGTTTTACAGGTTTTTGTGGTCGCTGAATTCGATTTGGGGGTAATTTGTGGATCCGAACTCTCCTGGTGCCATAAAGGGAGTAAGTCGAAAAACATTTGTTATTTCGAGATTGTATTCAATTTATTGGTATTTATCAGGGTTGCCACTTTCTGGAAAACCGGGAAAAGTCAGGGAATTTGGTCAGTCAGGGAAAAGTCAGGGAATTTTCATTTAGGTCAGGGAAATTTTCTAAAAATAACAAACGAGTTCGTATTTTATCAGAGTAAACTTTTTTTATCATAACATAAGAATAATGATAATCTATTCGCAAATGAAATAGTCTATAATATTGAAAAATATTACATAAATTACATCTGTACCATCTTCTTCTCGATCGCGATTTTTTTTAAATCTGTATTGTAAAAAATTTCTGTGACTCTCCTCTCTCTGGGCTTTCTCGGAATCCTGTAAAAAAGTCAGGGAAAATTGGAAAAGTTGGCCTGGAAAACCGGGAAAAGTCAGGGAAAACCAATCCTGAAAAAAAGTGGCAACCCTGTTTATGGTTGCTGAATTCAATTATGGGAGTAATTTTTGTGTACAACCCTTTCTTGGTGGAGCGTATGGCGATGCTCGCATGCCAAATTGGCTCCCCAGACACTGGGCCCCGGAAACTACCTTTTCGAGTATCGTATCGGTCACGAGAGGGACGTCTTGGGGCTCTATTTCGTCTCTTCTTGCTCCAAATTCGCGCTGTTCTGCTAGGGCCACTATGGGACACATTACTGACCGAAGGGACACACAGCCAGCGTTGAACAGGAATTCGGATGGCTCACAGCTGGACTACGTTTCCTTCCTTCATTCATCACCTCCTCGTCTTGGTAGACGTCGCTAGAATGTGGTGACGGCGGAGTGAACTCTACCGGACGGTCTACAGCAGCTCTAGGATGGCACAGAGTCATTGTGTTGAATGTGGGCTGAAGTGTGTTCGTCGGTCCTCTGCCTTGACCATTCCGTCTCCATCTCCTTCTTCATGATAGTCGAAACAGAGGCTGACACTCGGTTTCATCCGCTTCTACGCTTCCGAATTTCTGTAACCAAAGTGTCCGGCGCGAGACGATCAATCATGCCGTCATCGGTGTCGCTGTCGTTGTTCGGTTTGATCATTCTTACCATCCCACCCCTGTATTTCAGACAAGGCGCTTTCCTCTTCTTCATCCTGATCCAATCGATTGCGTTATCCACCTCTGTAACTTCGAGCAGAGGGAAATCCTCTCGCATTTCGATGAGTCTTACCGTTAGCGGGAGGCACTGAGGAAAAGCTCTTGAATGACCTAATGCAGCGCCTCCGACTTCATTCAGCTCGTCACCGACAACCCTCCGGCTCTTCTCATAACACCCTTATACGGTTTTCCGAAGGGGTTGTCGTTGGTTTCCGTGCATAACTCCTCCCAGGCTTCCGTTTTGTTACCTCGTATGACTGACTTGAAAGTACGACGAGTTTTTGCTGGTACTGCTGCGAAACCGCTGCCGCCGCTCCGTTTTATCTCGCCTCGTTCACTTTCTTCCGCCCGACACTCCCGTTTCTCAAGTGAGAGTCAGGAAGCTCGCGTTCAATTGATCGGCATCGAGCTTCCGGATCGCTCATTTTCCCAGCTTCTTTGGAGCAGTGACGATTCCTTTATCTAGCTTAAAGGTGATGTATCTGAGGTGACTCCATGACTCATCATCCAGCAGGACCAGCCTTTGGCTGACACGAACGTGATGTCTATGAGCAACCCCCATCAATGGCATAGGAGCGTAATGGGTTTAGGGGTTAAAACACCCCCAACGTAAAAAAAAAGACTTTCAAAGATTTGCAGTCCTGAAAAAAGAATGATGTAGGACATCCAGGATTCACCCAACCAGAGCATCAACTCCTGAAGAATTTTATAGAATAACAATCTTCATACCCTTTTTGAAGTGTACTAGAGGGCTTCGTTCCCTGGCCGCTTTGCGCCCTCCCCCCGCTGTAACTCGCTTCGCTCGTGCCGGCCTTACTCGTTGCTTCTTTTGCTCCCCCTCTGCCAGCGGTCCTCAATATTCCACCATGAACCCCCTTCAATCCTTTCTTCATCACGAGCCTCCTCCTCCACCACAACCCCTCGTTAACCATGGTTGCTCTCCGCCTCCGCGGTCACACCTCAACAGTCGCAGCCCTCCTAGCCACAAACTCCTCCCCCACAATGGCCATAGTCCTCCACCTAGTCTCCCCCGATCACCCTCTTCCACCCCGAGTGCCCTCCATTAGGATCACGTCCTTCGACCACCCCATCCCACTATGGCCTTCATTTCTGTTCACGTACCACATCCCCACCAAGACCTCTTCACCCATCACAACAACCTCCCCAATGGCGGCCTTAGTTCCTCTCTACAGCCTTCCCCTTCCGCGGCTCCATCACCCTACGGCCTTCTCGGTCAACCGTGATTTTTTAGAGTTTTAAGTAGAAGTCAGGTTTTGATTGATTTGAATTTTTTGGATGATAGGGTTGCTTTGCTGAAGGGTGTGATTGTGTCGAGTGTGTTGAGTGTAGTTGGGGTTGTGATTTATTTGAGGTTGATGAGTGAGGGGGGGGGGGTCTTGAAGGCCCTAGATGACCAGACTTACACGGGCTCGAATTTAGATGATATAGTAGGTACTAATTAGTAAAAGTATAGACGAACTAAGAACAATGGTAGAACTCTTAGGAGAATGCGAGAAAATGGGTCTTACAAAGCAACATATCAAAAACGGGTGAATTAAGATTGTTCTGAAATTCTGAGGGAGTTCATAAAAAAACTTTATGAGAGCTGATCTCCTCCTGGCCGGCCGCTGTTCTTGTCGATCTGGAGCTCGCATAGACGATAGAAGTCGTTTTGTTCCTCCATCACAACTCGATCTCTGCACGGTTATGTACTTCCAACGTACGACTTAATATGGCCTTAATTCTACTTGAAAACGTGATATCCACCTTGTCCGTACGATTTACCGTTGATTTATACTTAGCTCACCCCTGGAATAAATTATATCTGGTGTGTATCGGGCGAGGTGACGGGCTCGCTCACGATTACCTCTTGAAAAGGATGGCGAATACGTTATACCCTTTTACTGAAGCGTGTCGTGAGAGCAGTGACACTTTGGAAGCTCTTCAGAAAATGAGTACTTGCTTTACATTTATAGAAAAAATATGCTATCTACTTAATACCTATTTCGAGGGACCAATTTTACAGCTACAAAGTAGCTGCAGTAGGTATTGCCCTCATAATATCGTTTCATATCCGTCAAACTAACTCCCGAGAATTCCTTTGCGAGAGTATTAACTGAATTTGGAAACCCGTATCGACGTTGCTTTTTTCCTCATCTTATTCCATCAAAAGAGAGGTAACAAAGGATGAGCTTTTTGGAAAGCTTGGCGAGAAATAATACCAAATCTCTCAACAATGGTCTGAGTTGCAGATCCACACATTTTCGAGGGTTCAAAAAACGAGAAAGCTTCTTTCTGTTCATTCCGGCGAATCCTCATTCAGTGTTGTCAAAGATGTACGCGGTAATTATTTATCGTCGAATTCAGGATTGAAACAGATTTTAAAGGTCAAATGGTTCATTTGAAGGGGGGAAAAAAGAGCTGGAGTGATTCCACATTTTACGTTCTAACTTATTCAGAACGGAATGTTTGAGCTTAGCACTGATGATCATTTCCGGTTGAAAATTTAGTTGTCCTATAAATACATTTAGTACTCGTAGTATTTTTCGATTGAAAATTCAGTAAAACGGGGGCTGGGGCTCCATGGGTGATCGAATGCCTTTTAAGATTTCTCGAATGTTATACTCTGGTACGTAGGTACTCCGTTTCATTAATTCTTGAGAAGGTCAAGCCGCCCTGTGCAGAATTTCTCCGAGTATATGGCTTCTAGCTCGTACGTACCCAAAATGGATAGGTGTACTTCATCCTTATTAGTCAACCTACAACTTCGTTCGGTGTTCAAATATTTAACTTTCTGCAAACATGAAACAGAGGGTTAATTATCCACCCTTTTCTGATTAATTCCGTGTAATTTTTAGGAATCCAACAAGTTCCAGAACCGACGCCGTTTTAATTTACTTTTTCACCTGGAAGTAATTAATAGGTTCGCTTACATCGCCCTCAGTCGAGAGTCTTTTTTTTCTTATTTATTTTTCTCTGTCGCAAAAAGCAAGCAAGCGCGAGTAAAAAGAGGGAGACGGTAACACGGAAACAGCGAATTATTTCACTTCTTGATCTGTTGATTTTAACTGTAATTACATTGTATTTAGCTTCAAGACGAGATAACAAAAGAAAAAAAAAGATGGGGCAGAGAGAACAGAAGCGGAAGACGAAGTTGTAGCGTTACAACTTTTAAAATAATTGCGTTTATTTGGGGCAGAGAGAAAAAAAAAAGGAGAAAAACACTCGAATCATTAATTCTTAAAATGTTCTATTTAGAACAATTCGTTAAATTAAAAAATGATAACGAGTCTAGATAAAGACTGGGCGAACAAAAGAGAAGACCGGTGGAGGTTCTTTCGTAAAATTAATAAGAATCGTCGCCTTTTTAGTTTTATTCTGCAATCTTGCTGGCGGAGAAATGTCGAAGGATTTTCTAATTATATTCCCCAGCTTGGAAATCGCGTACCTTTCAAATCTATTCCTTTCAAAACCGAAACGTCTCATCACGATTCACTCAAAATAAAATGAGACTGCGAGACTGTTTACGAATGCTGTGTCAATCTGGTGACCCGTATGATTGCCAAGCGTACATTCCATGAAAAGGGCAGTAGCAGTAAAATACGAACATTTCCAAAAAGAAAACCAGTGTCGGGGAAACAAATAGAAAAAACTGTTAGAATTGTTACCATAACCGCCGGGAAAATTCTAGTTAGCGTTGTTTATGGGGTCTCCTTACGAGTGCGCGCATTAAAACATACTCGCAAAGGAAAGGTTCGCCCGGTAAATTCACAATCATTCAATTGAGAGAAAGTTGTATACCTAACGACTTCGAAATAACTAAACTAGGTTATTTCGAGGAGAGAAGTTAATGAATATCTTATTTAATTTACTTTCCAGGATAATTAAACCTTGAAATACACGTTGAGTGAGGAAATGAGTTTGCATTTGAGGCAATGGAAGTATATGGGACGAAAGAAACGAACAACGAAGTTTTAACATCTGTATTATGGCCGAAACAGGACAGTTCGTGTGCAACTTGCACAACATACTTGTATCATCATTCATCATTTGTGTGTAAGGTGGCGCTGTATGCGCCGAAGGCTGAGACTTTGCAGTCCATTGCACTATTCCTCAAGTTGCTCTTAAGGATCAGCTCGCTAGCCTCATTTTTGGAGTCTGTCCGAGTGGATAGCGCGCTGGTCTCAGAATCCGGAGATTCCGGGTTCGAGCCCACGTAGCAACTAGTTACATTTCGACCTAGGCCGGTTTTTTGGCAAGAAGAAAAGAGGGCTAAGACAGCCCTTAAAGCCGTCCCCGAAGTCTCTGAAGTAATGCTCGAAAGGGTGGATTCCAGGGCTCGGGTTGAGAGTACAATTAGAAAACAAAAGTAGCCTCACTTTTATAGCCAAAGTGAGAATTTTACTCGGCTCTATCCCTTTGACTTCACTGGGTGCTGGATACTCCAGTCCCAATGCTTCGCGTCTTGTCCCGGTTATTGCTGGGCATGGACATGAGTTTGTTATCACAATCCGCCACCACTATGAATGTAGTTTGGTGTGACAATAGTGCCTTAATAGCCGATTGATTGTCTATACAGATATAGATCTGCTTATTAACAAGGTCCTTCTGCTGGCTTCTATCAATGGCCACCGTGATCGCCATTACCTCTGCTTGGAAGATAGTGACGTCTTCGCCCACTGCCACTGAACAGTTGTCAGCGTCTTTTGCATTCGTGATTCCGATTCCTACACCTTGGTCATTCTTAGAGTCATCTGCAAACCATACATTCTCCTCTTTTCCTAGAATGCTTGACCATCTCTTTTCCGAAGCCTCCTGTGTGGGTATTAGCGCACGGTACGGCTTGTCAAAAAAGTGTTCCATCGCGATTCTATCCTTTGGTATCCCAAAGCATTTGTCCATCGTCCCCGTTATCTCCCATATCCTTCTGGGGCCTGTTTTTTGGGCCTAAAGGTTTTTGGTTCACGTAGACGATCTCTCCTCATTATCGCAGCTGCTTCTATAGCAATGTGAAGTGGTGGCAAGTTTAGGAGCCTTTCCAGTACCTTAGTCAGCACCGTACTCATTGCCCCCGATATCATCACGCACGCGAGCCATTCCTGGTGATCTAGTTCCTCTCTAACTTTGGCCAGGTGGACCCGGCCCCACCATACAATGACCGCATAGGTGATTCTGGGACGTATTACACCGGTATATATCAAGTGCATCATTTTGGGGAAGAGTCCCCAGATCCTGCCGACAAAGGTGCGACAAGCCCAAAGAGCCTCAATCCATACCTTTTCTTATTTTATTTGAGACGTGATCCCTTCAGGAGATTTTTTCATCAAGATATACTCCTAAGTACTTCACCTTTCCTGTGAGGGCTAACAGTCTTCCCTTGTATTGCACCTTGATCAATTCCTTGCCTTTCCTTTTGCTGGTGAAAAGAGTGATCTCAGGTTTGTCTGGGTTTATCGATAACCCCTTTTTCAGACACCATTTTTCCACACATCGGAGTCCTCATACTGTGTTAACTCCGCAATGGTTCCCAGGAATTGGCCGGTTACCACCACAGTCAAATCATCAGCGTTATTGTTATAAATAATATGTAAGAAATATCCAGAAATATATCCGGCTACTATAATTTATAAGATTTTTTTTTTAACTAACTTCGAAGGAAAGGCGAAACTGGAGAATCAGTTCGTATAATAAACTTGACCAATAATTATATTCGAGTTTAATTAGAATCACATCCAAACAGTCATCCTGTGTGTATATTTTTTGACTATTTAACTCCTTCAGCAAACTGTCCACCACTAGGCTCCACAGTAGGGGAGAGAGTACTCCCCCTTGTGGACAACCCCTGATGATCGTTGCATGGATCCGTTCTTGTTGGTATGTTATCCAGATCTCCCTGCTTTTTTGTATAGATACAATCCAGTTTATTAAGCTTTCCTTCACTTCCCTTTCCCGCAGGGCTGTTTCTATTGATTCATGAGAGGTCCAGTCAAAAGTTCCCTGAGATAATCTCTGCCAGTCATCCCTCTCTCAATTGCCGTAACAAGCGAGTGCAGTGATGACTCTACTGATCTGCCTGCCCTATATGCGTGCTGGTTCTCATGTAGTGAGAACCTTTTCAGGGTGACCTCTATTAGGTGCCTGTCTATCAGTCTTTCCACGGTTTTTAGCATGAATGATGAGAGACTTATTGGTCTATACGTTTTGGCCTTAAAGGGGTCTCTGCCTGGTTTCGGCAAAAACACCACTCTCACACCCCTCCACGATTTTGGAATGTGCCATAGGGCTAATGATGCTCTGAGGATCTAATGAACGGTCCCATTTTGGTCGCTAGTCCTGTCTGTATAGGCAGACTGGATAGATTCCATCTGGGCCCGGTGCTTTATACAGCGAGAATGTGTTTACCGCCCAACATACCCTGTCTATGATGTAACCACCTCCTTTGCCCTTTCATAATCCATTCTGCTTTGCACACAGTTGGCTCCTGACTGTTTTCCATGATTTTTGCTCCCGAAATGTGCGTGTCAATGACGTGCTCTATTGCCTCTCTCGGGGTGGGGTAGAAAAACCACCTGTCGGGAGTTCGAGCGACCCCTGTTCCACCCTCCTTTCCTTACTGAGAAGTTTTTGCAGGCGTGCCGTCTCCGGTACCTTTTCTATAGATTCGCAAAAACATCACCCCTCTGTTCCGGCTCGCTTGACCGCCTTTTTATATGCTTTTTGGGCCTCATGATATAGTTCCCAGTAAGTCGGTGTATTTTTTTTTTTTCAGTGCAGCCCTCAGTCTTTTTCGAGTGTCTTTCGTACGTTTCTCCAACTCTGCTGTCCACCAGATTGTTTTGCGTTATTTTTTTATCTTAGGCTCACAGTTGAGTGCACCATCCAGTATGCTGGCTTGTGCTTCCAGGTCGCCCACGTTCTGAATCCGTTGCCAGTTGTACCTCGTCAGTCTTTCTAAATCATTTTTGAAGCCTCCCCAGTTTGTTTTCCTAGGGTTCCTAATAGCCCTTTGTTCCTCCTTGGGTGCCCGAATCTGGTATTGGATGTATCGGTGATACGATAGAGACGGTTCGTCCAACACTCTCCATCCCTGGACTAGGTCCCTAAGTTTGGAATTACAGAGTGTTATGTCTATAACTTCTTGCCTTACTTTTGTGACAAACGTTGGTTTGCTTCCCTCATTCAGAACCAGCAGATCCTGTGCTGCAAGATAGTCCACTAGCCCTTTCTCGTGCCTGTACTCCGTCATATAGTATGTTGCAAGTTGGCATCGCATCCGACAAGAAGGTCCAGCTTTTCCCTCCCACAGTACTCCACCAGTTCTTTGAACTCATCAGTTGGGGAGGATCCTTAGAATCTGATGGAAAATATGCCGAGCATATCACCATCTTCCTCTTGTTTCCTTTCTCCTCATATTTCAAAATGGCCCCCACAAGATCCCCTGAGGTAAATCCCGGTATGACTGTGTGCAGCTCACTTGATATGTAAGAGAGAGTCGCGCGTCACTAACTGCAACCGCCAACATAATATTCATTTGAAATAACGAATAAAAAACGTAGGATTTCTCAGATTCAGAATAAGGTTTCTGACTGGCTGAAGGAAGACCCTTTGTCTGCCAGGAACAACTTAATATTTTTTCGTCGATTTTGAGTTTTTTAGGGGTTAGAATTAACCACAGTCATAAACGTGGCCAAGAATTACTGTAATAATGAACTCGATTTCCCGAATTAAGAATATTCTTTTCCCGCCAAATGTTAACGTTTTGTCAATTTGTTGACCGGCAACAGACGTTACAATGTCCCGATTAGGCTAAAATGTCTGAGAGCACTGATTACGATGATGGTTGTGCGTATGACGGTGCATGCACGTCAATTGGCCCCGAAACATCGCACCCCCTAACCTGGAATTACCACGATTGAGTCTGCGTCAAGATAGGAGAAACGCTTTGAGGTAGACAGCCTTTCTACCCCCATTTCTCCTCTTGTCTCTTCTGGGCAGCGAGTCTACGGCGTCTTATTCATCTTCTTCAGTGTCGAGTTGCGCCGGGTCTTCCTCTTCTTCTGTCTGCGACAGCGACATCATCATTGTCGTCGTCGATGTTGGATGAATGGCAAGTGCCGGCGCTGTGACCGCTGCCTCTGTCTTTGCCACTGCATGTCCATCTTACGGCTTAATGTCTTCTTGACAAAGGCAGCTACCAGATCCCATCCCAATTTACTCTTCAGCATTATCGGGACAGGCTCTCGGGTGTAAGCGGCTTAACCCCTGCATTTCGAAAGGCGGCCGCCGCTTCTTCCTTCTCTCGGTCGAATGTCGGACACTCGAACAGTATATGCCAGGCATCATCATCTCGCCCTCCTCTAGCGCAGTAGGAGCACCGCGGGCTCTCGGCTATGCCCATCCGATGCAGGTACTTGTTGAAGACACCATGGCCGCTCATCACCTGCGTCAGGTAGAAGTTCATCTGGCCATGGCGTCTACTCAACCACTCGCGTCAAGGTTGTGTACTCCCCTTTGGTACTCGGAAGAGTCGCTCTTCCCACATACGGAGCGTGGATTGCCTATAATATTCCGCTTGGCCCGTAGCGCCGCTCTGCTCTTCGGTAGCATCTTCCGCGCCGCGCCGTATACCCTCTCGGCCAACTCCACCAGCGGTGTACTTGCCAGTACACAAACTGCCTCTGTTGAGACAGTGCGATAGGCGCTGATACACCTTAGCGCAGCCTTCCGTTGGACTCTTACCACATCGATTCTTCTGTACTTCTTGGCTCCGATCGCGTTGGATGGAGCCACATATAGGAGGATCGACGTGGCAACACGTTTGCTAGCAGCTTACGTTTCTTGTCTGCCGGCCCCCTGGGTTCGACTTGAGTCGGCTGAATCCAGCCACGACTTTCTCCGCTTTCTGCGCTGTACTCCTAGTGTGTTCTCTCGGAAGGACAGTTTCCCGTCGAACCACCAGCCCAAGGTACTTCAGGGTTGTACAGTCTTTTAGGCGAAAGGAAGGGGGGTTGTACCATCGACGGCGTGCAACTCACCGCTTCCGTTTTCTGGACCGCTAGGCATAACCCTGCCGACTCGATCCAACAGCAACGGGTATACCTAAGAATCTGTCTCAGGTACGCCAAAAAAGTTAATTAGTTCTCGAGATATCGCGAGGTAGGCCTTATTGACGGGCGGGCCTTAATGTACGATCCTACATTGCTTATAGTGGAAACGAATTATACCGTTTCAAAATCATTGAATATAAGCCTGCGGACGAGAACATTCTACTCATAACGTATTTTAATGATTCGCCTCTCGAAAAAAAAAAAAAAGTTGGTATCTCCATCACGTTCACGTAAACCGTAGTTCAATTTCGACCGAATTTGTACGTGATTTGTTTCCGCCGGTTCTTTGGCATGATACATAGAGGTACAAATCGAGAGAAGTAAACAGGGAGAATTCAAAAACCACTTAAAACGTTTTAATGCGAAAACGAAAACACAAGCACGAGAGTGAATTTCAATCACTCCGGGAGGAAAACTCAGCCCGCACCGTGTAGTATTGTTGTTGGAGGAATCGCACGTGATTTTACAAAAATGTCGATGATGTTGATTCGAGTAGGTGCTTCTGCGTTTCCGACAAAAAAATATCGGCTAAGAGCCATTGCGGTTCGTTACTGGGAGGGGGGAGGGGGTCGGTGCCTTTCTGCCAACACCGGCGATTTAATTTCGACAAACGGTTGCTCCGGCATTTTTATTAGTTTGCCGGTAGGCTGTATGCCTGCGATGAAGTAATCAACTGTGAGATTACGTGATCGTTTCTAAGAATGGAGACGATGTCTCAAATTTCTCATTTTCTAATTATTTGTTAGTTTACGTACCTATTCATTCGCTACTGTATACAAAATAATATCAACTTTCGGTTGAAGTTTGGTGTGGTGGGACGTATGGCGATGCACGCATGCCAAAGTGGCCCCTGAGACACCGCACCCCCAGCACCAGAAACTACCCTTTCGGGCATCGCATCAGTGCCGAGGGGATTCTTTTGAAGTTTAGTAGTTAGGTAGAAGCACTCGAAGATGAGTTTCTGGAAAAGAAGCTGTAAAAAGAATTGTCCCCGATGAAGCTGCAGTAGGGTCACGGGTTGTTAGTTTACCCACGAAAATTCATTTCAGAATTCTGAAGTGAAGAATGATTATTTTGTAAAGCAGAGTCTGGCGCACATTTTTATATAATATACATAGGTTGTCGCTAAGTAACTGAGACTAAAATTCTTACGGCACACCAACGCTACCTATCGGCGTTTCAACGCAATAGGGGGATAATTTGGTTTATTAGTTATCGATTGAGAACACACCGAGCTCATTTGATTGAAAATTCGCTGTTCCAGACCAATTTGAAAGAAACCATATGCGTTGACCCCTACAGGTTTTTTAAAGATTTTTTTTTTAAAAAGGGAAAAAAGCATACGATTACAAAATTTTTTATTAATCATCATCTTCATTAAGTACACGAATATCTTTTTCAACATAAGCGCCATTCATGGTTATACAGGCGTCCATTCGTTCTTGCCATTTATCGAACGTTTTCGCGTATTCCGCCGCCGGTAAGGAAGAGAAAAACATCAGCGCCGCAGTGATGCGACTTCTTGATTTGTGTTGAATTGACGACCCCGTAAGGCTGCCTTTAGTTGAGGAAATAACTAAAAGTCGCAGGGGGCGAGGTCAGGACTGTACGGGGGGGGGGGTTGAATTTGAATTGTGATTTTTATAGAAATCATCACCGCGGCACAGATGTTTTTCTCCTCCTTACTGGCGGCGAAATACGCGAAAACGTTCGATAAATGGCAAGAACTAATGGACGCCTGTGCAGCCATGAATGGTGCTTATTTTGAAAAAGATATTCGTGTACTTAATAAAGATGATGATTAATAAAAAATGTTGTAATCGTATGCTTTTTTTTTCCTTCTTTGAAAATTTTTTTAAAAACCTGTATGGGTCAACGCATAATATGTTTTTTTTTTTTTTCAAATTGATCTGGAATAGCGAGTTTTCAATCAAATGAGCTCCGCGTGGTCTCAATCGATAGCTAATGAACCAAATTATCCTCCTACCGCGTTGGAACGCCTATCGGTAGCGTTGGTGGGCCGTATGAATTCTAGTCTCAGTTACTTAGCGACAGCCTATGTACATGAATTCATCTTCTTCTGGAAGCTATAGTTATATGCCATTTTCCAATGTTTCATGTTTGTGACAGTTAACAATAGTGGGTTCATAATTGACACATTCACTTGTTAGTTGACACATGAGAAAGAGAAAAAAAACATGAAAAATGACTGTTGTTAGTTGACACAACCGAGAAAAATTAAAAATTTATCGTTTTTGATTATATTCGAATTGAAAGTACCATCGAATAAAAAAAAAGTAGGAAATTTGAATTTCCTTTCTTTCAAAAAAAAAAAAAAAAAAAAAAAAAAGTAGTACAGATTAAATTTGTCAAGGATTTTAAACTTGAAAATTCGATTCTGCCTTATGGGTTCATTTCTTCAAGGGCGCAACCAAAGAGGGGGCTAAGCAACTACAGCCCTAATTCGAAATTTCTTCGAAATCAATTCATGAAAATAGGTAGGTACCAAATCAAGTTTTCACCCCTGCCTAAGTTTTTTTTTCTTCTAAATTTTAACCTCCACCAAAAAAAATTTTGGTCGCGCCCCTGCATTTTTTCGCACAGGTAGGATTGAACGAATGACCGGTCCCTTTTGCAACTGTTTTGACGTCTGTAACGCTCGGATAGATGCAAACGAAAAAATATTACCTTCAGCTCTTCCTACTACCCTACGAAGAGATGAAATTTCGAACGCATCTTCATGCAACTGGATGATTTGTCCAATATAATGTTTTACAAAAGAATCTTCTTCGGTAATATACTTTACGATGCAAAAATCTGTGACCTTAAGGGGCAGCGACAAATCTGGTAATTCCTCACCCAAATCTGATAGGTCTGCTGGTTCAAAGTCAGAATCTTCATACTATCCTTGATCTACAGCTTCACTGATGACTGTTACCGCTCGTCCTTTGTCTGTTTTCCTCTTTCGAATTCTACCATCCAGCTACAATAGAATTACATTCAAAACTTGGGTCAATTAAGAACACCCCTTATTGTGTTGACTAACAACCACCCATTTCTTTTCGCCCTTTGCTAATTCAAGATCAAATAGAAATCTTTTTTGGCGCACATTTATTGTAATTCGATTTGTCATACCATTTTCTTTAAAATGAAAGTAATTTGACTAACCATCTCAAATTTGATCTTGCATGAAATGAAAACAAGCAATAGTCAAAAACAGTGGTGGATCCAGAAATTTTCCAAGGAGGGTGTTTTGAAAATAAAACTTTTTCCGTCTCCCCCCCCCCTTAAAGAACCAAGATGGATGTCATTTTAAATAGTTTCTGAAGGCAAGTTTCATAATGTGATTAAATCGTTTCAAAATGAACATTGTAGACTGAAGTGCTGCAGATGAAACTCAAAAACAGGAGAAAAACTTGAAATTCGCAATGGTTTTTTTTCTTCTTCGGCCCTTGGAAGGGGTGTCCGGACCCCCCCCCCCCCGTAGATCCGTCACTGGTCAAGAATCAAAAATGTAGCTTGACTGCGGCAAAATCACATTTTTCTTGATTCTGATAGGAGGAATAGAGCTATGTAGCTAAACATTCGCATACAGAACACCAGCCACAATGTGACCAATCTACTATGTACGTAATTCTTACCCAGGTAGCGCTAGTATCGCACGAGAATACGATATGTCAACTATAAGAACCTGGGTCAACTAACAACTCGTGACCCTACTGCGCAGCTGCATCTTGTACAGTTAGGACTCTGTATCAGGGAGATACTCGTGACGCAGACCGAACATTTTCGATAAATTGTAGAAAAAGTGAACAAGACTGTCATGAAATCTCAAGTTTTTTTGTTTTTGAGTCTGATGAAGGTACATAGTTCCTCCAATCTCACGCTCTATCTCATAACAATATTATCATGTAAAAATGGGGAATTCTTTAAACAACAAAAATTTATAGTCGTACCCCTGATGTAGAATGTACTGAACAAAATGACATCAATCTCTGAAAAGTCACGCCGGCCTCATTTCCACCGATAATGGTGTATAGGGAATGGGACATGAGAAATAACTTCTAAAATGTAGGGGAAGGTGTTATACCTTGGGCCAGTTGTGCCTTGGTCCAGCTGTGATGGTGGCGCCCCAAATAGCTAAAAAATTAACTAATGCCGTCAGTAGTACTACGGCTCTAGCTTTAGTAGTACAACATTCAAGTGTGTTATCCAATAATAAATATAATAACTTTTTGGAAATATAGATAAATAGGAATTTCACTCTAGTGTTAGGAAAGTGATGAAATAAAAATGTATTATAATCGAAAATTATTGAAAAGGACGTTTAATTTTCCAAAATATCGATGTGATTTAAGGTAAGCATCTTATTTTCGTTGAATAACATTTACTCGGAATAATTCCAATTTATGTTACGAACTCCACATGTTGTACCTTGGACATAATTTTTTTGTACTAATCTTTTTCAATTCCTTTTTTTCTCCAGTGTAAGAATGTCATGAAGAAAAGAAGATGCAAAGCGTAAACAAGTGGATTAAGAAGATCAGAAAAGAGTTATCAAAACTGTCATTAAAAATGAGATGCAGAAAATGGGCACGTAAAAAGTGCACCGGAGAAAGTTCTTCAGAAAATTATATTTGTGATTTTTGTTCATAATCTTTATCATAATAAATGAATATTGTATTTAATTATGCCCTTCTTTCATTTTTTATTTCAATATTTTCATATTTTAACGTCCTTTTCTTGCATGGTACAAAGGTACAACAATCCTGGGTTTTACTTTGGACCAAAAATATTGTTGTTGTAAACTTGAATTGTGAAGCGTCACTCAATGATGAAACTACAAAATTTTAAACGTAATTGCACAACCCTTTGCTCTATATACTGTAACAATTTCATTGGAAAAAAATTATATGGTGCGGAGTTATAAACAGTTATATTCAAAATGATTCGAGGTACTAGCAACACTTTTCCATAAAATTACATAAACTCTATTACTGGTGTACTAAAAGCTGGACTGTTATTGGTCGGGGTTGCAGTCAAAATAACCTTGAAAACGAATTCAACAACTCAAAGAACCGACTTTTCGATGTACTTGAGGATATTACCTCTAATTTTTTGGTTCTCAGTAATGCTTTCAATAAAAAGGGGTTAAATCAAAAAATGTCATAATTTGCTAACATTGGGATTCTTGAGGACCCTTAGTATGTTAATCAGGAAAGTTAATCATATATTTTCATATAACAAGCCCTCGTCATCATTATGGGGTTATAAGACCAGATCTATGAACTACTCGCCATCTGTAGTCGAATGAGCCAGCGTACATCCCTTTATAATAAAAATTCGATTTCCTAAGAATTTTCAAAATCGGAAGTTTAGAAAAGGTAGTCTTAAGAAAGTTGCGTTTAAAGTTCTGGAACCACAAAATAACTGAAGAAAAGTTTAACTCAAACCAAATGAAGTGAAATGGGACGTATACTATCCACTTCACAATGAACCGCCTGCGGATGAAACGATAGGCAACTTTACGTACCGACAACTTGGGCCCTTTTAGTATTTGTGTTGATTATCGAGGGTGTTTCGTAAATTAGTCCCATCTACTTTTCCCCCAATTTATTACGAAGTCGGATCAAAACAAGACAGACGGTTATTTTCAAGGACTAAGAGTCAGTTTATTCCAATGTGAAAAATTTTCCCTCCCCCCAAAGGAGGACTTGAACATGACACAAACTTCGTAATTTTAAATGGAAACATATTTGTATTAAGAAAAATATCGAAATATTGTTATTTTACATCTCTGAACTTGAAAAACGCAATCACGTTTTTAATCCGACCCTGATTTTGCGCTCGAATTCAACTTTCCCCTCCCCGTTTGAGGAGCTATATTGAAATTATCGAGAACTTTGAAGGGCCGTTTTGAATTTGCCGGCAAAACTGAACAAGGTATCGTAATAGGAGTATTTTGTGTCACTGAGTTCGAAAATTTTATTTAATTTTTGATCCGATCCCGATTTGGGCTCTAGGATCCAAATTTGGGTCTTTGTAATGAACTAACATAAGATTGCTGAAAACATTGAATGAGATGTTGGAATAAGTATTTTTTGGGTCTCAGAGTTCGAAAGTCTCATTAAATTTTTCATCCAACCCCGACTTTAACTTCAGAATCTAAATTCGAGTCCTTGAAATAGACCAGTTTGATTTTGCTGAGAAAATTGAATAAGCTATCGAAATAGAGATTTTTGGAGTCTCCGATTTCGAAGATTCAATTAGATTTTGTAATGCAATGCTGATTCGGGTCCCAAAATCCAACTTTAACTTTTTCAAACGACAAAATTTATTCAACTTGGAAAATCAAAAGTTGAGTAAGGGTTTTCGTGTCCCTCGTTTTAAAAATCAAATTGAATTATTGGATCAACTCCGATTTGGGCTCTCTATTTGTAACACGTAGAGGCTCCGCATCAAGTATAGACAATACTCTAGCATTATATAATAATATTACCCAAAAAGACCCTAGGATCGATATATTCTTCATGAGTAGGAGACAGTATATCTCATCAAAATTAAAGTACTCGAGGGTATGTAGGTCCTAGTCTCTGTAGTTCCGTCCCTTATACCGCACAAGTGTGGTTTGTTTCGCAACCTTCAGTTCTCAGTTAATTCTCAACTGCCACCTGTGGACCTGCGTGCCCCTCACCCTCTGTCCTTGTTCTAGTGCCTGTCTCCTCCTTCTCTTTCTGTCATATTTTCCTTCTTCTTTATCCCCCACCCTTCACTTGAAACTTCTTTTTTTTTTTGAAGAATAAAACTACTGTCCCTCCCTGTCAGTGGGACCCTCAAGCACCTGTTGGGGGATGGGGACTCGAATACAAATAACTACAAAAATTGAAATTATTTGCGTCTACCGCACTGTATAGTGAACGAAATATTTTAACCTTGATTTCTTCATAGAGATGTCAGTGACACATATATGAGCACCTTTCCCCATGCACTGAAACCAGAAAAGGCGTCAACTGACAGACGTCATCTGGTATTACATTTATCTAATCGCCCAAATCTCTTCATTCGACAATTTGACTTCTCCGATTATGCGTGACAGGCTGTTAATACAAATGAAGCTTAATGATCATGTTAAACATTGACAATCGAGCACGGGTCATGTCACACATTCATTAAACAAAATAAAAATGAAAAAAAAAAAAAGTTGACTAGGAAATGAGGTACCCTATTCTAACAGCCTAGTATTCCTTCTTATAAGTGTGTGTCTTATGAGCGCTATTAAAATTATATACGACACATTGACATATATATGAATTTTCGTACAGGTAAGACACATGATCTTATAAGGTCATAAATATTACCAAGTTTAATAACGTAGATTTTTTTTATGTCTTACTCCATTGCCAACATATATCAGCCCGTGCTTATTGGAATTATATTACTTTTGAGACGGAAAAACAAATCTTATAAAGTATAATTTCGAAATCAGAATTTCTAAAATTGCTTTTTGCTTCTTCGGTGTTCTCCCATTTCGCTGGCGATAACCTCTCGGTGTAGGAAGTTGGCTTGAATTTTGTATGTAACTGCTTTATGTCGTGATTACAATATATTATCTATATATAGTAAATTTTACGAGTATATCTGTTTATCACGTTAGCGATATTCTTTCTTTTCGGTTGTATTGCGATGTCACGAGGATTTGTCAAATTGCATTTGCTTCTTTTTTTTTTATAGTGCTTCGTATACCGCTCGGTGTTCTGCTCTCGACGTTATCGTGGAATAGAAAGAAAATTTTACAATCAGTTATGTACTTCCACGTTTGATTTATATTTTAATTCGCTCGCTGAACGCAGGTTGCAATATCGCAGATTTCAACCAGCGAGTACACGAAATTTAGGGCGCGTTTTACAATTAGAGCCGACAATTTAATGTGTTGACGCCGGGGATTTGCGATGCGAATGACCAGCAACGAGGTCTTGTTTACGGATTATAAAATGACGAATGTGTTAGTGGTAATTACGCCGTAATGAAGAGTTGACTTTCACGTTGTTGACACGCTTGACAGTTATAAAAATAAAAAAAGAGAAGGCAGCCTTGAAGTTAATTTCTGTCTTTTTTTTTAGCCTTCTCGGAGTTCAGATCCTAAAAATGCCGCCGCATATGTATCATGGGCGGTACGACTGCCGTAAACTAACAATTTTTATTCTTCTAAATCTTCCTTCCCGTTGTAAATGCTCGGTATCTTTTCTCTAGTTCCCTCTATCTAACTCCATTTAACTAAGATAGTGTAGTGAGACCTTTCGGCGTGGGGTGGTGGAAATAGGTCGAATTAGATGATTCGGTAGAAAAGTTGTAATGCAAACGAATTGAAGATTTTTACATTTTACCGATTGATATTGAAAAAGCCGATTAAATGGCTGAAATCGAACGAAAAATGCTAATTCGGTACAAGAATTTTCAATATGCAAGTCAAAAAAAAAAAAAAAAACAGCGGTGCCAACGGAAGGCAAGCTGATTTTTAAAAAAATGCTTTTGGACTTCGTCTATCCGCTCTTATGTCCTCTTCTGCACAAGAGCAACGACAATCATACTAGCTTCTGTGACTTAGTACCCATGAAATACTGTGGATGTCGACAAAAGCATCAACATTTCTGTCGACTTCATTTTTTTTTTACTTTTTTTGAATTTTTGTATCTAAATACTTTGGAACGCATTGTATTATTTATTTATATTTGAATCTCCCCCTCCCAACAGATGCCCGAAGGTTCCATTGACAGGGAGGGACTGTAGGTACAATATAATTCTTAAAAACAAAAAATACTTTTCAAATGAAGGGTATGGGATAAAGAAGAAGGAAAATAAGACAGAAAGGGGGAGGCGGAGACAGGCACCAGAGTAACGACAGAGCGGGGGTGAGGGGCACACAGGTCCACAGGTGGCAGTTGAAAATTATGAATTGAGAACTGAGGGTTGAAGGAAGCCGAGAGGCTGAAATAAACCACACTTTTGCGGTATAAGGGAAAGAACTGCAGAGACTAGGACCTACGTACCCTCTGGAGTACTTTAATGACTGATGAAAGATACTGTCTCCTACTCATGAAGAATATGCCGATCCCGGGGTCTTTTTGGGTAGCGTTATTATATAATGCTAGAGTATTGTCCGTACTCGATACTGAGCCTCTACGTGTTACAAATAGATCAGTATTTCTTGTATTGAATGTAGGGACCCTAAATTGAATACGTGTTAAGTTGTTGGAATCCAAAATTTTGTTATTCAGAACATCCCTCAAGAAGATCAACTTTGCCAGACATCTTCTATTTTTGAAACTCATAATTGCGAAGCCAACCAAAAGTTCATTATACACAATTTCAGAAGGATAATATGTAAATATTTTGCAATATAAGTATTTCAAAAACCTTCTTTGAATTTTCTCAACTTTATGTTTACCTTGTTGAGTTTTAAGATTCCATACAACAGAGGAGAATTCCAATATTGATCTGACAAAACAACAGAGGAGAATTCTAATATTTATCTGACAAAACTAGAATAAATAATTATCATTATTTCTAAATCTCTACAACAAGTTCGATTTTTATGAAGCCAATCATTCTTTTAGACGTTAAAGTTGTGTGATCGATATTTATTCATTTATTCCAGCCACGTTATGAGTTCGTTAGGGCTTAATTTTCAGATTTACACCTTACTATTGACGGTAATATGTATATAAAATGAGAAAAATAACATAATCTGGAAAAAATAGACATAACGTAGTCCTAAACGACCCCGTACGCCCAGCCTTGGGCATAGGCCTCCCCTACCCGTCTTCATGCCACTCTATTCCTGACGTCCCTTCCCCAAGCTACCCCTGCTACTTGTACAATTTCGTCTTTCCACCTCTTTTTCGGTCTCCCTACCTTCCTTTTGTTAGCTCTAGGTTGACATTCCTTAACTCTCCTCTCCCACCTACCTTCCCCCCTTCTGGCAACATGACCGGCGTAGTCCATCTTGAGCTTCTTGATCCTATACCTGCAGTCAGTGGCGTAGCCAAGATTTTTCCAAGGAAGGGGATCAGCAAAATTTTGGGCGGGGGTACACCTAACATAAACTGTATGTTTTTACATTGCTTGATGGCGTTGGCAAATACTGGCGCCCCGTGTAGGAGGACCGACATGATGACGTTGACGTACATCTTTCTTCGCCCCTCCCTCGGTCCCCCTAGGTTCGACATCAGACGGGTCTGTCCTCCAAAACATATACAGGGTTACTCAGTTTTCGACGCAACATAGGAAAACCCGGCATGTTGCGTGGTGATAATATGAATAAGACAGTACACGATGGCCGTCTACTCAAATTTAAACGCAACATTACTATGCTCTGTGGCGCTGTGACAGACAACAGAAAATGCAACGCTTCGGGGGAAAACTTCGATAGTTTTTGAAGAATTTTATCGAAAATCGCGAGGAAATTTGTTCGATAATCTCCGAAAAATTTCTTCGGAAACTTCGAGAAATATCTCCGATGATTTTTAAGGAATTTCATCGGAAATTGTTAGAAAAAAAGTTCGATAATTTTCGAAGAATCTTGTCGGAAATCTTTAGAAGAAATTTCCAATAATTTCCCAAAAAATGTCATCAAAATTTTACGATAATTTTTGAAGTATTTCATAGGAAACACTATAGGGAAAAATATCCGATGATTTGTGAAGAAGTTCATCCGAAGTTTTCGGGAAAAAATTCCATTATTTCCCGAAGAATTTCTTCGGAAACTTCAGGGCAAATCTCCAATGTTGTCAAAAAATTTCATCAAAATTATACGAGAAAATTTTCCGATAACTTTTGAATTATTAAACCATCAGAATTTTCCCTCGAATATTTCCCATGAAATACTTCAAAAATTATCGGAAAATCTTCATGAAGAATTTTGATGAAATTTTTTTGGAAATCATTGGACATTCTTTCTCAAGATTTTCGATGAGATTCTTCGGAAACTATTGGAGTTTTTCCTGAATGTTTTGTATGAAATACTTCAAAAATTAGCAGAAACATTTCTTGAAGAATTTTGGTAGAATTTTGTTGGAAATCATTGGAAATTGATTCGAAAGATTTCCAACGAGATTCTTAGAAAATTATCGGAACTTTTTCTAACAATTCCCGATGAAATTCTTTGAAAATCATCGAAGATTTTTCCCAAAGTTCCGAAGAAATTCTTCAGAAATTATTGGAATTTTTTCCCAAAAATTTCGGATGAACTTCCTTAAAAATCATTGGAGATTTTTCTCGAATGTTTCCTATGAGATACTTCAAAAATTGTAGGAAAATTTTCGTGAAGAATTTTAATGAAGTTTTTTGGGAAATCATTGGAAATTTCTTCCAAAGATTTCCGATAAGATTCCTTAAAAACATTTTCCTCGAAGTTTCGGAAGAAATTCCTTGGAAATTGTTGGATTTTTTTTCCAACAATTCCAATGGAATTCCTTAAAAATCAGTGGAGATCTTTCCCGAAGTTTCAAAGTTTCCGAAGAAATTCGTCAGAAATTATTAGAATATTTTTCCAAAAATTCTGGATAAACTTCCTTTAAAATCATCAGTTTCGAAAAAATTTTCAATGATAAAAAATTTTATCAAAATTCTTCGAGAAAAATTTTTCGATAATTTCTGAAGTATTTCTTAGGAAACAGTAGGGAAAAATCTCCGATGATTTTTAAGGAATTTCATTGGAATTTTGAAAAAAAATTCCTATGATTTCCAAAGAATCTCATCGGGGAAAAATTCACATAATTTCCGAAGAATTTCATCGGAAATCTTTAGAAAAAATGTCCAATGATTTCCGAAAAAAATTCATCAAAATTCTTCAGGAAGATTTTTTGATAACTTTTTTGAAGTATATCATGAGAAATATTCGAAGAAAAATTCCGAAGGTTTATAATAGTTCAAAAATTATTGGACAATTTCCTCGAATAATTTTGATGGAATTGTTTTGACAATATTGGGAATTTTTTCAATGATTTCTGATAAGATTCCTTGAAAATCATCGGAAATTTTTCCTGAAATTTCCCAAGAAATTCTTCCGAAGTTATTGGAATTTTTTCCGGAAAATTTCGGATGCATTTCCTTAAAAATTATCGGTGATTTTTCCCTAGTGTTTCCTATGAAATACTTCAAAAAAGATAGAAAAATTTTCTTGAAGAATTTTGATGACATTTTTTGGGAAATCATTGGAAATTTTCTCTAAAAATTTCCGACGAGAATCTTCGGACATTATCGGAATTTTTTTCAAGAATTTCCAATAAAATTCCTTAAAAATCATGGAAGATCTTTTCAGAAGTTTCCAACGAAATTCTTCGAAGATTATCGAACATTTTTCCTCACGATTTTTGATAAAATTCTTCAAAAACCACCAAATATTTTCCCCGAAGCGATGCATTTTCTGTTATCCGTCACAGCGCCAATGAGCACAGTAATAAATAAATGGCCATCGGGTGCTGTCTTATTCATATTACCATGCAATTGGCAGGGTTTTCCTATGTTGCGTCGAAAACTGAATAACACTGTAAGTATTCCATGCTTTGGATTTCTTTTCTTATATACCTGAATTTTTGCTTTCACTCGTCATGAAGGTTTCCTTTTGATCTGTTTATGACAGAAACGCAAATAGGGCTCAGAACTAGGGGGGCTTAAGCCCCCGTATTATGAAGCAACATCACCCCTCCGCATCATTTTCTTTGGTAATTTCTCAGTGTTTGGGGGGCTATTTAGAAGTTGGGGGGGCCCCCCGGCCCCCACTATTTGCGCCTATGGTTTATGAAGAGAGGATTTCTTTTTCAATTTTTTAATAATTCCATATATTATGTGAACCAAGTAGGATATTTTTTTCGTCGAGTATTCTTTTTTATTGGCCCTGTAATTGCTTAAGATGTCTGTTATTGAATTTTGGAAATCCTCAGCCGCTTGGTTACTACCTGTAAGCTTGTCCAGTTCAACCCAAGTTTTTAATTAAAATAAATTATAAATGCCCAGAAAATTTGATTTCTTGAGAAATCAAACCTCCGAGGGCTTGGAGCTGCAGTTGTATTATTTTTTGAGGGATGCTTCACAAAACCAAATTCGACGAGAAGGGGTTATTCATTCCGTCAGTTGTCATGTGCCTCGTAAATCGTCTTGAAAATTGTGTTTTTTTTTTTTTGTAATCTTCAAAACGGCGTAGCCCCTTCAATTTGCTCGTGGGCAACTTTTCGTACATAACTTTTTTCGTTCTATCGAGTGTTACATGGCACAAGAGTATGACAGTTTCTTCCGAAATTACTCATCATAAAATAAATAAAAATTAAATTGCATCTAGAATTCAAACACAGAACAGAAAAAATGACGCGATACGTTTGTGATCCTCCAAAAACGCTTTGTAAGAGTAACTTGTTTTATGGTTACGGTTCACGGGCATAGGTGCCATTGGAGGGAGCTCAACCGCCATCAGCTGAAAGCTCCCGCCTCCGAAAAAAACTGAAAAAGTTTGTAAGAGAAAGAATCTTCAACATATTATTTTGATTCCCACGCCTTTGAGCAGGAGAGGCGCGGGGCGGTCACGATCGATCTCGGAGATGGCGTGATCGACCGTCTTGCGCCGGACACCCTCGTCCCGGAGCGGTTGAGGAGGCGAAGCGGTTGGATCCGGTCGGCTTTCGTTTCAGCCGTCACGCGCAGGAAGATGTAGGCAGAGTGGTCGAGGCAGAGGACGCTAGGAGGATAAGCTGAAGTTGCTGCTGCGGCGGCGGATATCGTTCAGCGGAGCTCGCCTGTAGTACCAGGGCTGGAGCAGAGCTCGCCCGCAGTGCAAGGGCTGGAGCTACCAACGGATGAGTCTCACGCGATGAGTGAGTGAAGAGGAAGAGGCAGCGCGTCCGGTTGTGGGGGACCTGAATTCCAGGCGAGCGCTCTGGGAATGCGGACCTCGGTCAGTAGGGAACCCCATGGTGGCCCTGGCAGGACGCGCGCACCGTTCCGGCCAGGAGAAATGGGGGTTCGGGCCCGGTCCCAAAGCGGTCCCCTCGGCACTGATGCGATGCCCGAAAGGGTAGTTTCCGGTGCCGGGGATGCGGTGTCACAGGGGCTACTTTGGTATGCGTGCATCGCCATATGTCCCATCACACCATTATTTTGATTCCCGTCAGCTTCTACGTATAAGCCCCACCTAAGATCGGCCATTTGCGTTTATAGGTATACAATTCTCGATCCTTGATGGGCCCTGTCGTACGACGGTATCACGAATCCGCTTTTTGCTACAAGTAGAGTTAATCAAACTAATATAGCATATGGCCGCCCCCGCCACCCCTTCGTCCGAATTACCGACTAATTACACCGTTTTGCGTGAAATTTTCAGTCGTGTTCGGACGATATCGGCCGGGTGGACCCTTGAATCGTCAACCCGTTAACTGAAAGTCAAAGGTCGAACGATATTAATTTACGTCGCCGACTGCGACGTAATCGTTCTCGTATTTTTTTGACAACCGCGATTGTGCAACTTTAAATGACGGATGGTAATCTGGCCGTTAAATTCGTACTCCTATTGAAGCGCTTATCGGGTTCAACAATCTGGGACGTCCTTACGGCTAAATTAGATTAATGGAATATAGCGCAGAAGAAAATAATAATAATAATAATAAAGCGAAGAAGGATGCGAGAGGTAACATGAAATGGTAAAAATCCCTGCGGATTTTCCGAGTTGAGGTTTCATAATCTGTAATTGAGGAATCGAGAGGTAATCGGACGAAATTCGACGACGTTCGAGGTTGCCTACATACATACATTAATAATTCTAGCTACGATTAAAATCGTCCATCCGTGATAAGAAGAGATAAATTGCATGGGAAGTGGCGCAAATGCCCGCCTTTCCTGTGCACGTGTATTGCGGAATAAACAAGCAACGGCGGATAGATTTCGTATGCCGGTCTTGGCTCCTCTTTCTCTGTCGCACCTCACAGCTCAAATTCCATTGTAAACATTTACATTTTACCCGTGTATCCGACAGTATCCTTCCGCGTTGTCGTGTTTAGCGCAACGTCAGCGCCGGCTAAATTTGCAGCCGAACAGGAATTAGCCGTCGGCGAGATGTACTCGGCAGTTGGCAGGCTGGGGAGTTGCATGATCTACGCGTTTTTCTTCTTGCTAGGCCGTTGATCGTATTACGCCTTTGTTTACTCATCCTTTATCCTCTTGTCACCAGCAGTCAGATGACGGAAATAAATTCGTGGCTTTATCGGTAACTACGCGAGGATGTTCTTTCTAACTGCTGCCCGAGCTTCGCTGAGCATACCAGTCCATATAGTGAATCCCGAGCCAGTTACTGCAGCCATAGATTCACGAAATACTTCATTCAGAAAATGATTTCCTGTCAGGGTTGCTGATCTGATCAGACAGAACATTGTTAAAAGTTGTTAAACGTGCTACTGGTCAGTTCTATGCCCTACACATTCAGGTTTGTAGTCTTCATTTCGTATCGGATCGCTGTATGTAGGTCGGTCGGTCGGCAAGTATCTGATTCCCTTACTTCGTGTTGTCCTCACTGTTGGTTGAGCGTATGGCGATACACGCACGCCAAAGTGTCTCCCCAGACACCGCACCCCGGCCCCGAAAACTACCCTTTCGAGTATCGCATCACTGACCAGAGGAAGGCATTGAGATTAGTCTGAGCCCTCCTTTTGCCTCTCTTCGGATTCGCGCTGTCCTACCAGGGCCACTATCGGACGCATAGTAAAGACGGATGCGTTACCTTCCTTCACCCCTCACTTCCTCGTCTTGATACGTGTGGCGACGCAGAAATGTGGTGACAGGGGGTGAGCCCTGTTGGAGGGGGGGTCCGCAGCAGCTGCAGCAGCTCTATAATGGTATAGAGTCGTTGTATCCGGTGTGGGCCGTGCTTTGTCCATCGGCTCTCTGCCTCGACCACTTTGTCTGCATCTTCTTCTTCTTTATGGTGGCCGAGACAGAGATCGACACCCAGTTCCATTCGCTTCCACTCTTAAACATTTCCGGAACCAAGATGTCCGACCGACGCGAGATGGCTGATCACACCGTCACTGTCGCTCGTGTTGCCACCGGGATCGATCGCTGTTGTGTCCGTCCCGCACCTCTTTTGCTCCCAGGCCTCACACTCGAACAGGGTGTGCCAGGGTTTGTCTTCCACCCCTCGATTACAGTGCGCGCACCCGGCGCTCATCCTACGTAAGTACGTACCGGAGCACCCATGGATGCTCAGGACTTGGGTCAGGTGGAGGTTCAGTTCCCCATAGGACCTACCTGCCCATACATCATGGAGGTGGCGTATCAGCGCTCGGCCCCACTCGCCCTTGGTCAACTGGTCGAGTGCGTTTTTCCATTTACAAAGCGTGGCTGCATGTTCCGCTTGAGCCGAAGTGCCTCCCGTTTTGTCTTCGCTCTTTTCTTTGCACCGTACACCTCCTTGAGTTCGATCGGTGGTATACACGCTAACACACCTACTGTCTCCAAAGAAACAGTGTGGTATGCACTATAACACACCTTGTAGTGGCTTTTCGCTGCATCTTCTCCATCTCCGATCTTCTGTAGGGAATCTTGATGGCGTCGGCAAATACTGGCGCCCCGTATAGGAGGACCGACGTGATGACACAGCCGTCCGGCTACTTGATTCGCCTTCTCAATTGCCCACCTTAACTGCTCTCGGAACAGCAACTTTTCGTCGAACCATAGCCGCAGGTACTTCAGAGCTAAACAGAGCCCATTCTCCAGACCTTTTAGGACAAAGGTGGGTGAGCTGTACTTGCGTCACGTCATAATCCGTACCGCCTCAGCCTTCTGAACTGCCGAGCACAGCCCCGCCGACTCCAACCAGAGGGTCAGCATCTCCAACGCCTGGTTAACTCGTCGCCTGACCGCTGCTGTCGTCTCGGCTTGGAACACCACCAGTGTGTCGTCGGCGTAGCAGATAAGTTTGACGTCTGGTGGTAGTGCCAGCCTCAGCAGTCGTTGGAAGCGACGTTCCACAGGGTAGATCCGAGTACTGATCCCTGTGGAACGCCGCAGGTCATCTTTCTGGTAACGGGACCGGCCGCATTCCATCTCTATTCGGCGGCCTTCGTAATGCGTTGTCCTTGCTTGTGTCATATGGACACTATGTGTCTTTTGGTGAGCCCCGAGCTCACTAGGTACTTGCTGGTTTCTGCCACTTTCGGATACTTGAAAGGACAGTGTCGCTTTTTAGCTCCGTTGACACGTCTTCACGGACAACACTTTGCTGGCGAATTTTGCGAAAGGCCGGCACCCGTAATGAAGCAGAGTTAGGAGTGGGCACAGCCATTCACTCGGTCTAAGGGGCAGTCTCAGCTCCTCTCTGGCGGCAATCGATCTCCGTAAATGCAGTCCCAGAGTATGTGTGGGACATCCTGTTCTGGACCTGTTCTACACTTTTCGCATTTCGTACTTACAATCTTCTATGGTTCCAGTGTAGGTACTGGGTGAGGTCTTCATGTCCTATCAGGAGTTGAGTGACATATGTGTTTACAGCTAAGCCACGTCTTACCTTGACCTTTATATCGGGAATAAAGTCTCTAGGGAGCGTTACCGTTTTTTCTTCATTCATTTCTTCTTCTTGTAACCTGTCCTCTCTTATTTTCTTTTTCTCTCTTTGTTCTTCGTTTATTCTCGGATTTGGCACTCTTCTACGGCTTCGTCAATCAGTTTCCGCGTATTTTTCTTTTTTCCGGCTGGAGTGACTGGTTTCTTACTCTTTCTGACGTACCGTTTTCACCATTTTATACTCAGATCTTGGGGCAGGTCTTTTTCTTAGTGTCCAGACCTCGCATCCGTAGGTCAGCATCAGCATTGCATGAGTCTAGGGAACCTAAGTTGGGTTTCACGTGTGCCAGTATTCGATGGTAGTATTCGGTTAATAATTCCAGAGATTCTTAGGAACTTCCTAGCCTTCTTATCAATTTCACGCCTTATGATATTTTAGTGCCTAGGTACCAGAGCGTGTTTATCTACTCTATGCTCTTTCCATTTATGACTATCTTGAAACAAACTGGTTCTTTTCCTAAGAAGGCTATAAATTTTGTTTTTGTTGCGGATATCTTCATGTTATATTTTCTCGCTATGGGATTTATTTAATTTTTATTAACACAAATTATGTATTTATATAGAATATTAGTAATAATAATATGGACTCGGAAAGGAAGGATTGCTTTTAAATGGACGGAGATTAAGTAACCTGAGATTCGCAGATGATATTGCTCTGATAGCGGGCTCCGAGGACGAGCTGAAGAAAATGTTGAATGAATTGAGCGAAGGAGGAGAGAAAACTGGTCCGAAAATTAATATAGAAAAAACAAAAATTTTGTCGAACAAACGGGAGGGGGAGCCTTTGGCCATAAAAGGGGGAAAATAGAACGAGTGGAGAAAATTAAATATTTAGGAACGATAACATTTAACAAAACGAAAAATTTAGAATTATACATAAGAATAGCCAAACTCCTGGAGAAAGTTTCGGTCTCTGAAAAAAACAAAAAAAAAACAAATGGAATTTTTCAGTAAAACAGAAAGGACAAATTTTGAACAGTTGTGTCTTTCCCACCCTGTCGTACGGTTGTCAGATCTGGTCGCTCCCTAGAACTGAAGAGGTAAAAATAGTCATTCATCAAAACAATCTGGAAAGAGCAATCCTTGGTATAAAGAGGAAAGAAAAGATTAATCTACTTAAAGTTAAAAATAAGTTAAAATACATTAACTTCCTCCATGCTGTAAGGAGGCTGAAGTGGGACTAGGCTGGACACGTGGCGAGGATGGACAATAACAGGTTGGAAAAAATAACCGCCGTCTGGTTTTTGAAAGGGTGGAGTAGAAAAGGGAAACAAAGAACAAGATGAAGGGATGAGTTTGACAGAATGTTCCAGCACAAACAATATCACAAAACTGCGCAAAATAGGGGAGAATGGGAGCGTCTGAGCGAAGCCTGCCAGACAGAGGGCAACTTAACCTATGCTAGGTACAGGTTAAGTAAAAATAAATAAAATAAAGGTTAATTTTGAATTGAATTGAATAATAACAAAGAATCGTTTTGGTGATTTACTAATAATGTTAACTGATTTTTTAAAATTCATTTATTGATAAATTTTAATATGAATTATAAAAGTTTTACGTATTGATTTTTTCTATTAGCCTATATTAAAAATATCTCAATTTCCTGTAAATTTATGTGAGCTTCGCGCTGCTGTTCATTCTTGTTCAAAACTAAGATGGCATGATCATCTGTAAAGAGGATAGCGTGGAGGCCATTGCTGATGTTTAGTGATATTTCTTCTGGATCATTGTTTTAGATATTCGTGGCGTTTCTCCTATACTCGCAGATAAACTTTAAAAAAAAACACTGTTATGTATCGCATTGTCGAAATATCATGTTACCGAAAATTTTTGAATGACCTTTCTCTGTTGCTCCTCACTGCTCAAGTTCCATTGTAAACATTGACATTTTACCCAAGTATCCGGCTGTAAAACGACAACGACGACAAATGAGGACGAATGACGGTAAACGACGACGAACAATGACGAACATCGACGACAAACGACGACGACTGTTGTCATATTTTCTCATATTTTTGCCCTGTTTTATAGTGTTTTTTCTCTTTTTTTTTATGGAAGAGGTCTAATCTAAATCTAAAAGTATCTTTATTTGAAGAATTTTGCATTTTGCATCTTAGATTTTATTTAGATGTCCTCAACGTGGGGCCCCATTACTCCCAGGTTCGTACTAGGCAAAGATTTCCTATAAGCAATCCCATTTTGTTCTGTACTAGGCTATTATTTGGAAATTTTTATTATGTATGAATTTATTTATGTCGTCTTTCCATCTGGTCTTTTGCCTTCACTTCCTTTTTTTTTTTTGCCCCAAGGTTGCCAAAGGGTTGTGTTGTAGGTCTATTGGTCGTCTTCGAGGCGGGAATGGTCTGCCCATTTCCATTTGATATTCCTAATAATATTTTTTCACCATATCGATGTTTCTACTTAGTTTCTCTTTGATAGTTTCTATTTTTGTGTTGTGCGTTTTGCGTTTTTATTTATTTTTTTCATACTTAGGGGTTAGGATTGGCTACCATAAGTTAAGACAGGCATGCCGCAGGTACTAAACACTTGACTTTTCTGCTTTAAGCTGTAATTTCTCCTTTGAAGATATCCTTCAATATGACCAGTATTTTGCCCATGTTTTAGTGACTCGCGTATTTATTTCGTTTCTGAACTGATTTCTAAAATGCTATTCTCTGACCTAAGTAGGTTGCTTCCTTTACTATTTCGATTAGTTTTCTATCTAACAGGATTCCGTTTTGCCCTACTGTTTCTGAAAGAATTTTCGTTTTGTTCATGTTTATTTCCGAGCCTGCTTTTTTGCTTTCCCTGCTTAGGTCTCTGTCAGCATTTCTTTAAGTTCCTCTAGAGAGCTTGCGAAAAAGCGTCCTGTCGTCAATTGACTTCCATTAATGTTTATCCACCTTCCCGCCCAATTTAGGTTTCTAAATACTTCTTCAAGTGCGCTGTTAAGCAGGATGGATGATAAGGGATGACGACGGTTGTTGTCATATTTTTTCATATTTTTAAACTGTTACAGTTTTTTTTTGTTTTTTTTTGTTTTTTTTTACTGCATAACGTGACTGGGTATGGCAGGAGAATACCCGCATTTTTTTCAAATGCGAACTCCAGTAGATCGACAAGAAACAAATGGGGCTTTAAGTGCCAATTTACTCTTTATTTTAGGGTTAAAATTTCCACCTTGCCCTAAGAAGGAAGCTAGAACGTTACAATCAACTTGGAATTTCGAATTGAAAGGAACCAAACTAAGTATTGGAATAGGAGTATGAGTAGTGGGGGGGGGGCACTTTGTAACTCTCGCTGGACACTAGCCCCCTTCATTTTCCACCCCTCTAATCAGTATGTATGTGTCCCCCATGATATTATGAAACTGGCCGAGCTGCCATTAGATGTCTGCGATGGTTCCAGCTCCCTAGCCGCCATTTTCGTCTCGAGAATGCTACTCTTTCATCGTCTGGCCTGGCGAACTGTATTCTCTCTACTACCTGGGTCGAAAACATCACACTATTTCGTGAATATTACAGAGCGCATTCCCGAGATGAAAATGGCGGCTAGGGGACTGGAACCATCGCGGACATTTAATGGCAGCTCGGCCAGCTTCATAATATCAAGGGGGACACATACATACTGATTAGAGGGGTGGAAAATTAAGGGGCTAGTGGCCAGCGAGAGTTACAAAGTGGCCTTCCCACTACTAGTATGTTTAAGTCACTTATTTTGTAAGTTCGATCAGATCTTCAATGTAACTACAATTTGGGCCCCAAATTCGACTTCCCCCTCCCCCGAAGGAGCTAAATTGACTTTGCTGGAAAAAATGGACCAGTGCTAAAATAGAGCTTTTGGGTCGCTGATTCTGAAAATCTCTTCAGATTTTCGATCTGAATTCCAATTTCAATCCGAAAGTCTAAACGTGTTTCTCCGCAAGATTAACCTTATTTGGAAATTTAAGTTAATATTGAAATAGGGGCATTTAGGCTCTAGTTAGATTTTTGATTTGCCTCAATATCAGCTCCTAAGATTGAAATTTTTTCTTTACCCTCGAGAGGGACCAGACTAGCTTATGAACAAAGTATCTATGCATGAGGTTTTCGGGCTGCTAACCTGGAAAATCTAATCAAACTCTTAATCCCGCTTTAATGAGGCTCCGAAATTTGTGCTTCATTCTTAAAATAAGTGGCTACATAAATTTGACTCGAGAAAGTGAATAAAGTATTGAAATATAAAACCTTTTCGGAGCAGTTTTGTTCAGATCTCGCATTAGATTCATAAATCGGTCCCGATTTTGGTCATCAAGTCAAAATTTCATGCTTTAGAAGGGACCGAATCGACTCTAATTGGAAGTTGGCAATACAAAGGTCCTATGCCCAAAAATATAAATTTGTGAGGAGACAAAATGTTTTACGGGAATGTTATTTTCCTCTTAAATTAGACTAAATTATTAAAAGAGAATGTATTATGAATATAATAGGTACTTACCTGTTGTATTCGCGTCTTCAGTCGAGGTCTAAAACTTTAGTTGGACATTACGAGTTTTAGGTTTTCCGATAAAACTGACTAACCCGCCTATGGGTGACTGCATTTAGGACCAACTTCGGTGACATGATTTTCAATTATTGTTGGACTTCGGACCTTTACAAATTCGAATCCTCATTTGGGAAAATAGGAACAAGGAAAGATATAGGGTTCTGCTTAGTTGTTCAAAATTAACAACACTTCCGATCTCGACCCATATTTTGGTTTTCCTAACCGCCGCGACTTTGAAATTTTTTTAACGTTCAGTTTTGGTTTTGAACGACAGTCGGAATGGAAATCAAATTGGAACGATCAAAATTATCAGCGACCCAAAAAATACTTTGTTCGACTTATTCGATTAGAGTCGACTCGATCGTTTTCTTTTCTCCTTTCTGTTTTCGTTTTCTACTCTTCCGCTTTAATTTTCCAGGCGCCTGAGGCCAATGGCCCCTTTGGCTTCTCATGTATATCTGACGCTGTTCACACACGAACTTTTGAATAAGAAACTTTCTTTTTCAATGTTCCTTGCTTTCTGCCTTATTCATCTCTTCCTTCATTTATTTTTCGCCTCGTTTTCTCGGGTACATTTTTTCTGATAGGGTGCCCAGGACACCGGCAAATTCGCGCTTTTTTTGTCCTTCATCCGAATCCAACGCTGACACCAATCGGCACCCGCATACTGGTTGCCAGAAGCTGTACCCGTGTCTTCAGTTCCTGCCTGTACGTAATAGCCACGTTTTCATTTCCTGGAATTGTACTTATCGGAGTAGGCCTATTCATGGATTGATAAATTTTCTCCAATTTTATAAATACTCGTCATTCATCATACGGGCATCGACATCGGGTACAATCGTGGAAATACGAACCTCGGAAGGCGAATGCTGATTGAGAAAGACGAAGAAGAAATTTTTTATAATTTATTTGTACAGACGAGGTTCTTGTACATTCGTCATTCGTCCGTCCATTCAATTGATGCAAGTGTAAAAGCACATTAACGTCGAATTAATTTATTGTGGTCACGATTGTAATATTTTAACGAGCAGAAAACGAGTGAACAATACGGTATACACAACAAACATCAACAGAATAACCACGCCTCGGCTCGACTCTCGGCCGTGCTGGTAATTTGACTGATGTATTCAAACGTGAACCGACAGTTGGTACGAGGAAATTCATCTTTCAAAATACATTTAAACCTTTTGGAATGCGAAAAGTGCAGACGACGGTCAGCACGTAATCTGGTGACCCGAGCGGTACCCGAGCCTTGGTGCAACTGTTCATGACTTTCTGTCTTTAGTCTTTGAATATCAAGCACGAAATTCGATCTCGTCTTCACTCAAGGACTCAAGCTGCTCCTGCTCTCTGTAGTCTTTATGCACGAATTTTGTAAGTGATTTCTGTATACGTGAAGTCGGTTATAACCTGGTCGTTTAACTCGAAGAAGTTCTTAATTTCTCGTATCTAGACGATCACCAATCGAGCTCCCAATTAGACCCATGTACATGTTATGGAATTGATTGCCGAAATATGAAGTTCATTGTCCGCTGCCGCTGAAAAATTGTAGATGAACTGCAGTGACAAGCTGAATGGCAAATAGAGAGTCGGATGCTGGGTGTTTCGCCAGTGCAACAGTACACATGATGGATCACTAGCTAAAGTCAATATCGAGGTTAATTCTCATTTCGATGTTCGGTTGACCGAACTTGTACATTTATGTCACAGCGTAATTTATCTGCAAGCGAGAGACGCTTCACAAGTTTTCTTGATAGCGAGGATAACCATTTCTTACGCAGGCTGTGATATCTTTTTCTTCACCAAGGGAAACTGTATCAAGAGAAAGCGGGGGAGAGCTCCGATGTAACAATGTAGCATAGAAGGCCTCAAGTTGCATTGTGACAAATCATCCCTCCATCGGCCCTGAGAGGACTAAATTTAACAATTTTCCGCAGTACATTCTTTGCTTGCTGATAAATAATGAAAGTGGGTGGTATTGCACTGAGTTTTCTTTACTGTATACGGGTGTGTCAATCCCCGACTCAAGTCACTCACTATCGGTCATAAGCCTCCCCAGCTAGTTTCCATATATTTCGATTCTGGGCAGTTCTTGTCCGACGCCTCGTCATCTTCTTATCAAAGTCATCTTCCCATCTCGCGCCAGGTCGACCTCTTTTCCTTTTATAGTTGTAGGACATCTACTCAAGCAACTTCTTGCTCTGTTTTTCTGTATTTGATCGTATCACATGTCCCGCAACTTTGAATTTGCTTCTCCTTTATCGAAGAAATAATATCCTTGCTTTCCGTTTTATAAATTGTTTGGTTAGAAATTTTGTCTTTGAGTCTGATGTTCAAAATTCACCTAAAATCAATCCAAGAAACTATAAAGGACCCAGAGAAAGATGGGAAATCTTTCTCTAGGTCCTTTATAGTTTCTTGGATTGATTTTGTGTTAGTGACCATGTCTGCGCAACGTAGGATACAGAGGGGACAGTGCGTATGCTCAGAGTTTTGATATTTGCTTTGTACTATTTTTTTCTGATTTGTAGAGGAAGGCGCCAAATATCGATTGTTGTTATATTCCTTGGTTTCTCGACCAGTAGGTTGTGCCTCTCCACTTTTTTCTCTCCTGCGCTAATCATTTCATCTCTGTGAAGGATTTCAGGCTGTCTACTGGTCTCGGAAGCCCGGAAACCCCGGAAAAGTCCCAGATGCTAAAATTAGGTCCTGGAAATCCGGAAAAGTTACGGAATTCACTTAACTATTGCCAAAGATCCGGAATTTTTTTACAAAATAATGTGAACACAATTTTTTCCCAAAACTTGGACTGTTTTCCCGGTACATAGAGACTGCTTTATGCATAGTCCAGATCGATAACTATCACCTTTCAAATGCACGCATGCACTAAAGGGTGTCCCTTTTGCAATGAACCCCCCCCCCCTCCACCTGGTAAGTAGGCAACCTACCCCGCCAAGTCGATATGTTTGCATACTCTTACTTTTCAAGAGGCTGAGTTATGGTCAAATTATGAAAAGTTTTCCATCTTTGAAACTTTTGTTCTATTCACGACTGGAGATAGACAGAAAAATGGTACCAATAGGTAATAATAGAGGGCAGTTGTGGTAACTACAGAAAAAAGAAATTGTCGGAATAGGTTCAATAGGGTGTTCATAAGATTAATTTTAGTACAAATTATATAAAAAAATGTTCACATTTTTCAATGTCCCGTGAAACTTACCCTCTTAAGCTACTGTTTTTTATTTGCAATAGATTGTACATTAAAGTCCCCCCCCCCCCAAAAAAAAAAGAAGAAAAAAGATTGAAATTAGAAATATTTTAAAATTTCCGTTCTCAAAACTCTTTGCAAAACAAAATGACTAACTTCCAAACTGTAAGGGAAAAGAACAAGAATGAAACCAAAATAGTCAGCCAGTAATATATGAAATTTTCACGTTAATTTGATGGATTAGCAACAGTTTTTTGTAATTCTGCCATATAATCGCAATCAACCTGTATATAGGGGATAACTTTTTTTTTCATTATTCGTAACCATAAGACCGTAACCTAGCTGGTTTTTCTATCCATGTCAACAGCAATTTGTTGGGCCTAGATTCTTTAATCTACATAAATAACACTCCTCATCGCTAAATCCTCCCCTCCCCCACCCGAGTGTTACAGTAAATAGAAAAGATACCAACATTTCCCAATACCATTTTGTATTAAGTGAGATTTATTCTATGAAAATCATGTTCAACCACTTTCCATGATCTATAATTTTTTTTGCGTGGTTACCACAACTGTCGTCTTGCTCCTCCTTTCCATGGGTATGCGCAAGAGTTCGGGGAATATGGCCAGAATATTACCAATACCGAATTTAGCGACCTTTGGAACCAAATATTAGATACCCATGTATTAAACTTTACAAACTATTAGACCCCTCCCTCATTACGTGGGCTTCAATTTCAAATATGGGGCAAATAGATGAAAGGAGGGAGGTGAATAAGCCCTATAGACGATATAACTTTATGAAGTGGTAAGGTAGCTGATGAAGATGATTATTATCTTCATAAGGTCTGTGCATCTGTGTTAAAAACCTTGAACTCCATTTTGAGCAGTTCTAATCCAGATACGAGAAAATAGCTAATGACCTTTCTTATGAGAAATTTAATGTACAATCTATTGCAAATAAAAAAAACAGTAGCTTAAGAGGGCAGGTTTTACGTAAAATTGAAAAAATGTGAAAATTTTCAGATATAATTTGTACTAAAATTGATTTTATAAACACCCTGTTGAACCGATTCCGACCATTTTTTTTTTTTTTTGTGGCGACCACAACGACCACAACTGCCCTCTTTTATTATCTGCTGGTACCATTTTTCTATCTCCCGTGAGAAGGAAAAAAATTTCGAAGACAGAACACTTCAGAATTGGATCATAATTCAGCCCCTTCAAAAGTACGAGTATGCAAATATATCTGCATATTGTCGTGATAGGTTGTCAAGTTACCAGGTGGAAGGGGAGTCATTGCAAAAGAGACACCCTGTATACAGTAGAGGAATACAGGGAGATAGCTTGGACCGTTGTGTAGGTCTGTTGAGCAAAACATGGTTTGCACCCAAATTTTTCCCGGAAGTGTCTTTCAAAGTCCCGGAAAAGTCTCGGAACTCCAAAACTAAATTCTGGTAGATACCCTGGATTTATACTTTGTATCCTTTATTTTCTACTACGCATAACTCATTCTTTGCCTTCCTTTCCAGTTCTTCCCCTCAACCATTCCCTGTAGCAATAATAACAATATCACTAGATGTCTTATATTGTGACTATTATTTTAACTCTTCTCTTCACGATTATATTCCAAATTTTTATTTTCCTTCCTGTTCGTCTCAATACTTCCTCAGCTGATCTTTTCTGTCCATTTGATTTTCCACATTCTCAAATAACCACATTTCAAAAGCTTCTGTCCTTTTCCTTTCTTGTGCTCCTATTGTCCAGGTCTCATATCCAAAAAATGCTATAGGCGACTAATATCGAATACCGGCTTTTCTCCGACGGTATGCAGGGCACTGTAGGGGTTGTTCGTGGAACTGATGTAGAATCGATCCAAATGACCAGGTCTGATATGACCTGGGTGGTATCAAGTGATAGCAAAGTTATACACAATAAAATGTGTTTTTGAAAATTTCGGCGTTTTTGTTAAATTAGAATTACTATGATCATCAAGTAAGTCTCTTTTTTCATATGAATCATTTGGATTATGCTCGAATGTTTCCCCAGGTTGTGGAGGAATTTAATTTTGTCATCAGGAGTATGGAATACATTAGTGTGAAAATTTCATCAGAATTTATGTAATGTTGCAGATTCTCTGTATTCTATATCGAAATGGCAAAAGAGCAGAAGCCGAAACGTAAGAAAAGTACTCGCCTACAAAAATGACAGAGGCGATTAGAGCACGTCAGAACGATAAAATAGGCTGTAAGCCGCTTCTCATTTGAAAGTAATGCAAACAAGCAATGGATTTAGTGTTTCTGTTCTTTCTTATGGTCATCAGAAATGTTCAGACTACCAGAAAGTACTATTTACATGCAAATTTTGTACGAATAAAATGCTTAAAAAATAAAATAAAATCATGGTATTCCATACTTGTCATTCTTTTCTTCTTTTGAAATTGGAAAAATGGCTTTTTTACGTTTTTGGTGGAATCAAAATTGCAAAAATAAATGGCGTTTGCCTTGGCACAAGTGTTGAGGGAGGTTTTGGGAATATTTTAGTTCAAACTGGGTTCGAGAATGTTTGTTGCTGATTTCGAATTTTGCATCAGAATTTTAATCCGATCCAGATTACGGGCCTAAATTGATCCTTTTAAATAGGCCAATACGACTTTGCTGAAAAAAATTGAACAAGGTATCGAGATCGAGTTTTTTCGGTCCCCGATTTCAAAATTTCAATCAGACTTTTGGTCTAAGATGATGGTAAATGTTCTCGGCATTCCTTGAGAGTATCTCAGCTGATCCTAAATGTCCTTGGCGTTCCTTTAGCGAACAGCATACCTAGTCTAGAGTATTCGAGGTCACTAAATCATGTTTTAGTGTCTATTTAATACGGAATTCAAAACTGGCTGGAAAGCATAGATTTCAATTTTATTTACACTCAAGTTGTGAGGACAAGCACTGTTATCCCCATGTCTTACTGTTATCAAATTTGAATTTTCGAACCTACGTTACTTTACAATCTGTAGCGATGGTTCGGTGTTCCAATTTCTTATAATTATGTTCGTAAATTGGCCATTGCTCAGGGAATACTTTGTACTCGCTATTAAATCTCTCATTATACTACTCAATCTGTTTACTCGTGTTCTTGAGGAGTCGTCGACCGCAAGAGTGCGAGAATCCTCTCGTGTGCTGCCTTTGTCTCTGCAAAATTCATTCGCCTCTTCGATTGCCGTTCTGTCTAGATGTCGTTTACAGTTTAGCGTCTGGCGTAAATACGATTAAGTAATTTGACAAATTTCTAAATGCAAGGTGAGATCCGGATTGCAGACGATTAATTGCGCAGATCTCCTCTACTCTACGAAAGTTAATAAACCGTTATAAATGCAAAATCAAAATTCAAATTCGACGATCGTGATGCAGATCAATGTCATTCGACTGGAAAATTTTTCGCGTTTGAATTCGTCTGCCTTGTTAGATCGAATATATGTATATTTTTTAAATAGTATACGAATGGGTACATAGAGCTGTGCGCATATAGGGAGTTTAACAAAAATTAGTCCCCTATTATTTTCATTTTTCTGGAATTAATTCGTTTATTTACCTGTTTATTTGTTTGCTTACCGATTGCTTCCTTTCCCTTTCATTTCCCGTCGGAAAAAATCCAGGTCATAAGACTTGACATATTCAATTATATCTCCTTATGTCTTATTATGTCTTTATTATATGTTACCTTTTTATATATTAAAATCCTCCTCTATGGAAAAAAACGTCAGTATGAGAACAATGTTCATTTTCAACTTTGTCGAATGTTCCAAATTTTGAGATTTTGTGTTTTTATAACCCTTCGATCATTATTCAAAAACGTGACCACGTTCTTCAAGAAGCTTACTCAATTTTCTTAACGGTAAAGAATTATGATCTCAAATTAAGTTCAATTTCTATTTCTGTCAAATTTGCCAATTTCCCCCCAAGATAGTTATTGTAGCCTTTTGATTAATTTTTCCGAGGTAACTAAAGTTTTCCAAGAATCTTATTTAAATTTGGTATACTTTAGTTGTTTGAAAACTCAAAATATTAAATCAGGTTCAATTTATATATCATTTCATCAAATTATTCGAATATCAAAACGTTTTCCCCTTTCAAATGCTTGTCTGAACTCATTGATGATTTTTTCAGTAGGATTGACATTTTCCACAAATCAGCCAGAATCTTTGATAAAGAATACACAAACTTTAACAAATAATAAGAGCAACTTACTGAGTTTCTTTTTGAACGTAAGAATAAAAGCTAAAGACAAGAATGAAAGAAGTAAGACAGCAAGAAGGTAAATACTACATAACAATAACAGAAGAATGAAGTGATGGAAGAAAATGGTTCTTTTATAAGCTAACTCATCCTTAACATTCTTGATCAATTAGCTCTTGACAGAATTCTTTTTCTAATTTGCTCTCCATCCGAGTCCTGGAATCCGCCCTTTCGAGCATTACTCTTCAGAGACGTCGGAGAGGCTGTTACGGCTATCTTAGCCCTCTTCCCTTCTGGCCGAAAAATCGGCCTAGGTCGAAAATTCTGGCGAGTCGCTACGTGGGTTCGAACCCGGGACCTCCGGATTCTGAGACCAACGCGCTATCCACTCGGCCAACCAGACCTCCAGCTCTTGACAGACTTGTGTGAAACCCTACAAAATTCCGGCTGCTCAGGTCATCTTGTCTTTCTATTCAGAACTCTGTTGAATTAATATGAAACATAGTCTTTTCGGCCCTCCGGCCACTGATGCGATACTCGAAAGGGTAATTCCCGGGGCCTGGGGGTGCGGTGTTTCAGGGGCCACTTTGGCAAGAGTGCATCGCCATACGTCCCACCACCCCAGTCTTTTCGAGTATTTTATGTTTACCATTTACTCTAATATGAGAACAACAAAAAAGAACTTATTTCTGTTTATTATTTAATGAGAATAAAATTTTAAAAAACGTTACGCGTAATGACAAAATGTCATAACCAAATTTTTTTATAATTTTGTTTTGTCATTCGATTCATTTTTTGTTAGTCATTTCCATTTTGTCAAATGACAAAACTGATAAATGGTTTTGTCATTATGACAAAATTTCTAAAATTCAATTGTCATTTTGTTTTGTTGTGTCTAACAACACTGGTTGATGATAGATCCTAGCCTTCCCTTGGGGAAAGGAAACATGTATTTTTGGTCAAAGGTAAATTAGTCTGCATTCCTTGAAGATTCACCCATCCGAGGGAGGGCCGAATTGTGAAACACCCTGTACATTTGGAATGCAATGTGGAGATTGGAAATAATTACTTCGTATTCGTAACACAGCCATTTTCATTTTCGGTGTCCGTTACATTTTTTCCCCTCAATTAAATTCGTAACCGTGCGTCTTATTGCTGGCCAAACTTATTCGTTATCTGGGATCGGAGAAATTAACGTTTTTAATTATTTTGTTTTCCCGCAAAAATTCATCGCCTCGAATTATTCGTAAAAATGTCCTACTTTTCCTCGCTCTCGCTCTCATTCTCATTTTTTTTGCTTCTTTTTCTAAAACGCCGTGTATTACCTACACTAACTTTTAAAGATTGTCTGGAAAAAGAAGACGTTGGTATGAAATTGTTAATTTTTATCTATAATCAAAATCTGCGCTCGCCGTTAGAACACTTTGAATTAATGTTTCGTTTCTGATGTTCATTTAGATAACATCGAGTAACACGGCTTCGTCTGGAAACCCAGCGACGTTATTCTTGCCAAGCTTATACAGCTCCTCGTGCTAAACGGGAGTTCGCCATGCTCCCTATTACCCTTTGAAGATTCTTTTTATCCTTCTTTCATTTTCCGGAAGATAAATTAATTCCTAAATTAACGTCGTTTATAGCGGGAGCTCTCGAGTGCGAGATGATGGCGTGGACGCGGACCGACTTGTTCGCAGCCGCAGGATAACGAGTGTCGAATTGCCCTCTTCGACCGGCAGACGACCGGGCATCTCCGGTTCACGGACCGCTCGCCTGGGTTTATTTTGGTCACCGCTTGGGAGGTCCACACCGCATCGCTGACCTCAACGCGACGTTTGTTTGCGGAAGCCCGATGAATTATCATGTATCTGCAAAATTGCAACTGTGGCCCGGTGTTGTGTTTGCGTTCGAAGCAGCCAGGTTTGCAGATTAGGTTACAGTCGTGAGCCGACGATGCACCGTCATCAGCCCGCCCATTTTTGGGCATACGCTTCCGCTAGCCCTCTCCATTTATTTATGTTTTGGGCTATTCTCGTCCAGCTTGAGCCTATTTCTTTTATCAATTCATCTATTCAACGAGTGAGGGGTCTACCTCTCCTTCTCTTCTTATCCCTTGGTATCCAAATAAGGTTGCATCTTAATTCCATTTTCCCATTTTTCCTCTAGCCAGGTATCCCGCGTAGTTGAAGAGCTCTTTTCCAAAATGGCCTGAGTCAGTTTTTATCAAAAGTGAGTTTGATACACCATCTCGTAGTACAAAATAGAAGTTATAAGAGGTAGGTTTCCCTACGTTCCTATCTCCTTTCGTTCCAGCGTTACCAGTGATTAAAAAAGTAGTTGATTACCAAAGTGGCCTAAGTCGAAAGTCTTCCAAAGTGACGTAATGTCAAAATATGTGAAACTGATATGTGATTACTGCTGTATTGTAATAATGCCAGAAATTTCAATTTTCCAGAGAATTAAATAAAAAAGAAGGTAATTTTTACAGCTAGTCTAGGCGATAAAAACATCGAACTGGACATTTTGGGGTGGAAAAGAAAAAATTGGTGGAATATGTTCAGTTAGGTGTCAGAAATAACATATTAAAAATCCCACCCCCAGACCCTGGGCAAAATGCTCCACACCCCCCCCAAAAAAAAAACCGTGTTTTCATCCTTTTTGGCGGATATCTAGCGATCTATGAAGCCTAAATGAAATGCTTTTAGCTGAAAATGTTCCTCGTGAAATTTCATACAAGGTAGATACTCAGAAGTTAGCCTAGACCTACCTCTTAGCCTAGAAAATTGAATAAAGTAGGCGAAAATAGACAATTTTCGTGTTTTTTCTTGCGATTTTTCGCAAATATATCGCGATGTATGACGCCTAGCCTAGAATCGTTAGTAAAAATATTTTCGATTTTTTGAAAATAAATTTTGTCTCCAAACCGTGGTACCCTCGTTCAAGGGAGAAAGAAAAGTGAAAAATCAAAAAATTCATAATTACTGAAGGGAGTACGTTATCGACCTGAAATTTGAAGGGAGGGCTCAGTAGGCGAAAAGAAATTAGATTTCAAGAGATGGATCTGCATAAAACAGTGGGTTGACGGTAAGAACAAAATTAAAAATTTCGTTCGGACTTGGAAAATTTTTTGCACTTTTGGTAATTCTCTATGCATGTATCTCCCCCTCCCCCCGCGAGTGGTCCAGGCAGATTGAATATTTTCCTCCGGTTTTGGTGCCAGTGTAGCGTCCGAATCGTTAGTAAACATATTTTCAATTTTTTGAAAATAAGTTTTGTCTACAAACCGTGGCCAGGCACTACATGAGAGTACCCCATGTTGAAATGAGCAAAAAACAGTGGGGTGACGGTAGGAGCAAAAACAAGAATTTCGTTTGGACTTGGAAAATTTCTCGCGCTTTTGGTAATTTTTGATGCATGTATCCCCCCCCCCCTTATCTCTCTAGGCAGACGAAACTGTGGGACCTTTAACTTTACTCTTTAACAAAATACTCGAAAAAAAGGTCACCCCTAAACAATGGATAAAAGCAGAAATAATTTTACCCCGAAGAAAGGTAATCGGAAAGATATTAATTATTACGCCCTATTAGCCTATCATCCAATTTGGGAAACTTCTTGCTAAACTTATTAACGGGAGGATCTATGATACACTAGACTTCAATCAAACGGTGATTCAAGCGGGATTTTGCAAGAACTACTCTACAGTAGATCACATCTTAACAACAAGTCCGATTACGGAAAGGGTGAGGGAGTATGGAATAAGGGCATTACAGCTACGAATCGGGTATAAAAGGAGGAAGGGGCGTCCCTCGATAAAGTAGCTCGATGAAATCTCTAGGGCAGTGGGCCCAAATAGGGCAAGCGTGGCACTAGATAGAAGAAGATGGAATAGGGTGGCAGAGAAACATGCCCCATGGTGGGCGACGTAGTCGTGGACTTACTGCAGGATATGAATTGTATGTATGTAATGCGTCTTGCGCTGTAATAAATAAATAAATGTTGAATAGAGCTCAGTTCGACATATTGTCAAATCTTTCATTTTTCCAAAATTATTATTAGTCGTAACTATGTATTTGATTGTTTTCCTACGTGACTGTTTTTCAAATCAACAGCAACTTTTCAAACATTTAATTGAATTTATACAAAATAAGAAGACTTAAGATTTAAAATTCATTTTAGTTCCTCAAAAATTATAGCTACATCGGAAAATTAATGAGTAATGACAAGCAGTTTGGAAAAAATACCAAAATTTGAAAATTCGACAAACATGAAAATTGAATGTATTTTCATATTAGGAATCTTCAAACTATTCTTACGGGAAAGCTGAGGAAAATTTATAAAATAACTTGTTGTCACGCACTGGAAGAACGATCAACGAATTACGATGAAAATCAGGAAAAAATTCTCAGGATTCTTAAGATTTGGTAAAATTGAACCCAATTTAGGATTTTGAAACTTTTCAATGGCTCTGTTCGCGAAAGCTTGGAAATATTTAAGGAAAACTATGGTCACGAAAGAATTAAATTCAGTATAGCGGAGGTTTCGTACCTATTATTCGCACCGTAGTCACGAGACATTGGCGAAGAAATGTGTATTGTGTAGAGATGCAAAATATTTCCTCGAAAAAGTGACAGTTTCGAGTTTCGGCTAATTTCAAGGGCCGGAAGGCAGGCGTGGGCTACCTCCTCAGTGACCTACCTTGTATGAAACTTCACGAGGAGCGCATTTTCAGCTAAAAATATTTCTAGGCTAGGCGTTATACATTGCGATATATTTCAAAAAAAAACGCAAAAACCGAAAATTGTCGATTTTTGCCTACTTTAATGAATTTTCTAGGCTAAGAGGTAGGTCTAGGCTAACTTCTGAGTATCTACCTTGTATGAAATTTCATGAGGAACATTTTCAGCTAAAAATATTTCATCTAGGTCTCATAGATCGCGAGATATCCACCAAGAAAGGACAAATACGTGGTTTCTGGGGGGGGGGGCTGGAGCCTTTTTCACAGGGTCTAGGTGGTAGGATTTTTAATATGTTGTTTTTGATACGTAACTGAACATATTCCACCAATTTTTTCTTTTCCACACCAAAATGTCCACATTGTCAATTTTATGGTCTCTATCTCCTATTGCAATTCTGGATATCCATGCCCGCAATCACGGCGAATTCGCGAACACGAGTGAGCGCTCCGCTGAAGAGCATACTTCCAGATCAATAATGGAAATAGTAGCTAAACAGTAAAAAGGGTAAGGAAACAAAATCGAATTAGACTTCGACAATATGCACCTTAGTACAATTTATTATGGAGAAAATCGCACGTTATATTAGAGCACCTGGAAACTTCCGCGAACTGACATCCGCAATTTTGAGTCGCTTGGTGCCCGACGATTCACAATTCGATACGCGGAACGTTTCGGGTAGTGAATTGTGAATCGTCGGGCACCAAGCGACTCAAAATGGGGGTCTTCAGTACTAGGGTGTTTTCAGGTACTGTAGTTATATCAGCTAGAAACCTACATTTTAGCATCATCGAACACATTTTACTCTTGCAGAGTGGCCTAAGTCGAGGAGTTTCCTACTGTAATGCCTTGTAGCCCCCGAAATACCAATTTTTCACGAGTCAATTTTATGAGTTCCTTTTAGGTATAGCATTCGAGACCATTTTTTAGTTTTTGTCCAAAAAAAAAAAAAAAACAACGCGACAGTGAGTTGGAAGGGAAACAGTTTTTATCGTATTTTGAAAAATCACTTCTTCTGACTTGGGTCCTCTTATGGAAAAGAGCTGTATAATTCATTTTTAGATTTTAATTCTGTATTCGATTGGCGTAGCTCCCGTTCTTTTATCAAAATTTTCCTTTTTTATTTTATTTTGTAACTTAACCCCCATTAGACTCCTTAACATTGAATTTTGAGTTATCGTTATTTCAGGGTTGCCACTTTCTGGAAAACCGGGAAAAGTCAGGGAATTTGGTCAGTCAGGGAAAAGTCAGGGAATTTTCATTTAGGTCAGGGAAATTTTCTGAAAATAACAAACGAGTTCGTATTTTATCAGAGTAAACTTTTTTTATCATAACATAAGAATAATGATAATCTATTTGCAAATTAAATAGTCTATAATATTGAAAAATATTACATAAATTACATCTGTACCTTCTTCTTCTCGATAGCGATTTTTTAAAAATCTGTATTGTAAAAAATTTCTGTGACTCTCCTCCTTCTGGGCTTTCTCGGAATCCTGTAAAAAAGTCAGGGAAAATTGGAAAATTGGAAAAGTTGGCTTGGAAAACCGGGAAAAGTCAGGGAAAACCAATCCTGAAAAAAAGTGGCAACCCTGTATTTTATTAATTTGATTTTTAGTCCAGGCCCAAGTTGATTCTCTATATGTATATAAAGACTCAGTATGGTACTCTCCAGGACATTTCTTTTTGATTTAATCTTCATTTCGCTCTAGAATATAATATGTTTATGTCCCCATTAGTAACAGGCATCTTAAGCAATACAGCACCAATGAAAAATAATACACTGGATGGAAAGAAAAACTACTTAGAAATGAAGGTTTTAACAACAAAAGCATGGAATGCATATAAAAATGCTTTCGAGGATAGAATGAAGTCTCAACCAAACGAATTTTGGAAACGGATTGCCAATAGGCAAAGTAGTAGGTCTGGAACAGAGTTATATACCTTTGGCGAACAAATACACACAAGTTCAAATACCGTTGCAGAATCATTTGCAAACTATTTTTCCAGTGTTTTTAGCGATAAAAATACAGCTCAGAACCAAACTCTGAATGCTAATGGGGTGGAGGTTACTGGAGGCGAAGGCCTTATATCGGTGAGTGTGATCACTATCGGGGATATAAAACGTGCGCTGCATGACCTTAAACCTAAATCATCTTGTGGCCCTAATTCCATTCCACCACACATATTTCGAGCTTGCTCACAGTTTTTAATTACTCCCTTAACTTATCTCCGCAATACTATCATTGAGACAGGTATTTATCCAACAATATGGAAAATATCGAAAGTTATTCCACTTTACAAGTTAGGCAAAATGAATTAAATAAAAAAGTATCGTCCTATCTCTAATTCCACTCGCGGCCAAAATTTTTGAAACTGTCTCGCACAAATTATCTATACAATCAATCCGAAAATATCTTATCTCCCTGTCAACATGGCTTTAGAAAGGGATATTCAGTGCAGACAAATCTAATGAACTTCACGTATGATGTCAATATAACCCTCTCTAAGGGTGGGTAAATGGATTCTTAAAAGGTGTAGTAGAAGTGTGGAACAGTCTCAAAAAAGATTTTCTGGGGTCAGGAATAATAATCTTAAAGAAATCCGAAAAAGTTTCTCCTGGAAGACTCTTACCGAGTGAAATACGTCTGAAAGAATTTCAGAGGAATATTGGAATAAATCCCCCTTTTTTCTCCAGGTGGGGCAAAAAGTTGAAAATTACAAAATCTTACTCAGGATTCAAATCGTTGAAAAAAAATTTCACTCTCTCCACTCAAAACTATAATCTTACCTACAAGTTTTTTTTTTCTTGCTTATAAAACTGTAACCTATCTTCTGTGTCTCCTTAAAAATTTTTCGGCTCATACTACTGCCCCGAGCCGCGTTGAGCTTTTGGAAGTCAAAGTACATATTAGCAGTGCTAAACTGATTATTATTTCACTTGATGGACAGATAATGTTCTGAAAATTTGAGCTCGATTTGATTACTAAAGGGATCTGTTTTTTATGAGAAAATACTTTGACGTTCGACTCCTCACCATTCACTAAGGACAGAGAAATGGAATTATATACAAAAAATGTATTCCTCCGCATCCAAACTGTCATATGACAAAAGCAAAAATTGTTCTCTCAAAAACGTTCAGCCTTTATAAATTTTGCCTACCGTTTTTACTTTTCAAAATACAATAAAAAATTGTACAAAATGCTTAAAAATTATAAATATTATTTCTTGGACTTTTTGGATGAAGGGGGGGGGGGAGAACTTGAAAGTGCAGAGTAAAGGAAGGAAAAATTGAGAAAAATTACAATCATTATGAAAAATGTTATTTTTTCGACTTTCTTCTGTGGAGAGTGAGAGGTGGTTTCAACAGTTGAGTTCGAATTCATTATCTCAATTTGGTGGAACTACACATTTGTTCTCAAGAGATGTTCAAAAGATAGCGTTAAGGGATGTAAAATTGGTCAAAAACTGACTCTAGCTCGATTTCGAAGGTAAGTCCGAATTCGCTTGAAACAAAACGAGTCAATTCTACCAGGTCCCGGCGCCGAAATTCTGCGAAAAATCTTCACCAGGAAAAAGTTTCATCCAAATTTGATGGCGCCCTTCGCTTTCGAAATTTTCTCAAAAATTGGCATAAATGGGCAAGAATTGGTCAAAAATGACTGGAACTTAATTTTGACACCGGGTCTTAATTTGTCTCGAAAAAATTGAGCTATTTTCACGGGATCCGATTTTGAGAACTTACTGAGATTTTTTTGTCCGAAAAAAGACATGAAGTATGCATAGAGAAATTTTCAAAACTCAGCAAAATTGAGCAGTTGATTATTTATTCCTGTTCATTTCTGGCAGTTGAAATATTTGTCATCCAGAAACAAACATATCGTCAGCTTAATTATAAAACCTTCTTAGTGCCATTATGCAAATTTTACAGGAGAAACAAAAAACATTGAGGAGGGCTATTTATTCAAATATTACTCATTTTTTCATTCCTTTTTAAAAAATTTTCAAGTCATTTTAGAATGTGTTGGTTATTATCATAGGGTGCGATACAGTCACTTCTATCTCAATCAACAAAAAAGTAATTTTGCCAATATTGGCACTTAGAAAAGGTTGTATTATTAAGCTGACGATATGATATACAACATAATCGTCTATGTAAACCCCAATTATTCTCCAAATTTGGCATAATTTCCTCTGAATATTATCCGAAATAAGAAGTAAAGGAAATAAACGGTCGCGGGTAATTTCGATCTCCCGTAATTATTCCGACGAGTGCGGAAAATTTCTCAAGAATCAAAAAAGATTTAAGTTGTCTCCTTATTCTTACTCAGTTTCGGCTGCTAAGTTCGAATTTATGTTCCGAATTACCGGTGATGCGGCGCGGACACTTACCCCCTCGTGGTTACTGTCTTGATAAGTGATGGCTATAAGAAACTGATGAATAATTGTGGCAGTTTCTATAAAAAGGGACAACTTTGCCGGTAAGAAAAAGACAAGGAAAACGGGAAAAACTAAAAAGTAAAATTTTTATCAGAAAAAAAAAATCAATTTTAAAATTATTATGGATTTCTGTACGAAATCCTGTACGAAATTCGATGCTCTTTCACATGAAGAAGATCGCAGCATTCAGAAATATCAGCAAGCGGCTCTACATCCTCTACCACCGAACTTGTACATATTTTGGAGAAGAAAAAATTATGCGACCATCTTTGCCGAGTTCTGAATTTGTAAAAAGTTATCCTGCATTGAGTAATTTTTTCATCTCCTAGATACGTACAACAAGTTCCCACAGTCACAATAGCTCTCAAACCATTAATTATTTACCTAGGGTTGGGCTGAAAAACGGTCTTTTTGACGATTTAACGAAAAATGAAATTTTTTCTCACTTTAACGTTTTCTAACGTCTTCAATTTTGAGAATAGGCAATACATCGTACTAAGATTTTTCCCATCCAAGTCAGTACTACCAGCCCCCATAATCAGATTATTTACTCCGTCAATTATCATGTCTTGTATATCATCTTGAAAACTGTGTTCTTTTGTATCTCTAAAACGGTGTAGCCCCTTCAATTCGCCATAGGCAACTTTTCGTACTCAACTTTTTTAGTTTTATCGAGCACTAGGCGTATCTAGCGGGTTCTTGAACGAAGTCCGGACACCCTGTATAATAGTCTATGAAACCGTTTGATCTTTGACAAGAAAATCAACAAAATGTGTTTAAAAACCTTGAACGCTTTTTTCTCAAAATCTTATTTTTCGAAAATTGTGAGGTACCTCTTTTTTAATAGATGTAGAGAGATGAATGTAGCATATAGAAAGCTGAAAGAGGTCTCATTTTGTCAGGAATTGAGTCTACTATGTAAACGAGTGTTTAGCTCAAAAATGATCGGACCGACAAAGTTGACCCTTTTTATAGAAACTACCACTTTGTAAAAAGTAAAATGACAAAATATCGCAGTTCTGTCGAACTATTTTATCATGTCACAAATACGAATCGAGTTCAGACCGTATCCGATAGAGAGCTCCACCTGTCTTACATTTTAGAAACATGAATTACCCTCGTTGCTAGAAGGTGCACGAAACAGGTGATCTGTGAACATTTAATAAGTGGTTTCTATTTATCAATTTCGCGCATACCTGCACCATAAGTGTATTCATAATTCTGTATTACATGCGATTCGTAATTTTATTTACATGGTCGTCAGCTTCCCGCTATACGACCTTCTTCACACTTAGTCTAATTTAAGTCGTACTTCTTGCATTATTGTACCAAGTACCGCATTGCACTCCTTTATTGTTAAATATTTTGGCATCCGCGGATAGAGTTAACGCCTTGAAATTCTTTCAGGCGCTATTCCGGCACGTTTAACTATCTCGAAAAAAGAAAAAAAAATCACATAAAAATGTAAACGCGTTTTAAATTTTTATTTGTTAGTAAAACAATGCAAATTGTTTATAAAATGGCTGTAAACGGCTTCTTACGAATGCGATTGTTCTTCTAAGTTCCAGCTACATAGTTTTATCTTATTTGTATTTTTATTTATATGAATTTCTTAAACCAGCCTAATGGTTGAAATAGTTTAAGATAATATAAAACGGAATGGGAGATTATAATGGCCGTGTTCTCCGTACAGTATAAGGTTCATTATTTCGTATCTGTAAGCCGTGAAATTGGACGGCAAGGTGTAGGCGGTGACTTGTCATTTTTGTAGGGGAAGAAAACAAAATAAATAAAAAAATCCCGTAATGAATGGCCAAAGGGTTTAGAAGTAATTTTGGAAGAGTCAAAGATTAGTGCAAATAGATTCGAGACTATGTAAGGTAAAGTACCGAACTTGTATTAACTTTTTGGGACCTTTATGTCTCTTTGTCAAATTCCCGAGAATGATCATTTTTTATATTGAGGGTTATATCCGACATGCGAGATTTCAGTATAATAATTGAAATTATAAATATTACTTTTTGAACTTTTTCTGGGAGGAGAAGGAGGGGGGAGGGGTTAGAACCTAGAAATACAGAGTAAAGGAAGGAAAAATTGAGAAAAATGACAATCATTATGAAAAATGTTATTTTTTCGACTTTCTTCCGTGGAGAGTGGGAGGTGGTTTTAACCGTTGAGTTCGAATTCATTATCTGAGGTTGGTGGACCTATACATTGCTCTCGAGATATGTTCAAAAGATAGCGTTAAAGGGTATAAAATTAGTCAAAAACTGACTCTAGCTTGATTTCGAAGGTAAGTTCGAATTCGCTTGAAACAACAAGAGTCCATTCCACCAGGTCGCGGTGACAAAGCCGGAACTTACAACCCATTTTTAGTGGTCCTAATTGTCGGAATTCGGAATCCATACTTCGACTGTGGGCCTTTTGAATCTGCAAATTAGAAAATGAAAAAAAAAAAACGGCACAGGATAGGTTCCATCACATATTTGCTAACTTAGCAACCGCACTCATGATGAGTGTACATGTAAATCATGATCGCATCAGTGACCAGAGGGACGCATTGAGACTGGCCCGAGTCCCCATTTCACCTCTCCACTTCGGATTCGCGCTGTTTTGTCAGGGTCAGTATGGAACACCCTACTAACCGAGGCAACGCTCACCCAGCATTAACTTAGAATTCGGGTGCACCACAAAGACGGACGCGCTTCCTCCCTTCACCCCTCGCCTTCTTGTTTTTGTACCTTTGGCGACGCAGGTAGGTGGTGCCGGCAGGATGAGTCCTGCCGGGGGTCCACGGTAGCTGCAGCAGCTCTAAGATGAGTAGTGTGAAAATGGGGAGTTTATTGACCCCGTCTTTTTAAAATGTACAGGAAGGCGTGGCCTAATTCTTCTTCTTCTTCTTCGGAGTAAGATTTTAGGACTGTGATGAGTAATCCGATTATCAGCTGTTCGAGTATAATGTATGATGTAGTATAGCTGGTTACAGGAACCGTGATATAACAGATAGCAGCAAGAGGGAAAAAGAGAATCTGATCCGAAGGTATCACATTTCCCCCTCCCCCTTATCAACTCGATCCGGATTCCTTCGATTTCGTGTATAATAATTGAAATATGAAATATAACATATTGGGGCTGGGAGGAGAAAGAGAATATTTATCGATGCCCCAGTTCCGATGGTATCACAGCTCCCTCTCCTCCCCCTACCCTGAGAGTACCATGACCCAACCCCCTCCCCTCGCGTGTGGTTGAATCTATGTGTATAATAATTGGAATATGAAATGTAACACAATGTGGCTAGATGGAAAAAGGGAATATTTGCCCATACCCATGTCTCGAAGGTACCACAGTCCCCTCCCCTATGCTCGAAAATAGGCCATTTCACGATTCGAGGTATTAGGAGAGTAGAAATTATTCGCAGGTCTTTCCGAGTTATTGGAATTTAAATGTTATCGAAATACGAATTGCATCAGAGGATTATAGAGTTCAGATAAACCCAACATTGGTGGTGCGCCATCCACTCGGCCAACCAGATCCTTCTTCTAGTGATAGGAAGTTTCGTTACTTTCAGATATCGGGTGCCGAATGATTACTACCAAAAAGTAATCGTTACTTCATTACTTTGAATACTTACCGTAAAAGGTACCTAAAAATAAATCAAATTCGATATTATTTTGATAGAAGCATGTACTTGTTGTAGACTTGTCGGACATAGGCTCACAATATTGTAATAAAAGGCTAACAATGTTATAATGCAAGCTTATAAGTTACGATATTTACAATCGAGTATGGAACTACCGAGTACCGAGTACCGACTGTTGGTCTGGCTCTGGACTCGAAAATAAAGTAATCGAATCCTCTTTTTCTGAACGAATACTCGTTACTTCGGGTAACAGCAAGTAACGATTACCTCGGTATTCGTTGAGTACTTTTCGCCCATCACTACCTTCTTCCCTCCCTTGCGGTTGAAGCTGCATGTTTGTGTATAATAATTGGAATATGAAATGTAACACGAAGTGGCTGGAGAGAAAAAGGTAATATTTGCCCTTACCTCTATCTCGAGGGTGCCACAGGCCCCCCTCCCCCTCGTCATCCATATACTCAAAAATAGGTAATTTCACGATTCGAGGTATTAGGAGAATAGAAATTATTCGCAGGTCTTTTCGAGTTACTGGAATTTAAATGGTGTTATCGAAATACGAATTGCATCATAGGGTTTTAGAGTTGAGGTAAATCCAAAACATTGGTGGTGCGGTCTACCACATTCCCATTAAGCTCATAGAAAATGGAGGAAAATAGATAGGGATAAGCTAAGCGGCTAAGGTATTATAATCCAGTTCGAGATAGATTCATTATCAATTAGTGTACTAAAGTCAAATCGATTTCGATCTTAGGCATCGAACTGGTTTCGTGGGTAAATTCATTCGGTCAGTAATTGAAAACATCATAGGTCGCAGAAAATCAACACGTTCTGATTTTTTGGAATTTTGATAGGATAGGTACCAATAGTGTACCGCCAGTTTCCAGCTTCAAAATACCTGTGCTAATTGCATGGTGCTCGAAAAACCTCGAAATTTTCGGACTTTTTTCAGTTTTTGACTTATACCTTCTAAAAGGTGAATCCTACGGAAAAAGTCACCCGGTACCCTTTTAAAGTAGACAACTTTAGCCGATATTCTGCACGGAAGACGGCTAAAACTAAGATTTCAAACTTTTTGAGAAAAATTTCCAACTTTTGAAGTGCTGTATCTCGGGACCTATTGGACCTACGGAGCTACGGTTGCGCTCAAATTGTAGCGAATGTTGTCTACTTTAAACGTGTATTGGGTGGCTTAAAAGAATTCGGCCACACTTTCCTGTACATTTTAAATGGACGGGGTTAATAAACTCTCCATTTTCACACTACTCTAGGATGGTACAGAGTTGTTGTGTCCAGTGTGGGCCGAGCTTTGTCGGTCGGCCCTCTGCTTCGATCACTCATCTGTCTGCATCTTTTTCTTCATAATGGTCGAGACAAAGGCCGATACCTGGTTCCATTTGCTTTCACTCTTCAGCATTTCCGGAACCAAGGTGTCTGGCGCAAGATGGCCGATCACGTCGTCGCTATCGCTCGTGTTGCCACCGTGATCGATCGCTGTTGCCGTCTCGTGCCTCTCCTGCTCCCAGGTCTCACACTCGAACAGTGTGTGCCGGGGTTGTTCTCCACCCCTCGATCACATTGCGACCACAAAACGGCGATGTCGACTTTATTTTCGTTTTTTTCACTCTACAGCAAAGTGAAATTTGCCGACTTTGTGTACTTTTTCTCAGATCGAATCACATTATGTTAAGTTACAAAGTGACCCTATTTCTTGTCCGCATCGCACTGACGTGAAACTTACGACAAACCAATCAAACATTTGCCGTCAATCTAAGAACATTACGAAAAGGAGGACGTTGGTTTGTTTTGCAGTGCACTACTAGCAAGATTTATGGGTCATTCTCCAGAAACTCAAAATATTAAGTCCCCCCTCCCCTCCATAATACTCTGCTTACATGTAGTAAAGAAAATTCAACAAGTTTGCAGAACAGGAGCATGGAAATTTGGGGGGGGGCGACTTTTGTCCGCAACAATAGACATCTTGTCCACGGCGAAATCAGATACTCACGACTACGGACAAAACAGCTTCAAGAAATTCATTTTCCATGGAATCCCAGAAAACTGTGCTATCACAATCGCCAGTGACTACGATCTGGCACCTGGATCATGCTCAAGAATCAAAATTGTACCAGTATTGCCATTTGTTGTGCTGAAAAATGTATCAGGCATCTATCTTTGCAACAGTCAAAGATTGACTAGGATACTGGACTGAAAACCTTACGGCATCTTTCCTAGACATGTGCAGTTACAGACAGCAAATTGAACTTTTTAACATATTATACATACTTCTAATTTTTCTGAATAATAATAGCACTCTATTAGGAAAAGACAATTTGAAACAAAAATCTAGAAAAATATATCAGGTGTTGAGATAAGATGGTAACATCCACGACGATGGACACCTCCCTATGCTTTTTCCGTTCAAATGATGGTAATTGTCTTGTCTGCAAATTGGTAATTGTTCTGTCTGCAAATTGGATTGGTGGAATTTGTTGCGGTTGTTATTGTGTAACCCAAAATTACCCCCCCCCCACACACACGCACATACACAACACTGAATAAATAGGGTTTAAGATTTGCTAGTAACAAACTATTTTCAGTTTCGGGAGATTGGCCCTTATACGCCCTGAAGGTGAAATTGGCCCTATTGGTCGAATGTTCAAACCCTTAGCATGAACAGAATTCTCAGAATTCACAATATTTCGGTCGATACTCATGCGTATCGATAATTTCAACTTAAATTTTGTTAACTACTGATGATGAACTTTGGCTATATGTAAGGTAAGGTGGTACACAATGGCATAGTCGAATTTTCTGAAAGACTATTAGCGCTATCTGAGCGAAATAATTAGGGAAGGTGTGGATTCAGATTTCCTATTCGGACACTCTGCTGATGGCGGAGGCAAAAGCAGTGTTTTCGTGAGAAAAAAAAAACAACTGAATTTCTCACCTGAAAGTACAGACCCAAAAAATTTTGTTTTGTTGTCTGGTATCCGCATATTGAATGATATTGAATGTTTACAAATTTTACCTGAACGAGGGAAGTTTTCTAAGTCTACTGATGCTAAATTCAGTTGAAAAAAAGTAATTTAAGAGCCTCAAATAAAAAATATGAAAAACTAGTCAGGGTGGGACACAATGGCACACCTGTAGTTATCAAAAAAAGAAAGAAAGAAAGAAAGAAAACAATGCGTTGCATTTTATCAGCACATACTGATGAATCGAGCGTGTATGAATTGATTTGCGTTGATGAGTGAGCATAATTATAATTATTTTCATTAAAATGGGTTTTTTCACTTTTCCTGCAATATCAGATAGAGGGTACATACGGAAAGCCGATATGATATTAGTTTTGCCAACTCCCTGTGCTACTGGCACAAGCCATCAGCATAATATTTACAATTTTGATGTTGACTTATCCTATAATGTTCATTAACAATATAGTTCGAGTTTCTTTACATAATTGTTGCTTTTTCATGCATTTTTATATGTGTGCAATTCTGTACCAGGAAGTGTGCCATTGTGTACCTGAAATGGTACACAATGGCACAAAAATTTGAATGTGTTTTATTTTATGTTGTGCTTGATCTAATAGCTCAACTTTCTTCAAAAATTCATCAAATGTGCGCAATAATCTTAGCTACACATAAAGAAAAAAAATTTTTTGAGACTATGCATTTGGAGGGGAGTAATGGGGCCAGAAGTATTTTTGGTGCCATTGTGTACCACTTTACCTTACTTGTCCGATCGATTTTAGAGAGCTGGTTCTAAAATTCATAAGATGTAATTACAGATCTTGAACTTCTCTCACGTGGACAGGGACGAAAATAAGGGGGCACGGGGTCAGCTTGTCCCCTCAATTCTCCATCGGAGTTGAGGAATGTAGATGGATCAAAAGTTGGAAAAATCCTACAAACCAAAAAGGTTTTTTTTTTAAATTTATTTTGTAGTCAAAACAAACAAGTTTTGATATTTGGGTATTTTAACCTAAGTCAGTTGGGAATTCAACAATTTTTGCCCCTCCAGAAAAAACTCTTCCCTACGGCCCTGCACATCGATGCCGTTTCCGTCGTTTATCGTTCTTGAAAACATTGTACTTCTTTAAATGGAATTCTCGAAATTTAAATTAAAAAAGAAAAAAAAAGTATAGTTTTCCAGCATCATAGTCAGCAAAATGGTTTTAAACGGTTCCACGTGACCTAATCTTCGACGGAATGAAGAGAACGTGAACGGAGATGAAGTCGAATATTTGAAAGATTGTCGTCAACTCTTGCGTCCTACTCTGTGTAGGGGGTAGCCTTCTCTGCAACTCCCCCTATTTACCGCCCGTGGAATCTTCAGTTTTCGTTAACGTGCTCCAATCCCCTCATTCCATTTTACCTTGCACTCTGCTCATTGTTCATATTTACTTGGCCAGCTCGTAGAGGTATAGTGGTATAGCCGGCAGGTCGATACTCTTAATTTAAGATACGAGTACAATCCCGAGAGAATTCGGCTCCGGCTTTTTCTTCTTCATTTTTTTGGTGTTGTGACACCTGCACGTGGCGCGATGGGAGTTTTGCATACATATTACGTCGTCAGAAGCACAGTCTCGTGGTCTCGTTATTAAGCTGTATACAAATTTTGTCATTCCCAAACGACCCCGACGCTGATGTTTCATTTACAAGGGTTGATGAACACAACACGGTACTCTCCAGGCTGCCCCGAGATTTATTAAAAGCCAAACCAAGTGTATTTTTTTCAGCAATCGGTAAATGCATACTAATTGTATCCATCACAGAGGCGTCTTTTGAATTACAGTTTCAAATTTGATGAGATCGGCTTAAGTGGTCCGGTGTCGTACGAACGAGTGTGTGTAATGATTTTAGGGTGAAAGGGAGACGATGGTAAACGGGCAGACGCATTCCTTGGTGTGAAAAAGTCGCGAAAGAGGAAAGTTCATCTAAGCCGTATTTCAGGCAACAAGTGCATATCGTGAGGTTATTTAATCATCCCAATCGGACCGGGACAGTGTACAGGTATCGCATGACATTCTCATAAATTCGGCTTTCAGAAGTTCAGGAGGGTATAAGATTTAATATGATTAAAGGTTGGTCGATGGCGGGGTGTGGTAGTATGACACCTCCTAATTCGACCAATTAGTCGACATTTTGGAGCAGTAGTTGGAAAGTCACGAAAATCATTAATTCATAGATATCTTCTTTTTTTTTTCATGAATTAAATTCTTTTAACCGATGTTGGATCGAAAACTCAAAATTTCAGACTTTGACACGGGCAAATATTGACTAGGCTAGAAAAATCGAGCAAAGTAGCAAAATGGGTCTTTTTTCAGTCGCTGATTACGGATAACATATTACGTTTTTTATCAGACCTGCATTTGGGCGTTAAAATCCGAATTTCTATCTTGAAAATAATATAATAAACAAGACTTTGGAAAACGGATCAAACCATAAAGACAGGGTTTCTTTGGGTCTCCGATATCAAAGAATGCTTCAGATTTTGGATCCAATCTCGATTCAGACCCCAGAGTCTAAATTTTACTCTTGAAATGGATCCCATTCAAGCGATTTCAAAAAATAAACCACATTATGCAAATGATAGATTTTTTTCCCTTTCTTCCTTTCAGTTGTCAATTTCGAATATCGCATCAGATTTGTTTTTATCAGATCCACATTTGGGCCTCAAAATGTAAATTCAGTATTGAAAAGGGCGAAACAAACTTGAGAAAATTGACCAGACCATTTGGATCCAGCTCCGGTTTGGACCCAAAATATTCAAAGCCGGACCCAAAATGGTCTAAATTAACTTGACTTGAAAAATCGAACAAAGTTTCGGAGAGACTCGTTGTGGGTCCGACGCCGTTGGAGGACTGAGGCTCTCGTTACAAGGTCTGTACCCGTCGAGTGGTGGCAGCACTGTGGGTATTAGAGAAAGTAGCCTGTCCTCCCAAAGAGTAGGACCGCGTAGATCGGAGCAATTATGTCAAGTTGCTGTAAATTTTGCTAAGCAACACATTCAGTGACTCTGCACTCTGCAGCCATACCTGTGGAACAATGCATAATACAGTTTTATCGAAGCATTTAAGAGGATGAAGATCAATATCACTTGTTACGCTGACAACACCTTGTTTGTTGATAAACGGCTAGTCACTCAACATTAGGTTCAGATTGAGTTTAGCTCCTTTTGGCGGGGCCAGGAGCGGTAGAAATATGGCACCCACCCCCTCGACTCTTATTTAAAATTCGGAATTCAAAATTCAAAATATTTATACATATTAAAAAAAAAGAGGTTGAAAAAAGGTCAGATTACGTTCCCATTTTGATACACATGCAGTGATTTCCCGTCTCAATTTTACAAACTTAGGACTGTCTACAATTCTATAGATTCTCGTTTTGTAGGTATGGTTAAAATCGACTGTTTACACATTCTTTAAAACCCATATTTTCTAGATATTTCCTCATCCTATTTTCCTTAAATAAAATTTCCATTGCTGTATCCAGTTCAGCTTCCTTCTCGATGTCTTCTGTCTTTGAACTTGCGATTATCTACAATTCAACAGATTCTTGTTGTAGTTAGGATAGGTTAGGAGGTTGAGGAGTCTGGTTGGCCGAATGGATAGCGCGCTGGTCTCGGAATCCGGAGGTCCTGGGTTCGAGCCCACATAGCAACTCTCTCTACATTTCGAACCAGGCCGGTTTTTCGGCAAGATGAGAAGAGGTCTAAGACAGCCCTAACAGCGTCTCCGACGTCTCTGAGGTATTACTCGAAATGGCGGATTCCAGGGCTCCGGTTGAGAGCAAAATGAAAAAGAGAATATTAGGACGTTTCCACAGCCCTTATGCAGTGATTTCGGAAATTTTCGGTCTTTTGTTCGCACTGTAACGCAACCACTGTAACGTCCACTTTTAATTCAGTCCTATTATGAAAAGTTCTACAGACGTCCTACAATCAATACACGAATGAAATCAAAGTTTAACATGTTTCCTGCTCTATTTCCAATTAGAGTAACCGAGGAAGCCAATTGACCGGTCAGTTACAAGTAAACTGATTTTTATCATTTCTGTGGGCAAGCCTATCCAGTGAAACTAGCACTAGCGGGAGCCAATTCGGATACTGTCAAATGAACTAATTCTTTCATTCAGAAACGAATTTGGGTTCAGCCTAGGTTCGCTATTCATTTTTTCGATTTTCCCAAAAATTCCTTTTAACAACAGCTCTCTTCAACTCAAGTGCTTTTCAGACCCGAGTCAGTTTCATATTCTTGTAGCTGGTATAGGATAAGGAAAAATTTGGCTCCATCAAAATGCCTCTTTTCGCTCTTCCACGGAATAATAGCCCAATCTTCCTCCCCTATTTACGTACTTTGTTGTGGTATACCTTCTTTTCTAATTTTACTCTCAACCCGAGCGCTGGAATCCGCCCTTTTGAGCATTACCTCAGAGACGTCGGAGACGCTGTTAAGGCTGTCTTAGCCCTCTTCTCGTCTTGCCGAAAAATCTACCTTGGTCGAAATGTAGCGAGTTACTACGTGGGCTCGAATCCGGGACCTCCGGATTTCGAGACCAGTGCGCTACCCCCTCCCTCCTTTTGTTTTTATTGTAAAAACTAACGATCTCGGGAACTAGTACGGAATTGTTCAGATCTGTCAGGTCGTGTGTTGTCGACAATAACATAAAGATTTTGGTTGTCTTCTTGTTCGAGCACCAGGAAAGAGCAGCGTTAATTTGTCGCGATAAGCAAACATCGCAGTGTTTTTCGGACGGTCTTTTCTGTCCAAGAACAGGACCGAAATTTCAACATTATTTTGCCTGAGAGTTCCAACAAGCGTAATTTTCAACTTCAGTTATTTTTCAGCAGCTGGAATCGAAGTAAACCAATTATCAGAAACTAGTGTCCCGTTTGAATTCTGAATTGGTTTTGATAATTCCAGAAAATATTTTTGGGCCAATGGTATTTCAGCAGCAGAAGTAGAGGAACTAGTGATGGACTTTGAGTTTTGCTTTTTGATACTCCAATATACATCTCAGCATTGACCATATAGTAAGACTTGGCATCACAAAGCATCACTATTTTCAGACCATACCTGTGTAGTTTATTTTGGATATAAACTCGAAATCCGCACCTTCCATGAAATCCAAGCAGTTGTTCGTCAATTGTTACACAATCTGAAGGGGTGTATAGTTGTTTCGAGGTGTTGATTACGTGGTCGTAGACCCCGCACGGATGGCGACCATTTTATCAGTTTTTACCTTTTTGGCGCGCAAGAATTGTCATAAAAACGAATCGTTGCTCTGACATTGTAGCACGGAAATATGGAAGTTCATATTTCAAAGTGAACTGATCGCGAACGTGGACTCGGTTTTGATGGAGTGCTCCAGTGTTATAGAATAGGCCAAAAAGAGCATGCAGTTCTGCTGAATTAGTGTGGTTCTTATATGTCACGTCTTTCCGCTTTTTGTCTTTTGCTTTCTTTACCTCTTCACAAATCTTTTGATTGGTGTGGATGATAATATTAATGATGATTATAGCTAGAGAAAACAGCTCCCACAGAGCAAGTTCACTTGTAATTCCCCGGGCTGCAGGTTTGTTACCAGGTGCATGGAAGATAATATTTCTGGCTGGAATCCTTGTGTTCCGACTTGGAGTTTTCCCCTTCCAGCTGTAGCCTGGTTGACCTCTTTGGCCTTTGCCTTGCTAAGTAGCAGGCACCTTCGAAACTTGCGCGTAACCTATGTCAGTATTAGCATCATCGCGGTCATTCTCATCATCTGAATTATATTCGTCGTCTTGGTCTTCCTCGTCACCAGGGACGTACCGGTAGGGGGTAGGGGGCAACTTATCCCCTATATAGGAATTTTTTATTCAGTAGTTGGGAAAATTTACCATTTCAGTCAAATGGAGTTGGAAAAATCCAACAAGTTGAAAGCTTTTTTAGTTTTCTTTTTGCTCTGATATCTGGGAATTTGATTGAGAAGTTTTAGGAAAATCTAAGAAATTAAACGGTTTTTTTTTCTTTTGCTTTGATACTTTCCGGGAATTTTGAGTTTAGTCAGTTGGAAAAATCCAACTAGTCAAAAGGTTTTTTTTTTTGCTGTGATACTTGGGAATTCAGAGTGAAGTCAGTTGGAACTTTCACAATTTTTACCCCCCCCCTCTCCTCCTCCCAGAAAAAACTCTTCAGCACGTTCCTTCTCGTCACACCGAAAATCTTTTAACACGTTGTCGCCGGCTGTGCCAATACTTTCATTGTCATCTGCTGGTGGCGGATGTATGACTGATGTACTTTGTTGAGACATTTTGAATTCATGAGCCATGAAGAGCAGGCTGAACTTATTTCTTTCGTTCTTTATTATCGATTTCCAAGGAAAATAATAAATTCAACTCGGCCCATAACTAACTATAGGCAACCAACTATACTTTAAGAAAATAGGTATTGATGAGGCCCATAGGTACTGGAGTGCTGAAGGCTGAGCACCTTTTGATTTCCTCGCGCTGCAACCTCATATACCAAATCTGTAACAAATGTCACACGTGTGGTATGGACGGGCTACACCAAAACTGTGATCGACAAAGAGGGCCCTTTCGATAGAGACGTACTCGCGCCTCACATCGCTTCGCTCCCGCTGATGAGTCCGTGATTCGTCAGGGTCTCTACATCGCTTGATCGCTTTCCGCCCGCTGACGAGTTCGTGACTTGTCGGGGTAGAAGTGGCCCGCTACCGCTACATCACGCCTCGCTCGACGCCCGCGGTGAATTCGAGGTTCTTCGGAAACAGGAAAAATCGCGCCGGAAAATCGTTTCATTTCCTATTGAATTGATTTTGGTGTAAATCAATATCGTTCTATTCTTAGCTGTGCTTTATCGATGCACATAGGTAACTACTGGTCACATAACTTTATTCTTTTTCCACTTATCATCTAGAGAAATTTCGAAATAAATTAATTTATAAATAATTATAAATGTCAAGCCGAAACGTGAAACGGGAAATTAGAGTCACTCGCTTTCTTTTGGTCATGAAACGTCGAGAAAAGTTTACCCCACCCCCTTCCCTCCAGACAAAGAGCAATCCTGGTTACAAAAATACATACTATGGTGTTTTATTTTGGTGCTCTTCAGTTTAAAAAGTGTCCATGTTGCATGGCATACTCGATACATATGGTACATTATTCTCCAACACGTATCTTTTCGTTACGCCACTTAAGCATCACCTGTGTATCCCATCGACTCCTTTTGCATTATTATTTTAGGGTATACAATACTACACGTTATCGTTACCGACGGCAATTTCTTTAATTATCTGTACGACTATAGCTGTAGTTGGGTACATACACATGCAGAGTATAGGTACTTTGTCAACGTAACATTGATTCCTCCGGTGTTACGTGATGTACTCAAACGAAAGAAAATATGTGCTCGCATAAAAAGTACGTAGGTACATATAAAATGCACCTGATGTTCTCGGTAATTTGTTTGGGTTGCATTCTTCGATTCTTTTCAATCGCCTCGTTAATCATGGACGGGACTGACGTTTTGACAGCTTTCATATATCCATATACTGGAGTACATCTTCGTCGTTGCATTCGCGCAGACAACCAGACATTTACTTGATTAAACTGCAGTGCAGTTTAGCTGGTCTGCTATACGAAACACGGCGTGTAAATTGAATTTTCCTTTCCACACTTTCTCCGCAGTTCGATCGAGTTTTCCACAAGGGCGCGTGTTTTATCGATGAGAACGAGAATTTGCGGTTATAAGCTACAAATTTTCGTTACTCGCAGCTCGCCGCACCTCCGCTCCTCAGACCTCCTACGATAGAATCTTAAAGCTTGTATACTTTACATCGTACAACTGTTTTTTATTTTTTTCCATACTCTTTTTTCTTCCATTTGAGGACGCGAGATATGGATAAGTACTACGGCGAGATAAAGAAAAAAGTAACTAGTATAAATTCTGGAAACTCCTTTTCGAGAATCGGCGCACATGTGTTCTCTACACCGCGGGTTGTAGTTATTTATGCAAAATATGCCACTGAATTTTTTTATTTTATTTTTTACTTAAATGAAGAATGCAATAACAATGTATGCGATCTATCTTCTTTTGCGTACATTAAGTGTCTTGCCATTGTCGTCCACGAGTTATAATCTCCCGTTCTTCTGGCGATGTTGCAGAACGACTCTCCATCGAAAGTCCGTTTTACCGCGTCTCTCCACCTTCGAGGTGATCTCGCTCGCTTTCTGTCGCCTTCGATTTTTCCAGTATTGGCCAGTTTTTCAGGATTTGCCGATTCACGTCTCATAATGTGTCCAAAGAAACTGAGCACCTTGGTGCATACGGTGCTCAGTCATTCTTTCACGCCAACTTTGTTCAAATTTGAGGCATGCGTTCTTTTTGTAGTCAATGAAATCTTGAGCATACCATATCCACATTTCTAGTGCGTCTGTTATTCGTCGGTCTGCTGCTCGTGACGTCCAATTTTCAGCTCACAATGTGATGGGATGTATTAGAGCTCCAACCAGCTTGACATGATATTTATTTTATTTTAAGCTTTATAACTTTGTGTCTAAGATTCAGTTCAATTCAATATGAGGATCGGGCAAACTGTAGTTTCGCTAGCATCGATTGAAGAAAAACTGATGAGGAAACGGGGTCGAAAAGGGGGAGTTCAGCGCAGCAGCTTATGGCAATTTTAATATTTTTTCAAAATATCTCGAGAATGAATGCGGTTAACGTAAAATTGAAAAGAACATATGAGGAGTTATCTGTCAAAAGGTTTTAGTTCTAAGTATGTATTTTCTAGTGACATGGTTTGACCAAGATATTTATATTCCGAAACAATTTCAATTTTATTGTTATTAATTTTGAGTTCATTGACTTGACTAATGGCCGTCATTATCTTTGTTTTAGAATGTTATTGTTATACTCCTTAGTCTCTCGACTAGTAGGTTGCATCTCTCAACTTTTTTCTCTTGTGCTAATCTTTTCATTTCTGAGAATGATTTTCATTTTTTTAATCTTTCATTATCTGCTCTTCACAGCTCATGTTTTGTCTCCTTTTCCAGTTCTTTCCCTCAACCTTTCTCTCTGGCAGTAATAACAATATCCGTGGATGTGATGTGTTATTAAGACTTATGATTTTAACTTTTCTCTTTACTATTATATTTCAAGTTTCTCTTTTCTTTCCTATTCTCCTCAATAATTCCTCATTTCTGATCTTTTCTGTCCATTTGATTTTCCACATTTTCCAATAACACCATGTTTCAAAAGCTTCTATCCTTTTTCTTTCTCATGTTCCTATTATCCAGGTTTCACATCTATGCAATGCTATCTATACTCCATACATACGATTGAAGAAATCTCAATTTAAATTTTAAAAATCTAGCCCCAAATATGTCTCATATTTGGAAAAAGGAATAAAAAAAAGTGTTATAATAATACCCTACCCCTGTTTGCTCCCTTTTCACTGCTATATTAATTAATCTATACCCCCCTCCCACACCCAAAAATCATTTTCTTCTGACCATCTCACTTCACTAATTCCAATTACATAAATTTAATTTCTTCATCTCTTTCTTTTGGTTTTCTAATTTGCCTACCTCATTCAGTGTCCTTACATTCTACGTCCCTATTCTCAATTCTGATAGTTTTTCTTTAGGTAGTTTCCGCCCGGACATCCGAATGGGAGACGTTTTTACGTCCGGAATTATTATTTACTTCGTGAGTTGCCATCATAATATTGTTGTGGTGGAGATGCATCTCTAGGAAAAAATACAAACGTGGTTTCTCCTTGTTTTCTTTAGGATTTATCTGTCAGAGTTTTCCTTCTCCTGTGAGCTGTTAGTTTTGGTTTAAGCCCCCTCACCTCGCCAAAGTAGCACACACAGAGCGGAATAGGTCTATATGTGTCTCAATTTACCGAATTGTGAAGTCAAAAGCTGCCACCATCCAGCCAATGCTGAAGTCATAACCACAGAAAATGCTATTTCATTTTGACTTCTTATTTCGATGCTTTGTTAAATTGTCCAAGCAAGGTCCATTTTGCCTTTGACAAGGTCGAAAGGGGTAAATTTGAATGCGGGAACCCGAATTGGAGTTGGATTAGAAGTCTGATCAAATTTTTGAATTCAGTGACCTAAACCATCTTTATTTCGACAGTTTATTCTTTTCAATGTTTTGAAATTTGAATTTGGGAACCCAAATTGATGAGGGCTGATTAGGAATTCAATCGGATTTTTGGATAAAGTCACCCATAAAATTCTTAATCTGATACTGTGTTCAATTTTTTTTCCTAGGTTAGCTTGGTCTCTTAGAAGGTAGAAAAGTCTAATTTTGTGCCCACTTCGGGATTTGATCAGAAATCTGCAAACCATTACACTATTTTGATAATTTTTGATATGTTTTTGTTGGGAATTCTCAATTTGATGCAATGTCTCAGCTTCCTTTTTCAGGAAATGAAAATTTCTTCACCTCAATATGAGCCAGGCCCTTATACCTGGCGATCCCTGTTTCTGGGGTGGAACTTGGGGAACACAATCATACTCTCTTTTTCCATTTTGCTCTCAACCCGAGCCTCGGAATCCGCTCTTTCAAGCATTACCTCAGAGACGCCGGGGAGGCTGTTAGGGCTGCCTTAGCCCTCTTCTCTTCTGGCCGAAAATCCGACCTAGGTCGAAATGTAGCAAGTTGCTACGTGAGCTCGAACCCGGGACCTCCGGAATCCGAGACCAGTGCGCTATCCACTCAGCCAACCAGACCCCTGTAACACAATCATACTACTGCCAGGCATCTACATGATGGGGAGAGGGTAACTGACCCCACTGCTTATAGTTCCCACGGTGTGGAAAATTTCCGTATGCTGGTGTGCGTTTCATTTTCGAAACCAGAATTGATTCATGTCCATTTCGATGGAGTGAACGAAGAACCGCACCGTTAGTCAAACTTATTTTCCCCCAAGATTCCTTATTCATGAATGTGAAACAGCGTCGGGAATTGTGCCTTGACCTCTTCGACTTCATAAACAGCGATATACTTTGTTTACGTTTTGGTTTTTCACAATAATACCGACGATTATATTGTTTTCGAAAAAAAAAAGTTCATGTTCTTCTGTTTTGGCGGTACGGTACGATGATTTGTTCGTTTTCAACGAAGATCACGATGTTCTTTAATCAGACATTATTTTAATTCGATTTCGAGAGGAAATGCAACGTCCGAATGAGTTGAGTTGAATGAATGTATACGGTCAAGTGCCATCGAGAAATCGCTGAAGGCGAAGATATGGGCTTGAGAGAATGGACTGCGATCCGCGATGCGAATGAGAGTTTCCGATTCGAAGAAGGTTTTTCGATATTTTGAAAATCGAACGCGTAACCACCATTAGATGGCGAATTTCATGTGATGGGCGAAATTTGATCACTTCAGTGTACCTCTGGAGCTTACAAGTGGAGAAAATCGAAAAAGAATTGCTCGAATTTTGCAAATTATAATTGAAATTGTATGCCCTAGGGTGTTTTGCATCCTTTCTATAGTCGATTATTTTTCCCCCTTCAATTGCTTTTACCAGAGCCGATAAATGAGACCTCGTCTAAAATATCCATGTTTAAAATTGTTTGATAAAGAATTTTATTTGGGCACGGCCACCGGATGATGAGAAAGTGTTCTGGCGTTGAAATTAATTTTGAGATAAAGCGACCCATAAAACTCTTAGTCTGATACTTTGTTTTTCTCCTGGGTCAGCTTGGTCTCTTAGAAGAAGAAATGTCTAACTTTGGGTCCACATCCTCATACTAGCCGAAACGTAAATGAACAACTTTGAAAATGACTTACTAAACAACAGAAAAGACGAGAAAAACATAAAGCTATGGGTAAGATATGTAGACAGCAATTTATCATTTGGACAGGAATAGACGGACAACTTGACCAATTCATCACGGAGACAAATAGCATAAACAACAACATAAAATTCACAATGGAAAATAGCAATAAGACCATCAACTACCTCGACCTAACAATACAAATAAAAGACAGTTTCCATGGAACCATTTCAAGCAGTTGGTAAAGTTGACTTCCCCTGCTCATTCGATGAAGAAATTCGGATAATTACTCGCTGGACTACAAATAACCTAATTTTCAGGATTAGGGTTCGAGTAGTTGAACTTCAGGACTTGTCGTGACAATGGTCGATCCTCTCTTTCTATCGACTGTCCTTTTGTTTTTCTGATATCGCGTATAGACCTATAATTAAATATCCACTAAATACCCATTCGAAACGAGTAGTAACTTAATCAAAACAACGAGCGCTTTCGATCAGTTCACTTCGCTATTAACATTTGGCTCAAATCGAAAAATTAAAAACTCATATCGGAGCGAACTTTTCCTCTTTTTTCTTATTTCTTTTTTTCAACCCCTCGGGTAATGTGCTTATTATAATCGACGACTGAGAAATGTGTATAGAAAAAACAAAAGAGACGAAAAATCTGTTTCGTTTTTATTACCTACGTCCATTAAGTCGGTACCAATTAATTATTACATTGTTTGTATTACCATAGAATTGACGAACAATGCTTTTCCTCCTCCTGCTGTCAGCCAAATCGAGTTACTCATTTCGTGATACGTAATTCAATAAAGAGTTGAAAAAGATTTTTCATATCGAGCTTCATAATAGTCATATCCTCTTTGTTTTCTAGTTGTTTTTCCCTTTCATCGGTAATTTTAATAATTTCTTCTTTTTACGTTTTCCGTTTCACCAGTGGTCGAATTTTTTCTACGTCCAATGTATTATTTGACTCTCCGATCTCCGGTTTTTCTCGGAACTGATGTTTACGAATGTTCTTACTGATGCAGTTTCCAGAAAGAAGGCTCATTTCCGGAATTCAGCGAACTTGGTCTTCTTTACTGTTTTTATATTGACTTTTGAGCATGCATGAGGCCAACCAAGCTTGTATTGAAATAAAGAAAAACAAGAAGGACGGAAGGTAAGAGGGTAAGAAGGAAAGGATGATGGAAGGAAGAAAGGATGTATAGAAAAGATGAAGGAATGAAGGAAAGAAGGAAGAAATGATACATCTCAGTTGGACTATTGACTTAATCTTTCGATCTAGGATAATAAGACTTAAATTCCCATTTGGGTTCTGACCATTTGGAATTCCACTGAATCTGGAAAAAATCCATTCGGTTTTCAGCTGACTTTCAATTTCGAGCCGAAAGGAGTGCTTACCTACTTATAACGAGTTTCATCTCCTCAATTTTTCATGTACCTACTCAGTAGGGTGAGAATACGGCGGCAGATTCAGATCCGTAGCCAGACTAAATCTTCAAGGGGGCACACTGTAGACCAGAGAGGGCAAGATTTTTCCATTTATTTTGAATACTTCTAATTGTGATTTTTCTCACCCTCCTTCAAAAAGGAAAAGAACAAACTAATTTCGAATATTAGCAGTGTTGCTAAAATGAGAGAACTGCAAAAATTCTTCTACGTCTACTTTAAAATTTTGAATGAGTGATTCTTTTTTCCTTAAGATTTTCATTCAAAATTACACAGAAAAATGCTCAAAGATGAAAATATCATTTCTATTGTGTATTTTGATGTCCTGAATGCGAATCCGCTCTTGAAAAATCTCCTAGACATCGTGAAACTTCTAAAAGTGAAAAAAAGTGTCGAAAACAGCAATTCTTCATATTTTTAGCTTATCGTATATGTATTTTACGTTTATGACTTTTAGATGAGTTAGATAATTATGAGGAATTTTCCAAAACATCAGAAAAACGCAGTAATATGAAAGGAAAAATAAATTTTAAGATTTTTGCCGTTTTCAGCTTGATCTCAAATTTTAAAATACTGTCAACTGGGGTAACTTTACACACTTTTTCATGTTTTTGAAGCTTTAACGCACTCCAGCGGGTTGAAAATGAAAGGAACGGTAGTTATGTTTGGTATTACTGGAAAGAGGAAGATTCAGGAAATATTTCGATTTAAAAATGAGTTCCCTTGCATGCGATCGAGAACCGTTACGAGCCTCTGAGAAAAGTGTGCAGAATTATACTACGATGGAGGAAATTTATTCATAAGAAATATAGGGGAAAGTGGGGAGGATTCGGATAGTTTTCGCATTTTGACGTTTTACGTGGGAACTATGAGATTTTGTGGCAATTGTACCCCACCATCGTAAATGTTGGACTTTTTTACACCTAAAATTATTTTTGTTTCCCATTTTTATCTTCATTATCACCATGATAATTAATTTTCAAAAACTTGATTTTCGTCCGAAACCTGACGGGGGAGGGGGGAGTGACCATTCGAACAAGTTATGGGGAGGATTCGGACACGACATAAAATTCCATAAAAAAAGAAGAAAATATGCACAAACGCAAAGTTATTATTTAATTACGAAAATGAAACTTCGTGAACAACATAAAAACCTTTCAAACGATTAATTATCAACAAAATACCATTTAGTATCGATTTTGTCGTTGAGTCTTTTTTTCATCATTAACCTTGTCAAGTTTTTCAATAATATCAGAAAAAGGCACAAACAAGGTATTCGGTATGTCCGAGAAATAAAAGTGATCAGGCACCTACGAGAAAATAACACACACACACCGGCACTTCTTATCACATCGAGATCACAGAAAAATCAGTGAGAACACCATTTGTCCGAATGCTCCCAACCTATCATTTTCATGAACTTTTTTTTACATGAAGCGACACTCAGCCGTAACGACAAAAGTTGCTTACCTACTTATTTTCGAATATCCAACCTACCTAACAAAAATCTATTGAAATTGATATCTCTTCAGAAAGCCAAAAATGTTTCATTTTTAAAAATTGGTGGCTGAGCAAAAAAAAAAAACAGTAAAAAGTACATTTTTTGTTATAAATCCGCGAAAATGATAAAAGTCTGAATTTTTTTCCGCATAAATGAAGCTTCATTTTGGAAATTGGAGACGTTTGTAAATATTGAAGCCCCAAATGGGGGTCATCCGAATCTTCCCCGTGTCCGATTGCTCCCCACTCTCCCCTACGTAAAATATGAGAAGAAGTTATGTTTGACTGAAACAAAAGTTGAAGTTGATCATGAAAAATAGTCGAAAAAAAATTATCCGTGGGTTTTCACAGAACGGCAGCGCTTCAGCCAGCAACAAGTACCTACTTGAAACGATGCAGTGCAAATATGTTAGCAGACTACTATTGGACTTTGAAAAAAGGAACTGATTCAGATTTTTACAGAAGAAAAAAGTACCCATTAAAGCATCTTCTGACATACCGCGCTTTTATTATTGTTACTGAACCTTTACAGTTCAAGTACGAAAAATATTTCGACCTATCTTTTAACTGCTATTGTATAGGCGCTAAAGTATGCCATTCTAACCTTCTTTCGTGTTTTTCAAAATTTCAATGTAAAGTGGAGAAAAATTCTGAAGTGCTATCCAGAATTGGTTTACAGCATTGAATTTAGCATGAAAAATATTTTAAGAATCGTGTGTTTAACATGGGTCATGTTGACCGGCCACCAAAAACGAGCATTTGTTAAATACTTTAAGGATTATTGTGTTACAGCAATTGCTTACATCTGAATTTCTCAAATCTTCTAGAAATCATTATTTGTTTCTGAACCAATTGGCTGGAAAATTGTTTGTGTAAGTATCAGAGAGTACGACAGCATTGAAAACAAATTTTTGATGAGATTTTCCGTTGTTCATCAATGAACCAAAAAGAACGCAATTTCGGCCTTTTTTTCATGTTTTTCGAAACTTTAACATAAAATCAGGAGAAATCCTGCTGTGCTAGGAAAAAACGGGTTGCAGCATTCAATTTAGCGTTGAAAATACTTTCAGACTCGTATATTTTTAATCTATAAGCAAAAAAAAGCGAAATTTTGCAGAACAGTGTTATCAAAATTTTTGATAAATGGCCTTGAAATTAAGAACTTTATTTCTTCTGTGAGACGTCTAAATAAAAGCGACCCTGCCCTCCCCTAGGTTACTGGTCAGGATAGACTAATGTCAGTCAGTAGGTGGTCCAATCAACGTCGAATTTTAGGGAAATGTGCCCCAGAACCAGTTTCTGGAAAGTGCCTTTGTTAATAAAAACAAAAAAAAATAGTCTACTTTACAATTTTTTCTCTTTCTCTTGTTTTTTCTCTTGCTCTGTTTTATTACCTCAGTTTTTCAAACGCCAAGTATAGCAGAGTCATTATCTCATTGGTCTCGAATGTAAATTTGGCTCTGGCCGACAGTGATAAAAAACGACAGAATATGAAATCGAAATTGAGAGATGTCCTGTTTCCCACATGACCTATGTAACGCAAGCATGATATGTTCAAAATTAATTGAAAACAATATCGAAAATGAGCAAAAATGACTAAAAATTATAAAATGTGACGGTAAATAACCACAAAAACGACCAAATTTGACTGAAATTTATAATTAAAAAATAATAATAATTATTATTATTATTATTAATAAACTAGCTACATTATTCTAAAGCTGAGTAGAAATGATGAAACAGTCCGAAAATGATCAAATTCACCTACATGTGACAAAACTGCTTGAATTGGCCTAAAAATGATTGAATCGGTTCAAAAATAAACACAGAAATAGCCTGAGTCAAACGGACAAACATGTTTTGGATCGACTAAGTATGATTATATCCGACCAAATCTGAAAAACATTGCCGAAAAATTTCCAAATCCATCTACAAAATAACCAATCTGACCATTATTAAAATAATCAAATCTGTATAAACCGAAGCCACTTCGACATCAACCGTCTGGTTGTAGACCAAGAAATAAAGTATTATAATCAAAATAAAAAGTGATTGAAAAAAACTGATTAGAGACAACCAAAAATACTTTAAAATTGCCAGAAGCGAACAAATTTATATGGTGTAAGAACATACAATAATCAAACACGTTAATAAAAGTAATCAACCTTGACGGAAGTGTAAGGAGGTAGCTCTTTATGTAATAATGAAAAAAAGAATATTGCCAATCCACCAAATCCGTCAAAAATGACCTCATTTAACCAGGACCTACCAAATGTAAGACTAAAATGGACCAAAAATAACTTATCAACCATATGAATTAAAACGACCAAATATTCAAATCTGACTAAATATTACCAACATGAATACATCGACAATGATAAAAATAAGCAAATTTGACGAAAATTGACCAAAATTATTCCAAACCTAATGTTGGAGTGACCGTGTCAGCGTTTTGTTTGTGCACCGACTGTGCTAAGTGAGTCACCAAAGAGAGATCAAATATTTGTGGAAAATTGTTTTCATGGGAATGCTTTTAAACATGTAGTCGGTATGACGCTGCCAACAACACCAGCAGCAAGTATCATTAAAAACATATATTAAGTAAAATATCATAAAAGCAACATAGAATTATCAAATTCGACTAAATATGACCCAAAGAGATTAATTCATTCGAACGTGACCAAATTTAATTAAAGTAGACCTAAACTGACTGAATCCATGCGAATACGACCAATCCAACAACGAACGATCAAGTTCGACCTGCACAACCTAAACCAAAGCTGAGTAAGAGCAACCAAAAACAACCGAAGTCCACCAAAAATGATTAACTGCAACCAAATATGACCAAAATTGACTGCATTCATTCAATAATGACCGAATTTCTGGAGAATTAAACGACATGGCCAAAGACTATTTCGAAAAATTAAATTCGAACAAATTCGACCCAACAACATAAAACTAATAAGTGCATAGTGCAAGTCCGTCAAAAATGACCAACTGTAACCAAAATTATTATGAAGCATCAAAACAACCTAAGGACCTCAACCAGACTTAAATGTGATGAAATACGGCTCAGAATTGAGAACTGCTACCTTTTCCTCTAAAAAATGTCGAGTTCAACGTTTTTGGAGAAACCTTTTTTTTTCTTCCCTCCTCCTTTTAACTTTTTTTTTCTTATTAGACTCTCCCTTCCCCGTAACCAAAATTGATTAGTTATCAAAAACAACCTTAGGATCTGTACTAGAGGTAAATATAACGATTTGGGGCCAATCACTGAAAAGTTTCCCCTTCCCCTCTAAAAAAGTGCAATATTTTCAGAGAAATCATTTTTTTCTTTTTCTTCCCCTTTTTACCTTCTTTGTCCAAGCGCTTTCTTCCAACCGGACGCTCTGAGACCACGACCCATTTGGTATCTAATTTTTACCCACAGGCCCTGTGCTGAACTCTTACTCGGTTAATATGACTAGTAATCCATAATTCAAAATCTATTCTCACATGACTGTTGATAGAAACATACTTTTGCGAAATTTGAGCCGAATCGGATTAGGTCGAACCGTTCTGCAAAGGAGAGAAGTTATTATGGGAATTCACGTTGATTTTTTGAATTTGAGATTCTCAAAGCCAAATTGACCCCGGAGAGCGAAACTCGACTGCATATTTACAGACGACAACGCTACTGAAAATTCGGTAAAGCTATTAAAAAAGGGGAGAAGCTAGAAAACAAATTTCTCGAATTTTGTCTGAAAAACTATACAGCTGATTGTAATCTTCTTTGATGTAGTTGTGCCGTTGTGGGTTCTAACTTAATTTATTCGATACTATTTTTAGAAATCCGGAACCGGAGAGTGTATCGGTTATGGAAACTGACGATATAGGAATGCATCGAGCGTGGGGTACAGAAGTCGTAAAACTCGGTGACTTGGGAACACATTTATTTGTACTTGTTGAAAAATACTTACATCTCAAAGTTTACATTTTATTAAACGAAGAGCCAACCCTCTTTTATTTATATGGGAACGAGCGAATTCCGCAATATCCAGATGTTAAATACGAACCCAAACTGAATCCATTGTGATGTTTTCCACATCACGAAGCAGCGGATCTGCTGTTTTTCTGAGTTAAATTGGTAAAATGCTGTCGACATTCATCATCTGTCACGTATGACTTATCGTATGAACTGTGTTCTCTCGCTCCAACCTTTCACCTGAAAAAGATTTTAACCTATATTAATTGATACTTATTGTCTTCTTATAGTTGTGACCGAATTAGAGCTAGTCAGGAAAAAAAAAAAAAAATTCCGCTAAGCAAAGGGCTCAGTGGGCAAGGAGTTAATAAATCTAATTGAATCTATATAAAAAAAGAAGGTTTTGTTCCACAAATTTGTCAAGAGTAGGTCGGATCATAGGGAAGGAAAATATAGGAAGACACAAATGCAAACGTGTTGGTAAAATACCCAAATATGCTTAAGGTATAGAAAAATTTATTCGAATTTTAAAACAAGTGTACATAATTTTAAAATGCAAAAAAATGTACTGTAGGTAAGAGAAAGTGATTCAAATAGTGAACATGTATATACTTGAAATACAAAAACAGTATTTCGGAACTGCCCTGGATACATGTGAGGGATTCATTAAAAGAACAGCAATAGCCGCCTAGTCATTTTCGAAATTTCGAATTCTCCGACAGATAGCGCTCTAGGTACTGTTCAGCTGTTCAGCTAGATGGACTAACAGCATGATTTTACTGGCAGATGCCTTGCTCAAACAATGCTCACTTGCGTCCAATTTTGGAAATACTCTATTTTCTTATTTTCTATACCTGTTTCCTAAAAATTCGTGGCATATGTAAATCAGCAGAACTTTTTTTGTACTGAATTTTCTACTGTATGAAATATGCTGAGTGGAATCAGAGTACAAGGGACAAGGTGACGCATGGGGGTAAGATGACTATTGCTTTTTCTCATGTAATTTGGAATTCTTTGGCCACGCTGATTTTTTTCGAGTCAGTGATTAAAAAAAAACAGCCTGTGGAAAGTTCCGTCCAGTATTGTAAAATAGTTTATGAGTTATGGTGATAAGAAGAAAAAAATAACCTGTTCGATGTTATTTTCAACAGCTTGTATGTATAAGCCTTTGTAAAATAAATACGAGTTATGTTTTCGGAATTATCCAAGCCGTAAGGCCAGGCAGAGCTTAGCCCTGGCTAAGCACATGCGGGCGGAGAGAGCAAACATTTTTTGTGTTATACCCTGACGGCTTATGCCCCGGCAAGGCTCCCCCGTTGTTACCACCTACCTGTGTCGCCATGCGTACCAAGACAAGGAGGTGAGGGGTGAGTGAAGAGGAAACGCGGCCGGCTATGGGGGACCTGAATTGCAGGCGAGTGCTCGGGGAGCTTGGACCCATGATGGCTCAGGCTGGACAGCGCGCAATGGCAGTGGAACGACAAACTGGGGACTCAGACCAGCCTCAAAGCGTCCCTCCGGTCACTGATGCGATACTCGAAAGGTTAGTTTCCGGGGCCGGGGGTGCGGTGTCATAGGAGCCACTTTTCCACACGTGCATCGTCATACATCCCACGACACCATGGCTCATGCCCTGTGTGAATATCAAATACCCTGGCACACACAAGCGGTTAGCTACGGGCCTGATTCAAGCATGAAGTTATGGTGAGGTAAGTAAAAATTCTACTATAAAATGTTCAAACTTTTTTCGAATAATTTCGAACAATTAGCCAGTTAGTGTAATCACGTGTTCGAAGGTAAGATGACGTTCGTTTCTCCGACGAAATTTCAATGTATTAGATATCGTATAATTGAACGTGAAATTTTGTTTAATGTTGTCTAATCTTTCTTTTTTTCATATTTACAGGAAGAAAATTGGATTCAATGTCCAAATTGTGAATCATGGTGGCATGAGAGCTGCACCGACTATGAAAATGGTGAATACGTATGTGATTTGTGTAGATGTGTACCGACTTGTAGACGAAAATTTCCATTCGGATTGATTTTTTATCATTAAAATAGGTACTTAGCTATCTACTCGTTGACTTGATCGAAATAAAAATATTGAAAACGTATCTAATTCTTCACATTTTATGTTATACAAAAGAAACAGCAGTCACCGTTCCCCGACCAAATGTCATCTTGCCCCACTGGTTGGGGCAGAATTACTTTTTTTTCTTAATCGTTGGGTTTCTAATTTATAATTGTTTAAAAAAAAAAAAAAAAAAATAGGTAGGCCAAAAAATCGGCAAAAGGTCGAAGTTTCTGAGAAAGTTTTCAAATACAATAATTATTCCAGGAGAATTAGCTACAAAAGAGGTGTTTGATGGAATTAACTGCAGCACAGCTGAAACTTGGTACAATTGTTTAGTACCCTCTTCGGAAAAACCCCGTGATTTCCCCTCTCCCCCGGTGTGAGCATCACCCCCAGAGTCCAAAAAATGCCCCCGGAAACAGTTTTTGGCTTATATCTAACTTAGAATTGAGTTATAGGTAAAAATATCCCTCACGAAAATTAAAGAACGTAAAATTCTCTACAAAAATGATATCTATGTTTTTTTTTTTCGTGAATCTCATGCCAACCAAGATAATCGGCGTTCAAGATCACACGAGCATGTAAATGTGGAGTGTACGCGGTATACGAACGCTGAAATAATCACGAAAACACATGACTGGATACATAGAATGTTACATGATATGATTTCAATTTATTATCTTTATTATTATTATAAGAATTCATTTTCATCAGAATCTACATGTATACAATTTTCTGCGTTTAAATAACCTCCTCTACAAACGCGTGGCTACAAGAGATACCCATTTAACGGCAACCACAAGCTCGTGATCCCGATGCGGAAAACTAAGTTAGTGTAAACCTACTCGAGACCTTTGGAAAATCGACCCTCGTTAGCCATGTCTTAATCTGGTATGTTTCCCCTCCAGCAGCCAATCAAAGCGCTCGATTCGAGAAGAGCCATCAGGTTAGCCAATCACAGCGCTTCATTTGCGTGTAGCCCTCTCACTACCCGAGCTATACACCGGCGTTGAGACACCCGTGCTGTACCCTTTATGTATGCCCTTTGTAGACCCGTCGTATAGCCTCTCTGTGTGCCTCTAAGTATCCCCTTGGTAAACTGTCGTATGGCCCGTCTGTATACCCTTCATGTATGTCCTTTGTAGACTCGTCGTATAGCCCCTCTGTTTCCTCTTGCATGGATCCTCTTTGTAGACCCGTTGTATATTCCTTTGTTTCCCCTTGCGTGGATCCCGTTTGTAGACCCGTCGTATAGCCCTTCCATATCCCCTTCATGAATCCCCTCCGTAAACACGGGTAGATCCCCTCTTGTAATTTAGATACATATAGAAAGGGATGATGGGCTCTCAGCCAGTTTAAAAAAGCTTGAACATCCCTTCTATCATAATGCACTCGTGATTCCCTCAATTCTTTATGCTGAGCACTCGTTTCTGGTTGACAGTTTGTGAACTTTTCCAAACCTTGGCAAAGATGAAGCATATGACAGGGGCTCTAAGAATCCACTGCTGGAAAATGCTAGAGGTAACACCGCGTCGATGATTCAGTCCGCCTGCCTTCTTCATAATTCGCATGAGTGTTTGTTCTATTCGCGTTTCGACGCTAAAGAGTCGCTCTCTAGCGGCCTAATGAAATGCGGCGTGCTGATTGGTGTATTTGGATGAAAAGATGATCAGGGACAAAAATGTTCTGCAAGAAAACTCAGGTTGGGCTCACCTAAAGGAAATGATAAGGGCTGACACTTTGGTTCTCTTCAATACTGAAAATGCTAGAGCTCATTTCACCTGTACATATTTTTGTGGTAAAAATACCCTGATCATATCTTTTCGTCGTCCACTACACTAGCGCACCTACAGGAGTGTCCAAACGCCAATACGCTTTTCGCATGTTAGAGTGACGAGCTCGGCGTTCGTATACCGCGTACGTTATCTCCATATATACATGCTCGTGAGATCTTGAACGCTAATTATCTTGGTTGGTATGGGATTCACGAAAAAAAAATATATGACATCATTTTTGTATAGAATCTTACGCTCTTAAATTTTGGTAAGGAATATTTTTACCTAAACTCAATTTTAAGCTGGATACAAGCCAAAGACTGTTTCCGGGGGCACTTTTTGGACTCTGGGGGTTATGCTCACACCGAGGGGAGGGGGGAAATTACGGGGCTTTTCCGAAGAGGATACTAAACAATCGTACCAAGTTCCAGCTGTGCTGCAATTAATTCCATCAAAAATGCTAATTCCCCTGGACTAAATGTATTATACACGGAAAAGCTTCTAAAACAATTCTAGCACTAGGAGGCACGTCATCGTGCCCCCCTGTACTCTACTCTTAAGCAAAACAGAAGTATCAGTGTTGTACTGAAGAATACAGTCGTTACAATGATTCTCTTTCGAAAACTGGAATCACTCGAGTATTCAGTTCATGGTTCAAAATTACCATATTTTGGGGAACGAATACTTCAAAACGGGGTGTTCATTAAGAGATTATTTTTTCAGTGATACCACACCCTGCCGCAAGGTGTGTCTAGTTAGGTCCCTCAAAAGTATCCTCACTCGCAATTTTGAACTTATTTGAACTTGTACGTCCGCGTTCGAGTGTATCTGTGTCGCAGCATGAACGAATTACGTAAGTCATATACCTGCGTCCCCCAGCAGCAGTAGCAGGAAATGAAGTTGGAAAAACTAGAAGGAAACGCGGTACTATTTTGACTAATCCGAGCAGAACATGAATGAAAACCTACAAATGCGAGTATTAAACGTTGTCGGGCGCCCGAACCACGCGAGATTCATTCGATCTCGACCACTTATATTTTCCCTTCCTCCAACGCAGCCTTCCTTCTTCCCTCTCATTTCCAATTATGTCCAATTAGTTTTTCTGAACCGCTTCAGAAATACCTTTTCGCTTTCGGAGCCGATATAACCGTAACCTTATTATATCAGACATCACGAAGAAGTTCGAATATCGTTTCTGGTTCGATAAGAGCGACAAATGAGGCGCGCCTCGGAGGGCTGTGTATGCCTGTCATTTCGGGTTTTCAATAATCAATGAGCCGCGATGTCGTGCATTTGACTTCCGCGTAAGAATGAACTACATATATGTAGCTGGAGCCCTGCTATTAAGTTCCATCTATCTTCTTAGTATTGGGAACACGGTAGCGAAGTGTAATACTGACGAAAATTAGTAGGTCCAACGCGTGTACGATAATGATAGTGGTTAGCGCTCGTACCGATAGAGAAAGACTGCACATGAGGTAAACGACTCCGAAGAAGTTGGAAAACCAAGAAAAATGCGAAAATAAATCATGTTTGACACCTGTATGTACAGTGGGCAGTAGGGCGGTTCATGCTATTGATTGTTTTCAGATTAAGCCTGGCTCCTCGACAAGCTGTTCCAAAAAGCGAGCGGTTCGGTTTGAGGGTACGAGGTCGAAAGCCAAGACTTACATATTTTATTTCGGCATGTTGATGAGCGTAAAATTAATGAGAAATGATTCTTGTCAATGTAGCTGTGAGACCGAAGTTAAACGGATTTTTTTTTTTCTCCAAGATCAATTTATTTGTTGTCTTGACCCGGCAGAAAAGAACGTATATATGTATTTTTGACTACAAAAGAACTTTACCAAAAGCGGACGGCCCTGATGGGGGTCGTCACACCGTTGGGTCCACCCAGTCACGGGTATATGCTGCTCTGTTCTTAGCAATTCTCTACCATGAAGTCCCGAATCTCCGAACAATTTCGTCCCTCCACCTCATGGGTGGTCTTTCCCTCACCCTACCATGATCTCTAGGATACCAAGACTCCACAATTTTATCCTAGTTATTTCCGTGATTTGTGGCCAGGTGCCCCGCATATCCAAGTTTAAGTTTTTCTTCGCTGTCCATCTAATATCAGAAGTATTATACTTTCCTCTAATAAACTGCGTACTGACTTTATCGATCAGTTTTAAACCTAGAAGCGACCTCACCATCCTATTATGGGTGGCCCTCAGCTTATTAACTTGGGATTTGGTAAGGGCCCAGGTCTGGGCGCCGTAAGTCAACGACGGCTCAACACACTGTCTGAGCACCCTGGCTTTGGAGGCTATATTCAATTTTCTCTTGAAAATGTGTTCAAGAGACCAGAAGTTCCTCCATGCACATTGGATATACGAGCTTTTAGTTCTCTATCTTGTCTGTTTTCAAATGATAAGATTTGACCTAGGTATTTATATTCCGAGATTTTTCCGATTTCCTGATTATCAACCAAAAATTTTGATGATTCAACATTAGACAGGTGTTTCGATTTTGAGAAATTGACAGACCAACTAATTTGCTCGCCACACTCAGCTCGTTGGCCATAGATTCCAGTTGATCTTTGCTCCCACTTACCAGAACAATATCATCAGCAAAACGGAGGTGATTTAATTTTTGCCCATTCACCGAAATACCCTTATTCTCCCAATTCAAATGTTGAAAAATCCCTTCCAGAACGCTATTGAATAAATACGGAGAAAGATCAAATGGAGGCAAAATCAACAGTTTTCCGTATTTTTGAATTATTTTTCTTGCCAATCGATGCGAAATTCAGTACATTGATAGGTTAGTGAACACTCGCGAAGCCGAATTGAGATTAACCCCTCTCCGGAGCCAGCCACTGAAACGCGAACCCTCCCCTGAGCACATGAAATCAACTTTTTATTTCTATTTTTCCAGAAGAATCAAAGTTTTGTCTTATTTCTCCTCTTTTTTTAACATTTTCCAGGCTTCTGTTGCATTTTAGTCAAACCCTGCAATCCTAAATCCTTTTGTCTACGCCTGTATCGTTGGACTACGAGAGCACTGCTTTGGCCCGGTGGTTTGCCCTCCTTCCCCAAGAAGCGAAACTAGGGTCTTTTCTCGCTTTTTGGTCGTGAACCTTGCTATTTTTCACCAAGTTGTCTTCTCTCCTTCTTTGAGAAATGATCACGCTAGGAATTCTGTTTTTGACTCGTTCAATAATAAATCGGATTGTGATTGAACTACGAGGATCGAACGCGATCAAAAACTACCGTAAATAACTAAATTCGACTAAATCTAACCAACATCCAAAAAATAACATAAACGGCCGAAAATTCTCAAACATGACTAAATTTGACTAATACTAGTCAAAACCCACCAAAAATATACTTAAACCAAACTTTGGAAACGCGACCAATCCTGTCTGTAAAAATAATCTAATGTGACCTCGTCTGATCAGATATCACTAAAATGACCCACAAGTCCAATTGGCAGAGCTGGTTCACTTTGGCCATCACAGTTGATCTGATTTTCGAACCATTATTGTTAATTTGAGGGTGCGAACATATCAGGCCATTTATGGTCGGGATTGGACATTTTTTGTCGTTTTTACATACATTTGGTTCAGGGTTTGACACCGTGGAAACCGGAACAAACGACGAAAACGACCCTAAATGACCAAAAGTGACTAAAATCTGATTACACCTGACTAAACTTGATCAAAACAAATCTAAAAAAACCTAAACCTAAGCCAATTATTATCAACCACGACTGAATCTGATCACATCTGACCAAGTTTGACCTAAACGAATAAAAAAATACTAAAAAGAACCTGAACACATAAATAACTCATCAACTCATAATAAAGATTTGGAAGGGGAAGAAACTTAAGATTCCAAAAAGTTCGACAAATATGAAGATTTAAATTAATTCAATATCATGAGTTTCCAAGCAACTCGAATAAAAAAATTCAGAATGATTCATCATTCTAGAAAATCAAGTGTTCAAAAACGATTTTGAAAATAAAAAAATTTTGAAAACGAAAAAAGTTTTGAAAATTAAAAAATGTTGAAATTTGAATCACTTTTGATAAGTTAGAAAATAGAACCTGATTCAATATCAAATGACTTCAAAAAAGGTATGTACCCAAAATGTAAATAAGGTTCGTGTAAAATGGTTGTCACATAGGGGAAAAAAATCAAAAGGTTACGATATACGTATTCTGGAGGGGGAGATGAAAAATTTGAAAATTTGAGCAAAAATTGGAAATAGACCTTCATTTGGGACCATAAGTTTTCAGAAAACATGCGCACGAAAAAAGTAAGATTCTTGGAAAATTATAGTAAGTAAAATTCTAGAAAAGTGATAGGAAAAAGTTTCTGAAGGAACAAAATCCTCAAAATTCAAATAAATTCTACGCATTTGAAAATTATAATTAATTGGACATCTCGCGTTTGCATAACACTCAAATAGAACATTCTGGCTGATACATGGAAAATTGTAGTCACCCTAAGGAAATCATCATAAGTTGAGACAAACATTTGGAGGGGGAAAACATATTGACATTCGAATAATTTGATAAAATGTGTACGTGCCCTAGAAAAGGCCCCACTTTGTCAATCCTGGGAAGCGCCGTATATTCGCGTTTCTTTACATAGAAAAACCAATTTTCTCCAAGTAGGGTTTTTTCGTATTCCATCTTCACCCAGGGTGTTCGTCAGTCAATTTCCAGACTAGAAAGCTCATCCAGAGGTTTTATTTTGCGGCAAATCACCTCTACTTTCAGAAAATGTGTATATTTACGTACTTGACAAGCAGGAACTAATCCCAATTTCGGGGTTTTCATATTTTTTCAGTTTAAACTTTGATTTTCTCAAAATAGGTTTTTTTTTTTTGGTATTCCACCGTTAATAGTAACTCAGCAAATTTTCATGCTTGAAGGGTCATCCTAGTCTCATTTTGAAGTTGCGATCGCCTTCTTTCCCTTATCCAAATAACTCCCTATCATCAAAGTGGGACCTTTTCTAGGGCATGTACCCAATTAGAAAACTGAAATTGATTTGATATCGAAAGTTTTCAGAAAAGTCGTACAAGAAATTTGAGCAAGGTTGTTGGAAAATTATTGTTACCGGACCCTGCTCCCGGGAAACCCGCTTTAGATTCATGAATATTACAGTACTAGTTGTAGTGCTGAAATACCTACAACACGAGCAATTTCATTACACTCTCACTTTATAAAATCGCTATCCCAAAAATAAAGTCGACTTTTTGTCGTATTATATTGCTCTTTTTTTCTCTTTTATTATTTTTTTTTTTTTTGCCCTCAGAAGTATGTGTGTGTACGTATTCGGTGATTCAGGTAAACGAGACGTGAAACACGGGGTAAAGGAGCATCGCACGACTTACATAACGTGTCCATAAAGTTATCCCAAGAATTTTCGATTTTTGTTTATAGGGAAGCGCCATCCATGTTCGGCGAAATAAAATCTTTTTATACGCAAAACGTGCCGCGAAACCGTTCGGTATGAGTTTGAAGTTTTAGCGCAAAGAGGTTCATAAAATAAAATTCCTATAAATAGGGTTTCGTTACAGTCATAATAATATTATATTATACGCCGATCCGTATGTAGGCTGCTTGATAAGCTTGCATTGCACGTGAATGTCATTATTTATTCGCGGGAAAATATAACGGAATATTGTGTTTTGTTGGAGAAGAAAAGAATACTCTCACACACACAGTCGACTGTTTCACTCCACCATTTCTCGCTTATTTCGTTTAATTTTTTATTCATTTTTCTAGACCGACATGTGCGCAAAAAAAAAATCAACCGCGATGCGATAGAATATTCTGTTAGTTTCGTGAGCATTCCCGGAAATTGTGTCTACGTGGGCACAGCTGCAGAGTAGATCGTGGGTATCGTTGCAGAATCAGCATTTTCTGCAGGTATTGCATAGATCATTCGAAACTTTGCGAGCAATTTACGCCGAAGCCAAGCCACGAATCGTCATCAGTTATCCCGAAGGCAGAACAGTCCAGTGAATGCAAAATGCAAAAAAATGACGAGGGATAAAATTTGGCAGGACTGTTCCTTACCATTCCCGAAATCTTCAAAAATCCGAGATGACTTTGAGCGACTATCTTTAAATATATTGAGAGCGAGGCGGCATACCGTTTGGGGTTAGTGACTAAAAATTGTGACACCACGTCTGACCTAAAGATCCAATTTGGGAGGTGAATTGTTTTCAGCCCCCTCCCTGTCCTCTCGAGGAACCACCTTGAAGTACTTCGAGAGCGAGGAAGATACAAGATTCAAGTTTATGGCACAAAATTGTACAAAATAGGCATAAAATTACCGTACCTTTCATGATTCTAAAATTGAACTGAGGGCGCTTAGTATATTCAGCTCTCCTCCCTCAACGACACTCTTGAAATACTTCGAGCAAAAGAGTGGCACAAAATTGTAAAAAATAGCCACGAAATTATGCCGTAATTTCCGACCCTAAAACCAAATTTTGGAGAGGGCTGCGTATCGTGGGATTCCCTTCAACCACCATTTTGAAATATCTCTAAGAGGGGGTGGCATAAAACTTGTTGTTACTGACGTGAAATTTGCAAAAAGTAAGCATAAATTAATTGTGACACCAGTTCTGACTTTAAAATCGAATTTTGAAAAAGGCGTGTCTTCAGCCTTCCCCTCCCAATGTCCATCTTGAAATATGTGAAGAGCGAGAATGAATCTAATTCGGGCTTTCTGTCTTTACTCTTGAAATACCTCCGGAAAGTGGGTGGCATAAAACTGCCACTCCAATTCCCGACCCTAAAGTCAAATTGGGGTATCGTACCTTCAATTCTCCCTCCCATGACCATATCGGAATATTTTGCGAACAATGAGGGCAAAAAGTTGCTCAAAATAGGTACAAAATTATGACACTCTTCATGACCCAAAAATCGAATAGAGTGTGTGTGTGTGTCTTCAACTCCTCTCTCCCTTTAACGACCATCTTGAAATATTTCGATAGCGCGAGAGTGCAAAATTTTGGGTTAGTGTTGTAACCTTGCACAAAACAGACAGAGAAGCCGGAGAGAATTAATAAGAGACAGTTCAAAAATCTATCTGTTAACTGACCTTTTTTTTTTTTGTATTTTTTTCGGAAAGAGGGGGATTAGTAGCACAGAACTGCACAAAACAGGCATACAATTTTGCCACCCATTGTGACTTTAAAATTGAATGGGGAGGGGCTGAGTGTTTTCAGCCCTTCTCAACGACATTCTTGAATACCACGAGCGAGAAAATAGCACAACGAAGTGCCCAAAATTATGACACAATTTCCAACCCTAAAATCAAATGTGGGAGAGGGCTGCGTCCCTTCAACTGCCGTTTTGAAATATCTCGTGAGAGGAGGTGGCATAAAATTTGTTGGTACTGACATGAAATTTACAGAAAATTAGCATAAAACTGTAGCACTAGTTCTGACCCTAGAATCGAGTTTTGGAGACGGCGTGTCTTCAGCCTCCTCCTCCCAATGCACAGCTGGAAATATATCAAGAGCGAGAATGGCACAAAACTGCTCAAAATATTCACAAGAATTATGACACCTACGTGTCTTCAGCTTCCTAACCAACATGCTTGAAATATCTTGAGAAAGAAGGTAGCACAAAATTCAAGGTTACAATTGTGATTTTAATTTCCAATCCTAAAATCAAATTGGGGCGGCGTGTCTTCAACTTCCTTTCGCTATGACTACTTTGAAATATTTTGCAAGTTAGGAGGGCAAAAAGATGCACGAAATAGGTTCCAAATTATCACACCGTTTCTGGCTCAAAATAATAATAATAATAATAATAATAATAATAATAATAATAATAATAATAATAAAATAATAATGATAATAATAATAATAATAATAAAAATCTTTTGACCCTTATTCCCTACAACGTCACGCTCGGTCTCTCATTCCCTACCACGCCACAGTTATTTTCGAAACATCAGGAGGCATGAAGACCAACTGGGTACTCAGAAAGCATGATGACCTAGTAGAGGGTTCGAAATTAATTGACTGAAGGACTCTCAGTGCCTGAGTTTGAAAATTTTTTCGCTTTAGGAAGAATATATCGATTTCCGGTCTAGAGGGAAGTATTTCGTTGTACAGACGCATTGCTCTAATCAAAGTGGACTCACATATCAACAAAGGTCATGTGGGTTGACCCCCCCCCCTTGCGCACGGGCCTGTTGGAGGGAGGTGAAGGTTCGAAGCCGACCGGTACAGTCGAAATCTGAACAATCAGAATTTACCGATTTACTAATTCTTAAGGCCCGGTATCGACATATTTCTGTGGGGTGAATTTCATGTGGTCGATCCCTGAAAAGTGAGAAAAATTTTTACTTGACAGAAAAGTGAGCAAACTTTTGCAATCTTTAGCAAAATTTTGAAGTAAAAAGGATATTTTTAACGGTTACGAAGTTACGAAATTCAAAAAATCTAAAAGTTGAACCTAAATAATTATTGGTGGCAGAAGTCTTCAATTTGCTTGTACACGAAAATTCCACCGTATTCGTGAAAAATTGTAGTCGCACTGAAAAAAAAAGCTAACAGTTATGATGAGAACGTTGAAAAATATCTCAAAATTCAAAAAGTGTAACAGTATTAAAAATCGAGTATAATTCGATGTCATGAGTCTTCAATAAACTGTTATAAGAAATTTCGACCAAATTCATGAGATATTGTAGTTATCTTGGAAAAATTATTGACGAGTTACGCCAGAAATTCTGTAAACTCGATAAAATTGAACCAAATTTATAACCACGAGCTTTCAGTCGATTTGTGTATAAAAATTCGGCCACATTCATGAAAAATTGTAGGCGTCTTGAAAAAACAATCAAAGAGTTATGACAAAAACTTTTAAAAAAGTCTCAAAATACGGAAAAACCAAACAAAATTGAAAGTTAAACCTAATTTAATAATATGAAATTTTAATCGACTTGCAATATACAAAATTTATCAGGTTCGTAGAAAATTGTAATCACACTGAAAAACTGAGAGCAAACAGCTATGACAAAAATTTTGGAAAAAATCTCCGGTTTCGACAAAATTGAATATTGAACTCAATTTAATATCACGAGCTTTAATTGTCTCGTATTGAGGCATTAGGTAAATGTCAGGAGAAACTATAGGTCATTTACTTTAAAAAAACGATTTATGACAAAAATTTGAAAAAAAGTTCTAGGTTTGACAAAACTGAAGATTGAACTCAATTCGATATCATGAAATTCATTGATTATTATCAAAAACTGGGTAGGTTTCATGAAAAACTGCGGTCACTCACTTTGGAAAAATGATTCAAATTACGAAAAAAATTGAAAATTTTAAAAATCCAACAAAATATAAAATTAAACTTAATTTGATGTCACGCGAGCTCTGCCGGAGTGGAGGGAAGAGGGATTCTTTTATTTTAATTCACTCTCAACCCGAGCACTGGAAATCTACCCTTTCGAGCATTACTTCAGAGACGTTGGGGAGGCTGTTAGGGCTGTCTTAGTCTTCTTCCCTTCTGGCCAAAAAACCGGCCTAAGTCGAAATCTGACGATTTGCTATGTGGGCTCGCACCCGGAACCTCCGGATTCCGAGACCAACGCGCTATCGACTCGGCCAACCAGACCCCAGAGGAGGGGGAATGAAAATAGGTCAAAAATGCAGATTTGGCGTAAAATTAGTATGCAAGCAAAAAAAAAAATTAATGACTTTCATATTTGTATTTTACTTTTGTCTGTTTTATCGACTGATATTCAAAATACGGACTAAATGACTGAAATCGAACAAAAACTTGCTCGAAAATTCCGACATTTTCCATGTAAGCAAAAACAAAAAAACCATCAACGATTTTTATTTGCCGACTGATGTTGAAAATGGCCGAAATGGTCAAATTTGCCACCAAATTCCGATTGCGAAGGGAGTAGTCACAGCTCTTTATAAGACCCTCGCTATATCCCTCTGCTTTTCGGACAAATCGTACACCAAAAATCAGTAAGAATCATGGAAAAGTATAATCATTCTGGATGTATGATCAGTAGTTACGAAAAAATATAAGAAGAATCCGAAATTCGAAAAAATTTGACAAAATTGAAAATCTAACATACGTAATTCGATATTACGAGTCTTCTGTCGACTGATACACAAAAAATTCAGTGACATTCAGGAGAAATTATGATCACATTGGAAAAAATTATCAAATTGATGGAAGATTACAGTTATTTTGGATAAATACTCTAATAATTAGAATAAATAAATAAACTAATTAATTAATTAATTAAAAAATTCGGCAAGAAATTTGTTTTTTCGTTCCTATTATTTAAGAAGGAGAAGACATTTTCTTTCTTTTTTTTTTCCCCATGAGGAACGAGAAACTAAATACTTCGGTGTCAGAAAGATGATGATGTCCTTCCCTTTCCTGAATCGGAAAACTTCGTTTTCTGTTTTCGGGTAAAAGGAACTTGTTTCCTTATTTCAGGGGAAAAAATAGTCTTGTTTTTCCTGAATTAAAAAAAAAATTGATTTCGGGAACTCAAATCGGAGCTAAATGAAGAATCTGATTAAGTATTCTTTGAGCAATCGAGAAAACCATGTTATTTCGATAGTTTTTTTCATTTTCCAAGTCAAGTTTATTTTACCTATTAGCAATTTTCCCTAAATCTTGAATGAGTCGTGAAGCGTCTCAAACAAGTTCCAATTAAGTTCGAAAGGGTTCTGAATTACTGTGAGAAAGCCTGAAAGAGCCTTAAAATAGTCTGTAACCACACCTCAGTTTTTCATAGGTTTGGAATAGTCAATAGTCTTGAACTAGCCTCGAAGGGTCTCATCGAGTCTTAAATGAGATACAATGTTTTTTCTTTATTGAACGAAGCTTAGGAAGAGAGGTATGATTATTAAATTTGGGTCGTGAATTTGGGTACCGGGCATAAACATGTATGTATAGTTTCTCGGTTTCGTGAGGGAGAATATCGAACGTAGGAAGTCGAAAGGGTTGTACTTTATTCGGTAGATTCGTGATAATGATGATGTTTCTCGGTGGAAAAGAACGTTTCGGGAAGAATCTCAAACTCTGTGTTGCGATAAATTAAGATCATGTTTTCGTGCGGCGCCTAAGCCCTCACCGAAATAACAAAGGTATTAGTTGGGATGAAGAGAATGAAGAAAATGTAACCGTCTTGTGTGCAAATATGTACCTTCTTCTGTCAAGCATAATATTCTTTTGTAAACAAAGAAGATTTTTTAATTTTTCAAAGAGAAAATCCTACGCGCTGATACCGATCTTAACATTTCTTACATCAGACTCGACGGTGCGGCGTCCTGTTGAAAAGCATGAAATATTTTTGAGGGAAATTTCTTCAGTATCGTTGCTATAAGTTTATTGTAGACGTATACGAAATATTCAATCCTTTAAAAGGAGCTGAGTTTTCCGATAAAATTCACTGAAATTAGTTCTCCCTCTCGCGAGGGTTGCTCCTCGTCCAGTATTTCATCGACTTGTCTGGTGAGAAGTAAAGACCCTTACCGGACAATAAAAATGTCCGGTATTTTCAGATTTCTAAAAAGCAAAAAAAAAAAAAAATAGTATTATAAATTATTGTTTTGAAATATTTTTTCGGTATTTTTATGTGTCCCTCGTTTATGTAGTACATTTTTCTATGCGGTTTCGTAAGTTCTTCTATGTTTTTGTACGTTTTTCTATATTTTTTTAATGAAAATTAAACAGAAAAACCTTTTTTTTTCTTGTTGCGAATGTGTCCGATATTCTTCAATTTCAGATGTAGCAACATTTCCTCTCGCTTGCTGTGTCTAGAAAAGCTTTCGTATACGAACAATGATCTCAGTTATCTAAGTTTCTCAAAATCGTACGTCAAGTATTGATCTATTTCCCAGTTTAAAAGTGTAGAAAAAGGGGAATTTGAATATATGACGAAAGTGCACTGTCAGGTGTACTGTATATTACACACGAAAGGGAAAAGGGCAATATTTGTTCCCTGATCTAGAGCCCCCCCCCCTCGAGAAGTCTTAATATACATGGAATGTGTGTAAAATGTGTTGATTTGTTGATAAATTCTGTAGGCTGTGTGTTTGTTAGATGTTTCGAGGAGTAGAATAACTGGATTATTTACTAATAGGTAATTATACCCAGTATAGCCAATGTCTGGTGGAAAATGTAGCTTAATTTTTCATTGCTAAATATATTTTTCTTGTGTCATATCAAATATATCGACGGTGGAAAGATGCAAAATTATGCCCCTGTCCTGGAAGAGAGCCAACAATTCAAAAATTGCTCCGAACTATTTCGTGTTTTCAAAAATTTTAAAAGTTTACAAATACAATAGAAATATGTGTAATTTTTCCATACCGTTAATACTGATGATACTTGATGAGGTCTATGCTGCAATTTTTGAATCCCATGAAAAATATTATTACTTGCTGTGTCCTTACGAAATATCTTCCAAAAATCAGAAATCAAATTATAGTTAAAAAGAAAGGCACTATGCTTGCAAAATATGAAATGCTATTCAAGAACCTATGAAGCCAGCGGTTTCATCTCTTTCACCTTTAAGATTTCATTTTTCTGTGCTTTTCTTGCCGTTGTAACATTAAACCCGCAACTGGGATGAAAAAACACAGCAACAGTAACGCTTACTCGCTTAGAACAGTCAAAAACATGGTTGAGGAATTTTGAGCATATTCGATGTTGGTGAAATTTGAAAAATGAGGATTTCTAGGATTTATAAATATTCTAACCCAGCTGCCTGGGGGTATCCATGTCTGCAGCCTCGAAGATCTGTCATCATTGGGTATACTAAGGAAGGGGCCTTTCCACGGGCCCGGATTTTCACTCCACATCCCTCCGCTCAGATTGGCTGATCGACACGTAATTGATTCCGCTCCGAATACCGCCTGACGTTATCGTGACACTTTTATAGCCCTCGAAATTGAATACCTTTCGAACCTGTAAGAACAACCAATTCTACATTCAATAATCTCGATAACGCACGTACTTAAGTATGCCTATAACTCAAAGTCTCAGCTCATCTCCCAACCAGGCTTTCTTACTTTTTCAATTTGTGATCACACCGCCTTGTAAATATCTTCGTTTTAAGCGCTATTTAAATCTTAGATCCGTCCAAATTGTGTTCCACTTGTCAACGTCATCTCCAGTAGTCCGTGGCTTTAGTTTGGGATAAATAATGAGCTCAAACCTCGTACCAAATTAATAGTGTTGTAAACGTATCTATTTTAACGACAAATTTACAACGAAATAAATCTCCAGTCGATTATTCTTCGGAAATATTACGTCTGTTTTAATTTAATTAGAAACCGGTTTAAATTTCCAGATTTATTCGCCTCACTAACGTACCTGTGTGGCACCTGTACGGACGAAAATTAAAAATATTTTTCCAAGTCCGTTTACTTCGCCACGTCATTTTTACATAATCATTAGAAATGCCAATTTTATTATTTTTATTATTTATTTTCTTCTTCAGCCTGGATGGATGTATACAGCTTGTGAAATAAATACTTAAGCTAGCTTAATGACCAATAAATTATCTTAGGGCTGGTATGCAGTTGATTCTTACACCAGGTAAGCTGCTATCTAGTTTTCCCATTTTTGTGCATAGGTCTCCGTTATCCTTCTTCTTATTATTCTGTCGAGGGTTGCCTGTTACCAAAGCTGACCAACTTCGCTTACAATTTCGTCTGTCCAACGAACCTCTCTTTCGTTTACAGGCCCAGGGAGTCCATTTCTCAACCACTCTGTTCCATTTTGCTTTTTCATGAGCTAGATGGTCGGTAAATTTGAACTGTAGCTTTTTTACAATATGTCCCACGTTTTTGGTTTTGGTCTAGTCTCTGATTATTAGGTTTTTCACTTTGTCCTTAGTTTGATGTTGAGAATAGTGATTTCATATGAGAGAAGTAAAATTTTGCTGTAGACGAACGAAAATTCTGCTTCGTTTTGCTAGCGAGACGTTTAATTCTGCCATTCTTAAATTCTGCCGACATTTTGTCCAGTTGTAATAAATTTTATATTCCCTTTCTGTACTTACTATTAATTTTTTACCCGATTCATAAATATGCAAGATAAGTTTAATGCTCTTTCATTATGAGTAAAAATAATTAAAATTCACTGTTGAAGATTCTATGCTGTTATTCGTATTTTTCACCCTTGTTTTACAATTTTCATTATAGAATGGTATTGGTATTTAGAAAATATAACACTCGTATATTAAAAAAATTTGAAATTAGAAGAACATCAGTAAGATAAATAGATATAATCAAATAAGGAAACGAAATATCCCGATTCAAAATTCCTTTTCTGTTTTAGAGTGTGCCAATTCACTTTTTTGTTTCTATTGTCCATAGCGCTTTCGGTTGTTACGCCATCTTCAGTGGAGTTCCCTAACATTTCTTTTTATTGGTCCTGTATTTATTTGTATAGTAATGTGTAATACCGTATGGTAAACCTGGTGATGTGTGTTCGTATTGGTTGTCTGTGGTTGCGTAGTCTGCCCAATCACCAGGCCCGTAGAGAGCCTCGCCTGGGTCTGGGGCTAGAAATAAAAGAGGCCCCTCCCCTCATAACAAATTTTAGCCACTTCCAGATGATCATCCCGAGATCACTTGAAGAAATTGAAACTTTCAAACGTAGTTTGTTCCTTCTTTTGATTCAATGTATATGCATCGTATTTCTTATTTTTTCTGATATTTTTTCCTCTCTGCCGGGCCCGGGGACAAAATACCCACTTGTCCCCCTCCTCTCTTCAGACCTGCCAATCAGAGAGTGTTGTGTTATTAATTTGAATAAGTTCTCGCTTTATAAGTTAGTTGTTGTGTTTATTAGGTTGCTGTTTTGTTTTTGCCATCGAGTTTTGTGTAAAATTCTAAGGCTACAATATTTATTTCTATCCTATCGAAAAAAAATTTATTTTTTGAATACAAGAGGTATGAAGTCCATTTTTTCCAAGGGCTTGGCTCCTTTTAATAGGTTTTGTACTTTTTGTCGATTCCAAAATAGTTTTCACTATCTCATGCCTTTTTTCATGTCAAAAATTGTTTATTTTTTGTTTAGTTAGTTTGCATGCGATACTTAGTTCAACTTTTTTAGTCTTTATCAAGTGCTTTTTATTTCTGAGATTGTTTCGCTTTTTGAATAATTGGGATGGTTTCTTTTGGGAAGTGCTTTCCTTCTTCTCTCTTATGCTTTAAGAGACTAGATGCCTTTAGTATGAGGATTCTATTATTTTTGCTTTGAAGCCTTCCACGGTGTCAGGTTCTTCTTGCTTCTCAGTTCTGGGTCAGTATTTTTCCTAACTCTGTCGCATAGCCTGCTCTATTATAGTTGCTAATTTGATTGATTGTTGAGGCTCTCTTTGCTCTGTAAATACATTCTCTTATTTGAAACTTACACTGATCAGCTTGTGATTCGAGTGGAAATTAAAATTGGGATCCACTGAAAAGTTCGCCATCTTTTGTTTGGTTCTTTGTGGGACTAATACAAAGTCAATTTGATTGATCGTTAAGGCTCTCTGTGCTCTGTACATACATTCTCTTATTTGCAACTTACATCTGATCAGCCTATAATCTGAGTGGCAATCAAAATTGGGATCTATTTAAAAGTTCGTTATCCTTTGTTTGGTGCTTTGTGGGACTAACACAAAGTCAATTTGATTTCTATATTCTTCATTTGGGACTCATTTTCTTGAAAAAAGTGTTGACTATTTTTAAATTGGCAGAACCATACTAACTTGTCTCCTCTTTTGTTCCTCTCTCCGTACCCATGGGGGTCCATTATATTTTCCTCTTCCTCTTTCTTTGGCCAATATGGCTACTGAAGTCGCCCAAAATCACCAAGTTTGTTTTCTTTCCATATTTTTTATTTTTCATGAGATTTGAGAGCTGGTGAATAGAATTGCTCCATTTCCTCCTCGCTCAAAAGCGAGGTTGGGACATATACTTGAATCTCTTAGACATTAGTCGTACGGCCAGTTGTAATCGATACACCAAAATTCTATCTGATATGCTTAATAAATTCCTCCATTTTATTTTTCCTGTATGGCGATGCACCCATGCCAAAGTATTCCCTGAGACACCGCACCCCCGGCCCCGGGAACTACCCTTTCGAGTATCTCATCAGTGGCCGAAGGGATGCTTTGAGACCAGCCCGATTCCCCATTTCGCCGTTCCGCTTCCGGTGCACGCTGTCCTGCAAGGGCCATCTTGAGACACCCTGCTGACCGAGGATAACGCTCACCCAGCACCAACCTGAAATTGGGGTGCACCACAGCCGGACGCGCTTCCTCTTCACTCACCCGTCACCTCCTCGTCTTGGTACGTGTGGCGACGCAGGAAGATGGTGATGTCGGGTGAGACCTGCCGGGGGAGGGAGTCCGCAGCAGCTGCAGCAACTCTTCTAGGATGGTACAGATTTGTATTTGATGGTGTGGGCCGAGTTTCATCCGGCGGCTCTCTGCCTCCACCACTCTGCCTGAATTTTCTTCTTCATGATAGTCGAGACAAAGGCCAATACCCGGTTCCACCCGCTTCCGCTTTCAAGATTTCCGAAACCAAGATGTCCAGCGCGAGACGGCTGATCACGTCGTCGCTGTCGCTCGCGTTTCCGCCGCCGGGATCGATCGCTGTTGCCGTCCCGCGCCTCTTCTGCTTCCAGGACTCACATTCGAACAAGTTATGCCTAGATGTGTCCTCCGCCCCTCGATCACAGTGCGTTCACACGGGACACGGCGCTATCGCCATACGATGTAGGTACGTGCTGAAGCACCCGTGGCCACTCAGGACTTGGGTCAAGTGGAAGTTCAGCTCTTCGTGGTATTTTCCTGCCCATACATCGACGTCATGTATCAGCGCTCGGGTCCACTTGCCCTTCCTTCCACTTACGAAGCGTGGACTGCTGAATGTCTCGCTTGCCTCGAAGTGCTCCCGTTATTTTTCCAGGAATACAACCACCCCTAGAGCTAGAAAAAAATTGAAAATGGCTATTGTTTACCGCTTAAATGGTTCGAACATTAACTAAAAACCACAGGAGTGTTACTCGGAGAACCCGAACTCATCTACCCCCGCAGCAACTGCTGCACCTGTGGAAAAGCTTCCTATTTACGCTGCTGATGGCAAGCCGTTAAAAGTAAACCGAAAACTAGTTTAAATTAATTCGCCTTCGTGTAATCGAATTACCGTTGTATTTTCTGGTACGTGATTGTTCAATTTCGCAAGATAACCAGATCTGAAACGACATCTCCAGGCAGTCTATGCTTCGCAGTATTCTCCGTACTTTTCTCTCGACTCTCACCCTGCGTCCGCCCGTGTATCTTGTTGGTTGAAATGAAACAGTGTGCTCGTATATAATGCGGTCTATACTGAGAGAGCACGTCGGCAGAGTGTTTAATTTAGTCAGCCGAATTCTATTCAAATCCGTGTTTCAGAATTTGATTTCGACTCTTGCAGGGCAGCCCCCCTCCTCCGTCGCCGCCTGCTTCCGCCTGTGTGAGCCAAAATTAAAGTATCTGAAACAGCCTCTAAGCATTTCACGTGAAAAGTTGCTCCACGATTTAGTGCTGCGAGAAGCTGCCGATGAAAGCGAGCCGCTCGCCTTGCCCTGCGAGGCCTACCGGTGGCGGCGCACGGGCCTACGTCAAAACTTTACAAACGCTCGCACCCACTCGCCCAATTTAGCTGTGTGCACGGGCTGAAGCGCCCGAGTATGAGACACCATTTGATTTACTCTAATACTCGCGAAACTGTGCGGTTAGGAATTTCGCACGTACAATCGGTTTAAACTTTTGCAACGTTAAGACATCCTGCTAATTATGACGTATTATTAGTTGGGTAACGTATATCAGCACGCGCTTTCGCACAGCTTCCCCTCGTCAAGAGCTTTGTATCCACACACGTGAAATCACGTGGATACATACAGGATGTGACTCGAAAATCCGCCCCGTCGTTTTCCTTATTGAAAAATCAGATTGGGACGGGACGAACGAGCATTTCCAAGGGCTATGGTGTAGTTTATTTCTATGGAAAAATATCCATTCCCTATAGAATAAAAGCATATCGAAATAGGGGTATTTTTGGAATTCGGAAATTATTTCTAATTTTCAATCTGACCGTGGTTTTTGGATCCCACTATGACATTGTCCCCTTCTATGAGGAGCCATTTTGACTTCACCGAAAAAATTGGACCACGCATCGGAATCTAAACGAAAAATAATCCTCAAAATTGAAATGTAATAAATGAACGATGAACGTACTTATACCTAATTCAGGAGTGTCGTGAGACTATTCGTTTTGGGGGGGGGGGCTTTTTCTCCTTTTTTTTTCCTGGTTAGATGAGGAAATAGGAAATGTCTGTAGTTCATTTTTATTATTCATAACACAGAAAGTAATTACGTAAACAACGTTAAGTGACGAAGAAACCCCTTCGTGTACTACATATGCTATTTATTGTACTTCAGTGCATGAATCAGCAAAGAAAAAGAAAAAATTACTGGCCACCAAAACTGAAAACATCAAAGTTGGAATTTTTCTATTTCGTCGGTAAATTTAATATAAGAAATGCCGAGAAACGTTTCACTTGAAATTCGTTGTAAAGAATTGCGTTGCAATCAAACTATGAGAAGTGACAAGTGGAATGACTACTGCAAAAAGAAGGAATACCACGTTGTGTCAGGCAAAGAAAAACTTTACTGCTATTTCAAATTAGAGGGGCCAACCAACAGTATTTTAGGGGGCTTCTTTGTTGGGCCAAGGGGATCACAACACCCCTGCCTAATGTTCTTCAAATTTATTTACAGCGCTTAAGATTTATTTAACCTGGGTTAGCGGTCAACCGACGCCTAATTAACCCGCCCAGTCTTGGGTATTGGTCTCCACCACCCTTTTCCATCTTGATCTATTTTGGGCTACCCCCATCCAACCTGTGCCGACTCTTGCAACCAGTTCGTCCCGCCACCTGATGGGGCATCCTCTTTTTCTTCTATTATCATAGGGGGTCCACACCGACAACCTGTACCCCCCCCCCATTTCCGGGTTCCCTCCCTGGCCATGTGGCCCGCAAGCTTGAATTTTAATTTTTTGATTATGTACCCAATATCCACCATCTTAGTTTCCTTCATAATTTTTTCTTTTCTTACCTTATCTATGAGGGAGATACCTATTTCTAATTTGCTCTCAACCCGAGCCCTGGAATCCGCCCTTTCGAGCATTACTTCAGAGACGTCGGGGAGGCTGTTAGGGCTGTCTTAGCCCTCTTCTGTTGTGGCCGAAAAACCGGCCTAAGTCGAAATTTGGCGAGTTGCTACGTGGGTTCGAACCCGGGACCTTCGGATTCCGAGACCAACGCGCTATCCACTCGGCTAACCAGACCTCCTGAGGGAGATACCTAGGATACTGCGTAACATGGAGTATTGTGTTGTTTTTAGTCTTGTGATGTTTTTCTTGGTCATGGCCCAGGTCTGCGCCCCGTACGTGAGGACCGGGATCACGCAGCTCTAGAGTACTCTTAACTTGGTCGATATCTTCATTTTACTCTTAAATATATGTTTTTGGCCCCAGAAGGCTTTCCACCCATTCGCAATACGCACGCCTATTTCTGTGTTCATTTTATATTTTCCATCGACATTTGTTGGCCAGGTACGTGTGTACTCCGGGACTTTACTTATTACGAGGTTCTCGGTCTGGATCCCAACTACCGATTTATCCGATGACATGATTTTTGTTTTTGCAGCATTCATTGTTAACCCTATCCCCGAGCACTCTCTGCTTCTTTCAATTCCTGTAGGCTCCTCCCCAGCAGCACAATGTCGTCCGCAAACCTTGAATTATTCAAATACTCACCATTCACTTTCAAACCTTTTTTGTCCCATTTTAGGTTGCGGAACGCCTGCTCTAACACGCAGTTGAAGATATTCGGAGAGAGGAGGTCGCTCTGCTTAACCTCCATTTGAATCTTGAATTCCCTGCCCTTTTTGTCAGTTTTTACATACGCCGTCGAATTTTCGTAAAAGTTGCTCAAAATTTTTACGAAGGTCGGGTGGACCCCCTGTTTTTCCAAGGCCATCGACACTTTGTCGTGGAAGATGGTGTCGAAGGCCTTGTTGAAGTCGATAAAGGCTAGGTACACGAGGAAATTGTACTCTCGCGCCCTCTCCAACACCTGGTTTAGTACGTGTATATGATCACATGTCGCTTGGTTCTTCCTGAACCCTGCCTGTCCAAGCGGTTGTTGTTCGTCCAGTATTTTGTATATTCTTTCTTTTATATCTTTGAAAAAAATTTTGCCCACATTTGAGGTTAGACTAATTGGTGGGTAGTTATCGCTTACGATATAGTGGCGGAATTTAAAATTAAACATAGCATATTAGTACTAAGATGAACACCAAGTAAACTACTCAAAATCTCCTATTGTTCTTCCTTCGATAGGTCACCCACTAGTTCGCCCACCGGGAGGCATGCGCCTTCGTCATCCTTTTTCATCTTCGTCTGTCCTGTGCCACGCCGGCCCAATTTGGCCCGACTGCTCGAGTTATCTCATCAATCCATTTTATTGACTGCCTTCCATTCCTTCTTTTAAGCTCTCTAGGTATCCAGCTGATGGCCACCGCTTTCCATTTGTTGTTGTGTCCCCGACACATATGCCCAGCATATTTAAATTTGAGCTTTTTGACAGTGTAGTTCACATCCGTTGGACTCGTCTTTTTTACTAAGTTTCCTTTGCTCACCTTGTCTTTCAGGTTTTTTTTTCAGGATACTTCTCACCACAGCAAATTGAGTAACATTCAGGTTTTTTTTTTCATTTTCATTGTGAGTGCCCAGCTTTGGACTCCATAATGTTAGAACGGGGAATACGACGCGTTTAGGACCTTCATTTTTGTTCGTATGCTTAATTTTCTTTTACAAAGGAGTAATATTCCGAAACGACCTCTGTCCATTTTTTTGAAAAATTGTTTTATAGCGCCATCTGATGAGGAATCTAGTAATACATATTCTGGTCCGAACAAAATCACGATATTGGGAATCTAACGCATGTAAGAAGCCCAAATAGACCCGCAAAAAAAAAAGTTGTTCCAAAATGGCCTCTGTCCACATATTTTTTATCACAATCGAGGAGTCGATAGTTATATTGAGATTATACAGTCTTATATAGTCTACTGAAAGGCACAGTATGTCTAATTTTGTACCAAACAAAACTAATAATTTAAAAATATTGTTCCAAAACGGCCTCTATCCAGGAGATCCCCCACTTTGCCACTGTCATATACGTTTCCTATACACAAGGTACCTACATTCAATATTTCAACGAGATAAATTCCTGTAAGTGTTCTACTAGGCAACTCGACTATCAACCGTGACATATAGGTGTAATATAGGGATGTACCAAGTTTTTTCTCCCCCGTGAAGAAAATATAAAACTGGACAGAGCCCGTTTTTGGAATATCGCTCCACTAATGTTTATTTTTCCAGTAAGCCTTCCAAGCACTTGAAACCCCCGCCGAAATTTCCTTTTCCAGTCTATTTTTATTGAAACTTATCAGTTGCCCTAAATATTTGTATTCCTCGACTCTCACAATCTTGTATTTCTCCAAGCACTCACTTTCCACCCCCTTTGGCTTCTGCCCCTTTTAACATAATTTTTGTTTCAGAGGAATTAATCATCAAACCCACCCTGTCTAATTTACTGGTTAATAAATACGAGGGTCGTTTCAGAAATAAGGTCACAATGTCCATAAAAGTTTCAAAACAAAATTGAAACACATCGGACCTATTTTTCTACCCAATTCCCCTGTGATCCAAACATTTGTTAAATCGATACACAAGTTTTTCTACTCCAGAAAAGTACTATGCGCCGTCCAGTTTTTGGATAACCATCTCGATTGCGTTGCGCAGTTCATCTTAATTCACAAAGCGCTGACCCTCAAGCTCGCGTCTCAACCCTGGAAACAAATGGAAATCCGAAGCGGCCAAATCTGGTGAATAAGGGGGATGCACACGAACATTGCATTCCAAATCTTTGAGGAGGGACTGAACTAGTTGGGATCTATGGGCGGGTGCATTGTCATGAAACCATATTTGCCGCAGATTTTCCGTTGCTATGAAATTCCTCAGGGCCTAATTTCAGAATTTTTCGGTGTTGTCCAAGCACCACAGTTGGAATATTTCCTATGTTGTTAAAATTTTTTCTGTCTCAAGAAACACAACCATTTCAAATAAAACCTGACAACAAATTTTTGGTACTGCCCAAACTGGGCGTTACTGCCCATTAAAATCGGCCCTGATATTTATTTTGTAAATAGCTTTTGAATTGGCTAAAAAGGTCGTTTTTGGGATTCTTCAGGTCTTATTTAAATTAGCGTAAAAATTTTTATAAATAATTAATAACGTGCTTCTGATATAATTTTTTATGCAGCTTAGAAATATAGGCTTCAAATTTGGATGCTGATCTTTCTTCGCATGAAAATTGCTCGCAAACGTGAAGAGATGCTTAATTTCACATTATTAAAACTATTTTGAAAAATTGTGTCCTCAGTATTTTTATTTATTTTTATTTTTTGTTACGAAATCCAAATCTTCTGTATGTAGGGTATGCCAGTTCACAATTTTTTCTCAGTCTAGAGCGCTTTCGGCTATGACGCTATCTTCAGTGGGGTATCTTAAAGCGCTCGCTGGACTACAGAGGAAGAAATTGAGAATTGGCACACCCTACATACAGAATTTACCAAGTTCACTCACGCTCCAGAATGGACACTAAATTCAAATCTGACCTACCTAATCTACTGCAGATTCTCTTTCAGGAAGAGAACCCGTCCCTTTTCTCAAGAAAAGTGAGGGAAATTGTCCCCCCTTCTTCTGCAATGAGGGAAACTTCAATTTTTTCTCATAGAGAACAGAAAACCCGCTAGATTTGTTTGAAGAAAAGGGAGAAAATTAGTTTTTATTTATTTGTTATTATTATTTTTTATTATTAAGAAAAAGTTATACTTTGGGACAAAAGTAAGAAAATCTTGTTGTTTTTTTTTTACGAGAAAAAATTTTTCAATTCCGAAGGGAGAAGGAAACATTTTTCCATCAAAATTTTGTTTTAACTTCAGGGACGAAACTTCGGATCCTGGGAGCGCAAATTCACCTAACGTTGAAAGAACGTTCCAGCCATCCTTTGGGAGAGGGGAACTAATTCGTCATAAATAAGACCTTTTAGCACTTGAAGATATCCTTCCATTGTATTTTGATCCGACTTGATTTCAAAGGAGGAGGGGGCGGGGATGAGGGAATTTCGTGACAATTCTAATACTGATAATTCGGTTTTCAAAAAATCAAGTTAATTTTATCGATTCTCTGTTTAAAATTTGAATTTTGGAGGGCCCAATTGAGATAGAATCACATAATCTGACTGAGTTTATACAAAATTATTAACCCCCCCCCCCCGCCAGCAAAAACCACCTCTTTTAATAGTTTGTTTATTTTTTTCTTCTTCACCAAAGCCAGATTGGACCGTTTAAAGTGGAAAACGTTAAATTTTGAGCAACCTTGATCGAGGTCGAATCAAAAACATGGTTAATTCAAGAAATGTAGCGATAGAGGGAACCCCTGTTACGGTACATTTTACTATTTTTTAGATTAGGTCAGTTAAGAAAGGACCAATGTACTTATCGAGAATTGACTCATCGGCTGAGGAAAAAGTCGTATTCGAGGCTTAATTTGGGATCAGGTTGAAAATCTGATTGCATCTTCAAATTAAAGTCACCCTAGAAACTGTAGTCCGCTACATATATTATTCGTTTTTCTTATTTGAATCGATTAGAGGCCCATCTAGAGGAGTCAAATTTGGGTTTTGGAGCCCAAACCGCGGTTTGATTGAATAATCGCCTTTAATTTTCAAAACTAGCTACAAGATAATCCTTTATTCCGCTACTTTGTTCAACGTAATCGCGAAGTCAAATTTGGGGACCAAATTGAGATCGGATCCAAAATCTGATTGAATCGTACAAATTTAATGACCCAGAACTACCATCCCGATATACTTCGTTCGATTTTTCAAGTTCAATCAATATTGCCTGTTTGAAGGGGTCAAATAGGAGAGAGGAGGAGGATAAAATTCTAATAGGATTTTCAAAATTGGCGATCTAAGAAGCCCTTATTCCGATGCCTTATTTAATTTTTACAGCGAAGTTGAAAATTTGTCAATTTAAATAGGTCAGATTTGAATTTTGAGACCCAAATCGAGGTCGGATCAATCTGATAGAATTGTCGAACTTGGAGACCCCAAAAAATCTTTATTTCGTACTTCTTTTAACTTTCTCGGTGAAGTCAAATTGGTCCCTTACAAGCGGAAAGTTAGAATTTGGAGTCTGAATTGATGTCGGAGAGAAAATCTACGAGTAATTGCATTTTTGAACTCAGCGATCCAAAATACCCCTATTTATGTACTTTGTTGTGGTATGCCGTCTTTTCCAATTTATTCTCAACCCGGGCCCTGGAATCCACCCTTTCGAGCATTACCTTAGAGACGTCGGAGAGGCTGTTAAGGCTGTCTTAGCCCTCTTCCCTTCTGGCCGAAAAACCGGCCTAGGTCAAAATCTGGAGAGTTGCTACGTGGGCTCGAACCCGGGACCTCCGTATTCCGAGACCAACGCTCTATCCACTCGGTCAACCATACCACTTCTTTATTGTGGTATGTTTCCATTTAAAATTCTTAAGTTGGTAACAAACTAGACTAACCCTTGGATGATGACAATCAAACTAATCTCAGTGTGACTTTTCAATAAATAGGAAAAAGAAGAAAAGGCAAATATGAGGGTGGATTTTTGTAACTCACCCTGTATACACATTCGTAATGCCTGATAATGGTACAAGCCAGGGGAGGGGGTTCGAGTGAGCTCTGACATCAATTATTCCATTGCCTTCGTATTTTCATTTTCCTGCTCTGGAAACTCGATCGCGATTACGCCAGATCCTCGGAGTTTATAGTCTCTTCCGTGGTTTCCATCTATACGTCCCGAATTAATCGCGCGAATTCTTATCGGCTTTGACGAGTGCCGCCATAATCGCGAATTCGTGCAGCTGGATGAACGGCCTGAGCAAATGAATGCCCATTTCGAAGACGCGAGTATTCAACTATAGCTCTGTTTGTATTCGGTAAGGCACGAGGAAGTAATTACTTAATCTCGAGCCAAAGCTCTACTGGTGTGTTATATATGACGTTAAAACATCGCATCGTGAATATTTTCGCCCGCTCTTTGTAACAGGTATCTGCTGAACGCTTTGAGGCAAAGAACACTGAGCATCACGTTTCTTCGTAACGATACTCGAGGCAAACATCGATCGAGGAAGGTCTTTCTAGTTCTTCCTTATATATTAACAGACTCGCATCTTTCTTTCAAAACAGTGAGCAAAATAGACGCCGTGAAATGTTGTCCTGGGGGAGACTATTTGATTGACGAGCAGACCAGAACACACAAACCAGCTCAAAACTAACAGACGACAGAAACGCGATAGTCGACCCAAAGCACTGAATGATCCAGAAGTGAAAACAGCTAAAACTGAACAAACAGCCTAGCCTCTAAAACTAAAAAAAAATGTAACTTCGAACTAACAAACCAAAAATAAAAGGAAGAAATGACCCGAAAATGACAAATAGCCGAAAATTAAGAAATGACGTGAAATTGAAAACTGACATGAAACTGACGAACTAATGAACATCAACCACCAATCCAAAAGGCACAAACAGTCCTAACTGAAAACAAGTCGTAAATTGACTAACAGCCAAAAATCGTTAAGTTGTCGAAAACTGACACCCATTAGTGTAGCCGGGATTTCTGCAAGGGAGGGGACAAGCCAAATTGGTTAAATATGCCATTTTAATCGAGTTGCCCTGAATTTACTGTAGCAAAAAAAAATGGGGAAGAAGCTCACGCGGTCATGACCCCCTTGGCCCTCCTTGGCTACGCCATTGCTGACACCAGCTTTAAATTAACCATCAGTCCTTAAACTGAAGACTATCTAAGCCTGAAAACAGTCCACTCTTACGAGCGAACAACTATATAAATTGTACACTGATATTAAAACTATCAGTCTACATAATTTATTAATAATTTCGACTCACGATCAACCACTCCATTGACGGGCATAAGCCTCTCCAATATTGCGCCAATTGTTTCTGTTGTGCGTCTCCCTAAGCCAAAAAGTCATGACTCTCCTCTCTAACTCGTCTCTCTACCTCGTTATCGGTCTTCCTTTCCCTCTCTTGTATTCATTCGGTCTCCACTCTGTTACCACCCTATTCCACTTCTCGCTATCCTATCTTCCTAGATGCCCAGCGTACTTAAATTTTAAGTTTTTTGACTTTATATCCCACATCCACCATGTTTGTACTCTAATAACAGTATTTTCTGATTTTAACTTTTTTCTTGATACTTAGGATGCTTCTTTCCATTGTTCTTTGGGTGGTTCGTAGTTTTTCAAACTGTGTTTTTGTGAGGGGCCATGTCGGTGCGCCGGAGCACATGACTGGTAGGACACATAGTTCTAAGACCTTAGATTTTGCAGCCGCTCCCGTCTTACCCTTGAATACTTTCCTCAGCACCCAGTAATATGAGTGAACAAACAGCCTGAAATTCACAAACTACTCGAAACAAACAAATTGCCCCAATTTTCCTTTTCTCCTGCAAATATGTTCTCTTGCTTCCTCCATGCTATAGGCTGCTGTTGATCTTTCTATGACTTTTCCCTTTCCCCTGCAACTCTCGTATTTCATTCTTTTTCCTATTTGAATCTCTCCGCGGCACATCCTATGGTCTGAGCTAAATTTGTAGCCAGGTAGAGTGTTAACATCTTTCATAATTCTCATATCGTTTGTAAGCATGTGAACAATTTCATTTTTTATAGTGCCATTTGCTTTCCATGTCCATTTCTCTTTAGATTTTTTTTCCTTTTTTAAACGTATTTGCAATTTTCAGAGTATTATTCATACAAAATTCTAGAAGTCTATCGCCGTTTTTGTTTCTATCCCCCAGACCAAATTTACCTATATTATTGCTACTTGTTTCTTGTGGACCTATTTCGGGATTCCAATCTCCTATCAGTATCATATAGCATTCATTTTCTGTGTTGATTATAGTTTGCAGGTTGTTGTAGAATTTATCAGTTTCCTCTTTTTCAGAGCCTAATGTCGATGCATATACCGTGACTACCAGGATTTTTAACCCCCTCCCTATGTTAATTTTCAAAAGACATATTCTTTCCGATACACCCTTTATTCCATTAACGCTTCCCATAAAACTATTTTTCATGTAAAATCCTACCCCTCGGTATCCTTGTCATGAGCTGGTCGGAGAAATTAGGGTATATGAAAATGCACTTGGCAAGCTATGTAAATTGGGATATCGTTGGTCTTTCTAAAATTAGAAGGGAGGATGAAAATGTGGTCAAAAGAAACAACGGAAATTACTTCTATGTACTTTTTTTGGCAGCAACAAGGGTTCCGGAGGAGGGGAAGGGGGCTTTTATGTTGCCAAGCATTTGGCGCGCCGTGTATCCGAGTTTAACGAAGTGTCTGAAAGGATCGCAGTGCTAAAATTAAAGTTACGAGTAGTTGATATGTCATCGTTGGTAATTATTCAGGTGTATGCTTCTACCAGCTTGTCCGACGAAGATGAGGTTGTAGATTTCTATGATGAAGTTAACATGGTTATTGGACGCGAACGAGGCGCAGTTACCGTTGTTATGGGCCACTTCAATGCTAAACTTGGCAGCGACCTCCCACCTTCAGCCTGCTTGGAAAAATTCAGAATTGATAAAACCATAGTAATAGTGGAGAAAGACTGATGCAACTAGCACTTGAAAACAATCTTACCGTGGTTAATACCCTCTTTAAAAAGCTATTAAGGGAAAAATGGACCTGGCTGGTACCAAATGGAGTTTCAAAAAATGAAATTAACTACTTCTTGATTTGTAATCCTAAAGTTGTGTTGAATTACGAGGTCTTAAATGATTCTGATTTTTATTCTGATTATAGACCTGGAAAAGCTAAACTAAGTCTATTTACAGTGTCATGTGGTGAGTTTTTTCAGGAGGTAAGCGATAAGCGTAGACAGGGATGTACCGAAGATTTTTTTCCTGGGGGGGGGGGAGGCAAAAGTTGTGAAAGTTCCAACTGACTCAACTCAAAATTTCCAAGTATATCAAAGACAAAAGAAAACCTTTCGACGTGTTGGATTTTTCCAACTTCTCAACTCAATTCCCAAGTATTAAAGCCAAAAAAAAAAAAATGAAACCTTTTGACTTGGATTTTCCCAACTCCGCCTGACTGAAATGGTAAATTTTCCCAACTGCTGAGTACAAAATTCTAACAGGGGGTAAGTTGCCCCCTGGGTTCTCGGGTACGTTTCTGAGTCAGAGGTGAAGTAAAAATCAGAATAAAAGTATGAAACATGCGCATTGGTCAAATTATTCAAGTTGTCGTATCCCTGTGTAGGGTCATTCCATATGTATTTATCCTTTTCTGTGACGAATAATAGACATGGCCAACAAAACAGTTTTCCACCATCTTCACAACGGGTTAACCATGAAATGTTTTCATATTCCAATACATGGAAATGTCTAGGTAATAATCGAACCACCTTTGTTTTGCTCAATTTTCAAAAACGTATAAATTCTAATTGTTCATTAATAGTAAACTGCGAAAAAGGAGAAGGTTTTTCAATAAGATCCCGAGTACGCATTTTGTGGGCAAAAAAAAATCTGAGCATTCAAACATAACGCGTTGATAGTAGAAGAACATAAACACGTTTCACTGTCAACTTCGACGTTCGTGTGTAGCCAAGCCGAGGCAAGCCTGACTCTGAGCGCTTTGGTAACGCAACCAAACGCACAGGTTTCGTCGCGTTGAATATGCTAGTGTGTTTTTGTGTTGGTAATTAATACGGTGGCGGAGTGTAAGTCGTGCAATGTTACGTGCAGTATGGAGAGAAAGCGTTAGAGATCCGACGCACACCTCGCTGGCCTATACAAATATACATGTACAAGGATTGCCGAATGCTGAACAGTATACATTTCTGTTTCAACTGTCTCCTCACTCCTGTGAATTTATTATAAGCGTAAGCGTCAGTACAGTCGCTGTTCTGCCCAATGTTTCATTATCTTTTATTTATTACAAGTTGTAGTTGATATTGTATTTACGGAAACTTATTTTCTCGGGAATTTTGTGACGCTTACCTTGCTTGCCTGGCCCAAACCCAAATTTGGTGATGAAAAATCCTTTGGTAAGTGTGGTAACTTCATTATTCTGGTTTACTTGAGAGTGGTTGCTAATTCTATACTAGAGAAGAAACTGAGAGTGATTACTGCAGAGAACGTGGTTAATATCCAAATGAGATATAATCGTTTCAAACAGGCTATCAGGGAGATCTTGAAGGAGGTTGGGGTTAAACGGATCCAATTAAAAACTGACGACGAACTCAGGGCTAAAACGATGAAAGAAATGATTGAAAATCAAAATCTCTTAAACGGGGGGGGGGAGAGGGAATTAAAGACCCTCGTGAAAAATTCGATCTTGTTATTTTGAATACAACCATTAGGAGTGAAATTAAACAAGATTTGAGTAACTTGCTGAAATCACTAACAGTTGATCAACTAAGAAAGTGAGGAAGGCAATTTCCAAAAGTCGTCATTTCCTTCCATTTTTGACCTCCGGGATAGGCGAATGCAACATCTATGATAGATCTGAGATAATCAAGGAGGAAACCGATTTTTTCCGTAAGCTTTACGCCGCTGATGATATGAATGTTCTGCCTACTCCAATTGGTGGAGGTTCTAATGCCCCAGCAAAAGATGAACAATATCCTCCCTTCTTGGTGTTAAGGAAATTTTCACTATTTTGTCCCAACGTAAATGCAACCAAGTGGCTGACCTGGATGGGCTCAACAATTCCACGCCCAAGGTCTTAGCTATAATCCATTACTCCGTTTTTCACAGCTCTGGCTAAAGAAATTCTGGTCTCCGGGGTCACGCCAGCCCAATGGTACGTGTCTGAAATTGTCCTGCTATATAAGAAAGGCAAGAAAATTGACTTGAATAGTTATAGGCCAATTAGTTTAACGTCGAATGCCAGTAAAATTTTCTTAAAACTAATAAAAAACAGAATTTTCGGAACGCTTGATGCTCACCAACTTGAGGAACAAGCAGGTTTAAGGAAAGGATATTCTACTGTTGATCCCATTTTCACGCGAAATAGACTACTCGAGGTTGCTAGGAAATACAAGTCAGCCATGGACTTCATGTTCATTGACTTTGAGAAGGCGCTCGATTCTGTGTCACATAGATTTGTCTGGAAAGCTTTAGGAGACGAAGGGGTCAATGCGGACATCATCAAAATCCTAGGAAAGCTCTGTCAGCTCGGAGTACTACGTGAAAGTGGATCTTCCTGAGGATAAATTTAAGTTAAGTCAGGGAGTAAAGCAGGATGAACCCCTTTCTCCGTATTTATTCAATAGCGTTCTGGAAGAGATTTTTCAAAATTTGAATTGGGAGAATAAGAGTATTCCGGTTAATGGGCAAAAATTAAATCACCTCCGTTTTGCTGATGATATTGTTCTGGTAAGTGAGAGCAAAGATGAACTGGAATCCATATGGCCAACGAGCTGAGTGCGACGAGCAAATTAATTGCCCTGTCAATTTCTCAAAATCGAAACACCTGTCTAATGTTGAATCGTCAAAATTTTTGGTTGATAATCAGGAAATCGGAAAAATCTCGAAATATAAATATCTAGGCCAAATCTTATCATTTGAAAACAGACAAGATAGAGAACTAAAAGCTCGTATATCCAATGCATGGAGGAACTTCTGGTCTCTTGAACACATTGTCAAGAGAAAATTGAATATAGTCTCCAAAGCCAGAGGGCGTTCAGACAGTGTGTTGAGCCGTCACTGACTTACGGAGCCCATACCTGGGCCCTTACCAAAACCCAAGTTAATGAGCTGAGGGCCACCGACAATAGGGTGGTGAGGCAGCTTCTAGGTTTGAAATTGATCGATGAAGTCAGTACGCAGTTTATTAGAGGCAAATATAATATTTCTGATGTTGGATGAACAGTGACGAAGTTTAAACTTGGATATGCGGGGCACCTGGCCAGAAGTCACGGAAATAAATTGAATAAAATTGTGGAGTCTTGGTATCCTAGAAATCATGGTAGGGAGAGGGGCAGACCACCCACGAGGTAGAGGAACGAAATTGTTCGGAGATTCGGGATTTCATGGCAGAGACCTGCTAAGAACAGAGGGACTTGGAGACAGGCGGTAGCGGCCTATACCCATGACTGGGTGGACCTGACGGCATAACGACCCCCCATCAGGGCCATCCGTTTTGGTAAAGTTTATTGTAGTCAAAAATACATGTATATGTTCTTTTCCGCCGGGTCAAGGAAACAAATAAAATATATTAAAATAGAATATTTTTCAGAGCCTAATGTCGGTACATATATATTGGTATCGTGACGATCAGGATTTTTAGCCCCCTCTCTATGTTAATTTTCAAAAAACAGATTCTTTCCTATACACCCTTTATTCCATTAACCCTACCCATGAAACTATTTTTCAGGTGAAATCCTACCCCATGGTATCCTTTTGTTTCACCGAAAAGTACTCAGATTTTTTATGCGGAACTCTGAAAGGCCAATCTGTCTTGTGGTCATTCCCCGGCAATTAAAATGAACAGTGTTCAATTTTTTTTTAACTTCCTGTTTTATATCTCTTGTTTTTTTGTGTTTTTTTTTGGAGGGGGGGGGGCATTTTATATGCGTTTATTACTGAGTATACTTGTGCGAAAACCGTAACGTTCCCCCGACACGAATTCAGTGGTTGACATTTTCATGGAAATTAATTTTTCTTCTAGCCATACGTTCATTGATCTTGATCTTTGCTGCGCCCTGCGCAACTGGAGGCTGCAGCCGTGTTGTAAATAGAAACCTCCATGGAATTTTTTTAAAATTAGGGTACGAAAGCATAAGTATAAAATGTTGCACTACGTGTCTCTGTAGAAGATACGTATTTTTCAGTTGTTTTTGTGGAGGGGGATGGTGCAGCTGTTTTGTCCCACAGGTGCCTACAGTCTGTACTGGGACAGTTTATGTCGGGCAATAGAAAACAAAAATCCCGACCAAATGTTTTAGGCTGTCTGTATTTTTCGCGTTATTCATCCCTAAATTTTGTCAACTAGTAACATTTTTTTAGGGGGTAGGGCTTCATCTTCCTTTCTTTAGTATCTCTCTACTTCTATATGGTATAAAATCTGTCCTACAGACGTTCTAGGTTCTCAAAATATGTACTTTTATTTCGCGTTCATCCGTAACAAAGGCTTTTATCCGGGTTATCAAAGTTGACTTTTTAACCGAAGACGTTTTCTGTGCGCCTTTTTATACGGCACAATTGAGGTTTGTGAAATCGTACGTATAAATCTGGCAGAAATATCTCTATGCCAGCTCCTAATACAGAACTGTAATACGAGGGCACTTCGTAAATGACTCCGGATCTTTACACCAACTTCAAAGCCACAAAATGCGGAGACCGCACCGCGTTCAAGACTACTCTCGAATTTACTGCTAATGCTTCAGACGTGTAAAATCTTGTAAAGTTATTTCGTATTATTTGTATAATAAAGGAAAAGAAAAACGTACCACCATATGAAATGCTGTGCTCTTTGTGGGTACTTAACAACATTCCTACCAGTGTGCCGTATATTCAAGAATTTCCTTTTGCTTCCCTTTGAAACCGAGTAACCGCCTTATATCCGGCTAATATTTTTTGGGTTAGTTTTTTTTTTTTTTTTTTTTTTTTTTTTTTGGTGTCCACAGTTTATTTCAACTTAATTTTCCCGGAATATTTATCTTCGCATCATCGAATTTGAATTACTTATTTCTGTAATTTGGTTGGAATACGTTTATACCGTCTCGACCCGTCGTAACAAATGTGTAAATCTCGTTTGTACTCGTATATTCGAGGCTTATGTCTGTTTGGTGTTCAATTAAGAAAATAAATTGTTATCACGTTTTAAAACGCGTTAGCTCGTGTTCCCCAAACAATAAATCGATCTTTATTGACTCATCCTTTCTCACTGGCAGCGAGTTAATTTGGTCATTTTTTTATGGCCTGTTCGATGCGTGTAAGAAGCAGTAAATTAAATCGAAGGTATAACGGAGAAATGTACTAAGTGTTAGTTACGTGTGTTATGACACCACGAAAAAGTTCATAAAATTATTCGGAAATGCGTCTATAAATGAAAGCGTAATCGTGCGACAGTTTTAGAAACGTGATTTGAATTTTGAAATACAGTCAAAGTGAAGTTAGGTTGGATCAAAGAGAGTTGGGACTAAGCTTCCTGAGTCATCTACCGATTGAAATACCGTTTATTCATGATATTCAAGAACAAACGTAGCGACCAAGTGCTGAAGTTGTATCACATCTTCATGATTAGGTTTCTCGATCATTGGTCTGAACATCACAATGAGAGGGGGGGGAGAATTTCTCATTTTATTTTAATTCGGAGTGGCCTCATTATGTATATTCAGAAAGTGATAGTTTTGTAAAGGTGTCCGTGTTTTGTATATACGGATCCTGGTTGATGAGGCTCGCTAAAAATCTGATATCCCGCCTAACTGCTCCTCCAGACCACATGAAACTGTCGCAAAAATGAGATTTTCTGAGAATGAAGACGTTACATCATGACCTAGACTCATAGGGTCAGGGATAGCGACAAATGGAACACTGCCCCGAGCTGACAGTTTGCCCCCTGAAAATATTTCCATTCTTGAGCTTTTGTTGTTTTGGCACCATAGGTTGTCTACATGCAATTCGCAGAGCATATTTTAAAAGTTTTTTACTGGGTGGCACTAATAATTTCAATCAGTGACATACCTAGACCATAATAGGGGAGAGGGAGAGGGTGAACTAGAAAAAGGTATTAGGTAAAAGGAGGGCGGAGATTATAGAACGTAGCATGTGGCACAATCGTACTTTACTGCATGGCACTGCTTCGCAACTAGGTGGCATTAGTGCCACTCCCATTGTATGTTAATTTTATGGCATGTGCAACAGGGGTTCCATCAGTTTGGGTTGTGCGTTAGTTTTTGAATGGTTGATGGTGAGATACATAATGGTGGTGGGACGTATGGTGATGCACGCATGCCAAAGTGGCCCCTGAGACACCGCACCCCCTGCACCGGATACTACCCTTTTGGACATCGCATCAGTACCGAGGGAATACTGAGATACATAAGGATTAATTTTAATAATGCAGCCCACCCGCCAGACCCCACTGGATCCAAAATTGTGGAAAAAATGGAGTCAAAATCGGAGCCTAGACTATAATTAGCCTAGTATCGTCTAAAACGTAAAATTGTAAATACGAACACTGAAGCTCTTTGGATTTTCCACAAATAAAGTCTCTTGCGATTTTTCCATATTCACCCCAAAAGTGCCGGGAAGGGGGTTTAAAATAATCTTGTATACTGCTATCCCCTCCTCTGTGTGTGCTATCTTGGCATATTGAGGGGCTAGAAGAAAGAAAACTCCAACAGATAAACCCTGATGAAAGTTAGGGGAAACTACATCAGTAATTTTCCCTGGAGATGCGTCTCCACCGCAACAATTATATGATGGCAACTCACGAACTAAATATTCGTAATAATTCCGGACGTAAAAATCTCCCATTCGGATGTCCGGGTGGAGACTAACTAGTGAGAATCTATCAGAGGACACTGAATGTGGTAGATTGTTATTATTACTAGAGGGAATGATTGAGGGAAAGAACTGGAAAGGAATGCAAAGAATGAGCAATGAAGAGAAAATAATAAAGGATACAAAGTGTAAATCCTCAGAAATGAAAAGATTAGCGCAGGAGAGAAAAAAATGGAGAAACGCCACCTATTGGTCGAGAGACTAAGGAATACAACAACAGCTGTTATCCATTAACATTAGCCTTATGGAACAAAAATCGAGTTTCCGACATTTTTCTTTGTGCCACTGAGTTTTACGCATAGAAGGGGTCATGATTACTCTCAATCCCTTCCTCTTACATTTTTGTATGTCCGTCTGTGGAAATTTCTTCATCCTCACCAACTCCACCACTTAGACACACATATATAGATTTGTTTACTGTATTGTTTTGACTTCAGAAAGCAACTTGTAACCTTTCACAAGAAAAGTTGTAGCAGTGCAGAGAATTAGGTCCCACCTTGTCGATATGGAGTTATGAGTACCGGCATATACTAGATAAAATTTCTAACAACATAAAACCTTATAGGGAGCCTCTAGCTAGTAAATTCGCCGAGGTATGGCTGTTTGAAATTGAGATTTCAAAAAACCTGATTTTGAGAAAAATGCAATTGAAGAGCTCTTTTCCAAAATGGCCTAAGTCAGTTTCTGTCAAAAGTGAGTTTGACACGCTATCTCGTAGTACAAAATAGAAGCTATAAGAGGTAGGTTTCCCTACATTCCTATCTCCTTTCGTTCCAGGGTTACCAGTGATTAAAAAAGTAGTTGGTTACCGAAGAGTCCTAAGTCGAAAGTCTTCCAGAGTGATGGCGTAACGCCAAAATATGTGAAACTAATTTGTGATAACTGCTGTATTGTAGTAATACCAAAAATTTCAATTTTCCAGAGAATTAAATAAAAAGGAAGTTAACTTTTACAACAGGAAAAAAGGTAAGAAAAAAGAATCGAAGTAGATTTTGACAATATGCAACACAGTACAACTCATTATGAAGAAAATCGCTCGTTATATTAGAGCACCGGGAAACACCCGAGTACTGACATCCGCAATTTTTAGTCGTCTGGTGCCCGACGATTCACAATTCGATACGCGGAACGTTCCGGGTAGTGAATTGTGAATCGTCGGGCACCAAGCGACTCAAAATGGCGGATGCCAGTACTGGGGTGTTTTCAGGCACTCTAGTTATATCAGCTAGAAACCTATACATTTTAGTATCATCGAACACATTTTACTCTTGCAAAGTGGCCTAAGTCGAGGAGTTTCCTACTTTAATGCCTTGTAGCCCCCGAAATACCAATTTTTCACTAGTCATTTTTATAAATTAGTAAGCTATAGCATTCAAGACTATTTTCTGGTTTTTGCCAAATAAAATGCGACAGAGAGTGGAGAAGAAAACAGTTTTTATCGTATTTTGAAAAATCTTTTTTTTTTTTTTTATTTAGGCCCTTTTGGAAAAGAGCTCTTCAATTAAAAAAAAAAAAAAAAAAAATTCAAAAAACGAAAAATTACAAATTCAAGGTAGCATATTATCTCTGAGACAAATAAAGCTAGAGAGCTCCACGAGGTCTCATTTTGTCAGAAATTTTTCAAAGAATTTGTGGCTTTTCCAGAAAACTAATAGGTACGAAATGAAATAGTGTAATTTTCAGTGATAACAAAACTGAGTGGGGGGGGCAAACAGAGAACAGAGAAGAGGTCGATTCACTTCTCGTCTGCAATTAACAAACAAGACAGACAGAGAAAAACGGATAGCGCCATTCGAAAGGGAAGGGTCTACTATTCACGTAGGGGCGCAACCAGAACTTTTTTTTGGAGGGGAGGTGGCTCGAATTTAGAAAAAAACGTGTTCCTCCTTAAATTTCGATGTTCTTGCTTTGTAAACTTGTTGAATATTCTTTACTACATATTAACTAAATATTATTGGATGGTGAAGGGGGGGGGGGTGGAAGAAAAAAAACAAAAAATGTCACTTTAACATTCTCAATTTTTGGAGATTGATCCATAGTTCGAAGTAAAACGAGAGTGGTTTTGAACTAAAAGACCACCCCCACCCCGCAAAAAATAGGTCTGAACCGATTTATACCATCAACCACAAACGACAGCATAAAAACAATAGAAGGTGGAGGAAGGAGGAAGGGAGAAGGACGAAAAATCAATCTACTCCATTTCAAAATGTGGAAGAAAAATTATTTCTAGGCCCTGTTATATTAGGAAAAATTACGACACTTGGCTGAAAAAGTCATAAAAATTTCCCCAAGTTTTCATTTTTGATGCGAAAATTATTTTTTAAAAACAGTCTCTGCGAGTGAATATTTTGTCTTTGTTATCCTCTTAAAAGAACAGCTACGCATGTAACAAAACATAAGAATCTGACATTTCAAAATCAAATAAAACCTACGGTATGGTCCATTAGGAGGAGAATAAAAACGGAAGGAATTACTCGCATCAACACTGAAAATTTTCGTTCATCCCGGATAAAAATTGTGGAAATAATTTTGAAATAGTTCGAAATCGAATCCGTAAACAGAGACCAGATCAAAAATAAGAGCGACAACCACCCATAACCATATAATTTGGCGAGAGGAGGGCGCTGAAATAATATAAAGAAAAGTTGGGGAAAAGTTGACTTGGAAAACAAGGAGAGTCTTATGTGAAGAAAAACTGTCTATATCTGCCCAAAATTGATCAAAACAACCGAAAACTACTAAGTCGAACCAAAAGTGATCAAAATCACTAGCACCTTGAAAACATGTCGCAGACAAATCTGCAACTTTGAGAGAGAATTTTCATGTCTCTATTTTAATATCGACGCGACTACAGTCTGCAGCCGTGTTACTGTTGTTGCTGCGCGACTGCAATCTGCAGCCATGTTGTTAGTAAAAATTTCCATGAAAATGTCAACAACTGAACTGAATTGTCACCCTGAAGAGCAAATCATAGAGACTGGCCCCGCGTTTGGGGGGGGGGTTGTTACGGTTACGGTTTTTGAGCGTGTCAGAGGGATCTTAACGGTTTTCGCTCAAGTATACCCATGGCTGGAGGAAAAATAAATTTCCATGGAAATGTCAACTACTGAACTGAATTGTCACCATGAAGAGCCTTGCGATTTCGACTCTCGCCTCAGAAGTAACGCTCAAAAAGAAACACTTTTTTCGTTTATGTGCCAAAGCTCTCGATCAGCTGTTTTGGGGGGGGGGGTGCTCCAAAGTAACGCTCAAGAAGTAACGTTTTTTTCCGTTGATATGCCAAAGCAAAAAGACATGAAAATGTCAAAAAAAAAAAAAAGAAATTGAACAGGGGTGAAAGCTTGATTTGGTACCTACGTAATTTGGTACGCACCTGTTTTCATGAGCTGTAAATTTGTACAAACTTACGACGCAACGTAACCGCATCAGGCCATCGGCATCAATTTTTTTCCGTTTCAGAATTAATTTTAAAAAAATTTCAAAGAATTTTTCTCTATAACTAAAATTTTTTTATCATTATTATTTTTGGGAGGGGGGCTATAGCCCACTAACCCCCCCCCCCCATGTTCTTTGTTACGCTCTTGGTTCTAACAGCTAGTTCTCAATGTGTATTTTAAACTTAGGCTAACATTTATGATGTGAAAAGTACTTTTCTATGAAGATATTCAGCAGCAAGGGACATGTAACATTCTTCTGCGAACATTTGACGCCTATCTGTACCACTCAGGCAATTCTTTGTGAGAATATTTTTTTAGACAATTCAATGAGCAACATTTTTTGTCTAATGTATTTTTTCCATAACATGCTTCATTCTTCGGAGAAACGCCGAAATAGTTGGCTTAGAGATAGACATTTCTCATTTTCTGCCCCCCCCCCTCAGGAGGAAAACGACCGATTAGGGGTGAGGGCTTTTAACTACGTATTATGGACACCGTTCTAAACACATTCCAATTGTAAAACCTTTACTGACAATTTTTTCCTTTTCAATTCCGTATTCCTCCTGAGCTATTTTTTTGCTTTGATACTTGAAAATTGAGTTGAGAAGTTGGAAAAACCCAACAAGTCAAAAGTCTTTTTTTTTTTTTTACTTTGATACTTGGAAACTCTGAGTTGAGTCAGTTGGGACTTTCACAATTTTTACCCCCCCCCCCCCCAGGAGAAACTCTTTGGTATGCTCCTGATGGCTTTATCAGCTTTCTTAGGTGCCAGCCATGTTCTGAAACGGAAAAACGATTACATTAAGGCCTGAACTCGAGAAATTGTACTAGAACAAGACAGTAATTCTCATTCCCTGAAATACTAAAAAATTCGAGAAACCAGGGGAATGAGACCCGCTGGGTTAGGATGAAATGAAATGAACAGTATTGTCTCTCCAGATGACCTTCATACGGCCCACACGTTCAAAATTCAAAAAACACTCCACAAGCTTCAGAATAGTGATGGAAAGCAGCAGGGCCGGATTTACCTTCTGTGGCGTCGTAGACAAAACGGAAGGCGCGGCGCCTAAGAATTTTCACTTTTGAAATCCCCCCCCCCTTTTTCAAAATTTTTTTCGTGGGAAGAAATTTCCTCATTCTTTTCTTTCTCTCTCTCTCTCTCTCTCTCTCTCTCTCTCTCTCTCTCTCTCTCTCTCTCTCTCTCTCTCTCTCTCTCTCCTGTTCTGATTAATCAGTCTTGAAGTATGAATAATATGATCATGTATTAGGAATTAGGAATAATAAAAAACTACAAAAAAAAATAGTGTTGATGATTGATGAACCGAAAACTAGATAGCGAGACCAAAGATTAAACTTATGATAATAATTGATCAAATGAAAATGAAAGTATATACTAGGTACATGATGAGAATAAAAATAAGAAACAATTGTAGGTTACAAACAAAATCACAAGTTTGGTAATAAGTAGGTAATGAAAATTCAACAATAATACACGAGTAAATGATAGAGAAATATAATAATACAAAAAGAAATACTGAAAAGAGTCACCAATCATATTGTGATAGACGGCCAACCGTCTTTTTACTTTGAAATATGGTGAAAAACACTCTAGAAAGATTTCTTGCTGGCTTTTTTGGCCGAGTGGATAGCGCGTTGGTCTCAGAATCCGGAGGTCCCGGGGTCGAGCCCACATAGCAACTCGCTAGAATGTTCGACCTAGGTCGGTTTTTCGGCAAGAAGGGAAAAGAGCTAAGACAGCCCTAACAACCTCCCCGACGTCTCTGAAGTAATGCTCAACAGGTCGGATTCCAGGACTCGGGTGGAGAGCAAATTAGAAAAGAGTTGTTATTGTTTGGCTGTATGAAAAATATGTCACGTGTTTCATATATCAAAATATGAAATGGATATGAAATAATTGGAGCTACAAAATATTGTTGACGGGCATAACTACACATATTATTAGTGATTCAAACTTCCAATTTGGTGCACAAGTTTCCCCCCCCCCCAAAAAAAAAACAAAAAAAACTGTATCAATTTGTTGTCAAATGAAAGTTATTTGGGTACCTAAGAGTTTGGGGTAGCTTCAGGATCCCGTTGTTACCATTCAGAAAGATCGAAGGTGGGGATCGAGATGTATGTTTAGCAAGATCAAGTTGAAAACTAGATTTAGCTGGAATGTCATTAGAATTCGAATATGAAGCCAGACAATAAGGGAATAAAACGAGGGCAAAAGAAGAGCACGAGAGAAAGAAAGTAAACGATGGGTAACCAGTAAATATGCTCATGCGGAGTTCTTTTTTTTTTTTTAATTAAAGTCTTTTCCCCTCTGTCCAAGTAATGTAGATTAGTGGCGAAAGATTTGTATAACGTGTACTGCATACATTCACACATGATACAGTTCCGCAAATCTGCACATTCTTAACATCCTGAATGTGTAGCCGGTCCCAAGTCTGAAAACCAAATGTGAGGGAAGTCGTGCACCAAATAATTCGTTTGATTAGTTATTATTTACGGGTACTGCGATGTAGAGCTAGATACCAATGTTTCTCTAATACCGTACTCACCGAAACCAACTTACTTTAGCCAACTCACTTGAGTTCATGTGGTCTATATGACCCACGAAGTGGCGGGTCAGCTAGTTTTTGATAAATACGATACACACATTCAGTATTAGGTTTCCAAGTTCGCTGAACTGTTTTGAAGTATCAGTCTGACTCCAAGTTGGAACTAGTGGTTGACAGTTTTAGACTGTTTACCAATTGAAGGTCTCATGGGTCCCTTGTTCGCATTGTGAATGAAAGGCTTTGAACTCACCTGGATCCAATAGTGCCTGATTCCTACCCGAGACGATCCTTGATCCATAACGATCCTCAGTCTTCACATTTAGCGCAAGAATTATCCTTGAATCTGTTGGCGCGTTTTCGAAAATACCGAACGAGGTTAAAAGGAGCGCCTTGATCAACTTCAACCCGTATTACCCGATCGGATATAATATGATGATACGCTAGCACAGCGGAGAAAATTATAAGAACCTTCCTCGCTTCACCTGAATTTGATTCTTTCATAACGCGAGCTGTTAATGAACTTAATAGCGCTATTCGTAGTCAATCTTCAAACAAACGATAAATCTTTTCTAAATACACCTTAAAAACGCGACCGGAAGTCGATGAAAAGAAAGAAATCAGACCCTCCTTGATTATTTTTTATTTATTTATTTTTTTCCTTCTTTAATCTCACGTTAGCAACCTGACGCGATTTGGTGCTTATCTTGTCAGTCGAACCGGGCTCTTCGACGTTTACGGGTTCGCGCGTTTCTTCCATCTCCTCTGGCATACTTGGCCGACAGGCTTCCACAACTGCCCCGGTTATTACTTCGATCTTTTATCCACGTCTGGAGGACTAACCTGTAAACTGTACCATTCATTCTGGCTGTTGCACCTGCTGTATCGGCGCTACGGTGGAATGGTGCAGCGCCGCCGCGGAGTCTGTGAACGTGCAGAAGTCCTATACACATTTCGAGTTGGCCCAACACCCCCTCTGGCTAGCCGTACAATGCACTTCGTGTATTTTGATTACTTCTTGGTTATTTGAAATCGATTAAGTCTCTATTTTAACGAGCGGTATGTACGATATTCGGCTCATAATTCGCCAGAATGGCGAGTTGTCCCGAGGTTCCGACTCCCGAGGTTGACGGATGCATTGCGAGCGCAGTCAGTTGTGCACTCGCTGTACTGCCGAAGGTCCGATGCTGTTGGTGTATCATATTAGTCGAGCTAGATCGCTCTAAAATTATGACGATCGTTAAATTTAGTTTGTGTACACTTAAATAATGAAACGGGGCTGTTTGAAGTATAAAGCCCCCTCCCCTCTTTGATAACGACGATGCTTCGTCTGCAGCACCGAGGAAGTTAATAATAGACCGAGGTAAATAAACTACCGAGTAATTTTACGAGTAATTCAATTCGGCGGTGAAACTGGTACCGCTGCTCGGCATGGGATGTACGCCGAAAGCACAGACTCCTTTTGAAAGAGTTAGTGAGACAAACCCGAGGCCGGCGAATCCGTACAGATGGTATCTCCCAGGAAAGGAGAAGTTGTCACATCGAGCCCTAGATCAGTTGCAAACTCATCGTTGGAAATGACAACCGAATCACGGCGAGACGGACTGAAAACGGGCGTACGAGTAAATACGACGATATACTTCTGATAGCGTCGTCTCTCGTTAATGGATTATTTTATTGTACACCTATAAACGTTTATGACTGCGACCGAAGAGGCTGCAGCACGCGTAATTTATTCGGAAATAACGCAGCTGGAAATAGTTACTCGTACTCGCGAGATTGTTATCGATTACGCTCGACCTATTGAAATTCTCGGCACGAACTGACGCAGAGATTTTTAATTTTCGTCCAGTTGGACTAATTCGCTGCGGCCGAGTCTTGCTGTCACTTTCCGCTCAAATTTCTCTAATATTGTAGGTCAGTACTGAAATGGAGTTGAAGGATGAAGGAAGCCCCTTCCAAAGGTCTGAGAATTGGCTCAAGTTGGCAAATACCTCTGGGGCTGCGCGAAGAAGTCGAACCTTAATAAAATACAGGTAGCTCAGAACCAAGTACTGCGAATGATCGCAGGAGCACTCTGGTTTGTACGACATGAGGACATCCATCGAGATCGCACAGTTGAAGACGAAATCAAGCGGCACGCAGCAAAACATGAGACGCGCCTTCACCTTCACCCAAATGAAGAAGCCCTACAACTAGTAGACAACACTGGCCTAAAATTACGACTAAAGGACCAAACCTTTTGAACTAGTCTAAGCCGGATCGTTCGGGTTTAAAATGTAATAAAAATAAATACGGACGGAATATTCAAAGGGATATGAAGTGTAAGCACATACTCGTACATATAAGATATGCTAACATTAGACTCATATTAGATGTAATGAACATTAACTTGAGAGGAACACCCACTGGGGTATCAGCAGTGCCGGATTTTGGGGGTCCCAGGATCCGGGCCCACACATTTAAAGGGCCTCCACAATTTTCATTTTATTTTTTCAAATTATTGTTACTTATACAGGGTTAGTCAGTTTTCCTTCCGCCATAGGAAAACTTCGTTACGCTGACTCAATTGTTTCGCCAGGCGAGCGGTCTCTTCAACAAGAATTCCATGGGAAATATTCAAGGAAAACTCCGATGGTTTCTGAAGAATTTTATCAAAGATCTTCAGGAAAAATGTTCTAAATCTCCGAAGCGGTAATTTTCGAAGAATTTCATCGGACATCATTGAGAACTATCTCCAATGATTTCAGGTGAATTTTGTCAGAAATCTTATGAAAAATCTCCAATGATTCCAAACAATTTTATCGAGAACCATCGAGAAGTATCTGTGATGATTTTGGAAGGATATTCTTAGAAAAAATGTTAGAGATTTTCGTCAAAAATGTTCGGGGAAAATTTCCAATGATTTTTAAGGAATTAATCAGAAATCTTGGAGAAAAAATGGGATGATTTCCGGAGAATTTCAACGGAAATTAACATTTCTGTTGAAATTCTTCTGAGATCATCGAAATATTTATCCCAAAAATTTCCGATGAAAATATCTAGAAATCATCGCAGATATTTCTCAATGATTTTCGATAAAATCCTTTGGAATAATTGCAGAGTTTTCCTAAAATTTCCCACAATTTTCTCCTGAAATCATCGGATAATGTTTTTCAATGATGTCCGATAAAATTCAGTGAAAATGATCGGAAATTTACCATTAATATTTTCGATAAAGTTCGTCGGAAATAATCTTTGAAAATCAAAAGAATCGTCCCGAAAATTTTTCATGAAATTCCTTGGAAATAATCGAAGGTTTTTCCTGAAGATTTTCGGTACAATTCTTCAAAACTCTTGGTGTTATTTCCCGACTGCTATCAATAAAATTCTTAAAAAATTATCAGGAAATTTTCTCGAAGAGTTTTTATGAAATTTTTTGGAAAACAATAGAGATTTATTCTGTAGATTTCCGATGCAATTCTTCAGAAATTATTGGAAATTTTTTCCGAAAATTTACAATGAAATTGCTTAAAACTCATCCGAGATTTTTTCCGAAGACTTACGATAAAATTCTTCGCAGATTATTGAACATTTCTTCAGAAGATTTTCGATGAAATTCATCAGAAATTGTCAGGAACTTTTTTCGAAGAATACTAATGAACTTTCTTGGAAAACATTGGAAATTTTTTCTAAAAATTTTCAATGGAATTCTTCGGAAATTATTGGAGTTGTTTTCCGAAAATTTCTGATGCAATTCTTTAAAAATTATCGGAAAACTTTCCCGAAGTTCTTCGAGGCAACTCTTTGGAAAACACTGGACTTTTTTCTACGTATTTCCGAAGAAACCGAGATTTTTTCCGAAGATTTACGATAAAATTCTTCGGAGATTATCGAACCTTTTTCCAGAAGATTTTTGATGAAATTCATCAGAAACCATCGGAGTTTTTCTCCGAATATTTCTTATGAAATTCTTCAAAAATTGGTTGGAAATTTTTTCTAAGAATTTTCGATGAAATCTTCGGAAATTATCGGATCCAATTCTTTAAAAGCTCTGAAAGGCATCAAAACTTTTCCTAAGGATATCCCTCCAGAATCATCAGAGATTATCTCGATGATTCTGATTAAATTGTTTGGAATCATTAAAGATTTTTCCTAAAATTTCTGACAAAATTCGCCTGAAATCATTGGAGATATTTCTCAATAATGTCCGATGAAATTCTTCAAAAATTATCGCAAATTTTTCCTGAAGAGGAGATTTTCTTCGAAGATTCCCGATGATATTCTTTGGGGATTTAGAAAAATTTTCCCGAATATTCTTGATAAAACCCTTCAAGAGCCATCGGAGTTTACCCCGAATATTTCCCATGAAATTCTTGTCGAAGAGACGGCTCTCTAGCTTTATTTGTCTCAGAGATACGTTTTTTTGAATTACTAATTTTTTTATACTGAGTTTTTCTCAAAATCAAGTTTTTTGAAATCTCAACTTTAAACAGCCTTATCGTGGCCAATTTCGGAGCTAGAGAGCTCCGCAAGGTCTTATTTTGTCATAAATGTCATCTAGTATATCGATAGTCTCATACACAAAGGCGGTAAATAACGAAAGCAAAATTTTTCAGGAGAGCGGTTCAAAGGTTTTCCTTCTTTCCCTGCTGTCCACGAAAATGTGGATAAACGTTATGATCAGGTCTACCGTTGTCTGAGCTACAAAGTACACTTTGAAAATTTCCCTTTCTGCCATTATTCTTCCCGCAAATGAAGTAATTGCTGCACTTAACACATATGGCACGAGAGACTGTATCACTTAATACATATCGCCCGAGAGACTGTATCACTTAATACATATCGCACGAGAGATTGTGTCACTTAACATATCTGTTCAAATAAATAAAAATGGAGGAATATGCAAAATTCTTGAATTCAATGTGTAATTGGAAGTCAAATTATTTTAAAATAAGATAATAGTACTTTACAAAAATGTCATTTTTTGGGGGTATTCCTTTGGGGCCGCTTCTTGGGTGCAGCTTCATTCTGTGGCTTAGTGGCAGCAGATTCTTTCATTTTTTTTTTGTGGGTGGCGCAGTGATAGCAGGTTCTTTCTTCTTCTTTGCTGCCTTGGCGGTAGCAGGTTCCTTTTCCTTCTTTGGTGCCTTGGCGGAAGCAGGTTTCTTCTCCTTCTTTGGTGCCTTGGAGGTAGCAGGTTCCTTCTCCTTCTTTGATGCCCTGGCGGAAGCAGGTTCCTTCTCCTTCTTTGGTACCTTGACGGAAGCAGGTTTCTTCTTCTTGGCCTTAGTAAGACACGCCTTCTTCAGTAAGTTACTAGCCACTGGCCTTTTCTTAGGCTGTTTACTGGCTGTACCTTCTTCCGGCAATTTTATCTCATGATTTTCAATCTCTTCTTGGGTCACAGTACCCAAGACAAGCAAGTTCTCATAAAAATATCAGTAGTCTCTCGGTATAATACGCTTTTGAAGTAAAAACATCAAGTCCAAATATTTCAATTTTAGAATTGGTAAACGAGATCTGTAGGCCTTCCTTACGTCACAAAACTGGTCTATCGTAGGTGCACCATTCAAGATTCAACGTGAAAAGCCATATGCTATGCACTTAACACATTTGTGCACGAGAGAAAAACTCGTTTGGCTACTTAACACCCTCGTACACTGGCGCTCCAGTGGTGAAGTAAAACATTATTTTCAACTCAGTCAATGCTGGGTGATGACTTGTGACTGTATATACTTTATGCGCACATGAAGTCGGATTTTGAGAAAATGTCACTTACCACCTTTGTGTATGAGACCATCGATATGCCCGTACTTATAACTCCGTATCGTCCATGTGGGACCTTATTTCTTGCCTTGCCACAAATGCTACCAACAGCTGAACTTTCTCAAAATACTGAATGACACTTCCTGCGGCTCAGACAGAAGATGCATACTACGTCTGTACTGCTGCTACATATTACGTCCTCTATGGAGTACCATAATATACACCACCACTTCACCTTGCACCTTGGAACAGCTCAGCACTATTTAGAATGCGGCCATTCGAATAGCCATAGGTGCCAAGCGCTCCAGCCCCGTCACTAGCCTCCATGCAGAATCTAATTTAATGTCTCTCCATCATCGCAGGAACTTGACGGCACTGGTATACTATTTTCGAATACACACGGCTCCACAGAATCTCAACGCCTATCGACTCACAGGTGACACCTACCCCCTCTCCAATTTCAGAGCCCATTGCCAACATTGACTCCACACTTATAACTCAGCAGAGCTGGACGGTTGACCACATGTTGACAAACGGAATCTCCTCCCTGCTATATACTTGTTAACTGGCAGAGAGAATGGTCTGAATACCCTATGACGAAACCGCATGAGCTAAAGCCTGATCTGGGCGACTGGACCACTACATCCTTGGTTGGTGGTGACGGACTGCATTGACGAATTATACCCCCTTGCTCAGGAGAACCGTGTCACCGTACTATGGACACCAGGGTACTGCGGCATGAGAGGGAACATGATCGCGAATGAGCTAGCGAAGGAAGACCCACAAAAGGAACTGGTAACTCCCAGCCGTGTCTTCCCGTAGCATACAGCGTCACAAAATCCAAGGTGAAAGCTTGGATTAGTAAACATCAGATGGAAATGCGGGGACCGAAATAAATAGATTGAAATTGAAATTGAAATAAGAGTCAGCAAGACATTGATAGAGGACGCCCCGGTAAGTACGCCGAGTTCTTGCTAGGGCTCGACAGAAAACAGGCAAGGCTTATGGTTGGACTTCTAACTGGGCATGGAGTCACAAAACACATGTGGTATAAAATAGGAGTGGCGAAAAGCCGCTGGAAAAGAGGAAGAAAACTCGGTTCACATCATATGTCAATGCCCAGTAATAACCGGGACAAGACGCGAAGCACTGGGACTGGAGTATCCAGCACCCAGTGAAGTCAAGAGGATAGAACTCAGTAAGTTTCTCACTTTGCCTGTAACAGAGAGGCTACTGAGCTGATCCTTAACAGCAACCTGAGGAAAAATGCAATGGACTCAAAGTCTGAGCACTCGTTTTAATTTTTTATTGGCCTCGCTATCTTACTTTTTGAACGACCCTCATATCCTCAGTTTGTCGAGAATGACTCAACGGTATCGCGTCCCACGACTTCCTCACTTGAACTTGGGGAAATGGGCGTAAATTCCCCTAATCTCCTCGCCAAATCTGGCTTTGTCGGTGATCAAATCTATCTTTGCATGATCTCTGTTCGCTATTAAATCGCAGCCACCTAACCAGCCACCGGCCAAACCAACACATGTTTATTATAAGAAAATGTTCGCGAGTTACAATAATGCAGTCACGTTATTTTGTTCTGGTCCATGATGAATCCGAATATTGGCCACCGGTTTGAATTTTTTTCTCTTCGCTGATATCGATTAATGACGACGAATTTGAGCACCCTGCGCAGTTGAGCAGTACCAAGTCCGTTCGTTTTCCAGCATCGCACTAATGTATTATTCAAATAATATTCTTCAGCCCGGCGAATGCCAATGACAAACAACTCCGAAACGCGACTGATTAATATCAGCGGAAAAGTGGTCCAATTTTTGAAACCGTGACCGAGACTAGGGCCGAGGCAAGGGTAGCCATTGTCGCGTTTTGTCTGTCAAATTCTCAGCGTGCGGTGACACCGCCGCGCCGCGTTTCTACTACTGCTTGCGGTTAGCATCATTAGCATGGTCGTCGTTCAACTGTGCAAATGCCGCCCAATGCTGGGCAAAGTAGTTGGGTCCCAGCGTCTGGAGAGACTCAGAGTCGAAGAGCCAGTCGCAGTTCGTATTTTCGAAGAAGCTGTATACAATACAGACTCGGCAGTTCCACGCCGATTCGATCCTCGAGTTCGTGGTCGAGCTGACTGGGCAACCAGACCGCCGGACCACTTAACCGATACTTCCGTTTGTCGTTTACCGCAAGCTAAACGAGAGAGAGGCTGCTGCGGCCCGCATACCACATCCCGGTGCTACTCGGCACGCCGAGGCGGCTTAGCTCGGCCGCTGAATGAAAAGAGGCTGCGGGAAAAACACGACCGCGGCGCGGACCGCTAATCCGATACAGAATTAATTAATTTTTCTAAATTCGTTATACGAACACCTCGTTCGACGCTCCTCTTTTTTCCTCTCGGTACAGTCATCCGTATATCACGAGAAAACGGCGCGGCGATGGCGTGAATATTCTACATGAGAAAACAACACTTTCGACGGTTTTTTTTTTCTCCTCTCCGGACCGCGATTCGTTTGTTTCGTCAAGCGTTTAGAACGAAAATATTTGAAAAGGTGACTTGCTAAACACTTGACGCGGTAACCCGCCAGCCGCCATCGTCACCGGCGGCTCTCCACGCCACCGTGTAATTAGGTCCTTTATTCCGTCCCAACCGTGGAGTATCTTCTGGTGTTAGACCTTTTTCCAAACTGTTATTAAGACTCCTGATGAACCTTAACTACATGATTGAGTCCGTTTGGAACGTATTACGTGACTCGTTAAAGAACCATCTTTCGTTCATCGAGTCCTTTCATCGAACACGAGATCACGATGACGGGTTTCGGGCAAGGGGTTAAAACAAACATTCTCAGTATCATCTCGCGACTCGCGTTTACTCCCTTCTTTCTAGTTCTTTTTTCGACTCCTAGAATACGACCGACCCTTTTGAGCTGTCAAACGAAAATAATAAACCTTAATCGGAGAGGATGGAAAGATTTTCGAATTTATCTTCGTAAACGAACGTATAACTGGTTGTTGGTGTAAGAATTCGACTCATTAGACTCAAGATCCGCAATGCACGCGAGGCGTGAGAAATGTGAGAACCGAAAGAATCACATGTAATACCGAAGACACTTGAGAGCTGAATTTAGCTGAAGCTCTTATACCCAGACTGGAGAAGTTTAGGCTTAGTGCATCCAGTGCGCTTAGAAAGGTGGACCAATACAAACTGCATATCGATGAAATAAATGGGTGTTTGAAAACGACCATTCGAGTGAATGTGGCTGATTATGATATATTTTGCTGTTAGCCTATAAATTATCAACAAATATCGACTAAATTATTAACCCCTGAACTTCTTAATTCGCTTGTGAAATCGATTTAACGTCTTCATTATACTGAGAATTCTCATCGTGTTCAGTAATTGGGTTCCTGAATATTCCACCGGCGGGCAAATAAATTCCCGTACGGATCCGACGTACATTTACCGATGTATCGATGTCTCGTATTCCGATATAGATAACTGAGAAATGGCGAGATGGGGATACTTGTCGGTTCGTATCTCTCATCATAATATTTATTTAACGTCGCTTTCAACATACCTACAATATAGCCAGAGGCGTTTTACCGTTAGGCAACCTAGGCAGTTGCCTAGGGCGGCAAAATTTTGAATTTTCAGACCAAAAAAAAGCAAAAAAAAAATTAAGGTAAAAAAGAATGAGAAAAGTAGAAAAATGGAGAAGGAATAAAATAGAAGAAGTAACTACGCCATTTGAAGGATTTCTGTCGTATACGGGGTGACCGAAAAGCCCGTTCCTATTAAAAAATGCTTCGCAAAAATTTCCTAGTCAACTTATCGAGACGTTTTCTACTGCAACTGCATTCTCGGTCTATTTCAATTATTGAAACAATAGCCATCCCGAATTATCAAAGCGTACGAAATTTTAGTAACGTGACAACCGAGAACTGATTTTATGATTTATTCCTGTCATTTTCCCATTTTTTTTTGTCTGTAGTTTGTTACACAAAATTTCGTCATGATTGTATGCCTATTCTTTATTCAGCATTATATTATTCAATTCAGTTCAATTCAATATGCCTTTATTATATAAATAAAAATATATAATATATGTACTTAACCTTAGAGGTTAAGTTGCCCTCTGCTGGGCAAAAGCCTCTCTCAAGCGCGTCCATTCCCCTCTATCCATGCAATTCTTTGGTAGTCCCAGTGTTTTAAAATTTTGTCAATCTCATCCCTCCATCTGGTTCTTTGTTTACCTTTCTTTCTACCCCCCTTCCAGAAACCAGTCCGAGGTTAATTTTGCCCATCTACTTTCAAAGAAAATTTGTCCTAAATTTAATTGCATCATCACGAAGAAAAATCCCCCTATTCTGAAGTAGGCCCGATTGGGGGTGCGGTGTCCCGAGGTCAATTTGACATGCGTGCATTGCCATGCGTCCCACTATTATCGAATATCATCACCAAAAAATTGAATTATATACGATCAGTTTACTGGTAGAATAATTTTTACTCGTTTTTTTCCCCTCCTGAAAATAGCAATTTTTTATTTGAAAGTACCCATGATCACTGATCACTCATTCATTTTCACCCACACAGGTGATTTTGCAGCGCACTCTAGTGCAAGCCTAAAACCCAGTTTCCACCACCAGGCTCCACAGTAGGGGAGAGGTGATCAACGGCACACAAGACCCGGAGATTCATCTCCAGCATTAGAGGGACAGACTAGAAAATGGGCTGCAAGCAACAAATATGTAACTCAGCTCTTGACTGAGCACGAAGATATAGGAGTGTACTTAAGTTTGAACATCAAAAAAACAATAAAGCGCGGTCTACCTGAAATGCGACACTGGGGGGAGGCCGGAAACACTCCGCACATTGTGTGGAGTTGTCCTAGGCACGAAGCTACCCGGTGCCGGCTCAGGAACGACGTAATGTTGGAGGAATGGCCTTGTCCCCTACCCAAACTTTTGGGTCAGAGAGGCAAACCTTTCGTTGTCTTCGCCAGTGAAGCATTGGCCAACACGTGGGCGAGGCTGTCCGGTCAAGAATCCGAAAGCGGCAGGAGCTAGCAAGTAGTGAGACCGGGACTATCAAGCTGCACATAGTGCCTATAGATACACGAGCCAGGCCAGTGCAAAATATCTTGTCTTGCCAAACCACCGGATGAGACTAAAGAATTGCAGCGTAAGAACTTGACGATAAGACTTTGTACCGTGAAATCGTACTTGCGTGAACAATGAAAGTTTCAACTACTATCGTACATCAAATTGTTCGTGAATGATCCGCGGGCGGTATCAAGTACTTCATGTGGGTATTCAAACCTTACAACGCCTTCTCCCCTGTTTGCGTCTGTGTGAGTTCTCTGCCCAAAACCTCCTGAAGCTCTCTTCAGATTTCAGGAAAAGCATGTTCACATATTTCGAATTCACGGGGCTTGGGGCTTTCCTTTCACTATAGATGTCGCTCTAAACTTCCACGTCTGGCTGACAGGAATCTGTCATCTCGTTCATCAACTGTTTCGAAATACGCTCGTTTTTATTACATCCAACTTTGTACCAGCAAGAACTCTATCCAGGTCATCAGTCCGTTCTACATGCTAAATGTAATTATTAAATGTACCTGGGCTAACCTTGAGCACCACAAGGTGTCGGCTCCAGAAAATGGCATGCGATAATGAAAGAATTTTCAAGATACCACGGAATGCTAGGAGCTGCATCATCTTGCGCGGATGACACGCAAATCCGGCGAACGAATTTCGAGAAAATACTCGAAAAACGAGATGCTAATTATAGGGCCCACGGAAACGATCACATGTGATTACAATTCGGTCGTCCAAAATGCTTATCGCGGTGTCGGGTCAAGGATGAGTTGATCCATTCATGTCTTATATAACTGACAGACTGAGCTCGACGGATGTATCTCTGTAACTATCAGATGAAAACGGCTGAATTTGGATTCTCTTGTAGCAACGGAGAAGAGGAAAGAAGTTAACACGGGACCGCACGACTAATTGAAGGGTAATCGAAGATATTAGTCTTGTAGACTTTCCTAGTTGACTCGTCTGGTCGCGATGAGCACTTCCTTCTTGTTAGCCGCTGGCTACATGTATATGTTACCTATAGGTGTGTGTACCTAGTACCAACTCGCAAGTAGGATATTAATCGACGTGGTCGATTTCAACAGAAATGGTTCGGTAACCCAAAAACCGAGGTGACTTCCACGGCTGAGAGATTGGAAAAATACACGGGAAAATGTTCTGCGTAGATCAACCGCGGAGTACAAAAGGTGCTTGACACGATAATAAATGTTCGCAGATAAATCCGAAACTAAATTGAGGGATTCTGATTGGAGCGGAGCTTCGGAAAATTTTTCATCCCAAGTGAATGGGAAAAGGGCGCAGAGAACACGGACAACGGTTGAACGAAAACGAAACAACGAGAAAATTCGCGAAGTTAATGAGCAATTTGTATGCGCAATTATCGGCTAAACCAATATCAAGTTCAGTGAATTTTACCTACTCGTATTAGCACTTCGCCGCGGTCGCGACCACAAAGAACCGAGAGAATTTTATGTTCCCAATTACAGGCTGTAAACAAGTGTAATAATTTGATAACAAATTAAAAGAAGCCTTATAGTAGCAAAAACGTTCTAGGTATATTAATTAATTGTAAAAGCTATTTTTCTGAATTGAAAAATACTTTGAACTGGACACTTAAAATGATTAGGCTATTATAACCTGTTGATTTCGTTAACGATGAAGGTCGGCCTTCAGTTGATTCAGTTTGGATAACGAATCGACCATTTTTTTGGTCTAATTTGCGAACGAATGCGGTGAAGCTGGCAATTAGCAGATTACAGAAATGGCTTCCAGCTAGAGCGAGTTAACAATGTCCGTTGAAATGCTAAGATATCGATTAGCGATTATACGAGCCAAACGTGCTCCTAAAAAGTTAACTACTCGTCAGCTCAATTCTTCTAACTGAATATTCTAGCCAAATATTTGCACAAACGGACAGATGAGAGTATAAAAAATATCGGGCGATTTTGATCGCGAATTCCTGCAGGGTGAAGGTCGGTCGATCGTAACGCAACGGCTGCTGATCAATTCTGTAACTCTTCCCCATCAAAAACTACTTGTATTTTAAAATTCCACATCGAACCGGGCGAATAATGACTCAGTTTGTCAAACAGTGTCACTGGACGGCAGGTTCGACAAACAATGTAGGTTTCTGGAAGATCGTATCGAAGGTCATCTTGTGTTTCATAGTCGCAGTGTCAACCCGAACAAGACATTATCGACCATCAGGTTCGACGATTCGGCCAATAGGTGTACGAAAAAAAAAAGAGTCCGCCAACTGAGATATTTGGTGTTTGGACCACCTCCATTAACACAATGCGGCTCGTGCCCGAAACACCCACACATTACGTATAATTTTACAATTACTATAAAAAATAATACTCTCGCTTTTAATTCTGCTTTTATTTTTTGTTATCAGAATGTTGCATGCAAATCAAATTCTCGCCATCTGCATTTTATTTAGGTGCTTTCGATTTTCCAGTTCTTGCTCGCAGATTAACGAACCAATGAAGGTCGACCGACGGCCTCGAATAAGAAAAGTGCGAGTTTCTTGACACGTCATTGACCCCAGCACGATTTGAGATACATTTCAGTGAAGTCGCAATCTCGCAATTGAGTTCTTATTGTGGAATGTAAAGGCGAAAAGCGTACAGGCTAAGAGTGACTATAATCAATATATTTTTGAACTGAAGTACTGATAAATTCTTTAATTTTGTCAGTAGTGTGTAACTTTCTTTTTTCTAATTTGCTCTCTACCGGAGTCCTGGAATCCGCCCTTTCGAGCATTACTTCAGAGACGTCGGGGAAGCTGTTAAGGCTGTCTCAGCCCTCTTCTCTCCTGGCCGAAAAACCGACCTAGGTCGAAATTCTGGCGAGTCGCTACGTGGGCTCGAACCCGGGACCTCTGGATTCTGAGACCAACGCGCTATCCACTCGGCCAACCAGACCTCGCGTCAATAGTGTAACTGTGGATGAACATGATTCTGTTAGAAAAAGCTCTAGAGCAGTCGTTCTCCAAGTTTTTCGCTGGCGACCCCATTTTGAACAGTAAATATTTCGTGGAGCCCTGAAATACACAAAGGTGGGTTTGAGTGTTATTTTCATTTTGGAAATCATAAAAAAGGACATCATCAGAAAATGTGACATTCTTGAAGCAGAAACCTCTTGGAGCCCTGGTGCTCTGCGGAGGCACAGTGACAGCCGCTGGTTCAGAGCATTTCAGTTTCACGTGATACAAGACGAATCTATCTATCTAGGTGCCGCGGCATGCCGTATCCAGAGGCGTAGCATCGGAGGGGCACGAGGGGGCACGTGCCCCCCAATATTTTTACATAGTCCTCTAATATCGGAGATTTTTAAAAAAATATTTCAATTTTCGACTTTTTCTCCCTTGAAAACCTTATTATGCCCCTCCTTTGGGAACCCCCTAGCTACGTCACTGGCCGTATCCGATGTCGGATGTTGGAGGTCGCGGTTTCTGACGCGCGACTCTCCTGAGCATGTTATTCGGGGTAATTTGACGTTGCTTTCCGCACGGTCTGTTGCGTTAGAGTTTGCCCTTCTCTGTGCCAAAGAGTATGCTCTACCCCAGTTCGGTTATTAGCCACGTTTTCACGATGTTAAGTAAGCTGTACACGACAGTATCAGTCTTTTAGACCTGGTGGTAACACGCCCTACGATTGTAGTGCGTTGTTGGTTGGAACTGGGAGGGGGGTTACAGTGCGCGCTATCTACCACCTCGATTGACGCGCTAGTCGCTGTATTCGCTAGGATGTTAGCGGGGGTGTTCGACAATTATTATTTCATTTTTGTACTGTGCAGCTTTTTTATCTTTTAAGAAGAATGAAGTGAAATTGATCATTTTACTTGAAATGACATCTTCACGCGATCCGTTGAAATGCTTGGTGTGAATGGAAATCTATAATAAAAAAAAACTTCTACCTTGAAGAAAGAAATCTGAAGAGCAAAGAAATTAACTGGATTTTGAAGAGGTAAGTGTGTTGTTTGTTAATGTATGAAAAGGGTTCTCAGTTTATAATTAGTATAGAATTTCTTTAAATCGAAACCAAGTACATACTACTTTCTGTGGTACTCTTATCAGTAGATTTTCCGAGGAATAATGCGATGTGAATTATGTCTCGTAAATATGGAAATGTATTATTAGTAATTTTGGTATTCTGTTTCAGGTTTCGAGCAATAAAGCCTAGCGGTGTGATTGTCTTCACCTGAAGAGGAAAGAACAGCGTTACCCTCTGTGGCGATGATGGCAATGCGTAATGAGGCAAATGAACAATTAGCTAGTGAACAAGTACATGATAAAGCCCAACTATATAATGTACAGAGAGTTTGTAAATGTAGATCAGAATATCAGAAGTAGAATTGTATATACGTAATAGGTCAGTTGAAAAGTAACGCCTCCAAGCCCATATTTTAGGAACCACTGGACCTGGAAGAATGCGCACGTGCTCTCTGGAAAGATAGACTCCTTAGCTTCAAAACGAGGGGACGATCAGTTCCATATCTGCTTTTGCTCGCGAAACATATTTTCGAAACGAAAACTGGTTACTGCCACTCGGTACATGCAAGTATTTTTTGACACTTGAAGGTGCTACGCCGGTTGAAATTTTTCGGCGTTTAAAGCCGCGTTTTGGGGATGAATGTTTTGATATCAGTGCGGTACGGACATGGGCAAGAGAAACAAAGCTTGTGCGTTCGAATTACTGGATAAATCTTATTCAGGGCACCCAAAATTGCCGAAAAGGGGTGAAGTTGTGGCCAAACTTGATAAAAAAATTTGGGAATTTTGAAAAAATATACCACAATCAATGCTAAGAAGCTTTGTAAGACCTTGACAGCCTTACGATGTCGATTAAGACGCGTTCGACCTGCCAGCGGTATCTACTTACTGCAACAGGGCAACGCGAGGCCGCACGCCGCAGCACGCACTCAAGCCAGGTTAGAGGAGTCGCATTACGAGATTGTTCTGCACCCTCCTTACAGCCCCGACCTTGCTCCTAGTGACTTTTATCTATTCAGGTATCTTTAAAAATATCTAAAAGAGCATCGTTCAGCATCAGATGACGAATTGAAAAATCATCTCAACCGGCGTAGCACCTTCAAACGTCAAAAAATACTTGCATGTACCGAGCGGCAGTAGCCAGTTTTCGTTTCGAATACATGTTTCGCGAGCAAAAGCAGATATGGAACTGATCGACCCCTGGTTTTGAAGCTAAGGAGTCTATCTTTCCAGAGAGTATGCGCGCATTCTTCCAGGTCCAGTGGTTCCCAAGACATGGGCTTGGAAGCGTTACTTTTCAACTGACTCTTGTATTACAAGAAGCATCGAGGAGAAATACTACAACAAGGACTACAAATTTATCAAGCAAGAAGCGAATCGAAACCGAATTTTGTTGCCTGCTGTTGAATAAAGTGAAGATATTCATTGTGAGGATGTATAAGTTGCAATCGATTATTTTCTTATTTTTGATCATTCTATATCAATGCTGAAGTAAGGTAGTTATATCAAGCAAATGTACTTTCAGTGTTCTCAAAACTGGATGCCAGTTAACAAGTGTTGATAGTATTGGAGTATTGGTGATAATCTTGGTTATGCCTATTCAAATTGTAAAGTTTATTTAAATCGAAATAAAATAATTCCTTCTCTGTCTTTAACGTATGAAGAATTACAGTTTCCTAACATGCAGGCTGAATTGTTCGGAATTGATTGAGGAGTACCTTCCCGTTGATGAAGTGATAAGTGATAGAGCTGCGCGACTGCAATCTGCAGCCTTGTAATTTGAAGATGTTGCTGACCCATGTATTTATCTATACTTTTTTAACTTGAAAAATTTTTTTTTACCTATGGCGGGGAGCCAAGGCCTCACCCGGCAGCCAGTTCGAAACTTTCTCCGGTGGTTCCATGTATTCGACTACGGACATTGAAATAAAAATTTACCATGCCCCTCCCTTTCCGCTGCATTACATACGTTCGAGTAGGTTGAGCGCGGGGCAGGGAGAAGAGCTCACATTTCTAAACTACATATTGTATATGAAATATTTACACGTTAATATTAATTTGCAACCTTAAAGCTAGATACAACTATTCTGTCTGTCATGTATCAACCAGTCAGTCAGTGTCTCAGACTGCTTGAGATTGTCTATTAATAGTCTCCTTCAATCTCACGACATGTTCCTGTTGGCTTCCATCTTCCTTCCCCGCCCGCCACTTCGGCAACACACTCAAGATGGGAGAGTCGCTCCGAATAGAGGGGGCCGCCTCCATAGTTAGACGGTTACCACAAGACATCTGTCTCAGGTTATCTGTCGCTTGCTCAAAGTGGGTCGAGCTGGTGAGTCGAGTATTGCCTTCCAGGATCCCCTTCCAGTGACGCTCCTCGGGACGGGAGTGGACGCTCACAAGTGCCGAGGTGCCACTGGACTTCACCTTTCTCCTTCAACCTTTCTCACCCGCTATTGTCATTGTCTCTTCTGCTGCTGCAGCTGCGGTGGAGACGCCGTTGCTCGATGGGTTGGTGGTGGGCCCGCCCTCTTCCGGGCTCTTCGACTGGCGGCTACGGAATCTCCCTGGTTCCCGCCAGTCAATATTGGTATGCCGCCGACAGAGACACTGGGTATGGGTCCACTCTGATTCCCAGTGCTGATGCCTGCGACAGCTTGTGGACAGTGGGTACGGGTCCACCCTGATTCCCGCGGTCCATTGATTGGTGCTGGTGATAATGTGGTGGTGGTGGTTGTCGCCGCTGGGAATAGCGGGTTCTCCGCTTCCCAAAGCCGACGCACCATCTTCGCCGCGAACTCGGCTCACTCAATTCCATTCCTGCGGTGAAGCCGTTGGTGGCGGAATGGGTACGTGCGGACCGGTCGCCACGCACTCTGTGAAAACATGCTCCGCAGACTGCGAAAACGTGCCCTCACACTCGCACTGTGGAGTGTCGCGCCGTCTGATCCGGTTCAGGTACCCGGCAAAGCATGCCTGCGTTATCCAAAACGAGAGCTGTATTTTGGACTTAGGTCGGGCGCTGCATGCTGGGAAAAATCGAGTGCGTCCATCGACCAGTCGACGCCTCGTCCTAGCGTTTTCCCCAGCGTTGCTTAGTGATGCGGCGGAACTGCATGGCTAGCCGCTCAAATGGTATCCCACTAGTGACAGCGACTATTGCGTCCTCTTCTTCGCTGCCACAGGTGAGATCATGATCTACTTCATTGGTGTATTCAGCGGCGGTTTCTGCCTCTATTTGGAACTTGCCGGATGGGGTGCGAGCTGCTCCGGGATACGGCTGGCCGACGGCAAAATCCGAGACGCATTGAAAGAGCGTGTATGAATGGCAGCTGGAGTGGGACAAGTTCGGCAACGGGTGCCGAACGCACCAATTCCTTTTTGGAGATGCGCTGGTTTAGGCCGTCCAAGTATCTTACTTGGCTGCTTACCGGGTATGGTCCATTCGGAGAGTATTTCGAACGCTTCAGTCTGCGAGACCCTGAACCATGAGGTTGCGGAGAGGTGGGCGTGACTTCCGGCTTACCTCTTCGATATCTGCCCGTTTCACAGTGACTAGCGACGCCGATTCATGTCCGAGCTGCGGGAATTGGTCGGCGAGGTGGCCGTGGCGCGTGCTGGTCCCATGTGGACTGGTTCGCGTGTCCGGGCACCTTCCGGCTGCTCTCGTGGCACGCCGAAGACATCTTTCGCCCTCTCGGGGGGCAACGGTAGACCGAAGTACGGTCATGTCCGGCAAAGACCGTAAGACCGCCAAGAAGGCCAGAGCGGTCGCAAAATCTTAAGGCACACTGGGGTTTTGTATTTACAAGCCCGGTCCCCGTCACTGTGGTCTGGAGCCTAAAAAGATAGGCGTCGAAATGGGCTATGGGAGGCGATGTGGGTGTATAAAGATAGACATCAGGGAACACCCGGGTTGGCGGAGGGACAAAACACCTCATAGCTGCTCTGGGATACAAGCCCCAGTTGGTGACTGGTAGGCCACGACGGAGTAGCCACAGGGCTGACCGCTCATGAATCGCGAGGTCTATCAGGACTAGATCAGCCAGAACAAGTGTTACTTCCTGACTGACTGTCCGATACCTTCGGATGTAGAGAAGTGCCGCTTTCTTCTGCACCGACATTCTCAGGACCGCCCGGTAGTACCAGACGGAGCTACAGTACAGAAGGTACGTTTGCACGCATCGCTGCATCATAGTCCGTCTCGCCCTGTCTGTACCCGAACATGTTACTTGTCTATACTGCCTTTCCTCGTTTCCCTTTGACTGCAAGAGACTTCTCTATAACGCTGGATCGCTTCTATCGGAGGAAAAGTGATATTTTAAGAATTTCTCAGTGATGCAGTTGCAGCCTTATATCCTACGTTACACGATAATCGCGTTCTGTGTGCACGTAGATGATGACCCTTTGCTGTCTTCTTTCACGAGGTGGGCTCGCAGGTACAGTCGTTCAACCTAAAATGCGATTTCAGAAACGGATGGCGTGTGCCGCATATGAATGGTATCATTGCAAGCGGAATACAGCTCCCAGGTGTGCGTATCTGCCAGCCAATGTGATAAGAACCGAATACACGTTACACGAAGAGATAAAAGCGAATCTTAGGGATCTTACAAATCGCACGTAAAGCGAATATCAACGCACCGAAGCATGAAATGCTTGTCGTACATGACTGTAATAGGTAAGCAACTAAGAAAGGTCGATAGCTGTATTTCTTATGACAGTTATATCTAGTTACGTACTGCGGAAATATTATACAAGCAAATAAACGAGTCAATTCTGCGAAGTCGCGGCATTTCATTCGGACCGCCATTCAGATTTTACTTCCGGTATACAGGGTAAAAGTGACCTTGATAATTTTACCCGAAAAATTCGATGAGAATATGGGATAATGTTTCAGAAAACCTCTTCTTCAGGAAAATTCATACGTGAATTACTTTGCCCAATGTTATTTCATTCGCCGATGTAGGTCGCCATGCGTTATGTATTACAATAGGCTGTAGCCTTTTCTGCTGTGTTACTTTGTACTGTGCCGTGCTGGTTTTTGAGTTCTTGTATGAGAGAGTGAAGTATTTAGTTTGGATCCAAGTGTGAGGGAATCGATGGTGAAAGCAGAGCTAACCGAGTGATAAACTGCAACTAAACTATAACCGAACTGATTTAATGTCTTGCCTGGCCGAATGAGAGAGGAAGAGGATAATGAGCGAGAAGAAGAAGGTGTTTTTTGAACAGATCACGTACCGGATATGCAGGTATGCAACAGACAAAAGAGGTTTGTTAGATGCTCGCGTCCTACTGCGCAGGAACTGATCAGACAAGAAGATTAGACGATTTACACAAAAATGTAAATTTGAAAGGAGAGAGTTGCCGCATGAGCTTGAATTACTTAGAAACGGGTGGCATTTTTTCGCCTGAAATCCAAAAGAAGAGTACACGGAAAAACAATGAGTACTCACTAAGTATCAAAATCTACGCGAAATTGAAATAATATGCGGGATGCAATAAATACAGTATTGAACAAAATCGAAAGGAAATTCACGGAATTATTAAACTTGTACGGAGATGAAAGAATAATCAGTGGTAATTAAAATACAAAATACGCGGTACGCTACAAAAAATTTAAAAAAAAAAATAAAAATATCACGAATTAAAATGAAAAAGTCAATACATCTGGAAGCTAAAAAAATGCCCACAATTAGTGATCTCGATCTTTCAAAAAAGATCGATTTGATCGAAATTTTCGATCATACGACTTCCAATATTCGACTCGATCCGATCTTATGTAAAAAGATCGATTTTTGATAAGATCGATCTTGATCAATCAGAGAATTTTTTTACTGGTGTAAGTTTATCTGCAACTGCAAATCTGCAAAATCCAAATGAATTTTGGTTATTTCTCGCTGTCAATGAGTAAAAAATCTAGAAAATTTATTGAAGTTGAAAATTTTGTTAAATTTGTCACAAAAGCACATCTCCCAACATTAATAACTGATAACTGAACCTGCGAGCTGCAACCTGGAATAAAAAACATATTAAGGCTTGCTGTACAAAGATATTATTTTTCTTTATTCTCCATCTTGAAGAGCTCAACAATACATTTTTTCTATGAATCCTATTGCATATATTTTGGTCAGTTGATTTGCCTTTGCATTCTTATATTTTACTTGATTTTTGCAGCTGGAGTTTGAAAACAGGATTAGTCTCAAATAATTAAAAATGACTACCCTTTCATGTTTCGTTATTGTTATCACATATCAATATCACTTAACTTATCACAGATGAAGTTTACATTACACCTAGGCCGCAGCTAACTGCCGCCGGCTGTGGAACAATGTGACGTCACACTAAACAGGTCTGTTGTTACTTTGTGAAAGATCGAAATTTCGATCATGACCAAAATGATCGATCATCGATCTTGATCAAGAATTTTAAATGATCGATAAGATCGATTAAAAGATCGATCTTATCGATCGATCTTGAGATCGAGATCACTACCCACAATTAGAATTCACATTACATTATTCCATAAGTAGCGCGCGTGCTGCTCTCGCGGATCGGCCCCGTTTTCTCTTTTGTCCGAGAGGAACTGATTTAGCCTCGGAGGGTGTAGTCACTGATTTCAGACGAATGAGCATACCCACTGTATGCTCGCACATGTACTGCATCATGAAATTTGGACACGCACTTGTCGAGCTGGAAAGTGGCAGTTTCTATAAAAAGGGGTAACTTTGTCAATCGATCGAAGTCTCAGAAAACGCGAATAAAGAAAAACAAAATTTTTTGGTAGAAAGAATCAATTTTGAAATTTTGGTCGATTTCTATAAGAAAAACATCGCAATAACAAAGAGACAAAATTTACAGGTGTGAAAGAGAAGAGGGAGTGAGAGAAAGAGAATTATGAAAGAGAATGAGAAAAGAATGCGAATGTCAGCGTCGCTTCTTCGCGGTTTTTCGGAGTTCACGAATGAATCCGATGTTCTAAACTGTTACCACGTAGAAGTGCGAAAAATTATCTTTCCAACAAGCCCTCGTCGAGGCTGGTAACGTGACTCCGTGGCGAGTTACGGCCGTTTAAAGGAGTGGGAGAAAAAGGTGTGTCTAACTTTAGACACGTTTTTCTCGAAAACTTGTTTTTGCGCGTTCTCGTTACACTCAGCTTTGGCCGCTTGTATCCTCGCAAAGAAAAATGCTACAGATCTCGCCGATAGCTGCTTGGATCGGGCATTCATTTCTCTATTACGTACTATCCGTAAATCAAAATTCGTTGGAGCGACAAAGTTACCCCTTTTTATAGAAACTGCCAAGTTTGTCGAATTGATGTGAATAGTCCATAAGCTTTTACTGTACTTCTTGATCTGATCGAATGTCTTCCGATAACCCACTGATTTGAAAAAGGTGGAAAGTTTTTTGTCAGTGAGTGGTTTCTTCTTAGTGCTGGACGATATGTAGTATACTTCTTCTCGCTGCAGCTCTGTCGCATTTGCAGATGCCCACTGGTAAGCAGCAGCCCACACACTTTTTAGGGAACAACGGGAGCACACACGAACTGGCTAAGCGGGAAACGGGGAAATTTTCCGGTGCGCCCCAGTTTCGTAAATATTAACTTGTTTAAACGTAATAGCCCAGGAGAATTACAATCAAAAAACAGGTTCGATTGGAAAAAATGCACACAAAGGGTTGGACTGCTGAAAAAATGTTATGGAAGGTGTCTATAATAAGTATGGTGAAAAACGAACGCCCTCACACTGGGAGCTTCCACCATTATTTACGAAGGGGGCTACTCAAAATTGAATTTTAAACGGTTTTCTTGATTTTTATTGAATCCATGACGTTCTAGGAAGAAAATACCTCGGTAAAAAATATTCCTTGAAAATTTTCTACAAAAAAGCTTATTACACAACAATTTACTCACAAGTCATATTTCAGGGGGCTATAGCCTTGTCAGAATTCGGAATAATTCTTTATGCATTCTCAAATACGGAATGCAGTAGCTACATTCGGCTGAGTTTATAGTTTCTTTTGTATCGCTATGAAAACAGGTTTTAGCCAATCTTTTTGGATTTTACTCGACTGGTATATTGAGTTGAAAAACTCTGTGAAGATCGTCATGGTTTCGTCATCTTCAAGAATTGTTCTAATGATTTCTCCGTGCATGTCATCTGGGCTAGTTGCTTTAAGTCTTTGATAACCCTGATTATCTCAGATGTCTGATAATCTTTGCCTTCTACGTATGCAGGATTCTTGTTTGCAGGCCTCGAGTCGCTGAATTATTGCTCAATGTATTCTTTCCATCTAGCTATTTTTGCTTTCATGCCAATTAGGATATTACCATCTTTGTCCTTTAGAGCGTTGGCATCGCTTCTCGTATTCATTCCGAGAAACTCCTTAACCTTCTTGTGGACGTTGCTGGAATCGTGGTTCCTCTGTAATTCTATCTCGTTACAGTTCTCGTCTAGCCATTCCTCCTCTGCCTCTCTAATCTTCCTGCGGATTATTTTCTGTAGTCTCCTATATTTCGCTGTGTTCCTTTTATTTTTTCTTCTTTCCTCCATTAGCCTGCACTCTTTCCTCCTTCGTCCATGGTTTTTTTTCTGGTATATGGTTTCCTTCCTATCAGCTTTTCCTGGATTTTCTTCTGCGCTGTTTTCCATCTGTCCCACGTTTGTTTGATCGTCGCTTCTTTGTTGCTGTCAATTATGACCTTTTTGAGTTCTTTTGTGACCTTTCCCTGTAGCTCTTTGTCTTGTGTCAGTTTACGTATATGCACGCGTTTCGTGACGTTTGGTTTATGTGCTTTGAGAAAATGTATTCTAAACTTGACCACCACAGGGTTGTGATCGGAGCCTATATCCGGTCCCGGGTATGTTTTTGCAGATGCCACACCGCCTTTAAATCTTTTTTGATACCAGTATATAGTCAGTCTGATTACGTGTATGTCCATCTGGTCACTCCCAAGTATGCAGCCTTCGTTTTGGCAGTTTATAATATGTATTCGTAACAAAAAGATCGTTTTCAGCACAGAACTCTATAAGTCTCTCCCCTCTGTCGTTACTTTCTCCCAGACCATGTTGTCCAACAATATCCGTGTAGCTTTGGCTACCAACTTTGGCATTTCAATCGCCCTTTACGATCGTTATTTCGCCTTTTTTTTTTTTACGCTGAATTCAACGAGATAAAACCCGGCCTCGAATCCCGAAGACGAAGAAAAAACCCTGGACAGTTTCGAAAAACCTTCGAATTTGTCGAATGTGGCACTGCCTTGATCAAGAGTTTCAAAACTTTGGCGATCAGAAGTTTTCCATGACTACCTTGACGTGTTTTGGATAAACTTTCCCCCAATTTTGAGGAAATCAGTTTCAATAGATAGTTACTTGAATCAATCTCTCCCTGTCATTCGTTTTTGACGAAATGTAGTCAGCCATTTTAAGAAGCTAGTGTGCTTCTTCTTCTTCTCCGAGTCCACGCTTTCCAGTCTTGACCTCTACTGGGGCTGCTCTAGTGGGTGGTCTGCTGCCGTTAAAAAAATTTTTTGTATTTTTTGTGGCCTCGCTCACCCCAGCCAAGATTGTGGAAATTTTCCCTTCAATCTCGGAACGAAAGGAGAGGGATAAAACCGGAAAGCCTGTGTTTTTGTGTAGCAGACGGGAATAGGCTAAGTGTGTCGAAGAATTTGTCTAAGTGGCAAAATGTAAGGCTTTGGGCCCACTCGGTACCTTTGTGTGCATCTCATACAGAAGGGGGGGGGAAAAAACGGTGAGAAAAAAAAGCAAAGGTTATTTTTACTTCCTTTTCTTGCTTGCAAAAGGTGTAGTGGATTTGTACCTGTCCGCGGTTTATAGCCAAGGCAGTACCTTTTTACATTCAATCGAGTTTAGCGCATCGGTTGAATCTTGTCTGGGAAAAAAAAAAAAGTATTGCTTTTGCAAGTTCAACTTGATGAAACTGTTTTTTGTCGTATTCAGAGGTTTGGTCACTTTGAAAAATGGCGTTTCGATGAGCGATCTTCCGGGAATGCAAAGATAACTGTATAATGGTCTTTTCAGTCCCCCCCTGCGGTGGACTCGGTGGAAAATGTTTTACCTCCTCATCTGTCTTACGCAGACCCAAAAACATCTTCGAACACGAGCAGGAGAATTTTGAAATTTCATTGGTAATGATCTTTATTAGCGAAATTGTGTTGGTAAGTTTAAATTCCCTTCTGAGGTTGTTTTTTAAAATCCTTTTCGGAGGTTTTCCGTCTGGTGGTAAACTTTCTCATTTAGATGAGAATTCCTGGTGAGTTTGATTCACTCCTTCCACCTCTTATTTTGTTCTGTGAAAACTAAACAAGGTCTTGTTTTGATCCAAGATTCAATTTGGGAAAAAAATTTTGGGGTCTTTTGGGGAAGCTTTGGGATCAAATTTTCCGAGTCAGTGACACTGATGCAGCGTCATGGAGAATTTCGAGAAACTGTTTGATTTGAGAATCATGGGTTTTCGTAGTAAGGGGGGGGGGGCCTTGGAAAAGGTAAATCACTCCTCGGGGAAATTTTAAGAAATTTTGCATGGGCATTTTTGTCTTTTGTTGCAGATCTTCAGAAGAAGTTCTTAAACAATGGAAAAGTATTTTTTGACCCTTGGGGCATTGCTCTTTAGGGGCCCCGGAGGCCAACCCCCCCCCCCCCCCAACCTTTTTTCCCCAAAAAACAAATTACGCGTCGTTTATGATCCCGGCAGCGAAAAAAGTCTGGTCATAGTTTGAATGACTGCTACATGTGGTCTGTGTTGCCAAAAATGTAGTGGAGTTGTTGTTGAATTTTGAGTTAACTGTAGCTTCACTCGGGACATCGAAAAGGCATTTTTGATGATCGGTCTCAATAAAGTGGATCGAGATTCCGTTCGTTTTATAGGGTAAAAGTATAGCAAAACCCGCTTTGAGGGGGAAAATTTGATAATTTTTCTTTTTGTCGTGTCCTTTGGGGTAATTCTTCACCCTTTCTGTTAAACTGGTTCCCCAAGAATTTTTTTAAAGCGTCTTTTCCCATTAATCAATGGCACTTTTAGCGGGGGTCAGTGTTTTTATGTTGATAATTGGTACTCAGGGGTACCGATACTTTTGTCAGCAGTTCAGCTGTATGGTCAGAAATTTTTTTTCCGAAGATGCGAGAGGCTAGTTTCAATTACGTGTTTGGATTTCCAATGTCAATCTTTTTGGAAGCAATTTCCAAAAGATTCGTTTGTCGACTTTTGGGGAAACATTTTTTTTTTAGGTTGAATTGGAACCCAAAGTCTGACATTTTATCTTTTCGTCTAGTTTGATGAGTTGATGGGGGAAAACTAAAAGCGTAGTGTTTTAAAATTCCGGCAGAATTTTTGCCCCTCTTGGTTTGTATCCCCTTAAACCCCTTTAAAATTGAAGTTTTTCATGCAAAATTGTTGGGAAACTAAAAATTGAATTGGGACGAAGTTTTGCCAACGGTTAAAAGCAAAATGGAAAAAAGTTAGTTGTTGAAGCCAAGGGATTCCCGAGATTAATTTCCCCGCGAAAAATTTTTGGTCATTTTTGGGAGAGGGAACGTTCACGCTTCATATTTTTTTGATGCGTCAAGGCAGTTCGCGTGTTGTGCTTATTTATATCAGTCGGGTGACGGATTTTGTCAGCCCGAATCAATTTTTGGTTTTCAGCAAAGTTCGTATAGTCCAATTTAAAGGGGAATGAGTTTTCCCTGTTGGGAAACTTTGGCGTATGGATTTGGAAAACGGACTCCCCAAATTTCTTAAAGTCATTGTTTTTGCCCCCCATAGAAAAGGGTACTGTGGACTGAGAACCACGTATCCAATGGTTGAGTTCCTCGGCCATTCAACCCATTTTTGTGAAGAAAAGGTTAGATGAAAATCAGGAGAATCCAATATTATCGTGCGGTATGCCCCTACTCACGTAACCCGGGGCTGCATTGCCTCTGGGGTATGAAAGCTTTCTTTTGAAAAGAGAATAAGTTAGGGGTGGCTGGTCCTAAGTGGTTTCTCGTGAAAAAACTTTGGCCATTGCCCCCTTGCAATACTGAGGATTTCAGATTCTAACGCTCAAAAGTCTCTAGACTCGCTCCGGTGGTAATTGGGGTGGCGAGTAAACCAGTGTACACGGGGTCGTTTAAGATGAATTCAAAAATCGTTTTTCTTGTTGGAATAAGTAGTGGTTTAAATTTTCAAAAGTTTTTCGATTTATCTTCTTATGTATTCCGATCAGATATTCTCATTTTTTGAGACTGTGTGTATAGATTCAGAAGATTTCTTTTGTTAGAACTTCAAAAGAAATTTTTCTTCCCAAGGCGAGAGCCCAAAAAAGAAATTCAGCCTAATTTTCAACTAGATTTGTTCTTAGATGATCATGGGTCATTAGTGTAGGGGGTTTACAGAATGCTTCTTTACCCTGGGTACAAAACATCCCATTTTTTTTTTCCCAAGGGGCAGTCCTTCACGGCCGTTTAAATTCGGAAGCTAATATGGAATCCCATATTGGGTGTATATTTGCTAGCTAAAATCAGGGAAAGTTTTTTGGATCGTTAAAGGAAGAGTAAAGTTAAGTCAGTGCTTCACTTTTGCAAAGTTTGTACAAGGTGGTCGGTGGGGTTTACAAGTTACCTCCCATCTCCCCTACCTTTAGTCCGAGTTGCGGAAACATTCCTTTTCTCCATACTGGATTGATTATTTTGGTTATCTAAATATTCGAAAAGTCTCGGAGACATAGTCAAGGGTATGGAGTCTTTTCACTTGCCTGTGACACGGGCGGTGCACTTAGAGTTGTCCAGAAACCCGTCCGCTAATGAATTCCTTTTGATCTCAATCGATTTGTGAGTCGAAGAGGGGTTCCCAAAAAATTTTTGTTGTGACATGCTTGATTTTTTCTTTTTACAAAAAATTGTTGGTACATCGTTCAAATGAATGACGCCGAGTCAATCAGTTCGTACTAGCAAAAATATTTAATGGCTTTCATTCCAAACTATTCTCCTGGGGTGGAGGAGTTATGAAGTTTGGTTTTGCTCGTGAAGAAGTGTTGAAAAGACAATGGTTTGAATTGCTGACTTGTGGAGCTGGTACGTTTTTGTCAAAATTTGGGGCCAAAAAAAAGTGACTCTGACATACGTATCAGTGAGTTATCATCCTCTGACAACCCAAACATTTTTTGAGGTTTAAGGACATGCAATGTAAAATTAAAATCTTGGAGTTCAAAACCAAAATGTTGTCATCCCTTCTAATAATTTGATTGCTCTTGGAGACATACATTTTGGGTAGGGGAGGCCTTTTTGGGTTTTGCCTTTAGAGTTTGTATCTTTTATCTTTACGTGAAAGAATACTTCTATTCACCCTCCTAAAAAAAGGGTTATTCCTTTTGTTCCCAGAAAGGGAGTATGTTCTTATTTAAAGAGCCTTTTAGCCGTCGGACTGCTTGGAAATTTTTTTTGTTGTCAAAGTTGCCAGAGTAGCAGTGGGGAATGTTCATACGAATGGTAGAACGGTTTAAAGAAGGGGAATCATTCTTTCCCCTTGGGTTTTACCTCCTAGCCCCGAATCTGTTCACTTAGTGGTGAAATTTTTGGGGGGGGGCCGGAGTGTCGAAAATTTTCAAATTTTCGATTTAACTCGTTCAGTTTTCCTTTTTTCGTTTGAAGAATCGTGGTTTGAGGTTTTGGTGGAAAAATTTGGGGGTATAGATTTTAGGGTGGAAAAATAAAAAATAAATAAAAATAAAATTGGCGTGGTTAGCAAGGGGAAAAATAACGTCTTCGTTTAAGCTTTCATCGAGCCTCTCCGGGTTAGTTGCTTTTTTTAGTTACATATGAACTGCGCCGAAATTTTGGGAAAAAGAGACCGAGAGGGAAATTATGGTGTACAGGTCAGTGTATTGTCGTAGACAGTAAAAATATTTAACTAAGAAATCTAGAAAGGTAGTTCTCTATTTACGTTTTTTTCGTAATTCGTTTCGGACAAGTCTTGCCAAAGTCTCATCCCAGTCAACAAAATTTTAGTTGAAATTATCGATGCAAATTTATCGATCGTAATAATTTGAATTCCTCGTGGAAATTTCCCTTTGATTTCCTTGACTTCGCTCTTTGGGGCCCGTGTTTCAAGTGAATTCCGTTCGAAAAACTCGCGTTCGCCTGGGGCCGTTTCATTTTCTCCTTTTCGTTATTTTTTTTTTTTAGACTGACGACAAACGTTTGTTTTATGTTTGTCGTTAGGTCCCAATCCAAAACTTATTACAAATAGGATCCGAAGAGAGCCCACCGTTTTTAGAAGAAAATTAATTTTTCCCCGTTGTACTTTTATTTTTAAAAAAGTCTATTTTTTTTTTAATAAATTTAAGTTATATTCAAAATTTCGATTTCTTTGGTTAACGGTTTTTCTGTATTTTAAAATTTAAATTTTTGTCAGGGCCTTTTTCCCCTTTTGTATTGGCGTAATCCCCTAGGTTTACCGTCCCGAATCCTCTTCAGGTTTACAAATTTTTTACGTCAATATCAAGCAAATGTACTTTTCGTGTTCTCAAAATGGATCCCAGTTAACAAGTGTGTAGTATGGAGTTTGGTGATAATCTTGGTTATGCTATTCAATTGTAAAGTTTATTTAACGAAATAAATAATTCTCTCTGTCTTTAACTATAAAGAATTCAGTTTCTAACATGAGGCTGAATTGTCGAATTGATTGAGGGTACCTTCCGTGATAAAGTGTAAGGATAGAGCGCGCGACTGAATTCAGCCTTGTAATTGAAGATGTGCTGACCTGTATTTATCTATCTTTTTAACTTGAAAAATTTTTTTCCTATGGGGGGGCCAAGGCCTCACCGGCACCAGTTCGAACTTCTCCGGTGGTTCTGTATTCGACTATGTACATTGAAATAAAAATTTACCATGCCCCTCCCTTTCCGCGCATTATACGTTCGAGTAGTTGAGCGCGGGGCGGGAGAGAGCTCCATTTCTAAACACATATTGTATAGAATATTTACCTTTAAATATTAATTTGAAACCCTTTAAAAGGCTAGATACAACTATTCTGTTGTCATGTATCAACCAGTCGTCAGTGTCTCGACTGCTTGAGATTGTTATTAATGTCTCCTTCAATCTCACGACATGTTCCTGTTGGCTTCCATCTTCCTTCCCCGTCCGCCACTTCGGCAAACACACTCAAGATGGGAGAGTCGCTCGAATAGAGGGGGCCGCCTCCTTTAGTTAGAGGGTTTTCCACAAGACATCGGGTCTCAGGTTATCTGTCGCTTGCTCAAAGTGGGTCGAGTGGTGGAGTCGAGTATTGCCTTCCAGGATCCCCTTCAGTGACGCTCTCGGGACGGGAGTGGACGCTCACAAGTGCCGAGGTGCCACTGGACTTCACTTTTCTCCTTCAACCTTTCTCACCGCTATTGTCATTGTCTCTTCTGTGCTGCAGTGCGGTGGAGACGCCGTTGCTCGATGGGGTTGGTGGTGGGCCCGGCCTCTGCGGGCTCTTCGAACTGGCGGCTACGGAATCTCCCTGGTTCCCCCCAGTCAATATTGGTATGCCGCCGCAGAGACACTGGGTATGGGTCCACTTCTGTTTCCCCAGTGTTGATGCCTGCGACAGCTTAGTGGACAGTGGGTACGGGTCCACCTGATTCCGCTGTCATTGATTGGTGCTGGTGATAACGTGGTGGTGGTCCCCGCTGGGAAATAGCGGGTTCTCCGCTTCCCAAACCCGACGCACCGTCTTCGCGCGAATTCGGCTCACTCAATTCCATTCCTGCGGTGAACCCGTTGGTGGCGGAATGGGTAGTTGCGGACCGGTCCCCACGCACTCTGTGAAAACATGCTCCGCAAGACTGCGAAAACGTGCCCTCACACTCGCACTGTGGAGTGTCGCGCCTTTCTGATCCGGTTCAGGTACCCGGCCAAAGCATGCCTGCGTTATCCAAAACGAGAACTGTATTTTTGGATTAGGTCGGGCGCTGATGCGGGGAAAAAAATCGAGTGCGTCCATCGCCAGTCGACGCCTCGCCCTAGCGTTTTCCCCAGCGTTGCTTAGTGATGCGGCGGAACTGCATGGCTAGCCGCTCAATGGTATCCCACTAGTGACAGCGACTATTGCGTCCTCTTCTTCGCTCCCAACAGGTGAGATCATGTTTCTACTTCATTGGTGTATTCAGCGGCGGTTTTGCCTCTATTTGGACTTGCCGGAGGGGGGTGCGAGCTGCTCCGGGTACGGTGGCCGACGGCAAAAATCGAGACGCATTTGAAAGAGCGTGTATGAATGGCAGCTGGAGTGGGACAAGTTGGGCAACGGGGGGCCGAACGCCCCAATTCCTTTTTGGAGATGCGCTGGTTTAGGCCGTCCAAGTATCTTACTTGGCTGCTTACCGGGTATGGTCCATTCGGAGAGTATTTCGAACGCTTCAGTCTCCCGAGACTGAAACCATGAGGTTGCGGAGAGGTGGGCGTGACTCCGGCTTACCTCTTCGATATCTGCCCGTTTCACAGTGGACTAGCGACGCCGATTCATGTCCGAGCTGCGGGAATTTGGTCGGCGAGGTGGCCGTGGCGCGTGCGGGGTCCCATGTGGACTGGTTCGCGTGTCCGGGCACCTTCCGGCTGCTCTCGTGGCACGCCGAAGACATCTTTCGCCCTCTCGGGGGGCAACGGTAGACCGAAGTACGGTCATGTCCCGGGAAAGACCGTAAGACCGCCAAGGGAAGGCCAGAGCGGTCGCAACATCTTAAGGCACATGGGGTTTTGTATTTACAAGTCCGGGTCCCCGTCGCTGTGGTCTGGAGGGCCCAAAAAGTAGGCGTCCCAATGGGCTATGGGAGGCGATGTGGGTGTATAAAGATAGGCATTTGGGAACACCCGGGTTGGCGGAGGACCCAAAAAACCTCATAGCTGCTCTGGGATTTCAAGCCCCAGTTGGTGACTGGTAGGCCACGACGGAGTAGCCCCGGGGTGGGCGCTCATGAATCGCCGGGGGTCAACCAGGGCTAGATCAGCCAGAAAGTGTTACTTCCTGACTGACTATCCGATACCTTCGAATGTAGAGAAGTGCCGCTTTCCTCTCGCACCGACATTTTCAGGACCGCCCGGGGGTTAGTACCAGACGGGAGCTACAGTACAGAAGGTACGTTTGCACGCATCCCTGCATCATAGTTCGTTTCGCCCTGTCTGTACCCGAACATGTTACTTGTCTATACTGCCTTTCCTCGATTTTCCCTTTGACTGCAAGAGACTTCTCTATAACGCTGGATCGCTTCTATCGGAGGAAAAGGGGATATTTTAAGAATTTTCAGTGATTGGCAGTTGCAGCCTTATATCCTACGTTACACGATAATCGCGTTCTGTGTGCACGTAGATGATGACTCTTTGCTGTCTTCTTTCACGAGGTGGGCTCGCAGGTACAGTCGTTCAACCTAAAATGCCGATTTCAGAAAGGATGGCGTGTGCCGCATATGAAAGGTATCATTGCAAGCGGAATACAGCTCCCCGGTGTGCGTATCTGCCAGCCAATGTGATAAGAACCCAAAACACGTTACACGAAGAGATAAAAGCGAATCTTAGGGATCTTACAAATCGCACGTAAAGCGAATATCAACGCCCCCGAAGCATGAAATGCTTGTCGTACATGACTGTAATAGGTAAGCAACTAAGAAAGGTCGATAGCTGTATTTCTTATGACAGTTATATCTAGTTAAGTACTGCGGAAATATTATACAAGCAAAATAAACGAGTCAATTTTTGCGAAGTCGCGGCATTTCATTCGGGCCGCCATTCAGATTTTACTTCCGGTATACAGGGTAAAAGTGACCTTGATAATTTTACCCGAAAAATTCGATGAGAATATGGGATAAAAGTTTTAGAAAAACCCCTTCTTCAGGAAAATTCATACGTGAATTACTTTGCCCAATGTTATTTCATTCGCCGATGTAGGTCGCCATGCGTCATGTATTACAATAGGCTGTAGCCTTTTCTGCTGTGCTACTTTGTACTGTGCCGTGCTGGTTTTTGAGTTCTTTGTATGAGAGAGTGAAAGTATTTAGTTTGGATCCCAAGTGTGAGGGAATCGATGGTGAAAGCAGAGCTAACCGAGTGATAAACTGCAACTAAACTATACCGAACTGATTTAATGTCTTGCCTGGCCGAATGAGAGAGGAAGAGGATAATGAGCGAGAAGAAGAAGGTGTTTTTTGAACAGATCACGTACCGGTTTTGCAGGTATGCAACAGACAAAAAAAGGTTTGTTAGAGCTCGCGTCCTACTGCGCAGGAACTGATCAGACAAAAAGATAAGACGGATTTACACAAAAATGTAAATTTGAAAGGAGAGAGTTGCCGCATGAGCTTGAATTACTTAGAAAACGTGTTGGCATTTTTTCGCCTGAAATCCAAAAGAAGAGTACACGGAAAAACAATGAGTATCACTAAGTATCAAAATCTACGCGAAATTGAAATAATATGCGGGATGCAATAAATACAGTATTGAACAAAATCGAAAGTAAATTCACGGAATTATTAAACTTGTACGGAGATGAAAGAATAATCAGTGGTAATTAAAATACAAAATACGCGGTACGCTACAAAAAAAATAAATAAAAAAAATATCACGAATTAAAATGAAAAGGTCAATACATCTGGAAGCTAAAAAAATGCCTACAATTAGGAAAAATTTACATTTTTCTCTTTTGTCCGAGAGGAACTGATTTAGCCTTGGAGGGTGTAGTCACTGATTTCAGACGAATGAGCATACCCACTGTATGCTCGCACATGTACTGCATCATGAAATTTGGACACGCACTCGTCGAGCTGTAAAGTGGTAGTTTCTATAAAAAAGGGGTAACTTTGTCAATCGATCGAAGTCTCAGAAAACAGCGAATAAAGAAAAACAAATTTTTTGGTTAGAAAAAAATCAATTTTGAAATTTTGGTCGATTTCTATAAGAAAAAATCGCAATAACAAAGAGACAAAATTTACAGGTGTGAAAGAGAAGAGGGGAGTGAGAGAAAGAGAATTATGGAAAGAGAAAGAGAAAAGAATGGGGAATGTCTGCGTCGCTTCTTCGCGGTTTTTTCGGAGGTTTTTACGAATGAATCCGACGTTCTGAACTGTTACCACGTAGAAGTGCGAAAAATTACCTTTCCAACAAGCCCTGTCGGGTGGTAACGTGATCCGTGCGAGTTACGGCCGCTTAAAGGAGTGGGGAAAAAAAGGGGTCTAACTTTAGACACTTTTTCTCGAAAACGTGTTTTTGCGGTTCTCGTTCCTCAGTTTGGCCGCTTGTATCCTCGCAAAGAAAAAATGTACAGATCTCGCCGATAGTGTTGATCGGGCTTCATTTTTTCTATTTCGTACTATCCGTAAATCAAAAAACTTGGGCGACAAGTTCCCCTTTTTTAAAATGCCAAGTTTTTCGAATTGATGTGAATGTCAAAAAAGCTTTTACTGTACTTTTGATCTGACGAAATTTTCTTCCCATAAAACCCCTGATTTTAAAAAGGTGGAAAGTTTTTTGTCAGTGAGTGGTTTCTTCTTAGTGCTGGACGATATGTAGTTTTAACTTCTCGTGCAGCTCTGTGCATTTCAGATGCCCCTGAGAATTTACTTTTAAACTGTCAACTTCAACTTTCTGTATACCCTAGCCGAGCCACCTGATAAAAGTGTTTCCCAAACAAAACCAAAAAACGCACATTTTCGTCGCGTTGAAAAAGGCAAGTGTTTTTTGTGTTGGTAATTAAAAACGGAGGTGGAGTGTTAAGTCGTGCATTTAAACCATATGCAGTATGGAAAAGAAGCATTAGATCCAAACACATGGGTACCTTTCGGGCCCCTACATGAATATAAAATGAAAATAAAAAAAAAAATTTTTTTAAAATTTTTTGGCCCCCGCGTGACCTTTTTTTGGGGCCTACTACAAACCAGAATCATGCCCCAGTTTGCCCTTATAAACTTTCTTGATCGAAATTTTTTGGGGACGTTATATGCTACATTGAATTTTTTAAAACCCTTTTCCAGCCTGGGTTAAATGCTTATAAAGCAGGTTCAATATTTTTTGAAACTTTTTAAAAAGGTTTTTTTAAAAACCCTGGTTTTTTTTAAAGTATCTAGTCGATTCTGAGAAGTCTTAAATGGTCTATCACATTCTCAAAAAATTGGGAAAGAGTCTGAAAAAGTTTTTTGTAGACGTAAAATAATGATTTTAAACAAGTCCGAAAAATTTGGGAAAAAATCTGGTAAAAATTTTTGGGCGGGGTTTTCAAAAAAAAAAAGTACCCCCTGGCAAAATTTTAAAAAACATAATACCCGGGGGGAAAATAGAAAAATACCCACTTTATAACTTATCTCAGCACGTCTTAAGGAGCTTTGTAGAAGTCTGGAAGAGTCTGAAAAAGTCTGTAACGAGCGTAAAGTAATAATCTTGAATAATTCAAAAGTGTTTTAGACAGCATTGAAGAGTAAAATAGTTTGAGAGAATTTCAATGATGTGTGGGGATATATTCCCTCCATCCTCCCTCTCCACCGGAAAAAAAGTTGAGAACACTCGTCTTACTGCTTATCTTAATGAGCCCTGAAGGCCATTCTAAAAGTCTGTAAGTGTCTGAAGAAGTCTCTGCAGAATTTGAAATAATAATCTTGAACAAGAATAAAAAAGTTCTAGAGATGGCCTTCAAGAATTTTGGAATAGTCTTAAAGAATAAAATGCATCTGAAAGAATTTTAAAAAACTATGAGGATTGAGGATATATCTTACAAAATTACAAAATACCCATTTTATTGCACATCTTAACGAACCTTAAAAGGTCTAGTAAAAGTCTGGAAGAGTTTTAAAAAAAGCTTTGTAGAGTTTGAAATAATGATCTTACACAAACCCGAAATTTTTTTTCTGGAAGACGCCTGCCGAGTAAAATACATATGAAAAATTTTTCAAGATATGTATAGAGATAAATCTCCCCTTCCTCCAAGCTGGGAAAAAATTGAAAATTACTAATTTTTACAATGGACTCAAGTCGTTGAAAGAATCACGTTTTCTGCTCGAAATTATAGCTGTATCTATGAAATTTATTTTTTTAACTGTTTCTTTTTTTACTTATAAAATTATAAACTATCCGTCCCCTTCAAAATTTTTGTGTTTACACCCAGAGCCACTCGGTTTTGGTTTTTTGAGCTTTTGAAGTTGAAGAAGCTTTTAGCGGGGCTGAAGTGATCATTAGGGATGGGATTTTTATGTCATAAAAATCGTGTTTTATGCGCGCAATTTATGTTTTTCGCGGTCTGAAATATGTCTGAAATATTCCTAAAAATTCGACAATATGCCAAAATATATGTTCGATTAAAGGGGGGCAATATGGGTATCAAAATTCAGGGTTTTTGAAGGAGAACAATAATACGACAAAATCAAAACGAAAGCTTCATTCATTTATTCGAAAAACGTTAAAAAAAAAAAACAAATGTTTTGATTTCGGCAAAAAGTCAAATTTTAAATTTTTTTTTGTCTTTGATAAGCGGATTTTCGAGTATTTTGCGAAAAATGTCGTGAAAATAGAAAAAAGAGTCAAATATGCTCAAAATATGTCGAAAAATGGGTTAAAAAAAAAATGTAAATTTATGCTTTTTACGAAAAATATGTAAAAATATGCTCATACAAATTGGGCTCATTTTACTCGGACTTTTATGATTCGCAAAGATATTGGAAATATTCCTATCGGGAATAAATAAAAAAAAAAAAAAAAAAAAAAAAAAAGTAAAAAGATAAAAATCCCATCCCTAGTGATCATTATTCCACTTGCTGTTAAAAAATGATAAATGTATTTTTAAAACTATTTGAGGTGGGGAGGCTAGCGACTGGAAGGAGGAGGTAAGAAAGGGGAAATGAGAAAATGACAATCACGATGGAGAATGTCACTTTTTAATCTTCCGCTCGTGGAGAAGGAATGAGGGGGGGGCTCGTATTGGCCTGCGATGTTTACAGTAGTGGTCCATAAAACTGATTTTCCCGATGACTTTTCTGATCCCTTTCCACCCCTATGGATAAGTAAATTTTGTAATACGTCCCCTCGGTACCTATTGAGGCTCAGGGGACCATTTTTTCGTCAAGTCGGGTCATAAGACTCATTCAAATTTTTGTATTCAATACACTTTCGAACTGGCTTTTTCCTTTTTAAGCAAAAGAAGATGGCCTGATTAATGTGACCATTGGAGTTCATCTTGTTTGGAGTGGGCGCATCCATTACCTGTGTATCTTTACCCCGTGATACTTCAGATAAAATGTATTGAACAGCAACGAAAATATGCTTTGAATGCAAAAACTACTTGAAGAAGTAGGTAACAGTTATTAGCCCCTTTCGGCGGATCCAGGGGCGTTAGAAATATGGTATCCACCCTTTTTGGCCAATATAACGACTCTAAATTCATAATTATACGCAATTCTACTGAAGGGTCCCACTCCCTTTTTGCTCTTTGGGGATACCGAGGATGCTGGTAGAAGGTCTTCCTGGGGTTCTGTGTTCTCGGGGGTTTTCTGCCTGTGGTGGTTATTTAGGGGTCGGCTGTCAGAATAAGATACTCGTCTCCATTCTAATTAAAACGCCCTTAACTTGCCGACATCCATCACACACTTCTCTTTTTTTTTCTATTTACTCTCACCCCGAGCCCTGGAATCCGCCCTTTCGAGCATTAGTTTTCTTGAAACAAAATTCCTCAGCTTTGTTAGATCACTGCCAACAGTACCGAACACACGGAGATAGATCTGGGTACCCACTTCTCTCTCTTTTTTTTTTTTTATTTATTTGACGTATAGCGCTGTAGACCCAATTGTAAATGACTCACAAATTTGACTGGCTTTTAATACGAAAATTAGCCCATCTCACCGAAAACAAATTTCTAAATTGGTTACATTGCTTGTCAGCTTGTAAAAGCTATTGTCTCCTTGGGTGAATAATATTTTGTTTCTGAAAACTAAATTATACCAAACAAACCCCCCCCCCTCTCTCTCTCAAGAAAAAAAAGAAAGAAAAAAAAGTTGAAGTCAGGAGTTGGCTTATAGTCATAATTTTGGCAGATTCCCCTACGGGCAAAATACCGCCGGGCGGAACGCGGGAGATAATGTGAGACCGATGAAACTGCGCGATTTTTCAACTTACCAGAAAACGCGCGTTTTTCAACTTCCTAGAAAACGCGCGATTTTCAACTTATTAAAAAACGCCAAGTAACCAAGCGTTCTTTATATGAGAGCGTTTATGTGACGTTTGTAAAACGCCTCTTTTCTAATAAATTTAAAAACGCTCCTTCCGATTGTTTCTTAAAAAAACGCCCTCACAAATAATTTTCAAAAGCGCTTCTTTTCAGTACTTTTTAAGAAAAAATAATTGAATAGAAATTAAATATGCAAAAATTATATTAAATATTAATAGGAAAACAAATTGATAAAAAAAAATAAATAAAAATAAGCATAGGAACACACATCGTTTCAAAAATGTAGGTAAACATTTTTCATAAACTAGTCAACCATAAAATAACTAAAATGTCCATTACAACAATGATAAAAAATGTTAAGAATTGCGATACGTGGAAATGTCTAGTAAAAAAACGAACCATCTTTCTTTTACTCAGTTTTCAAAAAGGGTAATTCTGGTTTCGGCTTACCACCATTAAATTTCTAATTGTTCATTAAGAGTAAGTCCCAAATACGGGTTTTCAATAAGATCTCAAATACGTATTTTGTGGGCCAAAAAAAACAAAAAAAAACAACACTAAGCATTTAAACATAACGCGTTGACTAGTAGAAGAACATAATTTCACGTTTCACTGTCAACTTCAACGTTCGTGTATAGCCTAGCCGAGCCAGCCTGACTCAAAGTGCTTCCAGAACAGAACCAAACGCACAGGTTTCGTCGCGTTGAACAAGCTAGTGTGTTTTTGTGTTGGTAATTAATACGGAGGTGGAGTGTTAAGTCGTGCAGTGTACCATATGCAGTATGGAAAAGAAGCATTAGATCCGACACATAGGTACCTTTCTGGCCTACATGAATATACATGTATGAGGATTTTATTTGGCCGCGTGACCTTTTTTTAGGGACTACTACTACCAGAATCATGCGCCAGTTTGCCCTTAGTAAACTTTCTTGATCTGAAACTTTTTGGGACGTTATATGCTACATTGAGACTTTTGAAACTTTTCCAGCCTAGTTAAATGCTTATAGAAGCAGGTTCAATATTTTTTGAAACTCTTTAAGGTTTTTCTAAACTGGTTTGTTTTAGTATCTAGTCGAGTTCTGAGAAGTCTTAAATAGGTCTATCACATTCTCAGAAAAATTGGAAAGAGTCTGAAAAAGTCTTTGTAGAGCGTAAAATAATGATTTTAAACAAGTCCGAAAAAGTTGGAAAATAATCTGGTACAATTTTGGGCGAGTTTTCAAAAATAAAGTACGCCTGGCAGAATTTAAAAAACATAATATCCGGGGGAAAATAGAAAATACCCACTTTATAACTTATCTCAGCACGTCTTAAGGAGCTTTGTAGAAGTCTGGAAGAGTCTGAAAAAGTCTGTAACGAGCGTAAAGTAATAATCTTGAATAATTCAAAAGTGTTTTAGACAGCATTGAAGAGTAAAATAGTTTGAGAGAATTTCAATGATGTGTGGGGATATATTCCCTCCATCCTCCCTCTCCACCGGAAAAAAAGTTGAGAACACTCGTCTTACTGCTTATCTTAATGAGCCCTGAAGGCCATTCTAAAAGTCTGTAAGTGTCTGAAGAAGTCTCTGCAGAATTTGAAATAATAATCTTGAACAAGAATAAAAAAGTTCTGGAGATGGCCTTCAAGAATTTTGGAATAGTCTTAAAGAATAAAATGCATCTGAAAGAATTTTAAAAAACTATGAGGATTGAGGATATATCTTACAAAATTACAAAATACCCATTTTATTGCACATCTTAACGAACCTTAAAAGGTCTAGTAAAAGTCTGGAAGAGTCTTAAAAAAAGCTTTGTAGAGTTTGAAATAATGATCTTACATAAACCCGAAATTTTTTTTCTGGAAGACGCCTGCCGAGTAAAATACATATGAAAAATTTTCTAAGATATGTATAGAGATAAATCTCCCCTTCCTCCAAGCTGGGAAAAAATTGAAAATTACTAATTTTTACAATGGACTCAAGTCGTTGAAAGAATCACGTTTTCTGCTCGAAATTATAGCTGTATCTATGAAATTTATTTTTTTAACTGTTTCTTTTTTTACTTATAAAATTATAAACTATCCGTCCCCTTCAAAATTTTTGTGTTTACACCCAGAGCCACTCGGTTTTGGTTTTTTGAGCTTTTGAAGTTGAAGAAGCTTTTAGCGGGGCTGAAGTGATCATTAGGGATGGGATTTTTATGTCATAAAAATCGTGTTTTATGCGCGCAATTTATGTTTTTCGCGGTCTGAAATATGTCTGAAATATTCCTAAAAATTCGACAATATGCCAAAATATATGTTCGATTAAAGGGGGGCAATATGGGTATCAAAATTCAGGGTTTTTGAAGGAGAACAATAATACGACAAAATCAAAACGAAAGCTTCATTCATTTATTCGAAAAACGTTAAAAAACAAAAAACAAATGTTTTGATTTCGGCAAAAAGTCAAATTTTAAATTTTTTTTGTCTTTGATAAGCGGATTTTCGAGTATTTTGCGAAAAATGTCGTGAAAATAGAAAAAAGAGTCAAATATGCTCAAAATATGTCGAAAAATGGGTAAAAAAAAAAAAATGTAAATTTATGCTTTTTACGAAAAATATGTAAAAATATGCTCATACAAATTGGGCTCATTTTACTCGGACTTTTATGATTCGCAAAGATATTGGAAATATTCCTATCGGGAATAAATAAATAAAAAAAAAAAAAAAAAAAAAAAAAGTAAAAAGATAAAAATCCCATCCCTAGTGATCATTATTCCACTTGCTGTTAAAAAATGATAAATGTATTTTTAAAACTATTTGAGGTGGGGAGGCTAGCGACTGGAAGGAGGAGGTAAGAAAGGGGAAATGAGAAAATGACAATCACGATGGAGAATGTCACTTTTTAATCTTCCGCTCGTGGAGAAGGAATGAGGGGGGGGGGCTCGTATTGGCCTGCGATGTTTACAGTAGTGGTCCATAAAACTGATTTTCCCGATGACTTTTCTGATCCCTTTCCACCCCTATGGATAAGTAAATTTTGTAATACGTCCCCTCGGTACCTATTGAGGCTCAGTGACCATTTTTTCGTCAAGTCGGGTCATAAGACTCATTCAAATTTTTGTATTCAATACACTTTCGAACTGGCTTTTTCCTTTTTAAGCAAAAGAAGATGGCCTGATTAATGTGACCATTGGAGTTCATCTTGTTTGGAGTGGGCGCATCCATTACCTGTGTATCTTTACCCCGTGATACTTCAGATAAAATGTATTGAACAGCAACGAAAATATGCTTTGAATGCAAAAACTACTTGAAGAAGTAGGTAACAGTTATTAGCCCCTTTCGGCGGATCCAGGGGCGTTAGAAATATGGTATCCACCCTTTTTGGCCAATATAACGACTCTAAATTCATAATTATACGCAATTCTACTGAAGGGTCCCACTCCCTTTTTGCTCTTTGGGGATACCGAGGATGCTGGTAGAAGGTCTTCCTGGGGGTTCTGTGTTCTCGGGGGTTTTCTGCCTGTGGTGGTTATTTAGGGGTCGGCTGTCAGAATAAGATACTCGTCTCCATTCTAATTAAAACGCCCTTAACTTGCCGACATCCATCACACACTTCTCTTTTTTTTTCTATTTACTCTCACCCCGAGCCCTGGAATCCGCCCTTTCGAGCATTAGTTTTCTTGAAACAAAATTCCTCAGCTTTGTTAGATCACTGCCAACAGTACCGAACACACGGAGATGGATCTGGGTACCCACTTCTCTCTCTCTTTTTTTTTTTTTTTTATTTGACGTATAGCGCTGTAGACCCAATTGTAAATGACTCACAAATTTGACTGGCTTTTAATACGAAAATTAGCCCATCTCACCGAAAACAAATTTCTAAATTGGTTACATTGCTTGTCAGCTTGTAAAAGCTATTGTCTCCTTGGGTGAATAATATTTTGTTTCTGAAAACTAAATTATACCAAACAAACCCCCCCCCCCTCTCTCTCTCAAGAAAAAAAAGAAAGAAAAAAAAGTTGAAGTCAGGAGTTGGCTTATAGTCATAATTTTGGCAGATTCATCGGATTCAACCAGAACTTTCACATCAGTCAGATCAGTTTGGCAAATTATCAAACAGACAGGCCTACAACAGAAAGTGGTTTAGTCAGACAATCAAAAGTACAGAAAAAGAGGTGCAGAAGTTTGAACATAGGCAAAGCTTTTCGGCGAGGATGCGCTTAGCTATTAACCACCTGCCTCTGGAATATGAACCTAATTTCATCATTCCATGTAACAACTTCAGCAGATAACTTATTGGCAATGATACCTAAAAATCTAGAACTATGGCCTGCGTAAGTGCTATTGGTGGCTGGTTACACACGGGATATCAATTTATGTGTTTTTCGAGCTTCTACGAACAGCCTCGCTCTGTGAACAAGTTCAATGTATCTAAACCGAAAGGTCGAAAACACGATACGATTACACAGATCGTAACGACGAACTTGGGTCTATAAAGTTTCGTTTCAATGTAGATGAAACTTGGCTCTGCAAACGGTTGTACCCTGCAAATGCTCTTCTGGGGAAAACAAAACTAGACGAAAAATGAGGAAAAGGAAACAGAAAACAGAAAAAAGCGTAAAGAATGTAAAGCACGCGAGTTGGCTGATAAAATCTCAAGGTTGAGTGCTCGCCTGCTCGCCTGCTGCAGCATCAGAGATCAGATAACCGTCGCATATATTTCGCCAAAATTAACCGGTACGATAAGTTTTGCAAATTCTTCTTACGTGTCATAATTCAGGGCGAAAATAAAAAATAGGACACGGTTGTGGCGCAATATCTCTTCTGGCGATCCTGTTACTAACTTTTCATTTTCCGAACACTTTTTTTTCTGTCGTTTTCGTTCGTTCGACCATTTCTTTTTTCTTTTTCTTTTTTCCGACGTATACCGGGGTAGCGATCGTGTAATAAAAAGCTCGAACGAATTCCGCATTCCGCGATTCCGCCGAACCTAATGGAAAAGCGACCGCGCCATAGTGTCAGCCCTCGGGCACCAAATTCGTATGTACATTGTGCCCGTTACACATTTTCTTTCGAAAAATCCCGCAGGACTGACTATATTAAAATAGTTTATTCCTCGTACGAGATCTAAATTTTCTAGTATGCTTTTCCTATATTTTGATGGTTTTTTCGTGAAAGAAAGTTTCTGACTGTAAATCGAGTCAGTCGGAGATTTCGCGAGAGTTAGAGTCAATAATCTCAGCTTTCAAAAGGCGTAGATCGAGTCAATGCCAGTTTTCAGTCAGAAGTAAACACACGAAACAAAATCGCACATCAGAAGCGTTCAATGATTGAGCTAGGATTGATTGGAAAATGGTCGGTTTTGTTTTCACGAATGAAATTCGATTTCGATTGGTTGACACTGATTGGGGTTTTAGAATTCATCATAGTCGAATTTACTGAAAGAGCGTGCGGTGCCATGGTCACAGCGCGATCAGTTGGGAGAGGGAGCCTGGAGAAATGAGATTGAAAATGGAGAGAAAAAAGAAAGACAGAAGGAATATAGAAAGTGATTGCCAGATTCTTCCAAAAATATTGGATTTGACGTTTCTTGGAGGGGAAGGAAAAAGAGTGTCTCAGTTTGGCTTAGATTGATGATTGAGTCTGGTCATGGTTGTTTTTCGACAAATTTGGACGTATAAGACTATTTTGAGTCAGATTTATTCGAATTTAAACGCCCACGGTTATTTTTGTTGTTTTTAATTGTTCATGATTGGGTTCAGGTTATTTCGGCCTTTTTTTTTTCATCAGTTTTGGTCAAATTTGATCTTTTTTCTTTTTCGTTTTTGATTTGTCCATTTCTGGCCAATTCGGATGAAGGTTAGTCAGATGTAAGTTTTTGAACTTTTTGAGCCGAGTTTATTTTATTTAACAGTCTTTATTCGAACGTATAATTAAACCCGGCTGTGTGGGGAGCCATCATGCCGTCGAATGCACCCAGTTTCAGACATAGGCATCCATCGTCCTCTTTCAACTAACCCCGATCCTCTCCCACCATACCCCATAATATCCCGAATTCTGTTACCAACTCGTCCCTCCATCTTGTAGGCAGTCTACCTCTTCTTCTTTTCCACTCTCTTAGCGACCATTCTTTTAAAAACGTTGTCAGTTAACACAATCGTGAAATTAGTTTTTTGACAGTCAGTTGTCACAGAGTGAAGTAAATTCTACCAGTTGGAGTAATTACGACTAACTTAACGACGGCGCCCTGAAATAATCTTACGGCCTCGAATGATGGCCGCTTTGGGCCACATAACGGAAATTGAAGGGATTCGGGTGAGCGATCTGACAACGCTGAACGTTTTGGGGGCTGTCTGGATAATCAAGTTTTGGTTATCCAGTCGTATCACACTCTCAGAAAGCTTGGTCAGCGAGTGAGTGAACGACTGTAACACCTCACCCAACCCCCTAATTATTTCGGCCGGAAGAAATAAAAGGAAATCAAAACACGGACTGAATAACAATAAATTAACTGCAGGAACACTAAACATGCGTACGTTGAAAGGTGAAGATAATCCTAAAGCACTAATAAATGCGCTCTAGAATTCAGAAATTGACATTTTAGGACTATCAGTAGTAAGGAGAAATGAGGAGAAAATTCTACACAGTCGTAATAATTACACTTTTTTCACATAGGCAATCGCTTCGTCACAACGGGAGTAGGATTTCTAATAAAACCAAAACTGAAAAACCACATTACTGAATTAAAGGGTATTTCCGATCGCTTAGCAATTCTAAAAATTCGAATCAACAAAATTATTATATTGTAATCATAGAAATCTATGCCCCAACTGCTACATTAGACGATAAAGAAATGGAGCATTTTTACGAACTATTAAATTAAACAATTTATAATGAAAAAATCAAGCCTCCAAACGAATTAATTATCACGGGTGATTTTAATAGTCAAATCGGACAACACACCCAGGAAGACAAAGATATAGTAAAGATCTTTAATTTTGGAAAAAGAAACGATAGGGGATGGCGACTGGTTCATTTTTGCCAAGAGTTTGGTTTAAAAATTACAAATGGCTTTTTTTTAAAAAAAAAAAAAAAAGAAGAGTCAGAAGATGGATTTGGCTCAGCCCTAATCAAGAATACAAAACGTTGATAGATTATATTTTGGTACCAAAAAGTGAAAAAAGTATAACAAACTTTGAAATTTCAAATAAATTTAATTTTATTACCGATCATCGGCTCCTATACGTCGCTCTTTGATGTCCAACTACGCCTAATATAACGAACAGCAAGAATAAACCGATAAAGTAAGTCAACCCCTCAAAATTCGAAAATACCCTTTCAAAATTACTAACACCACTTAGAAACCCAGACCTCCTTAGCCTAGAAGAATATTATGATCAACTTAGCAATAGTTTTATTAAGGCATCCGCTAGCTCGGAAACTTCGCCTGGCAACGTACCCCCACCACTCACAATAGTAAATGACGACCTAAAAATCCTATATGGAAAACGGATTGAAATCTTACGAAAAAGCCAAAAAACATCGAGAGAAAAAGTGGAGTTAAATTTGATTTCGAAAAGGATTAGGTCATTACAAAGGGAAAGAACCATGCCAAAAAATGAAGCCCTAATAAGGAAAACACTGGATAAGTCAAAAATCTTAATAAAAAATTATCTCTCGGCAACTATTTAACCACATTACCTGGAAAACGAATCCGGAGTTAAAATCTACGATCGTGACGAAATTAATCAGATGGCAACTAAATTCTACGAGAAAAGCTGTACGATTCGGAGGAAAACTCAACAGTACCTCCATCAGAGCCTTTTCCCTCCAACTGGAAGAACTCGCCGAATTCTGTCCGTTTTCGTCCTCTGAAGTGGAGATGGTAGTTAATAGGTTAAAAAAAGAGAGAACTCCAGGGCTTGGCGGTATTAGAAACGAACATATAAAGGCCGGGGGTCGCATTCTCATAGAAGCACTAACAACGCTCTTCAACAAAATTATGGATTCTAACTCAATACCGACCGAATGGAAGCACACCGATGTAATTCTATTTCATAAAAAAGGCAGCAGGCACAAAGTAAAACAACTACCGCCCTATAAGTTCATCTCCCACTATTTCCAAAATCTTCTCAAAATTATTAGAGTTAAGGCTCAGGAAACTACTCGAGTACCACCAACCTCCTGAACAAACTGGATTCCGACAAAACTTCTCCACACTAGACCACCTCCATACCATAAACCAAATCTTAGAAAAAGCATGCGAATATGGAGCAAATATTAACGGGAGCGAGATATCGGCTGGTGGCAGTCTAGTTTATCAAGTGTTAGTTATTCGATCGTATTTTAAATAATTGTAGTGAAACAAATGGAGTGGGGGAGGGGGTGAGTTATCAATTGGTGGCTATCTAGTTTATCAAATTTTGGCTATCCGATCCTATTTCAAATATTTTTAGTGAAAACAATGGAGTGGGGGAGCGAGATATCAGCTGGTGGCAGTCTAGTTTATCAAGTTTTAGTTATTCGATCATATTTCAAATAATTGTAGTGAAACAAATGGAATGGAGGAGGGGGTGAGATATCAGCTGGTTGCAGTCTAGTTTATTAAATTTGGTTATCCGATCATTTCAAATCGCTGTTGTAGTGCAATTAATGGAATGGGGGGGGGGTGAGATATCAGCTGGTATCAGCTGGTAGCAGTATGGTTTATCAAGTTTAATTATTCGATTATATTTCAAATCGTTGTAGTAAAACAAATGGTGGGGAGTGAGGTATTAGCTGGTAGCAGTCTGGTTTATCAAGTTTTGGTTATCCGAACGTAATTTTTAAATTGCTGTTGTAATAAAACAAATAGAGTGGAGGGAGCGAGATATCAGATGGTGGCAATCTAGTTTATCATGTTGAAGTTATTCATAGTATTAAGCCAAGATGAGACTTGGGTGAAGAATAAAAGACACGAGTGAAAAACAAAAATATAAGAGAGGAAACGGGTATGAAAGAGGTAAGATGGCGGTCAAGAAATTAAAATGGGATTACGTGCGACATACCGCATATCAAGAAGGGACAGGATAGAACAAAATTATCACTGAGTGGGAATCTTACACGAAGAAAAGAATGCGATAAAGCCCAGGTACAAAATGGCGTGATGACGTAACAAAAATTACAGGAATAATGTGGGGAAGAGCGGCTCAAGACCAAAAAATATGGAAAAAACCTGGGGAGGCCTATACCCAAAGGGTCTGAGTGGTTTGGTGTAAGAAGTGTATATCTTCTATTACATATATTTATGAAACTGTAGAACTACACGAATAAAAGGCTGATATTAATTACTATTCCACAGAATTCAGTTTTTGGAAACCATATTAGGCTTCTATCTTTTAATTATCAATTGAAGTTTTAAGAATCCTAACATCTTTGTCTAAACAACACAAACATGAAGCGATAAACTACAAATGAATCAGGACACTCCGAATGAACGCAATGTGACTTGAAGAGCAGGTGCCGAGGAGGTTTGGACCCCCCTTGCCACTTCGTCAAATTGTTTTTTTTTTCTTCCAATTTTGGCACCCCCATCTAACTCACTTACGCCAACTCACTTTAGCCCAGGGTCTAGATGAGCCAGGAAGCGGGTTAGCTAGTTATTATTAAGTATATTTAATGAAGAAGTAGAGTTTCTTCCATGGACTACCAATAAAAGAATGAAATGGTTTCTGAAGCGCATCCGGTTATATAGCCGACGTCTCCTATCACTCCAGGGAGGTTTAGTGGGAGAACCGCTCTCTGGTTGGACGACGTGAAATGGGGAAACAGTGTTCACCAACATTCAACGGAGAAGTATTCACTCACAGTTTATAGTCACTTGTCGCTTCAGTTAATTTGGAACAATGGAGGCGCTTTTTTTTTTTTTTGGTCTTTAAAATAGTGACGCAGATACGGCATATTTAGGAATGAAATCCATACCAGCATCCCGTGCATACCGGAAATTCAACGACCTCTTCAATGTTTTACTGAATTATCATCTCAAAATGGTGATTAAACCGCCGTTCCGTTCAATTACTATTCAATATCCATCGCTGTTATTATCGCTGATTTGAATAATACTGAAAAAATTGATTTGAATGTAACCGCCTAAACTGAAAATTGAACGAATAAAAACAGCCGACCAATCGGTTCAAAAATAGGTTTAATGTAATCAAAATGTGTACATTGATTAGAAAATGGCATAAAAAATTAGTGTCCCTGCGTGAAGTATAGTATTATTACTTCGTTTATGGATAAAAGCACCCTAATTATCATTTTACTGCAAAACAAAGTGGTCTCGAGTTAAAGGTTATTTTTTTTAGATGTGCGGCAATACGCGCAATTTTTCTTTACACAAAATTGAGAGACTAGTGTGGCGCGAGGAAAAGCAGGTGCGGTAATCGTCTCGTAAGCCGGATAAGTAATCCGAAAACGGTTTGAGTTCGCCGTTCACGAACAAGGAAGAAGGTTGTTGAAGATCTATTAGCATTATACTTCTCGTATAATCTCTGCCCGAAAGGTTAACTAATGATAATTTGAGATTAAGCCGCCGCGGCAACTTTTCTCTTCAAGACGAAGCTCCCTGTTTTACTTCGCAGCGAATTCCGCCAAGAGTAGCTGCGCCGCGTTTTTACAACATTTCAATTTTCGAAATTTCCTTCCTCTGTCATCTTTGTTTCGTCTCGTATTTTGTAACTCTCGAGGTAGCGTCTTTGAGCGCGGAGATTTTCCGAAGCTTCCTTCATTTATATTTTCTTTTCTGCCGTATTATTTCAGTTATTTGTAATAGCGCTGGCCTCGCTTTAATTAATTAAAATTTTTGAAACTCCGGTGTAGGTAGATCTGAAACAGAGGGCACGTCGCGGCACGTCCAACGGCACACGACTGTGACGTAAACAACGCCAAGTTTTGCACTCGCTTATGATTTTTAAATTCGGTTTTTATAAACCTATTTATGTCAATGGTCTCATGCGCAATGTACCTACACAAGTGACATTTTCGATGAAATTGAGTTAAATAAGGAAAATGTAGTTCATAATTATGGTTCTCTTCTTATGCAGTATCCAAACTTATAATCAAGGACGAAACTGTTGGGGGAAATAATTTGGCGGTCGGCAAATTTTGACATTATTCATTCAAATTTTTCATTTTTTATAAATGTTTGTGTGTTTATTTATTTATTTATTTATTTTTTCAATTAAGAAATATTTTCAGTAAAATATCGGCAAATTTTTCTTGATATTCGTTTTTTCTTAATGATAAATGGAAATTATGCGAGATGATAGAAACATTCTGCTCACTAAAAATATCCTGTTTGTAGCACCCTACCGAATGATACTAGATATGATGCCCCTAACATAATGGAAACCACCACAGGAGGTCACAAAGAAGGTACAGTTTGCAAATACTAATTTTTAATTTGTATGCTATATGTACGCGGAGAGAACAGGAACTCTACATCATTGATTGTCCCGTTGTGGTTTCCGTTATGTTAGGGGCATCATATTTTGTATGAAATTATACGCAGAATTTTTTTAGTCTAATAAATGTTTCTCGTATCTCCCGTAATTTTTCACTAATTTGAAGGAAATAAAAAAATATGATGATACATTTCCTGGTATCTCGACTGGTAGGTTACGTCTTTCCACTTGTCTCCCTCTTGTGATAATTTTTTCATTTTTAAGAAGGATTTACACTTTGTATCCCTTCATTATCTGCTCTTCATAGCTCATTCTTTGCCTTCCTTTCCAGTTCTTTCCCTCAACCATTCCCTGTTGTAGTAATAACAGTATCTCTAACCTTTTATTCATTTCTTCAACTAAATAGGTTGAACAGTGCCTGATAGTGACAAACAGCAATCTTGTCTTACTCCTTGTTGAATTTTCGCTTCTCCCGCTGCATCCTCCGTTTGTATCTCCTCTTTCAAGTCGGTTCTGAGCGTTTCAAAAGAAAATAAAAAAAGATCTCTTATTTTTACTAGATACTATAAGATAATATCACCGGAGTATAAACAATTCTATGAGACACTATCCACATTAGCATAAGTAATTCATTATAAAATTATGCAGAAATAATGATGTTTCAGATAATCATGTTATTTATGAAATTGGTGCTTTCGTTTGGGCACAAATGTGACAAATGTCTGTTTCGTTGTGCCAAATGTAATAGGTGCTGTCTTTCTCTTTTAAAATGTGGTTGAAGGATGTAGTAATAAAGGTTGCCATAATTTGCATGCTTCCAGACATTGCTGCAGGTTGGCCGATTACATCTTTAATATCATATTGTCCAAATTCGTTTCACAAAAGGTGGCATGAGAGTTCAAGTTATAGAAACTTTCAAAATCCTCTCCTGAAAAATTTGGTTTTGCTTTTATGCACATTGTGGAGTCTGGTTGGCCGAGTGGATAGCGCGCTGGTTTCGAACTCCGACGTTCCCGGTTTCGATCCCACGTAGCAACTCGCTACATTTCGACCTGGGCCAGGTTTTTGGGCCAGAGAAGAAGAGGACTGACTGCCCTAATAGGCTCCTCGATGTCTCTGAAGTAATGCTCGAAAGGATGGTTTCCAGGGCTGTGCAGGAGACCGTCGATGTAAGGAAAAAGCTCGCCCCATGTTTTTTCCGTCAGCTCTGAACAGCCGAAGTCAAAAAATCAATTTTAGACATAAAAGACAAAACTAGAGCTTATTTTTAAACGAAGGATTTGGGGGATAATTTCCCCAATCCAAAATAGTTTTTTCATCGAAATTTTCTTAAAACTTGAAAAAACTTTACCCGCACTCCATTCGCGAATAAGTGTTTCTCAGCAGCATAAAATCCTTCCTGCAAATAAATTTGATAAATATTTTGCAAAACCGAGGAACTACAGCGCACATACAGGTCGGCGCCATAAACCCCACTAATCCTCGAAACTTAGTCACTCCTTGAGCCTAGAGAAATTTATGAACCTGGAACTGAGACTTACTCAGCGAAGAAAATGAAAATATATTTTTGCTTACAAAAACTGGTTTACAACCAAGGTAACTTGACTGTGTGCACCTGCATCGTGCTTACGAACTATTCGTCAAATGGTATCGAGGACTTCGACAGGTTTACGATTTTATTTTCTCCGAGTTCGTTTGGTCTCTTTTTTTACTATCCAGATTGTTCTATGCAAACGCTGCTACATAATCGCAGCCATGAATATTTCATGACACGATTCATATTCGTGCTAAAATACCTCACCAATTCTTCTAAAATTTGGCACTACGCCTCTTTATGCTCTATTATGTTATTAAGACTCGGCTGAGGTACAAGAAATAAATATTTCAGCGGTGGATTCTCGACCTTGGCCAATAAACAGACGTTTGGGTAGCGTCTCTGCGAATTTCCTCCCCGTGAGTATGTAGGTACTAATGTACTTAGTATACATAATACTCGTTCTGTCTGCGATTCTGAAACAGGGATAAAGCAGCATCAGAAATAGAAATACTAGACACTGCTTCTGACATAGTCAGCAAAAAGCATAGAAGAAACGTGAACCAACAGATCGGAAATCCATCATAATGCTTAACTCGTTTTGAGTTTTTCCAAATTTATTTAAGTTGCTCTACGTACTAAGACCCTTTAGAATTTTTTAACCACTTTTTATAACTTTTTCAGGCTTAATTCTTATTTAAGACCTTGTATTCATTTTCATACTTATCTGAGACTTTTTATAGCTCACTTAAAATACTTATTTAAGACTTGATAACTTTGATAACTACTAATCTCGTTTAATCTATTGTGGGACGCTTTCAAACTCTGGTAAAACTCTGTTAAAACTCTTCAACACTAGGTCAAGCTTCTTCAAGATTTTCTCAGACTTGAGACTATTTACAGCCCTTCTAAATTGCGTAAACTAATTAAGAATATTCAAGACTTGCTTATTAAGACCATTCGAGTCTAGATGAAAATTCCTCGAGATCTAACCGAGAATTTTCAGGACTCTTTCACAAATTTGTTAAGATTTTGTATAACTTTTCAAGCTTGAAGACAACTTACGACTTCTTAATAGATTTCAGAATTAATTAGAGAATGGGCGGACCTTGGTTTTAATGTCTGGATGTGTAATGTAGAATGAAAAAAATAATAAGATTCTGCAATTCGAATTGCGCTGATCCCTGAGCAGTTGTGGTTTGGTATCTACAGAAATTTGACAAAATACCAGTAAGAAACCCAATATTTTGAGTAAGCGCAAAGGACTCTAAGTTTAACGGGGGATGTTAGTACGTAAGAGATTATCACAAAAAAGCTTTTTCGAGATAGATAACGATAAAAATTTTTTGTATTACTAAACACGTTATTTTATGAAAGTACACAATATGTTGAACATATTGAGAAAAAACTTGTTTGACTTATAAAAATAAAATTTTCTAAGAATGTGGTTTCGACTACATTTTTGAGTTTTCAGAATTTTTACTGAAATCAGAACATTATGAAAGTTTGAGTTAGTAACTACAGTATTTTTCCTTACAATGTGTGATACTTAATTTACAATTGAAGAATAACCTCCCCCCCCCCTCCCCATCCATACGAGACTAACAATTATTTTCTTTCTCGAATTGATGTTTTTTGAAATCTTGAAGTCCATCTCTCGGTATTTCCTCCCTTCTCCTCCTCATCTGCGTTCCACAGAGAGCTGATTTTTAATTATTTCAATTTTCTTCCAATTTTTACATTATTTTCATCTGAGTAAGAATTTTTCGGATCGCTGAGTTTTCTAGTGGAGTTCTTTTCTCCCTTCGCCTCATTTTTCGGGTATTCATTATGTCTAAATAAGTTTTCGTTTTTTTTTTGTTTTTTTTTTTTTAGTCACTGAGTTCATTTTTAGAGTTTCTCCTTCACACTATTTGAGCTCCTCAAGGGACTGATCTTTAAGTTGGAATAATTGAAGATCAGTCCTCTGTGAGGCACAAATAATAAAATGGAAAGGGAAAAGAACAACCCCGTAGAGAGAAAGAGGGCCTGGGAGAATTTCCACGAGCCCCCTTCTCCTTCCAGTCTATTTTGTTCTTTCGTCAGATAGGAAAAAATTACAAAAATACATTCAACACCAGAATTTTTGATTTTCCTGGTTTCTTTCATGGTGTAAGGAGTGATTGTTGATATAATGTACAGTATGATGTAGCCGTAAGCGTTGAAATTCAGGCCTTTTAAAAATATCGGGTCCTCTGAAAGTCCGGGCCCGGGGTATTTCCCCCGTTTCTCCCCTCCATCTCATCATGGTTGGAAAAGAACTTCGCAAATGAACTCAAAGACCCAAGAGACCCTTATCCAGACATAAATGATGGTGGAACCTGGAACACGGAAACAATTGAAGGTTATTCAAGAAAATCAAAAAGAATTCGTATGATTTCAACTAATATTATAATTGACTAATAGAGAAAATAATTGAATCTGAAAACATTATATTTTTGACAATAGACAAAGGTAAAATGCCAGTTATTGGTCAGGTTTTTTGGAGGGGCATAGCTCGACCCCAAATTAACATGGGAGATTCGATTTTGGCTTAATGAATACTTTGATCTTTCCTCTACAACATACAGCATGATGAAATTATGGTCAGCCCCGGGAAGTGATCCAAAGACATTCTACGAGGGGTCCGAAAACCAACAACTGGCAATAGGTGCCAATTATTGATCAGTCGTATTTTTGGATTCTGATCATAGCATACGATAGTACTCCCCATTAGAAACCTGTTCCACGCGTCCGCACCATCGACAATTGAAATTTCAACTTTTTATGCACTTCTGAAAATGTGTTCAAAATTGTCAGTTGTTGGTCGACCAATAATTGGCACGCCAAAAAAAAAAAAAAAAAATCTGAAATAGAAAGGATGATGAAAAGGGGTAAAAATGAAAATTTGATTTATTTGAGTAATGACAGGCTTCATTGAACACAAAAACCTGAGTACAGAAGAAAACACAAGTAACACTCCGTAATTTCAAAATACAGGACTAGGTTGCAAAAAATGAGAAAGTAGGTAATAATTAACAAAAAAGGAAAGTAAGTTGGCTCACAGCCGTGTTGACGAACTGATAAGAAATTCAAACAGAAATATTGGTCAGTAGTTGGTCAAAAAATTAGAAACCAGTTATTGGCCAGGCCAATCATTGGTCATTTTTTCCCCCATCGTATGTTAAATTTCATCATTGCAATGTATTCTGCAACTATAAAATAAGCTACCCACATCGTCAAAATCAAGAAACAAAACAATGGTGCCGAGGCACAAGCATTTCAAAAACTGGATTTCGTTTTCATTCCTCCAGACACGCATTCGAAAGAGAGGAACTCAATTGTCACAAAAATACTTGAAATGTGTTCCTTGATACCCCTTCTTAACACAAGATTAAAAAATTTTTGGAAATAATAGCTATAAGTACTTACTTTTTTCAAATTGCCGGCGCACGTCAAAATTGATAAGCATTATCCAGACGAGGAACCCGCGATTTCTTCCACAGCTCATAACTTCAACGGGAATCATCGAAAACACTTCGAACACAGATACTATGCTAGAATGGTATGTCAGCTTCACGCTGCCACAAACGTGGGACTCTCACGTGCTCTGGTGGCCAAGCTATTAAGCTTTGAAATTTTGACCAATAAGTGGTACCTGACCAATAACTGGCATTTTACCTAATTATTATTATCACACTTTTCATAATATAATTGTAAAAAAATTGTAACAATAGGTAATAATATTACTCTATTACAAGAAATTATGTGAAAAACTAAACAAATTAATTTTGAAGATTCTATAAATAGATTTTCCCTGTAGAACCTAAAAGAGGAGAAGTGTGGGGAACAGGTCCCAGGAATGCATTCAGCGATCCTGAGGCAATCAATCTGCGAAAAAAATGTTAGAGTCATAGGAACAGGCTTCTCCCTTGATAGAAGTTCAAATTTCAAAAATCAGTGTTAATTCCTAGAAGAATTTTAATTCTCCCTTGAAACATGAGTTAACTTTCATTTGCACCAAACTGATGACGTTTTCCCTCCTTAATATTTTCAACCAATGTACTGGGCATACCAAACGAAAAAATGATCTTTTGTTCTATCAAGAATAACTTGAGGACCACCCTATCGCACACATTATATTATATTGAATATTACTGCCCTCAAAAATTCCTCTCCCACGTAGACTCTTTGAAAACACTTTTTTTATTGTGGTGGGGCTAGAACCCTGCTGAAAAATAGTAGACCAGATTTGGGTGGAGACTTTTAGCATATTTAGGACATCACCTCAAAGATTTTCACCAAACTTCCGCTTGCTTCCCGTTTCTACGTCAAAACCATTTTCTTATTTGTTTGAACTAAATCGGGATATTCACTGCGAAAAATGCACTTCTTAGTTTTATGGACAACCAAAACCCTGGTAGTAGGATTCTATAATAATAAATTGTATTTTAGGTAGTAATTTGTCGCTGTAGGGGTTAATATTTAAAACTTTCTGAACATTTATGTAAATACGAAAATGTAATAAGCTGACGAAATGTAAACTAATTTTCTTTCTCTATAAAGTTGATCGTGTAAGTACACGAGTCTCGGAAGTCTTGATGGTTCTTTTAACAAATTTTGGCAGAGTCTGATGAGAACATACAATAAGTACTAAGAGTGTGCATGAGTCCAGGCATCAGTATGCAGGGATCTCAATGTAAATGATTTATCCTATTAATCACGGAGAGAAAAACAATGCACTCGATCGTGAAAACAGCTCTCGGTGAATCACCACTATCTCAGCTGGACTGCTAGCTGCACTGGAATATGTAATCGAATAATTTCGAGACCTCACGCAAAATATTGATTACATATTACGAGCACGTTTACGAGTAATGATGAAATGAATGAAAGACAACCGAAAGAACCACGCACTGAATTCGATCATTTGAGTATTACACAGGGTGACTGTCCTCGTAGCGCACTCCTCGTAAATTTATTTATACACCATTACCAGGTGAATACACATATTAGATCATTTGAATATTGCACAGGGTGGCTGTCCTCGTAGTTAACACCTCGTAAATTCATTTATACGCCATTACCAGGTCAATACATCGATATTACCATCATTGGTATATCTATACCAAAACATTGTCGTTTTTTCATAATTAATCGATCCGATTCAAGGTGATCCTGCGACAGGCCATTGTACTGTCTCCTTCTGCGAAACCTAAACTGCCAATTTGAACTCCATCACATCCAAGCTACGATTGTGAGTTTTCCGACCCATGTATTGGTACGCAGAAGTATACGTGGTATCGGTTGTATCGATGCAAATTATTATATCGAGTTTAACGATCGTTACAGTCCATTAGTATGGTTTCTAAATCGCCAATTTATGTAAAATTACACGCTTGTGATCGGAAATTCAGAAGCCTGTAAACTTGCCTCGTGCTGTCGTCGAGAAAAAAATCAAACAAAATCAATCTGCAATGCATTTTATGGCAGACACATATCGAGCATATCAGCTATTCGCAGTCCGCTCGAAATGAATAATAAAATTTTAAATACACTCTCATCAAAGTATATTATATAAGATAAAATTCCGAATCACTCATCTGTGACTTCGAGGCATCACAGACCTCCTGTCTCTCATGTTCTCAGTTATCGTAGTTTACTCGTAGTTGTTGTGTAATTGGTCCCGGACTTTACAATGTTCGTGAACTTTATGTAAAGTAACTTGTAAATTGTCGAAATAATGCACGGCGCAGTCAGCGCGGGACACGAACCTACACTCCCAGAGGGATTCAGATTTTCAATCAGATTGGTGACCACAACATAGCCCTTATTATTCATAAGCAAACGAGCAAGCAGAGAAAACATTATGAATTGCCAAACAGCTACTATGCAAAACAAAAGATAGCGGTTAAGACCTCTAAAAAGTTATGAGAGTACCTACCAAAACACTCCCACTTGCAAAATATTTCCCCTCAGAGATGCTCATGCACTGAGAGACGAGAACATCACTTACCCATGAACATCTAACAACTGAGGCCCAAAATACCTGGAGGAGTGAAAAACCTTCAAACATCATAAGGGAAACAGAAGCAGTTGTTTGATAGCAACTGCTATAGGTTGCAAGAAACGTAAGAGACTAAGCCGGGAACACTGAAAGAAAAAAGCGACACTGTCAGATTATATAGTGGCTTCAAACAGACACCCGTGCTCAACATTTTAACCTGAGACATCTACAAACAGCATTAGGTCACATTTCAGCTAAGATAATGTCTGCTAGTCAAGGATGGGTCGGAGAACGTCAGTAACCAGAACTTTATCCAGGAAGGCAGAATTGCGGGCAGATGCTCCGGAGCAGACAAGACCTATGAGAACGAGACCAAAACTGGCCATCAAGGCACCCGCTGATTAAACTTTTGAACGGGGGACGTGGCATAGGGACATCATAACTCTTTCTTTATCATAGAGTGGTTGTGGCATCGCGGTATCACGGACTTCATGTCTCCTGTGTTATCAGTCATTGTAGGTTAGTTGTTATGTAATTTTAGTCCCGGACTTGTTAATCGTTAGTGAACTTGAAGGATAAAGTAACTTTTAAATTGTTGGAATAATACATGGCGCAGTCGGTAGGACATGAAGTTACATTCTCACCAGCCCCTGCGTTTCATGATGGAGTAAATCAACGAAGGAGTGGTGACCCACTTCACTGTTGAAAATATTCTTAAGACTCTTCAATCACTTTAAATCTGGTTTAGGACTTAAACTTACTTAAGACTCCATTTGACTCTTCCACACATATGTAAGACTCCCCAGGACTCTTTAAGAATTTCAGACGTGAAAGCTCTTTCAAACTTGCTCAAACTTCATTTCCGTTCTTTTTTTCTTCTTTTTGCATAAGTCTTGCTCCTTCCTACTTTCATTCTCCTTTTCTTATCTCGTTTTTCAGATATCTTTTTCAGCTGCACACCGCGGGGTATTTGCCCCATTTCACGCCTCAGGTGGATCCAACGCTGCCAAAATGTGAGAAATCAAAAAAGTAAGAGAAGTACGAGTAAAAAAAACTCAAGGGCTTGATTCTTCGACGATCTGTTTGAACACATCTTTTTTTTCTGCTTGGCTGTCCAGCTGTTGGTCTCGTGGGCTGTTTGCCTGTCTCTTGACTTGAATGCTGGCTGCATCTCTTTGATGTCTGACTGGATCTTGAGGAAACAGATTTTCTCCTGCAGTATCTCAAATTCCAAGTAGGTAACGTGATAATTTGTCACACGGTTTTCATTTCAACAGAGCAGACATTTTTTATGCCTCACTACTGAACTGCCATCAAATTAATTTTTCTTACGGATTATCTCACTGGTCAACTATTCGCGGAGCATTTTCAATTTAGATTTTCTTCTCTGAGAAAATCACTATCCCATTGCTTTCCTCTTGTGTCCACTAATGAATACTACGAATTTGACGTTGAAAGAAGTGGACATTTGCTGAATGGGTTTCTTTCCATAAAGGCCCCTCTTGAACCCCCGGCCGGCTTCTAGAAAGAAAAATGAAAGATGACCCACACCCATATAAGGTTGGAAATACTCAGTCTGACTTCCTTTTCTAGAGCTTTTTCTACATGGGGGAGGGGGGAGGATTAAAATCGTGCGATCTTTTTCCATGCACAAGAGCTGCCCAGCAAAATCAACTGATCTTTTTGTGGATCATCTGACCTATGTATAGCAAAACTCATGCCAAAAATTGTGAGATCTACTTTTCCGCACATAAGATGCCCCAGGAAAATCATTTGACCTTAGATTCCTTTTTAGGGCCTCGGCTGGACTTGCACTTTTTTGGTAAACAAAGAGGTCCCAATAAAATTATCTGACATTTTTATTGATCGTCCGACTTTTTTTTAAAAAGGGTCTTTGTCAGAATTTTGCAATATTTTTTTGTACATGAAGGGTTCTCAGAGAAATCATCTGACTTTCACTGGATCATGCAACCATCTGACCTTTTTTCTCTTTCTTGAAAGCGCTTGCCGTCGGCGAGAATTCTACACAAGGGGCGCCCAGCAAAATTCTCTGATATTTTTTGAATTTTTTCTCTATTTTTTGAACGTTTTTGCTAGGATTGTGTGATCTATTTCCGCACACGACTTCTGCTGGAACTGTGCGATTTTTTTCCGCACACAAGGGCCTCTCCGAGAAGAATCGTTCAATTTTGACTATATGAATTTTCTTTCGGGATTCTCAAAAAAATTGACTAAACTTTAGTCAATCGTTTAATTTTTTTCTTTTAGGGACCCCTTCAAAGTACTGCAATTTTTTGCACAGACTCTCAGAAAATTCATCTAAACTTTTGGGATCTTTCTTTTTTTTTTCATTTTCTTATTTTCAAGAACTTCTGCTAGCTAAATTTGTGTGATATTTTTCTACACAAAAGGAGCCTATAGAGCCAAATTGTCTGTTTTTTTCTAGATCTTCTGACCTCTTTTTAGATGTCCCTGCCAAAACTGTACAGTTCTTTTGCCCTCGAAAGTCTCTAGCTAAATCCTCTTGACTTTTCTCTCTTTTTGGCAGCAGAGAGAAGGGCTACTCAAATTCCTACAACTAATTTCCCAACCTTAAAAATTGCGGGTACCTTGGAGCTTTGCTGATTTAGTCTCTATTCCGAAGTCTGCCGCTGTTAAATACGCTTGAGAAACTTGAAAAATTTTTAATGAGTATTGGACAATGTTTGCTAAAATGCTGTCCTTTCATGAAACAAGGAAATCAGGTCTCTGACGAACATTGATAACAAAAATACCTCAAAAGTTGTCGCTGGAGCGAACCCAATCAAAGAAGGTAAGGTAAGGATTAGATCGTTGAGGTGCGCGATGCTTATTCTAGAGAACATTTGAACAAGCATGCATCTCTGTATGTACTTTTCATTACTAACAATGCACTATTTTTAGCTTTTGGACACCGTTAATAATTCACGAGAAATGTAAATTTGGAAGATTCGATACACAGGTCAATTTTTTATTCCTGTATATCCTTCACCTCGGCTGGGTAATCGCAATCAATCGCGACAAGCATTAGGATACATTTACGGCAGCCTACCTTACACTCATATAATTACACCCTGTTTTTTATTTCTGTTTCTGCACCCTCATTTGTCGGCCGATCGGATTCACATGCTGGCAAACGATTTTCCGTCAAGCGCCGAAAAAATGGTTGCAATTTTTAACCATCTTCTCAAGCCCGTCTCAGCCTCTCGTACAAATCGCCGCCATAACGATTTCCGACCCAGAGCGCCGATTGTAACAAACACCTGAATTGTTTTAATTTATCTTCGTTTTCCCGCGAGTGAGGCGGAAAAGAGGAAAAAAAAAGTTGAGAGTGGAAAATTTAATGATAAACGAATGCTTTTGGGTCATGTATCGAAATCACCGATGTACGACATCTGAGTGGATTTATCATTCACCGCAAACGTGATCATCCAATCCTTTACCATTAATTCGTATCAAAATCGTATTTTTTCCCTCCTTTATTCAAAAAGGACACCGTACACCCTATTTTCACTCATTTAATATCGTGACTAAGCAACGTGTAGCGGTTATAATTCTTATCGCTTGCTTTTTTCTTCCTAAGATTTCCGATTTTTTTGATGCTCTTGTTAATCTAATATATTAGATCTACTTGATTTACGTTTTTCACTTATTCCGTAGAGGCGGCATTTTGTTGCTGCTTGAAAACATTAACTCGTAAGTCCAGAAACGAGTTTCGTTGATCAGCGTCCAATTAATGAACAGAATTTATTATGTTCCATCAGGGGCGGGGGTCTGGTTGGCCAAGTGGATAGCGCACTGGTCTCGAAATCCGGAAGTCCTGGGTTCGAGCGCACGTAGCAGCCCGCTACATTTCGACCTAGGCCCATTTTTCGGCAAGAAGAAAAGAGAGCTAAGACAGCTTTAACAGCCTCCCCGACGTCTCTGAGATAATACTCGAAAGGGCGGATTCCAGGGCTCAGGTTGAGAGCAAAAATTAAAAAAAGATCCATCAGGGGCGGAGTGAGATCAGACAAGCCACAGAGAAAATAAGTTTTGCAGACTACCACTATAACATTCGCCGGTCAATATTCCTTCCCAGTCGCTCTCCGTCGGAGAAAGTTGAAGAAATAACATTTTCTATCATAATTGTCATTTTTCTCATTTTTTCCTTTCTGCACCATTCCTAATTTCTACTCCATTCCGGAGGGAAAAAAAAAAAAGTTTAAAAAATGACATTTATTATTTTCTAAAATATTTTCTACAATTTTAAATTTTGTTCTGAAAAGTAATGAGTCGTCGAAATTTTACTGACCAAGCATAAAAGCTGGACGTCTTTGAGTTCGTATTTTCGATATGAAAATTTAGATACGGAGGAAAGGTTCATTTCGCCAGCTCCTCCCCCCCAATTGGATATTTAAGGTGAAACTAGTGTCATAATTTTGTGCAATTTTGTGCACCCGTTTCCGAATTTTGTGCGCACCCCCTTCCTCAGATAAACGCTCATCGTTTGTGGTTTTTTTTTTAGGGTGGGGTGAAGAAATGCAGCCCCCAAGTTGGGTTTTTCAGGTGAAAATAGTGTAGTAATTTTGTGCCTATTTTTTGCAATTTTATGTACCCATTTCCGAATTTTGTGAGCGCCCACTTCCTCAGATATATGCTTATTAGTTTGTTTTTTTAGGGGGAAGCTGGAGAAAAGCAGCCCCCGAGCTGGATTTTTCAGTTGAAAATAGTTTAATAATTTTGTGCCTACTTTGTGCAGTTTTGGCACCCATTCCCGCATTTTGTACTCACTCCCTTCTTGAGATAAACGCCTATCCGGTTTGGGGGTCTGGAGAAATGCAGTCCCCCAAGTTGGATATTCAAGATGAAACTAGTGTCATCATTTTCTGCCTATTATGTGCACTCATTCCTGAATTTTGCGCCTACTCCCTTCTTGAGGTAAACACTTATCCGTTTTTTTTGTTTTTTTTTTTTGGGGGGGGGGTCGCAGCTCCCCAAGTTGGATGTTTCAGGTGAAAATAGTGTAATAATTTTGTGCAATGGTAGTAGCTGAGTACAATGTTATACATTTCTTCTGCTTCGAGATATTCAGAAACCGCCGGGGATATTGTGATCTAATTTCGGCTGACCACTTACGAGTGCGTAGGTTAAAACGCATAAGTGAACATTCAAATACATAATAACATCCATTCAGTTTTATAACAACCTTATTAAAGGACCAATTAACTTAGATACTAATTAAACAGATTTATTAGACTACGCTTCGATAATAGCACTCTGGAAGTTTTTGGTGAAAGAGCATCCCTTAAAACCTATTTAGTGCTGAATTCGGGTCCAGGAAACCATTAATATGGTTTATCTCAAGAAGGGGGTGAGCACAAAATTCGGGAATGGATGCCCAAAATTGCACAAACTAGACACAAAACTATTACACTATTTTCACCGAAAAAATCCAAACGGGGGGGGGGGCTGGCTGCATTTCTCCAGCCCCCCTCCAAAAAAACAGATAAGCATATATCTGAGGAAGGGGGTGCGCACAAAATTGCACAAAATTATTACACTATTTTCTCCAGCCCCCCCCCCAAAAAAAAACAACTGATAAGCGTTTATCTGAGGAAGGCGGTATGCACAAAATAGGCACAAAATTTTGACACTAGCTTCACCTTGAAAAGCCAACTTGGGGGGGGGGGAGCTGGCGAAATAGACCTTATGGAGGTATACATTTTCTTGTAATTCCATTTGTGTGTCCTTTGTAGGTGTATTCCCATAAAATAAGGGATTCGTTAACCTTATGAAATCAAGCTCAAATTTTCAGGATATTACCTATCCATCAGGGGGGAATCAGCTTAACACTGCTGATAGATACTCCGACTTCAAAAGCTCAAAAAATAAGTGGGTCTGGACAGTAGTGTAGTTAAACAAGAAAAACTTTGAAGTGATCAGAAGACAGCTTACATCAGGCCTGAAGTAAACCTATTGGCGGTAACACTGGGTTCAGACAGTCAACGCCTTCTTGTGAAGATTGCTCCTGAATAAAATTACCTCCATATTAGGTTTCAGAAATTTCTCGTATTAGATTAAAGTTTTAAAAAACGCTTTCAAATAAAACACTGATACCGCTTTAAACACTTGTATTCTTTGTTTGAACACAACACTTCGTGAATAACTTATGAACTACACTTTCCGAACTTGCACCGCTATTTATACTAAATATTGAACATTACAAATAAGTTTCTTATTATTAAACTTCCAGAGGGTTCCAGACTTTTTAATAAAACATGAGATTGCCTAGTCTATCACAATTTTGTGTTCTAAGGAATAATTCATTTATACTGCCCATCTATCACGATTCTGTGTTCTAAGAATTAATATCAACTTTTTCAATATTCAACACACTCACCAAAAGTTGATACACCTAGAGTTACTTACAATCTAACTGTCTTAAACCTAAACTATATCTAAGACTTACAAACTGATCTCGACTTATTTCTTTAGTAAAAATGTCAGCCTTCTGATTCTTACTATTAATATTACTTACATCAATAACTTTCTCCTTAATTAAATCCTTAACGTAATAGTACCTTATATCAAAATTCTTACTCCTTTTTGTGATCGTATCATTCTTCAGAACACAAATGGTACTCTTGCTATCCACATATAGTGGTATTGATTGCTCTTCTCCCAGTCAAGTCTAGGTACAAGTTTCTCAACCAGAGATAGCTTCATTTGATGCTTCACTGGCACCTACAAATTAAGCCTCGATCGTTGACAGCATTACAAATCGTTGCTTCTTGGCTGCCCATGAAATTGCTGCTTCACCCTGGTGGAATACATATCCGCTGATTGACTTTCTATCCTTGGTGTCACCAGCAAAATCAGCATTTGAATATCCTTTCAAGTCTCCTTCAGGTTGATATAGGAGTCCATAATCTATTGCTTCACATTAAGGAACCCTATCTCCAACATCTTCCAAATTCGAATGATGATCTCTTTCATTCAATGATTCATTTCCAGTTACTGGTACTGACACAGGATATGAATCATCTCATCTAAATTTTTTAATAATTCTTCAGCATAATTCTTTTAGTGCACAAAAATTGATCTATCTTTCTGCACATTGATGTCCATCACAAAGTAATAATGCAATGGTGAATTTGAAGTTTTTAAAATTCTATTTAATTCTTTCAACCACTGTATCTAACTCCTTCGGATTCTTAGCCACCATTAATCAATCATCTACATAAATGGCAATAATCAATGAATGCTCCTTATTTGAAAAGACGCATGGGTCTACCTTGCTTTGGTCCAAATTGTACTTCTTCAAGAATTTGGTGAATCTCTGATTCCACATCTTCCCAGATTGTTTGAGTCCATAAATGCTTCTCCGTAATTTACACACTTTGTCAGTCCCATCTTCATACCTCTTTGGCTGCAACATGTATATTTCCTCTTTCAGGTTCCCATACAAGTATACTGTTGTCACATCAAACTGTTTTAGTTCTATTTATTCTTTGATGCTAATGCTAAGAATGTCCTGGTTGAGACATATTTTACTACTGGACTGTATGTTTCATTATAGTCTATTCCATATTGTTGAGAGTATCCACAACATACCAACCTGGCTTTGTACCTTTTGATTTTTCCATGCTAATTCCTCTTGATTTTGTATACCCACTTGTTCTTCACGGCCTTTTGATCTGCGGGTAGATGACTTGTTCCCAGACTTGGCGATTGTTCATTGAATCCATTTCTTCATTCATATCTTCCTTCCACTCTTCATGGTTTTCATCCTCCATTGCTTCCTCAAAAGTAGTTGGTTCTAATGGTTCACATCCGGTGAATAGGGCTGATATGTATTTCTTGGACAGCCAGATCGCGGTCTGTGGACGAATGATCCCGTCGCTACGTACTTTCGGTAAATGTGATTCACAATACCATGTGCCAGATTATACTGCAGAGTGACAGAACAGCGACTTCTACCCTCGTTAACGAGTGCAACAATTTGCGCAGAAATTTTCGGCGAAATAGACGTATTTTAAAATTTTTAATTCTTTCAATCGAATGCAAACTGACGTGAATACTTTCAATGCTACCTAATCAATGTATACAAACCGCTGAATTTAACTGTAAACAAATCTTCTTCTACGCTGAACAGCGTGGCCGCATATATGAGATATGTCAATTTTTCTCTACTTTTGGAAACTTAATTCCCCCCCCCCCAATTTTCTGTATGACTGAGTGCTCTCAGAATATTATATCCTCAATCCTAGTCATTCAGAGGCGGAAATGAAGCGAAAACTTTGGGGGAGGGGCTAAGGACCCAGCACCTAAAAATAACTTCATAAAAATCCAAAAATTATGGCCCCCCACACCCAAAAAAAGAAACCTATGAGAAATGAATTTTTTCTTTGTGATACTTTCAATGTAAGGAAAAAAAAGAAAAAAAAGTCTTGCTGTATTAAGATTAATTTAAAAAATAAAATTTAGGGGAGCTAATTTTGAAACCAGTGGGCTTAGCTCCTCTAGCCTCCTCCTATTTCCACCTGTCATTCGCGTGCATTTATTTGCCATCAGAACATTAATAACGAATTTTTGGCTGCTGGATAAAGACTTTTGTCCGGCAGTGTGTATGGGAAATATATATAAACTATGAAGGACTGGGTGCAACAAAGATGCATGATGGCTAAAGGCCAGAGCGTGCTGAAATGCCTAAGTTTTACGGAATCGCGCTTATACTAGAGCAACTGTAATCATGGGTATAATCATCCGCCATTTTGATTCACGCTGCGCCCGTCGATGCCAAATTGACTATGCGGTACGCTCCGCATAATCCGATTCGGTTTCCACGGGCACGCTGTGAATCAAAATGGCGGATGATTATACTCATGTTTGTAGTGCCCTACTTATACCACTCTGCGACTCAATTTGTGAATGGAGGGCCTGGCCTAGGGGCATCGCAACTTTGTTATCAAAGTGGAGTTGTGGCGTTCAATGCATCGCGGACCGCCTGTTTCGCATATTATCAGTTATCATGGTTCAGTTGTTGTGTAGTCGGTCCCGGACTTTATAGGGTTCGTGAACTTGATGAATAAAGTAACTTTTAACCAACAAATGTATTATATTCGATTTCGTGCGCGATAATTTAGAACTTAAATAGGTAAGATACTGAGACTGTAGAATCAATCGACTGTACAAGTGGCTGCTGGAAATATAGCCCGACAAGAGAAATAACTTTTCCATCGTTTATTTGTTTTCAAGTATCTTTACTTGTATTTTCCACCGCGTACTGAGAGCGGGGTCGTGAAAACACTTTAATACAATTAATGAATGGGAGATCTATAGTACTCGAGTCTATTTTTTTTATTCGGACCGGCGTATAGATAATTCATAAATAACACCTTTTTCGTGTCCGTCGTATAGTTCGATCATCGAGTTCTGAGAGCGCACAAACCGCGGCTCATTTCAATACAAAACGTTGCGATCCTGTGATATTTAGTAGGTGGGACCAAATTTACGGCACGAAAAATCATTATTGTTTGTCGGAACGCAGCCAAAGTTGCATCCCAGTCAGTCGGAGTGTGTCGCGCACCCAGTCACACCAAAGACTCGTTTTTTGAATTCTGTCACGTAACCGGTTTGAATTTGAGTCATTTCTTAACCGAACGGCAGCAAAAACTGGCTCGAACCTCTGCCCTATTGCTTCAAATGCGTAGAACACGAATACGAATATGACTGACCATAAAATATATGCATAGACGTGGTTTATAAAAATGGTAAACTATTCCGTGATTTGCCAAATTTCATTTTCTTAGCCTCTCGATAGAGAACTCGGAATAGTTTTGTAGGGTGAATTCTTTCCAATGGAAGTAATCACTTTCCCAGGGGAGCAATTTGGAGAAAAATTGCAAGTTTCAGACCCAAAAAGCAAAAGCAACCGAAGACGTGTTGAAAAAGGGGGAAAAAAAGGATTGGACTTTTTTCTTATGTGAGAAGGCCACCGGCGGCCCAGGTGTGAAGGCAGTACTTTTTCCCCGTCATTATTGAGCTACCCCGAGTCTAATGTGTGTACGTAAGTGAGATCAAGCTACCTTCAGGAAGAAATGAATGTAGTTACAAGTCCACAGCAAATAATAAAAGAAATTTTCAACTCAAAACGACTGGTTTTGAGTGCAATTCATCATCAAGTTAAAATGTATTAATGATGTTCATTTCTCTCGAAATGGAGAATTCCGTTTTGTATACCTTCAGTAGACCCACAGCCGAATTCAGGGGAAATGCTCCCCGAGGTCAATCATTAAAAAAAGCCTTTCTCATCAAATCTGACCAATTAAAAAGAACAACATGAATCAAACATGACCAAAGACGACTAAGACCAGATATCTGCTCGTAGATGAAGAAGAACCAAAATATGATCAAAAGCAACTAAATGTGGCCTAAATGACCAATTTTGACCGCTTCTATCAAAATAGACCTAAAAGCAGGAATTAAGAGACCATGAAAATTGAATTCTGCCTTTTCAATTCCAACACACCTGAGACGTGCATAAGAGTGACACGCTTCTTTTTTCTTTCTTTGCTTATCACCTGAAAATTGTAAAATATAGTCTTTTGTTTTTGTTGTTGTTTTTTGTTGGCAGTCCCCTACCCTAACATGTTCTTTGCACTCGCTCAGCAACACCTGTAGAATCTAACAAGTAACTCCGATATCGTAAAAATAGTATACGTGAGTGGACTCAGAGTCTACTACTGATTCATTTTTTTTGCGCTGCATCTACTGTCAACACTGAGTTCAAAGAACATATCAACGTGCTTCCAGCAGTACTAGTAAGCTATACTCAAATCATTTGCTACTGTGAGGACAGTTCGGACGCTGGGTCCTGCTAATAAAAATTCAAAATAACAGGGTCACACAGAGGCGAAACTTGACTTTCAGTTTGTGGGGGGGGGGGAGAAGAAAAAATTGCCGACATATATTTTTTGAAAACTAAAAATTCGCCGACAAAATAATTTTTGAATTTGAAAATTTGCCAATTTTTTACTCAAAATATTTTGTAATTGGAGAAAAAAAAATGAACAAACAAACAAACGTTCTTAGAAAATTAAAAATTCAAACGAGCAGTTTCAAACTTTGCCGGCTGCCAAATTATTGGGGGTGTTTCGACCCCCCATCCCACCCATAGTTTCGTCTCTGCAAATGCAGATCGGAACCTTATCTCCCAAGCACTCACGTATGCGCACACGAGCATACCCTAGTCTGGGAGGGTAAGCGGGAAGGATGTTAGGAATACTTGAGAGAAACACGCTACTTCCTTTACACATTGTTATTTACTCTTGGTGAGATTTTTTTCTGAATTTCCTCTGATTCATCTCCTAAATTGGTTCCAATAAAATAAAAAAACCTACAAAGCTTTAAGTCGATCGGATTCAGGGAATCCGTGCCACAAGCTCCCTTTCGTTCTTATGGGAAAAACACATGGAGTTTTGACTTTTGTTCTAGACTAAGGTTTCCTCCTATATTTACCAGGACCAAAGCCCATAAATTGAACAATAGAACATTTGCTATCGGATTCAGCTTGTGACACTGGAAAGTAAGTATTTTGCTTTCGACTTCTAGATTTTAATAAAATGTTCAAATTTCTCAAATTTCAGGCTCTAGATCGAACAGAGAATCTAGTACAAACAGAATGGTCACTGAAATTCGAAATTCAACGTTTCAGGGCCGGCAACTTAATGTATGCACTGGTGTACGTGCTCCACACGGAATTCTAAAAAAAGTGTTTTGCTCCACACGAGAAGATTCCGAACATTTCAAAATGAAAACTTATCAATTAAACAACAAGTTGAGCTATCAAATTTCCTCATCTTCAACTTTTTAAGCTTTTTTTTTTTTTAACAAAAAATTTCAATTTGTTTGGTAACACTACATCAGCAGTTTGATTTTTGATAACGCGTATTAAATTGTCCGCTTAAAATTGGCTGTGCCTGATTTTCAATTTCAGAAATAATCTGTCGCTTAGGGACCACGGAAGTGATTTGTGACAGGGGGCGGCAAACTTTTATGATCACTTTCAGCTATAGTAACGGGGATGTCCACTCCCACGAAAATTTAAAATGGTTAAAAACTTATATTCAGAAATCGGAAAAAACGGGAGACACTTGATGGCCCTCCCTGCACCCCACTTCCGCAGTCCCTGCTATCGCTTCTCAACGTATTCATGTTCGCTGTGAACGTGAACACATTTTAGCGTCAAGTGCACAATTTAGTTTTTTATAATAACTATAAGAGTTATAGGATTCGCCAGCATTTGTCATTTTAAGTACAGAAAGGAGTGAAGTAGGGGGAACCCTCTGCCTCCCAACCACTTCATTGCTGTACTGGGGGGGGCGATATTTCGGAGATTAAATTGAGAGAAAAAAGCGATAAGGATAAATGGTCGATGGCTGAATACCCTACGATACGGAGATGATATTGTTTTGCTAAGTAATGAAATAGTGGAGTTACAAGAGCTGGCAGAAGAATTCAACACCGAAAGTAGAAGGGTGAGGGACTGTCAATGAACATGACCAAAACCAAGCTGATGTGAAATACTCAAAAGGAAAAATTAAAGGTGGGGGACAGAAATCGAAAAATTGGAGGAATATAATTATTTAGGACAAATGGTAGCTTTTGAAAACAGAGGGGAACTGGAGCTGAGGGCAAGAACCGTGCAAGCTTGTAAAACTTTCTGGGCCCAGAGAGCGATGCTGAAGTGATAAATTATCACTAAGGGGAAAAGTAAAAATACTGGACCTATGTGTGATACCCACCCTCACCTATGGAGCACAAACCTGGTCTCTGACTAAGGCACACTACAATAGAGCTTGAGGGTGACACACCTTAGGATGCTCCGTAGTACTAATACGCATCAAAGATAGAGTAAGCCTGAAAGAACCATTTGAAAGGACGGGCTCAAAAGATACTGGAGAGAGAATAAAAAAGGCAAAATTATGATTCGCAGGGCATAGACAAATGGAGAAAGGTGACAGAAGAATGGTCACCTACAGAATGGAAAAGAAAAATGGGTAGACCACCTACAAGGTGGAGGGACGAGATTACAAAGGAATTTGGATACAGTGGGGAAGAGTGGGAAGGGACAGGTTATGGTGGAAAAAGGCGATGGATGGCAGTGCCCGGAAATGGGTGCATTCGACGTCACCCCCCCGCCCCCGCCCCCACACAATCCAGGGCCTACTGTACGATGAATGAACGGCAGTAAAAAAAATAAAAAAATAAAATGGCCGGGTACGCATTTGTACCGCCCCTATACTACTGCATAATATGAATTCATGACTTCTGTATAGTGGACAAAATTAATTAAACAGCGTAAAAGACCAAATGGGTCAGAAATTTTGTTACATAAGTTGAAATTTTGCTTTTCTAGTTCAGCAGTTTTGCAGATGGTAGTTAGACATAAAAATCGGGCGGGTTCAAAGATCGCAACTTTGTGTTCACAAATCATTCGATAAAGTTGAAACGATCATAAATATGTTGCAAGAAAAACGTGACTCCAGCTTTGCGAAATTTTGGACTACATGTGTTCAAAACGCGTCAAGTTTAAAATTAGACGAACCTGTTCTTCCAAAACCAAAAAAGATTACTCGTGTGTCTGCCTTACCTGTACGGTTGAAAGATCCTTCTTGAGCTCAAGAAAACTTGAAAACTATCACCGTTCCACGTTAAAACAAGAAATATTGGACCATGTTACAAATTTGAGCACTCATTCGGATAATATAACTGAAATATATTATAATCTATTATTCAGTGACTGGATTTCTGCTAATAAAATTCGAAGCGCTACGTTTTCGAGAGAAAAAAAAAACACTTTTTACACTTTTAGTATTTTCTGTATGTAGGATGTGCCAGTTCACAATATCTTTTTTTGTAGTCCAGAGCACTTTCGGCTGTTACGCCAGAAAGCCCTCTGGACTACATCAGAAGAGGAAATTATGAATTGGCACACCCTACTTACAGAATATTACCAAGTTCACTCACACTTCAACATGGACATTAAAATTTTAGCATTTGTTCGTTTTTCCATTAATTTTAAAAACTCCTTTCATCGTTAAGCTTAAAAATATTTATACACAAGTACAAAATGAACATTCATTTTTTCAAGCATTCTTGTGAATGAGTTATTCAGCTTATTTTTACAACTGCACCTCCCCCCCCCCTTCTTTAGCCGTAGAAATTACAAAACCTTCCTTTTTTTTTGTTTTTACCCCTTTTTTGAGAAAAAATCCTGCTCCACATGAAGAAATTCTAAGTTGCCGGATCTGCATCGATTTTCGAAATGTCTTTTCAACCTTCAAGATAACGTTTGATACTTAGCTTGAAACCTTCAGCTTTTGACTGACTAGTCTCTTACAGGAGTCCAGGGTACTCCATTTTCAGAAACGAAATTTGACTTTCAGTTTGGGGAGGTGGAAAAGAAAAATTCCCTGACCAAATTTTTAAAAAATTGAAAATTTGCCGATTTCTTAATTGAAAAAAAAATAATAATAATAAATAATAAACAAACATTCATAAAAAATTAAAAATTCAAATGAACAGTAAATTATTATTAGTTTCGCCTCTGGGTTCACATACAAGGAGCGATATTCCAAAATGATCACTTGGTCAGTGTCCATTTTTTTCTATTCGAAATTTGTTTCATAGCTTCATCTGATGGAAGATGTACGTACCCACATTCTCACACTATTGAACTATACGAATATTCAGCAATGGCGTCGTGTCTGGGTGTTCAAGGTGTTTACTGCACACTCACTTAATTTTTGTCTTACAACAAAAATCCCAGAAACAAGGAAAGATTTAAATTTTGATTAAAATACAAAATATAACCTCGAAAAATTGAAAAATAGCCGGAATTTTTCTCTTTGCTCTTCGCGCGGTTCTTATCTTTGTCACATACTATGGGAATCGCGTAGGATGTTCACTAGCAACATTGCACACTCTCGTCGGTCTTGTCGCAATGGCGTTATCTTTGTCTCATACCATGGGAATCGCGTAGGTTGTTCACTAGCAACATTGCACATTCTCTTTGGTCTTGTCGCAGTGGCGTTATCTTTGTCACATACTATATAGGAATCGCATATGATGTTCACTAGCAACATTGCACACTCTTGTCGGTATTGTTGCAATAGCATTATCTTTGTCTCATACCATGGGAATCGCGTAGGTTGTTCACTAGCAACATTGCACATTCTCGTTGGTCTTGTCGCAGTGCCGTTCGCAACAAAGACCACGAAGAGTGAAGCGGAGACTTCATTAATTTAAATGGCAGGGTGTTCACCAGCAAAAATGAACGTTCTGGAAGCGCATGCGCGTGCTGCTATGTGGTAAGTGGATGGATCTGCTTCATTCTTCATTGACATCCATTATTTATACAAACTGATACTGACCATAAGTTTTTGATACATACTGATTATACTAGGCAACCTAAGTGTCACTGGTGGTACATACATAGTATACACAAGAGTACCACATTACTTCATTCTCCTTTCAAGTTTTGAAAGTGGACAGAGGCCGTTTTGGAATATCACTCCACATTTGGAGGATCAAAACAGCTAAGCTTCGCGCGGAATCTAGTGAGAGGAGGCGCATTCTTGGATGAATACACCCTGAAGTACCGTTACATAGAAATCCCTTCCACAAATAAGCCATACAAACATCGACATCCTTGACAGCCTTTGTTCCGAACTTCCGATACCGATCGCGTAGTTTCATTTTTAAATTAACTTTTCCGCTAGAGGACGACGAAAAAAGTGAAATTTAGTGAGGGATCCAGTTACTGCCACCGGATAGGGACGAGAACGAAGCTGAGCGGAATATCTTGACGAAGTTATCAGCAAAGTTGCACCGCTCTTGCGGCTTCCCATTTAACGTTTCATAATAATACAGATATTAACAGAACGATGAAAACAAACCGCGTCGTGTCAGTGTCGAACTTCTATATATAAAATCGCCAAGTTTTTAACTTTAATTCGCAAAATGGATGCTTCGCGAAGTTCTGTTTATCTAAATATAATTAAAAAGTTAGTTAAGATATACCCGTTACTTGGAAACATAACGCGGCTCGCTCTATTTTTCCGTTATACTACATAATCGAAAGTTGCTTCGTATTCCAGCAAACTTTCTTATAATTAACGGTAATTATTCATTTTATATTTTGATTAATTTGCTCTCAGATAATAGACCTATATTTTTCCCTTTTGTTCCCACGCGGAAAATTTAGCTTTAAAAAGAGAGAAGAAGGAAAAAAAATGAAAATGAGACCGAAATCAGGTTGACGGTTAATTCGGAGTCGACGTTAAAAATTTGGTTCACTGTGCTCGCAGTAGAATAATATAAGAACTCGGCCCGAACGAACATTAAACTTTTTACAAGATAAAGTAATTCCCATTTATAGCGAAATGATGTTAAGATAGAAACTAAGCTATATCACCAATTAGGTAGCATAAAGATAATGCGGAACAACGCATATTATACGAATATTATTACCCTGCTTCTTCTTTCATGTTGTCGATATTAAAAAGAATTTTCGCCTTTATACCGGCCATGTATAGAATTAATTGAATAAATTTGTACCATCGTCGTGTATATATTATCGCGTCGTATCGACATGATGCGTAAATGTAGCAACCGATAATGAAAGAGCCGAAAAAAGTAATTTCGTGGAACGGGCACTGGGCGTTTTTATCGTACTCGCATTATTTATGTATCCTACGCATCCTGAGGGAGGTACACAAATCGCTGCTAAATTTACTAAATCACAGTTCGCTAACGCGAGAGGGAGATCGAAAAAATTGAATATTTTAATAAAACTGTACCCTGCCCAGCTGGGCTCGATGCTGCTCGTCGATCGTTTTCCAACGTTGTATTCATAAGTGATATACGTTCTCCGACTTGCCGCACCCCAGTTTTGTTGTAAATGCAGGGATGTACCAATAGGGGGTTGGGGCAACTTACCCCCATCCCGTAGGAATTTTCCACTCAGCAGTTGGGAAACCCTACCATTTCAGCAGGGGCAAAAATATAGGGGTGTGGGGGTTGAAACACTTCTCCAATAATTTGGCAGTCGGCAAATTTTGAAACAGTTCATTTGAATTTTTCATTTTTTATATGAATGCTTGTTTATTTATTTATTAGGGTGGCCCTTCAAAATCAAATTTCGAAAATTTCAGCTCCCACCCCCTAGAACTGTTACTTGATATGAAAAAATGATCCCCTAAAAATTTCAACTCGATTAATTAATTTTAAAGCGTCCCAAATGAGGGATTTCATTAAACTGGAGGTTGCGCGGTCGAGCGCGCTACTCATACGTTATACAGTGCCGGGTGAAGAACGATGCTTTGCACGGTTTGTTAGCATACGCTTGTAAAAGTACAGTTGGCGTTTCAAATTCTTTCACCGCAGATAGTGACTTTTCTAGTTTTTTACTCAAAAATAATTCCCAACTTAAAAAAAATAATAATTGAAAAGACTTAATGATTAATTAATCGCAGAAAACCTTTTAGAAAAATACATAATGTTCTTTTGCATGTGAGATGCCCTTTCTCTTGCCCTCATCACATGCATCAGTCATCAAGAAATTATGAATAGGAGCAATATCTCCTGAGTGCATCTCCTATTAAAAAGAAGATTGGGCTTCTTAGGTAAATACTTGGCTAGATCATTTTGAAATTAGATAAACATTGTCTTAGTATATCCAACTTAATTTTTTCATTAAAATGATATCCATATTAATAGTGTATTATTTTAGCGCTTTCATAGCAAATTGGGGGGAGGTCATTTAAAGGTCATTTATTTTCGAAATTCGATTTGTTTTAGAAAGTATAAACAAATAACATTAAACATTCATTAAATTTTTTTAATTATTCATACATATTAGAAATAAAAACAAACATTAAACATTCGTAACATTTTATTATTTCAATCATATTAAACTAAGTGTTGATTTTTCAGAATTTGGGTACTGTATTCTGTATTCCGTCATACCTTGTATTAAAAATTGTTTTGGTTCTTCATTGTTGCTTATTTAAAAATTTTTGACGGTGAGGGACAATTCACAATTTTGTTTGCTCCCTTCGCTCGTAATTAACAGTTTAAACAATAAATAAAAATCCAACCAACAAATAATTACCATAATTAAATCAGTAAACTAGAATACACTGAGTAGAACAGAAGAAAAACAAAATTAATACCTATTCATTTTTTAAGTCAGAAATTCAAAAACTGAATTTTAGTCAACAAAATTATACGGCGTATCTCAGCGACCGTTGATGCCCGAGTTTTTTCGCGGGTCGCAACGGACATGCAAGAATAGTCGGCGTGTTACCTTCATTTTAATGAAATCTCTCATTCGAGCCACTTTAAAAGTGATCAATTGAGCTGAAATTTTTAGGGGAATGTTTTTTCATATGAAGGGACAATTCTAGGGGTGGGAGAGCGAAATAACAAAAAAAATTCGTCATCTATAACAGAAAGCCACCCTATTATTTATTCTTTTTTCAATTAAAAAATAGGCAAATTTTTGATTTTTAAACGATTTTGTCGGTGAATTTTTAGTTTTCAAAAAATATTTGTCGGCGAATTTTTCTTCTTCAACTCCCCAAACTGAAAGTCAAATTTCGTTTCTGAAAATGGAGTACCCGAGACTCCTGTCAGAGACTAGTCAGTCAAAAGCCGAAAGTTTCAAACTGAGTATCGAACGTTATCTGAAAGGTTTATGAAACAAAGCTGAGACGTGCAGACATTCCGAAAATCTGAAAGTCGGTAGCAAACGTTGAATTTCGAACTTCAATGACTATTCTGTTTTTACTAGATTCTCTGTTTGACCTACAGCCTAAAATTTAAGAAAGTTGAACGTTTTATTAAGATCTAAAAGCAGGCCCGTAGCCAGCCATCAGCGGTAGGTGGTGCTGACTGTTTACCGGGGGGGGGGAGCCTTTAGGATACACATAGTATATAATGTGAAAAGTTCTACGAGGCAGTGGTATAACCAGGGGGCACAAAGGGGGTGAATGCCTCCAAGGCACCTGAAAGAAAATGTAAAATATGCAGAAATTAGCAATTTTTTGCTTTAAAACACGTTTTTTCGAAAAAATTTCGCTCGAATAGTAATTTTACCTTCATTTTCATGCAATAGTCCTCTAATATCGGCGATTTTTTAAAAATACTTCAATTTTCGACTTTGTCTCCCTTATGAAAATCTTACTTTGCCCACCCCCTCCCCAGGAAAATCCTGGCTACGCCACTGATTGAATTTGGTCTCAAAATTCATAATCAAAACTGATGATTCAACTTACCGACAACCCATTGAAAAAAAAAATGAATAGATTGGTGAAAAAAAATTAACACTTAGAACGGTCAAATTTTCGAACTTGTGGAAGTAAAGAAACTCTATTTCTGTGGACTTATCAAGTTATCAGTTCTCGAACACCCATAATTATTGTCGAAAAATTTCATGAGAAATTTTTGAGGAGATTCCTTTGACTGTTCAAGATAATTTCCCAAGAATTTCATCGAAAATATTAAGTTAAAATTCCCGATTATTTTCAAAGAATTTCATGGGACATTATTGAAAAAAATCCCCAATACTTTTAGGAGAATTTAAATACTTCAAAAATTATCGGAGAATTTTCTCAAAGAAATTCGATGAAATCTGCTGGAAAATATTATTAGGAATTTTCTCCAAAGATTTCCGATGAAACTCTGTTGGTCTGTCCCGTTGCATCGTTGTGTACCTCATTATTACAAACAAACCCCTCGGCAACCCAAACATCACGCTCTAATAATCTGCGAATCGCTACCTTTTCAAACAGACCCCTCGGCAACCCAAATATCACGCTTTTAAAAAGGATAGGAGGATAACAAAAACTCAGGAGAACTACGCCGAGTTGGTGCACACGTTGGTGCAATCATCATGTTCGAACTACAGGTAGGATATTCATCTATTTACATCAACACGCGTACGATCGGCCGCCATTTTGACTCCAACCGCGCCCGTGGATGCCAAACCCGACTATGCGGAGCGTACCGCGTAGTCAATTCGGCATCCACGGGGTGAGGTTGAAGTCAAAATGGCGGACGATTGTACTCACAAGAAGTTATAGAGCTCTAACCAACGGCGTTTTCCTATGGTGCATGTTGACTTGCATAACCCTGAATATCCCGGCGTTATTCTCCTTATCGCTTTCGTTATCGAACTTTTCTATTCTGCTGCTTGAAACGTGTCGATCTTTCTTCGCTTATCTCGAACGTTCGAGATTGTTTGCCACAGTATAAAAGTGTAGAGATAGACCACGCATAACCAATGGCGGATATGGGGGGGGGGTTAGGTCCGCCCCCGAAATATTTGAATTGGTTTATAGTGACCTAGAGCTATTATGCTTCGTCTATAACACATTTTTCATTAGCCCCCCCCCCCTCCTCGAAATTATTTTCTGTATTCGTCCCTGCGCGCAACGATTTTGTATGAAATTTGAGAAGTCGGCGCCACTGGTTCTTGTTCTTATATCGAGGAATGAAGAATACACTGGATGATTCAGCGTGCACTCGTAATACGCTGATCTTCAGTGTGATGAGTAACCGCGAGTGGCATCCGCGGCGCTGCTCGCAAACCGGTTGACGAATGCGTTGGCAATCCGCCTGATTGAGCCGGGTCGTTCGCTCGTTCGGCCGGGCGTGTGTGAAACGCGTGTGCATTTGTTGACATAACCAGTTGCACATGGACGTAGCGTGGACCTGACCGAGCGGCCGACATTGTTTTTGGTTTCCAGATTCTCTCTGGTTATCTGGTTCGAACCGGTGCGGTGCACGTGATTCGCCAAAGCGTGCGTGCTTCCTCTATCTCGTCGACCGGCTGGGTCTCGCGTGTAGGCCCGTTTCGGAATGCGTTTTTAATTCCAAAAATATTTTCATTTCCATTTCCGTATCGAAGGCGATTCCAATTTCCAATTTTACGCGTAAAATACGTGATTTTACGATACTCACGGTCTCCAAATTGCGAGGAAATGCGAGGGCGCCAATCTTGGGAAAACAACGGGCAGAATGGCTGTTTGTTGTCGACAGAGAGTTTCCAACCGCAGGACGCCTCCGCCCCCGTAGGAATATCTGCGCTAAGCTAATTCCAAACGAAAAAATCATCCTATCTTATTATCGATGACTGGCAGTTACTTTGACTTGGCACACAGGACAGCTCCGGTCTCCAGTCCGCCGCCTCCTGCGATATACCGAGATGGGGAATGTCGATACGGACATCGAATGAAGGCGAACGAACAAAAATCTGTCGGTGATTGCGCTCGCGAACCAAAGAGTAGAGTGGTCGATCTCGAGTTCTCCAGCGTATACCAGGCCGCTCGCTCTGTCGACGGCTCGGGAATTGAACCTGTTGTTGGCCGGGCACCGATACAGAATAATTACGGCGACTCCTACACCGCTTATTAATCAGTTAGTTGGCATCGAAATTAATCGTCCGTTCGCGCGGATTATCAGATAGTCGCGCTTCCCCGTAGTAACCTAGTTAAAATAACTCTGCAGTGTACAACGCATTGTTTCAGTTGTAAGCCAACTTTTGCAACACGACCATTCCATGTCGTCGTTATCGGACCAGCTTCATTCTTCAAGACCGGCAAAACGCCTCTGCGATCGTGTCCTGCGATTAAATTGCGCCTCGACTAGTTACACCTCGGTGTTCGAATAGAAATAAGTCGAAAGTTTCATTCAGAGGTGAAAATTTCAACATTTACGGCGCGACGACTACCCGGTTTTGAGTTGCCGAGCTGGGAACATTTTTCCTTTTTTTATATATCTTCGTTTTCACACTTTGGTCACGTACGCGTATACATACCCTTTGACTGCTCTGGGAAGCGTGAAAAGCCTCGCTGCTCGGTTGTCGACGACCCAGCTAGCAAGAGAGCCCGGCGCAGACCGAAGAAAACGGTGTACATAGAATTTGCGAACGTCGTTACAGAATGTGAATAAATGATTTAAATTGAATATTCCGGGGGATTAAGAATGGTAACATTTTTTGACGTTTTTGAAAAGTACGTGAGACGTCCGCTCTGTGGACGCATTTTATAACGAAAAAGCATACGCGGGCACGTGAGATTCGTTCGAATGCGAGGTTTTAACATTTACCGCACATACATGGCCAACTTCCGCCCTGAATCGCACTGCATCACTCAGCTACTTGATTCTTGTAGATACAGCTTCACCAGAAACAGACTACCCCTTTCCAGCCTCACTTTGAGCGTGATTCATAATCATTTTTTTAATAATTTGGCGTAGCCAGCCTAGAGGGTTCGCGGAGGAAAGTTCCATCCTTTAACTTCTTTTGAACCATATGTGCGTAGAACGCTGGATCTCGAATACGCTGGTTTGAGTCTGTGATCAGGTGATCCAGATACATATAATAATAATATAATAACAGCCGTTTATTATTACATTTTGTCTTCGAATTACATAAGTATCTTATAATACTAACCTCTTTTATTATTATTTTTTTTTTGAGTTCATATAATCGGCACACTCGCGGACATAGGCCTCTCCGATCCTCCACCACCGTTCCCTGTCATGGGTCAAACTGTTCCAGGATCAGTGGCGTGAATTCCAGGCAAGCAAGGTAAGCGCTGCTTACCGTGAAAATTCCCCAGAAAATAAGTCTTCATGTACAATATCGCAAAACAGCGATTGTATTGACGTTTTTACAACGCAGAGTGGGCTATTTGAGATTTTGACGGTTCAAAAGTCAAAAAATTAGGTTCCTGAAATTTTGCAAAAAATGTGGCCAGCTTTTGCTTATACTCCAACCATCTCACGTGCATAATTTCGCGATCCTAGCTAGTCAGCTGATCGACATGGTAACGCGATAAAAATTCTATTATACACTACATTGTGAACCTGAAGCTATGTTGTTTGCGTTCAAGGTGCGTTGGAGTGTTTGTGTTTCATTTTTTATGAAGTTCTAAGATATCGTTAGAAAGAGATTTTTGTCAGCTTCAAGATGGTGTATTCGGTTTTTTGATTTCGTTTCACATTTTTCGATAAAATTGTGATAAAGTAAGTGCAATTTTCCTGTTAACCTATGTTACATTATGGTCTGCAAGTTTTTTGTGCCAAACTCTGCCAAAATGGTTCCAATGGCATCAAGTGCGTCGAATCATGTGCTTCAAGAGTGAATCGGTGCATTTTGCAGAAACTTGCAGATTTCGACAGAATTTGCTATTTTATATATCAAAATTAGTAGAATGAAGTAATTTTGGTTTCTAGAGCATTCGGTGGCCAAAATTGATGGTACTGATTTATTTTTATCATGAAATTGTTTTTCTTTTCATTTTTCGCTAATTTTTGTTGTTGTTTTTTTCTTTTATGTTGCTGGCAAAATTGTATTTCAATAACGCGGATCCACATGAGTCACTGTGATACATTTATTTCAAAATCGACCAGATCAATTGAATCGGAAGATGAAGAAGTTGAAGATAATAACGAAGTATCAGCAGAGCTCAGTGATTAATTAATATGTAAAGAAATACATACATTTTGTGATTTTGTAAAATTTGTATGAATATTTTGATGCACTATTCATTTTATGTTTGGTTTAAGAACATTTTTAATTGGTTTCAGTTTCATTTAGTGTGTATAAAAATGGAATAAATTAATTTCTCATTTGGTGTGATATTTCCAGAAAATTCAGCCCATATTTTTCAAAAAAATGAGAAGAGGGCATTACCGCTTAAAAAAAGTTAATAGAAGAAGTTCTTTACTAGTTGGTGCCAAAACAAACTTCAAGAATAAATTCAGCATGCCCAAAACATAATATATTTCAACCACCAATAAAATATTTTTCAAAATTTAGGGATTTTATCCGTCAAAATGGGAGTTTTTTGCCAGTTAGGGTGAAAACAACTTCAGGAATGAATTCAGCATACCCAAGAACATATATTTCGACACCCAACCCAATGTTTCCCAAAATTTTGAGGTTTTACCCGTCACCAGGTAGGGGTCCTTTGCAAGCTAGGGAATATTTTGGGGTCCTCCCCTTCCCCTGGGGAGGGGGGGGGTTTATTGACAGATGAGGTCAAAACAACTTCAAAAATGGATTTCTCGCATCACAATACCTCCAATAAGACATTTTGTTGCAAGTAGTTTCACGAATTCGATTTTTGCACTCTCGAATTCTCAAATAGCCCACTGTGCAACGCTTACACTTAAGTATATAATAAATTCACGGGAGATATGTGGCGCCATCTTGTTCGGCATTTGGCAATCCTTGTACATGTATATTCGTATTGGCCAGTGAGGTGTGCGTTGGATCTAACGCTTCTTTTCAATACTGCACGTTACATTGCACGACTTACGCTTCGCCCCCGTATTAATTACCAAAACAAAAACACACTAGCATGTTCAATGCGACGAAACCTGCACGTTTGGTTGCATTCTGGAAGCGCTTGGAGTCAGACTTGGCTCGGCTTGGCTACATATGAACGTCGAACTTGACAGTGACATGTGATTATGTTCTTTTACTAGTCAACGCGTTATGTTTGAATCCTCCGTTTTTGTTGTTGTTGTTTTTTTTTGTCCACAAAATGCGTACTTGAGATCTTCTTGAAAAACCGTTTTCGCAACTTACTCTTAATGAACAGTTAGAAATTATTAATGGTGAGAAGCTTAAACCAGAATTACCGTTTTTGAAAACTGAGCAAAAGAAAGGTGGTTGCACTTTTACTAGACATTTCCACGTATCGCAATATTTTGTGATTAACCCGTCGTGAAGATAGGGGGAAACTGTTTGGTTGGCCAGGTCTATTATTCGTCACAGAATGGGGGGCGTTGGGGGCATACACCACCCCCTCCCTCCCTGTATGGATTTCTTACTCAACAGCTGGGAAAATTTACCATTTCAGTCAGGTGGAGTTGGAAAAATTCAACAAGTCAAAAGGTTTTTTTTGTTGTTTGTTTTCTGCTTTAATACTTGGGAATTGAGTTGAGAAGTTGAGAACAACAAGTCAGAGGTTTTTCTTCTTTTTTTAAATATTTGTGTATTTTGAGTTCAGTCAGTTGAAAAAATCCAACAAGTCAAAAGGTTTTTTTTTTTTTGCTTTGATACTTTAGAATTTTGAGTTGAGTTAGTTGGGACTTTCACAATTTTTGCCCCCCCCCACCTCGTAAAACTCTTCGGTACGTCTCTGTCTACGCTTATCGTTTACCTCCGAGAAAAACTCACCGCACGCCACTGTCCAGCGATTTCTTAACTCATCCCTCCATCTAGTTTTTGGGTCTTCCCCTCCCCCTTTTGCTTCCGTATGGGGTCCAATTTATGGTAATTCAATTCCATCTCTCTTCCTCAGTTCTAAACAGGTGCCCTGCGTATTTGAATTTGAAGTTTTTAATTTTCGCCCCTGTATCCTAACTTTGTGTTGTCTCTCTGATTTTTTTATATTTCTAACCCTATCTTTTAGTTTTATCCCCATTCTCTTTCTTTCCACGGCCCTTTGTGTAACTTGAAGTTTTAATGTTTGTGTTTTCGTAAGAGGCCGTGTCTGTGACCTGTAGCTGAGCACTGGTGGTATGCAGCTATCGAGAATTTTTTATTTTCGTTTTTAATCCTAATTTTTTGTTTTTGAAAACACAGCTTAGCGACCAAAATTTCCCCCAAGCTTTATTCTCCGGTATTTTTAACTCTTTTTCTATTCTCTCCTCGATGGCTATCGTTTGTCTCAGGTAATTGTATTTTCTTATTTCTTCTATATCTTCCATTTGTAGGGTGTGCCAATTCCCTTTTTCTTTTTCTATAGTCCAGAGCGCTTTCGGCTGTTATGCCATAATCCGTGGAGTACCCTAAATGAGACTTGTCCCTTGTGATCCTGTAGTCATAGTGGAGAATAGTACCGTATGATTGACCTATTTAGTCGTGTGCTCCTATTGGTTGTCTGTGATTGTGCAGTATGTCCAATCCGTGAGTGTTATTAGTTGGAATAAGTTCTCGCTTTGGAAGTTAGTTATTGTGTTTATTAGGTTGTTTTGTTTTGTTTTTGCCTTTATTATTTCTAGTTGTTCTTTTAATTTTCTTTTTCTTGTGTTGTTTTCTGTGTGCAGGATTTTGTATTTTTCTGTCAATTTGTCATTGTTACGTCCCTGGTCATTGCAGTGTTTTCCAAACAGTGATTTGTTATTCTTTCGCTTTTGTGATTTTTCATGTTCGTTTATTCTAGTTGTGAATTTTCTGCTTGTTTCTCCTCTGTGTGTTATGCCACAGTGTTCACAAGCCAGTCTGTATACTCCGTTGCTGTTGTTGATGTCCTTTGTTTCTGTTTTGTCAGAAGAAAATGTGAATTGACACACCCTACAAATGGAATATTACCAAGTTCACTAACACTCCTAAATGGACACTCTTCTATATCTGTTCTGTTTACAGTTATTTTACCTGTGTCTTGCGTCAAATGCTTTTTATCACTCATGTATTTAGTTTTCTTTTTGTTGATTTCTAGTCCCCTTTTTTGTTTGCTGCTGCTATTTCATTGCCCATTTTTATCAATTCTTTTTGTTTTGAGTTTAGCAGAATGAGGTCGTCAGCAAATCTAAGAATGCTTAGGTAGCGCTAGTCTATTTTACAGAAGCGCAAATAGAGCCCAGAACTGGGGGGCTTAAGCCCCCTTATTATGAAGCAACACTACCTCCCCGCATCATTGCCTTTGGTAATTTTTCAGTGTTTGGGGGGCTATTTAGAAGTTTGGGGGGCTAAGCCCCCCCTCCTCCCATTTGCGTTTATGCTATTTTAATTCCTTTGTTTTCCCAGTTTAGGCTTACTCTTTTTCTAATTTGCTCTCAACCCGAGCCCTGGAATCCGCCCTTGCGAGCATTACTTCAGAGACGTCGAGGAGGCTGTTAGGACTGTCTGGGCCCTCTGCTCTTCTGGCCAAAAAACCGGCCTAGGTCGAAATCTGGCGAGTAGCTACATGGACTCGACCCCGGGACCTTCGGATTCTGAAGCCAACGCGCTATCCACTTGGCCAACCAGACCCGTTCCAATTTAGGCTTATTATTTCTTCTATTACCGCACTGAACAGGTTAGGGGACAGTGGGTCGCCTTGTTTTACTCCTTTACCAATTTCGGAAGTTTCCTTTTTTTTTGTCTAGCTTAATGTAGGCTTTTGAGTTTTCATACAAAATTATTCTTAATATATTTATTATTTTTATTGTAATATCCTGATTTCTTAAGCTTTCCAACAAATATTGGTGTTCTACCGAGTCGAAGGCTTTGTGATAATCGATGAAGAGCATGTGATGTTCTAGATTATACTCAAGCGATTTTTCGATTATCTGATTGATCGTCTGTAGATGGTCTATTGTGGACTGTCCTTTACAAAAGCTCACCTGTTCTGTTCTCTGGTTGAAGTCGAGTTGGTTGTACATTCTTCTTTTTAAAATTTTCATGAATACTTTGTAAATGTTTGAAGACAGACTAATTGGCCTATTTTCCCCTATCTCTTTTTTGCTCCCCTTTTTGAATAATACTCCGAAATTTTCCGCTGATCCGGTATCCTACCGAATATTTTTGTAAGCGGGGTAGTTAAAGTCTCTGAATAATATTTTCAAGAATCCGTTGTACATTTGATCAGGACCAGGGGCTGTGTTTGTTTTTAGTTTTTTGAGGACGTCCTCTACCTCTGCTTTCAGTATTTCCGAAGTTTCCTCTTCACTGCCCTCTTCATCCGTTTTTTCTTTGATCTGCCTGAATTGACCTTTATCGCTACTTTTATTCCTGCGTTTGTATAGGTCTCTGTAGTCGTATGTAGCTACTTGTATTATTTTAACGCTGTTGTGTTCTGTTCCTTGTGCCCCTCCTGTTTATCTCTTTCCACATTTTCTTTGTTGATCCATTATCTTGGATTATTTTCTCCATTTTTTTCCTTCGTACCTATGCACGTCTTTTCTGATTTCCCTCTTAATCAATTTCTGCAGTTCGCTCACTTCTATTTTTTCCTTGTTGGGTTTTCCTTCTTTTCTCCTCATATCTTCCCTTAAGTCGATTAGTTTCTTCGTTTTCTGTGATAATTTTTCGTGCGTGGTAATTTCCTCCTCTTTTTTTCCGTATTTGTTTATTGCTTTTCTTAGAATATTTTCAAAATCATTACATGTGTATGTCCACGTCGAAAGGGCCCATCTTGTCGGTATGGAGTTATGGCCAGATGGTAATATTAGGATAAATTGCGGTCACAATGAGCTAAGCCCGAGGGTTTTAAGTCAAAAATTCGAATTTTTAGGAATTTTTGAAATCAAAGTTTGAAACATTGTAGTTCCGAGAAAAACGCGTTTAAAGTTTGAGTAAGAAATTTTTTTTGAAAAACGATATTTTATGAGCGTTTTACGTTTAAAATGAAAAGTTTGGACTTATTTCGATGTAAACTGGTACAGAGAAGGTGTCCACCCAAAAATGCAGTAATGTGCAGCGATTAATGTACATCAACGAGTGCAAGACAAAGTGGGCCCTTTTACATTGAAATCAATGTAAAACGAGTATCGACAAAGTGGTCCCTTTCATATTTCGGCCGTACGGAGGGGGAAAACGTTGAAAATCTGGGTATCGACGAAGTGGGCCTTTTCTCATCCGCGACGTTTTGCGCGCTATCTCTCAGGAAAACTGCGAACTCGAAAAGATCTCTATGCCAGCTGATAGACCATGATTCCAGGTATACAAAACGCTAAAAACTTTATGTTTCGTTTTTTATTGTTTTTTTTTCCCCCATAATTTTGCATAAAAATGGCTGTATCTCCGAAACTAAGATCAACAAGGTGGGCCCTTTCGACGTGGACTTATACACATATACTTCTTGTATTTTATTTTTTCTTAGATTCAAGTGGCTATAATTTTTTGTTCTAAATATTTTCTTGTTAGCTCTCGCTTACTGGGTGGTATTATTATTTTACCCGCGGGCTTGTTTTTCATAAAGTTTTTAATTTTTATTCTTTTTGGAATTTCGATTGTTCCCTCTGCTATCCTGTGGTCTGATGGGAACTTAAACCTGGATAGTACTTTCAAATTTTTTACTATTGAGAGATCGTTTATTAACATATGGTCTATTTCGTTTTTGAATTCCCCATTAGGTGACACCCTGATCCATCTCTTGTTTTGCCTTTTTCTAAAGAAAGTCCCTGCCACTCTTAATGCATTGCTTTGTGTAGAATGGATTAGTCTTTCTCCTCCATCGTTCAGTTCTCCCATTCCATAGAATCCAGTTGTGCCTTTGGTTTCTTTCCCTTTGTCTAATTTTGCGTTCCAGTCTTCTATTACTATTGTGAGGTATTCGCTATGCTTTGCTTCTGTATCCTCGAGTTCGTTCTAGAAATTTTCGATTTCTGTCTCGTCCTTATCGGCGGTTGGAGCATACACCATGATTATTGATAGCTTAGTTTTTCTATCGATTTCAAGTTTTACAACCCCTATTCTTTCAGAGATTCTTTTTACTTCTAGAATTTTATTCCCCATTTTATTTTTGATGTAAAAACCTATCCCCTGTAAATTTTGTTTACCCGAAATAATAGAAATAGTTGCCGTTTTTTCTTTTAATTAGTCCCTCCCCCTGTCACCTTACTTCTGCGTGACCTATTATATTCCAGTTTATCTCTTTCAACGCTTCCTCAAATTCCTGCATAAATAAACTAGATAGATTGTAAAATCGGCCCACTCGCCGAACTCCGTTCTTTCAAGACGGATTTAGTCCCCGAGGGAGAAACGATCCAAACAATCCAAGACTGCAACCTCCAAAACCCATCACTATCACGACCTTAACGAACTATCTTGCAGCAGTGAAAAGGAAAAGAAAAAAGGTAACCACTAATCCAGATGCATATACCTAACTAAAAAATCAGCGAATTCAGCTGATTTAAGTTTAAAGAGTAAAGTACAGCATTTTCTCGGTAATTCTATAAGAATGTCGTGTTTCGAACGAAGAATACTGATAATGGACATTAATATCGATTCTGAGAACGACTCTATTCCAAGTGGCTCGAGAATCCCCGGGAATATAAGTAAATTTGAGGGGAGCGTACATTCGAATTCTTCAGTTGTTTGCATCTCAATAAACAGTCATTCTCCTCGTCACTTATTGCAGAGCTCGACAAGAACCTTTCAAACTACTTTCCTTGTTTTTGTATTTAGCCAACTATATCTTGTACTGTTTACAAGACTTTTTTCATTCGAGAAAATTGGGTTCTCGACCCCCTCCTCGCACTAGAGGTTCCTTCTGAACTATTTTCTTTGGAAACGAGAACCCAGTGAAAAGCCCTGCACTCGTGAAACGCGTTCGAAAAGGTGATGTACGAACAAACACAGCAGCGATCTTATAATAGCCTTTTAGAATTTTTGCAAAAATATTATTGCGCCAACACTCGCGGTTTTTCATCTGCTCGTTGTAGGTACTCCTTTAATAATCGAATAGCTGCTGAAAAATGCTTTTACGTTTATTTGCTTTTTTCCACGCAATGTAACCCGAATGCGGCTCTGGTTACTAGAGTTGATGTACATAAATAGAATGATAGAATGCATATATTATGTTCGCGCTTTCATTCTTATTTCGATTGTGCCAATGGTCTTCAAAATCATATTATATATGTATGTAGGCACGTGTATACATGAACATTTTCACTCGTTCGAGCGTTGCAGTTTACCGCATTTATAATCGATGACTTTGTTTTCGCTCAAGACCCAGATCATGTTAGCTGAAGGTGTGGTCCTTGATGGGAGAACGAGGTATGACTAGCATACCATATGATAATTTCCTATCTACGTCGGAAAACATAAAATTATTAGACAGTTAGCTGTGGCTTCACCTCTCTTTTGTCATCCTTTTTCACGACAACTTCACGTTGATCAGAAATTCCAGAAGCAAAACTGATATATTACATGAAGCATCCAGGAGAAATACTACAACACAAATTTTGGAGCCTGCTATTGAATATCGCGAGGTTAATAAAAAAGGACCTTCGATTGTATTCATATATGAGTTGCGATTGCATGTATAAGTTGTCGTACATTGTGTTTCTGTTTTTTGATCATTCTATGTCAGTGCTGAGGTACGTAGTTATGAAGAACGAAAATGTACTTTGGATGTTTTCAAAACTGGATGCCAGTTAACAAGTGCCCATAGCATTGCTGGTAATCTTGGTTATGCCTTATGCCTATTCAAATTGTAAATTTTGTTCGAATCAACAGAAAATTCCTTCTTTGTCTTTAGCGTATTAAGAATTACAATTTCCTAAAACATGCCACCTGAAATGGTTGGAATGGATTGCAGAGTACCTTCCTGTTGTTGATAAAAGTGATAGAGCTGCGCGACTGCAGTCTGTAGCTTCGCAATTTTACGAGTAGCCGAGCCTATTCCAATTGCTTTTTAGGGTGTTTGCCCGCGCGCAGCGCTGCAAGCACCCTATTGCAATCGAGTTTTCGTCATCATATTTCTTTAAATACGAGTGAATTGTGTTCAGATCGTAGTTCAGTTTTAGTTCAATTTCGTTCTCCGCCAACTGCTGCCATCTATCGGTAAGTCGGTATACTATTATGAATGTTTCCTCTCCATTAAGAAGGCAACTTGGAAAGATGAAAATAAAAGATTTTCATTCTGGCGTATGTTTTATCGCATAGACGTTGGTACTGCATCTGAATATTAGTCTCAAAGCTTCAACATTTCAGATTTGCGGTTTTGTTTTATCAATACCAGTGAAGGAATTTAGCGCAACAACACCAGGGATGCGGAGAAGCCGGTAGCTGGAAGTCAGAAGCCGAAAGTTTTTGCAGTTTTAGGATAATTTTGAGAAGCCAGAAATTGGAAGCTGAAATTACATTTTGTACCGTAGTGTAATTGACGTTTTTTCAAGGGGAACAAAATAATAACAATAATAATAAACCATTCCATTTACCCCGGTTTGAAGGAAAATGGGCGTCCAGTGTATTTTTGTTCGATCATACACCATAAACTGGGGTAACTTCGAAATTGTGGAGAAAGTCCGGACATTGCCGGTTTTGTACAAGTACATTAGAACTGGATGAGTCGCACTGGTTCGGTCTAAACCGGAACTGGTTCAAAAGTCTGTTGCGATGCTTGAAAAGTTAACGAAGAAATAACGCATTTATTCAGCGTTACTCCAGTTCTAATGTATAGAACCGGCAATGTCCAGAGTTCCCCCATAAATCCGAAGTTACCCCAGTTTATGGTACTTTTTCTTATAAACGAGCTCTCAATCTTACAATTTTTTTTACTTTTTTTCGTTAGAACTGGTAGAGGAGACTAAATTACACTACTATCCCTTCCCCAGTTTCACAAAACATTTAATGAAATTCTCCAAAACTACGAACCAAATTTCACATCAACATTTCAAAACGCTAAGAATTTTATATCTATTGAAGTTTACTATTTAATGGAAGGTGCTGGAGCGTCTCAAATATCTCGCTGGCTTTCGAGAGCGCCAGGCCGAGTATAAATCAAAAGTACATTTCAACGGCCCTCAACAATTATAAAACTACACGAAGGCGATAAATAAAAATAAGCGAGAGAGTGAGTCGAGTTGAACTTTTCCACTAATAGCAGAAATATAGTTTTGATTTAAAACGCGCGATTATCTCTCGTATGTGTATTTGTATGAAAAATTGAACTCATTTTTGAAAACGAATGTTCTCGATTGAAAAAGCTTGGCCGTAACCCAAGCTGAGAAATTTATCAAATTAATTGTTCTGGCGCTGCAATCGAATACACATATACGAAGTTATATTTATGACGCGTAATTACCTCTTGTGACCTGACGTGTAAACTGAAACCACGTGTATCGTGCACCCTACTGTTAAATGGCCCTGAATAAACTCCATTTGATAATTACGGTACCTATATGGTTGAATGAGATACGTTCGTTGCGAATATAACAAAGTTTTGTTAGGTACCCATAGTACTTAGGCATGAGTTGCAACGAATTTCATGTAAGTATAAATACCTGACAGGCAATTTGCTGGAACGTCTAGGATTTCGACTTCAGGTATTCAAATCGAGTAAACGCGGAAAGAAATTATTCACTGCCAAAGACAAGAATGAGGAACCACGGAAAAATATCTTCGGAGCAGTGGTCTGACTAAATATGAGTACTAACTTTTTATGGGGTAAAATAAAGGTATCTGTGACTTCGTAAGAAACATGCTAGTGTTCTGGAGAACTTGCTTCGGCGGCTGGAGAGGATAAGAGAAGAGTATGATCTACAGATGAACAGAGAGAAGACGAAGATAGCGATTGTGGATTGAAGAAATGCTATACTTGAGGAACAACGAGAAATACCAGGATATGAGACAGTGGAAAAATTCGTATACCTTGGCTCACTTATCGAAAGCAAAGGTGGGTCGGAAGGAGAAGTAAAAAGGAGAATCCAGATAGCGCGCAGCTCTGTGATACGGTTGAATAAGATATGGAAAGATACGACAATAACAAAGAAAGTAAAGACAGGTAGGTAACATCGCTACTCGAATAGGGTCGACAAAATCTTCAAATTGCAAAGCTGTAGACTGCAGTCGCAGAGCTCTATCACTTATCACTCTATCAACAGGAAGGTATTCTTCAATCAATTCCAAACAGTGAGGTGGCATCTTGGGAAATTGTAATTCTTCATACGCTAAAGACAAAGAAGGAATTTTAGTTCGATTCAAATAAAATTTACAATTTGAATAGGCATAACCAAGATTATCACCAATACTATCAACACATGTTGACTGGCATTCAGTTTTGAGAACATTGGATGTACATTTGTTCGTCATAACTACGTAGATACTTCAGCATTGACACAGAATGATCAAAAAACAGAAAAACCACCAAACATGTAACTCATATTCTATGGTCCATAGAGAGGTTGGCGAGATACAAAAATTGGGGGGGAGGGGAGATCGATACACGAAATACACAAATTGTGCACTAATTTTTGCCCACATTTCCGGACCTCTATCCAGCCTTGGAATGGGGGGGCAGCACCTAACAGGTTGCCTATATTATGTGATCCACAGAGGGGAAGGGAAGGGTACACAAATTGAGGGAGGGGATACACAAAATACACAAACCGTACACAAATTTTTGCCTCCATTTCCAGACCTCTATCTAAAGTTGGGGGGCTAGCATTTGTCCAGCCTCCAAGTTTGATCGTTCCTAGCGAAGACGGGAAACGTTCACAAATTCTACTGGTGTACACAAATTGTACACAAATTTTTGCCTCCCTATTTATTTTTCAAAATACACTTGGGGGGGGGGGCTGTCGGCATGGACTTCATGCCGAACATGATCTCATTTTTATTTTCATATAACTAGTGTTCTCCTACTCTAATATTAAAACGTGTTGATAGTATATTACATACCAAGAGTCAAAAGGGAGTGTTCACATGGCGAGGGAGAGTTTGCAAACGAGCGTAACGAGTGAGGAATTCCCGAGTCATGTAAACTCACTTTTGGCCCTTGTTTTGTAAGATATTTTTGATACTTGATGATCAGAAATAGCATTATTTTTCGTCGAGTAATTCACGAAGCAAACGTAACGACGGTTAAGCAACAATAAATAACAACAAACAGTTACGGTTGTACTACGTCGTGAATATTTAAATGCGTTCCTAAGTCATTATTTGAGACGCGGATTCTGTCCTCTGATACAGAATTACTGGCCAGTAATTTGTGCCTATATGTGCTTCCATATAAAAATGTGACGCATCCTTTTACATTAAGGCACCTTTACTTTACACGCAGCTTTCATTAGCACTGGATGCATGAATGATAAGCGCTTCTTTCAATCTGCAAAACACCAATGTAAACATTGCCTTTCTGATCATGTAGTATAAAAAATTATTTTTGCCAACATGAATATTCATGCATTCAAGTACAGACGCTGAATCAATGATAGGTATCTTGGGTCACCCCGCCATTATTTCAGGTATTATAATAACGACATCGCCCGTCACTTTACAGTACTGTTTGGCGGAAGGCCGCTGAGGCACGCCGCGATGCGCCCCGCTTATTATCATGCAACGCTCCATGAAACTGAGAGCCTTTTGCCTCCCGCGAATATTTATCATACAACGGTAAAATTTTAAAGGGAGTGAAAAAGAACAGATTGCGGGAGTCTCCTTTTCAAATTTCTGAACTTTGCAAATAAGGACCGTCCTACCCCGCCAAATATCTTATAAAAATACGGATCACCTTACCCCGCCTAATATATCTTATGTCACTGATAGGCCTTATGAGTACCTGCCTGTAATTTACTCTGGGAGTTCTGAAAATTACTTAGAATAAAAACTGGATTCTTCGTTCGTATTTTCAGCCGTAACAACGATGTGAACCTAGACGTGCCTCAATGTGTCGCTGCAAAATCTAATCAGTTGGGAGATCTTGTTTACCAAAAGACATCCGCGATCCACTGTTTTCTGCAACCAGATCACCTTCTCAAGCGTGCTTGCGATCAGTTCGCGCATTCTTCCCCTCGCCCACGACGGGTAAAAATGGTCCAACGTTTATTTTATAGACACCGGGTCGAAGAGGTTCGCTAATTAAACTACTTATACATATAAACATACGTCTCATCGAGATTATATTTTTATAGCTAAAGCCGCGCATTCCTGAAGCAACCGTCTGAACGTTTGCTTCTTCATGTGTTTCCAATCGAGCATCCAGGTGTATGCTGTGCCTCAGCCAACAGAGGGAGAGAGACTATGTAGCTGTGTATCTTGCAACCGGGTTCTCTCGAGCATTTACATGATTATAATGCCTGCGTCATTTGCGCCTCTTCAACATACAACACTCAGCTTCGGAAGAAGTCATCAGTTTAACCCGTCGTATCGGCATCACCCAGTGAAGGTGAGCTAGCGACGTCCAAAGCTACTAGAATATTCCAGTTTCATTTCCAGTTCTGGGCTGGATACGCATTTCGCGGGCCGGTCGCAGAAATAAGATACAGTGTACAGGCGGTAGTTGGTTCTGCATTTACTATACACACGCAGACCCATTCCGCGACTTCATTATTTTCCTTCGTATCGTTTCTCTCTGTTTCTGTATTTTATCGATATATATGCGAACAGTGTATTGGGTTACTTGTTTCGTGGTCTGCAAACCGCGCTGAAGGCGCTCATAATCAGGCCATTCGCGCGAAACGAAAATAATATTTTATAGACTTACAATTCCAGATTCCAGCCCTGCATCAGAACGTACATGGTTGCTTCGTTTTGTGGTGAAACGTGGATCCAACTGTTCAGGCCGCTGCAGCCTTTACGACAGCCCGCGATTTACATTTAGTGAGTTCGCAGAAATAACACGAAAGGACTGTATCGTATCTTCGTATCCTAACCCGGGCTATTCGACTCAGACCGCTCAACTGAGACGCTTTTGATGGCAGCAAAGAATTTGTAGCTGCGATGAAACTACCCGCCGGCAGTCAGACCCCATTGGAAACTAGTTGCAGTTTGAAACTGTAGCACGGTCTAATGCATATGACGAAGAAGTATCAGCATTTGTTGTTGGTCTTCAGGTAGTAGCCTTGGATGTCTTGAAATACGAGTAGCTGGTAGCGATATTGAGCCGGCGTTATGGACTTGCGCATATGAACCAGCTGTTCGAACAGTGAAGGTATATGAGCGCAGCGCCGCGAGCAGTTCCTGCGGAAGTTCAAATCTGAAATACGAAGGTCGTTCAAAAAGTAAGGTAACAAGGCCAATAAAAAAAAATTACAACGAATTGGAAAAATGTATTCAAATGAACTATGTTTACATATTCTGCATGTACTATGCTCCACATAATTTCCCAGTCGCTTTAAACATTTGTCGGACCGGTGGATTAGTTCATCTACACCACTAGCATACTACTTTGCCGCCAACAAACTGAACCAGTTTGACACATCCTCGATATCTTCTTCCAGACAAATACTGTTTTAGATGCAAGGAAGTATGAAAATCGCAGGGTGCTAAATTTGGGAGCGAGACGAGTGTTACCCCCCCCCCCTTCGAGCCGTTGCTAAAATAATTACTTGCCCTTGCCTTACATTTGAATTGTTTTGACATTTTTATGTCTTTTCTTTGGCACACAACTCAGAAGAACCTTACTTTCACGCACCACATATCTACATGTTGGAGAGGTAGGTTGCCTACTTACCAGATGGAAGGAGAGCCTCTTTACAAAAGAGACACCCTGTATAATCTCGGAGAACATCAAATAGAATGAATTTTCACTCGATTTCCGTGAACGGCTAACGGCTTTAACAGCCGATGGCAGAAGACGAATTCATTCGGAAAATTTCACATCCACATATACACGCTCTCCATTAATGCGAAAACATCGCGACAATTCAGAAAGTTTGACATTTCTATGTCTTTACTTTGGCACACAACCTGGAAAAACGTTACTTTCATGCGCCACGGGACTGACTGACTGGACTGACTACAGACGGATAGACACAATGACATTCTCATATTCTGCTGACTGGACTGGCTGAATTAACTGGACTGTCTATAGACAGACAGACAGACATGATGACGTTCTCATGTCGCTAACTGAACTGACTGGACTGACAGACAGACACGATGACATTCTCATATCGGCGCAGTCCGCAAAGCAAAGACATGAAAATGCACTCCCGTAGTTGCAGACTCGTTTGCAAGATGTTTATCAATTTCTCTGAGACCCCCTGGTTTGCCAGTGCTTCTCATAAATAACTATGTTTTATCGAATCAAAAACTTTACTAAAGTGTACAAAGATCATGTACACGTACACCGCAATTCAGCCCCTTCAAAAGTAAGAGTATGTAAACATATCTACATGTTATCGAGGTAGGTTGCCTGCTTACCAGATGGAAGGGGAGCCTCATTACAAAACTGCCGATGTCAGAAGACGAATTCATTCGGAAAATTTCACATCCACATGTACACATCCTCTCCATTATTGCGGAAACAGCGCGACAATGAAGAAAGTTTGGTCGAGACGTTTCAAAAAAAAATTCGAGTTAAAAGTTTTCAAGCCGTGCTATGCCCCGAATTGACATCTGTTTTTTTAAGTTTCGCTTGTATTGGTTTTGAACTTGGAAGTTGCGAGTTGGGAATAAATTTTTGTACATTATACTCAAAAGTTTACCCGCCCCTCAAAAATGTTGCGCCCCGGAGGGCCCGTGCATTAATCCGGGCCTGAATAGAAGACGATCAGATTCAAATGAATTTCTCTTCTATCGAAATTATATTTTGTGGTCTTACTGAAACCCCCCGTAGCCAGTTCTTTGATCTGACAATTCGCACTGGTGGAAGTTTTAAAAGTTGTAATGGAAAATTAATTTTTCATATTGAAAAAACGCTGGAAAAATAGAAATTTGAAAATGTGGCATTTGACGACAAGGAGGGAGGGAAACTTCTAAGTTTGTGTGGGCAGTAATTTACAGAAACGGAGCCACGAGCGATTTGCATATTTTCGGTTCGTTGAAGTCGGTGATTGCGAGAAAAATTTTAAAACACTGTTCTTTCTCCATACCCTATGTGCAAAAACCCGCCACAGAGTTATTTGCCGAACCCCTATTTGCGGTGTTTGGAAAGAAGTTATGAAAAAAAAAAAAAAAAAAAAAAAAACGGTAGAGAATCTTCTCTATGGGGAATTGCGTGAGGAACATTTTTTGTTTGAAACAATTTGTTCTAAATTTAATAGTTTTTGATATTTTTGCGAAAGCCCAATTTCAAAAAGGCTTCAACCTCATCCTTCCTAAACAATTTTGCAAACCAGTTGGAGGTAGTGATGTGTAGTTGTTGATAGTTTCGGACTATCAATTGTTTTGATAGTAACTTAAAGTACTATCAATACTATCAAATAGTGGTTTGATAGTTTTTTACATACTATCAATACTATCAAAGTTTATTTGATAGTTTTAACATTAATTATTAAAAATTTTAGGATCGATGAATAATTCATTTATTATCAGTTCTAACAAGATTTAATCACTATTTTGTTATTAATTATTATTAATTAGAAACTAGATTGAGAATTTTTTCGAATGAAATAATAAATACACTCTTTGTATTTTAGTATTTTACTATTGGCTTAGGCGTTAGGCCTGCTACTGTTTTGTGTTTTCTTCTTTCAAATCAGTTTAACAATTTTCGGTTCGCTGTGATTCGATTCCTGTATTTTGTTATTCTAGCACCCCATCTCTCGACCTCCCCTGAGGCAGTCTGATGTCTGCTCTTTCCAAATTCCTGATTCATGATGTCTGCTCGTTGCATTATTTATTTATGATGGTTATACAACGTTACAAGTCACGAGCTCTTCTGTATTCTGTCTTCTAGTTTTTTTCATCTTCTCCGCTCTTCACTTCAGTTTCCTTAACCTTAAGGGATCGATCGATCGAACTATCCATCCAGTTTCCACTCTGTTAAGAAGAACCTAACCCAACAACTTCGTATTTTATTTTACATTCTATAATTTTCTAATCAATAATCAAGTTCTGAGTCTTATGTGCTTGCTTAATCATGTGTGAAATCAAAAGGTCGCATATCGTGTTTTGTAAATCATAAATATGAAGAAATGAAGGAAAATTTATAATTGCTTGTTATATAATCAAAGAACTTTCTTACAAAAATGAGGAATTTGAAGAACTTGGGATCAGAATTGAAGCACTGACACTGAAGGAAGTAAATGGTGGTTTAAGCATGATAGTAAAGCTGAGGAACCTTCGTCTCTATAATTCAAAAACCAGTGGAATGACTAAGGAAACAAGGAAAGGGGGAAATGTATTGATAACTGATAACCATATATAATGCTAATATTGTGATTACTACTCCGAACTACACGCAGTCCTAATTAACTCCAATTTCATCTTCATTAAAATGAGAAAAAGGTGTCAATAACCAGTAATAGTCTGGCATTGGGTCTCATAGTCTGCTCTGAGCCTTGGCTGTGAAGAATGGAAAAAGAAATGCGAAGTACCCATCAGTTTTTCAACTTTATACTTCTACCCCACAAATTTCAATAGCGACCATTGTCGCAACCCGCTACCCCTGTTTATGTTTAGACTGAAGACTGAAGAGATTATTATATGATTTTTATTTTTTATAAAGCAATAAAATTTTCTTGAATGTACTCCAGCCTTTATTTACAAAACAGGACATCTGTTTCCATCTTACTTGAGGTCAGGGTGAGGATGTCAGGGACCTAATTTTCAAATAAAGCAAAAAGCAATAGTTTTCAGTATCGATAATCATTTCATATAAAATGTATAATATGTTCTACAATGGCGCAAGTACAAAATTAAAAATATAACATTTAAAAATTAGAAATCATATCCTAACAACGTAACAAGTCATAATTTATATTCAAGAACGTCAGAAGTTGCACATTATGTGTAGCTAATCGATTACGTCTGGCCGTTACAAGGTATCCTGGGGTAGAAAACATTCTTTCGACTGGCACACTGGATCCTGGAATACTGAGAAATGCAATCGCCAATTTGAAAAGGTCTGAATATTTTGCATCATTGGCTTTCCAAAATTGTAACGGTGAATTTTTCGGATCTCCTTCTTTGTAGGGATAGGGAATACGCGGAGCAGACAGGTAGCTCTTTATTAATAAATGAGCCTCTCCCATGTAATTATTGCTTTGAGGACTAATGAAATCATCGTCATTATCCATAAAATTCAGGAGCCCTTCACTTCTAGCGATGAGTTGCTTCTCATCCTCCGTATGCACATCTTCCTAGATGACAGAGCAAAAAATTAAGTTTCATTAAGTAATAATCATTAGCTTTCAGCTGATAAGACTAATATTAATGCAGGAGACTAATTTCATTATACCTGAACAGATTTTTGAGAAGCCTCTTTCTTTAAATTAGAAGCCAGCAAGTCTTGGACTCTCGTCACAGCCATATTTGAATTTTCTTCACTAATAAACAGTTTTTTTTTAATCTTGGATCAAGGAGGGTGGCTAATTGGCAACTAGATCTACGTTCGTAAGGTAATAATCTCTTCTTAAAAAAGAAAGTAATCCTTTCATGGAACTTTTGGCTTCTGCTATCATTCAAGCTAGATTTCACTTCGGTCAGTCTGATAGAGATTCCTTTTATGGTTGAAATAATTAATGAGCTTGTTATATACTTGCCACCTAATACAAATTTTTAAATAAAATTGTACTACATGCTATAAATACAAAAAAAAATTAAAAATAATATAGCTACAAAATTCTGATAGAAAAAAATCAAAAACCTGATAGTAATCTGGTTGCTTCCTCAAAAGGCTCCAGTATTTTAATAACTTCTTGGATTGCAGCCACTTCGTCTTTTTTTAATACTCTGAGGTGTTGATAGTCCTCTTCCATCTGAACCTGCTTTATAAACTTGTGGTTTTCAAGAACACTTTTCAGCATGTGGTACACCGTATTCCACCGAATGTCAATCTACAATTGTTTCAGACAAAATAATATTTACAAATATGGTAGAATACTATACTTATACTGCTGTTTTCTTCTATCAGATTGCTGAGATGGTGACTATAGAGTTATCACATATTCATGAGGCAAAACACAATTAAATCATTCCGTAAACATCTGAATTCCAGATTAATGCATTTTGTACATACAAGTCCTGGAAAAGATTTTGTCGTAGTAAATTACAATACTTAACTTTAAAAAAGTATAAAGTAAGTCAAAATTGTCGGTATGTTTGTATATATTGTGTCCCTCGCTGTCACTTGAAATTCGTTATAGGTAATTGGTGTGGTGAGTTGAGTTGGCTAGTATGAAGTATACAGGCATTTATAGGACACCCATTACTACTTGTCAGATTCAGAATGCCCATATTCAAAAGTACTGAAGACTTACATATGATATAAGGTTCCCCGGTAACTGGTGGTCATCGGTACTTTCTGATTTAATTTTTCTGAGAGCCCGTGTAGCCTTTGAACTGCGGTGAAAGAAATTCACAATATTTTGACACTTCTAAAATAAAAATTCAAGAACTTAGAACAGTTATTAGTATAGGATTTATGAATATTTTTTTATTTTCAGGGTTCGCTTTCGAACGTTTTAACATTTTTGATAAATTTGAGGACGTAATTGTAATACTGAAATTGATAACGTGTAAAAAAAGATGAGTGTTACAAACTAGTACATTTTATTTTCTACACTAGTACCAGTTGTTATGACACATGTCACATACTGGTACAATAATGAATTTATTGTACCAGTTCTGTTATATTCATTTAATTAAATGAATTATCGATCTCATATTAAAATGTCATTAAAAATATAATCTGTAAACACTATACTTACAACACATAAACTTTATTCGCCTGAACTTTTATTCAACATATGTAATTTAAACCTTCGAAAGCTCTTGATCCACTTCATATGCTTAGTATATGTTATCAGTTAGTTACCAATGTCACAAACTGCATTTGTATAGATCTGATATTAGTGAAATAGTTCGTCACAGACAAAAAGTATGAATGGTAATCCAGAGAGGAATAGTTTAAATTCTCTTTAAAAATATCACAGATGAATATTCGTGGGTGAGATGCTTAATATATTCATAAAAACTGGTGCAGTGTCCCAAACTAGTGCAGTTACCCTACCCTTATTTGATACCACTTTAGAAGTAGAACTCTCTAACTCTAATGGGGAATTAACTTTAAGTGCATTAGTATTGGTAGATGGAGATGAGATATCTGCTTCATTTGTGTCTTCAGTTGCAGTTGTATGCAAGATATCAACATGTTTTCTTTTCATATGGTCCCACATGTTGCTCGTGTTCTGCCCTTTATATTTGCGATGACAGATATTACATTTAACATAAGACTTATCGTCTTCTTCACTAAAATACCTCCACACTTTGGATCTTGGAGCAATTTTGTGTTGGAGTACTGACTGAGATTGGATCTGCTGCACTCTAAAAGTATATGAACATAAAATCAGGAGTAAGGACACTGATGACAGCAGCAATAACTTGATTCAGAAAAAAATTCATCTCTCAGCAGTGTGATGCAAATTTTACAATATATTATTCGGACTTCCCAGACCGGTGGCGCGGGAAATAATGCCTTATAATTCTTATGAACATTAGGATACACTGTATGTAAACAATGCCTCGCATCTCATGTAATCCTAACGTTGATAAGGTTCTGTTGAATCTTGGGAAGTCCGAATTATAATGGAAGCTAATTTTCCTCAATTACTTACCTAATAATTTTTCCAGGCAGTGGGCTATTTACGTCTTTTGATTTCAAAGCTTTACCTGGATCACTGAATTCACTGATATGCCTATCAAGTATTTCAGGCAGAGGAGTACTGACATCTTTCAATTTTGAAGCTTCAGCTGGATCATCGACATGCCTGTCAAGTATTAACGAAATTTAGAAAGACTGTAAAGTGTAGTAGTTGGACCATCATAAATTTCTGGTTTAAGAAATTGCACCTAATCAATTTTCTAACGAATAAACTTACTCAGAGTCACTGTCATGATCATTATTTGGCTTATGAGTTCGTGGAATGCATAGTAACTTAACGTTCATATTTTTCAATCTAAAAACATGAATGAAACATTTCAAATATGATATTTTGTGATTCAACAAAACAGGAAACTGGAATGAAAGCAATAAAACTTACTTTTTCTTCACATTTTTGCCTTTTGAGGTAAAATAAGATGACAGCGTAACTTGTGATTTATTTGACATCGACTAGGCTGAGGATGAATCGCTGACACTGAGGTTAACACTATTGCAGTTCTGCCTGCCGCGCTCTATAATAAATTTCATTAGAACATTAGTAATTAGTACTCAGCAGCGACTAGCGACTACCGACTAGTAATATTGCAAGTACTTTTCCTGTGAGTGAATAAAATACAGATTTCTAAGGTACTATAACTGTAGACTATAAATAATATCAAAATTACATACTTTTTGTGACATTGGTAGTGCTAGTGCTGGTACTACTAATAGTTGCCCTAGTTGGATTGGTTTTCATTTTTTTCTTTGACACTACTTGTACCACTATCATCTTCCACCGGGTACAAAGAGGTAACAACAACCACTTCTGCATCTGCAATATCTGCATCACCTTCAATTCCTTCTTCATCTTCATTCTCGTTCTCAAATGTGTAATACTGGTATCCGGATTCCGTACTCATGATAATAATTTTAAATAATCGGCATCTCAATAATCATAATCCAACAAATAACTTATTGATAAGCATAACAATAACTTTTAAATGGTTTCAAGTTTCAGTAGGTATTCAGTAATATAAGTACATTACACAAGCATAAGCCATAACATTAACTACCAAACCCAGAACTAGAAGAGTTTAATTATAATTAATAATCAAATCATGGAATGAAAAATGAAACTGTCAAATACACATCAAGGATCGAGAAACGACTGGGAGAACGAACCTAAATCTAACGAGCTTATGGTCTCTTTCCCAGCTTCCAAAATTCATGTGAATGGACGAAATCACAGTTCACAAAATCAGTAAATACTAAATATTTAGTATTATTTACTATTTAGGTAACTATAATTAAATAAATTTAAAACAGTGTTGAAAAATGACAAATTCATAATTATTCATTTTGATGATTCGATAGTTTTTATTAATTTGATAGTTTTTAAGAACCATCAATAATGTTGATAGTCAATGAAGTAACTATCGATAGTTTGATAGTACTAAATTTACTAAAAACTATCAATACTATCAAAAATACTATCAATTACTACACATCACTAGTTGGATGACGTGTTTTTTTTTTAAAGCATTTTTTACGTATACTTTTACTTCTGGGTATACTTGAGCGAAAACCGTAATGCTCCCCCGTAACAGTCCCCTGTAACAGTCCCCCGTAACAGTCCCCCGTAACGTTCCTATTGCTATGACGTCATGCTACTGCGTATATTTGAGCAAAAACCGTAACGCTCCTGTTACTATGACGGCATACTACTGAGTATACTTGAGCGATAATGGTATTTATATATTTCCATGGAAATTTATTTCTTTCAGCCAGGGGGCACGCTCCCGTAACACGAAGCCAGCGGCCTTTTGAGCATTACCTCAGAGACGTTGTGGGTTTTGGTATTTTATATGCTTTTACTACTGGTTATACTTCAGCGAAAATCGTAACGCTCCCCCGACACGAATGCAGTGGTTGACATTTCCATGGAAATTTATTTTTAGCATTTTATATGCTTTTTATTACTGGGTAGACTTGAGGGAAAACCGTAACGTCCCCCGCCCCCGTGATGCTCCTCCGACACGCTCCCTCGACACGAATTCAGTGGTTCACATTTAAAGTCTGCAGCCGTGTTGTTATTAAAAATTTCCATGGAAAATACGAAAACATATAAAATGTTAAACAACGTATTTCAAGAGCCATTTCGGTCAGGCGGAGTTGTAAAAATCCGAAGAATCGAAAGATTCTTTTTTGCTTTGCTACTTACGAATTGAGTGTCTCTTTGATACTTTGGAATTTTGAGTTGAGTCAGTTGGGACTTTCACAATCCCCCCCCCCCCCGAGGAAAACTTTTTGGCACATACCTGATGGTAGTAGGTTTTCTTTCTTTCTTTCTTTTTTGTTTTGTTTATTTATTTATTATTATTATTATTTTATTAATTAATTGGTCACAGTCCTAATCGGTCCCAAATACTGAAAAAAATTGCCAAGTCTGAGAAAAATTGGATAAGGTCAACCCGTGCCGCAAGAAGGGAGAAGTTCTTATAGGAATTAAAATTGATTTTTGGAATTTAAACTTCAGTCGCCGGGGAGCCTCCTTATATGAGCCCAAAAATTATTTTCTTTCCCAAAACAAGGTTTCAAAGGTTTTTGAATTTCGAATTCGTTTCAAGAGGTATTCCCTCTCTCCCCTTAGGCTTCACATGAGGCTAATTTTTGTTATCAAGGAGACCTATTAGATGGGGCTGTTTTTTATTCTCATTAAGGAGACCAATGTCAACAATATTTCCCGAAAAAACCTTTGATACCACATTTTTTTTCTAAATATTCATTTCTGACTTAATTTTACTGCGCTTCTAGAAGAGCTAAATCGAGTTGCAAAGTTAGCAAATTTTGAAGTCGGTAATTTTTGTTCGTTTTTTTTTTAAATTCTTTTACGAATCACCACCGTTTGTTTGAAACTTACGAAACTTGATTTATTTTCTAAAATATGATATTTTTAAACAGCCTTAGATATAAACCTGCTTTTTCAAGAGTGTTACAAGTTCAAATTCACGATTTTTCAGGAGAGGGAAAACAAAGTTGCGACAGAAAACGCGATTGTCGTGCAAGGCTATCCTGGACCTATAACATTCTTGCGTCCGGATTGAGGTTCAGGACGTTAGTTTCGGCTTTAGCGGGACGATCACGGAAAACCAGTGTTACCATTGTGTGCAGCGTTAAATTTCCTATATGAAACCATGAATAACTTTAAAAAAAAAAAAAGAAAATCAGGTGCCGTCTTTGGGTGCCATATCCAATTAGGACTTTAACACTAAAATACGCGCTCTACCGAGAAAATATAAAATGTCCTCATTCTGTGATCGTGGTTATCTGAATGTGCAATTTTTGTACAATAATGGGCCGACATTTTTTCAGATTATTAAGAAAAAGAGTGTTATTAATTATTTTTGTGAATTATACAAGTTGAAATATTGTTAGGTACTTTACGCACTTTTCCTCGTATTCATTTTGAGCACAATTCGAGTCTCTTGCAAAATTTACCAGTTTTTGGGTGTATATAATCAAGTAAATTATTGACTTTTTTTAAAGCTTTTTTTTTTTTCCTTTTTTTCCTCCTTGAACACTGTAATTGTCACACAATCCTTTCAAATTTTTCTTTTTCATTCAAAAAATAAAAAATAAATGAATACATAAATAAAATAATAATTTAAAAAAAAGGAAACATAATTTTCATTTAATTTTTCAGAATTTTTGTAAAAGCCTTCAATTTTTAACCAAATCAACAAATTTATGTACATGTTCTAATTTAACTCTAAAAAATCTCCATTTTGATGCCTACATCATATGTATAGAAATATGATAAAGCAGACCTCATTTTTTCTCAAGAAGCTAATACATTATGCAGAATTTGCCTTGTCTTATCCATAATGAAAGAATTAAAAGTGAATTAAAAAAATGTTTGTTGGCTTACAAAATAATTACCTTTCCAAATACACAAATTTGTTCACACTTCTCCCTATTCCCAATTCTGCAAGAACGGTGCCTAGTTTTTTGGATCTCTTCATTTTCGACAGTTTTATTAGTGATGAGACTCAAGTCGTGAGGCTTGCCACTTATAGCCGACGATCGAGTGCATTTGCCAGTCACTTTCTTTTCTGTGCCTCTTCTAACTGAAGCAGGTACATAAGTATTCGATAAAGGAGGAATAAATCTTGAACTCGGAGCCGTACCCAGGATTTAAGTAAGGGGGATTTTGGGATTTAAATAAATCTTTTCTTGGTGGAGAGGGGGCTGCGAATACCCCAAATTTGTCAAATTGCCCACATGTGTATATGAAGAAAATTTGGCCAATGGTAGGAGTGGGGTTCACACTCCCTCCCGTCGGTAAGGCCCTGCTTGAATTTAATGCAATAAATAATATTATAAATTCTTCATTTAATTACTGATTGAATAAGTAATTGTGTAGTTCCTAGCTGGATCTTTCTTTATAATCGACGGATGTTTGGTATTAAGCACCTTCTTCCCTTGTATGGATGGCCTCATAAACACGTTGAATTTGTTGCAAAACATGTTTTACATAAATGACATTCAAATCATATTAAAAAAAAAAATAATAATAATAATAATAATAATAACTGATCAGAAGGCTAAAAAACTTTCACTTGTTATGGGATTAATGCACCTGGTAACCATGATCACATAATGAGGTTCTCAAAACATGCTGCTACTAGCTCTACGTGGAGTGTTAAATTCCCAATGCCGGATATTGGCGATCGCGGTTTCTGACACACGACTTTACTGGGCAGGGTTGGTCGGGGTAGTTGCCGTTGCCTTCCCCACGGTTTATTGCGTTGGAGTTTTCCTTCTCTATGACAGAGAGTGTGCAGCCGCAGTTCGCTTACTAGCCACGGTGTTAGCACGTCGCTGAGTAAGCTGGCCACGACGTGCACATACCAGTATCAGTCTTTTCAGGTCCGGTGGTGACATGTCCTGCGATTGTAGTGCCCTGTTCGTTCGAACTGGCGGAGGTTACAGGACGCGATATTTCCACATCGATTGATACTGGTTTGTCGCTGTATCTGTTAGGATGTTAGCGGAGGATGTATTCTCGAATAGCACTAGCTTTTCGGCGTTGGTGGATTTCGAACCCGAGACGCAAGGATTGCAAATCGGGTACGTTAACCACTCGACCACACCGCGACTCATTCCCAAAAATGTGACTTATAACACTCTTGAAAAACATGTTCATATATATGTAACTGTTTCCCTCGAGAAAATGGAACAGAGTTGATGTTACCAAATGTCTGCCTCTCCTCCCTCTGTAGAATATGCTTTCTCTGAACCCTGATCGGGAGGTGTAGTTTCTGGCGTACTTATACGAAATGAAGCCGGAGTATATTACAGAATATTTTCTCTCAGTCCGATTAAGAAGCACCGGAATCTCTTAAATCAGATAACGCGTTTACCGACATAACTCTTCTATGAAGATCGATGATCGTGAGCTATCTTAAGCCGTGGCGATCCAAGGTGATGCCGCACCAAAAACTGAAGAATATCGGAGAAGTGAAAACGTCTGTAGCTAGGTACCCAGTTTCCCACATCTTGTCACAGTCGAGTCGCCGTGTCTTCTTTAAAAAAACTGAAATAAATGCCGCCGATCACGTATACCACTATAAAACACACATACTTATAGATAACCCAATAATAAAACTAATCGAGACGCATTCAATGCCTATTCCAGTCGCAAACCGAACAGCCCTATAAAAACAGAGTGATTTCGCCTGTGGCATCTACTTGGGCGTATAAAAATATTTATGATCGTAAAATATAAATATATCGCCATTTTTACGAGCTGAATGAGTGGCTGCTTGTCAAAACGTTAGAAAAGGACAATCGATGTCGATTCTCTTCAGACCATTGTACAGGCTCGATATAATTTCACGCTCTGTTACATGGTTTCGGACACTTTGGATTACCTTGCACAATAACGACACAATTCCTTCGCGTCAGTCTTAATGCCTCCTTCGATCAGAATCGCGGGCTTGTCTGCGACTGGAGCTTTTTCGGCTTTTAGAGCGATTGAAATGTGAAAAGACTTTGATTCGAAGCACCGAGATACGATTTCATGCATCAGTTTCACCAACAATTGAAAATTATGGCACCGAAGAGAGGGGGACGGAGGCAAAATGAAGTACAGTGCAATATGTGTACATCGAGTGCTTGGTTTTTGCGGCTTGTAAATTCATTCTTAACGTTTGATCCAAATTCGAAAATGTGGGTCCTAAAAGAATGAAGGGACGACCCAAAATTGAAATAAACCAAGAATGCGGTATGAATTTATCATGTCGGAGTTTGAAATCTAAGTGAGAAGAAGGGCAGATATAATATGGTTTCAGAGAGAAGAGATGTCCAAGTTTTAAAAAATTGAAGAATTCAGCTGTATATTGTATTCGGCATCTACGTGCCTCGAGAATGAAAAACACTATGAGACTGTGGATACAGGAAGAGGAGGCTTGTAGTTGAAAACATAATTAATTTATAAGAATGGATATAAGTTTCCAAAGGTCGCTGAATTTATCTTTTATGATATTTTGACTGTCTCCCGATAACTGTGGCAGTTTGGAAGGAGGCAGAGTTCGTAGGGTTCAAGAACGAATTTAAACACGGGTACAAGGAAAATCATTCTTGCATTCCAACCTGTACTATGATGCTATATTTTGGCTGAATATCAAAAATAGCGCGCATAATTAGCATCTAATTGCAACCTGTGTGTAACTCTCCGTGAACGACATTCATTTATACATCAATTTGTAATACGTTTAAGAAACATTACACTGAAAAGTCTCCCCTCCTCTGTACGACAGATTCTGACGCATGATATGAAAAACGAATTCAGTGGCCCGAAAACTTACCGTTTGATGACCATTTGCATTATACTTTATTTTACCTCCTCCGCCAACCCCGGTGCCACAGTTTTGAGCTGAGGGCAAATCTGACTCCAAAAGTAAATCTATTACTAGATATTCATGTCGCGTTCCTTAGGAAGTGACTGCCTGTGGGCCAATTCTTAAATGGCGAACAGACTTTGCTACGGAAATGGTCTCTAAATCGTAACCATTTGCTTCCACTCCCGAAATAACGCTGGAAATCCAGTAATCAGAAGGTACTTCAAAAAGCTTTCGATCTTCGTTGCCGGCAGTTTTTTACGACGCCATCAGGAAGTAAAAAGGGCATATCGACCATCTGTGCTACTCAAGGTCCAGACCACAGAGCTGAAATGGGAATCGTTTAATGAGTATCGGGAAATGAATCGCGACATCTCTGGGTCATTATTATAAATTATGATAATTTGAATGCATCCACCTGCACGTGCCCAGCATTCCTCAAGCGTTCACAATGCGAAGATTGTCTTGAAATGAAAATTCGGCTGAACCTGATCACTCTGGCCCTCCCGAAGCGAAAGAAGTAACACTGGGGCAGAAGCAAAAGCGAGGTCGACCAAAAAAAGGGACGCGTGCCTTACTGCTTGATTAATCCCTTTTCCAAGGACGTACCGATGGGGAGGGGGTAACATTAGCCCCTCCCCCCGTTGGAATTTTTACTCAGCAGTTGGGAAGATTTACCATTTTAGTCAACAAGTTTAAAAGTTGTTGTGTTTTGTTGTTGTTGTTGTTGTTTTTTTTGGGGGGGGGGGGTTGAGGTTGAGGAGTTGGGAGAACCCAACAAATCAAAAGGTTTTTCTTCTTTTGCTTTTGATACTTGGAAATTCGGAGTTGAGTCAGTTGGGACTTTCACAGTTTTTACCCCCCTCCCCCCCCCCAAGGAAAAACTCTTCGGTACGCCCCTGCCCTTTTTCGTAAAATTTATCATAAAAATATTTCCGTTATCTACTGTTCTCTTGACATGCACAAATGAAGGGTAAAGCGAATCAAAACTCACATTTGCCATTTTACTTCAATGGCGCAAATAGGCAAAATACTGTACACGGGTGCAAGAATATCTTTTCTGCGCCTGTGAATGTGCGATACATAATAACGTACTCAACGTTTACAGGCGCAGTAAAGATATTCCTGCACCCCTGTACAGTATCTTGCCTATTTGCACCCTTGAAGTAAAATGGAAAATGTGAGTTTGGTTTACCCTTAAAATAACAGTGCGTTTTTTTTTAAACTGGAATATTTTAAAATACCGTGACGTGTATTCTTTTTAATAGCCGAAAATTTTTTTTACCGTTCATTCTTTTCCTGTGGCGTTCCTTATTTTCTTTCGTGCAACAATTTTTAAAAGAGTTCTTACTTTTTTCTTTTCGTGATCACTACAGAATTTTCCGTTATTTCCCTTTTTCCAGCCGTTCAATAAAATCACACCCAATTCGGAAATCTAGTCTATTCGATATCCATATTGAATTGTACTTGATTTTGCTCTTTACGTACTCCACACTATGCCCCAATTTTTAGATGAGGGCAAAACTGACGCCAAAATAAATTTAGCGACCCCAAAAACTTAGTATCCAATACCCATATTGCCTTTTACTTCATTTTCCCCTCCCCAGTTGGGATATTCCATTGAAGGTAAAACTTATGCTAAAATTGAATTCGGGGAGCTTGAGCAACTTACATTCAATATCCTGGTCTTATTTTGCTCATTTTCAAGCTCATAAGCATCAGGGGCGGAGTGAGACTAGACAAGCCACCGGGAAAATCAAGTTTGCAGGCCACCACCGTAACAATCAGTAGCCAATACCCCCTCCTACTCCCTCTCCACATGAGAGAGTTGAGAAAATAACATTCTTTAAGACTCTTCCAAATTTTTACTGGGACCCTTTAAGACTCGTTACAATGAGCGATGAAATAGATACTTTGTTATTTTTACCTGTCTCGGTGAAAGAGGAGGGGAGAAGAGTTGGAGATATATCCTCATTTTTTTAATTTTTTTTTAAATTATTAACAACGTCTTTTCAAGATTATTAGTTCAGACTCTACAAATACATTTTTAGACTCTTTCAGACTTTTATAAGACCCTTTAATACTCGTTAAAATAAGCAGTAAAATGGGTATTCTCAACTTTACTCCGAACGAGAGGGAGGAAAATGGGAATATATCCCCACACGTCCTTGAAATTCTTTTAAACTATCAAGCTCTTCAAACTTTTCCACAATTGTTCAAGGCAGTATTTAAAACCTTCCGGATTTAAGATTATTCCTCTACGCTCTACATGAACTTTTTCAAGACTCTTCCAGATTCTTACAAAACCCCTTAAGACTCGCTGAGATGAGTTGTAGAATGGGTATTTTTAACTTTCTTCCTAGTGGGAGCAAAGAATATTATATCCTCAGAAATTTGTAAAATTCCGTCAGACATATTTTATTTTTTAAGACTTTTTAAGACTCGTCCCGAATTGTCCCAGATTGTTTCTACAGCCGTTTCGGACCTATACATTATTATTTTACGCTTTACAGAGACTTTTCCAAAACTCTTATATACTTATTTAAGACTTTTTAAAAGTCGACTAGACTTTAAATAAAACAAGTTTAGAAAAATCTGAAGAGGTATCAAAAAATATTATACCTGCCTCTGTATGCTTTTAACTATAGGTTGGAAGAGTTTCAAAAGTCTCACTGAAGCATAAAATAAACCCAAAATGTTTCAGTCATATTTTTAAGAATCCTAAAGAAGTCTTGAAAAATCTGAAGCAGGATTTGAAAAATTTTAATGAATCTCAGAGAATCTTAAAGCCGGTTGGATGATTTCAAAAAATCTTGAACAAGTATACAAAAGTCTCAATTAGTTCTAACAGTGTCGAGAACAGTCTCTAAAAATCTCAATACAGCCACGAATAGTCTTGAAACTAATCTCAAATTTTCTTATAAATAATAAAAAAACATGTTCAGAAGTCTTGAAAAGTTTTAAACGGGATTTCAGAAGCTTAAAAGTTTCAGAGTTCTAACCACATCCAGAAGGATGCCAAAAAGGCTGAAACGAATCTAAAATAGTCTGAAACAAGCAGGGACGAAAATAAGGGAGGGACACGGGGATAGCTTGCCCCCAGCCTCCGCCGGAGTTGGGTAATTTTATTAGATGGATCAAAAGTTAGAAAGGCCAACAAGTCAACAGGGTTTTTTTTTGCCAATACAAACAAATTTTGATACTTGGGAATTTTGAGTTGAGTCAGTTGGGAATTGAACTACTTTTGCCCCTCGAGAAGGGACTCTTCGCTACGTGCCTGGAAATAAGTAACAGACTTATGAAAAAATATATTTTAGCGATTCTGAAAGAAGTAAAGAAAATATCACAGAGTCTGAAAAATCTTAAGGTCTCTAGGTCGAGGATAGTGTTGATTAAGTCCATAAGATTTGTGAAGAGTCTTGAACCGGTCTTAATGAATTAAAACCAAAAAAAATCTAAACCATAGCAAAAGCCTTAAAGAAGTCTTGAAGTATCATAAACAAGCACCGAAGAGGCTTGAACATGTTTAACTATATTCGGATCATCAGGCTATATTTGTGCCAGGTCATCGGAAATTTGTTCAGTTGCCTGACGGGTCACTCCGCCCCTGTGACGAATACTGTTAGATCCCTTCTTCTTAGACTTTTCATTACTCTTGCTGAAACTTTAAGCTTTTATCTCTCAAAAGCTGAGCTCTCTATTTCGATACATTATTAGCCACACCATCTCGGACACAACGGCCGTCCTCATCTATATTTTCAACTCAGTCTTTCCAGTCGTGACGCGGTAACAAAGAAATGTGACCCTATTTTATAGAAAGAAAGAAAGGAGAACAGACACACACGAAGGTGAATATGAGTTATGACAGGATGTTCAGAATTCGCAAATTATTTTCCACCATATTTGCTGTTCGCGAGTCAAAAACAGAGGTATCGTGATCCCCTTGGTCCAATTTAAAAAAAAACACCTCAAACTCTATTGGATGACCCCTCTCCTAATTTGAAATAGAAGTAAATTTTTTCTCTGGGTGACACAACATGGTATTCAATTATATTACTTAAGCGACGTGAAATGACGAAGCAACCCCTTCATGTACTACATATGCTATTTATTGTACTTCAGTGCACGAATCAGCAAAGAAAAAAAAAATTATTCGCCACCAAAACTGAAACAACAAAGTCAGAGTTTTTCTAGAATTTTTATGACATTTGATTCGTTTATTTTACGAGATTACGGAACATTTAATATAATTAGTTTTAAAATGCCGAGAAACGTTTATTTAAATTTCGTTGTAAAGAATTGCTTTGCAATCAAACCATCAGAAGTGGCGAGTGGAATGAACACTGCAAAAAGAAGCACGCCCAAAAATTTAGAAAGGAAATCGAATGTAGAAAAGATACGAGTATGGCGAGGGAAGGTGGTAGCAGGGAATGGAAACAATTTACAACAGATGAAAGAAAAAAGTAAGTATTAAGTTGTACATTCATCATGGCAACAAAGAGCCACGTATTTTTTTTTGGATTTATTCGACCCTTGAATTCTTGTATAAAATTATGTCAGGTCACCGAAAGAATGCGATACATCATCAACTGCTAGCAAAGCAACCCATTCTACAATTTATGAATCGGGTCAACGTCAGTGTAGTCAGAGTCTGGCGTAGAGGAACCTCAACCTTGAATTTCATCTTGGCCAAAAGACTTGCCAGAAATAATGGAGATTGAAGTAAAAAATCCAATTAGAAACAGCATGGTAGATGACTGGACATCGGCCATGCAGATCGTAGCTTCAAAAAGTGATATTTGGGTGAGTGTGTCAAATGAAGAGATAATTGACAAGAAGTTTGCTGAAACATCCATGTTACTTAAGAAATAATATTATACATAGTATTATATTATCTTGTTTAAGTATGTTTCGTAAAAATGGTCATTACGTATCTATGCTTTCTTTGTTATGAATAATAAAAATGAACTACAAACATTTTCTATTTCCTCATCTGACCAGGAAAAAAAGAAAAAAGCCCCCCCCCCTCCTAAAATGAATACGATGAATCTTCTTCACTAAATTAGCTTCGCAACACCCCTGGAAAAAGGACTTTGTATTTTCATCGGCTGAGTTTCTCATCTTTCTGCATTACTTTGAAGTGACTGAAATCCATTTTGAATTCAATATCCTTACCAGTGAATCCAATTGTCTCTTTTTAACATAAACAGATAACTCCAGGCCAGGCCAACTTCAAATGTAAATTTAATATTATCCACAGAAACGTTTTTCCGCACTACTAAATTCGGGAATTATACGACCGGGTATGTTGAATGAGTCAAGCTTTTGAATTTGACCCCGCCAAATGGATATCTGTTGGCGACAATAAAACTATAACTTTTCATATAAAGTTTTCACGAACGAAATCCGTCTACATCTGTATCATGATCAGATCACGAAAAGAATGCAGCCAATAAAGTTGAGTACACAGCCATGGGTTATTTTCTTTAAAACATCCGCGCTCGCAGCCCAATCAAACGTGTATAGTATCATCTTATAAGTAGCGCATATTATTTCATCTTCTTATTTTGATTTTATTACCAACGAACTCCAACACTTGTAATTTGTTTGGATAGTAATTAATGAGTAAGGCCGCGTGGCCTTGAATGCGAGAAATAAAAGCAGATCGATCGAATAGATATATAGAGAGAAAACGTGTAAGCCGACTCGACTAATCATTCTCTTGGCTTTTTTTTTTCGGATCTTAATTAACCGCGCGGCAGAATCGGATGATGGAAGTGTATATTCGTTTTCACGGGTTGCTTTGTTGCAGTCAGCGATGATTTGGTTGCTAGAAGTGGAAGAGTTAGAGCTAAGTATTCGAATTCGAACACGAGTAGTGAGAATATTAATTCGATTAGGGCGGGAAAACCCGTTTCGATGTTTTGGAGAAACGAAAAAATTAAGATACTAGAAATTAGAGTTGTAGGTAGGAGATATTATGTTGAAACGAAAAAAAACCACATTGTCGTAAATTCGCTGGGCACTCGGTTAGTGGAAGATACACGAAAACAAGTACAGGTTTAACATTTCGGCTCGATGTTGATACACAAATGCGATTCTTCGTCCAGAAGTTGTCACTTGTTAGCTAAGGAGGAAAATATACTCGCGTAACAGCATATAGTTGGATTCAAAATTAGTCAACAAGTTTTACGACGTCGATTCGTCCCACTCGAAGTATTTTTATATTTCAATCGCTCGGAAAGCCGAAATTATATTTTCGGATTTCAGAAGACAAAAGCTCCAGTTGTTGCTGAGATGCGGAGTAGCTCGATTCAAAATTAGTCAACTAATTGTACGACGTCGCTTCGTCCCACTCATAGCTTTTTTGTACATTTTTATCACGTAGAAACCGGAAATGATCATTTCGATTTGAGAAGACAAAAGCCCCAGCTGTAGCTAAGCCACAGCGTAGTTGGATTCAAAATTAGTCAAGTTGTTCGACGTCGCCTCCAGGTTTACTCCAAACCTGACAAGTTGCTTCAGGAAAGGCGATCCCCGAGCCTGGACCTTTTTGGGGGCTCTGATTTGTCATCATCTGATCGTGTGTTCAGTCTTTGAACGCAAAATCGTGATTTCCGAGAAAGAGGGAGCAAAATCGCACTAATTTTGGATGTTTTTCACCTGGGCCCAGATTTTCTCTCGACAGAAAACAACCGAGTATGGACATCCGCCATCTTGAGTCCAACCGCGCCCGTCGATGTCGAATTCACTACCCGGTACGCTCCAATAGCTCCGCATAGTCGGATTCGGCATCGACGGGCGCGGCTGGACTCAAGATGGTGGGTGTCCATACTCGGCTGTTTCCAGGTGCTCCGGCAGAGGTGTTTGTAGTTGTGTCCCGGAATTGGTGCCTGTTCCAAAAGTGGATTCTAGCTTGCTGAAATTTCTAGCAACATTTCGTTGGCATACCTATGCCTGATATAGGCTCTTTTTCCTCCGACAAGAAATATTAATGTGTTGGTGTTTCGGAGAAATGTACTTCGTGTACATTCAAACGGCGAAAGAAAAAGAAAACACAAAACTCGGTTGCGGGAGTGTTTTTTTAGCGTAGCCGAGCCTATTGCAATCACTTTTTTTCTTCTTCTCTAGTTGTCGTGGACTCCGCGAGAGGGCGCAAGCACCTTAGCATTAGTGTTTATTTGCCTACTAGTAGCCGATGCATGATAATTGGGGTTAACCTGAGTTTTCGAAGATGGTATCCCTGCCGGTAATAACGAGGAGATAAGGTACGAAAGGTAGATGATTTCATGATAATTTCACGAAATCATCCCCTTTCAATTCTTATCAGTGGTTCTCTCCCGTTCTCTCCATTGTCACCATACCACGATACTAGCGCTACCTAGGTGAGGTTAATATCCCAATTGTTCGCTAATCATTTTTTGATGTTTTTCGGGTCGGCTAAGAGGCGTCAGCATTACAGGCATTACCTAGTGTTTATGTTTAGTGGTCTGTTTGATTACTGCGTAGAACAACGGAAAAGGAATTCTCGTTATCTTTGTGGATTTTGGAATCAGCGGTGTGTTCTGTCGTTCTGCGTTGATCGGGTATTTTTCGTGAAAGTTTTTATTAGGGTCATAATTACGTTGCTTTGATTATTGCATGATTAATTATAACTATTATCAAGCGACTTTCTATCGTTCTTATGTCAATGCTGAGTTTTGAGCGCATGAGGAGTTACAATTTCCTCATCCTAAGATGCCACCTGAATTGGTTGAATTGAGTAGTATAGAAGAACGTTTTCTGTCGCCAGTTACCAGTAGTAGCGAGAAGCGAACGAGTTGTAATATATAGCATGTAAAGTTATTAGAAAATCAGTATGTTGAAGTGCACATTATGTTTGTACCGATGTCTTATGTAACATGATTCAGACGAATCAATCATAGGAGATAGGATGTATGTATGTATGTCATACCTATGCGTAATTATTATCAAGGGAACAGAGAATCTGCTAGCGTGAATATTACGTTGTTTTCATTCCCTTAGAAGTGGATAATTGTTTGCTAATCATTTGATGTTTTTAGAGTCGGCTAAGAGTAGTGTTGGTTTTTTTATCTGTTAATCAATTGCTCTTCAGAATGAAATCTTCGACCAGATGGTCGAAGTGTGAATGTTGCGGAGCTTGCAGCTTCGCAGTCTGAAGCCTTTTGAACCTACCATATGCTGTTGGTGTGTGTGTGTAGTGTTATCTCAATTACCTTTTTCTCTATCAGCTCTTATATCCCAGAACAAAAGACCTTAAACATAATTACCAATAGGTCTTTTTCCTGATATCTTTTCCAACGACCGCTAATAAGAGATAGGCTGGTCTCTAATTTTTCAGTCGAGAGTCGACCCTCTTCCAGCAGCTAGCTACTTGTCTTATTTTGCATACCAATTTTTTCTCATTCATTCTCAATAAAGTTAATAAAATTATAATTAAAATTTATTATATTAATATTAAATTTAAGCTTAATAAAATTGGTCATGGAGAATTGTTAATTAAGTAAAAAGAATTATTAATTTTCATAATTAATTTGAATTATTGAAATTTAATTCTTACCAACACATTTTACCCCGATTCCAGTCGATTCTCTTAAATAATTTCGGAATTTGATATCTTTTTGCTATATAATAATAATAATAATATTCCTTTATTGACATAAATATTGACAACAACTATCTAATTACAACTATTGAACTTTAATATGCCAAGCTCAGCTCTTGGGCAAAGAATTCTCTTAGCCGAGCCCATTCGGCCCTGTCCTGCACTATCCTACTAAACAATTTAGTTTTCAAAAAAAAATTTCAAAAATCTTTCCAGGTCGTCTCCTCACCTCACCCTTCCCTATTTTTCGTTTACCGTCTGGGATCCAGTTAAAGATTTTGTATCCCCATCTCTCGTCTTTTACTCTGCTGTTGTGACCCGCCCAATCCCATTTTTTTCGTCTTGCATCATGGATGAAGTTTATTAGTCCTTTTAGTTTTTCTTGAAGATCTTTAATTTTCCAACGGTCTTTTCTCGTTACCCCTACCAGAGAACACATCATAGAATTTTGAGTGGTAGTTAATTTCGTTTTTATTTTATTATTTAGGGTCCAAGATTGTGCTCCGTAGGTTATGGCTTGGATAGTGCAGCTGTATTCATAATTTTAATTTTGTGCCTAACTGTATATTTTTCTTTGAGAATAAATTGTAGAGCCCAGAATTTTTTCCAGCCTGTAGTTATTCTGTTGTTGATTTCTTTTGCTGTTTTATTGTTTAGTGAGATGATTTGACCCAGGTATTTTATTTCTTCCGCATTCTCTATTTTCCCCCATATTAGGCCGAGTGCCGACGCCGAAGTTCTCGAAAATTTTTTTGTCCCAAAAAAGACATGATATAGTATAGATAAATTTGAAAAATTCGAAAATTTTGAATTACAGACTGCACTTATTTTAACATATTTAAGCATGGAATTGCCCGACGTGATTTTGGTCTTGGAAATGTTCATCTTCTAGCCAGCTTTGGCACTAACCGTCGGAAATTCTTTTACCATACCTGTTAACTCTTCTAAACTATTTGCGATTAGCACCACATCGTCAGCAAAGCGTAGGCCACTCAAGTACTCGACGTTAATTTTTAATTCCCTTTTTTCCCAATTTAGTTCCCTGAAAATTTCTTTAAGAACTGAACAAAACAACAGTGGCGAGAGTGGGTCCCCCTGTTTTACTCCTTTCCCAATATCAAAAAGTTCTCCGGATCTATCCGTCACTATTTTGGCCTTCAAATTTAAATACATTTCTCTATTATTTTTACATAATATACTATTGGAATGCCTTGATTTATCAACGCCCTTATCGTGAAGTCGTGGTTCAATGAATCAAATGCCTTTTCGAAGTCTACAAAAGCGAGGTAGAGCTCAATCTAGAATTCAGCGGCTTTTTCAATGGAAAGGTTGACAGTAAAAAGAAGTTGAAAATCCTTTTCTGAATCCTGCCAGTTCGCGTGGTTGCTGATTGGAAATAATTATATTTCTTAGGTAGTCTGTTCTCTATTAATTTTGAAAAGACTTTTGAAATGGTAGAACTTAGGCTGATCGGTCGATAATTTTCAATTCTATGTATATCCCCCTTCTTATGTACTAGTATGATATTTGATTCTTTCCAGCTATTGGAAATTTTTTGGTTACTCAGTATTTTGCTAAAAAGTTTAGTTTAAAAGTTCACCTAATTCCCCTCCCTTCTGTATTTTAACTGTTCACTGCTGGTTATTTTGGCATTTCCCGCTGGTTTATTATTTTTGAGATTTTTTAAGATTTCGTCTATTTCTGCCTTTAAGGGTGGTTCCGTACTTGCAGATCCTAACTCTTTCACCAAAGTATTTTTTATATAATTGACTGGTTTCTCATAAATTTTCCTGTAGAAATTGGTTGCTATTTTGTTTATTTCAATCCGGGAATATTCATTCTTTCCTTCTATATTGTAGATGTTGGTTATCCACTTCGAACCTAAGGATCGTAAATGTCTTATATTTTTTATGCTATTTGTTTTGAGTTCAATATGTTATTGATCATTTCTTTTTCTTTATTGAATTCCCGTAGTTGTTTCTCAACAGTTTGCACAGTAGGTACGTTCAGCTCGATTTTTTCTCGGTCGGGTTTCCTTTTCTTAAATCTTAGTTTATCTCTTTTCTTAATCAGGTTTTTTATTTCCTCGTAAGGGTTAGGGTCCTCCAACCCGTCTGTCCCATCCGATCCAGATAATTTGACTTTCTCTGTTGCCTTCCTTAACTTCGATTTCAACTAGTAATCTAATTGGCCAGTGTCCTTTTTCAACAAAGCACCTTCCATGTCCTCTTTATTTATAATTTCGTTTAGTTTTAGCAAATACCTATTTTGATCTTGAAATTCTAGTTTGGTTATTATTATTATTATTATTATTATTATTATTATTTTTTTGTAACTGGGCTGTTTTTTAACTTAATTTTTGGTCGTCGAATTTCGGTAGTTATATTGATTCTGCAAGAGATTGAACTCAAGATGGCGGATGTCCATACTCGGTTGTTTCCAGATGCTATGCTCGTTGATAGCTCTGAGTTTCTCGGCATAGGTGCCCGTTGTTGTGTCCCGGAATTGGTGCCTCCCGATTGACAATTTGGAGAGCACTCACACAACATATCACAAACCATTACCGTTTTTTGAGACTTTAGGCCAATCACATTTTTTTGTGAGTGTTCAACATCTCATCATTTTGAGATAGTGTGTGTGAAGTGATCGCACAGCATTAGTGTGATTACTGAGCGGTGTTCACAAATTCACTCACAATTGGCCTCATTGTCAATCGGGCTGTTCCAAAAGTGGACTTTACTTTCCAGCAACATTTCGTTGGCATACCCATGCCCGATATAGGCTCTTTTTCCTCCGATAAGAAGTATTAATGTGTTGGTGTTTCGGAGAAATGTACTTCGTGTACATTTAAAGCGGCGAAAGAAAAAGAAAACTCGAAACGCGGTTGCGGGAGTGTTTTTTTCAGCATACCGATTTTTTCTCATTCATTCTTACAAACACATTTCACCCCGATTCCAGCCGATTCTCTTAAACAATTTCGGAATTTGATATCTTTTTGCTATAAGTATATTCGCATTCAATTCGACAAAATAAAGGGTACAAACCCGTGGTATTATATCATTGGGAAATGGAATTTTTAATATAAACAGATTCCTATATCGGATTGTTAGCTTTTTATTTTATTTTATTTTTTTTTCAAGAGCGGCGGCGTATTGTACCAAAGTACGATATACTGTAATACTACAATAATGCCAGGCATAAAAGAAGCCGCTGATAAGTATCTTAAAAAATGGTGAAGTCGCCTCGGAAAATAAGGGTTCTATTTTTCCTCCTTTTTCCCCCTATTATATTTATTTAATGTAGCAAGCGAGAGTTATTCAGAATGGAATGGCGATCCAAGCAGAGCGTGCTGTTATTAGTTATTTGGCCAGAAAATGTAATAAAGTATATTTTTTTCGCGTAGAATACTAACATCGTCGCTATCGTCGCTGCTAAAGGATTTTTCCAAAAATAAAATCGTTTCTGATATAAGTTTTCCTTGTCCTGTTTTTTTCCTCCTCCGTATGTATACACACAGTCCTTCGGCGGTCAACAGACGGATTTTATTTCTCTGATATAGAAAACTGACGGGATTTCAATTTCTGGCCGAAGGTTCGAGGAGGGGAGGAGACGAGAAAAAAAATAACAGAACACGAACGAGGCATCGGTACCCCGGTCACCCACTGTATATCTGGAAATGTCGAAATATGCGAGTATTTTATATAATTTTTTTTTTATACGTCGCCGATCCGAGCATGTTACCGTAGGGCGTACGGCGACCGAGGACCGAATTGTTCGTAAAAATTTTAATTAAAAGAATTCGACCGTACCGGGAAACGGCAACGAGGACGGCGCGGCCAATCTTGAGAAAGTCGTAAAGGCAACACATTTTGAAATGTGGTTTTTATGGGTGAAAGACTTTGTTTTTAATATCAGCTCTCCGCTTCGAGAAAAAGTGGAGAGAAAAAAGGGCAAAAAGAATGGAACACTATTCAAATCACCGAATGATTAGGTAAGCAGAAAAGTATATATTATTTATATTCTTCCTCGAAACGAGTTTTCAATTATTTTGAATCAACAGTCGGCGAAAATATCAATTTTCATTATTTCGGAAACGGGTTCACTCTATTTTCGAATAAGCTGCGGGAGGTCTGTACGCGTTCATTCTCTCTATTCGATGGACGCGCAAATTCAACATTTTCTAATGAATTCCATTTTTTTTTCAATCGTCGATATTGCGCCTTGTCAGTACGGAAGAAGATTGGCATCTGTCTGATCGCCTGATGATTTTCTGAGCACTGGAAACCGGGAGTGGAAGCGGCAAGTCTTCACTACCTGTCTGAACTTCAGACAGGGAATGAAGATTTCTCTAAACGGTAGCTCGTACTGAAGACCAGGTCCGTGTGCAAAGTCTCTCGAATGACAGAAGGGTATTCGTTAACTTCCTTGTTCGATTATCGTAGTACACGTGGAGAACTTGAGTATTCGGTCAAAATGCAACTTTTTTCAAGATTTTGATCATAAACTTGTTAAAATTAATAGAAATGTTGCTTCACATAACTTAAAATCGTGTATTAAAATCAGTGATATAACGAATAAAGATTGAAAAAATATGGTTACTTAACAAACAAACAAAAAATCAGTCTTACCAACTAAGAAAATGAAAATTGATATTTTTGGATTTAAGTAAAAAAAAATAAAATAAACAGGTGTGGTAAAGGCTAAACTTAAAAACTGCCTAGACTGTAAAAACGGGAATCTTTATTTTCTAACTTAACAAAACCATATGACTGTGCGTGGCTCCGAATAAAAATACCTAGAGTTTCACAAGTTCTTTACCGGGCAGCGTATACTATACGTGTTATATTATACAGGTGAACCATAAGAAAACGCACCAAATGTGCAAAACGATGAAATATTCTTCGGGGAAAATCTCAGATGATTTTCGGAGAATTTCATCGAAAATCGTCGGGGAAGATCTCCGATGATTTCCAAGGAATTTTATCAAAAGTCTTCGAGAACAATTTTCAGGAAAACTTTCGATAATTTTCAGAAGATTCATCAGAAGAAACTTCGATGGTTTTTGAAGAATTTTACGAAAATCTTCTGGAAAAATCTCCGATGATTTCCGAAGAATAATTCATTAGAAATCTTTGAGAAGAATCTCTGATGATTTTTAAGGAATTTTATCGGAAATTTTTGATTAAAAATAGTCCGATAATTTCCGAGGAATCTCATCGAAAATCTTTAGAAAAATCTTCCAATGTTTTCCAGAAAATTTTATCAAAATTGTTCGAGAAAAATTTTGATAATTTTTGATGAATTTCATCGGAAATATTCGGAGAGAAAGGGGGTATCTGATGATTTTTTAAGAATTTTATCAAAAATCTGCTGGGAAAATGTTCGATGATCTCCGAAGGATTTCATCGGAAATCTTCAAGAAGATCTCCGATGATTTTTAAGGAATTTCATCGTAATTTCCGAAGAATTGAGACTATTTTCCACTCACGCGATCGAATCAGAGATTTTTCCCGAAGATTTTTGATGAAATTCTCGAAAATTTCCCACGATTTCAGAAGAATTTTATCGGAAGAATCTCTTATAGAATTTTACTAAGAATCTTCGTTAAATCTTTGAAAATGATCTCCGCTAATTGTCGGAGAATTTCATCGGTAGTCTTCAGAAAATATTTCCAACGACTTCCAAAGAATTTCATCAAAAGTCTTCGGGAAAAATCTCCGATCCCATCGTATAAGTGGAAAATAGTCTCAATTCTTCGGAAATTACCGGAATTTTTCCCCAAAAATTTCCGATTAAATTCCTTAAGAATCATCGGAGATTCCTCTCGAAGATTTCTGATGAAATTCTTCGGATATCATCGAACATTTTTGCTGAAGATTCTTGATAAAATTCTTCTAAACATCAAAGTTTTTCTCAGAATATTCCCGATGAAATTCATCAAAAATTATCGGAAAATTTTCCCGAAGATTTTTGAAGAAATTCTTTGGAACACATTGGAAGTATTTCTGAAGATTCCGATGAAATTCTGCGGAAATTATCGAGGTTATTCTCAAATATTTCTGATAAAATTCCTTGGAAATCATCGAACATTTCTGATGAAATTCTTCGAAAATCATCGGTAATTTATCCCAAAAATTTCCAATGATAATCTCTGGAAATCGTCGAAACTTTTTTCTGGAAAAATCTTTCAAAAATCATCAGAGATACTTCTCGATGTTTTCCGATAAAATATTTTTAGAATCATTGAAGATTTTTCCTAAAGACATCCGACAAAATTCTCCTAAAATCATCGGCGTTTTACTCAATGATGTCCGATGAAATTTATCGAAAATGATCGTTAATTTTTCTTAATATTTTCGACAAAATTTCTGTGAAATTATTTTTGGAAATCAAAGGAATCTTCTCGAAGATTCCTGATGAAATTCTTTGGAAATCATCGGAGATTTTTTCTGAAGATTTTCGATGAGATTCTTCGGAAATTACCTGTCGGAATTTTCCCCCCAAATTTTCCGATGAAATTCCTTAATTATCATCAGAGATTCTTCTGGAAGATTTTTAATGAAATTATTATTTGGAAATAATCGGAGATTTTTTCTGAAGATTTTCGATAAAATTCTTCAAAAACCATCGAAGTTTTTTTCGATGAAATTCTCTAAAAATTATCGGAAAATTTTCCTGAAAATTGTTCTCAAAGATTTCTGATAAAATTCCTCGGAAATCATCGGAGATTATCCCCGAAGAATTATTTTATCGTTTTGCACATTTGGTGCGTTTTCTCGTAGTCCACCTGTATAATATAACACGTATAGTGTACGCTGGTGCATCCTGAGCACGCACCATAAGGCAAATTACATTTGTGCGAGTTCTTATGCACCAGCCTGTATGTAGGCTCTTTCTACATACCCTCCCCCCAGGTCTTCCGAGATCTGTACATAAAGACATATACGATGCCATCTTTTCCATTCCTGGACTCGTTCAAAATGAAATACTAATATTAGGTGATTTCAACATACCGGGGTATAGTTTACAATGCAGTATATAAATGGCAAAATTAATGATCTTCTTGATTTCATAAAATCTTGTCAACTGGAGCAGTGAAATACTATATATTATTCCTAACTTTCAAGGGAAAATGTTCAATCTTATAAGTATTAACAACCCAACTTACAGAGTATGGGGAGTCTCGGCCAAATAATATCTATGGAAAATAAAATGAAGATGGAAATGAACAATAGAATTCAAAATAACTGGAAAAAATTCGGGAAGTATTAAATAGCACGAAGTAAAAAGTGTGATTGAACGAAATGTGAAGCCACGAAAAAAAAAGTTTAAATTACGAGTTTTAAAATCGATATCACGAAATGACTTGCATACGGTATATTATGTTGTTTAAACACAAAAATTATACGTCATCGCGGATAACGTACAGCTGGTCTCTAAAAAACCATACTCAAATGTAAAAGCAAAATCGAAACAAATATAAAAATTCTAAACTCGTGCGTAATCCAGGTATTACTTTTTACGGCTCTCCTTCCTAGACCACAACAATGAAACAAGCTAGAAGGCTCCAAGTAAGTCATAACAGTATGCTGAGAAGCATCCGAAAACTGAAGCTAAAAGACAAAATAAACATTAGAACATTGAGGGGAAAAATAGCAACTCAAAGTATAATGAACCAAATAAAAAGACAGAAATTCAAATATGCAGGGCACATGATCCGAGACCATAGCCGTTAGGCATTAAATGTCTCGTTAATAAAAAAATAAAAAATAAGGGAGAAACAAGAAAAGTGGGACAAGTTAGTAAAGGAGTGGACGCCCTACAATTATAAAAGAAAACCAGGAAGACCCCTCCCCCCACCCCACAAGATGGAGAGATGAGTTGGAAAAAACAGCGGTAATAATGTGGGGAAGGGTAGCAACCGATCGAGACAACATACAGCTGTTGAAGAGTTGGCTTTTGTAAGATAGCGAAAAAATGTTCTTTAGAATGAATCCTAAGCTCCAAAATTTACCTCATGCTAACGCAATGCTTCTATTTTCCTCTTTTTCGGTTTGATTTTGAAAAATCATCAATTGATTCAGAGTTGCTAAAATTTTTGTTTTGAATAGATTGATATCCATACTCTCCTTTTTGCTTTCACAACTGAGTTCCTCCAGCATCACCAGTAACTCGTTCGCACTCCCCGCCATCCCGCCACTATCACCAGGTCGTCTGCAAACCTTAATAGTTATTCGAAAATTCTCCGTTAAATTTGATTCCCTTTTCGTCTCAAATTAGATTTTAAAAAATGTTGTCCTGGGCGCAGTTACATAGCAGCGGGGAGACTGGATCTCCTTGTCTTACCCCCCTTTTGATTTCGAAGATTTCCCCTTCCATATCTGTAACTATTTGCGCTACTAGCCCCGAGTATATTTCCTGAATTAGAGTTACAAAATCCTGGTTTATTCCGTGGTTAATAAGTGTCTGAAACATGAAATTTTGCTTGAGGAGATCGAAAGCCTTAATAAAGTCTATAAAGGCTAGGTGGTTCGGAATTTGGTATTCGGTTGCTCTCTGGATGAGTATATTTATTGTGTGGAGGTGATCGACCATGGAGAAGCCCCTCCTAAAGTCCGCCTGGCATGGAGTTTGTTGAAGTTCTGGCTTTGTTCTCAGACGGAAATTTAGCATCGACGAAAGGATTTTGGCCAAGATTGGTGTGAGGCGAATTGGTCTCTAGTTTCTGATACTGTATCTACAGCCTTTTTTAAATAGGAGTATTATTTTGGAAGTTTTCCAATTCGAAGTTTTTTTTTTATTTTAAATATGTCATTGTGAAGGTGAGTTAGAATTTTTACTAAAGAGTCTCCACCGGTATTTGATGTGTTCATTACTGATGCCATCATGTCCTCCTGCCTTGCCCTCTTTTAGTAGATTCTTAATCACCCTTGTTACTTCTACTTCTAGGGACTCAGGTTCTGGATACTCTTCTCCTTGATTAGTGGGAACAAGGGGGAGGGGAGCGTTGTTACCCGAAAAGTCAACACAGAATTCTGTAGCAATATTGTTAATTTCTTTTCGGTCGTAAACCCTCTCTCTCGTTTTGTTGGTTAAGCAGGTCATGTATTTTTTACCTTTAGTTCTTTCTTTTTTTTTAGTTTTGTGCTTTTAGTAGAATCCATAATTTGAGATACAAGAAAATGCATTTTGTCTTGTTTATGAAGCAGGGACGTACCGAAGAGTCTTTCCTGGGGTGGGAGGAGGGGGTAAAAATTGTGAAAGTCCTAATTGACTCAACTCAGAATTCCCAAGTATCAAAGCAAAAAAAAAAAAAAATAACCTGTTTGATTTTCCCAACTGACTCACAGCAAAATTCCCAAGTTCCATTGCAAAAGAAGAAACACCTTTTGACTTGTTTTGGGTTTTCCCAGCTTCTCAACTCAATTCTCAAGTGTATCAATCAAAGCAAGCAAAAAAAAATTTTTTAACTTCTTGGATTTTCCCAACTCGCCTGACTGAAATGGTAAATTTTCCTAACTGCTGAATGAAAAAATCACACGGGGGGGGGGGGGTAAGTTGCCCATACCCCTCTATCAGTACGTCCCTGTTATGAAGCCTTAGAAGTTTTTTAATTACTTTACAAACTAAATTAAATTATATTTTGTTTCTGGTGGATTTTTCTTTTTAGCGCTTCTCTTCTTCTGATTAGCTTTAATATATTGTTTGGAAAAGAGTGGACTTTTTTGTTAGTTTTCGTAGAGTTACACTCGTTTGAAGCCTCATTTAGTATTTTTTGCAAGTAGTCCCAGCTTGGGACCTCTCCTGGTCGACACCTCCTCCAGCTTCTGGTTCAGTAAAGCACGGTAATGACTTTTATAGCCGGGAAAATTCTAGATATCGAATTTCGATCTTTTGGGTGGTATCTTCCTTTTCCGGTATTGATTTTACAGTAAACTGGTCGGTGGTCAGAGTGGAATTTGAAGTTGTTAAGGGTATCGCCGTTAAAAATTTTTTTTAACGTTAGGGATGGGGCCTCCTGCTTCTACTCATCCTTGACCCTACCGGCCATGATTTCAGTTATGGTAGGTCCAGCTAATATATTTATCGCGTTAATTTTCGTTTTAAATTGAAATATTCCAGCCGGATTGTGAGTGTCGGTGTTGTGGCACTGAGAATACCTGGACCGATTTAAATGTCCGATAAGAATTAAAATGGGTGTAACACTGGCTACAAAAATGTCTTCCTTCGCAGCACGCTCTCGTCAATGGCATTTAATCGAGCGTTAACTTTCTTTCCATCTTCTTTAGTTTCTGTGTCAGTGAAAAGGAAAACGTATGCCGTACATTTCTCGATGCACAAGGGCCGCCATTAGTTATCAATTCAGAAATGAAATACCCGGACGTGTGACCAGCGATAGATTATGATTATGGAACCAGTTACCAGCTGTGGAGGACGTCACAGCGCAGTCTAGCGGTGGAGCCTCGCACAGTCGCTGACCGTTCGATTTCTGCCAACTTTTGGAAAACAGTCACTATCCGTACCTGAGGCGAGAATTTTGGTCTGCGGCGAGACAACCAATACACCTCGGTGGCACTTCTCGCACAATTAAAATTCGATCAATCGATGATCGTGTGCTGTATGCGAGAAGAGTGGCCGTCCACCGTGTTTTCCGACTCCGTTATTAAATTTTTCCGTTCGGAAAAGCCTCGCTCGCGTTCGTTGTGTAGTTTTTGTCTTCCTTCCTCTGTCTCGTTAACTCGGTGGCTTTGTTTGTTTTCCATTCGATACGTCTTACGTGAATCCAAATATTTACATAATGCCGTTAGTTTACATCAATTTTAACTGCACATTGATGGTCGCCCGGTACACAAAAGAAATAAAGGAAAAATGAGAGGGGAAAATGACAGTTTTCTTAAATCGAACGGCGACTGCTGCGATTCTATATCTACGTCGCTTTCCACTGTACTCAGGAGCGGAGAGACCCACTGGGCACCTGAGCTAATTCCCAGTGACTTTAAATAGGTCTAGAAGTGTCTCAGGAAAGTCTGAAATGGTCTAAAAAAAGTCTCAGTAGAGTGTACAATTAGTACAATAATAATCTTAAGCAAGTCCGAAAAAGCTGAAGAAATAATCTGGTACAATTTTGGACGAGTTTTGACAAATAAAGTATGCCTGACAGAATTTAGAATGAAGATATTATATCCTTCCTCCTCAGTACCGGGAAATATTGAAAATGCTCATTTTACAACTCAGTTCACCGAGTCTTGAAGGATTTTTTTAAAGTCTGGAAGAGTCAGAAAAAGTTTGTGTAGGGCTTAAGGTAATAATCTTGAATCCGAGGCAATGACCCGTTGGATCGAGTTGGCAGGGTTGTACCTAGCAGCCCAGAAGACGGAAGCGGTGCCATTTACACGCCGTCGAAAGTGCAACCCCCTTCCTTACGCCTAAAGGGAGCGATGATTACGCCCTGTACAGCCCTGAATGGAAATAGCTTTGGGTGGTGTGTCCATTGTCGTAGATGTTACCGTCTTGTCTTAATACCTGCTATATTTTTATTTAATTTTTATTTCAAGTTGTTTTTCTCTCTCCTGCCCCCTCCTAATAAAGTGGTATTATTATCCAGGAAGATTAACAATATAGAAGTCCAATTTTCGGTCAGTGACTTCATATTTCCAGAAGGGGTGGCGTAAACTTCTCTTATTTCAATCCACTGTCGCGGTCGATCTTTGACTGGTGCAAAGATGGGGGAGATTGGTCCAAGATGACATAGCGACGATTTCTCGAAAACTACCCACGCGAAAAATACAATTCTTCGCTTCATTGTTGGTCACACTGTAGTGAGTAAGATCCGTCATGTTCCGCCATGGGCACGGACCTGCACTGGTAGAGTACCTAAGAAGCATATCTCAGCTCACTCACGTCTCGGTTGATGGCGTGGTTGTTTCGGAAATAGGAACTTTCCAACGGAGTGGGCGAAATCTGGTGGCTGTTTTGTGAACCGCACGTTATCGTCAATAATGAAAAATAACAACAGTGAAGCAGGATACTTCGTCAATTTTACATTACAATTTCACAGTATTCCTCCAGAATTTATCACGTGATGATTTTTTTCCTAATTAATTAATTATTTATGATAATTTGTTCTGTGGACGTAATAAAATGCGTTGACTGTCGTGAGGAAGCGAGATGAAAAGCGGAAGAACTATAATCTTAATGTACTCTGTGCAAACTAAATGTAACTGATAAATTTGATCCTGCTTCACTGTTGTTGTTATTTGTTTTTTTCAGTAACAACGACACTAGCGCGCCACCACCTTAGAAAGTTCCTATAATCTTTTTTTCTCTCATTACTCTACCAGTGAGACATACGCTGTCCCAGGTTTAAGCCCTTTCGCTCCCAATGGACACCTTTGTCCCATCATTTATGAGAAATTCTACTGGGTCAAATATACATCGAAAACAGTGCTAGTTGTATCCCACTGGTCGAGTACCTACAGAAGCACATCTTAGCTCACTCACGTCTCGATAGATGGCGCGGTTATTTCGGAAATAATTTTTTTGACTCTCAAGTGGGACATGCGCTGTCCCAGGTACACTGGGGGCCCAAGGAGGAGTGAAAAATTCGCCGACAGCGGATTCGTATGATGGCGAGTCTATTCAATAATTTCCATTTAGTAAAATTATTCAAATTGAAAAAAAAAATTGGGAACGAAAGGGTTAAAAAGTAATAATTTTTAACGGGGATATCTTGAACTCCATTTTAGCACTTCTAATCCAGATATAAGAAAATTGCTAATGACCTTTTTTATGGGAAATTTAATGAACAATCGATTGCAAGTAAAAAAAACAGTAGCTTAAGAGGGCAAGTTTCACAGGACATTGAGAAAATGTGAAAATTTTCTGATATGATTTGTATTAAAATTGATTTTATGAACACCCTGTTGAACCGGTTCCGATCATTATTTCACCGTGGTTACCACAACTGCCCTCTACTATTATCTACTGATACCATTTTTCTATCTCCAGTCATGAGAAGACAAAAATTTCAAAAATAGAAAGTTTTCAAAATTTGACCATAATTCAGCCCCTTCAAAAGTAAAAGTATGCAAACATATCTGCATATTGTCGGAGTGGGTTGCCTACTTATCAGGTGAAAGGAGGTCATTGCAAAGAGACACCCTGTAGATAAAAGTGTAAATTTTAAACCCCCTCTTTACTCTTTACGGTAATTTTAGGGTAAATACGAGAAAACTATAAGAGATCTCTCTTGTGGAGAATCCAAAGAGCTTCAAATTTATACTTACCGTTCTAGATGTTCGATCATACTGAGCTAGTTATATTACGCTAAATCGAATTTTGACCTCTTATTTCCACAATTGTGCCAAATAGGTCTTACAAGTGGACTCAGACCCATAGCTAACCGCTTGTGTGTGCCAGGGCATTTGATATTCAACCAGGGCATGAGCCATAAGGGTACAACACTAAACATTTTTCCTCGCTCCGTTCGCATCTACTTCTTCATCCTCTGTTTCATTCTATTTTTCTCTGAAATACGATATTTTTTTTGGTTGAGAATGTGCTAGCTAAGACGGCTGGCTTGCCAGCCGAGGCGTTAGCTACGGACCTAAGTGGACCCCAATCTTAAAATTCATGCTTTCGTAATAAGATGCGCAATCTTTCTCCGAATAATGTAACTAACGATTTAACAATCGCGTGTACAAATTATCCCAGTATACTGGAAAAATTACGACGTCTCGTATACTTGGCACAGTGCACCAGTTTATTTTTACATGCGCTTTCCATCCTGATACACACATCACAAAGCCTGGACGAGGAGAGCGCGGAAAGACGCTCCAGCAGCCGAATGTGTAATGCGTATTGTTCGTGCCCCGGGGACATGTTCGTTAGTTTTCGCCGCCAACCTAAAAGAAACCTATTTTCGGAAACGACTCGCGACTTCTTCCTCTCCTCTATTTTTATTGTATTCCTACTCGTTTTTGTATAGCAAACGAGCGTCGAGTAGCCGTATCGTAGAGGATGAACCTTAATCCGAACGACGTACTTAACCGTGCTCGAAAAGCGTGTACATCGGGGGAGAGCGCAGAACGGACAACCGTCGAAATTATCGACTGAAAATAGGAAACGAGCGGGTCCTCCGTCGAGGTACGTCTCCCGCGAGGAAGCCCATCAGACCCAAACGATCGGTGTCTGTTCGAAGCCGGAATTCGAAATCCAGGAAAGTCGCGGACCTTACGTACAAATGTGGAATTCGAAGAAGGAAGACCACCGCACATATTCATAATCATTTTAACAGTGGGATGTGTAGAAGACGACAGCAATATCGACTACTCCGAATACGAATTTCTCTCGTTTTCTTGGAAGAAATCAAAAGTATATACGAAAAAATAAAGGTTTCTCGTGTTAATTCAACGAAGCGGGAATTTGCATCAGCAGGGAGGTACACGCTCGTGTAAATATGATTATGCTCCGGTTAGATATTTATGAGTATCACGCTGGTACCGAAAATACCAACCGAGGCACATCGACTTGATGGTTGCCAGATGTGCGTGGAAACCTTCAATCGTACAATGATTGAAACGTACCTACTGCGTTCGACACGTCTCGACTCTCGAATTCCGGTTCCTTAAACTTGCCCGTCGGTTTGACCTGTTCTTGAGTTCGACGTGGTCGATGAAACTGAAATAACCGAGACGATGATATTTGACACTAAAAGTTCGCAGTTGAGAAGACGTAAGTCGAGGCGCATCTATAATACGGGCGGTAATCGAAACTGAGCACATGTTCGATACGCAAATACAACACTCGAGGGTAATTGCTCCAAAGCGTTGCATTCGTTCAATATGAACCGGATGAATTTGCTTCCTAATAGAAAACGTTGGGCTCGTCCCGTCATCAAATCCAAGGTGAAAGCTTGGATAAGTAAGCAAATGGAAATGCACTGGCTGAAGGCCAGTGGCATGAAAGTCAGCCAACCACTGATAGGAGACGCCCTGGGTAAATGGGTGATTTTCAGAAAATCGGCATATTTCAGTTACTCAAGCCCGTAGCCAAGGGGAAGGGGGAAACGCCCCCTGGCGCAGTCATTTACCCCAGTAAGAATAGGGATTACTATACATTTTTTGAAACTTCATTTTGGTATCGCTGATCGATCCTTTTCTCGTTCATTCCGCATCAGGATTGTGCCGTAGAATAAACTGGCGGGGATTTTTTTATTCTATGCCTCTACACGTGTAATACACCAAACAGAATGAATGACTATTCTTTACTATTTTGAGGGGAGAGGGGTGTAAACATTTTTTTACCGTGGATAAGTTTGTAAATTTTCGAGTCGAAGGACAAATTTTTTCCCGTCAAAAACCAATTTTCTTTCTTTATTGACAGAGAAGGGGTGGCGTTTATTTTTTTTAAATTTTTTTATTCAAAGAAAAAAACAAAGTTCCTACTATTTATTTAAAAATGAAGATATGACTTTGGCGATATTTTTTTACCTTTTCCTTTTTGGCTTACTTTACTTTGGATTACAATTTTGTCTCCTGTATTGTGAGTTTCAGTTTTTGTTGCATTTATCACAATCCTATACTGATTTTTCTTTCGATTTTTCAATTCTTTCCTTCGCGACTTCTAAGTTCGTAATCGAATTTAAAATATAATATTTTATTCTGAATATATATTTTTTTTTTTCTAGGAGCCTTAATAGGCAGTACCAAAAATAATTTTGCACAGTTCCAAAAAACAGTGTACACGTAGGTTTCAAAATTTATTTATTAAAAAGAATATTGTTAAGAAATATTAACCGAAACAAAAGTAAAAAAATTTGAAGTTACACTTAATCAAAGTCAAGGTTGAACTTGAACAGTTGTAGTCCAGGCAAATTAGACAAAAAATAGGCCAATTAAAACATTTTTAGGTATAAAGCGGGACTTTGCTTAAAACGATCAGTTAAGGTCTCAGAAATATGCCATTAAAAGTCTTGCCCCCAAGTGTCGTGCTAACTTTTCTGTGGCAAGTTCTAGTCCCCCAAAATCTATTTTTCGGCCATATCACGGAAAGTTGAACTCGTAGAAAAAAATGTTTCAAACGATAGATGTTCCTCATGAAATTTCCTGTAGGATGAGTGAATTCAAACATATTTTATATCAGGTCTTTAGCCTGTAGAGGTCTTTAAAGTAGTATAATTTTTCACAAAAACCAAAATTCGCTGATAAACCGATGAATTTGAGGGACGTGCAAGTTTTTCTTCAGGGAAGAGAATTCTTACATATATCTTGGGCCATAATAAAAGTCCAAGTGAACAATGTACCCGTGTAATCGTCTTGATTTTGGCTGTTAGTAAAACATTTCAAGTGTTCAGTGTGCATGAAAACTCTCCTTCCTATCAACTCATATACAAATAAGAAACTCATATATGTACATACGTCACTTTTTTTTATATTATATTTTTACAATTCGTTGACACAGCGTGCAGTTGCGTCATCCTCATCCTCTTCTCCTTTTCACAGTGTTGCCCTGCATTCAGGCATGATGTGCCAAGTACAAAGGTGGCTGAACCGAAACGTCGCTATACCAGAATTAACTGTCAAGACGTTTGTGGATGTTGAGGCATTAGTTACAGTAAAGCAAAAAGATTTTGTGGCGAGTGAGAAAAATAAAAGTCAGCTTATAGCCTTACTGAGACAAAAGTTCATACAAAAGAACCACTATGTCGAGGAAGCTGAAAATGACGCCGATTTCCTGATAACTAAGACTACCATTAATATTGCTACTGGTAGAAAAAAAGTAGTGGTGGTTGGAGAAGATGTGGATTCGTTAGCATTACTTGTTGGTAACACTCCTTCATCTTCCCAGAACGAAATATTCTTCCAGAAACCGTCCAAAGGAAATATACCCACGCGATTCTACTCTATCACCGAATTCTACTTATAACCAAAGCCCTGTTACGAAGCATAGAATTCTGTTTGCCCACGCAATGACCGGTTGCGACACGACATCCGCCCTTTATCGAAAAGGGAAAGGGTCGTGTTATCATCGAGATCAAAAAGCTAGACATAATCGTTGAAAAGTTCAATAACTCTGACAACGACAAGGAAACAATCTTAAAGACTGCTTGCGAATACATTCTAGCACTGTACGGCGCGGGTAAGAAAGATGAGCTTCTCAATGCTTACCGGTATAAGTGTTTTATTGCTAGTGTGGGTAAAAGCGGTATCTACTTAGCATCATTACCTCCCACGGTTGAAGCTGTACGTCAGCGTGATTACCGAGTTTATCACCAGCTTCAAAAATGGAGAGGCAATTCAATGTCTCCTTTTGAATGAAGTTGGCACATTGAAGATGGCTTTCTTGCGCCAATCACCACAATGGACGCGCCTGCTCCAGAGAGTCTGCTAAAATTGATATCAAGCGCCTGCACAAAGGGTTGCACTTCTTCTTGCAGCTGTCGAAAATCTGGTAGACTATACAAGTACACTGTAGCAAATTTAAAGTGTTGCGCAGAAATGGTAGTAAAATGTTTACAAATTGATCATTTTGCTCATTTTCAGGTTTAAAATACTCTGGAATGTGCAGCGGCTGCTTCGGCATATCATGCTTAAATGCAGGGCAACACTGTGAAGGAGAAGAGGACGAGTACGGCGCAACTGCACGCGGTGTCGACGAATTATAAAAATATAATATAAAGTAAAGTGATCTACGAGTACATGAGTATCCTTATTTGTATATTATGACTTGAGAGAGTTTTCATGCACACTAAACACTTGAAATGTTTTACTAACAGCCAAATTCTAGATGAATACATGTGTAAAACATTGTTCACTTGGACTTATTATGGCTCAAGATGTATGTAAGAATTCTCTATTCTGAAGAAAAACTTGCACGTCCTTTAAATTCATCGGTTTATCAGCGAATTTTGATTTTTGTGAAAAATTACACTACTTTAAAGATCTCTATAGGCTAATGACCTGATGTAAACTATGTTTTAAAATATTCATCTTATAGGAAATTTTACGAGGAACATTTTTTGCTTGAAACGTTTTTTTCTAGGACCTTAATTTTTCGAGATATGGCCGAAAAATAGATATTTTGAGGGGCTAATACGTGTCACAGAAAAGTTGGCACAACACTTGGTGGTGGGACTTTTAATGGCATGTTTCTGGGACCTTAACTGATCATTTTAAGCAAAGTCCCGCTTTATACCTAAAAATGGTTTGCAAAATTGTAACTTACCTGGACTATTGAGGCAATACCATAGTGCACAGTTTCCGTTTCGCTGGGTTCTTTTAGAATTTTATTATTACTATTTTTTTATGGCGGAATTTTTTTTTGTCATGGAAAATTATCCAAAGAGAAATGGTGATTTTCCTAGGAGAGGAATAGATTCTTTTCACGGAGGGAAGAAACCAGACTTTTTCTCTTTTTTTAACCCAATGAATGAACATGATTCTTCTATTTCAAGTTCAATAAAAGGCCGCTGGATTTTAAAGTGTCTTGCCATATACTTCAAACAAATTAGATTTTCTGAAGTCGAAGTCGATTTTTAGCAGTTATGTACCCAACGACTCCGCAACCCCGAATCCACGGTTCCTGAATGTACGACTCCGACTGCGAGACACCAACTCTCTTAAATCAGTAAATCGACCCTTCTACTCTGACTCAGACAGGTGAATTTGTAATTTAACTTCGGAACTTCAACTCAGATTTTTCGGAAATAGCTGAGATGATTCTCGATTACGGCTCTCACTCCGACTTCTTTTCTCTGCCTGGAAATAATACAAAATTGTAGAAAACCCATGCAAGATTCGATTTCTGATTATATATTTTACTCGTATTTACCTTCAACACAATAATTTAATCCGGACTCAGAGACGAAACTCGACTTTCAGTTGCGGGGGGGGGGGGGATTTGCCGATTTCTTAATCAGGATATTTTTTTATTAAAAAAAAAAAAAGAAATAAACCAACAAACGTTTTAGAAAATTAAAAATTCAAATGAACAGTTTCAAAATTTGCTGACTGCCAAATTATTGGGGGGGGGGGCATAGTTTCGTCTCTGCAAATTGAGATTGAATCTTATTTTCCAAACACTCACATTTGCGCACATGAGCATACCCTAGTCTAGGAGGGTAAGCTGGAGAGGATGTTAGGAATACTTGAGAGGAACACCCAACTTCCCTTATATATTAAGGTAGTCGTTGTTTACTCTTGGTGATATTTTTTTCTGAATTTTCTCAGGTTCGTTTCCTAAATTGGTTCCAATAAAATCGAAAAAAAAAGGAAAAACCTACAAAATTTTAGGTCGATTGGATTAGGGGAATCCCTCCCTTTCATTCTTATGGAAAATACACATAGAGTTTTGACTTTTGTCCCAGACTAAATATCCCTCATATATTAACCACGACCAGAGCCCGTAAATTAAGCAATAAAACATTTGCTAACGGATTCAACTTGTGACATTTGAAAATAGGTCTTTTGCTTTCAACTTTTAAATTTTAATAAAATGTTCAACTTTCTCAAATTTCAGGCTCTAGGTCAAACAGAAAATTTACTAAAAACAGAATAGTCATTGAAATTCGAAATTCAGTGTTTGCTACCGACTTGCAGATTTCCACATTTCAGCTTTGTTTCAAGCTTTCAGAAAACGTTCGATACTCAGCTTGAAACCCTCGGCTTTTGACTAACTAGTCGCTGACAGGAGTCCAGGGTACTACATTTTCAGAAACGAACTTTGACTTTCAGTTTGGAAAGGTGGAGAAGAAAAATTTGCTGACAAATATTTTTTGAAAACTAAAACTTCGCCGACAAAAATTTTTTTTAATTAAAAATTTGCCAATTTTTTAATCAAAATATTTTTTAATTGGAAAAAAAAAGAATAATGAACAAACAGATATTCATAAAAAATGAAAAATTCAAATGAACAGTTTCAAAATTTGCCGACTACCAAATTATTGAGGGGGGGGGGGGTCAACCATTCCAACCTTCCTATAATTTCGTCCGTGAATTCAGTGGATAAGCGAACTCTGTGTACTGCTATTCAAAGATATCTTTACTCTGGTACTTAAGGCAGGATCATTGACCGAATTAAATCACGGGTTGAATACAACATATGAATAAAAAGGTATTTTAATTTTTATTTATTATTATTTGTGCCTCCCCCCCCCCACAGGTGCCTGAAGGTCCCAGTAATGGCGAGGGACAGTACAGAATGGAAAAATAAAAAATAAAAACAAAAAAAATATAATATAAAATAACAAAGAAAAACAAAAATAAAAAAATAAAATAAAAAACAAAAACAAGAACTAAAACTAAACTATAGAAGGGGAGAGGTTGACACCGGAACAGACATATGGGATCGGCTAGGGCTGTGCTTGGCGGTACAGAAGACCGAAGCAGTACTCTGTTTACGAAGCGACGCAAGTACAACCCACCCACCTTTGTCCTAAGAGGTGTGGAGATTGAGTTTTGTACAGCCCTGAAGTACCTGGGGCTGTGGTTCGACGGAAAGTTGCAGTTCCGAGAGCATTGTCGACGGGCAGCTGATAAGGCGGATCGAGTAGCTGGGCAGCTGTCCCGTCTGATGTCGAACCTAGGAGGACCGAGGGAGAAGCGAAGAAGGATGTATGTCAAAGTCATCATGTCGGTCCTCCTATGCGGGGCGCCGGTATTTACCGACGCCATCATGAAGAGGAAGATTCAGACAGAGTGGTCGAGGCAGAGGACCGACGAACCAAGCTCGGTCCATACTATCGAACAGGACAACTCTGTACCATCCTAGAAGAACTGCTGCAGCTGCTGCGGATCCTTCGGCAGGGTTCCCCGCCGTCATAGGTGCAAATAGGTGGGGGCTTGGGGGCTTAGCCCCCCAAACTCCTAAATAGCCCCCCCCCAACACTGAAAAATAACCAAAGGAAATGTTGCGGGAGGTGGTGTTGTTTCATAATAAGGGGCTTTAAGCCCCCCCCCCAGGTTCTGGGCCCTATTTGCGCTTCTGCCCGCCGTCACCACCTGCCTGCGTCGCCACACGTACCACGATGAGGAGATGAGGGGTGAGTGAACAGGAAGCGCGTCCGGCTGTGGGGGACCTGAAATTACCAGTCTAGTGCTCCGGGAGCGCGAGCGAACCTCGGTCAGTAGGGAACCTCATGGTGGCCCTTGCAGGACACGCGCACTTGGAGCAGCACGGCGAAATGGGGGTTCGGGCCGGCTTCAAAGCGCACCTCCACCCTCTGATGCGATACTCGAAAGGGTAGTTTCCGGGGCCGGGGGTGCGTTGTCTTAGGGGCCACTTTGGCATGCGTGCGTCGCCATACGTCCCACCACAGCATGAGAGAGTCCAAGATCACCACCGAGGGGCCTAGAAACTGAGTGGTTTAATAGCCGAGGGATGTGCGAGTATACCAGATTTCCTTAAATGCGCATGGGAACACCACAAGGGAAACGGACCTCCATCCTACATCTATTGCAGTACCCTGCTAACAAAGCCGATGTATTGGCTTCTAGACTTATCAGAAATCGAATCTCGAATGGATTTCCAAGCCCTTTGTGTTCTGTATTTGTAGCTCAAAAACATGGCCGGCTGATTCATAAAACGATTTCAAAAAGAATAGTGTTTACTTTTTAAATGGGCGGTCGTTAGATCAGGACCCAAAATGGTTTTCAGATTTACACCGTCATATCAGGGACTGATTGGCCGTATACTGGGGATCTGGTAGGGCGGTCCAATTCAGAAGATTCGGACAGGTGTATGAGGGTGTCTTAGGCCAATCAAGTAGCTGGTTGGGAGAAAGAAAGATGAGTGGACGTGGCGGAAAGGTAGTGAAAATAGGTTGAGCGTGTGAAATAGCGTTTTCTGGGTAGACTTTTAGGTCCTAGTTCATTCCTGCTGAGAATGCAGAAGCATTAAGAAGCAGAAACTGAAGTAAAATTGTTTCTAAGTTTGCAAAGACTCAACTAGTACATTTCTCTTTCAATTCTTACTATGAATCACCTGGTCTTCGACGCAGCCAAGCAGCCTTCTTATTCCCACTCCCGCTCAGAGCTGTTGTCACGAAGTTTCCCATTCGGAAAAAGTGTAAAAATAAATCTTCCAAGTCTACTTACATTATGTACCATGCTCAGGCGTAATCTTCGATACGATTTGATTTTGGTTCACGCCGACGCCTAACAGTCCAACATCCCGCAGATCGGTCTCGGGCTCTCGAAGGCGACTGCGAAAGCCATTTAGTTTATTTATAACGCCAATTAACCATAACTGACCTGCGGGACTTCAAATTAAGCTGTTTCCCACCTCGCTGGAACCCAACTGCACGTGTTAAAATATCAGCGAACCACACTTTTCATTACTGACCGATATTATGCGAAGTCCAACATGCGCCCATAAGTCATTTGGCGGAACACCTGGTGTTATTTGAACATGGATACCTCTTTGCTGGGATTACGGCACAATTTTTTCTACACAAATTCTTTTGCCCGAACCGATTGGAGTTTTTCATCGGTGTTAAACCTTCTTGTGTAAGATCAGATCTAACTTCTTTTTTTTTCGTGTTTGCTCGATCGCAATTAAGAAGACGGAATTACTATTACGTCGGTATAGGTATTACTCGCATATACATAAAATCGTCGATGTTAAAATAGTCTAGCTACGCGTTATGCGGGTACCATAATTTATATTTGAATGTACGTAAAAATGTCAACTCGAGTTCGTCTCGCATACCCACGCCCGACCGAAAATTACTAAACGATGATTTCTGTTCGTCGAAGGCGGTCGTTCTTTTCAGCGTATGAAGAAAAAGTAGGAAAAAAAAAACACATCGAAAAATGAAACCTTCATTTTAATATGATCGTAAAAGAAAAAGTCAAAACATATCAAATTCTATTAATTCGTGGAGGTGCGCAAGAATTTGTAATTAAAACGAATAACGTGTAGCTGGTAATGCTAAATCAGAAGAAGAAAAAAGTGAAGTACGCCATTTGCAGAAAAACTACGTTTTCAATATTCTCGTTTAGCGGTTGAAAGTTACATAACGATGTAAGTCGTGAAAATCGTTATACGAATCTGAGCACAGATTGCTGTAAAACGCACCCACGAAATGGGAAGTTTTCCATTATTGACAGTAGCGCCGGAGCCAGAGGGCACGGGGACGCTGATCCCCAGTCGTGAAGCCAGAGAGGGCGCTGGTATCATTTTGTCCCCTACCCAGTATCAACAAAGGCAATTGTAAGAATGAGAGCTGGCTTACACGAAACGGTGTATGACCTGACAATTAAGCTGGACGCCCATTTTTGTTTCAAACAGGAGAACAAGAAATGGCTTATTTTCTCTTGAAAAAACGTCCACTTCACAACTGTGGTCGATGCTGATTACATGACTGCATCACTGAGTCACATGTTTGCGGGTTGCGTAGAAATTGTTCTGAGCATGTTTTATTGTACGAGTTCTTTCTGTATTAGGTTCGGACACGAATCTTCGAAAGTCCTGATTTTGGGCGTATGCCTCCCTCATCTTGTCCCATTCAACCCTGTCAGCTGCGATTCTGTAGAATACATACTCTGTACCTGATGAAGTTGCAAATGTCATCCATCCACGTGATTGTCTGCCTTCCCGGCTTCCTGCTTCCGTAAATTTGCCAGAACGTGGCCTTATTTGTCCATCAGTCAAACGCTATCCAGCCTGCCTACAGACAGGACTAGAGACTATAATGGGGCCGTTCATTAGGGTCTTCAAAGCATCATTAGCCCTAGGGCACATTCCAAAATCGTGGAGAGGTGTGAGAGTGGTGTTTTTGCCTGAATCAGGCATAGACCCCTGTAAGGCCAAATCCTACAGGCCGATAAGTCTTTCATCATTCATGCTAAAAACCTTGGAAAGGCTGATGGACAGGCACCTAAGGGAGGTTACTTTGAAAAGGTTCCCACTACATGAGAACTAGCACGCATACAGGGCTAGCAAATCAGCAGAGTCATCACTACACTCGCTTGTTACGGCAATTGAGAGAGGGATGACTAGCGGAGATTATGTCCTGGCAACATTCATGAATATACAGGGAGATTCCATCTGGGCCCGGTGCTTTGTACGGTGAGAATGTGTTTACCGCCCAACATACCCCGTCTGGTGTAACCACCTCCTTCGCCATTTCACAATCCGTTCTGCTTTACATACGGTTGGCTCCCGGCTCCGGCTGTGTATTTTTTATGATTTTTGCTCCCGGAAAGTGCGTGTCAGTGAGGTGCTCTATTGCCTCTTTCGGAGTGGTAGAAAAACCACCAGTCGGAAGTTCGAACGGCCTCTTTTCCACCCTCCTTTCCTTACTGAGAAGTTTTTCAGACGTGCCCCCTCCGGTATTTTTCTATAGATTCGCAGAAACGTCTCCACCCTCTGTTTTGGCTCGCTTGACTGCCTTTTTATATGCTTTTTGGGCCGCATGATATAGTTCCCAGTAAGCTGGCGTATTATTTGTCAGTGCAGCTCTCAGCCTTCTTCGAGTATCTTTCCTACGTTTCCTCAACTCTGCTGTTCGCCAGATAGTTTTGCGTGATTTTACTATCTTAGGCTTACAGTTCTTCTCGTAGGCGTCCCTGAGTGCACCATCCAGTATGTTGGATTGTGCTTTCAGAAAGTCCACGTTCTGAATCCGTTGCCAATTGTACCTAGTCAGTCTTTCTAAATCATTTTCCCCCAGTTGGTTTTCCTAGGGTTCCTAATAGCTCTTTGTTTCTCCTTAGGTGCCCACAAAAAACTACCGATGTTTCGAAACACGAAGATGGAAGAAAGAAAATACTTTCAAAATTTTTGGCTTCTGATGGGAGTGAAGAGACCAATGAACACGATGGACAGTCCACATGTCTGTCACGGCTCAAATACGCAAAAATCGATATGAAACCGTTCTGTAGCGATAAGCTAGACTGGCAGAGATTTAAGGCTGCTTTCCATACATATTATCATGAAAGTAGTCTTACCAATTTGAAGATGCATCAAATCTGATTTACCAAAATAACTGGTGAAGCAAATGGTCTCATTTGAAAACTATTGCTAGACATCTAGAGGCCTTGACTAACACTCCTTCTGTTGGCGCTGGAAAGGAGGGCAAGGATAAGAAAAAACAAACGTTGGGTAGTCTCATCACTCATTTTAGACCAAACATCACTGCCATGCAGATGACCTTCAATGAGAACCCTTCGATCGACGCTACCAGTCATTTTTTCATTCATCAGTTTCTGCAAAAAGCTGGCAAAAGTAAGCGTCTCGAGTGGGAACGTAAAATTGAAATGGAGCGACGAAAAACCTTCGCAACATTCAAGTTCATCAGTTTTATGGAGAGTCTCTGCAATGTATACGAATGTGCTACCGAAAATTCTCAACCAGCAAAGGCGCTACTTGCTGTTCGGCGTCAATTCATCGAACAACCAAAGTGTTAGTTCTGAAATTTATTGTGGCAATCGTCATCTACATCAGTGTCATAAGTTCATCGCTGCCAAACATGAAGAACGCAGTGGTTTTGTTCGAAAGAAGCATTTGGTCATGATAAGATAATAAAATTAAAATGGATTCAGTTGTCAAAAAAAAAAAGAATCCCTAGGTTAAAGTGGAATGTAAATTTAATATCACATTCAATGAAAAAAACAAAAAAAAACACGAAGATTTTTATTTTAATTGAGATATAGGTACATACATACCTCAAGAAGGGAGGATGTTTCGAATAATAAATCGGATCAAAGAAAATAAATATAGAATCAATTTTTAGAGTGTTTACCCGCGTGCAGTGCTGCAAGCACCCTATTGCAATCAAATTTTCATCATCATCTTTTTCTTTTTTTTTTCAATAAATACGGCTGAATTGTTTACAGCTCGTAGTTCAGTTTTAGCTCAGTTGCGTTCTCCATCACTGCCATCTATTGATAAGTCGGTTTACTATTATGAATGTATCCTCTCCTGATCTTCTCTGTTACGCTTACAATTTATAAATGCAACTTGTTTACCTACGTTTTATTTTATGATTTTGTATTTTACTCATGACATAACTGGATTTAGAAGAGGTAAGTGTATTGTTTGTTTGTATGAAATGGGTTCTCAGTTGAATTAGCCTGTAATGCATTTGAATCGAACCAAGTGTATGCAACATTCTGTGGTAGGTACTCTCTTATCAGGAAATTTTCCAAGGAATAATGCGATGTGAGTAATGTCTCATAAATATGTTAGCAGTATTAAGTGGTAATTTTGGTATTCTGTTTCAGGTCTTTCACAAATATTTTGTTTCGTGTTTGACTATTTACCTTTGTCTTTTCGTTATCAGGAATAACAAATCATCCAAAACGGTCAACATGCCTTCAACCACAAATTTAAACTTCTATTATAATCGTGTAGCAAAATTAACGAAAAACGTGAATAAATAATTGGCAGATCACATTTTGTTTTTGAAATGAAAGATTATCTCTCTCGCATTTGAATGGTTCACGAATATTCCACGTCTTGTGCAACCAGGAGTAGAGCGTGGAGCTAATATGTCTTTGTGTCTTGTCAACATTGTAATGAGGAATAAGAACACATTAATGTGCGTTTTCTGAAGCGAGAACACAACTTTATTTGAATCAAAGTGAAATTCCTTGTTTATTTGAATTGAAACAAAATTCCTGTCCCTCTTTGAATTGTTATCAGCAGTTATCAGTTCATATTCATTGAAACTTGTGAGTTTTTAAATTCCTTGGATTTATGTCCTTCGAATTTATTTGTCTTGTATAAGTAGGGCTCTATAGTTTCACCTGGGTATACTAAGCCACCATTTTGGTTCATACTGCGCCCGTCAATGCCGAATTGACTACGCGGTACGCTCCGCATAGTCGGATTCGGCATCCACGGGCGCAGTATGAACCAAAATGGCGGCTTAGTATACCCAGGTGAAACTATCAGGGATGAGAAGCTTAAACTGTTAAGCTTAAACTTTCGCTTAAACTTAAAAGTTTTTCCAAAAATCTCATTCGCTTAGCTTCAGCTTTTTGCCCTTATCATTAGCTTTTCAGCGCTTCGCTATCGGCTTTTTTTTTCAACATTATACTCAATTCCGCATGAAATCGACCATAGTGAATAATTCATCAAGTATGAACTTCGTATGTAGTACTTAGTACTTACTGGTCAACGTCAACATCAGTCAGACGTGAAACGTGAAGCGAAGTCGACACTGAAGCACTGAAGCAGGAAGCACCAAGGAAACAGGCGAACACAAAGAACAACCCAGAAGCCGGAACCCAGAACCCGCGGCCGCTGACATGATTTTTCAACTTAAAAAATTAGGTGTTGTGATTTTTTTCGACTTTTTGATAGAAAATGTGAATGTCTTAATTAAGCTGCTCAGCGTATCCTTTTTGGCTGGCTTTGCGCTTAATGAACAGCGAATGGCTGACTTTTTCATTCGCTTAAAAGCCGTTCAATAATGAGCTTAAGCTTCGGCTTAAGCGGTTATCGGCTTAAACTTCTCATCCCTGGAAACTATAGAGCCCTAGTATAAGTAGAGTGTTTGATTTCCGCTTGCCGCTTGGAATGAATTAAATGAAAAATAGAAATGTATTCTAGTATGTTCTGTGTTGATCAGAGGCTGCTGCATGATTGCAGTCTGCAGCTTCACAGTTTGAAGTCTTGAACTTCCATGATGTACCAGTAGCGTCATCAGCTTTTATGTTCCTAGTGGGGGCGGGGGAAGACGTTGAACATGATGTAGAGTGCGTCCCTGCTGTTGTTGATAGAGTGATAAAGCTGCGCGACTGCAGTCTGCAGCTTCCAGTCGAGAGCCGACCCTCTTATTCAAGTCTCAATGGCAAACACCCTGTTACTACCTCGTGATCCGCAAGGTCGCTTGTTTTTTCATCTGGTAGTTATCAATGATCACATGTAACCTACATTACCCAATGCATTTTGTTATTGTTCACGTTATCTGTACCAAAGTCAAATCAAACATGTGATGTGGACGCTGTTCAGCAAAAGGGAACCAACTAGCAAAATCCACTTTTTGAGAACACGTGATTCGAAGTTCAAGAGCCATGTAGAAACTATATAACATTGCGTTTACTGATAAGCTTTTTTCAACGTGAATACACATTTTTGAATCGGGGGCCTAATTTTGAAAAATTCTACGTTTTACATTCTTTCCAACGATACTAATAACTCATTTTGTTTACAAATATTAGTTGGTTCCCTTTTGTTGAACAATGTACATGTATTCTTGCTGCTTCAATGAGTCATGGGGGGGGGGAGGAAGGCTAGAAGAGACTTGTATTCGTCGTGAGAATTAAGATGTAAAATTTTTAGAATGTAATAAAGTTCGCCTACCATTTTCATTTTTCTTTTGCAAATTGTTTTATTTTCTCACGTGTTAGATCATCTTGCATTTGCTCTTAAAGTAATTTCCAGAGGGCGTTTGTCTCTAGTTTCAGTGGCGTAACCAGACTTGTTATGAAGGGGGGGGGGGAGTTCGTTTCACTTTCACAACATTACAGGTGTAATACTTACTATTACCAGAATAAATTTTAATTTCTTCACATTTTCGGCTGATGCCAAGAGAGGGCTCCCCCGTGGCTACGGCTCTGTCTAGTTTTGCTTGAATTAAAATTTTCAGCCGTGGACCTTCACCTTTCTCCACTTGACTAACTCTCCAATAAGCAGCTTTATCTTGCCGTAGGTTCTGGATATATCCCAAGACTTCCTCAAATTGTAAGACGTAAAATATTGAATCGTATTTACGCTTTGAAACAAGAGTGGAGCTAACAATCCTGCTCTACTCTCAGATGTACGATAGTCGAGGGTACAGGACAAAGGAATAACGTGACTACAATAATAAGCGCGGTGCAAAGGGACGTCGAGGCTGGCCATTATCGCTGCAGTTTCAAGTATTTACGATTTATAATAACAGACCGATTTTAACCCCTGAAGTATTAAGGGCAACTAGATCTACCGGCACTCGTAAATACGCGAACCAATTGCGAGGTAAAATAATAATTCGATATAGGTACTTTTAATTGACTTTTACCGACTGGGAGCGCTCTCTTTGCAACTATCCGACATCGAGAGGACTGAAATTATATTTATTAAAAAATGTACAGTATTAAATTTAAACTGCCATGCTGGTACAGAAATTAAACGAACGATGTTTTAAAAAAAAAAGTAAGTACTTACTTACCGATAATCACGTATTTTATAATCAACGTTTTCTGTATTAACCGATAATAGGTTTATAATTTCGCTCTTCTCTTCGTGTGGTTCGGTGTTCGATGAAAACTCGAGCAAAAGTAGGGAAATATTTACTGCTTTATGACACACAGAGAGGAAAAAATTACGCTCGTGAGATTTAGTAATTACCACGTAATGTGCTGTGAACCTCCCTGAATGTCTCGTAATTCAGCTAGAAGCTCTCTATAGATATAAATGTATTCTATATAGCACTTCTGAGTACGTACCTGTTTGTTTTTAAAATCAACGATAGGTGCTATTTACAGACGCCCAGCGTAATTAGAATTGATTTACGCTGATTGCAGTTAGATTGGAATATTTGCCAAAGGGAATACCATTTTCAGAGGTAGCGGCATCGGTAAAAGTGCTTCGAGTTACGACCTCAAAAATTGGTTTATAGGGCCGGTAGACTGAACAGTGTGGATCGAAGGACTTGAACCTGCGAATACAATGAGGAGCGTAACAGAATACGTCTCAGCTACTAGTCATCCTCTACCAGTCATAAGGTTCTGAATTTGGCGTTTACACCAGGTCAAAAATTATCTGCTACCCTGGTTTTGTACGTAGAATTTGAATCTGCTTCGAACATTTTTCGGCGTATCGCCTGACACGTTTCAGAACTCTCCAAGACTCCGATTTGCAGGACCAGCGTTAGATGTGGTGCATGGAATGAAAAGCACCACGTGGAGCTTTCAATTCAAAATTACCATTTATATCATAATATCAGTAACAGCGAACTAAAAGTTTCGACGTTCGTTACAGTGGCTAGAGTCAGAGAGGAACTAGACCACCTGCAAAGGCTCGCTTGCGTGATGACAACGGGGGCAATGAGAACGGCGCCGACTAAGGCACCGGAAAGGCTCCTAAACTTACCACCACTTCACACTGCTATAGAAGCAGCTGCGATAATGGGGGCTTATCGTCTGGGCCAACCAAGCCTTCAGGCCCAGAAAACAGGCCACAGAAGGATATGGGGAATGGCAGGGACGATGGACAAATACTTTGGGATCCGAAGGATAGAATCGCGATGGAGGCCAAGCATTTTATAGGAAAAGAGAAGCATGTGTGGTTTGCAAATGCCTCTAAGAATGACCATGCTGTAGGACTCGGCATCACGAATGCAAAAGACGCTGACAACTATTCAATGGCACTGGGCGAGTATGTCACTTTCCTCCAAGCATAGGTAATGGCGATCACGGAGGCCATTGATAGAAGCCAGGAGAAGGGCCTTGTTAATAAGCAGGTCTCTTTCTATACAGACAGTCAATCGGCTATTAAGGCACTATCGTTACACTGAACCACATCCCTGGTGGTGGCGGAGTGTGTTAACAAATTATACACCCTTGCTGAGGAGAACCATGTCACCATACTATGGACACAGGGACACTGCAGCATATAAAAGGGAACATGATCGCTGGCAAGCTAGCGCAGGAGATAAAAAAGGAACTGGCAACACTCAGGCCGTGTCTTCCTGTAGCATACAGCGTCATAAAATCTAAAGTTGAAAGTTAGCAAAGCACTGATAGAGGACGCCTCCAGTGAGTATGCCAAGTTCCTATTAGGGCTTGACAGGAAACATGCAAGACTCCTGGCCGTACTACTGACTGGTCATGGGGCCACAAAACACATGTGGTATAAAATAGGAGTGGTGAAAAGCTGCTCCTGTAGGTACTGTGGAGAAGAGGAAGAAACCTCGATCCATATCTTATGTCAATGCCCAGCAATAGCCGGGATCAGACGCGAAGCACTGGAACTGGAGTGTCCAGCACCCAGTGAAGTCAAAGGGATAGAGCTCAGAAAAATTCTCACTTTGGCTATAAAAGTGAGGCTACTGAGCTGATTCTTAATAGCAACTTAGGAATAGTGCAATGGACTACAAAGTCTGAGCACTCGGCGCATACAGCGCCACCTCACACACAAATGAATGAATACGTTGCCAAGTTATGTTCGAAAACTGGAGTATATGCTGATAAAATTTATGAAAAAATTACTCTACCTCTATTTTGACGACAGATTTGGATTTGTCTCAGGCGATTGAAAAATTCTGATCAGGTTTCAATGCCGTAGTTCTCGAAACATCCCCCCCCCTTCTTCCTAAGAAAAAAGACATGAGTGTAATGTATAAAATAGAGAAATTCTCAAAACTCAAACAGTCGAATTGACGATTCATTTCCACTCAATTTCTCACATTAATTCCAACTTCGTCGACCAAATTTGGCAGTAACGTTCTCTGTTGCCGAGGTAGGCTCCAAAACTGGAGTATCTGAGGCCTATACGTAGAACCAAATGTCTACTTCTCCATTTTTTCAACTTTCGAGTAAAATACAAAAAACTTCCTCAGTGCGTACTGTTGCCTGAAATTGAGTAGTAATTGGTGAAATGTTTTCACCCCGAATTGAAGATAATGACCTTTATGTTAGTAAAGTTTTACCTCACGTATTGTTGTAAGTATTCCTGGGCGGCTTCAAAATTGAAGAAGTCAAGTCTTGTCCCTATACAAATACTTTTCAAATATTTTCAGGAGTAGATATCTATTGATGCAGTTTATAACAAAGGGCATTTGTGTACCTAAGTGTAATAGATGCGTTTTTTCCATTTGTAAGACAGATTCATTGACCTTTTTAAATTCATTACTAAAACATGTAAATGGTTTGCAAAAAGTGTGTGTGTTTGTCTGTTTGTTCCAGTTTGGTGGGTGAACCGAAGGAGCTGGAAGGTTCGTACTTCCTGGATGTATTCGTATGAACTCTGGAAAGGTTTCAGGATAAAAAAAATATCGGTACCCGTATTAAAATGGAAGTCGTAAAATTCCTCCCCCCGGACCCCCGATTTTTTTTTAGCTAACACCTTTTGGAAGTATTTAAATTGAATTCATTCACATAATGTTAAACTTTGGTGTCTGTAACTTTTTCCTTTCAGACATTATTAGTGGTTTGAAAATCTGAAATTTCCAAAATGAGGTAAAACATTTAAATCTAATTTATCGTGACCATAACATACTTGGATATTGTTTCGCTCTCGTTTACGTACCACACGGCCCATTTTCAGTCTCATATCTCAAAAATTTCAGTTTTTGGAAACTATGATCAGCCTTTCTTCTAATTGAATTTTTGATAACACCGACACCGTCACCTGAATAACATGACTATGAAGTGATACATGCTACATCGCCCACCCATCCGCCAATATATGCATACATAGAACAGAAATGAGTTTTTATTGTTTGACTGTACTAAAAATGTGTCGTGTGTTTCATATATCAAAATATGAAATGAATATGAAATAATTAGAGCTACAAATACTGTTCACTGTCACACGTACACACATTATTACTAATCAAACTACCAATTTGGTGCACATATTTACCTACCCATCCCAAAAAAACGTGTATCTACCCGCTGTTAAGTAAGTATCTACATGAATGTTATTTGGGTACCTAAGAGTTGTGAGTAGCTTCAAGATCCTTTTACTACCATTCGGAACGAAAGATCGAAAGTAGGGTGTCGAGATGTAAGTATGTTTAGTAAGATCAAATTGAGAACTAGAGTTAGCGAAAATATCAACAGTATTCGAATGTGGAGCCACTGTCTAGTCAGGAAATAAGGTAAAAAACGAGGGCAAAAGAAGAGCAAAGGAAAAAGAGAGAAACGATGAGTAACCAGCAAATATGCTCATGCGGAGTCCCCCACCCCCATAAAAGCATTTTCCCCCTCTGTTCAAGTAATGTAGATTAGTGGCGAAAGATTTGTATAACGTGTACTGCATACATTCACCAGGCTTGGATCCACGGAGGGATCCCCCACCCAAAAAAAGGAAAAGGAAAAATCTGTGTGGGAGGAAGGAGGATAAATCTGGGGGATGGCGGAATCTGTGGAGAGGACCTATGGGGGAGGGGCAGAAAAAATTTCCGCGCGCTTTTTCTTCTGCCGCTTTCCTTCCCAAAATGGTCGTCTGGATCCGCGCCTCCGTCCACACATGATAGAGTTTCGCAGATCTGCTCATTTTTAACATACCTGCCTAAAATAGTGTAGCCGGTCCCAAGTCTGGAAACCAAATGTGAGGAAACTTGTGCACCATAGAATTCGTTTGATTAGCAGTATTTCACAAGAGTAGATACCAAGTTTCTCTATCGAACTCATTTAAACCAACTCACTTAAGCTCACGGTCTAGATGACCCGCAAAGCGATACCAATGTTTCTCTATCGAACTCACTTAAGGCAACTCACTCAAGCCAACGGTCTAGATGACCCGCGAAGCGGGTCAGCCATAGTAATTAGATGAATCAAGGGTTATAAACGGGGAACTGGCGGGAAGGGCATTGCTCGATTGCGTCCGGGTGAGTAAGGGGAGATAAATTATTGAAGAAAATGAATGGTTTCATTGCGGCCTGATGTAGAGTTTGATTGCATCCAGGCTCTCATACCCTACGCGCGAATATGAACAGGTTCGAAAACGCCCGAATTATTATAATTTCGTGGCGTTTTCCACATACATCTGCGCGCGCAGATTAAATTATTGATAACGTGAAACCGTTACTGGTTATCTGTGTGGCTGTGACTTGTAGCCTGAAATGCTGAAATTGTGAAACGAAAAACAACAGTCGTGGTTTATTTAAGTTTCCATGTATTATTCTGTGATGCATATCATTTAAATAACCATATGGAGGATGATTCTCAGAACGAACACGGTAAGAACTATGTATAATACGTACAATATCTTTAAAATGTGTAAGTAAGTGCGATATTAGATTGCAATGTCGATTCATTATAGTGAGTACGAATTAGAGAGAAAATTGATTTCTAAGAGCACGTACATAATATCGCCCTGTATAAGTTGATACTCGTATTTTGTCCTGCAACGCTGAAGAACTTGTGTGTTTCAGGGATCTTCAGTATGCATATTTTGAATAACAACATCTCCCACATTCAGATTCGTCCTGTTAATTCGTTACATAGAAGTGGTATAGAAATAGTGGGAGTCTAGGAAACTGCCGTTTGTAAAAAGAGTTTCAAATTACATACTTCGGCATAGAAATGAGATAGAAACATGAAACAAAATCTGGTTTATATATAGTACCTAGAATGAATGGTTCCAACCCTGATCGTCATTGCGTGTAGGAATGGCAATTCCTCGCTCATCTGCTTGCTCTTTTATAGCGAACTAGGGTTTTTAATCTGCTCACTGCTCCAATATGTTGCTCCGGATTGTTCTTTATCAGTAAAGAGAGAAGTGTCGCAGCGATCAGGTTTGAGATCAACTATTCCTTGCTTGATTCACGAATAACGAATAGAACATAGAACAACTGATTTGTACCAAGAACGAAAGAAGATATTGTGTTTGTACGGGTATCCTGACTAAGACTTCTTATAAAAGTTTGTACTTTGTAGTTCGGTGCATTTTTCGCTGAGTGTTATGATAGAAGAAATCTGAAATTGAACATATGGAACAAATTTAACTAAGATGGTCGGGTTTCATACCGTTTTTAACACCAAAAATTTTGCAATAAGGTTTTTGACTTTTTGTAATTGAGAATAATTATCACTGACCATGAGGTCTCGGATTATGTAGCTGATCTAGGTACACCAACGAAAACCTTTTGTTTTTGAACGGTATATCAAAAAAATAAAAGTGTGTAACGTTGATTCATAATACGTATTGTGGGAAAAGAAAAAACTGAGTGACCTGAAAAGAAATCTGTGAATATAACGTTGCTAGATATCTGTGAAGACGAAATACTGCGATCGCTTGTTGAAATACAGAACCTGAGTGTTACTCATATCCACGCTGTCCTCTTTCTTTCAACAATCATAAATCTGATCCTTCCATTTGATGATGTACATGCAGAATTCTGTGCGTTGAAATACACGCGGTTCTAGCTGTCTTAGGACAGATACAGCAGGAAACTCCTCTTTCTTAATAGTATGAACCATGCATTACTCTATTATACCCTGCGATTTATTCAAATTCAACTGAATTCTTTTACAAATGAGGACCTTTCTGGCAGAAGCTTGTGTAGTACACAGTTAAACTTGAACCAGAATTACAGAGCAGTGAGCAGATGGTTTTTGCTCGGAATAATTTCGCGAACTGCTTTTTTCATGAACCAACTCATTTAATTTGCTCCTGCTCGGAGTCGACCAACGTTATTGCTTGCGTACAGGTGAATTAAATTAACCCTTCCGCATATAATTAACCAGGGTGACGCGCCTACCTGGTAAAACAGGAGCGTTTTAGTTTGAGTAAACCTGACAACTTGATACGAAACTACGAGCGTCAACTTATACTGAGCGAACTATATTTTCGGCCAAAGCGACACAATCGTCTTCTTACAGTTTGAGTACAACTTTCATTCTGGCTTGGAGCAAGAGGTAGCCAACTGGCTGAAATACTGGCAGAATGCGATAACCAGGGCGAAAAAGCTAGAAGAGAGAAAGGAAGCAGGAGGTGCAACACAATTTTTAAATTGTTCATTCATTCATTCTTTTCTTTCCAGCCGCCAAAAAGAACCTTGAAAACAGTGATGAACAACATGAAGTGGTGTCAAGTCAATCGTCATTGGAGCAGCGTACTGGTAATATTAGGACGCTGTATTGCTGTATTTTTTTCTATTCTAATTTTAAAAGATTCATTTATACTTTCCAATTTCAATTCAGAACACTGATACACGCAATTTATAGTATATTAAATACACCTGACATTTCTTTTTATCATTACCACTCTTCATTTAATATTTATTGCAGTTTTCTTATGTTTAAAATTAGAAGAAGAAAAAAATGAATGCGTCACTGTATAAGTATTAAAATTTATAGTGCACAATGTTTATTTCTTCGTCGTTTTCAATTCTTAAAATTTTTTATCATTGTTGTAATGGACATTTTAGTTGTTTTATGGTTGACTAGTTTATGAAAAATGTTTACCTACATTTTTGAAACGATGTGTGTTCCTATGCTTATTTTCATTTATTTTTTTTTACCAATTTGTTTTTCTATTAATATTAAATATAATTTTTGCATATTTAATTTCAATTCAATTATTTTTTCTTAAAAAGTACTGAAAAGAAGCGCTTTTGAAAATTATTTGTGAGGGCGTTTTTTTAAGAAACAATCGGAAGGAGCGTTTTTAAATTCATTAGAAAAGAGGCGTTTTACAAACGTCACATGAACGCTCTCATATAAAGAACGCTTGGTTACTTGGCGTTTTTTGATACGTTGAAAATCGCGCGTTTTCTGGTAAGTTGAAAAATCGCGCGGTTTCATCGGTCTCACATTATCTCCCGCGTTCCGCCCGGCGGTATTTTGCCCGTAGGGTAGTTCCATTGCGTCTCAGTCCATTTAGCGTCATCCAGAGTGCAGCACAAGGAGGCGGATCGAATTACAGTCAAGACTTTCAATATACATCTAGGTAACTATTCTACAAAATCTGAATAAACCGTGGAACTGAAAACGCGGAGGTGAGTGCACAACTTACCCTATTCAGAAATGCAGAAGAAGAAGCACATAATTATGTAGATTTTGGTCTTATTTCGGAAAGCTATAGCAGAAATTCTTGGCCAGAATGCAGCTTTAACTCTTTCGCTCCCAATTTTTTTTTTTCAATTTGAATTAGTTTTGTACTGGAAATTGTTTAATAGACTCCCCATAATACGAATCCGGTGTCGAAGAATTTTTCACTTCCCCTTGGGCCTCTAAGAGACCTAGGACAGCGTATGTCCCACTGGTAGAGTAATGAGAGTCAAAAAAATTATTTCCGAAACAACCACGCCATCTACCGAGACGTAAGAGAGCTAAGATATGCTTCTGTAGGTACTCCATCTACCAGTGGGATACAACTAGCACTGTTTTCAATATATGTATATTTAACTCAGTAGAATTTTTCAAAAACCGTTGGGGCAAACGGTGTCCTGTTTCGAGCGAAAGGGTTAAGACTACTCACACTTTAAAAGACGCATTCAGATTGCGTTTCCTACTTTTCGTAAAGACAATATTAGATTCCGCTAGAACTCAATCAGCCTCCTTCAGACTTGTTAAGCCTTATTATACTCTGATAAGACTTATGCTGACTCCTTGAGATTTATCAGACCACATTTTGAGGTATGTGAGACTCACTCGGATTCGTTCAGACTTTTTGACTCTATTTAAACTCACTGAGGCTTGGCTGTGACTCATTCAGACTCCGTCCCCGATTGACAAAAAGAGGGTCACAAAGCCTCAGCACACAAAAAAGCCAAAACTGGGATTTGAGGCGAAAGAGTGCTTATTTTTCAACCAATTAGAGTGCAGGACGCAAACAGAAACGAGAGCAACATGCTAGATGAGGTAATTCTATGGCGTTACTTGGTCAAATACGATTCTATAATGGACGCAATCGAACTATTAGGAACGTGGGCTGCTTACATTTCGGACGCAATCGAACCATTCGAAGCAAGGGGCAAAAACGGGACGCAATAAGACTATGAAAAAGGTGTGAGGGCTACTTTTCGGACGCAATCAGGCTTCTCCGGGCGGGACACGTGTGGGTAATAACTGGGTATATCAAAGGTTACGACAGGGAAACTGGCAAGAAATGAGAGAGTAATAATTCGATACATCAAGGGTTACGAGTGGGGAACCATTGGGGGTCGTAAAGGGTAATGCTTGAGGAATAATTGGGGAATTTATGGTTCTCAAGTCACAAAAGTATGGAACGTTTTGACTGGTTCTCTTAAGAACACGCTAATGGAGCGTTCTGATTGGTCTCTTGTAGGGGAATTTGTGGGCAATAAGGGTTCCAAAAGCAGGGGCGCAACCAGAACTTTTTTAGTGGGGCTAGAATACAGAGAAAAAAAACTTGGGCAGGGGTGAAAGCTCGATTTAACACCTGTCTGATTTGGTACCTACCTATTTTCATGAGCTGTAAATTTGTACGAACCTACAACGTAACGTAACCGCATCAAGCCATCAGCATCATTTTTATTTTTTCGTTTCAAAATTGATTTTAAATAACTTTCGGAGAATGTTTACAACCTGCTATAGCTCTTAGCCCCCTTCTTGGTTGTGCCCTTGTCCAGAAGTGTAGTTTTCCTGGAGGGGAGATGAATTTCGGGGACAAATTCGGTATCGGGTACGGCAAATCGCCAGATGTGTGCATCACTGGATATAAGTCATATAACCTGGCACCGTACCTCCGGGTTTTTGCCGGTCCGGTACTTCGGGGAAATCGGACAGAAAACTTCTCAATCCGGCACCGGAGGCAGTGTGCATATCTCCAGTCAACTTTGCAGTACTCGCGGCCACCGTACGGCAATCACACGTTTAAAAAAACGGATGTGTGCATCGGCTGTTAAGTCTCTTTCTCGGACATTCTCACTGACCCATAGTCACTGAATCAATAATTTATCCGTTCGGAGCGTCGTACAAAAATCTTCTATAAGAAGTGGGACACACGCAGTGATGCTGAGAAACTGTCGAACAAATTGTCTATTTTGTGTCACTTTGTCACAGCATCCTATTCAGCCAGAACAAAGTAAATAATGGAGAATAATATTCACGAGACAAAATGAAATGCAAGTACCAATTTTATGGTCCATTATTTGCGCGTAAAAATGTCGTAAAAAGTAGGAGGAAATTAGGTTTTACGATTTTCGATATCTATCCTATTCGGTCATAATTTTCTATAATTAAACGAATTTTGAATTTTTCGGACGAATAAAAAAATTATTTAAATAAGAGAGCGTCAAATTCGGTTTTATGTCGCAGTTATACAGCGTTTTATGACTCGATCTATCGTCATTATTTCGACTTAACGAATCATCCTTTTCTCGAATGCCGTTTCCACACCGGCGATTATCAATATTTGGAAATAGGTACATAATAAAATAGTAAAAAAAAAAAAAAAGAAGAAGAAGAAATAACCGCACTATCGTAAACTAGAATTTATTTCAATATTTGATATAATCGTGCAGTCTCCGAAGTCTTGCAGGAAAGACCTTCCATTTTCAAACCGGGCACTTAATTTCGGCGATACGATTTTTATTATCAATTGACGAGCGGATAAATTACACTTTAAGTGACATTAAAACCCTTCATTTGTTGTCCTCTATTTACACAGCCGGCCTACGTAACTGTATTCATTTTTCTTAGAATTGGCTACCTTAGTCAACTTTGTTTAAAAAAAATAATAATAATAATAAAAAAAGTACAGTTAATTAATACTAGAAATTAACGGACCGCGGAGCTGGAATATTTAATTTAGAAATATTCAGAAATTATATGGCAAGAATTCCAAAAAGACCGGAATGGCGTAATATTAATTACGGTATTTAAATGATCTGATGTCCAATGATATATCGTTATTTGTTTGGCTGGCTAACTGTATCCAGCGAAAATTTCAGTTATTTATGCCTCATACCGTTTACTAACGTGTATACAAACTTACCGAGGGGTGGAATTAGTTAAAATTTTTTGGAATTCTGACTGTTGGAGGACGACAGCGGTACTTGGTTATCGAACTCGTTAACGGCGAATTTCTCCAACTGTGAAGGTCAAAATTAACGATCATTCTCGAAATCCTGATCATTCGTGGTTTCTCTTTTATTATTTTGGAAATCAACGGAATATTTGAACTACAGGTGTATCTACTGTTGCTCACAGTTGGTGGAAGTAAAGGGACCTTGAAAAATGCAAAGGGAGGTAAAATCTGTTTCTGGCTAGTTTGAAAGTTATTTTGTGTTTCGAACCGTAAACATTTCTAAAATCCAGTTCGTGAAAATTTCGAATTTGACATTTTCATGTCTTTACTGTGGCACACAAACCGGAAAAACGTTACTTTCACGCATTACGCGTTACATTTCAGGAGAAGCGAAAAGGAATTATCATTTCCATGGAAATCATTTTGACATTTTTACGTCTTTACTTTGACACTCAACAGAAAATAGTGTTACTTTGGAGCCTGACGAAAAATAATAATAATAAATAATAAAACTACTGACTGATTGACTGACTGACTGACTCAACAAGTACCACACTCCTTGTATAAGCCTGTATTCCCTTGCGAGCATCACATTCCTTGTACCGGCCTGCGAGCACCACGCCCTCTGCTAGTACATCATCTTGCTGACAAGTCTACAACCACGTGAGAGCATTTTCATGTCGGCTTCGCGGACTGCGTCGACATGAGAATGTCACTGTCCAGCAAACGTGTAGCGTCCGAAAAATAAGCACGCCAAAAAATATGGAGCGCAACGTGCACTGCGGCGCGTAGCGGACAGGGCTGCGATGTTTAAAACGACGCGTTGTTTTAAAACGTTTAAACACGTTTTAAAACAACGGAAAAAACCAAATTGTATTTTAAACAAAAAAAAACGTTTTAAACGTTTTTTAAGCGTTTTAAATATGTTTTTTATTCTTAATTTTAAACAAAAAAAACAAGTTTTTTAGAAGAAATTTTATTACTTCGAAGCTACGTTTTGAACATTTAAAAAGATAACTAGGTAATAGAAAACAAGCAGCTAAAGTCTGGTCCAGTTAAAAAACAATTTTTTCACGTTGCTGATAACTTGTTCTCGAACCCATCTTTCCCTTCCAACTTCAAAATACCAATATATCGTTGTGTATTGCGGGTAGCCAGTTATGTTTCTTAACTGGACCAGACTTTAGCTGCTGGAAGAGGGTCGGCTTTGGACTGAAAAATTAGAGACTAGTTGGACGCTGTTAAGCGTAAGGGAACTAACCAGCAAAATCTGTATTTTGAGAACACGTGATTCGAAGTTCAAGAGCCATGTATAAACTGTATGACATAGCGTTTACTGATAAGCTTTTTTCAACGTGAGTACACATATTTGAATTGGGGGCCCAATTTTGAAAAATTCTACTTTATACGCTCTTTCCAACGATACTAATAACTTATTTTTTCACAAATGTTGGTTGGTTCCTTTACGCTTAATAGCGTCCAAGTGTAGTAAATGTTCGAGAATATGTCCAAAAATGCAAAAATTTAGAAGATTTGATAAAATATGTTCCAAATATGCTTCTAAAATACCAAATATGCAATTATATTGAAATATACAAAAATACGGAATTTCAAATAGGGCTCATTTCACTCAGAACTTCATGGTTCGCAAAGATATCTTCAAAATGTTTGATTTGATTCACAGATGGGTAAAAGATAGGTAGATAGTGGACAAACTAGAAGAAATTTTACTGCATTCATTGACTAGCTGATGAGTTAAAGTCAATAAAATGAGCTTTTCGCTTACTTCCTACACTGGTATCGATAAAACAAAACCAAATCTGAAATGTTGGAGCTTTGAGACACAGTATCAACGTCTGTTATCTGAATAAACGTACCCAGTGGCGTATCCAGGATAAAATTGGGGGGGGGGGTCCAAACTGAAAAAAAATTAATATGGGCGATAGGGCAGAGTGGTAGAAGGGGGAAGTGGACGCAAGTAGATTATAAAAAAATTGAAGTTGCCAAGGTTGTTGTCAAGACCCACTGGACCCCTCCCTCCTCCCCCTTAAATACGCCACTGACCGTAACTGTAAGTCTGTAACCCATAATAATCAATAATGTTGAAATTATGAATTTAAAAAATTGAAAATTCATGAAATTGTTGTTTTAACCGCTTTAAACATGTGTTTTTTTTTTTTGTTTTGTTTTAAACGCGTTTAAAATATTGGTATTTGCAAATATTCAAATTATGTTTTAAAACAAACAAAACTGTTTGTTTTGTTTGTTTTTGTTTTTTCAACAAAAAAAAAGTTTCTTTTTGCAGCCCTGGTAGCGGACGACGACATTCTCATCAGTGCTGCCAAACGTACGGATTTTTCCGTACAAGTACGGAATTTTCCAATTTTGAATAAGTCTGTATGGATAAAGTACGGATTTGACCAAAAAACGGATGAAAATGGAAGATTGAAGCCAAAAGTCGAAAATCAAATAACACTGAGTTGAGTAGTCAAGTTGGGGTGGTCAAGATTTTGAGTAGAATACCTAGTTCCTTTTTAATTTTCGCAACAAGTAGCGCTATTATTAGGATGTTAGTCACTTCAATTTATTATTGAAGTTTTTGCGTCATAAGTGGATCAGTGCATTTTTTTTTTTGACATTTGTTTCGAAACATCAAAATTCAAAACATTTTACGTTTGCCCTGCCATCTGTGATTGCAGGTTGCACGTTTGATAACAAATAATATTGAAAAAATTGCTGTACAGATCGTAGGCAAACGTCAAAAATTCGGATTCTTGAGAAACCATCGGGCAGCACTGATTCTCATGTCGGCGCAGTCAGCGAAGAAGACATGAAAATGCTCTCCCGTAGTGCAGATTCGTCTGCAACATGATGCACTAGCATAGCGTAGTGCTCGTAGGCCGGTACAAGGAACGTGATACTCACACGGGAATACAGGCTGATACAAGGAGTGTGGCACTCACAGGCGAATGAGGTGTTGAATCAGTCAGTCCAGTAAGTCAGTTTCAGAGGGCTTCCGGGTTTGAAATCGATAGCTTGGTATCTTGCTTCTGCAACTGGCCCCGTTTGCAAATCAGTTGATGAAATCTGCGAAATTCAGTATTTCTTAGACAAATAATATCGGTCACATTTGAGAACAAAAAGGAGTAAGTCCAAAAACTTTGAGCAGCTGTATCTGAGATACGTCGTCTTTCGTGGTCCCCGTTCACTATCTTAAACCATTATTCTGACAAATTTTTAGTTTGTAAATGAATCAGTTTTTTGCTTCTCCTGAAAATTGTGAAAAATGGACTTGATCCCTTTTGGTTTTCATCCGGACCGTACCAAGGATTTGAGTAGGGGGGGGGGGTTGCGATTAAGATAAATTTCTTTCTTGGTGGGGAGCTCAGTCTCAGATCCGCCCTCCTCTCCGTCTCAACCCATTGTTTTTTCACCTTTTTTTTTGGGGGGGGTGTCAACGGAGAAGGGGGTGAACAATTGATATAAATTTATTTTGTTGTCTTTAGCGCATGAAGAGTGACGAGTTCCTAGGATGCCACCTGAATTGGTTGTATTAAGAAATATAGAAGAACGTTTTCTAACTCCACAAATTCGTTTCATTCAAATTCGAGAGTATTTTGCGGACACTTCCTTCAGAGAAAGTGTTTGCTGCGTGATTTCAGTCTGCACCTTCGCAGTTCGAAGCCTGTCTGCAACTTCGCAGTTTGAAGCCTTGAACCTATCATGTGTTGTTAAGTGTGCCTGTCAACCCTGACGAGAGCGGGGGGATACCCCGGGACCAGACTTTCAGGGGACCCGATATTTGAAAAAGGCCTGAATTTCAGCGCTAACAGCTACATTATACCATAGGTACATCAAATCAGCAATTACTGCTTACACCACGAAAGAAACCTCTTATCCCATAGCTTTTATAATTTTTTCCCATCTGATAAAAGAACAAAATAAACTGGAAGGAGAGGGAGTTCGTGGAAACACCCCCAGGCCCTCTTTTTCTCACTACGGGGATGGTACCTGTAATGTCATCCTAATTACGTTTCATCTATCAGCTCTTGTTAAGAAAAAAAGACCTTAAACATAACTATCGATAGGTCTTTTTTTCCTGACATAATTTCCAACGACCGCGATAGTAAAAGCTAGCTCCAGTATCTTTATTCTCCAGCTGACCCTCCTCGAGTGAAGCTGCTTGTTTTTTTGACATGGATATGTTTATTTGTTGGCCTTCCATCATATTTCCGACTGACACAAATTCCGACCGACATGGAACTTGATTTCAGTTCAGTTCATAGTTCAGTTCAGTTGTGCGTATTCCTTCTAGCCATGTGCTCATTGATCTTCATCTCTGCGCGGCTGCAGTCTGTAGCCTCCATTAGGGTATTTTTCTTCTCTTCTCTTCTCTTCTCATTTCCAGTTCAGTTTAGTTGGTTCAGTTTAGTGGCGCGTTATTTCAGATGTGTGGTCTTTAGTAGTATTCTTTGATCTGAGTCACAGTTCAGTTCAGGGTCGTTTTATTGCGGAAAAATTAATTAGTTGAAAATAACAGAAATAATTATGAGCAAAAATTTTGATTTATTAGGGTCCGTAATGACTAACGAGCCTCTTGCAATCACTTTTTTTCTCTTTATTTTTCCCCTTCTTCAGACGTGCTCATTGATATTGATCTTCATTACTATGCGAGCGTTATTTTCAATATGTATAGAGCCAAGAAAATGAAATTTAAAAAATGCGATTATTTACGTTTTATGTTTTATTTTTATTTCGGATTTTACTTAGGACTGGGGTTTTGTGTGTTTTGTATTTTTCTACAAAAGAAACTATTTTCTCATGGAAAGTGAAAAAATTAACTGGATTTAGAAGAGAGGTAGGTGTGTTGTTTGTTAATGTATGAAATGAGTTATCAGTTTAATTAGTGTAGAATTTCTTTGAATCGAACCAAGTACGTATACAACTTTTTGTGGTCTTCTTATAAGTAAATTTTCCAAGTAATAATGCAATGTAAATTATTTCTCATAAATATGGTAAAAGTATTAATGGTAATTTTCGTATTCTGTTTCAGGTTTCGAGTGATGAAGCCTAGCGTTGTGGTTGTCTTCACCTGAAGAGGAAACAACAGCGTTACCCTCTGTCGCAATAATGGGAATGTGTGATGAGACAAATGAACAATTAGCTAGTAAACAAGTCCAGGATAAAACCTGACTATATAATGCGCAGAGAGCTTGTAAATGTACAGATATAGGAATACAAGAAGCAGAATTGTATATGTAACGAAAAGCATCAAGGAGAAATACTACTACTAAGACTACAAATTGATCAAGCAAATCGAAATCAAATTTTGTAACCTGCTGTTGAAAATAGTGAAGATATTCATCCTGAGGATGCGTAAGTTACGATAGATGCTTTTTCTGTTTTTTGATCATTCTGTGTCAATGCTGATGTACGGTAGTTATGACCAACGAATGTACTTCCAATGTTTTCAAAATTGGATGCCAGTTCACAAGTGTTGATAGCTTGGTTATGCCTATTCCAATTGTAAACTTTATTTGAATCGAAATAAAATTTTCCTTTGTCTTTAGCGTATACGAATTACAATTTCCTAAGATGCCACCTGAATTGTTTGAATTGATTGAAGAGTACTTTCCTTCTTTCCTGTTGATAGGGTGATAAGTGATAGAGCTGCGCGACTGCAGTTTGTAGCTTTGCAATGTGAAAATGTTGCCGGCCCTCTTCGAGCAGCAAAGTTACTTGTTCTATATCAGTATATTCCCTGTTTTTTCTTCTATTCTTAATGTATGTAGCTTTCTAAGTCCCTTATATAAGTTTAAAATGACTTGCCTTTCTTTAAATTTTATTCCTATCTTTTTCGGAATATCAAACATTTTACTCCATTTAACATTGTCGAAAGCTTTTTTAATGTCAACGAATGCCATGTATGTATCCTGCCCCTTTGAGTCTTCCACCTACAGTTAACCTCAAAGCTAACCCTGGACCTCTTCTTTTTCTAAATCCAAACTGATCATCTCCTAGTTCTACATCTATTCTATTCCCAATCCTCCTATAAATTATCCTAGTTAATATTCTTGACACATGCGAAAGAAGACTAATGGTTTGATAATTTTCACACCTATCTGCCTCCTGCTTTTTTGGTATGGTTACAATAACACTCTTTTTAAAATCCTTCAGTATTTCCCCTTTATCATGAGTATAACATACAAATTTGTACAATTTATCAAGCCAATATTCTCCTAAATTTTGTAATAATTCAGCTGGTATCTCATCCACTCCTGGAGCTTTCCTTTTTTGTTAAATTCTTCAATGATCTGTCAAATTCGCATCTTATAATTGAGTCTCCCCTTTCGTCGCCTTCCAAATCTTCCTCCCTCACCATTCCTATCTACCCGTCCCCATTATTGCTATAAAATCCTTCCACATTCTGTACCTATCTTTCCACTTTTCCTTCAGCTGTATAAATAGGCTCTCCCTCCCTATTTGTTATATTACTTGCTTTCTTCCTTCTTTCTTCAAACTCCATTTTTAATTTTCCGTACACCAAGTTTATTTGTCCTTTATTCATAAACTCTTCTATCATGTCACTTTATCTTTCATCCATTCCTCCTTTGCATTTTTACACTCTCTCTTTATTTCATTCTTTATCTTTGACAAGCTAATCTACCTTCCCTATCTTTTGCATTCTTATATTTTCTTCAAAGCCATGAATTTTTCGTTTTGCTTGCATAAAATATTTTTGGGCAAAGTTGGCATTTTCGGTCGATTTTCACCCATCCTTCCTCTCCCCACACGTCGATAGAGGACATCAAGATCTTCGATTTCGGCTATAATTTAATTATGACGAGTATTCTCTAGTAATAAGTCAAAAACAAAATAGAAATGTAAAATTATCCGAAACTCAACCAATTCGAATAATTTACCTGAAAGTCGCAAATACTGTACAGCACGTTGAGAATTCCGAGTCGTACCTATTATGAATAATTGCTTAATTTGCAGTCTGTAATATTAATTAGGCGGCAATAAATATCCTAGTATGTCTAATGCAAATGTAATATGTCCATTTTAAATTGAATAAACCCGTTTCTAATTCAATTCAGGGAGTGCCTCAAGCAACGGCAGTATTCTTAACTTAGACCTAGATAAATAAACTAGAAAATAACATTCCAGTTTCCAGTTTGCAGCACTGCGTGAACTCTGTATCACACCACAAAACCACTTTTGCGGTTTCCGAAAACCGATGAAAATGGACGTATCATGAAGTTGCTCTCAGGCACCCACCGATTATATCGTACTTCCAATGTTTTGTTTTATTTATTGTTTCTTTTTTTTTGTTTTTTTTTGTACTCCCCCAACCCAAGTTTTATACAGTTATTAAAATAGTGTCAGTGTGACCTCAAAAACAAACTTAGTGACCGTGTGTTATATTCAACACCTATATTGTATTCCCCCGATTCCACAATTTTCAATTTTGAATCAAGCAACGGAAATTAGTCGAGCGATCCGAATCCTCAAGAATAAACGTATATAACTGTTTTTTGTTTTTTTTTTTGTTTTTGTCAATTTAACTCCCACACACGCCCCTTGTCTAATCCCAGAATTATCAAAATAGTGTCAAAATAACATACACTACGAATTCCGCGATAACTCTATTTATGAGTTAATTTTGTATTTTATGATATTGCAAACTGACTCTCACCCTCACAGTACCGCAAACTATTATTTAGCCATAACCTTATTTAGGAGGACTAGAACCCTTTTTGGTGGAACCCTAATAGATCTGATCCGAAAATTGTCTTCAAAATTGAAACCAACGACATCGAAAACCTGTACGATCCTCATGTCGAATTTCAATTCCACCTCCCAGCTCAATTTTCGAAACCCACCCGTGAGATCACTGATTTATATCGCGGAGTCATTCTGTACTACATTTCATTGGCATCATATGAACTGCCAAAATCTAACGTAAGTTTATAAATTTCTGTCGAGAAATTTTCTTTAAAAATGTCAAAACCTAGACTGTTTTTCTACGAGAGGGGGCAAGTCCACATGTTAAAGTTATTCGAGAGTGTTACAAATTTCAAGGGCTTATTTTTACACATGTGAAACAGTTTTTCATTCATTACTCATTATGAGTTAAGAAATTAAAATTTTCAAGGGCTTATTCTTACACATGTGGAACAATTTTCCATTCGTTACTCATTAGGATTCAAAAAACTATAATTTTCATCAACTATAAAAATGGTCATGTTTCGATTCTTTTTATTTTTTTGGTCCATTATCGTCAGTTTCGATGAGACTTGGTTTGAGTTCGCCAGGTTTGTTTGTATAGAGCTTTTCGCTGTCAAGTTTGTTTACATGATTACTGTGTTACCGTGATTGAACATTGAAATTACTGTTTGAAATGAAGAAAATTATGTCGAGGAATATAATTGATGGTTTTCCTACAGATATGAATGTGAATTAAGATCGTTTTCTGGAGCGAAAGTACCTGCCGGTGATAATTAAAGTTGTCAGTATTCGCACATTCTTGGAAATTCTTTGAACAAACTTTCGCATAGGCACTAACACTTGGAGTTTCCAAAGTTGGTAGCCTTGCGTACTGAAAAGGTGATCATGTACAATTTTTCACAAGGTTTCAGCAAACATTAAGCGTCATAAAAAAATCTCGTCCGATACTTTATTGTATTGCTACTAAACAATCAAATTAGTCAACGCAAGTGGGTGGAATAATTTTCGGCCGTTTGACCTTTCTAAGGATAGCAGTATTTCCATTTAAAGTATCCATGATCACCCTTTCAGTTTCACCCGCGCAGGTGATTTTGTAGCGCTCTCTAGTGCAGGTTTTGACGCCTATTTCGATAGCCATCTTCAAGTTGACTTAAATCTAATTGCAAGGCGGAAAACCCTGTCTTCCTCCGTTTTAATAACAACTTATGATATTCTCCGCCAAATTTGGCTACAACTTTTGGCAAACTAAAAAAACTATACATAAGGATAGACATCACTTCTCGAGTCACAGCTATTGATGCTACAATTGTACATTTTTTCATAAAAATGAAAGTCCAAGTCACTGTCAAGACAGAGTATTGAAAAAATTAAAATTTGTAATAAAATGCGAAAAAGGAACCATACTGCTCCTTTTACTGATAATCCCACAGCGAGAAAAGAAATCATGTAAACGAACCCGATAGCGAAAAGCCCTATTGGTCTCTTTTGATCAGCCCCGTAGAGAGAAGAAAAGGGCCTAGGGGAATTTCCACACCCCCTCCTTCCAGTTCATTTTGTTTTTTTGTCAGATGAGAAAAAATTATAAGCTACAGGATAAGAGGATTCTTTCATGGCGTGAAGAGTGATTTCTGATTTGATATATAGCATATGATGTCGCCGTAGGCGTTGAAATTCAGGCCTTGTAAGAATATCGGGGTCCCCTGAAAGTCCAGACCCGGGGCATTTCCCCCTTTCTCCTCCACCCCTCGTTAGGGTTGCTTTTGATCAGACTCGGCTAAATGGTTGGTTAAGTTTGATCAGATTTGATTATCTTTGGTGTCGGTTGTTCTGTGGTTCTTTGTAGTCAATTTAGTTCGAGTCAGATTTGGTCAAAATTGGTTACATTAAATCGATATTGGTCGTTTCATCAGTTTTAGTCGCTTTTAGTTCGACCTCTTTTGGTCCTCTTTGTTCGAATTCACGGCAATCTCTGATAACACTCAGCATTGAGAGCTTTTGATCGAGTGTAATCAATTTATTTCGGTCAAAAAATTTGATAGAGCTTGGTCACATTCAGTTTTTGTGGCCAGGTTCATCAGTTTCAGCCATTGGTGGTTAGATGTGGTTGTTCTTGATGTCGAAGTTTAACCTTCTTGTGTTTGGCTTATAGATCTGCGATTTATTTCGTTCAGGTCTGAGACTTGGTTAATTTTGATGATTCTTGGTTATTTTAGATTATGTTTATACCGGTCCGAAATTATATACTCGTGAGAGGCCAAGGGGACCACGGTTATAGAGCGTTCAGCTGAAACAGAGTGCTTAGAAGAATAAGGTGAAACCGGGAGAGAAAAAAAAGGAAAGTGAGTAGAAGGGGGAAAAAGGAAAAATAATCCGGCTTCTCAGGAAAAATCAAACTAAAAATTATCCTAGGGGGTATTTTATTAACTATCTCTAGACTCATTTCACCTAAGACGGGCTCTGGGGAAATACATAACTTCTACAAAATAAGTGGCCTCTCGGACAAACCTGGACACGATGAGCTGTTTCTGACATCATTGCAGCTTCGCAAGTCCATCACGTCCAATGGTTACGTCTAAATGTTGGCTAGAGTCCCTCGAAATTTTATTGAAAGCGGTTTACGCGTTATCCAGTCTAGTCTTAACCCCATCTTTAGTTTTAAAAATTTATTATTAATTTTTATCTTTAATATTAACTTAGTATTATTTTTTATAAATAATATTTTTATTAATAATAATTGACTATTTTTATGAATTAATATTGAAATAATTAATATCATTTCAATCATCATAATTTTTAATTATAATGAAAATATTTTAAAATTTCAAATTATTCAAATTTTCATTTCAATTATTTTAATTTATCATCCAGGTTCAATCCTCTGTGAGGTCGATAAGGTAAATTTCTTTCCTTCTGAATTCAAACCTAAAAGTTCTGTCCAGCCTCGGCCGGCGTTTCTCGAACTTGTAGAACGAACGAAACAGATTTTCCATCCCGTCTGGCGCCAAAAACACTTCGCCGAATTTTTTAGTTCTCCAGCAATGAACGATAATCGCGAATGTCAAACGCAGCTTTACAATTTTGCGCCGTAACGCCCTGATATACGAGATAAGCGACCGTACAAAAAAAAAAATGTAAGTTACACGAGGGTCCCTCAATCTGTTCTGTATTGGGCTTGCGACTACGTCGGCGCTATTTATGACGATATAACGAATTATTACGAGGAGCCGGTCAGTTTCTTAATTCATTTTTAGTTTACATTTATGTACAAAATATTTTATGCGGGCGATAGAACAAACGAGCTACAAATTCGGACTTAGCCCTGAAACGACCGTGATTCAACGATTAAGGTTCACTACACTCATTTGTATCGTAAATAAAAACAGAGAATTCGCAAATTACATAATTTACGACTTAACGAGGTAATATAATAAATTCAGCCGTGCCAAAATCAAAATGAAAACTTTCAGTGTCGACGATTTCTGTACAGATCCGGAAAGCTGATCTTGATTATTAATTTTTTTCTTTCTTTTTTTAAATTTCATGGCCAGTTTTTGTTAGTGGAGTCAACAGTCGGATAATGATTAATCCGCACTGCTCTTATGGTAGGTCCCACAAAAGAACTCGGGAATGCATTGCAGTAAAAGAGTGGGAGGGAAGACTGTACTAAAGAGGGCATATAGTGTACACCAGAGAAGATGATACCAGTCCAGCCTTGAAAGTCAGAAATAAGATAGAGACGGAACAATTGATGGAATCGTTCAACAGAGCACACAATGAGGAAGAAAAGACAGAAAGAGCAGAAGGAGATGAAGCAGCAGGCAGCTCAATAACCGATAATGAAAACACGCCGGGTGGAAAGCGCTCAGCCGAGGAACGAAGCCCTAACAATGCCAACAACATCCGGATACAGAAAAACTAGAAAAGCAAAAAGAACAATAAGCAGACCAATTTCCGTCAAAACAGCAAGGATTGTGCAGGTCAACCACCCAGTGGGCAACCAACTTTGGAAAGGTTCAAAATGACAACAAAAACAAGGTTACCACAGCAAGTGACAAACTCAACCAGGTACACGAACCAGTATACTTCTAATGTGAACTGAGAATACCCTCGGCTCACAAACTCCACGTCCTCGGTAAGTCTGGTCAACGAGAAGGTGTGAGACCATAAAATCTCACCCACTCCCATACCATCGTCAGACCCCACATCCCAAAATCCGCATATCATGTACAGCACAATCTCTCAAAAAACCAAGTGGAGAAAGGAAAAGAAAAAGAAGATTCATGTTCTTAAAATAGGTACATTGAACGTAAGAACACTCAGAAACTCTGAAAACCTAATAGCGTTAGAAGAAGCAATAAAAGAGTCAAACGAAATTAGAAGGAATGAAGAAAAAATATACCAAACAAAAAATAAATACACCTTTTTCCACATTTGTAATAACTTTGGGCAAAGGGGGGGGGGGGTTGATTCATCCCAAGTTAAAAAATAACTTCACTGAAATGAAAGGTATACCGGACCGAATAGCAATCTTGAAATTGCAGGTTCAAAGCAATGATTTGGTTCTGATCCCGGCCTATGCCCCCACATCCGCATCATCAGATGAAGAAATAGAAAACTTCTACAAACTTTTAGGCCAAACTTTCCTAGGGAAAAAAAAAAAAAAAAAAAAGGAAAACAACAAACAGCCAAATTGGGAAAAGTATAAACACTGATTGACAAAAAACACATAATGGGTTCATTACAATTACGGCAAACGCAAGGCCAGAGGCTGAAAATTCCTGTAATTTTGCGAGGAACAAGATGTAAAAATAGTGAACAGTTTCTTCAAAAAAAGTAGGAGATGGACCTGGATCAGCCCAAACCAAGAAACCAAAACGCAGATCGATTTCGTCCTGACACCTAGGGCCAACCAAAACATGATAAACTTCAATGTCTCGAACAAATTCAAGCACGTTACAGATCATAGACTCATTCATATTACCTTGAGGCTGGTAAAAACACATTGTCAGAAAAAACTCGGAAATAAATTATCTGAAACTATAAGAATGAGTTGTCCACAGCTCTTAAAGAATTGGTAAAGAAAAATCCAGAACAAGTGGAGGAATATTATGAAACCCTGTGCAGAATTTCATTAGAAACTTCGGGAAAAGTGGAAAACAATAATAACCACCAACTTTTGGTCATGCATCAGGAAAAATAAAATCTGAAGAATTTTTGAGGGAAAAGGAGCGAATTGTTAAAAAATAAAAATATGTTGGACAAGGTTGAACTAAACATCATATCGAAAATGATAAAAAGTGTACAAAGAGAAAGAGAACAACGAAAGAAAGAAGATATGATTAGTAAAACCTTAGAAAACAATAAAAACACGAAGAAATTAAAAAAGTATTTATCCCTTGGCTCAAGACTAATTACATACCTCATAAATAAACATGGTTAACAGAGTCCACGACAGAAACGAAATGAACAAAATAGCCACAGAATACGATACAGAACTCTACCCGAAAAAATCAAACCAAGATACAACAACCGCCGACAGCTTCTCCAATAAGGGCATCGAATTGGAGACCGATCTACCCTTTCTACACGCAGAAGTTAAGCAGGTCGTCAGTGACTTGAAAAGAAAATAAAGCCCCAGGACGAACGCATAATGTATGGGGAGGGGGGATAGGAATGACCGAAGCACTAACTACACTATTCAATAAAATTTTGGGAACGGACATAATACCCAAAGCAGGGAAGTTTTCGGATATCATTCTCCTGTTAAAAAAGGGAACAGACACCACATTGAAAATTACAGGCCAATTAGCCTCTCGCCTACAATTTCAAAAATCCTCTCCAAGCTAGTACAAACAAGAATTAGGAAATTTTTGGAACTGCAGAAACCTTCAGAACAAGCTGGTTTTAGGAGAGGTTACTCCACTCTCGATCACCTTCGTGCCATTAATCAAATTATAGAGAAATCACAAGAATATGGAATGGAGTTGAACCTGGCATTCATTGACTACAACAAAGCCTACGACTTTCTTGACCATACATTCATACTAAAGTCACTGCAAAAGCAAAGGGTTCCCACATAACTAACGAAACTAATAAGGAATATGTATGCAAACCCCCAAAGCCGCATTATAACAGACAGAATTGGCTCATACTTTGAAATAAAAAAAAGGTTTCGCCATGGGGATCCATTGTCTTCCATTTTATTTAATACAGATTTGGAAGAGAAATCCTAAGAAAGATAGAATGAAAAGACAAAGGTCAAGATAGATGGAACGAAGCTATCCAACTTGAGATTGGCAGACGACATAGTGCTTACATCGGAATCAACGGATGAGCTAGTAGGAACGACTAAAGAGTTGAACGAGGAAGGGAAAACGGCGGGACTGTCAATAAACATGGGAAAATTGAAAATTATAACTACAACCCCAAACCACCCAAAACTAAAAGTCGAAAAGAAAGAACTTTTTTTTTTAAATTTTGTTTATTTGGAACTACATATGTACACGTATTTACACAAATATTTGGAAGTGATAGAAGTGACGTGATACATTATAATATGGTGACTAATGTGTTTGCTAATGATGATGAAAATAAGATAAAAGTAAAGTTAGATAATAATTAGGTAAATATCTTTTAGACAATTTTAAATTAATATGCTACGTTTGATGAAGTATAGGATTTCGCGCCAGTCTGTATATGTGATTTGTCGTGTCCAGGAGCATGATGATGGCTTCTACGTTAGGATGGCTATGAAGTCGATCTATGTATCTTGCCGCTAATCGTTGATAGGCTTCTGCAACTGTTTCGATTTCCAGGTCTGCATGTAACTGTTTGTTGGAAACATACCAGGGAGCATTAGTGATTATACGCAGGATCTTATTTTGGATGCGTTGGATAACCAGGAGATTTGAGCTGGCAGTGGAGCCCCAAAGCTGGAGGCCGTGCATCCAGATCGGTTTCAGTACGGCTTTGTAGAGGAGTCTCTTGCTCTGCAGTGAGAGTGTCGAGTTTTTACCAATCATCCAGTAATATTTGCGTATCTGAATATTGAGATAATCGCGCTTTTGTCTCACATGTTCGGCCCAGTTTAATTTGGAGTCCAGGTGTAGTCCCAGATATCGTGCCGAGTCCGCTACCGGCACTGGTTCACCTTCGAGCAGTGTTGGGATATAACTAAAACTACTTAGGGTGTAATCCACTCTGATTGATTTGGATTTGTTGAATGCTATTCTCCATCTTTTCGCCCAGGAGGTAATTTTGTTTAGCGCTTTCTGCATTCTTCTTACCGCGACTTTGTATCTTATATGCCGTGCGAATACTACAGTATCATCGGCAGAGAGTAGAGTGGGGGCTCGTGGGTCGTCAGGAATATCGCGAATGTACAGTGTGTAAAGCGTCGGGCCTAATACGCTACCCTGTGGTACGCCAGCCATAATTGGTGTGAAGTTAGAGTACGTCTGTCCTATTCTTACTCTGAAGAAGCGCTCGTCCAAGTATGATTCAAGTAACTTGCATAATGCTGCTGGTAGCATATCCGCCAGCTTGTGGACTAGTCCAGCATGCCACACTCTGTCAAAAGCTCTTGATACATCTAGAAAAGTTGCAGGACAGTACTCCCGATTTTCCAATGCCTGCCTAATTTGATCACTAAGTCGATGTACTTGCTGAATGGTGCTATGTTTTTCCCGAAAGCCGAATTGATTGTCCGGGATCAACTGTTCAAAGTTGATACAACAGTTCAGTCGTGTATGAATAATACGCTCGTATACTTTTGCTATTATTGATAAGAGGGAAATGGGTCTGTATGACTCGATCTGTTCCGGGTTTTTGCCAGGCTTTTCAATCATTATGACGTCTGCTTTCTTAAATGGTTTCGGTACGTACTTGAGTCGTAATGAGATGTTGAACAGCCTGGTGAGGTATATAATTCCTCTTACTGGCAGTTCACGCAACATATCGGGTGTGATTTTGTCAGGTCCAGGTGATTTCTTTGGCACCAGCCGGTCTAGTTGCTCGGCTACCTCACGGGGTGAGACGTGTTTGATACCGTCTATGGAGTCAGGAGCCACACCAATTAGTACTACATCAGAGACTATGTCATTGGATTTAAAGATGTCCTGTAGAAATTCAGCAAACAGGTTTGCTTTGTTCTGTTCATCACTGACTCTTTCACCAGAGGTCAAGATCAGAGGTGTGTTGACCGCTATTGGTCGACGCACTCGAGTAATTTGTCTCCTCCATAAGTGAGAGAGAACCTAGGTACTGGTGTTATCATTGTGAAGTTTTATGACTTCCTTGACCTTCTTGGCTAGCCTATTAAAATTGGTCTTGTCAGTTGGGAGTCGTGTGCGTTGCCATACCCTGCGTGCATGTCTTCTCTCTTTCACAAGTAGTCAAAAGAAAGAACTGGAAATAGTATCGGAAACAATCTACCTGGACCAATAATTTCATTAGTAAATAGAACGGGAAAAGAAATAAATCGTAGGATATCACTTTGGCATGGAAAAAATTTTGGGCTCTCAAACATATCTGGGAAACTCCAAAAATGACCAAAAAAGAGATATCCTAAATATGTGTGTCGCTCCAGTTTTTTACATACGGCTCCACCACCTGGTCCCTCACCTCAAGGCTAATAAAAAGAATACAAACTGCCCAAAATTCAATGATGAGATCAATTCTAGGATGTAAATTAAAAGATCACACCAGCATAACAACCGTTAACAACAGATTGCCCAATATAAAAAACTGGATACAGATCATCTGAAATCTGAAATGGGGATGGGCGAGACTCGTAGACAGGCTGCCTCCCAACCGATGGTCATATACCAAACCACGTTCTGGCTTCTAAGCCACAAAAAGAGGAAAAGAGGAAAAACCAAAATTAGGCGGAAGGACGAGATCGACTTGTTCCTAAAAAACAAACAATTCCAGCAAATAGCGAGGAACGAAAAAGGAATATGGGAGAGGGTGAGATACGCCTTTGCCCGATATGGGCCAGGGGTACATGCAAGGTACAGGCCGGTAGCGTATACAAATAGGAACGAAATGTGTGTAGGTATAAATAGACCATAAAAACACGGCGTGTCGGCAAAACATCCATTATGTACATTCGAATAAAGAAACATAGAATTCACAAATTACATAATTTACGACTTAACGAGGCAATATAATAAATTTAGCCGTGCCAAAATCAAAATGAAAACGTTCAGTGTCGACGATTTCTTACAGATGTCCAAATACTGTATCTTCGGCATGCGTGCATCGCCATACGCTCCACCAAGTGAGAACTCATACTCATTAAGACCATGTTAAATTTCGCAGGAATCTATTCAGACTTATCAAGGCACGTTAAGGTTTTATTGAGATTCATTAATTTTCAGTCATCATTTTGAAAGGAAATACTATGTTAAAACATGCTTGGATATGCTCTCATAGTTTAGTCTACACCAGACCTGTACTTGAATATTTCAATACGAATCATTTATTTCAGAAACAAACTGCCGTTTATTTGATTCACATTCTCAAGCCAATCTGAAAAACGAAATTTTTGTTGAAAAGCAAAAAATGAAAGAAGTGAATTTCAGGGTATAAAATGAAGAGCAGACTCTACATGCGAAAAGCGAAGGACAAAGTGGCTTCAGCGATCAAACCTGAAAAAAGTATCTAACACGCAAGGAGTTGGAAAACTGTTTTTTCGTGAATTGTTTTTAGAGGGGAGGGAAAGAGGGCCGTGCATATCTTTCCCCAGAGTAAGATTATTATCCACACATTACACATTTTTGTGTATATTCAACTGACGATACAGGAATGCAGGAGACAAATGACGTTTCTAAGACGTTCGCATCGTGCTGTGCAGAAAGTAGCCAAGCAGGACGTTAGTATAACAGAAATTATGTACAAAAACAGGTCGGCAATGTTAAGAAGTCAATGGCGGTGGAGAGCACCGCAGGTCCATCGACCAACGTCATCCCCATCGGTACCTCGCCATAACTCTTTGTCTCTCAAATGATGACTATGAGCTTCGATGCCTCTAACGAGAATATACCCCCGCCAATCTTTTTTCTCGGTATGTACACTACTATCACTTGAACGCTCCCTTCAGTAGAGTCATGAAACTGAATACTGATACTAGTAGAATTCACGACCAACTAGATATCCTGGATTCAAATGGCATATCAAAATTCAAGCAGCACATTATTCAGCTATTCGATTAAGACAGCCCTCCAAAAGGACCGGGGTGGAGCGAACAGTAGCAGGAAATATAAAAGAGGTCCAGGGTTCCGGATTTGAGATTATGGGATGAGGTCGGCGCGGCACGTCAGGGAGGGCATCCAGTTTTTTCCTCTTTTTTACCGACTTTTCTACAGAAAAGTCAGGTATTATACCCGTCACAGCTGTCGATATGGGGGTGGGGCAATGTTTTTTTTACGTTTCAGAGTGTGTAGAATGCAACTGTAATGGTGGCTGAATTTCAGGTTTCCTTATATATATATATATATATATGTATGTATGTATGTATGTATGTATATATGTACGGACAAAATTTGTATCACGAAAATCTCAAAAAGTAATGAATCAATTGATTCCAAAGTTTGGTATATTATGGAGAAGTACCTGAAATTGTGCCCATTGAAGTTTGATGACAATTGGTCGAGTCGTTCATGAGTTTTTCCTCAATATAAGGTCAGAATAAAAAGCGCGAAATCTCGGAAAGTATTGAATCAATTGATTCCAAAGTTTGATACATTATGGAGAAGTACATTATGTGGGACTGGTGAAAATTCAATGACAAATGTTCGAGTCATTCATGAGTTTTTCCTCAATTTAAGTCGCGTAATCGTCAGTGTTACCACAGTAACTGATCGAGTCGTTCACGAGTTTGTCCTCAATTGAAATCGCGTAATCAGTGTTACCACAGTAACCCGACCCCACGAATCCCATGGAGCTTTTCCTCGTGATTCGTAAATACGTGGGTTGGCAACGCTGCAGTGTAACCTAGTGCAACCCAACCCGAATGACTCATTTTGCGATGCATGTTCAGTTGATCCTCATAATAAGGTTATTGTTACATGTGCATATTTTAATGCGTGTTTTCTACTGAGTGGAATTTTTAAAATCATTATTCATAATCCTAATTTTGATAATAATTTTTATATCAAGAATTATAATAATAATTTCTTATATTATCATAAATTCTCAAATTATAAAATTAAATTTAATAATATTTTTATATTTATAATTTTACAAATAATATTTATTAAAAAACTAATTTTATTTAATAAAATAAAATATTCAATAATTTTGATGATTGAAAAAAAATGTATAAAATTAATAAATTTAATTATAATAAAAAAAATGTTAATATTAATAATTCTAATAATTATTTTTATTAACCTAATTAATCTATTAACAATTAAAAGTAAATTTTATTTAAAAAATGTATAATATTTTTAATATTCTTTAATTTCCAAAATTAATATTAATTCTAAATTAACTTAAAATATTATTAATAATGAAATTAATTAAAAATTTTGTTTAAATATTAAAACCCCTTCAAATTTATATTCTTTATGAAATATTGGATCTTTAATTTCTTTATTAATTATATTTCAAATTATGATTGGTTTAATTCTATCCGTAAATTACTTTAATAATTTTAATCGTTTTATTTCTTCATTCAATATTTATTATAATATCAACTATGGATGATTAATACAAATTATTCGTAGAAATTTAACATCTATTATTTTTATTTTTATTTTATTTCATTTAAAACAAAATTTAATTTTCAAAACATTAGTAAATTTAAATATATGAATAACTGGAATATTAATATTTCTAATTCTAATAATAATTTCTTTTTTTGGATATTCATTAATTTGAAATCAAATATCTTATTGAGCAATAATAGTTATTACAAAATTTTTATCTTCAATTCCTTTATTAGGAAACCTCTTAATTAAATGAATTTGAGGAAATTTTAATATTAATATTATTTTAATTAATCGATTTTTTTCTATTCATTTTTTATTACCAATAATTATTTTAATAACAACTATAATTCATTTAATAATTTTACATTTTAATAAATCATCCAATCCTTTAGGAATAAATAATAAATTAGATTTCATTAATTTAAACCCAATATTATTATTAAAATATTTTTATTTTTTTAAATCATTTTAATAATTTTAATTAATTTAATTCTAATTAATCCTAATTTATTTAATAATTATGATAATTTTAACATAATAAATTATTTTAAAACCCCCAATCATATTGAACCTGAATGATACTTTTTATTTTTTTATTCTATTCTTCGATCAATTGAAAATAAATTATCAGGATTAGTTTTAGTTTTTATTTCTATCATCCTACCTAAATTTATAATTAATAAATTTCAATCAAATAAATTTATTCCTATAGTAAAATTATTTTATGCATTTTTTAAAATATTATTATTTCTATTAGATATTTAGGAACAAAAATTATAGAATTCCCTTTTAATTTAATTAATTTAATTTTAATTATTATATTTTTCTTAATAATTAATTTAATAAATTTAATTAACAAATTAAAATTTTTTTTTAATTAATAAAAAATTATTTTGAAAATAATTTTAAAAAATTAATTTAAAACTAAAAACTATAACCTAAATTAATTAAATTTTTATTAAAAAAAACTAAATAAATCCTTTCCTACTAAATTTAATTATTAAAATTTAAAAGATAAAATCCAACCTAATTTACATCGGTTTAAACTCAAATCATGTAAATATTATAATAAGTCAAACAGACTTAAAAATTCATATTTCTATTATAAAAATTTATTTACTTCTTCAACTGCTTCTTTCATGATTAATATATGATTTCATAAGTTTGTGTTATATGGGTTACATCCAGAGTACTCAACTTTCATTATTTCATTAATTCGTCAGAATATGTTTTGCTTAAATGATAAGTAGCTCGAAAAGTTGGTTCTGCTTTCGCTGCTGCGAAAGCTTTTTTTTTTTTTAGGGCTGGTGAATAAAACAAAAATCGTTTTTCGTTATCGTCTTTTTATTTTGTTACAAAACTTTTTTTTTTCTTCGTTATCATTTTCGTTACTTCATTACCAGAAAATTAGTTTCCCGTTTTCGTTATTAATTTTGTTAGTCGTTCGTTATCGTTTCGTTTTTCGTTTGCCGGCCCTGTTTTTTCTTCTTTTTTTTTTGTCTTTTCTGTTTTTTGTTTTTCTTTTATTTAAGTCTCGTTTGTTTTATTTTTAGTTCGTTTGCTTTTTTCTGTTTTTTATTTTTATTTTTTCTTCTCTTTTGTCGTGATTCCCTCTGTCGTAATGTCGATCTCGGTTCTTCCTTTCTCACTAAGTCTGTTGAGCGACAAGGAAACCATAATATCGAGGAAAAATAAATCAACTTGGATATGAAGACCTCTCTTCCAGCCGGTGGAGCTCACCCAATGACCAATGTAAGCCCGAAGCTCGTCCGTGTCGCAAAAATACACCGTCAGCCTTTTATATGTAGATTACGTATACGGTGCCGGTGCAGTGACGCTCTCATGTGTAAGTTCTGTGACTTTAGATAAGCCCGGCGAGTTCGCAATCTGATTTCGACGGCGAGTTTCTCGCTCTCGTATACATCTCGAATCGGACGGCTTTAACGGAAACAACCGAAATTCAATTAAAAAGAGCCTAACCGAAAATGTTCGCGTATAACTGCAAGCTATTTTCCTACCGATTGGACGATCAAAAAGTCGGCGGCGAAGCAAATAGGTTTCCCAAAACGGCAGATAAATCGAGATTTATTACGATCGCCGGGCGTATTCTCACGTCGTAATTCAGCTAGTTTTGAAAAACCGTTATTTAGCCACCGGTGTAATGAAATTAAAATAGCAGCAAATTTTGAATTATCGCGATCCGACCCGCCGTATAGCGTATGTACGGGCGCGTGTTTTTCCAAATACATATTTTGTTTTCGAAATGCACAGTGCTCGAGCTCGTGCCCCTGCCCTTGCCCTGCCCATGCCCGTGCTCGTACCCGAACACAGCAGCTTTTGGCCTCGTTCGCCCGAGATTTATATTACAGTATTAAGTTATACCCAGTAACACGTTGCTGATAAGATAGTTTTCCGTTCGTAATTTACTGTATACGAGTACGTATGTGTATATCTGTGGGGACCGAGTGTTCGATGCTTTTAAGGAGTCAGATACGATGGGTATATGCAGCCGATCTCAAAATGCTTCGGCCGAAGTTCGGATAAAAAACTACATAGCTATGATGCACGTTTATCGGTCGCATTATACGGGAAAAGAAACGACTGAATAGCGTCCCTTTTCTCGCCTCGAGAATCGTATAAATGGATAAGATGGAAGAGAGGTACGTGTTGTGACAGTTTCCGGTATAATCATTCGTGTGTGATAGCACAGCTGATTGCCCCTTTTGGCGGATCCAGGGGCGTTAGAAATATGGTATCCACCCTTCTTGGACCAACGACTTTAAATTCAAAATTGTAATGGGGGTGCTCCGCCAGAGACTGGATAGAAACTTCTTCTCCTTCTTCGTTCGCCCGGTTTTGGGTATCGTGATCAGGTAACCGAGTCGACCAGGCTCCTCCAGCTCTGTCTTCAGCTGTCCTAGTACATGATTGCAGCGACTTGCCAGTGACTTTCCGTATTAAATCTATGTATCGTGTGAGTGACCTGCCGCGCGACCTGGTCGCTTCTACTCTTCCCTGCATAGTCAGTTTCACCAGATTGTCCCTTCTCATTACGTGACCAAAGTAATTAAGAATGCGTCTCCTGATGACCGGGCTGTGTCTGTCTTTCATGCCAAGTTCTTTCGCGTATCGACGCATTCGTCCTCTTCTTGGTCCATGGGATTCTCAGCATACGTCTGTAGCAGTACATCTCGAAAACCTCAATTCGCTGTGTCAGCATTTTTCACTGTCCAGCACTCTGCTGCACACAAAAAGATTGGAAAAATCAGGGACTCGATTATTTCACTGCTGAACAAAATGAAATTTTTTGTTTGCACAACTCATTTAAGGAGGTCATTCTTGAGTACTTTTCAACGCTGAATACAGTGCCGTCGGCCGTTTTTCTCGATCACATCTAGTTCTTCTGATCAAAAACTATTAAAAAATTCAACTAAATGTGTTCAAAAAGAGGTTTAAGAACTGAATGTGGTCATATTGATTCGTGTTGTTGTGTGTTGAGGTTGTGTGTAGTGGTGTGTATTCCGTCTGTTTGTTTTCTGTTATAGTGGTCTGATAACACTATAATTTATTATTTATTTATTTTAAATTTGTTTATTTTTTGAGGTGGTGTCGACAACAGTCCGTAGACCAATTACCGCCGACACCGCCTTTACAAAATAATTTCACTTAAGATTAAAGACTTAATAATTTGTTTACTAGAATAAAAAACTAAGAGTATAGTATTTATATTCATTCAGTCATTCATTCATAATTCGTTCATTCATTCATTCAATCCTTCATTCATTCGTTCATCCATTCATCCATTCATTCGTATTCTTTATTTCATTTTTCTTCTCACCTTTTGCTCATTTCCTAATCTTTAGCCTGCAGGATGGTCTTACGGAAATTATTCCTGGACTGGTAAAATATGTCAAAGTCCGGACAGCTCAAACACAGTCTATTATATTGATCCAATGCTCTGGATAAGACACTGTTTCCCAGGATATCCGTACGTTTGGATGGGGTGCGGAACGTTTGCATGGACCGGCTGCTAGCCCTAGGTACCCATAGATTGATTTTTGAGAGGAGTTCTGGCTCCACAACTCTGCACCGCATCATGTCGTAGAGGAATAATAAGGAAACTGTCCTACGCCTTGCCTCCAATGAATGCATTTCGAAGCCCTGCAACAGTTCCTCATATCCCATACCAGACGGGTAGTATTCAAAAGTCTTGTAAAAGAGAAATTTGAGGAATCTTTTCTGTATTGATTCCAGAATTCCGGAAAGCGTTACAGACGAAGGGTACCACACTAACACCCCAAATTCCAGTAACGAGCGTACCAAAGTAAAATAAATGACCCTTAGGGTTTGAATTTGTTTGAGGTTTTTGGAATTTCTGATGATAAATCCTACCCTCCTTCTTGCCTGCTTAATGAGTTGCGCTGTATGATATTTAAAAGTTACATTGCTATCCAGAAATACGCCCAGATCCCTAACTGTTGCAATCTCCCTTGTCGCATATTGTTTATCATGTAGGTGTGACTTATTGTTCTTACTGCATTTCGAGTGTATGTTATTTTTTCACATTTTTCTACATTGAAGGGTAAATGATTTTCCTCACTCCATTCTGCTATTGAGTTTAGATCGTTTTGTAGTTGATAACACTCTTCCTTAAGTTCTATACTACGGTAAATCTTCACGTCATCTGCGTACAGCAGGACATTCGAGTGCCTGACACTTTTCTTTATGTCATTAATGAAAATCACAAATAGCAGTGGACCCAGATTTGACCCTTGAGGAACCCCTGATGGGCATGGGAAAGAATACGACTCTGCATCTCAGTACCCAACGTATTGGGTTCTGCCCGTCAGGTATGACTGCATGAAACGTATGGCTTGTGCATTAAATCCCATTTCCGTCATTTTTGTTATCAGAAGGGAGTGATTTACCTTGTCGAACGCTTTCCGGAAGTCTGTGTGGATTGTATCGACCCGTACCCCTCTATCAATATGCTCCGACAGGCATTGAGCGAAAGAGGCCAGGTTTGTTTGTACTCCTCTGCCCCGACGGAATCCATGCTGTGCGTTTATTATTTGGCTGTCCTCCTGAACGTATATTTGGCTTTGTAATATTGACTCAAAAATTTTTGCAGGTACTGGGATAAGTGCAATTGGTCTATGATTTGTGATATCCATGGTGTTCTCTCCCTTGGGAATTGGTGCTATTTTGGACACAGCCCAACGTTTAGGAAATTTCCCAGACTGTAAGGACAGGTTGTAAATATAGGCTAGGGGGGCCGAGAGTAGTTCCCGGAGTCCCTTGTAAACATATGTAGGTATTCCGTCTGGGCCCAATGACTTCTTAGCTTTCATCTTTTTGATAGCGAGTTCGACATCATTTTTGGTGATATGGTGTAATCGGATCGTCCCTACGCTGTTTTGCTTGTTCTTACTTAGTGGTGCCGTTAAATTACTCGAGACATACACTGATAAAAAATAATCGGCGAATCTATTCGCGATATCCTTTGGCTCGGTACATGTCTGACCCTTATACTCTTTCACATCCGAGTCTGAAGTTGCCCCCCTTTTATCTTTCATATATCGCCAAAATCGCTCAGGATTTTGTATTAGACCTCGCTCTAACATACTTTCATACTCATCGTGCGCTTCCTTTATTTGCTTTTTTACAGTTGCACGGAGCTCTTTAAATTTGGCTTCATTTTCCAGGTTTCCTAAGTTCTTCCTCTTTTTCTTTTTCTTTTTAATTTTTCGCCGTAACCTCTCTTTCGCCCTTATATTGGATATTATATCCTTCGTATACCAGGGTGGGTATCTCGCTTTGACCCTGCTATCGGCAGCCCTAGACCTGGGAATGGTTTCTTCCATTACCCTATTCATAAAGCCATGTAAATACTCCGCCGCTTCATCCGGGTCTTTCAAATCGTACAAGTCACTCCAGTTCTTTTTTTGGACCAGGTCATACATCTTCCAAAAGTTTGCCTTATGATAAAGTCGCCTAGGCTGCGCAATGTTTTGCTTTTGGTTGTATTTGTATGAGCAGATTTCCGCAAAGGGATATTTATCTCCACCGGGGGATGATATGGGTCCTCACTGTCGACAAGGGAATTTGTTTTAGTCACATCTATACCAGGCCTGTCAGACATCACAAGATCTAGCGTTTTTCCATATGTGTTTTTTACTCCGTTACAGGAGATCAAATTGTTAACGTCCATGAAGTCATAAAGAGTCTCTGCCTTACTACAACTCGAAGCGCAATCAGGTGTGAAAGACGCAACGTTATTCAGTCAGTGGTACCACTTATTCCACTGCAAAAACAAAATGGAAACGAAAACGAATTTCAGTCGTTCAGAACTCCGAATTGTGACGTGATAGAGAAAATTGGTCGCAGTATCGTGTTCAGCGTTAAAAAGTCCCTCAAATCACCTCTCGAAATGCGTAGTGCAAAATAGTTGTTCGGTAGTGTTTTCAGCTTGGTAGTATTGTGACATCATGACTTTTCCAGATTCGATTGAGCTTTCCTACTGCTGTTTTTGCGATTGCCGCTCTTCTTATTTCTCCTTCTGAGCCGCCTCTGTTGGACACCATGGAGCCCAAATATGTGAAGTCTTGCACTACTTCTATTCCATACACATCTGTGGTCCGTGGTTGGTTGTCATTCGTGCGGTCGACGATCATAATTTTAGTTTTGGACTTATTTATTCCCAGGCCCGCCGCGGCACTTGCTGCCTCTACTCTCTTCAGTAGTTCCCTCAGTTCTTCTATCGTTGTGGCTAGCAGAGTGGTATCGTCTGCATATCTGAGGTCAGATATTCGTTTCCCTCCTAGCGATACTCCTCCTTCCCATCCATCCAGGACTTCTCTTATAACCCACCCTCCATAGGTGTTGAAAAGGATGGGGCTGAGTATGCATCCCTGTCGTACGCCTGTGGCGGTTCTGAAGTGTTGCGTGAGTTTTCTTTCTACTCTCACTTGATCAGAATTGTCTTCGTATAGGCTCCTAAGCTGAGCAATCTGGTGCTTTGGTACTCTTAGTTTTTCTAAACTACTCCAGAGTATCCACCAGTTGACATTATCGAACGCCCTTTCGTAGTCGATAAAGCATAAATACACTGGCTTGTTGAACTCCCGAGCTTTCTCTATCACCTGGCGAATATTGAGATTTTGCTCTCTCGTGCCTCTGTCAGGGACCAAACCCGCTGCGGAAAATTGACAGATGCCAGATGATGCTAATCCTGTGAGCGGATCTGTCGCAGAATGTCAGCATGAGAACCAATCAGAATCGAGCAAGGGCGGGCGATTTTACATGACACAACGCGACAGACATACGATGGAGCATCTGTCAATGCAGTGATACGATTGCCAGTATTTGCCATATTCTATCAACAACCTGTCAGAGGCTTCGTCAGATTCTGACGGTACTGTGTCACATTTTGGCAATGCTGTCACGTTCTGGTAGTATTGTGTCACAATGTAGCAGCGCCCTGTCACATCCTAGCAATATTCTGTCGCATTTTAGCAGCACTCGAATCCGTTCTGACAATATTCTGGCCAGGGACGTACCGATACGGGGGAAGGGGGCAACTCCCCCTCGTAGGAATTTTTTACTCAGCAGTTGGGAAAATTCACAATTTCAGTCAGGTGAGTTGGGAAAATCCAACTAGTTAAAAGTGTTGTTGTTGGTGCCCCCCCCCCTCTCTCTCTCTCAATCTTTCTCTCTCTTCTTGGTCTGATACTTGGGAATTTAATTGAGAAGTTGGAAAAACCCAACAGGTCAGAAGGTGAGGTTTTTTTTTTTTGCTTTGATACTTGGGAATTCTGAGTTGAGTCAGTTGGGAATTTCACAATGTTAACCTCCCCCCCCCCGCCTCCCTCTCTCTAAAAAACTCTTCGGTACGTCCCTGATTCTGTCACATTTTGGTTAACCTACCCCTTATTTCTGTGCGCTCCTTCCGACACACAAAATTCCGACAGCCAAAATTCAGGAATGTTATTCTAATATGTTTTATTTTTACAACTAACAAATGGATGGATAACGTGAGAAATGAGGAAGTACTTGACAGAGTAGGAGGTAAAATGGATATTTGGAACTGTCTGAAGAGAAGGAGAGATAAACTATTAGGGCATAATTTAAGGCACCCAGGAATAATATCACTGCTGCTAGAAGGAAGAGTGGAAGGAAAGAACTGGGTAGGTCGGCAAAGATTCCAGTATGTTCAACAGATAATCAAGGATGTCAAATATAAATGTTATTATTATTACGAAATGAAAGAACTCGTACAAGATAGGGAGAAATGGAGAGCTGCATCAAACCGGTCGTAAAAGACTGATAACCTTATCATGATCATCATCAAAAGAAAAAGGTCAATTTATTCATTATGATTAACTCTGTTTTACTATAAAATGTCGATATCATGAAATAATTAGATACAAATTATTTGATAAATAAAGCGCAAAATAATTTGGTGCGAAATTTTTTCCCTACTGCTGAAATTCGAGATTTTCATCTGGCAACACTGTCCTGAGCAGACCATCACTGAGTAGTTGTATCTGTCTGTTGCTCTTCCTATTGCACGAGTGGGGTAGATTAGTTTGTACCTCAATTCGTCGGCTCAGAGACATGTTCAGCCTTTTTTCGGACTTCGTGAAGCTTTCCCTCCAGTTAGGAAACTACTCCCATACATCCACGATTAACCTCAGTCGTCAATCCTCCTTCCATAAATCTACATTAATGGCCACCCAATGACACTGACTGTCGTCGTGCTCCCGGATTTCTTATCGATTAATTTCGTATTCACGAAACGAAAATACCCAATTTATATATTTATTACACAACTTGTTCACCCGACAGTTCAACACTCGACGACCAGGGCGGCCTGTTAGCAATTATTTTTAAAAGGAGCCATTCAGCCTTAAGTGGACGCGGCTGCGATACATCAACAAATTATAGCGCTCGAAAATAAAGATAAGATTCCAGGTAGAAATAAAATTTCCCTAAAAATGCTACTAGGTTGATATAATATCAAACCTATATCTTATCTATATGAGCACCTAATGAACTTTTCTAGTACATTCCAATCGGAGTTGCACTAAATCACAACGCATAGATGCACAAATGAGTCGCGTATTAAAGTGCATATCGATAGTTCAGCGAACATTAGCTCGTGTAAATGGGTCATTTTTGAACACGGAAGCTCGATTTCATGGGCGAACATCGAAGATCTATGGTGTGAATCTGGAAGGCTCACCTTCTATACGAAAACGATCGGCATTCGATTCGTGTGTACAAAATATGTAACTTAGCCTGTAGATTTAGAACGCGATTTCGTGTTTTCGGCAGTAAAGAAAATACTTCAAACGAGAATTTGAAGAAAAAATACAGCATGAAGATTATAAGGACTTTTACCTGAAATCGATAATTAGAATAGGCCTAACGGACAATAATGGCCTTCTATTCGGCAACGAGGAATCGTATAATTAAAGAGGTCCTTTCAATTTCGTCTTTTCCGTTCATACTCGCTCTTTTTACTTTTTCTTTGAAATCGGGAAAGATGTAAGTCTAAATTATTTTCGGTAATAGCGTGACCGAACATTCAAATGAAGCAGACCATTACCATTTTTTCTCATAGACGTTAATGTGTCTACATGGGCGAATACGAGTAAAGCCTCTCCGGGCAGGTAACATAAACATCAGTCGCGCTACTCGCATCCGAACTACGGTAGACATCGTTTCGGGCAATTCTACGAGTCTCTTTTTTTGGTTTACGAAATATGAGATGCGTATTTAAAAAGTTCCTTAGTCCATTTTTTTTATAATGCCGTGTGTAACTATATTTGGGACGGACTTGAGAATAAGTTATTTAGTCGATATCACCGAGATATTTAGTCGCATTCGCCGGATCGAAGATGATAAACCAATCATCATAAATCCGCTCTCAGTGTGATCTTATTACACATTTCGAAAAGTCTGTGAAGCTCGTAAACGTATGAGGTCGTTGGAAATGCGCCTCAACGTCGAGTTATCTTTAACCCCCACTTGGAAATCATTTTTCGATAGTGTGTCAAGTGTCAGCCTAGTCGGATGAGAGTGAGAGATAAGCCCATGGACCACAAAAAATTACCACGAGTGTGTTTGAGTGTCCAGTAAGGGCCCAGGCATCCTAACAATTGTTTCGCAGAAAGATTCCAAATAGATGACGAGGTTGCTCGCAAACTTATTCAGTCAGAGACGGGGGTAAAATATTACACTGAAACATGAAATCCTGAGTCGTATATTTACCTAAATGACAATGGCCTCCGTGTCCTCGACTGGAAGGGGCGTGGGAATGTAAAGTTAACAAGAAAAGTGGAAGAGACATAGAAATAACATAAAGAACATCTAATACTTTGATGTCTCAGAAAAAATTGGACTAGAGATTTTTTGCAGGGATGGTGTGCTTTGTAATTGTGGATTTTGCGGTGGGCTACAGGAGCCACTTTAGAAGGTCGACTTTGACCCACTTTCCTTCCAGGAAATGTTGAAAATACATTAAAATCTACGATTCGGGCTAATGAATCGATTATTCTGGATAGGATAACTCGTCCTCACTCTCCAAGATCTTATAACCAAGTCCAATTATGGACACTGCTCGATTTCCATGTTCAGGAACGTATCGATGGGGGTGGGGGTAATCGTACACCCCCCGCTGTATGGATTTTTTACTCAGCAGTTGGGAAAATTTACCAGTTCAGTCAGGCGAGTTGGAAAAATCCAACAAGTTAAAAGGTTTTTTTTTTTTAATTTTGATACTTGGGAATTGAGTTGAGAAGTTGAAAAACCCCAAGTCAGAAGTTTTTTGTTTTTTCTTCTTTTTCTTTTCTTTAATATTTGGGAATTCTGAGTTTTCTGAGTTGAGTCAGTTGAAACTCTCACAATTTTTACCCCCCCCCCCCCAGAAAAACGCTTCAGTACGTCTCTGTCTATGTTTCGTTAGGTTGCTTTCAGAGCTCTTGATCATTTTTAATGGAAGTTTGTCATTTTCAATTACTTTTTGGTCAGATTTGTTTAGATTCAGACTTTTTTGATTTATCGATCTGTTTTGGCATTCTCTTCGAATTTGGCCATGTTCGGTCAGATTAAATCATTTGGTCTTTCGTAATTGTGTTCTTTTTTGTGTTTAATGCCCTATCTACTTAAATATTTAATTATTATTATTTTCCTTATTTAATGCCTCTTATCGCCTTCTAGTCGTGTTCAGATTACAATTTATCATTTAGACATTTTTATTCGTAGTATGATAGGTAATAACATGCTTAGTTAACTTATTTAGTCGTGGTATTTGAATGATTTGATCAGATCTGATTACTTATGGACCGACTTGATTGTTTTTTATTCTTTGTAGTTTATTTTGTCACATGTGATTAGATCTACTAGTTCTTGAGCAAGTTTGATCATTCTTGGTCTTCTTTGATTTAAGTGGTTTCTTGATCATATTTGGCTTTTTAGACAAATATGGAAATTTTAGGTCAATTTTGATCAAATTGGATCGCATTTAGTCTTTTTTTTTTTTTTTTCTCTGCATTAGTAATTTTTGGTATTAGTTGATGATGTTTAAATCAAGTTTTCTTTGTTTATCGTCTTAGGTCAGTTTCGAGAGTTGGTTCAGTTTGGTCAGAATTACTCGTTTTATTCTGGTAAAGTCCCCCTACTTTGGTCATATTTGACCAAACTTTTGATCAATTTGTCTTTCTTGATCACGTCCGATTTGTGTTTAGTCTCTCGTATGGCAACCGAATTGACCCTTGCGATACCACATCTCATGCCACAGAATTCACCCTTTGGGGTATCGCGTCAAAAACCTGACGGCAGGTTGAGTTTAGTGCTTCCTAAATAAATACATATTTTAGTCATATTTGGTCGTCTCTGGACTGCGTTCAGGGTCGTACAGAAAAAAAAAATTGCAAGAAGAAAGGAGGGGCTATCCGGACAAGGTTGTCTGAAAAGTAGGCACCGGCCATATTCTAATTATCAGCTGGCAAAATTGAGAGAGGATTTTTTTTTTGAAAATTTTAACAAAAATTTCTTACAATCTAGTCGGAATTATTGGCGTCCACCCTATCTATTCAAAAGAAGAAAATATTGGAAAAGTGAGAGAGGCAATGGTGAAAAGTTCAGCCAAATCTATACGGAAACATTCCGCTGCTGTGGGAACTAAACGAACTCATTAGATCATTACTTCAGATTTTGAATGACCATTTACCCTTCCACCCATATAAAATTTTAATGACTCAAGACCCAGTAGCTTCAGCCCACCGATTATTCTATTCGAAAAAGTTTTGCCGAAGACATGCTCACCAGACTGGACGACAAAGAAATTTTGCTGAATTCAATTCTCCTAACCGATGAAGCGCATTCTTACCGTAATGGTGAAGTTAGCCGACAGAATATACGCTACTGGTCAGATGAGAACCCCAGGGTTATTTCTGAACAACTTCTGCGTCATTTTTAGAAAAAGTTGGAAGATTGAGTAAAAAATGATGGTCGATATCTTTCTGGCATTATACTTAAACCTTAACTTGTAAGATTGTATCAAATATGCTGAATAAAAATTTATCCTTCTGGCATTCAGAGTTCTTCAGTTTCTAATTTCATCCACCTATGTAACTCTATTAGAATGACTTCGAGCGCGATTTAAAGTATGGGAGATTTTTTGGGACACCCTGTACATTATTAATTTTGACCAGATTTGCTGTTTGTTGATTGATTTTGGCAATCCTTGGCCTATTTACCCTTTTATTAAATTTTATCAAATTTGCTCGGTTTTAGAGTCATGTGGTAATTTCAGGTAAATTTTGATCGAATGTAGTTATTTTAGTAATTTCTGTCTTTTTCGGTCATAATCAAAGACCGGAAGTTCTGGTTACGACTTTTCTCTTTTTGTTAACCGATAAATTAGTTCTGATTCACATATTTTTCGATACACGCATTTTACGATCTTCTAGTAAAGTTCTATCCCCCCCCCCCCAAAAAAAAAAAAAAGAAGAGCAAAAATGGACGTTATTTCCGAAAATAAAGCCAAAGAAGTTTTTTTTTTTTGCCACCAAGCAGCCCGTTTTGCACTAAAAACTCTCTTTTATGCTTTAGAAATTCTACAGACACTTTTTCCCGTCAAAACGTTATAGACTTGAAATATCAATTTGTAGATTGTAGAATTCATTCATATTTCCGGTCCACGTTTCTCATTCGGTGAACAAGAAAAAAAAAGGACCGTTGTAAATATAACAATTTTTATATGTCAAATTGTGACTCACTGACAAGTGCTGATTCGTTCATTTGGGCTTCAAAATTCTAATTTTACCCTTCAAAATGCATGAAATTAACTTGCTTTTAAAAACTGAACAAATTATCGCTCTAAGAGGTTTTTGGGCCGCTAATTTCAAAAATTACATTCATTTTCTGCTTAGCCTCGATTTGGGTTCCAAAATCCAAATTGTACCATTCATATGAGCAAAACCTAAATTGGTAGAATTTCGGGCCACTGATTTTTATTTTGACACGTCATTTCTAAGCGTAACATTTCAATGTTGGAGGTGAAATTGGGATGTCGAATGATGCTGTATTCGAAATCAGTGACCCAAGAAACGCTTGTTTCGAAATTTTGACATTTTGTTCAAATTTCTACGCCCCTTATTTCGATACTTAGTTCTATATAATATATGATAATTTAGATTTTTCCCCCATTTGCTCATCGATGGTTGCATCTCAATGCCGGCATCTTAATCCAATTCAAAATACATTGCCCCCTGGCCCTTATAAAGTTTTACCGTGGAAGCTCTAAATAATCGATGATAGTGGGGCGTATGACGACGCACGCATGCCGAATTGACCCCGGGACACCGCACCCCTGGTTAAAGACAAATATTCTTGGAAGCGAATATTGTATCACATTTTATATTTGGCTCCATGCAAAGCCCTAACATTTAAATTTGGAAAAAATAAATGACATTTTTCTCATTTTAAACTTCAAATCCAACTGGATGCATATCGTTGGAAGGGTTATTTGAACTACCATTCAAATTCATGGCAAAAAATTGGAAATTCCTCTTCCGTCCCCCGGTGGACCAATGAGGAGAAAATTGGAATAATGATAAAAATAAGAGTATTTTTGAAACGAGTAACCAGAAAAAACTTTTTACATAAACACACTTCCAAATACGATAAGATATCAAAAATTTTGATCATTTCAAAAAGTGCATATACATATTATGTACATATATTTTTCATTTTTTTCTGACAGCAGCACAAAAATGTGTGGGTTTTTTGGCGTTGATTCAATATTTGACGCTGTCAGCCTGTCACTTCAAAAAGAGCATGTATGTATACGAAGGTTACTTTCTTGAGAGCAAAAAGGTTGAAGTTGTAGACGCTGGGTGACTCACACAGTGGGCAGTTCTCCTTTTCTTTTTATGTTGAGAACCAGGTTTGCAGATGGCGAGAACAATGATACTACATATAACTGAAAAACGCTCTCTAAACCAAAAATCTCTCGGACAAGCTCTCTTTTTTTCAAAAATTGTTTTGGCTTGCCAACTGTGAAACGCGATTTTGAGCTGTGTAATAAAGGTACATATGAGGCTCGACAAGGTCTCATTTGCAAGAAATTGCAGAATCCGATTTTAATGAAAGTGCAAGTATAGGTACATGTGCCCTTTTTGAAGTGACAGCGTAAATTGTAACATCGAAACATTGTTCAAGGAATCAGTTCACTTCGTACCTTTTTAAAAAAAAAATCAGATTTTAGTATGCAGATATTTTTTATTGACGATATTTTAAGAAAAAGAAAAAAAGAAAAAAAAATTAAAGAAGGATCTCGTTCAACTAACAGTATTTCACTGATGGCAATCCTACTACAAGGTTTCAAGCGGATCGTCCCAAATCCCAACCAGTCATGTACTTGTACATGACTTTCTCTTATTTGAATCCATGTCCTCAAACTTTCGATAACCTCAGATCTTCAGAAGATGAATATTTTTTTATAATCTCTGACTTAATGTACTACGTAACTTCTTAGTCCACAAAATTACTGAACACCTTACACTTGTCAGACCTTTGAATAACGTAGTAATTTCAAGCATGATACAACCTGACACCTGGCAAACTGAGATAAACGGCATGAGTAAGATATGACTCATACTCACTCTCTGTGTCTTATCTCCTTTCCTTTCAAATGTAGAGAATAGCTGGTTATCTTGTAAAAATTTCGCATGCTCGACGTACCTAACTCTGCTGTTACCGATTATCTCGTATTGCATTTTGCATCCATTAACTTAGCAATAGTGTCCGTGTCCAACCATTTTTTCCCTTACATCTCCGGTACGGAGAGTCGGATCGAGATGCGGTTTTCAAAGATTGCAAGTACAGAATCCGCAAATCGAATTCGAAAATTTCCTGAAAACGTCAAAAGCTTGAAAACCGTTACTCAGTTTAAATTTCGGTGTCCAAATCGAGACAGAATCAAAATCTGATGGTACATTCGAATAAACATAAAGTCAGTAAAGCAGACATACATGTATGTCAATACTCAATAGTATGCTCAATAATTTCACAATTGATATTCCAAAATTAGCGGTGTGTTCTAGCTCTGGTCGAAAGGGAAAGAAATTTTCCTGATTCTCCAAGAGAACAGACTTTATGCCCCTAGAAAACCGCTCACATCTACGTACTTAAGCCGACATTCGTCGACATCAATCCGAGTCAAGCCGACAGCTGACAGTCCGACTTCATGTGAAAGCACTTATTTTCTTGTGTATATCAATTTTATGTCGGAGCGACGTCGGACCGACTTGTCTGATACGTGTGAAACGGGCCTAAAACGTTATGGCTGGACAACGAAACTGACATCTTGAATTAACTGAATAAGTCTGATGGCGTGAGGCTTCATTTATCATTTTCAATAAATCGTCCAAGACAGGCCCGGATTCAAGAGTTGTAATGTAGGGGTCCCAATCTTTTGGAGGCCTTCAAAATTTCTGAACGCTTCGGGGCGGGGACAGCCCATACAAATTGTTTTTTGACCTACTTCAATTTAAAAATGTCTTTGGGTAACTATTATTTCATAAATTATTAAAAGAACTTTATGTTATTTCATTTTCCATTGTAATTTTTTATTTTTAAGTCGAAGTACAACAAACAGCAAAAGATACAAAAGTAAGCAGGGATACAATATGTATGAAAACCTTTTTTCCTTAATTTTTGAAGAGCAAAGTCGCCAACAGATCTTCAAAATTGAACTGGCAACAGATATCCCATTCTCTAGACTTAGTTGGGATAAATTTACTAGCCGTCCTTCAGAAATGCTTGTACGCAGTCCGTCTTTAATTAATCAGTTTTAACTTCGAAAAGGAACGATCGCCATTGACATTAGAGACCATTAGTGATTAAAAGATTCTAAGCATAATTTTAATGTTCGGGAACACGTTTTTCAAATTATTTTGTGAAATTATTTTATATTGGAACATTTTTATGAATTCTTCATTTTCTTTTTCATAATTCTTGATAAACTCAGCAAACTAAAAGAACTCATTCAGCAAGCCTTCATCCATATATCTTCTGGATAAGAATTCACCAACTTTCTTCCTTTTTCTCACCAAGTGTCCGGCTCGCAAGAACTCAGTTCGGATAAGAAAACAAATTTATAGTAAATGATTTTATAAGCCTCAATTTTCTGACTCAAAGACATATTGAATTGGTCAATAGCCTGGATGAAGGCCTGAATTCTGAATTTTTCTTGCCCTGTCATATCTACTTCAGGGGTTCTGCCGGAACCCAAAGATCCAAGTCATCCGTACATTTCTTCAAATTCTACAAACGAGAAGAAAAAAATACTGAATCCGCAGGGATTCGCGTGGTGCTAGTTTTGTACATTGTACTGCGCCCTACAATTATTTACAATCGTCGCCCACAGCTCATGTACGTCTTTGTGGAACACAGTAGAAAATGGTAAAGCGGCTGGAGCAGATAGAATACTCAGTGAACAGATCAAGAAAATTGGACATTGGGCATCAATTGGCTAACGGACTTCTTCAACAACGTGGCAGATACAACAAAAATACCAAAATTATGGTTGAGGACAACGGTAGTAGCTGTCCTGAAACCTGAGAAAGATCCTAACTATAGGAAGAGCTACAGACCAATTTCCCTCCTTTGCCGCCTCTACAAGGTGTTCAAACGGCTACTACTCAATAGGATACAAGACACGATTGATGGAAAACTCATCCCCCAACAGGCTGGCTTTTGACAAGAAAAAAGCTGCACAAGCCAGGTCACCAACCTCGTCCAACACATGGAGAATGGCTTCGAGAGAAAAAAAATCACCGGGGCTTCAGGACACTTAACAGAGCACTGCTGAGCAACAGAATGTTCTATGTCATTCACCAGAGTAAATCGAGCAGATGAAGACGACAGATAAATGCTACCACGGGGAAGTGTTCTTGCCCCTACCTTATTCAATATATACACTAAGGACTAGCCAATTGGAGACCAGACAGAGCCCTTCCTATATGTTGATGACCTGGCAGCGACGGGGTAGGGGGATACGCACGTAGAGGTAAAGGGAAAACTGTAGGACATCCTTAATGAACTAGAAGAATATTACACAAATAATGCTCTCAAGCCAAATCCATCTAAAACCCAGGTGTGCAGTTTCCGCCTGAAAAATGCTAAGGCGAGATGCAAACTGAAGCTGAGTTGGGGAGGAATACAGCTTGAAAATTGCGAAAATCCGTAGTACCTTGGTGTTATACTTGACAGGACACTTACTTTTAAGAAGCACTGCGAGAATACTAAGATAAAAGTCGAAGCCAGAAATAGTATCCTGGAAAAACTCGTATCAACCAACTGGGGAGTCAAACCGAATACACTGAGGACCACAGCCCTGGCGCTCTGTCACTCTACCGTGGAATACGGATGTGCAGCATGGGGTAGATCTTCACATACTAAAAAAAGTTGATGTGGACCTGAATAATACGTATTCGGCTGTCTGAGACCAACTAGTCTCAAATACCTTCCTCGGATATATGGAATCGCGCCGCCGGAGGTAAGGAGGAAGTGGCTGCGGATGTGGAGAGAACTAAAAAGGAAAGCGACCCTCGCCACATTATGTTCGGCCAGGTGCGGCAGCAACGCCGAGACTGAAATCCAGGAGGAGTTTCCTCAACTATACATAGGTCCTTACAAACAACCCCTCAACCTCTAAGGCGACAAGATGAACAAACATCAACCACACCCCGCGCGCTGAAAACCTAGCCAGTGGACATGATCTCCCCTATCCATCGTGGCTCACCCTGAATAGGCGGCGCACCGGATGCGCCCGTACAGCGGCAAACCTGACCAGATGGGGCATATGCGACGACGCAGGATACCAGATGTGCGGTCAGCTTCAAAATGACAACCACCTCTTTATATGTGGAGGAGGGACCACACATACCAGAGGGGAGATGTGGGGTAACCTAGACGACAGTACCTTGGACCTGGTGCAGAGATAGAGAAGGAAAATTTAAAATTTAAAACTTAAAATTTGAAATTTAGAACTTGAAGTTAACTGCCAACGCGTCGAAGACCGGACACGAAAGAAGAAGAAGAACAGTGGGAAAAATGTGGAGGCCTCTTCGATGTGGAGGTCCGGGTTCCTGGGACCCCAGGTACCCCCCCCCCCCAATCTGGGCCTGGTCCAAGAGTATACGTGTGGACCTCGCTTAACTCTGCGTTTAAAAAAAGGCTCTCGAGGCCGTAGCTTGCAAGTTCTTTTGGGGAAAATGGGGAGGGAATGTAGACAACAAAAATGCCGACTATTAAAATTGTCAGTCCTATACTCTTTTCTATTTTGCCGGCTGCCAGCTTTCCAATCAACACTGAGGAGACGGTGAATTCTTGCTTGTCGTTACGACCCGAAGAGCTCTTCAGAAACACACTATGTCTATATTTTTCAGTCAGTTTGTCTAACTTTTCATTTCCTGCTGATCTATCCAACTGTCCATTTGAGTTATGCATAGCACTAATTTTGAGAACTTGCAACTTGAAGTCTCTCTCAAACCAGTCGAAGCTCTACCTTTCTCATCAGTTGTAATCTGGCAGTCCACTGACGGTTTCTTCTGGTTGCTTATTCCCTGAAGCTAATATAGGTCCCGCCAAAAATACATACATTACTACACATCGAATATACGTATGTATGAAGTTGCTGATATAGGAGAACGAGACGCGAGAAATATTCATGGAAAATGCTCGCATAAAAAAGCGAGTAACAATGGACGAGCCTATCGAGTACTGTATTATCCGATTTGATATAGAATGAAATGTACCTAGTATTAATAAAAGAACCCGATCTACGATAGCCATTATATTTATATTATTATTATGATTACGATTATTATTATTAGATCATTACTATTATGATCAGTAGGTATCATTATGTATCATTCACATACTGCACGGGAAAATAAACGTTCGTAAAGAGCCTGAGAAACCCAAACGCGCAGTATTATGGTGATGAGTTGTGGGTGAGTGGAGGCGTGAATCGAAGCAAATCAATTCGTGCTGCTACATTGTATCCGTCTCGTCTTTCAGTCCATTTTTTCGCTTCTTCATTTTTTTTTTCGGTACCTAGGTACATTCCTTATACACACCGGTAACTGGTTAACAGCTCGCTTCCTCGTATTTTCCCCCTTCGTTGTAGTCAAGGACGTTCGAGATTTCAGAATGAATTGATGATTACCGTTACCACCGAGAATTTCCCATTCTCGAAATGTGTAACTTTGGATTTTAAATATTATTACTCGCCCCTCCCCTTTCTTAACCCAAAAGAGTATTAAGAAAATATAGGGACCTGTTTATCGGCCCACAATGGTAATGTTGAATTCACGAAAGAAATATGCTGTTTGCACGAAATATATAAATGACAAGCGCAGTAACAAGTACGAAACAGAAAAAGAAAGAGTTTGAAGAAAAAATTAAACTTCAGAACGCAGTATAATTCACTTACACGATAAAATAAAATACGCCCGGAATTTTAATACCTTCTACACACAATGAAAAAAAGAGACACGATATTACTGCGCCCGAAATAAAAAGTTCAAATTCTCGGCCTCCATCATACTTGCCACAAATTTACAATTGCGCACAAATTAATGTCAAAATCAAATTTTGGAGCAATACAAATCTATGAATCGATTCTCCCCCTCCTCAGGAGCCACAAATTTAGATTAAGAGCCAAACCGATATCAAAAACGAATTCGTTGAGTTCGAAACCCCTCGATGATCTCGATGGGGTCATTCGCATAAATAATAGGTCTAAAAATTCCTAAGGGTAATTTTTACACGCCCACTCTTTTTTGTTCTCTCAACCGAAGCTCTGAAATCCGTCCTTTCGAGCATTACCTCAGAGCTCCCCTCTATGGCGTTTCTAGAGTACTTACGAAAAAATTCTTAATGATCGTTTTTATAGAAAATTGGATCCCTCTTAAACTCATGGATCTCCTATCTCCACGAGTCTGTACGTTATCCGCGATGACGTATAATTTTTGTGTTTAAACAACATAATATACCGTATGCAAGTCATTTCGTGATATCGATTTTAAAACTCGTAATTTAAACTTTTTTTTTCGTGGCTTCACATTTCGTTCAATCACACTTTTTATTTCGTGCTATTTAATACTTCCCGAAAATATATACTATGTTTACATACTGTGACAACCAGAAGTGTACAAGTGCAGAAGACCATTTTACAGGGACGAAGTGATACTAAAAGGGCCACCGGGAAAATCAAAATGTTCAGGTCACACCAGTAACAATCGCAGGCTACCATCTCCCCTACTTTTCCCGGAATGAATTTTAAAAGGTAACCGTTTTTATCACGTTTACTTCTAAGGGGAGTATGTGGAGATTTAAAACACTTTCTACAAAATGTTCATGAGAAGTAACGAAGATTGGTTCAATTTTATTGACTCAATAGGAACGATGGATATACTTTTGAGGACAACAATTTCTGTGTACCCGAATTAGAGTGTAAGCGTGGAGGAATAAATTCGTTTGCAATTTCTTAGTTTTATCCTTTAGGGATAAGGAAAAGTGCCAATTGTTGGTCAACTTTTTTTGACCAGCTCGTGTACTGTACTTCCCCTAATCGGTTTTAGGAAATGAAACCCATGTAGTACATTAATACCATTCTTCTACTCTCAGCTAATGCATTCGAAAACCTTCAATATGCAATGAAAAATGTTGACTACAGCTATTTTACGAAGACGCACCTAAAGACCAACATTTGGTACCGCTGTGCCAATTATTGGTCAGGTAAAATTTCATCACAGGATTCCTTTCCCTTCATTTTAGTTCGTATACACAATAGAATACAGGACTGAAATTGGTTTAAACTGAATAGATTTTTCTACAAACGATTTTTTTTAAATGACAATTGTCGGCCGACCAATGTCTGGCACATACTAATTTTGACTAACATGTATAGTCGAGTAAATACGAGAGATCTAATTTGTACCAAATGTTGGTCAGTGCCAGTTGTTGGCCATTTTCAATTTTCACTTGTTACGTATCCGTATTTCCCATTAAAAATAGATGACATGGTATGTACAAGGGTGTATAAATTGACAAAAAAAATTTGATTCTAACTGAAGTTATCGCGAACCGAAAACGAATTTTTCAACCACCCTTCTCACCTCCTGCAAATCACCAGCTCGAACTGAAATTCTCAAAATATGCCGGAAATATGTTTTTTCATAGCATATACTTATTTACATACGAGAAAATGTGTTATGTACTTATAATTTCGACTTTTTGAAACACCTTTTTTCAAACTTTGAAAAAACTAACACTTTCTTATCACCATAAATTTCAAAATCGCAGGCACGGTGTTGTAATCAGATTTTCACAGTCACGAAGATGTATAATTATAGCTCTGAGTTTACAGAACACATTTCTATGTGGATGGGGGGGTGTTCATAGCGCTCCTACCGGATGTTATTGAACTTGGAATGTAGCGGCCAACATTAGGTACCTGACCAACAGTTGGCACATTCCCTTAATGAAGAATCGAAACCTAACGTAAAAGACAATCGTTTGACATAAGAACTTAGAAACTAACTTTCTGGCAACCAACAGACCACAAAAGAAACAAGGGTAGACAAATAAGGATCAGACGGCAGGATAATTTTGAAGAATTTCTTAAGAATGAGCATTTCCGTTCATAGGGTGGCGACCGAGAGAAAAAATTGGATTAGACTGAGGGAGGCCTTTGCCCAAAAACAGGGTATGAGGACATAGGAGCTGGTTGAGCAAGATCGTTAACGTATGTAAATGTAAGTACAAAGATTCGTCAATTTTATCCAAATCGAGCTCAAATTTTCAGGAGTTTATTTTAAGTGGGACCATGATCAGTTTAACATCACTATCTAATAACTAAACTTAAAAAATCCAGCCATAAAGGGCTTATAATTTTATTAGAAAAAAAAAAAGTTTGGGAACGTTTCAAGTTTGTTAATGATTTGAGCTGTGAAAACAAGTCATTTTCAACGTTTTTGCTTCCTTCGGGAGGAAGGCAAAGACTTTCAGACAGATTTGAGAATCTTCAAGAATCTCAGAACTGTTCAAGACTATCTTCAAAAAGGGTTTGAACTGAGATTTACTTCACTCTCCGATTTCTCCATACTATTAATAATTAATAATTCAGATTTTATAAATCAAATAATATAATAAATTTAATTAAAGAGAAAAGAATTATAAAAGCAATAAACTTAATTACACCTAATAAAAAAATATGAATAAATATTTTACATCAGGCACTTTTTTTCGGCGAGCTTTCGGGTTGAGTCCTGATGAAAACTATTCAACATTTCGATAAGAACTCGAATCCGTCGTCAAAACTGATCCACACTCATTTTTCGACCCATTGTAGACCCCCCACCTCCTTAGTATAATCCGTATCTCGGCAACGTAGGGTCAGCGCCAAATTTGAACAACGAATTTGAACTCAATGAGAAAAACTGAGTAGGAATAGGCGGTTATCGCTATATTTTAGGGTTTCAAGAATTTTGAAAATTTCTTCGTATTCATCAGGCAGTTTTTTCGGCGAAAGATTTTTCGGAGAAGTTCCGGGCCGGTTTCAGGTGAAAAGTATTCAACATTTCGAGACGAATTCAAATCCATCGTCAAGATCAATTCACTCTCAATTTTCGACTCAGTATAGTTCCCCCTTCCTCTCCCCCCATGTATAACCAAATTTTTGATCGTATCTCGGCAATGGAGAGTCACAGCCAAAATTGGACTACAACTTTATCTAGAAATACAATGCGACGAAAAAGTACGACATGAGTAGAGAAAAATGATAAGAATGTCCTCTATGTATGTGTCGTGGAAAATGTGTCCTTCGTTGTGGCAACAAAAATTACGCTTGTCATTTTCCGATGTACAAACAGTAAACTCATACATCCATTTGTTAAGGCGATCCTCAAAGACAAGAAATTAGCATTCAAAAATGTAGTTGAGTAATTATGTACAGGGTGATTGCTTAATAAAGAAACCGGCTTCAAACTGCACGGCTGTTGCCTGTGTAGACAGAGGGTTGGCATGTTTTAAAACAACGTAAAAGAACAATCTTTGTTTTAAAACGAAGAAGTTTTTTAAAACTTTTTTTTTTTTTTTTTTTTTTTTTTTTTTTTTTTTTTTTAGAACGTGTTATTTTTAAACCACGCTTTTTTTTTCATTTATTTTCTTTGAGATTTTATCTCACAGAACTTACAAGGACCAACGTAATTCGTCAAGTTGAAATGAATCACACAAAAATTTACAGAATGATTTGATATCAGTGATGAAAATCATATATTGATCAGGAATCCTCAAGGTACCTTGTGGGATACTTCAAAATTTCCTTAATCTATTTTTCAATAATTTGAAGAATGAAAAATTCACTTAATTATGAGGAACTCTTGATTCTTGAGGCAAAGTAAAAATTATGGCTGTGGCTCTTGTTAAAGGCTAAATGGAGGTAAGAATAAAACAAATCATGCTTTAAAGATTCATATTCTGTATTCTGTTAGCAAAAATACCCGTTGTTGGGCCGTAGGGCCCCAATGAACATATTGACTCTTCGACTCTCGTAAGAAAAACACACGGAGTAAAGATCATTATGTTACTATCTGAGATCTGAGAACAAGAAATTTATTAGAAACCAAAAGTTTATTCGCAAATGCTAGAAACTTTCTGGATTGAAAATATGTATGCCTTTAATTTCGTAATTATTTCTCATTTTGAACTTTAAAGTATTTACATAATGATCTTTGCTTCGTGTGTGTTTCTCTTGCGGGAGTCATAATATGAAGGTTCGTTGGCCCAATGACGGGTATTCTTGTAACAGGTACTCATTATGTGACATCGGAGCACGTCAGAGTTAAAGGTCGAATAACGGAACAAAAAGGTAAGAAAGAAGACAGAAATAGAAAAATAAAACAAAAGAAACATGTTTTAAAACAATGTTTTAAACTTTTAAACCAGCGAAGAAAAAAATTGATTATGTTTTAAAACAAAAAAAAATTATTCTCATTATTATTATTATTATTATTATTATTATTATTTTTTTTTTTTATAAGTTTTTCCAACCCTGCATGGAGACACGCGGGCGACAGCCCTGACTTTTGTCTACTGTTGCCTATCTTCAGTCTGCCATTTCTCTGTCTTTGTCTACTGCCGCTTGTCTTCTGTCTGTCGTTTATCTGTCTTTTGTCTACTATCACTTGACTTACCTACTGTCGCCTATCTTCTGTCTGTTCTTCATTTACCTTTTGTCTACTATCGCCTGTTTTCTGTCTGTTGTTTGTCTGTTTTTCGTCTACTGTTGCCTGTCTTCTGTCTGTTGTTTATCTACCTTTTGTCTACTGTTGCTGTTTTCTGTCTGTTGTTTGTCTGTCTTTTACTTACTGTCGCCTGTCTTCTGTCTGTTGTTTGTCTGTTTTTTGTCTACTATTGCTTGTCTTCTGTTTGTCGTTTACCTGTCATTTTTCTGTCTTTTGTCTACTATCACCTATCTTCTATTGGTTATTTGTCTGACTTTTATCTGCTTTTGCCTGTCTTCTGTCTGTTGTTATCTACCTTTTGTCTACTGTCGCCTGTTTTCTATCTGTTGTTTGTCTGTTTTTTGTCTACTGTCGCCCGTCTTCCATCTCTCTTCTCTTAGCATACTTGTCTGTTTCCATGGTTCTTATTCCTATTCATCTGTTTGTCGGCATGCTGGCTAGCTGCTTGCTGCTTGTAATTGTCTTTTCTTTTACTGTTGCGTTGGATTTTTGTTATCTCTTGGTCTGACTATCATCATCTTTTTCTCAAAATCCTAAATACGAGAGTCAACATTTCTGTAGCCTCATATGTTCTATGCCCAATACCTACACATGTCTTTGTATCTGCGCAGATGCGAACCTCACCATCCCGCTAAATCCTCTATGTCTAATAGGGTACCCCGTTTTTGAAAATGACTATACTGATTCTTACTGACTCAGACTTCATGGTGCCAAATTATTAATCCAACCTTTAGAGCCACAGTGCACTTATCAGTTTGTCCCAGCTAGCAGTTAGAAAATGCAGAAACATTTCAATGTTCCCAAAAATGTAAAAAGAGACAACCACTACGATGGTCGGTTTTTAACAAAATGAAGAGAGGCGTATAATTTTCACCGGGGGGGGGGGGCAGAAGAAACGATTCTCCATACAGTGGTGCAAAATATTCTTTGTAACTCTCTTATTCCCCATCATATGGGGGGTGGGGTCAACTTTGCTGTAGAATTACCCTGCACTACTGAGCAACTGGACTCTGCACTGAATGTACAAACGTTTTGTCATTCAAGTTACATTGCCACGAATGCTTCTGTCCATTTGTAATGCCATCAGTAGCAACGACCGGTTCAGTTCCATTATACGTGAACATTTAATCAAGTGCAGAAAACATATATCACGAAATCAGCTTACTGATAATCACACAGCAGCAACTTTATTCGTCTTAATCACAAATACGTGAGGGTCGTGAGCTACTCCGTGGCTTGGCAAGTACTCGGTACTTTATTGCACGCAGTACAAGCACACAGAGCACTGTATCTATAGCCAGTATGTTTTCGTATTCAATAGCCAAGGTGGGAAGACCTCGTATGCCAACAAGTTTGTCTTTTTTTTTTTTTTTTTTTCTTACAAGCGGTCAGTTATTATATGCGGTCTAAGCGAGCTGAACTAATCAAGAGCGATCCTAAAACTAGAATGAAATACGATTCTTCGCGGCTTACGACTGCAGCACGCTGCTCGGGTGCACGCCGTCCCACAGTTTACTATGTACGAGTATGCTTACACCGACCCTGAAAAGACGTAGGGGAAAAAGAACAAAAAGTTTCTTTTATACACTTCGTGTAATCTAATTTGGTGCGAACAGAATCGCAAATACTTTAAAATTCTGCCTTTTTTTCTTCTTTTTTTTTTAACTTCCCTCCGCTTTCAATGAAATGAAAAACTGATGTCGAGTACAACGAACGCTTTTCCTCTTTTTCTTTTCCATTTCTCGCTCCCCCTTGTTTTTCCCCCTCGCCTTTCCATCTCTTTGTCAACAATTTCGCGTAATTGTGTTTACAATTTTCTGCATTTAGCCGAGTGCTGCGGGTGTTAGGTGGTATTGGCGGTATGTACGTAATACGGTCGCGTTTAAAACGTTTTCGCGTGTTTATCTTTCACTCGCGGTAACACGCGATCGCTGAGGAAGGAAATTCGTTATTCGAAGGAGGAATTACGGTGTCATCGACGCGAACGATATAAATTTGTACCGCCAAATCGTTTTCCTCGTAGCCGCCGGCTGTTCATCAACTTCCGCAGCCTAATGTCAGAAAAGCTCTTCTGATCGTTTCTGTACTCTCGGCTTGTTCCCCGGCGGTGGATCACTCTCGTGGAGCTTCTGTTCCGACGAGGATTGCTTCGTTGTTAGTCTGTCCATCTACCTATGTCATCTGTTTTATTCTTTACGTACTTGTATGTATAATGAGATCATAACCTTCCCCTGAGCCTCACTAATGGAGATCAGCCATGAGATCTGAGATTCTGCATCCGATAGTCTAGCGCATGAAACACAACAATTGGTTATAGTCCAGGCAAATTAGGCGAAAAAGTTGCTTGAAAAGGGAAAACAATTCCAAAAGGAGATGAAACTTGGCACATCCTGTAACACGAGGTGTCTTTGCAATTGTGGGGTGCTTTGGCATACGTGTGTTTTCATTACTCTTACAAGCGCGAAGTACAAAATGGAACGTGTGGCAACACTGACGAGTGACTCGTGATGTAGGATGTTGTCAGGGTTGTCACTATTGTGAACCAACTCGGTGTAATTCCCCTATTTTGAAAACCTATCAGTTACCCTTGGTTCCCCTTTAGTTACCCGGGTAACTGGCGGGATTTGGCGCATCGGGCTGCGTATGTTTTTCCACTGGGCTGCTTATATCATTCCACTCATTGGTTATGCATACCGTCCGGGATTTCCAGGATACAAAAAAACTACTTTTTCTAAGAACCTTCATAATAATACATTTTAAAGCAATTCATTGGGAATTGGACAAGAAAGGCAGAAAAAGAAAAGAAAATTTCAATATCACATGACTACAATACATAATAATTTATTATTATCATTCGAATATAAAATTATTTGTATCTAGTTATTTCTATTATTATCAGCATCATTTTTAAACATAGTATGTGACCTGGAATCATGAAATGTGCCTCTTGTGCGAAAACAGGTTTTCAAGATAAGCGAGTGTAAAGATGGGATGGTGGTAGTGGTGCGTACGGATGTACATAGCGTGTACATCTGTGGTGGTGCGTTTATGCGGTGCTATGACAACCGCGTTTCGAATTCTTGTTATCTGCCATTCTCGTAGGCCCGTTCCACACGACGCCATGTAAACGGATGTTTTTAAACTTTTGATGTAATTTTTAAATGCCATTTGTGGAAGAACTAATGAAGATAGGAAATTGCGATTTGTTTTATTCGAATGAGTGTGATTCTTTTTTATAAGAATTGTCAAGGAAGTGAAAAATTATTTTTTGATACCAGAGGCTTATTTCATGATTCCAGGTCACATATCGTTTTTTACAATTTCCTTTGAGCAATACATCAATGTCGACGTTCTCGGGGACGTTCCAGTCGGCGTCCTAAAGGATATTATTGTCGACATCAGCGTTCTTGATGGCATTCTTGGTGTCGCTGGCCCCCTCCTAGTCTACTCATGGAATCTTTCTCTCGTGCTATTATTCCGAGTCCACTCCAGGACAATATGCTTGCCTTGAACTGAAGACGGTTTCACTACAACATAATCTGGAATTATGAAATATAAAGTGTGTCAGTTAGAAATTCCTGTTGGAAAAAGTATATAAGATAGTAAAATTCTGTAGATGAGAGACAGGGACCAAATTAGATCAGAAAATTATACAAACTTCGTAAAGAACTATCGCACACCACTTTGCTATTAAGACTGAGACAATTGGCTAGAGGAATAAGCTGATTGGTTTAGTGTCTCAATAATGCTCATGGTAAGTTTGAAACTCTATTAGGTACTTTATTTTTGGGTGAATGGTATATACAGCCACGTAGCTAGAATTAAAGTATGGACAGGCACAAAACGGGGGTCAGATTTAGGGGGGGGGGGAAGTAAGATCAGATTCTGTTTCCAGCCGCGATACACAATCCTACACTAAGCGAAGTTTACAAAAAGACAGAGAAGCAGATGTAAGTCTTTTGAGTAACACATTTCCATTCCCTATTACACCTATTCCTATACAAAAATCAACAAATGACCTTCTCAATATGACTGTTCTACAAATTGAAGCAGTAAGTTACATTCGCATTCAGGTAATTATAAGCGTAGCTGTGTTTTCAAACAAATTATTTTCACATTTTTTGCTTTTATACTGCTCTATTTCATCTGTCAGAAATAATTCTGAATAATGTAGGATCAACAGCAGATTAAGCTGAAAAGCAAAAATTTTCTCAAGATCAGTTGAAAATAAACTACCTGTAAGGTCTGATGGAGCGTAATCAGCACCAAGTCTGGTACCCATTATCCCATGGACTCGGACATCAGATTGTATTTTTGAATTCAGAGATCTATAAAACCCTATCCTGATGCGCTTGTTTAGTTTTTGTTGACTGGAATTCATAATTGCGATAGTAAATTCTTGAGAGTCGCTTCTTTGACTACCCCATGCTCGCTAAATCAAAATTTTTGGGAAAATATACATTGGGGCGAGAAGTGATATCGCAGAGAACAGTACATATTTCGGATTTTTGGGTGCAACCCATTTAGTTACTCGTTATAAGCTGAATAGCACTTTTTCTAACGGGAAATATTAGGTTCAACTTCACCACTCGCGCTGGAATTTCGAATACCGTGTTTTTACATCTAAATACAGAAATATTTTTCGTGTGATAAGTATAACTTCAATGGGGAAGAGGCATTTCATGAGATCGTGACACACTATATATAATTTTCGAATTCTGACTCCCATGACACGACCGAAAAGAACGTTGACGACGTGGTTGTCTTCTTGAAGTTCCCTACTCCCTCGGTACATTGAAAATTTTCTTCAATAATATCGCCGATACTATTTTTAAATAGTATACTCAGCAATATGCTGTGCATGTCCAGTTGTCATCCAAACCCACGCAACACATTAACTTCCACATTGCTAAGTTGAGAAGTACGGGCACGTGGGCATGCATCAAGACTTTCGCCCTTAATGGGCCCGTCAAATATGAGGGCACAGGTTAGCTCACCGACGTCGGTAAAAAGATTAAAAATACACCCCGGAGCCCACGTGCATAAAAGGTAGATAAAATTAATTTAGCGCTCGAGTAGCGAAAGTGTAGTAGTACGTATGTATTGTACATTCAACATCGCAAACATTTTCTCGACTCGGCCTTTAAAAGGCATCCATCCATCTGCGCCGCGTTAAAACTTCAAATGTCGGAACCTTAATGACCAAAAAGTTTCAATTCTTGATGCGTTAACTGTGTATCAAATTGGTAGCGCGAAAATGTACAGGAAGCAGAGAGAGGAAGAAACAGGAGGGGAAAAAAAGGCAACACTCGTTCTTAATGAAAACATTAATCATGGAGTCGCCTTGGTCCGGTTTGGAGCTATCGGCCATTTACCTAGCTGCTGCATCGATCGGGTCCCACGAGAGATTCATAAATTTTTCGCATAATTATAATTAATAACGCGTTGCCAGGTTCACGTCGACAGAATGATCCGGCTGGTTGACCAGATGGCGCGTTCATAGCGCAATTTATGGAGTTCATAAAAATTGCAAGTGCTGCGAATGCCGTTCGCTGGAGTGGCTACATATTCGCCCTCGATACAGCGATAACGACGCCTCCGCTTTCAGACTCTGGTCTGCACTCTCCAGTTTCCTCTTTCCAGTGTCTCTACGCCGGAACATGTCGTCGTCGTGTCTGTTTCATCTTCTAGGCAACGAGACAGGATCGGAGACACTGAGCAGACAGCGGGACAGCACTCTGGTCGCTAAATCTGAAATTCAGACGAGACCTCGAGACGTCGAAAGAAAAATGTAGAATCTTGGTTACGCCGCTGGAACGTGACATGCTGACTCACCCCGGGTTACAAGTTACGACGTGCCGTAAATACGTATAATTAGAGCCGTCGAAAATCGAGTAAACAAAAGGCGACAGCGGATCACTCGATGAGTGTGTTTACGAAACAGGTGCTTCAGTGTGACGATATGGATTACTGGCGTGTTTTATGAACATCTGCCTTTCATGTATGTACCTGTATATAGGAGTAACTAGCAGAGGATGAATATTGATTGACGAACGGCGATGCGGCACATGGAACATGGAACGTGTAACGGTGTAACACAGCAGCAGACAAATGACAGGCTGATGAATAGGGCGTCGAGGGAAAACCCACACAGAGACCGAAATGTGTATACGAAAACTATCTTTTGGTATCTGCCTGTAATTTGGCAGTCGTTGAACAGTGAAGCATGCTTAGGGCTGGTCACCGGGTTGTCACCGTGGCTCCTCAAATGTACGTACGATATGTACATGCAGTATGAACTATGTGCAGGCCCGGATTCAAGAGTTGTAATATAGGGGTCCCAATCTCTTGGAGGCCTTCAAAATTTCTGAACGCTTCGGGGCGGGGGCAGCCCATACAAATTGTTTTTTGATCACTTCAATTTAAAAATGTCTTTGGGTAACTATTATTTTATAAATTATCAAAAAAACTCTATGTTATTTCATTTTCCATTGTAATTTTTTATTTTTAAGTCGAAGCACAACAAACAGCAAAAGATACAAAAGTAAGCAGCGATCCAATATGTATGAAAAACTTTTTTCCTCGACTTTTGAAGAGCAAAGTCGCCAATCAGATCTTCAAAATTGAACTGGCAACAGATATCCCATTCTCTAGACTTAGTCGAGATAAATTTACTAGCCGTCCTTCAGAAATGCTTGTATGCAATCTGTCTTTAATTAATCAGTTTTAACTTTGAAAAGGAACGTTCGCCATTGACATGAGAGACCATTAATGATTCAAAAATTGTAAGCATAATTTTCACGTTTGGGAACACGTTTTTCAAATTATTTCATATTGGAACATTTTTATGAACTCTTCATTTTCTTTTTCATAATTCTTGATAAACTCAGCAAACTAAAACAACTCATTCAGCAAGCCTTCATCCATATATCTTCTAGATAAGAATTCACCAACTTTCTTCCTTTTTCTCATCAAGTGTCTGGCTCGCCAGAACTCAGTTCGGATAAAAAAAAACAAATTTAGAGTAAATGGTTTTATAGGCTTCAATTTTCTGACTCAAAGACATATTGAATTGGTCAATAGCCTAGATGAAGGCCTGAATTCTGAATTTTTCTTGCCCTGTCATATCCACAAATACTTCAGGGATCCTGCCGGAACCCAAAGATTCAAGTCGTACGTACATTTCTTCGCCTTGCACGTACAGATTCATAAATTCTACAAATGAGAAAAAAAAAAATACTGAACCCGCAGGGATTTGCGTGGTGCTAGTTTTGTACATTGTACTGCGCCCTACAATTATTTACAATTGTCGCGCACAGCTCATGTACGTCTTTGTGGAACACGCAGTAGAAAATGGTAAAGCGGCTGGAGCGGATGGAATACACACAGTGAACAAATCAAAAAAATTGAATCATTGGGCATCAAATGGCTAACGGACTTCTTCAACAACGTGGCAGATACAACAAAAATGCCAAAATTATGGTTGAAGACAACGGTAGTAGTTATCCTGAAACCTGGGAAAAATCCTAACGATAGGAAGAGCTACAGACCAACTTCCCTCCTTTGCCACCTTTACAAGGTGTTCAAACGCCCGAATTATTATAATTTCGTGGCGTTTTCCACATACATCTGCGCGCGCAGATTAAATTATTGATAACGTGAAACGGTTACTGCGGTTATCTGTGAGGCTGTGACTTGTAGCCTGAAATGCTGAAATTGTGAAACGAAAAACAACAGTCGTGGTTTATTTAAGTTTCCATGTATTATTCTGTGATGCATATCATTTAAATAACCATATGGAGGATGATTCTCAGAACGAACACGGTAAGAACTATGTATAATACGTACAATATCTTTAAAATGTGTAAGTAAGTGCGATATTAGATTGCAATGTCGATTCATTATAGTGAGTACGAATTAGAGAGAAAATTTATTTCTAAGAGCACGTACATAATATCGCCCTGTATAAGTTGACACTCGTATTTTGTCCTGCAACGCTGAAGAACTTGTGTGTTTCAGGGATCTTCAGTTTACATATTTTGAATAACAAAACACCTCCCACATTCAGATTCGTCCCGTTAATTCGTTACATAGAAGTGGTATAGAAATAGTGGGAGTCTAGGAAACTGCCGTTTGTAAAAAGAGTTTCAAATTACATACTTCGGCATAGAAATGAGATAAAAACATGAAACAAAATCTGGTTTATATACCGCCTAGAATGAATGGTTCCAACCCTGATCGTCATTGCGTGTATAGGAATGGCAATTCCTTGCTCATTTGCTGAACCAACTCCAACTACTCTTGCTCTTTTAGCGAACTAGGGTTTTTAATCTGCTCACTGCTCCAATATGTTGCTCCGGATTGTTCTTTATCAGTAAAGAGAGAAGTGTCGCAGCGATCAGGTTCGAGATCAACTATTCCTTGCTCGGTTCACGAATAACGAATAGAACATAGAACAACTGATTTGTACTAAGAGCGAAAGAAGATATTGTGTTTGTACGGGTATCCTGACTAAGACTTCTTATAAAAGTTTGTACTTTGTAGTTCGGTGCATTTTTCGCTGAGTGTTATGATAGAAGAAATCTGAAATTGAACATATGGAACAAATTTAACCAAGATGGTCGGGTTTCATAGCGTTTTTAACACTAAAAATTTTGCTATAAGGTTTTTGACTTTTTGTAATTGAGAATAATTATCACTGACCATGGATCTCGGATTATGTAGCTGGTCTAGGTACACCAACGAAAACCTTTTGTTTTTGAACGGTATATCAGTTGATTCATAATATACTTATGTATTGTGGGAGAAGAAAAAACTGAGTGACCTGAAAAGAAATCTGCGAATATAACGTTGCCAGATATCTGTGAAGACGAAATACTGCGATATCGCTTGTTGAAATACAAAACCTGAGTGCTACTCATATCTACGCTGTTCTCTTTCTCTCAACAATCATAAATCTGATCCTTCCATTTGATGATGTACATGCAGAATTCTGTGCGTTGAAATACACGCGGTTCTAGCTGTCTTAGGACAGATACAGCAGGGAACTCCTCTTTCTCAATAGTATGAACCATGCATTACTCTATTATACCCTGCGATTCATTCAAATTCAGCTGAATCCTTTTACAAATGAGGACCTTTCTGGCAGAAGCTTGTGTATTACACAGTTAAACTTGAACCAGAATTACAGAGCAGTGAGCAGATGGTTTTTACTCGGAATAATTTCGCGAACTGCTTTTTTCATGAACCAACTCATTTAATTTGCTCCTGCTCGGAGTCGACCAACGCTAGGGTGACGCGCTTACCTGGTAAAACAGGAGTGTTTTAGTTTGAGTAAACCTGACAACTTGATACGAAACTACGAGCGTCAACTTATAGGTACTGAGCGGACTATATTTTCGGACAAAGCGACACAATCGTCTTCTTACAGTAAGAGTACAACTTTCATTCTGGCTTGGAGCAAGAGGTAGCCAACTGGCTGAAGTACTGGCAGAATGCGATAACCAGGGCGAAAAAGCTAGAAGAGAGAAAGGAAGCAGGAGGTGCAACACAATTTTTAAATTGTTCATTCATTTATTCATTCATTTTTTTCTTTTCAGCCGCCAAAAAGAACCTTGAAAACAGTGATGAACAACATGAAGTGGTGTCAAGTCAATCGTCATTGGAGCAGCGTACTGGTAATATTAGGACGCTGTATTGCAGTATTTTTTTTTATTCTAATTTTAAAAGATTCATTTATACTTTCCAATTTCAATTCCGAACACTGATACACGCAATTTATAGTATATTAAATACACCTGACATTTCTTTTTATTATTACCACTCTTCATTTAATATTTATTGCAGTTTTCTTATGTTTAAAATTATTAGAAGAAGAGAAAAATGAATGCGTCACTGTATAAGTATTAAAATTTATAATGCACAATGTTTATTTCTTCGTCGTTTTCAATTCTTAACATTTTTTATCATTGTTGTAATGGACATTTTAGTTATTTTATGGTTGACTAGTTTATGAAAAATGTTTACCTACATTTTTGAAACGATGTGTGTTCCTATGCTTATTTTTTATTTATTTTTTTTTATCAATTTGTTTTCCTATTAATATTTAATATAATTTTTGCATATTTAATTTCTATTCAATTATTTTTTCTTAAAAAGTACTGAAAAGAAGCGCTTTTGAAAATTATTTGTAAGGGCGTTTTTTTAAGAAACAATCGGAAGGAGCGTTTTTAAATTTATTAGAAAAGAGGCGTTTTACAAACGTCACATAAACGCTCTCATATAAAGAACGCTTGGTTACTTGGCGTTTTTTAATAAGTTGAAAATCGCGCGTTTTCTAGGAAGTTGAAAAACGCGCGTTTTCTGGTAAGTTGAAAAATCGCGCGGTTTCATCGGTCTCACATTATCTCCCGCGTTCCGCCCGGCGGTATTTTGCCCGTAGGGTACTCAATAGGATACAAGACGCGATTGATGGAAAACTCATCCCCCAACAGGCTGGCTTTTGACAAGAGAAAAGCTGCACAAGCCAGGTCACCAACCTCGTCCAACACATCGAGAATGGCTTCGAGAGAAAAAAAATCACAGGGGCTTCAGGACACTTAACAGAGCACTGCTGAGCAACAGAATGTTTTATGTCATTTACCAGAGTAAATCGAGCAGATGGAGACGACAGATAAATGGACTACCACAGGGAAGTGTTCTTGCCCCTACCTTATTCAATATATACACTAAGGACCAGCCAATTGGAGACCAGACAGAGCACTTCCTATATGTTGATGGACCTGGCAGCGACGGCGTAGGGGGATACGCTCGTAGAGGTAAAGGAAAAACTGTAGGACATCCTTAATGAGCTAGAAGTATAATACACAAATAATGCTCTGAAGCCAAATCCATCTAAAACCCAGGTGTGCAGTTTCCGCTTGAAAAATGCTAAGGCGAGATGCAAACTGAAGCTGAGTTGGGGAGGAATACAGCTTGAAAATTGCGAAAATCCGTAGTACCTGGGCGTCACACTTGACAGGACACCTACTTTTAAGAGGCACTGCGAGAATACTAAGATAAAAGTCGAAGCTAGAAATAGTATCCTGGAAAAACTCGTATCAACCAACTGGGAAGTCAAACCAAGCACACTGAGGACCACAGCCCTGGCGCTCCGTCACTCTACCGCGAAATACGGATGTGCAGCATGGGGTATATCTTCACATACTAAAAAAAGTTGATGTGGACCTGAATAATGCGTATCCGGCTGCCTGAGACCAACTAGTCTCAAGTACCTTCCTCGGATATGTGGAATCGCACCGCCGGAGGTAAGGAGGAAGTGGCTGCGGATGTGGGTAGGACTAAGAAGGAAAGTGACCCTCGCCACATCATGTTCGGCCAAGTACGGCAGCAACGCCGAGACTGAAATCCAGGAGGAGTTACCTTAACTATACATCGGTCCGTACAGACAACCCCTCAACCTCTAAGGCGACAAGATGAACAAACATCAACCACACCGCGCGCGCTGAAAACCTAGCCAGTGGACATGATCTCCCCTATTCATTGTGGCTCACCCTGAATAGGCTGCGCACCGGATGCGCCCGTACAGCGGCAAACCTGACTAGATGGGGCATATGCGACGACGCAGGATACCAGATGTGCGGTCAGCTTTAAAACGACGACCACCCCGTTATATGTGAAGGAGGGACCACACATACCAGAGAAGAGATGTGGGGTAACCTAGACGACAGCTCCTTGGAACTGGTGCAGAGATAGAGGAGAAAAATTTGAAATTTAAAACTTAAAGTTAACTGCCAACGCGTCGAAGTCCGGACACGAAAGAAGAAGAACAGTGGAAAAAAATATGGAGGCCCCTTCGATGTAGAGGCCCGGGTCCCTGGGACCCTAGAGACCCCCCTAAATCTGGGCCTGACTATGTGTCATGTGTTGCTACTTGCTACAAAGGCAGATCAATAGTTAAGGATCTTTATACTCCCTCTTGGCCAGAAATGAAGATAGAAACTCAGTTTTAGTCTCAAAAAAAAGAAAATTCATTTCGATTAATGCTCCGCATAATCACCATCCCTGTTAATACACTTTTGCCAACATTCAGGTGGTTTTTACAAACATTCTTTCCAGATATTCTGCCCAACTTGTTTCATTCATTCCTTGACTGCTGCCTTCACCTCATCATCCGTTGTAAAACGTTTTCCCTGCAGGAATTTCTATAGGCTACCTCCAAAATCTTATAATCGCTGGGATTCAGCAACTCAGGTCCGAGGAATAAGCCGGGTGCTGATTTACTTCTCAGTGAAAAGTCTTCACCATTGATGTGGTTAGTGCGGCAGTGTGCATATGTACATGCATTGTCATGAAGAAGTATGGGCGTCGCACAGTGGTTTCTCAGAAAAACTAGCTGGCCAAAAATCTGAAACTTGGCATTTGGGTTTTTCCAAAACGCTGGATTCATTTTCCATGAAATTTTCAGTCGAGACCCAAAAGGGGGCTGGGGTGTTCAAAGGGGGAGGGGGAGGGGCAAAACTGAAAATTTGGAAAACTACCGTGTAACATATTAAAATATATGTTTTCAAATCTCCTGAATACGTTTTTGACATTATTTTGGCCATAAACCCGAACGGGATTCAAAGGGGAGGGACAAATCGGAAAATTCGGAAAATTCAACGTGTAAAACAGGAACACTTATATGTGTATAGCATTTTCTCACAAAGTGACAAAAAGTAACAAAAAGTATGAAAGTTCCTAAAAGCACACATCCTAATGAATAACTGAGAGCAAAACATTTTGCCGAGAAATGCCCAGAAATCAGCCCCGTAGAGAGAAAAGGAGGGCCTGGGACGAATTTCTACGGGCCCCCCTACTTCCAGTTCATTTTTTTCTTTTGTCAGACGGGAAAAAATTATAAGCTACGGGATAAGAGGTTTCTTTCATGGTGTAAGGAGTGATTGCTGATGATTTTACGTACAGTATGATGTAGCCGTAAGCGTTGAAATTCAGATCTTTCCAAAATATCGGGCCCCCCTGAAAGTCCCCCCTCGTCAGGGTTGCCAGAAATTTTTTTGGAGCCAGAAGTTGTGAACATTAGGTAACATAAATGTACTTATTTCAAACATCAAATTCTCACGTTGTAACGCATTTAAACCAAAAAACAATTCTAAACTCGGATTCACCGTGAAAAGTACATTAGAAAAATACACGCATCATAAATATGAAACCGCACAATATCACAACAGTAAGGCAGGGGTTAAAACATGTGCATGGAACTACGGGATCGGCTCATGGTTAACTGTGCCCACTTGACGACGTTTGATACCGAGTCCGAGAAGACTGGAGCCAAGCAGCTGGTATAGATAAAAGCAAGGGCTTTGAGGGTTGTAGAACCATACCTGCCTAGTAGTTTATCAATTTATCATAGTTCATTTTTCGGCTTTTGGCCAGCTAGCTTTTCTGAGGAACCACTGTGAGCCGGAGCTAAACCCCTATAAAAATTAATAGCAGGAGCCAGAGCCTGGAAAAATTATTAATCAGAGCCGGAACCGGAGCCCAGGTGTCGGAAACATTATTTAACGGAACCAGAGCGAATTTTAAGAACTTCGACCGGCGCCGGATGAAATTACTAGAGGTTTTCTAAATACAGGGTGGTTGTTTAATAAGGAAACCGGTTTCGAGCAGCGGGGCTGTCGCCAGCGTGTCTCCATGATGAGCTTATCACACACGGAGAAAGAAATAGATCAGCTTTGGAAAAAGTTCTCAGAAAATCAACATTGATATTTTAGGTTCCTCAGAAGTAAGAAGAAAAGGGAAAAGGCCTTTTCACACCCACAAAAATTTCACATTCTTTCATACGGGAAACGACTTAGGGCAACGGGGAGTGGGATATACGATTAAACCCAAACTGAAAAACTGGTATCTGAGACATGATAGCAACCCTGAAATTACAAATTATTGATAAAATTTCAATAACAGCGATTCAAATATACGCCTCTACAGCGACCGCTGACAATTTTCCTTTTCTGCGGTTTCTCACATTTGTGCGGAATTGCATACTCCCGAGACCTGAGTCCTTGCGATTGTCAAATTTTCGGTAGCCTAAAGAAATTCCTGCAGGGAAAGCGTTTCACAATGGATGATGAGGTGAAGGCAGCAGTCAAAGAATGGATGAAACAAATGAAACAAGTTAGATGGAATTTCTGGAAAGAATGTTTGGAAAAACTACCTGAACGTTGGCAAAAATGTATTTATTGATAGCCATGCTGAGTATGCGGTCTCTCTCTCTCTCTCTCTCTCTCTCTCTCTCTCTCTCTTTCTATCTCTCTCTCCCGTCTCCTAGTTTACGCTAATGTCTAGAGCCACTTATTTTTTCAGCTTTTGAAGTCGAAGTGGCTATCAGCTAAACTCACTTGCTGGGCATGTGACATCCTTGACGGATCCCCTATTTTATCAAAACATCCGTTGACTTTCAGCTCCCAATTATCCACAAACCATACCCCCATCCGGAACCAGAGAAAACATTTCAAAATACCCATTTTATAGCTTATTTTAACGAGTCTTGAAGGGTCTAATAAAAGCTTAAAAGATTCTTTAAAACGTCTTAGTCGAATCAGGAACTATAATCTTAAACAAAGTCGAAAAAGTTTCTTTTGGAAGTCTTTGGCGAGAAAAATATATGCAAAAGAATTTTAAAGAAACATGGGGATAAAGTTCCCCTTCCTCTGAGCTGGGAAGAAATTGAAAATGAGAGCTTTTGTTTGTTTTGCGTTTTACTTATAAAATTGTAAGCCATCCATGTCTCCTTCAAAATTTTTCTGTTTACGCTGCTACCCAGAGCGACTTGGATTTTGAACTCTTAAGTCAAAGCACCTATCAGAACTCCTAAACTGATTGTTATTCCTCTTTATGGACAAGTAATATGGTCAAAATTTAAGCTCGATTTGATAAAGTTAACGGATCCCCCGTTTTACGAGAACATACTTCGACTTTTCATTTCTAGTCATCCACAAAGGACATACTGAATGGAATTACAAGAAAAAATCATTCCTCCGCATCCAAACTCTCACACGGAAAACTAAAAAATTGTTTTCTCAAAAATACCCAGTTTTTATGCTGAGTTGATAAAATTTCGTCGACTTTTATTAATTTTCAGAAGAAAATTGAAAATATTGTAGAAAATGTTTGTGGATAAATTTTATTAAACTTTTTCTGGGGGACGAGGAATGGGTATAAAGTAGAAGGGAGTGGTAAGGAAAGTGAAAAATAAGAAAAACGACAATTATGATGAAAAATGTTTTTTGAACTTCCTCCCGCGGAGACGGAGTGGAAGGGAGTATTAGCCTGCGATTGTTATTATTCCTTTTGTAGGGTGTGCCAATTCACTTTTCCTTCTTCTGTAGTCCAGAACGCTTTCGGCTGTTATGCCATCATCAGTAGGGTACTCCACTGATGATGGCATAACAGCCGAAAGCGCTCTGGAATACAGAAGAAGGAAAAGTGAATTGGCACACCCTACAAAAGGAATATTACCAAGTTCACTCACACTCCAAAATGGACACTATGCGATTGTTATGATGGTGATCCACAAAACTTCCCGATGGTCTGTCTGGCCCCACTCCACTCCTACATGAGGGTATGGGACGACTGTTTCTCATTTATCATCTTCCATAGTCGGCAACAGGGACAAATTTCCCGTATGGCTCATATGCGACTTCAGCTTTAGGCGGCAAATTTTTGGGGAACGGAAACTTTTAGCAACTTTACAAAGCAGAACAATGCAGAACGCTACGGTATGACAAAACTAGAGAAAGTAGAATGCAAGACGTTGATGAGAAGATAACTGGTAGAGAAGAGTGTAAAAAGTATAGTTTTTATTCCCCCTCCCTCAAATGGGAATTTTGAAATAAATACGAAGGAGAGGGTAACCCTATTTCGCGAACCGTTACCCGAGTACTTAAGAAAAATTGATCGAAATATAACTGGTTAAGAGATGTCTGAGAATCAAAAGTAGGGTTGCGAAGCCGATGAACTGTAGCTTTCTGCATCGGCTTCAGCTTCAGGCCAAATTTAAATCATAGCTTTTGTTCCGGCAAAACGTTTATCTCTTTTGACTTCTTTTGGCTTCATCTTTGGATTTTACTTCGTTTTCGTGCCTACTGTCTCATGATACCATACTTCATTCCTTCCCACCACCTCAGTCCGAAACCAAATAAAACCAAACTCAACGTAACTTCTCTTTCGGCTTCAGCTTCGTCCAAATTCCTTTCCAGTTTGGTTTCTGCTAAAGCTTCGTAATTCGTGGTAGGAATGGCTTCTAATAACCAATTAGAAGCTTCGGTACTCTCTATATTATGCTCATACCATAGATACTTACCACTGTATGAAGACTTTTGGAATAAAACAGATGATCCACATCCTGCGCTATACGAAAGTTCTCCTAGTCCTGCAATTTCGTTTATCGGTCTTGCAAAATGAACCTGGCCATGGGCCTGTCTTAACGATGATCGCGCTTCATTTATGCCCCTGTGAAGGCGTGCACCGTATAAGTGCTCTTCGGTGTACATAAAAAGTCTTCAAAACTCGCGCTTCGACAGCAATGTGTATGAAAAATTGAATCGAATTAATGCTGGCGTAATTTAATCTCTCTCCGGACCCGCACTGTCGCACGCAGCAACGCCCAAACTGAATTCGCGTTCGCCCCCTCGACTAGGCTCATGATACACATAATTTGCATGAATGACAAAAAATTATTTCACTGTCATAAATAAAAGGATAATCAACGAACGTGATCTACGCTAGCTTGGGTACAAACTATATATGGTGCACAAAAACCAAGTAACCCGAATCAACACGTCGACACTCGACTTTGTGTATCTATGGACATAATATGTTTCGGAAAAGTCAGCTTGTTATTTACGAAATTTTAATTCATTTAACGAGAAAGTGATTTATTGATTATTTGATTTTAATGGGAAAGATCTTGTCACAGACGATACAGCGATTGTATTATGAGGTCATGCGCGCATGCTATAGTTTTTCAAGTATCGAATTTCTTATTCGGCTTTCGAACAGATCCGTGAATTACGCATCTAAAAACAAAGAAATATGATTCATGATAAGAAAAAAAGGGTCACGCCGAATATAGTTAATTTATTTTTCATTCTTGAAGGACGCTTGGACACCAGATATAGTGTGGTGGGACGTATGGCGATGCACGCATGCTAAAGTGGCCCCTGGTATACTTGATTAAGAAACTGAAAATGAAGTAGCAAGAATGAGAGAAGACCGATGGGATAAGAAGACCACGTTTTGGGTTCCCTATGATCACACAAGGAGGAGAGGAAGACCAGGAATGAGCTGGAAGGGAGAAATTATGAGAAGAGTGGGACTCCCATGGTGCAGGGTGGCCCAAAACCGTAAAATCTGGAATAAAATCGGGGAAGCCTATGCCCGCGATGCCGGGGCTCGGTATGCTACATAACAATCGGATAACTACATTGGGTTATACGTATTCATGTCTTATGTCCTTACGAAAATAAAGGCTATTTATTATATACGAGTATTATATTGTATTTGCATACCCTAAAAATGAAGAGACTATTAAAACTTCATAGTTGTGTACTTCAAAAATTAGACTGAAATTTTATGATTATAATTCTAAAATTGGGGTAGCTCCTACAATATCAAAGGTAGGCAATTCAGTTCGGTAAATCTGGGTTACTCTTCGATGTTCTAGGCATTGATTATCTTCGAAAAAAATTCTGAACTCATTCAGTAAATAAACTCGCAGTGAAAATTGGGCGTTTTTAGGGTAGGCTATGAGTAGCCGATCTTATTGCAATCGCTTTTTGTCTCTCTTCTCTTCTCTTCTCATTTCTTGGTCACTTCAGTCGGTTCAGGTCTGTGGCTTGTTATTTCACATGTGTAGTTTTCAGTAGTTTTTATTGATCTGAGTCACAGTTCAGTTCAGTGGCGTTTTATTTCGAAGAAATTACTTAGTTGAAAATAATAAAAAGAATTATAAGCAACAATTTCGATTTTATTAGGGTCGGTAACGAGCCTCTTGCAATCACTTTTTCATTCTCCTTTTTTTTCCCTCTTCAGACGTCCTCATTGATCTTGATCTTCATTACTGTGTAAGCATTATTTTGAATGTATAGAGCAAAAGAGATGAAATTAATTTTAAAAAAGTAAATAGATAAATAAAGAAAAGCGATTATTTACGTTTTATTTTATTTTGAATTTTACTTAGGACTGGAGTATTGTGCGTTTCGTACTTTTCGACAAAAGGAACTATTTTCTAAGGAAAGTGAAGAAATTGAGGTAAGTGTGTTGTTTGTTAATGTATGAAATGAGTTATCAGTTTAATTAGTGTAGAATTTCTTTGAATCGAACCAAGTACGTATACAACTTTTTGTGGTCTTCTTATAAGTAAATTTTCCAAGTAATAATGCAATGTAAATTATTTCTCATAAATATGGTAAAAGTATTAATGGTAATTTTGGTATTCTGTTTCAAGTTTCGAGCGATGAAGCCTAGCGTTGTGGTTGTCTTCACCTGAAGAGGAAACAACAGCGTTACCCTCTGTCGCAATAATGGGAATGTGTAATGAAGCAAATGAACAATTTGCTAGCGAACAAGCACAGGATAAAGCCTAACTATATGATGCATAGAGAGTTTGCAAGTGTAGATCAGTACGCCAGAAGCAGAATCGTATAATATCACAAGAAGCACCCAGGAGAAATACTATAACAAAGACTACAAATTTATGAAGCAACAAGCGAATCGAAATCAAATTTGTAGCCCGCTGTTGAATATAGTGAAAATATTCATCCTGAATATGTACAAGTTGCGATAGATTGTTTCCCTGTTTTTTGATCATTCTATGTCAATGCTGAAGTATATTGTTATGACGAACAAATGTACTTCCAATGTTCTCAAAACTGGATGCCAGTTAACAGGTGTTGATAGTATTGGTGATAATTATGGTTATGCCTATTCAAATTGTAAACTTTATTCGAATCGAAATAAAATTCCTTCTTTGTCTTTAGCGTATGAAAAATTACAATTTCCTAAGATGCCACATGAATTGTTTGGAATCGATTAAAGAGTACCTTCCTGTTTATAGAGTCATAAGTGGTGGAGCTGTACGACTGCAGTCTACAGCTTTGAAATTTGAAGATGCTGCCGACCATCTTCGAGTAGCGAAGTTACTTGTTCAAACATTGAATTCCCATTCAATCTTGAGTATAGGACACGCATTCACACAAGGGCTTTTGTTTCTCTGGTCGATTACTATCACCTCCTATCGGCTCGCCATACTCAGCTGCAACATCCTATTTCTCAAATAAATTTCGAATGCTTTATTTCTTACTAAAATACAACGTTCTCGTTGGGACAGTTCAAGAAAAAAATTTCCTCGTTCTGCTCCAATATTCATGCGAAATCACTGAAAAATGTTGATGCCTCACGAGTCTGGTCACCGACGTGATACTCGAAAGGATAGTTTCCAGGGCTAAGGGTACGGCGTCTGAGGAGCCACTTTGGCATGCGTGCATCGCCATACCCTCCAAGTGAGGGGATTATTTTGGTCCCCCTCCCCGTTGGACCTATTCTTTTGCCATAGTTCGACGTGAGACCTCGCAAAAGCTATAAAATTCCTGGCTCTGCTAGCAGCCGTAGTTCAATTCACAGATGAGCGCGTGCACCCGCCACAGAAGAAATCAAGAACGCGGACTTCCGATCGGATTCGATCCTGAGTACGTACAAATCGGTATGTCACGTTCAGACGATTTCTCTGATTGGCGGTCTGTGTCTCCGCCAATTTACACGGTGTGGATACGAGAATCGCTGCGGACTCGAGCACAGGTGTATTTGCTGACAGATGAGTAGCATCACTAAATTACAAAATGAATTATATCCTTGAAAATACACGCGGACCTTAATTGCTGGACACGTCGACAAGATGGGGCGTAACGATCCTTACCAATCGAAAATGAAATATATCGTGAGAAATGCGTTAAGACGATAGCGAAGAATTGGCGGGAAATGAAGCGTGTCGTAATTTAAAATGTATTACGACGGTGAAGAAAACCAAATCGACGCTCTTATGTATATATATTTTTTTTCCCCTCCTCTTCTCTTTTATCCCCCTACCCCGTGCAATCTGTATTGAAATAAATGTTAAGCGGAGTCTTTCGTGCGCTTATTTCATGCATAATAATTTTTGCTTCACTTGACACATTCTGTCGACGTTTAAAAAATTGAAGATATCGGAAAATATTATTGTAAACGGTATTGAGCGAATACACGTAAAGTGAAATTAAAAATAATTTTCTCTTATACGCTTCCCGTACATATATACGAAAGGAGATAAATCTTTTTCGGCTAGGAATACGGCGACAAAAAAGGCACCATAAATCATCGAATGTATATGTGCTAGCGATATGGATGAAAGATGCGATTGCTGTTACACGAGAGAGTTTCGAACTGAGAGAAAAAAAAATACAGCTTTAGAATTGTTGCTTAAAAAAAAGGTCGATCGCGCATCAAAACGTGATTTATTTGTAACTTGAAAGATGGGCCTATTAGTGCTTCACCGAATTGTGAAAAAAGTTGTTATTGTCGTAGCTAGTCAAATTCTGTAAGAAATTACGACGAGAAAAGGCAAAGAGCTCTCTGCGAACCTGTAGCGTACAATTTCTTGTAGCATGTTGTGTCACGAACCACAATTTTATGGGTAGTCCTCTCTTAAGATAATTGCCCATGAATTTTAGGGTAATTTATAATCAAAGTCATCGAATAAGAGTAGTTACGTTTCAGTTGCAAAATGTGTACTTCGTTGTAAGCCTTCCTGCTCTCCATTTCATCAATATACAAGTATATACTTTTTTTCAGCCTTCATTGGTTGTGTACTGAAATTGTTACATTACATATCATGCTACAATTTTACTATCGAACTTACTCTGTTCGGACTCACGACCAACCGCCCCATTGGCGGGCATGAACCTTTCCGATATTTCGCCATGTAGCTCTGTGTCACTGTGTCAAAATGTTCCCAGGGACGTACCGAGGAGTTTTCCAAGGGGGGGGGGGAGGCAAAAATTGTAAAAGTCCCAACTGACTCAACTCAAAATTTCCAAGTATCGAAAAAAAAGAACCTTTTGACTTGTTGGATTTTTTCAACTGATTCAACTCAAAATTTCCAAATATCGAAGCAAAAAAAACCCTTTGACTTGTTGGATTTTTCCAACTCCGCCTGACTGAAATGGTAAATTTTCCCAACTGCTGAGTGAAAAATTCCTACAGGGGGTTAAGTTGTCCCCCTACCCCCTAACGGTACGTCCCTGAATTTTCCCAGCCTTTTGACATGGATATGTCTAATAGCTTGCTACGCAAAAGAGAAAAATTTCGCAGAAAACGCTCCGTAAAAAACGTTCCGCAAAATATGTTCCGCAGAAAAACGTTACCGTTGTGATGTAGCTGCGTATTTCTCTTTACGCAGTCATTCGTGCCATCACGTTTCGACCGGCGAACACGGAGAATGCCGAGCGACGCCGAGAATGAACGAATAGCGAAGGCATTGGAATGTGGGCATGCGCGTCAACGCGGTCGCCTGGACGAGATATCCATGTAACAATATTAGTGTTGTTAAATGGAAGGAGTTTTCTGCCTTCCGAGGTCAACCGAAAGGATTTTTTGACTTCTGGAGAAAAAGGTTAACCTCCGGAAAACATGCCGGTAAACTCCGGATGTGAACAAATGTCGGTAACCTCCGGAGAAAACTCCAGAGTCTTACGAAAAGCACCAGGTGCTCCTGCAGTTGCATTCACTCCTCGGGTCGCTCACGTAATCAGTGGTACTCAAGAGGCGAAACTTGATTTCCAGGTAGGGGGGGGGGTGGAGAAAAAAACTTGCCAACAAATATTTTTTGAAGACTAAAAATTCGCCAACAAAATTTTTATATTTTTCAACTGGAAAAAATACAAAATATATAATATAAAATACAAAATACAAAAAAAAAGTTCTTAGAAAATGAAAAAGTCAAATGAACAGTTTCAAAATTTGCCGACTGCCAAATTTTTGGTGGTGTTCATAAGCGCCAGCTTTCGGAAAATATTGGGGGGGGGGCAGAATCAGTCAGAGCGCGGTGTTTTCTTTGAGTATCCCACTTAACATGTAAAAGTGAATGTTGACTCAAAGAGGACGAGTATTTTTTACATTATTTTTTCAATTCCAAACTTCGGAAGCCTCTATTCAGTTTACCTTTGATCAGAGGCGTTGCTGGAATTTTTCAGGAAATCTGCATAATTTTAGGAAATAATGAAATACAGACCTTCGTCTTCTTTTTCCAAAATTTCCGCTCTGCCTCGATGTTTTTCACCCTCGTTTCAGTAGCTAAATCACTATCCGTTTTCGAATCAGGAACATTCACGGGATTCAACAACGTAACAAAATTCACGAACAAAACATCAAAATCAGAAAACAAAATTTCACGACACATGGTTTCTCCATAATTGCCGACATGCGAAGTCCAAATCGAAATCAGAAAACCGAAATTCACGAAAATAGTCCACGAAAACCGATACCGCCGAAACAACTTCAGAAAATCGCAATATAAAATAATCCGCAAAATCCAAATTCAACACTGTATAATATTCAACACATTAACTTCGAAAGAGAAAGCAGGTTGATGCGTGAACTTATGAGTCATTGAGATTACAAGCAGGTGTTTGCGTCAACTACGAGTATGAATCACTGAATCAGGGCAGGTTCAAAATTGAATATTTCGTTTACATTACCGCTTATGGGAAACGAAACGAAATAAACGGAAAATTCCGTCTTGGTTTCCCATAAGCGACTCTGAAAACGAATAATTCCATTTTGAACCCGGGTCATTCTACCGAAACCTTGTTACTTTTGTCCCAGCTAAGATTTCTGGCAATGTATAAACAATAGGGTCCTCTATTACTGTCTAGGCTCAGAGGATAACTTATTGTACCTTTTTTATTAATTTGAAGTATCGTGCCACCATCCCTATTGTGGAAATTCCATTTAAATGCTCAAAAATTCCTTCATCGTGGCTGTCCCTCACCATGGATTGGACTTCAAAAATTTTTTGTAAATATTATCGCTGCCTGTTTAAATAAACTGATGCATGTGTACCGTTTTTGTGAGTACAGTAAACAAGTTGGCGATGCAGTACGTGTTTCGGACTCGATCAGAATCAGTGCAGCCATATTTGAAAACGTGTCCCTCTCGTTTTTGTCCTTCACCGTGGTCAAATTTGAACCAATCAGGAAGCAAACACAGAGCAAATATTTTTGAACTTAGAATAGCCAACCTGAAGTATTTTTATCAGTTAGGTGATGTGCACATATGATTTTTTGCGAATTTTGAATAGATCGCCTCTTAATTTGAGAAAAGTACTGGAAACAAGAGATTTTACCAACAGAAATTCCTTAAACGTGGCGCATTGTGATGAGTGCCGCAAGCGACTCAAATGTTTGATAATCGCAATTAAATATATGGGTACGTACATCAGATCACACTTTATTGTTTCATCATTTTTTTAAATACCTATGGTCGAAATCGAGAGATCCACTGAACCTTTGTCAATTTTGTGAAGATTTTTCCCATTTCCATGACCGTGACAACAGGAATTATGAAAGCCAGGATGAAGGAATCCGATACCGCTATGAAAGAATTTACTAAAGTCTGCACGAGAGACCGAACATTTGTGAATACAAGTCAGTGTTGTCAGATTTATTTTGCCAAAATCCGGAGAACAGTCCAGGAAGAGAAATCCGGACACAAATGTGATGTTCAAAGGGAAGGGACCTTAGGGTGAAAAAATAAAAAATCTTTTTTTCAGCTTTTCTGGCATAGAATTAAGCGTAGAATGATAATCCATGTTTTGTTTTACCAGTTATACTGAAAAAATTAATTGCCCCGAGTTTCATAAGTTGAAAAAAATACATATACGAGTACAACTATTAAAAAAAGCAATGATGAAAAAAATGTATTTAAAGTTCAATTTACTAGAAAATAATGATAAAACTTTTAGGAATAAAAGGAGATTAATGTTTTTTGTAGGAAATTTCATGCAGAACTCAGTTTTATTTTCAGTTTTACCAAATAATGCATCCAAAATTAAATTAACAGAGAAAGGAAATGCCCTATTAAAATCACTCAAATATCTCACACAAAAAATTACTATAGATCAAATTGAATCTCTACATTTGGGAAACTGAAAATTCTTTTACTATTTTATTTTCATATGGGAACCATGCATAAATTGATGGCCCAGGAGTATTTTCCTCCATTATATTGAATTTAACGGGAGCTGAGAAATTAGGAATGGATTCGTATCAATAATTCGATTAAATAAACGCTATGGATTCATGAAATTTATTCGAATCATTTTAGTAGATTCGTCGGATTTGTACTTTTTTATTTCTTTGTGAAGCTTATCACACTGAAAGCCCATAATTCTTGGGGGGGGGAGAGCATAACCAAAAACGCACTGGAAAAATATGATTATTTTCAACTTTTAATTGAATTTTGAATTAATTACAATAGTGGATTCAAAAGAAATGGAAGATGACCCTGGAAAAGCTGATTTGGAAGCTAGAACCGATGAGCAGTTCGTGTATTCGAATCCACAAATCCACTCCATTTATTCGAATCCGATTTGAATCACAGCAAACGTGAATAATTCTCGAATCAGATTCGAATAAAAAAAAAATTATTATTATTCGTGGATTCTGATTCGAATCTAATTTTAGTGAATTTGTTTTTAACCTTGGTTTCTGAAAAAGGATGCATTGGGTGAAAGGAAAACTGAGTAATTATTAAGGTAAAAAAACGAGAAAACATTTTTTTCTAGTCTAGTTTAGTGCAATCAAAATGCACTAATCAGAAGTTGAATAAACCCACAAAACGAGAGAAAAAAAAACACGAAAGTCCGGATTTTCCCAACAATTTCCGGACATTATTCAGAAATTTGGACATTTTTTGCCTGAGGCTGAAAAATCCAGAGATTTACTGGAAAATCCGGGCACCTGGCAGCACTGATACGAGTGCGTTGATGTGCGGGTGGAAGAGTACGTGCGTATTCACAGTACACGGATACGCGTGCGCGTAGGAACTTCTTTCTATGGCTAACAGTTCCTTCAACGTGGCCTGCCATTCCTTCAGCGTGGTCCTAATCATTTTGAGCCCCCTTCATCTCCTCCCCTAGGAAGTATGCTGTTGGTTCAACCTCATAAATATGTTCTATTAAATGCAATAAATGATTTCTATGAAAAGAAGTAATAATTTTTTAAAGAAAAAACACACACAAAAAAAAATTGAATATCCAGGTTTTCGGTAGAATGACCCCCCTACATAAATCAAGGCCCAGTCATGGGTATCATCGAAAGTTAGGTATCATTGTAGAAATGTCCAAGGCTCGAAACCTACCCGTCCCAACATGACTACATGACCTCATCACCATGGCTCACCTTATAGTTGCACATTTTAAAGCCCAAAAGCTATGTACTTTGCTAAGACTTCGTGTACGTAAACCAACACGAACTTACGAATTATAAAACCTACATTTACCGACCTAATGAATGAACACTTTTCGGTATGTACCTGTTCAGGACACTTTCATAATTCTCATCGAAACTTTGAACTTTAATATCTCGAAAGTCGAGCTTAATTACTGTTATATTTTCGGCCATAAGCCTTCTCAGGTACTACGAGCCTGTAAAAATGAGGAAAAAGATGGACTGTCAAGTTACAGAAATTTAAAGACATGACAACATTATTTTGTTACAAGATGTTCTCATCTTCTATAGGGTTCTTAGAGCGCATGAATTGTTGAAGTGGCCCCATTCGGGTTCGTGGCCACATCCACCACAGGGGTAGGTTACCACTGCTTTCTTCACGGTTTGCAGATTATTTCATTTCATACGAAAAATGTTCTTTCGAAATACAGTAGTGAATATTTCCAAATTGTTCAGGAAGCCCAAAAAACTGTCTACAGATCTCAATATTTGATTTTGTCCTAACGATTTTTGACAAAAACTAGTCTCATTATGTCTTCACTATGTTTTATTACGTCTGTATTATGACTTTTCATGCATGCCCTCTGGAAAGAGCCGAGAGGACATAAAGCAGTAAGACCTAAAAGTGTAAGTCCGTATCTTACATAGTCTGTCACAGTTGTCGACTAGTCAGGTGGTATCGAACGTTCATAATTCGTGAAAATGATCGTTGAATAGAAAAGGGGGAATAATTTGGCAAATTTGACAGCGTCAAATCGGATTCTAAAAACGGAACTTTCGAAAATTCGAACTTCTCGTTGCAAAAATGAAAATCCTTCAACCCAGCACACGTTAACCGCTGAATGCGATTAAAATTGAATAATTTAATTCATTCGGAAACTACCGCTACGCTGCCCCACCATTTCGCCGGAAAACTTTTCGACTTCCAAAGGAGCCAGCTAATGAAAATCAGCTAAATGATTGTTTCGCAATAAAATTTATTCGAACTTTTCATTTAAGCTCGATGAACAGTTCCGAGCCAAAACGTATTCCAAATAACCGAGTCAAATATTAATTCCGGTTATTAAAATTTCTCGAAATGCCGAACAATATAGAAATAATCGAAGAGTATATATAGTCCGCAGGCCCGTCGAGGAAAAAAGATAATCCGACCTTAATTGGCTGAAAGGCCGACGTTTTGTTAATGAAAAGTAAATATTCAAATAAGACGTTAACAATAAAAGTTTTAATTGGTAGAAATTCGGAGTTCAGATTTTTCGGCATTGCTGTGTAAACGTTGAACGCGGCATAAGCTCGATGAAAACTTGCATCGAAAAAGCTTAAAAGAATTTCTGACAAAGTTTTTCCAGAAAGTAGGACGATTTGAACTGGAAGAAGTGTGGGACGGCTGATGATAACTAATGGTTTTTACTTCACCAAATTTGATATTTCATTGTTACATTCCATTAGACTACGCAGCCGAAACAGGGACGTCAATCTAAAAATGTATTATGGCGACACAACATAAAATCAGAATCGGCTTAAGTTCGAAGGATGTTCATGGGATGGCTCATATTTACCCCCTCTCAAAATTCGGGGGTCCCAGGTTCGAGTCCTTACTAATAAGTAGAGCTTGGAATTTCCGGCACAAATAAATTACAATTCGGCATTTAAAATCACGATTTTCGGCATTATTCGGCAAAAACAAATTTTATTGAAAAATCGACTACTTTGGACAAAATTTTATGGAAAACGTGAATATTAAAAGCGTCTATTGAACATTACGATGAGATGTTTTTCGAAATTCTCTTGTGTGAAACTCTGCCGACGGTCACTCAGGAGGTATTTATAATCGGAAAAAGACCGTTCAACATCTGCCGAAACAAGTGGAGCGCAGGCATACGCAGCTATTTGCTGTGGAGGCAAGGCACACGTGAGTGTACTTCCATGGAGGCTACAATCAGATATTTGAATAGAGCCTACACATGAATGTGCTTGTACGTCCGACCCAGACTATCGACTCATGATTCAGGTACAGTATACTACGTGGACAGTGTCTGTTTTTTTTTCTTCTTTCTTTATTTACTTTAGTCTTTCTTTTGAGGAGGTGGCAGTTTCGGCATTATTCGGCATTTATCCTCATTTTCGGCATAATAAAATTTGTTTCCTACACTCCTACTACCCTGATTATCTTTCACTACATCCCATCTGCCCTTAAACAAACTCATTCGGCAAATGCCAGCAAATCCAAGCTCTACTGATAAGCTTTGATCAACGTGAGTACACATTTTTGAAGCAGGGGCCCAATTCTTAAAAATTCTACTTTTTACGCTCTTTCCAACGATACTATAATAACTCATTTTGTTTACAAATGTCGGTTGGTTCACGCCGACTGTAATTTAAGCAAGAATTGTATACAATAATATTACAAACCACACAAAATGAACTCCTTTCATCAATTCCTTATGTTGATATCCCGAGTCACTTTTGCAGAGACTGCAAACACGATGTAAAACCATCTTCCTATCTGTATCTTTTACACACGATTACGTTCACTTTTACATTTAAAACCACAAGTGCACTGTCGAATGCAAACGCGATTCATTCTCGTGTATCTCATTTGTTTGTCCACATTATGTACCTACATTCAACACCGCAAGCGCCACTGTTGTGTCGGGTAGAACTTTATCACTACTATTATTTCCATCGTACAAGGCTCAGCTGGGCCGACCCTAAAAAAGTTATTACAAGAGGCTCCTTTCCGCCCCTAATAAAATCGAAATTGTGCGGCTTATAATTATTTTTATTATTTTCAGTTAATTAATTTCTCGAAAATAAAGCGCTACCTACTGAACTGAATTGTAACTCAGATCAATGAACATTATCAAAAACCATGCATCTCAAATGACGCGCTACTGAACTGAACTGTGACTGAATTGAGAAAAAAAGAAGAAACAAATTTCGATTGCAATAGGCTAGGCTACGCCGACTCTAAAAAATCGAATTAATTATATGGATCGCGATCAGAAATTTTTTTGCTCGTTTATTTTGGCTCTTGTTGGCTGATGTATTTTTCCACAATAAAGACTAAGTCTGGGTACTATTACCGCCATCTACCTGATAGCCCAGAGGAACAAGAATCCGCCCCACACTACTCAGAATTTAAAAGTTTGTTAAGCAGGTGGTGCCCTATCATTTGCTTATTTAACAGTTATGAGCACCACAATAATCAAGTGACAGAACATGCTAAGTCACTCGATGCTCACCGTACTCTCTCACCTGATTGCTACGGCGCTTATATGATTTTCATGTAGCCGACGTATCATACCTGGCAAGAGAATGCTTCACTCTATACAAAAATGAGCGAAAACGAGAATAGGATTCCGTTCGAGGTTGGGACACAAATTGGTGGAAGAATTATTTCGTTGGCCGGATTTTCCTCAAGCACTTGTATCCTGCAAGATCGCTTTCTTATTTCGCTAGATGGGGGCTTCCGTTTTGTTTGGCGCAGATCTTATCGAGGCGTTCTTTTTAAAAGGTACATACACATGATAAGTTTGACTGACGTTAAGTAGCCCATCCAAATTTTCGATTTCTTGCTGCTCCCTTCGAAGCAAGCAGCCAGTAGCCTGCCTGCGATCGAGTACATTCGATTGTGTACTTACATACACGAACCGGTTAAAAATTAAAATGCTCTCTCCTGACCGGTTGAATTTATTGATACACATTGCTGTCGCATGGTTTAACGTTTCGTGAGTTTTTTTTTTCTTCTTCTTCTTCATCTCTGAACTCCCAACTCTGTAATTAAATGAGAGAACCAGTTTTTAACCTGTCCCCTAATCGGTTTTAACACTCTTCGAATAGAGATTAAAATACTATTTTAATTCGTTCGACATTGAACCGATTAACCCAGCGGGACAATGTGCGGGAGACGGTCATCCGAGGGCAGTTGCGAGCAGTTCGTGTATACAATATGTAACTTCATCGTCATCCGAGTTATTTTGTTTCATGTTTACGAAATATATAAGTCTATAAATTTTACAACTCGCTCGTAAAAATATTCCTTTTTTTACCTACGAAAGGGAAAAGTCCTTTTCTTACTACTGTATCGTTCGGAAAGGAGTTTAAATTTTTATGCGCGGTCGTTTATGAACGTGAAAAAGTTCGAATTACGATGTAATTCTCGATTTTTAGCGAACTAGCCTGCTTTTACGACTGATATGAAAAGAATACGAGAAATGTTCAGGAAAATCGTATTAATCGCGGGCAAGGTATTTAAATGGAATGTCACGGGGGCTATAAAGTTTACAGTTTTGAGGGTGGAAATGTACACAACGAAGGCCGCCGAATGAACTCTGCGACGGTGACCTATTGAAATGAATTATGTTGTAGAGCTACAAATATAAGATTCGTACATTCGGAATTACAAAATTCTGTCTTGTTTTCGGAGCAGCGTGCACAACTGCAAGTATATAAGATTTTGAGATTTATTTCTCTAAAGTTTTTTTTTCTTGTAGATTTTAATTCACGCCAAGCTTTTCAAAGGTTCGTATGAAGTGCGTTCGAACGAAAAATATAAGTTTCGAATTCAATTTATTCTTCTCAACAGGTGAAACAAATTAAACATAGTAGGGGAGAGACTGCCAAATATGGAATGGGTATCTTTATTTTACTTCTAGCTCAGGGTCTATTCAAGGGTATACGCTGTATACGCCGTATACTCTCACAAACAAAGTAGAAAAAACAGCGTATACCGTATACTCTCAATCAGGGAAAAATAAAAAAATAAGTCTTTTCGCTCTCGAAAAATAGAATCCCAAGATGCAGAGTGCATTTTTTGGACAATATGGGAATATTTTAGGAAGAATGGCCTAAGTGAAGAATTTAGTAAGAAAAATATGGTCATCTTGGCTACTGATGGAGCGGCTGTTATGGTCGGAAATAAAGGTGGCGTTTGGGCCAAAATTAAAGAAAAAGTTCCGAACATATTCACATTTCACTGCCTGTTTTGTAGACTGGAACTGTCAGTAAATGATGTCAAAAAAGATGTTAGGTACGAACCGCTTCATTTGCTTCGTGGACAAATTATATTCTTTATGTTCGCACACGCATTACAAGAAATATCCTCTGAACTTCATTCACAATTTCTAAAAATTGGACGAGTGCTGGGGGTGCGCTGGGTTTTTAGTATTTTTCGTACTGTGAAAGCTGTGTGGATATCGTATGAAGCGCTGCACGAACATTTTTTAAGGAATGCTGATCCTAATAACAAAAAAAAAAAAAAATCGGAAGTGCGTGCTGTTTTCCAGGGTTTAAGAAAGAAACTTGAATCTTCTGAATTTCTACAAGATTTAGCATTCATGTACGATATATTGGACGAACTATCTAACCTGAGTCAAATTTTATAACATCGTGGACCTACTATTTTTAAAGCTAATCAAGAAATTCAAAGAACCGTATGAATTTTGATATCATTCAATTAAACGCTATGTCTCATAGAGTTTCTACATGGCTCTTGAACTTAGAATCACGTGTTCTAAAAAAACAGATTTTGCTGGTTGGTTACTTTTTGTTCAAAGTTGGTTAGTGGAATAGCCGCCCAGACTTCAGCTGAAAGGCCGACCCTATTACTAGGTCGCAAAGCGACCTGGCTTGTTTTCTCTTCGTGTTCTTTTTCTTCTTATTCTTCTTCTTCTTCTTCTTCTTCTTTAGTAGTGCTCATTGATCTTGATCTTCATTATTGCGTGCGAACGTTATTTTCAATGTTTAGAATCAAGAAGATAAAATTTAAAAATGCGTTTTATTTTTATGACGGATTTTACTTATGGCTGGAGTATTTCGCAAAAGGAACGGGTTTCCTCGAAGAAATTGCAGAAATTAATTGAATTTAGAAGCGGTAAGTATGTTCCTAATGTATGTATAAAACTGATTCTCAGTTCAATCAAATTAGCGTAGAATTTTTTTCAGTCGAACCAAGTACAACTTTTTGTGGCATTCTTATCAGTAAATTTTCCAAAGAATTACCTATGCGATGTGAATCATGTCTCATAAATAATATGATAAAAGTGTTAATGGTAATTTTCGTATTCTGTTTCGGGTTTCGAGTGATGAATTTCTTTAGCGTTGTGGCTGCTTGACTAATTGTATGTGTAAGTTGCGGTAGATTATCTTTCAATCGTTCTATGTCAATGGTGAGTTATGAAATTATACGATAAACAAATGTGTAGATACTTCTGATGTTTTCAAAACTGCATGCTCGTGCATGTCCAGTAGGAAATTCGTCTTATTGGCAGTACATTCTTTCCGCAGTAGCGATGTTGCATACTCGTATTTGAGTGTACAATATAGGATTTTCTTGCTTTCTCAGTGAATTCTGTAACCAATGATGTGTGTGAATTGTATGTGAATTCTGATCAAATCTGGATCTAGTGAAACATACGTTCCCTTGAGATATCTACTCCTGTGGTACTCTTTATTAGTAAATTTTTCAAGGAATGATGGGATGTGAATTATGTCTTAGAAATATGATAAAAGAATTAATGCCTAATTTTGGTATTTTGTGAGCGATGAAGTCAGAGCGTTGTGGTTATCTTCACATGGGAACGAAACAAGGGCGTTTCTCTCTGCGGTGATTGTGGGAATATGCGATGCAGCAAATTAACTAATAGCATATGAACAAGTAGCAAATGAACAATTAGCTAGTGAACAAGTACAGGATAAAACCTTACTGCCTGATACACAGAGAGTTTGCGGAAACATAGATCAGAACGCCAAAACGCAATGCGCAAAACCCCGCAGTTACCCGCGGAAAAGTTACTCTTTTGTAACTTTTCGATTAGCCGGGTAACTGAGGGGTTACAAAAAGGTAACTTTTCCACAGGTAACTGGCGGGTTTTTGCGCATCCGGGAGCAGAACTCTTTATATTACAAGAAGCATCGAAGAGAAATACTACAACAGAGACTCCAGATTTATAAAACAAAACGAGAAGAACTAAGGAAATGTCAGCGTGAACAATTAAAAAATGACCTACAGTTGTATGTGTAAGTTCCGGTTGATTATTTTTCAGTCGTCCTATGTCAATGCTGAGTTACTAAGTTATGAGAAACAAATGTACTTCCGATTTTCTCAAAACTGCATGCCCATTAACAAGTTTTGATAGTATTGGTAATAATCTTGGTTATGTCTGTTCAAATTGTGAATTTTATTTGAATCGAAATAAAATTTCTCATCTGAATCGAAATCAAATTCTTCTTTTGTCTTCAGCAGATAAAGAATTACAATTTCTTAAAATGCCACCTGAATTGGTTCAATTACATAATAAGAAGAGTAGAAGAACGTTTTCTAGCTCCACGAATCCATTTGCATTTCATTCGAATATCAGAGTCATTCGCAGACAGAGGTCCTTCACTTCAGAGAAAGTCGCTTATTGATCCCGATCTTTGCATTTTGCAGCACGACTGCAGTCTGCAGCTTCGCAGTAAAAAACTTTGAATAGGGAAGACACAGGCGACAAGCCGACCCTCTTCGAGTAGCGAAGCTGCTTGCGTCTAGTCTCGACTACTTAACTTTCTCTCTATCAAGGGCTTAATTTTGATTTCGGGCGACAAGCGGAATCAAATTCGAAATCTAATCGAAAATTCGAAACCAGTGACCGAAGAAACCCTGTCTGATACTTTGTTTGATTTTTCACAGTGAGTCGACTCAGCTCCGTGTTTTTTTCTCTCAATTCATCCTCTTTTACGAACTCAAAATCAAAAGGAAAGTTCGAACAGGCCCAAAAAAAACCTATTTTCGTACCTTGTTCGATTCTTTGCAGTTTCAAGAGTTGACTAGCCTACGTGCTGTTTCTTCTTAACTCTTTCATTTTTCTTCATTTGAGTTCGAAAATTAAATCAGCTTCTTGATTAGGCCTTGATTTTGGATTCAAAATTTACGTTTTCCTCTTCAAATAGGTAAAATTGACACAGGGCCCAGTGTTCGAGGGGAGGGGATCTGGTCTTGACAAAAGAGGGAGAGGGTGTTACCGACGGTTAAGGGGCATATGGTGATGCACGCATGCCAAATTGGCCCCGGGACACCGCACCGTCTATCCCGGAAACGCCCCGAATGGGCTTGCGTCAGAATAAGGAGAAGGGAGAGGGTGTTGGTGCGGCGGGACGTATGGCGATGCATGCATGCCAAAGCGGCCCCTATGACACCGCACCCCCGGCCCCGGAGACTACCCTTTCGAGTATCGCATGAGTGACCGGAGGGCGCCTAAGGGCCAGGCCCGAGCCCCCATTTTTCCATGCCGCAACGGTGCGCGCGTTCCTTACTGACCGAGGTCCGCACTCCCTGAGCAATCACCTGGAATTCAGGTCCCCCACAGCCGGACGCGCAAGGGAAAGGGTGTCAGAGGGGATGCTAAAATTAGAAAACCCACTATTCAACGAAATCGCAAAGATCCAGACCCCTTTGCTACATCACTGAATAGGTCAAATTAACCAAACTTGGAGAAATAAGTCGAACTGACTTAAATTGGAAAATTGATCAAAATTCTAAAATATAACAAAAGTATGTGCTTTTTGCAGTCGCATTTCCTGGTCGCGATTTCAGTCGTCATCATAAAAATTTCCCCGTTACCATAGTGGAACGAATCGACTCTAATTAAAAGACAGAAGCACAAATAGAATGGAGATACCTCGTAGAGAAAACAGAAAATATGTAAGAATACTGAAATTATCGAGAACTAAATTACATAACGCCCAATGACAGTGGATTTCAGTAGTTTGAAATTAGAAATCCTGCGGTGGGGAAAATTGGCTCCTTTACATCAAACAGAAGACAGTAGACAGAATGACAAGAACGACAAGAAAAAAATAAGATCCGCAGTAATGATGAATGAGATATAAAATGACAGAGGAAAAAAACTTAATAGGGACAGTACTAAAAAAATAGAAGTGGTCAAAAAAAAAACGATACAGAACAACACAGAAAATAATGCAGACAAAAGAAAAGAAAAAACAGAAGATAACAAACAGGAGAGAGGAATGAAATATTATAGAATAATAAAAAACAAACTGAAGAATTCCATGAGATGCTGATTGAGTTAGTATACATGGTGTCTCGCAGTCAATGATCTTCCTTCAACTGAATAAGCAAGCAACTCTTCTTGATAATACGTGAATAAGTTTGCCTACAGTTACTTTTGAAAAAGGCTGATGAGATATGATCACCAGAGAAGATATTGTATCTACTTCTTCCTCATATTATTAAGGATAAATTTAATGCTTACTGGAAGACAGTGGCGTTAGAATGTGTAGATAGGGGCGCACAATTTCATTTGTGCCCCCCCCCTCGATTGAAAAAAATGGAAAACTATTCAGCGAGTTCATACGAAGGCATCTCTTGAGACGAGATTTTTGGAGACTTACAAGATTTTTTGCTTTTAGGTCCGCTCGTGAGAGACAAGAGGACATTATTTTGTTCCTTTTTGCTTAACTTTTTCTGGCGTGTCGACTCAAATTTCAATTATGTACACCCATTAAAGAATCTTCCGACTCCACTGTTGCCTATTAATTTGAATTGAAAATAGATAGAACAATCGAGCAAACATTCTCAAATCTATTTTTCACTCTTGTTACAAATGAAAACTATAAAACATTTGAAGCAACGGTCTTTTTCATTAATTGAGAATTGTTAATCGAGACGCAGGACCAAAGGATATTTTTGAAGGCTGTGCCTGAAGTGATCGTTTTTCACAAATAAATTTCAGAGTCCAGAGGGCAATTTTTACAGACAATTATGAAAAATGTAAAAATTTTCGGGTGAAAAAAATAACCCTAAATTCTAGCATACCTTTATTTTCATAATTTCTTTTTTTAATTTTCCCGTGAGCACCGTGTCTCATGATAATGTTCATAGAAACTGTTCCGAGTAACCTTTTTTTGTTGGCTGAATCTGAATGATTTTTATTAGAGTCAACCAAAAACAGAAAAGATCAACTGAATGGATGCTGTAATTCAAAACAATGTACACATCGATATTGAATAATAAATTATTACAAAATTATACAGAAATGCGCCCCATCTTTGTTTGTCGGATTGAGACGCTGCAAGGGAGAATATTCATTTGATAATGTCTAGATCTTATATGTATTTTCAAGTAAAAAAAATGTGTTTACCTCAAAAGTGGAGTTGGAACATTCTACCAACTCTGGAATCGCAAATGAGAACGTATCAAACAAAATCTCGAAATAAAACTTTTTCAATCAAGTATTTCGAATACACCCACCCATCAGCTTTTTATGTTCCGAATGCTTGTCCGACACCTAAATTTTACTTATAAAACTGGTAAAATTGATTGTTGCTGTTTTTTTTTCTTTCAATCGAATGAAGTATCGGAAATGGGGTTTTATGGGTCACTGATTTCGAAAATTCTAAATTCTATCAGATTTCTAGATATCCTAATTCGACTTGGGTCTCAAAATTTAAATTTCTCAGTATCGCAGTTGAGATGGGTATAGTGGTTTAGATTTAAGTTAGATCAAAAATCTCATGAAATTTTCTAGACCCTTCGGGCCTCATTGTTGTACCCGAAGGTTCTCTGATACAGCTGTGTCAGCACGGGAGTACCTTCTTGCAGTGTCCATAAATGTACCGTATGTGGGGTAGCCAGTTTCCCTCGGCATCCAACATCACGCAGAGGTACTTCAACCCCCCCCCCCATGGGAATCATTGCGCCTTTACACTCTACTGCGGATGGGGTACTTACACCTAGGAGGTTCCTTGCCACGATTAGAACATCTTGAAACAGGAGCACCTATATCTTCGATGTTCGGCTCCAGGCCGGTCTCAGTCAGCAGCGCCTCGACCGTCGAGATTGTGTTTTGTTGTTTCTGCTGACTGCCGGCCCGGACTCTCCACCGACTACCAAAAGTGTATCGTCCGCGTAATACACCGCTGCCCCCGGTAGTCGGCGGATGACGTTATTGTACAGCATGTCCACATGATCGCACCAAGAACCGAACCCCCTGGACTGCCCCGTTCGAGATGTCGGGCGATCCCCAGGGATCGAACCTTCCTAGCGGCGAAATAACTCCGCACACTACGGTGTAGGTACCCTACCCACCGAACGCAGCGACTGCTCTCAGGATCCGGACAGGGGACGTGATCGAATGCCCCCTTAATGTCCAGGGATACAGCGCCCGTAAGGTTGTTTTGCGCCCATGATTTCAAAATGAGTCCCATCGCAGTCCGGACACCATGCTCTGTGCTATATCCTGAACAAACTACCCCAACCAACCTGCTATACACGTAATACTCCAATCTCCATTAACCACATGCCCAAAATTCCAATCCCAGCAGAACACACGTATTCCCAACGCAACACTAGAATCCCTCTTCTCCGGCAATCACACCCGAAACCCTATACTCATATCATCCCTAAAAGTCACAAACCTTTACTCCAAAATGTAACCCATACAGTCTCCACGTCTCACGTCTTTAGCTGACAGGCTGTACATGACGTGGCTTCCCCCTCCCCCCGCCAAAAATGGTCGATTTTAATCGTGTTGTACTCGTTATGGTTTCAGCATTCCAGCACTGCACCCGTCATTCTTCGATTTCAAAACAGTGAAACTACGGTTAATAATTAATTAACGCCGAAACAAGAAGAGGGAGACTGAAAGAAACGACACACGTAATTAGTGGCGCGATTTTCTTATTACAAGGATTTTCACCTTTAAAGCCCTCCGAGCTATCCTTCAGTTCACCAACAGCCTCTATACGCAGCATCCAGCATCCGCAATTTAGCGTAACACGCTTCTGGCTCGCCAAGAAAAGAAAATCATTGCTTTATTAATTTTTCCCCAGCTCCTTCATCTCTGTTCCCGGAATTTATAACTGAAACTACCGGTACGTTCTCTTCGCATCTTTCGCGTGTTATTAGTTTTAATAAATTCATAAAAATAAGCTCCTCAGAATAAAAAACACGCGGTGAACGCATCCAACTTCTATCTACGGCGTGCAATGAATAAATTTATTTGATAGCTTCAATTTCATTCCATTTAACGCACAAGTGCCTGTGAAAATGGCAAAAGTTTTTTTTTCGTTGTTGCTGGAAAAGTGTATACATGTATATACGGAAGAGAGATAAGTTCGGTTGGTGTTTGGCATATGCGAGTATGCGAGGATGTGCAGGCTGCATGTCGTGTATCAGCCTTTGCTAGTGTCCATATGGGACCAATTTTCAGGCCGCCTCTCTCTTTATTTTCGCTACTAACAAGCCGGCAAGTAAATGTTCAAGTATCGATTTCAGTTTGTAGTGCGAATTTTTCGTTGGGACCGTTGGGTCGGGTACAGGTAAACGTCTTTTGAAACGGTTGGTTTGAAGAAATCACTGCTCGGGTGAGTAGAATATGCAGAATTATTGAGGTGAGAGAGAAGCGCACTACTTGCACCTGGTAATACGTGATAATTTAAGGTTGAAAGTGAATCGGCATTGCCCGCTATAGGGTGTCCCTTATTTAACAAGTTTTCGCCAACTGATTAGGTGCGCATTGAAATTTGTTCCAATGGACCCAGTAACTCGCCATAAAAAATTTGAGATCAATTTGAGGTCATTAACTCGTGCTGTTTCGACCTTGAAGTTATGTGTAATACTGAGATTTTACAAAAGAACCGCGAATATCTCGGAACATATTAACTTCAGGACCAAAATGCATATAACATAAAATGTTTCTTGTTAATTTCCCTATAAAAAAGATTTCATACAACTTTTCTCTAGAATGCATATTCACCGAGATAATCGCAAAAATGTACGAAAGTTTCGAGGAACGAGGCCTTTGTTATTTTTTCTTTCACAACCGATCTTTACTAGCTAAATCACAGTTATCTAAAAACATATTTACTTTAGGACCAAAATGCAAATAACATAAAATATTCCTCGTTAAATTTTCGGTAAAAAAGATTTCATGCAACTTTTCTTTAGAAAATATATTTATCGAGATAATCGCAAAAATGCGCAGAATTTTCGAAAAACATAGTTTTTTTATTTATTTTACGGCTGAAATATCTATTAATGTCGGGTAACGCACACTACAATATAACTTAAGTCCACGTCTACTGGGGCATGCGCCCCAGTATCCCCCTTCCCCAACCTGGCTACGCCCATGACAGTTTGTTAGGTACCTACTATAGAATAGACCTCAGATTATGTATTTATATCAACAATAGTCAACAAGCCGTTGTGCTGTTAAAGAACAGTCACATGTTCTCAGAATTCAGTGCCATTTCCTATGGGCAAATCGCTGTTTCCTGTTGTTGATATACATCATCTCAAGTCCACCAAACCAAGTCTTCAACGGAATCTTAGAATGCTCAAGACTTATAAAAACAGTTTGTTAACCTTAGATCGCAAAGTTTGGTTTTCTTCAATAATTGAATTTGATGGATACCTAGCACTATGGTACAGCCAATTTTTTATAAGATTCAGATTAGTCGATTTTGTATCAATTTTTAACGCTGAGAACGATGGCGCAATCAGTTTTTCTGTAGAACATCGTGTTCTCTACAGAATCTGTCTAATTTTCCCTTATTTTGAGTGAAAATCCCAAAGTGGCAACACTGATTACCTACTGCGTATCTGTAATCACTCTGTAATATGAATAAATACTATGAATGTGATTAAAGAGATAAGCAGTGCATGCGCTTTATGCAAAAAAAAATTCCCATTTCTTCGTTTTCAGGGATATTTTTTACAAGAAAATACGACCTACCACAAAACCTCCGCAAATGTCATTAAATTCAGCATGAAAAATACTATTAGAAGGACCTGCTATTGTTCTTGTAAATTTTGATGAATTTCATTTGGTACTGTAGTGATAGTTAACGTTTCAATTTTAGGCTCTTCCGCAAATTTTTTATCACTAGGGTCAGATCAACAGTCTTACCTTAGTGATAAAAAATTTGCGGAAAAACCTAAAATTGAAACGTTAACTAGGTATCCATGGGCCATAACTAATTCTAACGTTTTTATTGAGTCTTGAGTATTCTATAGATTCCGTTAAAGACTTATTGGTATGGTGGATTTGAAATGATGTATAGCAGCAATAGGAAATAGCGATTGACCCATAAGAAATGTGAGTCGGGAGTTTCATCAACCCAAGACCTATCGATTTCATTTATTCTCATTTCTTACGAGAATTACATACTTATTACTTAGTACCAGGGCTGCCAGCAGGCCGGCTTTGGCAGGGCTTAACCGGTTGTTAACGAGGTTGTCATGCGACAACTTCTCGTAGATGAAGTCTCGCACAGGTTTAGTCAGATTTCTTTAAATACAGTAATATAGTGTGTTTGTATCGAGTTTGATTTCAAATCCTTTTCAATAAGTCGAACACCTGAGTCGAAAGATGTCCCGAGCAGAGATGGAAAGTGATTCAATAACGCTTTCATCTTTGGATTTTGCTTCTGACCTTGCAAGATGAAACTTTCGCTTTTGGCTGTTCGCTCTTTCAGTATTTGTTTTGCTTTTCGCTTCCAGAAATGCCAGCGCTTTTCACTTACAACTTTTCGCTTTTCAACTTCTTTCCATCCCTGGTCCCGAGGAATTGAACGCATGGGCGCTCGCATTCTATTTTGCGTCATGAGTCGCAGTAAAAATTGGTGCAAGGTGACTCTTACAAAGGCTTAAAAGATTTCTGCTGCATTCTTTTCTCAACATTTTGCACTTTTGGAACTTCGAAGTCGGCTGCTGATGAGACGTCTGACCAGCAGCCGGGGCAGTTCCCCCACAAAAAATGATTTCTACAGATCACAAGGAGTTGTCGACTCGTTGTCCCATCGACTTCGACTTCATAAACTTGCACATGCTTGTATTGCTTGTCGGGCTGATGTCGGTCTAATTTCTTTTATTTTTTGCTTACATACTTACACTCTATTAACACGTAAAATCCTACGAGGAAATTTTCTTTTCTGAAGATTTTCACAGAGAACCTTCAAAATCCTAAAAAAATCCTTAACATTTCGGAAATCCTTAAAAAAAATCCTTAACTTTTTCATATAGAGCCCAAATATTCTCAAATCTAAGGATAAACCCTTGGGGTTGGCAGGCCTGATTCTATGTCTTAACCCGAACGAGATTTAAGATACTTAGTCTGTATTCTAAATGAATCCAGGCAAAGTCTACACGTACATGAATTTTGACGGAAATTGAGTGATATTCTCACCAGAGTCTTATGATGAATCCCTAAAAAATAGAGATTAGTCGAGTTTTTATTAACTTTAGCACGGCCTGAAGGACTTTCATACGGATTTTAACAAGTTCTGGAAAAAGTCCTCCTGTAGCAGGCGCGGTTGTACAGGGAAAGTAAGAGGGGCCATTGCTTTTTCCTGAGAGTAAAATTAGAAATGCAATGCTTCAAAAGCAGTTGATCAATGATAGCAAAGAATCTAGAATTTCGTTATGGTTGTTGCTATTTTTTTGGGAGGGGGGGGGGAGAGGCTAACTTTTGTGAAAAAAAGTATTTGGGAAATAATCCTGTGTTAAGATACTGCATTAAGAAATTAGGATTTTCAGAATAGTACCTTCATCAAAATAATGAATAAGCAAAGGAACCTAAATTTTTATTTTTTATTTATAATTTGGGGAAGTGCAATTTTGCTGAAAATCGTTTGAACTGTAAAAATGCATGAAAATTTTAACTTTTCTTTTAATACTTAATAATACGATTATTATAATGTTCCATAATAATTTTCGATAATGATTAAAATATAAAAATTAATTAGAATTTGAAAAGAGAGAATATAAGTGATTAAATTTATAAAGTAATTAAAAAAATAAAAATAAATATTGGTATTTAATAATATTTTTTAGATTTAAAATGATGATTTGTTGAAAATATAAGTTACTGTAAATAGACTTTATTAAATTAATCAAAATATAATAAAATAATTAATATTAAAAAAATTAAATTTAAATTGTTAAAATTAAAAATATTAAAAATAATAAAAATATTAAACTTAATCCTAAAAATTAATGTAAAAAAAATTAAAATAAATCAAAATAAAATTAAAAAATTTTTATTAATTAAAAAAATTAATCAAATAAATATAAAAATTAAGAAATTCCCAGGAATTTTCACGAAGGGAGTACCCATCAAAATAATAAGAAATAAGCAAAGCGAACCAACTTTTTTTTTAATTTTTTTAATTTAGAGCTAAAAATTTGTGGGAAAGTGCAATTTTCGGCCTGAAGGAGCTCCGTTTCTGTAAAAAATTTGCTGAAAATTTTACTTTTCTTTTAAATACCCTTACCATAATATCGAATGTAAGCTTAAATGTTCCGAAGGGGGTGAACCCCCATAATTTCCCCCGGATATACCACTAGTGGGAAAATTTAAAGAATTTAACGAATTTGACAGGTAGTGCTGTATAGTGATTAGCTCCCTATAATACGAGGCAGGCAGGCAGTCGGACAGAAAGACAGTCAATTCAGGAAATTCGGAATCAGCGTGAAAATTGGTTTTCGAAAATCAGTTTGCTTCTCGGGGCACCAAGAATTTCAAAATTTATTGCACATCAGTGTTATTCGTAAGGATATCAGCATACTGTAGTAGGCTTTCTCTCAAATTCATCCAAAATATAGAGGTCAAGGGAGCAACCAAGGAGGGGGCTAGGGTGCTATAGCTCCCCCAAAAATTCTTTGAAATTTTTTCAAAATCAATTTTGAAATGAAGAAAAAAAACTGATGCCGATGGCCTGATGCGGTTACGTTGCGTCGTAGGTTCGTACAAGTTTACAGCTCATGAAAATAGGTAGGTACCAAATCAGGAAGGTATCAAATCGAGCTTTCATCCCTGCGCAAGTTTTTTCCCCTAAATTCTAGCCCCCACCAAAAAGAAGTTCTGGTTGCGCCCCTGATAGAGGTACTTACTATACTAGTGGATCCAAATATGATGCCAGCAACTAGCGACCCCTTGAGCATCTCAGACGTTATAGGTACTTATCTAAAATTGGAAATGATAATTACAGCATAATGTTACCTACTCCGAACCGAAATCGAAAATGGGAGATTAAAATTTAGCAGCTAATGCACTGTTTTCTACTCACCAACAATTTCTTAATACAGTTTTCAATATTCTCAGTTTCAAATTTTGTCACTGTACCTTCGACTACTTGAAAAGGTCCTCATGTCAAATTGCTCACTCTTGATCAACGGATTATACGAGAGCTCGGAAAATGTAAAAACAGCTTCACTCTGCAAGTCAACATCTATAATCATGAAAAGAGAGCGATGGGAGACAGAGAACATCCATTCAAATTATAGGTACTCGACTTCTCAATTCTCCCCGACATTTCTTTCAACACTTCGAATGCTTCACAGTTCGTAGGAAATTATTTCGTCGACCCTTACCTGTAACGTCTATTTCGTTCTGGTCGTAATTTATAGCCGTTATCCTTTAAATATGGAGTAAGGAGTACTGTGTACTTTTCTAACGAGCACTTGTCCCAGATAAATCAACTGAAATATGACACAATCGTACAAATCAGATGTTACTTTCTATAAATATGTTGTTATCTCCGTTTTCATCTTTCACACTTTTTCTTTTCTCTTTATATACTCGTCTCGTTAATTTATCGGACGTCCCATTTCTGGTTCATTTTGTTCGCTGAAAGCAGAGAGACAGCGTCCAAAAGCGAAACACAGAAAACGACGAGGGTACCTATTTTCGAACAGATGTAATTTGTTTCCGACATTTTCGTATGTCACTCGGTTTCATGTAATTCGAATCGAGCTGATATGGAACGAAAAAAATATATATACTCGAGGATCGTTTACTTAGAGTTGATAAATACTGTTAGAGTTTAAAAAACCATGTTATTTCGCTTATTTCAATATTCTAACGAAAATATCGACGGCCTCTGTTTTATCCCCCAGTGGATCGAAAAGAATCTGACGTGGTGTGGTTGTGGCTTCAATTTTAACTTCCAGCAGTGGCCCATCGAATTTCATGATGTTGTGATGAAATCTAAAGTATGGAAATCAGTTACTATTTGAAGATACCGTCTCACGTCGATTCAGGCGTTCAGAAGTCAAAAAAGATGAGGAAGAGATTGAGAAATGTCAAACTTTCCTTGAAATTCCAATTATTCCTATTTTGAATTCACAAATTAAAATCTATAAATATTACTTTTTGAGGGAACGATACCATGTGAGAAATGTGGCTCCTTGAATTAAGAACACCTTTGTTATACATATTATAAATATTTTTTTGAAGTAAATGCTCATTGTAGTCGCCATTACAATACAGCGGATCTCGGGACTGCCAGAGTATGCAACCACATAAGATCTCGCGCCGAAGAGAAGAAATGGCGAAGCGAAAAGAAAATTCGATGGCGTTCAAATTAGAACGTTGCAATCGGGTATAAAAATAACATATGAAAAATTTAATTTGTTTAGGAATTTGAAAATTTTTAAGATTCATTCGGGCTTAATTGAAAATCTTTAAAATTCTTATAGCAATGTTTTAGTTTCTTCAGGTTTTCAGCATGGGAGGGGGGGGGTCGGAACATTGCCTTCTTGACTAAGTTAACAGTCTGCTCTTCTAACCTGAAAATTTTATTTTTCTAACTTGCGAGCAAAAATCTAAATAAACATCTCTTTTTTGCTCATTTAATAAAATTATTTGGGGGTTGAAATTTGGTCATCTTACCCTAAGTTGTCCATTCTGGATCTGAAGTTTCCCTCTCTTGGGACGGAGTGTCATACTGTGGCACTGGGTCTTTTCAAGATTCTTGCAGCCGATTTTGTAGCACTTTTCTTGATATAATTAAAACGCTTTACTTCTCCAGGCTCGTTAAGAGCCACTCCAGACCTGATTTAGACTTCTTGCAAAGGTCGGGTTTTCGGCCAGAAGGGAAGAAGGCTAAGACAGCCCTAACAGCCTCCCCGACGTCTCTGAAGTAATGCTCGAAAGGGCGGATTCCAGGACTCGGGTGGAGAGCAAATTAGAAAAAGAGAACGTCTCCAACTCTTGAGACTCTTCAAGACTTCTTCTAGACTCGTCTAGGACTAGACAGACTTTTTGGCAAACTCCCACAGACAGTTTTAAGACCCATTGAGACTCTTTGAGGCTTCTTCAAGCTTACTTAAATACATTTCAAGGCTTATTCTCCACGATTCTTGCAGCGATGTTTTAGTTTCATCAATATTCTTCCAGGCTTGTTTAAGATCATGTTTAAAGATTTTACATACTTGCCCAAGACTATTCCAGGCCGTACGGAGACTTTCTCAGACTCTTTAAGACTTGTAAAGGACTACGTAAGTTCAATCATGCATAGAATACTCTCAAGAAGTCGCAAGCCAGTCTTAATTAATCTCCGAGTCTGGAAAAATCTCATTGAGATAGTATTAATTATGACTGAGAGAAGTTCTGAGAAGTGTTAAAAAAAGTCTTAAGGAACTTTGAAAAAGGTTGGAAAACTCTTAAAGAATCTCAGGGAATAGCCTGACTAGATGAGTTTTAGAGACTTGCGTATAAATTTGGTTCGGCCCAGGAAACTACCCTTTCGAGTAATCGCATCAGTGACAGGAAGGAGGCTTTGAGGCCGGCCGAGCTCCCATTTCGCCGTTCCGCTTCCGATGCGCGCTGTCCTGCAAGGGCCACCATTGGGCCCCCTATTTACCGAAGGTAACGCTTCCAGTACTAACCTGGAATTTGTGTGCCCCACAGCCGGACGCGCTTACTCTTCACTCACCCCTGACCTCTTTGCCTTGGTATATGTGGCGACGCAGGAAAATGGTGACGGCGGATGAACCCCATTGTGGACACCAGACTTAAGAAGTACATAAGAGCAAAGAGATTGCTTGAATTTCAAAACCTTCGAATGCCATTCTGAGCAGGAAAGTTGAGAAGACTCGGAAGACTGAAAAGGACAGGAATGTGTCAAAAGACAGGCTTCCCTGAGACGCTTCCGAAGTGTGGCCCTAATAATCCCAGAAAGTAATGTATTAAAAAGCCCATCACAAAATGTGTGCAAAGTTTGATTTTGAATTTAGGTTTCACTCGAGGAGCTGTTATACTTCTAAACTTGATTAAATATCTAAACTTCTTTAGGACTTTCCAAGTCTTCTTCAAGGCTCTTGTTAATGTTTTGGATTCTTAGGCTCTAAAACTCTCACGGATTCAATGAAGACTATCTTAGGCCTCAATTATTATATACAACTTATGAAATTCTTTAACGTTTTCAATACTTGTATCACAGTGGCTGAAGTAGTTTTTCATAAATGTTACCTATTGACTTTTCTAGACTATTTTCAGACTCTTTGAGACTATCCAGACGGATTCAATACTCTTTGAGACTCTTTTCTGCTTTCCCAAAATTGTTTCAGAATTTTCAAGACTCTTCCAGACATGTTTTAGATCCGAGACTTTTCCAGATTTGTTTGAGTATTTTTAAGACTTTTATAGACGTAGCTTAGACTTTTTGAGATTTTTTTTAATTCATTCAGGACCATTTAAAAATCATTCGGACGGATTCAAATCATTTAAACTCATTTAGATTCATCAAGACTCTGTTTTCAAACATGCTCAGAACTTTTGGAGACTATTCTGTACTTCATTAATACTTCTAATACGCTTTCAGCCTCGTTCAGCGCTCTTCAACACTCATCCAGACGGATTTAATACCTTTTGAGACGCTTTAAGGTTTTTCTATTCTTGCTTATGCCTTTTAAAGTCATATGTTATTATCTAGACGAGTCTTAAGGAGTCCTAAATAGATCTGAAAGAGTCATGAAAATCTTAGCGAGTTTTAAAGGGTCATGTGTAAAGGTCTGGAAGAGTCTGAAAAAGTTTTTGCAGAGCGTGAAGTAATAACCTTAAGTAAGTTCAAAAACCCTTTGAAGATAGTTTTGAACAATTCTGAGGGTCTTAAAGAGTCTAAAATATGTTCGAAAGAAACATGAAGAAGTGTAGGAGTAAATTATTCTCTGCCTTCCTCCCAGAAACAGGGAAAAAGTTGAAGTATTACTCATTTTTACTGTTCAAATCACTAACAAACCTAAAAACTCCAAACCTTTTTTTTTTTCTTAAATAAAATTATTTAAACTCTTAGTCGTTGAGTTTCTAAAATAATTATATTTTCTGCTTATTTCTGTGAAGACGCGGGGAGGGGGGGGCCTTAGATTGTCATTGGCGTGGCCTGAAAAATTTGATTTTCATCCTGGCGGCTTTTCTGGTCTCACTCTGTCCCTGGACAGTGTAACTGACGCCCTACCTAACTGACAGCAAATTATTGTTAACATCATTTTAACTTTTTGATACACAGATACATTTTTCGGCATTATTATCACAAAAAAACTTTCAGTTTAAAAATATCACAAATTTTTTACTTTTGAAGAATTTTCCAGCGAAATTTTAGTTTTTAAAACACATTTGTCGGCAAGCTTTTCTTCTCCACCTCCCCAAATTGAAAGTCAAATTTCGTTACTGAAAATGGAGTACCCTGGACTCCTGTCAGAGACTAGTCAGTCAAAAGCCGGAGGTTTCGAGCTGAGTATCGAACGTTATCTGAAAGGTTCAAAAAAAGGTGAAATATGGAAGACATTATTTTCGAAAATCTGAAAGTCAGTAGCAAACGTTTAATTTCGAATTTCAATGACTATTCGGTTTTTATCAGATTCTCTTATTGACTTAGAGACTGAAATTGGAGGCAGTTGAACATTTTATTAAAATCTAAAAGTTGAAAGTAAAAGACTTATTTTTCAATGTTACAAGCTGAATCCGATAGCAAATGTTCTATTGTTTAATTTACGGGCTTTGTTCCTGGTGCCTGAATATAGGAGGGAAATTTAGTCTAGAATAATAGTAAAAACTCCATGAGTTTTTCCCATATGAACGAAAGGAAGCCTGTGGCACGGATTCCCCTAATCTGATCAACCTAAAACTTTTTTTTTCTCAATTTTATTGGAATTAATTTAGGAGACGAATCAGAGGAAATTCATTTAAAAAAAATACCACCAAGAGTAAGTAACGACCACCTTAATGTGCAAAGGAAGTTGTGTGTTCCTCTCAAGTATCCTAACATCCTTCCAGTTTTCCCTCTCAGACTAGAGTATGCTCATGTGCGCGAATGTGAGTGCTTGATGGATAAGGTATCCGCATTTGAAGGGACGAAACTATGGGACGGAGGTGAAACACCGCCATAGGCGCCGACTTGGCACTTTTTGGTGGCTCTGCCCCCCAATGAAAACTTTGGAGGGGCTTTGCCCCCCCCCCAATATTTTTAACTCAAAAATGGAAAAGTACAACAAATTTTACCATCAATGTTTAAATTTAACAAAAAAGAAGAAAAAGAGAAAACGAATTAGAATAAAATCGATAATACCGAATTATCAGACGCGTCTCAATAAAATAATCAAATTTTCAAAGGTAAACAACGACTGGCCATACAGGAAGTTCAAGCCAAAAAGCGAGGCCATCATTTTCTGAAATTTCCGAAATTTGGAGGATACGTTCCGAATTGAGAGCAAACTGATAAGATGCATCTAAAGCTTAAAATCCCCTCCCCTCCCCTCCTCCCAAAAAAGTACCACTCGTATTCAATAAGATTACACACTTACATTGGAAATCCAATATTTTCAAAGGCAAAAGGTGACGCAATTCAAAGTATTCAAGTTAAAAGACGGAGCCATTTCCCTTTAAAATTTCTCGAATTTAAAAGATGCATCCTAATCGAGGATAAAGGGACTAGATGCACTTAAAGTTTCAAATTTTCCAGAAAATGAAGTACCCATCTTTGAGTCATCATTCCTATTTACAGATTACGTGGGACGTTCAAAAATTTCCTTAGGGCAAATAGCGATGAACGATTCAAAATATTCAAGTCAAAAGGCAAAGCCGTTTTTCAACATTGAATTTCTTAAATGTGGAGGGTGAGCAAGCTGATAAAGACGCGTCTAAATGAAATTTTGAAATGCGCGAAAAGTTTGGAATTTAAAGAAAAAAGTAGTACCCATCATTGAGTCAATATTTCCCATTTACAACGTCAGCGGTGCTCACAGGCTCTAGCACCTGATGCAAGTTTTCAAGCACCTCATGGGAAAATTAAGATTTTCAGTTGACGGGGAGGATAGAGGCGTCTCAAAAGACTCTTGAGAGGGGAGAAGTGAGTCAAACCAAGTCGAACACCACGTGAGAAAAATAAAAGTTGAAGTCTGTAAATTTCAAGATTGTAAGTACAAAATTTCGAAAAAATTGGGTCATTTTTGTTGGAAGGGATCTCGCGAATGTTATTGGTGACGAGTGATGAAGATATGTCAGTGTTTATTTCTGTTTCTACCCTCCCACCCATATATGAAATTTCTTTTCTTTTGAAACAGAATACAATCTATTAACAATATGGCTGCAGATTGCAGTCGCGCAGCAACAATACGGCTGCAAACTGTAGTCGCGTCGATATCAAAATCGAGACGTGAAAATGTTCTGCCGTGGTTGCGGGTTTGTCTGCGACATGTTTTCAAGGTTCTAGTGATTTTGATTACTTTTGGCTCGACTTCGTGGTTTTCGGTCGTTTTGGTCAAGTCTGGGCAGATATAGACAGTTTTTCTTTACGAAGATTCTAGTTGTTTTCCATTATTTTTAGTCAACTTCCTTCCAATTTTTCGTTGTATTATTTCAGCGTCCCTCGCCAAATTATATGGTTATGGGTGGTTTTCGCTCTCATTTGAGCTGGTCTCTGTTTACGGATTCGGTTTCGGTTTCGAACTACAGTAGGACCTCGATTATCCGGAACTCTACTACTCGAAACTTCCCTTATCCGGAATGTTTGAAAAAAAAATTTCCCAGTTCAGTCTTCTTTTATTAGAAAGAATTCGTGATTTAGCCGCTCGCAAGAGAGTCGAAAATCTTGTTCAAGAAAAAATTTCTGATTTTCTCCCCGTTGAACTCGAATAGTTGTACATATGTATCTTACTTGTATTGTACGTGTTTTTTTTCCTATATCGTTTTTGTCATTTTTCGACTGATAAATTGCCAAAAAATTAAATAAAAAATTGTGGCATCGTTGTCTGCGTTTTCTTAGCTTACAAAAAGAGGTGTTTCTCGTATCCAGAAAATCAGGTATCCGGAAATGGTCTGATCCCAATGTTCCGGATAGTCGAGGTCCTACTGTATTTCAAAATTATTTCAACAATTTTTATCACAGATGAACGAAAATTTTCAGTTTAGATGGAAGTAGTTTCCTTCTGTTTCCATTGGCCTCCTTATGAACCCTACCATAAGTTCTATTTAGCTATGAAATTTCAAATTTGTATGTTTTGTTACGTGCGCAGAATCCTGTTCTTTTAGGAGGTTAACGAAGTTCAAGATATTCGACTCACGGATATTGTTTTTTAAAATAATTTACGTGTCAAAAATGAAAACTTGGGGAAATTTTTATGACGTTTTCAGCCAAATGTCGTAATTTTTCCTAATATAACAGGGCCTAAAAATAATATTCCTTCCACATGTTGGAAAGGAGTAGATTGATTCTTCGTCCTTCTACCTTCCTCCTTCCTTCACCTCCTATGATTTTTATGCTATCGTTTGTGGCTGATGGTATAAATCGGTTCAGACCTATTTTTTGCGGGATGGGGGAAAGGGATTCTCCTTGGTCTTTTAGTTCTGAACCTCTCTCGTTTTACTTCGGACTGTAGGTCATTCTCCAGAAACTGAGAATATTAAAGTGGCATTCTTTGTTCTTTTTTTCTTTTTTTCTTTCACCCCCCTCCCTCTCACCACTCAATAATACATATTTAATTAATATGCTGTAAAGAATATTCAACTAGCTTACAAAGCAAGAACATCAAAATTTATAGAGGGAGCCGATTTTTCTAAATTCTAGCCCCCCACAAAAAAAAAGTTCTGGTTGCGCCCCTGCTCAAGGATATCGTTTGTCCAGGCCACGAACCTGCAAGCTCCGTGTCGCCAGCAGCACATATACAAAGGATGTGGATGAAACCTATACAGAAAAATTGTGTACTATTTGTATATTTTTGTGTGGCCAATTTCAAAATTTGTGTGTCATCCCTTCCGAAGATACATACAACCAAAAACCCACAAGTAGGGCCATGTGCTGCTAGCGACATGCCACACTTTTTGTGTGGATCTTCACAACACCCTAAACTACTCCCATCCCCCTCCCACCTGAATAGAGGTGAGAAAATTTTTTGGATTCAAGGATGCAGAATACCCAAAAAATTTTGTACCATTTGTGTATTTTTGTGTGGCCAATTACAAAATTTGTGTGTCATCCCTTCCAAAGATATAACCAAAAATCCAAAAGTAGGTCGATGAGCTGCTGGCGACATGCCGCACAAATAGCGAGATTAGGTGTGACCAACCTGCAAATAAGCTCAAATAATTGTATTTTAACTGTGTATTTTTGTGTGGATCTTCACCACACCCTAAACTATTCCCATCCTCCTCCCCCCTGAATAGGGGTGAGAAAAATTTTTCGAATTCGAGGATGCAGAATACCCGAAAAAATTATGTGTCATTTGTGTATTTTTAGGTATAAGAGTGTCTTACATCGTTGAGTTCGAAATGAGTGTCAATTTTTAGTCCGCTAATTTCGATTTAGGCTTCCAAATCTTAATTTGACCCCTTCAAATAGGCGAACTTGACTCAAGCATTTTCTGGTTACTGATTTTAAAAATTCGTAAAGGTTTTCTATTAGACCAAATTAACCCAGGTAACTGAAAAAATCAAATAACATATCGAAATAGAGGTTTCTATGTCGCTGCATTCGAAAATTTAATCAGATTTTTTGTGTGACCCCTGTCGGCACGCTAATTCCAAATTTTTCCCTCTTCGAAGAAGTCAATTTGACTATGCCAAAAAAATTGGACAAAGTATCGGAATAAGGATTTTTCGTTCGCAGGTTGCAGTTTACTTTCTCTTAAAGACAAAAAAAAAACAAAACATTTTTTCCATTGAGGAAGGGAAAGGACTAGGTTTTTTACTTGAAGAAGAAGAAGGAAGTCCATTAAATTTGCGAAATTAAAGCGTTCTCTTAAGGAAAGTAAGGAAAATAATAAAATTTATTTACTTGACTTTCTTTTTGACTGGAATTGGTCCAAGTCCGACAGGTAAATTACAGTAGTAGTGAAGCTTAAGGATATCTGAATTGTGGTGTGTTCGTAATCAGATTTCGAACACGATATTTTATCCTGAATATTTTTATTTGCATTTTTCTGTGACCTTAATGGGCAGTGTCAAAAATTTATTTTGCAGTTCCCAAAAGCAACAGTAAACACATAGTTTAAATAATTCATTTATTATTTAAAAAAAAATGTTAAACGAAAACGAAAGCATTTGAAATTAAGTACTTTTCTTACTCACTGGTTTATTCCAATTTTTTTTTGGGGGGGGAGAGGGGATTTTTAGAAACTTTTGAGCCAAAGGACAAATTTTTCGCATAAAAAAACAATTATCTTTTTTTTATTGACATCGAAGGGGTGGCTTGTATTTTATTTTATTTAGCGAGAAAAACTAAATACATACTTACTTTGAAAAAAAATGCTTTGGCCTATAGCTTTTTTCATTTTCCATTTTAAATTATTTTATTTTGGATTACAATTATATCTTCCATTTTGTGAGTTTTGGTTTCTGGTGCATTCCATCATAATCCTCCATTGACTTCAATTGTTTCCTTTGCGACATGAATTTGTCCAAATCCGACTTGTAAATTACAGTAGTAGTTATGCTTAGGTATTTGAATTGTGGTGTGTTCGTAATCGGATTTGGAACACGATATTTTATTCTGAATATTTTTATTTGCTTTTTTCGGTGGCCCTAACGGGCAGTACCAAAAGTTTTTGGGAAGTTCCAAAAAACAACAGTACATACACACACGTTCAAAAATTTAATTTATAAAAAAAAATCCTTCAGAAATATTAACGAAAATGAAAGTAATTTTAAAACGAGGAAAATTTGAGAAGAGGTACTAATGACAGTCAAGGTTGAACTTAGACAGTTGAGGCGACGATGCACAATTTCTTTACTCACTGGTTATTAATACAGAAGGGGTTGTCGTTTATTGTTTTTTTTTTTATCCAAAGAAAAAAAAACTAAGTATTTTTTATTCCGAAAAAGGGAGAGATGATTTTGCCGATAATTTTACGCGAATTTTGCATTTTATTAGATAATAAATTGGACACAATATGTAAGTTGTCCGACACACAAGCCAAGATCAAAGACCTTGAAAAACGAATCGAAGCCCTCAAAATTTCCGATCACTCACCTCTTTTAGAAGGTTGAGAATTGTTTAAAAAAAACCTTCAAATACAAGAATATTTTTATGGGCGAACTTCTTATGACCCGCATGGTTGACACTTAAATTCGGAAAATATGAACACAGAACCACACGATAAAAAGCGGTCGACTGGGACCATTCGGATCCACACAGAAATACACAAATAGTACACAATCTTTTGGGGCATTCTGCATCCTCGAATCTGAAAAATTTTCTCACCCCTATTCAGGGGGGAGAAGAACGGGAGTAGTTTAGGGTGTTGTGAAGATCCACACAAAAATACACAATTAGAACACAGTTCTTTGAGCTTATTTTCAGATTGGTCACACCTAATTCCGCTATTTGTGCGGCATGTCGCCAGCAGCTCATCGACTTATTTTTGGGTTTTTGGTTATATCTTTGGAAGGGATGACACACAAATTTTGTAATTGGTCACACAAAAATACACAAATGGCACATAATTTTTTGGGGCATTCTGCATCCTCGAATCTGAAAAATTTTCTCACCTCTATTCAGGGGGGAGGGGGATGGGAGTAGTTTAGGGTGTTGTGAAGATCCACACAAAAATACACAATTAGAACGCACTTCTTTGAGCTTATTTGCAGGTTGGTCACACCTAATTTCGCTATTTGTGCGGCATATGTCGCCAGCAGCACATCGACTTATTTTTGGGTTTTTGGTTGTATCTTTGGAAGGGATGACACTCAAATTTTGTAATTGGCCACACAAAAATACACAAATAGTACACAATTTTTCTGTATAGGTTTGATCCACATCCCTGATATATGTGCTGCTGGCGACATGGAGCTGAACCAGCATAACCTTCAGAAACCTGCGGCCGTTTCACTCCTATAGTTTTCCATCAAATTAACTAAATCAAGGGCTTATTTTCTCGGCACCCTGTTCACCGCTTTTGGCGCAAGGCTTTCCACGGCTATTCTGTCATCATTTACCAAAAGCTTCGACTAGTACCTCTGAGTCCCGATATATGTTACACTTGACGATATTAAATATCGGCACATTCGCCTACTTCTACGCAGCTCATATTCTTGAGTGACTTTCTAGTCACACTCATCTAAATAAAATTGGTCACGCATCACGAATACGGTTACGCCTTGTTTTAATTTGGACATTCGAACGGTTGTCCTTGGTTCGCAAAGGACATTTGCCCTCCAAATAAAATAAAAAAAAGCAAAATAAAAACATACAGAAGGGTTTGAAAATAAAGGCTGGCGAAGTTTATCATCGGAAGTTATTTATGAGTTGATATCGCATTTGTTGTACAAAGGTACCGTGCAGGACATATATTAATACGAACGAGGGAACATTTTGATTAAAGCCTTTCCGCTGTATACTCGTATATATACTTTCAGTCATCTTTATAGCGTATTCGACACTCATTCAAAGAATGTAAAGGTAAGAGACCATCTGTACACGTCGTTTTTCGGTATAACGAAATATATAGGTGAAGAGCCTTCTCTCCCTCACTCTGTCCTCCTCAGTGGCTCTGCGCATTTCCGTCAATACAAATCCTTTTATGTTGGCCTATTGTTAATTCTGACCACCTCAAATTTCAATAGGCTTATTCGGAGTTTCGTGTTTCACGAACAGAACAACACAACCGTACGACACACTGAGCCGAGTGATTGATGCAATTCGCCATTTGTTTATAATTAATCGCAATCCGGGCAATTAATACGAACCTCTGGCCGTTTGGCTCGTTCGGTATTTGGTGATACGTGTCGTGTGCTGTAGATTGTTTTCGCTCGGCGAACACGTGAGTTTTAGACAGTTTGTGTATTTTGAAAAATTAACTCGATTGTCGAAATGGAGCGAGAGAGTACATGCATTAGACTGCTTGCTTCACATGGTGCTCCACTTTTTTGGGTTAGAGAGCGATGAGTATTCCCCAGAGTTAGATTTACATTAGGGGCCGGAGGAGCCAAGGCCCTGGAGGCCCTAGTGGGTGCCTGAACACATGAGGTAAAGAAGGGGAATGGAAATAGAGAAGAAAAAGGCTGGAAAATAGAGTGCCCGGATAATTCTTCGCACGAAAACAGATCACAGAAAATTGATCGCATATGAAATTTGATCGTATACGAAAATTGATCGCACGAAAATTATTCGCACGAGGAATGGCCGTGTGAGTGACTTGTGAAGGGTCTGCCATTTACCAAAACCAATCCTGGCCATAGCGTGGTTAACTCTGATAGTTGCTCCTTTGTTAGGATCGCATCAGATCATCATAAATGATCTAAACTAATTCAACTGAAACCAGGAATGATTTGAATTATTTTCAATGTATGTTTGAGATACTCTGTTCCACTTTGCTGTTCTAGTTTGGATTAGATGATAATTACGGCGCAAAATTGACGTCCGATAGTGGTGGGCACCGTGTAGTAGTAAAAAATAAAAACTCAAACCAATAAACTGTTTGAAAATTTGAAAATAATGATAACAACTAAATCACTACCAGCACACTTCACTACACTCTTTGTATGATTGACGAGAAGCGAAAGAAGATACCAGCATGAAACATGAATTCAGTCATAATTTTTTTCCATATTCTACAGGTTTCAACAGAAACCAAATTCGGTTCATTTATTTGTTCATTGTTGCTGGCTAAATGCGTGCATTCGGCAGAAAATGATTGCCGAATCCATGTCAAAAATATAATTACTGTCAGTTGATTGCGCGCATTCAGCAATCGTGATGCAGACTGCGCGCAACCAGCAGAGTGGGTGCAGAATGCGCGCTTGTGGTAAAATGTTTTCTTACTGCGCGCATTTGTCAATTGCGCGAATTAAGCGTAACATATATTCATATAGGCCAGCGAGGTACATGTGTCGGATCTAATGCTTCTTTTCCATACTGCATACACGTCACGACTTACACTCCGCCTCTGTGTTAATTACCAACATAAAAACACACTAGCATGTTCAACGCGACGAAACCTGTGCGTTTGGTTGTGTTCTGGAAGCGCTTTGAGTGAGGCTTGGCTCGGCTTGGACATATACGAACGTTGAGGTTGACAGTGAAACGTGAGATTATGTTCTTCTACTAGTTAACGCGTTATGTTTCAATGCTCAGGTTTTTTTTTTGTTTATTTTGTTTTTGTTTTTTTTTTGTCTATAAAATACATACGTATTCGAGATCTTATTGAAAAACTTTCTTTGCGACTTACTCTTAAGGAACAATTAGAAATTATTAATGGTGGTAAGCCGAAACCAGAATTATCCTTTCTGAAAACTGAGCAAAAGAAAGATGGTTCGTTTTTTAAGGTTTTTTTTTTTTTTACTTTGACGTTTGGGAATTCTAAGTTGAGTCAGTTGGAAAAATCCAACAAGTCAAAAGTTTTTTTGTTTTTTTTGTTTTTATACTTGGTAATTTTGAGTTGAGTCAGTTGGGACGTTCACGATTTTGCCCCCTCCCCTTCGCTCCAGTAAAAACTCTTCGGTGCGTCCCTGTGTCTATTATTCATCACAGAAAAGAATAAATGCATATTTAATGACCCTATACAGGGATACCTCAACTTGAACAATTTAATCAATGCTGTTTTGTAGTAGGTCAGTTTCTTAAAGGCAATTTGAGCTTTACACTGTTTTGTGAGCAAGTCCATTTATTTTTGAAATACCAAGCATATAAGTCAATTTGGAGATCGTAAAGCGGATAAAAGTCAGGACAATAATATTTGCTAAATAATACAAAACCCGCACGCAAACTTGTTCCTTGTAAGCATCCCTTATCGTGCGCCATATGCGCCCTCCACTCTTTCTCTTCGTTATCTGGCAACACCGAAAGTCGGAAGTCTCGCAGTCTGAGGAAGAACGCACTGAGAGAATGTTGTTTTCACCATTTAATTGAGGGCAGAGTAATCATGCGAATAGAACAGTTTTCCTATTTTGAAAGAAAGTGGAGTAGATAATGCCGTAGCGAAGCAAATTTGTTGAGGGAGCGAGAAACAAAACTTTCACAACTGATTAAATGAAAAATCAAAAATGTTTCATCTGTCAAAAAGGGGAAAAATGAAGCTTCTAAGATGCGTGAATTAGCTAACTGAGCACCTGAAATTGCCAATTTGCCGACTCTGAAAAATGATTGGGGTTAAGTGAGTATTCCCTACCATAGGTACAGCCCTGTAGAGGGGTACCTTTATTTCACATGCAGACGTTCGGCAGTTTAATGCTGGAAAATGGGTGAAATACAAATCAAAATCTCCTGTGATTTCAACATGGAGCGCCTTTGGATGAATTATCCTTATATACGTACGTATTTCATGAAGTGTTTACTCTCCCAGCATAAATTTACGAATAATAAGCGATTATTGGCCTCAAACTGATTTACTTGACTTCAAAATTGTTAAAATCACTTCAAAAATTGATTGTCTTGTGAGATAATAAGGCTGAACAAGATCATCGATGATAGAGGGGCGTATGGCGATGCACGCATGCCAAGGTGGCCCCGGAACACCGCACTCCCTATATTCCGGAAACGCCCTGAATGGACCTGCTTCAGAAAACGAGATCCTAATTTTAATAGTTCGGTTTTAAATAACTAAGCGTCACGTCACACTCTCAGCACTTGACAAAAATGAAAGGCTTTTATCAGTGGTATAGATATGGCTGATGAGATGAAGGTAGAGATCATTTCCCCTGGAATATTTAAATTAGGAAAAAAAGTTGTGAAACAGATGAGCAAGGAAATAGGGAATATTCTTAACCCCTTTCCCCCACTCCTTTCCTCCATCACCGGTCCAAAATTAATCTCTAACTATGGCTTTTGCAGTAAGCCCTCCCGGAGACGAAAGGCTGCAAACAGCTCGAAATTGATATTTCAAGAATTACGAAGACTAGTTCACTAGTTCAAACATTTATTTGAGACATTAATCTGTAAGTAACGTAAGTAGAAAGGACAACACTTGAGGACAAAATGCCTCTCCGATATTATAGTAGCCCCCCCCCCGTGACATTATGTGGGTGTATCTATATTACATACCGCCCCACCATTAAATGTCCAGAATGGTTTCAACCCCCTAGCCACCATTTAGACCCCAGGAAACTGAAAGAAGATTAAAAGAGCAGTAAACAATTACAACAGAAGAAATATATGACCTGGGCCTTCCAAGTTATTTTCGAATATTTTCCCGAATAAACATTTTCCCGAATGGATTTTCCCAAATAGACTCAATGAACCATCAAATGTATACCAAAAAGACAAGTTTTTCAAGAGTCTCTTTGTGAAAAATCCATTCGGGAAAATATTATTCGGGAAACTGTTTATCCGGAAAAAATCCATTCGGGAAAATATTATTCGGGAAACTGTTTATCCGGAAAAAATCCATTCGGGAAAATGTTTATTCGGGAAAATATTCGAGAATAACTTGGGAGACCCAGGTCACGTATTTCTGTTGTAATTGTTTACTGCTCTTTTAATCTTCTTTCAGTTTCTTGGGGTTTAAATGGCGGCTAGGGGGCTGGAACCATTCTGGACATTTAATGGTGGGGCGGTATATACTATAGATACACCCGCATAATGTCACGGGGGGCTATAATATCGGGGGGGGGGCATTTTGTCCTCAAGTGTTGTCCTTTCTACTAACGTAAAATATTGTGAAAGGGGTTTTCTTTTGCATTTCTCAATCAAAATAATATGATGGCAGATGATAAACTAACGAAAACTTGATTTCAGATATATACGTGTGTTGAATATTAACGCCTAAATTTCGAATTTTGAACTGCTTTTTCAAGTCTAGTACCAATTTTCTAGCCGAATGAGATGAAAACAAGTATTCATTAATTAGAACAATAGATGTCGTTGAAGTATAATTTTGGACTATTGTGCGAGTCTGATATTGGAGTTTGAATTTTACGATTATTTTTATCGGATTCAGCATCTATTTTTCAAAGCTGTCTCGCGAAAACTGTCTGCTGATTGGAATGAGAGTTGTTAAAACTTGATTTTTCACCTTTCAGCGAATTCATAATAAAATAGATCTAATCTGAATATCGAGCACTGGGCTAGGCCATCCGGGAGTGTCAACAGTTTTCCCACTTTCATCGGCATGTAAGGACGCAATGACAAATTAAAGACTTTGGGAACCGGTCGCATAGAAAAAAAGATAAGCTTACGTAAAATAAATCAAATTGGCTATAGCTTCGGATCCAGGGGTGGTGGACGTTAATAGGTGCGTTGGCAGAAATTTTTCATTCGACCATCGCTGTAAAACGACGTGTAAGACCAAATTCGAATATTCTATCTGATACAAAAACAAATTAAATCCTGATATTCTAGTGAAGCGGCATGCCTATATTCGCCAAAAATATATATGATGACAAATTAACACTGTAAGAAACTGGCTTTTTCGAATTTATCGTTTATTTACTTTTTCCTGCCGATAGGCAATTTTTAATTTTAATATTGCTAATGGCATCACTATTCTGCGTCTATTATTTCGTAATCAATGCGAAGCCGGTTTCTTTTTTCGAACGCAGATCCGACCTTTCAGCGAGATGCTATACAAAACTGAAATATTACGACGATGTAAAATTATTCTAATTATGTGCGAAATCTGTAATCTTTGATGTACAAACGACCGTTCAGTTATATTTGGACGCATTTCAACGATTTTTCTGCACAGAGTTACCGTTTCTAACTAATTAATTAATAAAACGAAGACAGTTGGAGAGGGAGAACTTGTTCGTAAATTTTCTTAACGTTATTTTCCTTTTCGGATTTGCAATATATATGCCCGGCTTGCATGAACGCGACCAATAAGTTATGCATTTTATTTTCGACCTTCGAAGATTTGGTGACCTCGTTCACACCACTCAGAGCGATCCTCTCTTCTGCCTATAGCATTCGGATGAACCGTTTGTAACAGGACTGTGACATTTATCAGCCATCATGATTGCCAGTTCATCACATTCAGATCTGAAGAAACTGATCGTGACTGGATACTGGCTCTGAGGAGAGAGGTTTTCACGTTTTTGGATACAGGAAAAACTGTAGTTTTGTTTATTCGCGCCGACATTTTTCGAATGTCTGTGAAACTAATACGTAGCACGGGCTCGCTCCTTTTAGCTCGGTACCGCTCTGATCTAAATACGACCCTGGAAGTTGATGAAACGAAACAAAGCCGCAGTACCCAACTCTTGGAATTAACCTCGTTAGGTATATTTGTGTTGAAAAAGAAGTCTCTCTGTCTTCCACTCTTAATGGCTCGAATAATCCTTTTAATTGTTCGTACTTGGGCACTTTCTACAGACGAAACAGACAAGCCGATTTCAAGGGAGAAAGGGTAGCGCAATTTGAAAGTAAAATTTTTTAATCGTAGCGCCAAATGAATTGGACAAAGGGGATCGTGAAATTTCATAGTAAGACTGGGTAATTCGAAGTCTGGATAGGGTGAATTTTAAATAGGTCGTAAGAGTTTGGTCGGCGTCAATTTCAGGATTGTCCGCCAGTCGATTTGCTCTCACAAATGAACACCACTTTTCGAACATGTAATTTACGCAGCGACTTGCAGGAAAGCCTAGTCAAGAACAGGATACGTGGTCAGATGTATTACCAAGAAAAGCCAGCAAGCTGGGCATTTTCGCATGAAAGTAGGTGTACCTCGGATTACAAGCCTAACTGTTAGTAATCCCTGACCGAGTAAGAAAAAGGCTATTGAGAATTGAGATTTTAAAAAACGCTCTGTCGCTTCTGCGTAGACATACCACTGCAGCTACTCGCACAGCAATCAATCGGCCAAAACAGTTTCTTGTTTACCTAATCTTCGTTCATTGTCGAAGTAGAATTTTGTGAAGAATATAAATTAGTTATTGGAAACACTCTATTTAAAAATCACGAGGACGTCGGGGAGGCTATTAGGGCTGTCTTAGCCCTCTTCCCTTCTGGTCGAAAAACCGGCCTAGGTCGAAATCTGGCAAGCTGCTACGTGGCCTCGAATCCGGGACCTTCAGAATCTGAGACCAACACGCTATCCACTCGGCCAACCAGACTTCTGTAAGACGTACCCAGGAATGGATGTAGATAGTGACCACAATTTTGTAGTGATGAAATGTAGATTTCAATGTAAGAGGATGAATAAGAAGAAAGTAAAAACCAAATGAAATTTAGAGTAATTGAAAGAGGTAAAGAAAAGGCATGTTTTCTTTAGTTTGTACGTTAATGTGCCTTATGAGGCAATAAAAGGTAATTTTGAATATTAGCGAGATCACGGGATCTAGAAAAATGCCCAGAGGCAGAGACTCAGCTAATCACAGTAAAGAGATAATTAAATAAATAATAACAATAAATATAAACAAGCAAAAAGAAAGATAAACAAAGTAATAACAAATAAGAGGAGGGGGGGAATATAGAAAAGAGGAGAAAAAAGGTACTCTCTAAGCGTAAAAAAGAAAGTTAAACTCGCGAAACAGTAAGAACAAAACAAAAACAAAACAGACAAGACAGTGAAGTAATAGAGAAATGGTAACTAAAGAAAATAGGGAAAATTATAAAAAAAGAAAATTTATAGAAATCCTGTAACCAGGTCGATCGGGTGATGTCTATGGAGTCGACGTGGGGTATTGGTGGTGTCGAGCAGCTCCAGTGCTGTAGAATTCGGGTACTTGTGCAGACGAGACTCGTGTTTGGCTGCATACTTTGAGATTACTTCCGCCACACTTGGAATATTGAGGTCGCGTCTGATATCTACATTTTTCTCGTACCTGTAGGCGTTGACTATCGTGCGGAGAGCAATATTTTGTCCAACTTCAATATTGTCGATGTTGGTTTTGCTGGCACAGCCCCATAGCTGGCATCCATATGACCATATAGGGCGTACTATCATCTGGTAGAGCAGTTTTTTGGATGCTAGGTTGAGTGACAAGAAAAAAAAAATAATAATAATAATAATAAAGAAAGAGCTTTGTAAATGACAGAAAAGAAATGATATTGAAGGGGAGTGGATAGCATTAAAGAAAATAATAAATATGGCAGCAAGGAAGAAATTAGGTACTCAAATAATAGAAAGCAGAAAACCATGGATAGAGGATGAGATGGAAGAAAGAAGAAAGTTTAAACAAGCCATGCAACGATAGAGTAAATAAGAAGAAATACGTATAAGGCTTTAAGAAATCAAGCAAAAGAAAAATGGATTAATCTGAATTGTGAAGAAATTGAGAAGCAAATGAAATCAGCAAAAACCGATCAGGTATATAATAAAGTAAAAAGATATTTTGGAGCAAGAAGAAAAAGAGGACACGGATGAAAAAGGAAAATTAATAGATTCTTAAATTTACCGACTTTTCGAAGAAAAGTCAGGTATTATATTCGTCACAGGTGTCGAGATGGGGGTGGGGGCAATGTTTTTCTTACGTTTCAGAGCGTGTAGATTGCAACTGTAATAGTGGCTGAATTTCAGGTTTCCTTATATACATTTTATTCATATATTTATCTACGAAGTATACCCTGGTGCCAGACACGGTCAAAAGCGCTACTGACGTCCAGGAAGATCGCTGAAGCAAATTCGGCCATCATGAAGAAGAAGATGCAGACAGAGTGGTCGAGGCAGAAGGCCGACGGACAAAACTCGGCCCACACCAGCGAACACAACAACTCTGTACCATCCTAGAGCTGCTGAGGAGCCCCTGGTAGGACTCACCCCGCCGTCACCACCTTCCTGCGTCGCCATTCGTACCAAGACGAGGAGGTGAGGGGTGAAGGAAAGAAGCGCGTCCATCTGTGGTGCACCCGAATTCCAGGTTCATGCTGGGTGAATGTTGCCTCGGGAGCAGGGTGTCCCATCGTGGCCCCGGCAGCACAGCGCGAATCCGAAGCGGAAAGGCGAAATGGGGGCTCGGGCCAGCCTCAATGCCTCCCTCTGGTCACTGATGCGATACGCGAAAGGGTGGATTTCGGGGCCAGGGGTGCGGTATCTGGGGAGCCACTTTGGTACGCTTGCATCGCCATATGCTCCATCAAGTGAACCTACAGGTTGAGAGACTAAGAAATATTACAACAACCAGTGCAAAGTCCTTACTTTTCTGTTTCCTGTAGATGTGCTAGCCCGGAGCCAGAGAGGCTTTTCAGAGGGCCATCCGAGGTCTCCCGATTGGTTTGGCCACTGTCCATTTGCTCTTCCTTGCCACTCAGCCACTACTCGTATTTCCCGGCATAACCCACATCTAGTCCAGAGGAATTAGCAGTTTTGATAGAATTAATTGCAGCACAGCTGAAACTTGGTACGATTATTTAGCACCCTCTTCGGAAAAGCCCTGTAATTTCCCCCCTCCCCCGGTGTGAGCATCATCCCCCGGAGTCCAAAGAATGCCCTCGGAAACAGTCTTTGGCTTGTATCTAGCTTAAAATTGAGTTATAGGTAAAAATATTTCTTACCAAAATTAAAGAGTGTAAAATTCTCTACAAAAATGATATCTATGTTTTTTGTTTTTTTTTCGTGAATCCCATACCAACGAAGATAATTGGCGTTCTAGATCACACGAGCATGTAAGTATGGAGTAACTTACAACATATGCAGTATAAGAACGCCGGACTCGTCACTCTAACATGCGAGAAGCGTTGAACGCTATAATTTTAAATCCCTATACTAGATGGACCAGCTTGTTTTAGATACCATATTGAAGACAGACAATAAATATGGAGCGACATCCTATCGAACAAACACCCATGAGAATTATGAGGAGTGCAGGCGGACTGACTCATGGACGCGGTTGTTACCTCTAGCGTTTTGCAGCAGTGGTTTCTAGGGCCCCTGTCATATGCTTCATCTTTGCCAAGGTTTGGAAAAGTTCACAAACTGTCAACCAGAAACGAGTGCTTAGCATGAAGAATTGAGTGAATCACGAGTGCAGTCAAACTTTTTTAAACTGGCTGAGAGCCCATCATCCCTTCTCATATGTATCTGAATTACAAGAGGGGATCTACTCAGGTTTATGGAGGGGATTCATGAAGGGGATATGGAGGGGCTATACGACAGTTTACAAAGGGCATACATAAAGAGTATAGCACGGGTATCTCAACAACCGGTGTATAGTTTGGGTAATGAGAGGGCTACAAGTAAAAATGAAGCGCTGTGATGGGCTAGTCTAATGGCTCCCCTCGAATGGAGCGCTCTGATTAGCTGCTAGAGGGGAAACATACAGGGTTGAGACCGGGCTAACGAGGGTCGATTTTCCAAGGGTCTCGAGCGGGCTTATACGAACTTAAGTTTTCCGCATCAGGATCACGAGCTTGTGGTCGTCGTAAAGTGGGTATCTCTTGTAGCCACGTGTTTGTAGAGGAGGTTGTTTAAACGCAGAAAATTGTATTCACATAGATTGGGATGAAGATGAATTCTTATAATAATGAAAATAATAAATTGAAATTATATCATGCAACGTTCTATGCATCCAGTCACGTGTTTTCGCGATTATCTCAGCGTGCGTATACTGCGTACGTTGTAGGTTACTCCATATTTACATGCTTGTGTGATCTTGAACGCCGATTATCTCGGTTGGCATTGGATTCACGAGAAAGAACATGGATATCATTTTTGTAGAGAATTTTACGATATTTATTTTTGGTAGGGAATACTTTTACCTATAACTCGATTTTAAGCTAGATATAAGCCAAAAACTGTTTCCGGGGGCACTTTCTGGACTCTGAGGGGTGATGCTCACACTGGAGGACGGGGGGAAATCACGGGGCTTTTCCGAAGAGGGTACTAAACAATCGTACCAAGTTTCAGCTGTGCTGCAATTAATTCCATCAAACACCTCTTTTGTAGCTAATTCTCCTGGACTAATGGTTCATGTACTCCTGAACCCATTCGTCAACTGGCATCGCCCTCCTCAAATACATTTTTCCCCCCTGAAAATGTTTCGAGTTTCTGTTTCCGCAGGCTAAATCCCGGGCAGAACCTCTGACTTTAACCAGAAAAATATTAGGTACTCTTGATTCGTTACGTAACAGGAACAACATTTTGCCGCTGATAGCCAATGAGAATCGTAAATCATAATCCAATTTCCTTTGAGAACCTGACAAACCGCTGTCGTAACATCGTAACCTTGCTGTCAGCTTGAAGTGGTTTGTTGACTCAACGAATTATTTATGTCCAGCGTGGCCGAACAGTTATTCTCGGTTAATTAAACGGTAAATTATTACCACACGTCTGGTTTCATTATAGACTGGTGCTGGTGCTGATGGTCTTTTCGTTCGGCATACAGCATTTTCGGTTTCCAGTAAACGCGATTACGATGGGTTATTCGGCGAGCGAGTGGGCGCCGTTATGTTGTAAAAACACAAACGAGTAAAAAATTTTTATAGTGTCAAACTAATGTCAAACTTTGAATAATAATGCGGCCGCGGTGCGTAAGGTCCTTGTATGGGCCAAAAAGTAACATCGAATTGAGATACGGAGCTTCGCAGCTGCGTATCAAAATCGGTTTTATGGCTCGTAACGACGAGTCTACCGGAACTTGTATTTTTGGCAAACTTTTTTGCACACGCGAGATGAGTCTTTCTTCTTCGTCAAATAGCCTCGTAAACTGGCTAATTTTATTGGCAGGCCGCAATCACCGGTCTCGTAATCCACCCCCGTGCCGTACTTTTGATTCCTCGTTTGGAAATTGATTGGTTGTAACTCGTGTCTTAATTTTTTGTTCTGGCGAGTTTCTTTCTTTTTTTTCTCGACTAAATTAATACAATTCGGATGTCTACTGTCAATTCGAGAACCACGCGGCCCCGCGTAACCGTCTTAAGAATAATGAAGTAGCTGCGAAAGGTAAACGTCGTCTCGTCGAAATATTCTGCGAAAATAAACAACGCTGAAAACAACTATTTGCCATTTACATTGTTATGAAATGAGAAAATGAAAAGGGAGAAAAAAAAGAGAGGAAAATCCGGCAAAACCGTTTTCGTTCCTGTCTTAAACTTTCAACATCTTTATTACCTCAATAAGACAAGTTTTTCGGTTTCATTTTCCAAATTATACAATTTTCGTCGCGCGAATGCCGCGCCGACTTAAACGAACCATAAATTCGCGTATTTTATTTGCACAGATTTTTCGTTGACGTAAACAATACGAAGTCGCGTTGGCAGGGAATGAAAATTCGATCGTTTTTTTCTTATTTTTTTTAAGTGTAGAAATTTGGCCTGTCAGCGACCGCGGAAATATCTTAGAAAGGTGGAATATTCGAATACCCGGCGAAACGTTCATGGGTTTCACGACATATTCTCTAAACCAACTTCTCTAAAACCTTTTTCTCTAATAAAAAAATTCTCTAACGCCAAATTCTCTAAAAGGAAATTTCCCTAAAAAAAAATCTCTAACGTTATTATTTCGTCATTTTCTCTAATTCTTTTTTGAAAAATGATTTTATATTTTAATTTTATGATATATCTACATTCGCCGCAATTGTACGTAAGTACTCGAGTAGTGGCTTCGTTTCGTATTCCGCGGCGATGGACTCTAATCTTCGCTGCAGATCGTGCCATTTCTTTGCAGGGGCCGCCTTTAATTTCTTGCCCATTGATAGCTCGCTGATGCAGATCTCGGTGAAACCTTGTTCTTTCTGTATTTCCGCGATCGCTGTGTAAATATCCGGATGGTGTTTACCAACAACGAGTCGGAAGCGGTTGTGCCATCCCTCCGACACGTTGTTGGTACGGTACGATTTATCCAGAGCCGTTGCGAACTGGTTCCATAATGATATCGGATATCTGGGCCGCGTGCCTCGGCGTCTACCTCTCGCTGGCCTACCGGTGATGTAGTTCTCCTGGAAATAATCGTAGACACCAAGCAGTTCAGCCGGGCATTCGCGTCGTAATTCAGTGAAGGCGGTTGATACATCATCCTCGGGCACAAAAGCTAGTGCCAGCAGCATGTGCGTGAATCGTTTTACGGATCTATCCACTGGGTCTCGGTACTGTTCTTGTAGTCCAGTGGCTTAAACCCGTCTGTAAATTATCTGGCCTAAATGGAAGTAGCAGCCTGAGCGAGGTACTCCAGGAAAAACCATTTCACAAGCATTGAGAATTGCCAACTCGAAGTCACACATTATTTTCGTAGGAACGCATGGTGTTATGTTGAATCGATCGACAGCAGCCTTCACCGCTTCCAACACTTCTCTGTAGAGCTCAGTCGTCTTCCCTGACAGGAATGCGTAGACCAACGGTACCGCGACGATTTCCTCCGGATGACCTGCACGTGCTCGTAGACCCATAATCGTGAACAGCTGGGCAAAGATACTCGGTGCTGTCTTGAATGTTCCATCGAGGAACCACGTGGCGCTGTGGCACAACAGCTCAATGTTCTTTCGAGTTGCGAAAACAATGACTCTTGGTTGCACTACTTCATCGTGCTCTTCTTCGGAATCGGACTCGGAGTATTCGTCTGACGAATCTTCAACGGGAGGACCGGAATCGTGGAGGAGGAATTGTTCATCCAGCAATGTTTTTTTGTACCTGTCCGGTATTTCCTTCAGGTGCCATCGTTTTGTCGGAGCTGCTGGGAGGTCTGTACGACGCACTCTCTGCACAGTTCGCACAAGCGATGGCTGAGAGGGTAGTTGGCTCAGCACTTCTTCGCTGACACCCTGAAGTTCGGTCCGTAACAGTTGCGACGGCGGTTGTTCTGGATGCGCCTGTGCTTTTCGTTTTATACGCCGTGTCAGTTCCTCCGCCATGATTTCATCTGTGTTCGGCGGATGGGCATGAGGCGAGGCAGCCGGGCCCTTGAAAATTGTTACGGGACCGAGTGCTGGGTCGCTGGTTACCGCTCGGGCGTTACACTCTTTACGGTAATACTTCCGGCATACCCAGTATGCACGGCCTTCGGCTAAACGCGAGCGTTGATAAATGTACCCTTCTAGGAACATTTGCTTGTCCTTGATCTCTACCATTGTCAACTGATTTATGAGAAGTATGTCGCAGCAACCCGGGGTCTTCTCTCACTTTTTTCGCTTCTAGGCAATTCGAAATTCAATGTACCACTTCTGCTTTAGAGATACTTCATTTTCGGAAGAAGTGTTGTTCGAGAAATTGTCGTGTAGAAAATGTCGTTAGAGAAATTTGTTAGTAGAGAATATGATTTTGGAGAATTTTGCTTTAGAGAAATTTGACTTTAGAGAATGTGGTTTAGAGAATATGTCGTACAATCTCTTAAAATAATTCCGAAGGGGTTTTCGATTGAAAATTGCAGACAGATGATGGTAATTACCGGAAGCGCGAGTGTGACTCGACCTACATATATGTAGATCAGAATTACAATTTAACAATGAGGAATAAGGGATAGCGTTTCACTGTTCGTGTTTCGCTATTTTCTACAATAATGCAGTCCAAATGGCTGAGTTCGTTAACTTATGAAAAACCAACACTGGACATTTTGTATATCAAATACCAGAAAATGCTCGCCAGTTCGAGGTATCGTCATATGGTCATTCCATGCCTGTTTTGTAGCTGTCACACGGCCGGTATTGGCTATCATACCAGAGGAGGAATCCACCCAAGGCTTCTATCATGGATGAGGGTAAACCTTCCGAAGTCTTCGGGAGAAGAAAGAAGAAAACAACCTGATTAATGAAACACGTGACTGAGTTGCCATTTAGTTGTTTCAGGCAGCTAAATAGCTACTTAGTTCAAACACGAACTCGGTTGGTTTTAACTAAATTGTAAAATTCTATATTCTCTCTTCAATAATTGGCAAGTATACCTGGTGGCATCTAAATGGCGATTCAGTCCATAAAAATAAAGACTTAAGCATAATAATAACTGAACGGCAATTAAAATGAGTTCAGTTCGCGACAAATATTTGGTTAAGCCATGGGATTTTAAATCAGAGGTACGAAATTAGCCGGTCTGTCTGTCTCTATTTCTTTCTCACTCACTCGCATGAGTATACGCGGTAGCATTACAAATCTCAGTGGCTTCATGCCTATGAAAACCCGTGAAATGGAACCTTGCACGTGACTTTACTAACGGAAGAGATAAAGAAGCAGTATTGAATCATGTACAAAAGTAGGAAACAATATCAGTTCAAGGGAAAAAGCCACAGTAGTCATTCACGTCTGGCGATTCGCTGAGACCCTGAAAAGAATAAAGAACATATTTTTGGCCAAAAAATTGGTGATGATGATTACAGCCAAATGTGCTGGCGTGTCCTCATGCAAGATTAGTTTCGCCCCCCTCCTAAATCATCATCAAGGACGAACACACCTGATCACATGGTACACGAGGAAACACGTTCGAACACTAAAGAGAGGCTACCCTTCATATATCTTTTACTTGAAAAGAAATTGGTGCCGGATCTAGTTCTTTAGCTTCATGAGCAAGAATCAGTGGGAAAAAACAGTTTTTTAAGCGTTTAGGTAGGTGTCACCTCTCTGAAAATTGGAATGAAGGTGGGGGATGCATTGAGAAGTATTTGAAATTTATGCCAGCTCAAAAGTGGTGGCACGGGTGCCATTTTGAAAATTTGTACCATTCTAGAAAGAAATACTCAAGATAGAGCTGAAAGAGTGAAAATCATATAAATTTCGAGGCCACGCCTCTCTGGAGGGGGGTAGGATTGTAACGATGGGCTCTAAAATTGTCTCTCAAGAAAAATCTGAAAAAATTTACTTAGGCCGATTTATCTATCTCTTTTCGGGGTGCAGCGAACTTTTTCAGGGTGTAGTGAACTGTTTTGTGGTGTAGCCACTCGCTACACCCGCTGTACAAAGGCGGTAGTGATGATAAAATTTCAAGTTTTTCATCATCGATAATATCGATATTTTTGGAAGAAGAGAATTTTTTCATCATGTGATATATGAATAAATTCACATCCTCGCATTTCACTGATCACGTAATGCTGTACTTCCTGCTCTTGGGTGATACCTCGTCATTGTGAGGAAGCCTAAGCGTAAGAAATAAAATAAAATAAAGACTATCTATGAGGTTATATATTGTTAAAATCGCGACCAAAAGCACCTAGGAGAAGACCAATCTCTGACAGATAAACCCTGTTGAATGCAACGAAAAAAACTACAACAGTATCTCTTTCCAGGAAATGTAGCTTTTCCCAGTATTAATGACTGATCGTTCCAACAGGTATATAATTTTTCTGGACGTAAAAAGCTCTCCATTCGGATGTCCGGGAGGGAGCTACCTGATGGGGTCTCATTATCGTCGGAAAGTCTTAAAAAGAAAGGCGCAATTAAAATAGGAACATGGGATGTGAGAAGCTTGAATGGAGTTTTGGAAGAATAGAGAATTGACCTAGGAATAGTTGAAATAAGTGAAGTAAGGTGAAAAGAAGAAAATGATTTTTGGTCTAGAGACTTTAGAATAATAAATACAAATGGAATAAAAAGGCAAGCAGGCGTCGGAATTATTATGAATAAACAAATAGGTAATAAATGTATATAATATTATGAACAATAACCAAACCAGTACTTACAACAATAATACAAGTGTATATGCCTACTTATACTCACGAGGACGAAGAGATTGAAGAGGTGTATGAAGAATTAGAAGGCCTTGTGAAGCATGTTAGAGGCGAAGAGAATCTTATTATTATGGGTGATTGGAATGCTAAAGTTGGTGAAGGAAAAGAAGGTAACGGGATTTTGGATTAGGAACGAGAAATGAAAGAGGAGAGAGTTTGATACAGTTTTCTGCGAAGTATAACTTAGTTATAGAAAATACTCAATTTAAAAATCATTATAAAAGAAATTATACATGGACAGTGGCATAGCCAGGATTTTTCCAAAAGAGAGGGGGAGGGATCAGCAAAATTTTTGGAGGGTAAATCTAATATGAACTGTATGTCTTTACTTTGACATTTATGCATTGACACCCGCAGACTGGCAAGGGGATTGTAAAGGGGGAATACTGGTTGGAGCCCGCGGGCCACAACCAGTATTTTTCCATTCCTGGAACAAGTCATATTTTGGGTGGGCCTGCAGTCCAAGGGGCCCGGCCGGGGATTCCCCATCCCCCCAGCCAGTCCGCGGTTGCGCATTTACTGTGATACTGTCAGTATATAAAAAATTCTTATCTCAAGGGGGGAGGGATTTATCTCCCTAATCCCCCCGCCCCTTGGCTACGCTACTTTTCATGGAAGAGGCCAGGTAACGAAGGTAGATATTAAATTAATTACGTATTATTACAAAACAACGTTTTAGGAATCAAATGTTTAGACTGTAGAGCCGATATTGACAGTGATCATAACTTTTTAGTAATGAAATGCAGGCATTAATTTAAGAAACATAGTAGAAAAGTAGTGGTAAAAAGATTGAAAAAGTTGGAAAATAATATTAATACTAGAGAGAAATATCAAGAGGATACTGTATTAGAATTATTAGAGGCTGAAAAACACAGGAAATTAACAGTGTGGAGAAAGAATGTGGTAAAGTGAAGAACGGAATACTAAAGACAACAGAAGAAAATCTAGGTAAAACTAAGACAGAAGAAAAGAAACCATGGATGAAGGAGGAAATCCTCAGAAATATGGATAAACGAAGAAAATATAAGAATGCAAACGAGAGGGAGGGTAGATTAGCTTATCAAAACTTAAGGAATGCAATAAAGAGAGAGTGTAAAAAGGCAAAGGTGGAATGGATGAAAGAAAAAAAAAGTGATATAGAAGAGTCTATATGATAAATAGACTTGGCCTATGGAAAAATAAAAATGGAGTTGTAGGAGGACTGTGTAGTAATAATAGGGATGAAAAGGTAAGACTGGAGAGAAAGGAAGATGTGGAAGAAGATGAGAGGGGAGACTCATTTTAAGAGGTGAATTTGACAAAGCATTGAGAGATCTAAAGAAAGGGAAAGCTCCAGGAGTGAATGAGATACCAGCTAAATTATTACAGAACTTAAGAGAATATGTACTTGATAGAGTGTACAAATTAGGGCTAGTTGTACAATAGAGAAGGAGTTAACTCGCCGAATTCGGCGGGTTAATTGGTCGAAACAGGGAGTTAACGAGCACGTGATAATTAACTCTGTGTTGTACAACTGGCCCATAGTATGTTATATTTATGATGAAGAGGAAATGCCATAGGACTTTAGAAAGAGTGTTATTGTAACTATACCAAAAAAAAAAAAAAAAAAAAAAAAAAAAAAAAAAAAAAACAGGAGCAGATAGGTGTTAGAATTATTGAACAATTAGTCTTCTTTCGCATGCGTCAAAAATATTAAGTAGGATAATTTATAGGAGAATTGGGAGTAAAATAGATGCAGAACTAGGGGATCATCAGTTTGGATTTAGATAAAGTAGAGGTACTAGAAAAACAATGTTAGCTTTGAGACTAATACTCCTTATCTCCAGTACCTATTATTTAATCTGTACTTAGAGTGGGCCATGAAAGAAATAGACGAAAGATTTGAAGCAGGTGTCACTATACGTGGAGAGCTGGCCCGTAGCCAGGGGGTTGCTGTCGGAGCTTCTCCTGGCAAAATTTCGTGAATGCGCTAAATTTTGAATCTGATTCAGGCTTAAAAGACCCCATAAATCGAAATGGACAAGCACGATTTAGTTTTTGCAAATCGAGTGAAGTGGAGAGTCCTTACGATCTTAAATTAAAATTAACAGACTTTTTGAAAATGCTAAAGATCGCTGATTCATTTTCATCATTACAAACATCCTAATCTCTTGAGAAAGGGTTAAATCGTTAAATGTCGAATTTTCAAAAGCAGCATATATGATTTTATGAAAAATTATTAAACTATCAAAGTGAAAGTTGTTCTATTTCCGTTCTCTTATTTGAGGTGGGGGCGGGAGCTGTTACAAATTTAGTAATGACCCTTGGACCTTTGTTTGGACTTCATTATTCTTAGGTCAAATGGCAATTTTTTCGTGTAATTTGCATCTTTACGAGCCAACATTTGAAGTCCGAAGATTGACAAAAATTAATTGACGTTAAAAACCCAAGTAATCTGTTGGAACAGCGACTATTGTAATTCCTAATTGTGGTTCAATTTCATAGTTTTTGATTTTTAAAGACTTGAATGTTCTTCTTATAATAACTCATACTTGGATAATTTTGAAATTTTTCCTCCAATCTGAATTTTGGTAATATGATGGTTATGAAAATGTTGAAAGATTAAATCAAGTTCGTTCAATTTCGACTCTCATTTTGGTGTTTGGGGCCTACCCGAGAGTCAATATCGAAAATTTATCGCGTTTATGGAATTTCCAAATTAGGCGACCTCTCCTCTCCCCTTCCCCATTTCGATATTTGATTCGGTTACCGGGAAGTCAATTTTAATCACTTCTGGAGACCAGTTTTGGCTTTTGAAGCCTAAATCGGGAATCCAAGAGGAATCTGAAGAAATTTTCGAGTTCAGCAACCCAGAAAATTCTAACACTTTATTCGATTTCCTAAAAATCAATTTTGAATTTTGGGGCCCAAATCACAGTTTAATAAATAAGAAAGCTCATAGAAACTTTCGAATTCAGCGATGCGAAAATCTGCTAGTATTTAGATTCGCTACTCAATTTTCCAAGAATTGAGAACTCTGGAAGTCAATTCAGGGTTTAAAGAAGAATCTTCTGGTGAAATTTTCGCAATCAATGACCCAAAAACTCCTATTTTAGTGATCTTTCCATAAAAAATTTCAAGTTTAGCTCTAGTCTTGCTTAATGAGGCATTTTTTTTTTTTTTTTTTTTTTTACCGAAAAAGAAACGAGACCTTGCCGTCAGAGATGCCGAATTATGGAAAAAAACTTCCATTCTTTTCCCATGCAGAATGGGCTCATCTTCATTCTTTGCGAAAAAGAAAAAAAAGAGGAAAATGAGAGCGAATGCATTCCTTAATTCAGCATCTCTACTCGTCTTTTAAAGCCCCAGTTTGTCCCACGTCGATCGGACTTTGGAATACAAATGGGTGTAGGGATCATCATTTTACAGTTTGTATAAAAATTAACGGTTATTGTTTTTATTCACTAACAAGGCCGGATTTACCTGACTGGCCGCTATGTGCTAATTTTTTTTACCACCCCCTAAAATATACGTAAAATAAATCCCACTTTATTCGTTTTAAATTTTTCATCCCCAAATCACTTACATAGGTATATACCCTAATCTGGGAGGGTGAGCTGGAAGGTTGTTAGAAATACTTGAGAGGAACACGCAACTTTCTTTACACATTTTAAGATGGTCGTTATTTACTCTTGGTGATATTTTTCTCTGAATTTCCTCTGATTCGTCTCATAAGTTGGTTCCAATAGAATCAAAAAAAAAACCCTACAAAGTGTCAGGTTAATTGGATGAGAGCGTTCTTATAGGAAAAACACATGGAGTTTCAACTTTTGTTTCAGACTAAATTTCCCTCCTATATTCACCAGGACCAAAGCCCGTAAATTGAACAATAGAACATTTGCTATCGGATTCAGCTTGTGATACTGGAAAATAAGTCTTTTGCTTTCAGCGGTGGCAGCCTTTGTATAGCGTGTGTGGCAAGATGCTACACCCCAAAACAGCTTGCTACACCTCGGGAAAACGTTTGCTACACCCGAAAAATCTCCCGTTTTTAAAAACTTTTTAATCCAAAATCATCTTCATCTAAGAGTACAGAGTACATACAGACAGGTTTTGCAGTTGTTGCAAAATAAGTAGAGAATTTTTGCGTTGAAAGGTTGTCACAAGTGCATGTGTCAGTTAAATGTTCGCCAATTTTGTTCGTTTTGTACAAGGGCGAAACTATAGGGGTAGTGGGGGTTCAAACACCCCCTAATAATTTTGCAGTCGGCAAAGTTTTTGAATTTTTCATTTTTTATGAATGCTTTTCATTTCCTTTTCAATTAAAAAATATTTCGATTAAAAATCGGCAAATTTTTAAATTTTTTAAAATTTTGTCGGCGAATTCTTAGTTAAAAAAAATATTTGTCGGCAAATTTTTCTTTTCCGCCTCCTCAAACTGACAGTGTCAAATTTCGTTTCTGAAAATGGAGTACCCTGGACTCCTGTCAGGGACTAATCAGTCAAAAGCCGAAGGTTTCAAGCTAAGTATCGACCGTTATTTGAAAGGTTGAAACAAAGCTGAAATCTGGAAGACATTTCGAAGATCTGAAAGTCGGTAGCAAACATTAAATCTTGAACTTCAATGACTATTCTGTTTTTACTAGATTCTCTCTTTGACCTAGAGCCTGAAATTTGAGAAACTTGAACATTTTATTAAAATCAAAACGTTGAAAGCAAAAGACTTATTTTTCCATGTCACAAGTTGAATCCAATAACGAATGTTCTCTATTGTTTAATTTACGGGCTTTGGTTCTGGTGAATATAAGAGGGAAATTTAGTCTGGAACAAAAGTCAAAACTCCATATGTTTTCCCCATAAGAACGAAAAGGTGCTTATGGCCGAGATTCCCCCAATCTGATCGACCTGAAACTTGGTAGGTTTTCTAATTTTAATTTAATTTAATTAGAACCAATTTAGAAACGAATTAGAGAAAATTTAGAAAAAAATATCACCAAGAGTAAATAACGACCACCTTAATGTGTAAAGGAAGTTGTGTATTCCTCATAAGTATTCCTAACATCCTTTCAGCTTACCCTCCCCCTAGGGTGTACTCATGTGCGCAAATGTGAGTGCTTGGAGGATAAGGTTCCAATTTGCATGTGCAAAGACGAAACAATGGGAAGGGTGGGGGGATTTGAATTTTTCATTTTCTAAGAGCGTTTGTTTGTTTGTTTGTTTTGTTTTTTCACTTAAAAATATTTTGATTTAAAAATCAGCAAATTTCCAATTTAAATAAAAATCTGTCGGTGAATTTTTAGTATTCAAAAAATATTTGTCGGCAAATTTTCCTTCTCCCCCCCCCCAAACTGAAAGTCAAGTTTCGTCTCTAGTTTTGTAACATTTATTTTTGCGTGTTTGTTCGTTTGCTGTTGAAATAAAATAAGAACAACTTTTCTTCTTTTTTTTGGAGGGAGGGGGGGGGGGGTAATTTTGGTGATAGGAGCCTCTGAAATTACCTTAAAATTTTTGCTACACCCCGAAAAATCATCAATTTTTTATTCTCGTCAAAATGGAGTTTTGCTACACCCCAAAAAAATCTAGGCTGCCACCGCTGTTTGCTTTCAACTATTAGAATTTAATAAAATGTTCAACTTTCTCAAATTTTAGGCTCTAGATCAAACAGAGAATCTAGTGAAAACAGAATACTTAGTCTTTCAAATTCGAAATTCAACGTTTGCTACCGACTTTAAGATTTTCAAAATGTCTTCTATATTTCAGCTTTGTTTCAACCATTCAGATAACGTTCGGTACTCAGCTTGAAACCTACCTTCGGCTTTTGACTGACTAGTCACTGACAGGAGTTCAGGGTACTCCATTTTCAAAAACGAAATTTGACTTTCAGTTCGGGGCAGTGGAGAAGAAAAATTTGCCGACAAATATTTTTTCTTAACTAAAAATTCGCTGACAAAATTTAAAAAAAAAATTATAAATTTGCGAATTTTTTAATTGAAATATTTTTTAATCGAAATAGGTATTTTTTAATTTAAAAAAATAATAAGCAAACAAATAGACATTCATAAAAAATGAAAAATTTATATGAACAGTTTCTAAATTTTCCGACTGCTTAATTACTGCCCCCCCTTCTATAGTTTCGCCCCTGTATTTCGATATGCGAATAAATTTTATATCTATATTTTCGATATTCAGGCAATATCGTTATTGTACCGATATTTTAAGGTCACTAAAAGGTTGTCACCGTTTTGCCAGTTGGGTTCTGGCATACTGGCAACCTTCATATCATCGCCTCGGCTTGAATACCACGTCCATGTGTCCATGTTTTTGAAAAATGGGGTTTACCTGATTGTTAGCGTAAAAAAAAAACATCGAGGAATTTAAATTTAAAATCCTCGTAAATCGAAAGTGCGTATAATTTACCTCTCCTTGCAGCGAAACTAAACACTTTGGAGGTCATTAATCCAAATTTTCTCTACAGTTTTTCGTGTTTTCTGACATTTGTGCATTTTGGACTTCCGTGGTATTTAAACCGAGGTGACGACATGTACTTCGGCTTTCGGTTGTGGTCCATGTTTGTGAGTCGTATCATACCGGCATTGTGAGACATTGAACGAACACTTATTTTTCAGTCACGTGTTTCTAAAACCAGGATAAAGTGACGTTTATTCGATTTCGGAAATGAACGAGCAATAATTGAAATTATTTGAAAACTGAACGCAGTTTTCGATAGAAAAAAAACGACCGTCCGATCATTTTCAGAGAAGCGCGCATGCGCAAACGGGAAATGTTAACGACTTGGCGCCAGTCGCGTGTCTGGCTGGATATCTAACTTGTTTAGGGTCAAGTTGAATACTGCGATCGACTACCGCCGTTTTGTCAGAGTCAGTGTTGTATGAACCGAGCAATGGAGTGTGTCGTGTGACGCCGTCGTTCCCGTGTACCGTCGTATTTCGTATTTTCATTTTACGAGTATTTTTCGTATCCCGGTGAATATTATTCGTGTAATTATATTTTTTGGTTTTCGTTCTGGAATCCCGTTCGATTATCGTTTTCGCCGTCCCGCTGTGATCGCGAATTTAGAAAATTCACAGTTCGTCGTTTAGTTCCGTTTTCTTATTTCTCGAAATTTCGGTTAGCGAAAAGCCGGTGTTCGTGGATACAGTGTTGCGCTTATACTTACTCGTAGTGAATTGTTTGTGGTGGATTGTGTCTGTGTGCGATATATGTAATTCAGTCTGGACGACTTGTTCGGATCTTGGAACCGCCAGCGCCATCGCTGAAATAACAACGAAACATACAGGTCAGTTATTAGTGTTCTGTACGTACTACGAAAGTGCAACGTTTTTTGGGCGAGTGCCAACTCGAGACGAGACATCAGTGAACAGGTCGGACGAGAGACTAGAAGATACCATGTTTCAACAAGAACCGTTGAAGATAAGAGAACGTTTTCTATTGTATGAAATTTACTAAAAAGGAACATTTTTCGATTTCTTCACTCGCGGTGATTTCTACTCGGAAGTGCTCCTAGAGTGTTTCAAGTTCGACTGAGTCACAGCCTAGAGGCGGATTAAGATCTTTGCCGCTTTGAAGCTGACTATTAACTAATTCTCGCTCCTAATTTTAAAAGCTTCGTATCGATATGAACTGCTACTTTCTTCGGCTTTTCATGTTTGCAAATTCATTTATTACGTCGTCATAATCGAGTAAATTCAGAAAATCTCTCTCGATACATATAGTATACGAACTTTGTTTAATTTTGAGGTCCAAATGTTTTTAACCTTGGTTAAATAGTTGAATTTTCCCGGGTTAAATCTTTAATTAAATTTTTCGGGGAAATTATTTCATTTGATTTATCTTGTCATTTTTAAAATTTGGGTTTTTTCAAATTCAAAACCCCGTTTTTGAAAAAATGCCCCTTAAACTCCCCATTTTCCGGTCCCCAAACCCCTTGATAGAGAGGGTTTCTGATTTTTGGGACCCCCTACCCCTTTTTTTTTAGAAAAAAGTTTTTTTTAAGCCCAGTATTCTTTTGCATGGCCCTAGCCCCTTTTTAACCCTTTAACAAGGGGATATTTTTTTTTGGGTTTTTTAATTTTCTTTTTTTTTTACATTTTTTTTATTTAACCCTTCCCCTTTAATTTTGGGGGCATTAAATTTTTTTTTCCAAAATTTTTAAGGCCTTTTTTCAAAAAAATAAGAAAAAATTTAAAAAATAATTATTTTAAAGAAATAAAAATTTTTTTAAATAAAATTTTTTTAAGCCCAAAATTTGCTCCATGCTAATGTAATTCTTCTGTAAATTTTTCTTTTTCTTTTTGATTTTTAAATTTAAATTTAATTGCCCCAAGATATATTATTTTTTTAAAACTGAATCAATTGTTTTTTTTCCCAAATTTTTTTATTATACAGGGTTAGTCAGTTTTCGACGAAAGCTTTAGAAAAACTCCTTTAGCTGCGTGCAAATGTGACTCAACGTGTTGGTAGCGTATTTTTACTTATCAAATTTTCGATGAGCAGAAGAAATCGCTTTTAGTGGAACAAAAAAAGGGATGGGGGGTTTTTTTTTTCCAATAACTTTTGAAGAATTTCACAAAAAATTTTGGGGAAAAAATCTCTGAGGGAAATTTTTTAAACTGCAAAAACAATGCAAAAATTTTAATAAAAATTCTTTCTAAAACTTTCTGATGAAATTCTTTAAAAATTAGGGGAGTTTTTTTCCGAAGTTTTCCCAATGAAATTCTTCGGACTTTATCGAACATTTTTTCTAAAAGATTTTTAAATAAAATCCTTCAAAAACCCAAATGGGCTTTTTTCCCCCCCGAATATTTCCTAGGAAATTTTTTAAAAAATTTATCGGAAAATTTGCTCGACAATTTAATGATACTTTTTGGAAAGCTCCCATCGAATTCGACTAAGAACAAACGCAAACCAACACTTTTGATAAACATTTGCCCCGCAGCTAACGGATTTTTTCTATGCTGCTCGAAAACGACAAACCCCCTGTATTTTTTTTTACCCTGAGTTTTTTAAATTTTTTTTTTTTGCCAAATTTATTTCCATCCCGCTTTTACTTTTTCCTTTTGTTATTTTCTTCCAGCTTTTCCTGGAGTTTTCGGATGCACTCCCCCGCTACTACCACCACGTCATCTGAAAACCCTTAAATTGTTAAAAAAAAACCCCGTTAATTTTTACCCCTTTTTTTTTTAAATTCCCAATCCAGGTTTCTAAAAATTTTTCTTCTAAGGCGCAGTTGAAGAGTACCCGGTAAAATTCGGATCTCCTTGCCTTACCCCCCCTTTTAATTTCAAAAATTTTTCCCTCTATGTCAGTGACAATTCTTCTTTTAGCCCCTTGTATATTTCCTAAATTTAAAATTGAATGAAGTCCCGTTAATCCCCTGATTTTGAAGAGTTTTAAAATCATGTATTCAAAACCCCTTTGGTAAAGTCGATAAAAGGCTAGGGGGAAACGGGACTGATATTGGGATGATTTTTGAATGAGTGTATTTACCGTAGGGAAAGGGGTCGGGGTCGGGGAGTCCCCCTTTCTAAGCCTGCCTGGAAAGGGCGTGTATCGGGTCAAGAGGTCAAAGCATGGAAAAGAAGTTTTGGGCAAAAATTTGGGAAATTTAGGCTTATTGGTGGGAAGTTTTTAAATGTCGTCTTTTGATCCCTTTTTAAATAAAAAAATGAAAATTTGATATTTTCCCAAAACAGCGGGAATGGTTTTTTTTTTAAAAGAATAGTTTTACATAGCTGAAAACAGAATACTTAGTCTTTCAAATTCGAAATTCAACGTTTGCTACCGACTTTAAGATTTTCAAAATGTCTTCTATATTTCAGCTTTGTTTCAACCATTCAGATAACGTTCGGTACTCAGCTTGAAACCTACCTTCGGCTTTTGACTGACTAGTCACTGACAGGAGTTCAGGGTACTCCATTTTCAAAAACGAAATTTGACTTTCAGTTCGGGGCAGTGGAGAAGAAAAATTTGCCGACAAATATTTTTTCTTAACTAAAAATTCGCTGACAAAATTTAAAAAAAAAAATTATAAATTTGCGAATTTTTTAATTGAAATATTTTTTAATCGAAATAGGTATTTTTTAATTTAAAAAAATAATAAGCAAACAAATAGACATTCATAAAAAATGAAAAATTTATATGAACAGTTTCTAAATTTTCCGACTGCTTAATTACTGCCCCCCCTTCTATAGTTTCGCCCCTGTATTTCGATATGCGAATAAATTTTATATCTATATTTTCGATATTCAGGCAATATCGTTATTGTACCGATATTTTAAGGTCACTAAAAGGTTGTCACCGTTTTGCCAGTTGGGTTCTGGCATACTGGCAACCTTCATATCATCGCCTCGGCTTGAATACCACGTCCATGTGTCCATGTTTTTGAAAAATGGGGTTTACCTGATTGTTAGCGTAAAAAAAAAAACATCGAGGAATTTAAATTTAAAATCCTCGTAAATCGAAAGTGCGTATAATTTACCTCTCCTTGCAGCGAAACTAAACACTTTGGAGGTCATTAATCCAAATTTTCTCTACAGTTTTTCGTGTTTTCTGACATTTGTGCATTTTGGACTTCCGTGGTATTTAAACCGAGGTGACGACATGTACTTCGGCTTTCGGTTGTGGTCCATGTTTGTGAGTCGTATCATACCGGCATTGTGAGACATTGAACGAACACTTATTTTTCAGTCACGTGTTTCTAAAACCAGGATAAAGTGACGTTTATTCGATTTCGGAAATGAACGAGCAATAATTGAAATTATTTGAAAACTGAACGCAGTTTTCGATAGAAAAAAAACGACCGTCCGATCATTTTCAGAGAAGCGCGCATGCGCAAACGGGAAATGTTAACGACTTGGCGCCAGTCGCGTGTCTGGCTGGATATCTAACTTGTTTAGGGTCAAGTTGAATACTGCGATCGACTACCGCCGTTTTGTCAGAGTCAGTGTTGTATGAACCGAGCAATGGAGTGTGTCGTGTGACGCCGTCGTTCCCGTGTACCGTCGTATTTCGTATTTTCATTTTACGAGTATTTTTCGTATCCCGGTGAATATTATTCGTGTAATTATATTTTTTGGTTTTCGTTCTGGAATCCCGTTCGATTATCGTTTTCGCCGTCCCGCTGTGATCGCGAATTTAGAAAATTCACAGTTCGTCGTTTAGTTCCGTTTTCTTATTTCTCGAAATTTCGGTTAGCGAAAAGCCGGTGTTCGTGGATACAGTGTTGCGCTTATACTTACTCGTAGTGAATTGTTTGTGGTGGATTGTGTCTGTGTGCGATATATGTAATTCAGTCTGGACGACTTCGTTCGGATCTTGGAACCGCCAGCGCCATCGCTGAAATAACAACGAAACATACAGGTCAGTTATTAGTGTTCTGTACGTACTACGAAAGTGCAACGTTTTTTGGGCGAGTGCCAACTCGAGACGAGACATCAGTGAACAGGTCGGACGAGAGACTAGAAGATACCATGTTTCAACAAGAACCGTTGAAGATAAGAGAACGTTTTCTATTGTATGAAATTTACTAAAAAGGAACATTTTTCGATTTCTTCACTCGCGGTGATTTCTACTCGGAAGTGCTCCTAGAGTGTTTCAAGTTCGACTGAGTCACAGCCTAGAGGCGGATCAAGATCTTTGCCTCTTTGAAGCTGACTATTAATTAATTCTCGCTCCTAATTTTAAAAGCTTCGTATCGATATGAACTGCTACTTTCTTCGGCTTTTCATGTTTGCAAATTCATTTATTACGTCGTCATAATCGAGTAAATTCAGAAAATCTCTCTCGATACATATAGTATACGAACATCGTTAAATTTTGCTTCAGTGAGAGTCGTTCAAAGGTAATTTTTAATTCTCTTGAGATTAGAAATAGATCTTCAGAGCAGTTTGTTACATCCATGGTTTAGAATAACTGCGATGCAATGCTGACATTTGGAAACAGGTCTTCCAAGTTGCGATCTCGGATGGATACGAGTAAATTGACACTGTCAAATCCTGCCTCCATTTGTGTATTTTTAATGTAATTTCGGAAGTGAACGCATTCGAGTGGGAACGTTAAAATTTTTGAAAATTTTCTGCCTCTTGGGTGAGATCTTCGGTATCATGTCCGTTTGCTGATTGATCGGCTATCTCCCTGTTTATCTTGTCACTGGTCCTAGGGTTTGTCGTATTCAAGATTGCGGGATAACCTGAGATGTCTGACCAGATGGATACCACAGCAAAATTGCTAAGGAGGTACCAACGAGAAAACACTTCGAGGCTTTTTATACTAATTTGAGTCGTAAAAACAGGCAAATATTCGTCACGAATGTTGAGAAGAAAACTGAATTTTTTAAAAATTAATTCATACGAGGAACACCTACTTTGCAATTCTTAATCATCAATCTTTCTAATTTCGCAAAGTAAATGTTCACTTTCAGTTTTTCTCGGCTATAAAGATTAAAGGATGACTTCATTTTCTTTTGTTTCACCGTATGTTTTAAGGTTCTTGTGGATCTCCGTCTCTGATCTCCTACTTCATCACCTTCTATGTCTACGATTTTTTTTTGCATCACTTATAAATTTCTGGAACATCTCATCAATTCGGTCACAAAATCTATTAAGGATTTATAAATATGGAGCACATTGCTTGTAGACTTGTGATGGTCGGCGAATCCCCAGTAGGAAGCGTGCGCTTGCACCTAGTTGAATTTCCATGCACCTGATTGGAAATCAATTATAATATAAGCATTTATTCGAGGTAGATATGTTACATTTGAGTTATCTATGTCATATTTAAGATAGGTTTGTTACAAATCTACGAAATCCCGTATTCTGAACAAATGCCTCCTTCAACCTCTCCCATTCGGTCCGGTCTGCTGCAACCCTGTGATAGAGACGGTTTCTGATATTGTCCGACCACCTAGCCCTCTGCTTCCCCGGCTCTCTCCCTTCTTTTAGAAACCAAAATGTTGTTTTTATAGTCCATCTGTCATCCTTCATTCTGCATACGTGCCCTGCCCAGTCCCATTTTAACCTTCTAACAACGTGGATGATATTTTTGTTGGATTTTAATTTGTTCTTAATTTTTGTCAGAGTCACTTTGTCTTTCAGTTTAATGCCAAGCATTGCCCTCTCCGTAGAGTTTTGTGCAGTTCGAAGTTTTTTTTTCTCCAAATGTTTGGTCAGAGACCATGTTTGGCAGCCATAAAAGATAATGCCGGGAGGACACAACTATTAAATAATTGACTTTTGAAAGAAATAGGATATTTGTTTTTGAATATAATTTTTAAAGACCAAAATTTGCTCCATGCTAATGTAATTCTTCTGTCAATTTCTTTTTCTGTTTGATTTTTGAATGAAATTAATTGTCCAAGATATATTATATCTTCAACTGTATCAATTGTTTTTGTACCAATTTTTATTATACAGGGTTAGTCAGTTTTCGACGCAGCATAGAAAAACTCCGTTAGCTGCGTGCAAATGTGACTCAACGTGTTGGTAGCGTATTGTACTTAGTCAGAATTCGATGCAGCAGAAGAAATCGCTGTTAGTGGAACGAAAAATGGATCGGGGGAGTTTTTTCCAATAACTTTTGAAGAATTTCACAAGAAATATCCGGGAAAAATCTCTGATGGAATTTTAAACTGCATAACAATGCAGAAATTATCAAAATTCTTTCTAAAACTTTCTGATGAAATTCTTTAAAAATTATGGGAGATTTTTCCGAAGATTTACAATGAAATTCTTCGGACATTATCGAACATTTTTTCTGAAGATTTTTGATAAAATCCTTCACAAACCATCGGCGTTTTTCCCCGAATATTTCCTAGGAAATTCTTCAAAAATTATCGGAAAATTTGCTCGACGAATTTAATGATACTTTTTGGTATGCTGCATCGAATTCTGACTAAGTACAATACGCTACCAACACGTTGAGTCACATTTGCACGCAGCTAACGGAGTTTTTCTATGCTGCGTCGAAAACTGACTAACCCTGTATTTGTTTACCCTGAGTTGTTTAGAATTTTTGTTTTTGCCAAATTTATTTCCATCCCTGCTTTTACTCTTTCTCTGTTGAGTTCTTCCAGCATTTCCTGGAGCTCGGATGCACTCCTCGCTACTACCACCACGTCATCTGCAAACCTTAAATTGTTCAGAAATACCCCGTTAATTTTTAGCCCTTTTTCTTATCCCAATCCAGGTTTCTGAAAATTTCTTCTAAGGCGCAGTTGAAGAGTAGCTGTGAAATCGGATCTCCTTGCCTTACTCCCCTTTTAATTTCAAAAATATTTCCCTCTGTCAGTGACTATTCTTGCTTTTAGCCCCTTGTATATTTCCTGAATTAATTGAATGAAGTCCCTGTTAATCCCCTGATTTTGAAGAGCTTGAATCATGTAGTTCGAAAGCCTTGGTGAAGTCGATGAAGGCTAGGTGGACGGGGATCTGATATTCGGATGATTTTTGAATGAGTGTATTTACCGTATGGAGGTGGTCAGTCGTGGAGTACCCCTTTCTGAAGCCTGCCTGGCAAGGCGATTGTATCAGGTCAAGAGAGTCTAGCATGGAGGAGAAGATTTGGGCTAAAATTGGAATTAGGCTTATTGGTCGGAAGTTTTTGATGTCGTCTTTTGATCCCTTTTTAAATAATAAAATGATATTTGATAGTTTCCAATCAGCTGGAATGGTTTTTGTTTTAAGAATAGTGTTGTACATAGCTGTAAAAACTTTTATTAATTTTGGTCCTCCGTACTTGACATGTTCGATGTTGATGCGATCATGACCCGCTGCTTTTCCTGCCTTCAGTCTTTCGACTGCCCTCTTCACTTCGCATTCCAAAAAGTCCGGATCGCAATCGTCACTGCTTGATGTTTTAATACTATGAGGTACGGAATCGTCTGAGTATAGCTCTGAATAGAAATCGGTAGCAATTTTATTTATTTGTGTACGATTGTATACTTTTCCGCCTTTTTTGTTTTTTAAACATGTCATAAATGTTTTTCCCAAAATTCTTTCTTTTTTTATTGTTTTTGTACTTTTTGTAGACTCCATAATTTGATAATCAAATTATCTAATTTATCTTGTTTAAATTTTCGTAAAAGTTTTCTTACCAGTTTGCAAGTTAGGTTGAATTCAATTTTATTTTTTGTTGTTTTCGGCAGTTTTTTTAGAGATTACCTTTTTTTTAATTAAATCCAAAATTTTTTGAGGGAGTTTTAACTCTAGACTTTCCTTCCGTGGGCCTCTAGAATCATTTTTTGAATTTACTCCCAGCTAGGTAGTTCTCCACAGCTCCCCACCTCTGGCAAGTTTCTGTCTAAAGTTAATTGGTAATCTTCTTGGGATTCTGAGGAGATTCTGGGAGGTAGTTTTTGAGTATTTGGACGGTATCTTTTATTCTTTATGGCTAGTTTGCAAAATATAGGTCTGTGGTCAGAGTGGAATTGAAAGTGAGCTAGGGTATCACAATTTGTTATATTATTAAAAGTTATTGGGGGGGGGGGCTAGTATACATATAGTCGATTTGTGATTTGAACGTTTGATTTAAGTCCATCTCTTGCCTTCTGTCTTCTTGGAAAATGTGTTTACTAGTTTAAAATTGTTTTCCTGACAAAAGAGAACCAGTTTAGCTCCCCTACTTGGATTTCTTTTTCCATAGTTGAATTTTCCTACAGTTTCTTGTTCGTCTGTTTTTTGGAGACCTACTTGGCTATTAAAATCGCCTAGTATTAGCAAGTGGTTTTTAATGTTTTGTTTTTGCTTGTTCAGAATTTCCTTCAATTGTGAATAAAATTCGTCGCAAGTTTTTTCTTCAGTGGTGGCTGTTGGTGCATATATTTGGATTATTGTTAATCATTGTTTTTCAAGTTGGAATTTTATTATGGCTATTCTGTCTGAGATTCCTCTGAATTCAGTGATTTTGTGACTTACATTATTTTTTATTAAGAAGCCTACACCCCTTTATGACCACTTTGAGAGCCTATATAGCAAAAATTATTTTTTTCTTTTGTGAGGACCATGCTTTCGTCATTCCTCCTGATTTCCGCAAGGCCTATAATATCCGATTTTGAGTTTCGGAAGGCTAATTCTAGTTCGGCTAGATTTTCATCTTTTTAAAGTACGAACGTTGAGAGTGGCAATTTGAATTGATTTTATTTTTTGGTTGATACATTTTGTTGGCGATTTTGTGATTTTTTAAAGTTTTGAGTAGAAGTCAGGTTTTGATTGAATTGAATTTTTTGGATGATAGGGTTGCTTTGCTGAAGGGTGTGATTGTGACGAGTGTGTTGAGTGTAGTTGGGGTTGTGATTTATTTGAGGTTGATGAGTCCGTCTCTGATCTTCCACTTCATCACCTTCTATGTCTACGATTTTTTTTGTATCACTTATAAATTTCTGGAACATCTCATCAATTCTCAATTCGGTCACAAAATCTATCAAGGATTTATAAATATGGAGCACGCTTTTCAAATCGATGCGCATTTTGCTTGTAGACTTGTGATGGCCGGCGAATCCCCAGTAGGAACTAGGAAGCGTGCGCTTGCACCTAGTTGAATTTCCATGCACCTGATTGGAAATCAATTGCTTTTTTCTTTGAACATAGTGGCCTCTCAAGCTTTACCTCAAAAAAATTGAAAAAGTGACAGAATTCGCAAAAATTAATCTAAAAATGACCAAAATTTCAAGTTTTTGCCTCTTGTGTATCGATTTTTGTGGGACTGCATACAGGGGCGGAGACTTAGATTTTCCCCACATGTTGCAAAATTTCAATCGTAAAGGGGGCTGGACCCCCATCCCCGTGACAAATTCAAAAAATAGTATTTTTCCATAGGTAGCCAGGGAAACCAAACACGCCTCCGTACCAGCTAAATGTCGTCTTACTGTCTTACCTTTGGAAAGACTTTTCTGCAACGTATTGCCGTGCTGGAAATTCATTACATTTGTCGCGCAGCTTTATCGGGTGATTACCAGTGATTTTTTTGTGAAACAGACTTTCGATTTCTTCCTCATTTTTTTCTATCCCGTTTTAAAAAATCAACAGTCGTAGTTTATTTATTTTTATTCGATTTTAAAATTTTAATTTAAATTTAAAAATCCACCGCAATCACGATGTCCAATATAAATATAAATGCGGAACGTCGTGGAAATTGAAGTGAGTGGTTGATTTGTTTTGGTTAATTACTTAGGCCAATACAAGTTGCGACTCTCTTTTCTTTAGTACCTAGCTCCCCCAAGCTCCTCTCCTCTAGCTTTGATCTCGACAACTAACAGCAGGTTTATTTTGGACAAATTATGGACAAAAATGCCCCCTTGATTTGCATCTTAGGTTCGTCCATCTAGAGTTCGTCACCTTGGTCTCGCCTCTCAGTGGACTTGTTCGATAGTTCAGGGTAGACCAAGAGTATTGTAGGGGGTCATGGCTTGGTTCTCTAAAGCAGTGTCCTAGAATCGCCTCCTTCAGGGACACCTCCGGGTTTCCGAGGCACTCTGAGAATTTTAGACTCTCTATCTTAGGGGCCCAGTCTGAACCTCCCCCTTCTAGGGTACCCTTAGCACATTAGATCGCGTAGTAAGTCATTACAGCGTTCTTTTAGTCTTATGTACTAGAGAAGCCCTCACTCTCTATATGAGACTGACGGGCATCAATTTTATTGTGCCCATTACGTCCTACTCGGACTCTGAGGTGGACTGTTGCACCAAATAGGGGCAAAGGCTCCAGCTCCCTGTCTCCTGTACATTTGTATATACATCGCTAAGCTGTAGATTAAGAGGAACCAGGTCCGTACCCGTCTGGTCACAACGACGGATGGAGGAGAATACATCAAGTGGCATTAATTTCAGCGGTAAGCGGCTAGGCTATATTTCGACTTGATTGGTATTTTTAAGCTTCCATTGCGTTATTCTGTGAGTGCCCCTTCCCGTACCCTTGTGACGTAAATCCCCAATAGGTCAGCAGGAAAGCCCAGCAATGGTGAACGCACCCTTTGTTTGGCCCATGTTATTGTTAAATGAAATGGTTTGTCCTAGGTATTTGTACTCATCTACTCTCTTAATTTTTCCCCCTTCTAGCCATAGTTCCTTCTTCCCTGCTTTGTTTGACATAAATTTTGTTTTTGATAAATTCATAGAAAGTCCAAACTCTTGGCTAGCATCCTTTAGTTCTTTCGTCAATTTTTCCATTTCCTCAAAATCCTTAGCAATAATTACGATGTCGTCTGCAAACCTTAGATGGTTTAACCAGCGACCCTGAACTTTAATCCCTGTTTCCTCCCAATCTAAAGTTCTGAAAATTTGCTCCAGTATGTTGTTGAAGAGGTTCGAGGACAAAGGATCCTCCTGTTTTACACCCATTTGGACAGGAAACTTTGTACCCTTTGTGTCCGTCCTCACTTAGGCTTCGGAGCAACCATATGAGTAGCTGAGAAATTCGATAATTTTATAAGGGACTCCTTGTTCTGCCAGGGACTGTCATAGTTTATCATGATAGAGAGAATCAAACGCCTTGTTGAAGTCTATAAACATCAGCAACGTCTCTATTTTGTATTCTTTGCTTTTTTAATAATCTGGTTCAGTAATTTTATGTGAACGATTGCGGAAAATTTTTTTCTAAAGCCGTCTTGTTCAATAGGTCGTTGGGAATCTAGTATATTGTAGATGCGCTCTTTTAAGATTTTCATAAAGATTTTGGCTAAGTTCGAGGATAGGCTGATGGGGCGGTAGTTGTTAATATCCGACCTATCACCTTTTTTGCTTGAGATGATGATTTCGGTTATATTCCATTGTTGTGGGGGTTATACCTGTCCAAGCGTTAGGTTGAATAGATAAGGTTCCGTTAATGCCTGCCTTAGGATTTTTAAAGTTTCATTTTGGATATTATCAGGGCCGGGTGCTTTACTTATTTTTGAGTCCATTCACAGCTTGTTCTACCCCTCAAAATAATGCAATGCTATAACAAATTCTGCAGTTTCATGATCAATTTCATTACCACTTTTTGAAAAGTCATTGTGGATTTTATGTATGTTGCAAGTCCCTATGCTCAATAAACTTTTAGAACGTAGCCTACAACTTTCGCTTTCTCATTGAATAAACTGAACACTGATTTGTTAATATTGGGGTCACCTCAGCACAACATTAACAAATTTTTCATCGGCTGTTGAGCCTTATCCATAGCCGACCAAATGGATTGAAAAATGACTAGCTTCATCTGCCGAGTTCGGGAAAATTGTTTCTAATTGAGCAACTATCATCTTGTTCTCACTTGTAGACCAAAATCTAATTTAAATTTTCAACACTTTCTTATTATTAGCGATATTGGAAATTTTATCATGCAGTAGAGAATAATAGGCATCACTATCTTTAAATATACATCCTCAATCAAACGCCTTAAGAAATATGGATTACAAGCTTCTGTTATTAGGTATCGAGCTTTTCTTTTATTACAAATTACTGTTTCTGTTTCTTCGGGCTCGGAAAACATGGCCTTGAGCAGAGATATAAGTTATATCGTTACTGGATCATGAACTGAAATTACTTGCAACTACTTTCATTTCAGCACCCGCAGGATTTCAGCTCTGGTTGTAGCATCACTACAACAGAAGAGCTGGATATCAGGAGTAATTGTAACACCTTCTGAAGAAAACAAAGTATCTGGTACCATTAACGCTGATTTATTCTTCTATCTCCACACGCTGAAATTAAAATTCAGCAAAAAATTCGTTTTTTTCTGTCATGCCGGGTCGTGCAGCTGAATATGTCGCTCGGTGTGAGAGGCGCATAGAACCTACCTAATTACGTAAGATCTGAATCAGAACAGCAGCTTTTAAGGGGAAAATATCTAGAAAATCATTTCTTCAAAATCGATTGTCTGTTCAGCCTCCAGACTGGTCTCAAAGGTATAGAACGACGCGACGTGTAAAAAGAGTCAAGAAGAGCCGTGAGTCAAGAGAGCATCAGAATAGTCAGGAGTCGCCTCCAGAAGCCATTGAAAAGATTTGTGCCTGAAAAAAGTCACAAGTCTCTTCCGGAAGCCTCTGTGAAAAGTCAGAAACGAATATTGAAGGTCAAGAGTCGCATACATTTAGAAATCAGTTCCCCAGTCTCACGGGTCAGAGTCCACTTTTTGGTGAGCGCAATGTGAGACACTTCTGAAAAATTGAGGCAACTCTAATGTATGTGCTGTGAGGAGAATTCACCTTCTCTCTCACACCATCAGGTCGATCCTTTTTCACACCTCCCGGGACATTTTAGAAGACTCAATTCCCACCGGAAATCAATATGTATTGCACTAGCCCGAGATTATTGACTGCACGTGTATGCAAAAAATAGCCATCAAACGGATGTCAACAAGACGCCCACCAATCACGCGCGCAGAAATTAGACGCAATATTGAGCATGCTACATCCTCCTCGAATTCCGAAAACTCGAACGGTATCTTTCCGAAGATCGAAAAGCTCCGCCGTGGAAAATAACCGTGAGCGTCCAATCACTGAATATTCTGTAAAGCCGAGCTTTACAATGCGTTCTACGTTTGACCCAACATGTGTCTTCTAACGTTGGCCCATCATTGGAACGAGTGCTGGATGCAGCGTTTGGCTACACAGTGAGGCAAATTTTGGGTCCAGTATTGCAGAGTGCTTCGAGATGTTAGTTCAAACGTTGGAAGCATCCTTTGAAGCGAAAAAAAAAAAAAAGACCAACAGACAGCCGAACATGTTCCAACGCCAGCCAGCATTTGATGCTAGCCATTCGTCTTCCGACATGTGTGCTACGGCTAGCTACACGATGCGTCACATCCTTCCAACGTCCAACGTTGGAAGCATTGGACGCATTGTGTAGCCGCAGTATAACTATACCCCATTTATTCCAATGCATTGACCATTCTTCCTAGGCAGAGTTCTGCACCACAATCAAGCTCATCCATCGCAGGTATTATAACTCCTCCACGAAACCTAGATGTCGTCTTGGTCTCTACTCTCTGTCGTAAGCTCTGGAGGAGCTATTACTCTTTGTCCAGCATCTTAGACTTTGAATTCTGTCGTGTCACGTACTACATATTACAAAGCCTAGTGGCTCTTTACCCATATATCATCCACTGTATCTAAATAACGCCATAATGACGTAATCGTATTTTGACGAATTAATGAAATTCTCACTTCAACAAAATCGTCTCGCCTACGTTATTTTCACGCCCGAGAACCATTGGTCAGGTACTGTTACCATCAGCCCCGTGGGTCTATGGGCGGATCCTGTAATTAGAGACTCGCGACACCGTCCCCATCAAGTGTACCAGCAACTTCTTGACAGTATGCTGAAAAACAAGGTGCAGCGCAGACCGCAGACCTATCTCAGATTCATTATTAGTCATTGTGGTTTTTTTGTTGTTTTTTTTTTTGTTTTATTTTTGTTTTAATTTACAACCTTGAGATGTACATTGAGTTTGCGATGTAAATCGTCACCTAATCTGCCCACAGTTGGGCATAGGTTTCTGTCACATTCTTCCATCTTTCTTGCTCCCTCGCTGTCTGTGCCCAGCCAGGGCCGAGGTATCCTAGAATCTCGTCTATCCACTAGGTCGCTGGGCAGCCTCTTTTCCTCTTCTGATATTTTGGGTCCCACATGGTGTAGCGGTAACACCATTTCTCTGGGTCACCCCCTGCCAAATGGCCAGCATATTTCAGTTTCAATTTTTTAATTTTGTACCCTATAGTTTTTGCTCCTGTTTGTGCCCTGATAGTTTTTATATCGATCTTATCTTTTACATAAGTGGCCAAAATGCTCCTCAGAATTGAATTGTGTTTTTCAGACGCGAATTTGCCTCTTGGTTAGCACCCATGTTTGTAGGGCTCAGAGTTGGGTATTTTAATTGTCAGGGACTGGCAAATGAAGATCATTTGCAGGAATTTTAAAATGATATAGGTCTACTTAATCTAGACATCATAGGTATTGCCGAGATGAGACGGAATGGAGAAATAATGAGAAGAGCTGATGGGAATTTATTCTGTTACTATGGAAATACGCAGGGTATCCATGGAGTAGGCTTTTATGTTCACAGATGTATGACGAATAAAATAATAAAAATTGAAGGTATAACATAAAGGATAGCTGTACTGACAATAAAAGTCAATAGTTAAGTAAATTTATCATTAATCCAGGTATATGCCCCCACACTCAACTCGTTAGAAACTGAAGTAGATAACTTTTACAAGGGAGCAGATGAAATACTCGAAAAGGAGAAAGAATATTTTACATTATTGTGGCGAATAATCCCGAACATTCGAGGTAAGCAAAGAAAGATCGACACGTTTCGAGCAGCAGAATAGAAGTTCGATAACGAAAGCGATTGGGAGTTTCGTCGATGACGCCGGGATACATAAAGGCCGCTGGCCGTCGCCGCACAGTCTAGTTTGTATATGCGATACACTGTGCGTTTTCAAAGCGATCTAGCTACTGTTTTCGTGTGTTTGTATTTGTGTGACATTAGAAGTTCTTAGTACGTGTTTTCGTGCGTTTTCCGGTGCAAATCTCGTTACTTAACGGGCGATTTTAATGCGAAAATGGGGAGTAATATGACATCAAGAAATAGGATAGGAAACTTGGCTAGAGTGCATCCAACTTAAGAGGCGAAAAACTAGTTGACCTTGTACCCAGTCTAGCCATAAGTTCTGATACAACTACAAACGTGTATAATGCGTCAAATATTTAATATACGAAAAAACTACAAAAACCGCAAAAAAGAGCATACTTTTTCGAGTCGGAATAGCTAAAAAATTTTTCAAAATGCCCCCCCCCTTTGCCCGCACACATTTTCGTAACCGTTCTGGCCACAGGTCAATAGCGGCACGAACACGTTCCAGCGGGAGATTGGCTGCAGCTCTTCGAATACTCGACTTGAGAGCCTCTAAATTGGTGTGAGGCTTGCTACAAGCAGCCTCTTTAGGTTCCGCCCAGAGTTGATAGTCCAACGGATTCAAGTCTGGACTACCGGAGGGCCAATCCATATGCGCAATGAATTCCGGAACATTTTGCGCCAATCGTGATTTATGAGCCGGTGCTGAATCCTGTTGGAAGATCCAGTGCTCGCCGTAGAATAAGGTATCAGTCAGAGGTGCTATCACATCCTCCAACATCTGAACATATACTTTTCCATTGGTTTTCACCCCCTGTTGACAAAAATGCACCTTGGTAACACCCTCATATGATACGCCCCACCAAGCCATCACACTGGTGGGGTGATGACCTCGTTGAATGCGTGGGACCTTCTCTTTAGCTTCGTATGAAGATCGAGCATAAACTCGGTCGTTTTGCCGATTGAATTTTTGTTCAATGGTGAAAATTTTCTCATCCGTGAACAATATTTCTTTGTGACCATTTTTACCGTGCCTCGCTAACAGCGCTTTTGATCTTACCCGTCTCGAGTAATGTACAATTCACGTTCATACCGCATTAATTTTCGAACCAACTGGCCATGTATACCTGGTACAGTACCTCTCTCACACCCTGACAGTGTTACCGAAGTCGCGCACCTAAAATTCCCTTCTACAGGCGTACACTAACACGTGTATCAGAACTTATGGCTAGACTGTGTAGACAAATATAATTTATCAATGATAGGGGTATGCTTTAAATAAAAAAAAGGATACCGAAAGATGGATATGGAGATCACCAGGTAGGAAAACCTTCAATGAAATTGACCATACTTTAATTAATGATAAGCGTATTGCAAAAAATATATCTATATTAAGTTGCACTCATTTCCAGTCAGATCACAGATTAGATGTTTGTGATATAAAAGTAAACAAACGAATAAGATTTTAAAATAATTTCAGTAAACACAAAAATGCAAATAAAACATTCATTATTCCGGCATACAAAACTCAAGAAGCTATAAATACACTATCGAGCAATATTGAAAGGCTAATCTGGGGTCTGTTTGGCCGAGTGGATAGCGCGTTGGTCTCGGAATCCGGAGGTCCCGGGTTCGAGCCCATGTAGCAACTCGCAACATTTCGACCTAGGCCGGCTTTTCGGCAAGACGAGACGAGGGCTAAGGCAGCCCTAGCAACTTCCTCGACGTCGCTGATGTAATGCTCGAAAGCGCGGAGTCCAGGGCTCGGGTTGAGAGGAGAGTTAGAAAAAAGAGAGAAAAAAACTTCTCCTTTGGTCAAGACCAGACGCCGCTGCTCAGTTGGCAAATTCACACATCTTAAAGCTATTTTTTCGCGCTCAAAACAGTTGGAAATTGTTTGATCCTCGCCCCTCAGTGAATTTGCTTTGCTATAGGGCCCTGAGAATGTGACCCATCTTTTGATTTGCGTATTGAAAATGAAAAAATGAACTAGGTGAACGAACTTGCTTATAACTTTCTCGGTTAAAGGTTGAAACATTCAAGAATCATTCATCCACGTGAAACGTGAAATTTTCATTGCCTTTTCCTTTTGTTCTATATTGACGAATCTCCTCTATTGTTTACCTTTTGCGGCTTCCTTTGGTCATCGACATGGAGTAATATTTCCCGAGTCGGTTTCAGTGTATTGTTCGTAAAAACGAATTTAATTTAATTTAGATCTGCGCGACTGCAAGTTGTAATTGTTTTCTGATTAATTTTCTAACTTCTGTATTTAGTTGATGAACATTTATTTGCTTGGTTTGTTATTCTGTTATCAAACCAGCACCATGTGCGATTTCTATTTGCGTTGTAATTATGTGATAGCTACATACTGTATCTTGGTATTAGTGTTAACCGCGGGTAATGAGTTTCTCGTTTGATGTCTGTACCTTGCTCAAGTTTGCATTTTGAGTTTAGGTATTTTCGCTTTAACCAACGCTATATTCTAACTTGGTATCTCGGATCCGTATTTCTTCGCATTATTGCCAGAACTAGCCAGTAGTTATTTTCCAACTAGACTTTTTCTTGTCTGTATCAGCCGGAGTGAAAATAATCCGATGATGTGGTTAACGAGTGACCTAAAATAATGAAGAAGAATCATAAAAATAGTCGGCGAAATGAAGTACCATACGCTTGTAAAGTGTATTCCCAAAGGTGAACAACAGTGAATTTCACAGAGATAAATCTTTTCGTCTTGGCATTCGTGTTTCGATATATTTTTCTTTGCCTTCAAAGGATGTCTCAATGGGAGATTCTAAGAAGTTCTTATGTAGTGTTGAGAACTCCTTTCAACAGTATTTCTTCAGTCCTAGAGAGATTTTTATTTACTTTTTGGTTGAATCTTTTTGAATTTCTTATTTTGGATTCTCTTCTTTATAGACGGTGGCGTCAGAACAGGAAAGGGAGATAGTACTTGTATTTTTATTTAAAAAAATGACTGCACTTCATTGAAAAATTACTGTAGCTGAATTGCAAAATTACTATAACTTCATTTAAAAACTGCAGTAACTTTATTGTAACCAAGGACGTACCGTTGGGGGGGGGGGCGACTTACTCCCTCCCTCCTGTTAGAATTTTTTACTCAGCAGTTGGGGAAATTTACCATTTCAGTCAGGCGAGTTGGGAAAAAATCCAACAAGTTAAAAGTTTTTTGTTTTTTTTTAGCTTTGATGCTTGGGAATTGAGTTGAGAAGTTGGGAAAGCCCAAATTACAAGGTTTTAGTTCTTTGGCTTTGATACTTGGGAATTCTGAGTTGAGCCAGTTGGAAAAATCCAACAGGTCAGAAGGTTTTTTTTTGCTTTGATACTTGGGAATTGAGTTGAGAAGTTGGGAAAACCCAAGTCGAAAGTGAGCCAGTCAAAAGGCTTTTTTTTTTTTTGCTTCGATACTAATTCTGAGTTGAGCAGTTGGGACTTTCACAATTTTACCCCCCTCCCTCCAGGGAAAACTCTTCGGTACGTCCCTGATTGTAACATTACTGTTATAGGGACTTGATTAAGAACTGCCGTAAGTAACTGTATTCAGAAATTACTGTGAGTAGCTTTATTGAAATACAGGAACGGCGGGGGGTACAGGGATACGCTACTGCTTATAGTTTATCAATAGAACTGGTAAAAAAAAAGTGGAAAAAGTGAGAGGTAGCTTGAGACTTAGTTGACTTCAACGACGCTTCCATTTTACTCCGTGTAATTCGGAGTTTATTCAGTCCATGGTTTCATAGCTTTGTAGTAAAAATAGAGCGCTGTTAAACTTCAAGATTGGTAAAGACTTACTTCAGACTCGTTAAGACTCCTCTGGAAACCTCTCCAAAATTTTATGGAGGGTTCATTAGAGTAGAGGCTATATTTTAATGGTGTATGTAATTAGTTAATTCTTTTAAATTAGTAATTTTCACCACTGTAAGTTGTAATTTGCAAAGTGTTCTCAGGTGTGTTCATCTTCAGTGCTTCACATCCATCTACTGCTAAGGCTCCTAATGCGTTTAATTTACATTATATGGATAAGGGTGTACCGGGAGTATCCACTATGGTAATAGGTGTCTAGTATCCTGTCTTTGTATTAGTTGTTATAGTCGTGTCTATTACTCCAATGTCTGTTAAGTTGTTGTAGTGTTGTGTCGGGTGCACGCTCTGTTCTATTTTCCTATAGGTTGTTGTGGTCTGGTACGTTTTCTTATCTCTTGTGGGCAGTTGGGCAATTGGCTGTTATTAGTGTGAACGAAGGTTCACTGTCCCTTGGTGGAGCATATGGCGATGCACGCATGTCAAATTGGCTCCCCAGACACCGCACCCGTGGTCCCGGAAAGTACCCTTTCGAGTATCGCAGCAGTGACCAGAGGGACGCATGGAGGCTGACCCAAGCCCCCATTTCGCCTTTCCGCTTCCGGTGCGCGCTGTCCTGCCAGAGCCACCATGGGACACCCTACTGACCGAGGTTAACGCTCACCCAGCCTTGACCTGAAATTCGGGTACATTACAGACGGGCGCTTCTTTCAGTCACCCCTCACCTCCTCGTCTTGGTTCGACACATTTCTTTGTACATGTGGCTTCCAGTTCATGCAGTGTATTTAATAAATCATTTCCTAATTTCTAAATTGAGACTAACATCTGCTAAAAGCTTTGACGTTTTATTGAAGGCACTTTAGGCATGTATACATAGTTTTTTTGATATTTGGCTCTGGGATTAGTTCTTGCGTGCTGTAGCATTCCAGATATTTGAATTCTTTGACTTCTGAATCATCACATCTGATGTGGATGTAGGTATTTTCATGGTTCTCTCTTAATGATCATGAATCTTGTCTTCTGAGTGTTCATCCTCAGACCATATTTCTCTCGTCTATAATTGACTAGTCTAACAGCATCTGTAAGTCAGTGTATTATCGGCATAGCTTGTTTTTCACTGTAATGCGAATTTCAAGCTCTTTCAGAGCCTCTTTGATAACATTCTCCGAGTACAGGTTTAATAGCATTGGTGGCAGTGTATCGCTTTGCCGTACTCCTTTGCAGATTCCTATTTCTTCTGTACTTGTACCTTCAATGGTCGTAAGTTACTTCCAATTATAGATTGTATAGGATTGTTAAGTCGAATTTATTCATTCCAGTTTTTTCCAGGTTATTAAGTAAATCATCATGTTTGACCCTGTGTCAAAGGCTCTTTCGTAGTCGATCAAGTATAGGAAAAAATTTTTACTCTATACATGATATTAAAACAGTATTTTGACTGTAAGCTACCTGCGGGTAAAAGTGCATTTTACCCGCACCTATGCTAAGCATGAAATAAAAACAATGTACAATGAAGAAACGGGTCGACCACAGTATGAACCAATGAAAACGCTTGAAAATTTCAACGAGCGTGAGAAGTGTGAGAGCATGATTCGTTCACGTGTTCACGTTCCTTCCATTCCTGGAATTCGTGTATCTTGATAGTGTGAATCTGAATTCGTGCGATTTTGATTTTGAAAGTGAAGAGGATAGATTTCTGTTTTAACATCATAAGAATAAAATATCTTACAATACATGCGGGTATCGTGAACGTTTACCAACTGAGCAAATTGCTCAACTCGCCTAACGGCTCATATCGCTAACTTTTGCTTCGTTGGGTAAACATTCACTTTACCCACATGTATAGTAATACACTATTTCTCTGGCCCATGCTTTTCTGCAACCTATACAACTTGGCTGTACGGCCATAATACATTTTTCGTTTCTTTCTTCATCTAAATTAAAATCTAAACACCCCTCATCGCCTTTCGATGGTTTCTGTGTTCTTCGTTTGTGATCCGCCTCACCCTGTGTCGAACGGTAACGAGGTTTTCCGGCAGACATCCTTACAAATTAATTTTCCTTATCCATCGAGAAGAGAGGGTGAGAGAGAGGCTCGGTCGGGTTCTCTTTGAAAAAGTAAAATAATGAAACTAGCCGAGCCGGTCGGTGCTCGCGTGTGTGCAAATCACACGAACCCAAAGTACCTGCTCCTTAATGAAAATTATATTAGGCAATTTCGGTTTCTTAGCGAAGTCGTCGTTTCTCTCTCTCACTCTCTCTCCCTCTCTCTCACTGGCGCGCGCCGCGAAAGCAACTTTATTAACGTTCGGGTGGGCTCGAATAGCATAACCGTAATTTCATAGGCTACTTGAAAAACAAGCGAAGCGCAAAAAATTAATCAATGTACGCGGGTGCACGCCGGTTATATCCTATTGTCGGTTAATTTTACGACCTGCGGGAAAAATATATATATATATACAGTCGTGCCGGCATTTCCATTCGGGGAAAATCCTATATAATATTGCTGTACACTCGTCCAAGATTAATGCATTCGAAAATGAAAACCGGCGAAATGAAATTGCGAAAGAGAAGAATCGCTCGCGTGCGCGGCTCTTAATTAGTTAATTATCGTAAATATAGTGCCGTGATGTCGCAGGTTTATAGGATAGCATCGACGAGCTCTTAGCCTGGCGCTTTTGAAAACGCTCCGGGGTGAAAGCCGAAAAGGCGCAAGTGTAGCGACTAACAAAAGGTGAGCGGGTTTTCTCGCCGCGTGTATCCTCGTCTCGTTGACTCGAATTACGAGTGTCGGTGACCAATAAGCGCGATTTAACGAGCTGTTTGTGGCGCCTCGGCGTGAACAAAAAAAAAAAAAGGCCAGTTTAGAGTAGCACCTGTCAGCTGTAAAACGTCTTTGCCGGAAAAATCCACGCGCGCAATTAGACACCGGTATTTTTCCGGGTGAAATACGACAGGTTTGCGCGTTTGTGGGGGCCGGGTGGCTCGGATTTTCCGGCACGAAAGTGTGCCCTGTCTCATAATATCAAATTCGGACCGCCGGGACAGCTTGATGGGCTAGCAAAAAGAGAAATTTGGTCAAATGGTGTTACAGGAATAGGGTGACAGGGTAAGGGTGTAGCACAAATCCCTTTCTCTGCTGATTTCTAGGCCAGCGAAGTATAACCGTATGCAATGACTGCAAGGTTCAACTTATGGGTATACTTTCATTGCACGTTGAAATAAAGTTAATAAACGATAGAAAAATGACGATGAAATCGAGTGTATGAACGATAGGAAATGTGCCAATTGACGTTACACATTGCACACTTTCTACAATGAAGTAATATTAACTTGAAATGAGTTCAACGATTAAAGTAGTATATTATTGCACACAAAGAGTCAAAAGTGAGTGTTTACATGCGAGGGAAAGTTTGCGATTGAGCATAGCGAGTGAGCAATTCCCGAGTCATGTAAACTCACTTTTGGTTCTTGTTTTGTAAGATATTTTTTACAATATGTGATCAGAAAGGGTAAATATTAACAGCTTTGTCAAAAATGCAACACCAGAAAATTCAGTATGTGCATTTTTCCAACTGAAAGGAAACCTACAGTTTGGATGAATAATATCAAAAAGCAACAATATTGTAATGATATTGTCGTAATAACATCCTTGGCATTAGTCGGTGATTCTCGGCATCCGTCGGCATTCTTAGTGTCGCCCCGTTGTGTTAGTTGGTAAACATGCCTGTATGTAAAAATGTGACTCATGTTTTTACATTGAGGCACATTTACTTTACATCGTGGTAATGCTTATATCTGATTCGTCAATGAAAAGTGCTGCTTTCCACTTGCAAAATACGAACGACTTTCTGATCATGTATTGTAAAAAATATATTACACGTCTTTTGTATTCAGGTGCCCTCTTTCATGGGCTCTCCTCAAGTCTCTTTCAACTTTTTCTCAAGCCCAAGTTAGTTTTACTCTTTTGCATCCGAGATAGGATAAGGAAACATTTATCAGCATCAAAGAGCACCTATACTTTTCTACTTTTCCCCAGACAATTAGCCCATTTCCCCTCGCTGGCATCTTCATATAAGTATGATTCGAATCCGAGTCAGTTTTACCGTTTTCAGACTCTTCTTGATCCTAACTGATCCTTCACCAATTGTAGATTCACTATTTATATTTTCATTTTTACCGCAAATGTCTTTTTCCAATAGCTCTCCTCAAGTCTAGAGCCGAGTCAATTTCACCTTCTTGTTGCTGGTATAGGATAAGGAGAAATTGTTTCCAATAGCTCCCCTCAAGTCTCACTCAAGTGTTTTTCAGACCAGAGTCAATTTCACCTTCTTGTTACTGGTCAAGTGTGACTCCAATAAAGTATACCCTCCACCTCTTTCCGCTTTTCCCCAGAATGATCACTTAATCTTCCACGCCTGCCTCCTCCCGCTAGTATGACTCCGATCCTAGTTCTTTTCACTTTTTGGATCCCCGCAATTCTAATGATCCCTTACCACCCTCACATCTGCCATTTACTTATTCCTGTTCCCCCAAGTGCCAATTTCCAGTGGCTTTCCTCAAGTCTCAGTGAAGTGTTTCCAGTTTCCAGAAATGAGTTAGTTTTACCAATTCGTAGGCATCTAGGAGTCACGTTTCAATTAAGTCAACCTGCTGTGTGTATCGCTGCTTGATATTTTTCATTGTTCAGAGTGTCTACCAGTCCTGGAATATCCTGGAACTTGGTCTATTTGTCTAAGTGACCCCGGGAAAAGTTATTTAAGAAATAGCAATTTTTTTCTATACATCAGAAAATCAAATATTGCGAGAAAAATTGATATCATTGGATGTGTTCCTCACTGGATTTAAAGAAAGGATGAGAGAAGGATATTTTTTACAATACATGATCAGAAAGTTTATGTTTACTTTAGTATTTTGCAAGTGGAAAGCAGCACTTTTCATTGACGAATCAGATATAAGCATTATCACGATGTAAAGTAAACGTGCCTCAATGTAGAAACAATGAGTCACATTTTTACATTCAGACATGTTTACCAACCAACACGACGGAGCGACACGAAGAATGCCGACACGTCAAATAATCTAACCCTTAACTCAGTTTGACTTTCTTTTTTTTTCCAACAACCTGTCTTGGCCTGAACTATAACTTTTCCTACAGGTCCATGATGCCGAGAATGGCCGACCTATGCTGTGGATGTTATTGGAACGGTATCATTAACAATAATTGTTGCTTATTGATATTATTCACCGTCCGAACTGTAGGTTCCCTTTTACTTGGAAAAATGCACATGCTGAATTTTTCGGCGTTGCTTTTTAGACAAAGCTGTTCATGTTTTCCCTTCCTGATCATGTATTGTAAAAAATATCTTACAAAACAAGAGCCAAAAGTGAATTTACTTGACTCTTGGTGTGCAATATACTATTTCCTATTAGTGCCGGGAAAATCCTGGATAGGTCCCCGAAAAGTCCCGGATTTTCATTTTCCGGTTTTGGTAGACACCCTGTGTTTAACTTGTCTTATAATTGGGCGAACATTTTTTCCTATCCCCATAGAATCCACATAGAAATATTAATTGTATCGGGCATCCATGTCTTCTATAATTTCGCTACATTTTTTTTTTTTTTTTTTAATTCATTTCTTAATTGTTAAATTTTCTTCCATCGAGTTCGTACACACTCTATTTTATTGGGCGATTAAATAGCTCCTTATCTTATTTATTACAGCTAAATTTCTAGTAATACTGGAAAATTTAAGTGTATTGAATTTACAGACAGTACGCCCACGTGCAGACATAGGTCTCCTCCCTCGTGTCCATCGGTCCCTATCCCTTGAATTCTTCTCCGTGCCATACCCGCGTGTTAGGGAGAGGTCTGGTGGCCGAGTGGATAGCGCGCTGGTCTCAGAATCCGGAGGTCCCGGGTTCGAGCTCACGTAGCAACTCACTACATTTCAACCTAGGCCGGGTTTTCGGCAAGAAGTGTAGAGGGCTAAGACAGCCCTAATAGCCTCCCCAACGTCTCTGAGGTGATGCTCGAAAGGGCGGATTCCAAGACCCGGGTTGAGAGCAAAAATTAGAAAAGAGAATACCCGCGTGTTGTCTTATTTCATCTTCCAAGATGTCTACCGGGCATGAAAATACGTAAAGCCAGAAAATAGCATGATTTTTGCTCAAGGTAGTATGAAAGCATGAAAATGGCATGATTTCTTGCAATTTCTTTGTCAAAGCGTAAATTTTCAACATTTTAACTCAACAAATTTTTTCGATTTAATTTCTTTTTAATTTATCAATTTTTATTTATGAAAGGATCTCATCAAAATGAAGCTGCCAAAAAAATGTAAAAATTTCCTACCAAGCAGTATATACAGGGGGGGGGGGAGGAAGTGTTTAGAGAAAATTTGAAGCATGAAAAATGGCCCGAAAAAAACAAGAAAATAGCATGAATTTTCATTTTCTGAAACTGGTATAGATACTCGAGGGCTCCCTCGGGTATCCAGCCCAAAACCTTCCTTTGGGGGCGTCCATTAATTACGTAAGGTGTTCAGGGGGGGGGCTGGTCGAGCAGAATTTCACCCAATCTCCACGCGAGGGAGTGGGGTGTCTCGACAAATATCACGTAATATTTTCCCTGTGAAAAACAGTGTAACACTGCAAGAAAATTGGGTAAAATTAAAGTAAAACATGTTTTTTGACTAAAATATGGCAAAATCTGACACGATAATATTAATCGTCGTTATCTGAACGATTTAAACAATTTGAAATACTAATCTTGACTAGTCTTAAATAAAAAAAATAATGCAAATTGTGTTGTTTAAATAACTCCAACCCATTTACACTGAAATTACAAATTTTGAAAATTCTCATGTGAGATATGGAGTCGGGAGGAGGGGGGGGGGTCGAGCCAAATCTTACGACATGTCAACAGTAGGGGGAGAGGGGGGCAGAAAATTGTCAAAAACGCCTCACGTAAGTAATGGATGCTCCCTTTCCCATTTATTCGTCCTCCCTCTTGCAATGTGGCCCGCATAGTCAAATTTTTATTTTTTCAAAATGAAGCTATAATCTTTCATTCTTGATTTCTCCCTCACCCGTTTGTTAGTTATCCTGTCTTTACTTTCAACTCCGCCTATGCCTATAACCCTTTCCGTTGCAACCTGAGTTCTGGCTAACTTACGTTTAGCAACACGGGGCCTGTGCAAGTTTCAAAAATTTTCTTTGTAAGTTCCAGTGGCATTTTATTCTTATGATAATTCGATGCTGAATGTAGTACTTCCGGTATTATTCGGCAAAAATGCATAAATGTCCCTCAAATTAACATAAAAACAAAAAATATTGGAAACATGTTTCTTTTTTATTTATTTTATGCATACAAAAATATAGCATTATAGCACTATAACGTGACTTTCTCAATTTTGCCGGTACATCTACGTAAACTCCTGAAAAAACCCCGACCATCATGTGAACATTCCTAGTTTTTTCTTCCCATTTGGTTTGCAATGGCATTTTCGGTTCTTTTCGACGTTTTTGACTGTTTTCAGCATTGACGCCATTTTCGGAATTTTTCGGCTGAATACAATTTTTTCTTCTGCCCCCCCCCCTCCTGCTTTAAAACGTACCTACTCGTACATCATCAGCACTTCTCTGTTGTCAAGTATGACGAAGTTATAAATGCCGAGGAATCAGGTCTGTAGTTATTACCAATCTCGATTTCTTGACTAAGTTTTATGTTGGAAAGTAACACCGTTTTACTAATACTCATGATCAGACCTACTTTTTGACCTGTCTCTGCTAGTTTGTTTGCCAGGCGTATATCCTTTCCATACTAAGAGACTGAAGCCGCATCGTCCGCGAACCTTAAATTGTTAGGCCATTGTCCATTCATTTTATATCCTTCCTTTCTCATTTTAAATTTTGAAACACATCTTCTAACTAGCAGTTGAATAGATTGGGGGAAAAGGAATCCCCCTGTTTGACTCCTCTTTCAATTTCAAAATGTTGCCCTGTTTTGTCCAAACGCACTCTCTGCTCCTGGTATTTTTATAAATTTCTCTTGTGATTTTTATTACCGTCTGTGGGATATCCCGTCGACTTAAGGAACCCAAAAGTGCTGATAGGTATATGGAGTCGAAAGCTTTTTGAAATTCTACAAATATTGGTATAATGGTTGATTATATTCTCTAGTTGCTTCTATTAATTGCTTGAGTGTAAATAATTGATCAATTGTAGAACGAAAGCTCGCTTGTGTTTCTCCAAAGTTTGAGTTGATTCTTACCCCCCCCCCCACACACCCACAATAAGAGAAAATATAAATGCTCCTTGGAAAAATGGTTATGCTATGGGCTTGGCCGGAAGTTCTATCAAACTTTTGATGACAAAGATTAAAATTATTTCTTTTGAGATCTACAAATTTGATAATGACTTATAATGTTTGATTCTTTTGACGCGTGTGGGGTTGTGAGGTCCGCTCGGTATTTGTTCACTAAAATATTACAGTACAGATGAAAATATTCTGCGCCACTTATTCTCTTCTATTATTTAGGTCATGGAAACCCCAATTAGTCATTAGTCATCAGGCTCGCTCACATTGGTAGATGGATAAGGAGGTCTACATGGCCCTGAGGAGGAACGATACGATTGAATCAGTTGGAAGCAAGTTTCATCATTTCACTGTCAGTAGTCATTCTTGATGAATGGAAAACAGGTAATGAATCAGAATGAACCAAATAATCAAAGGTGTCGATTAATCAAAATGTAATGAAACATTTACAAAATGTAACATTTGAATGGCCGATTAATCCGATATAATTGAACGACTGGAACTAACTGACATCAGAAATGATCGGTTGGTCGAAACTAATAAATTTATCGAAAGAATCGGTTCATCGATAAAATGTCCGATTTATTACGAAAATAACTGTTTCTCTAACGCGTTTTAGCTGCAAAAATCGATTACTCGATAAAATATCGGGTTTATTTTCCAAAAAATCAGCTTTATTAACGCGCTTTAGCTGCCAATAGGTTTTTTACGTGCAGCGCTCCTCTTTTTTCGACTTCGCACGCTTTCCAAAATGTGTACACCGTGAAACGATTTTGCGAAACCGGCCGGGAGAGGAGGGTTGATGTATAATTAACGAGTCGCAGATATCGAATCGGCGTACCGGCCATTCGCATTCGCGTTTCCGACTTCGAAAGGTGAATTTTAAATCGCTTAAATTGTCGTATCCCTCTTCGAAGGGTGCGTACAGTAGTCGAGCAGTTGAAGGGTTGAATAGCGGGGGAGAGTATTTTGTTTTGTTTTTTCTACAGCAAATGGCAAGTTATTGGCGGGGTGTCTAAGGCGTTTGGGGACCCGACAAGCTCGATGAAAGAATCGCCGCTGGAGAGCCCCCAAAAAAGTACACTCGCGTAGTTACAACTGAAAGAGATAATCATGACATCACGATTCACGAATCCGCTGAACCCATAAGCCGTAACACATGACTATGAGAGACCGTTTCTATCGTGTATTCATTTTGTGTCCGAATGCAATATCCAGTTGCTATATAGCTCTAATGAAGGGGGAAAAAATGTGTCCTTGGCTGACTGAGGGCAGACGTAAACGCCAGCCTTGTTTTTGGCAAGTACGAAGAGAAAAGACAATTAGGGAAACATGTGTTCCAGCTTCTTCCTGGCAACGCTGTAACATATAGAACAAGTGTCTAATAATGCGGTGTCATTAAATGCAATTCCCATGTGTATTAAATAAGAGCAGTACCAGAGGAACTCGTAAGTTCGACGTACTGCATGTTGGAAGATGTGATGAAAAAGTTCTCGTTGAATATCGTATTCTGTGTACAGTGATGGGCAAGACCACCCGGAAATGTGCTCATGTTTCCACCAACATACTTACTGAAAACTGATCAAGCAGTGGCGGATTTAACAGGGCAGCAGGAAAATATTTACTGACTGTCTTTCCTCAAAAAGGCTGATTTGGACCTCCTGGGCTTTCCAGCAAATAGGCTAGTTGAAGAATAGCTGAAAAGCCGCTCTATTAAAGTTGTCGCAGAGGTTGTGGTCAGGTGATTGTGAAAGTACGGGCCTACTGCAGACTGTTCCTGTGTCCTGTAGCGGTTCAGACACCTGAACGTCTTTTGATGAAGTTTTTTCATCTTTCCTCAGGAGGAAAAAGTCGACTGACAAAGGCGATGTCTTGAATGTGCGACGTATTCCATTAGTAACTCGCTATACTAGTTTTGTGATATTGATTGAGGTAACATTTGACCATAATGCGCACGGGCGTGGATAGTCTTCACGAAGAATATTCCCCAGAGGTTATGAAAACTTGCGATAGAGCTTATCGTTATCGTTAATTGCTAAAATTAATTGCCGTCGTACATATTAGTGGTAGCTGTCGACTCTATATAGTAGCTTTGTTTTTGATTCCGCGTGCTTCTCGTTCTATTGGGACTCTTTAGAAGTCACATTGAAGACTGTGAGGCGTAGCCATTATCTGCCTGGGCTTCGCTAAGATAACTGCTTGTATTAGCAGCACAGCCCGGTTCAGATGTGCTGTTTTTAAATGCTGTAAAATTGCGAGTATTTTTGAACCAGGAATCTTCCGTCAAAATTACGGATACCTACTTCTGGTAGATGGGGTTTGTTTTTCAATAAATAGAAGATCTTCAGTGTTAAATCTGTATCATTCTATTTTTAAATTTATTTTGTTATGTGACAACTCAACGAGCAGTGTACTCAGGGAGCTAGAAGAAGCCACGTTCTGTGCACTTCTGATTGTCGGCATCATACCACGAGTAATATGTTTCAGACATACCGCCAGAATTCGGAGGCTTATAAGGGTCGTAGTAATGTAGGATAAAAACTGCTAATGCGTATGACAGTATAGTATGAAGGTAGAGGGGAAACATGTTTGCCTTTGCTTTGCTTGTGAGAAGTCAGTACGGTTTCTTCGAAGGAGAAAGAATTTTGCTGAAGAATGTAGTGTTTCAAAAAATTTAAAAATTGAAATGACGGACGGGAGAGTAAAACGAAGCTCACTCTGTGGAGAATGTAGCAGATGATCTAGGATGGACTAGATAATATTTGCCCCCCCCCCTCAATCCTGTTATATGAACAAAAACTTGCCTCTTATTGAACCTCCGGTTGTTCGAATGAAAACTCACTTTTTAGTTCTGAATTGCAATTATCGGAGTTGCAATCAGTATGATGTAGAAATTGAAGATTGTTCGAAACGGAAACTACATATAAATTGCAGCTGTATAATTTCTGATACCCAGATATTTCCGTTTTTTGAGACATTGTATGAAGATGATACATGAACATAAATATGAACATGATCAGGATTTGTTTGTTATCTTGTTCAAATAATGCACTGCATAACGGCTGTGGATACTGCGCTATCTGTCTACACAGAATTTCCAAACGATAGTGGTTTTTTACGTGTACTCGTCAATTTAGGTTTTTAGATTTCCAAGCACTAGAGCAAAACAATGAAATTATAAAAAGTCAATACATCGTGATTTGAAACGATTTTCGAACCACTTGGTGTCGCCATGTGTAGCGTTGCTACACACGAAATTTCCCATGTTGTGTAGCTCTGGCTACTACAAGAAGTTGCCGACCATGAATAGGCGCCAGTATAGTGTCACACATACACACAAAGGATGGTCCAAAAGTCATTGCGCGACGCTTCTTACGGACTACGTGCACGATCTAGTGGAGCTGGACCGAACGAAAAGTGAAGTCTATTCAATTTCCAGTCGAAAGAAACCAAAACAAGCGCGCTTACATACATAGTCGCCGAGCTACAGCGGTTTGAAGTTGATGTGTTCGGATGTCGCCTACAAGCTAAACGCGTGTTGTATAAAATGAGTTTGGAAAGTGCGAATTTAAGAACGGAACAGTGAGTGGGTCATTCAGTATTGTGTTCGTTGTGGTCTGACATCAAAGAGACGTGTATAGTACGAGTCTGATTCCGAAGAGAACAATTCAGCGGTAGCATAAGGAATTTCGGGATGGCAGCACATCAGCCTTGTCGATTCCGCAAACTGGGCAACCGCGAACAAGTGTAACTGAAGTAAACTGGAACACACAGTGGCAGCTTTGATTGCCGAGGACTCACAAATCTCGTAGCGGATGATAAGACCACAACGAACACAATACTGGATCACCCACCATGGTTCCATTCTGATATTCGCACATTTTGTACAACCTGCGTTTAGCTTGTAGGTGACATCCGAACACATTAACTTCAAACCGCTGTAGCTCGGCGACTGTGTACGCAAGCGCGCTCATTTTGGTCTCTTTCTACTGGAAATTGAATAGACGTCACTTTTAGTTTAATCGCACTCCGCTACATCGCGCATGTAGTCCATACTGAGCGTCGCGCAATGAATCATAGACCGCCCTTTATAAAATCACAAAAGCCAATCAAAATGATTACCAAATTGTGTACAAAAATTAATTGAATATTTGCCAAATGGATATGATAAATCTACCAAACTAACAAACATTAGTCAAATCGTGATCAAATGTCTAACAAACATCTGTCAAGAAGCAGTCAATCAGCCAAATTTAGAGCAAAGAGCGGCCATTTGCTTGTCAATCAATTTGGTCACATACCAAGAGTTGTCTATCTTTTGGTAATGTCTTGGAGCATTCTCTAGCCGAAACTGTTTCTGGACTCTGATTGGCTGAACCCCCTGCCAAACTAGGACAGTTCTTCGCCAAAATTCTCATTTTAGAATTCAGTCAAATTACTCGCTAAGTCAGCAGATCATGATCACTCTTCAAAAACTATCGTGCATCAGTTGGCGCAATTTCTATCTCTCATCGAGTACAGCCTTCAGCAGGGTCGAGTGAATTTCGTGTTGAAATTGTGCTCGCTCTATCTTGCCAGTTGATGCAGAAAGCTCAAAATTTGGGAAAGGTGTGCGGCCGTTGTCGGTTAAATCTGCGCCATCAAGACCGCGCCGCCAACAAACAAACATTTAGTATGTATATTATACAATTTGCGCTTTTCGCAGTCGAGGAGCGACGAGCAAGCCACCACAAAATTTTGACGTAGCAAATCCGCAAAACCGCAAATATTTTTGGGTATAATTCGCGCGTGACTGCGTGAATGCGCGATGTACACGTGCACGTACTCGTATAGCGTCTAATTTTCAATCTACGCGGATACATTTAGAGTGTTTTCCCGCATTCCGACATTTTAATTACATTAACCTTTCAATTAGCCTGACGACTCTCAGCAACGGCAACGACGTTGTGACTGGAATACTCTTTTTTTTTATATCTATCTTGGGTGGTATCGCAGTCGCTGGCGCGTCCTCGTCGCACTGTCAACCTGTCATTCACAATACGAACAAAATCGTAGTAGTGAAAAAAAAAAAATTATACGTTGACTTTATTTTTAACTGCACACTTTTTTTATTTCTTTTTTTTCTCCATTTCATTCCGGGTAATTAATTAGCCGTTGGGGTGAATATAGTAATTATCGTAATCCGGCGGCCAAAAAGTCTGCAGAAATTTTTCAGCGAAAGGGGACGAGCGGACGAATGAGTGAATCTTTGTGGACTTGGCTTCGCTCGTCAAAACAGTAGAGTGTGGAACAAAGTGGTCTTGATTATTTTTTTCCTGATCGATGGCTTCAGCCTATTAAGTTACTACGTATAATTCAGATAAAATCTTTTGAAAATTTGAAGACGATTGAATGTTGGCGTTATTTGCAGGAGGGGAAAGCCCCATCGCAAGATTTTGAAAATAAGGTTTAAATATATGTACTATTTAATGGGCTAAAATCAACTTTCTAGACAGGATAATCCCCCTGGCCTCAAGACATTACAGTAAACTTCTGATTATTCGGCATAAATTGAGATTTGGGTCAGCCATATAACTGAAAGTCCCGATAAAACGCCGTTTTTTCATTGTCTTTTCATTGCATAATAAGTGTACAGTAAAATATTCTAAGATCATAATATGTAACTGCTGAGAAAACCGGGCTTAGGATGAAATTTATGAAAATTTAATTATGAGACGATTCTTATAGAGAATCTTACGGCAATCCAATGAAACCTCGCCCGATCTTCTAGCTGCAAAACCCAGGAAGATTCAGCCGTTCAAAGTTCAAAATTAAAAAAACAAAACAAAAAAAACCAGTTTTTAAGAAAACAACACGACATGGGGTTCATTTCTCTGTCAAATGATACCAAACATGCCTACTTCTCTCCCAGTGTTGCCAAGTTATCAAGAGTGTAAAACTGGCCCAGTGATTTTGAACACTCTGTATTTGGGCAGATATATGGCACTACACTGACACCCATATGTTTCCCTTTGACAGCACTTTGGGACTCGTTTGGCAACTTTTTGGTACCCTCCCTTCTCATTGCCACCCTAAAATGCTGCAGTAGTCACAGCGAGCACTTGAAATGAGGAAAAAATTATGTTACATATCAGAATCGCTTTTTTATTAAACTAAAATGTATCATTCTTATACGAAACGCTTATAAGAAAAACTTATATGGTACGAAACATAATCATTATAATTTTATTAAACTAGAACCATTCTTGACATGAGACTTTCATCATTATAGATATCTCTGAAGAGAGTTTGCTGGAACAATAGAAAATCGTGTTAATTAGTGCGTTAGAAAGAACAGTAACAAATATTTCTATGATGGAATTCTTCAGAAAATATCCAGATTTATTTCAAACGTGCAAAGACTTTTCATACGGTTTTAGATCTGATTCTCTGTCCAAGACTCATTGAAATCCATCCAGACGGACTTATATACAAGTTGGTCAAACATGTTGGAAACTCTGTTGAGTTGTTAGTACTCTTACAGACTCTTTTACTCCGGAACCGCAACAAGTGCCAATTCTAGCATCTTTATACGGGGAAAATGAAATTTGAAAATTATGCGGCTTAAAATAAAATTCTTATGCTGTAATGATACACAATTCAGTAACAAAATAAAAGTCGGAGAACTGAGAGAGAATCGCACTTCTTGCTGATTGTACATATGTATACTTGGTCCCTTAGGAAGAAATGAGGAGTAAATTGAAGTATTTTTTGAAGGATCATAGTAAATGAACAGAATAAGTATAAGATTGGAAATTGTATGTCATACAGTATGGAGTTTGATTTCTTTCCAAAAGGTGTTATTTCTACAAAGGGTGGTTCAAGTTATTGCGCGACGCTCTATATGGACTACGTGCGCGATATAGCGGAGCGCGGCCGAACTAAAAGTGAAGTCTATTCAATTTCCAGTCGAAAGAGACCAAAATGAGCGCGCTTGCGTACACAGTCGCCGAGCTACAGCGAAGTTAATGTGTTCGGATGTCGCCTACAAGCTGAACGCTTGTTGTACAAGATGTGCGAATTGAAGAACAGAACAACGGTGGGTGATCCGATATTGTGTTTGTTGTGGTCCGACATCCGCTACAAGATGTGCGGGTCCTCGGCAATCAAAGCTGCCACTGTGTGTTCTCCAGTTTACTTCGGTTACATTGTTTGCGGTTGCTTAGTTTGCAGAAGCGACAAGGCTAATGTGCTGCTATCGCGAAATTCCTGCCACCGCTGAATTGTTCTCTTCGGCATCAGACTTGTACCATACAAACCTTCCATTTCATCACACGTCTGCTTTGGTGTCAGACCACAAAGAACACAATACCGGATCACCCACTGTTGTTCCTTTCTTAAATTCGCACTTTTCAAACTCATTTTGTACAACACGCGTTAGCTTGTAGGCGACATCCAAACACATTAACTTGAAACCGCTGTAGCTCGGCGAGGATGTACGCAAGCGCGCTCGTTTTGGTTTCTTTCGACTGGAAATTGAATAGACTTCACTTTTAGTTTGGTCACGCTCCACTAGATCGTGCACATAGGCCATACAGAGCGTGGACCACCCTTTGTATTTCTGTTGTTTTTTCAAAGTAGCGCCTGATTCTTATGTAGAATTGGAAATTGTATGTCATACATGTTTTATTTCTTTCCAAAAGGCGTTATTTCTTTTTCTGTTGTTTTTTCAAGGTAGCGCCTGATTCTTATATAGAATTTCGAGGCCAATTCGATGGCAACACTGTTCGCAAAACAGTGGTTGTTGTTATGCCGCAATTTGCGGGCCCTCCCAAAAGGTTTTTATTCCCACAGACCAATCAATTATTCTCCTCAGTATTTGATGATCGGTAACTCTGTTTTGATGATTGGTAGCTCTGTTTGATTTAATCTTAGTAAAAAGAAGTTTTTTTTTTTTTGTGTGTGTGTGTGTGTGAGGTAGCGGCCGAATGCTCAGCCCTTGTAGTCCATTGAACTTTTCCTCTTGTTGCTGTTGAGAATTTTTACAGAGTTCTACATATCTCTTTAACTTCACTGGGTAGTGGGTACTGGATATTCCAGTCCCAATGCTTCGCATCTTGTCCCGGCCGTTACTGGGCATTGGCATAGGATTTGGATCTAAGTTTCTTCTTCTTCTCCAGAGTGCCTACAGAAGCTGATTTTTGCCACTTCTATTTTATACTACGTGTATTTTATGGCTCCACATGCAGTTAGTAGTTCGACCATGAGCCTAGTATGTTTTCTATCAAGCCCTAGTAGAACTTGGCGTACTTTCCAGGGGCATCCTCACCACGAGTGTTACCCTTCATAGTTTTTCCCCCTTCGATTTCCCAACAATTACATCCATATGGAAATAACATATTTTGGAAAGAAACTAGTCAATTTATGCCGTCGTTTCAGAGGGTGGGGGGGGGGTTGTGTAAATGAACACGTACAGAACCTATGACACGAGAGGTCAGATGGTTGAGAACTAAAACTCTAGCAGAAGTAGACACGGGCGGAAAAGTACCCCTACCACATGCCTTACCACCTTCGAGAATGAATAACCACTCCTAATGTTGTATTGGTAACCTACAGCTGATGTCGTTCAAGCTCGGACTTGAAGTGACTGGAACATATGATAGCAGTCAAACTGCCGCCAACCATTTTTGTAACTGGATGTGGGGGAGATGTATCTCTTTGGCAGACTGATAGCATTTTGTCATGCCAGTCGACAAAAGACAGCGGTTTTGTAGATCGGCGAGCAATGTATCGCACGATTGTGGGCATTTACATATTTCTCCGACTTTTCGTGATCTTATTGCCTAGGTCCATTGAAAGTTATATTCACAGGTTTATTGCATCGAAGGAATGCATGGAGACATGAAAAACCTTTTGAACTTATAAAATACTGCGACCCGATGTAGGAAATCCAATGTAGACATAGTACTGTGTGTTAGTATACTAATAGCATGATAAGTGTTGACTCGTTGGCTCTGTATTGGAATGACTCTAATTACGAAAGGTAGTTCGTCAAATTTCCGGGATCTGTATTATCAGACGATTAACCTAAGCGTGGACAAAACTGCTGGTTTTAGCTTCCAGCCTCCAATTTCGATTCTTCTGGATGTATTCCAGTCATTTAAAGGAATGCTGATACTTGATCTCATCGAGGATTACATCAAATAGCGATGCCGAGACATTGACAAGGCTAATGATGCCCATAATAAGTGTGGTCATCATCAGTGCTGAGTCAGCCCTGGAGCACTGAACTTTCAACTCCGATTCTCGGTGTATTTCCAATTTAGCAAAGCACACAGTATGATGCCCATCTAGTGTATCCATTAGAAGGCTCGTTAAATCTCGATTGACCCACCTCACGTTTTCTAGGCTTAAGGGAGGGAGAATCATTGTTGTAAGGCGTATCGCGAAGCGAACCTAGCATCACTGGGCGAAATATAGCGGCAGCCCCGTAAGCAAGTACCTTCGAATTAAATTTCCCGAGGCTTTCATTCCGGTGCCATTGGTGCGAATTATGTTCCGTCGGTCAAAATCGAGGATACGTTATCTAACACGGAAACGGAATATTTCCTGCGCTTGAAACGTATAACAACGGAAGTCGAATTGTGTTCGGATATTCCCTGTGTGAGTGCACCCCCTCCCTTGGAGCTGTTGGGTAAAGTCTCTGCTGCCTTCGCGAAAATGATTTACGTCTCCGGTTCCATACTAAAGGCGCTGATGCGAATTAATTCCGATCCGATTACCTAATATACGCGATACAGAAGGAAGGTTCCCAACTTTTTTTTTCCCCTCATTTTCTCTTACCTTAACGAAAGAGCCTTATAATAGGCTTTTCTTGTTCGATTTTTCGTCTAATCGAAAATTCTCAACCGCAGAGGCACCAGAGATGGAGCGAGTCAGACATAAAAAATAAAAGCGTAAATGGAAATGAATGCTATACCGATGCGATAGTTTTCGCAAGACTGTACTGCGGCATGGTGTAGTTCCCATGGTATAGGAAAATTTTGTTTAAAGAAGACCATGTTTGGAAATCGTTGCACGCAACAGTTGAATAGTTTTATTTGGAAGGTGGTGAAAGGACAGGAACTGAGCTGGGGTGATTAGGCAGTGCTATTGGAGTAGGTAGAGCCAAACATACCCCGTAAAAATGAAACTGTGGATACCAAGTACATATGTATCATAATATCACATCTTTCTCTGCAATGGTATTCTGAAAGCAGACTTGCTGTTCTAATCTCTTTGAGTTCGCTCTCACACGAGGCTGTGAACTTATGTACAGCCATTATTTCCACGTATCTAACTATTTTGAACCGGGGCGTTTTCAGATAAGCTAATTATTGTGTATGGGCGTATCCATGGCATAAAAACGCAAACCTCTCTCCGCCGAGAATTGATAAGCGCACGTCAATCATCTGGCCGAAGTCAGTAGCCGTACACCGACACTATAATATTATCTCTTTTTACTCGGCTTGTATCGCTATTTTACTTTCATGTAAATTTACAGTTCTGGAAGAACACCACCCCTCAGACCAGTTTCAAGTGCTAGTTTAAATTGAAATCGCCGAAATTAAGAGAATGAAGAATGAGTTTCTTTTTTAAAAGTTCTTTATTCAGTATTTTTTTTTCAGAGAACGTCACTTTCGTCACTTTTTCTCAGTTCTTTCAATCATTTCTTTCTTTTCCTTCTTGCTTCTTCCGCCCGTTCCTTCAAGTGTTCAGGTGTTTAGCTGGCAAATTTGCCCACTTTACAAGCTTTCCTTTTTTATTTTTTTTTTTTTCTTATTCCTTTTCCTTAACAATAAAAAAATTTGATTCGCTACGGCCATGCTTCTACTTTTTAATATTTAGAAAATACAAGTGGTGCGGACATTCCGCAACAATGAGTCCCGCATAAAAAGTAAGAATAAAAAAACTCGAAAATTTTTATCTATTTTTCTCTTGTTTAAACTCTGGAATCGATAGTGGATACTTTCAAATCGCTCCCGTCAAGTTTAAAAAATTTTTCATCACTGGTCTCAAAGAAAAATGGCTCAAAAATGAGGCTGCAAAATTTTAAGTCGATTCATTCACCACCAAAAAGAGTTAGGAAGACGCGGTAAACAAATTTGGAATACGTGTGAAATTGTTGCTTAAGATTATAGAGAAAAGTTTTTCCGTGCTGACAAGTTTTAAGGAGTGGGAAGGAAAAATCTTTTTATTTTCTTTAACTCCGGGCAAGTGTTGGTTGAGGTTAAACAAATCGGTCTTCGTATCATGTGCAGGGTTGTTCCGTAGAATAACTGGTGTAAATTTACAGTTATATATTTTACGCGTAGAATAATTAAATTACTTTACATTATCCTACGTTTGGTGTAGAATAATGAAATCGTAAGTTTTTTAGCCAAGAACAACTGGACCAGGGTTGGGAAAGCCGAAACTTATAAACTTAGATTCGGATTCAGCTTATAATTGCAAACTGAAAGGATCTTTCAGATTCGATTTCGGCTTCAGAAATGTTCATGTTGTACTTTCGATTTCGGATACAGCTTTACTGATATGATTCCTTCAGCTTCAGTTTCAGCTTCAGCTTCGAATTCCGACTTCTCGTCATCTGAATACTGGTTTGACTGGTATATACTGGTATTATCTTTTTTGTTAGAGATAGGTCAATCAAGTGATCTGAGAAACATACCATAAATCACTCAAATTTAAGGCCCATTTCCCACCTGATCAAATATCGATCTCAACGCTTTAGGTACTTTTCCCGGGACATTTTCAAGTGGATATATGTCAAAATCCCGTATCACGGATCACGGCAGTATGACATTAAGCCGAAACCGAAGCCATTAAAATCTGATACATAACGGCTTCATTTCAACTTAGTAAAAGTGTATTTATGAACTTCAGTTTCGGCTTTTCCCTCGCAAAGTGAAATTACACTTATAGCTTCGATTCGGCTTCAGAGACAGCTCAATTCCTTAACTTCGAGATCGGATTCGGATTCAGTTTCGGCTTTGCCAACCCTGAACTGGACGCTGTTAAGCAAAACAGAACCAAGCGACATTTGTTGACAAAATGAGTTATTAGTGTTAATGGAAAGAGCGTAAAAAGTAGAATTTTTCAAAATTGGACCCCCGATGCAAAAATGTGTACCCACCTTGAAAAGAGCTTATCAGTAAACGCTAGGTTATATAGTTTCTATGTATATGGCTCTTGAACTTCGAATCACGTATTCTCAAAACACAGATTTTGCCGCTTAGTTCTGTTTTTGCTTTACAGCACCAAACTGTTTAAAACTTTGAATTTAAAAAACACCAAAAATATGGAAAATAATTAAGTATACTTTCACTTTTTTTGTTTTATTTTAATTTTAAAAGTATTTTTGCAGATTATATAAAAGATCCTTTAGGGCGCCCCATTTTAATTTAATATTACATAATAAGTGATTCGCACTTAAATATAGTACGTACTTCGTAAATCGTAATCGTAATCTATTTCAATTTCAAACTTCACTAATTTTCGTATTTAAATTCACCATACATAAATATGGCTTTATAAATGCAGCATTGGCATGTGTTGGCAGCCCTGTCAGTATGTTCATTGTATTCTTATCATTTTAGGGTGACCAAAAGCTTACCTATGATGGCGCTACCTAGGTGGGGTTTGAAACACAATTACAGACTACATTAGACATCACCTGAACGCTGTTAAGCGTAACAGAACCAACCGACATTTGTTGACAAAATGAGTTATTACATAGTACCGTTGGAAAGAGCGTAAAAAGTAGAATTCTTCAAAATTGGGCCCACGAATTAAAAATATGTACTCACGTTGAAAAAAGCTTATTAGTAAACGCTATGTCATGTCGTTTCTAAATGGCTCTTGAATTCAAATCACGTGTTCTCAAAAAACAGATTTTGTTGGTTGGTTCTGTTACGCTTAACAACGTCCACTTTATCACTGTTATCAGTCGTTATTCTACGCGATTTAGTTTTTCTACGTAATTTTACATTTATTGTACATTTACATCATTATTCTGCGTTATTTTACACATAACGTCAAAAAACTTTTTCTACACGTAGAGGAACAACCCTGACTCGCGTTCCAGTGTTTTATTTCTGAAGAACTTGCTAAAATTTTCTGTAATAATTATGAAATGGAGATTTTCTTATCATGCAGAAAGTAAAAATACAGTTTCGGTGGTATACCGCATAGCAGGCGCGAATTCAGGCGACCATTTTGGGGAGGGAAATGGTAGCAGGAAAAGCGCGCAAAGGGCGCGGAAATTTTTTACTGTCCCTTCCCCCACAGATTCCTCCCCATCATAGATTTTCCCTTTTTTTGGTGGTGGGGGAATCCCCCCATGGATTCGCGCTTGTCGAGTTACTCGTTCAGTTCATAGAATTCAACTATTTTTCTAGTATTAGGAACCTGCTAGACTTGCGATCTCGAGAAATTTTTTTTTTCAAATAACCTGTTTTATAAAATTGGCTAGAATTCATCAGGATCGTCTATCTTTGAGTCCATGAAATTAATTCAGTAATTGAAAACAAAATTGAATAAAAAACATATTCATGCTTGTAAAACAAATTCCAGCGTTTTCCAAATAGCCTAATTTGATTGTTCAGCCGCTGTACTGACTTGAAGAGCTGCAAAAACAACATCTTGTGCTTCATCTTGAATATGTTTCTATGATGGTTGAGAAACCGCGGTTGTTCGTAATTCTACTATTCAGAGAACAGGCTGGAAAAATTGCTAACAGGAGTTTCTTGCGTCACTAAATTTGATAGTCTTTTTAGTCATTTGGTAGCCCAAATTTGAGCTCTATAAATTCAGATTTTATACTCAAAATGGAAGAAATGTACTCAGTTTATGAAAATTGAATATTTAATAGAGATTTTTCAGATACATAAGTGAGTCCGAATAATCTCTCGAAATTTTTGATACAGCCCTTTTTGGGATCTGAACAGGGGTGAGCAAAGCGAATCCTTTTGGAAGGGGAGGATAGATGAAGTTCTTGACGGAAAACTTTCAAATTTTGCTCGCTCCATCAACGACAAAATATTCGAGGGTTTTTTGATTATTTGAGTTGCAAAAACAGGCAAAAATAAGGTAGCTGCGTTATATAAGGCCCGGCGGGTAATACGGCCCATTGTTTGGTGCTTGGTTACAGTTCACGCAATTATGCAGCAAAACGAAGTGTCATGCATGGTTTTGTATGAAACATTATATGGCAACACTGTTTTGTTGTTGAATTTCTGTTATCACCTTTCCAGTTCGCAATGGGCCTTATTATCCCGCCGAGCTTTATGTACCGCAGCTATCTTCAGCCTTTTTATTCTTTTGTGATCCAATTTTCTCAACTTTTTCTAACTAGCCCGCTTGATTTGGAAATAGGCTTTACTCTCTCCCTCCAATTACTGCGCTCTTAAATCGTAAACTCCAGAATGGTAACTGAAAATAAACAAACACTGATTAAGCATTATAATCTTTTAAGTTAGGCGAATTGTTGCAATTACGGTTTTTTTCCACCATGGCAGATTTAGAATTTCGATCTGACTCAATTAAAGGTTCCGAAATCCAAAATTGAAGTTCTATTTTTTAATAATCTATCGAGAAAAGTCTGAAAATTTTTACTGGATAAAATTCGAGGGAGACGAAGCAACATTCATGTTTTTTTTGTTGTAAATAATTGATCGAATAGACGGTCATAATTTGGGTAATTTATTTGATCATTGGAGTTGGCAAACGTTTTTTGTAGTGCTGGCAAATTTGAACGAACAGTAAATTTTTGGTGGGTTTTGACACCTCCCCTGCCATAACAAAAGTCCTGATCATTATCCAGATTTTTTTGAAAGTTTTTTCTTTAAATTTTAGGTACATCGAAAGTCACTTTTTATTCATTTTTCCTCTATAGATTTAGTCATTGTTTGATCCCATTTTAAACTTATATAATACATTGTCTTCTGTCTTACTTTTTTTTGGAAAGAAATATTCTGTTCCCCAGCCGGCTGAGAATATCTATTTACACTTGAGTGTTCCTTATTTTGCGACTTTTCTCAGATCTTTCTGGAATGCGTGACAACGGGTACCAAAAATTTCGGAAAGCCCTTCCCCTCCTCAAAAGTTTTGCTCGATCGGATTAGGGAAACACGTGCCACGAGCCTTCTCCCCCTCTCACGGAAAATAACGAGGAGTTTTGACTTTACCTAGTTTTTTTCCCTGAGGCATTACGACGGTAAAAACATGCGGACACAAGTTTTGGAAAGGGGTTTGGATAAACTCGAGTATAAAATTGTTTGACTCCAAATCTGGGTCGATGCTTCCTAGGAATAGCTCCCAATTGGGGGAGAGTAAAGGCTGAAAAATGAAATTTGAGACTGGTGTTGATTTCTGGGTTTTCAAAATCACTGATTCCAATTTTTTTTTTCTGAATTGATTCTGAAGTTAGTTTTTACATACAACCCCGTCTCTCGTGATGCCACCGCTGAGGAGGACTAAATACATATGTGTCAATTTTTGAGATAGTATTCCGATCGATTCTCTAGGTCGATGAAATCGATTCTATTAGTGATTCGGAACCCGACTCATCGAATAGAAAGGAACCTTAAAAACCTATAAATTGAGTACAATTTCGAAAAATTAGTATTCGCCTTTAACCGCCTTCAGTGGCACTTAAGAGAGTCGAATCAAAGAATTAACCCCAAAATTGGAAGTAGCGACCATGAAAACCTATAGAAACCAACGCTAGTTTCGTATTTTAGTTTTTAGCTCTGTCTCCCCATTGCAAAGCTCCCTCCAGAAACAAAGTCGGGTCGTGGGGTCAAACAATTTTACATTTAAAATTTATCCCCACCCCTGTCCAAAAAACTTAAAATCCGAGTATTCTTAGCGTTATTACGGGTCCAGAACCAAAATAAGTAGTTGAAAAAGTCAAACTTCACGTTATTTCCATAAGAAGTGGAGGAGACTCTGGTGGTACGTGTTCCCCTTATCTGATCGAGCTGCTGATTGGCCGAGTGGATAGTGCGCTGGTCTCGGGTTCGAGCCCACGTATCAAACCGTCAGATTTCGACCTAGGCCAGTTTTTCGGCCCGTAGGGAAGAGGCTAACAACCTTTCCGACATCTCTGTGGTAATGCTCGAAAGGGCGGATTCCAGGGCTCGGGCTGAGAGCAAATTAAAACAGAAGATATCTGATCGAGCTGAAATGTTCAGGATATTCGAATTCTTTGGCCCCCATTTTCATGCACTGTCGAATGATTGAAAAAAATCGCTGAATGAGGAACACCCAAGTACACAGTGCACACTTCTTAGGTTTGCTAAGAGAACCATAAATTACACCTGACCCGGTACGCAGTTCATCTAGACCGTAGGATAAAGTGTCTTGTTGTAAGCGCAGTTGCAGATATCTAGTTAATGTCGGGTAGATACATGTTTCTTTGGAATGGGTAGATACACTTGTTCACCAAATTATTGGAAGTTTGATTAGTAATAATGCGTGTACTTATGACAGTGAACGATGTTTTTAGCTGTACTTATTTCATGTTTTCATATTATGATACATGAAACATGTGATATGACACGAACAATAACAACTAGTTTCTGTTCTGTGTATGTCTGTGCGTTGATAGATGGGTAGCGGTACAGCTCCTGGTCGCTAAGAGGTCTCGTACTCACCGTAACTGAAACTTGCAGAAGTTTATGATAAGAAATAGTTTCAACTCGCTTTGCATTCAGTCGGAGGGTCCTGAGTCATTTGAAAATTATGGATGAAGAATTAGGCTCGATTTCGGCTTATTCCTTTTAGTAGTTTGGTTTAAGTTAACAGATTGCCAAGTTAGTTTCCTCGTAAAGAGAAGCCTAAGAACATAACGGAATGACTTTCATGGAGAATATCGCATTTCGCCTCTGCAGAATTTGAAATTCACCCACTGCGACAATTTTCATTATCCAAAAATATCATTTCTTTAGATGTTACTAGCCACTGCGGCCGGACGGTGAGACAGCCACTCGTTCCTACTCAATTTTTTTTTGCCGAGTTCAAATTCGTAATCAAAATTTGGTGCTGACCCTCCGTTGCCGAGATGTCATCAAAAATTTCGTTACACGGGGGGCGGGGGAGGGCTATACTGGGTATCGAAAAATGAGTGTGGGGTGTCATGGGGATGGGGCAGCGGAGTTGATAGCCCGAGCGGACGAATTCTCGTAGGGGACGTTGGAAACATAGTTCCGTGGTGATTGGAGGAATGCGACAGTAAACCCCGAGGCGACAGTTGACCCCGGCGAGGGAACTGGACTTCAGGAGAGGTGCACAGATGGTTTCCCTTCCGGTGAGAGAATTTGTGGTGCGTCTCTGGCCGGAGTTGATATCGGGTATGGTGCGTGGAAACCAGATTCGGAAGCTTCTGCTATCTCGGACGAGCAGCCGCGACCACGATCTGCACCGCGGTACCGAAAATATAGCCGCGAACTACATAGATATGGATGCCGGGGAATGGAATTTTTTTCCAAAAACTCGATTACGGTATTTACGGCACGTATCCGTATCGGATACGAGCCGGGCATAAATTGGCTCGTGACGCATTAATATACGCGATGACGCTTTCAAAGTGCACGTAAAACGCCGCAAAGCTTCGGGGCGATTTAGGTTGGTCGAAAAACGGCATATTTTACGCTTCATAGATAAGAATCACAACCAGAGTGAGGGTCAGTTTGCAACAGCATCGGCATCGGCGGCGCCGGTACCGGGGTACAGAGAGCGTTCGGTTGCCGAAATTTCGTATGCAGGGTACGCGAATCATATATTTTACTCGCTTTAATTAATTATTCATTAAACGGTACGAACGATTTTTTTTTTTTAAAACTCGCGCAGATGCGAAGGACGATATATTCAGCAGCGAGTAATGAACCGTGCCAACTAAAAATCGGATTTGCTCTTTTTTTCGTTCTGCTTGTGTGTGTTATTCGAAACTACGATGAAATTTTCAGTTTCGTACCTATGACAGCGTTACGATCGAGTGCTCGGAATATTAAAAGCGAAAGACCAGCGAACGAGGGTCGCTTTTCTGCGCGTACATACGTAGGAGTTGGAGAAGAAAACGAAAAACTTTTCCTTAATTCATCTCGGCTATTCTCGATAATTAAAGGCCAATTAGGAAACGGGAAGGAAAAACCGTTTTGTCGGGCGAATGGCGAGAAAAAAGTTGCTTGTAATGCGATAAAAACGCTATCGAGGAACCTCAGTTCGAGTTTATCGAAGTCGACCGATTATTTTTCCGGAAATGAAATAGCACTGAAGACCCGTAATGGTGGAATTCGAAGCCAAGGAACAAATGCCCGAGTTTCTTCTCGAAAACGTTTGCGCGTCTTATTGAAATGGCACGAGACCTCGAATGCTTAATCGAGTTGATATTTTCAGTCGAATACTCGTTTTTGCGCGTGGAGAGGAAGGAAGAGGCTTCAGAGGAATGGATATTAGGTTGACTGTATGGTTATAAGTAATCATGTCCTCTAACGGCAGTGTCCACTTTCTTCGCTCCCGGATTCATGACTGGCATTGTGCATCCATAGAGCACTCGCCTTTTATTATTATATCGTATCTGGTCGACATTCTAAATTCCAGCCTCTGTCCAGTGCTGTGAAAACTTGATAGTTTCCCCACCTATATCCTGGGATATTTTCGCCGCGTCGAATTTTCTAAATATTGAGCACTCGAAAAGGTGTCCATAGTCCTGTAAATGGCCACGATCGCACAGATTGTCATCCGCTTTTCCCCATTTAAAGAGATTATTCCTCGTGTGCACGGTCCCGCTTCTTATTCGGTTCAAGGTCCTCTGTAGCGGGTATCGTAGTTGGTGCCCGCTTGGGAGCTCTTCGCTGACGTCGCTGCCTCTAATGGCCTTCCAAGCCGTCAGTCTTTCGGTATCCTCCCGGTTTTCCAGGGGTTTGACCGTACGAAGGAAACTGTTCCTCGACTTCAGGCGGGTTTCAGCAAGATTTTTATAGCCGTTCAGGGGGTGCCTGGCGTCCTCATCCACCTTGGTTCTCTGTCTTGGCCAGAATTTCTCGCCGTATTTTTGGGGGCGCAATACCGGTTATTATTCTCCTAGCATCGTTGAGCGCTACTTCTATTTTAGGTGCGTGTGCTGAGCGGCTCCATACCGGGCATGCGTACTCTCCCACCGAGTAGAAGAGCGCAAGGAAAGAGGTTCGCAGTATATTGGGCTTTGCTCCCCAGGTACTGCCACTAAGATTTCTGATAATGTTTGTTCTGCTGAAGATCTTCATCTTTGTATTCTCGCAGTGTTTTCTATGTGTTGGAGCCTAATGCCTCTCCAGTAAATTTTCAGTTCCCGTTTAGTTTCCCTGTTACGGAGATGGAAAGCAGCTACCTGTGTTTTTTGCGGGTTCGGCTTTAGTTCGCTTTCTACGTAGTACTCATCTAATTTCTGCACCATCCTGTTCAGAGCTCTTTCTGCACCCTCGAAACTTTCATGTTGGGCAGTCAGTGCGAGGTCATTGGCATATAGGAAGTGATCAGTGTTCCTGCCAATAGGTTGGTCGTTGGTATACACGTTGAACAGGATAGGCGAGAGCACGCTGCCCTGTGGGAGTCCGTTCTTCTGTTTTCGTCATCTACTTTCTGCTCCATTTAATGACACATAAAATCGTCTGTTTTGTAGAAGCATATTATGGATAATGCTGGTAAATTTGTAGTCTTTAGTCATGTTGTAGATCTTTCGTGCAAGACACTGTGTCAAAGGCGACTGTGAGGCTTACGAATACTGCGGCAGTGACTTTTTTATTTTCGAATCCGTCCTCGATGTGCTGGGTCAAGCGCAGTATTTGTCCCATGCAGGATTTCCCGGGTCTAAATCCGGCCTATTGACATGTTAGTCCTTTTTCAGTGGTATCTGCAACTCTGTGTAAAATAACTCGCTCGAAGATCTTGAACAGGTGGCAGAGCAGAGATATGGGTCTGAAGTTTCTAGGGTCACTGTGATCCTTTCCAGGTTTCTGGATAGCGATGACACGGGCCTTCCTCCAAAGTTTAGGTATCTGCATTTTGGAGATACAATTGTTGTACAGTGTTTGGATCCACACTTTCGTTATTTTTCTAAAGTTTTTTATTTGTTCGGAGAACATGCCGTCCACTCCCGCGGCTTTCATATTTTTTGCTGTTTTGATTGCCTTTCTGACTTCGTCATAGGTGATCCGTTCCGTAAAATGGTCCTTCTCTTCCATAGGTGTGCGCATTATCCTTCCTCTCGGTTTGACTCTGTTGTTGGTTTTTCCATTGAGTAGTAACTGATTTGCTACCTGGTTTGCTGTGACGCTCGGCAGCCCACCTCTCTGAGTACTTTCACCGTTGAGTTTCTTCAGGAGAAGCCACGCTCTCCGACTGTCTTTGCTGACATTGAGGGTTTCAATGATGGTTCTGCCCAGTTTCTATTTTTTGCGATCTCTTCCGCGATTTCGAGGCCCATTTCTATTGTGTTATTGTCGATAGGGTCTTTATCGAACTTATTGGTGTAATCTTGATATTTAGACTCAAGCTCCTTCTTCATACCCGGAATGTATACCTTTCGTGCCTCTCGTGGGATAGTTCCCGAGATCTCTTTAACCGTTGCGACAAAAGTATCGTATTCCTCCGGTTCCGAAGGGATGCTGCTTACTCTGTTGTCAAGCGCTGAACCCCTTCCAGTCAGCTTTTTTGAAATTATAACGAGGCCTTGTGTCGTTGGTGATGGTTGGCTTGATTGTCGGCTCGATGTCGCATATTACTAGGCGGTGTTGTGTATGTGGGATGGGTTCTGCGACTCTTTTATGGCGCATGTGATGTATGTTATCAGTAACGAAGATGTTGTCAGGATTATAACCTTTCCTCCACCTACGACTGTTGAAGAAGGCCGGTAGCTTTGAGTCATTTACCAGGTTTAGGCCGTTTGTTTCTGCCCAGTCCTCCACCAGGATGCCGTTTGGATCAGTTTCCTCGTATCCTCATCTTGTGCTGTAGCTGTTGAAGTCCCTAATCACGATTTCCGTTTTTTGGGCGGGGTTGGGGTGAACAAAAGTTATCCCTGGTGGTTTATATACCGATGTAATGAAGCAGTTCTCCAAACCTGAATATTCTGAGCGACCAGGATTGCGCTGCCGTGTTTCCCATGGGGTCTTTCGACTGCCGCCTTCATACTCGATATTTTGGGGTCCGCGGTGGTTGGTATCACGATACGTTTCTTGCGTGGCCAGTATCGATAGAATTATCCTTAATTATCTTGGCCAAGATTACTTCTTTGACCGGCGTAAGTCCTTCAAAGTTTATCGACATCACCCTGAACGAGTGCGTCGTCGTCCGGGGTGGCCCTGAAAAGGGCCTATTTAATTTCTTATTGTTCTTTGACATCTGTAATTTGGAAACTCGGTGATAGAGTATTGTCGACCGGGAATGGAATGATTAGCCTGAGTCGGTTAGGGCTCTATTTCCAGGGGGCGCCAGCTGCTTAATGATTTGTAAATCACTTATCTAATTCGCGTGTGTATATTGCGATCATTGCAGCTTGTGTGGAGGCTCATTCCGTGCCCCCCAGCTCTTGCCTGAAAGTCTCTGAAACTAAAATCTAACAGCATTTACACTGTAGTAACTTTTGAGGTTTCATTCAAGGCTAGTCATAAGAATACACTGGAGTTAGCCGACAGTGTAACGGCTTCTGACACACAAGCGGTGTTCAGCCGCACACGCCTGCACAGTACATATATTACTGCGCAGAAAAAACACGTATGTTATGCAATAGGGCAACAACATATTGTGCAGGTGTTGTGCAGTAACATACTGTACTGGTTGCGCAGTAGTGTATTGCACAGGTGTTATGTAATACATAATATGCAGCACCAGTGTAACGTGATAACATACTGCGCAGGCGTTACATAATAATTTACTGCGCAGGTGTACTTTGCAGGTGTTATACAGTACATTATTGCGCAAATGTTACACAGTACGGTATAACATAAATATTGCGCTATTATATGCCCTACGGGCAAAATACCGCCGGGCGGAACGCGGGAGATAATGTGAGACCGATGAAACCGCGCGATTTTTCAACTTACCAGAAAACGCGAGTTTTTCAACTTCCTAGAAAACGCGCGATTTTCAACTTATTAAAAAACGCCAAGTAACCAAGCGTTCTTTATATGAGAGCGTTTATGTGACGTTTGTAAAACGCCTCTTTTCTAATAAATTTAAAAACGCTCCTTCCGATTGTTTCTTAAAAAAACGCCCTCACAAATAATTTTCAAAAGCGCTTCTTTTCAGTACTTTTTAAGAAAAAATAATTGAATAGAAATTAAATATGCAAAAATTATATTAAATATTAATAGGAAAACAAATTGATAAAAAAAAAATAAATAAAAATAAGCATAGGAACACACATCGTTCCAAAAATGTAGGTAAACATTTTTCATAAACTAGTCAACCATAAAATAACTAAAATGTCCATTACAACAATGATAAAAAATGTTAAGAATTGAAAACGACGAAGAAATAAACATTGTGCATTATAAATTTTAATACTTATACAGTGCCGCATTCATTTTTCTCTTCTTCTAATAATTTTAAACATAAGAAAACTGCAATAAATATTAAATGAAGAGTGGTAATAATAAAAAGAAATGTCAGGTGTATTTAATATACTATAAATTGCGTGTATCAGTGTTCGGAATTGAAATTGGAAAGTATAAATGAATCTTTTAAAATTAGAATTTAAAAAAATACAGCAATACAGCGTCCTAATCTTACCAGTACGCTGCTCCAATGACGATTGACTTGACACCACTTCATGTTGTTCATCACTGTTTTCAAGGTTCTTTTTGGCGGCTGAAAAGAAAAAAATGAATGAATAAATGAATGAACAATTTAAAAATTGTGTTGCACCTCCTGCTTCCTTTCTCTCTTCTAGCTTTTTCGCCCTGGTTATCGCATTCTGCCAGTACTTCAGCCAGTTGACTACCTCTTGCTCCAAGCCAGAATGAAAGTTGTACTCTTACTGTAAGAAGACGATTGTGTCGCTTTGTCCGAAAATATAGTCCGCTCAGTATAAGTTGACGCTCGTAGTTTCGTATCAAGTTGTCAGGTTTACTCAAACTAAAACACTCCTGTTTTACCAGGTAGGCGCGTCACCCTAGAGTTGGTCGACTCCGAGCAGGAGCAAATTAAATGAGTTGGTTCATGAAAAAAGCAGTTCGCGAAATTATTCCGAGTAAAAACCATCTGCTCACTGCTCTGTAATTCTGGTTCAAGTTTAACTGTGTAATACACAAGCTTCTGCCAGAAAGGTCCTCATTTGTAAAAGGATTCAGCTGAATTTGAATGAATCGCAGGGTATAATAGAGTAATGCATGGTTCATACTATTGAGAAAGAGGAGTTTCCTGCTGTATCTATCCTAAGACAGCTAGAACCGCGTGTATTTCAACGCACAGAATTCTGCATGTACATCATCAAATGGAAGGATCAGATTTATGATTGTTGAGAGAAAGAGAACAGCGTAGATATGAGTAACACTCAGGTTCTGTATTTCAACAAGCGATATCGCAGTATTTCGTCTTCACAGATATCTGGCAACGTTATATTCGCAGATTTCTTTTCAGGTCACTCAGTTTTTTCTTCTCCCACAATACATAAGTATATATTATGAATCAACGTTACACACTTTTTATTTTTTTGATATACCGTTCAAAAACAAAAGGTTTTCGTTGGTGTACCTAGACCAGCTACATAATCCGAGATCTCATGGTCAGTGATAATTATTCTCAATTACAAAAAGTCAAAAACCTTATAGCAAAATTTTTAGTGTTAAAAACGCTATGAAACCCGACCATCTTGGTTAAATTTGTTCCATATGTTCAATTTCAGATTTCTTCTATTATAACACTCAGCGAAAAATGCACCGAACTACAAAGTACAAACTTTTATAAGAAGTCTTAGTCAGGATACCTGTACAAACACAATATCTTCTTTCGCTCTTAGTACAAATCAGTTGTTCTATGTTCTATTCGTTATTCGTGAACCGAGCAAGGAATAGTTGATCTCGAACCTGATCGCTGCGACACTTCTCTCTTTACTGATAAAGAACAATCCGGAGCAACATATTGGAGCAGTGAGCAGATTAAAAATCCTAGTTCGCTAAAAGAGCAAGAGTAGTTGGAGTTGGTTCAGCAAATGAGCAAGGAATTGCCATTCCTATACACGCAATGACGATCAGGGTTGGAACCATTCATTCTAGGCGGTATATAAACCAGATTTTGTTTCATGTTTTTATCTCATTTCTATGCCGAAGTATGTAATTTGAAACTCTTTTTACAAACGGCAGTTTCCTAGACTCCCACTATTTCTATACCACTTCTATGTAACGAATTAACAGGACGAATCTGAATGTAGGAGGTGTTTTGTTATTCAAAATATGTAAACTGAAGATCCCTGAAACACACAAGTTCTTCAGCGTTGCAGGACAAAATACGAGTGTCAACTTATACAGGGCGATATTATGTACGTGCTCTTAGAAATCAATTTTCTCTCTAATTTGTACTCACTATAATAAATCGACATTGCAATCTAATATCGCACTTACTTACACATTTTAAAGATATTGTACGTATTATACATAGTTCTTACCGTGTTCGTTCTGAGAATCATCCTCCATATGGTTATTTAAATGATATGCATCACAGAATAATACATGGAAACTTAAATAAACCACGACTGTTGTTTTTCGTTTCACAATTTCAGCATTTCAGGCTACAAGTCACAGCCTCACAGATAACCAGTAACGGTTTCACGTTATCAATAATTTAATCTGCGCGCGCAGATGTATGTGGAAAACGCCACGAAATTATAATAATTCGGGCGTTTTCGAACCTGTTCATATTCGCGCGTATAATATCATGCGCGCAAAACGTACGATTTCCTATGTATAACAATTACAGAAAACGCTCTCTTTCTTAAAAAAAGGGGCATTTTAGTGATATGAGAGAATACGCGCGCTGAACATTTCTTATGAATCTGCGCGTAAATTAAGAACTGATGAAACGCCCGGCAAATTTTCCCATCTTTACTTCTCTAAAACGCCCATTTTTGTAACATGAAGAAATTCGCACGTTGAATGTTTTCAAAAAGCAATGGCTAATGCGCGCGTAAATAAAAAGTTGTTAAAACTGCCAGTAAAATTTTCAAGGTTCTAAGTGATTTTCTAGTTAAAACGCCCGTTTTTTTCAAAAACGCGCTCTTCGAAGGCGGAGTTTTGTCAGCAGGGTGTGCTGAGTTTAAGGGTTTGACCCCATAAGCAACTATCACAGTACATTATTAGAAAAAATATCTGCTGCATGACACTGTTCCATATATGTGTCGCGGGGCTAAGAATCGTTCATGTCTCAAGGCTGTAAACAACTTTTCTTTTGCTGTGGATGTGATTGGTTGAAAGGTTAGGTCTGGCTGGATCTAAAATGCCACCATCTTAACGCGTAAAAGTGAATATTCTGTTGGTGGATGTGACATAACTCGAATAACTGTACTGGAAACAAACAATGTCGACGTAACGATAAAATGTTCGTATATTGTCCTTGTTCGACTTGACTAAAACTATATACGACATAATTTGACTGGATTAGGTGGAGGCAAATACACCTAAAATAAATCGGCCTCAGGAACCGCAACTGGCGGCGTTCGATACCCGGTAATTCCGAGCACGGCATCGATTTAAGCACCTCGTCGTACCCCGGCCACCCCTACAGGGCCGTCGCGCCGCTGATTATCGCAAAAATCACAAGACATAAGCCGAACACGCTCGCGTCTGTATCTAAACGCAAAACAACCCAAATGGATTTTAATAATCCGATTTACTCGGTATATACAGCGATGCTTTCCCAAATCAGCTTCACGTACATTGTGCCAGGCACCGGGGAAAAAAAATTATGCGTATACAAAATTATTATACGTCAAAACAAAACCAGAGCTCCAGGGAATATCTATAGGCAATATGTAGTGCAGTGGTATACGTTTTTGTTTATTGGAAATCGAATTCTCTCGAGTGAAATGCTACTGATAGAGCTTTAGCTTCTGTCTGACGACTTTCATTCAACGTACGAATGATGATGAAAGATTCAGGCAAGAACGGCGGCAGAGTAAATGTCTCAGGGTTGTAGCAATGAAGTAAGGTGGGGCGAGCTCCCCCAATTATTTTTTAGGGTTGGCAAAGTGGCAATTTCAGGTGCGCTTAGGTGGCAAATTCATGCCATTTTAAGAGCTTTCCCCCCTTTTTTTTGCTAGCTTTTTCGTTTCAACAGCTTCGGGAACGTTTTGATTCTCCTCTTAATGAATTTGTTTCGCTACTGCCCTGAAACACTCTTTAGTCTGGAAGTTGACAGGCCTGCTCATGATATAAATATGACAGCTGAAATGATTATCAATTAAATAACCTGCTACATATAGAAACCCAGTTTTACTGGAGAAGGAAAATATTTGTACTTATAATGACATTTGGCAGAGTCCAGAAGAGATTTTTCGGAGGTCGATTGGGAATTCAGGGAACAATAGCTCTTCTTCTTCAGGTATACCGGATCCGATGCCGGACGTTGGCGATCGCGGTTTCTGACACGCGACTTTCATGGACAGGGTAGTCGGGGTAGTTTGCCAACGTGAGAGGGAAAATTGCACTGATAGCTGGATGAAGATGTTCAGCAAAGTGATTGCTCATGTCAATGAAACCACAAAAAATACCGAAACGTTTTCTTCAATCAGCCCTGTGTTACTTTAAGAAACCAAAGGGCAGAATTCCTATTTTGGGCATTTTGAAAACAAGTTACAAAAGAATATTAAGGCATCATTTTGGTGTATAATTGAATGAGAAATAGTATTTGTTCGATTCATTTTCTCCTATAGTCGGTATTTCTCGACATTTTTGAGAAAAACTGAATTTTGGAGGACGTTTAGCCATTGGGGGGGGGGGTATTGCCCCTGCTACGACCTTAGACTTTTGATATGTTTATTGGGAGTCTAATCCGAGACAGTCTGTAAGAAAAGAAGAAACAGTCCGACCGCTGCACAGAAGGACATTGTTATGTAGATATGTCGTCTAAGCGACTGCGTTGACGCTTATATGTGTAGTTGTGTACATTCCCTTGCCTTCTCTAGTCGTCCATCTTCGGCGTCGCTCGGCATTCTTCGTGTCGGCTGGTTGAAACGTGATGGAACGAATGATCGCGTAAAGAGGAATACGCAACTACATCACGACGGTAACGTTTTTCTGCGGAATGTTTTTTTCGAAGCGTTTTCTGCGGAATTTTTCTCGTTCGCATGGCAAGTCATTAGACCTATCCGTGTTAAAATCTTTGCTGGAATTTTTTCCAACTCCAGTTTTTTTGGACTATGCATGAGAAAATGAGTACAAGTTGGACGTCTAGCCCCCCTCCCCTGTAATGATCCACTGTCCACTGGATAGGTCTTTGAAAGTGCTGGGCAGTTCGCTCACAGTGAAATTCGGAGCTCATGCTGCTTGACTTACATTTAGTTTGTTCATCCTGGCAACTCCCAAAGTGATCGCCAAATGGAAATTGGTCATCCAAGTACAATAACAGGTTTTCGGATATCAGTGAGACGATGATACATGAACAGCGCTGCTTCTTCCAGCTTTGCCATTATGTTTCAGTTCTTGAACTTGTTGGTCGCAAACAATCTCGCAACAAAATCAGCGAACATGTGCCTCTAATTTCTTCGACAGCAAGTGTGTTTACATATCGTGCAACGTCTCGTTCTTGTTCGCCAATAAAAAAAAAAAAAAATCGAACGTGCATTCGTACATCGAATCACGTCGGAGGGTATTGCGAAACTCAACAGAGGGTCAAGCCCGGATGATCGAATACAAGGCTGTGCGAAAAATTAAACAAGTTTTGAATATTGTTTGCGCAGCTGATATTTTAAAGTTTCACTCCGCTCGCAAATTTATTTTCGAATAAACTCCGCAGTGTGTACGTACGGTTGCGAGTTAACGAGCCGTAAAGGCAGAGAGAGCGAGAGTTCGCAGGTTTTATCCGCTCGTACCCCTTACGTAAACAGTATACAGTAACCCCCGAAAAGTAGAGGAAATCTATACGAATTAAACGAAAGGCTATCGAGAACCATCGTATCGCCTTCGCCCTTCCGTTTTAAATACTGCGCTTACGTATATTTTGGGTCCTTTAATAAAGCGACAAAACTACGCAGCCTCATTGACCGTACATTTTCATAAGTGAAGATATTAACGATTATATTAGGTCGGTTTCGTGGTGCCTCCAGAGAAACGAATCTTGTCGTTATTACATTTACGAATACGAAATTTGTGTGCGATTCAGTTTTGAATGTTTCGAGTGGACCGGAAGTGTTATTTATTGACGTACGTTACTCTTTGGTTCGTACTAAACTGCTAGATTATTGGGACGGCGGATACGGTTTCATGAATAGTAGGGGCTTCGCCCTTAGGCCGCTTTGTGACCTGACCTCCGTGGCGAGGCAAATGAAGTTTTTACTGTTTGCTCGACCTTACGCGCCTCGCATTCTATCTGTCTGCCTCGCGGTTGTCAGCGTGTCTGACTGTCGATCTATCAGTTCGACTACATCAGTTTGTCTGCCTTAGTGATACAGCCAGGGGTTTTGAATCCCTTGCGATTTCATCAGATAGTGGATTTTCGAATTTTAGCACCTCCTCCCCTAACACTTCCCTCACACACACCCACAACAAGACTTCTTTGAGCACTAAACAGGCTACGCCATTGGTCTGTCTGACGGTCAGCATTTGTCAGTCTCTCTATCTGTTCCAACCACGGGTTTGGATTCTGTTCCGAATCGACGCAGAAGTCGATGTGATTCAATATGGAATTCAAACCCCTGCTTCATTCTTCCTCACAAGAAAAGAACGAATTGTTAGCACACATGACGAGCCCCGAATGATGTACCCTTTTCCAATAGAGCCAACATATGCAAAGGAGGTCCAAAAATATAATTTCTGATTTTAATACAAGATATGGCGGTAAGATTAGACCATCTTCTACACCATAAGCAAGCTTTGTAGGGTAATTATTATCTCCCCCCGAAGGGAGCTAAGCACATATAGACTAGAATATTCCACCAACTTTCAAATTTCAAATTAAAAGGTACCCAGAAACTGTTGGAATAAGAGTTTCTTTAGTCGTTTTCGAATAATTTCATTAGAATTTTGATCCAACTCTGATTTGGGTTTCAAGATTAAAACTGCTGAGACTGTCATCGCATAAAATCGTATTTCGACAAAAACACGAAAGGAGTTTTGACATGGTCCTTATAATTATTATTGGAACGATGTCTGTAGATCATTTGTTAGAATCTCTAATTTTGGAGCCCCTCCTCTCAATCTGATGCCACAATTTGCTAATTAGGCGCATCTTTGAACTCATAAAGCGATATCTATCTGCATTTAATTTTTCAGAATATTCATTTTGAAGCCTCCTCTCTTTTCACAGATGGCATTATTTGCAGTTTGGAGACCAGTAATTACCAGCATGACTTTAGTCATCCTTTGAATCTGTAAAACTGTATTCATATCGCATTTTATGAAATTTGTTGGTCTTGCCCCCTCCTAAGTATTTAAATTTACATCAATACCAGTTCAAAACCGATTCTGTGACCTTGAAATCTCTCAGACTGTATCTCCATTCGTTATTTTAAAAATTGTAATAAAATAGTATATTGCACTCCAAGAGTCAAAAGTGAGTGTTTACATGCAATGGAAAGTTTGCGAACGAGCGTAGTGAGTGAGCAATGCCCGAGTCATGTAAACTCACTTTTCGCTCTTGTTTTGTATTTACAATACATGATCTGAAAGGAAAAATATCAACAGCTTTGTCTTGTCAATAAAGCAACAAAGTCAGTATGTGCATTTTACCAATTGAAAGGAAACCCACAGTTCCAATAGCGAATAATATCAAGAAGCAACAGTTGCAATGATGACGTCGTAATAATAACATCCTCGGCATTAGTCGGCCATTCTCGGCATCCGTCGGCATTCTTAGTATCATTCCGTCGTGTCGGTTTGTAAATGTGCCTGCATGTAATAATGTGACTCATGTTTTTACATAGAGGCACGTTGACTTTACATTGAGATTATATGTTTGTACCTGATTCGTCAATGAAAAATGCTACTTTCCACTTACAAAATACTAAAGTAAACATCGTCTTTCTGATCATGTATTGTAAAAAATCATTTCTGCCATTAAAAGAGTGCAAAAGACATAATATTCAAATTGGGGTGTCTAAGGATAGGGAGAGGGGGATGGAAAAATTCCAGGGATGACTGGATGAAGATATTCAGAAAAATATTCATGATTTGCACCCCTTCTGTTTGCTCAAGTTAGTGAGACCAAAAAAAGACCGAAACGTTTACTTCCATAGGCCTGCGTTAATTTATAAGAAACTTGTGACAGGGGACCGGAAAAATCTACCCCCCGTCTGCTGGAATGGACTCAGCACCACTAAAAAGATGATAGCCGATTTGTTGACCAGAATAGAAACTTACATTTTCGAAGCAAAAGGGGAAACTATTAAAACCAATGACAAAAGAGAAAAGGGGAAAAAAAAACATGGTCAATTATTTTGCCCAATGAAACTAATAACACTAAGGGACTTATAAAAAATGATATAGCGAGTGGGTGTCCCTTCCTGTCGAAAAGAAAGAAAAACTGTTCCTAGACTACGTGACTCTCCACAAATACCCAACAAAAATATAAACAATTAAAACCGACGCACACTGGCCTTATACTTACTAGAAATAAACGTACAATTACACAACATTAATAATAAATAACTGGTTACTTCAGTGGCGTAGCCCCCGCCTCTTGAGATGAGAATTTTTTATATGCTGGCAGTATTACAGTAAATGTGCGAAGATGCATAATTGAAAGTGAAAAGCACAACATACTGATACGTCAATGTAAAAACATACAGTTCATACAAGGTGTACCCCCAAAAATTTTGCTGATCCCCCCTTGGAGAATCCTGGCTACCCACTGAGTCACTTATCTGAGAGTCCAACGGTGACGAAGAAGAGGTATCCGCTTCGAGCACCTTTCTAGACTGAAAAAACAAACGAACTCCCGCCTCTCTGCTAGCTCCCAAATTTCATGCAACCCATTTAAAAAAAAACACAAAAAGATGAAACCGGCAACACACAATATAAAATTAGCCAAAAAAGGGTTAAAATCTCGACGAAAATACGAAAACTGACTTCCTGGCACTGGCTGCGACCGACGTGGTGTTCTTGGTCCCTCTGCTCTCATCCATCTTCGGGGGTCGGCTCGTAATCAGCAGGATTTATATAAAAAAATACATCGGCGATACACTGCATTTGGAGATGTACAATCGGCTTTGGCATAAGACTCCATGTTGTCTTTGCTTATGAATCTTTTTGTCATTTCCTTCTTGGCTTGTATACTGTCGGGTGGCCACTCAGGTGGCCCCAGTGACATTCCCGTCACAGCCAAAAACGTGTGTAAAGTTTTTGCATACAGGGAAGAAATGGGCAATCTCCAGTGATAAAGGGAAAGAAGGGAGAAATGGAAAATTGGTTGTTAGCCCCTTTTTTCCCTGGACTCTTCAATTTGAAACACAAAAACTCGAAACAAAAAGAGTACTGCGACAGTATATCTATAAAATATTGTAACCAGCTCCAAAGCTATCGGCGTCCCAAAAAAAAAAAAATGAAAGTTCTGTTTTGCAGTTTAATACAGCCACCCGACTCGATTTTGCTCGTGATGGCCTCTGACGCTTCGGCCACGATTTCACTCAAACAGAGACAAACCTTCCTCACTCCTAGGATCACGGACCATCCAAGTGATCGGATGAAACCAGACAGCAATTAATCATTGATACCCGTTATTCATTCAACTGCTGATCGATTCAGCCTGAACACTTCTTCTGGTGCCCGCTACCACTTCCCACGCTTTAAACTGTCTGCTCATTTTGAACCCTCTATCTCGTGCATCTCGAGGGCAGCTAGGAAAGAATTGTAAGACATTTTTTGTGTAGAATTTAGTGAGGACTAATTTCTGTTCAAGAAGTCTTCTCCTAACAGTCGATATTTCTGGAGACTTTTTGGGGAAATTGGATTTTGGAGGACGCTTAGCCTCGATAAAGACTGAGCCACCGCTGCGATCTTAGATTTTCGATATGTTCAGCAGGGGACTGATCTAAATTTGCTGGAATTTTTATCAAGCTCCGGGTTTTTTTTTTTTTTCGATCTAGGTTCCCTGGGCTAGTATAGTACCTTCGGCACAAGCAAAATAAAAGAAGCGAAAATCATCTAAATTCCTTCTCCGAGATAGCTTCTCTGTCCACACAAGTGCAAGTAAACTGTCAAGTTACCGTTTATGAGCCGACTATCCGACACTTTCAATTTGAAAACACTATGGCTAGGGGAAAAAACCCGACCCAGTAAACAAATTGTCCATCTCACACGTTTCGCGCTAATGACCTGTCACTCTTATTTTTCTCTACTCGACGCTGTTACTTTCCTTATATTCATTCATTTTGATCAAAGGGTGAAAAATAAAGCGCGAACAGATGAAGAACGACACTCGACACTGGAAATTTGAATTTTAACCCGGCGTCAGTACCGGTAGTTGTATATATACGTATATAAGGAGAAGTGCGCTTGAACAATTTCAGCGCACTTGCCACTTGGTCGGTCATTTTTCACCATTTTCCGGGCGCATATTTTGCCGCGTGACAAACGGACGATTTATTTTCTTATAAATAGTTTCCCCTTCGAATAAAACCGTTTTAAGCGGCCGTACGACGTATTTTGCCGGCGACTTTGCGACCAGGGTCGGCGACTCTACCGAAGTTAGCTGGACGTTTTTTGACGCGAGTGTGTAAAGTTACACCCGAGGATTAGTGCCAAAGAGTTTGCAACGGAGATAGCGTAGCAACTTCAAACGAGATTTGCAAATAGAAAAAAGAAATAAGTAGGCTTAGGTTTGAGTCGAAAGGTAGATGGAGGTGGATTAAGGCATGAAGTATGGTAGACTATATACTACTTGCGATTCTGGCCGGGTTAGATACAGCTTTCAGCTACGAGGAAGCCGAGGAGCCCTTTTACCGGTACCTGAATTCTTCACTACGACCGGGCAAAGATCTTTTTGCCCTTTTTAGTGAAACTGAAAAATAACGGTTGCAAATGAACGAGGTCCCGAAGAGAGGTTGGCAAAATAGACTCGTAGGAATCTCAAATCAATAGAGCACTTATTGTTGATGTAATAAAATTATGAAAGGTTGAGAAAACCGGTGAAAAGTATGTACCTTTTCTAAAGCTTAGTTAAAAAATTGATGTCTCTCTCTCTCTCTCTCTCTCTCACACACACACACACACACACACACACAATATATAACAGTAATAATAATAATAAATCATTACTTCACCCTGTTCACAACCGCAAGAAAGGAAGTCAGTATTTCCGAAAAGCGAGAATAAGTTTGAACTTGAGATTTGACTTTTTCGATTGTCTTTCTGTCTGCCTGCCTGCCTATCTCCTTGTCTACTGGTCCTTACTGCTGTCTGTCTGGTCTGCTCAATTGTTTGTCTGTCCGACTATTCAGCCTGCTGATGTACCGGTTGGCTTAGTATAAGTAAAGAGCTGCGAGACAGACCAACAATCATCTCCAAATTTGTGTCCTCCCCTCTCACTGCCAAACAAAATAAACTTCAGGGTCCTAGCTAAACTGGTGCGTGACAAAGATTGTGAAAAGTCTTGATAATGCATTCGACCAAAAATAACAGACATGCTCGCGCCTGTCTGGCCACCAATGGGCAATATTTTCAACATCGATTGAAAAAATGTAAAATAACTTTGCCAAAATAAAGGAGTTCTTTCAGTTTTTGTAATTTTTTCTCCCCCAATGGGTCGCTGAAATCTTTCTTTTGAAACACCCTGTATACAGGTCTTATGATCGTCATCATATAATCAGAAAAGTAGACAGACGGGCTATGGAAATTTCCTTCCATTCAGACTCATTCCCACTCTGGTGCCTACTGAGCCAGATTAAGACGCATCAAAACTCCATTAATAAGACTCCCTAAAATTCTGTCAATACTATATTTATGTAAACGTGAGGATTACCCTAAGACTCACTAATACTAATTCTGACTTTATTGAGACGTATGAGGATTCCTTAAGACTTTACGTGTTCTGATTAGGACTCGTTAAGACATTTCCAAGGCTCATTTAGAACCTCTTAAAATTCGTGTAGACCCTGTTGTGACTTTTTGGGGTTGGCTCAGACTCCTTTAACATGCATGAACTGGTAAAGTTCTGTTAAGACCCTGTAAAGTCCCGTAAATACTACTCATCTAGACCTATGAGACTAACTAGAGATGTTTCGTGCAAAGATTCTGTGGCTCTGTGCAAGCAGCTTTCTAGTTCAAGGATTGCTTGTTCATTTGTTTGCTTCTTTGTATCAACTACCGTCATCCTGAACCCTTCTCTACGGAAAACTTGATAATGAAAAATTAGTGCCATTTGCATTATTTTTCATAGAACAACGGGAAAAGTTACCTCCGCCCCCTTTCACCATTAGGTCCGTTTAAAAATAGGTGGGTTGTCCATTTGAGAAATCTAAAAAACTGCAAGGTAAAATTCGTTACTCTAAGATCCAGCTAGAAAGAGAGGCAGGCAGACAGTTGGGCAGGTAGACCAGTAATCAAGTAGGTAGACAGGTGGGTAGACAGAAAGACAGATTGCTAAGTAGATTAGCAGGCGTGCATATATGGACGCTGTTAAGCGTAACAGAACCAACCAACAAAATCTGTTTTTTGAGAACACGTGATTCGAAATTCAAGAACCATGTAGAAACTATATGACATAGCGTTTACTGATAAGCTTCTTTCAACGTGAGTACACATTTTTGAATTGGGGGGCCAAATTTCGAAAAATTCTACTTTTTACGCTCTTTCCAAGGATACTAATAACTCATTTTGTCAACATTTGTCTGTTGGTTCTGTTACGCTTAATAGCGTCCGTATAGTCTTAGCTCTAGACCAGCGAGTCTCTACGTTTTTATAGCTGACCAACTCTTCTTAGAATAGTAAATATTTCACGAAGCCTCAAAATAAACTAAGGTGGGTTTAAGTGTTACTTTTATTAGAAAACATAAAAAGAACCAGAGTGAAACATGTGATACTTTTTAGGGGAGCCTCTCGGGAGGCTTAGTACAGCTTCGGGACTTCATAGAGCTTAATTTGAGAACTACTGCTCTAGACTGCAGATAATTAATTTTTTCACATTTTGACTTCGGTATCAGTCTATCCTCCAACGTAGGCAAGGCCTTCATGACGATTATTAAAAACAGAATATACCCACGATTAAACGAACCCCCCCCCCCGAGCAAGCAGGATTTAGGAGGGGAATGTCCACAATAGATCATATACGCACTTTAAACCAGTTATTAGAGAAAGCGAACGAGTACCAAATGGTAGTGCATCTGGTATTCGTGGACTTCCAAAAAGTGTTCGACACAATAAGTCACACATACCTATGGGACACCCTGGAAAAACAAGGGATAAACAAAAATATATATTAAACATTTTGAAATACTTGTATAAAAACACTCAAGCTTATATCAACCTGGATAAAAACGGGGACACATTTACGGTATACAGGGGAGTAAAACAGGGGATCCTCTGTCACCCAACTTATTCACTGCGCTACTCGAGGAAGTTCTTAAAAAATTAAAATGGGAAAATTACGGAATAAAAGTGGATGGTAAATTTTTGAATCACTTGAGATTTGCGGATGACATACTATTAAACCGAACGGAAGAAGGAAGTCCAAAAAATGGTGGATGATCTGATGGTGGAGAGTGCCAAAGCGGGTCTGGAAATAAATGGAGCAAAAATGAAGTACATGAGTAATAAAGATGGTGGAAAAATTTTCATTGGTAAGCTCAGCATAGAAAAACAGGAGGACTTCATGTACTTGGGACAGATCATCACATTTGAAAATAAAATGAGTAAAGAACTGGAGGTTAGACGTGATAGGGCCTGGAGAGGGGGTATTGGGGGCTAAGACCCATCTTTAAGGGCAAAATGGAAATAAAATCAAAAATAAGAATGCTAGAATCCTGTATTTATCCGATACTACTATACGGGGCACAGACGTGGACGGCGACTGCGGCGGAAGCTAAAAAACTACGATCAACACAAAACAGCATGCTAAGAAGTATAATGGGACCTAAACTGATGGACAAAACCAAAATCAAAGAATTAAGAAACAGAGCTAAAACGAGAGATATCATATACGTAGCTAAAAAATTAGAAATAGACTACGCCGGCCACTTAGCCCGAGATACTAGACAGGGTTGCCACTTTCTGGAAAACCGGGAAAAGTCAGGGAAATTTTCTGAAAATAAGAAACGAGTTCGTATTTTATCAGAGTAAACTTTTTTTATTTGTATTGTAAAAAATTTCTGTGACTCTCCTCCCTCTGGGCTTTCTCGGAATCCTGTAAAAAATGTCAGGGAAAATTGGAAAAGTTGGCCTGAAAAACCGGGAAAAGTCAGGGAAAACCAATCCTGAAAAAAGTGGCAACCCTGCTAGAGAGGGATGGAGCCAAAAAATCACTCTATGGACTCCCTACATGTGAAAAAGGAGGAGGGGTAGACCGGCACTAAGGTGGTGGGACGAAATTGAGAATAAAGTGGGAATCCTCTGGGGCAGAGCAGTCCAAAACCGTGTATTAGTTGGAAGAGAATTGGGGAGGTCTTTTCCCGTGAATGGGGGCAGAGTGTTTGAGGTGCGCATGGCGAAGGGCGCGTCAAACAAAAGTGAATGTAACGCTCGAACACTCATAATAAAGTCTTTTATTATTATTATTGTTATTATTATTATTACAATTTTGGAAATGATTCTGGTACTTTTTCAGTCAGTATCTTTGTTTTGTTTAGTGTGACTTCATATTTTGGAGGGATGTGTCGGCGCTGCAGTATTTGCAAAATGACTTAGGGTGAACTCTTCTAGTATACTGTATATACCACTTGATTTAGAAAGCCGAAGAGATATTAGCACTGATAGGATCTGCGATGTTAACTCTAAGCTCCGTATTTATTTGGCACAGATACAAAGAAATATATCTATCTATCTATCTATGCAGTCGGTGTACACTGTACAGCGAATGTGGCCCTCCGATGACAATCCTCCATTTTCCTCGGTCCATCTAAAGACCCTCCGGTATGTTCCCCAGCTGCATTTCCTCTGCTATCCCAGCGGTCCAGCTCTTCCTGGGACGTCCTCTCTTCCTTCGTACATCCGGAAACAATTCCGTGATCTTCCTTGGCAGTCGTTCTTCCGGCATTCTTTGAACTCAGAGAGGACGCCCAAGATTTCTGGTAGAGCGCGATCAAAATTTGCATGTACCTCATCTCAGGAAATAAAAATTGTTACAAGCGTGTAAAAATTATAAATCGCTGTATCTGATATTAGAAATTTCGAACACGGAACTTTGAAACTTCCATATTCACACTCAAAACCGATACCGTGCAAAAAAAAAAAAAAGTTGCCGGTTTATTAGCAGCTCGAAGCATGTAAACACATACTGTAGCTTATGGCACATGGGTTATGGAGATTACGAGAATCAAGATTTCGAGATTAAGGAGACTGAGCGCTGAGATAGCTGCAATTCTTCACTTCACAAGTTTTCTTATTGTTAGAAATTAAATTAAAATTCAATATTTTGTAATTTTGTGGGAAAATGAAGATTGAACTATGTTCAAAATTTCTTTCAATGAGAGTAGAAATGACTGAATCTTCCTGAATAGGACTCGCGACTCTAGGGCGGGCTGAGCCCTCAACGCCTGCATGGTGGCTACGGGCCTACATGCCCATACCATATCAACTGCCGGGTTTTGATGTCGTCCACCAATGTATTCTGTACCTCTGCTGTCTCCCTGGTAGTTTTATTTAGAGATCTTTCCAGCTGAGACCGTCTGGCTGCTCTTCTCCTGAAATCCATTTCTGTTGCTAGAAGAAGATTCTCTGTCCTTTGCTTTAACGATCAGATCTCACAGCTATATGTCACAATACTTTTCACGATTGTATTACACATCCGTTTTTTGTTTTCTTTGCTGATCTGCCGATCCTATAGAAATGAATTCAACATCACTGTTGCTGATATTTCGATCTCTTATATTCTGGTCTATGAATCCATCCTGTAGTATTCCGACTCCCAGATATCTGTACTCTCGGCAACTCTTGATCACATTTCCGTCCTCCAATTCAGTATCCTTCTGGTCACCTCCAACACACATATTTTTCGATCTTCTTTATATTCACGACCAGACCTCACTTTCGGTATTTCTCTACCAATTTCCGTGTCATATATTCCAGGTCATCATGGTCCTGCATTGTCATCACCTGATCATCTGCGAAGCATAGCGTGTATATATTACTTCCATCCGTTAACGGTATTCCCATGCCTTTACATTTATTTTTCCACACCTTTAGTGCTTGTTCTACATGTATCTTGAATAAGATTGGTGAGATACAGCTACCCTGTCTCAGTCCTTTAGTTACTTTAAAGCTCGCTGATGTTTATTTCTCATTGTAACGCAGCTAACAGTACCATTGTACAGCCGCTTCAAAGCTTCAATTAGTACAACACTGATATTCGTTTTTTCTAGTGCTTCCCACAGTTTATTCATCGGGACGTTGTTGTATGCTTTCTCCAGATCTCTGTCCTAACACTACCTTCTTCTCAACAGCCTGTGTTAGGGAATGCAGGTGATCTATTCTGGATCTCCCTGCCGGAATCCGACCTGATGCTCGGCTTACAGATCTGCGTATTCCTCTTCGATTTTCCTTTTTGCAATCCTCCCATAGAGGTGGCTGAAGATACTGGTGACTGACAGTCCTCTATAGTTGCCACATTCTTCCTTGCTTCCCTATGGTACTGAAAGCTGAAGAAACCCTGGTTGGTTTCCAGATCATGAACATTGGTTCTCATTATCATCTCCGTCTTTCTCAAGGAGGGCTATCGGCTCGTTTGCCGTTTGTCTGTCTGTTTGCTACCTACCTGCCTGAATGACTGATTGGGTGGGTACACATCTGACTCTAACTGTTTCTCTGTATGATCGATTGACTACCGGTCATATGAACTGGCTGAGTGTTTAAGCTTCTAGGCAGATCGCGGAGTAGCAGGACTGTCCCGCAATTTTTCGAATTTCTGAGGCCATAGAGCCATCTGCGATGTTTCTCCCGACCAGGCCAGGTTTCCTGGTACGTAGAAAGATTTCTCTGAAACGTTGATTCTTTCCTTGTAACCTTCGTAAGCCAATTTTGAGCTCAAAATGAAAGTAATTGTATCGCGTTGCTGGATCGAGTGTTAACCCAGCGCCAGCGAAATGGGCACATGAGAATGTGACAGTTGTCGGTATTGGTTGTTTTTCAAAGTGACGCAGATGACATTTTCTCCGAGTATACGCGTCCTTCTCTCTTAAATGATCACTTGTCCGTACGATTACGCTTCGAACTCATTTTTGAATCTCCGATGTTGGAAGGCGTGGATTCGTTCTCTCTCGCTGTTGCTCTGTCGCTTTCGATCTCAAGCCTTTAAATCATTTTTCTGTGGGGCCAGAAACTTGGACGACACCCCCGATTATAATTTCGTTTCGAGCCATTAAGCATGAAACAGAAAACGGCTTGAAAAGTACCTTCGCGAATGGTGGATCCGCGATTGCGGAATTTAAATATAGAGTTTTTCTCGTTCGCACTTTCCGGCCGGGCCGAGGTCGGCGTGCGAAAATGCTAGTAAATCATCGAAATTTAATTTCGCTGTACGTTTTCGCTGAGACGTTGAAAATTTTTCGTGTTCTAGGGTTTGCCGGACCCGGCAGCGCCCTTCTCGCTGCGGCCTCGGCTGAAAAGTTGCTAATGCAGTCTCTTACTCTGGTTTTGAGAGGGTTCAACAGGACGATTTAAAAATTTAATGGTTTTCCATTTAGCCGTCGTCCGTCGTTGTACGTTTTATAGTCTCAACCCTTTCGCTTCGATTGGGCGAGTTTCGCGATAGAAACTTGTTATCCGTATAGCTTCGATATTTGCGAGCTCAAATTAAAGCTTCCTTTGGAAGCGGCTCACGAAGAGTATGTATGTCGGTGTACGTGTGCACGATGGCCGGAGCATTTCTGTAATTTAAACAAGTATATATGTTGGGCACTCGGAAATGTATATTCGAACGTTAATCTATGTAGTGTGTTTGTAATGAATTGTGTGCATGTAACATCTTTCGGCCCTTGTAAATAGAAAACTTTGCGCAGCGGATGAAGTAAATAAGACACGTTGCACGTTAAGTACCGCGTGTATTCCTCAGGATGACAACCAAGCAGAAAGAAACAAAAAATAAAATAAATGAAACACAAATAAAACTACCAGAAACAGAACTTTTTTTCATGTATGGAGTTTGTGTGTAAGAGGGTACGATAGAGGGGAAAAAAAGAAAAAAGAAAAAAAAAGGTCGTTTGAAGAGTTATTTACAATTGTCGTACATGTACTTTACAAATCTTGTTTCGAAAAGTTTCGAACGCGCCTTTCCATTTTTAGGGACTTTGAAATTCCTAGTTAGTGGTTTAAATTGAAGATTTTTTGTTGAAAATTACAGCAGCTCGGTAAAGCGAGAAAGGCAAAAAGAGAAGAGACGTAGTTTCAAAAGTCTGTTTCATTTTTTTTTTTTTTTTTTTTTAATTTTATTGTACTCGTGCTTCCTTTCTACGTTTTTGGTTTTCGTGTTCACTCTGTCTCTGCGATTTCATAAACACTGAAGTTCCATTTCCAGTGAACACGCTTATATGACATCTTAGTAAGCAGCTTCTTCATTACACCAAAGCTGCTCGCTAGTAGTGCGCCTTTTATCGTTTCGGTTCGCTTTTCTTTTCTTCTGGCTTCTTTCCTATGTATGCCTTTTCCTCTGGTATTTGCAGTATAAATTTGATTGGCCCTGATCAGAGTCGTTGATATCGGGGAAAACAATGGAGGTGATCACCCTTCCAGAAAAGAAAAAACTAATTGGAAATGCTCCAAGAATTGTTGACTTGTGAAAAAATGTCGAAATAGTGAAATAATTGAAGAGGTAGCTGTTGAATAATTAGCTCTTTATATGCTTACTGAAACCTGGCTGTCGCCTCTCCCATCGAAATCAAAAACACTTGCAGCCTGTTTGCCCTTCCGTAGCTAGAGGAGGCAAACTGGTTTATCATCGCTTTGATTTACCGGTTAGCTCCCGTGGAATGTTTAATTCTCCAAATTCGAGAGTAAAAATGAAAACGAAGTTTTTTTCGCCTGTTCAGTTGAATTCGAAAGTTAAAATTGTGATCTTGCCTCAAGTTGCTCCACTTCCTGAACCTCGTGTAATTTACTTGGAAAAGTAATGACACTGCAGGGCTGTATCAACTTAAAATACGAAAAATATTCGGGGAGGGGCTATCATCTCAAGATATAACCAAACGAAAAGCCAGAAAGTTAGTTGAATGAAGAGATAGCTAGTTATCCTGCGAGACCAACAGAAAGCGAAATAGACTGTCAAATAACCACTTTTAATTTATCATTTTTTTCATTTTGCTAATTTTATGGCGTTGAATTTAGATGAAGAGTGAAACAGTGCAAACATCATATTGCCTCAGACCATTCAGTTGGAATCGGCGTTTGAAGAATGAGGTAGAAAAATGCTGCGAGAGTAGAAAGGAAAGATGGATTTGTCCTCAGTTAGTCCCACTTCACCTAAATTTTGTTTTTTATTACTTTTACTATGAGGTACAGGAACTGTCTATAGACATTCACCTGTAGGTTACGCTAGCATTAACGTGACAATCTAAGTATTATCTCTTTTCATTTTGCTCTCACTCGAGCCCCGGAACCGCCCCTTCGAACATTACCTCAGGGAGACAATCTAAGTATTAACTCATTAGACTATGCTACGGTATCAATTAAATTCATCTATCATACGAAAAGAATGTGTAGCGGCCAGTAGCGTATCTAGGATGAAATCATAAGGGGGGGGGGGTGTTTTGACTTTTGATTTTGAGGGTATTCCTTTAAAAAAAAACACACACAAAAAAACGTTGAATGAGCATATTTTTGATATTTTTCTAGAGCTTTTTTTGGTCATGGGGGTTATTGGGGGGGGGGGGTCCCCACTAGTAGCGGCGGGCTCGTGGTTCCTCCAGGAGTTGAAAGGCTTCAATATTCGGATGATCGTGTAGCCGGAACCTCGCAGCGGCTGCTGAGTCTTCATGCCACCGTGTCAAGGACTTACCAAAGAGCTTTTCCTGTAAGTGTGTGTGGGGGGGGGGAGTGTGAAAGTCCCAACTGATTCAACTCAAAATTCCTAAGTGTCATAGCAAAAACAAAGAAAAAAAATCTTTTGACTCGTTCGATTTTTCCAACTTTTCAACTCAAAATGCCAAAAGCAAAAGAAAAATTAAATAAATAAAAAAAAATCCTTTGACTTGTTGGTTTTTCTCAGCTCTACCGAAATTTTCCAACTTCTGCTGACTGAAATGGTAAATTTTCCCAATTGTTGAGTAAAAAATGTCCTATAAAGGTGGGGGTGCTCCCCCTGTCGGTACGTCCTTGCGACCGTGTCAGCGGTTTCAATCGATAGGTCATGATGAAGAGTGTTGTTTCGGACATACCAGGGAGCTCCCGTGATTATCCGAAGTACTTTCTTTTGGAACGTCCTAATAATTGCATAGTTGGAGACGGCAGTGGCTCCCCACAGTTGAATATTATATGTCCATACTGGGCGGATGACTTCGATGACGGTTTCAGTTTGTTGGCAAGTGGTAGTTTACTGGAGAAGAGCTTGTACATCGAACGAAGACGAGCGTTTAATTCACCGCGTTTCGCCTTCAGGTTGGGACCGCCAATTTAACTTGGACACTGGAATGACTTCATCACCGAAGTGAACAGGGGTGTGCGGATGAGGTCCGAACGCGAAATCTACTCTAACAGGCTTGGTTTTATTTATGGATATTTTCCAACTCTTAGTCCACCTAAATTCAGAACTAGTTTGAACTTTGGAAGGAGATTCAGTGAGTTTTGACCAAATCTTGAAGAGCATTACAGAGGCTTCTAACAAATGTACTGAAATTTTACGGAGTTGAACCAGTAGGAAAGAGTATTAAAAGGTTTGGATCAAGTCTTGAAGCGTCTTACTTTCATTAAAAAAGTCATATGGATTAGGAAACACGTTCTAAACGGTCAGTAGCTTTTAAAGAACAGCCTTGAGGAATCTTGAGGTAGTCTATAAAAATCTTGCAGGATTTTTAGGGGTCTTACATAAGTATGGTAGAGCCTTAGAAAACCTTGATCAAGTTTTGAGAGCGCAAAATATCTAAGTCCGCCTCCGTCCAAATGGCGGAAATATCTTGCGTGACCTTCAGACGTGATGTCCGAAGCGTATCACGTACTGTAGAGTTGAAAAATAGTTTTGATTTTTTTTTTGTGCGATTTTGGGAACAGTGTTACGGCGTTGATGTTGTTTTAGTTTGTAAGTGTTTGTTCTGTCCATTTTTAAAAAAAATTGTATTTTCTGTGTTCTATTTTGACTTTTCTTGTCATCAATTTACATAATTATTGATAAATCAGTCATTTTGCACTTCCAAGTCAATTTTGATCTCCAACTTTCAAATCGATTTTCTAAGGTAGTGAAGTGTGATACGCGAAGGGGGAGGGGTTATCACCTATAGAATGATAATCAGTAAAAAAAAAAGTAGGAATTCTTTGAACGTTTTAGCAAAGAAATATCGAAAGTTTAGATGACGAGTTTTGAAATCGATATCACGAAATGACTTGCATCATTACGTTGTTTAAACACAAAAATTTACGTCATCGCGGATAATGTATGTACTCGAGTAGATAGGAGATACTGTGCAAGAGTAAACATGAGCTTAAGAAGGATGATACTGTGAGGTGAGAGAATGAACAATGTAGATATATGTTACAAATCAGTACCTATCTATTATAAGTTCGAGAGAAGTTGTCCTATTCCACAATAGTCGACGTAATAGCGTTTGTGTTTTTGATTTTTGTAACATTTTCTGATGGCTACTGAACTGTAACTGCATTAAACTATGTAATATCCTAACTGGCCGATCGAGGGAAGAAAAAAAAAAGACATTGAGTAAGAAGAAGACTTTGTTCGAGACGATCACGTACCAGAAATGCAGATATGCAGGTGACAAAAGACGTTTGTGAGATTTGTTCAATAATACCGTCTTTTTTCAATATATCTTTTTATTTCTGACATAGTAATACCGTGTCACTTTTTTCCATTATGTATCGTGTAAGTGAATTTGCGTTCTGAAGTTTAATTTTTTCTTCAAACTTTTTCTTTTTTCTGTTGCGTACTTGTTATTGCGTTTGTCATTCATATTATATATATCACGCAAACAGCAATTCTTTTCGGGAATTCGACATTACCATTGTGGGCCGATAAATGAGTCCCCATGTTAAATACATACATACAGAAATAGGAGAAGGACGTATCGAATTATTTTATTTTTACAAAATTGATAGTGTAATTTCTTTTCAATTAGGTGCACGGGCACGTTTGCACCTGAGGATTCGCTGGTGGTGCAGTTAAGAGCCGAAAAACTCATTCTTCTCTTTATTGTCTTCCGTCTTCGTTTTCATATTTTCTTACTATACTGTCGTCCTTCTCGTTCTGCTTCATTTGCTGGATGCCGTTTTCTGCGAAGCTCCAGAGCATTTGCCATGTTTTACCCGCCATGTGAATCCCAGCATTCAACTCAAATCCAAAAACCCACAACGTGCCCATAGACTATTCCAAGAAAACATAGAACTAATCAAAACATGGTCCTCTGGACACGGATTCCGTATATCACCAAGCAAAACAGAATTCATGTTGTTCCAGCATCGAACAAACAATCTAACTTTCCCACCTGTTCTACTCAACTCATAATCGATTCCTCGCTCCAATTCAGTGAAATTTCTCGGCCTCTATCTTGACGCTCGCCTTTCCTGGTTACTTCATATAAAACACATAAAAGCCGTACGTATGCGCTCACTCAATGTTCCGAAGTGCCTCTTACATCCTTCCAAAGGATGTAGCAGAGGACTACTCATTCAGTTATACCAGACTCTGATCCGATCTATCATGGATTATGGATCACCCATATATGAACTTGCCCCTCCCTCATACTTAAAGCTTCTTGCTGTTCAAAATGCGCAAATGCGGGTTTACGTATCGTTATTAGAGCCTTTCGCACTAGTTTGAGTATGTGTGCCGCTACTGGAATTCCTCCTCTCTTTTACCGCCGAATGCAATTCACTGCCAAATTTCTCGTTACGATTGCACACAACACTAACCTTCCCGCCTGTGAGTATCTCTTTAACTCTTCAAACTACATCCCTGTTCCTAAATCCTCACTGCACTTACGTTCATATTTTGAAGGAACACTGGCCCGTACCTTTTCTTACAATTTACTACCAACAATCTATACATCACCCCTGGTTGTTGAAATTTCCCCGTACAATTTTGAATTTACAGAATTCCCTAAAAATCTTTACCCCCCCCCCCTCCAAGTTTATCAGACACATTTGGAAGAAATTCTGGACCGCTTTCCTGACCGTATCCTGTGCTTCACTGATGGTTCAAAGTACGTACAACTGACGCATCACTTACGTTTACTCCATAGATAGTTTACTATACTCCTTCAGACTTCAAAACACAGCTTCCATCTACACAGCCGAACTCCATGCTATCCACCCGTGCTTAGTCATGATCTCCTCGCTCGAAAACCCACCCACCCCTACCCACTATCTGGTCCTTTCAGATTCAATTTCCTCTTTAAGATCTATTTCTGATCGCCTTTCAACGCATACTCTCGTCCAACGCATCCATCTTGTTCTCCATCTCATTTCCTTCACCATCAAGAGCATTTCACTCATCTGGATCCCAAGCCATATTGGTATCCCAGGAAATGAGGCAGTTGACCAAGCAGCACAGCAAGCTACACAGCTCCCATATATCCCTCGTCACCTCCCTATGTCAACAGATCTCACTTCCACCATTCGCCAGACCATTTTGCGTAAGTGGTTCGAAGAGTGGCGGTACCAAGCCTCTCGGCGCAATAAGCTCGCACAAATCAAGCTCACACCTGTTCCCTGGTCAATGTCCCAACGTTCCTCTCGCCAAGAGGAAGTTATCATCAACCGCTTAAAGATTGGACATACACGCCTCACACATACACATCTTCTCACTAACCTTTATCCCCTCAACTGCCCACGCCGTGAAGATGAAGACCCTCTCACCGTGGACCACCTCTCCTCTTGAATTTGGGCTCTCTCCCCCCCAGCACATAAACAACACCCTCACCTACCTTTCCGCTGCTGGATACCTCTGCGACTTATAGACAACAACCTTTTCCGAGCCCATAGCCCGAGGGGTAGCTCTGTGGCTCGATAATAATTTACAAAAAGCTGCAAAAACAAAAAAACAAAAAAACAACGAACTGAAAAAATGACATAAATTATCTTTCAGAGAATTTCTTTGTTCTTCTGCATGTCTCGCCACGGGGGTACTTGGCTGCTTCTCGGTTCGGCTAACTTTCTGTATTTCATCCCCAGCCATTTGAAAACCCTTTACTGGAATACGGAGATAACGCACGTGAAATATATCAGGTTGACATGAGGTGTTATATTAAATTTCACGTATTCTGAATCACCACTTCCAGGATTACGTTCTGATGGATCTATCGCAGGCCTGGGCCAACTTTTTCCAGAAATTGATCTGGCAATGAAAGAGTTAAGCTTGGCTGGTTGTTTCACGGCTGCTGCGAAGAAATGGCACACGTTGTCGACGTGCGGTCCGACGCAGTGACTATTTGCGTTTTGTCCGGGTGTGGGGGGGGGGGGTGCGACACAATGTCCGACAGTTAATCAGCCTCTGTCAGGCTTAATAGCGCGTGTTACTTCGGCTGCAGATTAATCATGTAGGTTTCCTAATTTAGGAGAAAGAATGTACCAGAGCAACGTGTGCGGTAGCGTTGGCTCGTCGATTTCAACCGATGAAAGACAAATGGCGGCCGATTTTGCGGTGGCTGACCGGGCTGCCGTTTACTGTTCCGGTACTGACACTGCGTCGACTTGCACGTTATTCATCGTCCGTGCTCTTGTTCTCGGAATCACCTCATTCGATTGTACACGCGTGCTGGAACTGTATCTGTGTCCGTGGGTACACAAGTACATCCTCGTCTGTGACTAGGTCTCCACGTCGTCCCACTCAAAGGTCGAGCAGATGAGTGGAAAGCGGCAAATTACACGGAGGCCGTACACGAATGTACCATAAGGGGTTCCATTCGAGCGCGATTTCGCCGTCTCTGTGGCAGACTCCCTCAGTCACTCGTTTTTATAGTTTCGCCGGCAACATTATTCGCATTTTTCGCGGAGTTTCTACAAAATTGTATGTATTCGCCGGGGCCGTCGCAACGCGGCGAGAATATCTCTCGAGTGTGGAACTGAATGTGAAATACTTTTTGGTTGTTTGATCTTTCGGGGCAGACCGAACGAAGGGAGGCAGAAACGTTGGCAGGCCTTTTATCCGCATTGTCAGCGGACACGAGGTAGCTGGAAATTGCCGTGGTCGTCTCGTCACGTTCCGTCTGCCCTGTCTCTCTGTTTTCCTTCCTTTGCTTTTCTGGTATGTGGTGTATCCGCACGTGTACGGCTTTTGGGCGCTCGTGGAAAGTACCAACGTGTATAGCTGGCTAAGATTGGGTGCGGAATGACTCGGATACGTGAAGAAAAGAGAAGGTTTTCATCACGTTACCGCGGTGGTACGTTTTGCTCTCTTTTCGACCCCGAGAAGAGCTCTCTCGCTCTCGACGTTATATAGGTGCACGCGAGCGGAGACCATTAGAATTTGAAACCTTCAATTAAACACATTACGGCCTGTATGTAAGCAGCGAAAAGTCGTAAACTCGGCAAATTCACTCGTAAGGATTCCATTAGCGCCGGCCCCATTTTCTCCCTCGCGAACTTCGCCCAAGTTACGCGTCCCGCTCCGGCGCGGTGTATATGAGATTCGTATATATATACGAATTAACAACGCCCAACCAAAAGGCCTCGGCGCCCTCGTCGTGTTTATATTAAATCTTATGTTCGTTTAAATTAACTGGGAAATGTAATTAAACGAGTAGAAACAAATAAAGACGACATCGAAGCACGGCACACGGCACGTGTTTTCGTATATATGGAATATTATATACCCTCTAAGTACACGGTAGTCAGTGCTGAGTGCATACTTATAATACGACTACAGCAATTCCTTTTCAGACGACACTTTTTAACGCGATTTCCTGCTGGTTTACCAGGCGGAAGTAACGACATCGAAACGAGAAATATCGCCCGAGAGGTGATACCTGTTATCGAGCGAAGCTCTTCGTCGGTATGCGAAAAATGAAAACAAGGAAACTCGGCGAGAGAGGACGAGCGGCTGCCGAGGGTAGAAACTCTTCGTCTTCGGTTCTTTCGACAAAAGCTGACAGAGATATGCGTTCTAATATCGCTGTAGTGTCACGTATTGGGTACCTACAACGAACACGAAAGATATTTTCATTTTTGAATGCGCGCAGCACTTCTGTACATAGTTTGGTATATGCACAAAGCGTTGCTGGAAACGAGACCTGTGAAAATCGAGTCGGGTGTACGGCTGGAAAGTCGATCGCCGTGAATGCAGAAAGCTTATATATGTGCCTACCTGTCGCTCGAGAACATTATGCTGAAAGTTTTTCGTATCTGGAAAAAGTCGAACTGCGTCTATACACTTAATCGAACAAGCAACAAGTGAGTAGCGGAGATACCGAATAGGCTGTTGTATATCTCGCAGGCGGAGACATTTTTGTGTTGCAACTTGCGTCAATCGAAAATGCCATCGAGGATACCGTTAAACGTAGCTGTAGGTACCTTTGAAGGGTAAAAAGCGTTGAATCGACGTACGCTTTCTGCTCAGTTAACTCGTTTGTGTGCTTGAAGGTTCTGAATCTTGTGTCGGAGTAGCATCGCGGCTCTATTCGACTTTAGCTGTGTGCTTTTTCTGCTTCTGTTTTTGACGTGTAAATTCGAGTGTATAGTTGAGCTATAGTCCTTCTAGCGCTGTAAGTTCGTGTAAAAATTTTCTGGAGTATTGTGGGATGCCATTCCAGGACGAAATTTTGAATAGCGTTAATAGTTTCTTGATGGGCAAGGACCATGGAGGCTCCTCGTGGAATAACTGAAGGCACATAGTACGCTCTGTAGCTGAGCAGTATCGTACCCCGCAGCCTGGCCAACGTTTTCAATTCGCAGTGCCAAAAAGCTAGTGAACAGGTTTCATCCTTCTTGCGAGGAGAGCGACCGTAGTAGGGGAGACTGGGGAGGGTTTGGACAAAATTTACGGTAATGGATTTCAAAAACACAGATCCATTGGGAAAGTTGGACAAGGTAATCCCTGGAAAATTTTGAATTTGACATTTTTAAGTCTTCACTCTGGCACACAACGGAATACCCTCAAATCTCTTCCATAAATGCAATGTATCCTATATGCCCCACTCGACACTTTTGGTCTTCTTAACTAACGAAGTTAGATATTTCATTTCTCAATTTTCTTCTCGACTTTTACACTCAATTTGTTTTCAGTCCTTTTTGAAACCTAATCTTCCAATCATCGCATTCAGCTCTGTTGTGAGCCGGGCGAGTAAAACTTCATTTGCCTGCGAGTACCACACTCCTTGTATCAGCCTATATTCCCTTGCGAGCATTCACGTTCCTTGTACTAGCCTGCGAGCACTGCGCTCTGCTAGTGCATCATCTTGCAGACGAGTCTGCAACCACGGGAGAACATTTTCATGTCTGCTTCGCGGACTGCGCCGACATGAGAATGTTTGTCGTCCGCTACGCTCCGCAGAGCACGTTGCGCTCCATATTTTTGTCGCGCTCATGTTTTGGACGCTACGTTCGCTGGACAATGACATTCTCATGTCGGCGCAGTCCACGAAGCAGACATAAAAATGCTCTCCCGTGGTTGCAGACTTGTCTGCAAGATGATACACTAGCAGAGCGTAGTGCTCGTAGACTGGTACAAGAAACTCGATGCTCGCAAGGAAATACAGACTGATACAAGGAGTGTGATACTCGCAGGCGAATGAAGAGCGTTGATTCAGTCCAATCAATCAGTCAGTCGGTTCAGTCATTGAATTCCATGCTACATTTGACGCTGACGCTGACTAATGTAAATGCAGTTTCGGCGTAGCTTTTGAAACAGAATTTGAACATTGAGAAAGAAATCGGAGCATTTTGATAGTATTCTTCTCAGTTATGGCTGAAAGAAAGAAATCTGTGTTATATCTAATTGAAAGGGCGGTGACGGAAACGTACTAACTCGAGTTAGCACGTGTATGAGACCTTGGTCGGAGACTGTTCTTTACAGTCTAAACCAGCGTTTCAAGAAAGGTGGTCCGCGGAACCCTGGCGTTCCGTGGAGGGTCACAAGGGTTCCGCGTTCAGTCCGAGACTTAAACAAATAAAAAGTTCGTAGGAAAAAAATCATAACCGCGACGCCATGCGCGCGCATGAAAAGGCGCGAATTCACGAGCAACTTGTTCTTTCATTATTTTCAAGTGAAATACGAAAATATACGAACTGCAAGTTAATCATTTTTTGTTATCAAAATAGGGTTCTGCTAAGAAAAGTATAATCAATTAGAGTTCTGTGGCAAAAAAGAATTGAGGACCTCTGGTCTAAACTATCAGTGGTTGAAATTTCAGAACGTTAGGTACGTTCCGCGCCCGTAGAGAGCGTCACAAAGTTGTCGAGCTCACCCTTGAAGACCTTTCTATAGGATCTGTGGAATCTATGTTTACAGTACTTTCCTTCTTATCAGAGCTATTCGGGCTGAGCAGCGCTAGTATCGCGCCCAGCGAAACCGGGACAATTGCTGAGCGGCGCAGGTGGTGAGCGAAAGCTTTCTTTAAATCGATCGAAATCAATTTTTATGAAAGAAAGTAATTTATAGGAAATGTTACACTCTACAAATTTTGTTCTCTTAATTTTTCCGCCAAATTGTTTCGTTCTCGACTTATTTTGAGATAACTCAATTAACATTCAAGTAGGAAAATCGTCCTGATCCCATTTTCAATTGTGCCGATTGTAGCGCTCTTAGCGGTTGCTCGATCCTAATGGCCGCCTTTGTCGGCTTTCTAGTTTTTATTTTTACTTGCGTTCCCACAAAATGTGAGGTTCATATTATTTTGTGAACGAATTAAGAATGGAAATGTCTTATGCAATATATACCCAGAGCATACAAGGAAAATTTGTTACAGTCCTTGAAAGTAGTGTGCAATTATTTGCTTATGAATTTTTTGTTTTCTCAGTTTTATTTTTATTCTTTCTCTACTTATATCTTGAAATGTTAGTACAAAAACACCGCAACGAAAACGTGCCAAGTCCTTTCCATTTTAAACTGATTTTAAACGTAGAATGGGAAAGTTCTAGAACAAAGTAAACACAGGATCTGGAAGCTGAAAAATGCATTTTTCAGTAACAAAATTTTCAGGAAGTATAGCTGGGAACATTTCCTATCGAAAACTTGCTTACAAACTTGAAATGAGGGTTTCTCAGATCACAGAATTGTGAGTTAGCACGTTTCCATCACCGCCTTTTCAATTATAACCAACATCATATCTTATTTGTATTCATAGTTTCCCTAATAGTGTTATTATCTGCGTCCTTACTAATAAGAAATACTGAAATTTGTTGCAGGTGAGAATTCAGAACGTTTTGTTGAAGTTGATAATAGCTATTTGGAAGTGAAATAGAGTTTTGAATCTGACGTACCTACCTCAGTCGCTTGAATTTGTTCAGAATCTCTTCCATCGTAGCCGGATACATTGGTAAGTTACGTCGCGTTCATCTGTGATTCTTCACCACGTGATTAGGGTTCTTCGAGATATAACATTTTGTAGAACTTGTACGGCCTTCAAAAGACTTTTCCAAACTAACGATGACAATCGCTCATTTCATTTGGGGGAGGGGGAACTTTTTGGATCCAAATTATGTATGTTTTGTAATCCTAATGAATTTTGGATGAAAAATATTCTGTTTTTCATGGGAACACCAAAGAAAAAAATGTTTTGTGTGTGTCGGGGGGGGGATGAAAATCTGTTCCAAACCTTCAAAATCGTCTTGAGATATTGATCATACTGTGTAATTACTTTTGGTAGTAGGTACTTGTGGCCTACCTCCTTCTTCTGCGATCTCTATCATTGATTTACCCATCAATCATTGATCATTGTATATTGACTTATTGTAAATTAATTCATTGTTAAGTGATAACGTTGAAAATGAACTCGTAACTTGTGTTGAAGTTACGAATGCCTAAATATATAAAACATTAGCAGTAATACATTCCCCCAAGTAGGGATAGTCATGATGTATCATCTAGACGGCACACGTTGCTCAGGCGTCGTACACTCTGCTCGACTCCTGATTATGAGCACTGAGTAAAGTAGTAAATACATCCTAATGCTTAACCTTGCTGTCTTATCAGTCATTGGGTTCGGTCTGCTCAAAATTACAAAATGTGGAAGCTGGATCGGAAACGTCAAGTCCATCTTTTGATTTTCGGAATCTGCTAACCAAAATGTCGCAATTGCAATGTTACCTCACATTGGAAATTGAACCGTTCATTAGGAGCGCTTCAGTCGACTATGTACACACTAATACAAAATTCATTCAGGCTAATAATGTTGACGTCTTTTATTCTTTTGCATGGGTTGTCAAGATCACTCTTGTTTTACAAACATTTGAACGTCATTTCGCTTGGAAGATTATTTTCATTTGTGGTCTGTGATGCAGAAAACTATTTTCAGTTAATAGCTATCTTCAATAAAGTGTAATTTTTACATAACTGGTCTATTTACATATGACCGTACTAATTTCTGGGTGGTTGGAACTTGATAAAGCCCCCTCCTCCGCCAATAAATTGCATTTTGTTTAACCCTTTGAACGAAAGTGACGTCTGCAAAGTAGATGGAGGGTATTTTATTGTAGGTACTCTTTGCATCATTATTAGGACCGCGACTAGTTTTCGTTTCTAAGCAGTGAACCATCTGTTTAGTGTCATGAACTGATTTTAGAGATACAGTGGCGCCCATGGTCCATTGGAGACATGGAGAGACCGATCTATGGTAAATGACCGAAGAACGCCAAGAAATAAAATAGGAAATATAACTGTGGATTCTGATTGAAATCCTAGAATACATCATACGCGTACCAATTTAGTACGGAAAATTTTTAAAAACGCCAGTGAATCTTCTCTGAAGGGGTTCATCTTTAAACAGCTGCATATGATTCCAAATGTACATTTACTATTGCCCAGAGTTGTGGATCTACGGATGAGATGGGGAAGGAAGGGGAAGTTTATCAGATCTCCCCTTTCAGGTTTCGAAATGCAGAGTAGTCCACATCTGTCCGCCATGCATATCGAATCATCACCTATACATTTCTTATAGGACCAAATTAATTTTTCATACCATAATTTTATTGTTGCTTGTTGTGCTACCAGATATCAGTCGCATTTGTGTTCAACTTCCAGTAGTCAAATGAGCTAGCTTCCCTTTTTCATTGACTGGGTCATCTGCTCATCATCATCAGGTGCCGCACTCGTTGCCGGATGTTGACGATTGCGGTTTCTGACGCACGACTTTCCTGGGCAGGGTTAGTCGGGGTAGTTTGCCGTTGCTTTCCCCACGGTTTCTTGCGAGTTTTCCTTCTCTGTACCGGAGAGTGTGCTGTCACAATTTGCTTACTAGCCACGTGTTTCACAACCTTGAGTAAGCTAGCCACGACGTGCACCTGACAGTTCCAATCTGTTAGATCCCGTGGTAACACGCGCCCTGTGATTGTGATGCCTTGTTCATTCGAACTGGCGGGGTTACAGGACGCATTATCTTCCCACCTCGATTGATACTGTAGTCGCTGTGTTCGCTAGGATGATAGTGGGGGATTCGAATGTCACTAGCTTTCCGGCGTTGCTGGGAATCGAACCCGAGACGCAAGGATTGCGAAGCGGACCCGTTAACCACTCGGCCACACAGCGACTTTGGGTCGTCTATTAAATTGTCAAAATACGCGCCAAATGTTCTATGTAGGCATTTGTCGAAATAAGGCCAATACCTGCAAATCGAATATCCTTATCGCTGGTCATTATTTATAATACATTTCTCGATTTCTGGGAAACGGTGACACTGTTCTAGGTGCTGAGATCTTTCATTTTCCTTCGTAATTTTGCAGTTCTAACGAATCACTCTCGTATCAAGTTCAGCTATAATATTTTGAGTCAGTGACTAGACCAACTAGTAGTGGTGTCGAAAAATTCGACTTCGACATTAATTATCAGTAACCCGCTATAATTAATAGTCGAAATATTGAATTCGTGCGATCAGTTAATATCTCGAGAAGGACAGCCTCGAATGCTTTCAAAGCAAAGCACTTCAGCCTGTAACTTAAAAATTCGACTTCGACTGACAGCAATAGTATTTCGCTATTGTTAATAGCCGAAACGATAAAATAGATAAGGCAAAAAAGGTTCAGTCTCTTTTGTAACTCCTCGTACCGGAAAGCCTCAGATACTTCAACAAAGCCAATCGCTTGAGCCTGTTCACCGAAAACTAACGATAAACCAATGAGTCATGATCACGTTTATACCAGTCTCTACGGTACCTGGTTGCCAGTAGGAGACCTTAGTCTCATTTCTGTTCAGATCTTCATATATGGTTCAAATGTGAGTTTTTTCTTGCGTTCTCGTTCGTCGTGTAATTTACTGTGAATGTGAATTTGCGCTCGTGTTCGCGTTGACGCAGCTCCAAGCAGAATTGTGAAGATTCACAGGTCAGATAACCGTTAGATTTTGCTACTAATTTTACCAAAGTTGATCTCGCTCTCTCTACTTCGCTCTCTTTCTCTCTCTCTCTCTGTTTCTCTCTCGCTAGCGCTGGCCCGCGCACTGGCCCCGAGTGACAATACGTTGACAGGCTCTGTAATAAGTTGTGCAAATGCTAACTATAACGAACCCTGCAATATATTCACCGACTTCTGTCGGCCAACAACAACCTGTAATAAGTGAACATTACTAGTGATGCACTTGATATGTTTGAGCAATTCTTGACACTGAGTCCACCTCTGTAAGTTCCCATCTCTTTTACTAGTAGTGCACTTGATGTTCGAGCAATCGAGTCCACTTCTGTAAGTTCCCGTCTCCCATTACTAGAGGTGCATTTAGTGTTTAGCAGTCCTTGACGCTGAGTTCACCTGTAAGTAGTGGTACTAGTGGTGCATTTAGTGTTAAGCAGTCCTTGACACGGAGTCCACATATAGGTAGTAGGGTTTGTGGTGCATTCGGTGTTAAGCAGTCCTTGACACTGAGTCCACGTGTAAGTTGTGGTGTTTGTGGTGCGTTTGATGTTCAAGCAGTACTTGACATATTGAGTTCACTGGTAAGCTCTGAAGTTGTCTTCCACAATTTTGACTATAATACTTAGAGACACTATAAGCCGCCGCACAAGCCGTCATCCAGACGCCTTGCACACTGCCTTGTACTGACTTCCTGAACCGCCCCTAGGATCTCCTATGTTGGCGCTTCACCTAACTAATCATACCGTTATCTTGACATCGTATGACTGACAGTATATGTGTTTGTTTCATGTATACTGTTAGATGAAGCCACCAAGAAGTTAAGACCGAAGCCGCCGCAAGAAACCTACTTTACTTTAGGAGCTCATTATTTACAAGTATTTGTTATACAACTTTTATTGTATACTATGGCTTTTCTTTCCTATAAAAGTGACTTTCAGTATATAAACAACATTACAAGCCCATCACAAGCCTTCCACTGCCCCCAGTTGAGCTTTCATAATTAATTGGCTGAAATAATCTATATTCCATACTCTTTCATAAATTTGTATAAATCATAAAAATATGGTAATGTATGAATTTTGGGTTGCAATATTACTCTGCTTAAACAAGATTATTTCACAGGTGGTTTGGTCTGCGCTTCTACGTAGGTATGTGGGTATTCATTTCTGTCTACACTCAGAGAATCTTGCCTGCGGATGGCTTCGAATTCGAATTCTTCGGCGCTGGCAAAGTTCGCCGTTCACGGATGATAAAAATAAGCGCCCATTTGCTAACGGCGAGAATTTATTCTCTACGGGCATATATTCGGCATCGAGAAGGGATCGTTTTCATTAGTTTTCCTTGCAAATCGAATGCTTCCCCTCGCCAGAAATGTTCAGGATGCTCCCTTGGCACGGCATATGGGCAGAAAGAGCGAGACAGAAAGAGAGGGAGCGATAAAGAGGAAACAGTCATAGCACTTTTTCGATTAATAAGCGTCAGAGTGTGTTCGCTGGTGCGTCGTCGCCGACGTCATTCGTAATTTTTCATACAACAGAGTGAACAGCGGGGCCGGGCTTGCTCGTGGGCTCGCGTGTGCCGCTGAAAACCGTGAAAAGGGATTGAAGAAAATGAGCGCTCAACTTTGGGGCTCGGTCTACGTGGATCTGTCTCCATTCGTGTCCGGCTGCCGGGGTGTGAAATTCGACTTGCGAGCTTACGAGTCGGCTGGGCAAGATGAAGCAGCATCGGGTGCAATCACCCCCGCCGGTACTCGCCTGCTCTGCTCCAGTTCAAAATGCCCCACTGATCTTGCGGGTCAGGTGCAAAGATACAACAAACTTTTTAATATTGTCAAATCTCCGGCGGTGAAGCGGCGCTCTGTATACGAGATGGCGAGATTATTACCGGAAGATAATATAAAAACGTGATACAAGCATTTGATGTTGTCTGCCATGTATAGTTGGCGAAAAGTGAACATTATTGGTGCAAATAGCAACAACCGCTACATTATTAAGCACGTATAAAAAGATACAATAAAAACTAACAACGTCGGTCGGGCGCACGTCTCCGCTATTTTCTTTTTTTCTTTTTTTTTTCCCACTGTGTACTAATCGGTCCGACAATATTCGAATTAAAAGCTTAAGGCCCTGTTTGTTTGTCGGTCGACGTGCTGGTGTTTTGGGGTCGGCGTCATTACGTCTTTACGAATACAATATTACTTCCCTTTCTGCACAATGAAACTGGGCGAAAGATCTCCCCACGGTGTTTTATACGCGGAAGACGAATCGATATTTCAAAAACTGTTCTGTTCGTTTCGTGTCTTAGCTTGTATCTTCAAAAATGTTGACGCTCCCTTGTTTCTATTTTCGACGCCGGAGGGGATGGGTTTGAGAATCCGGTCTCCGGAATCGAGCCTCAGTTTTTAATAGCGAAGGGGAGGTGCAATCCCTTTTTCTTGGGTCGGTTTTACATTGCTAAAAGATAATAGTTTACCCTTCGCACTCATAACAACCCCTATATGCCAGAATGGTTGTCGGAACGTGCCGAGACTGAGGTGTTCTTTTTTTTTTCTTTTTTTCTGCTGCTGATGCTGCTTTGCTTTTCTTCGTCATTCGCGTGCTTTGTGTTTTCGTCTTATTTGACTGTTCTCCCCACAGTCGTGTTTCGCTACAACATCTAATTACTGTCACCGACTTTTAAAAAGCCATACAGTTAGTTCGCGAGCATTATTAGTTGGTTCACGAGAGAGAGAGAGAGAGAGAGAAAAAAAGAAAGAAAGAAGACGAAGGAGGGAATATTCGGAGTGCTGTACCAAACGGCCCAGATTTTTCATTCGTAATTATTTTCTTTTGAAAATTTGAAAAACATGTATCACCCCTTTTTTTGCCTCGATTTCGTGTTTTGTTTTCCACGCAATTTGTGATTTTTTGCCGTCTGTTTTTGTTTGGCTCATAATAATACATATTTTTTCCCTCATTCGTGCTTGTGTCTGCTTTAAAAGCGACGTGATGAATTCGTGTACACGAATAGCGTTGATACCGAACCTTCTTTTTTTCTTCACTAATTATGTGTATTAGAAATTTTGAGATCTCTGGTGGAAAAGAACTGCTATAAACATTCAATGTGAAACGCGGCGAGTGAGGAACATTTTTGCGAATGAGTGGCCAGCAGAAAAATACGGCACTTCATTGTCCATCTGTACGAAATCCGTGTAGCATGCCTGAAAATCTTGCTACCTTATAGACTTACACCCTTCGCGGCCCAGAAAATGTCTTGAACAAGATGGCTAGTCAGCATTTAAAATTGATTGTTTTCTTTGAAATTGTCGAAAATGAACAAGACGGAGTTTCTAAGAATCAAATCGGGCCACGATGATCCCAATTCGAAGATTACTTTTGCGCAAAACTCGCGGCCATTATCAAATCGCAGTATACGGGAGAGGCTCCCCATGTTAAAAATATATGGAGGACCTCTTAAGCTGGGTGCACATTACGCTGACGTTTCGTGTTCACGAAAACGTCAGCGTAATGTGTATTTAGCTTTATTGCAGAGGTCGAAGAGAAGAGAATTTTGTTAGGTGTTCCTTGTGGGGGAGCACCCACTTATACTCCCCATCCGGCTCAGTTCGATAGTCTATAAGATCGACCTGACCTCGGTCACTTAGAGCAGAACTTGTAATTGGTCGCACAACAACACTACGGTTGCTTTTATTCTTTGCTTTCTCCGCGCATCGTACCTTCTTCACGGTGGACATCCGGGGATGTTCGACTAGGTTTCTAAGTACTATGTGTGCGTCGGTGTTCTTTGAAAGTAGTAGAGTCAAGGGGGAGTGGCTCGCCGGGCAAAATCCCGGTGACCTGGCACCTGAAAGTGGCCTAATGATCCCGAAAACTGGCTTCTCCATTGAAGATGTTGAATCAGTTCTCGGATCATCAAGCCACTTTGGGGTGCTAGGCCACCGGGATTTTGCCCTTTTTCCCGGTAGGCCATTCCGCCCCTGAGTAGAATATTCGTATACCAAATTCTCTACTTCAGTCCTTAAAGAAGTAAAAACTGTTGAGGTTATTGCCACAATGATGCGGAAGCAACTGACGTTGACATCATCGACTGAAGGTCTCCGTGTGCGCTTCCGAAGCTTGCTAGCCGTAACAAATTCGCAGAAATGATGTCGATTACTTTGTTGAGTGCTGACTTTCAGAATCAATTTTGAAGGACGTATATATTCAGTGCTTTAAGCTTGTTTTCAATGATCTGAGTGAAGGGAAGAAAGTTAAGTTGAAGATGAATTCCACTGCATGCATTACTGGTCAAGCTTAATTGTGCGTCGATCATAGTCCATCGTGTGAACTTTCAAGCTTGTATTAAATGACATGACTGCCAGGAAGACAGCCTTGAAGATAAATTTCATTGCATTAATAACTGGTCCAAGATTAATTATGCAGACTGCCTGGATGCCCTTGTGTGTGTCACTGAGTACGTACACAAAGCCCTAAGTGGTATTACGAATGTTGGAGCGATTCTTTGAGCTTTCACAACCATGAGCATTTAGAAATGCTGAGTTTCCATGGACGACTACCTAACATACGTTAATTTCACAGTCGTTGACTACAGATTGAAAGATTACAGAAGATTCTCTTATTGGAGACGAAAGCACTTGGTTTGCCATTCAAGTGCCGTTGGCGGAGTGTCTGATTTTTCGAGCACAGTGGAAAATTCTTTTGACGAACCCGTTTCAATCGCTTTTCATTGCAAGTGTCAAGGATACGTGGAATTTTAGTGATCCGTCAGCGCTTTATGAGCCCCGCCCTGGTTAATTTGTCAGTTTGGAATTCAGTAAAACTCCGATTATCCGGAATAATTGAGACCCGCACTTTTTCCGGATATTGAAATTTCCGGTTAATCGAAAACTGATTATTTTGACTTAAAAATGCGTACAGAATATAAAGTTCATGCACTATTTCTTTATTATGTATTTTTTAAGCTTTACAGAATAGTATATTATGTATTTCAGGAAAAAACAAACAAACGAGTTAAATAACGGAGCTTATTATATTTGTACATGATATTATTCAGTAAAAAAATAATCCGAAATTTTTCTTTGGACCAGGGTTGAAATTCTCTTCTGAGCAGCTAAATCACGAATTCTCTTCAACAGAAGAAGTTGAATGGGATCGCTTTCAGGCTGTTTTTCATACCACTAAAACAAATTTTCGGCTGCAGGAAAGGCCTCACCGTGACTTGGACCCTCATTTTCATTTGAAGTTCCAGTCTCATCTTCCTCACTAACCTCATCATCTTCTCTTGTACCAAACTCACAATTTCGTCGTCATCCGAAATTTGAAAGCCTGGATCATTGTCAGCTTCCAACCATTCTTCCGTATGCTCCTAACACATTCGGAAAATCCAAGTCTTTCTCAAGGTTTAAGTCACTATCAACATTCTCTTCTGCTTGTAGGTACCACCAATTTATTCCATACGTTTCGAAGATTCTGGGCGATACCATGTTCCAACCATCAGCCAACATGTAGCAGCAGTCTTTGATATTCAGTTTTTTTAAAAGCAAAATTCACTATATTTTCTTCATTTTTGGCTAACAGCAAGCGACGTAAGACTAGTTTTTTGTACATTCTTCTGAGCTTCTCAATCACGCCTTGATCTATAGGTTGAATCTTTGGTTGAATTAATGCGGTCATATTTCGAGGAAGGAACCTGACTTCAAAGTTTTCATCGACTGCGTTCAATGTCTCAGTGTGCGCATGATATTGTAGGTTTCTTTTTTTTTTCTGCGTTCCGTATAACTGGATTTCCGGAAGACCGTGTTCCGAATAATTGGAGTTTTACTGTGCTGTAGACTCCCAATTATCCGCCCTTATTGTGTCTGAACGTAGGGCGGATAATCTGAGAACACGTAATTTCGATCCAAAACATTGAGGAATGGGAGAACCAATTTTTATTGAATCAGGGTGGTAAGTTATTCTATACAAAAAACAACAACAAACAAACAAAACCTTAACGTTAGAAAAATTCGGCGTTTTTGGCTTCTTTAGTCAATGAAGAAGAAAAAATACAATGCTGTAAAGAAACAAGCAGCTAGCTGCTGGAAGAGGGTCGGCTCTCGACTGAAAAATTGGAGATTAGCCTATCTCTTATTAGCAGTCCTTGGAAAAGATATCAGGAAAAAGACCTGTTGATCATCATGTTTAAGGTATTTTGTTCCGAGATATAAGAGCTGTTAGAGGAAATGTAATTGGGATAACACTACACACACACACCAACAGAATATGGTAGGTTCAAAAGGCTTCAGACTGCAAAGCTGCAGGCTCCGCAACATTTGCACTTCGACCATCTGGTCAAAGATTTCATTCTGAAGAGCAATTGATCAACAGATAAAAGACCAACACTACTCCTAGCCAACCCTAAAAACAGCAAATGATTAGCAAACAACTGTCCACTTCTAAAGGAATGAAAACAACGTAATATTCACGCTAGCAGGACTGATTTGTCTGAATAATGTTTCACAAGACATCAGTACAAACATAATGTGCACTTCAACATACTGATTTACTGATAACGTCTTTACATGCTACATATTACAACTCGTTCGCTTCTCGCTACTACTGGTAACTGGCGACAGAAAACGTTCTTCTATATTACTCAATTCAACCAATTCAGGTGGCATCTTAGGATGAGGAAATTGTAACTCTTTATGCGCTAAAAACTCAGCATTGACATAAGAACGATAGAAAGTAGCTTGATAATAGTTACAATTAATCATGAAATAATCAAAACAATGTAATTGAATGTTAAGAACTTTGTTGACCCTAATAAAAACTTTCACAAAAAGTACCCGATCAACGCAGAACGACAGAACACACCGCTTATTCCAAAACCCACAAAGATAACGAGAATTCCTTTTCCATATTATTTCGTTTAATGCGTTAAGAATCATTTTCCGGTTTAATGTGTTTTATGCGGTAGTCAAATAGATCACTAAGCATAAGCACTAAAGTCTGGCCCAGTTAAGAAACATAACTGGCTACCCGCAATACACACCGATATAATATGGGTATTTTGAAGTTGGAGGGGAAAGACGAGTTCAAGAACACGTTATCAGCGCCGTGAAAAAATTATGTTTCTTAACTGGACCAGACTATAGGTAATGCTGACGCTTCCTAGCCGACCCGAAAAACATCAAATGATTAGCGAACAATTATCATGCATCGGCTACTAGTAGGCAAATAAACACTATAATGCTAAGGTGCCTTGCGTCCTCTCGCGGAGTCCGCGACAACTAGAGAAGAAGAAGAAAAAAGTGATCGCAATAGGCTCGGCTACTCGTAGCCGACCCTAAAAAGCTAAAAAGGATTGCTGACTGTTGTTCTTTCAAGCGCTGAGAAAGCATTGTCAGGATCCATATGTATTGACGCTTCTCCTATAAGTTCTTCATCATCATCATCATCATCAGCTGTGCTAACAACTAAAGTTGTGATTTTAGTAAGACTTCGGATTATCCGCCCTTGGTCAGGCGGATAACCCGGAAAGGAGGGCGGATAAATTCGAGGTGGATAAACTGATGGTGGATAATCGGAAGTCTACTATATCCATTTCAGGTATTGCAGGACCCATTCAATAGAACCGGAGTGTAGGGCTGTCTGTTGCCAGATTTCTATCCCGGCATTTGGCTCTCTACATAGATCTATGTGGCGGCTTTTAAAATAAACCCGGCCTCTGAGTTCCAGGGCTGAAATTCTGGAGCGTATTCCGTAGTCGTTGTGTGTTGCAATGTAAAGGATTGATTGTATGAAGACTTTACTGTACTGCTTGTGAAGGAGCGTCTGTAACTGAGGGTGCACCTGTGTAGCCCAGCAGTAAGGCAGCGACTAATCTATCTGGCTCTTCCGTGCCTCTAAGGATTTGTGACCAGTCATGTTCATTTAGCATCCAGGAAATATTTCTGTTATTATTGGATTTTGGATGAGCGTGATCGATTATCGCATGTGTATCGATATGCTCGGTTATGCTTTTGCAATTGGGGATTTGCTATTTGCTATCTTACTGGACGCCAATGATGTCGTATCCTGAGCGCACATTCTACTGGTTTCGTTTTTCCCTGGCAGTATCTCGTACGCCGTTGGCTATTGGGATACAAAAGGCAAATGCTTGAAGGAGTTTCTTTCTGAATTGCACAGTTTAGATTGTGCGTACATTTGTGAGTACATACACGAGGGATTACCGGAGCTTTGAATCTATTGTTGGTCTTAGGTGTAAGGTAAAGATTAGTTATCTACAATTCTTAAAATTGGCACCAGTTTCACTTGAAAGTGCGGAGACCCTCTCCTCTCCAATGTACATTTTCGTATAAATCGTCCTGCATGGCTACTTTCTGCGTAGTACGATGCGAGCGTCTCAAAAACGTCTGTTGTCTCATGCATTTCTGTACTTCCGGTATGTCATCTTTTCATAACCACGTTCTTCTTCTCATTCTCATGATTCTTTCCTTTTTCCCCCTCAATCAGCTAGTCAGGACATCCGTTTAGTTCCAGTTTATATGTGTTAGCACTCGCATGAAGATTGACTTTTGCTATCGGTTGTTCAATACACGCGCTTTTTCTACTGATTCTCGTTTCTGTGATTTCTTATGCCCTTGTTTGGTATGGACTAAACACTTCGCTCGTATGAATCCCAGAGAACCCGTAAAAGCAACGTATTTGTGTCAGAATGTTTCCGGATGTTATGCCATTTTAAGTGACTTAGCTACTCAAGTAAAGGCCTGTCTGTGACACACTTGGTCAAGGTAGTATCATATGGTGATCTGTCTTGTATTATATTCTGGTTGGTTGTTGGTAATGGTTTGCAATCCGTATTGTTGAGTTCTGTTTGGTTTGTTATTAGTGTGAAAAATGTTTCGTTCGTGGTTGTGTTTATCAAGTTATTGTTTTGTTTTGTCTTTACTTTTATGATTTCCGTTTGTTCTTGTACTTTCCTTTGTCGTAAGTTGTTTTGTACTTTTACTATTTTGAAATCATAATTTCGTTTATTGTTATGTTTACGGTATTTTGAGTGCTTTCCATTATTTGTCATCACATCATTGAGTTTTTGTGACCTCTCATATTCTTTCATTCTTGGATTCTTGTTATGAATTTCCGTTCTGTTTCTGCTGCGTATAAGCCGTGTTGCATTCTTCACAGTCTAGTCTGTACTGTAGCGGATAAAAATAAACGACTTTGAGCCGTATTCGGATCGGCCGATTTATTATGAACCGCTCTGGCTGATCGTTTTGATTAAAAGAAGAGCTCGCTAATTTTTATTTATTCACGAATCGAGAACGTATTTTGAAATGGCTAAAAGCATATTTCGTTCCGTTCCGTCAGCCACCTATATTTCATTCGATTCGTTTTAATTATTTACCGGCGGAAAATGGTTCGGAAAGTTGTTTTTTTCCAACTTAAGCCGACGCACTTATTTCGTAAATAATAGATCATAAGTTTTCTTTTATATATATATACACACGTTTGTTTACCCGGAAAAGAAGTCTTGTTTTCTTTCGTTTAAAAATATGTTTCGACGGTTTCTTTCGTTTGAAAATTTGTTTCAGCGATTCGCGGTTCTCGCCAGTGAATATTTCTGAGCTTTTCCACGCTGTATGATGCGAATGTTAGCGATAAAAGGAATTCAAATGGGATCTCCCATCGATCAACTTGATGTGGCAGTGAATGGGTGGGTAAAGCTGGCATATCAGTGGTTGGTCAGCGCTGCTTAAACCTTATGAAATGTATAGCAGTTGGGGAAGAAAGGTAGACGACACTGAGAGGGAGAAAGTGAAATCCGTATTGATGAGACGGCGGCGGTGTACGTGCCCCTCAGACACGCGGGTCATCGGTGGAAATGAAATTCCCATTAATCAGCGGGTCGAGAAGGCGGAAAATAGTGAAAAATACCTAACGTTTACCCATTTATGACGTACTAGCGAGACGCAATGTTATGCCGGGGGGAGGGGGCTAAGGCGGCGATGAAAACCTTCTTATCTGTCTGCCCGTTCGAGATTTTCTTGCATTGGCTCGCGTGTGCGAGCCAAAACCAGAAGTGAAAAGGCAGGGAAAAAAAAAGAGGAGAACTTTTACTAACGAATAGGTCGAATTCGTTGACGGAAAAAGACACCCTTGGGATTGTGCCGCCGCGCCGGTTTTCTCCCCGGTTTGCTTCGCGGTATTAAATTGTGACAGGTTGGCTTTTCCGCTTCCAGCAACCAGCACCATTATGGGTCTAGGAATGGCCCCCCTTCTTTCTCTCTCTCTCTCGCTCTCTTGAGCGGAGCCGAAAAACGGTCGTAACTCTCGTTAAAGAATAAATCAATTGAATTGGTCACTTCTTCGGCGAGTTCTTTTCCTTTTTCTCTTTTTCGTTTTCGAATTTTCTTTTCATCTTCATCTATATTTCGCTGTATGTATCTCTGTCTCTCTCGTTCCTGGGATTTCGAAAATGTTACATATTGAATCATATTTCATTTAGGTCTTCTTCTTCTTCTTGTTCTTCTTCTACCGCAACTTTTTCCTCTTTTGCCACGCGGTACTTGTTTTCTCCTACCTCGTAAATTATCCGCTTGTAAAAGGTCCTTTGATAATAATACTTTTTCTCTCGTATTAAAGTTCTATGTAATAAAAATGTTGCCAGCGTAGTCGGCGAGCGGCGGCTAACTTTAGCGAAACACGTTTTTTCCCCCCTCTCTTTATGTGTAATTTGCCGGGGCGAAGACGACAATTAATAATATTTCCCGATCGGAAATATCTCGCGTTTTCAATTAAAAGCGGGAAATTCTGAGCCGGAATTCGAAGTCGATTAGGACGTGGCCGACATCTTAAACGAAGAAAGACGGATTCGAGAAATCGACCTGAGAACTTTCGGCACTGGCGATGGAGGTGGCGGGCGAGGTGTTTCCACAGAAAATCCGTTGATTTAGTGAGCATCGTCGTTGTACTTGTATACAGGAAGTAAGAAGTTTACCCCCCCCCCCCCTATATTTTTTTCTGAGCGCGACTTCAATTCAGATTGATGCCCCGGCCTCCAAGGACATGCAAGTCTGGTTCCATTTCGGTTCTAGAGCTGCTCTAAAACAGAGATCGCCTAAATCATTTGGAAAATAGATTATTTAGATCATTAAGATCATTATGTCTCTTGATCTGATGATCTATGACCTCTTTTAATTTTCAAATCAAAAAAGGATTATTAGAAATGATTGCACTTAGCATACTCTGTCATTAAATCCAACGTCGCTTACTACTATCAGTTATAAGAGCGATGATCTTACCGACCTAAAATCATGATCTAGATCATTTCTTGCACAAACACATTTTAACCTGAAAAATTGATATTTTTCAAATTCTTCAGCGATCTAGCCTGAATGATTTTCTTCTTCATTCTTCTTCATTTGTGTGA